>OX420947.1:14355627-19155627 GCA_949091785.1 Polymixis lichenea | reverse complement strand
TTGGTTGAACATTTTGAAGATCGGGTGTCGGAATTTTAAGCTTAAAATGGATTATTTAAAGCCGTTTTGGGTGTCACTTTTTTTGTAAATGTTTTGTTGTTGTGAATTGGAAATATAAATTCTTTTGGGTATTTTCTTAAATGTACTCTCACTGATATATTTTACTTTCAACTTGGTTTATTCAGAAAACAAATTTATTTATATAGGAATTCTATATAATATGTATTTTTTACATGAGGTTGGCAGGGAGATTGACGCACAAATTGTAACCATGAATTCAACACATGGTTCTAGATCCTAGCTCAGAATTTTTACGTTGGTTATTTAAAAATCTACTGTTCGTAGCAAAGCGAAATACCTACACCACCAAAATGAATGTAAAAACATTTTTTTTTAATAAACGAGGAAAAATTTCAACGCAGCGCAGGTTTAAAATAATGTACTCACACACATGTAACACTCTGTATTTAGATATTGCTTCATACCGTAACCGTAACAAGAAACTTATTATATTCAGGATTGGTTTGACGTTTCGAATTATAAGTCATCCTGTATAATTAGGTTACACCTGTGTAACCTAATTATACAGGATGACTTATATTCGATGCGTCAAACTACCTTGTGCAATAAAAGTATCTATTACTGTACGTATACTTAAAAGACATAGTTTTCTTATAAATGTTAATCACGAAACCATAAAATATAGTAAACAATCTACTTTTTGCTCAGTCTGTAGTCGAGAAGCGTGAGAAAAGTTATCATTATGCACTCGTTAATTAGATTAGTAAAATATACGTGCGACTCATTTAATTAGTGTTAATTTATAACTTCTATTAATGGTATCATGTTACATTTATGTACTAATTAAATTACTTACTTACTGAGGAAATAATTATACATGTGAAGTCGCATGTGATCACAGAGTGTGAGTCACAAAATAAAATCAGCTGTTCCCTACATTTATGTTCGCATAACTCGTCAAATGTAAGGAACAGCTGATTTTATTTTTGCGATTTCAGCTTTGGGCCCATAGTAAAAGTTGTTCATAATGATGAGTGCAATGACCCCTTATGAGGTTAACGGTGATGAAAATTACACCCTGTTTATGTTATTAGTCGATTCGTACGAATTTATGCCATGGAAAAGGAGGACTCGACACTCGTAGTTAATACCTTCTTTTCTGGAGGCGATTCGCACGTAGTAAATATATTTGTAGGCGAATCGACTACTCCAGAAATACGTATCCTAAGGCAATTAGCACGTTTTAAATTCTATGCATTAACGTTAAGAAATAAGTAAACTAACACACAGAAGTGATAAGAACGTCTCTTGACCGCTAGCAAAACGATCAAAGACCATAAATAAAAAAAAATGGCTGCGTTCTTTATTTAAACGCCATGTTTGCTTGCTTTAGTGTCAGACTAACTATCAAGTTGATTGCCGTGAGCTCATCGTGATGTCATTGTACAGTCTTCCTTTTAGCTGTTGAAAATTGTATGTTGATTTGAATTTAAAATTAAGGTGCAAGGGGGGCTTGTGGCTCAGTAATATAGCCAGACGGCTCGATCGATCAGGTTAAGCTACGCTTGCCGCGGTTGATCCGAAGATACGTGACCATTTTAAAGTCTCAAGATCCCTCCGTACCTCGGAAGACACGTTAAGCCGTTGGTCCCAGTTGTCATTCGTAGATCTTTGACAGTCGTTTTAGGTCTTTTTTTTTTTGGGTGGGAAATCATCAAATAACTTCTCCCGCTCTGGGTGGAGCAGGAGGACGCGGTATCTTCGAACAACCCGCATCCGTGGCAGGCATCGGCCCTTGCAGACCCTACCAGTTGGTGCTGACATCTCTTTGAGGCGCGCGTGGAACACAACGCGCTGTCGACTCGGGCTTGTTCCTCATCGGACAGCGAGCTACCCATTACTCGCCGTCCGCAAGTCGTCAGAAGCCAGAAAGTTTGACAACCAGTCTTATCAAGGAGTATCGTTTTATCCAGTAGCTGGGTTGTGGAACGATACCTCCACAGGTCAGATAGGCAGTGACTCCATGTAAAATACTGGTATTCAGCTGCATTCGGTTAGACTGGAAGCTGACCCCAACATAGTTGATAAAAGGCAGCGGGAAATTAAAAGCGTCTTATGTTTTTTGAAATTTACAGGTCAAAGTCAGGTTGTATGTTATTATCAGAGGTCGGAGTAGGTAGATTGATTTAAGGTCGTTGACGTCAAACGTAGAGGATAATATGGATATGCCTCCAAAATACCGGAACTTCATATTTATTGTGATATTTGTTCCGGAATTTTGAAATTAGCACGAATTTGTGTTTAAGGTGAAAAACGTATTAATAATATCAATCTACGCTACCAGTGTTAGCTAATGGTGAAAGAAATCAGTATTTTATTTTATACAAAAATACCTTGGAATAGTTACACCGTATTTTGACCCTTACTGTTGAATTAGAAATGACGCTTGACAGTATGAGACAAAACTTAGACAGGGCCTTTTGTTTCTTTATCTCATGTTCATCTATGTTCACAACGTACATTATGGATAAAATGGCATGTCCATATTATAATATCTTGACGCAAGTATATAAAATCAATCTACCTACTCCGACCTCTGGTTATTATAATATGATTCCCAACCGTAAAAAAATATGGATTTAAAGAATTATAATCATTCGAATCAGCAATACAACAAAAATATGATACTTAGTATTGTTTAAATACTGCAACAAAAAAAGATAGTGTTATTTTAAATAGGTATTACAACAGTTTGGGAGCCCCTAATGTCAGGCGGAAGTGAATTCCACAACCGAACCACGTGCTCAGTGAAAGAATAAGAAGAAGAAGGAGAAGTCGAAGTAGAAATTGGTTGAGTGGGGAAGGCATTTGAGGAGATTTCTAAAGGTACGCTTACACGAGCAACTAAAATTGCTCCATCTTGGGCAATTCTCGTTAACTACGACGTCACGATTACATCCAGCAATTAAGGGCAATGGCAACATGTAGCCACCTGTTGCCAGAGATACGGCCACACAATATGGAGCAAAATAGAGCGACTTAAAAAACTAGGCAATGCACCTCCCCCCCGCCGCCTCCGCCGCCGGCCGGTTCCTCTCGCAAAAACGAGACGTAGTTATACGTACAAACGAGATAGAAAGAAAATTGACTAGAAATTTCCAAACCGATTGGATATTCGGCAACTCATGAAATATATGGAGTAATCAGAAGCAATATTGCCGAAACACATCGGCAATTTATTGAGTTTGTTTCCCAATGTTGGCGAGCAATAATTGCTCAAAAAATTGCCCGTGTAAGAGCACCTTAAGAAGCGACCTGCAAGATACCAGATACCTCAAACGGCGTAGGAGAAGCGTTCCCGCATATATGATGCCGTTTTACAGCCCTTGCGAACAGGCGCGATGCGACACTTGTAGAACAATTTCTATGAAAATTTCATGGAAATTCTTCAACAAGTGTCGCGTCGCACCTGTCTGAAGAAGCTTTTAAGTTGAAGTGGGTAGGTTACTCGGTATGTTAATTAGCAGACACAATATCCGAGAGTTCCTGCGAAGTCGAATAGGGAGCCACTTCAGTCATTTTTTATTGAATTATGTTAAAAACTTATAACTTTCTGAGTTTTGAGAAAGCTAAAAGATATTTGAATTAAAATATAAAAGGTACTAAAATACTTTCGTTGAACAAAACAGAGCGTTCATTTTCATCACAATTATTTATTTACTTACTTTGTTAATTCTGCAAATTCTTTGTTCGTTCCAAAATGCTCGGTAACCCAAAAGAATCGTTTCATTGGCCGATTTGTCAAGCACTTGGCCGACTTACGGTATCGAGTCGCCAATTACCGAGAATCGATTCTTCCGGAAAATCGATATCAGCGGTTGCGTAATCGGTATCAAGTGCGATTCGGGTTGCATCGATTTTAAGTAAACTTGTTCGTGATATTTTGGTGTCATTGGTGTTATTGTACTAATTTCTTTCATTGTTTTATTTTTAATTGCGGAATAAGTTACAACTTAAACGATTGATAAACGCCTTTTGTTTTAGTGGTAATTCTTGGTAATTTATGAAAGTCAATATTTATTAAGTTGTATATAGAGATCGGTAATTCGAATGCATATTTACCTAAAGTTAATTTTTGGTTATGAAAGTATGGAAGCGGCTTTTAAAAAAATATTTTTATGCCAGGAACACCGGGAATGCATAACTAGTCAGGTGTATAGTATGGAAGCGACTTCTAAATGATTAGCATTGCAAAACTATTCAGATACATATTTATTTAGAATTAATGTTTAATCCCCGATGCAAATATATGTATCTAGGGTGTAAGGGAGGGGGTGGTGTGTGTTAGTAAAAAAAAACCATAAAATAAATTAAGATTATTTCGATACGAAAACGCATTCCATATTAACCAACTTCGCAACTTTAGGTAAATATGCATCTGAATATGCGATCTCTAGTTATATGTATATTATATTTCGTTTCCTCAGTCAGCAATTTCAGATAACTTGGCACCTCCTTTTGTGGAATTATTATAGTTCATTCCATTTTTAATTTAGTTAATAACTGCGTCGTTGGTGTAGTGGTCGCAGTCGCTAACTACTGAGCATGAGATGTTAGGTTCGATTCCCAGGTCAGGGAAAATGTTATTGGGTTTTTCTATCTGGAATTTCTCAGTAGCAGCTTGAATTCTGTATTTGTGGCAATAGGCTATAGATTCGCCCGCTACCCTATTACATGGGACTTAAAACATAACTGACGAAATGTGTGGACACCGCTGCCAAACCCTTCAGAGAAACAAAGCGTGATGTTATGTGAATCTGTCAAAAATGATATTGCAATCCTTGACTTCTTTCTAACAATCGAAATATACGTTCTTCGGTATTTATAAATCCTAGTTGTGTTCTGTACCTATTACGCTTCGCTAATAAACCAACGGTCCGATTACAATAAAAAATATCTTCCATACAAAGGGTGTATGGAAGATATTATTATATACCACACATTAATTACCTCTCCATACAAAACTACATACATTTAACAATCAGAGAATGCATAGAGTAGCTCATAACTAGTAATTTGTTGCCTTTCGCTGGTGCTGACCTCTGGTGGCGAAAGCAGGCAAGGTCACAACTATTGATATGTTAGCCGCCCTGTATTTATGGCTAGGCTCGACCGCATTTATAAGCCTGGGTTTAAGACTAGCTGTTTGTTTACAACGTGTAAATAAAATTTGTCGTTAGAAAGGTGTTGGGGTAAAAATAGTTTTGATTGATTTATTAATTTTATAAATTTTATTAATTTTATCAATTTAGGATCTGCAACGAAGGATACACATAAACCTTATATAGGAGACAACACCATGGACATATAACTAAGTGTAAACACGATCAAAATAGAGAAAACAATGATGAATATTGTAAAGTAAATGATGAAATTAGAGAAAAAAGAATTAACATGTCAGGAACGACTAGATGTCATGTCACGAACGAAAGATTTATTGCCTAGGAAAAATATAGTTTTGTCGAGATTTCAGTTTCTCGCATGTCTAGAATCTACCCAGGAATGGGAAGATATATCATCACATAAACCTACAGTCAATATGCAATTTATTTCTTCCTTCAAAAAAATAATAATCTTCAAACCATTCACACATCACTGCCCCATATAAAACCTCATCACACCAGGACACAGCATAATCAAAACAGTACGCCCAGTAGCACTGCTAACCCCAAGTACCGCAAGCATGTAGGCTGTGTAAAAAACCAAATACGCGAGCTAAAAGGAATGTGACCGGTCGGACTAGCCTTGTTTGGAGGGCAACTGGTGGTGGACAATGTTGGTGGACTCTAGCTGAGCTGTGCACACAGGTCGTGCATTGAGTAAACTTGTATTTTAAAGCTAGTTGTGAGCAAGGGTAAGGTTGATTCGGGCGGTTTGTTTGTTGAATGAAAAAGTGAAAAACAAATTACGATCGTCCCAGATCGTATTTTTTTTTTTGTTGGCTGTTTCAATCCATCTTGTAAAATGATCTGTGTCTTGGCTATTAATTTTGACGTTCAAAAGTGGCTGCTATTTGTAATACGTAATTTGACGATTGTCTTTTGCTACGATAGTACAAAATTATCCGTACCTTAGTTATCGTTATTCAATAACATACTTATTTATGGAAAATCCATTTGCCATGAAGAAAACAGTCATACCTTGGCGACTTGGTTTAGGTATCGCAAAATGGCGTTAAGGATCCCACAGACCGGCACGACTCAACTCTAGTAGATCAATTTACACGAAGATGTCATAGAGATTTTTCTATGCAGGTCGCGTCGCGCGGGTCTGCGGGGGCCTGTATTTAGTATTTTGAAAAAATAAATAAAACAGTTTGTATATTAGAGTAGCTTCATCTTCTCAAAATCTTTCTGACTGACCAACTCCTTTGACAAGTCTAAAGTGTTTGTAAATGGTATGAGTTTTAGTTTCAAACTTCCACCAAGTTCCAAAACAGGACTTTCGTAATTCTGCAAATACCAAGTAATACATACAGTCGAAACTGTACTCAAATCGACAAAGGAATGAAGGTGTTAATTTAGCGGATGTTACGTCACCACTCAACGGTTGCATCACTCCATTGAACCGAGCTTCATGGTCGTTTATTAAGCACAATCTGTTGTTGTTTCTTAAGTTCGATTGAATATTCTGCACTTATAAAGTGAAGTTAAATGGAAACCAATGATGGAGGCGGCGCATTCGTTTAACATTTAATTAAAAAGAATTGTGTACATAGTCCACATTCACAGTTAATTAATACCTTTACTAAGAATACGGGCGTCTAATAAATTTTATTTAGGTTATCAAAATAAAAAGCAGCAAATGATAAGATACCTACTTTATTACATGTACACCCGAACATCTACGCTTTAGGAACCCCCATTTTATTATTTGTCATAAAAAAACTTCATAACTATGCAAAATATTGTCAAAAGTGACACCATAAGACGCAGTTCCACCAAGTATATATTTCAGCACATGGACGTAACATCGCCAGGCACTCGTACTTAGCGACTAAACGCTAAAATATTTCGTAAAGTGTTATCACTAATATTAGAAAAATAAAGAGGTTTATTTGTAAAAATTATGCTTTCACACTTGTTAAGAGCATTCATTCCACGCGGGCGGGCAACAATGCATTTATAGTAGTTTTTCGTGATTATTTCATTAAATACAAACAAAAGTAATTTTTTTTTCAACCATGCACTAGATCGTTGGTATTTATAATTATTTAAAATATTTACTCCTTCATAAAAACATTTACATAATCGAACTTAATAATGCAACTAGAAAATAATTGACGGTATATCGATTTTTATAACCAAATACCAAAATAACTAAAAAAAATTGCATACAAACTTGAAAATACCAATGATCTAGTGCATCGCTGAAAAAAATGTTTACTTACTTTTGTTTGTTTTTAATGAAATAATCACGAAAAACCGCCATAATTGCGCCGTTGCTAGCCCGCGTGGGGGGAGAATGCTCTTAAGAGTAAGTAACTAAGGAGTATCTTGTTAATTCAGTCAGACAAAGACTTTTCTTTGTCTGACTGAATAAACAAAATACTTCTTAGTTACGTACTCTTAACTCTTGAAGACACAATCTTTACTCTCGTTTATCCAACACCGTTTAATTTCGCACTCCCTTCACAATAATATTTTCCATCAGCGTTACAGAAAACACACCACTCCATAAATTACCTCTCACAATGTCAATACCAATACATATTCAATTCACCGTAACATTGAGTGCAACATAATGGCAACACGCAGTTTTCTCTCACGTCCCGCTAGAGGTCGCGGGTGACGCATGGTGCTAATGTGGGTAGGGCTCACTGCAGCTGATTTTAGTCAATCAATCATAGGTATCATCAATCTTTAGAGATATGTTGGAGATATTTTAGGAATGTTAGTGGTTAACCTTGTTGGTGTTGGAGACCTACAGTTTGTTCGATTTCCTAACTAAAAAAAAAATAAGACCACGGCTTTCAGATGAGAATATTTTCTTGTTGCATACTTTTTACAGCGTTAGTTTTCAGTAGTCGCGTTTTCTATTTTGTTGAACACTTACCTAGTACCTACACTGTCTTCCCATACGAATCCCTACATAGTACAATGCCCTATATAGCATTGATAGTATTATAAATGCGAAAGTAACTCTGTTTGTCTGTCTGTTACGCTTGCACGGCTAAACTGCTGAACCGATCGTCATGAAATTTGGCAAAGAGGAGAAAGACATAGGCTACTTTATACCCGATAACCGACATCCACGCGGGCGGAGTCACGGGCAAAAGCTAGTTAACACTATAATTTAAATAAATTGTAAAACCTGATATTTTAAAAGAGTAACCGTGGACATTCTTGCCAGTTGTTCTCCATAGGAAACGACCAATTACAACCTCCATCTAGGAATAATTGTTTTATTGTTGTTCTTGATGCCATTTAATTTCTTTGGGCAAACCTTTTTGAGGCACTCCATTATAGGGTGCCGTAACCAAACGGACAATATTAGTAGTCACTTCCTCCGTCTGTCCGTCTATCTGACAGATGAAATTTTCACAGAGTGTATATTTCTAATGCCGCCAAAACAACCAACAATAAAAATAAAATAAACTTAAAATTAGAGAGGACGAAAAATACAAGAAACGTGTTTTTCGGCGTTGTTTGCCTTGTGATACTGGCTTTTGGCCGGTTTTTCTTGTCTCTTATCAAACTAGCTGCCTAATTTGATGGCACGGTTGGTGCAGCGGTTAAGTGATTGACCGCTGCGCTACGTATCGCGGGTTCGATTCCCGCACGGAACAAATCGTACCTTTAGAATTATTTTGTTACACCTATTTTGTTTGCGGCAGTTTGTACAGACCTATTTTGTTTGCGGCTAATTTCGCATTAGGTCTCTATAATTCTAAAGGTGCGAAATATTTGTATGAACTAGTTGTTCCGGGTCTGGCTGCTTATGTATGTGAGTTTAAATGTTTTTAAACGCATACACAATACAGGAGAAATTCCTAGTGTGGGGCAACGTTAAAAAACATCTAGTAAACTTTTCGAAAAATATGCTTTGCCTGTAGTTATAATCGGCAGTACGACGCCAACAAGACTTTTATAAAAAAAATGGATAATCTTATCAGTTATGTATGAAATTAATTCTAGTCTGTAATATTTTCATTCATATCATATAACTCCTTTTATTATACAACCTGAAGCAAACCCACAGCGAAAGGCTAGTCTACTAACAATGTGTGCAGTTGAGTTTTTCCTTGATTTTTATTACCCAATAAAAAACATTTCAATACGTCCATAACGAGATGAAACGAATCAATTTAATATTTTTATATTAAGTTATTATTATATCGATAAACGCAATAGTTAAAATCGAAACTTTTTACACATTTCTCGAATTCAATGCTGAATGTCGTGTGGTTTTCAAAACCAACTGTTTTTATCCCGCTGGGAGATAGAATACGTCTTTTTATCGATTTAAATGTCGTAAAAATATATCTTTGATTCGTTGACCATTTTTTCTGGCCTTCTGTGTAAGAATACTGAAGGAATCAGTTTCAATAATCCGATCCAGCCAGTCCCTTGCTGTCCTTCCCCAGAAACGTATAGTGGTTTGAAATTGACGCTCCATGGACATAGAAATCTAATCATCGATACGTAAGAAATAAATATGGATAATTATATACACACTGTACACCGTCTTGCTGTGTCTGTCAGGGCTCCAAGTAGTGGTTATGTGTGGCCCACAGATCACAGCAAACGTAGTACCGGGATAAAAAGTATCCTAAGTGTTAATCTAGGGTATAAACTATCTGTGTGCCAAATTTCATCCAAATTAATTCAGCCGTTTTTGCGTGATTCAGTAATAAACATCCAAAGATCTAAACTTCTAAACATAGAAACTTTCACGCTATAGTTCGTTCGCGTTAAGAATGCAGTGAGTCATCAGTGCAACTGCAAGATAAAGGTGTATTCACAGTGGTGTTAAATTCAAACAAATTATATTTTATAAGATTAAGTTTAATGAATAGATTTGATTGTAATTTGAAAAGATTCGATTGGTTAGGGGGCGGGGCTAGGCCGACGGATAATGATGACTCACTGCATTCTTAACGCGAATGTACTTTAGGATCAATCGTCAACCGTCATGAATGTTTACATTACTGATTAGATCAATATTCTCAACGTTGATGACACTTTAAGTACAGCCGTTTCTATAAGGCAGGCAAGCGTGAAGAATAAGTTATTCTATCCACAAACAAGGTCCTAACCTAGGATAGGACGTTAATTACGTCAATGGGTCAAACATACATTCAGACAAACTGTTAGCCTAGCTCCCTATTATATGGGACTATACTATATGTAAGGTAGCCCGCGCGTTTTTTGCAATTTGCAGGTCATCAAATTATTCGCGACCAAAACGAATATGGCTTTACAGAATTAGAATCATTAGGATCAGCAATACAACTCCTTATGTTAGAATTGGCTTCAAATTATATAATTTCATGGGGTGTACGACTAAACGCCGACGGACACTACGCCGACAGACTGAACACCGACAAGATTTTACTTCGACGGGACTCTTCGCCGACAAGACACTTCGCCGACAGGGCTCATCCTTGCGCTATTACTAAATAGTTAAGTAACTGCCACTAACATGGAAGTAGCGCTCGCTCGGCTCGCGCGCGGTTGGTCGCGATTCTAACCTACCCTTTTACCTACCTGATGAGCCCTGTCGGCGAAGAGTCCTGTCGGCGAAGTGTCCTGTCGGCGGAGAGTCCCGTCGAAGTAAAGGCTTGTCGGTGTTCAGTCTGTCGGCGTAGTGTCTGTCGGCGTTTAGTCGTATACTGAATTTCATGAAATGGTCATTCAACAGGCAGTAATATGAACTTAGGCAGTTGTAATTTTGATTTTAACGATAATCTTTGTATACATAATTCTTCATTTTTAAATCAACATACCCACAACCTGATTACCTGATAATAACCTGCAAATTGAAAAAAAAAAAAACGTCAGAAAATTTTAAATTCGCGGGTAACCCTGACGGTTTCGCGTCTTTATTAATTCTTCAATAAACCGTTACAATATTAAAATATTCACCACTGTATGCGTCTCTAACGGTCCCTTGCCAATATTATGTGTGGCCAAATAGCCTGTCACATTAACCTACAGACTTGGAACTACATACTTACTTTAGAGATAGATATTAATATGTTATGTTATTAAATATACTGTAATTTGAAGCCAGTTTCATTGGTAGACTAGCAGGTTATCTGCGTTTCAATAGTTAACCGTTACAGCTTGAATTTCGAAAAAACATATAAGCTGCACTAACAATTAAGCTGTTGTTTATACTATTTTCATTGGGTACCAGTTGCTTTTCTGTGTGAAACAGCAGATAATGTTCGCTCTCGCTTCACCGCCCTTAGAGTTTAGTAAATTATGTAGAATTGTAGTTCGCCTTTAGATTGTTGGAGCTTACACGTTACTGCAGTGCATTAGGAATGCTTGCCGAAGCACATACTGATGGCTTCAATACCATCCTGCGTAAAAGGATAGCGTCCATGATGCGCAAAGTGCGTAGGAGCATCAACGTCATTCTGAAGGTCAGCAGTGAGCGATAAGCATTGTTGCGCCATTAGGGCGTTGGGTGCATGTACCCGGCGTGTCTGGGAGTGCACCAGTTAAACAGATGAATTACATTTTTGTATTACATTTGATATTAAGATAGCTTATTATTGTAGTAAGGATCAAGGTTTGAATTAAAGATACACATTTTACATTTTTAATTAATACTGTCGTTTTATATATAGGTTCTATGTAAAAACATACATACATAAACTCACGCCATCTTTCCATTGCGGTTTCTTGATAACTTCATTCCTGATTTTATTCTTCAAAGAAACTGCGAGCGTAGCCCGCAGCTATCTTTATATTTAGAAAAATCGGAATGCAATTTGAATAATATAATGTACATCAAAATGTACCTGTCAATTCAATCTTCATAATGCAGACACCGCTCTTTCATGTAGATCCGTTGAATCAATCAATCAATTATTTGAATCGCTGATTGATTGAGTGACCCGTTACGTTCGCGCTCCGATGGATTCTTCGAAACGAATTCTGAATTATGACGCTGTCTGCATTGAATTGATGGAATGTAAACCTGTATATTTTCTAGTAATAAAAATAGTGTGGATTAAAGATAATTTCGTTAGCCTAAAGGTGCGCTTACACGAGCAACTAAAATTGCTCCATCTTGGGTAATTCTCGGTTTCCAAGCCTCAGTGGCACTAAACTAAAGTTGTACATTGGGTAGCGTGGATCATTCTGTAGCTTCGCCCTCTTGACGCGGCTGGCTATAGTCCAGTCCAGATAAAGATTGTACATAAATCTCTTGTAAACGAACTAACAAAAAATGATTGTAATAAAAGCTTTAATGACTGAATGATGAATTTGTTTGTCTATTCCATTGACATAGAAAACAAACAGATTATCATCCTACGCACTACGGCTTTGGAATCTTCCCAAATATGGCGTCAATTAGTTGGACATTAATTATTGTTAGGCATTGATTCGATATATTGATTCATCTATTGTTTGTAATATTTAATGTGACGACGCTCAGTGGCCAAAGCCTAGCCTATGATGTTAAATTAATACATAGCATAATTAACCTATAACGTTCTCACTGCCAGAACACAGGCCTCCTCTCTGTGAGAGGCAGTGAGCAGTTATCTACCACGAGGGCCCAGGGTTGCTGGGTGTCACATACCTTCGATTTTTTATTCAGGGACAAGTCGGTTTCCTTTTGAGAACAGTGGTGGTAAAATAATTTACACAAAGTAAAACGCTTGTCAGGGTTCGGACCTATAATCACTTGCTTGGCTGGAAAACGAATCATTTTGTAAATAAAAAAATAAAAAAATTGAAAATAGAAAATTTGTTTGATCCGCTTTTGTTTCCCTTCTAAAAACCAATTTGCAAGCTTTTTTTTGGGTGGGACATCATCAAATAACTTCTCCCTATCTGGGTGGAGCAGGAGGGCGTGCCAGAGTTTTACTGACTAAAACCCACCCGTGTTCCTTCAGTTGCCTGTATGCCAAGGGCCACGGTATCTCTTTCGAACAACCCGCACCCCTGGCAGGAAAAAGCCAACATCACGTGGTGTTCCCATAGTTCTAAGTTTAGACGCAATAAGCCGAGTTGATTGACTATTGTAACTATTGTTAATTATAAACAGGTTGTTTAATAAACAATATTAACATGTGAAGAAATCATACTTATCCGAAGCACACGTCAGTGATCGTTGTTTACCACACCGAGGTCGACAACATTTTAATAAATTCTAATTGTAATATTATTTATTCCTGATTCTTTGTTTGAAGAATGTGCCGTGAATTTAATGTTTTATTTAATAGATTGGCAAGCTTTCCGAAGGTGGTTCCTTAAGTGGCAGTAACCACTTTCATATGAGATATTTTTGGTTTGTCCCTATGAACAAAAAGCTAGAATGTCCATTTGATAATTTTTAATCTATGTATAAAAATCGATTGCTATTCGTTAGTCTCGCTAAAACTAAAAAACGGCTTAACCAATCTGTTTTTTGTTTTATTTTTTTTTACTTATTCACCCTAACACCAGTGGGGGTTTTGATAAAAAATAAAATAAGGAAAAACACAAAAGAACAGCCGAAAAATCGGGAAAACTAAAATTTTCTGAAATTTCGATAGATTTGGATAAATTTGTCCAGGACAATTCAGCTACATAATGATAATTAAAAGACTGTAAAATTTGATATCTGTAAAAGTTGACAGTTACACATATTGTATGAAATATTTACAAGTTTAGTAAACGTCAGCTGAAAATAACAACCATCACATTTTGACACGGTATCTTTTATCTTTTCAAGATATTTCCGGTCACAAATCTTGAAAGCATTCCTTGCATTCCATCCCTATCTTTTACTCAGAAACTGATTTCGAAACAACTGAAGAAATGGCTTACCCAATATGTACTTACTGATAGTATTTGGAAGTCACAAATAGCTAATCGGTGACCTCATCACTTGTCAGTTTTTTATATAGCAAACGCCTTATCGCCTATCTTGTTGAGGAAGTATTCACAATCGCTATACAGGCTGTTTTTAAGCAAGTAACCCTCCGTGCCTCGGAAAGCACGCTAAGCCGTTTGGTCCCGACTGACATTCGTGGATCTTTGACAGTCATCAGATGCCCAAAAGTCTGTCAACCAGTCTTACCAAGGGGTATCGTATTACCCAGTAACTGGTCTGAGGAGGTCAGGTCGCTCCATGTATACTGGTGTTCAGCTGCAGTCGGTTAGGCAGATAACCAACCCCAACATAATTGAGAAAAGGCTAGATAAATATCATCATCTGCCTGCACCATGCATCTTCGCTGTTTTCTACGCATTCTGTACATCAAACTAAGTACAGATAGTTCAATGAACGAAGACGCGCCCTCTCAGCCCCTTTCCTTTGTTTTTGACCGCTCTCAGTACAAGTGTCAAAAAGTGAGGCGCGTCTTCATGGATTGAACTATCTATAGGTAACGTAAACATTGAGCAAAATTATTGTTTTGGCACAAGGACTAAAATGGCTCACATTATTATACTAATACAACAAAATTTCGGCTAGTAGAAAAATACGTTTGTTGATCTATTTTACTTATCGGAAACTCTGCTGATACTAAGAACGGAACTATCTTGTAGATAAATACAACATGTATGAGGACTTAGGAATTCCGCTACTACGAATCAGCATTCTTTGCTTCAACATTAAACTTTAAGTTCTAAGCCATAAAGTTCAAATCACCATGCACATGGAATAGCTATTGAACATTGCAAACTTATTTTGAGCTCTGAGCAACAGAGAATAGAATTAAATTTTCCTTGTAGCAACTGTTGACTACAAAGCTATAAGCTGTGCAAAAACTTCAGGAACGATATCATGGCCGAATCTTCACGCTCTTACCGTTTACGGTGTAAGCAGTGTTTGTGGTTATCAATGCATGTATCGATACCGCTCCGTGTTGTAAATATATACCACTACTGGTTAAAGGGTTTTTTATTTTATTTTATAAAGTTAGTGTACTTTTCCTTAACTTTTCGGTGTTCCCCGAAACGTACCAGTTACCTAATACGTATGGCTGGAATTGTCGATTAGTCCCCAAATAAATGATATTCGTGCGAATCGACTAACAAGCCGTTAATTTCTCTTTGGAGAATTTAATTCAATTTTATACAAATGATATCAGGGAACACTAGAAAGTATTTATATTCAAAAAATAATCATTGGAAACAATACCTCTAGAAAGAAACCAGAGTACAGTGTTTTCCATGCTGAGTATATTTTTTAAGTTATTGTAACTCAGTACAATACTCGGAGTTAATAATTACAACCATATTGATACTTAATTCTAATAAAAACTGTTACAAAGCCACTGGGTGGTGTCTTGCACACAACAACGCGCGCGTGGCATCGGGTGCGCAAGCGCCGGTCGTTGACAGCGCAGGCGCGACTAGTGCCGCTTGCCTTTTTATTTAGCAACCTTCTATAAAGCGCTGTTTGTTAGCTAATAGGTAGCTAAGTGAACTAAGAATATTGAGGTATTTGAGTAGGTAGTTATACCCATCATCTGCCTAGCATTTTCCCAAATGTGTTGGGGTCAGCTTCCAGTCTAACCGGATCCAGCTGAATACTATATTCTATCAACGACTACTTAAACGATAAGAGTTGTTGGTCACTGTGATTAACTCAAGACAACGTTTGTGTTCTCTCACCAGAATTAGCTTAACTACTGACAGGTCATATGAGTTACTTCATATCATTGTTTATTTTATTTGACTGTATAAAACATTTTTTTTAAATTCATTAGTAACGAAATTTTCATTTATTGTTGAATGTTAATTACTTAGCTATTATTGTATAGAATCAAGTTCTTCCAACATAACAGACAGCTGTGCTGCTGGGGAGTTTGTTGCGCCACTTCTTCTTCCCAGCTAAAGCACTAGGAAGTGGTGAAGGGCGGGCGTTTTGGGGGACTGTCTTATGTAATTTTGACGTTCAAAAAGTGCTGATTCTCAGCCTAGTTTGAATAAATGACTTTTGATTTGATTTTGACTAGTATTTTACATGGAGTGTCTGCCTATATGATCTCCACACAACTCCTTTACTCGGTAATACGATACCTCTTGGTAAAACTGATAGTCAAACTTTCTGGCTTCTGACTATCCAGAACGACTGTCAAAAATCCACGAATGAATGACAGCCGGGACCAGCGGCTAACTTTCTTTCCGAAGCAAGGAGGGTCATCGGTGTATAAAAATAGTCACCAATCCACGGACCGACCGCGGCAACCAATATCAGTCTATAGGATAATGCTAATACATTGTTTCAGACTTTCGAAAAAATTATGTGCTCGACAACGTAAATAACGCAATGAATTGTACTGTCAAAATGAAAGCCTTTGTTGCCTTTACTGTGTTATGCAATTATCCCGCTGCTCCTACCAAAGTTTGTAAGACCCAAAAATTAGCACTTAGAAGCACAGTATACTCCAAAACCCTAACAAAAACTACACAATACCACAAAATTAGTACCATAATGAATATACCATCACGGACCAACATTCAAAATAGTGCCCGAAAAAGTGCTCGCCACTTTTTACAGGGTAGTAATATAATACCACTTTTTGTGGCAACTCCAGATCTTTAGAGTGTAGTGACTGGTTGATTTAGGCTCTAAATATAAACCATTAGTGTTTTTCTTTTGGTTAGAGTTCGTTAGTGCTTCGAATATACCTACTGCGTTATAAAAGGAAGGAGTTCTAAAGTGTTTTGATTTTTTGTGAGGTGAATATACGGTGAAGTGGCAGATATACCAACAATAATTGTAGGTAATGATAGCTTGTGGTATACTTACCATACGGTAGTTTCTGCATTTTACAAAAATCAATAAGAATGAGTCAAATGGTAAATGCTTAGTTTTATAGAGCTCTGCCAATTGGTTATAGTATAATATTTTTATTATTTAATATTACAGTATAGTGTACATTATAACCAAAACCACTTTCCAGACTTTTCACTCGTATAATGTTTTTCTCATTATAATCGAAACCTTTTTTTTTCTGATACTTGTCTTTCCCTCATTGTGCAGCCTTAAAATCAAAATCAAAATGTCATTTATTAAAACAAGGCTAAGAGTCAGCACTTTTGTAACGTTAAAATTACATAAGACAGTCCCCCAAAACGCCCGTTCTTCACCACTTCCTAGTGCTTTAGCTGGGAAGGAGAAGCGGCGCAACAAACTCCTCAGTACCACAGCTGTCTGTTAAGTTAGACTAACTGAATTCTAAACAGTAGTAAGTAATTAACATTACAAAACACAAAACTAAATGATTTGCCATAATTCAATTAGCACCATGCCTTTCATCCTTTCCTTCACCATTCCCTTCAATGAGGGTTTTCTGACATAACGTTCACTAGGTGCCCGGACCTGACGTCTCAGTGCTGGCAGCACTGAGACGTCAGGTCCGGGCACCTGTCAAAAGTGTTAAAGCGCCTACGGACTGAATGGTGAACGAGAGAATGAAACGAATGACATCAAATATTTTAAACTCATTGTCGAACTGGAAGACCTCTTGTCAAAGTGGCGCCAACTGGTGGCTTGAATATTCATGAAATGAATTTTGACAGATCTCAAAATTCAACATTTATAATTTATGCAATTTTAAAACAACATAATGTACACCTAGAATCCAACACATTAACACATACAACCTAGGAACTAACTTAGGCACTAGCCCGCAGCCGCATGCACTAACTCCTAAGCACCGTTACCTTACCTGTCCTAGCCTGAGTAGTTTATACCTAGAAACCTAGCCACCTAGGTATGCCTAGGTACGGCTAAAGCCGGACCAACGACAGTTATATTTACGCCTATTTCCTTAATGGGATGATGTGAGGGATATTGTGGAGATGAAGACGGTTTTGACCGTTTTCTGTTCTTTATCTTGGGTTGAGTTAGCCAGTGTTTTGGGCTTTTTTTTTTGAAAATGGGGAATAATCAAATAACTTCTTGCGCTCTGGGCGGAGCGGGAGGGCTTCTCAGACTTTTACTGCTAAGTTATGGCCTACTGTCAATTTTTAACTGACTTCAAAAAAGGAGGAGGGTATATGTTCGACTGTATGTATGTTCACTGATTTCTCCCACAAATGGGGACTATTTGAAAGAGTATACTGCTAAGATGGTCCCATTGGCACCAAGTCAGGATCTGATGATGGAATCCCAGGGAAATCGAGAGCAACCCTCAAATGATAAAAAAATCAACAATGTTTTTCATATATTTTCTAAAGCTATTGATACATTTTCGTATGGTCATCATCATCTCATGACCCTGAGCTGATGAAGGAAGGTGCAATCTTCTTTTTTATGTACCTATGTTCGGGCATAACTCCGTCTATATGACGTCCGTCTATACGGACTCCGTCTATACGTGTCCGGATTTGCAAAATTCTTTTATTCAAAAAATTACAGCAAATCAACCGCGATTGCAGCTATCGCATAAATACGCATTGTTTTGACCCCAAGGATGATGAAATTTTGAATTGGTAGGTACTATAACTAGAAAGTGAAAAATAAAAAGTTTTTCCCGATAAAATTCAACTGACTTCCGGAAAAATACTACAAAGTGAAAAATCACCGCCTTCCGAAATTAAAGTTGTTTTTCACTTTGTTGTACCTATTTTCCCGGAAGTCGATTGTTTTTTTTTTTTTGGATAAAGATTTTTCTTTAAATTAGTCCTCAAGGGTTATATAAAGAAAGCCACTGAACGTGTGCTGGCTTCTTTTGTGTTGGCTCAGTAATAAGCAGAGGTCGGAGTAGGTAGATTGATTTAAGGTCGTTGACGTCAAACGTAGAGGATAATATGGATATGCCTCCAAAATACCGGAACTTCATATTGAAATTAGCACGAATTTGTGTTTAAGGTGAAAAACGTATTAATAATATCAATCTACGCTACCAGTGTTAGCTAATGGTGAAAGAAATCAGTATGTTATTTTATTCCATAATTCCAATTCCGGAACTTTTTCCGGTACTTCCCGCACATTATGGATAAAATGGCATGTCCATATTATAATATCTTGACGCAAGTATATAAAATCAATCTACCTACTCCGACCTCTGGTAATAAGCTAATCCTATACGTTATTTTTCGTTGTTGTAGATATAGTACACATCAAGCTATACATTTCCAGTTTACGCTGATCTCGCTCTGTATCTGTATAAACTTAATTCGTTTAATCGTGCCTTAGCCAAAGGAAAAAGTGCTTCTTACAAGGAAGTATTTGAACCTTGAATTAGATAAGGTTTGGTCGTGCGTTTCTATACAAGTTTACGTAAAATAATTCTGGCTACGTGCGTGCAAATAGTAAATTGACACATTAAGAAAAAAATTAAGTCAATTTGAAAGCCAATGGTCAAGGAAACTTTTAATTATAGCATCGGTTTCCAAAAATATCACCTGGTTTTGTTTACTTCGTGGGTTACTAATTAATCCAATGCCAAATGCAGTTATGGGGTAATAAACGCTCTATCATCGATCCTCGATAAGTTTACAAAGTTTAAATGAAATCTGACCGTTTGAAGTGGGCCAAAATCAACTCCAAAGGAGTCGGTTACAAACAAACATACAAACATACAGATGAAGCTAATAAAAAGCGTGTAAAAAACAAGCCTTTTATGAACTATCCCGCTACATTGCCACTGCAGTCTCTTCTCATGTAGTGGTTAAAAAAATAAAATAACAAATGATCCTGCTTTTTTATTTTGGTGGGAAATCATCAAATAACTTCTCCCGCTCTGGGTGGAGTGGTGGGTCAGACTTTTACTGACTAAAACCCACCCGTTTGCCTGCGGCCCCTGGCACAAAAAAAAACAGAGCAGAGCCGGTAAACACTGCTCAATTGCAGTGTTACTGAATTTTAATCCTTTCTTCATAGTTTTCACATTATTTCAAGTTTTGCAATCTGGAAAAAAAAAAGTTTATTTTTCATTTTCTATCTAACTTAATTATTCAACTTCATTTTGTTAAGTTATCAACATATTTTGACCAATAAGGAAACTGCGATAAATACCTGCGACGTACTCTTACTTTCCCAACAGAAATACCTGTTATCAATATCACCTAAAACATACTATGACACGAATGACAAACAAAAATAAACGTTTCAGTGACGAACGAAAACGACCACCGAGTGAACGAAACTTTCGCTCCTTCCACCACTATGAATTCCTCGCTTAATTCGCCATACGTGTCTACTTTTGTTAGCCATAATAACTACATGTGCGGTTATGAGCGAGAATTGGATGTTATAACATGCGTATCGGTCGTGTGATGGTAGCTTCATCGCGTGGTAGTGTTGTGCTTTCACAGATATTTGAAACCGTGTCAGGTTTTTGACGTAATAATTTTGGATTGTTATTTTTGAGATGGTTTCATGGGTTTTTTCTCTAAGAACTAGATAATTTAGCATCGTTATTGACAGCCTTTTTGTACTCTTTGCTGAGTGTAGAGTGTAGGCCTCTTTCACTTTGCGCCATGCTTCCTTGATCTGTGTGGGTCCAATCCAGCTCTTACCCAGAGACGTCTTTAGCTTTGTAGGTCTTCTAACCATCTGTCTGTTGTTCTGCCAATAGATCTCAAAAGTTAGCATAAGAATAATCAGCCTATTATGCTCCCCTGCTAGGACACATGCCTCATCTACATATGTGAGAGAGAATGGGCTGGACGGAATCCACCACGCGGGCCCCAGGACCGGTTCACTCGAAAGTCATACTAATAACGTATAAAATTCAGTGATTATTCGGTTTTATTTAAAGAAAGAAAGGAAAAGAACGAAAATATATTTATTTAGCACAGACTTTATAAAGCACACAATATACATTAAACAGCAGGAAATATTAAAATCAAAATCAATTAAAAGTGTAAGGTGAGAACTCAGTAACTACGGAACGGTTAACGGTTACGGTTTAAGTACGGAATAAAGTCCCTGGCGTGATAAACTTGCTACTTGACTGAGAGAATGTATGTAGGCAGACAGGGATCTGCTCATCCCAGCTGCATATCTGCTAAGAAACGCCCTGAAGGGTTACTTACACCTTGATAGTTAACGAAATAATTACATACCAAAATAATGGCTACATGTGAATGGTCTATGCTGGGGGCACTGACCTCTGCGGCCATAGACAAGCTTTTTAGCGCCTTAGGCCGTAGTGATGTGCAATTAGGGGCTTAGTCGATTATGATAAGAAGATTATACGGTTGTAATCGACTTAATGTTTTATTGAAGAGATTCAATTTTTAATCGTTATGCTCCATTTTTTTAAGGCTTTGGTTAGAGAATTGTGGTATCAGTAAAAGAGCAAATTCACGAAATTATACCGTGAGTTTTATAGAACTCTCGGCAATCATTCTAATTTATACATTATAACAATGTCATAAGAGTTAGTTTGCAATGAATTAATAAAAGGTTTTAAGTAAAAAAAAACGTAAATTTGCTCCACAAGTAATTTTTAATGTTGCTTCTTGAAATTGTATTTATTGTTCTTAATAAATGTGTTGCTAATATAATTCTTGTAATAACAAGTAGGAACATAAAAAAAAATACATTTGTATAGTTTATCGTAAAGCCTTTTTTAACAGTTTATTTACACACATTTAAACAGACAAGAAGCTTTTAGTGGAACTTATGTGCTAAGCTTGGTTTAAAGCTTATTTCAGTTAAGTAATTAATTTCCTGTGGAAAATCTTGACACAAGCAAAAAATATATAAAATCCACAATTGTTTCCTGTTTTTTGTCGTCTTCTATTTTAAGGCCTTCTTCGTGGTTACGGGTACCGGGTGGTTGACCCTCGACCACAAGAAAACGTGGATAAAATGATTCATATGTATGTGTTCACAGTTTATTTATAAATAAAATACTTGGCTATAAATTGCTCGGTTTATAGATAACAAAATTTTATCAACAGGCTTTTATGAACAAAATTGGAACTATGATTTTTTGCACCTGAATGTAACTTTCAATGTAACTAATTTCCCACAAATTAATCTAAATAAAACTAATCTGAATGAAATAGTCAATTCATCAAACCGTCACTAACTTATCGATTAGCCTAAATCGACGAATGATCCCATCTCTTCTCTACTACCTTCAAGGTTTTCGCACAACAAAAAATAATCCCGAAATACTACTTACTACGTAAACAGATCAGTAAAAAAAAAATCTTCCTGTCAAACCTGGGTCTCGAGAGACATCTAGGCATACCTTAAATGAGAGCAGTTCCATTCCACAAGGACTATTATATATTTTTAGAAACCTCTTCTTATTTTATAGGTCATTAATGTCATTATCAGACATGAAATTCAGATGTATGTGCATTCTGCAATTCCTTCTATTATGTCCTGTCGACGTTCACACAGACGTGAATAAATCCCATGCCGATTTCGGCTAATACAAACGTAATGATATCGTGGCGGGATTATTTCGCGCACTGGGTCTTCAACGCACAGCTTACCGCCGAAGGTTGAAAATCGAATGGTAATACACACTGTTCGATTTTCGACGCGCTAAAAGCTGAGATTCATCCTGTTGAAATCTCAATGGATGAAAATCCAGTGTGCCGAAAAATCGTCGACTAAGAACTCGGAATACTCGAAACTATACCTTATAGTGGGTTTTCTGCATTTCCTTCGATTATGTCCCTAAGTGTGTGTTTATAAGTTTATATGCTAATAGTTCGTTATCTCCGGTCGTCGACCTCGCGATAAGGCAACCACTTAGCCACATGCGGTGAGGCGGCAGTCTACTGTCGAACTAAATTGAATTATAATCGAATTTGATAAGGGCTTATGTTAGAAGGGACATAAATTATGTTAGGTTAATTTATTCTTATTAAACGTTAGCTCTTGTATTTTAAAGTTAAAGACAATTACTTTATTTGTAAGACACATAAATCGTGGTTTGATAAGTTTTTCTACATTATTTTAATAAAAGTAATATGTCACTCTCATAAAAAAAAACAACGTAACTATCGCTTAAATGTCATGTTGACAAAAAAGGTCGAACACACCTGTCATTTTAGTTTAGCAAATTAAAAATCCAATTGCCATGAACAAAAATAGAATAGAATAGAATAAAAATCCAATATTCATCTAAGTCCAGAGTTTCCGAGATAACCATAGACAGACAGTAAACACAGGTACTGTGATAATAAAACAAATAAAACGTGTAAATAGTAAGACATTAACGAGTTTCACAAGAAGTTACCATACAATTATATGTAGACAGTTAAACTTAATTACTGTACTTACCAATAATAAATACTACTTGTAAATAAATGTACGTATAAGTTTACTTTAAACATAAAAACAAACTAATCTAATGAATTTCTTTTCATTTTTGTTGCAGATCTTCGAACAAGACGTCGATATTATATTGAAAGGTAAATATTAACCATACATTTAGCATCGTCAGCCTGGGCCCTGAGACAAAACACATTTCTGTTAGCGTTCACGCCAAACGCTGCGCCAAAATGTATGGGATTGACATTATTTACGTCCATAAGTGCATTTTCTCTAAAACTACTGAACGCCCAACCAACCAAATCCCACTCGCCAATAAACAAAGTAAAGCTTTAAAACGAAAGCTCCGCAGAAGTGACGTCACACTTCCGTCAACGGAAGTTACGCCATGACAGCTGTCTATTGAATATGCGCTATTAGATTATGTAACAACTTTATTTAAGTTATTATTAATAGAAGGTAAGTTCTTTTCCTATGGTGATCGTGACATGTTTTATAAGTTGTGGCGGGAAGATGGGCGGCCATTTTGTGATGACGCCATTTTATTTTTGGAGTATTCTTACCTATGTGAAACCTTACCGAAACTTAGGTACAAGTTCCTTCCGTTTACAGCTTTAGAATATACAATGAGGTTATTGTAAGGTTTTCGTTCAAGATACAGTCAATTCATATTTTCCGTAATACGTCGTTTTTGGCGAGACCGCCCAATGTGTGTCTCTATGTATAATGTCTACATTTATTGGAATGTAATTATGTAATTCGTATGGTACACCATATCTTACTAAAAATCAAAATCAAAATTTATTTAAACTAGGCTAAGAGTCAACACGTTTTGAACGTCAATATTACATTAGATAGTCCTCCAGAAACGCTTGCCCTTCACCACTTAGCTCGAAAGAATAATTGGCGCAACAAACTCCTCTGCAGCACAGCTGTCTGTTCAGAGGGAGGAACTCGATTGTATACAATAGTAAGGAATTAACATTACAATACACAAAATATTAAATTAAACTATTTGCAATATGTCTGCTAGCACACGCCAATATACCAATAAAAACATAAACTTACACTTAAGAGTAATTCGCTAGACGCATTCAACTATCGCCTCTCGATCAAGAATGCACTTCTCGATTCTCGCGCCAATCTCTTCAACTGAACGTAATCTTACCGCTTCGTCACCACATATTTCCTTACTACAGACAATATTTCACTTCCTAACTATTGTTGAATAAAAGTTTAACATCCAAGTTCCTATTTAAACTGCATTGAGGTAACCAGGCTAATGAGTTAACTATTATACTTACTAACGAAGCCATCAAGGGGCCATTATCATTAGGTATACATCATCATTGGCGCCTTTCAACCACAGAGTAATGTGAACCCTTTAGGGCCATTATAATGTGTGTCAGTCAGAATAGGGCATTTAGAATATGGAGGATAGTTTTCGATTCTAAGGAAATTAGGAAAATGTCGTGAGAAAAGCTCTGAGTATGAATGTGGAGGGCTATGAGAAGGCGCATAATCAGTCTATAATGTTCCCACTGTTGGGACACAGGCCTCCTCTCTGTGAGAGGGAGTGGGCACTAATACATCCGCAGTACCAATGTGGAATTTTGGGTTCTAAGACATGCCGATTTCCTCACAATGTGTTTTGATTGTTGTTGATTATTTGAATGAATTATGGTCGAATTTTAAAGACTGGGCAACCACTAGTAATAAATATTTACATCCACTGTAATAAAGATGATATCCAACACATACTTAGCTCTTATAGAAGCAGCACGCAATAAAATTCTTTCCTTATTCAAGATCTCAATCAAAACACTGGCAATCATGCTCATCCAGCTACAACAATAAAAAATCCCTATCATTTTCCACTTTAGTACACCAGTCAAGCAAGCATGAATAGCAAAACGGAATTATTCCGCGGAATGTATGTGAACGTTTCGTTGAAGTATGTTTAACAAAAACTTCAGTAGTTAGTGCATGTTCGATTTAATTGATCGAACGCAGTTTCCGACTTTCATTTAGCGTTAAATGGCATGAAAAACGAATGAGTAGGCGCCTTGAGTAGCGTAGTATAGATGCAGTAGGTTAAGTAGGAGATGTCATTTAAACTCAAATAATTTATTTCAAATAAACCAATTACAGGCACTTTTGTACTGTCAAGGGGTCGGCCGGCCAGAAAGATGAAGCTAGTTGCCCATTCCAAAGCGTATTAGGTCCCTATGGAGAAGAACGGGCAAGAAACTCCACGACCACTCTTTTAAATCAAAATATTATTACATAAAATTGGTAACATCATTCCTATAAATATAAATTCGTTCAAACTCGAGCATAATTCACTCGTGTGATATTGACATCCATCACACAGAAAGGGTCTAATACCTAACACGAACCCACACGTACAGCAATTTTAAATCTTAAATATATGTTTCGGGCTCCGTTGGATAGGCGCGACGCGACTCTAGTAGAAAAATTTATATGAAAACTTCATGGAAATTGCGCTACCAAAATCGCGTCGCACTGTCGCATTGCTCCAGTCTGAGGGAGCACTAGGTTCAAGTCAGGTGTAACAAAATATATAATGTTATGGATATCTCTGTGTCCTCTGTAAAATAAAAATAAGTAAAGATATTTAACAAAATAGTGAACAATATCTTAACAATAGTTTCATCATGGCTAGAGAGAACGAACTTTAACGTGCTATGTCTGTTAAAATTTGAGAAACTAGGTCGACATCGTGTGATTTTATCAGTCTTCAGCTGATCTTTGAGATATCAGCTGTCAGCAGCTTCTCCTGATAGAATTGACAGAACTAAATCATAAAGTGATATAAGAATACAAACTTCTTTGTAAAAAACTTCAATAATATAAGTCGAAAATGATTAAAATCAAACCAGTAACCCAGTTTCAATTCAATACCTCTCTCTCACATACTACCCAAACAAAAGCCGATCGTATGGAACACAATTCCGACGTAGATTACTGACATTCCTACACTGTGGTATTGTTTTGTTTTTCATCAAAATCATAATACATGCCCGTTTTATTGTATTTCTGATTGACTTTTATTGTTAAATGAGGTTGTATGATTATTCAAATGAGATAGTTTGAATGGAAACTATCACTTTCTTTGTATCTATGTATGTATGCAGTGTGGCAGGGATATCGACGCGCAAACTGTAACCGGGAATGCAGCACATTAGGTTATGGAAAAAAGGTGAGCAACGGTGGCTCAGTGGTAATGGAGTTTGACTTACGAGTTGTAGGTCGTGGTCTCTCAAAACGGAGAAGGAAAAATATCGTGAGGATACCAGGATGTCCCAGAACCAAAAAAATTCGAAGACATGCGACATCCACCAACCCGCAGTGGGCCCGCGTGGTGGATTATGGCCCACTCCGTCTCATAGAGAGGAGGCCTGTGTCCCAACACTGGGTATATTATAGGCTGAGTATGTGTGTTACCTATGTCTATCGAAAAAATGAATCAGCCGTTTCATACAGGATAAGTTTTTAACCAGTGCGCAAACTATAACCGCGAATTCAGCATATCATTCTAGGACCCCTAACGCAGAAATTTTACAACGGTTTTCCAAAAAAAAATCCAATACCTACGCGGTCAAAATATATGGAACAGCTGATTTTTTTTTGTATTACCGACGAAAAATTTCTGCGCTGGGGTCTCTAGAATGATATGCTGAATTCATGATTACAGTTTGCGCACTGGATTAAAACTTATGCTGTATAAATATGCAATAACTACGCGGTCAAAATTCGAGTTTGCGCATTGATGACCACATTTTACCACTAAGCTCCCAGAAATCAGGAGTTAGTCGTGCACTGCAGGCCGTAAAGCCGAAGCCCTATTCATTTGTGCTTATACATACATTTGTATATTGAAGTTATAAGTAAAAGTATATCTGTCTTCCGTCGAAGCTTAATAACCCATTGTTATTCGTTGGTCACGCTTTTAACACGGTGCGGGTACGATTCCTAATGCTTTGCTCGCCAGTGTAGTTGTACGTGACTTTGAATAGAAATGGTTTGTTTTGGTAGGATTATACGAATGCGCACCTCGTGGGGTTTCGTATTGCTAAGTTTTTTTTTAAATATTTCCCTTTACTTTAAAGTTCTACAGGTTACGCTGACGCTTTTAAAAACATCCTGAATGTTAACTACAACATCTGGCATAAGTCTTTCATCATATCAGCCAAAAAACATCCACTGCTGGACATAAGCTTCCCCCAAAAGTCGGGGATTTGCTATTATCGCCACGCTTGGAAAGCGCGTTGGCGATCGCAGTATGGTGGTAAAATGCATAAAGAACGCTGCTGCCCATTCTCTGGTAAGTCCCTTAGTCGCCTTTTACGACACCCATGGGAAGAAATGGGATGGTGCTATTCTTTTACGTCCGACACCACACGGATTTGGCATAAGTGATCATATCGAATCGTTTCTGAAGAACTCGATGTGATTATTTATGTCGGCTGTCTCGTACACAAGACGTGAAATTTCGATACAGCCTAATCAGCTTAAAACTTTTCCCAGGCCTTCTATCTGTAAATCTATACGCGAATCGCACGAAGTATATTTTTGTGGGTGAATCGACAATTCCAGAGGTACGTACTTATTAAGCAATTGGCATGTTTCGAATTGTATGCTCTTTATTGCATGTACTTGCAGTGACCTTTTCACATTACTTTTTTGCATATAAAAACATTTTATAAAAAAAAAAACAACCGACTTCCGGAAAAACACTACAAAGTGAAAAAAATAACTTTAATTTGGGAAGTCGGTGACTTTGTATGTTTTTAAATTTTTTAGCACCGCCTTCCGAAATTAAAGTTATTTGTTACTTTAAAAAAAATATTAACTAATCATCTAACTAAACAAATAAATACAAAAACACAAGGAGACTTAGGCGTCAAAGTATTCGTCCGCATCGCTGTCATCAGGAAACGTGCCCAGAAGACTGGCAGCATTGCCACGTTGAATGGCAATGCTAATTCTTTGGCCAAAGAATGACCCAGCCCTCTGGTCACGTGAAGTGTCGACCAGCCGGCGAGAAATTTCCTTAAAAAGGAGACGTGCACTCGGGCCCCATGACCCGAGCGTTTCGACCCCAAACGGCGCAAAAATGTAATTACCAATAAGGTTACAGTATTTACGCCGCTTGAGGGTCTCAGCAGCCGCAGCAGCGGCACCAGCACAGCCCGCCGTGCTAGGAACATGAGATGGCGCAAGGGTGTCGACACAGGTTGCATCCCACACCAGAGATCTACCCATCTTCCAAGGCAAAAACGTCATACCGTCTGGTCTCTTCCCATCGTCACGTACCAAGCCGTTTGGTTCTAATACCGCTGGTACGCCGGCGGTGACAAGGGCTCGACGAATAATATCGTTGATGCTGGCGTGGCGTGCTATGCGACCTGCGCTCCTGCAGCAGGACAGGCCATGGTGCCCGAAAATGTCTACAGTTTCACCGCAATGACACCGATGCGGAGCAACACAAGGTGCGCCCAAGCGGAGACAGGTAGCAAGCCGAAACGATGAGTCATCCATCATAGTGCCTATGGTGGATGACGGGAGCGCCTGAAGCCACAAGCCTGACTCCCATTCTCCCACAGCCAGCAGACGAGCACGCTCAACAATATTAGATGACGTATTTATCAGGGTATTCCGTATAATATTGCAGAGCGGCACGTCCCACAGTCTCTGGGAGGATGGGTTATCAGGTAAAACCGTATTGGGACAAGCCATTTTCCAAGCGTTCAGCGCATCAGTCAAACACGGCACTTCAAAATCGACCAGTGAGGAAGATAAAATGTTCCTGGTTAATTTATCCGTGCTGTGGACCGAGGAGAGGAAGGCCGGTAAACTTATACTTGAAATTTTGCGGACGCCAAGACCACCCAGGCGAATGGGAAGTGTGGCTTGCTGCCAAGCTCGGTCGTCCAGGGCCACATTTAGGATTGAAGTTAGTGTGTTTCTAATAATTTGGTCTACTTTTTCTAAAAGTTGTGGATGCTTCCAAAGATGGGAAGAGCGAAGGCTATAAGTAAATTTTGGTCCAAAACAGCAGTATCGAATGAGCGTGAAGGCCGAATGAATATTAATTTTGAAAAGTCGTTCCGAGACATCATTGAAATTTTTAATTTTCTCCTCAATAAACGTTGGAAAGGATTCGTCAAAAATTGGGGACCCTAGGAGGTGTAGAGAGTTTCTTTCTGTAATTTTGATATCTGGTGCTATTGTACAAAATTTTGTAATGGTAGTCTGTCTGTCAGTGGTTTGGGGAAGATAGATTTCACATTTTGAAAGGTTAAGGTCTAGGCCAATCGAATTAAATTTTTCTTTTAGAAAAGTTAAATCTTTTAAGACTGTGTCTACATCACCTCCTAGGGTTCCGTCATCCAAATACCATACGTTGAATTTAGAATTTAGCTGTCGAATAATTGGATTTATTGCCAAACTAAAAATGACTGGCCCAAGAGGGTCACCCTGTTGACATCCAACGGCTGATTCCAAAAGGTTGTCTTTATAAAGTAATTTAGAAGGATGCCTGTAACATTGGTAGAGAAAGCTGTAAATTTTGGGTATTTCTTTTTGAATTTCCGTCAACAAAGTGTCCCTGTTTACGGAATTGAAGGCATTCTTAATGTCAACCTTAAGGATGACCTCACCTTTACCGCTATTGATATAAGTTGATAATGCATGTACCGCAGCCTCACAGCCCCCTTTAGACCCAAAGCCCAGCTGTAGGGGCTGGAATTTGCTGGCCAGTGTTTTGTTACTTTATAGTATTTTTCCGGAAGTCAGTTCTTTTTTTTTTTAGAAAAGTTTTTATTTTCACTTTTTAGTTATAATACCTACTCCACACCATGTCGAAATTTCATCATCCTTGGGGTCAAAACAATGCATATTTATGCGATAGCAGCAATCGTGGTTGATTTGCTGTCATTTTTTGAAGAGTTCCGTTGTCTGTCTCCGAAACGCATCATCAGATCTATACGAAATTTAAATGGGACTGGAATTCAGAATAAACCAATTTCGAACAAGAAAAGAATTTTGCAAATCCGTCTATACATATATGACGGAGTTATGCCCGAACATACATTAAAAAAAAATATTAACATGTCGAATTGATGGCCCTCTTTTTGAAGTCGGTAAAAAATTCAAAAGGTGCCAATTGACTAATTTTGGTATTTCTGATACTCCAGACCTATGCTATGTCTATTAGTCTATTACCTAATTACTTTATTATGTTAGGCAAATTCGCCCACAAATATTCGTGAATGTAGGTGATTTTTTGTCCCCATTCTAAATAGCTAACGCACTGCTTTGGGGCACGACTTGTGACACAATAAACACAAGTTATAGAAATAATAAATAAAACAAACAAAAAATCTCCTATTGTGCGTGTCCGTTCCGTGCCGGGTTCACGAAATATTACGTGGCTATTAACGTTTACGATTTTGTCATCAAGATTGTAAAGTTATTTTATATTATTGGGCATTTGAGGTGATCGGTCACCGGAACCGCTAGGGTTCACTACATAACGAAGAAAGTTAGCGAATAGCCTGGAAAGAAGCAGGAAATTAGCACAATGACATAATCTATTTAAGGTGAACCTAGTCCACATTTTGCCCATACAAACTTCGGGAGTGTATTACTCCACTGTACGACAATGTACATCAAATATTAAACATGGTATGGTTTTGTCTCATTATTAATATTGTCTGTACGGAAACAGAATACTAAAATAAAAAGCCATTAAAAAGTTACGAGCCAACAAAGATTCGTTTTTCTTGCTAATTTAACCTAACTTTGGGCGTGTTTAAGTAATAAAAGACGTATAAAATCTGAAAAACCAAGTCGGTACCGACAAAGCTCAATTATCGAAAAGTTCAATTAACTTTATTGGTCATTGAATTATGCAGTGGTTTTTTCACAAAACCCGATCTTCCGAAGGACTGTTCTTCATTTTTTACGCGCCTGTTGTACTATAAATGATCCTGCATCTCACTGAATAGTGTTTGTGCGTGTAGACTAGCTTCTAACTGCTCATCACTGATACTACCTCTGTCGGACACGATGCCTGGTGAGACAGCGTGCTTTTTAGCCAGGCCACCAGTGAGTTCGAGCCCGCGACTAGGTTCCCCTTAATACCTATATTATCTGTTTCTAAGATTCAGGTATACTGAACCAACTTTTATTTTTGAATAAATATTTATTGATTATTATGTATTTTAAATAAAACTTACGTCCCGCTTGCTCCACAAGTAACTAAATTAATGTGTCTTAAAAAAAGTCTGGATTGAAATATCGTTCTGCTTTTGTCAATCGCTTGAAGATGACAGAGTTAGGGCGACGTTTTAAATTATTAATTTAAAACAAATCACAAATGTAAAATGTCGCTTAAATATCGCGGGTAAAAACATAGTTACAGAGGTACAAATTACTAAAATCTACAAATTCTGTAAGTCAACAAGAATTTCTAAAATATAACTTAAAATAACACACACTAATAATTAAAATAAAATAACCCCACTTATAAAGTAAACAGCCAAGTAATAATAGCACTAATTATCAAATAATTAAGTATGAAGTTGACCGCCACGTTACGTCACCGTTACCGGTAACTGTAGAGCTAACGGCGCACGCGCGGCAATTTTAACATTATTAGTTGGCGGGTATAAAGCTACGCTCACACGATAAAATCACCGATTGAAGATGCGTCGTTGTTGTCAACTAAACTTTTGTGGTAAATAGAGTAACACTTTGAAAAACAATGCTTTATAGATATATCATATACCTTGGTGGTTATAATTATATACTACTAGCTTTTTCCCGCGGCTCCGCCCGCGTGGATGTCGTTTACGCGAAAATAAAAGCTTAACAGACAAACAGAGAGTTACTTTCGCATTTATAATATTAGTAGGGATAAAAGTTGTTGGTTTATCTTTGTAAATAAATAAAGCGACAATTAAAAAAAAAATACGGATGGGTATATAAGTTTATGAGCCACAAACTACAAGTGACACTTAGCTTGTGGCTCACCAAATTTGGCTAAATTATATTGTTACTCTTTGATTAATAAACTATTTTATTAGTTAGATAAGATTTTAAATTTAAAACTGGTAACATTTTAGTGCATAAGTTAATTCAAATGCATTATTTACTTTTTATAAAACACTATCAAGGAGGATCATCTGTTATTTTTTTTACCACTGCATTATATTCTAATACAGTGGTAGGTACTGCAGTGGGATAGTTAATAAAAGGCTTGTTTTTTACACGCTTTTTATTAGCTTCATAAAATCACGCTTTTGTAGTTAGCAGAACTAAAAAATAGAAAATAAATAATAGATTATAAAAAAACCTCAAAAAGCAACCCACGCTTGTCAATCCCTATTCCCTACTAATATGCGAAAGTTCGCATATTAGTAGGGAATAGGGATTGACAGCTTATGTTAAAATTGATTTTTGTTTTTTTTTAATATGTTTAAAAAATCTTAATTTATTAATTGTTTTAGTTGGGATTTTAAAAAAATGGCTTTTTAGCAACAAAAAAAAAACACGCGTGCAATACTTTTACATAATTTGAATTTTCCATCTTTGAAACTCAGAATAATGATTGCTCTTTGGTTTTACATGAAAGCCAACCCAAAAAACTCTTCCATCCTATTCTTCATTCACACATAAACAAAAGTCAACACACATAAATCTCTTTTATCTATCAACATAATGACACCAATATCATAGACGAGCAACATTCACGTCCAAAGCTCAGCAAACAATGCGGTAGAACAATGACGCAGAACAAGGCAAGTCGGTCACTGCGTTCTCACTGTCAGTAACGTCTCAGTCTCATGTCTTAATTACTGGTGAAAACATGCTTGATTAGGAGTAATGGTTTATGCTTTATATAGTACTAACTTCTGCCCGCGACTTCATGTGCGTGAATTCGTGAGCTGTCGCTTAGCTGTTCCTTCTGAATTTTTTTTATTCTTGCTCGGGTCCTAAGGGTCATAGTGTTTTTTTTTAAGGGTGGGACATCTTCAAATTACTTCTCTGGGGCGTGTCAGACTTCTATAGACTAAAACCCACCCGTGTTCCTTCAGTTGCCTGTATGCCAGGGGCCGCGGTATCTCGGTCCTTGCGGACCCCACCAGTTGGTGCTGACATCTCTCTGAGGCGCGCGTGGAACTCAACGCGCCATCGACCCGGGTTGGGCCTTACCGGACAGTGAGCTACCCATTACTCGCCGTCCGCAAGCCCGCGCCTACGGTAGCCGGGAATCAGCCTGGCATTCCCGACGCCCAGGGCGTGTCCTGCGGCGACTGGGGCCGTGAGAGCGCGTGTAAGGGTCCTAGTGTGATCTAAAATAGTATATGACCTTCTCCAAGAATTAGGCTAGCAAATGCAAAAATAGTTTTTTAAATCCAACTTACAGTTCCAGACATTAGCGCGTTCAAACAACGAAACAAAAAAACCAATAACTCTTTAGCTTCATTATTAAAATATAGTAAATAAATATAGATGTTATAAATAGGATGACGAAATGTTGGTGTATTTGTGCAAGTTTCAATACACTTAAAGGCTGCCAATTGTCATCAACCGGATACAAATCCTGGCTTCTGGTTGCTACTGTAAAATTACGTTGAGAAAATTCAATAACACATCGAATAGGATCCTCTCATTGTTCCCCACATCATGTCAACACGTTCCAGATGTCCAATAAAAATCTTTCACTCCTCGTTTCAATAATAAACAATCTATCATAGTGAATTCCATACCACTCGAAGTGAGAGTTGAAATTGAGTTGCGGTTAGCATCGTGTGTTAGTTCATAATACGATCGTTTCCTATTGCGTAACGGAACTTAAATTGTGTGATATCGTTTAGATAATAGGTCGATGATTGTTAAAGTGTATATAACAAAGTTAACTTTCACGATAACCCTGAACCTGTAATGAAGCTCTGTTTAAAGTCAAAGCGTCACCCTAGCCCGTGAAATTCAAATTTTCTTACTTAATGCAGGTCAGTGTCAGCTGGTATGTTGATTCAGAGCGTTAATCCCACACGGGCTGGCAACAACGCTTTTATAGTAGTTTTTCGTGGTTATTTAATTAAATACAAACAAAAGTACTGTTTTTTTTCAGTCAAGCACTACATCGTTGGTATTTATAGTAAGATATTTTTAACATTACTCTTTAATAAAAATATTTATTAATTAATGAAAATTTAAAATAATAAATAAATACCGAAATAACTGAAAAAAAAATTGCATAAAAACTTGCAAAAAGCAAATCTAGGGCTTTGCTGAAAAAAATAAAACTTTTGTTTGTATACATGAAATAATCACGAAAACCGTTATAAATACTCCGTTGCCAGCCCGCATGGAATGAACGCTCTTAAAATATAATTCCCGACCGTAACACGTATGTATTAACGTAGTTATTATCATTTAAATCCTCAACTCAACCCTCTAAGTTCATTTGATTCCATTTAATTACTTTTTTTTATGAAATAGTACAAATGGCTAGATGACTTGCAAAAAACGTAAGAACATTTTAATTTCACGTGCTACCTTTTGCCCGTCCATCTTCGTCATCATCATTTCAGCCGAAAGACGTCTACTGCTGGACCTAGGCCTCCTCTAAGCTCCACCACTTCGACCGGTTCTGTGCTTCCCGCATCCAGCGGACTCCTGCGGCCCTCACAAGGTCATCGGTCAACCTTGTGGGACGCCTACCAACTTTACATCGCGTACGCGGTCGCCACTCCAGAACTTTTCGGGCCCATCGGCCATGTTCTGCGAGCAATATGCCCTGCCCACTGCCACTTACGTTTGGCAATTCTTCGGGCTATTTCGGTTATCTTGGTTCTCCTGCGGATCTCTTCATTCCTGATTCGATCAGGCAGGGAAACTCCAAGCATAGCCCTCTCCATTGGCCATTGGGTGACTTTTAGTCTTCTAATAAAGCACATAATCCTTACATCCAATTTTATTGGAATGGAATGTTTCATCTGCTTCCGGCTTCTGGTTCCGCCGCCCGTCCATCGGCCCGTCCACCTTATAGCACAATTATGATGATGCATTTTTGGGAGCTTCTACAGCAAGAGTATGGGCCAGACCTGCACTCTATTGCATAACACACTATCAATCACAATCTGAGCCATTTTTAAGGATATTGCTAATACAATTGTGGCGGCCATCTACAATGCCCCACATACGAAACTTCAAATCAACAAATGTGGATAACACAAAAAGTAAAGTGGCGCCATCTATAATGCCATATGCGAACTACTCAAGACTTGACGTCACACCACAGCTACATCACGCAAGCAGAGTTTACCGCGCAATCTAGATATATACAATATCCCGACATCAATCGTCGGGCAGTTGCCCACCAGACTCAACACCCGTCTGGTCGGACGATCCTCCCTTTTCCATAGAGTATGAGTGAACTTTACACCCTGTTCCTCATACCTCTCCCGCATCAACATTCTCTTGCTTTTATCCCAGTTTATATGGGGTCGACGCAACATGTCCTTTTCAATCCATGCTTCATATACTCGAAAAATTCGTTTTTTCAACAATGTCACTATCACTACATAGTATAAAACAAAGTCGCTTTCTCTGTCCCTATATCCCTATGTATGCTTAAATCTTTAAAACTACGCAACGGATTTTGATGCGGGTTTTTTTAATAGATAGAGTGATTCAAGAGGAAGGTTTATATGTATAATACACCGACCACCACGCGGACGAAGCTGCTGGCAAAAGCTAGTAAATTATAAAGCAATGAATGTTGTTAAACCGTCAAAATTAAAGCCATTCCTACCGGTAGTGTGTTGCACAATTATCCCCCTTTCTATAATTTTAATTGTAATGTAACTGCAAAAGTTATCTATACATCTATACATATAAATAAAATTGGAGTGTCTGTTTGTAATATTAAAATAACCGCTTTTTGCTACATGCATATGGATATATACAACGTGTCGTTTTGCATCCTCGTCAAATTCAAGGAGGTAACTATGCTAATGATTCTCGACACGAATCAATAATAAAATAAGTAGGTATTTTTTTTGTTTTTTTTTTTTTTAATTTTAAAACGCGGCCCGTGTGATACCGCACTGTAACTGGTTAACCTGGGTTCAAACAGTTTTCGTCGCACAAACCAGTCCTCGAATTACTTGTTGCGATTTTTTATTTTACGGCTATGAAAATACAGTCGAGAACGCAATGGTTCAATTACCATTGCGTTCTCGACTGTATTTTCATAGCCGTAAAATAAAAAACCTACTTATTTTATTATTGATTCGTGTTGAGAATCATTAGCATAGTTACCTCCTTGAATTTGACGAGGATGCAAAAAGACACGTTGTATACGGTACATATACCAAATTTTTTTTTTTAAATTTTTATCTGTCTGTCTGTTTGTTCCCTCTAATCTCTGAAATGGCTGGACCGTTTTTGACGGGACTTTCACTGGCAGGTAGCCGATGTAATAAGGAGTAACTTAGGCTACTTTTATTTTAGAATTTTTATTTGTTTTTATGGATATATAATTAATAGTAAAAAAAACTCTTCCACGCGGACGAAGTCGCGGGCACTGCTAGTTTATTTATATATAAATCATCAATATTTCACATTTTCCTACGAGATAGGCGATACTGTCGACAGCTCTGAAAAATGGATAATCTTTACCGTGGAAAAATACATTGTCTTACAACTCGTGCCGAAACTATACAATGTGTTTTTTGAATATAAATGTACACAAGCTTAAACTTTATAACCTTTATCTCTATTATTGACATGTATGAGCATCTAACTTACATTTTTTAGTGAAGGTTTTCAGACTTTGTTATATTATATTTATTGATACTTAAATCTATGACCTTAAATACCCGCAGGGCATTACCAACCGTAGGTAATATGTAACATAAATTAGGCCCGATAATGTCCGTATAACGTGATGCCCTCAAGGCGTTTCCGATCGAGATAGTGAGAAAGTATCAAACTCTTTTATCGGTTAATTACACAATATACAGGGCTATGACGTAATCATACCAAGATGGCGGCCAATAGTTACGATGACAAAACAAGGTATGAGTTAGTGATTTTTTTTTTGTTTTTGGTGAAAAAGTTAATTAACTATTTTCTTATTTGAGTTTTGTTAATTTGATTGTCGTTTCTACTGCAATGTTGATTGTGACATTTTGAAACCGATTTTGTAAGGGAGATTGTTTCTCAAAGCACACATTTTTCTTTTTAGGGTTCTATTCCCGAAGGGTAACCAACCAGCCTGCCAGGGCTGTGGGTTGTTCGAAAGAGATACCGCGGCCCCTGGCATACAGGCAACTGAAGGAACACGGGTGGGTGGGTTTTAGTCAGTAAAAGTCTGACACGCTCTCCTGCTCCACCCAGAGCGGGAGAAGTCATTTGATGATTTCCCACCTAAAAACAAAACAAGAAAAAGGGTAACCAACAAGACCCTATTACTAAGCCTAAGCCGTCTGTCCGTCTATATTGGTATGGCTACCTGACTTAAGGCAAATGATTTAATTTAATGTTCTGTGTCTCGTAATTTTAACTACTTTGCATACCTACTATTGTATAGAATCAAGTTTATCTAACTGAACAGACAGCTTTGCTGCTGGGGAGCTTGTAGCGCCACTTCTTCTTCCCAGCTAGAGCACTAGGAAGTGGTGAAGGGCGGGCGTTTTGGGGGACTGTTTTATGTAATTTTGACGTTCGAAAAGTTCTGATTCTCAGCTTAATTTTAGTAAAACACTTTTGATTTAGTTTATTTTTTTTTAGCAAGAGCCAGATATTTAGATATACTCACAAGAAATGTTTGTAGGTGTTTCTAAGGCTTCGTTCAATTTAATCATAATTGATTGGGGTGAGTGGACAAAGGTGTTAACTAACAAAAAGTTCAAAATGAGTTGTGGGTGTTGAAAAATGAGTTGTGGATGTGGAAAAATATTAAATCATAAAATAAAGGAAGCTATTACAGCTTAAATTTTTATATAAAACTCAAGTATCAATACTTTTGAAAATATTGTTACTTTATATATAAAAACACAAGGACACTTAGGCGTCGAAGTATTCGTCCGCATCGCTGTCATCAGGAAACGTGCCGAGAAGACTGCGAGCATTGCCACGTTGAATGGCAATGCTAATTCTAATATATAAATTCTAATTTCTTTATATATTAGATATCATATTATATATAATCACTTGAAACCTATGTTTTGTCAGATAACACCTTTGTCCACTCACCCCTTCAATTATGTTTCTAATAACATGTTCAAGTTAATAACTTAAAACTGTGCGTTGGTGTTATACCGCCGAACTGTTATTATCCACACAAACGTGTCATTCCAACCTACACGTATTCGGTAATTGAGCTCTGAGCTATAATAGATGTACTGAAATCTTCGCGAATAGCTTTTAGTCCAGGTACGCAAAGGCGATTTTAAACCCAGTTCTTAGCGAGAGTCGAAAATCGTACAGTGTGTTTTTTTTGACTTGCTGGGATGCGCTCTGCTATATTTTCAACGCTCGGCTCAGTACCGAGAGTTCTATGTATTCTAGTAGAGAAAATACAGTGTGCCATAAAATAATCTTTGCGTTAAAAAATCGCTTGTACGTACCTGTACCTAGATATTGTTTGTTAATATTACATAGAACATAGACTATAGAGACAACAGAGCTTGAAAGTGTTTTCTTAATCTATGCTTGATAATTTTGTTCTTGTTCTAGGGTGTGAAAACTCAATAATAAATTCTGATTAGTATGAAAATATCTGTTCCCGAAAACTTTTACTGAAAGTTGGTAACGTCTCAAACAGCTGGCAAATATGTCGCAGTTTTGATGAACTTATCAATATTACTTAGAAGTCATGAAATATCCCTTTATCTTACCCTATAATACTGTTATGAATAAAACCATTAGGCTAATTTCTACACTGTTTTAGTTTTCTTCTTGATTTTTACAAAAAAAAAAACATGACTCTTTTAACAATAACAAGTCTATTAATACGCACAAATTTCCAGCAATAAATGTAGGTACTGAAATTCTGAAAAAAAAAAAAAACTTGTCAGTCTGTAGCATTTCCTAAACATGTAATAAAAATTGCACAGATAAAAACAAAAACATATTTATGTATTAGTCATATTTTGTTTTACATGTTGTACTACTTACCTACGGCTTTTAGCTACTTTGTGTGTGTGCACTTTTATGTATCTCATTTTTGTAATGCGCGTTTTGTTTGTGCAGAATAAACAATTTTTCTTAAATAAGCAGCTTTTTGACTTGATGACCAATATCCCTTCTAAAGTTTGAAAACACGCTTTTGTCCTAAAGGTGGTCAATTACCACAATCTCAAAGAGAATGTGGATTACAAATATTAAAAGAAATAAAAACTGGCTCTATTAACCCGGATTTTTACGGTCCATCGCTCGATACAGTAACTATTATTAGACGCCAGTAATTTGATGGAATTATTTCTATTATTACGGTATATGATGGCCGCTATTACTTTTAATACGGTGTGTGTTTTAGCGGTAAATATATTAAATGGATAGACAGGTTGACTGATGGATTAGAAATGCCCCTTCTCTTATACTTAATGAATGCTTTGAAAAGGGGGCATGTATATGTGGAGACAGGAGCACTCATTCGGTTTATTATTATCAATGGTAACAAGGCATCAGTGGCGCAAGCACCATATAACACGATTCCTACCGGCTTCCCTTCGGGGATTCGCATCAGTAACTCTATAGCTATTAAAAAAATGGCACATCAATAGTGGCTACTATTGTCAAAATAATGTATTTACATTACGGGTATTTAATTCACCATAATATTTAAAGAACTGTTATTTTTAGATTTGTATTACAATTGTTCTAAATTAACCCGGCGTCAAAACGTAATAATCGGGAACTGGGAATTCATATAACAGCGATCCCGTAATGATGTCACTTTGGTTCACGTGGCACCTCATGATATGGATGAGAGCAAGCCGCTGTGCAATGGGTTGTGACAGAGACAGATATAAAGAAATGCGTCAGCGAGAGCGAGATGGTGGAATGTTGCAAATTTTGTTTAGTTTTCAGCTGTTCAATTTGATTGTTGATAATTTTTTACATTCCTGTGTTAATTTTCAAATGATAGTAAATATTCTTCCTTACATAGTATAAAACAAAGTAGCTTTTAAAATAGAATAGAATAGAATAGAAAGCATTTATTCGACACAGACACAACACAACAGCAACAAACACATAAAAAAAGAACAATAAACATGACAATAAAATTGCAGTAAAAAAGTGCTGAGCTTTTCGTGTTTGTACGCTTAGATCTTTTAAACTACTCAACGGATTTGAATGCAGTTTCATCAATACACAGAGTGATTCGAGGGGAAGGTTTATATGTATAATGCACTGATCTCCACGCGGGCGAAGCCTCTGGCAAAGGCTAGTTGTCGGTAAGTCAGTAAGTTGAAGCCGACTTCGCTTCGGCTTCTCTCTTGGCGAAATTTACACCTCGCCACTGCAAGGCATTGGTGGTATTATATTCAGGCAGGTACCATAATCAGCCTATAATCTTCACACTGCTGTGAGACAGGCTTCTTTGTAACAGGGAGTGGGACATAATCTACCACGCGGGCCCGGTGCGGGTTGATAGATGTCACATGTTTTCGGTTTCGGTAAATTTTTGGTTCTAGAACAAGCCGGTTTCCTTCACCGTTTTAAAAGCAGTGGTGCTGTAATTATTTACACCAAGTCAAGCGCATTTAAGGGCTCATACGTACGATCTGAAACTCTGAACCCGTCTAATTCGCAAGAGGATTCGAATTAGGAGTTGTAGGCCACAACTGCTAATTTTAAGGCAGGTGCTGCTTCTTAATTAGGTATGTGTTGATATTACTTTTTCTTTCTTTCAAAAAACTAAATCATATTATCTGCAAGCGCAGTTTTTGACTATTGTTTGAGAGATCCATACACTTCGGATAAAGACCCTCGTTCATTCGACCGACCCGACCTTCAACTTCGGTTATTGTAGATATGTAATTTAACATATAACTATGATTGTGATTTGTTTCTGTAAGTTTGTCCAAATTGTTGATCACGCTTTGCAAGAATTTTGTTGCCACTATCGAAGCAAAAAAGTCCGTCAAACGCGATCTTCAAATCGGTGTATCACCTAACGGTGTCCCAACCGGGGCTCCGCCAAATGCTAATACAATACAACTGTAATGTACATTTGATTTTATTTTCGTGATGCTCCATTGAGGTTTCTGGTTGATCGTCCCAAAAACACTACCGGCGAAACATTACGTTTATTAAAGATTTAAGTTTCTAGATCTTTTAGTATTTGAAATTGATTACGTCCTTCCTCGACTAACTATTTTTGATGTTAGATGTTATTTCGAACAAGTATTATGGTATGGTAAAAATAATTAGAATCTGCCTGTAACTACCATCCGCAAGGAACTGAAAACTAAGGCAGTCAATCAGTAACATAGTCGATTATCACGAATTTTCTCGCCCGAAATGAGTGGAATGACACTTTATTTTATTTAATGACTAGCTGTCCCGGCTAACTTCGTACCGCTACTAAATTTATATTATCTCACCTTTTAAACCTTCCCTGGACTGCCACAAATATTTCAAAACCAAAATTAGCCAAATCTGTCCAGCCGTTCTCGAGTTTTAGCGAGACTAACGAACAGCGATTGATTTTATATATATACTAGCTGACCCGGCTAACTTCGTACCGCCACTAAATTTATGTTATCTCACCTTTTAAACCTTCCCTGAACTGCCACAAATATTTCAAAACCATAATTAGCAAAATCCGTCCAGCCGTTCTCGAGTTATAGCAAGACTAACGAACAGCAATTGATTTTACATATATATAGATAGATAGATAGATTTATTGTAAGCGATTCGCACGAAGTAACTTTATTTGTGGGCGATTCGACAACTCCAGAAATACGTAGGTATTTGGAAAATGGCACGTTTTGAATTTTATACTTCTAAGTCTACTTTTAAGTCTTATTGTATTTCTATGACGTTTCGCGTCGTTATGTTATGTATAACATATCATCACGCCTTCGTTCCCGTAAGGATTAGCAGAAGTGTACCGTATTTTTATATATACATATGTATACCGTGTATACTACACCCACATTTCACCAGTTATGTTTAAGTCCCAAGTAATAGGGGGCGAGCCTATTGCCATCCACCGGGCTGCTACTGAGAAAATTTCCTAATATGTAAACCTCAGTAACACTTTACCCGACCTGGGAAACAAACCCAAGACCTCATGTGCAGCAGTGGCACTTACGACCACTAGACTAACGAGCCAGCTAATCACGACTTCTAAAACCAAAAACCGTGAGCAACCACGACACAACATTCAAATTATGAAGTAAAGACAATTACAGGTTGCCCAATTCACCTAATGTCATTACAAGTGTTGGTTGTTGGCAACCAATTACAATGAACCCAAGGCCGGTTGTTGCAACCACGCGTGAGATATTTTTTATTAGCATGATTTTCACCGTTGTTTTGGCTTTATCGCAGTTTAAATATTAGGTTTGTAGTGTGTTATTAAGATGGTAAATGGCACATCTTTGTTTTTCTGTGTAATGGAGGTCTTGTTTGTAATTAAAGAGAGTGATAATTAGGGTCATTGTGACCTTTCTAATGGGTATTTAAGATTGTTAGTTTTATTACGTAAAATCGAAAGAGGCTGTTATTTGTGGATCTTTAACAGTGGTTACGGGTCGTGAGCGACAACCAGTCTTACCAAGGGGCATCGTATTACCGAGTAACTGGCTTGTGGACGTCAGATTGGCAGTGTCTCCATGTAAAATACTGGTATTCAGATGCTTCCGGTTAGACTGGAAGCCGACCCATCATAGTTGGGAAAAGGCTAGGCAGATTATGATAATTTAAGATGGGAAATTGTGGAGAAGACCTGGATGAGCCTCGGACGATGATGAAGATAGGAAATCGATTACAATTACTGAATAGCTCCTATAAAAAGAATCGAAGTTTAATCAGAAAACGGCGGAGTAATTACTAAACACAAATAAAATCGAAATCGACCCATCATTCGATCGACCAGAGACTTAACACAAAATATATTGATAATACGCCACAGTGACATGTAACTAGGCGTGACCCAGTATTGGACCAATATCTGTGTCCAAACGCCACCTATCTGCTAGAGTATTCATGATGCAGTTTGAGCTGGCGCGTACCATGCGTATGATGGCGGGTAAGCCGTCGATTCCTCTGCGAACATTGCGAATTACTGCAGTAGCGCAGCAACCACATCAACACCATGAATGCATTATTGTATTGGTTGTAGAGCGTTGTTTGCCTCATGCGTGTAGTTGGCCCACAGACTGCATGTATAGAACGACTGACAGTACCTACGCTATAAACACTACACATGGCATCCTTTTTTAGAACTTGTGAAACAAAGGGCTCAACCTTGCGATCTATTAACATTTAAAACCGCTAAATACTACTATTTAGCACGATTACGATAAGGTTAGAACTACTTATTAGGTAACATGTTGCGTCCACAAAATATCGTAGAGTCTGCCAACCGTCCAACTTTGTATTCGATCAACGAATAAGTAATAACTGTGCGTTGAATGCCAAAATTTGACGCGCATTGTTAAAACAGGGCAATTTGAAATTTGCGTGGAATTTTGATAAGTTTTTTACTGCAGCTGTTTATTTTGGTCATAAAAACACAAGCCCTCTTATTATTAAACACGGAATTAAGTTATTCCAAGCTTAAACCTATGGAAATGTTATTCTTGGTATAACTTTACTCCGTGTTTATTGGTAAGAGGATAAAGCTTTAAGCTATTTCTACTTTACTGTTCTTAATTTTTTCGTCTACCTTCTAATGAACAGCGTATTATCTATAAAAATGTCGGGATCAGCATCCTATCTAGGTAGCTGTGACTGCTGCATATGTTTAAGTCCCCTGTGAACCATGGTGAACGTATTACCAACAACCGGGTAGAAATCTAGACCCCCGACTATCACTGAGAAATTCCAAATGGCAAAAAACAAATAACACCTTGCCCAACCCGGGAATCGAATTCAGGACCTCATGCACACCAGTAGCGGTGACCACTATACCAACGAGGCTGATACAATTTCCTTCTTAACAACATATATCCTCCACTCCATAATCCAACATCATGATCATCATTTCAGACGAAATACGTCCACTGCTGGACATAGGCCTTCCTTAAGCTCCGTCACTTCGACCAGTCTTGTGCTTCCCGCATCCAGCGGATTCCTGTAGCCTTCACAAGGTCCACCGTGTGGGAGGTGTTTCAACTCTACATCTTCCGGTACGCGGTCGCCACTCCAGAATCTTTCGGCTCCATCAGCTATCTGTTTTGCCAGCCCACTGTTCTGTGCCCTGCCCACTGCTACTTAAGTTTGGCAATTCTTCAGGTTATGTCGGTTACCTTGGTTGTCCTGCGGATCTCTTCATTCCTGATTCGATCGTCTAGAGAAACCTCATGCATAGCCCTCTCCATTGGGCCTTTGGGTGACTTTTAGTCTTATAATAAGGCCCAGAATCCTTACATACAATTTTATTGGAATGGAATGTTTCATCTGCTTATAATTCAGCTCAAGTTTCAAGAGTTGCCTTAGAAGTAATGTGCTCGTAAATGATCCGTTACCAGCTTATGTAAGAAGTTAAATCTACGTAGCAGGAATCCTAATTTATTTTAGGTATGGTATACTGTACCTATCTGACGAGTTTTGGAGACCACGATCAGCTGGAGTAACGACGATCTTCACAGGGTGATAGTTAACAGCTGGATGAGAGAAGCCGACGATAAAGACATGAATATTTACTTTGAGAAGTATAATATTATTTTTGTTTTAATTATCGTGAATGTGAGGACTATGTGGGTCATATTTTGTTTGTTTTTGTGTTTTTGTTTTGTGTTTCATCTCTTTCTCAGTTAGTTTTAATATTAATCTAGCAGTTTGAGTATTTTATGCGGCCTACCCAAATGTCCTGTCTTTGGTATTGTTCGTCAAATCGTTGAGCTCCTCAAGTTCTGAGTTGAGCTGTATGATTACTGATAAATGCGTGCACTGAATGAACAGGTCAACTCAATCTGTGTGGTTCTTTCCTCAAAAGACCATTTCAGACACCGATCCACATGGTCTTCACATGATCTGACCACGATTATATCTGGACTTTAAAAGAGACTGTGACCTCTATGTTTGTTTCGGCCTTTCTTCTCAGAGTAGTCAGATAGGAAAGGCCGATCACATTTAGTTTAAAAAAAAATGATTGACGTGTAAAAGTGTTTGTACAAACCTACTTACAGAAATAAAATCATTTATCATTTATCATTATCATTAAAGTAATTTAGCTATTTAAGATGCCATGACCAACCTGCACTGGGCTCGCGTGGTGGTCACAGCTGTACGCATTATAGGCTGATGCATCCAGCATAAGCATAAAGCTATTATGCTATGTCCCGTAGTGGACTACTACATCCAGCTGATTATGATAAACCTCATCTAAGCACACGTAATAATACCTTAGCCATTCTACCAGTCTAACTAATATTTCCACTTGAAGTGGCTTGATTCAGTAGGCAGTTATGCAATGAAGATGCATCTGCGGTAGAAGTATAATTAATTAACGTTATAGATCTGTGTCAAAATCTCAGACAGTTATGAAACTTTAATTTATTGCAACATTCGTTAAAATTATAGGTTTCTTGATTTTTTATGATTTGCTCTATTTACTAAGAAAGCAATAATATTGTTTTATGCTTCGTTGATCTAGTGGTCGCAAGTGGTACTGGTGGACTAAGTCCTTCCTGGGTTCCCTTCCCAGGTTGGGTAAAGTTTTATGGGGTTATTCTTTCAGGAATTTCACAAGAGCAGCCCGGAGTCTGGATTTGTTCCCGGTTGATGGCAATAGGCTCGCCCCCTATTATATGGGACATAAACATTACTGGCGAAATGTTGTACTAGAGAAACAAGGCGTGATGTAATGTAATATTTAAATAAATTGTTTTATAAATATCTTTCGAGATTTTTCTCTGGAACAGAAAAAAGTAAAAGAAAAGAGGAAATATTTTTAAAGAACTAAGTTCCTAACTTAATGAAACCAATGTTTGAATAATATAATTACAGTATAAGTTACAGCTTCGGGATTTGTAAACGAATCAATCAGAACATATTGTTTGAATGACCTCATAGGATAAACGCTCGACTTAGCTTCCATGTTTTTTCTAACCTAAAAATCATCTGTTTGTTTCAGTCCCCCAACAATGACATAAGCCCACAAGATGGCGCTACGGTTGAAGAAAGACATAAAGAAGGCCTCTTACTACGTGTGGTTCCTGGGTGCGCAGGAGTCGCGCGGCCTGCGGGGCGAAGAGTTTGCTCTGCCCGCTATCCGGATATTGGAGGAGAGGGCTCGGGATTTGGAGCCTTTTAAAGTTACTCTTCAGGTTGGTACTGAACTATTTATTAGTTTGGAATTAAAACGTTTTTTTTTATGTCGGAAAATCAAAGAAAAAGCCCCGTGGTCCCGTGACCTGCATTAGCAACAATGATTTTGAATCTAAAAATGATAAGCTCGTAAATAAAAACAGGATGACCGAATAATATTATTATTTTTATACACTTGCCATATACACCGTGACATTGTAGTCGTCTTACAAAGGTGGTCCACTCAACGTATCCGTCATAAAATACCTCTAGGCGCGATTAAAACATAGTTACCATTAATTAAGATAATAGGTACAAAGAAAAATAAATAATGGTTTAGAATTATGAAACACCCTCCTTGTTAATAATGTTTACATATCAAACGGTGGAAGATATCTACCTACCTACCATTACATTCCATCATTAATTCCATCTCCATAACAGGGTGTTTCAAACTACGTCATGCGTCTCAGTGAATGATATTTTTTTATTTTTTATTATGCATAATTATGTTCAAAACAATTTAAAAAAATATATAAATGATTATTAGTCATTGGATACATGAAGTGGGCTGCCATTGTAAGACGATTAAAATGTCACGCTGTATAAGTATCAACGAGGACATCCCACAGTTAAGTCGATTTACAGAAAAGTAAAAAAAAATGTCTGACTCGTAGGTCTAGTGGTCGCAAGCACTACTGCCGAGCGTAAGGTCGTGGGTTCAATTCTCAGGTCGGACAAGGTGCTATTGGGTTTTTCTATCTGAAGTTTCAGTAGTAGCCCGGAGTCGGGATTTATGTCCAGTTGATGGCAATAAGCTCGCCCCTATTACATGGGACTTAAACGTAACTGGTGAAATGTGGGTGTGCTATAGGTACCTACACCTCTGCACCACCCTTCGGGGAAACAAGGCGTGGTGTTATGTTATAGAAAAAGTAACATCCTCCTGACATTGCTGAGAATGCGGTAGTTAGAGCTATGTGATTACCAGTGATCGGAATAGGGTGACTATATCTGCCTAAACTTCGGAGAACAGAGACAGAAAGTGGAGACTTCCTTACGACTATTTTTTTTTCACGGGATCCGGGAAAAATCTTCAGTAAGTTGAAATTAAGCTTTATTTAAGATGGCATACCTACAGATAGTTTATAATCTGGATTAAAACAGGATACTTTTATCCGGGAAATACGTTCCCGTGGGATAATTTCCGCCACGCGGGCGAAGCCGCTCGCAAATGTAATATATACTTTATAATCAGACGAAATCGTGGTGGGGAAAAAGAAAACTGGGAGAATAAGTGAAAGCCCATTTTTTTACGATATCCTACCTTCTAAATCTAAAACTGAAGACTGTGTCATCGCCATCGCCTGGATAGATATGCTAAAGTCACAAAACAAATAACTCGATTGGTACAGCACTACAGTCACAGTGGCTGAGCTATTGACTTGTGCAGTTGTGCGCTTCGGGTCAAGGATGTATCTCAAGTACAAAACAAATATTTTTATTTCTACCCAGAGTTATACTGGGTCTGGGCGTTTGTATATAAATATAGGACGATATAGAGATATCTATACAATATTTATCTATTGAAAACGTTTTCTTTTCGCGAAAAAGTTGTCTGTTCCTTTTTTCCGATTGTTTTTCTTTGCGGGTTTCAAGGCAGTTGAAACGTCTCTCTGAGATTCTGCTGCGCTTATAGTCTCTGCGCTAGTCTGACAGTCGCCGGTGTAGAGATTCTGCTGCGCTTATAGTCTCTGCGCTAGTCTGACAGTCGCCGGTGTAGATTCTGGACATTGTTGTGCTTTAGAAACCACGTGGTCCTGCGCCAGATCTCTGTCCGGTCATGTCGGATTGCCGTCCCATCGGATTATGAGAGTGTAGGAAGAGAGAATTCACCTGTGTCTGCACACACACTTGTACACTATAACATATCCCGCGTCGATGGCTAGTCTGCGCTGAGATTGGCCGCCTTGGCCGAAATTCTGATTGGAGGTCTATTAGATTCTGGCTTGCAGCAGTGGCTGAGACACGTAGTTTTTTTTTATATAAAACGTGCATAATTTTGGGTAAGTAGTTTACAGCACTGTATCAGATAATGACTTTCTAGTATCTGAAATTCTCACGAATATCTTCGCGTTTCGTCACACCTGGGTGTGTTATGGCAATAAGGAAAATAATAAGTTTATTATTACTTACAGTGAAGGCGCACCCAAATTCACTTTTGTTGACATACATACCAACAAAAATATTTTTTTACTGCCGTTTTATTTGGTGTAATTTTGAAGTATACAGTTTTCACACGGTTGACATTTTGTGACCCTACCGGTTGTCGACATGGAGAGTGCGATTGTCGCAACCCAGGGCTGGGCACGCCATAATTATGGCGGCAAGTCTCCTCTTTCTTTGAGGAGTGAATTCAGAGGCGCTACGGCGTCCTCATCATCCGCCTGACGCAGGTCCTCACCGGACACGGTTGTTTCGGGAGGTGCCTGTTTCGGATAAGGCGGAAAGAAACGCCCGGGTGGAACTACTGCGTAGATCGCCCGAAGGACACGGTGGAGCATACGATGGAGGTTTGCCCAGCTTGGGTGGAGCACCACCGTGTCCTCGTGGAGGCGATCGACGGTGGAGGCCCTGGTCCAGGCCATGGTACGGAGCGAAAGTGCATGGGAAGCCGTCACCTCCTTCTGCGAAGCACTAATGCTCGCGAAGAGGGAGGCGGCGCACGTGAGGGAGAGGCAATCTATGCGCCATCACGGCCCTAGTTGCAACAGGAATCGCCGCCGCCAAAAAGGGCCGGGAATCCCAGGCTGATTCCCGGCCACCGTAGGCGCGGGCTTGCCGACGGCGAGTAATGGGTACCAAGCCCGGGTCGCCAACGCGTTGTGTTCCACGTGCGCCTCAAAGAGATGTCAGCACCAACTTGGTGGGGTCCGCTAGAGCCGATGCCTGCCAGGGTTGCAGGTTGTTCGTAAGAGATACCGTGGCCCCTGGCACACAGGCAACTGAGGGAACACGGGTGGGTTTTAGTCAGTAAAAGTCTGACACGCCCTCCTGCTCCACCCAGAGCGGGATAAGTTATTTGATGGTACGGTATTCATTATGGTATTATTATGTATGCCATTGCGCTTCTAACTCTCATAGAATTGAATCCACTCTCTCTCTCACAGACATTTGAAAGAATTGGTGCCCCAGTGAATAGCGAAGGGATACTAACAAAATGACATCATTTATTGTATATTAACTAAGCAAGGCACACCAAAACGACATATTTACAAAGATAGAACGAAATACACGAATAATAAATTCGTAGATCTTTGACAGTCGTTACGGGTCGTCAGAAGCCCGAAAGTCTGACAACCAGTCTTACCAAGGGGTATCGTATTATTTAGTAAATGGGTAGTAGAGGTCAGATAGGCAGTCACTCCATGTGAAATACTGGTATTCAGCTGCATCCGGTTAGACTGGAAGCCGACCCCAACATAGTTGGGAAAAGGCTAGGCAGATTATGATTATGAGAACGAAATACACGAGATATAAATTGATGTAATAAAGTTACGAAAAAATGGTCACTGCAAGTATACAGATGCAATAAAATGCTTACTGAAAGTATTACTGAAATCATTAATTCGCCCAAAAATAAATTGACTTGCATGCGAGTCACCCATATAAAATAATTTATTATTTTAAAATATCGATTCGCCCAATTCGGGCGAGTAAATTCGTGCGAATCGACGAATGCCGATTATAAATTTGTGTCACTGTCAAAATCGAACTGATCTTTATTCTCGGTGTTATAAGGTTGCTGTTCGGATGCTGCTGTCATTACTGTCAGAGGTAAAATAACTGTTAACGCACTGTAGTCAAGGTATTCTGTTTCAAACGTCATATGTTCGTCATACAACGAATCTTTCTTTCATAATATAGCACATTCCATACCTCTTTAGTTCCGATCCGTCAATAGCAATGGCAGTGAAAGTTTTGGGATCGTTCTAATTGATTTGTTTGTTCTCTTACGTTACTTGCTAACTGTGTTATATAAGCTCTGGTTGGAAACTTCCTCTGTTCCGAGTTGTTGATTGATGGTTTGTATTGAATCGAATGTCAAGTTAGGCAGTACTGGTCGAACAATAAATTTTATTACCAACTATTTTGGTAATCATGTTATTTGTGCCAATATTTCTTTGGCCAAGCCTGTGTTAACTATGGCAAGTTAAGCAGACAGTCATTTTTTAACAACAATATTGATGTGTGTTAATCAGTGATGTACCGACTAGTCGGGAAAGCCGACTAGTCGGCCATATTTGTACTCGGCGATTAGTCGGTGACTAGTAGGCCCATTTTATAATCGTATTAATATGCTTCAAAATTTAAAAGACGGTGATTGAAATGAAATTAAAATCTTTACTCTTATTATTTTTATTATAGAATCAGTTTTACAGTTCACTTTCAGTACAATCTAGAATATGATAGGACATTAGGATAGGAAGAAACGCCGGCTCGCACGTAAACAATGAAATAATAAATGCAAAGTAAACAAAACCATGTCCCGCCGCGCACGCCACCCGAAAGTGTAGTCACGAACATTACCGACGTCACCCGAATTTAACCGATAGCAATGATCGACTTGGCCAACTAGTCGGCTATTTTGCAGCCGACTAGTCGGCTAGTCGGCCAAAGTCATCTAAGTCGGCCCATCTCTAGTATTAATTGACATTAATCTTATGTCAGTACAAAGAGACCCAAACCTTAATAGTCTTCATTTAGGTAAGCTGAGAAATAGGCTAAAACCGAATAGCAGTATTCAAACTTTATTAACATCAACAACACCAATAAAAAAAAAACTAATACCCGACTACTGAAAAACACGCTCTAAAAAGTACATATGAAACATGAAAATAATCTCATCTGAAAACCGTGGTTGTATGCCACCTTACCTGCTTGTCAAATTATGATAAGTAGTTTAGAAGTTATGAGGGAACAGATGATCATACAGACCGACGTACACGATATATACATACATACATACATACATATCGGCCAAAATCATAACCCTCCTTTTTGCTTCGCCGGAGTCGGGTAAAAATACAGTCCATAACGTTCCTTCACCTCTTGCTAGAGTTTAAAGTGATACAATGAAAAATGTTCGTACCCTGTAAGCCTTATAATATGTCTTCCAAAAGAAATTCAAAATGAATCAGAAGCTAATCCCAGTAAACAGACAATCCAAGAACGAAGGCCCAAAAACAACATTATTATCCAGTTATCATTTTATTTTCTTTCTTTTTATTATTATTTTATTAATTTATGTCACCATCTTCTTTCTCCAGGTATCCCACAAAGGCCTGAAGATAATCCAGAATGTGACTGCGAAGGGAAAACAGCAGACGATCAAGCACTTTATACCGCACGGCAGCATCACCAGCGCCGTGGTCCAGTCGGATGTCGTGGCGTGTGTACTACTGCTTTACAACCCGCTGACTGGCTGTCCGGTACATGTGCATGCTTACAGGTTAGTGTACCTACTGGTATTTGCAACGTTCTGTTCCAAAAGTAGCATAGTCAGCCTAAAATGTTTCCACTCCTGGGACACAAGCCTCATCTATGTGAGAGGAAGTGGGCAAAAAACATTTGGTAAATGTCACGTCTTCGAATTTTTGAGTGTTGATTTGAAAGAAAAGAAAGGAAGAAAATTGCGTTTATTGGCATTACAGTTTATAGAATCTTAAACTATAAAAAATAAATAATAGTTTAAAAAACTAAAAAGCATGCTCTAAAAACCAAACTAAAAATGTAGAAAATAATTTTATTTTACTAAAAAGCTTGAGGTGCTTTTTGAGGTTTTTTTATAATCAATTAATATCAAGCACCCCAGGCTTTTTAATAGAATTAAATTATTTTTTACTCTATTAATTTGGTTTTTGAAGCGGGTTTTTTAGTTTTTAAACGATTACCTATTTTCCATTTTTTAGTTCTGCTAACTACAAAAGCGTGTTTTTTTTTTGTTGAAATTATTGAATTGTCAACGGTCCTCGATAAGTCTACAAAGTTTAAATGAAATCTGACTGTTTGAAGTGGGTCAAAATCAAGTCCAAAGGAGTCGATTACAAACAAACAAACATGCTTACAAACATACAGGTGAAGCTAAAAACACAGCTAAACATACAGGTGGTGCCAAAAGGGCCTCTGCTCAGATAATGCCAGATGGCAACTCAATATACACCACCTGACGCTGATTTTTAGCTGCCACCCACGAGTACCATCATCATATCAGCCGAAAGACGTCCACTGCTGGACATAAGCCTCCCCCAAAAGGGAGAGATTTGCCTTAATCGCCACGCTTGGCAGGCGGGTTGGCGATCGCAGTATGGTGGTAAAATGCATAGAGAACGCTGCTGCCCATTCTCTAGCAAGTCCCTTAGTCGCCTTCTACGACACTGTGGGAAAAAATGGTATGGTGCTATTCTTTTACGTCCGGCACAGGGAACAACGAGAACCATACCATATTGATAATTTTCATTATTATAATTCTGTAAAGCCGTATTTGTTACGGTCGCGAAACATATTTTAATAAACAAACAACCAGACACTAATCTGTAAATTGCAAAAAAACGAAAGAAATTTTGGATTTCGCCGACTACCTCAGCAGGCCTAGACAAAACACATTTCTGTTAGCGTTCACGCCAAACGCTACGCCAAAATGTACCGGAATTACATTATCTGCGGAAAGATTACGTCGTGTCCTTTCCGCAGGGAATGTCATTCCCATAAATTTTGGCGTAGCGTTTGGCGTGAACGCTAACAGAAAAGTGTTTCGTCTCAGGACCCAGTGCATATTAGTGCATACATTGTATTGCTGTAGTTAAAACGTTTAAGTTGTCACTGTGTACTTGTTTAACTATGTATTAGATATTACTTTTAAGTTAACATTTTTACATCAAGACAGACCGCTAAGCTTATCTTCATGGTAAAGCTTCGTTTAACAGTAAGACCCGGATTTTTTTTTAAATAAAATTTTGTAAACTTAAGCATAGTATCAGTTACCCAACTGACACGACGGGTATTAATCTGTTCATTCGTCTTTTAGGCTGGTGCTAGGTAAAATTTATTACAAGACAATTTGTTGACAGATTTATTTGACAAATTAAAGCCCTAATAGTTACCATTAATTACTAAGCCTAGGTTAAGTAGGTTTAGCCTTTTATGGCGCAGTTTTAGAAGCAATTTATAACGCATTAGTGTTATTTAGTGTCATATTGTTGCCACGTAAAATATATAACATCACGTTTGTTTTAAGATACGCTCTTAAAACAGATGTGATTTTATACCTTTTACGTCATAAGTATTTCTTCCCAGCTAAAGCACTAGGAAGTGGTGAAGGGCGGGTGTTTTGGGGGATTGTCTTATGTAATTTTGACGTTCAGAAAGTGCTGACTCTCAGCCTAGTTTGAATAAATGACTTTTGATTTTTATTTTTTATTTTTTTATTTCTGGAGTTCGCCCAAAAATAAATTAACTTCGAGCGAGTCGCTGGAATTTTCTGCAAATAATATATTAGGTACTCATTTAAATGTGTCGATTCGCCCGTTTGCCTAACTTGCTTTCCAAATCACGGGAGGTTCTTGGTATGGAAAGATGGTCATCCATCCACGGAGCAATGATAATAATATAGTCTTCTCTAAATCAATTTATTGTAGGACTCAAAATAATATTTTAGCACATTTTAAGGTCAGACCGTTAATGTCAAGAGTGTATTCACAGTCTGGTTTTAAATTGTAGTTCTAGCTGAGCGAGTCCGGAAGATTTAGCGGTGATGATCTACTAATTTATCGCTGGTTGCACACTGATGCTTATAGCTTACTATTGCAATATGGCAGTGCACAGTGGTACAAAGGTTATAGTTGCGATGACACGATCGTTGTGTTCGTCTTCAACTACTTTCTTCTACATGTTTAGGATTGATATTAATTTTTTATTGATATAATTATTTAAAATAACAATTTTAATTACACAATAAAAATTGTTATTTTACATGCAATAAAGTGCACAAAATTCAAAACGTGCCTATTGCCTGATACGTATTTCTGGAGTTATTGATTCGCCAACAATAAATTAACTTCGTGCGAATCGTCAACAAAAAATAAAATATTATTTAATCCAGTGTGGATTCACTCGTTTCGGGCGAGTAAATTCGTGCAAATCGACTAATACTACTACGGGCTTTGCCACTCTGGTATGTCTGTACTAGGCAATACGTTATCTTGTCAGTGAATCCTGTCATAGATAGTATGACATTGTTCAGTAGTGTTCTCCAACGGTATTTATTTCATCTTCATAAATTCATAAAGGTTTGTTTTTGGTGGGAAATCATCAAATAACTCTCGCTCTGAGTGGAGACAGGTGTCAGACTTTTACTGACCGTTGCCTGTGCGCCAAGGGCCACGGTATCACTTTCGGACAACCCGCACCCCTGGCAGGCATTGAGCTTTGCGGACCCCACCAGTAGATGCTGACATCTCTTTGAAGCGCGCGTGGAACACAACGCGCCGTCGACCCGGGCTTGGTCCTTACCGGACAGCAAGCTACCCATTACTCGCCATCCGCAAGCCCGCGCCTACGTTGGCCGGGAATCAGCCTGACTCTAATAAACAAGCATCGTAGCAGAAGCACTCTGTACTTTCCGCCTACTCCCGTGAGAAGAAGGCGTGAGTGTATGCTAATATAATATCTACATCAGTAAATAATCTACATGGTAATAAGCCACTTGCAGATACTGTAATAATTCTACTGACCCCGTTATAGAGCCAAGCGTGATGATAAGAATAAAGGTTTATGTATTGACTGATGTAAAATAAATTGGATTATGTTTACATTGTTGTTGATACCGCTACCGTGATTACTTGATAACGAGAGCTAGAAAACAATAGATTTAGGTTTGTAGGTAAATAGCTCTTTGGTTATTGCCTACACTACGGTACGTTATAACTAATAAGTACACGCTGTGTATGTACCATTAAGAAATTGCGATTTAATCATGTTCCTTGAAACTAAGAAGGAACAATTTTTGAAACGAAGTAAGTATTTGAATTTTTTTTTCAAAAATCGACCATAATGAAAATAAAATTTCAAAATTAAAGCGGATCTCCATGTCCTTACAAGAAACATGTTTTTTGACGTTTTTTGCCTTGTGTGATACGAAACGCTTCGTGTGCTAGTTACACTCGCACTTGGCTAGTTTTCTCCCTCCAGCTGTTTTCCTTACAATATTTTCCTTCATAGAAAACTATGAATAATTAAATTTACCGTGCAAACTTTCATAAAATCCATGTCATCACACCGTATCTAAATATTTAGCACAAAAGCTAGCACAAAGGGTGAATCTTCACCTGACATTTGACATTTAGTGTCGCAACTCCCGCGCAGCATCCTTGTGCAACTCTGTAAACTTAGCATCCATTATTATTTATGTTGGCAACAATAATATCTCAAAGGTTTTGTATAGGAAATAATAATAATTGTTATTTCAATGGAAATTGGCTATTTCTATTGAGGTTTTAGAGGATAGAGCTGTGTCCACACAAAGGACTAAAGTTTAGACCTTTGGGTATGTAGGAGATACTTTGCCTGACCAAGATTATGTATGAACTCTAAAAGAGACTGTGTGTGAGCTTTGCATAGTCAGTAAGGACATATTGAACTTATTTCGATTTAATTATTAAACATAATTTAATGATGACATGTAAACGCGATTTTAAAACAAATTAACAGAAATAAAATATTATTTATCATCGTCATTAATCGAAATAAAATGGGAATGAAATGAAACTTTGATCTATGTCTGTAGATCTTTTATACGTCAATATTTTGTTGGCAAATATTTTAAAACTTAATGGCGTCGGCATTTCTTAGCTGGCCAGTCCCTGAGAAGTCCTTGAGAAGAAATGCCGAAGCAAACTCAGAGGTTATGGTCTCTTTTTAAAGTCCAAACATTATGTTATATAGATTCTAAGTGAGTAACAATGCAGGGCTAACCACATATTGGTGATAGCAGCTGGCCGATGTTATAAGTAGACTGATTTAAAAAAAAAACTCTTCTAGATTGTAAAAGCGTAAGTATTTATCATCACACCTGCGGATTACCTACATGCTATTTCTAAATATAAATTAGATTTTTTTTTTATTTCAGTAAAATTGATTGAGACTGTCGAAAAGAAATTCAACCTATTTTTAATCCAAAAGAATTTATTTTTAAAGCACATTAGCTATATATTAACAAGTGAAGCAACTTTTTTTACGAAAATTACGCGGGCGGAGGTATAGGAATTTGGCACAGTTAAAGTTTATATGGAGAAACAATGCAGAAAGATAATTATTTTCAAATGGGTAAGAATGTTTTTATTTGTATTTAAATGAATTATGGTGGATTTTCGACCACTAGTTTGACTTGAAATCGCTTTATTTGGTTTTTGCTTATTTAACACAATAACAATGCAATACGATGTTTACTCATACCACAAAATGAGGTTAACTATAAATATAAAATAAACTCTCAGATTATCCTTCAAAATAATGCTTGCATTACACGCACAAACCCACCACTTTAGAATTTCAATCTCAATGTAACAACGGCTGACATATCACGTTTGTGCGCCTGCGCATCTAGAGGTCAGAGCGACATCTAGCGGAGACTGGCGGAGAATTTGTTACGAGACCCACTTCTGTAGTTTATGGTTATTGGCTGATGCAGAAGTAGGTTTGCTAGTGTCATGAGGTTGTGATGACAGGTAGGTGGTGAGGTCAGGGTCAAAAGGTTAGCTTTTTTTAGAATATTCAGTTATATTAAATAGAGTGCTAACGTGAAATACATACGACTGGGTTTGAGATCTTCTTTTAACATTGAAATCACACTGACCAATAAATATTCTGTATTTTATTTTAAGAAATGTTAAAATTTTGTTTTGAAATTAATTGTTTGAAGTTCTGTGATTATTCATTTATTTACGGGCTCTTCAGAATCTGTAGTAATAAACCTAAAGTTAGGTTTCTTTTTTAAGTTTGCTTTTACTATGACATTATTTAAGTATTCTTTAATCACTAGTGATTAAGGACGATTAAGGAGATTATTAATTAATTTAAGGAAATTAATATATCTAGGTATATTTATAAACGTTGCTTAAAATAAAGCAATGATTAGCGTCTGAATATATATATTTTTGAGGTTTAAGAGTAGAGACTCTTGCTTACATTGCTTATAGTTAAGAGTAACTATAAGCAATGTTTATAAATAAGGGGTACCTAGTCATATAATTTTTTAACAATGGTGATCATCATTAGCAGTCCTCGTGGTATTAGCAAGGTGGGTGGTACAATCTTGCCACCAGTTCTCTTCAATGGTACACACGGCTACACAACAAGCTATATATACATTTTAAGCTGTATAAGCTGTTCTCGCATTGCATAGGATTTCTGTACGGTGCGAGATCAGCGTAAACTGGAAATGTATAGCTTGATGTGTAGCCGTGCGTACGATCGTTCCTTTTATCACCGACGTAAAGGACCTAGGCTTGCATATCGATAGTTCTTTGAACTGGCATATTCAAGTCGCTAGGGTAAGGCCGAAAGGTTACTGAAACGCTGCGGGCTTTGTATCGATTGAAAAATTTATTACCATCCAGTACGAAGAAAATGCTTGTGCAGTCCTTAATTTTCCCTATCATCGATTATGGTGATGTGTGCTGCTATGATCTGAATGCAGATCTCGTCAACAAACTCGACCGCCTTCTCAATAAATGAATTCGATTCGTTTTCAATCTACGTAAATATGATTATGTCTCTGCGCATCGGTCCCCATACGCCAGCGCAGAGAGCAAAGGGCGCTGACCACCTTGTTTTCATTTCTTGATCCTCCCTGTTCTCCTGTTTATCTAGTCCCCACTTTCAGTACATTTGCGCCAACCACAACAGAAATCTACACTCATCGCACAATCGCCTGCTTCAATGTCCCACTCACCACACAGACTTCAATCACTCTTCTTTCTTCGTTCAGTCTATCTCTCTGTGGAATGCACTCCCCAAGGGAATCAGGATGACAAATAGTAACCAACCGATTATCCTTAAAATTTACATTTCGCGAGCACATTCGCAAAAAGTTGACAGTATCACTACAACGGTAATGTTTGCTCATTGTTTGTCTTATTTGTTTTTAGTAAATTCGTTTGTTTATGTATATTTGTTTGTGCTTATATTATTTAGTTAGGTATATATGTATTATATTTATAGTTTAAGTTAGGGTTATGCGTTTATGTTCAAAATATTCCACAAATTTATTGCACCTACCACTTTTTGTCTTCACATCACCCAAAGGTTTACTCTAGACTCCGTAGACTATAAGTTGGTAGAAAATGCCTATGGCATTAAGTCCGCCCTGTACCTTTGTATGCGTAACGTGTAATACCTTTTTTATTACTTTACAATTTTGCTCCCTTCAAAACAGCTTCCTTCCAAGAAATCAACAACCAAGATCATTTACCTTTCCAAACATAGATACATATTTAAAACGCACTCTATACGCAAATTTAATCTGTACTACGATCCCTGTTTACGACAATCAAATAGGCGGTTTGATATCGAGTACAGGTAGCTGAGATTGTAAATTAAAAACCGCTTCACTGTAATAGCCGCAAAAAGGTTTGAAAACCGGTAGTGACTGGCAATAACCTAGGACCCTAGGGGTGCGCCTTGTACAGCTCAACTCAGCATCAATTGAGTATACTAGTAGAGTGATTCTGATTTGAGATCTAAATTATACACCTAAACTTTCCGGTTTAGGGACTACTCACACTGATTCAGCTCTGTTCAGCTTTTGTCCATAGAAAACAACAATTTTGTATGAGATGCGTACGCAACCGTTGAGCCGCGAAAAGCTGAACGAACGGACTCTATACAAAATTGTTGTGACAAAAGCTGAACAGAGCTGAATAAGTGTGAGTAGTCCCTTAGGCGTATAATTTGTTAAGATTTTGTGTAAATTAGTTGAAATATGACTGTAATTGTTAATTTCAGACCTCCGCGGGAAGCCCCTGGAAAAAGCTAGTAGGATATATTTTAGAAAGACAGCCGGGACCAACGGTTTAACCGCAGCAAGCATAGCTTATCCTGATCGATCGACTCATGCGGCTAATATTACTTTGCCACAAACTTCCCTATACTCTGTTTTTGTTTTAATTTACTATACCAAAATGACAGCTGTCACTATTGCTTGTATGTTGGCAAAAAAGGTTGGTCGCACCTGCCATTTTAATCTAGCAAATAAAAAAAATCACAATTAAAGATAGGGAGTAGCCCTATCAACCAGTACCCCCAGTTATCTTCTAACGAGCTTGCGTTAGAAGCACTGTATAATAGAAGCAGTTTTGATTAGAATTTAAATGAAAATCATGAAACTTGTACTTGAACAGTAAAAGTACGGCCTACGCTTCACTTATGGCAATTTTATAAGCTTGATCTTGACTGGAGTTTGTTTTTATAAGGATTTTATTAGGAGTGAGGGAGGTTTGAATTTAAAATGCGACCTTTTTTTGTTTTCGCCGTAAATGTTGCTGGCTGAACTTGGGTTAATGTCGCCACGGCTTGGAGTTTTAGAAAAATTAAACTGTCATGGAAAACCATTATTAATGTGGAAAGCACGGAAGGAAACAATTTTTTTATATTTTGCTTCTTAAATCTGTCAATGCATATTGCATTTTTGGTATGTAGCTACGTAGCTACAGTCATTGCCATGGAGCAGTGATGGCCAATAATACCAACCAAAATATAAATACATGATGATGGTGCCAACGTACTTCAAGTTTTCTTAAAACGCTGTTAAAGGTTAGATTTAAATGTCACTACAATAATAATATGGACTTATTATTATTTCGCATGTTTCATTACGTAACTGTTAATTTAATTCACTTGTTTCATTTTAGGAAGGGAAGGAGGGACAGACGACTTTAATGATGTATGACATTTTGTTAGAGGTATTTTGCATAGAATTTTCTAATCTCTACTTTAATATTAGTCATACCTGCGGATACCTAAAATTCTTTAACCTCCATTAGCTTTTAAAAACTCGTTTTTAATATGAAATTGATGATAAATTCATTAGGGACGGCTTAAGGTGTGGCAAAACCACACTATTTAAAAATCAAGGATAGTGTATACTTTCTAATGAATATAAATAAAATAATTTCTAGCGCAAAGGTGAATAGGGCGACCTCTGACAGAGACATGAACACATTATACGACCAAACAAATCAAAAACATATCCATCGATCGCTGTCCATGCATCAGTTTTTGTTACACCCTTTCACCGAATCAATGGTCACGTAGCCGCGAGTAATTCACGCCTTTTGACAGCTCGCGACTTTTGTCAGCTGTTCCAAAATGGCTGCCTTCAATAAAAATACTTTCACTTATATTTCGTCGCTACAAATAAGTTTTGGCGGCAACAATAGAACACGTTTGGGTGTTATAAATAGAAGATAGTTTGCTAATGTTGCGTGAAGAGAAAATTAAAAATGGCCGTCGACTTTTTTTTCTATTTGATACTGGCACTGTTGAGTTCTGCTTTGTATCAATATTTTATTTGTAAAATCAATTTGCTGTGACACTCTCGATTATTACAGAAGTCGTTTGAAGTTGTTAGGAGCGATGACAGTGCGCAATATGTCAAATTATGCTACAGATTATAAAATATATGATTGGTCTCCGTAAGGTCATTATGATATCATCATGACAGACATTACGGTTACCTACAAATATTGGCTTACCGGAACTGAGCTATAATTTGTGCCTAATGTCTGCATCGAAAATGAAAACTTAAAACGCCTCAAAGAAAATCATTCACAACATTATCATAAAATAGCAAACCGCATATGTAAGAAAGAGCACTCAGAAGTTCAATTTTATTTTAACGGTTCACGTATTCACGAAGCCGAAGTGTTCACACTTCGGCGTTCGCCATTCAAAATATAATTGAAAGCTGTATTCATGTAATAATTACTTCAATCATTAATGAAATGGCTTTTGATGTCAAAATTATGAGTTTCTGAACCAGAAGTTTTATTTTATCCTCCATACTGGGCCTCGCGTGGTGGATTACGGCCCATTCCTTCTCATTGGCCTGTGTCCCAGCAGTGGGAGCATTATAGGCTGATTTTGATAGAGTACGCATGATACTCTATGGTAAAATGTATCCTAGCCCATTGCCAGATAAGAGCCATTTCAACAAAACTGAAAAATAGTTTTCCTTATAAACGAGATAATGACTAAAGTCATTTACACGCTTTTATTAGCTTCGCCTGTATTTTTGTATGTCTGTTTGTTTGTTTGTAACCGACTCCTTTGGACTTGATTTTGACCCACTTCAAATGGTCAAATTTATTTTAAACTTTGTAGACTTATTCGATGACGAGGGCCGATGACAATTCAAAAATTTAACTAAAGAATAGAAAATAGAAAATAAATAATAGTTTAAAAAACTAAAAAAACACGCTTTAAAAACCTAACTAAAAAAGTAGAAAATAATTTATTCTTTTAAAAAGCGTGGGGTGCTTGATATTAATTGATTACAAAAATACCTCAAAAAGCACCCTATGTTTTTTAATAGAATTTAGAGAGGTCTTTGTATGTGAAAATGGTTCCCTTTCCACGGACAATTATTACAATATACATCTAATCATTCATCATTCATACCAAATTATTATTTTTTACAATTATTTGTTGTTTCTATTTTCATTGCGCAGTAATGAATTAAAGATTTGTTTTTCTAAAGACCTTTTTAGGCTTTCTTTTAAGTCGTTATAATCGAGATACTTTAATATTCTAAACAATTTTAAAGGCTTTCATTTTGTAGACAGCGACTATCGCTTCTGTCTACATTTATACATATCATAAATAAAAAAAGGATTTTGATGCGATTTTCACCATCATTTAAAGAATTAATTTCGGAAGGTTTTTAATGTTTAATACATTAATATTAAACTTACATTCATATGACATATTATAAAACAAAGTCCTACGCCGCGGCTGTCTGTATGCCCGTCTATTCGCGATAAACTCAAGAACTACTGAACGGATTTCCATTCGGTTTTCACCAATAGATAGTGATTAATGGGAAAGGTTAAGTTGTATGATTTGTTAAGGTATAAATTGGTTAACGCGGGCGCTGCCGCTGGAAAAGCTAGTAATTAATAAACCTAAATGTTTTGTCAATTTGTCAAAACCGTGCGAAGAAACGGCGGGCCGCTAGTTTCTGATCTAACTAGAAACGGAAAATATTACTACCAATACCTATCCCCAACACAAATATCTCTCTCACATTATTAGAAGAAGCATCTTCACCTTGACATTCACAATAGAAAAGGTCATATGAATCAGACGCGGCTACGTCTGAGGTCACATTAAACAAGATAAATATCTAATTAACACATCATCAACCATTATAAATTGACATTTGCATATTCACCTTTTAATTGAATTTAAGAATCTTTTAATTGACTGCCTCGTTAGTTTAGTGGTCGTAAGTGCGAACGTTGAGCGTGAGGGCTTGCGTTCGATCTCCGGATCATTCGGTGACTTTGGATATGTTTTTTAATTTTTTGTCACCGCCTTCCGAAATTAAAGTTATTTTTCACTTTGTAGTGTTTTTTCGGAAGTCGGTTGTTTATTTTTTTTGGAAAAAGTTTTTATTTTTCACTTTTTAGTTATAGTACCTACCCCACTAATTCGAAATCTCATCATCCTTGGGTTCAAAACAATGCATATTTATTATTTTATTATAATATCAAATTACGACACTACTAAGGAGCCGAGCGAAATTAAAAATAGTCAGAACGCTAAGCTAAACCGAAGCAATAGCGCGGTCGGACAATGAGTTGCGACGAGGTGTGTTGTACCCGGAACACGCCAAGGCTCAGCCACAAGCTGTATATGTATAAATATATTTAAGCAAGCTTTGTAGGTACAGACGTCAACACACCAAGCTACCCAAGCTATCAAATTTTCCCAATTGAATATGAGCCTTATGCTCATGTCATAGGATGAAAATCTATCAAAGCTATTTGACAGATTGGGGTAGTTTGATGTGCCGGCGATTATACTATTTGCAACATTGAATAGAGTTGTAGTGCCAACTGTTGGGTAATCTTTGGCTTTGGTGAGACGTGTCGTTATTTATGTTATGTTGGCAACAGGCATGGAAAGCGATTAAAAGCAAACAGAAAAATACGTAACGACGAAGCAAGACAAAACATACTTAATACTTTGGTCACTTTAAGCTTTAGCTGGGATTATCTATGTGGGAATGTAAGATGAATGGAACGGTAACATGGTATGAGGAATGAAAGGAAAGAGTGAGACAGGAGTGAAGGGAAGGAATGAATGGAAAAAAAGGGACGACAAATGGACGACGGTGCGCGCGGTTCATCTTAATTATTATAAAGTGTATTTTGAGCCATTAAAACTTCTTGTTAAACGTACAAATTGGCTATTTACTTTGCCTTCGATCCCAAATCTATATCTAGGTACATAATCAAAACATAGAAAAAAACTAAAGCGTTCAAAACAATATCTGTTTTTCGGGAATTTCCTGCCCGTTTTTCTCCATAGCGATCTACGTTTTGGAATGGGCTAACTATCTTCAACTTTCCAACTGACCGAATCCTATGACAATTCGAAAATTCTTGTATTGTGGTTAAGTTGAAATAAATACATACTTTAAGTTTGAATTCAGCATTATGTTGTAGTTGGTGGCATCAATTCTGAAACTGAACTAAAATATACTATAACTGCATCAGATCACTGCAAAACATTCTTGTTTTGAACTTAATTAGTTTTCCTGACAGTTAACTTAGTGTGCCTATCCTTACCCTTAACTTTTAAACTTTCTTTCTTCACAAAATAAATTAATAATTTAAAAATATAATAATCTACAAAGAACATAACTTGACACCGTTTTTCCCCGTAAAATTGGGGAGAGGTGTACTTACAGTATACAACCATTTCACCAGTTTTTTTTTTTTTGTCTTGTTTTTTGTTTCACTTTTTGGGTTTTGTTTTGTTGTAGATTAAGTATATGTTTGTGTTTTATTTTTAAACAGTGTCTGCGATTGGATACGGACACTGTCTTTTTGTTGAGGTTTTTCGCAAAACTCCATAAAGGGGTTACCTTTCCTTGTTAGCCGCATAAGTTTTTGTACAGTTGTACAGTACGCGTGTCCGCCCCCCACGTAGCCAGGTGTTCAGCTTGGACGTAAGGTAGGATTTTAGGGGGCCATTTCACCAGTTACGTTCAAGTCCCATGTATTAGGGGGGGCGTGCCAATAAATACATCTACTGCTTAAATAAAGGCATGTACAGGCCGCATCTAACGATCGATCGATGAAGGCATCATTCTGTAGGCGATAGTGAGCAGCCTGTCTGTCTCACATCAGACATCCTCAAGGCACGCAAGACGAGACAAGACATCCTAAAACTTACTTATAAACAGAGGTGTCGGTAACGGTGTCGCGAGTTCAATTGTTTTTTTTCCCATCTCAAAAAATGTCCAACGCTCCTAGAAGTTTTCACTTCAAAAATATGGAGTTTAGCGGTGAACTATGATTCACATTTCTCTAAACTCAATTCACGTTTAAATACGAACAAAGCCACAACAGCCAGTCAAATGCATATCTACCTATTTATTTAATTAATTGATTCATTCAAAACTTTATCTAATGATTCACACAACATTATTATCGGAGTACCTATTAAAAATACAATGCGTTGGTTGTAACTGGTATGCAACACTTGTTACTTTGGACCTTGAGGATGTCTGATGTGAGAAGGTAGCGACAGGCTGCTCACTATCGCCTAAGGAATGAGTTATAGCCTTCATCGATCGATCGTGAGATGCAGCCTGTACATGCCTAATTTATACCAAGCTCCATTGAACTTGATCAGTATAAATTAAATGTAGTAAAAGATTTTATCTATATGGTAAAATAGTTGCCAAAATTTATTTTTTTCATGTATTTTTCAATAGCGCATTCAATGAAACTTGTAATATAATCTGTATCAACAATTGGGCTATTAAATGCAAAAAGAATTTTTCAGATCCGTCTGGTAGAAGCAGAGATTAGCGCGTTCAAACAAACTCTTCTTTATTGTATTACAGCTTCTGCCCGCAACTACGTCCGCGCGAACATTCTTGTTCCCCTGTCCCGTTACGTTTTTGCCCAGCTCCTATGTGCCCTAGTGTGATGTTACGTAGCCTATAACCTTCCTTAAGAATTGAGCTATCAAATGCAAAAATAAGTTTTGAAATCCGAGTGGTAGTTACGAACGATCAAATTCTTCAGCTTTAATATATACTAGCTTCTGCTCGCGATTTCGTTCACGTCAAATTTCTTGCTTGCCGACCCCCGTCGCTCGCCTCACCTGCCCGTGCAAGTACTTCGTATTCGTGACTTTTTTCTCTTTGCTCGGCTCCTAAGGGTGTTAACGTGATGATATATAGCCTATAGCCTTCCTCGATAAAGGGGCTATTGAACACTGAAATATTTTTCAAATCGGATCAGTAGTTCCTGAGATTAGCGCGTTCACGCAAACAAACAAACAAACTCTTCAGCTTTATAATAAGTATATAGAATAAATAAGTATAGATGTAGATTTTACTGACATAAATATTTCTTAGAATTCTAGCTGCAAACCGAATGCTGCTGAGATCATTCGCCTATAAAAGCAGCGATGTTCATTGAATAAACATTACTCAATTGAAATTCTTGCAACGTATAAGCAAAATAAACAGATAAATTACGTTTTTCGTTAAAGGTCGTAGTTGCAACAGAATTGTGCACAATATTATACTGTGTGCTTTGTTCATCTTCTTTACTTGACGTTATTTTGTCAGATACTTAATATTTGTAAATCTTGTATTAGGTAGAGGTGTAAGCCTACCTATAGAACAGCCACACTTCGCTTGTTATGTTTAAGTCCAATGTAACAGGGAGCGAGCCTATTAGTGAAAAAAAAATCGGAATTGGATTAGCGGTCCCAAAGATTACCCCCTACATACGAATTCACAAGTAATATTAACCATCCTACTTCCTACTAAAACCAATCACTACATAGTATAAAACAAAGTCGCTTTCTCTGTCCCTATATCCCTATGTATGCTTAAATCTTTAAAACTACGCAACTGATTTTGATGCGGGTTTTTTTAATAGATAGAGTGATTCAAGAGGAATGTTTATATGTATAATACACTGACCTCCACGCAGGCGAAGCCGCTGGCAAAAGCTAGTATAATAATAAATGTGCAAGTTTGGATGTTACGATGTTAGGATGTTTGTTACTCAATCACGCTAAAACGGCAGAACTAATTTGGATGAAATTTGGCACAAATATAGTTTATAACCTGATTTAGCACATAAGATACTTTTTATCCTGGTAGTATGTGTCCCGTGGGATAATTTTCGACCTCAACGCGGTGAAGCCGCTAGCAAAAGCTTGTAATAGATATACGTTTGTAACATTAACATGTGTTTAGACTACGTAATCCCAAAATAAAAATCCAAAGACAAACTCTTTTTCTAAAATATACAATTGACAGGAATGTGCAAGCCCCACGTGACAACTGACAACCTTGACATTAATAAAATGTCAACATTCCTCCATCGAGCGAGTTTTGAACATCGGATCGAATCGTGTAACTTCGTCTTGCTTCGTTTTTTGTTGCCCGTGTGCACATATACAATGCGTCGCCTGTCACACCGAAGTCTTAAAGAGGATTAAATTGATAGGGTTAATTATTCATTGAATAATTTTGATTAATGGAATGTCATAAAGTTGATTGTTTAAAGTTAATCTGATGTGTTGATCTGAGATTAATCATATTTATTGATTGCACGTAACAATCTGTGTGGTCCTTGCTTGAATAACAACATTGTAAATCTTCTGTCACATATTTTGCCACAAAAAAATATAAAGGTAGACATCGCATAGTTGTGGACGGAAACTACAGGGATGTGGAAGCCACATTTTCATAATGGCTGCTGAAAACTTATTGTGTATTTTAACTATATTTGTAGACACTAATCTGCTATTGATAATACCAATCAATGATTATCCTACTGAGGAGCAAGGCCTCTTCTCATAAAGAGAAGGTATGAGCATTGATCACCAAGATTGCTCAATACGGAGACGGACTTATATTAACTATATGCTCAGGTTTCCTTACGATGTTTTTCTAAACCAACATTAGAAATGTCCAAGATGAACTCAGAAAGCACATGAATTGAATTAACTAATCTAATAGTAGGTATTCAAAAATCGAATTATATTACAGCCATATAATTTAAACTGAATTCAAATCAACTTGTTAGTTAGCTATTCTTGTAATCTCTGAAACATTCACCAACAAAACCTAAAAATGCAAACATTTTCGCACAGCCAATTTCTTTTGCGTTACACATTGGTGTGAGATGCGTCCATTGTAATCATAAATTAAGTCGCATGCTATCAATTTTCCCGATAATTACTAACTCATCATTTTCTAAAATAACACAGCAGATGATGAGATGTCTCTTAAGGAATTTAACCTTTAAATGATATTTAGTTTCTTCTGAAATTATGTATTTAGAATTGTATTGCAAAACGATACGTATCTATATGCATAGTCAATAATAGGAAAATATCAACAAGTTGTAAGTACCCAAATAAAACCGTTTTCTTAGGTCTACCAATCAGAGTAATTGCGTTGTACACCATCAGTAGGAATCGCTTTCATTCTAACCTCACACTTGGAAGGCCTCTCACGAGGTGGACCGATGACCCGGTGAAGGCCGCAGGAATCCGCTGGACGCGAGAAATACAGAACCGGTCGAAGTGGCGGTGTCCTATGTCCAGCACCCAGAAACGAATTACAAAGTATTCCAAAATTCCAGTCTGATACAAATATGTGTTTCGATCTGAGATTAATTTAACCCACGACCCTGCGGTCAGTCAGCGGTTGTTTCTATAGACCAGTGAGGCAGTTAATCCAAATATAATATAAGCCTTTCTACAAGGTTACTCGAATACCAATGTACCAATACAAACCCACAGCACAGTACAGTCAGGTTGCCTGCCCACAGCGCCCACCAGCCAATAACAGGTTCAATAGGTAATACGTACTACATCTCGTACGCACGAAGACAATTCAAGCTATATAGCATCAGTATAGTGTAACCTCGTATTTATTTTTCTTATTTAGTAACTTTGAGCCTTCTGATAAGGCCTATTGTGAGCGACCACGTCTCTGTGCCATAGGGACACTGTGGTTCTGGAGTGGCGACCGCGTACCGGAAGACGTAGAGAGGTAAGGCCTCCCACAAGGTGGACCGATGACCTTGTGAAGGCCGTGGGAATCCGCTGGATGTGGAAAGCACAAGACCGGTCGAAGTGTCGGAGCTTGGGGGAGGACTATGTCCAGCAGTGGGCGTCTTTCGGCTGAAATGATAACGATGATGATGACTTAGTTAGTATTAATGATGGTCTGAGTACTTTCTGTGGCATACCCTGATGACCTTTCTTTGGCTTTGTTCGTCGAGTCGTTGAGCTCCATAAATTCTGAGTTGAGCTCCACGATTACTGACTAATGCTTGCATTGAGTAGTTCACTCAAATCTGTGTGGCTCTTTCCTCAAAATACCATATCAGTAGTAGTCACCGTCCAGATATAGACATCATCTGAGTTACCTTTTACCAACTATTTCGGGCTCTGGGTAGCCTTCCAGCCAAACCGAATGAAGCTGAGTACCAGTATTGGAACGAAGTTCCTTATTGCGCGTTGCGAAAGGGGCCTAGACGGAAAAAATTAAGACCAAAAGTTGTAACGACACTTTTTGCCACATTGTTGTAAGCCCTGCGGCGTGCGCGTTTCTCTGCAGACAGAGACACAGACAGAGTGCATAGTGTTATATATATATATATATATATATGTTAGTGTGTATGTATATGTACAATTTTTATTTTATTTTATTACAATTCCTTCACTAATTAATCGGAAGGAACTTCGTTCCATTCGGGTGTCCCTTGACACCTCTCAAGTATTTTTACATGGAGTGACTGCCTATCTGACCTGCACAACCCAGTTAGTGAGTAATTCCATACTCCTTGCGACCCATAACGACTGTCAGATCTAAGAATGACAGCCGAGGTACGGAGGGGTCTTGGTATGTAAAGATGGTCACCCATCCATGGACCAACTGCGGCAAGCGATCCCAGCTGCTGTTATTACTCAGCTAGAAGCCCCTCGGTCCTCACAAGTTCTGACCAAGATTATGTCTGGACTTTAAAAGAAACTTCGACTCGAACTTCGATTTTCTTCGTCGTGTCGATGATGCCAATTAAGCTCAAACAAGCTTCAACCATAATTCTGCCACTTCGACAGCGTTATCGTTAGCCTCACAAAGCTCTTTAATAGTGCTGGAGTTATTGCAAAGAGAGCAGAGGTGGGGCATAGTTTGCCATGTGGCTCCACAGTCGCACTGCATCTCATCGGAGTACCCCCACCTGACTAAGTTGTACCGGCAGCGGTCCACCTGGCTTCTTAGTCGATTAAGAGATTTCCAGGTGAGCCATGGCAGTTGGTGGCCCGCTGGAAGCTTTTCTGCAGGCTCAACATAGTCAGCCGGAGTCGGAGTCGACTCCATGTTGCTTCTTAAGATGATAGTGATTCGGATATCTTATTAACAGAATACACCATTTCATTCCATTTTATAGGCTTACCGTACCGTAATGAGAGGTCAGCTTATACCAGAAATTGTTGGTGCTCGTCGTATATACTAATGTGGCATTATGTACGGTCCACCAGTTGTCAAACGTGCATTAATCAGGGGATTTAAATATTCAATGAATTACTATTAAACATTCATATTGCTGCCATGCTGTGTGGCAAATGCCACACAGCATGGCAGCAATATGAATCTGTAGATAGAATGTGGTTTTTTGTAACTTGATCTACCAGTTATGAAACTATTTTGTTGTGCTGGTGGAATTGTTAAATAAGAGGAAACTTAATATATAAAGACCAGCATAAGTCCCGGGCCCGTGGCAATATCGAAATAAAAAGTATCCTAGCTCCTAATCCAGGTCATGATCTACCCATTTACAAAATTTTATCCAATTCCGATTCGACGTTTTCGCGTGAAAGCGTTAATAAACAAACATCCAAAAAATCAAATATTTCCTCTCTATAATGTTATTATAGTTTAGATGAGTTTTTTGACAATTATTCAATTAATCTACCTAACCTTTTCCTACCTATTTTCGGTCGGCTTTCAGTCTAACCGGATACAGTTAAACACCGGTATTTTACATGGAGCGACTGCTAATCTGACCTCCACAACCCAGTTACTGGGTAACACGATACCTCTTGGTAAGACTGTTTGCCAGACTTTTAACGGTCGGAACCTGTCGGAACGGTCTCGATATGCACGTAACGTAAGAGACGTCAGCATCAACTGATGGGGTCCGCAAGGGCCCATGCCTGCCAGGGGTGCGAGTTGTTCGAAAGAGATACCGTGGCCTCTGGCACACAGGCAACTGAGGGAACACGGGAGGGTTTTAGTCAGAAAAATCTGACAGTCTGAGATGTCCCACCCTTAGAAGTTATTTTACAATTTCCCACCCAAAAAAAATGGGTGGACCCATCTACGACCGACCGCGGCAAGCGTATCTTAACCTTCGATCGACCAGCCACGAGCCCTATGAATAAGGGCTTTTTAACTTTTAACATATGACATTAAAGCGATTTTTTTAATACTTTTTTTTTCAAATGAAACGACAGACAAATAACCAATAGCTTGGAAATAATGTTCATCATGGCTCGAAAATGAGCATATGGAAAAAAAATACAAATTTAATTTTTCGAACTATTAGGCTGTATGCAACAGCTACAATCCAAGACATACTACTCAGTAACGGAGTTTCTGGATTACAAATCGATTACAAAATAAAATTATTCTCTCTACAATAATTCACCAAACATTATGAAATAAATACAAAATAATACGGAATATTGAAAATCAAATATAAATATTAAATTATAATTACATAAATAATATCTAACATAATTTAATAATAATGAAAATATTAATTACAAAAATAAAAAATTCTGATGCAATACATAAAAATCAAAATAACAAACTATATGCTATACCTATATACACTAACCTCATAATATATATACTTGTACATAATTATACATATATATAGATAATTATACACCCAATTATACATCAAATAATTTTATTTTATTATAATAATGAATTGAATTGCTTGCATTTGTACGTAGCCCTCTTCTTCATTTTGCTGTGCCCGACAGGGTCCATATTGATCTCACTGTATATACCATCTATGTAAAACTGAAGAATTGAATTGAATAGAATTGAATTGAATTGAATTAACTAGAGAGATTTCACGTAACGGTAACCAAGGGAAATAAAAGGTTACAGCTTATAATCAAGCGCGAAATCAACCATAAACTTTTTACAACCATTTAAATCTCGGACCCTATCACTGCAAGACTGCAACCATCTGTCACTTTGCTCTCATTCTCACATAAACAAAGTTGTATAACCAGCCAGTTATTCAGATGACATAACTCTATGCTAATGCTCTATAGTTTATGGTAATTGCAGGGCCGGCCCTTCTATACGTGGTCCTTCTTGCGACACATCCGTTCTGAGTAGATACCGGTAGATTGCGACAGAGGTGCTCGACCGTAATCAGATTAACCATGACACCTGTGAACTCTGAGGTTTTAAGACTACATTGGCTGGACATAGTTGATGTGTTTTAGACCGTGCTGGATTTGAGACCCTTTTAGAAAAGCACGCTATAATAGCTGATCTTATCTATGTGTCGTACAATATCTATTGTCTGAACAGATTGTTCGGTGCGAGCTTTTGTCAACCTTTTATAAATTAACGTGTGTGCAAGTTATGGGGTTATTTATAAACTTTACGAGTAAAGAAACGTTTAAACGCCACAAATATTGTTTAAGCCCACGTTGATCATTAGATACCTTCTTAACTTTAAGCAACGTTTATAAATAAACCCCTTGGTTGATGGCAATCACTCCACTTCCTTTGTAGATAAACTTTTTAACTACTACAATAAACAAGTATACTAAACTGTTTCAGTTAAATAAAAGCAAAAAGAAAATGATATCAGAATGTTTTAAAAGATATCGTTTAAACCTCCCTTGGCAAAATATGACCCAACCTTTCTATCACCTATTGTACCATCTGTCAACCTTTGACAGATGAGGCCGGCGCCATATTGCAATCAACTTTGACATTACCTCGGCATTCGGGGGCGGTCGGCTCATTCGGGTGCTCTCGGAATGCGTATGCGTGACTAGTGTTTTGCAATAGACACTTTGTCATAAAGTGATCGTGTTTGAACGACACGAGTAATGATGAATGTTGAAAATGGTTTTATATTGTAATATTTATCTTGACGTTTTGCATGAGAATTGGACATCTCGTTGTTAAACAATAGCTTTGTGCAATAGTCTTTAGTTTGTGGCACGATTTGGATTGTGAAGTCGCTAGTTTATAGTACACTTGCTTGCTAATTATGGTCGTCAAAAACAAAAATAGCTATATGACAAAATGAAGACATTTTTTGCTTGTTTTATTAACACAAACATGACAATGGTGATGATTCTGTTGTGTACGAACTAACCTTATAAAAGAAAGCAATAGCATACTATTGCTTTCTTTTTCCTTCTAATGAATAAATTAGAGCTGTCAAATTTAATTAACTAAGATTTTCATCGACACAACAACGAGGAACTAAATTCATCATGCTTAAAATCACGCCAGACTCAAGGCAATCGAGACGTAAATTAGTAATAATCGATACTTGTCTTTTCGTTTCGCGATCTGTCAGTAAGAGATAGCAATACTCTTGGTGAAGAAAATAATCGGCTCCTTTTTATTTAAGACTGTTATTGGGGCATTTATTTTGTCCTGGGTGTTATCAACCGTGAACATTTATTAAATTATTCTCCCAAAATAAGCTTCGAAATAAGGATCCTAGTTCAGCCTTTAAATCTAGAAAAATGGACATATTCATCATTAAATAATTGATGTCTGTTATTTGATATTGTTTATTATTGTTAATTGAACATCATAATGACTTCTAGACATGTCTTTTTTTATTTTCTTTTTTATTTCTGAAATGTAGGTATTGTTTTGTCAAAACTTACGAAGTTTTGACTCAATGTTTCAATGTTCATAAACTCAACAGCAAACCAACATATTGCTTTCCAGTGCCCTGACAGGGTTAATTTAGGTACAAAACTGACATTAATATTGTAAAATGTGTGATGTGCATTTAAATATTTTTTAATATAAAAAAACTATTGTCGTGCAATTTCATGGAATCCACACGTGTGTGCCAAATTTCAGCCCGATAGCTTCAGTGGAAGGGAGTGAAATATTGATTGCAAAATTCCAAGACATACAAGTGAAGTTCAATAAAAACTTATCAAAAAGTGGCAATACCATTCAGATTCAAAAACAACATCAGCAAAACAGAAAATCTCTTTTACTGTACACTACGTTTTTTTTTTCTCTGGGTGGGAAATCATCAAATGACTTCTCCCGCTCTGGGTGGAGTAGGAGGGCGTGTCACACTTTTACTGACTAAAACCCACCCGTGTTCCCTCAGTTGCTTGTGTGCCAGGGGCCACGGTATCTCTTTCGAACAACCCGCACCCCTGGCAGACTGTACACTTTGTAATCTTGCAACACAAATCTCACAAACTACTCTTTGTCAACAGATGCGACTCAGACCACACCGCTGAGATGCTATACACGCACCTCCAAGCCCTAATAGAGCGACCAGAAAACCAAAAGAAGTTCGCAGATATCGAGCGCAAACTGCAAATGCGAGGAGCCTTACCATCATCGAAAAAACCCCCGGACTCATCCCTAGGCAGCGAAGTGTCCAGGGAATCGGACTCGGGGAGCAACGAGGAGAGATGTGTGGCCAACCTGTATGACAGTTTGGCTGCAGAGTTGAAACAAAAGTTATCGACAGGTAAACGGGGATTAGGTCAGTCCTTTTTATTATTTTTCGTAGGTAGATGTCGCTTGCTTCTCCGCGCATATTGTGCAACGGTTGGGTATGTAGTTTTAGGGATGAATTATGCTAGAACGTTACGGGTGCGAGCCGCGTCAATGTCTGAATCTGTATTTTCAGCCGAAGATACGGGTTCCTACTCCGTATAATCTACGGCCATATGATATGTGCGGGCCCGAAATAAGAGTTAATGACAATACGATTTGACAGTAGTCCTTCCTCTCGATGTGTTTTTGTTTTTGCCCGTCCGAAAAACTTAGTCAATCGGGAGTAGAATTCACTCCGAAGTATTGAATTACTTTCGGTTCGTAGCTTTGTTGACGGACAATGGAGGTAGACCCCTTACTCAATTTCTACGGACCAAGACACGTTGTTCGTGAATGTTCGTGGAGTTATCACGATCCGCACCCGGTACGGACTAGCATCCATCATCCCTTAGGCTTATTTTTATTTGTGTATTATGATGTATACTGCTGAAATGAAGATGGAAACGCTGTAGGCTTATTTTATTATTGTGGTTAACCAAGCTACTTAGTCTAAGTTAGTAGGATTCAGCTAAATTGAAGTTTTAATAATAATCAGCCATTTTAAAGAAGGCAAAAAAAATGTTATTGTCTTCGGTATTCCCAAACTCAAAACAGAGTTTTTCCAAAGACTGGAAGTTTTTTGTCGTTGCTTTAAATGTTTAAAACCTTAGCTTAGATAAGAACTTTTTAAGTATGCACGCCGACATATCAAGCTATAAAGTTCCAGTATAAACTGAATTCTCACTGTACGGAAATCCTATACAATGTGAGGTTAATTAAAACTGGAAATGTATAGCTTGTGATATCGATGGTCAAAGGTTGACAACATGTAACTGCAATGTGTCAAATTTTACAGGAGAGGGACAGTACACACAAAAGTAGTTGGTAGCTAAGCGAATTCTTTATTGATATAATCTAAAACAATAAATGCCCACATAGGTTTTTCATTAAATAAGCGCTTAATTTAAAAATGTTTGATGTACATCACTCATTTTGCGAAAAACTGTGGGTTACGAGTTGTCAACGTACGACCATCGATATGACGCCGTGTGTAGCTATGCAAATTTTTATTCTATTTTAATAATTATTTATTTTTATGCATTGCCCAATTCAAGCTTTGAGCGGTTGAAGAAAACTTTAATTATATTTCTTCGCTTCATTCTTCAGATATATTATAACCAGGTAGTCCTTTTAATCTACAAGGTAACATGCACACTTTAAGAGATTTATAAAAATCGATAAAAGTATCGACTTTACAATTAAGTCGATTCTATACTGACCGTAACCACACCACTAGTCAAGCTGCCATTCTTTTTTCGTGCACGGTAGCAAGCACGCGCGCACTCACTAGTTATTAAAAATGCCGAACAAACGGGAATATTCTCAAGAAATTGAAGACTATCGACGTAAAATCAAGAAGCTGGAAGATGAACGAAGACGTAAACGTCGTAGAATTATAATTGAATCTTCATCTGATTCCGGTATGTATTGTACTCACAACTACCCTCAATTATAAATTATTATATGGTGCCATCTAATCTTGCGAGGATTATAGGCGCATCGTTGTAATGCGATACCTATTATGTCTAGGATGCTTATGTGCTATTCATTTAGTAGGGTTTTTGGCCCGGCGGTTAACCGTGAGTTAACACGAAGGCTATGATTTTTAAACACATTATATGGTCTCGCCTGGCGGTCAACCGAGCGTTGACACGATGGCTATACTATGAGCTACTATATATACAGTTAATACAACCTAAATGATGACCCACAATTATGAAACATAGCTGTTTTATCCATAATTCTAGCGGTTAACCGTGAGTTAACACAAAGAACAAATATATGGAATTCAAAGTTACGTTGTATACCTTCCAGACGATAACGAATCTTTACGTTCCGCCCCCGGCGTCAACGTAGAAGAAAATCAGACGGCGATTGAAGATGCACCTAATTATATCCCTGACGACGCTCCCATGCCGACCACGGAAGCAGCAACGGCTAGTCTGGAAGATAGTACCTGCCCAGAGCTCGACCCAGAGCTCTTGATGGCACTTGGAGAGGAAACAGACAATACTCCAAAGTTCGGTGAGAAAATTCATCATAGCTTAGCTCAGCGATGGGAACCTATCCTCAAGAAGGGATTATCAAAGGAAGCAAAAGATAAGTTATTCAAAGATTATCTTGTGCCTGAAAACTGCACTCTGCTTCAAGCACCCAAACTGAATAACGAAGTTTCGGCGGCTATTTCTGAAGCGTCTCGTCATAGAGATAAGAGAAAAGAAGCTGAGCAGCAGCAATTGGGTGTTGGCGTCTCAGCCATCAATAAAGCTTTGACAGTCATGCTTACGAGCGACAATAAAATTGAAGCAATAAGGATAATGAGCGATGGATGCCGTGTCCTGAGTGATCTCCATTATCAGGAAACGCAATCGCGAATTAGCGTCATCAATTATGCATTAGCTAAACCCTTTCTCAACGTCGTTCAGGATTGCGAAAGGGACGAAACCCTATATGGCAACAAATTAGGGGAAAAAATAAAAGCTTCCAAAACAATCGAGAAGCAAGGCATGTCGATCAAAAAAGCTCCAAAAGGTCAAAAAGGTACTTCCGTGATGGAACCAACGACATCTAATCCACGTCCCCAGTATCAATACCGACAACCAGGTGCCTACCAGGGAAACTGGTCAGGCCCCTCGCGGTTCCTACAGAACAGGGGGGGGCGGAGAGGTCCGAACAGGGCAAACAGCACCACGAGCCGTCGGCTTCCACCACAGCAGACGTCGAACTCGGTCGCTGCGAACAAGTCGAGGGCACCTGCGACGCGCCAATAGCTCAGGTACAACACGCTGGTAGAATTTCTCATTTTTATGATTGCTGGCTCAACATAACATCTAATTCTGTAATTTTAAATTGGGTACGTAATGGTTTTCCTATTCCGTTTGATTCTAACGTGACACAAACAAATGTACCTTACGTTTCAATGTCAGCGACGGAAAAAGTCGACATGTATTTAGCTATACAAAAATTGATAAAATTAGGTGCGGTAAGCCCTTGCATACCTACTAAGGACCAGTTTATTTCAAAAACATTTTTAGCCTTAAAGTCTAATGGTGATTTAAGATTTATTTTAAACTTAAAAAACTTAAATCAATATGTTTCAAAGTTACACTTCAAAATGGAAGACTACCGAACGGCATCTAAATTATTGCCTATTCATGGCTTTATGGCTACTATCGATTTAAAAGAAGCATATTTCCTCATACCAATTCGTAAATCAGATCGAAAATTTTTAAGATTCCAATTCGAAAATGAGAACTCTAACATCACCACCTACGAGTTCAATTGTATGCCATATGGTCTTTCAGTAGCACCGAGAGCCTTTACTAAAATCATGAAGGAAGTAGTATCCCATTTACGCTACCAAGGCTTTAAAAATGTTGTTTTTCTCGACGATATCCTCTGTATTGGTGATGATTACCAAGAATGCCTCAAAAATATTAAAGCTACTTTAAATCTTTTGGAATGTCTTGGGTTCGTAATAAATTATGAAAAGAGTTCTCTTGTGCCTAAGCAAACCTGTAAATTTCTGGGATTTATGTTCGATTCAGTAAATCAATCAATTTCTTTGCCATCCGACAAAAAACAAAAATTTTTAAATCTTGTTGAAAAATTCTCAGAATCGTCCCAGTTCTCAGTTAGAGAATTTGCTCAGCTAATAGGAGTTTTGATAGCCGCGTGTCCCGCGGTCAAATATGGTTGGTTATATACAAAAATTTTAGAAAGACAAAAATTTCTAGCCTTACAAAAATGTCCTAGCTTTGATAGACAGTTTAAACCTCACCCTATAATTCTAGACGATTTAAATTGGTGGCAAATGAATGTGGTACATTCTAAAAACACTATGAAAACACCTAACTTCGAATTAGAGGTTTATTCGGACGCTTCACGTACCGGTTGGGGAGCCGTGTGTAATAACGAACGAGCTCATGGAGCTTGGAAAAATAGTGAACTGGAACAACACATCAACTACCTAGAGTTGTTAGCTGTTTTCTTAGCCTTAAAGTATTTCGCAAGCAATAAATCCGATTGTTCAGTTTTACTACGGGTTGATAATACTACAGCCATCAGCTACGTGAATCGGATGGGCGGGATCCAATTCCCCCATTTGAATAATCTTTCTAGACAAATTTGGCAATGGTGTGAAGAGAGAAACATCTGGTTATTTGCCTACCAAAGCAAATTGCGAAGCAGACGAAGAATCTCGAAGGCTAAATGTCGATACGGAATGCGAATTATCAGATTTAGCCTTCGAACGAATATCAAAAAGTCTCGGTAAACCCGAAATCGACCTATTTGCCTCCCGGGCCAATACCAAATGTCAGGATTATATGTCATGGAGAAAAGATCCTGACGCCCTTTCCATAGATGCCTTCACAGCAAACTGGAACAATAAGTTCTTTTATGCTTTTCCCCCTTTTCCACTTATTCTTAAGTGTCTTCACAAAATCATACAGGAAGGTGCCACTGGTATCCTAGTCTTTCCTTTTTGGCCATCCCAAGCCTGGTACCCACAATTAATGAAAACAAGAGTTTCCAATATAATTTGGATATACCCTAACGAACATCATATCGTATCATGTTACAGAAATCCCCTTATCCTGGGTGCTACAGTACTCTCAGGCAGGCGTTCACGCTACGCAGCGTCCCCGAATCAGCCCTGGACCTGATGCTGGCTTCTTTATCAAATAACACGACACAGCAATATAACGTGTCGTTCAAATTGTGGTGGCAATATTGTGTAAATAATAATTATCACTTTTTTGATTGCTCTGTCCCGATAGTATTACGATTTTTAAGCGAACAGTTTAATAAAGGAAGTTCGTACGGAACTCTCAATAGCCACAGATCCGCGTTATCTCTTTTATTAGGCGGTAATATCGGATCTGATGACCGAATTAAACGGCTGCTCAAAGGAGTGTTTAAATTAAAACCTAGCTTCCCCAAGTACTGCAGTACATGGAACCCACAGATCGTTTTAAATTATGTTTCTAATTTGTACCCTAATAGAACGCTTAGCAGGGAAAAAATAACCAAAAAAGTGGTAATATTATTAGCGTTAAGTACTGCCCAACGCGTCCAAACATTATCGTTGATAAAGCTTGAAAATATAACAGTAGGAGCTAACGGTATAAACATAGCTATCAAAGATATTATAAAAACATCCGCGGCAGGGCGTGATCAACCGACCTTATATCTGCCGTATTTTAGAGAAAATCTTAGCATCTGTCCCGCGACCGCTCTCGAGGATTATCTCCACGTCACGGACGGAAACCGACCTGCTAACGTATCCAATCTCTTAATAACTGTGAAGCGCCCCTACAAGGGCGCGACAGCACAGTCAATAAGTAGATGGATAAAGCAGATATTGGCCGAGAGCGGCGTGGACGTGGCGGCGTTTAGCGCGCACAGCACGCGCCACGCCGCTACGTCTGCGGCCGCCGCGGCCGGTGTCTCCGTCGACACTATAAGGAAAGCCGCGGGATGGACTAATGCGTCTAAGGTTTTTGCCCAATATTATCATCGTCCAATTTTACACGACAATAACTTTGCTCAAGTGATCTTCCATGATCAAGTTAACTAATGACTAATTTAATTATTATTATGATAGTTACCTAAATATTATTATGAAGTGTATAAGTACTTATTTGAAATAAATACATGTTTAGTTATATTCTAATTCTTAACTTTTATGTTAATATTGATTAAAACCATCGTATTCTTACAAAATATTTGTTTTTAATTATCAAACACAAAACTTTTCTCTAAACCTCTACCTGGTTATAATATATCTGAAGAATGAAGCGAAGAAATATAATATATGATCAAACGAACTTCACAAGCGAAGTTCGATCAATATTATATGAGTCGCTTCATTCGAAGATATAGGTTCCCTCCCAACCCAATCCCGGTAACAAAGTTTTGCATTTGTCATTATCTCTAAAAGAATGGCAGCTTGACTAGTGGTGTGGTTACGGTCAGTATAGAATCGACTTAATTGTAAAGTCGATACTTTTATCGATTTTTATAAATCTCTTAAAGTGTGCATGTTACCTTGTAGATTAAAAGGACTACCTGGTTATAATATATCTTCGAATGAAGCGACTCATATAATATTGATCGAACTTCGCTTGTGAAGTTCGTTTGATCATATATTATAATTATCATCCTACACACTTAAAATTCTTTGTTTTTACAACATTACCATTACTAAACAGAATTTTGATTTGCACTAAAAAGTCAACTTTCAAGTACCCAGCTTCTGAAATTCTGATTAGTAAATCTACCCCCAAAAGCATCGTCACGTTACCAAAATGGCACCCTACCTTATGAAAACAGATTAAATTCATCACTCACTCGCCCTCACAAACTCACCCCCACTCACTCACCCTACCAACTCGCCCCCACTCACTCACCCTCTAAATCTTACAGGCAAGAGCCCGATACTCCTCCCTCCTCGGGACTACGACACAGTCCACCGCCAGAAAGGGAACCTCTCCAACATCGACACGAGGCGCTGCCTCAACCAGAACATCGTGGGGGTGAATGCCAGGCGTAAGCTCGAGTCTTCAGGAGGGAGCTCCGGGATAGGAAGCGATCTCGCCCCCTCGCCGGAGAGGAATGAGTACAGGCAGCATGATAATCATAGTACCAGTGGTGAGTTGATGCTATTTTATAATTATTTTATTTAGTATTAGCTTTTGCCAATAGCTTAGTCTTCGTGGAGACCTCCACGTGGACTTAGCCGCTGGCAATTTATCCCACGGAAACGTACTATTGGGTGTGCGCCAAAGTTTTCATTCTAATCCGTTCAACCGCTTTTGCGTGTTTGAGTTACAAATATACAAACTTTCACATTTATATTATTAGTAGGATAGTAGGAAGTAAAGCGTTGTGGACCCTCAAGAATAGGAAATAACACTCATTTTTGAAAAGTGTCTTAATTAGATTCTAGAGTGCTAATAAACTACAAAAAAAAAAAACACAACATTTTTATTTAATCTAATGGTCCCATAAAAATGCATTTAAATTTAAAATTTTCAAATTTCGCGTGGAATTTGACGAAAACACTGGACGCAGTGGACGCCATACTGCTCTGTGAGTATGACGTACAGATTAAAAACACTAAAATCTTAAAATTGTATTTTAACACATATTTTGTTGTTTCATGAACTAAAACTAACATTTTCCGACTGGATTTTGCCTAAGCTATCTCAATAATATATTTTTAGATTTTTTTCTCGTATAGAGTAAAATATAATGTGATTACGTAATATGCTTAAAATGGCAATGCCTTTCATTTTGACAATAGGGTATTTTACCCTTTATGAGAAAAAATCTAAAAATTGTATTGAGATAGCTTAGGTAAAAAGCAGTCGGAAAATATTAGTTTTAGTTTATGAAACAACAAAATAAATTTTAAAATGCAATTTAAAGGTTTCAGTTTTTTTTAGCTGTTTTTGAACACCATGAAATAGTACTCGCCATGTTATTACGTCATACGGAATGTCAACTGGGCAACTTTGTACTTTTATTATTTTCTTAACCACAGTAATTTTTATTTAAATAATATTTTACATTCAGGAACAGCAAACCAACGATAAGTAGAAAAATAACTAATTTTTTTATTATAAACAATTGTCTTATAAAATATCAGCGCATTTCTTTATATAGCAAACTGACGTCATACCCACAGAGCAATATGGTGTCCACTGCGCCACACGTGCGCAAAATTTGAAAATGTAAAATTTAAACGCATTTTTATGGCACTAATCGATGAAATAAAAATGTTGTTTTTTGTGGTTTACTAGCACTCTAGAATCTAATCAAGATACTTTTCAAAAATGAGCGATAACCCTATTCAACAACATTCATTCTGTGACATAAATTGTCGAGCAAACGAATTTTTCAAAATATGCAATGGATTGGAAATTTCCTTCAAAATCTGGAAAAAAGGCTAAACCTTCTATAATCTTAATTCCGATAGGACAAAAATTTAATACTAGAATTTTAACAGGTAAAATTAAAAGCTTGTCTACTATAGGTACAATATTTTGATAGTATTGTTTCCCCTGGCGACCTCAAATCTCCTTTTAAAACTATTTCGAAACTCATCAATTGAAATTCACAATTAGCACGTCGTCGTCTGCAAATAAAGCTATTACTAGACTATGAGAAGATTAAGGGGCTTGTGGTTAATTAATACCAGCCGCACGTATCGATCAGAGGGGTAATTGCGTAACTCACTAACAGTAGGAATCGCTTTAATTTTGACAGTTCAACAACATTCATTGCGTTATTTACATTGTTGAGCAGATTTTTTTTCAAACATTACAAGCAATGGATTAGAAATAATCTTCAAAATGATTCAGATTCTGATTGATAGTGCGTTACGCAATTAGGGTGCTGGTTAAGCTACGCTAGCTGCCGTTAGTCCGTGGTTGGGTGACTATCTTTACATACCAAGACCCCTCCGTGCCTCGGAAAGCACGTTCAGCCGTTGGTCCCGGCTGTCATTTGTAGATCTTTGACAGGCGTTACGAGTCGTCAGAAGCCCGAAAGTCTGACAACTAGTCTTTCAAAGGGGTATCGCACTCAGTAAATGGGTTATGATGGCCAGGTAGGTAGTTGCTCCATGTTAAATACTGGTATTCAGCTGCATCCGGTTAGACTTCCAGTCTAACCAGCCCCGACCCCAACATAGTGGGGAAAAGGCTAGGTAGATGAAGGATTGATGACTAATATGGTATCAGAAACAAAAAATACAATGGTACGATTAGGCAGTTGCGTGTATCATCATCAGAATGATTGTCAGATGTTTTTTGTAACATTTCAAGATGAGACTATAGGTACCTATGGTTGAAATAAAAAATGTATTTCCGCGTTCTTGAGCGTGATTGGTAAAAAAATTTAATAGGTACTTATCTAAATCTACACATAAATTATAAACTAGCTGGTGCCCGCGACTTCGTACTTCGACTAGCTGCTTTTTATCAATAGTACTTCGAGTAGCTTATTTTTATTGTATTTATGGTTCACTATTTTGGCGATAATGGCTTACGCATAATAGATAGATATATGTATGCTGTCGTGGGCTTTTTTGTAGGACTATTTAAGATAAACATTTCCATTACATACGTGCAACTCTAACGGTTTTTGCAGTGCACGCCAGTTTAACTCGCAGATGGCAGAATTTTTTCCTACTTTCTTGACACTTATCGTTATATTTTGGACAATTCACACAATATTTTTATAAATTATAGCCTATGTATTATTCTGATGTATAAGCTATTATTGTTAAGTTTCATTAAAATCCATTCCGTAGTCTTTGTGCTTGAACGAGTAACAAATATCCATACATACAAACTTTCGCGTTTATTATATTACTTCCTTCCGCCCGCGGCTTCGCCCACGTGGAAGTCGGAATTTATCCCGTGGGAACGTACTACCGGGATAAAAAGTTTCTATGTGTTAATCTAGGCTATAATCTATTTATGTGCCAAATTTCATCCAAATCCGTTCAGCCGTTTTTGCGTGAAAGAGTAACAAACCATCCATATATACAAACTTTCGCGTTTATAATATTAGTATGGATACATATAAGTTAGGACTGAACTAATTTTTCTGTCTGTCTGGGTGACCGCGCTGTTGTTCTAAATTTCGCAACAGTTTTTATGCGATTTCTGCCATCGTCTAGGAAATTTATTCTGGAAGGTTTATGTGTGATCATAAACCAGCCTATAGTGTTGGGCCTCTTATCGCTGGCAATCCACCACGTGGGTCCAGTACGGGTTAGTAGATGTCACATGTCTTCGAAATTTCGGTTCTAGGACATGCCGGCTTCCTCATGATGTTTTCCTTCACCGTTTTGAGAGCAGTGGTCGTGAACTAATTTACACAAAGTAAAGCGGCTGTCTCGGTTCGAACCTACGACGTACAAGTCGTAAGACGTGGCGGTTACCATTGAGCCACCACGATTCTTACGCTTGTGTATAATTAACTAATAAAATTTTAAAGTCACATTTAATAAACAAACCTCATATTTTGTCATGTCGTAAAAACTATACAAAGCAGAGCCGGGTCTGCCAGGGGTGTGGGTTGTTCGAAAGAGATACCGCGGCCCCTGGCACATAGGCAACTGAGGGAACACGGGTGGGTTTTAGTCAGTAAAAGATTTCCCACCCAAAAAAAAAAAGCTGAGGCCAGCGCTAGTGTTGTATATTTTGATGTTCACCTGTTTGTTTTAGGTTAGAACATGATTTAATCATTTTCGTAGGATTTCTACTGGTTTGAAAAAATAACTGCTTGCTTAGAAAAGCTATGCGTGGACAAATAAAAAAAAAACTCGTCGGCTTGAGATTCTCCTCCTTCTTTTTTCGTTGGTTAAAAAACAACCGTTCGCCTTAAAACCTAAATAAATGTTGTAAGTAAATGCGGTAATTTATCGTGACCACCCAGTTTGCATCACCGACCGATACGAACGAAAACCGCAGTTTTTGAATAACTTATAAAAATATTACGTCGTGTTTAGTTATTTATTACTGACTTAATGTTCATGTAATATTGGTGGTATATGTTCGCCTGTTGATTTATGTGTACAAATTAACTTTGACGTAGAGAAATGCTTACTTTTTGTTGTTATATAAAAAAAACCAGAAGGCCTATTTTATTCTCGTAATTAAAAAACGTTCAAAATCTAGTCGCAGTCTCATCTCGACGACAATCAAATGTCAAAAGCTTGTCAAAAGTGCATGAAAACTTGAGGTATTTTTGACAGATTAAGACTGAGATCAAACTGTGAACTTTCTTAAAATTACGAGAATTGCGCCTAATATCTGAAACGAAGATTCGTTGAAGAACAGCAAACCAAGTTAGCCGAAGAATTGTCAAACTTAAGTGTCAGTGGGCAGCGCACATTGCGCGCAGAACATAATTATGGCCGATGAGGCCGAAAGGTTCTGGAGTGACGAAAGGTTGGAAAGCGATGTAGCTGTAGGTGTATTATGTTATGATTACGAAAATGTAACAGGTTATACGTATTATAATATTAGTTTTACTTGTGTGTTATGTTACCTATAACTACAAATATATAACAGTTTATAGCTATTATAAAAAAGGCGCACCGATTACTATATTGACGTCTCTCTTTGACTACGTAACGTACCTATAATCATTTAAATAATAATCTGTTAAACGAAACGCTTAAGCCCCCCGTTCGTTGTGTGAGTGTCATGTCAACTGTGAACTACGTACGTAAAATAATCGTTACATTTTTGTCCACGAAACTAGTTACACGATTATCAGCCTCGTAAGCAGTTTCTGAAACTGATTACGTTAAATAACGCACACCTCTAGTCTTAACATAATACGAGTATAAATAAAAATATACCACAGTCCCTCCATGTTAAATACTGGTATTCAGCTGCGTCCGGTTAGACTGGAAGCCAACCCCAACATCGGTGAAGCATATTTTGCTAGGCACATGATGATGACACCAACACACATTAATATTTCGATTGCTTTCATGAAATTAATCCGGTTGCACACAAATGTCAAGAAAAGTTGCCGGCAGCTTACGCCATCTTGGCCGACATTCACTGTATCTCGAGAATTTTTATTATTATAGTGAACTTATGTTCATTTCCTGGTTGAAAGACTTACTCGTTGGTCTAGTGGTCGCAAGCGCTACTTGTGAGCATGTGGTTCTGGGTTCCATTCTCGGGTGTTTATTTATTACTAGCTTTTGCGAGCCGTTCCGCCCGCGTGGAGGTCGAAAACTATCCTACAGGAACGTACTATCGGGATAAAAAGTATCCTATGTGTTAATCCAGGTTATTAACTGTCTGTGTGCCGTTCAGCCGTTTCTGCGTAATTGAGTCACAAACATCAAAACATCTAAATCTACAAACTTTCACATTTATTATATTAATAGAAAGTATAATTTTTTTTCTTATCAATTATTAGGAACGTTCTAATTTGTAACCTATTTGTGTTTGTTTCCTTTTTAATTCTAATCGATGTTTTCAACCGAAAATGAACCGAACCATAAAAATAACACATACATAATATGCGATGCCCTTACTTCATAATATTGATGGTTCACGAAATTGTAAAGACCAATGACGTTCACACATAGTCTAACGTAATTATTATTCGCAAAATAATTACATGTTTGGCCTTCAGTGTACGATAGACATACGGTTTTTGTGTTCATTATTATTTGATGGTTAAACTTGAATTCATGGTATTGGCTTAATAGCAAAAATTATAGATTGTATCATTTAATGTAAAGTCGAGGGTGCCTACGAAGCTCTGTATCTATTCCAAAATTTGTAGAATTTAGAATATAAACAGATGTGGCCACCTACTGGGCTCAATACTAATAAAAAACGCTGATCTCGCATTGTACGTAATACTCAATGCGAGATCTGCTTATATTGGAAATGTATAGCTTGATGTGTAGCTGTGTACCATCGACACGAAAAGAAGAAGAAGAATTTAGGATGTTGTTATCTGGAGAAGAACCGGAGCTACCGACATAGACTTGCAGAGTAAGCAAGCTGACGTGGCAGTGGGCTGGCCATGTTTGTCGAAGGACCGATAGGGCGAAGGAGACAAGTCCTCGAGTGGACAACCCGTGCATGTAATCGTAATGTGGTAGGCCCCAATTTATCCAGGCTAAGTTTTAACCAGTGTGCAAACTGTAACCGTGAATTCAGCATACCTATTATTCTAGACCCCCTAGCATAGAAAATTTCTCGTCGGTTATACAAAAAGAAATCAGCTGTTCCATACATTTTGACGGCGTAGGTATTGCACTTTTCTATGAAACAGTTGGTTTTTTTTTTTTTGTATAAACGACGAGAAATTTCTGCGCTGCGGGATCTAGCTGAATTCATGGTTACAGTTTGCGCTTTGGACCATTAAAGGTAACTCATACTTTCAGTTTTCATACGCGTCATAAATTAGGGCGCATAACTCGAGACGGATGTACTTTAAAGCTGAACTGCCATAATAAATATTGTTTGAATGAAAGTACTCTGTAGAGTAGATACACTAACGCCACCTTGTTATATGTGTACATCTAACAAGGTGGCGTTAGTGTGCCATCAAAAACAAAAATGCTCCATTTTTGGGCATAACCCTTTTTCAGAACAGGTACAAAATAATACGAAATGGGTACTAATCATACAATTACAAGAGTTGGTCTCGCCATTATGACGTTTATAAATATTCTCATAGATGCAATCTCTTTTCTAACAAACCGCTCCCATCTTTAATCACGTACGCATATAATAGCCACAATATAAAACCTAACATATGATTAATATCCAATTACTGTATAGGAGTCGTTTTCTATAGGAAGTGACGTCATGAGACGGTTATTACTTCGAAGAACATGGTATCAAGCTATTGTTGTTTGTTCTCTTAATTGATGTGTGATAAAAAAATGGATTGGAACAGGAACGGAATTTGTATTGGAAGGTTTATAAATGCCTTAATTAAAAGAAGCTCCTCACTGGATAACCATACACTGAGCCTGAAAGATTTGATTCCTGAGAAGAAGTGACTGTGATCCAGAATCCACTGCTGGCCTAGTGCGCGTTGAATTCATGTCATGCTTGTCTTCCAATGTTTGGCTCAGTCTCTTTTGCTTGTGACAGATATCATCATCATCATGTCCCTGTGAGAGGGCGAGGGCTATAATCCTCCACGCGAGTCCAATGCTGGTCGGTAGATGTCATACATGTCTTAAATTTTTTGGTTCTACGTGATACCGATGTTTTCCTTCACCGTTTTGAGAAAAGTGGACAAATATATTAGCATACAAATCACCACAGTTTTCAAACGCCCATATAATAAAAAACCGGTCAAGTGCGAGTCGAACTCGGGCGCCGAGGGTTCCGTACCTACACATTATATCGCCATAATAAAAAAGTACCAAAACTTACCTTAATTTTCAACTTTTTTTATTTTCTTGGAAATTTTCCTTGCTTTTTGCCAAATTTCGTGATTCTAGGTCAACGGGAACTACCATATAGTTTTTCAACCCAAAACCTATAGGGTAATTCCGGTTGACCTAGAATTGTCTATTTTGGTTAAAAGCTAGGTCTTGTAGCACAACTAAAGGAAAAATTCCGAAAAAAAAAATTAAGGTAAATTTTGGTACTTACAAGTTTTCGCGAAAATCTAAATTTGCCCATATCTTTTTATCATGTTGACAGGACCTTGATTTTATACACCTAATAGGGACCTCAGTATCTGGTACAAAATTTCAACTTGCTAGGTCCACCCGTTCCTGAGAAAATCGGTGGTGACACACGGACAGATAGACGGACAGACGGACAAGAGAGTGATCTTATAAGGGTTCCTTTTTTACCTTTTGAGGTACGGAACCCTAAAAAGAAACATTAAAACTACATACATTGCCATTACTTCGTACGTTTGCTCTCAAATAGTTCAAGACCATAACCTTCGATGTTTCAAAGCATTGAGACACCTAATGACTTGTGAAACATTTGCCTCCAAAATGTTCACACCTTACTTTACAACCGACCTACTTGATTCAAATCTGACAAGGAAATTAAAACTGTATGCTTCAAAGTATAGGGTGTAAAGTTAAACGTATGTGCAATGTAGATATGGTTGATTTTGTGTTAAGAAAGCAATGCGTTCCTTTTCAAATTTGACGGTTATTTTAGACACGCAATTTTTGAAAAGAGAATTGTACATCTTTGTTTTTAAAAGTCGGCTGCCTAAAGGTCCGATGATAATTTAACATTATTTTTTCAATAAACATGGGGATCAAGGGTCTAATAGTGTAATTTTATAAATTCAAAATTTACCCTTTGACTAACTTTTGGATTCTAAAGTGTCAAAGAAAATTTTGCTGCGATAAATTCATCATTCCTAATACACTGATATATCCTTGGCAATCGGCAAATAACCGTGTCAGTAATTCAGGTAATAATCGTCCTGAAGACCGAATTTCGCCGCAGCCAATCCCAGCGAAGACTAGCTATCTTCTACGCGGAAGATATCGACCTATCAATAACAATCTGAAACATTTTGAAGGGTATTGCTAATCCATTGTTTTATGTGTTTAAAAAATTGTCTCCTCAACAATTTAAATAGCGCGATGGTTGTTGTTATCATCATCATCATCATTTCAGCCGAAAGACATTCACTGCTGGACATAGGCCTCGCCCAAGCCCGCCACTTCGACCAGTTCTGTGCTTCCTGTGGGTGCTTCCCACTGCCACTTAACTTTAGCAATTCTTCGGGCTATGTTGGTTACCTTGGTTCTACTGCGGATCTCTTCATTCCTGATCCGATCATGCAAGGAAACTCCGAGCATAGCCCTCTCCATTGCCCTTTGGGTGACTTTAAGCCTTCTTATGACGCCCATTGTGAGCGACCACGTTTCGGTTCCATATGTCATCACTGGCAACACGCACTGGTCAAAGACCTTCATCTTGAGACACTGTGGTACGTGGGACAAGAAGATATTGCGAAGCTTCCCGAACGCTGCCCAGCCCAGTCGGATTCGACGATTGACCTCTTTCTCGAAGTTGGACCACCCAATTGGACAGTTTGTCCTAGGTAAACGTACTCGTCCACAACTTCGAGTGCAGCGCAATCGACCGTTATGAGAGTAGGTGTTACATGGACATTGGACATGACCTTTGTCTTGTCTATGTTCATTTTAAGACCCACTCTTTCGGAAGCTCTACTGAGGCCATCGAGCATTGCACTGATGTCCTCCATGTTCTCAGCCATGACAACTATATCATCGGCAAACCATAAACGTTATATTGGCGGGACCAGCTCTTGTAATTGAAAGATTCTACCACGTACATTTAGTGCCAACTTCGTACTATTTTGTACCTGTCCTGAAAAATATGTATCTCACATTTGTACCTAAAAATAGAAAATAATAATTTAAAAAGTAGGTACAGATTATTTATAAAATCAAAAAAATCTAAAGTAATTTATCTCAAGTAATTTATTCAAACTAGGCTGAGAGTCAGCTCTTTTTGGATGTCAAAATTACATAAGACAGTCCTCCCAAATCCCTCGCCCTTTACCACTTCCTAGTGCTTTAGCTGGAAAGAAGAAGTGGTGCAACAAATTCCCCAGCAGCACAGCTGTCTGTTAAGTTAGAAGAACTTGATTTTATACAATAGTAGATAATGAATATTACGAAACACAAAAAACATTAAATTTGCCATATGTCAGCTAGCACACGACAATACACCAACAAAACATTGAAAGCTATAGGTACTCAAGTAGAAATTAATAATAATTAAAAAAAATAAACGTAAACAGAACTTACAATTTAAATAAAAGCCTCCAGGCATAAAGTATATATAGCTATAACTTGAAGTAACAAAAGTTAAACTAGGACCTTTGGAATAAAATTAAAATAAAAAGTTAATACAATAAACAACAACAAAACCATGGTCAGCAAGACGACCGGTCACCACAAGCAGCACCCGTTCACGAGTATAACACAAAGATCAGCCATTACCCCCCTCGCCATATTTGAGGGAAGGAGGCAACCCGATCCCCGGCGCTACCGCAAGCAGTGACATCTAAGAGAGCATGACGAACTTGCTGCCGGTTGCACTGGCAAGAATAACATGGATTGTCGAGGTCGCTAGCTAACTACATATTGCAACACAACTTATTAAAAAAACATTGTAATGAGTAGATTAAGTCAACAATAAATTAAAATAAACTGAATTATGGGTACTAAATATACGTGGTATAATCTTTCAATTTCAAGAGTTGGTCCCGCCATTACGACGTTTATGGCAAATCGAAAGTGAGTGATGTACTCGCCATTGATGTTGATGCTAGTCCCTATCCAGTCCAGAACCTTGAAGACATCCTCCAGTGCAGCGGTTAAGAGTTTTGGAGAGATAACGTCTCTCTGTCTAACACCTCGCTGCAGAAGGATAGGTTTCGAGGTCTGGTCTTGGAGCCGGACTGACATAGTGGCGTTTTCGTACAGACACTTGAACACCTTGATGTACCGATAGTCGATCTGGCACCGTTGGAGGGACTGCAGTACAGCCCATGTCTCAATCGAATGCTTTTTCGTAGTCCACAAACAAGTGAGATGGGTCTATAATTCTTAAGAAGGGCATTGTCACCCTTCTTAAAGAAAAGTACCACCACAGCTCTGTTCCATGCCTGTGGCATTTTGCCCTCGAGTATGACGGAATCAAACAGCTTCTGGAAGGCTTTAAGAACGAGTTTCCCGCCGGCCTTCATGAGTTCGGCCGTAATTCCGTCATTACGCGGTGCCTTGTTGTTTTTGAGCGGCTTCAGAGCCATCCTAATCTGGTACAAGCTGACGTCCGGGATGTCTTAAGTATTATGTCGTATATCCTATACACTATTACAAAAAAAAACTATCAAACCTAACTAACCTCAAAAGCGAAGAATACGCAAGTTTTTCACATGCACAAATACCAAATAGGCAGTTTAGAGACTCCCACGCCTCATGCATTAAAAACAATACTGTGCGACAGAGACAGAAGACGGTTTTCCATTATGGACGCCTGTTTTCCCAAAGAAGAAAAAATTGCGATTGTGTTGAAAAGATTTTCAATAAACGACCTTCCTATTCATAGAGGTTATTCCTTTGTTTATAGTGGTTTTAATTGTCTGTGGTATATTTAGTCTTTGACAACAAAAGGCAGCTTTGTTTATAAACAAACGTAGGCATGGTCTGTTCCAAAATTATCTGAAGAAAATGTAAAGAAATGCATATAGCAATAATGTAGTGCCACTGACAAATTTGATTATTTGCATACTTTTATCCGATATTCTAATTTCAAATCACTTTAAAGATACTTACAATTTCATTAAACAAGGATAGCTTATAAATTCCTACGATTTTTTATGATAAAAAATTGTTAGGACGTAATCGTAGGAAAACAAAATCAGTTAAAATCTATACTAATATTAAAAAAAATTATGAATGTTTGGTTGAACGCGCTAATCTCAGGAACTACTAGTCGGATTAGATTTTTTTTTTGCATTGGGAGCCCCTTTTTCGAGGATGACAACATCACGCTACGACCAATAGACACCGAACAAAAAGAAAAAAGTTACGAATACGAAGTAGTCGCACTGATCCAATGCGACGGCGTGGGTCGCGCGTGCAAAAAATTTCACGCGGTCGCCGGCAGAAGCTAGTTTATTATAATCACGAAGATCTTTCGTTAAACTCCGTTTTTAATTCCATGTTAACCAATATTGTGACTGAGACACACCTTTTTTACATAACTTCATTTACCCGGTTATGAATCTTAATAAACATATATCAAATCATCATCAGCGATGTTAAAATCAATCTACATTTTGTAGGTCATACACTAAATATTGAAATAATTACAAAATTGCCAACATTTGCAAGCAATCAGGTGACCTGGTGATTTCTTGAGCAATTCATTATGTCATTAGCAAATTCGATTTTAACGACTAAAGCACGTGATACATTTGCTATTTTGTTGACGCTGTAACATGCGCAAAAGTATGCAAGTGACTTGCATGCCATTGTGACATAACAACAGCCACTGGCGGAGTCAGGGGGCAACCTGGGTAGTCTGTCCTAGGCCCCCGGTCCTGAGGGTCTCCAAATGTCAAGTAAAACTTTTTATTCACATATGTTTAGTTGGTAATTGGACGGGAAGACACCTACGTATAAACACACATTAAAATTTTCAAGCTCACTTCGCTCGGTCTTGCAATTTTTTCTGTTCTATCGTTTCCCAACATTTTGTGCATAAATCTGTTAAGTTTCTGTGTATCTACTATTTCTTTCTTATTGCTCAAAATAAAACCTATTTTGTCCGAAGCAGGGTACTACTATTAACGAGATCGCCTTTGCATCCTATATACCCCTACTTACTTCTAAAAAATACTGCATCAGTGAGGGTTTAGTTTAACCACCCCACCACCACCCCGGGCCACAGATAGGCTTAATGCCCTACTTACAAGAGCTAGTGGTTGGTAAATGTCACAATGGGAAGTAAATAGTTTGTAGAAAAATGCAGTTTAGTGCAAGTTAGAAGAATAAAAGAAAGAATGCCAGCCTGTTACTGCCCCACTGCAGGCCTCTTTTCATAGAGTCCAGGTTTCTTTACGATTTTTCCCTTCACCGATGTTAGCGGTATCAAAGATAAACTTAGAAAGTACATAACTTATGAATGAAAAAGTCACATTGGTACTTGTGCAAGTTACAGGCATGTATTCACAGCTTAAGTCTGCACAATACATAAGCAATAGGCACGTTTGTTCTACTTAAAAAATGAGAGTTGACTAAAACCTTAATTACTAGAAATTAAATGTAAAAGTGTTAATTAAATGAAAGTAATTTCATGTGAAATGTTATTGTTCGTATGTCGAGGTTACAGTTTAAAACATTCGTTGAGTTTCTTGGTTAATGTTTCTTAGTAAATGTTAACTTAGCTTTGGAATGCAATTGTTAGCCTAAGCTAGGCTAAATGCAAGTTTAGTAACGCATAAACAAGCCTCTCAGCGGTTTACTTTCGAGTATTACTATTATTTATTTTAAAAAAAATTGTTAGCTAAATTGGCTTTTATAATACTGATTTTATATGAATATAACGGGATATCAGGAAGGCCGGGCTGTTGCATCGGATTGCTGATTCGTGACTTCGTTAGCACGGGAATCCATAGTGGGCGTTAAACTTCAGGAAACGTTGAAATAAATACGCTGTAGCTTTGACTGTTCACTATTTTAATTTTGCAGACACTTAAATGACTTAAACAATTAAGGATTGCAGCAATAATTAACGATTTAGAGCCAATGGGTTTGCGAGTGACCATCACGTGCAACGGCTGTCAACAACTTAACGAATTGACACGACGTCGCCCGATAAGACAGACGCAACTCCATTCGGTGTTACCCGCTCTTAATTAAAATTACCATTTAGTTGAATTTAAATCGATTAATCGTTAAAATAACAGAATAAATTACAACTCTCGAAATTAACTGATTGTCATTATTTAATAATGTCACGCGCCGTTAAACAGATATAGAATAGACTTTTGAAATGTTGTTTTACTTGTAGTAATTTCTACGTCGTAGCTTTGTAAAACACTGCTGAAACACATAAGTATCCTAGATTTCTGAAATGTACTTATACACCGTGATATCTTAGTCGCCTTACAACGGCAGCCCACTTCATGTATCCAATGACTACTAATCATTTATTTAAAAAAATATTATTTTTGAACATTTGCAAAATTAAAAAAATGAAAATATAATTCACTAAGACGCATGACGTATTTTAAAGCACCCTGCTATGGAGGTGGAATTAATGATGGAATGTAATGGTAGGTAGGTAGATATCTTCTACCGTTTGATACGTAAACATTATTAACAGGGAGGGTGTTTCATAATTCTATGGCATTATTTATTTTTATTCGTACCTATTATATTAATTAATGGTAACCATGTTTTAATCGCGCCTAAAAGTATTTTATGACGGATACATTAAGTGGACCTCCTTTGTAAGACGACTAAAATGTCACGGTGTATATAAGTATGCCTATTAAGATTTTTTTTTTCTGGTTGAAAATTAATATGAAAATCACGACGCCAATCATAGAGAAAAACAACAGCTTAAAAATTTCAACAAAATTTTACTTATCTATTTCGCAGAACCACAAAGTTTATTTAACTCGACAACAAACAATGCTTTGGGAATAATTATATTTTCCCATAAAGCACAGGGGAATCAGAACAATATACTTTTAACAATGAAACGAAACTGAGTTCTGTGCCCGAATCACATGTAATTGGCGCGCTTTTAAACAAAATGGCGGCGTGGGAACATCATGGTTGTCAAACGGTTTTTCTCTTTTAATTTAAAATGTTATCTTTATAAATTTATAAGATGAGAATTCATTTGTAATAATTATGACGGTAATCGTTATTTTATGCGTTGATTGTGAAAAATGTCGGTCAAACTTATGAAATGTCGTATAACCTACCAAGTAAATAAAATTAACTACTCATTTATTATCCTCATAAAAAAGTTGTGTTCACAACAAACCGATTTAGTACAAAAGTACGAAAGTATAAAATAAAGAAATACCTTATACCTACTTATCACATAGCTAGTTTAATATACAAAAGGAACATTCCACTGCAGAGAGCGTCCATCAAAACAGTCGCCAATCCATCAACAGTCTAAATGTGGCCCACATCCACATCGGCCATAATATATTAGCCTATTAAAGCTAACACACATAATTTCTATAATACAGACAGCGTAGGTACAGTCGACCGCACGTTGATGGTAACACAATGACCTTGAGCTAGCCTAGCATAGTACAGAGTTTCAACAGAAAAACAGACCAGCTTACGAAGAGAAGGGGCTCGTGGCTATTAGCACGGGTCGATCGATGATTAAGAGGTTTACCGTGGTCAGTTCGTCGATGGGTCCATCTAATACATGTCTAGATACTTCCGTGATCCGGAAAGCACGTTAAGCCACTCAAAGGGCAGTGGAGAGGGCTATGCTTGCAATTTCCCTACGTGATCGAATCAGAAATGAAGAGATCCGCAGCAGAACAAAGGTAACCGACATACCCCGAAGAATTGCCAAACTTAAGTGGCAGTAGGCAGGGCACATTGCTCGCAGAACAAATGGCCGATGGCGGCAAAAAGACGTAACGTTTGGAAGTCTCCCACGAGGTGGATCGATAACCTTGTGAAGACCGCAGGAATCTTCCTGATGCGGAAATCACAGAATCGGTGGAAGTGGTGAATCTTGGGGGAGCTTGGTCCCGGCTGTCATTGTCAAATGTCTTTGGCGAGGTGTCAAAAGTCGAAAAGTCTGACAACTAATCTTACCAAGTGTATCATGTTACCTAATGACTGAGTTCTGGAGGTCAGATAGGCAGTCGCTCCAGGTAAAATACTGGTATTCAGCTGCATCCAGTCAGACTGGAAATTGATCCCAACATGGTTGGGAAAAGGCTAAGTAGATTAAAATGAAATGTTTATTTATTTAAGTAGATCTTAAAAGACACTTTTACACGTCAATATTTTGTTGGTCAATATTTTAAAAACAAGATGGCGCCGGCATTTCCTAGCTGACTGTTCCCTGAGAAGATAAGCCGAAACAAACTCAGAGAGACCACACTTAAGAGAGACCATGACCGTCTCTTTTAAAGTACAAACATTAGGTACCTATATAATTTGAATTTTATGTGAGTAACAATGCAGGCCAATGTCTGGAAGGGCATTTTGAAGAACTAGCCATTGCAGCTTTGAGCTGACCTGTGCCAACAGACGGCATGTATGTATCAGTCACCGCGTAGATTAATTGATTGATGTGCAGCCTACTGCCCATATCACAGCCATTAACAGTACAGTTTAAACCGCCTAAAGCTTCAACCAAAAACAAAGTAACTGTTTTATGAACCGCTATCTAAAAATAACATCTTGACAGGTGCGTGTTTGAAGACACACGGTATAAAGTTTCGTAGTGATGGCTATTTCGACGCCTCCGCACAGTGGGTCGAAACGATGATTTTAGTGACTTAGGGATCAACTTTGTTTTTTTACTTTTTTCTTTATGCGGATCGATAGAACTCATTAACCTCAATAATAATTGTTCTGATGCTTTTTTTCCTAAACTTGCTCCTTTAGGTGGAAAAATGCATTTTGTGATATTTTTGTATGGAGCGGATCAAATTAAATTAAATTCCTGCTAAGTGGCGAGTGATCCCGCTTTGAAACTATATTTTTCTTAAAGCTTGCCCAGTCTACTATCATTTGATGCTATGAACATTTGCATAAAGTTGCAACACTGCCAAATAAATGAATCGAAAAAAAATTAAAAATACATTGAATAATTTTTATTTTCTCAAGTTCTTTTATGTTCAAATTGATATGGAATAGTAAGTAAAAGCACTTAATAATTCACATAATTAATTAACAACTAACGACAATATATTAAAGTTCGTTATTAGCTTAAATTTACTAATTACGTTATTACTTAAAAATTTGGATATCATTTATAAATTTCTATTGACTGTAATTAGCTTGACTTTTTACTTTATAAAAAACAATGTTTTTCACTTTTAGTCATTACTTTAATGTTAATGAGGGTAGTAGAAATATTAGTAAACATTTGATTGTCATTGGAAGTATAAAATTACCATATTTATTATATATTTACTAGTGTTCGTTTATTCGTACTATTATTAACATCTATTGTGATTCTGATCGTCCCTTTTCGTTATAATGGAAAATTTAGTTAACAATTTAGATTTATTTATGATTTTAAGAGAGCAGCTTAAGTCGCTGTCAGATAGTAAAAAACTCTTCCAATACCTACAAAATAAAATAAACGTGACGCAAGAGAACAGTGCTAAGCTCCAAAAATTCTGTACGCGCTTTTGTTCAAATTTAAGTGCAAGATGGGAACGAAGTAGTCGCACGTTAGCACCGTTTTTAAGAAGAAATGGTGATTGGTTAGAAAGTGCGATAAACTGGCCCGAAGGAGTAATACCTGAAACTCTGAACACTGAACAGGAAAAGCTCGAGATTTGTGATATTGAAGATGTTGAAAATCTACCACCATTTGCTACAGAAGCTTCAACATCTACATTTACACCTCGAAAACCTTTCGAAGAATTGGGCTCCAGGCAAAAACGAAGACGCGTTGATCAAATAAACCAATCGCTTTCGTTATCTCCGGATGAACTGAAAGCTACTACAATTGCTAGTTTAAGAAACACTGGAAATGAGGATGTAGGAAAAATAATGAACCATTTGCTAAATCACCCCGAAGATCTAGAAAAAGTTAAGCAGTGTTTAAGTGCAAATAAAGCAAACAGTAGTACATATTCACCCGATAAGGCACTGGCTTTATTAGTTTCACTTAAATTAAGTAAGTGGCAATATATAAGCCTAAGAGAAGCAGCCAGTGAAAATGGGTCTGATTTATACCCTTCTTATTATAAAATTAAGCAAGCAAAGTCAAAATGTTATCCAGGGAAAGAAGACATTACCATAACTGACTAACCAGAATCCGATTTAGATTTTATTGATGTAGATAATTTACAAGATAGTGAATAACATTATTGATAGATTGTAAGTTTCTTGATTTTTTTTAGTAGTTTGTATGTCATGACTGAAAGGAAATAGTAAATTTGTTGTTGTATATAGTTAGTTTTAAGTTTTTACCTTTAGTAAATTTGTATTTGCATGCATCTTTACTTACTATTCAGTATTAAATCTAATTTAAAAGATTTTATAAGTTCATGAAATAAACAGATAGAAATGAATAGATCCACAGTTTTAAACAATACGTACTTAGTAAATTCAAGCAAATCAGGGACCTTTAAATGTATTGTCGTTAGTCTTTAAGTAATTATGTGAATTATTAAGTGCTTTTACTTACTATTCTATATCAATTATAACTTAAAAGAACATCCGAAAATAAAAAATGAAGCTTTTTATTCAAAGTATTTTTTTCATTTTTTTCGATCCATTTATTTAGCAGTGTTGCAACTTTATGCAAATGTTCAAATCATCAAATGATAGTAGACTGGACAACCCGTAAGAAAAATATAGTTTCAAAGCGGGATCACACGCCACTTGGCAGAAATTTAATTTAATTTGGTCCGCTCCATACAAAAAAATATCAAAATGCATTTTTCCACCCAAAGGAGCAAGTTTAGGAAAAAATTTATCAGAACAATTATTATTGAGGTTAATGAGTTCTATCGATCCGCATAAAGAAAAAATTAAAAAAACCAAGTTGATCCCTAAGTCACTAAAATCCTCGTTTCGACCCACTGTGCTCCGGTCACGTATCAGGTAACAATTCTGATTGAAAACTTCATTCTCACTCTTCTCCTTAGTTGGCAAAAATTACACGGTAAAATGTAGGTATCCTATTTTTTTTCATTTGTTTGGGTCATAACAGCAACGCGAATACCGTTCGCTGACGCACTCATTAGGTCCTCACATTTGCAGGTGATACGGTAAGCGATCCAAGATGGGAGACGCCGCATACACACCGGAGGTGTGACCCCTCCATAAACCCCCACTTGTGGATATTGTTCTTGTTGTTCATTTACCTTATTCTTACTCTGTTACATTGTAAATGATGTGGAAGATAGTGCATACAACAAAACTGCGCAGTCTAATCGAAGGAAAATTCATTATCAATCAGTTTTCTTGCACGGGATTAATCTACTTAGTAAAAATCTTAAATTCATTAATTTATTAATGACCGACAGACAATACAGTGAACCATAAAATTTTGCACGAAAGTGAGGTTTGAAAATTCACCCTTTTTATAATTGCGAGTTTCTATGTATAAATGACTTTTGATTTTGATTTTTGATTATATAAAGTCATGAAATACTAATTTCAAAACACAACTTAAAAAAACTAACTTTTTTCAAATGAACCAAACCTATTGGTTTGGTTCATTTGAAAAAAGTTCGTTCGTTCGAACGCGAATGAGCAAATGAACGATATAACATTACAAAAGTACCATACTCTGAAATAAATACAGCAATCAAGCCACGCGCACTTTCTATAAATGAGTCGAGTTTGAAGCTAAATTTTTATTTGCCCACATTGTGTCTCACTATTGGGCAAAGGCCTCCCCTTTTTCCTTCCAAACCTCCTTGTCTCGTGTGATCTCTGGCCATATTGGCCTTGCAAACCTTATATCAGACCGTCACCCCACCTTCGCCGTTGAGGTGAAGGTGCTTAGCAACAAAAAAAAACAAACTCACTTACATATGTTAGTACACGCAACTTTCATTTAACTTTTGACAACCCTACCAAGTCCAATCGTCCACGATCCAAGCACAGACTACAGGTTCCTATCTATGTCAATTCTTTATTTAAAAAACATGTTGGCAAGTGTTTCGGAGATGGGATCCCGTTAAACGCAAAAGTGAGATTACTACGAGGCATTCCGAACCACTCAGGCGCATATAATTATAAATGTAGGTTAGTAAGTTGTATTTCAGAAATATTTTTATGAGTTCTCAGTCGATAGCGCTAAATACATAATAATTTTTGGTGTTTTTCGTGGCTGTTGTAAGAAATAATAATATAAGCTTTAGGTCGTAATGCCGTTACATGCACATATTACGTTCATAGGTAAATACAACCTGTCTGTCGGCCATGCAAATATTTTTGACGCGCCGTCAACTACTTACCTACATCTTTACTTTCCATGAGCAACTTTACCAATGATAAATGTATTAAAATGTCTGTCGATTACTAAAAATTTGTTACAAATAGTAGATTATTCTACTTCTGTATCGCTTCGATAGTAAATGGGGGCAACAGATTTTTAGTTGTACTCATGGATAAAGTTGCTATGGAAAGTAAAGATGCCACAGTTGACGGTACATACTCGGGGGATAGTCGTGAATCCGAAGATGTAATCAGTATGCTTAGAACAACCGCTGTATTATTTGAGTCGTTTCTAAATGTAATGAAACTTTAATTAGACGTTAAGTTCACGATTCTAATTCGTCAATAACGACATTTAAAATTTATTTATTAAAAAGTAATCATATTGTAATAACAATAAGTCTGACAACCAGTCTTTCCAAGGGGTATCGTATATTACCCAGTAACTGGGTTGTGGAGGTCAGATAGGCAGTCGCTCCATGTAAAATACTGGTATTCAGCTGCATCCGGTTAGACTGGAAGCCGACCCCAACATAGTTGGGAAAAGCCTAGGCAGATGATGATGATGATTGTAATAACAACAAAATATTTAGAATTTGAATAAAAACCCGCGAGAAATTCTTACTTCTACAGTAACACTAAGGATATAATTTCCTTATTGCTCTTCTTCGGTCTAGTGATGTGTTATTGCCATCTCTGAGGAGACACCAGAGATGGCAAAAGGAACGAAAGACAATGTAAGATATGACGAATAAAATCTCATAGGGGATCCAAATGACAGAATAGTTGCTACTGATAAGAATAAATAGGATAATAATAAGGTTTCTAGGAGGCATTTGCCAAGAGACGCAGTGAACTAAAAGACATTCTGGTAATTAGTAGGTACTGCAAATACCACAATTCAAAAAAAAATCAAAATTAAAGGGCTTTTTATTGTTATTGGAAATTCAACAGCAGCTTGAAGTCTGGGTTTGTGCTCGGTTGATGGCAAAAGCCTAGCGAATTATTCGCGGAACTAGCATAATGTGTTATGTTAACACAACACAGTCCAAGATCCAATTCTAATGAATATAACCTTACTTAAAGCTGCAGTTTTTGGCACAAGTAACTGCAGTTCGTTCGTGCGATAATGCGGAACAAATCTTATCTCTAAAGAGCTGAACATTCCACGTAACGTTTTGTCATGGTTTACCGTTCAGCTAGCTTTTGCGGCTGCACCTGGGTCTGCGCCGACTGCGGACAATATTGTTATTTATTTTACATTTCTTTTGGAAAACGATAAATGTATATTACACAGGAAACTTAAGCAAGATTTCTTCACCGAACAGCATGTTGAATAATTCACCCACGTCGTATGAATAACTGTTTATTTCCATCAATAATTGTGTTTTTTTCTCTTTCCAGAGGAAGACTGGGCGGAGAGCACAGCCTACATGATGCATGAAGCATTTGACGCGTCCCCCCCGCGCCGCGCCCCCTCACCCCGCCGGGCATCTCCCGCGCGCCGCGCCCTCTCCCCGCGCAACTACGACCGTGCCTTCCCCGACGACTTCTCCGACCAGTTCCGCGATCAACTCGCCCCCTTCCGCGACCAGACCTTCGAGCGAAGATTCCGTCACGAATCACTTGAACGCGTCAAACCAGAAAAACCAGTAGAAAAGTTCCAAGACGATACAGTCAACTACAGAAGACGGTATGTTGCGGAAACCAAACCTTCCAACAGAAGCATCGACAGGGTCGAGGACCGGAGGTTCGGCAAACTCCAAAGGGGTGCCAGCGAAGGCAGCCTGAAAGTTGCCGAAGCCTCACCAAAAGACAGATTCAATGTAGCTAAAGAAAAGTTCATGAACCTGGAGCGGGAGAGGTTCAACAGAGAGCTGGAAGCGCACATGGCGATGAGGAGGAGCATGCTGGAGCGGAACAGTCGCTCAACTTCTTCCCCCGAGGAGGAAAGGAGGGACGAGCGACAGGACCGGCACAGAGACATTAGCTCCCGGAGAGAGCCCGAGCGCTCTCATCGCGATTTGGAGCGCCACCGCGAGCCCGAAAGGCGTAAGGAGACCGACAGGATGCGCGAGATAGAGCCGAGAGAGCTGCCGCACCGGGAGATAGAGAGACTCCCGCGCATCGGCAGAAAGCGCGAAGACGTGAAGCGGTACGAGTACGGCGCGGAGGAGTACTTGAACAGGGTCGAGCCAAAGCCGCACAGAGACGAGTTCGACAGCTTCGAGAGACGCGGCAGGAGGGAGCTGGACAGACGTATCGAGGAGGACGAGATCATAGAGCCAGTGATTGAAGATAGGAGAAGAGATTGGAACGACCGGCAGAGAGCATTCAGTCGCTCGCGCTTGCTGGACGACCAGCGCCAGTCGTACGTGGAGGGAGACAGAGAGAGGTACTACGACCGGGACTACCGAGACTTCCGTGACCTGGCCGACCGACAGCAGACGAAGTTCCGCCACAGCTACGCGGAACCGATACCCAGGGGACGACTCGGTACTGTCAGACCGTACTGAATGCCATAATAGATTCATAGATGTTAATTTTGGAATATTGAAACTGTAGAACCAAAAACCACATTTTGTTGAAGTTGGACGAGGGCGCAAGCCTGTAGGATTGTTGTCAATACCTGATTTATTCGTTAAATATATTAATGGACACACATACTTCTGGAATATAAAAAAAATGACGGCGTGGAGGTAATTACCTCTTTTCGAATTTTACCTTTATCGCGAGGTTGGATCGCACGACAGCAGTGTGTTAATTTTAGAGTTAATAAATCATTTAAGTGCCTCTAAGAAATAGATTTGTATTTATAAATACTCATATAAGTGCGGTAAATGTCACAGATATAATAATAATTTACTTTTGTAAATATAAATGAAGTACCTTTTTTATTTTATAGGTAGAACACAAATTCGAGACATTATGTTATATTATACAAATAAATATTGTTATAAAATGTTATTTTTATCGAAGAAATGTCAATAATAATTACGTTATTGGAGAATGAAAATAAACATAAACATTTATCAGTCATTCAGTTCCATTTATTGTTAATTTTTTTCAAAATTTATGTTATATTTCTTTCGGAAATTACTTATTTCAATTTAGTTTTTGGATGGTTTCACTGAGAATTGCAAATAATATCAATTCTTTAATAAAATTCAAGTGTCTGTGTGTCTTAAGTCATTTTACAAAATCTCTGCATGAACAGAAATTCTGTAAAATGACTTAAGACCTCTGAGTCTTCTCTGCTTTATATCAGCGGAGTAATTGCGTAACACACAATGGTAATATCGTTCATTTTGACAATTCAACAACATTCATTGCGTCATTTACGTTGGCAAGCTGCCGATTTTCACTAACACATGAAGCAACGGATAAACAAAATTTTCGTTCAACATCCTTCTGATTCTAAGGATTTTGAATAAATGTGTGTTACACAATTGGGATGCTGGATACATGTAACTTACTGAATAATAAATTCTCAGTGAAACGAACTCTTATGTTTGTAATTTATTTATAAGTTAATATAGATTGTAAATGAATATATCATGTTTTATGAAAGTATTTTCAACAATAAAAATGTAAACATTACACATCCAGATTCGTTTTCCTATATTTACGTAACCTTTATGCATTTTCGATTTACTACCGTCGAATTCCGTAATGTCGATTCACAAAACAGAGGCCCTTCAAATGTACGTGAAGTTTCATTACTATCCTGTAAGTATTTAACAAGTTATGATGATATTGAGTTCTTCACGAGCACGGTCTTGATGCGCGCGGTGTTATTTGGCCACTGGATTGGATATATGAACTGAATGTTATGTCAATGATTAGTTTTTTAGTTCAGTTGTATATCAGTAAAATTTCAGCTCAGTACATTGGATTATTAATGAGATAATACGATTAAAGTCATCAGGAAGTGAATGACCGTGGTAACCCGACCAAGTTTAGGTGGTTACGAAAAAGCGAAAACGCAGAACATTATACTATCTTTTGAAATGTTTAGTATAATACACCTTACAATTTCGGTACAGACGCGTACACTGTTAAATACATTAATAATATAATAATATCTGTACTATGAAAACATTATTATTATCTTCCAGTTGCACAAACTTATCAAAAATCACTGATATAACATGTCGTTCGGTGGGACGCGGAAGGGGTGGGGTGAAGGGGCGCATTGTTTGCATATCGCACTAAACATGCTCCGTAATAACATAATTCATCTTGTAGAGTGCGCATGCGTTTCGGCAGTTCCGTTTCCTGTTTTTGCAAATATTTATAGAGTGCGTGAGAGCTAATGTAAAATAATAAGTGTGGCGAATTACTGCTAATGTGGAGTGCTTCTATTGATGATCATAGTTATGGTGCAGGCTGCTTGATGAATTCACGAACAAGGTAAGCTTGTATAATGTAACTACAGAAATAGTATCAAAATTATTATTAATATGTACATGTTGTTAGGTACTTATCTAAAACTGTATTTTTTAAGGCTTAAATATTTAAATTTAGGAACTTATTATTTTCTTTTCTTTCGTACTTAATTATTACCTAGACTGGAATTCTCAACAATGATAACGACATATTTATCCTTCGCTACATAGTACCTATAAAACAAAGTCGCTTCCCGTTTGTCTGTCCCTGTTTGCCAAATGTCAATATTGTCAAAATATGACTTGAAACTTGATTAATGAAATTCATGACTTAGCGACTATTTATTTATTTCCACAAACTCCTTGGACACGTAGACTAAGAAATCCATAATTACCTTGTTGCGACACTCGCGTTGATATAAACTCGCAAATAGATGACGATTCGAGTTTCAAATATGTAGGTAGCAAAACTACAATTGAAACCCCATTAAGGATTTAGACAAAAAAAATGTACTCTTTGTTTTTATTGTAGGCATAAACAGAATGGCAACATAGCAATAGCCGTGGGCCGCGATGATGGACGCGGTGATGGCGACATAATACCTACGTATGAGTGTGGTGGCGACTATGGCTGCGTGGTGAAGTTATAAAAAATATCGTTTGACGTTCTCCTCTACGTCTGTAAAACTCTCAATCTACGGTGAGTACATACTTATATCTAGCTAGGTATATATATAAATAACATGACCACACTATGAAAAATGTTATATAACATGTTATGTTATATAGTTTGTACGCACCGTAAGTTTAGTGTTAACTGAAAAAAACCATTGTATATTATTTATTGTCTGTGATCATTACACAGTCCAATATGTGTATATTTAAATAAAAACTGTAACTGTGTACTGTGTATACTGAATTCTATAATTTAATTAAAAAATAATAGAAAATTTCAAAAAAGCAAAATTACTATCTGTAATTTTAATCTGTGATTGTTTTTAAGTATAAGTTTAATAATACTTTAAAAGTTCAATTGAAATGATTATATTACCTGTCAATAAAAATTATTTAATAATCACGTAGTTTTTTTTAAACTTGTGTACATGTCTGTACTAAATTTGTAACACTATCCTACATATTTTAGAAGGTACCATAATGTTTTGCGTTTTCGCTTTTTCGTAACCACCTAAACTTGGTCGGGTTACCACGGTCATTCACTTCCTAATGACTTTAATCGTATTATCTCATTAATTATTCAATGTACTGAGCTGAAATTTTACTGATATACAACTGAACTAAAAAACTAATAATTGACATAACATTCAGTTCATATATCCAATCCAGTGGCCAAATAACACCGCGCGCATCAAGACCGTGCTCGTGAAGAACTCAATATCATCATAACTTGTTAAATACTTACAGGATACTAATGAAACTTCACGTACATTTGAAGGCAGTTACAAGCTTTAAAATAACGTTTAAAGTAAGTCTTTAGAGCTCTTATTGAGAGTGCTGGGACCAATTGAAGTGTTTTTCTATTTAATGAAATAACCTTTAAGCTATGTATTGTTTTGGTTTTTTTATTGCAGAACAAATTTAAACTAATTCCCAAGAAACCATGTACAAAATATGATAAGAATCCGCTTAACCATTTCAAAGATCTAGCAAAACCAAAAACGTTACCCCAGCAAAATCTCGAATAACTTCGCAACCGATGAAAGAACAAATACAAAATAAGGCACAACATTTACTTCATCTAGACAACTAATTTTATAGCTAGTAATTATTTAATAAACGCAGTGAGCGCGTTTGATCGAGATTGTTAAATGAAACTCACACTAAGGCCTCTGAAGACACTTGTTTACAAAAACTCACGCTTGGTCAAGTACACTTATGAAAATAAAATCAAATAATACACAAAGTAGGTACATGAGACACAAGTATACTTTATTAAACTAACTGAAGAACAAAAAGGTTAGTCCCAAGTTATTTATTAAAGTCGTATTTTTGGTGACGAAGTACTAGGCTTGCATACTTTGGAGATGGTATTTATTCTAAAAGTTCTGGGTAGGCACCACGTAGGCACCTACTTAGAATAATACTAATAATTAAGATGCCATCCTACTTCTTGGTTACATCGTAAGGTGTGCGTTACCCAGGCCAGATGGTGTGCGTTACCCAGGCCAGATGTTGTCGAAAATGGTCATTTGAATCTTATAGATAATTAGTTTTGCGGCTTCTGTAATTGTTGCGCACATTTTTAAATTTGTTGCGCTTATAGTTTTTTAATTATTTCACAAAAACATTTCCTGCTGGCGTAACGTTACCCCAGCCAGACCTTTTTCTTTCTAATGGGAATATTTAAATAATTACTAGCTATAAAATTAGTTGTCTAGATGAAGTAAATGTTGTGCCTTATTTTGTATTTGTTCTTTCATCGGTTGCGAAGTTATTCGAGATTTTGCTGGGGTAACGTTTTTGGTTTTGCTAGATCTTTGAAATGGTTAAGCGGATTCTTATCATATTTTGTACATGGTTTCTTGGGAATTAGTTTAAATTTGTTCTGCAATAAAAAAACCAAAACAATACATAGCTTAAAGGTTATTTCATTAAATAGAAAAACACTTCAATTGGTCCCAGCACTCTCAATAAGAGCTCTAAAGACTTACTTTAAACGTTATTTTAAAGCTTGTAACTGCCTTCAAATGTACGTGAAGTTTCATTAGTATCCTGTAAGTATTTAACAAGTTATGATGATATTGAGTTCTTCACGAGCACGGTCTTGATGCGCGCGGTGTTATTTGGCCACTGGATTGGATATATGAACTGAATGTTATGTCAATTATTAGTTTTTTAGTTCAGTTGTATATCAGTAAAATTTCAGCTCAGTACATTGAATAATTAATGAGATAATACGATTAAAGTCATTAGGAAGTGAATGACCGTGGTAACCCGACCAAGTTTAGGTGGTTACGAAAAAGCGAAAACGCAAAACATTATGGTACCTTCTAAAATATGTAGGATAGTGTTACAAATTTAGTACAGACATGTACACAAGTTTAAAAAAAACTACGTGATTATTAAATAATTTTTATTGACAGGTAATATAATCATTTCAATTGAACTTTTAAAGTATTATTAAACTTATACTTAAAAACAATCACAGATTAAAATTACAGATAGTAATTTTGCTTTTTTGAAATTTTCTATTATTTTTTAATTAAATTATAGAATTCAGTATACACAGTACACAGTTACAGTTTTTATTTAAATATACACATATTGGACTGTGTAATGATCACAGACAATAAATAATATACAATGGTTTTTTTCAGTTAACACTAAACTTACGGTGCGTACAAACTATATAACATAACATGTTATATAACATTTTTCATAGTGTGGTCATGTTATTTATATATATACCTAGCTAGATATAAGTATGTACTCACCGTAGATTGAGAGTTTTACAGACGTAGAGGAGAACGTCAAACGATATTTTTTATAACTTCACCACGCAGCCATAGTCGCCACCACACTCATACGTAGGTATTATGTCGCCATCACCGCGTCCATCATCGCGGCCCACGGCTATTGCTATGTTGCCATTCTGTTTATGCCTACAATAAAAACAAAGAGTACATTTTTTTTGTCTAAATCCTTAATGGGGTTTCAATTGTAGTTTTGCTACCTACATATTTGAAACTCGAATCGTCATCTATTTGCGAGTTTATATCAACGCGAGTGTCGCAACAAGGTAATTATGGATTTCTTAGTCTACGTGTCCAAGGAGTTTGTGGAAATAAATAAATAGTCGCTAAGTCATGAATTTCATTAATCAAGTTTCAAGTCATATTTTGACAATATTGACATTTGGCAAACAGGGACAGACAAACGGGAAGCGACTTTGTTTTATAGGTACTATGTAGCGAAGGATAAATATGTCGTTATCATTGTTGAGAATTCCAGTCTAGGTAATAATTAAGTACGAAAGAAAAGAAAATAATAAGTTCCTAAATTTAAATATTTAAGCCTTAAAAAATACAGTTTTAGATAAGTACCTAACAACATGTACATATTAATAATAATTTTGATACTATTTCTGTAGTTACATTATACAAGCTTACCTTGTTCGTGAATTCATCAAGCAGCCTGCACCATAACTATGATCATCAATAGAAGCACTCCACATTAGCAGTAATTCGCCACACTTATTATTTTACATTAGCTCTCACGCACTCTATAAATATTTGCAAAAACAGGAAACGGAACTGCCGAAACGCATGCGCACTCTACAAGATGAATTATGTTATTACGGAGCATGTTTAGTGCGATATGCAAACAATGCGCCCCTTCACCCCACCCCTTCCGCGTCCCACCGAACGACATGTTATATCAGTGATTTTTGATAAGTTTGTGCAACTGGAAGATAATAATAATGTTTTCATAGTACAGATATTATTATATTATTAATGTATTTAACAGTGTACGCGTCTGTACCGAAATTGTAAGGTGTATTATACTAAACATTTCAAAAGATAGTATAATGTTCTGCGTTTTCGCTTTTTCGTAACCACCTAAACTTGGTCGGGTTACCACGGTCATTCACTTCCTGATGACTTTAATCGTATTATCTCATTAATAATCCAATGTACTGAGCTGAAATTTTACTGATATACAACTGAACTAAAAAACTAATCATTGACATAACATTCAGTTCATATATCCAATCCAGTGGCCAAATAACACCGCGCGCATCAAGACCGTGCTCGTGAAGAACTCAATATCATCATAACTTGTTAAATACTTACAGGATACTAATGAAACTTCACGTACATTTGAAGGCAGTTACAAGCTTTAAAATAACGTTTAAAGTAAGTCTTTAGAGCTCTTATTGAGAGTGCTGGGACCAATTGAAGTGTTTTTCTATTTAATGAAATAACCTTTAAGCTATGTATTATTTTGGTTTTTTTATTTCAGAACAAATTTAAACTAATTCCTAAGAAGCCATGTACAAAATATGATAAGAATCCGCTTAACCATTTCAAAGATCTAGCAAAACCAAAAACGTTACCCCAGCAAAATCTCGAATAACTTCGCAACCGATGAAAGAACAAATACAAAATAAGGCACAACATTTACTTCATCTAGACAACTAATTTTATAGCTAGTAATTATTTAAATATTCCCATTAGAAAGAAAAAGGTCTGGCTGGGGTAACGTTACGCCAGCAGGAAATGTTTTTGTGAAATAATTAAAAAACTATAAGCGCAACAAATTTAAAAATGTGCGCAACAATTACAGAAGCCGCAAAACTAATTATCTATAAGATTCAAATGACCATTTTCGACAACATCTGGCCTGGGTAACGCACACCATCGTAAGCTCCACCACAAATTGACTAACAACTTCAACAGTCCGTCAAATCAAAACTGTCGTTCTTTGACAGTCGTAGAAAATGGCACACACGGAAAATTGAGAATTTATAACCCTAACTGTGCCTTTACTTAGAAACTCACCTTAGAACTTCCTTATCTTAACTTACCCTAGTTTTTAAATAGGTACTATTGCCACAATGACGGCTGTCACGAAAATTATGACACATTATAACTGCGTTCCAACATGGTCGCGTTTCTGTTTCGTTTATGACAACTCTCCGACGCACAGTGTCAAATGACTTGACTTGGTTGCCATGGCGACGCTATTTAATCATTTAGGGACATAGGTGGGAGGCTTTGTACCTGTCTCCTCTGCGTTTTGGATGTGAGGTTCTGGTCGAAGAGCCGGAAGTGAAACTTTAACTTGTAGGTAATGTATAATTGCCACACACGTATTAAAGTTAAGAATTAACACTATTTGACACAGCCATATAATTAATTAAAGTATTAGGAACAAAATAAACGAATGACTTAAAATCTAGTCCGTGTCCCGTGACGGTTGACAAGCAAGAGAGACGGACACTGCATAAGAAACGCTATGGGTAATTGGGTTGATTGTGGCTTAGTATTGCCACTAAACATAAGTGCGTTGCTTATAAACTTAACATAGTAAAAGCGACGACGCACAGTGGAACGAATGTATGGGAGCGGTTGGACGTAGACATGTCCGAAAAAAAAGAGTAAAATTATGCCAAACTAATGATGCCATCTTATTCGATTACTTAATGCCTTCATAACTTGTGGTGATGAATTTCTTCATAACTCCCATATTTCGGGAGTAATTTGAGAAAATGTGAAATTTTACTATGAAAATGAGTGTATCGAGCTCTCTCCCTCCTGATTCCGGGCTTGTTTCAAGTAGCGGTCTCTAATATCATAATGCTAATACTAAGAGCTATATTTAATACTAAGACACATAGTGCGCCAAATGTGCACTTTCTGGGATAAAGAGTGATGTTTATTTTATAACACAATTTTTTTATTTTTTGTTTATTTTGTTGATTAAAACCGTTTTTCTAAAGGTTTACCTTATTACAATAACATTTCTGAGCAGCCAATTAGAGAAGATATAAGCTAATTAGGATATATAATTAGGGACTTAAGGTTTACATATAAAACTGATGCACTAATGATTACTGATAAGAACATTGCTATTATTTAATTACTAAATGGCTCTTAATACACTAATTTAGCATGCATCATTTACTAATTATCACAATAACTAATTACCTTGCAATATTTAACAAAGGATACCTGGGATACCTGGATTTTATATAAATAGGTCACTATTAGTAACTTTAAAATCAGTGTTGATTTACACCTCGTTGTATCCAAGCTAATCTCGCAATGTATTTTCCAAATTTTAATACAAATCTTGATATTCACGTTGCTTTATGCGCACGCGCACATAAAGATTTACGCGACTTTAACTATTTGTTCAGTGTTTTAAAAGATAACAGTTGTGTTCAGTTATGTGAAAGTGCTGAAACAAGTTTAAAAGACTGGTGTCGTCGATTTTGCTACCGCATTTATGCAAAATGGACACAGTCTGGAAGAAGCACAGATAAGTTTCGGAAGAAACATGAGATTTGGCTACAGGCTGCAATTCAATGGCCGGAATTACAGAATGAAAATATGGAACCTTCTACAGAAAATATAAGTGACGTCATCGAGCCCATAATTTCTCCTGCTAAATCTGATGCTTCAACTTGTACACATCCTAGTCCTCGTAAATCTTTTGAGGACCTTAGTAACCGGCAAAAAAGAAGACGCACTGAAGATAGTCTTTCATGCAGCAGTAGCAGCGCTGAAATTATGTTTTCGGCCGAAAGGGCGCTTCAAAAGGCAGGACAAAGCGATACAGCTTATGTTATGAAATACTTGACGGAGAATCCAGAAGAGGCCTCAAAAATCAAAGCCTTCATTGAAGGTAAATCAATTCAGGTACGGGAAATATCCCCTTTGAAGGCATTGGCTCTTTATGTATCGATGAACTTATCGAAATGGCGCTATAACACTCTTCGGGATTTCAACACTCAAGAAGGAGCTCTTCAATACCCGAGTTACTACATGTTGGTTAAAGAAAAAATTAAGTGATATCCGGCCAAAGAAGATCTCACAGTTACAGAGAGCTCTGCAAAAATCAAATTACAAGCCTTGATGGATTTAACCTCAAGAAGACTTATTAGGTCGTTAGAAACCCCTGTTGATCCCAATCAACAGCTCGTATTGACCAGCAAATGGGGTTTTGACGGATCATCTAGCCAAAGCATTTATCATCAAAGGACGAGTGAAGATGAGCAAATCGATCTTGCTAGTAATTTTATGATTAGTCTTGTACCACTGCGGCTCGTCTCAAAAGGTGTAACAATTTGGGAAAACGAGCGACCATCTTCCACTTCATTTTGCCGGCCAATATTGTTTAAGTTTATAAAGGAAACCAAAGAAAATGTGCAGAGAGAGATGGCTGAAATCGAAGCAGAGATTGAAGCCTTAACTCCATCCACCATCACTGATGGAATTAGTGTCAAACACCAACTGCTGTTGACAATGATTGATGGTAAAATTCATTCCATTATATCCAATACAGCAGCTTCAGTGTGTGACATATGCAAGGCTTGTCCTAAAGAAATGAATAATTTAGAGTTAATCAAAGATAAACACGCAAACGAGGACATGTATAAATATAGCTTAAGCACCCTTCACGCTTGGATTCGCTCAATGGAATGCTTATTACACATTTCCTACAAATTAGACATAAAATCATGGCAAGTAAGGGGTGATATAGCAAAAAGGCAAGTTGATGACAGGAAGAAAAGAGTTCAAGAGGCTGTAAGAAGAGAAACGGGCTTACTTCTCGATGTTGTGAAACAAGGCAGTGGATCCACCAACAATGGCAACTCGGCAAGGAGATTTTTTGAAAACTACACTAAATCTGCTGAACTGACCGGAATAGATGCTATGCTTTTAAGAAAAATCTGTGTGATCTTGCAGTGTATTTCATCAGGAGAGAAGATCAACGTAACTAAATTCCGAGAGTTCTGCTTTGATACTGCTAAGCTTTACGTGGAGTTATACCCATGGTATTATATGCCTTCTTCACTTCATAAAATTTTAATGCATGGGCCAGACATAGTTCAGAACATGTCAATTGTGCCCATTGGTTTTCTATCCGAAGAGGCATCTGAGGCTAGAAATAAAGATTTTAGAAAATATAGAGAGGGGCATTCTCGAAAGCATAGCAGTATCTCATGCAATGAAGATATTATGCACAATCTTTTACTGTCTTCTGATCCACTTGTTACAAGTATCCGTCCAAAAGGAAATAAGTTTGTAAAAAAATCTTCTTTTAAGGAATTTTATGAGCTTACGGATTCTGAGAAAAGTGATATCGAATTTGTTAACATAAATGATTTAGCGGACATCGATTCTGAATTTGAATTAATTGATGATGATGATGATGACGAAGATAATTAAATGATGTTATTGTTTTAAAATGTGTAACTTAGTAAATTAGAGCTTACATCTTAATTATTTATTGTACTTTTAATGAAACTAGGTAATTTATTATCAACTTACTTAAAAGTCATACTCTCATCAGTTCTTGTGAATATTTTTGTTAATATATATTTCTGTATATATATATAATATATTTATAGACCTCTTAATAAGTCTGTCTGCGGTTTAAAGTAAATACAAATGGGGAAAAAACGTTTTTTTTTTTAAATTTTCATTTCCTTTTATCCCAGAAAGTGCACATTTGGCGCACTATGTGTCTCAGTATTAAATATAGCTCTTAGTAATAGCATTACGATATTAGAGACCGCTACTTGAAACAAGCCCGGAATCAGGAGGGAGAGAGCTCGATACACTCATTTTCATAGTAAAATTTCACATTTTCTCAAATTACTCCCGAAATATGGGAGTTATGAAGAAATTCATCACCACAATTTATGAAGGCATTAAGTAATCGAATAAGATGGCATCATTATTTTGTCATAATTTTACTCTTATTTTTCGGACATGTCTACGTCCAACCGCTCCCATACATTCGTTCCACTGTGCGACGCCTCGTAATCTAAGGCTTTGGTGTGTATTACGCTTAAGGTGCATAAGATGTGATGCGACAATAATGCGTGAGGTTACTCTTCTCAGTACCCTTTCAGTTTAAATCTCTTTGGCCAGCGGGGTTTGACTTTACGGTGGCAAAAACGCTCTATAAGAAAACAACAACTTATACAAAAAAAAAAAAATGATGTAGATTTCTCTGACTCCGGCGCATTTATAACTGGGTTGCAGGAGCCAGTGTCCTCATGTAATACTAAGAAACACATTTTTTTGTTTTATTATTAATCATTTTAATTCAGAATACATTTTACATTCCAGTAATGGTTAGTAAATTTATGACTACACAAAGAATAAAAGGAAAATAAAAGAGACTTTATACTTACTTAAGAGAAAAAAGAAATGTATAAGCCAAGAATAAAAAAATAAACAATGCAAAAATTTAAATAAGATAATTAATCTTTTGCGAATCTTATACTTGTTTGCGGGTGGGTGAGTGTGTGTATGCGTGAGTTTGCATACTTGAACGTTTGTTAGGAAAAGGCACCAACACAATGGTGCTCCTAACCCATCACAAAATCTATGAAACGTCGCACCGCTGACGCAGGTAAGTCCCTAAGCGACAATGAGTATTGCCGTTCGAATCTCACCCATGCCAGCGGCACAAGTTGCAATTGGGCATCAGTAAACAGGTAATTACGTCACTGCTGCTAGTAGATTTTCTACCGCTTCGTAGCCAAGCGCCTTCGATAAGAAGATAAAGTAAGATAACTTACTTTCATGAACGAAGTTTTAGTGACGTCATACGCCCGTAAATTGCGGACACTGTATGGTTCTAGGAAAGCGTAGCTTAGAGGAATCTAGTCAAGAATTTTACCACATAAATAGCTGGCTAAAATTTAGAGCACATACTGCACCTTACATGGTAATATAATGCATATATTGAAGAATGTGGTAGTACGGACGGACTAATGTGGTAATGAGTGACACAACGTCAGATGATTGCGCAACGTGAGACCAGTGGCGGCCCAGTGGTAACTTCCGCGACTTCCGAGTTGTAGGTCGTAAGTTTGAACCCCAAGCAGGCTCTTTGTAACAACACAAACATGATCAACCGTTAATGTTCCCACTGGTGGGACACAAGCCTGTTCTCTTCGAAAGAGAGTGGGCTGTAGTCCACTACGATGATGATAAGGACAGACAAGATTTTGTTTTTGATTTAAAAGTTATAATTGTTGATTGATCTCGTATCGTCGTCGTCGTCGTCGTCTCGTATTCATGTTGATTTTGTAGGTGCATTACCGGAGTTTAATAATTAATCAATCAAAATCAAAATATTTTATTTCCCTTGCAGGTTAAGGGCACTTATGAAACGTCAGAAGCACGGTTCCAATTTGTCGCTTCCTACGGAGAAGAGCCGGCAAGAAACTCCACGGTTACTCTTTTAAAAATAATTGGCTTTTATAATGTTTTCAAATTACAGTGATATTGGGTATGGGAGGACAGTGCAGGCCTGTCAATAAGTACCAGGTACTTAGAGGAATGAAAATAAAGAATAAAAACTGTAGGTCTACAACGTTCTCTCATTCACAATATGTAAAAGAATGTACATAAGTAAAATCAACCTATTTAAACCAAGTGATATGATTTCCACGTGAATCACTAATAAATACTCGATATTACAAGTGTTGTATAATGTCAAATAATGACGAGAATATGTCAGAAAGTGTAAAAAATACAATTAAAAAAATTAACATTGTAATTTGGAAGCAGTTAATAGACGCCCACATAGTTATGCTGCTAATGAGTTACCAGGGAAGCCACATGTGCAGAAGGAATTAATGCCAAACTTCCTTGTCTTCAACGTAGATTTTTATAGAAGTTGTACATTATTTTCTTTCAGCGTCCGCAATTTCCCGATCCTCCCCTATGCACAAAACGCAGCTGCATTTTGTGCATTCCACGGAAACATTTTGTCCTTACTCGCTTATGGTCTCATTTGTGGGGTAATTCGGTAGTTATTATAACAGCGTTAAGAGTACAAACAAAATTAGTGCGTGCAATCTTTGGGCCCTGGTATACAAACAGCTGTACAATATTATTCCATTACCATGTATGTACTTTAGAGAATTATATCTATTTGTACAACAACATCCGGAATATTTCATTAAATACAAAGATGTAAACAAACAAAATGTAGTTCTTAGAAATAATAATACATTTAAACATGAGCTCTGACGACCGCAATGCAGGCTCGAATCTCGAATTGTAGAAAAGAAACTCGTACATAAATGCTGTAAAGATATATAACAAATTACAGGACGCCTTTACAAAATTACCTTTTTTTACCATGTTTTAAAATAGTAACGCAATGGTTAAAAGAAAAATGCTTTTACGATGCTCAATCAAAACATGTCAGATCGCGGAGTAGGAACTTATGTAAACATATACTTTGAACAAACTAAATAAAGACAAACAAACATTTTAAGTAAACAAACTTAACTAAGTCAACACTTTGACATTATATTTAATAACTATAACATTATCAATTACAATTCACAATTACATAAACATTCTTAATCTGACATTATATTAAACTTCATCTCTTGAACAGTCATAACTTTGAAAATGATTGGATAATATTTATTTTCCTTAAAAATCCTAATACATTAGCTCATACATAATTGTTGTTGTCTCTTTAAAAAAATATATAATAATAGCATTGTGTGAATAAAATTTAATATTTGCTCAACATATACACCGTGACTTTTTAGTCGTCTTACAACGGCAGCCCACTTCATGTATCCAATGACTACTAATCATTTATTTAAAAAAATAATGATATTTTTGAACATTTGCATAATAAAAAAATAAAAAAAATCATTCACTAAGACGCATGACGTAGCTTGAAACATCCTGTTATAGAGATGGAATTAATGATGGAATGTAATGGTAGGTAGGTAGATATCTTCTACCGTTTGATACGTAAACATTATTAACAGGAAGGGTGTTTCTTAATTCTAAAGCATTATTTATTTTTCTTTGTACCTATTATCTTAATTAATGGTAACAATGTTTTAATCGCACCTAGAGGTATCTTATGACGGATACATTGAGCGGACCACCTTTGTAAGACGACTAAAATGTCACGGTGTATAATGGTACAATGTGAAGGGGCCATCATGGTTTTAAAATCATACATTATAAACCTACCCACCCGAAAGTCTTACAACCAGTGTTACCAATGGGTACCTATCGTACTACCCAGTAACTGGGTTGTGGAGGTCCGTTAGACAGTCGCTGCATGTAAATGACAGGTATTCAGCCGCATCCGTGTAGACTTGAAGTCGACCCCAACAAAAGATAGTAAGATGACGATGCCATTGTAAATCTACATTCTGGCAAATGAATGAATTTGAAATTGAATTAAACATGCTGTGGCTGCCGCATGCTGCAGGGGATTAGACTGCAAGCTGACCCTAACTTAGAACGTTGGGAAAAATACCACACAGGTGATAATGACGATGAATAACAATCATAAATCTTACTATGTAACAGTCTCATATTCACAGCACAATGTCATAATAATATAATAATAATAGATGTAAAGTCATAGATACATAATACTAATGCTACCTGGATCTTTTGCCTCTTGACTGTCATAGACAGGGAGGAGCTGTTAGTAGGGGAAGCTAGGGCATTGCAGGCCACAGGGGAATGATGGACACCCCCTTTTTCTCATAGAATAATTAACTGAGCCACAGTACTTTTTTGCACGTCGTCGCTCGTAGACAAAAAACGAAAGTTGTCGCTTTTTATTTTTTTTTTTTTCATTTTTGTATCTGCTATAATAACTAATTTGTGAATTTTGCCCCTAATCGGGGGCAAACAGGCAGTTTCTACTTTTTTTTTAATTGTCAGAATCTTACAAGACATATAATTAGTTTACGTTAGTTTTAATAAAAATTAATTAAATAGATAAATGGTTTGTGATTTTGAGCATTATCATATTTTTTTGAGGTATTACTCAAGATTTCCCTTAAGGAGCATTGCCCCGGCTTCTCGTAAACATTTGTAAAAAATTGTATCGAAATATCAAGATGGCGGTTTTAGTTCAAATGATGGCCACGTGCCAAATGCACAATGTATAGTCTATAACTAAATAATTAATAGATATCGTACGATATCTTGACAAATGTCAACAAGATCGAAATCATTTCTATTTGTCATATTTTGGTAAAGGGCGCGGTTCCAATTTGTCGTTACCGGCAAGAAACACCACGCAATGACATAACACCTTTATGGCTCCCTTCTACAGGCGGGACATGACTTTGTAGAAAAAGTCCATTAAGTTTTTGTATAAATTGTTTCACTAGAGTCGCGTCGCGCTTGTCTGCGGGAACTTTTATTTATAGGGGGAGACAGAAAAGTACCTATACCAGTACGCAATGACAGTGATGTACTTAAATTGTAGAGATAATGTAGTGGAGCTTATTATTCTTTAAAGAACAAATGTCTATCATAGTTTATTTGTTCACGTTTCGAGTTTCCCATGCCCGGGGTTATTGGCATTTGTCACTCTCATCTGTCAGCGATGTACATGATCCACTCCAACCATTGTCTTCTTCCTCTTTCTCGGAATTGTCTGCAATGACAAAAACAAAAAAGTCAGCTTGAGATGTGTAGAGAAACAATTGCGCAATAAATAAGGAACAAGCTTGTTGCCAGCAACATTACAAGATTCCATGTGCCAACAACACAAAATCTTGAAACAATAATGTTCAAATCAAATCACAATTAAAAAAAAATAGATTAAAAAACTAAAAAACACGCTTTAAAAACCAAACTAAAAAATTTGAAAATAATGTAATTCTATTAAAAAGCGTGGGGTGCTTTTTGAGGTATTTTTATAATCAATTAATATCAAGCACCCCACGCTTTTTAATAGAATTCAATTATTTTCTATTTTTTTAGTTTGGTTTTTAAAGCGTGTTTTTTAGTTTTTTAAACTATTATTTATTTACAATTTTTTAGTTCTGCTTGCTTGAAAAGCGTGATTTTTAATGTTTTTTTTTTTTTAATTTTTGAATTGTCATTGGTCCTCGATAAGTCTACAAAGTTTCAATGAAATCTGACCGTTTGAAGTGGGTCAAAATAGCGTCCAAAGGAGTCGGTTACATACAAACATACAAACCAACAAACAAACATACAAGTGAAGCTAATATAAAGCGTGTAATGATTGCACTAGACTTTTTTTTATTTGAATGTTGCGCTCTTAAACTTAATCTCAATTAATATTATTATGTGAACACACTCGGAATGACATTGCGGGGCTTGTGGCTAAGCAATAACAGCCACACGAGTCGATCGATCAGGTTTTTTTTTTGAGGGTGAGAAATCATCAAATAACTTCTCCCGGTCTGAGTGGAGCGGGAGGGCGTGTCAGACTTTTACTGACTAAAACCCACCCGTGTTACCTCAGTTGCATGTGTGCTAACCTACCCTTGTCGCGATTGGATGGGGAAGAACCATCTTTAATGGTAATTGGCATCTTTAATGGTGCAATGGCTCTTTCTTCAAAAGGCCCTTCCAGACATTGCCCTGCATTGTTAGACTCACATAAAATTCAAATAATATAACGTTTGGACTTTAAAAGAGACCATGACCTCTGAGTTTGTTTCGGCTTTTCTTATCAGAGAACAGTCAGCTACGAAATGTCAGCGCCATCTAATTTTTAAAATATTGACCAACAAAATATTGACATGTAAAAGTGTCTTTTAAGATCTACTCACATAAATAAACATTTCATTTAATTTCATTTATATAACAAGACCCCTCCGTACCACTGAAAGCACGCTAAGCCGTTCGTCCTGGCTGTCATTCGTAGATCTTTGGCAGTCGTTACGGTTTGCTAGAAGCTCGAAAGTCTGGCAACTAGTCTTGACATCTGTTTGTCAAATTTTTGCATGAGTGAGTAACAAACATCTTTATTTATTTAATGCCTTAGGCACTCTCTACCAGTCAACCAAGGGTGGTGAAGAGATTAAATGGCAGGTGCTTTGGTTGAGAAGAACAATGACAAAAAAAAAATTATAAAAATATATCTAATGAATTATAAATAAGAAAGGTACATATATAGCTTATAAACTTATAATACACATACATGCATACATATCTACTATTTTATATATACTGATAATTTATATAAGCAAATATACAATACACTTTCTCATTTATAATGTTAGTAGGATTTTTGAAGAAGTTACAATTGAATCACAGTGTTGCAACCGCAAAATAAAGAAAATGTTTACGCCTTACCTCTCCTGATTTCGTCGGTTTTATAAATGAAAAAATTCAAAGTCACTTCATTGTTGAAAAACGAGTCTGCGTACCACCTTGGCAGGACTGCACACTCTCCTGACGTAAACACGTGATCCATATCATCGATAGAGGAACGACATTTGTCTGAGTACATAAATTTCCGGCAGTCGTCGCTTTTATTGTAGACGTGTATTTCGTACAGCCACTTCATAGCGCTCATTTTCGTGCCGATAAGCTGAACAGCCATGTAGACTTTGCTGTCATTTTTGGATATTTTCAGGTGGAAAATAAAATTGAAGCGTTGTTTGACAAGCCAGATGTATCGCTCGTCGCTCTGGATCTTTCGAGAAGACAGCTCCAAGCTCATTGTATTGAGAAGGTTACTTGGATGCTCGTCGGCGAAATGCTTCAAAAGTTTACGTAGTCTACCTGAAAAAAAGAGTAAACTCCTTCGTTGGTCTAGTGGTTCTCATATTCAATGTTTATGAGGAACTTTGGCTTCTAAGATACAAGTATCTTTTTACTTAGTTCAGCCTGTTTTTGTCCACCACTTGTACAATCATGTTTCAAATAAAATCAAATCAAAATATTTTATTTCACATAAACCTGCAAGGGCACTTATGAAACGTCAGAAGCTAGGTGCACGGTTCCAATTTGTCGCTTCCTATGGAGAAGAGCCGGCAAGAAACTCCACGGTTACTCTTTTTAAAATAATTGGCTTTTATAATGTTTTCAAACTACAGTGATATTAGGTATGGGAGGACAGTGCAGGCCTGTCAATAAGTACCAGGTACTTAGAGGAATGAAAATAAAGAATAAAAACTGTAGGTCTACAACGTTCTCTCATTCACAATATGTAAAAGAATCTACATAAGTAAAATCAACCTATTCAAACCAAGTGACATGATTTCCATGAGAATCACTAAAATACTCTATACTACAAGTGTTGTATAATGTCAAATAATGACGAGAATATGTCAGAAACTGTAAAAAATAAAAATAATAAAATTAACATTGTAATTTGGGAGCAGTTAATAGACTCTCTCATAATTATGCTGTTAATATTTAGTGTGACTGTACCTATGTGATTCTCTTTGTACAATAAAGTTATTATTTATTTATTTATTTATTTATTTAGTGGCCATAAGCGCTACTGTTGGGCATGAGGCCTTGGGTTCCCTGATCGGGCAGTGTTTTTGGGTTTTACTATCTGGAATTTCTTAGTAGCAGTGTGGATTTGTTCCCGGTTGATGGCAATAGCCCCCCCCACCCCCTATTATGTGGGACTTTTAAACGTAATTGGCGAAATGTGGGTGCAGTTTAGAAGCCTCTGCCCAACCCTTCGGGGAAACAAGGCATGTTGATAATGATATGTTATGTTAATAAGCGTAAAATATGTCATTTACAGTCAGCGTTAATAATATCGGGACGAACAGACTGTTTAAAATGATCTAAATAACTATGAAACTGCTGCTGCTGCTGCTGCTGCTGCTGCTGCTGCTGCTGCTGCTGCTGCTGCTGCTGCTGCTGCAGGTGTGTCATTAACTCAATGACACAAGGAATGTTTCAGAATGAAGACAGTGCACGACAACTGTCATTCTGACAAGAACTTTATCCGATTGAGATAAAGTTTAATTTTCTTAGTTGTAGAGATCATTTTGTACAGTCTTTTCGTCCCGATATTTTAGTCGCTGACTGTACCTACAGACACCAGCACATCAAGCTACCCAAAACTGTCAAATTTTCCCAATTGAACATAAACCTTATTCATAAGTAATAAAGATGAAAATCTATCAAATAAATTTGACAGATTGGGGATTCAATTATGCAAGCCAGGCGAGGACTATTTAAATCATCTATCATCATAAACAATGTGTAACTGAATAAACGCATGTCCTAAAAGTTGTTTGTTCATAAAGGATTACTGAAACGATTCCAATTTTTTTTTGTATACCTAGGTATTTTTTTCAAAAATTATATATCTCGCGCTATACCTACCACCAATTGAGCCAAAGAAAATTCATTCCTATTTCAAACCTATAAGTCTCAATTTTAAATGCCTAAAGTAATTGTAGGGTCAACACGATTTGCTTGATATTAATATTTAGCTTTAAAAAAAGTAAGTTTTGGTCATTGTATTATGATTTTACCTAAATACTCTTATTGAGGTGTATGAGGCCTTGCGTTAATTGAAGATAAATGAAAGCACTCAGTTAAATATGGCTATTTAAGGGGAAGTCGCGGGCTCGAACTTACTGATGGTCCTGGCTAAAAAGCACGATGTTTCACCAGGCATCGTGTCCGACAGAGGTAGTATTATTGATGAGCAGTTAGACGCTAGTCTACACGCACAACGTTATTGAATGAGATGCAAGATCATTTATAGTACACGGGCGGGTAAAAAATTAAGAAAAGTGCTTTGGAAGATCGGGTTTTATGAAAAAACTACTGCATAAATCAATGACCAATAAAGTTTATTGAACTTTTCGATATTTGAGCTTTGTCGGTACCGACTCAGGTTTGGAGTTTTTTTTTTTTAGAAATTATTGTTTACTATTTTAATTTGGTTTTCTATTAAAGCGTATTTTTTTATTTATTAAACTATTATTTATTTTAATTTTTTTAGTTCGGCTAACTACGGCGTGTTTTTATTTGGATTTTTTTTTCGCCTCGTTAATGGAACTAATTTATGAAATTATTGAATTGTCATTGTTCCTTGATAAGTGTGCGTAAAGTGCGTGTAAGTTTCAATTTAATCCGACTTTTTGAAGGGGTCGAAAATCACGTTCAAAGATTCCGTCACATACATACATACCAAGCTAATAAAAGCGTGTTTATCAATCTTACCGGACCATCCACAGTTCCCGAATACTGTAGCTAGGGGACAATCTTGTAATTTGAAAGGACATTCTTTCACATGATTCGCCATGGCTGCTATCTTTATACGCACCACACAACCTTCCCATGAATGAGGGCATAGCACTTTCGCCTGAAAAAAATAAACAAAATGACGTTGTTTCCCGAGCATAGGATTAAAACGAATGACCCAGGTCGGGCAAGGTTCTATTGGGATTTTCTATCAGGAATTTCTCAGTAGCAACACCTGGCTAAAGTATTACCAGCTAATTTAATTTGACCCTGTACAAATTACTAGCTTTTGTACGCGGCTCCACCCGCGTGCATGTCGGTTATCGCGTAAAATAGTAGCCTATGTCCTTTCCATATCTCAGGCTATATGTATGCCAATTTTCACGACGATCGGTTCAGCAGTTTAGGCGTAAAACTGTAAGAGACAGATAGAATTACTTTCGCGTTTATAATTTAGTAGGGATTAACTAAATACCTGTGCACCAAGATTTTTAATGTCAGAACTCCTCCGGTCGGTAAGATTCCCTCTGCAGATGCCGCATGTTCGCCCGTCAACCTTGCACTCATCGCAGGAGCCGTGCCCATTGTCGCACTTAAACATTTCACTTGTGGATCCTCTGTAGCAGGTACAGCAGTAACGTACATCACCTTCTCTGGGCAACATGCGAGTTCTGGCGAGAAATAAGATCTTTTTTAAATATTGAACTAGCTTTTACCCTAGGCCTCGGCCCACGTTGAATTCAGGATTTATCCCACAGAAATTTAGAGTATCCTTTGTCCGGATTGCATCCATTCAGCCGTTAAGGTGTGAAAAGGCAACCGTCACAAAGATACACAAACAGACGCAGCTATACATATATATACAGCTGAACATATTGACTAGTTTTCTTTCTCTCTAAACTCTAAAACGGTATCTTCCATCGACAATACTAAATACGGAGACAAGTCGTTCACAACCTGTATTTCACATGGAGCCGTCACAGGTAATAGAAAACCTCAAGGCGTGTGTAAAACTGATACCCGTAACGACTGTCAAGGACCTAGAACCGGGACCAACGGCTTATCTTGCTGTGCAGGGTTTTTTTCTTTTTTTTTTTCAGTCCAAGGCACGGTGGGGTCTCAGTATGTAATGAGAGGTCCGCGGCAAGCGTTGCCTAGCACTTTCAGTCGACCCGTGTGGCTCGTGGTATTTAGCCACGAGACCCTACAAAAGACAGACAGACAGTAGGAACATTAAAATCAAGGACTTTTGGACGTACCTGCTGACTGAGCGGGATCTTGGAAATTCCTCTCGACGAGACATAGAAAATGGCGGCGGCAGATTTCTGTCAACAACAAAAACTTAAAATTATTAAATCCATTTCTTTTTTTTTGAACGAAAAAAAGAAATGGCCGACATGGAAAGACAAGGTTCTTCTGGCGCGAAATTCGGGAGGCGTGACCAAAATCGGGACTTACGCTGCCATCTTGTTTTGTCAATAATTTTCACTATTAATTAATCAGAAACTGAATCACTCTGAAGGTTATTTTTTTTCTAATTTTATTATTCTTTCAATAAGTTCGAAAAAATTGTCTGCTTGGCAACGTAAGTAACGCCATGAATGTTGTGGAACTGTCAAAATGAAAGCGATTTCTACTGATAGACTCGTAGTAGTGTATTACGCAAATAGCCCTTTAGACGGGTCGCTAGTGACATAGAAGTGTTATTTAATAGAAAAAACTTTATATATTTTTAACCTGTACTATCCCACTGTTGGATAAAGGACTTCACCACCATTTTCCATTCATCTTTGTGTTTTACCTTTTCCGACTAAGTCAAAAATAAGTTCTATTTACACCGTTTCTAATAAAATTATTAATTTTTATTTTAAAACTGTACCTCGTTGCAGCCTCTTTTAGTGCTCTCGTAGCGTCCTCTTCTAGTAGTTTTCTCTTAACGGCCTCTTCTAGTAGTTCTCTCTTAACGGCCTCTTCTTGTTGTTTTCTCCGAACGGCTTCTTTTTGCAGTTCTCTCTTAACGGCCCCCTCTTGTTGTTCTCTCTTAACGGCCTCTTCTTGTTGTTTTCTCCGTGCTACCTCTTCTTGTTGTTTTCTTCTATCAGCTTCTTCCTGCAGTCCTCTCTTAACCGCCTCTTCTTGTTGTTTTTTTCGAGCGGCCTCTTCTTGTTGTTTTCTCCAAGCGGCCTCTTCTTGTTGTTTTCTTCTAGCAGCTTCTTCTTGCAGTCCTCTCTTAACTGCCTCTTCTTGTTGTTTTCTCCGAGCGGCCTCTTCTTGTTGTTTTCTCCAAGCGGCCTCTTCTTGTTGTTTTCTCCAAGCGGCGTCTTCTTGTTGTTTTCTTCTAGCAGCTTCTTCTTGCAGTCCTCTCTTAACTGCCTCTTCTTGTTGTTTTCTCCGAGCGACCTCTTCTTGGTGTTTTCTTCTATCAGCTTCTTCCTGCAGTCCTCTCTTAACCGCCTCTTCTTGTTGTTTTCTTCGAGCGGCCTCTTCTTGTTGTTTTCTCCAAGTGACCTCTTCTTGATGTTTTCTTCGAGTGGCCTCTTCTTGTTGTTTTCTCCAAGCGGCATCTTCTTGTTGTTTTCTTCTAGCAGCTTCTTCTTGCAGTCCTCTCTTAACTGCCTCTTCTTGTTGTTTTCTCCGAGCGGCCTCTTCATGTTGTTTTCTCCAAGCGGCCTCTTCTTGTTGTTTTCTCCGCGCGGCCTCTTCTTGTTGTTTTCTCCAAGCGGCCTCTTCTTGTTGTTTTCTCCAAGCGGCGTCTTGTTGTTGTTTTCTTCTAGCAGCTTCTTCTTGCAGTCCTCTCTTAACCGCCTCTTCGTGTTGTTTTCTCCAAGCAGCTTCTTCCTGTTGTTTTCTCCAAGTGGCCTCTTCTTGGTGTTTTCTCCAATCGGTCTCTTCTTGTTGTTTTCTCCAAGCGGCCTCTTGTTGTTTTCTTCTAGCAGCCTCTTCTTGCAGTCCTCTCTTAACCACTTCTTCTTGTTGTTTTCTACGAGCAGTCTCTTCTTGTTGTTTTCTCCAAGTGGCTTCTTCTTGTTGTTTTCTCCAAGCGGTCTGTTCTTGTTGTTTTCTTCTAGCAGCCTCTACTTGCAGTCCTCTCGTAACGGTCTCTTCTTGTTGTTTTCTTCTAGCAGCCTCTTCTTGCGGTCCTCTCTTAGCTGCCTCTTCTAGTTGTTTTCTTCTAGCAGCCTCTTCTTGGAATCCTCTCTTAGCGGCCTCTTCTAGGAGTTTTTTCTGCTCGGCGATAGCAGCCTCTTCCTTTTGTTTACTCTGTGCCGTAAAACAAGCCTCTTCTTGGAATGTTCTCTGCGTGGCAATTAAGGCCTTTTCCTGGAGTTTTCTCTGAGTGGCTGGCTTAGCAGCTTCCTCCTGTGGTTTTTTCTCCCCTGCTATAAAAGCCTCCTCCTGGAGTTTGCTCTGCGCAGATAAAGTGGTGGCCTCCTCTTGGAGTTTTCTCTGTGCGGTAATAAAGGCCTCCTCCTGGAGTTTGCTATGCGCAGCTAAAGTGGCAGCCTCCTCCTGGAGTTTTCTCTGCGCGGTAATAAAGGCCTCCTCCTGGAGTTTGCTCTGCGCAGTTAAAGTGGCGGCCTCCTCCTGGAGTTTTCTCTGCGCGGTAATAAAGGCCTCCTCCTGTAGTTTGCTCTGCGTAGTTAAAGTGTCGGCCTTGTCCTGGAGTTTTCTCTGTTCGTTAATAAAGGCCTCCTCCTGAAGTTTGCTCTGCGCAGTTAAAGCAGAGGCCTCCTCCTGGAGTTTGCTCCGCGCAGCTAAAGTGTCGGCCTTGTCCTGGAGTTTTCTCTGTTCGTTAATAAAGGCCTCCTCCTGAAGTTTGCTCTGCGCAGTTAAAGCAGAGGCCTCCTCCTGGAGTATGCTCTGCGCAGCTAAAGTGGCAGCCTCCTCCTGGAGTTTTCTCTGCGCGGTAATAAAGGCCTCCTCCTGTAGTTTGCTCTGCGTAGTTAAAGTGTCGGCCTTGTCCTGGAGTTTTCTCTGTTCGTTAATAAAGGCCTCCTCCTGAAGTTTGCTCTGCGCAGTTAAAGCAGAGGCCTCCTCCTGGAGTTTGCTCCGCGCAGCTAAAGTGGCGGCCTCCTCCTGGAATTTTCTCTGCGCGGTAATAAAGGCCTCCTCCTGAAGTTTGCTCTGCGCAGTTAAAGCAGAAGCCTCCTCCTGGAGTTTGCTCTGCGCAGCTAAAGTGGCGGCCTCCTCCTGGAATTTTCTCTGCGCGGTAATAAAGGCCTCATCCTGAAGTTTGCTCTGCGCAGTTAAAGCAGAGGCCTCCTCTTGGAGTTTGCTCTGCGCAGCTAAAGTGGCGGCCTCCTCCTGGACTCTTCTCTGCGCGGTAATAAATATCTCGATCTGATTTTTCTTCAATTCGAAATCTTCCTGTCGTTTTCTCTCGTACTCCTTTCTTTTGGCTTCGCGGAGACGCCTTACCTGAGCTTCTGACATTTGTGGCCTGAAAAGAAAGGACACAATAATCGATCATATTTTTAAGGCTAGTGCAGATTGAGGCGGGCTGCGCGCAACGCAACGCATTGCAAAAATCCTGCTGTATCACTTTCGAAAATGTTTTATGAACCTACGTACCTACTAACTTACATAATACAGGAGGGCCGCACTGCACACTTTTGTATGAAAATGAACTGCGCTGCGGCCCGTTGCGGTACTCTCAATTTCGAGCAACGAAAATAAATTGCAGATATGTTTCGGGAATATTGCTTCTGATTGCTCCATATATTTCATGAGTTGCCGAATATCTGATCGGTTTGGAAATTTATTGTCAATTTTCTTTCTATCTCGTTTGTACGTATAACTACGTCTTGTTTTTGCCACAGGAACCGGCCGGTGGCCTTTGGCGTATTGCCTAGTTTATTAAGTTGCTCCATATTGTATGATATTGTGTGGCCGTATATCTGGCAACAGGTTGCTACATGTGGCCATTGCCCTAAACTGCTGAATGTAGTTGTGGTGGACGAGAAATGACCAGGATGGAGCAATTTTAGTTGCTCGTGTGAGCGCACTTTAACAGCGAAGGCGATACTGGCGTGTGCTAGCTGACATTTATGGCAAATAATTTAATTTTATGTTTTGTATTTAGTAATGTTAATTACGTAGGTATCTATCATTGTATAGAATCAAGTTCTACTACCTTCTTTTTTTTTCTGGGTGGGAAATCATCAAATGGCTTCTCCCGCTCTGGGTGGAGCAGGAGGGCGTGTCAGAATTTTACTGACTAAAACCCACCCGTGTTCCCTCAGTTGCCTGTGTGCCGGGCGCCGCGGTATCTCTTTCGAACAATCCGCACCCCTGGCAGGCATCGGCCCTTACGGGCTCCAGCAGTTGTTGCTGACATCCCTTTGAGACGCGCGTGGAACACAACGCGCCGTCGACCTGGGCTTGGCCATTACCGGATAGCGAGCTACCCATTTCTCGCCGTCCGCAAGCCCATGCCTACAGTGGCCGGGAATCAGCCTGGGATTCCCGACGCCCAGGGCGTCTCCTGCGAAGGCCACGGCCGTGAGGAACCTAGTCACGGGTTAAAACTCACTGGTGGGCCTGGCTAAAAAGCACGCTGTCTCACCAGGCATCGTGTCTGACAGAGGCCCGTGATGAGCACTTAGACTCTAGTTTACACTCACAACATTATTGAGTGAGATGCAGGATCATTTAAAGTACAACAGGCGCGTAAAAAATTAAGAATAGGCCTTCGGAAGATCGGGTTTTATGAAAAAACCACTTCATAAATCAATGACCAATAAAGTTTGTTGTACTTTTCGATACCGAGCTTTGTCGGTACCGACTTGGTTTTTCAGATTTTACACTTTTAAAACCAAAGTTAGGTTAAATTAGCAAGAAAAACGAATCTTTGTTGGCTCCTAACTTTTTAATGGCTTTTTATTTTAGTATTCTGTTTCCGTACAGGCAATATTATTAATGAGACAAAACCATCCCATGTTTAATTTTTGATGTACATTGTGGAACAGTGGAGTAATACACTCCCGAAGTTTGTAAAGGAAAAATTTGGACTATAACAGACAGCTGTGCTGCTGGGGAGTTTGTTGCGCCACTTCTTCTTTCTAGCTAAGGCACTAGGAAGTGGTGAAGGGCGGGCGTTTTGGGGGACGTTTTATGTAATTTTGACGTTCAAAAAGTGCTGATTGTCATTCTAGTTTGAATAAATGACTTTTGATTATTTTATTTCGACTTCCTAAACGACTTTTTGTGATGTGCCCTAGTAACTGCGAAAATATTAATTGGTCAAAGTTTTATGCTGACTTATCGTGGTCGCGGTGCCCTGGATTAGTTACTTTGGACCACTTTTAAAATTACCGAAAAAGTTGCAAGACGTTCTGCTGCGATCGTGATTGCAAAGGGCTTACCCCTTTGCTAGTACCAAAGTAGGTACCTATAACAGTAAGTAGCAAAATACCTTAGGTAGTGTAGAGCATTCGATGAATACCGGTAAAAAATACACTTTGATGAAATGGCGGTAACGGCACGGGCGGTGGGGAGGCGGAACTATCAGAGTGCCCATTTTATCTGTGTGTGGTGTGTGTGTAACCGATAGACCATGAGGCATAGACTTAGATTGACCGTGCCCCACGGTCGACTGCATCCCCTTTCTCCCCTAAACTTTTTTATTTTGCCACGACCGGGCATTTGTGATCTGAATTTTGTTTCTGTGATATTTATTTCAACTGACTAAACTATCTATTACAGTTAAAAAGATACAGCCCTGTGACTGACAGACGAATAATTAATAGACTGCGTCGTATGGTTACAGTTTGCGCACTGGTTAAAAAATTATCCTGTAGTGGTAGTCAATATTATGTATAATACTCAATACACACACCGAGTGAGGGTGTGTATAATTCACACCCTCACATAAACACCAAGCAAGAGCATGTAATGAATAAAACTTTTTTTTCATTTTTCATTACTAAACTAGCAGCTGTTCTTGCAACATTAGAAGGTCAGGTCCAGTTGAAAACCAGCGTCAGGCACTAGTTGTCTGGCATTTAAGCTGAACTGGGCCTTTTTAGCGCAGCCGTGAGGCACATTTTGACGCACTTTGCATTTTTTGTTGGTTTTTTATTTTTATTATTTTGCTGTATATTGTGTGCCTTTTAGTCTGTGCTAAATAAATGTATTTTCTTTCTTTCTTTCTTTCTTTCTTTCTTTCATTACTTCAGTTGAATCACGTTTCAGTCTTTTCACACATTTCTATATTTTTTTTTTGATTTTAGTGTCCCATAAACACGTGTGTGTGTTGTTACTCTGTAGTTGATTTGTAGCTGATGATTTACCATAATCAGAAATATTTAGTCTCTAAGTCTAAATATTTCTCATTATAGCAAGCTAGTTTATTTTATATTTGTACGCTCATAGTATTTTTGCTTAAAAGCAGAATGGTTAAGTAGCTCACCCGATTTCCAACAACTAATTTAAATAGTTAAAAAATAACGTCACGGTAATCAAGATTTTTTTTTCGAATTTTATTATTTTCTCTACCACGAATTCGCTCCAAATGATAACGTCGGTATCGCCGGTCAATTAGTCGTATTTAGTTTTAAAATTGTGCCTAAAACTACTAATAAATTGCTTATATTTGCTTACTATAATAAGCGGATTTCTTATTTCATAAGTTTAAAAAATTCAAACATTTAAGATTGACCGACCATTCTGATGTCTGAATGGCTAGTCAGTCTCTGTAGAGTAAGTAGTATCTATGTGGAATTACTGAAATTTCCATGTGCCAAAGATTGCTTATTAATTGCTTATTTCACAATTAATAAGCCGAGACTGTTATTCTTTCTATAAGCTAGCCAAGAGTTTTAAAACTCCTGCGCCTGTTAAATATATGAGAGCAAAGTGACGTATGTTGAAAATTGCGTTTATAAATATCAAAAGGTATTATTACTCGTTTCTTTATTATCTAAATGGTGCCTAGTTTCTGTTTTTTTTTTTTCATGGATGTATTTATTAACTATTGTTTATCTTACTGACACAGAATACTTAAGTATTTAATAGTGGCTTAGCCTTCCGATTTATAAGTTGTTGGCCGATATTGAGATGAAATGAATCTACCCTACATATTTTTTTATAACTTACTAGCTTTTGCCCGCGGTTTCGCCCGCCTGGAAGTCGGTTATCGCGTAAAAAGTAGCTAATTCCTTCTCTATATCCCAGGCTATATCTCAGAAAAATTTTCATGACATTTTTCATGACAATCGGTTGTCCGTGCTATTCCCCCAAAAGATGACTCAACTTGTTCGACTAATTCATAATAAGCAGTAATTAGCGCATCTGTGTTGACAACCACAACGAGCTGTTTCAGAGCGTAGGCTGCACTACTTAATTTTTTACTAAGTACCTCTATTTCAGGTTTCCAATTCAATTTAGAATCTATTATTAGTCCTAGAAATTTTGCTGTGTCAGCTTCTTTGATATTTATATTATTAAATTGAATATTAAGATTGTTGATTGTATGTGTACGTTGTCTAAAGTGCATTACGTTAGTTTTATTTAAATTCATTATTAAATTATTATCACTTAACCAATTTATAATAGATTTTAGTGAATTATTAATGTCGTGTTCATATGTGTTTAGGTATGTCATTAAAGCTATTGTCACAGTACAAAAGTGAACAACGGAAGCCCAAATACACTGCCTTGAGGTACTTCGTATATAACTTCGCGTTCCTCTGATCTTGAAGTTTCTTCACGTTTACTTTTTTATTTATTTTACTGATTTCTGTAACTTGTTTACGGTTATGAAGATACGAATGCTCATCGTAAGTCTCATCAAGTAAGTCAACAAACTTTGATTTTATGATTGACTAGCTGTGCCCGCGATTTCGTCCGCGCGGAAGTTTTTTTACTATTATACATATCAATAAACCCAAATAAAAATTCTAAAATAAAAGTAGCCTAAGTTACTCCTCATTACCTCAGCTACCTGCCAGTGAAAATCCTGTCAAAAACGTAGCAGTCATTTCAGAGATTAGCGGGAACAAACAAACACCCAGACAAAAATTGTAAAAAATGTTATTTTGGTATATGTACCGTATATACACCGTGACATTTTAGTCGTCTTAGAAAGGTGGTCCACTCAATGTATCCGTCATAAGATACCTCTAGGTGCGATTAAAACATTGTTACCATTAATTAAGATAATAGGTACAAAGAAAAATAAATAATGCTTTAGAATTATGAAACACCCTTCCTGTTAATAATGTTTACGTATCAAACGGTAGAAGAAATCTACCTACCTACCATTACATTCCATCATTAATTCCATCTCCAAAACAGGGTGTTTCAAGCTACGTCATGCGTCTTAGTGAATTATTTTTTATTTTTTTAAATTATGCAAATGTTCAAAAATACCACTTTTTTTTAATAAATGATTAGTAGTCATTGGATACATGAAGTGGGCTGCCATTGTAAGACGACTAAAAAGTCACGGTGTATATTCATATGCATGTAGCAAAAACCGGTTATTTTAATATTACAAACAGACACTCTAATTTTATTTATATTTATAGATTTATGGAAATGGGAGAGAATCCAGCCGTTAAGTAAGCAATTTAAAGTTACTCAAAATTCAAAACCTCTTATTACACAAAAATACCATTTAACATAACATAATGTGGACTCATGTATTGGGTGAGGAAATATGGAAAACAATGAAAACTCCTTGTTCTTGGATTTTCAAACAATATACCGTGTTTTTTTTTTGGGTGGGAAATCATCAAATAACTTCTCCCACTCTGGTTGGAGCGGGAGGGCGTGTCAGACTTTTACTGACTAAAACCCACCCGTGTTCCCTCAGTTGCCTGTGTGCCAGGGGCCGCGGTATCTCTTTCGAACAACGCGCACCCCTGGCAGGCATCGGCCCTTGCGGGCCCCATCAGTTGCTGCTGACATCTCTTTGAGGCGCGCGTGGAACACAACGCGCCGTTGACCCGGGCTTGGTCCTTACTGGACACTGAGCTACCCATTACTCACCGTCCGCAAGCCCGCGCCTACGGTGGCTGGGAATCAGCCTGGGATTCCCGACGCCCAGGGCGTCTCCTGCGGAGGCTACGGCCATGAGCGCGCATGTACTGCCTCTCCCTCACGTGCGCCGCCTCCCTCTTCGCGAGCATTACTGCTTCGCGTTCGCAGAAGGAGGTGACGCCTACCCATGCACTCTCGCTCCGTACCATGGCCTGGACCAGGACCGGTCGCGAGAGATCGCCGCCGCCGATCACCTCCACGAGGACACGGCGGTGCTCCGCCCAAGCCGGGCAGACCTCCACCGTATGCTCCACCGTGTCCTCTGGGCGATCTTCGCAATGGAAACACCCGGGCGTTTCCTCCCGCCTTATCTGAAACAGGAACCTCCCGAAACAGCCATGTCCGGTGAGGACCTGTCTCAGGCGGAAGGCGAGGACGCCGTGCCGCCACTGCTCAAAGAGGGGACTTACCGCCGCAATCGTGGCGTGCCCAATGGTTGCATAGCTTACAGAGATCGCCGCCGCGCCGCCGTACTGTTGGATGCTTGAGGCAAATTAAATAGGAAAAAAACATACATAGTTTATATTTTGATAGAAATCAAGTGCTATCTTTGTGGATAATGACTCGTATTTCACCACATGAAGAAGCAATAAAGCAAATGTACCTACCCTTTTTATGTTTTTATTGGACTCACTTGCAAGAAGCCTGCTGGTAAAAAAAAGAAACTTGATAAATTCGTTCTCAATGTCGATGCTACTGGCAGCCTCTAAATAATTTAGTCCGAATAATAAGATGCTAGTAACTAAACATACTTATACAATATGTAACAAAAACCCTGTTGTTCCTTTTAGGGACGTATACACTTACCTACAAGCACAACATTTACGAAGTTATAATTTAAAAAATAAGCATTGGCTGGTCGAGAGTTCAGTATCAAATAACTATTAAAATCGACATATTCGAAAAAATGTTTACAACATCTGATTTTACAAGTATCCTTATTTTGCACAATAGACCACGAACTCGGCGCCTTTCTTTGATCTAATCAAAATCAGTTAAACTTTACAAATATTAATAATTAAATATTTATTTTAAATATTTTTGTTGAACAGTTTTTATAAATGACTTGCTTTATTACGTATGTATACCGTTTCTGAAAACGTGGGTAGAAGGAACAACAGGGTTTTTGTTGCATATTGTATGTATTTTTATATGTATTGATCATGAAAACTCAAGATGACCAAAGTTCCGTCTCAATCTCACAAATAATATCTGAAAGACAGACAATGGATACAATACTGGGTAAGTTTTTATCCAGTCCGAAAACTGTAACCATGAATTGTGCATATCATTCTAGACCTTATCCTGTATATAATAAGTGGCTTCATGCTTGGAGTAAATGCAATCCTGTTCCCAATGTTCTTCTAACTTAACAGACAGCTGTGCTGCTGGGGAGTTCGTTGCGCCACTTCTTCTTCCCAGCTAAAGCACTAGGAAGTGGTGAAGGGCGGGCGTTTTGGTTTTGGCTTATGTAAATTTGACGTTCGAAAAGTGCTGACTCTCAGCCTAGTTTGAATAAATGACTTTTGAATGAGGTCAACTTAGACGACTCTTCCGCTTTAATTGGTGCCACAGTAAAAGCCTTTTCGAAATACAATTCTACTGCTGAATATGTCGAGGAGTCATAAATAAGATGAGAGCATGGAGCAAAATTGTAATGATTCATGTTACATACGCATTGACACAAGTCTTTTTATAAACATTATATTTAGCTTGTCGTATTTTAAGTCTAAGAGCCGATAACAGAGATTTTTTAATGAAATATTTAATTGAGTTAAAAAATCACAACGATTATCTCAAAGCAAAATATATCAATATCAGATTTGATTATTTTACGCTCGAAAAAAAAAGGAAAAAAAATCCAAGAGCAAAGTAAAAAAATCTTTCATCATTTCGTGAGAAGGATACTGAAATAAAAATCGATGATAAACACCACTGATCCAAGTAAATCATTATTTAAAGACACTATCGACGCTACTGATCGTGAAAATACAGCATTATTCAAACAAAAATCTCCCCAATCAATGGTTTTACGATAAAAATTTATGCTGAAAATTTGATTATTACTCTAATTGATGACAATGATTTAGGTAACCACGAAAACCTATATTACTTTCCAGCTTTTATTATTGTTTTATCATGTTTACCTAATGAGCCAGTTTACATTATGGTCCAATATTATGAAAAATCTTTATGGACCAAATATAGACAAACCTAAATCTTCCAACGTAGAATTCTATTTCAAGAACTTGAAAATTTTTCTTTTTAAAATATGGGTATAGAAAACGAATGGAATAAAAAAAACAATAGCTTTTTTCTTCATTCGATTGTCGAAGGTTATTGACTCATTGTTGCCAGTAATCGATCAGCTGTTTGTTCCTTTTTTTAAATTTTTCGTGGAACATAGATTTTTACGAATTTCTAAACATACTTACATTTTATCATTGCACTGCTCACATAAAATCTGTAACTTTAGTCTGGAACAGTTTTGTCGAGAGTACGAATTTTTATTTCCGAGAATTACAACGCAGGGTCCATTGTAATTCTCCATAGTAAACTCGACACTTTGTTTACTTGTTAGTCTTTGAACATTATATACTGTGCCAGACGTAGCTATGTTGCCTACCTACAAAAAATTGTTCAAAACACGGTTGGTAGTTGTAATAGATATAACCCTCCGAAAACCTGCCAGAGGTGCGGGTTGTTCGAAAGAGATACCGCGGCCCCTGGCACACAGGCAACTGTGGGAACACGGGTGGGTTTTAATCAGTAAAAATCTGACACGCCCTCCTGCTCCACCCAGAGCGGGAGAAGTTATTTGATGATTTCTATTTTTAAACAATTTTTTTTTCTAATCGTTGCCCTCCACACTAGGAATTTCTCCTGTATAGTGGGTGCGTTTACAAATTTACAAACATTTAAACTCACATACACAGCCAGACCCGGAACAACCTACTTGTAGGTCATACAAATATTTGTTCCGTGCCAGAATCGACCCCGCGACAAGCAGCGCAGCAGTCAATAGCTTAACCACTGCCCCAACCGTGCCAAATATGCCAATTATGTACAATCAATGATGAGCGAGAAGTTTCACTATAACCTTTAGTTTAGTTGATCGTGATTTCGAGCATTGCTTGAGATTAACTTGTGTTTTTTGCAACACAAAGCAGTATCTTCCAATCCCTACTAAGATTATAAATGCGAAAGTAACTCTGTCTATCTGTGTGTTACGCTTTCACGCCTAAACCGCTGAACCAATCGTCATGAAATTTGGCAGAGATATAGCCTGGGATATGGAGAAGGACATGGGCTTCTTTTACCCGATAACCGACATTGTACGCGGGCGGAGCCGCGGGAAAAAGCTAGTACATGTAATAATTCCTTCATATTAGTAAGCCACCCCAGGTAACGCATAAGCAAAATAACACTTCTTTCTCTGTATTTTGTGAATGCGAAGCCCTTTTGTTCTAGCCAGCTGGCCGGTCGACACGTGCGGTCCATGATCCGGCGAGATATCAACCATATGGTTGTGCAGTTAAAGTTTACTTTTGTGTGTACGGGAAACTTGTTGGAAAATCACAAACGCACAGTGGTGTTTATTAGTGTCTGACCTAACTGTTTTTTTGTTTTTTCGAACTAGGTGGCTGAAAAATGAACGTTTTAAGCAAAAATAAAACGGGTTTTGCCACCACACCACGTATTTATGTATTTTTGTTACGGTAAACCACGTATTTGGGTTTAAAACGGTTTATTCACAACTATAGTCAGAACTCGGATGCAGCGATGATGTGCAAAATCGGACGCGTTTTTACTGTTTAATTTTTTATAAAGTACAATTAACAGTTACATACTAATTTTATATGCCCTACCACATAATAAAATCATGCCGGTATTCCACTAACGGATAGGCAGACGTACATTTAGCCGATAAGGGCCCATGAAATGGAGAGCGATCCTATTGTCAATTATTACTATACTTGGACTTTTTTTTGGGTTTTGGCTTCGCACGGTTTGTGTAGGAGTTTTTGGGGGGAACACGAAAACTCCACGTTAGTCACTTATTTTTACCTTCGCTACACTTGTGCACTCACACGTAATTAAATTGAATAATTCACTACCAAAATTTTACAAATTTATTCGCTATTTCACTAAATTTCATAAAAATAAAAAGTCGTGGGACATGTTTCAACGCGATCCCACCAAAAACTCCATACTTTAAATTGTATGCCATGGACTTATAATTATATTCAGTAATTTGACATTCAACTGTCCCACACTATTTAGTTTTATTATGGTAACATTTTCTTTTTTGAACTGTCAACTTACTGAATACGAATAAAAGTCCAAATAAAGTAAATAAATAGACACATGGACACATTAGACACATACTTTTACATTCTCATGGACAAAACTAGAGGCTCCGCTAAATTATAGGGAACGTGCACGACGAAGGGTCTGCCATCTAGTGGCGCAAATCCGAAGATTTTCGGAATCATTACTTGAAATTGACACTTCACGTAATAAAATAATCTCATAAAAGAAGTGAAAAAATATATTAAATATAATGTAAACATTAACATAAACATTGGCAGCAACACGATGACAGGTGTAAACAGTTTCTTTTTTTGACCACACAATAGCTCTCGTGTCAATTTGTGCTGCCGTCTATAGTTCGTGCACGTTCCCTATACACATACACTTACACATAGACTCACACCGTCTTATTACAAATCACAATCTGACTTTACCTCGAGACTTTACCGCGAGCTTAAAGGCTTCTTCAAACAGGCGCGACGCGACTCACGTAGAACAATTTCTATGAAAATTTCACGGAAGTTTCGCATCGCGCCTGTCTGGAGAAACCTTAAACCTTCAAGATGTTTTTTGCATTTCGAACTTTATGGCCGATTTTTGTAAAGGCTCGTGCAGACTAGCGCGACGCGAGCGACGGTCGCGTCGCGACACTCGTAGAACAATTTCTATGAAAACTTAATGGACATTGTTCTACAAGTGTCGCGTCGCGCTGTCGCGTCGCGGCTGTTTGAAGAAGCCTTAAAGTTCTTATTACAACATTGACAATCTAAGACCGGACAACGTCGTTAGTTTTATAAAAGGAACTGTATTTTTTAAGGTTCTTATTTCAAAAACAGACTTGATCGTTTTTAAAGTATGCCTTGAGTTCTCTAAGCGTCGTGTTTGAAGCTAAAATAAGATTTTTGTTTATTTCACACAGCGCTTTGGACTGCTATTTTTTACTTAGAGCACCCTAATTGCATAACTCACTGTCAATCAAAATCTGTATCACTTTGAAGGATAGGTATGGCTAATCCATTGCTTAGAAAAAATTGTCTGCCCAACAACGTAAAAAACGCAATGAATGTTGTTAAACTGTAAAAATTAAAGCCATTTCTGATTTCCTGCTAGTTGTGTGTTAAGCAATAACCTCTCAGGCATCAATCTAAACTAGGGGCTGATACCGAAAAACTGAATTGCGGTCACGGTGGGCAATCTTAGCGGAGACGACCCAAGTGCGCAGGAAATATTGTAGTACACAAATGTGTGCATTTCACAGGTTACTCCATTGTCAAATTGGACGGCAATCCAACACGGGGCCGCCACCGCGCCAGCCCGCCAGGAACAACGGCTTTCCAAGCTCGCCGAGGCAATAGTCACCCATCCAGAGATGCGCTGCGAGTGCAGCTTAACCTTTCAGATCTATTTGATTCCCACGGTTACTACTTAGCCACGAGCTCCTCAACATGCAATAAACTAGTAGGTCAGTACTTACTGTGGTGGGATGTATGGCCTTTTAGATTCCTGGCCCCCCATGTTGAATTTGTAATAAAACTTTGTGCACTACAAATAAAACAAAACTTTATCACTTCCTTCATGACATGACTCAAGATAACCACTGAGGCTATCGCGAATCAAGACACGGTATTTAATGCTGAGACACATTCTACAATATAATAATAATAACTGAGACACGAAAACAACTCGAGTTTCTCTTATCAAACAAAGTATTTCTAAGTACCTCCACAAAATGGACGCATGCCATACACATACCTCTGTCATAGACAATACTCAAGTCTCAACTCCTCTCAAGCCCCACCACTTAAGTCTAGGGTTGTGAAAGTATCGACAATTTTTACAATATGTATCGAGCGATTCGAGTTTTTATTTTGTTCTTTTGCAACTGATCCGATGAGGACTATTCTGCCTGTGTCATGTATGGTCTACATTTTTATTTAAACAATAATAATGTTGGAAAAAGAGATGAGATTAAGTTGAAATGAAATTAAATGTTTATTTGTGGAAGTAGATCTATTAGGTCACGTTTGTTTACAGGTCAATATTTTGTTGGTCAATATTTAAAAACTAGATAGCGCTGGCATTTCCTAGCTGACTGATCCCTGCGAAGTAATACCGGAACAAACTCAGCGGCCATATCGTTTCTTTTAAATTCCAAACATTATATTATGCAACAAACATAACTTTTATTCTTTAATATAAATTAAAAGAGGCTTTTATCCACAGTGGCATGTCAGCCTAATCGTAACTTAGACTATTCTAAACTAAATTTAGAAATACAGAATAGAATTATTTCCCACGAATAAGTTTTCTAGTTTTTACCTTGGCTAGAGCTAGAGGCTAAACGTTGCCATACAACGTGGTAATGCCGCCGGTGTCTTATGAATAGTACCAATCGACAGCGATGCGGCCATGCAGGTGAATTTTTCGATGCTACAATTTAATTTGTGAATAGTTTTAGTTAAGTTAGGATATACCAATTTTTATTTTTGACGTGACAACGTCTTATAAATTGGTTTGCCGGGTGACACTTCAAGAAACTGCGTTACGCTCCGCTCACGTTATGCGCTCACAATGAGAGCGAGTGAGAGGCACGCGTCCCTTCCACTCGGGCATGGTTAGCCCGCCTAAGAGCGAGAGAGACAGACATAAAAAGTGCAAGTTATTGTATGTATATTTGTATATAAATAGGTATGTATGTGTAAAGGTAAAAATAAAATTTTGTTAATATGAAATTCAGTGCGAGATTCTTTGTATAAATTAATGTTTTAAATATAATTCTTTGTATAAATAAATGTTTTAAATTGTTACTATTATTTCATCCTTCTTCCTACTATACGAATGAATATTCACATTAAAATTATTTTACCACTCAAAGTCGTTGTCACGTAAAACTTTCGCCCGTATACCGACTTTACAGGCAACCAATTTTTTTTTATTAATTAATTAAGTAGTGTATGATTTTGATATTTTTGAACAAATAAATTAAGTTGATTTTATCGTAACAATCACGTATAAAGTTCTTGTATCGATAGTTTACAGATCTATAGGCCGTATGAACAGCACTAATTTGCTTATATTGGGTGAATTCCCGGAATTTGTATGGTATTTGCCTACCATAAACAATAATTTACTTATCAAGGCTTATCACTAATGAGACAACAATCAGGTGATTATAAATGATCTATTGTTAAAATCACTCTTCAATAGTAGGTAGGTACGTGTTATATATTTTTCCGTTTACAAAAAAATTAAATTTATTACATTACTGTACAGTCGACACATGCAATTTGAGTGTGACAGCTGTTTTTATTTTCGTAACTAGCTGTGCCCGCGACTTCGTCCGTGCGGAATAGTTATTTTTAATAAAAAATATAAAATAAATAAAAAAAGTACTCCTTATTACATTAGCTAACTGCCAGCGAAAGTATCGTCAAAATCGGTCCAGCCGTTTCAGAGATTAGCCGGAACAAACAGACAGACAGACAGACAAAATTTGTAAAAAATGTTATTTTGGTATATGTACCGTGTATACATCCATATGCATTTAATAAGAAGCGGTTATTTTAATATTACAAACAGACACTCCATTTTTATTTATCTGTGTGTATTTATAGAAAGATGTATAGTTAACAAGGATGTTTTTAGTAGTTTAAGCAATACAACTGTCCCGTATTAGTGTCAGGATCTACCAATCTGCCCCCCTTTTCCCAACTAAGTAGTAGGAGTCGGCTTCCAGTCTAACCGGATGCAGCTGAATACCAGTTTTTTACATGGAACGACGGCCTATCTGACCTCCTCTACCCAATTACTGGGTAATACGATCATGTACGACCTTGAGAGACCGTAACTACTTAACCTGACTTTCCTGTGGTTGCCTTAAGAAAACTTAAAGCCTCCAGCCAGGGGCGTAAAATTACTTAAACTAAGCGACTGCACGCTGAGGGCACCCCTTGTGGGTACGGGCCTCGGCTCAGAGCGTCACTGGTAGGAGGACAGCAAGTTGGGACAGGCTGGATCAAATTATCATTATTATTATGTAAAAATCTCGGGGAGTTTATCTCTACAGGCTCAGCTGCGGTGCGAGCTGGCACTTCAACGAATAAGGGTCGGTCGGGGGTCTCATTGTTAACTCGGGGCCTTAGCGGGCCGCGAGGACCTCGGCGGCGAGGTCGGAATGACGGTTGTCTGTGTTTGTGAACTGTACTGGTGGCCTTACTGCTTTCTTGAAGGAAAATAATGGGGTCATCTGGATCGGAGAGAATATGTCTCGGCTGGCGAATTCTACCAACTGTTTCTGCATCTGACTGCATTCATAAATATAGGAACTGCAGGCTTAGCGTGACGTTTTCTATTTCTACGAAGAATAGACAGTGTTTTTTCAATACAAAGTGACATTTCGTTTTTCCATTTTTGACATCGCACCATAGATATCCTTCTACAATCTGTCATTTTGTCTTTCGTTTCTAACGATCTTTGTATAAGTAGATTTATGTAGACTATTCCAGAAGAATATTTCTTCCCAAACTGTCAAAATCACACTGACCATAAACTTTCTACTCGACGGCCACAAAGTATGTACGATTATCTTCAAAATCATGATTCGTTTAGAACGCATAACTGTGATAATTAATAGAAAAACATAGCTATCTTCTCCTATTGTACATTATTTAGTTAATAGCCATGTCTATTCTTCCGCCGACAACTCGGTGCTCGTGCTAAGCTTGCAGGACAATGACAGTTTCGGAAAAAAGAAAACTTTTTTCTGAAATAGTCTATAAATAAAAGGACCTCCAATAGACAAAGATCGTTAGAAACGAAAGACAAAATGACAGATTGTAGAAGGATTAAGCTACGGTGCCATGTCAAAAATGGAGAAACGAAATGTCACTTATTATAGAAAGAGTCTATTCTTCGCAGAAATAGAAAGCGTCACGCTAAGCCTCCTGGAGGCTGCTAGTGAGATAGGTACTCCAGATGGTGATTGTGGTGATGGTGGTGACTTTGATTTTGATTTTGGTAAACCCAATAACAAAAATAAAACAACGAATAAATATTATCATTATATCATTGTATTTACAAAATATTGCACTTGGCATGTGCCGCGACGCACTTATATCTAACACATATTGCACAAACATTGCACCGGTTTCAAGATCGACAGTTAAAACTTAACATAAGATATTACATTCACAAGAACAGATTTTATTAGAATTCAAATAATTTTACAGAATATTTTAAAATAAATATCATGTATTTTGGGGCGTATATAAGTATATAGACTCATCCGCTTTTAAAGCGTATAATATACAAGACATCATAAAAAAACCAAGCCAATAAAATAAATGTATGTTTATATAGGTAAGTTTCCGTAAAATTGATTTAATTTCTATACATAAATAGTATACTCTACATTTGACTAAATTTAGATATACTTATAAAAATTTTTTTTCAAGCACATGTCTCACCCTCATTTTCAATTAATCCATTCTCAGATAAATAATAAAAACTAGATAACCAGATTCTTTAATAACTTGGCTATACACACTACCGTGCACCAAAATATATTTTTATCTACAAAAAAATCTAAAACAAATCTAAGTTTATAATATTATCTTTAAAATAATTATTTTTACATTAAAATTGGTGAGACAGGCGCCTAACTTTATAAAGTAAATACAGTAAAAGGAAAATTGCCAACAAGGTTGCGCAGGCGCAGACCGAGAATCATCATGAATTCGAAACGACTTTTAAATTAACAAAGTAACCAGTCTGACTTCAAGAAAAATACAGTTGTAAAAAATAACTGCATTAGTCGAAAAAAAGTCAAAAGAAATTCTTAGTTTCATTTCAAAAAAGAAAACAACTTCTGTAAAGCGAAAACTCACTAAATCACAAACAAAAACAACTTTTTTTTTAGAATATTAACTCTTAAAAAAAAAAACATTTTATTTTCCCTTTTTAATTTCATTCTCTCGAATCCCGTATATTAATTATTATTTTCAACTGTAGTGCTATTCTGTAGAAACCTCACCGTGAAAACTAGGATGAAGTGAGGTTGAAGTGAGCGGTCAATAATATAAATGTCTAGCATTAGATACAATGACAGGTCACTTTAAGCTCACTTCAACTATGCTTTCACGAGGAGATTTTTACAGAATAGTCAAGATAGACTTAGTGAGTTTTGGCTCTATAGGGACGTTTGGTCAAAGTTTTTCACGTTTTGTCCATTCTAAGTATTGCTGGCTTACATGAATGGACAAAACTATAGTATAGTATTTTATCTCACGAAACAATGCGCGTTATACTTGTGGTTATCAAGTATACGAATACGTTGTGAATGTGTGCGTAAGCGCAGGAGCTCTCGGCTTCCAAGACAGTGAAATCGGAAGTGTGTGTGTGTGCGTTATGTACAACCCGTCATCACGCACACATCCACAGCGTGTTCGTACACGTGGTCACGATAAGCAAAGCGCGCATCGGAATTGCATATTTACAAAGTCTTTAAGTTTTGCTCAGACTCTGACATAACCTTATATTATCCAGTTCCAAAATTTTCTGATGAAAGTGTAAACAAACCGGTTCAGGTTACTGAATCACTCACTAAAAGGAACTCCTCTGTGAACTCTGTCTCACCTTTTTCTCCAACAATTATTATTTAAATGGCATTTTTATATTTAATTATCGTCATAGAAAATTAGGACACAAAAATAACCTCAAATGTTTATACTTAAGGTGATTGAAAATCCACATAAACGTTTTCTGATCCATTTGTTTACATTGTCACCCGATTGTTTTGAAATAGAGTATAGTAATGATTAGACGCTTCATTGCGTTTAGTTTCAGAGTCGGTAAGTGTTCAGTTCACAAAAGTGAAGTAGAGATAGACTGGGCCATCGCCTACTTGCACTAAGTCATTACTAAATACAGGGTATGTATTAAAACTAAAGCAGATTTTTTAACAAAATTAACTAGTCTTAGCTTTCTTGCAAGTAGAGCCTAACCGTCTTTTTATAGGTGCCTTATTTCAGAAAAGGGCCAGTCCTCAAATAACAATAATCTGAGCACAAAAAACCGTTGAAGATCAAGAAGTCATAAGTCCCGTTAATTAGGTCCAAATTGACTAAGTATACTTAACTAATTATCTATCATCAGTTTAGTAGCAAAGTAATTCAAGCCGACCTAGTCCAATACACACCCTGCACACTAAATTATTATATGTATAAAGGTTATTTTCAAAAATAAATAACTACATACATAGTTTTAACTTTAACAATCGATATACTTTAAGCCTTATTTTAAAATAAGGTGGTATACGTGTATGAGATACAAAACTTAGTAAAACTACGTGAATATACAAGTTTTTTTAATTATAAATCAAGAAAGCATGTGTCACGGTCCATTTGGCTACATTTACACGAGCTTTTTTGCAAGCGAGGAGGCAAAATATACAAAAATAAAACGTGTTATTGTTAAAATAGCATGCGTTTTCTGTAACGTTATTTAGCATGCTATTTTCTCTATAGCTGAAGGAAAATAGCTCATCACTTGTCGGGGTTGCTAAAAAGCATCGTGTAAATGCGGTTTTCTTCCTAAAAATTTTAAACTTTCGTAGCTTTGGAACATCTTCTCGGAATAAAATCCGTTGGTATGTTATGTGACGTCAATAGAACGACATAAGTAGTCAGACAAAATGACGCAGTTTTTCATTTCGTATAATTTTGTGTACCTATAAAATAATTTTGTCAAAACATATTGCACTTTTTATTAATAATATAGTAATTAGCTAAAAATATTGCACTTTCCAAACATTTGGATTAATTATCATTTATTTTGGTTTCATTTTTAATTACAATAATGTTCAGGTCCAATATTATTGTGAAACAAAATTGTAGCAGCCTTTAGCCTCCACAATATTATTTTAGAATTTCTCTTTTAGTAGTTTTATTACCTGACAATGGCCATGTATTCTTGCTTCTGTAAATAATAACAACGATATCAGTCATTCTTGATCTGAGATAGTATTATTATACAGAAGCTATTAGGTTATCTGCCTTCAGTTAGATGCATCTACAAGATACTGACAACACAACTATAATTTCTCTATTAAACAAAAAAGAATATTACATCTTGTAAATACATCAAAAGCAATGTCAGTTGAATGACTTGTACAATCATTTTACATTAAATCATTAAATGATTTGGTTACATTCGTTTGAGATTTCACCACGACTTACCACGTTGCATAAAATAAAATCTAATTAACATTTTAATGTAATTATTTTTGTGAAATCAACGTAATAAGGCGTCACCTGAAAGAGTACCGTCTGCCCTAGGGTAAGTACCCTAACGTGTCCTCTAGACTAGCGTTCCTGCTGAGGGGCGCGTGTGCGAACAGCGAGGCGGCGGGGACGCGCTGGCGGGGCCCGCACAGCGTGGGCAGCGGGGGCCCGGGGGCCGCGTGGGGCAGGCCGGGGGCCGCGCGCTGGGCCCCGCACAGCGCGCGCACGTCAGTTCGCTGCGACAAGCGCACGTCGGCGAACAACGCGGCCATCTCTGCTGACTTCTTCACTGATAGAGCCTCCTGTGACCCTGCACCCGTGCTGCGGACTGGATTGTTTTCTTTTTAATAATGACGTCTCACAAACCAACCTAGATTGTTATTACCCTAACAGGACTTTCAAGTCCTCTAGCCAAAGCAACCTATGTGTGTTTATGGCGTTGCTGAGATGACAGCAAGGAAAAGGCTGGATCAAAATGAATAAGGATGTTTACATGGTAAAACACATACCACACGGAATCTTCACTTAACCTCACAACACAAACCCAATATTCGATAAAAAAAACTAAGATTGCATTGCATTAATACGCATTTTTAACAAGCACTTGAATGAAACAAATGCATCTGTAGAAGCGTGCTATTTTAACGCGCGCTATTTTTATCGCGCTTTTAAAAAGCGCTTTCGTGTATCAGGGTTTTACTAGTCAGCTGTCTAATTTATTCACTCTCAATTAAAATACATAAATATAATACAGAATTAAAAATAAGTTTTGGCCATTGAATTATGCTTTTAACTCAATATTGTAATTATGTTACATGTTATATATTAAGAACTCTTGTGCAAAATATAATGTTTCTACGACACAGCGGTGTAAGAGATGCTCAGGGATCCTTACCAGTAAGCCGCTGCATGTTCCTGGCGCGCGGCTTGTTCTGCAGCAGCAGCTCGTAGTCCAGCGCCACGCTGTCCGAGCTGCGCGCGCGCCGCCCGCGCTCCGAGCGGCGCCGCCCGCCCGCGCCCCACCGACTGCACATTATAAAACATTGGTTAATATTGACAAATGGAACTGGAAGGACATCGTCGTCGAAGACGACCGCAATTAAAGTGGTGGAACGTTCTGGAAGTGTTAAGAAATCGTAGCAGACAGAGAGATTTTGAAAATTATAATATTTTATTTATGCAAATAGGTTCATAGAAAGACTTACTCGTCAGTAATAATTAGAAAACTAGATGAGCTCAATATTTGCTATCCGATTACTTTGCGAAGAAACACCTAAACAAACTCACATTCTGGATAAATTTTTGTCAGATAATGGAGATTGGGGAGGCCTTTACACAACATTGGAAAGTAAAATGATAGTTAATTGATAAAGATGACGTAAGTTGGAGTCATCGGAAAAATTGAATTTTCGTTGATGGTTAGTACCTAACTTTAGAGATTCAGTTATTGGGATGGTAATTTTGCAATTTATAGAAAAAATCGGTACGCTTCTAAAATATAGTACACACCAGACTTCAAAATCTTTTTTTATAGCTCGAAAACGGTCAGATACAACGACTTTATTCCATATAGTAGAAGCTACAATAACACTAGTTATTTGTAACGATGATAAGAAGAAAGAAAGTGTGCCAACCAGTCTTACCAAGGGGTATTGTATTACAGTTACTGGGTTGTGGAGGTCAGATAGGCAGTCGCTCCATGTAAAATACTGGTATTCAGCTGCACCCGGTTGGACTGGAAGCCGACCCCAACATAGTTCTAGGCATATGATGGTTTGTAACGAAGATAATCTCTCACCTAGTTCTGCCGCTCTTGTCGTCTTGTGTCCGGATTTTGTCGCAGTAGGTATTAGAGGGGCTTCGCAGGTACTCCATACTGTGGGAGGCCTGTACCGTCCGAGGCCCGGTACAGTAGCATTTGTTGCTATCCGCACAGCTTTCTGAGTCGCAGGAACAGTAGCTGAAGTCGCCGTCGTAACATTCCCTGGAATTACGTAAGTGCTTTGTTATTACAACTTTTTCACGAGTTCTTATTTTGGTAATCTAATATTTAAAAGATATTTTTATTCCCTAGGTAAATAATCATTTTGGTGACCGCTTAGACAGTGATTCCCAAGGTATCCAGGTGGACTCCACAGCAGACGCGACGGGGGTTTACGTTGGCGTGGAAAAAAATAAAGGGAGCAAAAGAAAATTCCCAATTTTTTTGTGATTTTTGTATGTCTGTGAAAAATTTTCGTATTGAGACTTAAAAAAAGCATGTTGAAGTTTTAAGATTCTAATTTTCTGATTTTATGGCTAAAATTTTTTGAAGAGTTTTGGGAATAAGTTAGAAATGTACCAATAAAATTTTGAGCTACAAGAAAAAAAAGTTGGGGAACCTCGGGCTTAGACGGATAAAATGGGAATATGTTGGCACTATTTGAATATTAACAGTTTTTTCCTTTAGTTCTGGAATTATAGGCCTTATGGTAAGGGAGATGGGCTATTTTCTGAACTAGTGATCGTACTACCGACTGGGTAATACAGAGTGGCAAGGACAACTTGTTACCATTGATTCAGTAGGTACATGATTGTGAACCTCCATGAGCGGAAACTTTTTCTGGGTTATAAAAAAAAACCAACTGTTTCATAGAAAAGTGCAATACCTACGCACTCTAAATATTATATATTTAGAGTGTTCTTCTAGAATTAAATCAATTGCTTAAGTTTTGAAAAATGAGAAAAAAGCACCTGCTATTATTAGCAGGTGCTTTTTTCTCATTTCGTCATTTCGTTTAATCGTCAAACAATTCCACTAATCAAGACAAATATTTGGTGAAATTAATTCCTAAATTCAACTGTAAATAACTCTTAATTCAGTTCAGTAACTCACACGTCCCAGCCGTCTGACACGGTCTGATTACCCACCACACATTTCATTTCTACTACCAACTAGTCAACACTAAAATCAACCATAACATAAAGCAATAAGGTCGAGATTTAACCGTTAAAAAGGATATTTAATATAATTAATACTACTATCTCTGCGACTGCTATTGGTCGAAGTGACCAAGACGTCGAAAGTAGAGAAATTTTTCATTAAAACAACTAAGTTAATAATGTGTGTGGATTGTTTTTATGAATAATTTTATACTTATCGTTATGTGGTTTTTTCTTAATTTCAGTAGTAGGGTTTTTAATTGCAGTTATTTTTCGCCCTATTACTTTAGATGAGTGGTCATTATCAAGCGTAAAACCGTTTCTCTTTAAGTTATATACCTTTTTGATAAATTCAATTTATATAAAAAATATTACTGGTAATTAATTTAGTAATTTTAAAGTATCCTCCATGTTGCGTGAGGAAGTTACCAGATTATATTGTAAACCATTTTCGATTTTTGTCAAACACTTGTAAATTACTTGCGAGAAAAATATGTCTGTAAAGGTATTGTATCGGTCTTATTAAAAAAAAAACCTTATCGAAGGTTTAAGACATTCATTAGTTTGCACGATAAGCTTAAAAAACCTTTGATAAAATTTTGTATTAATAAACGTTCTATAAGTCGTTTATAAATCAAAATGTTGCCATTTTAATGAACTCATGCTATGCTATGCTTTGTTGCTATTTTTAACCACATTCCTAATTCCATAAAAGAGGAACCAGTAACGATTTTCAAAAAGAAACTAACTGCACTTCTAATAAATAAATGTTTCTACTCTGTATCGGATTTTCTAGCTGACAAATTTTAGTTGTGTATTTGTAAAGAATTTGTTGTATAGTGTATCGGTAAAGATTTATTATGTGTTTGATGATGAACTGCATCAATATTTGCATGCCAAAAAGGTAGAATGTACAAGGATTCTTTAATATTATTGTAACCACCTTATTGTAAATACCTACATTCTTAGCAAATAAAATTCTATTCTATTCTATTCTATTCATCCAACAAATTGGCCAACACATCGAATCGTCAAACGAGAATGTCTGCCTACACACCGAATAATTGTGACCATAACCATTATTACGTACTGGCAACCATCTATTTGTCTACAGTTTCTACACTTCTGACGCGGTGACGTTATTGTTATTTAAATTTGACAAATAATTTGAAATTGTAACTATCATTGCTACTTCAAAATTTACATTTGGTGACACACACTCCTTAAACCACTCATAAAGTCCGTTTCTGGCTTCTATAACTTTGCAGTAGGGTTCTAGAACGTTTTTGTGCTATAAATGCGTTTATGAATAGCACTTTTTGACAACCAGACATTAGCAAGGTTTTAGATATTCGATAACTTTTATGAAAAAGCCCGAAGTATATAATCGAATCTAATGTAACTAGCCTATATTCTCCCACTGCGGGGCAAAGGCCCCCCCTCTCCCTTTCCCATACAATTCTGTCTTTTGTTAGTGCTGGCTTCGCTTTTAAATACTATAAGTACTTTATACAGGCGACTCGGACGATGTTAATTTATTTGTGAGCGAATCGACAATCCCCGGGCAGGCGGCATGTTTTGAATAAAACGTTAAGAAAACAACGAAATGTTGAGGAGTACACTAACTTTATAACCTACAAAAAATACAAAACGTGCCAGTTGCCATTAATACGTATTTCTTGAATTATCGATTCGCCCACAGATAAATTAATTTTTTGCGAGTCGCCTATAGAAAATATTATGTTTTTTTTTTATGGATCATGTGGTCTGCAATAAAGATTTTTATTTATTACAATTTATTTAAAAGTGAAATTAATTCGTGCGAATCGACTAATAAGCCACAAAATCTAGCTAGTCTAACATTTTTTATTTATTTATTTATATAAGGTGTATCTATTCATACACGAAATATCTGAAGGGGTCATTGTACTCATCATTATGAACAACTTTTACTACTGGACCAAACCTGAAATCGCGAAAAAATATCAGCTGTTCCCTACATTTTGACGAGATATGCGAACATAAATGTAGGGACCAGCTGATATTTTTTTTCGCGATTTCAGGTTTGGTCCCATAGTAAAAGTTGTTCATAATGATGAGTACAATGACCCTTTCAGATATTTCGTGTATGAATAGATACACCTTATATATGCTTTATTGTACAACAGAAAATACATTACAAAGATAAAACACTTAACACTAGAAACATACAATGGGCGGCCTTATCGCTTTCTGCGATCTCTTCCAGCCAACCTTGGAATGGAAAGTGATTGCGTGGACATAAAAATGGGGACATCTTCATCCTGATTATGTAATAATCGATTGATGTTAAAGTGCGGCCACTTTAGCCAAATGTCAATGACATAAACAGGTCTGCCATTGCGCAAATTGCTAAAACTCACTTTTAGCTTTATAGCAGCCATTATCGCAAATATCTAAATTACTTTCGATATTCTAAAAGCAATAATCATTTGCTTCTTGTAAATCTTTGGAGTTTGCGAAATATTATGTCTTGACGAAATCTAATATGGAAGTTAATGATTTATCTCGTTTACATTAATTCTTATGAGAGATACAAAAATCCTTGAGAATATTGAAGATTGCTAGGTTTAACGACATTTCACTCGAAAACCAGCCAATTGCGAGTTGGACTCAAACACGAAGGGTTCCGTACGACAAGGCATAATTCGCCGAAAAAAAAAAAAATTTCTTGTATGGAGACCTTTCTAATTTTTTACTTTGTTTTTATTTATTTTTTTGTTATAGCGGCAACAGTAATACACATTCTGTGAAAATTTCAACTGTCTACCCATTACCGATCATAAGACAGCCTGCTGACAGACAGACGGATGCACAGACGGACAGACAGCGGAGGCTTAATAATAGGGTCCCGTTGGTTACCCTTCGAGTCATCATGTGCCTAGCCTTTTCCTAACTATGTTAGTCGGCTTCCAGTCTAACCGGGTGCAGCTGAATACCTGTATTTTACATGGAGCGACTGCCTATCTGACCTCCACAATCCAGTTACTGGGTAATACGATACCCCTTAGAAAGACTGGTTGTGAGACTTTCGGGCTTCTGACGACCCGTAACGACTGTCAAAGATCTACAAATGACAGCCGGGAACAATGGTTTAACGTGCTTTCCGAGGCACGGAGAGGTCTTGGTATGTTAAGATGGTCACCCATCCACGGACCAACCGCGGCAAGTGTAGCTTAATCTGATCGATCGATCCGTGCGTCTAATATTACTTAGCCAGCCCTTCATATGGTAATGCTTCTATGGTCAATTATAAATATAAAGTTCGGCACAATCGTTGTCGAATGGCTGGGTAGAAGTGTCTTTTTGGCCAGTTATGTTTAAGTCTCATGTAATAGGATCGAGCCTATTGTCATCAACCGGGAACAAATCCAAACTAAGAACTCGTACTGAGAAATTCCAGATTTAAAAAACCGACACCCATCCAATGCATATAGTTTTTAGGAAGGGTGTTAGTTGCGATTACATATTTAACTAATTGAGTCGTGAATGTATTGAATGAGCGTTATTTCTATAAAACGTGCGTCATATTAGGGTATGATCAAATAGTTTCTTAAGTGAACTAATCCTACTATTATAAATGTGAAAGTTTTGTTACTCAATTACGCAACAACGGCTAAACGGATTTGGATGAAATTTGGCACACAAATAGATTATAACCTGCATTAAAATATACTTTATCTTACTTTACTTTATTCTTGTAAAACGTTCCCGTGGGATAAAGTTCTACCTCCACGCGAGCGAAGCCACTAGCAAAGGCTAGTTAAGTATATATGGCAATAGCAACGTAACTAATGAATTTCATAGCAACAACAATACTGAAGTAATTTATCAAACTGTAGTCAGTAATCCGACAGTAACATTCTAATAGCTATGCAAGTTTGCAAACCTATGATAACTTCACTTTAACTTGATCAAACTAGAAGACGATGAGGAATGATGAAGAGCAGTAGTTGCCTAGTAGTAATGGGCCCGACTTACGAGTACGGTCGTGGGTTCAAACTCAGACAGGGGCTTCACTTAGTGTAAATTATTTTATCGCCACTGCTCTCAAAACGGTGACGGAAAACCTCGTGAGGAAACCGGCTTGTCTAAGAACCAAAAATTTTAAGACATGTGACTTCTACCAATCCACACTGGGCCCACGTAGTGGATGACGGCCCTCTACCTCTCACAGAGAGAACGATAAGTGTGTTTTTTCGCCGCACTGGGATGTACTCTGTTTGATTCTCAGTTCTCGATCTAACACCGAGAGTCTATAATCCAGTGTGCGATGAAATCCCGCCACGATATTTTTACGTCTAAATTTGGTGCGAACGTGGTTGAAATTTCCGTCCACGATACCTAGTATTATCACATTAGTATAGTAGAGCGAGGAGCGGAGTATTCTGGGTATCAAACTAGTGGACCAGGTTAAGAATATAACAATCCGTACCAATACTAAAATAACTGATGTCACTCGGAAAGCTGCCACGCTTAAATGGAATTGTGCTGGACACATCTGCCGTATGTCAGACGATCAAAATGGGCCAAACTTACGACGCAGTGGGTCCCGCTTAAAGGCCAATGACATCGCGGCAGGCCCAAACGGAGATGGTGGGACGAGCTAGACTCTCAAATAAAGATTGGTAACTCTGGACAGAGAGAGGTGGAAAGAGTAGGTAGACCTAGCAACTTTAATGGCTAATAAAAAAAATGTCTAACTTTAAAAAAAAAAGATACTCACTTCGAACAATCTTTGCAGCTCTTGCTCTTACTTAAAAGCTTGGACTTGGCAGAATCCTTGGTCTCCACAGCTGAGCAATAGCACTTGGATTTGCTCCCACCCTTCAATGAGCAGTAACATCTGTCCACACAACTTTCAGATTCACATTCAGAACAAGAGACGTAACCACTAGAACTATTCCTGTTCTGACATCCCAGTCTATTACTCAGGGTAAGAAAATCCGAGTCTTCTGACGTCGATGTCCTTTCTCCCGGCCTGGATTTTCCAGTTCTTTTTGAAACATGGACGATCTTGTCGGATCTTTTCGAATGGCGTTGTCTGGATGCCTGTCGCTTTGCGGGAGGTAGCATGGGCTCTTTGGGACGAAACTGCCGTAAATCGTAGCTGGAGGTAGACACTGAGCTTTCAGAAACCGGGTCTTTTGTTAGATCCACAGATCCGGAAGGTTTGTTCTCTTTACTTTTTACATCTTTGCCGAACGGCATCCGAAAGACCATCCGGAGACCGCTCGCGCCTTTTAGTATCTTTCGTCTTTTGTTTTGAAACATACTGTTTCGTCTTAATATCTTTTTTTTTTGCTTCTTCATTATTGCTTTACTGTGCTGAAAGATCTCGTCTTTTGTTAAGGTTACTGCTAGTTTCAATAGGAATTCTTTGTATATCGGCTTCAGATCATTGAAGGACATCCCTTCAGCATCTATTATGGCATTTAGGATCTCGTCCATCGAATGCAAGTTCTCCTGAACTTTGAATTCATTAAAAAGTTCATTGAACCCTAACGGTGAGCCACCTCCTTTCTTACCGTTGTTTCTGGAATTTAAAGATAATGCTGAATTATGTCATCTGATTATGTACATTATTATCAACTGCCACACTAATTTGAAAATAGCGGGAAAATTTTACTTTCAAAACCCTGGACGGTTTTGAAAGTAAAATTTTGATTGTATCAAACAACTTTTTTCCATTTCTTAGAATAACCACAATGATTTGTAAGATTTGCTTTAGCTTAATTGAGGCATGCTACAAATCAAATCATAATTGAGCCAAAGTTTGCACAATATGATTCAACTGTAGATTCAGACAGTCACTGATCAAATTAATGCCAACACAAACGGAAATAAAAAAAGTAATGAAATTAACAAAAAAAATAAAGCCGAGTACATTGGCTTTCTCAATAAGGATGTTGCAAGTTGCAAGTGTAATGATAGTTAAAAATAACTCGGCGGCGTATTGGATCAAAAGAATGTAGCGGACGCGCTTGCATTGCCACAATTACGAGCATGCGAACGCCTGCAACACTCCACTAAGCACGGTCTATGCGCCTCTCGTTACAGCAATTTGAACGAACATATTGATCATGTGAAAAACTCAAGATGTCAGCGTGCATTGGGTAAAAGGAAATAACAGCTCAAGCGTACCGACGAAATTGCTAAGAACGAAATTTCAACACTTGATTTATACACTAGAACAATTTAGAAATACATACCTGTGTCCAATAGACTTGTACCTAGTAAGTCCACCCGCGTTCAGGAAGCTACCCGAGCGAGGAATGGCTACTTTAGTCAATATATCTCCAGATTCGTTTATAGACTTTCTCCCACTTTGACTTCTCCGTAGAGGCTCTTTGGGAGGCTCCGGTGGGGCTTCCGAAGGCGGCTTTATAGGTATCGGAGGCGGTAAGGTCGGTGGTCTCTGCAAACTTTTTCGTCGTTCCAACTGTCTAAATAGCTCTATTTTCTCGGAAACCTTGCTTCGGACGGACGATTCACTGCTGTGTATGTGTTTAAGGTTTTGGATCTGACGAAGGCCGGGATTCTGAGCCTTTTTGGCGGACTTCTTCGAACCCTGCGTATCGCTGCCACTTGTGTCGTTATGTTTTATAGAATCCAGCTTAGCTTTCACTTCTTCTACTGTGATTCTTTTTACATCGGCGGGAGGGATCGACGGAGGTGGGGGAAGACGCGGCAGGCTCTCTGAAGATAACTTCTTCGTTCTTTCTAACTTAGGTTTTTCTGTGTAAGATTCGCAGGCAGAAAACCCATCTGCTCTATCACTGTCGCCACTCATTGAAGACGTGCTCCTCTTCTTGCGTGGCGGCCTGATTGGTATTTCGTTTGGCGACATGCTGCTTCCAACGCTCATACAGCTGACTCCGTTTCGATTCTTGAGCTTCTTCTTGTCATTATGACCCTGCCGGCTCATGTGCGCCATCAGCGATTTGTATAACGTGGCCGCTATCACGATAGCGTCCTCTGTCGTCTGACATACAAACCCATGACACTCCAGCTGCTTCGCGACGCCGATCTTCCTCATCACAACAGCGAAAAGGGGTGAATGCGAGTTTTCGTTGTGGGAGAGGATGTACTTTTTGTCTGGTGACTCTAAAGTTTTGAAAAGGGCTTGTCGGTCGATGTTATCAGGATCGGTGATAAGGGGCAGAAAGGCGTAGCAAAGATCGTGGTCGTCTTCTTCGGAAGGTTGGACGACGAATTTTACGGCTGACCAGACTGCTATCGTGGGGAAAGGGTTTAGTTGTTCGAGGTCGCCTTTGCCGCCTTTGTATCTTACTTTAAGTCCACTTTTTGAGATTTCTAATCGTCCATTTAGGGCGTTTTTATGGCGGTTATTTCTCCTATACGTGAAGTATAAGTCTCTTAAGGGTATCTGGAGTCCAGAGAGGCTGGTGACTTTGCTGTGCAGAGGCGTGGAGCCGAGGTAGTGCACATTAAAAATGTGCACACCGATGGTCTCGATGGTCTGCTTGGACTCGCCCGCCATGTCCGCGAACATCCGCTCTATGCGATCCTGCACTGTGTTGTTAACATTACTGACTTTGCTCTGGCAATAGCCGTCGTCATCTTCGTAGATCGTTACTTTGCCTTCGTGCGTCGAATTTACCTGTGAACAAGAAGATTTTGTTTAAAATAATGTTTCAATATGGATCTTCTGGGTCATGCCAGTTTCGTCGGCAAGCGGATTATCTAGAACAAAAAATTCGGAGATAAGTGACATCTGCCAATCCACACAAAGCCTGCGTGGTGGATTATGGCCCACTTCAGGAGGCCTGTCCCAGCAGTGGGAACATTATAGGCAGATCATGCATAGATGTTCTGTCAACTTTTCCTTTTATTATGAAACAAACTGAGCCAAACGTTTTTATTAAACAAATTTTTAATTACTAAATAACTTTAATTTCGGAAGGCGGTGACAAAAAATTCAAATACATATCCAAAGTCACCGACTTCCGAAATTAAATTTATTTTTCACTTTGTAGTGTTTTTTCGGAAGTCGGTTGTTTTTTTTTTGGAAAAAGTTTTTGAGGCATGCAGTACATAAAAACTCATCATAATAAATCCAATAAACAAAGTACATCCGCGTATGACTTTGTATATAATACCTATTATCTTTACATTAGTAGACCGTGGAGCCATGCCTACCGTGATGTTTGAAGAGGGAAACTTTTGTGTTAATTGCCTTTATTAAATTAACGAAGAATACAAATCTATCTTGAATTAGGTTTTTCTTAGTAGTAGCCCGGAGTCTAGATTTATGCCCAGGTGATAGCAGTTGGCTCGCCCCCTATTAGATATGTAAAATGTCTGTGTATCGTTCACGTCTGCCTAGCCCGTCGGGGAATACAGGCGTGATGTTATGTTAGAGATCTATCGCGGCACGACAATCGATGATAGGTGGACAGATAGAAATGCCTGGCGGTCTAGAAAGGCCAAATTGGCAGAATCATAAAACGTTCATATCATATATTGATTTAAAGTTAGATGAATTGCGTGATATGAATTTTACGCAGTTATTATTATGAATTGTCAGTTTGTGACCATTTTACGATTTTTTATATGATTCATAATATGATCCTTTTATGAATCTTCCAAAAGGCCTTTTTAGACCCCCTGATACCTTGTAATAGTATTATTATAAAATGACTTAAAACTTTAGTCTAAGCCCAAACCTTCGATTCAGATAATATGCCTACAAGGTCCACCATTTTCACATATTATAATTAACTAGCTTTTGCCAGCAGCTTCGCCCGCGTGGAGGTCGGTGTATTATACATATAAACCTTCCTCTTGAATCACTCTATCTTTAAAAAAAACCCGCATCAAAATCCGTTGCGTAGTTTTAAAGATTTAAGCATACATAGGGATATAGGGACAGAGAAAGCGACTTTGTTTTATACTATGTAGTGATGTAAGTATGCAATTTTTTTTAAACATTTTAAATGAGTAACTAACGGTGGAGTTTCATGCCCATTTGTCTCCATACGAAACAACAACAAACAAATGAAGGGGCAACTAGAATCAATTCTATTTCAATATATACATTGACCTTCAAAAGTGTTCTTTTTTTGTGCCTATTTGAAATTAAACCAAAAACCCTTCACTAATTCCTAGTGTTTTAGATGGGAATAAATATGATGGAAACTCACTAAGTCAGAATCAAAGCATTTATTTCAATCACTTATACCATTTACAGGCACTTTTAAATTGTCAAGGAGTCGGTCAGTAAGAAATATGGATCCCAATCCAAAACGTAGTAGTCGATGGAGAAGGACGGACAAGAAACTCGACCTCAAGTACGATAGCTCGCTGTCCGGTAAGGACCAAGCACGGGTCGACAGTGCGTTGTGTTCCACGCGCGCCTCAAAGAGATGTCAGCACCAACTGATGGGGTTCGCAAGGGCCGATGCCTGCCAGGGGTGCGTGTTGTTTGAAAGAGATACCGCGGCCCCTGGCACACAGGCAACTGAGGGAACACGGGTGGGTTTTAGTCAGTAAAAGTCTGACACGCCACCACCCAGAGCGGGAGAAGTTATTTGATGATTTCCCACCCAAAAAAATCCTCAAGTACGATTAAAGGTTACAATACCTCAAAAAGATGAGTACATATCTATTGTGTTAGGTACCTCTAATTACAGGGTCTTTATAACTTATTTATCATTTCGACATCCGCAGTCATTGGGCTTACTTTGCTGTTGTAATAGTTACATACGTATCTTACATATGTATGTAGTTTGTAACTGTGCGTTGTCTTGATCTAATACCCTTTGCAATCCATTGTGGGCTATTGTAACTATTTTGTTACTTACAAAAAAATGATGCAATTATTTCTTAATTAAGGTCAGATTGTTAGTCGATTCGCACAAATTTACTCGTCAGAATCGGGCTATTCGACACTTTTCAATACTCTCATATTTTCTATATGCGATTCGCACGTAGTTAATTTATTTGTGGGCGAATTGACAATTCCAGAAATTCGTATTAGGAACGTAAAAGATTATATTTAAGAACGGCCAATTCTTTTTAATTTGTTTGCAATTTTTAGTTATCAGGAATTGGATTGATTTTGAACTGAAGTTTATTTTTAACTCTAAACAGCGATGAACGAGAGTTCTGAGTAGCTGAAATTAAAAGTAATTCTATGCCAATTTTCTGTAAAATTTGAGTAAGTTAAACATTTTTTTTTACTCAAAAATTTGTAATAAAAAGCATAAGCTCCTGACCGTATCATATCAATTGATTGATTGATTGATATTGTTGACGAAGACTGCAAGAGTGCATTTCTCACGAATGTTAATGTCAACATAGACTTAGCAGGTGTCACCAAGAATTTCCACTTTACATAATGAGGCACGTGCATTTGTTGTGACACATTGATATGACATGGGAAATAACCTGTGACATTACTACGTCGTTAGATTTGTGGGCTTTTAAGCTAGCGAATTATCTATTTCTTTAATTTAGTACACATAATTTCAATCTAAGGTCATTTATTCAAACTAGGCTGAGAGTCAACACTTTTCGATCGTCAAAATTACGTAAGACAGTCCCCAAAACGCTCGCTCTTCAACCATTTCCTAATGCTTTAGCTGAGAAAAAGAAGTGGCGCAATAAACTCCCCAGCAGCACAGCTGTCTCTTAAGTTAGAAAAGCTTATTCTATTCAATGGTGGAAACACAAAACATTAAATTAAAATATTTGCCATACGTCAGCTAGTACACGCCAATATTTCAAAATTCATCACAATTCATAGGATAACTTGACTTGTTATTCTTGAGCTAAGCTCAAATAATGCGATCTATTTGAAGTTTGTTGACGGCAGCACTACGACACGGCGAATTGGAGCAGAGTAGCCACAGGCAAGCCTGGTTAAGCTGCCGGCAATCTCGTAGGTTTATCTGCGAGATTTAATTTTAAAAAGAGGCAGATCAGTTACCTTAGTCTAACCTATCTGGCTGCGAGTGGTCTATTAAACATACAAACTTTCACATTTATAATATTAGATACCGATACCGATGCTGATATATCGGCGATACTCGAAGTTTGCCGATATATCGGCATCTGCGATATTTTTATGGCCGAGTCAACGATACTCTTCAAATTTTGCGCTTTAAAAATGTAAAGTAAACGCGGATGTTGTCTCGTCTATTTCATTGCAAACGAGGCACGAACTAACTATGCTAAATATACTATTAACTAATCTTAACCTGTCTATAGTTATAAATGGTTTTATTTAGGTTGTCCTGTTATTTGTTCTTTTTATATTCATTAAAAAAATAACCTGACTGACGTGTGTTTTATTTATTTTACCTTCATTTTTGAAATCAATAAGCGTATCGGTATCGGTATCGCCGATATTTTTATAAGAGGTACCGATGGTATCGATATCGTATTGGAAAAAAGGCGTACCGAGGCATCCCTAGTTTAGATGTTCTGATATTTGTTACTAAATCACGCAAAAACGGCTGAACGGATGTGGATGAAATTTGGCACACAAATAGTTTATAACCTGGATTAACACATAGGACTTTTTATCCCCATGGTACATTCTCGTTGGATAATTTTCGACCTCAACGTGGGCGAAGCCGCTGGCAAAAGCTAGTGATGACATAAATGGAGGTTATGTTGCATAGTGGCAGAGCAGTTACCTTAGGGTCTCTATCTGCCACCGGTGCGTAGTGATGGCTGGTGAGGGAGCGCGAGTCGTCGAACAGCGCGTCGATCTTGTGCTTGTAGGAAAGCGACGAGACAGACGGCGCGCGCGCACGCCTTGGCTCGTCCTCGCGCGCGCCCAGGCGGAACCCACCAAGAGGCGCGCTACCGTTGTCACACGTCACCATCTGGAGACAAAAGAAATAAAATCATTAAAATAGTATAAAAGGTGTCAAAAAAACTTAGATAACGAAGCCGATAGTCACTTGTTCTTCCACTTATTGTTTTTTTTTTGGACGCCAGTAAAAAAAAAGTGAGAGCCAGAAGCCCCACAGTGGGGCAACTCCCGTGATTAAAAACGTTCAAAACCTATTGGAAATCTCATCTCAGTGACAATCAGCCGTCAACTCAGAATCCACTTGGTGGGATCAGATGATGGAACTTCCTTCGCGCACTCTCCGAAGTACAGTCTGAAGAAGACTGACAGGCAAACAACATTACGCCGTTGAGCCAGGCTGTGCAGCCTAGCCACCAACGTCTCGTCGTCTTTTAGCCTTTTTGCTCTGCGTTCCACGAAGTCAAGTGCAGCAACCTGGTATTTAGCTGAGCCATCCCATAGGTGGGTGCAATACTCCATACAGGAATGGACTTGAGCTTTCTACAGACTTAAAAGCTGTTCAGATGCTCTTGACCTCGATCACGCCTGAAGGAAAGCTTTTGATGAGGTCTATGGTGGATCGAGCGTGCCCAGAAGATGCCTATTTGCTCTTGTTTTGAAGGTAGCTGACGGGTTAAATGTGGAAGGAAACCCAATAAGTGTACTGTTGTGACGAAGTTGATATCGGTCTTCAACTCCATGCCCAAAAGCTCTATGTGGTCGGTACCTGGTACAGATGCATCTCGGGAAGTAGGAGATAGCTGAAATTGGCTCATTTTTAACGGACTTCAAAAAAGGAGGAGGTTCTCAATTCGACTGTATGTTTTTCTAAATGTTTGATACCTCATAACTTTCGACTGGGTGAACAGATTTTGATGACTCTTTTTTATTTGAGCTTTTTTTAAGCTGGTGATTCCCGTGTGGTCCCATTTCAATTTCATATAGATCTGATGATGCGTTTCGGAGACAGACAACGGATCTCTTCAAAAAATAACAGTAAATAAACCGCGATTGCTGCTATCGCATAAATATGCGTTGTTTTGACCCCAAGGATGATGAAATTTGGAATTAGTGGGTTAGGTACTATAACTAAAACGTGAAAAATAAAAACGTTTTCCAACAAAAACAACCGACTTCCGAAAAAATACCACAGCGAAAAATAACTTTGATTTCGGAAGGCGGTGACAGTCACCGACTTCCGAAATTAAAGTTATTTTTCACTCTGTAGTGATTTTTCGGAAGTCGGTTGTTTTTTTTTTGGAAAAAATTTTAACAGTTAAAAACACGCCTGTGTTTTCAGTGAATTGAATCTGATCACTTCCTTTCTAGCACTTTCCTAGCCTACGCCAAGCAACAAAATAAAGGCTGCATAGTCACCAGACCTTGTTTACATCCCGTCATGGCATGGCAGTCACATTCAGTTATAAACTCGAGGATCGATTATATTCGATTCGATTGATTGATCGAATGATCGATGGATCCGTAATAACGCTTTTTACGCACCTATAATGGCTGTTTTAGTATCGTTTATGTCGGAAACCGGTCAGTTGGTTTTGCACTATTTAACCTCCGTTTTACATCCCCTCCGCACTACTTGGCAATGTTTGTTCAATTTCTAGACAGCTTAAGAATCTGTATTAGATATTTACTGTATTATCAATTGCGTCATTAGTCTAGTAGTCGCAAGCATGAGATCCTGGGTTCGACTCCCAGGTCGGGTTTTTTTTTTTTTTTTTTTTCTGGGTGGGAAATCATCAAATAACTTCTCCCGCTCTGGGTGGAGCGGGAGGGCGTGTCAGACTTTTACTGACTAAAACCCACCCGTGTTCCCTCAGTTGCCTGTGTGCCAGGGGCGGCGGTATCTCTTTCGAACAACCCGCACCCTCGGCAGGCATCGGCCCTTGCGGGCCCCTCTGTTGCTGCTGACATCTCTTTGAGGCGCGCGTGGAACACAACGCGCCGTCGACCCGGGCTTGGTCCTTACCGGACAACGAGCTACCCATTACTCGCCTTCCGCAAGCCCGCGCCTATGGTGGCCAGGAATCAGCCTGGGATTCTCGACGCCCAGGGCCCAGCAAAAAATTTAAAAACCTTATTAACTAAGTTCGGGAGTCGGTGACTGGATATGATTTTTAATTTTATGTCACCGATTTCCGAACTTAGTTAATAAGGTTAAACAAAAAAGTTTTATTACTTTTTGCTTTTCAGTTTTTTCGGCGGTTTAATTTTTTTATTACTTAAAAAGTTTTTATTTTATAATTTTTTGTGGCTATAATCTACTAATTACTAAATGCTTCATTTTAGATTGCTTTTTGTAATACACAACTCGGCATTAAAATCTGTGACTGAACAATCAATCATCTGTTTTCCTACCCTTAGAGTTGGATTTTTTTTTTTTAATTTATTTGAGACCAACTTCGGGGTAAACTCTTTCCAATAAAAAAATAATTATCAAAACGGACTGCTCTGTAATAGTACATTATGACATAAGTGCGGTAAGTTGAAAATTACAGCTGAGGCGATATTGCTAGCCCGAGCCGCAGGCGAGGGCTACAAGAAAGCAGAGGCTGTAATTTTCAAAGCGCACGTATGTCATACGACGTTTTATAACATATTTGCGAGGAAATAAATAAAAGTCGGACTTTCTTAAACGAGTAAATCTTTAATCACTTGTTAAAGCAGTTAGAAAAATTTGAACAATTTGTAAAATTGATTATTACTTGTTCACAAATTAGCGATGCGCGCGCATCAGCGTTTTTTTTAAGGCAAAGGCACAAAAACAGCCAGTATAACTAATAAAGTAAATTAAATTAATATTTTTTTGTTTTTTTTTACAGATAAATGGTTGTAATTTATTGTCAAAACTAATTAAATTAAAGAATTAAATGTTTTTATTTTTTTATTTTATCTCTCAAAGTTAATTATATTCATAAAATGTTGACCACTTTTCTGACATAAAAACTCTGCTAAGATTTAAGAAAGTATCGTTCGTTTTAGACGGAGCATCTTGATAAACCGTGCGTTTTACATTACAATAACGCACAAGTGCGTAATGACATACATTACGATATTGAAATTGGTGTAATAAGAGACCCTTTACGAGCAAATGTGTTATAAAAAGTAATGCGTGGTCATACATACAAAAACGCAACTGTACAACAATACGGAACTGAAGAAAACTATGGCGAATCTTTTATTTTTTGGGTGGGAAATCATCAAATGCGTAGTGCGCGAATTAATAACTTAGAGCAGCAACCACAATCAAACAGTAATCTTGAAGTACAATGTATGCCTACACTGTTCCCACTGCTGGGACACAGGCCTGCTCTCTGTGAGAGGGAGTGGGCCGTAATCCACCACGCGAGCCCAGTGCGGGTTGCTGGATGTCACATGTCTTTGAATTTTTGGTTCCTAGACATGCCGGTTTCCTCACGATGTTTTCCTTCACCGTTTTTAGAGCAGTGTGGTAATGAAATCTAATACACAAAGTAAAATGAATACGGGGGTTTGTTGAACTCACGCCTTAGTTACTCTTAACTAAGTCAGGGCCGATACCGAGGTACTTAAGGTACATTTAAAGAAATGATTTCGACGCCCAGACTATCATTTTATCTCCCTATTGCGGTTCCGTGTGGTGCCGGACGTAAAAGAATAGTACCATCCCATTTCTTCCCGTGGGTGTCGTAGAAGACGACTAAGGGACTTACTAGAGAATGGGCATCAGCGTTCTCTATGCATTTGACCACCATACTGCGATCGCCAATCCGCCTGCCAAGCGTGGCGATTATGGCAAATCCCCCCATTTTGGGGGAGGCTTATGTCCAGCAGTGGACGTCTTTTGGCTGATATGTTGATGATGAAGATTGCGGTTTATCGTGAGAAAACTGGCATATCCAGAACAAAAAATTCGAAGATATGTGATATCTACATGATGATGGACTATGGCCCACCCCCTCTTACAAAGAGGAGGTCTGTGTCCCAGCAGTGGGCACATTATATGCTGGTTATGTATTGTAAATGTAGGTAAATAATAAAGTGACCACGGAATGGACAAACCTATTCCACCGACAGGTCAAGAATGCAAGAAGAGAGCTAAGTATGTATGATTCATAGGAAATGGCATCCAACAATAGCGGGCTGGGTTCACCGCAATATTATATTGTGTATAGTAAATACTTATTTAAATATATTAGTTTGGCAAGCCCATCACTTTCCAACCGCAGTAAGTAACAATTTGTGTTGTCATGTTCTGACTCATTGAAGAAAATTACAAGTAGGTGGTAATAATATGAGGTCTATTGTTTAAGGCCCTGGTAATTTTAAATGTTGTCGTTATGAGCGATAATAGTTCTTATTGCAATCTGTTACGGGCTAAAATCTGTTGTTATAAATTCGAATAACAAATGACCAAGCGTATGTCGTAAAAATGCAAATAAAATAGTAAAAATGTAGATATTAACTTTTTAATAATAAATAATCCATCACTGAATGCAGTTTGGCATTTGGAATTTTATGTTATATTTTAAATTATATTTATAATTGGTATTGAAGGGATAAACTGCTTTCAAAGATAATTAAAAGGTGACTTTGATCATTTTTTTGATGCATTAAAGTATGTTCAATTATGTTTTGAGTTCCATCACTGTATGCAAAAAAGACGTGAATATATCATCTATTTTTTTTGCTTTCAAAATTATTTACGGTTAAAGAGATACACTGCTTTAAAAAACCACCTTTTTGAGCGTTTTCCAGAAATCTCCGCCTTAAGTGGGAATTTATCAAATGACTTCTCCTGCTCTGGGTGGAGCGGGAGGGCGTGTCAGACTTTTACTGACTAAAACCCACCCGTGTTCCCTCAGTTGCCTGTGTGCCAGGGGCCACGGTATCTCTTTCGAACAACCCGCACCCCTGGCAGACACACACACACACACTGTGTGTGTACACTTTGTAATCTTCAAATCAAATCAAATCAAATCAGATCAATTTATTTGCCATAAGTGTTGGTACAATTTCGGTCTTAACATTAATCATTATACAGATCCAAAACACTTAGTCATAATACTGTGACATGCAAATATTTGGGTAGAAACAAAAACATAATTATTTGTAGTTGTAATTCAATTAAAAATAAAATGGAGTAGCAATATTATTACAATTATTAAACACATTAAAAATAAAAATAATGTCAGAGGGTAGATTGTAATTATTATCATTCAGTTTTGAATCTCTTCTACCAACTACAACAATTATCTTACAACACAAATCTCACAAACTACTCTTTGTCAACAGATGCGACTCAGACCACACCGCCGAGATGCTATACACGCCCCTCCAAGCCCTAATAGAGCGACCAGAAAACCAAAAGAAGTTCGCAGACATCGAGCGCAAACGGCAAATGCGAGGAGCCTTACCATTATCGAAAAAACCCCTAGGTAAGGCATAGTAAGAGCAATTTATTTGGTGAAAGCGCCAAGGTGCCCCGCGAAAATTCAATTCGATTCTCTAAATTTTTCTGCAATCATCAGTTCAGTATTAGGTTGTATGGTGATCAAAAGTATCAACAGCAGCACCAGACTTTCGATCAAGTTAAGCTAACCTTGCCGCGGTCGCTCCATGAATGAGTGACTGGTGATTGTTACAGAGCAAAACCCCTCCGTGTCTCGAAAAGCACGTTAAGCCGTTGATCCTGGCTGTCATTCGTGGATCTTTGACAGTAATTACTGGTCGTCAGAAACCCGAAAGTCTGACAATCATGTCTTACCAAGGGGTATCGTATTACCCAATTACTGGGTTCTGGAGGGCAGATAGGCAGTCGCTCCGGGTAAAATACACAGAAAGCCAACCCCAACATAGTTGGGAAAAAGCTAAGCATATTGATATATATACACCGTGACATTTTAGTCGTCTTACAACGGCAGCCCACTTCATGTACCCAATGACTGCTATCTACTACCATTTATTTAAAAAAATCTTTTTGAACATTTGTATAATCAAAAACATGAAAATATCACTAAGACGCATGACGTAGTTTGAAACACCCTGTTATGGAGATGGAATTAATGATGGAATGTAATGGTAGGTTATTACCTACGAAACCTTATAATGTTTACGTATCAAACGGTAGAAGATATTTCTTCTACCGTTTGATACGTAAACATTATTAACAGGGAGGGTGTTTCATAATTCTAAATCATTCATTATTTTTCTTTGTATCAATTATCTTAATTAATCGTAACAATGTTTTAATTGCGCCTAGAGGTATGCTATGAGTTTATGACGGATACATTGAGTGGAATCTTTGTAAGACGACTAAAATGTCACGGTGTATATGTCAAAATGATGTGCAAACAGAAGTCTTTGAGAAAATTGAGTACCGCATTTCCCCTGGAATTTGTTAGTTACAAGAACATACAAAAAGAATGTGTAATATTTTTTAATTAACACAATACATTCCAGTTACAAGCAATGTACACACGATAACATGAGTACCTACAAAAGTACATACATTAACGAAAATGTGACCTCATACCTTCACGTAACAATACACAAGTGTGCTAGTACCTTTGCCAATGGTTACATTTATAACACCTCTTTTTATTTGCAATTAAGTGTAATTACAATTAATTATCTTTTGCCAATTTTTCCGCTAATTACATTCAGTCGCGTATTTGACAGTGTATTTTGGGGCTATTGCAAAAGGTTGAGCCTATACTAAGCTCTACATACTGCTATACTCGTTGGTCCAGTGGTCGCAAGTGTTACTGCTGAGCATGAGTTCCTGGGTTCGATTATAAGGTCGGGCTAAATGTTATTAGGTGTTTCGTCAGGAATTTCTCAGTAGTAGCCCGGAGTAAAACAAGATAACCAACATATTATCCCGAAGAATTGACAAACTTAATGGCAGTGGGCAAGGCACATTGCTCGCAGAACAGATAGCCGATGGGGTCGAAATATTCTGTGGCGATCGCGTACCGAAAGACGTAGCGCTGGAAAGCCCAGCTTAGCCGCACAAGATGGACCGATGACATGGTGAAGGCCGCAGGAATCGGCTGAATGCGAGAAGCAAGAAACCGGTCGAAGTGGCGGTGTTTGGGGGAGGCCTATGTCCATCTGTGGACATTCTCTGGTTGAAATAATGATGATGATGAGGCTGGAGTTTGGATTTGTGCCTGATTGATGGCAATAAGCTTGCCCTCAATTACATGGGACTTAAAAAACGTAACTGGCGAAATGTCGGGGTACTAAATATAGGAACAACTCTGCCTAACTCTGCCTAACCCTGCAGGGAACAAACAGGCCTGCAGGGTACAGTAAGGACTCGGTCTATACATGGTATAATCAATCGCAAATCTGTCTTGAGCCACGTCTGGGAACTTTATTTAGTGCCATCTTAAGCCAACAAAAGCAATATTAATAGAACTCATTTATCCACTCCGTAATCTCGATGAGAAAATCTTTTTACCAACGTTTTATTAGATATTAATCTGCTTAAAAACCTGTTCATTTCATAATCCAATTTTTTAGTAGAAATAAATGCAGCCATTTCTGTGATAATATTTTTTTAAACATTTAATGATTTCACTTCTCTTACATAAGCCTTACATTCAAAATGATTTTATGGCTCAAATCTGCATGTTTGACGCTAAGCCCGACACTTTCGACACACGAAAATTTTCACAGATTAAAAGGAAGCGGTTTCTACAATTTTATGGTTTCATTGACATTTAGAATGTAATGGATTAATCATAATACATGATTTTGCTAAGCTTTTCCAAATGATTTTAATGCACATAGTTCTTAAACCCTAGCGTAGAAATTTTTCGTCAATATAAAAAAATCTGCTGTTTTATACAGAATGAACGCAAGTCCTGAAATAGTTTGTTCATAATTGCCTACTGAATTGATTTCAGTAACTTTTAAAAAAGGATGTTTTTTTTTTCAAAACTCAATTTTAAATTCATGAAATGAAATGAAATGTTTATTTATGTAAGTAGATCTTAAAAGACACTTTTACACGTCAATATTTTGTTGGTCAATATTTTACAAACTTGATGGCGCCGGCATTTCCTAGCTGACTGTTCCCTGAGAAGAAAAGCCGAAACAAACTCAAAGGTCATGGTCTCTTTTAAAGTCCAAACATTATATAATTTGAATTTTATGTGAGTCTAACAATGCAGGGCAATGTCTGGAAGGGCCTTTTGAAGAAAGAGCCATTGTAACTTTGAGCTGACCTGTCCCAATAGACGGCATGTATGTACCAGTCACCGTGTAGCTCAACCCTATTTTAGGGAGCTCAACGACCCGTCACAAGACGCTACCAGATTTGCAGGACATTTGCGTAGGCCATTTACAAAATACTCAAAACCACCAGACGTGTTACAAAGTCATGTGTTCAATTTAGCCTGCACAGTACTACATAGTACATTCACAGTTAGTTTTCTCTTTAAATTTCATAAAGTAATGCTACAGGTTCAACACAATGCGTATGCCCTGTATTGTTAGACTCAAATTTCTAATAATATAATTTCTGGAATTTAAAAGAGACCATGACCTCTGAGTTTGTTTCGGCATTTCTTCATCAGTCAGCTAGGAAATGCCGGCGCCTATTAAAATATTGAAGTGCAAAAGTGTCTTCTATGATCTACTTACTTTCATGAACATTTCATTTAATTTCAAAATAAACATTTCATTTTAGTTCAATTTTCTTAATAATAATAGTTAGCTTTAAAAAAAATGTTTGGTTATTGTATTAAGGCTCGTGCAAACTAGCGCGACGCGACGGTCGCGTCGCGACACTCGTAGAACAATTTCTATAAAAACCTCATGGAAATTGTTCTACAAGTGTCGCGTCGCGCTGTCGCGTCGCGGCTGTTTGAAGAAGCCTTTATGCAAATAATTTCAATGCAGGGGTGCAGAATGATAATGATATGGTACTGAAACCATGATAAAAGCCACCCTTGTCACTGGTGGGGTCCACTAGGGCCGATGTCAGCCAGGTTTACGGGTTGTTCGAAAGAGATACCGTGGCCCCAGACACACAGGCAACTGAAGGAACACGGGTGGATTTTAGTTATAAGGGCGTGTCAGAATTTTACTGACTAAAACAAGTTATTTGAAGATTTCCCATTCTCAAAAAAGAAAAACCCTGTATAGGTACCTACCTATACAGGGTTTTTCCCTACATTTTATAGACGGCCAGCTGCCAAAAGAAGCTCCGTTCATCCTCCCAAAAGAATCTTGGGGTAACAATTGACTGCATTCTCAAAATTTTCCCCTCGGTGGTGTAAAATAAAAGAGTTGCATAGCAACAGATAGGTATAATTTTTCGAAGAAGTTCCTAGATTTGAATACATACATACATATTCATTGTTGTGTCAGTCTCTTCATCCTTGAGCAGTGGTAGCCCAGGGTTATCGGCCACGACTTACGAGTTGTAGGGCGTAGATTCGAACCCAAAAAGGCGCTTTACTTTTTGTAAATAAACATCGTGAGGAAACCGGTTTGTACTAGAACCAAAAATTCCAAGACATGTGACATCTACCAACACGCACTGGGCCCGCGAGGTGGATTACGGCCTGCTCCCTCTCACAGAGAGGAGGCCTGTGTCCATGCAGTGGAAACATTAAAGGCTAATTATGCTAAATTCGTATTTTGATGGGGTTTCCGTTATACTTTACTACGGGCATACTTCTCCGGGCTACTACTGAAAAAATCAAGATGGAAAAATCCAATAGAATTTTACCCGTCCAGCAGGCTTAGCACGAGCAACGATTTGGCAACGGAAGAATAGACATGACTTTATACTAAACTAGCTTTTGCCAGCGGCTTCGCCCGCGTGGAGGTCGGTGTATTATACATATTAACCTTCCTCTTGAATCACTCTATCTATTAAAAAAACCCGCATCAAAATCCGTTGCGTAGTTTTAAATATTTAAGCATACATAGGGATATAGGGACAGAGAAAGCGACTTAGTTTTATACTATGTAGTGATGATGTACGTATGTATGTAGGAGAAGATAGCTATGTTTTTGTATTACATCTCACAGTTATGCGTTCTTAACGAATCATGATTTTGTAGATAATCGTATTATTATACGATTATCTACAAAATCATGATTCGTTCAACCTGGATGACCGAGCTTTGCTCGTATTTTTTTGGTTTGACCTTTCCTAAAAATAAATCGATCTAGCTAGATCGATTTATCGCCCCCGAATCCCCCTGCATACTAAATTCATAAAAATCGTTTGAGCCGTTTCCGAGATTCAGATTAAGTAAATATAAGAATTGCTCAGGTATTAGATACTTTGTGACCGTCGAGTAGAAAATTTGTTGTCAGTGTGATTTTGACAGTTTGGGAAGATTATATTCTTCTGAAATAGGCTACATTTTTATTGACCTAGACAAAGATCGTTAGAAATGAAAGACAAAATGACAGATTGTAGGATTTCTACGGTGCGATGTCAAAAATAGAGAAACGAAATGTCACTTTGTATTGAAGAAGCACTGTCTATTCTTCGTAGAAATAGAAAGCGTCACGCTAAGCCTGCTGGGAATCAAACCCAGGACCTCACGCTGAACAGAACCTTATAGTAAATACCGAATTATTTATGGCACAGCAAAACAATTATAGATTTCAATACAAAATAATAAGTATTACGTATACACGGTACATGTTCTGTTAATTATGCAGATTTTCTAAATAGTTAAAATGCCAAAACAATTACCGAGTAAATTATTGAACGGAAACATTAATTAAATAACTGAAACTAAGAGTTAGTATTTATTACCAGGGGTCGGTATCCTTACGACAGTTAATAGTTTCCGAAGTAGGTAAGTAGGCAGGTAGGAAGCAAGAACTTAATTGTAGTTATGCATATCCTCCACTTTCAAAATAAAACATTATAAAAAAACAGACCAAGTGCGAATTGGACTCGCCCACGAGAGGTTCTGTACCACCGTACAATATCTAACACAAACAGACAGCTGTGCTGCTGGGGAGTTTGTTCCACTACTTCTTCTTCCCAGCTAAAGCACTAGGAAGTGGTGAAGGGTGGGCGTTTTGGGGGACTGTCTCATGTACTTTGACGTTCGAAAAGTGCTGATTCTCAGCCTAATTTGAATAAATGACTTTTGATTTTGATTTTGATTTTTGATTCAAAAATAAGTAAATAAGTACTTTTTGAGGTATTTTTATAATCAATTAATATCAAGCACCCCACGCTTTTTAATAGAATTAAATTATTTTCTAATTTTTTAGTTTGGTTTTTAAAGCGTGTTTTTTAGTTTTTTAAACTATTATTTATTTACATTTTTTTAGTTCTGCTTGCTTGAAAAGCGTGATGTTTAAGTTTTTTTTTGTTTTTTTTTCTGTGTTTTTTTAATTTTTGAATTGTCATTGGTCTTCGATAAGTCTACGAAGTTTCAATGAAATCTGACCCTTTGAAGTGTGTCAAAATAGCGTCCAAAGGAGTCGGTTACATACAAACAAACAAACAAACAAACATACAAGTGAAGCTAATATAAAGCGTGTAAAAACATCGGAGTCCTCATAATTATGTATTTTTTTTACTTATAACTTTATTTTAGTTTTATAGTTCGTTGTTATAGCATAATCAGCCTTTAACGTCCCCACTGCTGGGAAACAGGCCTCCTCTCTGTGAGAGGGAGTGGGCCGTAATCCAACACGCGGGCCTAGTGAGGCTTGGTGGATGTCATATATCTTCGAATTTTTGGTTTTAGGACATGCCGCTTTCCTCGTTTCGTTGTGTTGTTATATCAGGAATAAAATACACACTCTGTGAATACAACTGTCAACTTATTAAGTTTTCTGAGATAAAGTCCCCTGACAGCCAAATAGACGGGTAGACAGCGGAGGCTTAGTACCTCATAGTGTTCCGTTGCCACCCTTAGGGTACACGGGGCCTTAGAAATGCTCTCAAAACTATTTTGTAATGACACAGATATCGAACAAACTTGCTTACTCTCTACGAAAACGAAAGTGTTTATTTCCAGATAATCCCTCTTATTTACAAAAACACTGCAACAAGTTAAGAGACGTTTAAACGTTAAAAATGTAAGGCCAAACAGTCGCTAATCATTACTTAACTTAAGTAGCGTTTATTAATAAGAAGGAAGATGTCTAACTTAGTTTGTTCATCAAGTTTCTTGAATGGAAAGATACACTTTATGCACACAATGCAAAAATCACGAGATTTTCAATGATAATATACATGTCTGGATGTTATTTAGAATAGAGTTTTCTCTGTAAGAAACAATTACCATAACTAACATCAAAAACTCCTTCCCATTAATTGATTACTTAGCATAAGCAGCATATAACTTTTCCACTGCTGACACACTGGTTTCCTCTTTGTGTGAGGGAGTGAGCCATAATCCACTGACATAATACAACTGATTACTTAATACAACATAATGAATTTTAATAGAATCAAATACTCAGTAAGCCATATTTGTTTAGCAAATAAACGCAAATCTTAATACACTTTACATCAGAGTATTTATAACATTTACCACAAAAGATAATTTTCAATGAACATCATAAATTCCCGTTGCAATTAAAAATGGCCACTTGGCAAAATTTCATCAAAATAATTTACATCATAGGTAAATTATTGGTGATCTTCTTTTAGATATAAACACTTGAATACCTATTATTAATAACACATATACAGGTTGTAACAAAAATTCTATTGCTATCCTTAAGCACTAAAGATAAACAGCTGGTATAGAATCACTATACAGTTTCAGCTCAAAATAAAATACTCTAAGAATTGATAACAAATTTTCGGTTTCATATGTTTCTTAAATTCTAATCATAACAAACGTGTCACCGCACTACGTAGGTCAATAACTTTCCACGTTACTTGCCAATATCATGATAAATCTCTTCCGAGTCATTCTGTATTTCAATTCAAAAAGTTCGGTTTCTGGTATCAATGTCTAAAAAATCTCATAACTTCCGAACATGTAGAGATAGCATTAAACAACCCTTCCAATATCGATTGATATCATCTAAAGAAGCCGTGCCCTTGGTATGTATATACCCTTTCCGTTACACGTTGTAGAATATCACAGTGTGTAGATAAACGTAAACCTATTTTATAAAAGTGTATATACTCACTTTTGGACAAGATGGTGGGCCTCGAGCCCAATCTTTATAAGCATTTTGACACACCCTCGCCAACTATCCAGAACACCTGAAACAATTAAAATTACCAAATTAATAAAACAAATATATTATCTGGTAAATGTTAAACTTAAGTCTCATGAATAACTCATGATGCAGGCTTACGCAAACTGGTACGACACGACTCAAGTAGAACAATTTCTATGAAAACATCCAGGAAGCGCCTGCTACTAGAGCTGTTACGGTCATTGGTGAATTTATTTGACTTGACAGAAACAATTTCTAAATTTTAAATTCTTAAATTAAAGCCTCACCTAAGTACACCTTGGAATGCAATAAACGATTGATTATTGAGTCTAATTGACCAGGATCACCGATGGTAAAGCTGGTACATGCTTCAGAAGTAACTACAACAAGAGATTTTCGCATTTCTATACATAAATATATTTCGAGCTACTTCTCAGGAAGGTTTTATCCCGTGCGATAATAATTTTCAAAATTATGTGGCAGATAGAATGACCACATATCCTGCGATGACCACAAATTGGTCAGGACGACATCGAGCCTTGACATAGATGCATAGTATGTAAAGATAAAAGATGTGTAAGGAGTTGATGACCTACGGAGTGATCTCAAAAAGTGGCTTGAATCATGTCCGGCCATCCGTATGTAACATAGGCTACTCGGAGACTATTTCTAGTATATAGTGTCAAACTAAATTAGCTGGCAACACTATACCCACGTGTTGCGTATCTAAAACGAATCTAAAACAAATAATACATCACTTGAAAATCAATAATCGTTCAGCTGTTTTTTGTAAATTTTCATATAACCTCACCTAACCACAACATATCGGTCGTTTGGTTGCCAGTGTTATTTAAAGTTTTGAACAAAGTTGGATTAATGAAAAAAAATATACATTTTTTGTTGTTTTTTTTTTGTTTTATTAAACGTAAAGTATGGCCAGCTAATGTAATTTTGATCCTGTACAGATGAACATTATAAAGAAGGTGTATTCTGAGCCCCTTAAACAATGGTACGGACAAAATAATTAAGGTTGTCACCAAACAAGTGAGCCAGGCATAAAAAAAACAATGCACATATGCGTGTGATATAGATCACAAAATTCAAATGACTAGCGTCAAAAAATGTCAAATATGTGTCAAAAAATTACAACAAATCAATGGCGATTGCTCCTATCGCATAAATATGCACTGTTTTGTTTTGAATGACTGAGAATTCGCCAAGGATGATGAAATTTCAGATTGTTGTGGGGTAGGTACAAACGCCAGCACATCAAGCTACCGCAATCTGTCAAATTTTCCCAATTGAACATGAACCATAAATTCTATGTCATAAAGTTGAAAATCTATCAAAGAAATTTGACAGATAGGGGTAGCTTGATGTGTTGGCGTCTGTACTATAACTAAAAAGTGAAAAATTAAAATTAAAAAAAAAAAAAGAAACAACTGACTTCCGAAAAAACACTACAAATTGAAAAATTACTTTAATTCCGGAAGGCGGTGACAAAAAATTTAAATACATTTTCAAATATGTATTTTAATTTTTTGTCCCCGCCTTCCAAAATTCAAGTAATTTTTCACTTTGTAGTGTTTTTTCGGAAGCCGGCTAGTTTTTTTTGACACAACTTTTCAGTCACCGGCGCTACTTTCAGACTTCCTCTTATGTGCTCAGTTATTATTCTATCCATTCGCGTTACACCACACAACTCTCTTGGCAGTTTCATCCCAGCTGCAGTATCGTCCTATGTACCATTTACTCACTACCACAAGGTCAATAACTCCAGATCATTGACATCTCATCTTCATCTTTTAATATATAAATCTGAATAGACAAGTGTTTACTTCATTATGTAAACGAGCATATAAAGGAGAAAGCGAAAGTTTTCTTCACAAAATGTAGCGGATTGAATTAAATCGTTATATTCTGTATTATTGTTAATATGTAATTTGTACGTTGATTTGAAAATTTTGAGCCGATTTTGTGTGTTGTATTTTTTTTGTAAAAGATATGTAATACAAAAATAATAATTAATATGTAACATTACGGCTAACAGCTCAATAGTCGACGATATCAAAAGCTTGTAAGCAATGCAAATAAGATAACAAAGATGGCAAAGGGGGGAGGCTTGTGACTAAGTAGTGTTAGCCGCACGGGTCGATCGATCAGGTTAAGCTATACTTGCCGCGGTTGGTTCATAGATGGGTGACCATCTTTACATACCAAGACCCCTCCGTGCCTCGGAAAGCACGTTAAGCCGTTGGTCCCGGCTGTCATTTGTGTATCTTTGACAGTCGTTACGGATCGTCAGAAGCCCGAAAGTCTGACAACCAGTCTTACCAATTGGTATCGTATTACCCAGTAACTGAGTTGTGGAGGTCAGATAGGCAGTCGCTCCATATAAAATACTGGTATTCAGCTGCAGCCGGTAAGACTGGAAGCCGACCCCGACATAGTTGGGAAAAGGCGAGACAGATGATGAACAAAGACGGCAAAGATGGTATTCCCAATGGCCTTAGTTCTCAACGCTTGTATCTCTTGAGCGGGATCTTCGCTTCGGCACGCTAAAATACATAAACAGGGTCAAATTGAATTAGCTAGCGCAACTCCACAAAGGGTATCGTGATGGTCCACAGACGTGATGGGTATCGATATCTAAACATGATCAAACAAAAAGAGTTTTTTTTTTTGGATATTTTTTTTGTTGTGGGGGGCAACCGCAGGTAGTGTAGTCAATTGAAATATGAGTTTTGTTTGGGTAAACTTCACAGCGATTAATCAAAACAAAAACAGATTTTCTTAAGTCATAACAGAACACACAGCAGTCACCGTATTGCTGGGACTGCGTACTGCAATCAGGGGTCTACTCTCTAAGCACGAAATCCGTAATCTCGGTCGAAGTTACGGACCACTCCGTATCACTTATGGACCTATGATTAATTTGGGGCCCAAACTATGAATGAATTACTACACAATTTGACAGTTCTCCCTACTCCCTATATGGTTTTGCCCGTCCAAAAAGGTTAATTAATCAGCTGTACTAGTCACTTTGAAATTTCTAACTATTTTCAGACGGGCCCGTATTTTCGTTGACTGAGTTAGAGAGTAGCCCCCCAGAACCGACGCAAATGTAAGTGTAATCGAACTAACATACGGTAAAAATCTTCGGCCACCGGGTGATTTCTTCGTGACGTCACCAGCAGACACCATAGACTATAATTAGGTACGTCGAAAAGCTACGAACTTCAATCAACAACATTCGTTCGATATACGCACAGTCGCAAAACAAAACGCTGTACACATTGTTGTCTGTTTTTGGTCATAACAAACTACCAGTGGTCGTTGACCCCAAAAAAACTATTTTATTTTTATTGTGTCGTAGTTATTTATCGATACGCATCACGTCTATGTTTCTTCGCTAGCGAATTTAATTTCACCCTGTATGTATCATGCCATGGATAAAATATTGTCCATACAGAATGGTTAAGGGTTCTAACGTACGTCCGGTACACCTTGAGCAGTCAGTGCACCGTGCAGTGTACGTGCACCAGACGTACCTACTTTTAATTCTTGTGGAAGATATTTCAATTTATGTATTTATTGTATATTTAAACGATACACAACAGACTACCTGCAGGCTTAGCCCGAGCATCGATTTGACGACGGAAGAATAGACATGAATATTAACTAAATGATGTACAATAGGAGAAAATAGCATGTTTTTCTATTAATTATCACAGTTATGTGTTCTAAACGAATCATGATTTTGTAGATAATCGTATATACTTTGTAGCCGTCGAGTAGAAAGTTTATTATGAGTGTGATTTTGACAGTTTGGAAAGAATTATTCTTCTGAAATAGTCTACATTTATAAGGACCTAGACAATGATCGTTAGAAACGAAAGACAAAATGACAGATTGTAGAAGGATATCTACGGTGCGATGTCAAAAATAGAAAAACGCAATGTCACTTTGTATTGGAAAAGCACTGTCTATTTATTCGTAGAAATAGAAAGCGTCACGCTAAGCCTGCTGCAGTGTTGTCACTCCTTCTCCCTTAACACAGTTAAAAGTTGTCTTTTAAAGATCGCTTTTAGCCAAAGACCGCCCACTATGGGACTACCTACGTCTTTGTACATGCATTGTGTGTGAATGGATGCAGCCCCTATACCAATTTATTTAAAAAAAAACCTATCTGTATTTTATTGTCTCGCAACATAATTAAGAGTTATGCACCTACAGTAAAGAACTAAACAGCCAACTTCATAAATATTTAATAATTATGAGAAGATTTACACCATAAATAGATATAACCTTGCATACAAATCATTGAAATGTCATAACTATTAATATTATATTCATTTGAAGACCATAACATATTAAATTGTATCACATCTATTGATTTGATTAACTCAATGCATTTTTAATATCAAGGCTAATGTTTATCTAGATTTTTAGAGCGGTGACTTGGTTAGGGTTGTCGAAACGGTTTATCTGGTGTTTTTAGTGCAACGATGTATTTTTAGGCCATTTCCGTATTTTTAAGAACGTTCGCACTCTATACTTACTACTCTACACTCAGTAGCAATCGGTCAAAAAAATTTCGTAGTTTACCTAAATTATGGACTAGTTGGGATGAAATTACGACAAGATATTGAACGTTTTCAACCAGAGGCCAATTTGGCCTCCGGTTGAAAATCAAGATATTTTATTTCACTGATCAAATCAAATCAGAATCAAAATATTTTCAACCTGCAAGGGCACTTACGAAACGTCAGAAGCTAGGTGCACGGTTCTAATTTGACGCTTCGTATTGAGAAGAGCCGGCAAGAAACTCCACGGTAAAACTCTTTAAAAAATAATTGGCTTTTACAATGTTTTAAAATTACAGTGTTAATAGGTATGGGAGGTTAGTTCATCGTATTGTTGTTTTTTATCCTTATCATCTTTACACCAACTAACGTCATTACCTAATAGTAAATTAAGCCGCCTATGCACCTACATGCAATCACGTCCTTGTCTCACGGAGTATGCAGAAACTACAGAACGCTACCTCTTACGATTTTTCTTTAAAATTCCATTGCTGTGTGAACCTTAATGCTAACAGTTTGCAACACCAAAGACTCAATTATTGAGAATGCAATCGGAGTGATTTACCACGATGACATCCGCATTTTAGTTAAATGGGAATTTATAGATTTACGTCTAAAGTAAAGGTCAACCCTGTTTAGAATGGATAATATTCACAGGTATAGTGAACTGTTAGACTAGAATCATTCATCAAAATTACTATAAAGCTTATACACCGTGACATTTTAGTCGTCTTACAACGGCAGCCCACTTCATGTACCCAATGACTGCTATCTACTACCATTCATTTATTTATTTTTGAAAATTTTATAATCAGAAACATGAAAATATTACTAAGACGAATGACATAGTTTGAAACACCCTGGTATGGAGATGGAATTAATGATGGAATGTAATGGTAGGTAGGTAGATATCTTCTACCGTTTGATACGTAAACATTAACAGGAAGGGTGTTTCATAATTCTGAAGCATTCATTATTTTTCTTTGTATCTATTATCTTAATTAATGGTAACAATGTTTTAATCGCGCCTAGAGGTATGTTATGACGGATACATTGAGTGGACCATCTTTGTAAGACGACTAAAATGTCACGGTGTATAATTAACACCCCTGAGAATTTATTCTTGCACGAGGATAAAAAAGTAAGTTTCGTAGTCGTATGCCACCTGATGTAACGCTACACGCGTTACCGCTGTAGAAACGTAAGAAACGAAAGACATAGAAAAGTCAGATTGTTAAAGATTTCTACGACACTTATAAAAAAAATTAAATAAACAAACGCTTTATCTAGAAAACGCTGACATCTTTCGTAGAGTAGAGATAAATGTTATCATGCTACACGTGCAGGATTACACAAACACATACTCAGAAGCTGTACTTAAATTAACTTTTTTTTTTGTTCCCAGGTGGATTATCCTCATGGATGTCCTCCGCTATTGAGCGGGGGGGATGGCTCTGTCAGACTCTTACTGACTAAAAACCACCCTGGTGTTCTCTTTCCACACTTGAATCATGGGAACTTAACACAACGCCCTGTTCCCTAAAAGTGTTGGGCAGAGGCGTTTCGCCAGTTATGTTTGACGATTGATGGCAATAGGGCGAGCCTATTTCCATCAACCGGGCACAAATCCAAATTCTGGTCTACTACTGAAAAATTCCAGATTGAAAAACCCAACATTTTGCCCGACCTATGTTTGTTGTGTTGTCGTTTGTTTGTGTGGCTTTTGAGTATACCACGAGACCTTTTGAACCGCACGAACCGCGCGTACGCACCACAATAGAGAATTACAAACTTAGCGTTTCCACTGCTATTGTTCACAAATTATTACTCTACCAGTCCACGTTTGAAAACAAAAGGTTAATTTTCTTTCTGTATCATTGGGTAAGCTTAACTTTCTTTATAATGGTGACGAAACAGCTTGAAATATCAGCAGAAGAGCTCCTTGTGAGACTGGTGTGGCTAAATTCAGGATCAGGTTAAGCTACACTTGTCTCGGTTGATCCGTAGATGGCTGATCAGCCTTTCATACGAAGACCGGGGGTTCTTCGGAATTTACGTTAAGCCGTTGATCCCGGCTGGCAACTTTGTCACAGTCATTACGGGTCGTCAGAAGCCCGAAAGTCTGACAACCAGTTTAACCGTGGGGTATCGTGTTTCCCAGTAACTGGGTTGTGAAGTTTGTAACTTAAAGATGGCCAATTGGCCGTAGACTACTTTTAAACGAGATCAAACATGCAGTCACCGACTGATACCAACAGAAGCCGACCTCGAGCGACTGAGCGAGACCCCAGCCAAAAGTTTTCGACATTCGATGCATCCGCAAAGAATTTCGAAAAACCCAGCACCACTTTCATTCGTTTCTCAACTTTAAATTATTTATGAAACTGTTAGCAAACGAATTAAATCATGATGTAAATTATACGGTTGACAAACTAAGAGAGCTATTGATGTCGTCTAAATATCATAAAAGTTTAAATTGATTGATTTAAAGGCTTTCAAGTATTATGAGAACAATATTATTTTAACACTAACTTCTGCCCTGGACTTCGTCTGCGTGGAACTATTGCCCGCTCGTTTTCGGTAAACTTTCTGACCTCTTTGTTTTTTTGCTCGTTTTCGCTCTATCAAATGCACAAAGATTTTTTCAAATCCTACAGGTGGTTCCAGAGAATAGCGCGTTTAAACAAACAAACAAAAAATCTAACAAACTCTTCGGATTTATTACTGGTGTACTATTAGTACCTACACCTCTGCCTTACTCTTCGGGGAATACTGGCGTGATGTTATGTTATTTCAAGACACGAATCTCTTGAACAACCGGAAGTATTGTGAGTAGACCATGAGCCATATAATATACTCCAATACACCACGACTTGTAGCACAAAAATCAACCGCTGTACAGTCGCGTCGTACTGTCGTAATTTCAACATAAAATTATTCTGAATGTCCCTTACCATATGGGCTTATTATAATTTGCTTTCGTTTAAAACGTGTGAGGCATTTTAATTGCATATTACTTGGCCGTGTTTTCTTTTAAATATGCCGAAAAACGCGCAGTCATCTCGCTAAGTAACGGGTGTTTCGGAGATATGTGTGTACTTAAGTAAAATATGTGCCAATATTTGATGAGTTTTTATAAGAATCGGAAGTTTATGAGCATTGGTGGCCCGAGTTGTGGGTCGTAGGTTCGAACTCAGACAGAGTATTTTTTTTTGTGTGGGAAATCATCAAATAACTTCTCCCGCTCTGGGTGGAGCGGGAGGGCGTGTCAGACTTTTACTGACTAAAACCCACCCGTGTTCCCTCAGTTGCCTGTGTGCCAGGGGCCGCGGTATCTCTTTCGAACAACCCGCACCCCTGGCAGGCATCGGCCCTTGCGGGCCCCGTCAGTTGCTGCTCACATCTCTTTGAGGCGCACGTGGAACACAACGCTCCGTCGACCCGGGTTTGGTCCTTACCGGACAAGTTGTAGGTCGTAGGCTCGAAGCTGAGCAGGTGCTTTACTTTGTGTGAATTATTTTATCACCACAGCTTTCAAAACGGTGAAGAAAAACATCGTGAGGAAACCGACAGAACCGGAAAAGTGCCAATGATGTGTTGATGCCTAAATAATATCACGTTGTAGGAACTAATAGACGCGATCAAGCGACTGAAGAGCTAAGATTCGTAGCTAAATTATTTTAGGCTTCTTAGCGTTTCGATGGCAAAAAATTCAAACATCTTTGGTCCAAAGAACAGCTGCGCGAACTCCGCTCACTGACGCAGTCATAAGCACATCAAATGCACAAGTAACTGGGCATGAGGCGCAGGGTGGAAGGTGAGCCATTGTCTGTGGGAAGATGCCGCATACGCACTTGAGATCTGAGACGTCCGTGAATTCTAGGCTGATTAAATTTAGATAGAAACTGAAACTAGTTGATTCCTTACCCAATAAAAACATTCAAAAACACGGATTTACAATAATTAAGAAACAAATTAATATATTGCATATACGGGACAGTGTATTCATGATTTCAAAACCTAACTTTATGCAAGAAAGTCGATACATTTTAAAGCTGATAATTATTCCGAAGTGGACATCTTTCTATTAAGCAATTAGACATCGTTTTAGAAGTTTATCTAGTTCATTAACGTCAGTGGAATTTAAACATTATTTACATAGGTAATATCTAAACATGATTTTCATTAAGAGGCTGTCTGTGTGAGCGCGTTGTTTTTCTTAGCTACGCAACGAAGTTTGTTGCGGTTTTCAACATTATTTCAAGAATTTATTCCTTTTAAAAAACATATTTAAGTACTTTACTTCGAACTTAAATATATTTTTTGTTTAGCGTACGTTAATCATCAAACTTCCTCACTGTGTGTCGACGATTTTAGGACATTGCCGTGGGTTTCCTCATCCTATTTCGTGTCTCCTCATGTAGTTTATTAAAGATGCTTGTAGCGGACGGGTTAAGTTAAATGTTTTTTGTGTGTATTTTATGTGTGCTTAGGTACTAATAGTGTACCGCTATAAGTAATATTATTACAAAAACATGGATTTAATTTTTATTAATAAATGTACGTACATACCTACGAAATCACACAAACCAAAACAATTCAGAGACAAAAAACTGCGCTACAAACAAGAATGATAGCTGAGCATTCAATCGCGAGTATGTAATAACGGCGTGCACCGCTAACTGGTGCTGCTACCCTGAGCGACGGCCGAGAACAGTTACGTTTACCCTACTTGCCTCGATCGCGGCCTGCCTATATCAAAGTCGTAATACGAGGAAATTAAAATTAAGAACATATATAAATGTTATGGGGATATTAAAATTATATTAATTGGAATTTAAATAATTTAGTAGGTACAAATAATACGGTACCTACTTATGGTACTAAACTAATATTAATTTAATTTTTCCATAAAATACGTCAGTTAACATAATGACACGCACAAATATGTGACCAGGATATAGAGGCCACTCCTCTCATGCACGAGGTTAATGGTTCAAATCCGGGCACCTATTTAACTTTTTAATTACTATCTACTTTCCGAGTTCAGCTCGGACTTTCCTGACATTGCTGAAGAAAAACATCGAGAGGAAAACTGGCCTTATAGTTTGTTTAAGGCTGAAATCGCCAACCCGTCTTTAGCAAGCGTGCAGTGATCAATGCTAGTGGGGCAGTAATAATAGTCCTTCAGACCGAATTTCGGCCATGGCGGCTAATCTCAACAGCCCAGCTTTCGGGAGATATTATAGTGCACAACAAGTTATACTGGGCTGTAACTAAAAAAATCCTAATGGAAAAACAAAATCGAATAACAAATTTAAATCCTTAAACATGTTTCATCATTCCAGCTGATAGACGTCCACTGCTAAACATAGGCTTACCCCAAGCTCCACCACTTCGACCAGTTATGTGCTTCCTGCATCCAGCCGCTTCTTGCGGTCTTCACAAGGTTTTCGGTCCACCTTGTGGAGGGCATTCCAACTCCTGTTCCGGTACACGGTCGCCCCTCCAAAACCTTTCAACCCCATCGCCCATCTGTTCTGCGAGCATTTTGCCCTGCCAACAGCCACTAAGTTTGGCAATTCTTCGGGCTTTATCGGTTACCTTGGTTCTCTGAAGAGAAACTCCAAGCAGGCAATGCTTATCTCTATTCTATTCATCTCTCTAGGCTCTAGTAGTATAGTAAATAAGATTCTAAATCAGTCAATATTTTGAACAAGGGCTCAAGAGTCAGGTATACACTACATTCGAAGTCATCTTGAAATGTAAATAAAAATTATTAGTGTATTTTAATTAGAATTAAGGCAAATCATAGGCAGGCAGGTCATAGGCAGGTCATTCTTCAATCTTAAACAATAAAATATAACAAGATTCTCGTTAAATCGGTTACCTAAAGTACAGCCATCACGATTACCGCATAAATATAACTTTATATAATAAACCAATTTCGCCAGTCAAAGCGATACTAGGTATTAATTGAGATCCTGGCGGCGAAACTAAACGAACGCGAAAGTTGAATGAATTTTATGACTATAAGGTGGTTATCACACTGCACCGGACACAGTTTTTAACTTTGTACGGAGATGAGTTGCCAGTGTGTTTATACTCTGTGGTTTGTGTACACTAAACAAAGCTTCTAACGTCAAAGTTAAAAACCGCAGCATCGCACACCGTAGTGGAGTTCGGTGCAGTGGGATAACCGCCTGAAAGAATTTTAGTCTTTTTATATTTATTGCGTAGTTTTCTTTTGTTTCTGCGAGATAATATTATTAGTAATGACAACGTTTCTCTAGGAACAGCAAACGACTAAATGAAAAAAAAAATGCCAAAAACAAGATAAGTGCTGTAATTTGACGTAGTGAATTTATGATGGACCACGATCAATACAGCAAATCTTTGACAAAATATAAAACCCGTTCGGAAAATATATCCCAGCAATTTTCTCTGTTAGTTCCAATAAAATTCTATTTTCATTATTCGTTATCTCAACTAAAAGCTTAAGAGAAGTCAAAGCACACAAAAAAACAAAAAGTATACAAATAAAAAGCGCTGTAGTTATAGGTTTCACATACATGCATCGCTTTCGATTATGCTCGGCTCGCGAAATGCAAGCACGTTAAAATGATGCAGTTGCGTGCAAAATAAGGTTGCCACCCTACTGTTAATATACGGTGCCTTTTTTAATTTACTGGCGGAACTTCGGTGTCGGTTACCAAACAACTATAAAACTCAAACAAATTAAGAAAACTGTTAATGGTGGGGGTTAACACTCTAATCTCGCGTAGCTACGTAAAATTTTGATTTCATTAAAACCATTTCTTTTATTTCCACAAATAACGTCTGTGAAGGCAAATCTTCACAGACGTTATTTGTGGAAATAATTTAATAACAGAATTAAAATAAAACAGCCGGGTTTTTGGGTGCGAAATCATCAAATATCTTCTCCCGCTCTGGGTGGAGCAGGAGGGCGTGTCAGACTTTTACTGACTAAAACCCACCCGTGTTCCCTCAGTTGCCTGTGGGCCGCGGTATCTCTTTCGAACTACCCGCACCCCTGGCAGGCACCGGCCCTTGCGGGCCCCATCAGTTGGTCCTGACATCTCTTTGAGGCGCACGTGGAACACAACGCGCCGTCGACCCGGGCTTGGTCGTTACCGACTACCCATTACTCACCGTCCGCAAGCCCGCGCCTACGGTGGCCGGGAATCAGCCTGGGATTCCCGACGCCCAGGGCGTCTCCTGCGGAGGCTTCAGCCGTGAGGGTACATATACTGCCTCTCCCTCACGTGCGCCGCCTCCTTCTTCGTGAGCATCACTGCTTCGCTGAGGGAAGCGACGGCTACCCATGCACTCTCGCTCCGTACCATGGCCTGGACAAGGGCCGGACGCGAGAAATCGCCGCCGCCGATCGCCTCCACAGGGACACGGCGGTGCTCTGCCCAAGCCGGGCAGACCTTCACCGTATCCTCAGGGAACAGCCGGTTAGTTGTGTAACGCAGTAACAGTTGAAATGGGTTTAATTATGACAGTTCAACAACATTCATTACGTTATACCTATACGTTGTTGAGCAGTTAAATTTTTCAAACCAGTGAAGCGATGGATTAGCAATATCCGTCAAAATGATTAAGGTTATGTTTAATAGTGTGTTACGCAATTTGGGTGCTGGTCATACATAATTTGGGTGCTGATCATACATTTTTAGTTAGTTTGGTCTTCACCACTGCCAAAATAATAGGTTAACACGAGATTCTAACCCAGAGACTTCATTGTTTTAACTTTTTTATGTAAGAGAGTGCTAACCCCAGCCTTTAGCCAAAATTGCTTGCCGCTGCTTTAAATAGAGTTATTAACTCTATGATCAATTTGACTTAATTGCTAAAATATCTAATATCATGAACTATAAATTCAATTTTTTTTCATTTTTATTACTTCGATATTAAATAGCATTAACCAAGCTTATTCTCATTGGTAAAATTGCTTATCGAAGGCTGATAAGTGATTTTATTTAGGAATAAATATCCGTTTGATAGCTTTTGTATAGAAAATATGCCAAACTGTCAGATTCATTCTTTAGATAAAAGTTATCTGACTACAGAAAAATCAACCCTTTGTTATGTAAGTAACGAAACTTGAACAAGTAATAAATTTCAGCAAAAATATCTACATACAACACAACATCACGCCTTGTTTCGCACGAGGGTTAGGCAGTGGTGCACATTTAATAATCATATTAATTTGCAAATTAAAACGCGTACAGTGTGATCGCTAATTAAAATTGTAAATGGCAGCTCGCGTGACAAGAACACATCAATTGTTTTGATGTATCGAAGTGCGACAGATATATTAACTTTTTATTTTCAACTAGGTATTTAGAACATGAAAACATTAACATCGGCAAGACTGTTTAAATTAGACATCAGGCGGCCAAGTCTACTAATTTACAAACGTTGAAATGGTGAATTTTTGACAGATTTGGCATACAAAATCTGACAAAAGATCACAATGGCAAACTTTTGTGAACAAGGCGCAGTTTCTCAAATGAAACTGATCGCAATATTAAGGTTAAAAATTAGATATATTGATTGATTGAATGGTTTACGATTGTATGAATATGAATCGCAGGAGTTTACCCGCGCTGGACAATTTGTCACTACAATTTTGCGATAATTTTTGTTCCAGAAACTGGCCCTCAGGCCCCTGGAGTTATCCCAAACTATCTTCATCATCAGACTATGGCAGTCCATTGCTGTATGCCTAATACAGGGGGCAGGGACATCGACGCGCAACCGGTTACCGTGGATTCAGTGCCATTCTAAAAAGCCCCTGCGTCGAAATTTCTCGTCAGTTATTCGGTATTATATCTAACTCTCATATTATTTTTCAAATAAACGTTTGTCGATGGCTATTGAAAAATCAGGCATACTCGTAAATCTCATTAAAGGAAAGCTTCGCGTAAGAACTATGCAAAAGAGTCCGGAATCATGAACCTACCTCAACTTTAGAAGTGAAACGCAACATTTAATCTCAAGAAGCAAAACTCTTTACTCATTCATTCATTTTCAAATATCTTTTTTTATAGACAGAAACAATCAACAAATGCACTTGTCCTAAGGTACATTAACTCATTATAATTTGGGGCACTTTTTGAGGCTAGTAATGCACCTTTCAAAGCTTAACGCAGATTTTAGTTTAAACTGTTAACAACATATACTTAACACGCAATAATCATGGGTACATGATGGTAATTATGCAAATTACATAGTAAGTTATAAACTTATAATTTACTGATTGCAAGGTATAGTAAAAATATATGTTTGAAGTAATTTGCTGATCGCGCGATGTATGTATGTAAATATATAGGGTAAAATCAGGATAGTTGCCCCATGGGTATATAAACTTATAATTTACTGATTGCAAGGTATAGTAAAAATATATGTTTGAAGTAATTTGCTGATCGCGCGATGTATGTATGTAAATATATAGGGTAAAATCAGGATAGTTGCCCCATGGGTATATAAACTTATAATTTACTAATTGCAAGGTATAACAAAAATATATGTTTGAAGTAATTTGCTGATCGCGCGATGTATGTATGTAAACATATAGGCTAAAATCAGGATAGTTGCCCTATGGGTATAGTTGCCCCGATTGTAATTACTCTAGTTTCGCGGATGAATCGCATGCTATTTTATTAATCTATTGAAAGACTCTCCAACTACCACTAAGTTGACCGAGTCGCATGTCTCTGTGAGATTGCATGGGAAGGCAAAGTGCGATCAAAGTTTCTGCGGGATAGATGTCCTGTTGGTCGGCGGGGCATCTATCCTAAACGTAATTTATATGAATTAGGCAACTATCCCCTACGCGGGATAGATGTCCCAATATATAGAGGTGCGCAAAAATCGCTAATACTCTGGAAATATTAAAGATAACGTTTTTTGCTTTTCATTAATTTGAAGATAAAAACCAAAGCATCGGCAAATTTTACAAACAACATATTTTGCTTTTTGTACAGAGAGAGAGTGATGTTAAAAAGTGTGGCAACTATCCGACTTTTCCCCTACTAGTAACCGGGCGACTAGTCAATGATCAGCGGACGGAACCTCTCCGTCGCTTGCGCTCCGATGTCTCTCAAAAAAACTCTTACTAAATGAGACCAAAGTGATAAAAATAAATTTATCATCATGAATAACACACCATCTATCATAAGATGATTAAAAAATTCAATGTTGAAACGAAATATTTTTAAAAATACATAAATATTACATTTACATACCTAATTAGTACACAATACCTACTACTGTGCAATATATATAACATTATGTATTCAACAAATGGGGTTATCGACATATTTGGCTGCACCAGTTACACAGATTTACTAATTTAATCATTAACATAGATTTGGGATTGTGGATTATTCAAAAATTTTGTTTATGACTCCTTCACTCTGAATGACCGTATTACAGAATCTAAATAAGCAAAATTGCTTACATACAAATGTATTCAGTTGATGACGCGTTGGTCTCAGCTGTCAAATGTAGATCGATCGATTGAATTGCTTATTTAGATTCTGTAATATGGTCATTCAGAGTGAAGGAGTCATAAACAAAATGATTGAATAATCCACAGCTGAGACCAACGCGTCATCAACTGAATACAAATGTATTCAGTTGATGACGCGTTGGTCTCAGCTGTCAAATGTAGATCTTTGGCAGTCATTACGGGTAGTTAAGCAGAGGAGAGCAGTGGTGGCCCAGTGCTAATGATTTTACTACAGGTAGTTAGGTTAGAAGCCCGAAAATCTGACAATCAGTCTTACCAACCGTACCCCGTACTAAACAGTTACGGAGGTCAGCTATAGGCAGTAGTGATGGGTCGTTGACGGTTTTTCCGTTAACGTAACGACAACGTTGATTTACATTCGTCAAGTAGTTGATCAACTAGTTAAATTCATCAACGAGTTAACGTGCAACCAATGTCGACTTGCAACGTAAAATATTAATTCATTGAACAGTTTTTATTCAACGCTGCGACGTTCAACGATTTTTATATTGGTATACTTTTCTTAAAATAAATATTTCAATAATCTACTCTTGTGTACGTTACTTAGAGTTCAAATTCTACGACATGACCGTCGCTCGAAATCTATGATGGTATTTTCAACGTGAGTTTTTGCTACGTTTGCAAATTTAGTTTATTTGATTATTAAAAACGAGTTATATTCATAAACGTCGTTGACAAATTCAACTGGTTGATTCATAAACCGTTAAAATTAATACGTTGACAGGAGATCAACGGTTAATTCAACGCCCATCGCTAATAGGCAATCGCTCCATGTGAATTACTGATTTAACGATTCATCAGTAGTTTCTAGTTTTATCCCTGATAATTTATTCATTTATTTGATTAATTGTAATTTAAATGAGAAATTTATATTTATTGACCGTAATTCCATAGTACTTTGTGTGTAGCCTGAAAGAACGAACGTTTTAGTTATTTTCGCTTTAAACCTCATTCGAATTAGCTCCTTAGTATTTATTTTTATCATTATGTAAAGCTTTATACTGACCTGCCTTTAAAAAGTTTTCTAACGCCTGATATAGTTATTACTAGCTTCTGCTAGTGGCTTTGCCCGCGTGGATGTCAGAAATTTACTATTATCGTCATATTTCAACCAATTCAAACAAAATCATAACAAATTATACACCTCAACCTTACTCATAAATCACTGTATCTATCTATTGGTGAAAACCGCATAAAAATCCGTTCAGTATTTTTTAGTTTATCGCGAAGAGACAGACAGACGCGGCGGGGGACTTTGTTTTATAAAATTTAGTGATGTAAGTAGATCGAAGAGTAGTGTAGATCTAGGTAAAAATGTTCTAATAGGTATCTGTAGGTAGGGCTTGTGGCTAAGTAACAACAGCTGCATGGGTCGATCGATCAGGTTAAGCGACGCTTGCCGCGGTTAGTCCGTGGATGGGTGACCATCTTTACATACCAAGACCCCTCCGTGCCTCGGAAAGCACGTTAAGCCGTTGGTCCCGGCTGTCATTTGTGGATCTTTGACAGTCGTTACGGGTCGTCAGACGCCCAAAAGTCTGACAGCAAGTCTTACCAAGGGGTATCGTGTTACCCAGTTACTGGGTTGTGGAGGTCAGATAGGCAGTCGCTCCATGTAAAATACTGGTATTCAGCTGCATCCGGTTAGACTGGAAGCCGACCCCAACATAGTTGGGAAAAGGCTAGGCAGATGATGATGATGATGAGGTATCTGCCGCATATCCACATTTAAAAATAGCCAACTAAGTATGCTCGCGAAAAAATTCCAAAACATATTAAAATGAAATATTTCTTTCTTTATTTAGATTCGATATATTACGCAACGAAGTTCATTGGAAAATTATTGATTTTATGAATATTTTATAAGTTTATAAGATAGAGATATATTGACTTTCACGCACAATTGATTGCCCTTAAATAAAATAATTAAGTTGAAAAACTTGTTATAATTTTCTCCAATTTGTATTAAGTGTGTTATTTGCATGTTATTTAATTTCTAGATTACTTATAATTAATTACTGACTCGTTACTCAGTGTGTGGTGTAGAGGTTGCAAGCGCTACTTCTGATCATGAGGCCTTGGATTCGATTCCCAGCGATTCGATTTCGAGCAAAGTATTATTCGCTTTTTCGATTTGTGCCTTGCTGATTTTATTTATTTAATTTTATTTTATTTTATTCGGGAAACTTACAGCTAACATAAACGATGTTATTAAACAATATGAAACTGAAGGCCATTCACAAGTTTCCACTGATAAACACTTAACTTAAACAACAACAAAAAAGGTCGATAGGTACAAAATAAGGCGTAAATAAAAATGATGGCAATAAGCGCGCCCCTTATTACATGGATGGAACTTAAACATAACTAGCGTTATGCCTGGGCACGCATTACCGTGGCCGACTTTGAAATATCTAAATAAGACTTCGAACCCAAGTCGGCCGGAGCAATGATAATTTTCACAGATGCGGGTTCACGGACGGCCTCAGATCTTAAGAGCATTCATTCCACGCGGGCTGGCAACAACGCATTTATAGTAGTTTTTCGTGATTATTTCATTAAATACAAACAAAAGTACTATTTTTTTTCAGCCATGCACTAGATCGTTGGTTTTTGTAATTATTTTAAATATTAATTACTCTTTCATAAAAAAACATTTAATCGTACTTAGTAATGCAAATAGAAAAAAAATTACGGTATGTCGATTTTTATAACCAAATAATACCAAAATAACTGTAAAAAAATAGCATATAGACTTGAAAATACCAACGATCTAGTGCATGGCTGAACAATTTTTTTACTTTTGTTTGTATTCAATGGAATAATCACGAAAAATCGCCATAAATGCGCCGTTGCCAGCCCGCGTGGGGAGAATGCTCTTAAGTGCGTATGCGGCACCTCCGTACAGAAAATGGCCTACATTGCATCCTGCGCCCTGTCACCTGTACACTTGATGATATTATGACTGCGTCAGTGAGCGGAGTTCACGCAGCTGAATTTTGGGCCAAAGATGTTTGTCAAACTTTCTGCCATCGATACGCTCAGAAGGATAACATAACTGGCGAAATGTGAGTGTACTGTAGGTCAGACCTCTGCCTAACCTTTCGGGGATGTTATTGTTATACAGATACAGGATAGTTCCACTCAATCTGTGTGGTTCTTTTCTCAAAAGACCATTTCAGACACCGATCCACATGGTCTTCACATGATCTGACCAAGATTATGTCTGGACTTTAAAAGAGACTGTGACCTCTGAGTTTGTTTCGGCATTTCTTCTCAGAGTAGTCAGATAGGAAACGCCGACCTCATCTAGTTTAAAAAAATATGATTGACGTGTAAAAGTGTTTGTACAAACCTAGTTACAGAAATAAAATCATTTATCATATTTTATATTATTGACTGTCCGGCTTTGACTGTGACCACCAATATGAGCAGATGCCATGGCGCTTGCAGTCTCGTCTCAACAATAATAACAGCACTTTAAGTAAGTTAAATGCCAAGCAAAGTAAACACGTTACATCGCCTCCTACGTAGATTACATGCGCTTGCGTTTCCAAACGGTCATTACGAGAAGAGCTATTATTACGTTAAGTAGAACCAACTTCTAGAAAATCCATAAGATTTCTGTATCATATCAAAGTTAAATTAGTTAGTTATTTTAGTGTATTTATGAATATTTATTTGTGCTTTTATTTAATTAGATATATAATATCATATTTATAGTTTGTAATAGGTATATATATCTTTATATGTAAATAAGTATTTATTACACGATTTTCGAAATTGCATCATCCACTGTTTGTCTCTGCACCACCCAAAAGGTTGACTGGTGCACACGGCAACTGAAGAAACACGGTTGGGTTTTAGTCAGTAAAATTCTGACACGCCCTCCTGCTCCACCCAGAGCGGGAGAGGTTATTTGATGGTTTCCCACCCTTAACAAAAAAGTCCGCCCCTGTACATTTCTGTACGTGAATTATTTATTATACAAATATAACTTTCGGAATGAATTCTCTAGATGAAGTTAACAAGCGATAAAATCCGTAGCGCAGTTTACAAGACTTAGTACCGCATGTCGACCACTAGGCGACCATGAGTCTAGTAATAGTTAAAACATCCTTAAATTACAGTCTTGATTCCCCCCGAAATTTAAAAATTAAGTACAGTAGAGAGAGGACGTGCAAAGTAACAACCTTGCGATCACACATCCAGACTCGAAAAGCTACTTCAAAGATGGCACTGTATTATATATTTTATTTTCATTTAAAAAACAATCGCTGCATAGTAAAAACAGATCTCATTGTCTCCTGGCTTTTATTGATCATTTTAATTCAGAATTCATTATTACATTCTATAAATTGTTAGTAAAAATACTTAAAACTATGTTAGTAAAATTATTAATTATTTTAAAAATTTAGCTATATAATAATAAATTTAGCTACTTAACATTATAGGGGCACCACCCGAGCAATGAACTGTATTCCAGTGCCTGACAACCGGGCAATCAACCCTTTCCAATATGACATTCAGAAGGCTGTTGGTGCTGCCCCGCACGCAGCGCATCAGGGAGGCCAATCTCTTACGCGCTATCACCCTAAAGCAATCCGTTTTGGCCTTAGCAAATATACCTGATGTACTGCAAAAGCGAGGCAACCCCAACAGCATCCTGAAACCATTACTGTATAGGACCCGTAGGGGATTGAAAGATCCACGCGTATACCGGAGCCATAGGCTGCAGGTATAAAATTACTGCTGTTTTATATAGGGTGTACCAGAAACACTATTGCTATCCTTAAGCACTAAAGATATCAGCTGGTATAGAATCACTATACATAGTTTCAGCTCAAAATAAAATACTCTAAGAATTGATAACAAATTTTCGGTTTCATATGTTTCTTAATTAAATTCAAACCATAACAAACGTGTCACCGCACTACGTACGTCAATAACTTTCCACGTTACTTGCCAATATCACGATAAATCTCTTCCGAACAATGTTTTTATTTCAATTTGAAAAGTTCGGCTTCTGTTATCAATTTATTAAAATTCTCCTAACGTCCGAACATGTAGAGATAGGATTAAAAAACCGTTCCAATATCGTTTGTTATCATCCAAAGAAACCGTGCCCTTGGTATGTATATACCCTTTCCGTTACACGTTGTATAGCTGTTGTTATATACAGTATAAGTTTTTATCCAGTGCGTAAACTGTAACCATGAATTCAGCACATTATTCTAGACACCCCAGCGCAGACATTTTTCGTCGGTAATACAAAAAAAATCGGCTGTTCCATACATTTTGACCGCGTAGGTATTTAACTTTTCTATGAAACAGCTGATTTTTTTTGTAAAACCGACTAAAAATTTCTGCGCTCTAGAATGATATTCTGAATTCATGGTTACAGTTTGCGCACTAGATAAAAACTTATCCTGTAAAGTATGTTATGATAATAAACGCAATTTATTACTCGTCTTTTTCAGTATTTCCTAAAACACCGACTATGGTGGCGACCGTTACCTTGTCCTACTGATCGGTTCTCGAAATTCAACATTTATACACTACCACGTGGAAAAGTAGTACAGCACTTCAGGGCTATTGTTTTCGATCTAGCTCTCTGATGTAATTTCTAGTTTTAACACAGCAATTTCTCTGGTCATACCGTTAATGTCTGTCGTATAGAATCACTTATCTGCTCGTAAACCCATAAAAACAAAGCCGAAAACATTAAAACACATCTATACATGTAAACATCTATACATCTATCTATACATATAAATAAAATTGGAGTGTCTGTTTATAATATTAAAATAACCGCTTTTTGCTACATGCTTGTGAATATATATACGGTACATATACCAAAATAAGATTTTTTTCAATTTTTGTCTGTCTATACGTCTGTCGGTCTGTCTCTCTGTCTGTCTGTCTGTTTGTTCCCGCTAATCTCTTAAATGGCTGGACCGTTTGACGGGACTTTCACTAGCAGGTAGCTGATGTAATAAGGAGTAACTTAGACTAACTTACTTTTATTTTAGAATTTTTATTTGTTTTTAGTGATTTATAAATTATAATAATAAAAAAAACTATTCCGCGCGGACGAAGTCGCGGGCACAGCTAGTATATAATATATTCGATTGGTGTCCATGTTCATAATATATCATATATAAAAGTCTCTACAAAAGTTTTCACATTCCGTTCAAAAGAATAATTAAAAAGAAACTTGAAGATATGTTCAAATTCTTATCTTCACTTCGTTTGGAAGTCACCCGACATAAGAAATCGATCATAAATTAAAAATTATGTTGTAAATCCGATCGATGTTCGTATTATCGATAACGGTATGATCAAGAATGTGTTCTGTCTCTGTTGATCTTGTAATCTTATTTAAGTCACTGGCTGAGCCGGGTACAGTCGAGTTCATTAATATATTGGCACTGTCAAGGATTCAAAATATTGTGAGCGTTGGATAGCTCAATAAAATCTATAGATCACAAATATGTCCTCATGTGAACGGTTCAATAATATATCTGTGCATAAATACGGCAATAATATGAAAAATAATGGGAAAAAGCAGTCACATATTAATGAATCTAAATCTTGAACACAATTAAATGATGCTTATAGTTGTATTACTTAGTGTACACTATTATGAACTTTTTGACGTTCATATATTTTTGAAGCCTTAAAGGGTCAATATATTAATGAACTCGACTGTACAAAGTATTTTCTCTGTGGTAAAAAATATACGTGATGATGACTTGGCAGCCATTGGCAGTCTTTCGGGGGATGGAACTACTCGTCTAGTCAACAGAACTCGACCAAAATAGCACAAAAAAGATGTTCTAAATCAACCAATTTAGATAAGTGGGTACTTACTTAAAAGCGTTGTTTAAACTTAAGTACTGACGTTAGTGAAACCATTTTTTTGACATTGAAACTTGTCTTAATTTTAAGCGACGTTTTTTGGGTATAACATGGTATTGAATTTTTGTATGAAACAGTAGCTATGTATATTTTTATATCAGATCAGCCATGGTCTGATTTGGAATTATATTATAGAATAAAAAAAAAAGTTTTGGATTGTAAAGCGCATATCCATTTATTTAGCTGTACTAAATAAATGGATATGCGCTTTACAATCCAAAACTTTTTTTTTTGTAATTCTGTTATACCACACCACTACATACAACATTGTCCAGTGTGATTATTGCCTATCTATTGTAGGTAAAAACCTCTCAGCCAAGTTTTACCTACTGGCATAGAAGCGTGGGAATTGGCACAAGATAAAAGAGCCTAAGACCAGCAGTGGGTCTTCAGGCTGTGGATAATGACGATGATGACTGTCTGTCTGTCCATGCATCCTTGAAATATCCTTCTCATTCCAAGTTGCACAAACATCAAAACCTGGTCATGTTTTTTTTTTAATTTATGTATGTATGTCTCTTTGTTACTATTCTTGGAAAGAAATTAGAAATCGAAACAATGACATTTCAAAAGCTACTGGTTTTTGAAAACGGTTTTGCATTTTGAATTAAGTAGCCATTGAGCAGATTTGATTAGCAATACGTGACTCTCACATTATGTTCGAATTTACATTCAGTTTGATTTTGAATATGGGTTCAATTACATTCCAATTATGATTTGGAGCCTTTGTATTATGTATGCCGGTTTCCTCACAATGTCTTCCTTCGGCGTTTTGAGAGCTGGTATGTCCTTGTACCAAAAATTCTAAGACATGTGACATCTACCGACCCGCACTGGGACCGCGTGGTGGATTACGGCCCACTCCCTCTCATTGAGAAGAAGCCTGTGCCCCAGCAGTGGGAATATTATAAGCTGATTTTGCTTAGATTCAAATCAAAATGGCATCTCCTCATTCAATTTTTTTCTCTTTAGTGAAAAATTACATCCATATCGAAAACGTTATCTTTTTAAATGAGCAGTAACAGCAGGTATACAAAAAGATAAATAAAACATAAATCTCAAGTGGTGATATATTATTCAACTTTCTGTGTGAGCAATAAACATGTTTACATCCAATGAAAGTGAAGACATTACCGCACAAATCAACAAATTCTTAGAAGCGCCATCTCAATTCGCTATAAATCTTAGTATTTACAGCACAAAGGACGTGATACCACAGCCTAGATAGAACCAGTATGATAGCACATAAACCCACTGCCCAGGTTACTGTACTGTGGCGCAGAAACGCTGCATTTTGTCATAACGGTGCAAGGGTGGATTGTAGGTTAGCCGCTTTTACTTATAAGTGAAGTTATAAAGTTAAAGATATGCTGGTTGGTTTAAATGCCAGCCTAGATTTTAGAGTAGATCTCAGACTGTATCGTTCTTGTGAGGATCAATTTATTAATAGAAGACGTATTTGGGTTAAGAAGGTTGCGGTAATGACGGATATAAGAGCAACAATTATTAAGAAAGTTGACGTAATTTGAAGCGAGAAGCCTATCAGAGTTACAAATGATATTTTAGATTGTTGGTGCCTCGGCTACATGAAAAAGATGTTGGCAGCTGATTTTGTTTCGTCATTTCTTCCCAGGTATCAGACAGGAAATGTCGACTCTGTCGACCTTATTTCTTTTTATATGACGTTTAACAATGATCCGAAATCCTATTTACAGAATATAAAATTTCATTTAATAATTATGTCATGTTAGAAACATACAAAGCATATTATCTGTATTTCTGTATTAAATATTGGGACAATGGTTCTTTTTGGGTGAGAAATCATCAAATAACTTTTCCCGCTCTGGGTGGAGCAGGAGGACGTATCAGATTTTTCTGACTAAAACCCACCCGTGTTTCCTCAGTTGCCTATGTGCCACGGGCCGCGGTATCTCTTTCGAACAACCCGCACCCCTGGCAGGCATCGGCCCTTGCGGGCCCCACCAGTTGCTGACATCTCTGACAGCGCGCGTGGAACACAACGCGCCGTCGACCCGGGCTTGGTCCTTACCGGACAGCGAGCTACCCATAACTCGCCGTCCGTAGGCCCGCGCCTATGGTGACCGGGAATCAGCCTAGGATTCCCGACGCCCAGGGCGTCTCTTGCGAAGGCTAAGGCCGTGAGGGCGCATGTACTGCCTCTCCCTCACGTGCGCCGCCTCCCTCTTTGCGCGCAACACTGCACTATCGCTCCGTACCATAGCCTGGACCAGGGCCGGACGCGAGAGATCGCCGCCGCCGTTCGCGTCCACGAGGACACGGCGGTGCTCCGCCCAAGCCGAGCAGACCTCCACCGTATGCTCTACCGTGTCTTCAGAGTGATCTTCGCAATGGAATGGACCCAGGCGTTTCCTCCCGCTTTATCCGAAACAGGAACCTCCCGAAACAACCGTGTCCGGTGAGGACCTGCGTCAGGCGGAAGGTGAGGATGCCGTGCCGCCTCTCAAGCCACTCCTCAAAGAGGGGACTTAACCGCCGCAATCGTGGCGTGCCCAATGGTTGCATAGCTTGCAGCGAATATAATTACTACAAAGATATAACTGCAATGAATCCATTTTTTTTTCCTATTATTTTAAATAGACAAAGCTTTGCAAAAAACTAATTAAAATATCCATAAAAAATGGTAGACGATGAATATAATTTTAATCAAAACACAGAATTCGCATATATTTATTTCCTCAAGTTCACGACTCCGATATATCAACGTATGTCCTAGTATTAAGTTATCCACTTGAATACTAAGCATATCTTATGCATTATGCAAATCATAATTAATATAGTAGTCGACAGTAATAATAGCTGCTATCTTGTTAATCTCATGGCTCGGATTGCCAGCGTCGTTAACTACTTAGGTTATATAATATTGTTGATTGTCTGCTAGTTTGTTTCCCATTTAAATCTTTGTGATGATTAAAATTGGCTACGTTTAGCATATTTTTGTTAACTATTTTCCAATTAAAGTCCATGGAATGATCCAGTATCTATGAATGAATTACTAAGCTACAGCAAATTATTGAATGTCATCTCCGCGCTCATCATAATCTTTACCATACGTCTCTATTAACCGCCATCTCAGGAGTGACTTCATTTCCTTGCCCATGTCATCTTTCAAACAGTCCATCCATCGTATATTTGATCCTTTCCTTAATTCATCATTCTCAAAACTTCCCTCATGACAAGTTTCTCCATCCATCAATATTGTATTGTGACTTGAGACTGCATAAACTGGAGTCCTCGATGCCTCTGCTACTTTTCTGCTAACTCTTATATCTTTGCTTTCTTCTGCAACACAATTACATTTTTTGTTCTTTCTAAATCTGTCTCGTCTGCTTTCTCTATAAGTATTGTTTCCTTTTAATCCCGTTAACTTCATTACTTCTTTTTTCTTAGCTCGTTTATTATGTTCTGCTCCATCTTCACCATCATTAATAGGGTTGTATGTGGCCACAACTATAATAACAAAAATCAGAGACCTCATCATTCAGGAGGATGCACTAAAGTAACACACGAATTTGTGTTTTCACGTTTTTTTTTTTTAGCAATTTGCGAGTCAGGGTCAGGTTCTATGTAGACTAAATTCATCAATACAACCAAATGTAGTTCATATAATCCCCATTGAATGACTCTTTCAAGAAATGGTATCGTTTACAAAAAGCCAGCGACCACCACATTGGATAGATATATCTACAAACCGGTAAAACACCATCGGTTGTTACAACCACAAACCGGTTTACTTTATTCAAATTAAGTAATTTAGGCATACCGTTTATATAAGTATTCATAATTCATTTTCGATTTCGTTGATCATAATGTTATTAGAAAAGTTTTATATACTTGCTTATTTATTATCTAAGTTATTTCACTTTTTATTTCAACATTTGTAGTGAAAGTTAGTTCGCAATGAAGACGAAATTTAATGTGTTGGTAATTAATTCAGTGTTTTACGAGGCTTTGTGATGGACGGCTTGTATTATTATAGTTATTTGAGAGAGAATGAAAAAAGTATATTGTGCGGTATAATAATAATTTTGTGAGTCAGTGAGGGAAATCACAATTTCTGTATCACGAAGGTCGAGTCCATTTAGAAGGAGGCATTTTTTTTTATCGTACCGATTGAAGAGCTTGTGTACAAGCCCACGACAGGCGAAAACAAATGCTTTAAAGTTTGGGTATCAAGTATCAATCACAATGAATGTTCAAATCTCTTGTTGCCATACTTCATAACCTGCATAGCCTTTACCCAACTGTATTGAAGTCAGCTTCCAGTCTAACCAGATGCAGCTAAATACCAGTATTCTACATGGAGCGACTGCCTATCTGAACTCCACAACCTATACTTGGAATCAGTAACTTGACAGTTGAAGGGTTACCAGATTATGACAAAAAAAAGATAGTGAGGTGTTGTAAGAATGAATGAAATTGAATGAACTTAAAATAATATAGGTACTTATATGCAAAAAAAAAATATTTCAAATTTGAAAACTTGTCTCAAAAATATGATATGCATTATTAAAAATAGTAGATTTTTTTTATATATTCTTATATTCCACATGTTACGAACGAATTCTAAAAGTTTTATAACGAAATTAAAATTAAACCATTTTTATCATTCATTCTTTACGCAAAATCGTTCACTACCCCAACACTATAAATTTTTAGTATGGTAACATTATTTTTCTTCGAACGGTCAAGTTACCGAATACGATTATTAGTCCAAGTATAGTTACTGGGTAATACGATACCCCTTGGTAAGACTGTTGGTCAGACTTTCGGGTTTCTGACGACACGTGACGCCTGTCAGATGCGATTTCTGAGGCACGGAGGGATGCATTTAAAGATTATCCCAAATATGGTCATCCATTCGCGGACCAGCCAAGGTTAACCTGGGTAATTGAGTGTACCAACTTAAAAAACAAGTTGCCTGACTCGTAAGTTAATTCAAGGACAAATCTTGAATACAACTTTTAGTAAAATGTAGAGCATTATTTTGCAATTAAGAAGCCACTAATAGTATTATGTAAAAATGTCCATTCGGGTTTTGTCAAAACCATGTCATTACCAACAAATTAACACACATCGCAGTCCATAACTGGACATACGACTTTCGCATATTTTTCCCATCGTAAAGTAACTTAGGCTAAGGTAATATCCACTGTCACTTTTAACGATTACATCTTTTCATTCGACATCAATCATTTTTTCGTATTATGATGATTTCATTGAGACATATTACGTTCAATTTAGATTCTATATCAATAAATTATTTATAACTAATATCTTTGGTTCAAAGAACTGCTATTTATATTTTGGTCGTTAATTTAAAATATAAAGGAGTGTGAAAGTCGGGTAGATTGATAAAAATACTTTATGATGATAGACTATCGTTTGCTACTAATATGAGCATTCCTAAAGCAATCGTTTTAGTTAAATAACTATGAGAAACTTGTAACATAATTCACCCATGTCATTGATCATTGAACACAATTTTCGTTCAAAACAAATTCTCAGGACTCAAGACGCAGATTCAGGTAGAACGAAGCACGGGAAACCTGCTCAGGTGGAGATTCATACATGACACGGCCCTGGAGTGTCAATGTGGTGCTGTCCGAAAAAAATGGGGTCCTAATTATCGTGACCAGCGCAGCGTGTACTGTTGTCTGCACGCTACAGGAGTTGATGAACGCTACTGAAAGTGCCAAGCTTGTAGCCAAATTCTTGGCGGACTTTATATCGATAGCTATTGACATGCTAAGAAAAATCCTCTGTGCTTTGCAAACCTTTTTCAATACCTACCTTAAAGAAGAAACAAAATGGGATTTTCTATGAAGGTATCTTCATAGTGTGGGCTTTTGCCAGTCCTATGAAAAAAGCGCTTTTAATTGAGTCCTGTGTTGTGGCATTTGTTTTGAATGCATATCGTGTCTCGTTGTATAATGATACACCATCTTTTATCGTTAGTAACCCGTCACCATCGTTGTTTGATCAGAAGTTCACGTGTACTGTCTTTTTTTTTTTTTTTTGGGTGGGAAATCATCAAATAACTTCTCTCGCTCTGGGTGGAGCGGGAGGGCGTGTCAGACTTTTACTGACTAAAACCCACCCGTGTTCCCTCAGTTGCCTGTGTGCCAGGGGCCGCGGTATCTCTTTCGAGCAACCCGCACCTCTGGCAGGACGTGTACTGTCTTAAAGTTGATAATACTTCTGATAATCATCAAGGCCAGTCATATATTCCGCTCACCAAAATTAGTTTACCGACAAGCTACCGTTAAAGCTGATTCGGTAGAAAGTTAATCCAAATAAATGTATGTGTTAAGTTACAGTAAATACTTTCGAAGCTTTAAATTATTGCAACTTATGACTGCGGCCGGTTGAGACACTGACATTGGCATTTAGGCTAAATTGATCATATAACACACTGATGCTGTTAATGGATTTCTCGAGCCAATTGACCACCCTTAAAATTTATCACTATTTATTTTTTGTGTCAGACTTTTACTGACTAAAACCCACGCGTGTCCCCTCAGTTGCCTGTGTGCCAGGGGCCACGGTATCTCTTTCGAACAACCCGCACCTCCATTACCCACTGGAGTCTTAATTTTCAGGAGCAGCACCTCGATTTAATGGTTGGAAATCGCCAACAAGCTGATACTGATAGTTCAGCGCTATTTCCTTTTTTGTAGTTACAAGAGGCAATTAACGTCTTGAGGTTGAACCGGCTTGATAATTATGGGTAAAAAATCACGCTTTTGTAGTTAGCAGAACTAAAAAATAGTAAATAAATAATAGTTAAAAAAACTTAAAAACACGCTTTAAAAACCAAACTAAAAAAGTAGAAAATAATTTAATTCTATTAAAAAGCGTGGGGTGCTTGATATTAATTGATTATAAAAATACCTCAAAAAGCTCTACTTTTTTAGTTTGGTTTTTAAAGTGTGTTTTTTAGTTTTTTAAACTATTATTTATTTACTATTTTTTAGTTCTGCTAACTACAAAAGCGTGATTTTTTACCAGCAATGTGACTGTACAACGTGTAACGGAAAGGGTATACCCTTTCCGTTACACGTTGTACATACCAAGTGCACGGCTTCTTTGGATGATTTCAGACGATATTGGAAAGGTTTTTTAATCCTATCTCTACATGTTCGGAAGTTATGAGAATTTTTAATACCTTGATACCAGAAACCGCACTTTTCAAATTGAAATGAAAATATTACTCGGAAGAGATTTATCGTGATATTGGCAAGTAACGTGGAAAGTTATTGACCTACGTAGTGCGTTGATAAGTTAGTTATGATTTGAATTTTTTTTAAACATATGGAACCGAAAATTTGGTATCAATTCTTAGAGTATTTTATTTTGAGCAGAAACTTTGTATAGTGACTTCTATACCAGCTGTTATCTTTAGTGCTTAAGGATAGTAATAGGGTTTCTGTTACATCCTGTAGATATATAACATTCCTACTAAAAAATCTGTCTGTTTTGTTTTAGATTCTATCTGAACCAAACCTAACAATCTACAATCTTAGACGCATCGAGTTCGGTACCACTAACGGCAATAAGTACGTGCACACATCTACCGACAAACACTTTAAAGATCATTTCAAATCATTCGGAATAAACGACTTTTGCCGAAGTTTTCCGAACTCTTCCAACTTTCGAGCTGAACGAATTCGTTTTAGCTGCGTAATTGGTCCGTCCCTAAAGTGAGATGTTACTTGCACATTGACATGGTTTGGTTTAAGTACTAAAAGGTCATTATCAAGAATGATTCGTCACACGATATGTTGAAGGGCCGAGAGAAAATGATCAATTCCATTTGTAGGTAAAAATTGTGGTGTGGTGTGGGCGAAACCTTTCTATGTTATATCGATTCAGAAATAAAGTAAGAAATTGGTTTAAAAAAGCGCCATTAACTAGCACAAGGGCAAGTACCACGTGGTGGGATTATAGCTGGGCTTGATAAAGCAAAACTTTACTTGTCAATGAAGTGGGGCAAAATATGCCAGTCATTTTTTCATTGATGCAGTGGGACTACATAAAGTGTTTGTGTTTTGGCGAGAAGGTATCTTTTTTGGTTTTTGGTAGCCATATTGTTTCCCACTGCGCCTAAGGCCTCCCTTTTTTAAACGCTTTATATTAGCTTCACCTGTATATAATTATGTTTGTTTGTATGTTTGTAACCGACTCCTTTGGGCGCGATTTGACCCACTTTAAATGGTCAAATTTCATTCAGACTTTGTAGACTTATTGAGGACCGATGACAATTCAATAATTTCAAAAAAAAATAAAAAATAGAAACACGCTTTTGTAGTTAGCAGAACTAAAAAATATAAAATAAATAATTAAAAACTTAAAAACACGCTATCAAACCAAACTAAAAGTAGGAAATCATTTAAATCTATTAAAAAGCGTAGGGTGCTTGATATTAATTGATTATAAAAATACCTCAGAAAGCACCCCACGCTTTTTAATAGAATTAAATTATTTTCTACTTTTTAGTTTAGTTTTTATAGCGTGTTTTTTTAGTTTTTTAAACTATTCTTTATTTTTTCCTTCCATACATAGAGATTGTGAAGTAGTGATTTCGTGCAAGTCTTCCTTTTTTCCTTTCATACCTCTCTGCTTTCCTACCATAACTCTCTATTTTCCTACCATACCTCTCTACTTTCCTACCATAACTCTCTATTTTCCTACCATACTTCTCTACTTTCCTACCATAACTCTCTATTTTCCTACCATACCTCTCTACTTTCCAACCATAACTGTCTATTTTCCTACCAAACCTCTCTGCTTATCTACCATACCTGTTTTTTCGCCTACTATTCTCTCTTTATTTTCCTACCATACCTACCTCTCTGTTTATTATCTACATTACTGTCAATAACTGACCAAAGATTACTTAAACATAAATGTTTACTTACTCCACTGCCAAGGTCTAATTCAAAAGAACTTGTGAACCGCGCATCAATAGCTCCACATGCACAATTATTGAAATTTTCTCATAAATTCATGCTATTAAAATTTTCTCACATGCTAATTCTGCGCACGCAATCTTATTAGACCAAGCAATGCTAATAATAACATACAATTCACTTAGCGTAGTTGGCATTATAGATAATTACCGTAATTTAGTGACACTTCGATAGATTATACTGATATTTAGACCAGCTTGCGTGACACTAACTGTTAGTAGCACTAAACATCATTATATCTCTGTCAATCGTTCTAAGTTTACTGAGACGGAATGTTGATTTAGATAACTACTTATATTTAGCGTTAATTACGTGTGCGTTACCCAGGCCAGATGTTGTCGAAAATGGTCATTTGAATCTTATAGATAATTAGTTTTGCGGCTTCTGTAATTGTTGCGCACATTTTTAAATTTGTTGCGCTTATAGTTTTTTAATTATTTCTCAAAAACATTTCCTGCTGGCGTAACGTTACCCCAGCCAGACCTTTTTCTTTCTAATGGGAATATTTAAATAATTACTAGCTATAAAATTAGTTGTCTAGATGAAGTAAATGTTGTGCCTTATTTTGTATTTGTTCTTTCATCGGTTGCGAAGTTATTCGAGATTTTGCTGGGGTAACGTTTTTGGTTTTGCTAGATCTTTGAAATGGTTCAAAATCAAAATCAATCAAAATCAAAATATTTTTATTTCACATAAACCTGCAAGGGCACTTATGAAACGTCAGAAGCTAGGTGCACGGTTCCAATTTGTCGCTTCCTATGGAGAAGAGCCGGCAAGAAACTCCACGGTTACTCTTTTAAAAATAATTGGATTTTATAATGTTTTCAAATTACAGTGATATTAGGTATGGGAGGACAGTGCAGGCCTGTCAATAAGTACCAGGTACTTAGAGGAATGAAAATAAAGAACAGAAACTGTAGGCCTACAACGTTCTCTCATTCACAATATGTAAAAGAATCTACATAAGTAAAATCAACCTATTTAAACCAAGTGATATGATTTCCATGAGAATCACTAATAAATACTCGATATTACAAGGGTTGTATAATGTCAAATAATGACGAGAATATGTCAGAAAGTGTAAAAAATAAAATAATTAAAATTAACATTGTAATTTGGAAGCAGTTAATAGACGCTCACAAAGTTATGGTGCTAATGAGTTACCAGGGAAGCCACATGTGCAGAAGGAATTAATGCCAAACTTCCTTGTCTTCAACGTAGTCTTTTATCTTATAATATGCTTTGCTTTATGCTGGTTAAGCGGATTCTTATCATATTTTGTACATGGCTTCTTGGGAATTAGTTTAAATTTGTTCTGCAATAAAAAAACCAAAATAATACATAGCTTAAAGGTTATTTCATTAAATAGAAAAACACTTCAATTGGTCCCAGCACTCTCAATAAGAGCTCTAAAGACTTACTTTAAACATTATTTTAAAGCTTGTAACTGCCTTCAAATGTACGTGAAGTTTCATTAGTATCCTGTAAGTATTTAACAAGTTATGATGATATTGAGTTCTTCACGAGCACGGTCTTGATGCGCGCGGTGTTATTTGGCCACTGGATTGGATATATGAACTGAATGTTATGTCAATTATTAGTTTTTTAGTTCAGTTGTATATCAGTAAAATTTCAGCTCAGTACATTGGATAATTAATGAGATAATACGATTAAAGTCATCAGGAAGTGAATGACCGTGGTAACCCGACCAAGTTTAGGTGGTTACGAAAAGCGAAAACGCAGAACATTATACTATCTTTTGAAATGTTTAGTATAATACACCTTACAATTTCGGTACAGACGCGTACACTGTTAAATACATTAATAATATAATAATATCTGTACTATGAAAACATTATTATTATCTTCCAGTTGCACAAACTTATCAAAAATCACTGATATAACATGTCGTTCGGTGGGACGCGGAAGGGGTGGGGTGAAGGGGCGCATTGTTTGCATATCGCACTAAACATGCTCCGTAATCACATAATTCATCTTGTAGAGTGCGCATGCGTTTCGGCATGATGGACGCGGTGATGGCGACATAATACCTACGTATGAGTGTGGTGGCGACTATGGCTGCGTGGTGAAGTTATAAAAAATATCGTTTGACGTTCTCCTCTACGTCTGTATATTATCTATACAAGTTTAATAATACTTTAAAAGTTCAATTGAAATGGTTATATTACCTGTCAATAAAAATTATTTCATAATCACGTAGTTTTTTTTAAACTTGTGTACATGTCTGTACTAAATTTGTAACACTATCCTACATATTTTAGAAGGTACCATAATGTTTTGCGTTTTCGCTTTTTCGTAACCACCTAAACTTGGTCGGGTCACCACGGTCATTCACTTCCTAATGACTTTAATGGTATTATCTCATTAATTATCCAATGTACTGAGCTGAAATTTTACTGATATACAACTGAACTAAAAAACTAATAATTGACATAACATTCAGTTCATATATCCAATCCAGTGGCCAAATAACACCGCGCGCATCAAGACCGTGCTCGTGAAGAACTCAATATCATCATAACTTGTTAAATACTTACAGGATACTAATGAAACTTCACGTACATTTGAAGGCAGTTACAAGCTTTAAAATAACGTTTAAAGTAAGTCTTTAGAGCTCTTATTGAGAGTGCTGGGACCAATTGAAGTGTTTTTCTATTTAATGAAATAACGTTTAAGCTATGTATTATTTTGGTTTTTTTATTGCAGAACAAATTTAAACTAATTCCCAAGAAGCCATGTACAAAATATGATAAGAATCCGCTTAACCGTTTCAAAGATCTAGCAAAACCAAAAACGTTACCCCAGCAAAATCTCGAATAACTTCGCAACCGATGAAAGAACAAATACAAAATAAGGCACAACATTTACTTCATCTAGACAACTAATTTTATAGCTAGTAATTATTTAAATATTCCCATTAGAAAGAAAAAGGTCTGGCTGGGGTAACGTTACGCCAGCAGGAAATGTTTTTGTGAAATAATTAAAAAACTATAAGCGCAACAAATTTAAAAATGTGCGCAACAATTACAGAAGCCGCAAAACTAATTATCTATAAGATTCAAATGACCATTTTCGACAACATCTGGCCTGGGTAACGCACACGTTAATTACACTTGCAAGTTGCATGATATACCGTCAATCAACGCAGTCTATAGTAGTCCACTGCCGGACATGAGTGCTCAAGCTGAGCATCAACACCTACAGGGTCACGTGAGGGAGAGGCAGTACATGCGCCCTCACGGTCGTAGCCTTCGCAGGAGACGCCCTGGGCGTCGGGAATCCCAGGCTGATTCCCGGCCACCGTAGGCACGGGCTTGCGGACGGCGAGTAATGGGTAGCTCGCTGTCCGGTAAGGACCAAGCCCGCGTCGACGGCGCGTTGTGTTCCACGCGCGCCTCAAAGAGATGTGCTGACATCTCTTTGAGATATCGTGGCCCCTGGCACACAGGCAACTGAGGGAACACGGGTGGGTTTTAGTCAGTAAAAGTCTGACACGCCCTCCTGCTCCGCCCAGAGCGGGAGAAGTTATTTGATGATTTCCTACCCAAAAAAAAATACACCTAAAATGGCAATGCCTTTAATTTTGCCAGGTCAACAACTTTAATTACGTCATTAACTATGTTGATTTTCCAAACATATGAAGCGATCGATTAGCAATTTTGAAATAAGTGTGTTATGCATTTAGGATGCCAGTGCTCCATCCTTCGTAATCCAATACCTACATAGCCACCACATCGTCAAACCACTGTGCGGTAAATTTTGTATTTTGTTTAACTTCATGCCAAGAGCAAAATATTGTGAACAATATCGATGTGATCTATTGTAAATTTACCGTGTATTGACACTTTGTCATTTGTTTTTTCTTAATTGCTCAGTAAGTCGTTTGAAACGGAATTCTCGCACAAAAGGCGGCTAATGCTTCCTGCAATAATTTACTGACAACCTGAGATGGACAAAATGGATTGCTAAATGAGGAGAAGTATTTTCGCAGTAGGTTCCAACCCATGGCGGCCATTACTCCCATTCTTACCAGACCACGTATTGGACAGTCGTTGCACACTCAAATACACAGCAATTATAAACTACAACGATCGGACAGAAGTTACATTATGAGTACAGTCCGTCACAGAAGTGTTTCAGCCCGTTACGTTTAATTAAGTTCAATATTTATTGAGCGGCACCCGGAAAAGTGTTTTCGGGAACAAAATTGAAACATTTTTAAAATAAACTCTTAAGTTATTATCAGTCTACAGCTAAATACAGTGTGTTTCCTTTACTAGTTGTCCCTACAGATGTTGTCCTCTCAAAATTACGCTTGCTAATATGACCGGCACGCTGTCACTTCAGGCTATCGATTGTGATGTACAAAGTTCTTCGTCAGATTACTTTATTCTGCATTTCAAGTAAACTTATTTATTTATTTGTTTGTGCATCAGTGCATCTCCGCTTTGTTTAAACGTCATTTCCTTTTCCTTCATTTAAGAAAACATTTACCTAATTTATTATGTCAGTTTCTTGGGCAACCATAAGACTGTCCCTATATCTTTACATAGTATAAAAACAAAGTCGCTTTGCGTGTCTGTACGCTTAGATCTTTGAAACTACGCAACGGATTTAAATTCGATTTTCATCAATAGACAGAGTAATTCAAGAGGAAGGTTTATATGTATAATACACCGACCTCTACGCGGGCGAAGCCGCTGGCAAAAGCTAGTTAACAATAATGTAAATTTTCAGATTTATCTACCATGGAACGACAACCTAAAACAGGCCATGAAATACTTCGACATGGGAATCACGTTTTGGAAGGGACTGGAGACAGAAGCAAGATCAAGAAAGCGGCTAGCGACATTTACAAAAAACCAGAAACTGATAGCAGCGAGAACTCAGAAGACGATCATGAAAACAACAACACAGAACATAGCGAAGCAACGGCATAGAAAAGAGCTAAGAAAACAGTTGAACCTACCCAAGAAGCTCGACCTGAATCAACATGCCCGCGACGTCGTGAAATGATGCCCTCCTATAAATAAATACCACCCGACTCTCCACTAGTCCAATGCTTACTCAAGGATGCATATCCGGTAGGCTCGCAATCCTTTCCTATCCTAAGGGCACGTCTACCTGACCTTTACCGCGCCCCACGGTCTACTTCTTGATTTGTAATTGCCTCTGTAACGCCATGAAGCATGAGGCTCCAGGGGCTAGTGCAAATCTTGGGGTTCATTCGATTAATTGAGTCTGTTGAAGCCACGCTGGGATCGTTGTATTTCATTCATTCATTCAAAAATCTTGCTAATAAATAACATTAAAAATCATATTTAGGTATCTACTGAGCGTAGTAGTGAAATTTTAATTGCTTGCGACCCGTTGTTACTTCGACCAACTGTAGGATATACAAAACGCCAGAAAGTTAAAAGACATTGAGACATTGCATCCCAAAAAATTGTAAGAGGTTCATGAATTTTGATCATTTGAACGACATAAAGTTTTTAAAGTCAAATATTTCAAATCAGTCATACATATTTCCCTTTTAGAAATCTTCGCGACTTACGTAGACAATTCACTTCAACATAATCTTCACAAAAAAAAAAAACAAGGAAGTCACACCAACTTTTAATATAACCCGGTTAAAAATACTGCCAACACAACCTTAACCTGCTTAAAACAAAAGAAGTCCAAACAATGCTTGCACCGTAAGCGTTACGTACTCGACGGTACTTGCGCGTACGCATCGCCGTGCGCTTCCTACTAGGAACTTGCTCCTAATCCGTTACATGCGCGTGATTGACGCTCGCAAAATGATTACAAATGTTGTACTCGACATTTGTAATCATTTCGTTAATGAAGCTGGAGTAATTAGTGAGCAAACTGGGAGTTGAAGATGGATTGTGAAAGACCAACGGTCGATTTTCTGTGTAGAAATAAGATTATAATATCAGCTACGACTGAAATTATAAGTATACACAGGGTGTAAGGTTAAACGCTTCCGAAAACAAAGACAGGTGATAGGACTAATGATTCTCGATACAGTACCATAAAAAAATCTAGTTTAAAAAAAAAAGTATCTATATTGTTTTAGGATTTTTTGTAGACTATGCTGTCAGAACAGTTAAATAAACCATTATTTGAGATTAAACACATTTAAAAACGAGCCCAAGTCCAGGCGGCGACTAGGTTTAGGCATCCTTTGTAAAGCGCCGCCAAAATAAAATAAGTAGAAACATTACGGAAGCGTCGAACGTTTAAATTGATGCAAAATAACCAATTTAAGAAGAAAGGTTATTGGTATCCGTTTGCATTTAGGTTGTAGACCTACTTTCTGGCTTCGGAAGCGTTCCCCTTACACCCCATAGACTCTGAGCAGTCAGCCAAATTCAAATTTGATATTCGTGATCTATGGTGAACATGAGAAATCAGTAGATTTTTTTTAATTCCATGGGAATTTCCGTTGTTCAATTGTGAACAGCGTTTATAGTCCTATAAACGCTGTTCCCAAAATCCTTATAAATATTACTGTAGGAGGACTCGATGTTAGATGCGGTACGGAAGTGCATCGAAAGGTTCTGATTTGCTATGCTGAGCAGAATACAGGCTATCAAAGAGCTTCAAAATATTAATTCTTTAGACAACTGATGGTACAATGGTATTTGAAATATGTTTTTTTAAATACTTCAATAGATTTTGGAATACGCTTTGATTTTTATTTAGGTCAGTCAATCCATCATCTGCTTCTGATTATCCTTTTCCCAACTATGTTGGGGTCGGCTTCCAGTCTTACCTGATGCAGCTGAATACTAGAGTTTTATATGGAGCGACAGCCTATCTGATCTCGACAACCCAGTTTCTGGGTAATACGATACACCTTGGCAAGACTGGTTGTCAGACTTTCGGGCTTCTGACGACCCGTAACGACTGTCAAAGATCCACGAATAACAGCCGGGGGCCAACGACTTACGTGCTTTCCGAGGTCCCCTCCGTGCCTCGGTATGTTAAGATCGGCAAGCGAAGCTTAACCTGATCGATCGAACCGTACGTCTGTTATTACGGAGCCACAAGCCTTTCAGTAAAACATTCTGTGTCTCGTAATGTTTATTACTTTTCCTATGTATGTATAGAATCAAGTATATACGACTAAACAGACAGCTGTGCTGCTAGGGAGTTTGTTGCGCCACTTCTTCTTCCCAGCTAAAGCACTAGGAAGTGGTGAAGGGTGGGCATTTTGGGGGACTGTCTTATGTATTTTGACGTTCGAAAATTGCTGATTCTCAGTCTAATTTGAATAAATGACTTTTGATTTTGAGTTTGATTACCTAATGGGGCGAAAATTTGTAGAGTACTTAAATGTACCTGTAGCAACAAGCAAGCAATATGCTTAATTTAACTTGCAGCCTTTACATTTATTAGCCGTTCAAATCCCAAGGCAGATGGCCGAACGAAGGGTACCCTACTTTCAATTCTGATGACCTTCCGTTCAGAGCTTTTTGTCTCAATACTATAATCCGTGTACAGAATGTGTTTTGGTGACATCTTTTATATACTTGTAGAATTTAATATTTGCAGCATCCGGAACATATGTAGAACTTACCCAGAATAATGTACCCAAGATTTTGTAATACCTAACGGTATTTAAAACGGTATTTCATTGGATTTTCTTGCCCGTTCTTCTTCATAGAGTTGTACGTTTTCGAATGGGCAACTAGCTTCAACTTTCCAACTAAGTGATCGACTTTTTGACAATTCAAAAGTGCCTATAAATGGTTTAATTGAAATAAATGCTTTGAGTTTGAGTTTTTGACCTACAACCGTTTACATATCTTATGAGCAAATTAATTTTATAATCTTTCTATAATGTTCCCACTGCTGGGACACAGGCTTCTTCTCAATGAGAGGGAGTGGGCCGTAATCCACCACGCGGGTCCAGTGCTGGTTGGTAGATGTCACATGTCTTCGAATTTTTGGTTCTAGGATATGCCGGTTTCCTCGCGATGTTTTTGATCACCTAGGAGCCGTTACCACTAAGCCACCACTGCAGGATAAATTGCGCCTTGTTTCTGCGGAATAAACAATATTTTGACGTGACAACGTCTTATAAATTGGTTTGCCGGGTGACACTTCAAGAAACTGCGTTACGCTCCGCTCACGTTATGCGCTCACAATGAGAGCGAGTGAGAGGCACGTCCCTTCCACTCGGGCATGGTTAGCCCGCCTAAGAGCGAGAGAGACAGACATAAAAAGTGCAAGTTATTGTATGTATATTTGTATATAAATACGTATGTATGTGTAAAGGTAAAAATAAAATTTTGTTAATATGAAATTCAGTGCGAGATTCTTTGTATAAATTAATGTTTTAAATATAATTCTTTGTATAAATAAATGTTTTAAATTGTTACTATTATTTCATCCTTCTTCCTACTATACGAATGAATATTCACATTAAAATTATTTTACCACTCAAAGTCGTTGTCACGTAAAACTTTCGCCCGTATACCGACTTTACAGGCAACCAATTTTTTTCTAAATTTTCTTTCATTTCGCAGCAATCTGTTTCAAAATGATTCAGATTATGATTGATCGTGCATTACACAATTAAGGTGCTGGTCTAAGTTTATTAGGTTCCAGTCAGAAACATAACATCAGGCCCGTCTTCCTCCAAGGGTGGAGTGGAGTATACCTAATAGTACACTAACATTTCACAAATCATGTTTAATTCCCAGATAATAGGGGGCGAGCCTATTGCCATCAATCGGGCACAAAGCCAGACTCCAGACTGCTACTGAAAAATTTCAAATAGAATAATGCAATAACACTTTTCCTGACATGGAAACCAAACCCAGGACCGCATGCTCAACAGTAGTGCTTGACACCACCAGACCAACGAGGTGTGTTTTACGTCTATTGACTTATTGGTATCATCATCATTTCAGCCGAAAGACGTCCACTGCTGGACATAGGCTTCCCCCAAAAGGGGGATTTTGCCATAATCGCGACGCTTGGCAAACGGGTTGGCGATCGCAGTATGGTGATAAAATGCATAGAGAACGCTGCTGCCCATTCTCTAGTAAGTCCCTTAGTCGCCTTCTACGACACCCGCGGGAAGAAATAAGATGGTGCTAATCTTTTACGTCCGGCAACACACGAAACTTATTAGCATACCGTTGTCCAATTTAAGAAAACAACAAGACAATGATAAAATCGAGACATACATGTCATAACTTCTAAGGGTGCGGCATTCCTGAATAAAACACATTTAAATAAAAGTGATAGGCACAAAATCTAGGCAGAAACGTATTGCATAACACAATCACAAGACATTAACATAATTCATTAGCCTACCTACGCATTATCTGGAATGTTTAAACAATAAATTTTATTACAGCCGAACCTCCATCCATTCACTGATGATTGAAGAAAATATTGCGAAATTTTTGGTTTTTAAGTATTCTTCTATTCGTAAATCCAAGTTGATGTAATGAAGAGTCCTATACTTTCTCAAGCTTTCGTTTAGACTGTAATAAATGAGTTTTATCTAAGTCTAGATTGTTTAAATTTGCATACTTCTAGAATTAAATGAACATTTTATTGTTTTAATATTCAGTGATAACTTCATTCAAATTTTGAGGCTTTCTGGAGGCGAGGCAGGTGCATAATATTATTTAATTAATCAGATATTTTGTTTTCAATTCTTTTCAAAACATTTAATATGATAGGTAATGTTTCGTAACCATACAAATTCTTGTTTGACCCCACGAGTGTAAAAGAACAACAAGCATTCTGTTCATAAAACTATGTAGGACCCATGTTTTTACTCACAGAACAGATGTGTTTTTACTTTTGCCTGATTTCTACTACTCATGAACTCAGAAACTAGAATTTCGCAAATTGAAACAAGCTGTTGGTTTGCACCATAACATTTAACATTACTCTGCCTGATCTAAATAAGCAATATAACTTGAAACATGTCATCATACCATTCCACATGGTTATTACAAGTCGTTTGAACCTTACGCCTATGATCATACGCAATTTGACTATCTCTGATGGTGTTTCTACAGATTTTTCTCTCCATTTCCTAGCATTACGCTCGCATTACACGTAATCTGTAACTGGTACACCGACGGGGAGATCCGACGGAAAGTATTAATTTCCGACGTTATAGAAAGCTAAGCTAAGACTCTATCGAACACTGGAATATAGATTATCTAAGATAACATCGCGAATGGATAAACAAACGCGTCTAATTTATAACAGGAACCGTGCTAATCTAGCAATTCGATATTTGAACGATAAAAATCAGTTGAAAGACGTTGAAAGTAACAAAATCGAAATGATAGTGAAATTACTGGCCACATAAAAAAACGTTCCATAATGATCTATTGTGAGCCGAAAAGGCAAAGAGGTTTAAATAAAATCTTGTTAGCGCGACCTTAGACCTTCACTTTCGCTGCCACTAAACAAAAAAAAATAACAATAACACTTCTGCGTCGTCATTGTAAACTTGAAACAAAAATAAAGAAAGGCTGAATGTGATGAATCCCTGACCGCACTCCTGTCAAAATTCTGACAGTGACAATTAACATGTGTAACAAGATCGAAATTGGCGCGCTAATGTCATTGTTGGAAAGAGAAATTGCAAAGAAGTCTGGTTTTAGCAAGACAACAATGGTAGCATTGGTCATTACAAGAAGCAAGCAGTTTTGACAACTGTTTTAATGTGCTTAACCTAAAAGCGAAGTGTCATTTAACTGGTAACAGTCTTGAGCAACGAGCTAGCTGCAAAAAATTACAAGCTTAAAAGATAAATATGTTAGACTGGGTCAACTACTTGAGAATATTTTGTTCTCGGGTAGGACAAAAGCGTGCTTAAGTACTTAGTAATCGAGGACCGTACGGCAGTACAAAGTGGGGGAAGAAATACTAATGGGGATCCTATAGGTACTTAGATAGAAGATAATACTCAACACGTTAATATGTGGGGTTGGTCCCCAACTCAACACGAGAGACTGGACATGCGTGTGTCCAGTTGGTGAAGCTCAAAATTAGTACTTATCACTTATTGTTTCGTCATCTGGACATGCCTCTATAACTTTTGAAACAGTAGGTAAACAAGTAAAACGGATAGTTATGAATTCATTAGCATTTATCCAGGGAGTATGAGGGAGGGTCAGTTCTTGAGTTCTCAAGAAAATTTGTAACTTTCCATTTACTATACTTTACTTTGAATGGGTAAGGTTCCTTCTTCAATTACACAAAAAAACGTGCTTTAAAATGGCTAAATGCTAACAGCCTCGACTTACGGGTTGTAGGCCATGGGTTCATACCCAGAAAGGCTTTACTAAGTGTTAAAAAAATTAGTGGACTTAAGTAATTTGACGTCATTTAGACCCCTGTCTAGTCAAGTCAAGTCAAGTTTGGCATTAATTCCTTCTGCACATGTAGCTTCCCTAGTACCTCATTAGTAGCATAACTATGTGAAAGTGTATTAACTGCTCCCAAAACAATGTTATTCTTTATTCTTTTTATTTTTTTCAATGTCTGCAACATTCTCGTCATTATTTGACATTATTCATCAATTCTAATTTCAACTATTTATTAGTGATTTCCATAGGTTCATTATTTTTATCTATGTCGATTCTTTTACATATTGTGAATGAGAGAACGTCGTAAGCCTTGCAGACTGTAGATTTTTAGACGATTTCGTATTCTTTATTTTCATTCCTCTAAGTACCTGGTACTTATTGACAGGCCTGCACTGTCCTCCCATACCTATTACCACTGTAATTTGAAAACATTGTGAAAGCCAATTATTTTTAAATGAGTAACCGTGGAGTTTCGTGCCGGCTCTTCTCCATAGGAAGCGACAAATTGGAACCGTGCACCTAGCTTCTAACGTTCCATAAGTACCTATGCAGGCTTATGTGAAATAAAATATTTTGATTTGATTTGAGTGTTTAAACATTCTAGGTAATGCGTAGGTAGGCTAATAAATTATGTAAATATCTCGTGATTGTGTTATGCAATGTACGTATCTGCCTAGATTTTGTGCTTATCACTTTTAGTTAAATGTGTTTCATTCATGAATGTCGCACCTTTAAAAGTTATGAAAAGGATGTCTGGATTTTATCATTGTCTTGTTATTTGATTAAATTGGGCAACAATACGGTAATAAGTCAAATATACCCTACGCCTTGTTTTTCAGCAGGCTTAGCGCGAGCACAGATTTGTCGACGGAAAAATAGACATGTCTATTAACTGAATGATGTACAATAGGAGAAGATAGTCTATGTTTTTTCTATAAATTATCACAGTTATGCGTTCTAATCGAATCATGATTGTGTAGATACTCGTATATACTTTCTGCCCGTCGAGTAGAAAGTTTGTTGTCATTGTGATTTTGACAGTTTGGGAAGAAATATTCTTCTGAAATAGTCTACATTTAAAAGGACCTAGACAGAGATCGGTAGTAAAAGATGAAATTACAGATTTTAGAAGGATATCTACGGTGCGATGTCAAAAATAGAGAAACGAAATGTCACTTTGTATTGAAAAAGTACGTAAGTATAGAAATAAAAACCGTCATGCAAAGCCTACTGGTGGTCGCAAGCAATACTGATGCATGAGGTCCAGGGTTTGTTTTTCCTAGGTCGGTGTTACTGGATTTTTACATTAGAAAATTTTCTTCTTCTGGAGTCAGACTTAGTGCGATTGATGGCAATATACTCGCCCCTATTAACTGGAGCTTAAACACACCTAACTGGTGAAATGAGAGTGTACTATAGGTGTACACAACTCTGAAAAATCCTTCGGGGAAACAAGACGCGATGTTATGTTTCCAAAATGTATAAACCGGAACAAAATAAACTTGCTCATGAGATATTTAGTTCAGCACCATTGCTATCAAAACGATGAAGGAAAACATCGTGAGGAAACCGGCATGACCTAGCACCACAAAAACGAAGACATGTGACATCTACCAACCTGCAGAGTTCTGTGATGTACAGCCCACGCCCTCTCGAAGAGAGGAAGCCTGTGTCCCAGCCAGCCATTGTAGACTTATTATACGAACTGGAATTCCTTCAATCATAACGGGATGAAATCTATCTTGAGTCATAAATCTATAGAAACGCACTATCTCTTAAATCTAATAAAAAACTTTTTTCAAAAAAATAAACAACCGACTTCCAAAAAAACACTAAAAAGTGAAAAATAACTTTAATTTCGGAAGGCGGTGACAAAAAATTAAAATACATATCCAAAGTCACCTACCGTCGGTGACTTTGGATATGTATTTTAATGTTTTGTAAAGTTATTTTTCACTTTTTAGTGTTTTTTTGGAAGTCGGTTGTTTATTTTTTTGAAAAAACTTTTTTTTATTTTTCACTTTTTAGTGGTTCACATGTGCTTACCCCTTCACAGCGTACCGGCGTGATGTTATGTTATTAACTGGTGTAAACAATTGACAGACAAGAGATTTCAGCAATCCCTGTCCAGTTGCTATCATTTATTGAGGAGTTCCGTTGCCTATCTCCGAAGTTCTTCATCAGATCTTCACCAAATTGAAATGGAACCACTCCGAGAAAGTACTCTTCCAAAAACTACACAAATTGCTTCAAGTGTGCCTATAAAATTTGAAGAGTTCTCTCTATTTCTCCAGGATCCCATCATCAGATCCTGACTTGATGATCATGGGATCACCTGGGAAGTATACCCTTTGAAACAAAAAAAAAATTACCCAAATCGGTCCAGCCATCTTTGAGTAATCGGGGAACATACATAAAAGGTTCCGACGAATTCAGAACCTCCTCCTTTTGGAAGTCGGTTAAAAATTAAAACATAAGTTTCGGAATCCATCCTGTCTACACTTCTGACTGAATGACGACCGGTTCTCGTCCATCCGACCGAATGACGTTGACAAAAAGGCGCTGTTGCTGTTGGTGAACGTTATTGCAAAGTGTTAAAAAACCAAGATGGCGGCGCTAGTTCCGTAATTGACCAAGCTCCAAGAGATCCTTGTACTGCTATATCCCGTTATCAAATTAATCAGCCCACAGACAGTGTGAAATCTGCCATTCTAATGACGATGAATAAGAGATGGGTATGCAACTATAACGCATATTGAACGCGACTTAATTTACATCACAAATTATGGCAGCTGTTCTCCTCAGCTGGGTATTACAGCTTCCACGGCGAGTTGAGCAAGTGATGTATGAATCTTTTCACATTTCCGCAGTTGTATCGTAATCTATACAATATATAATATAATATAAATTTATATATATTACATAATATATATTATATTTATTATTCACTACATAGTATAAAACAAAGTCGCTTTCTCTGTCCCATTTCCCTATGTACCTATGCTTAAATCTTTAAAACTACGCAACGGATTTTTAATAGATAGAGTGATTCAAGAGGAAGGTTTATATGTATAATACACCGACCTCCACGCGGGCGAAGCCGCTGGCAAAAGCTAGTTATATTATAAAGTTTGTTTGTTTGTTTGGTTGAACGCGCTAATCTCAGGAACTACTGGTTCGAATTGAAATATTATTTTAGTGTTGGATAGGCCATTTATCGAGGAAGGCTATAGGCTATATAACATCACGCTAAGACTCTTAGGAGCCGAGCAAAGAGAAAAACTCACGAATACGAAGTACTCGCTCGGGCAGGCGCTTCGAAGCGACAGGGGGTCGGCGGAGCAAAAAATTTTACGCGAACGAAGTCGCGAGTAGAAGCTAGTTATTGATATGCAAGGGAACGTAGGATAGCAACCAAGCCATCCACCTGATTGTAAGGGATCACCGCCGTCTACGGACATCAGTATCAAAGGCATTACAGGTGCTTTGCCATGCCAGAGACTAAGATGAAAAGCCGCATTTGCCTGTTATAATACCAGCGCCCTAACCTTCAAACAGATACAAAGTGTAGGAGTGCGTCTTGGAGGCAGCAAAGTAGTATGCTTTACGAAGTTAGCTAATGTTCTGTCTATCTCATGGTTTTGGTTTTGGTGTGACTATTAAATTGTGACCTGCCGTGACATTTCAAGCAATGGTCAGCATTGTCAAAGTCTTATGTGTTGAAAACATGGCTTTTGGCTACTCTTTATTGTCCTTATTTTTACAATGTGCGTCTTGTTTTCCGGAATTAACAATTTTTCTTTATTTTCTCACTTTACTTTCATGTTGTCGTGAAAAGATTAGCTTGTTGGCAAGCTTGTTAGCACGGCTGACTGCCCAGGGTATGTAGGTGAAAGGCTGTTTAATGCATCCTAAGATTGTGCTGCTACATATTTCCAAAACTCTTCCACTCTATAAGGCAAAAAGCTGCTTTAGTGCACCCACAGTTTAGAAATAACGGTTTTACGTTCGAATACGTAGAAAACAACTTAGGCACTTTAGGCTAGGCCTTAACTGTTCCGACTTGTAACCACAAAATTAATAGTTTGTGGTAAGTCATAGCTATTTTGGATTTTGAGAACAGTGCAGGTGGCGCAGCGGTAGAGACTAGCGCATTACTTTGTGTAAAAAATTTCATCACCACTGCACTAAAAAAGGGGAATGAAAGCATCATGAGGAATGTCCTAGAACCAAAAATTCGAAGATATTTGATTCTACCAACCCTCACTGGGTCCGCGTCGTGGATTACGCCTATGTCCCAACAGTGGGAATATTATAGGCTAATTATACTATGCTATGCTTATGCATAGCGATTTGGAAATATCTATTAAAAGTCAATGTATCTGGCGCAATGAGGGTGTACAATAGACCTCTGCCTAATCCCTCGGGGAAACCAGGCGTGAAGTTATGTGTGAACTCAGTTACAAAATAAATCAAAATCATGAATTTATATGTGCGGTCAGTTTAAAAAAAATCCAGTGCAGTTTTTTCAACAGACGATTACTTCACATTCAATCAATAAAATTCTAACAACTTAAAAGGAGAGAACCGGTAGCTGTAAATAGCATTTTGACACTAATTATGACTTCGCTTAATCAATTACAGACCGTAAGCCAGCCTTACAAAAAAACTAGAACGGCTAGAATTTATAAACTTTGCATGATAAAAACGCTGTAATTTGCTACTTAGGAGCCAGTGGCGACCGTATTTAGAAGTCAGCATTACGGGGTATTCATTTGGTAGACCCGTTTTGGAACACTCGAGTTATTTGCAGCGCGAATTAGGGCTGCATTCTGCATTCCTCATCTAACTACAGGTAGGCCAACGAGGAGACTACAGTGTACGTATGGAGTACCGGGATTTTGTACTGATACCTTATGTTAAATCGTCAGTGTTATAAAGTTAAACATACATAATATAATTAAGCAACTTGAAGATGGCTATATGCTAAAGAGGGAAGCGGCGCACGTGAGGGAGAGGCAGTATATGCGCCCTCATGGCCGCAGCCTTCGCAGGAGACGCCCTGGGCGTCGCGAATCCCAGGCTGATTCCCGACCACCGTAGGCGCGGGCTTGCGGACGGCGAGTAATGGGTAGCTCGCTGTCCGGTAAGGACCAAGCCCGGGTCGACGGCGCGTTGTGTTCCACGCGCGCCTCAAAGACATGCCAGCACCAACTGATGGGGCCCGCAAGGGCCTCCTGCTCCACCCAGAGCGGGAGAAGTCAATTGATGATTTTCCACCAAAAAAAAAAAGATGGCTATGTGCAAAGTCTTAGACCAATAATAAAAAAAGCTATCAAAGAATTTGTTAGCTATTTTGATGTCGTGATTGCTCCCTTGTAAGCTTTTTTATGCGTATTTTTACATGTCTGTGAACAATGTCGCGAAACGCCCACCAAAAGTTTTAAAGTGTAATTCCACTGATGGCATCAGCGCAGCGCGGGTAGTTTTTTACTGATTTCAAATATTTATTTTTATTTCGAAAATCATTGATTTTGAAATATATTCAGCAGACTTCAAAATTCCCAAAAAAAACTTAACACAACCCAGCGATTTCCACAGAACCTCTTTCCCAAAAGCTTACAACACCAATAGACTGGTACTCACACCAAAATTAAAACTGAATCATACCATACTTTCCATTTCTTGGTACGTTATTTCGGTAATAAATTAACGGCACATACGAGCACGGTATGATCTTAGACCATTTGCAACAAGTAGGTCATCGCGTGTGCTCATCGCCAAGATCAGCACAGTTATATCGATCAACCGCTACAATATGACGTTATATACCTTTTATGATTTTAGTATTTCATTTCTGAAGCTTTTTAGTGTCTTACAAAGATTTTGGTGCTGGAGCTTGTGGCTAAATAACAAAGCTTGCCGCGGTTGCTCCATGGATGGGTGACCTACTTTCATCAACCACACCTCAGTGTTGGTCAAACAATCTGAAGTGTCCTTGGAGTTCCTCGCCCGTTCTTCTCCATATACACCGTGATATTTTAGTTGTCTTACTACGGCAGCCCATTTCATGGTCCAATGACTACTAATCATTTATTTAAAAAAAAAGATATTTTTGGACATATGAATAATAATTTAAAAAAATATATAATTCAAAAAGATGCATGATGTAGTTTTGAACACCCTGTTATGGAGATGGAATGAATGATGAAATGTAATGGTATTATGGTAGGTAGGTAGAAATCTTCTACCGTTTGATACGTAAATATTATTAACAGGGAGGGTGTTTCATAATTATAAAGCATTATTTATTGTTCTTAGTACCTATTATCTTAATTAATGGTAACAATTTTTTAATCGCGCCTGTAGGTATTTTATGTCGGATACATTGAGTGGACCACCTTTGTAAGACGACTAAAATGTCACGGTGTATATTTACTGTTTGGGATGGAGCTTCAACTTTTTAACTAACTGACCAACTTTTTTTAAATACATGTAAATTCTTTGAGTTTGAGTTTGAAGATGTCATAGATCAGATAGTCCGTTGGACACGGACATGATAACTTTTTCTACCATGACAACTAAATTCTGAATTTTCATATAGTCTTTTTATTTATTTATTTTATTTTAATGTAAACACATAGGGATACGGCATAATTATAAATATATAAGAGTACAAGGATGGTTTATGTTTATTATAAATTTCAATCTTTAGTTGTTGCTAAATTTTCGTAAAGGCTCCCGCAAACAGATGCGACGCGACTCTCGTACAAAAATTTAAATATGAAGACTTCATGGAAATTGTTTTGCAAGCGTCGCGTCGCGTCTGTTTGAAGAAGCCTTAAAACTAAGTAAGTAGTTAAATCAGTAAAGCTTTTGGTCGTTACAATTTTATATCCCATAAAGTCACTTGTATAATCCAAACCATCATTTCACTAATATTTTAACTGCACTTTACCAATAAACCTGTTTTGTTGTAGTTAAATATTGTTATGGAAGCAAAATAGCGCTTCAAGCTTTTAGTATTAAACTCAAATAAATAACGTCTTATTACGATAGGAGATCTTACTGTACTCCTCTCCTTGTGAGGTAGATTTTGCATTTTAAACTTTATTCCGACTGCTATAAAATTCTGAATCAAGACTGACAAGCTTAGTACCGGACTAAGATGTCAGTTTTGTATGAAGAACTGGGCCAATTTCCATAATTTGACAACGTTAACGTAATCTCATCTCAAAGGACAAGCAATGTCAAAAACTTGTAAAAAATCATAGAAGTTTTTTTTAGACAGTTTGACACCGGGATCAGAATGCGACCGTTCCAAAAAATACCTGAACTTCAACATTATTTTCGATCACTTTTCCGTTCTAATTACAAAAAGCCCGAAGGGTTGGGGCGAAGGTGTTACCAATGGTACACCCACATTTCGCCAGTTATGTTCAAGTCCCATGTAATGGGGGCGAGCCTTTTGCCAGCAATCGGGCACAAATTCAGACTCCGGGCTAGTACTGAGAAATTTGAGATAGAAAAATCCAATAACACTGAACGACTCGGGAATCGCTCTCAAGACCGCATGCTGTGATGGGTAGCTCGCTGTCCGGCAAGGATCAAGCCCGGGTCAACGGCACGTTGTGTTCCACGCGCGCCTCAAAGAGATGTCAGCAACAACTGGTAGGGCCCGCAAGGGCCGATGCCTGCCAGGGGTACGGGTTGTTTGAAAGAGATACCGTGGCCCCTGAAACACAGGAAACTGAAGGAACACGGGTGGGTTTTAGTCAGTAAAAGTCTTACACGCTGCCGTCCTGCTCCACCCAGAGCGGGAGAAGTTATTTGATGATTTGATTTTTTTGCGACCACTAGACCAAGTAGGCCGAAAGATCGATATACACAACATAATCAGCCTATAATGTTCCCACTGCCCTCTTCTCAACGAGAGAATGTGGGCCATAATCAGCATTGCACGACGTCCCGATTTTTTGCCCGAAATTGAATGTCCCGCGCCGGACAGGATCAGTCCCGTTTTTCGAGATTGCTCGACAGTGCGGTTATGAGTATGGTAAAGTAACGTATTTTCGTTAAAATACATTTTTTACGATTTTCTATCATCATGGTAAACTTAACTTGAAACTCTAAAAGGTAAGTAATAATAAAGCCGGTTAATCAAAACACGACTGATTATTAACGTTATTTTATCATGTCCTCCCGCTTTCGAAGAAAGAATCCCGCTTTTTCACTCGAAGAGATTAAAAATTCCAGAAAATCTGGCAACGCTGGCCATTATCCACCAAGCGGGCACCAGTGCGGGTTGGTAGATGTCACATGTCTTCGAATTTTTGGTTCTAGGACGTAGGCGGACGGCCGGTTTCCTCACGATGTTTTCCTTCACCGTTTTGAGTGAATTAGTTTAGAGATAATTTACACAAAGTAAATCACCTGTCTGGGTTCTAGCCTACGACCTACAACTTGTAAGTCGCGGTCATCACTACTGCTCTTTAGACCGATATAGTCGTCAGTAAGCAACGAAAGAGAACCAATAAACGGCTTTCTCGGTAACACCCGACTTTCCCAGTTACTGGCCATAGCTGACCTTGCTTAGAAACAATGTTTTAATTCGTTAACTGCTCACGCACGCATCTACTCTGAAAACTCACGCATTTTAACGAGATTTATCGATAGTTTGAAAGCTATTGACGGTAGTTACAGCACTATCGTTTTGTCGATGGTTCGATGTTATTATAGACAACACTATTGTGTATGTTATTCTTATTGGGATCGTAAAAATTAAGTATATACATAGAGCCCTTTAAAAAGAATTATCGAAATAAAGATTATGTACGATTGAGTGAAATGTCGACCTGTCAGACGTTGTACAGTCAGCGTCAATAATATCGGGACGAACAGGCTGTTCAAAATGATCTAAACAACTATGAAAATTAAATATTAACTCAATGACACAAGGAATGTTTCAGAATGATGACAGTAAACGACAGCTGTCATTCTGACGAGAACTTTATTCAATTGAGATAAAGTTTAATTTTCTTCGTTGTTGAGATCATTTTGAACAGTCTGTTCGTTCCGATATTTTTGACGCAAAATTTCAATTTAGATTTTTCTACTGTTCTTTTGGGATTTTCCTAATTTTCTTTTGCCTAAACTACCCCAGTATTGAGGCGAACAAAACAAAAAAAAAATCAAATCGCTCGGGTTAATTTCGAGATTTCGCGATACTGATGCACTGTAGTTTTGTTTGATGGTGGACTGATGGTGGCGCGTGTGTTGGATCTTTCGGTTCCCTACAAAATGGTTGAGCTGGATGGTGCTGATCCACGCGTCAAGTTCGTGAACGGGCGCTGTCGGTTGAGACTGGTCATCTCCTAACTTCCAGGGCTTATTTTTATCTTGTATTTAGAATTGTTTATAATTACATTTTTTTACATTGTTCTCACATACAGAAGCAACAAGAATAATGTTCCCAAGATTTTGTAATATTTCAACTTGATTTTAAAAGAGTGTCCGTGGAGTTTCTTGCCCGTTCTTCTCCATAGAGATCTACGTTTTGGAATGGGCATCTAGCTTCAACTTTCCAACTGATCGACTTTTTGACAATTCAAAAGTGCCTGTAAATGGTTTAATTGAAATAAATGCTTTGAGTTTGAGTTTTTTTGAGTTTAGTTTTATATAACTACCTATTTACAAGGTAATATAAAATCTGTCTAGCTTTTTCCCAACTATATTGGGGTAGGTTTCCAGTCAAATGGCCTGCAGCTGAATACAAGTATTTTACACGGAACGACTGCCTATCAGAAGCCCTAGTGTGAGTTTTATTTGACCATCTCGATCAAACGCATCCTCTGATTGGCCTTGGACTGGTGACGGACCAATTGGAGCAACGAACGTGCTCGATACGTTTGATCGAGATCGTTAAATGAAACTCACACTAGGGCCACTGACGTTCATAATCCATGACTAACTGGATAACACGATACCCCTAGATGTTTAAAGATAATATAAGATCGCTGATACTAAGCAAAAAAACTGATTTGATGATTATTTCTGGGGTCAACAACCGCATGGTGTACTGTAACTTGAAGTTATGGGCTTAGAAAATATTTTTTTTTTGTTGTTTTCCATACCCATCACGTCTGTGGAGTTTCGATGGCTAATTTTATTTGACCCTGTTTATTATTATTGTTAAGTAAACAGAGATAGTAAAGTAAGTTGTATTTTTTTTTTTTTTCAAAACTACGTATGTTTTACGATAGATTATGTAAAAAATAAGGCGATATTAAATATTTCCTTTAACCAAATCTAAATTATTCTACATCCAAAATTCCTCCTACACATTTTAAAAATCTACAAACTTAAAACATATCGTTTGACCTACAGTGATGTAAAACTTACAAGTCACTCTGAAAGTAGGCTAAGTAACAAAAAGTATTCACTGTCACTGCTTTTACTATCAGTGCCCACAATGAGTGTTGAATTTCACATCGATATTTAATTATTTATGTCGAATCGATTAAAGGTACATGTCGGCTATAGATCGTGGCCCGTAAGTTGAACCAAAATCAGAACAACCAACTGAAGGCAGGAACGCGTGCACTCGTTGCACTTATTCAAGCTAGGCTGGGAGTCAGCACCTATTGAACATATAAACTACATAAGGCAGACCCCCAAAACGCTCGCCCTTCACGACTTCTTAGTGCTTTATCTGGCAAGAAGAAGTGGAGATACAAACTCCCCAACAGCACAGCTGTCTGTTAAGGCCCTGGTAACTTTAAATAGTGTCATTATGAGCGATAATGGTTCTTATTGCAATCCGATACGTTTTAAAATCTGTTGTAATGAATTCGAATAATAAATGAGCAAGTGTATGTCGTAAAAGTGCAAATAAAATCGTGTAAAATTAGATATTAACTATTTAATAATAAATAATCCATCACTGAATGCAGTTTGGCATTTGGAATTTTGTGGTATATTTTAAATTAAAATTATAATTGTTATTGAAGGGATAAACTGCTTTTAAAGTTAATTAAGAGGTGACTTTGATGATTTTTCTGATGTATTAAAGTATGTTTAATTTTGTTTTGAGTTCCATCACTGTATACAGAAAAGACTTGAAAATACTGTACATTTTTTTGCTTTCAAAATTATTTACGGTTAAAGAGATACACTGCTTTAAAAAGCCACCTTTTGACCGTTTTCAAGAAATCTCCTCCTTAAGTTAGAAGAACTTGTGGGTGGACAAATAGGTACATCTCTGCTCAACTCTTTAGGGAAAAAAGGCGTGATGTTATTTGATGTTATGTTATGCACCTTTTAATTCGAAATAAAAGAGTGCATAATCACTCAAAATTTGTTTTTTCAACAGCACAATCAAACCTACAAAGGGTAAATCTTTAAAATACTTTGACCGCTACCAATGCGCAGTAATTGTTCAACTATCTATGTGTTGAGTCTACTTGTTACAATAGATTCAATCAATTAAACAGTCTGAGAAGAAACTCCGAGAGATCATTTACTTACTCATCCATTTTATGACGATGATCTCATACAAATCTACATAATTATTGACTAATTTGTAAAAATAAAATAAATTTCACCAAAAAAAATAACTCAATTCCGTCTGACGCACATACCTACACTATTTATATTTCTTTTATTAGTCTCGAAAAGGTTCAGCAGGGGTGTGTACCTATTTAAATTGAAAATAGCGTAAAGCAATTTTATAAACTAAGACAAAAATAAAAGGATAACCTAAAATTATAATGAATATATCAATCATCACTTTAGTTATGTGAACAGGCGACTTTTTATCGCGCTTTGAATTTTGAACTTTCTGCTTGGCGCCGAGATTTGAAAATCCAACAGTGTGCTTTTTTAACATGCTTGGATGCACTCTGTTGAATTCTATATGCTCGGCTCACCATCGAGAGTTGAAAATTCAGAGCGTGATAAAAAATCGCCCTGTGAACGGCAGCCAACGGGTTGCCATTACATTATCTTCAACTAATGCAGAAATAAATCTGTAGAGAAACTAGATATAAATCCTAATGTCAAAATTATATAGAAGCTAGTTATTTCTAAAACGCTTCAAGAATTAAATCTCTAAAACATTAAAATACGATTCATCATAAAACGAACTTTCTTTTATCCACGGTTCTGTTCCTAAAGATTTTGTAGATGGAAAAATCGAATTTATTAATTTACTTCCCCATTTCTATTTACAGCAAATTAACTGGGGGACTGTCTTATGTGATTTTGGCAATCAAAAAGTGCTGACTCTCCGCCTCGAATAAATTACTTTTGATTTTTTATTTTGAATATAAATTGAATATTAAATAACACATACAGGCTGTCAGTTGAATAATTATTGTGCTTCTACAGAACGTTTTTAATTAGTTAAAAATATAAAATGGAAACTTAATATCTAAACATAAGACAAAGGTATTTTAGTGACAGTGTAAAAGTAATACCTCTGGTATTGTTTATGATTATTATTCTTCAAAATATTAAAGACCAAGAAACAATTTAAAGATAGAGGCAATGTACTGGTATACTCTGTTCCAAAACTATTTTATGAAATTATAAACAAATGGGTACGAAAACTTGATTGCTTTGATTTGATTATTTGAATACTCAAACCCGGAATTCTAATTTCAAATGACCTTAAAGATGTTTATCGTTTGACAATTGAGGTTACTTTTACCTCAATTTTCGTCGACGATTACTTAATAACAGCTTTATGATGTTATTCCATTCACACCAATAATTATTGGAAAAGTGGCGAGATAAAGTTGAAATCTTTTAAATACAGATACGTGTTGTTAGTGAGTGAGAGAATTTAACCAGCTGATTTATTCCGTAAAACTCTGTCAATCCACCTGATGCGTTAGGAATTGACAGCTCACTTCAAGCTCACTTCACCTTAGTTTTCAAGGTGAGATTTTTACAGATCAGATTGGCTGAACACGATTTGTTTACACTGTTATCAAAAGTTTTGGAACAAATTCTAAGTATTTATACTCTGTCCTATGGGTGTAAGCACGATGAAAATTGCTTTGCTCGGGTAAAAATGTTCGCCATTAAGAATGGAGAAATATAAAACGCCAATGAGGATAAAACAAAGACTAAAGCAAGAAAGATAAGTTGCAGTACTTGCTGCCGGTAGATAAGTGATCACTGGTGACTTTAAACAACAAAGCTTCAATTAAAACGTCCAGTGTAATGACCCACCATTTATTAATTCCCATGTCTCTCTTTAATTAAAAAATATATTTTAGAAACTGCAAATTCACGATGAAAAGAAATAAGCTTGAGACCTAGCTGCGCTAAAACCTCCAGTTATGTATATTTTTGTTGTTGTTTATAAAATATTTTATAGCCTTATAGCCTTTTAGTCAGAGTAATGTGAAAGTAGCAATGGTGCGGTTTAAAAAGAAGATGTAGTGAGAAAAAGTTAAAAGAGTATGCTTAGATGGTTTAGTAATTTTGAAAAAATGAATGAAAGGCGACCAGACCAACAACAGGTATTTACAAGACAGATGTGAATGGAAACACCGGGAGGGTACGTCGATTTTCACGGTTATATCCTAAATCTTGGACTTGTGGTTGATGGTTTTGTTTCTCATTTTGTCAACCCGACACTGCTATAAAAACTAAAAAAAAATTAAATACATTATTTTTATAACATTTCTTTTTTGTTTTCTTTGCTGCTCATAGTGCCCCTAAGCGTATACTTCGCTGACGCTCCGCTCCAGACGACCCACTGACCACTTTCTAGGCTCCTAGCTTGCATTCTATCCATCACGTAGTGGGATATAGCAGGTTCATTTGTTTATCCCTACTTTGATACCAAACATTAATCGTGTTTATTAATTGTCCTCATAAAAAGCAAACTAAGGCCAGAATATCTTAGCGCTTCTCACAGCCTGCAACGTATTGTAGCGACCATAAAATAAGACAATTGCGCAAATCAGTCAAATAAGACAGGTTGTATGAAAGTGGACCTAGCTTTGAAACTAGGTCGTGAATCGCAGGCACACGTTACTGGTCTAAGCATGTGCGTAAGTATAACTAGCTTACTAGTGTAAAATAACAATGTCAGGTTTTATTTAAAACAAGCCGATGTGTCCGTTGGATTTCCCATCGGGTACTTCTCAGGAGCTGTACGGGATGTGTTTTAAAAAAAACGATGAAATAACTAACCTTTTTTTACTTATAAATTGTATTTATTGTCTTAGAAAGGTTTTACAGTTATTGTTCCCTAGACCCCACACTAGGATTCGCAGTGTCGTGGGGTGGGATCTAGTTACTGCGCTCCGTTACATTAGAAGACAAAAATCAAATTAACATTTCGAAGGCTGGCAGGTTAATTACAGAGTTACAAAATAATTGAGAGAAAGAAAGAAAAATTAACAATAACAAAAATTAGAAATTAAAAAATGCTGACTGAGTGTATGTGTGGAAGTGTTTTTGTGATGTGTGGATGTGAGGTAGTGAGTGGGTGTAAGTGTGTAGTGTATGTGGTGTTTAATGTTTATAGATGTGTCTCTGGGTGTAAGCATAGTGTTTGTTACTGTGTGATCTTTAGAATCTCTTCTGTGTCTTCATAATCTAACTCCATCAGCCATTTGCTGATCGTTTTTACACGCTTTATATTAGCTTCACTTGTGTGTTTGTTTGTTTGTTTGTATGTTTGTATGTAATCGACTCCTTTGGACGCTATTTTGACCCACTTCAAACGGTCAGATTTCATTGAAAATTTGTGTAGACTTATCGAGGACCAATGACAATTCAAAAATTAAAAAAAAAAAAAAAACAGAAAAAAAAAAAAACAAAAAAAAACTTAAAAATCTCGCTTTTCAAGCAAGCAGAACTAAAAAATTGAAAATTAATAATAGTTTAAAAACTAAAAAACACGCTTTAAAAACCAAACTAAAAAATTTGAAAATAATTTAATTCTATTAAAAAGCGTGGGGTGCTTGATATTAATTGATTATAAAAATACCTCAAAAAGCACCCCACGCTTTTTAATAGAATTAATTTTTTTTCAAATTTTTTAGTTTGGTTTTTAAAGCGTGTTTTTTTGGTTTTTAAACTATTATTTATTTTTACATGTGTTTTGCGTTTAATTTCCTGTATATGTAGGGTCCCATAAAATTGTAGGATCTTCTTCCAATTACTTTGCTTCTTACTCAAATATAAATTTATGTACCAAATTCTACGTTTCTAACTTCAAAAGCGTTGATCAGTGGTGGCTCAGTGGTATCAGACCCGACTGACGAGTTTATAGGTCGTGAGTTCGATCCCAGGCAGGCACTATACTTTGGGTAAATTATTTCATCGCCACTGCTCTCAAAACGGTGAAGGAAAACATCGTGATGAAACCGGTATGTCCTAGAACCGAAAAACCGGAGACATCTGACATCCAGCAATCCGCACTGGGGCCGCATATTGGATTACGGCTCACTCCCTCTCACAGAGAGGAGGCCTGTGTCCCAGCAGTGGGAACAATATAGGCTGATTATCCTTTAATATGGATATCACATCTCTTGGTAAAATTATACTAAACCCTAGCCATGATAAATATATTTGCGTCGAAAAGAAAATCATGCAGTCAGAAAACTGGTTCTCAAGTTATAGACACTCCAACGACCGAGACGTTTATAATAGGGAAGCATCATGAAATGGAATGCTCAGCTGTTGATTTCGTATTAATTTAAAAGCGAATTAATGAAATGCATATTACCAACATCGATTTCACGTTTCGATCAAATTGTATCAGAATAAGATTACCGAAAGGTCGATGCAGTGTCAAGTGTGCTAAGTGAACGATCTCTATATGAAGTCATTCGACTGACTAACAAGCTTGCTAAATAATAAATCTACGCAACAGAAAAGAAAGAAAGAAAGAAAGAAAAAGTATTTATTAGACTCGCACAGGAATATCACAAACTTAACTAAATAACATTCTTAATAAAATATAAATTAAAATTAGAGAAAAACAAAAAGTAAAAATAAAAAACAAAGTCCCGTACGGACATGCTGAGATAGGGGCCAAAAGGCCCGTATCTCAGCATGATGTTGCGACATTTAAAAAAAAATGTCGCAGCGCTGGTATTCTGATGGGGCCCACTGTGAATGTCACGGACAGATACAGAAATAAAAAATAAAATAAAAAGTAGATAATATGTATTATTTTATGTATTAATAGGTAATTACAGTAATCTGCGTATCTGCACCCCACGTAACATCTATTACCTACTTGTCTGTGCCTTTATTGTGAACAGTGAACAAGTCATTAAATCAAATTCATCTGCCTAGCCTTTTCCCAACTACGTTGTGGTCAGCTTCCGGTCTTACTGGATGCAGCTGCCAGTATTATACATGGAGCAACTGCCTATTGAATCTCCACAACGCATGATTTGAACGAAAGTGTTTTGGGTTATTACATCAAGTTTTTTTTTTCTTAATAGCAGCCCGGAGTCTGGATATATGGCAATAGACTCGCCCCTATTGCAAGGGACTTAAGCATAACTTGTGAATAGCGGGATGTAATTTTATGATTTGGACAATTGTCATAAAATATTTCACAAAAAATATAAAATCTAGGACAAAATTACCAACATACTATGACCATGTTACATTGTTACTATAGATATAACTCTAAAACAGTAGCAAAATATCATGTCTCGTTATCAAAAACACAATCACAATTACTTTTTACTTCAACCACAAAATAATATAGCCTCCTCTTCTGACGTCATAGCATCCTTCATCATAGCATAGAAATCATAAAACCAGACACGACATCGTAAAATGTAATTCTTACTAACGAAAAAATGAATTTACATTTATTAATATTGATAGAACCATCTAAAATAAAGTAGTTAGTCAATCAGAATATAGTATTATGAAATTGGATATAAATGCCTTAGGAAATTCAACATTTAATTTAAATTTTTATACGCAATCTTTAGAGAAGAGTATTAGTCAGTGAAATCTATACTTTCTAGTATCGTAAAAGTATTAAATGTTAAGTAATTGTATTGTTTAATCCTATGTAGTAAGTAGAGGTGGATAGTGAATGTTTTTAGAATCAATATGGTTGAATGCCCCTTTTTTTCGGAAATACAGGGTCAAATCACGACACGGTTGGCGTAATGGCTGAGCGATCGACTGCTGCGTAGCGTGTCGCGGGTTCGATCCCCGCACCGAACATATATTTGTATGATCTGTAAGTAATTGTTCCGGGTCTGAGCGTTTATGTTTGTAAACGCACCCACGATACCTACAGGAAGAAATTCCTAGTGTGGCGCAACGTTAAAAAAAAAAAGAAATAATGATGGATAAAAAAAAGACAAACCCAAAAATGATTCGATGAACCTTAAGCTTAAACAATAAAGTTGAAAATCTATCAAAGAAATTTGACAGATTGGGGTAGCTTTATGTGGTGGCGTCTGTACATGTCACAGACTCACAAAGGTATTTAAAGTTTTGAACAAAATTGAAATGAAGTTTTTTTTATTTTTCATTACTTTACGATATCGATACTCAATACGTAACTAAAGTATTGCCACCTAATATAATTTGAACCTGTATAGGACGGGGTTGGTTGGCGATACAAAGAATATTAAGATAACAGTTCATAAACTTTTCTTGTTCTAAATAATTAAACACGCTTATCCACTGGGTGACCACCTTTACATACCAAGACCCCTCCGTGTCTCTGTAAGCACGTTAAGCCGTTGGTCCCGGCTGTCATTCGTGGATCTTTGACAGTCGGTACGGGTCGTCAGGAACCCGAAACTCTGACAACCAATCTTACTAAGGGGTATCGGATTACCCAGTTATTGGGTTGTGGAGGTCAGATAGGCAGTCGCTTCATGTAAAATACTGGTTTAGGAGCTGCATCCGGTTAGACTAGAAGCCGACCCTGACGTGATTGGGAAAAGGCGAGGCAGATGATGATGATCCATTTAATAAGCTATAAATTACACATTCATGTTGTGTGTAAAGTTAATAACATAATCTATAGCGGCCCTAGCATGAAGAGTGAAAAGATCAATTTATCCATTAAACCAAATTATAATTAACGTGCGTTCAATCATGGCAATAATTCATTTTATTTATGACTCAATTTTCTAAAATGATGACGTGTCTATTTATAAATAAATACGGTCAGCGTCGTAAGAAGAAATTTAAATTTAGACATTTTATTTATGATTTGTTATGAAACTAATCAAGTAATTATTGCACAAGCGTAGCCCAAATTAGAAAAGAAACCCTCGAGGCACCGAAATGTTACACGGATATTCTCAACAGACTAGGAGTTATATCCAACTTCGGGAGGAAGGTGGGCTGGCTGGAATAACAACCGAAGGCCGCCATGGCTGACGCACATTGTCCACTTGAAGGACTAAGTGCGGAAACCAAACCTCTAACATAGAACATAGAATCAAGTAAATAACCATTTACAGATCAACAAATCACTGTAAGGAAAGATATTCAATCTGCCTCGCCTTTTCTCAACTGTTTCGGGGTCAGCTTCCAGTCTAACCGGATGTAACTGAATACCAGCATTTTACATGGAGCGACTCCTTATCTACCCTTCACCACACTGGTAAACAGGTAAAGACCAGAAAAAAAATTGTCAATACGACAATTTATATAATTAAATTAATTAGGGATGATAAAAACGAAATCACTTAATAAAAATATACCGACATAAGTCTCTAATATATCAAAAACTAATGTTAGTTATATGTGTCACTACTAGAGATCGGATATCTAAAATTGGCTAAAAGGGAATGCGCTTTTGGACCGATTTTTTTAAAATTTAATGTAAAAAAATGTTTTTTACTAACACACACTACCCCTACTCTTACAGACTTACGCCCTAGGTACATAGGTATATGTAACAAATTTCCACCGGGGTTAATTTTTTTAATAAATATGCGTCTGAATAGTTATGCAATTCAAATCATTTAGAAGTCGCTTCTATACTATACAACTGACTAGTTATGCATTCCCGGTGTTGCTGGCATCCCAGGATTTTTGTACATAAAAATATTTTAAGATGCCGCTTCCATATTTTCATAACTAAAAATTTACTTTACGTAAATATACATCCGATTATCCGATCCCTAGCTCACTACTCACTTGTGAGACTGACTGTACCAAGACATGTAGTAGGTACTGCAACTTGAACAGAAGTGGATCTATTAAACACTGTCCATATTTCGTTAGCAATAAATAAAGGGTAAAATATATTATTTTTTTTTATTTCGAGCAGTAAGTTAATTTGCAGCGGCGATGTGTCAATTTTTCTGAGACAAGCCGGGCCGAAGTCGACTTCAATTTACTGACTTATCAATGAAGAATACTTGCTATCATTCTATAATTAATATAGAAATGTAAAGAATTAAATACAATAAAATTTATCAGCTGAAAACCAAATAAAATGTGCAATATTCCTCCATCTCGTTCGTGCTTACGCATTTTTCTATAACTCTGTCATAACCCGTTGTACAGCGGCTTGCTCTCGTCCATATCAAGCGGTACTACGTAACCTAAAGCGACATCTTTACGGGATCGCTGTTGTATGAATTTTTAGTTTCCGATTATGACGTGAACGTGCCGTTGCCGTTGACGTTTTGGTGCCGGGTTAATTTAGAACATTTTTTTTTTGTTGTAATACAAAGCTAAAAATAACCATTTTTGTTGTTTGAATGTTATAGTGAATTAAATACCAGTAGTGTAACTATATTTTTTGACAAAAGTATTCACTATTGACGAGCCATTTGTTAACAGCGACAGAGTTGCCGATGCGAATCCTCGAAGGGGAGCCGGTAGGACCGTAGGAATCGTGTTATATAGTGCTTTCGCCACTGAACCACACCACAACTCGTAAATCGGGGTGGAAACGACGGAGCCACCATTGCTCTCTGTATAAATACAGTCAGACCTAATGATACACAATTGCTAAAACCAACACAAACTGCATTTTCTCAATCAAACACCAATTAATAGTTCCACAGTTCAGTTAAAAAGAAATTAAACAATTTCAACGATCAGCCTCATACATAGCTACCTACTTCGTCTAAATAAGTGTTATATAAAAATGGCCGCTGAGATGCTCGCGGCACCCATGCGTATATAATCATCTAGCAATTAGCCCAGGCTAAGTGGTTAGTAAATATTAAAGAGAGATCGTTTGAGAACGACTTCTGTTTAATTTTGACTAGTTTTTAGTCAAATTTTTACAGAAATGTTATTGAATACGTGAATTGATTTTTTATAGTGTTAGCGAAACCAGAAACCAATGTAACCAAAATCAATAAATAGACCATATTGTAATGTTACCATTAGATTTGTGAAGAGTGCGATTGTCGCAACCCAGTGCTGGGCACGCCACAATTGCGGCGGTAAGTCCCCTCTTTGAGGAGTGGCTTGAGAGGCGGCATGGCGTCCTCACCTTTCGCCTGACACAGGTCCTCACCGGACACGGTTGTTTCGGGAGGTTCCTGTTTCGGATAGGGCGGAAGGAAACACCCGGGTGTTTCCATTGCGAAGATCGCCCTGAAGACACGGTGGAGCATACGGTGGAGGTCTGTCCGGCTTGGGCGGACCACCGCCGTGTCCTCGTGGAGGTGATCGGCGGCGGCGATCTCTCGCGTCCGAACCTGGTCTAGGCCATGGTACGGAGCGAGAGTGCATGGTTAGCAGTCGCCTCCTGCAGCGAAGCAGTTATGCTCACAAACAGGGAGGCGGCGCACGTGAGGGAGATGCAGTACATGCGCCCTCACAGCCGTGGCCTTCGCAGGAGACGCCCTGGGCGTCGGGAATCCCAGGCTGATTCTCGGCCACCGTAGGCACGGGCTTGCGGACGGTGAGTAATGGGTAGCTCGCTGTCCGGTAAGGACCAAGCCCGGGTCGACGGCGCTTTGTGTTCCACGCGCGCCTCAAAGAGATGTCAGCAGCAACTGTTGGGGCCCGCAAGGGCCGATGCCTGCCAAGGGTGCGGGTTGTTCGAAAGAGATACCGCGGCCCCTAGCACGGATGGGTTTTAGTCAGTAAAAGTCTGACACGCCCTCCCACTCCGCCCAGAGTGGGAGAAGTTATTTGATGATTACCCACCCAAAAAAAAAAACATTAGATATGTATTTAGTTGTGCATTTTAAAACTGTTTCTAATTTATTTTGTCATTGTGCATGCATATAAAGAAATAAGATGGGGGAAAATATGCGTCACATTCACGCAAAACGGCCATCGCTCAGCATAATGCTACGACCCTGTACGAAACAGACAGACGTCCAGTTGAATAATATTTGTCATATTCGGCTAATTTAGGTTCGGCCAATTTTGTCAACGATACATATCTCTAGCTACAAGTTCCCCAAAACTGTTACAAAAATGGTTTGCTACTAACAAAGATTGATTGTTTTCATCATCATCATTATTTCAGGTGATAGACGTCACTGCTGGACATAGGCCTATTTAAAAAAATAGGGGGATTTGCCATAATTGACACGCTTGGCAAGCGGGTAAAATGCATAGAGAATGCTGCTGCCCATTCTCTAGTAATTCCATTAGTCGCCTTCTACGATACTCAGGGGAAGGAATGGGATGGTGCCATTTTTTACGTCCGGCACCACACGGAACGGAATTGTTATATTGAACAGCTTAAATGGAAATCAGAGCCCTAATTGCGGAACAAACTATCAATCAGAATCATAGGGGAATTCAGGAAATTAATCACTTTTAGAGGAATTGCTTAATGTGGCCTAGGCCACTTTGGTAGAATCATAATATGATCATATTATGAATCATATTTAAAATCATAAAATGGTCACAAACTGACAATTCATAATATTATCTGCGTAGACAGCACGCAATTCATCTATTTGACAGTTTTGTATGGAAATTCGTAAAATGGTCACCACATTATGAATTGCTTTATTAAAGTAAATTATCAAATAGCAGAATCATAGGGGAGTTCAGGAAATGAATCACTTTTAGAGGAATTGCTTAATGTGGCCTGTTTAGACCCGCATATCCTACTTAATAGTATAAATATGAAATTTTGTATGTTTGGATCTCTAGATATTTGGATGTCTGTTACTAAATCACGCAAATACGGCTGAACGGATTTGGATGAAATTTGGCACAGAGGTAGTTCATAACCTAAATTAACACATAAAATACTTTTTATCCCGGTAATACGTTCCCGTAGGACAATTTCCGGCCTCTACGCAGACGAACCCTCTGGCAGCAGTTAGTATGAAATATAACTTATTAAAATCATTTAGCGAGAAAGTTGCTCCTCATACGATTCACTATATATCCTCTGTAACTTTTTATCATTATCTTTCCTTAATGTTTCAATAATGAGTCAATAATAAAAAATGCAATGAGTTTTTTTAAATGAATTCAATAACAAAAACCCATTTTATTTCAGTCCATCCAACTTGCATGTCATTCTGACAGTATCTGTCAAAATAGATTTGTAATTTAGTTTGATCAAGAGATAAAATTATTATAATGACTCGATCGGGTGCTTGGCTTTAAATAAAATATATTTGGTTGAGTTTTTTGTCGTTAATTTAATTCATTTTACACTAATGACTACGTTAAGTTGGATGCGCTAAGATAACCTCTGAAATTCAAATTTTCTTACTTTTTTTTGCAATTAGCACGTCAGTCAGGTTGTTTGTTGAACAAAATATGGCTTGCCACCTCAACACGTATGTAGTACACGGATTAACAGAATTATAGCTCGGCGATTTACAAATGACAATAGTGTATTTTACTCTTTATGAGAGAAAAAATTAAAAATATGTTATTGAGATAGCATAAGCAAAATGCAGTCGAAAAATGTTAGTTTTAGTTCATGAAAAACCCAAATTAAATTTTAAAATACAATTTAAATTTAAATTTGTTATGACGTCATACGGCATGTCAACTGAGCAATTTTTATTTAAATAATATTTTGCATTCAGGAACAGCAAAACAAAGATAAGTAGAAAAATAACTAAATTATAAACAATTGTCTTATAAAATATCATCGCATTTGTTTACATAGCATAGTGACGTCATACCCACAGAGCAATATGGCGTCCACTGCGTCCAGCGTTTACGTCAAATTACGCGCGAAATTTGAAAATGTACAATTTTAATGCATATTTAGGACACTAATCGATTAAATAAAATGTTTTTAGTGGTTTATTAAGTTTATTAAAATGAGTGTAATACCCTATTGATAAACAAAGTTATTACAGTCACGAAAAAGACGTACTTTCTTTATTTTAATATGCCAACATTGTTCATCTTCTAATCAACTAACTTACTTCGGTATTTCTAGTCTAACTTAAGTCAAATGTATAGCATTAACCCCTATTTAAGCCTTTTATGGTGCGATTTTTCAAAAATACTGCCTTAGTTACAAATAGAACTTTTGTGCAAAATTACATGCTTCTAGACCGGACGGTTATAACTAGAGATCGGATAATCGGATGCATATTTACCTAAAGTTAATTTTTAGTAATGAAAGTATGGAATATGGCTGCTTAAAAAAAAATATTTTTTGATAAAAAAATCCCGGGATGCCAGGAACACCGGGAATGCATAACTAGTCAGGTGTATAGTATGGAAGCGACTTCTAAATTATTAGGATTGCATAGCTATTCAGACACATATTTATTTAAAATTAGTCGCGATGCAAATATGTGTACATAAGTAGGGTGTATAAAATCTGTGAGAGTGGGGGTGGTGTGTGTTAGTTATTTTTTTTTTTAACTAATATAGATTAAATATAGATTTTTTCGATACAAAAGCTTGTTCCATATTAGCCAACACAACAACTTTAATGAATATGAATCCGAATATCCGATCTCTGGTTATGACTGTGCGTTGATCTTTGATCCTCTCTATGACGAGTGAATTAAAGATTTATATTAAGTAGATTAAAAAAACTATAGATAGCCTCCTATCCCATCATATTACATTTATCACCTACATTTATATCTGTAATTTGTATAGTGTTCATAATAAAGAGTATTCTATCTTTCTATGCCATCAACCAACTCATGCTATAAAAGTCCACTACTTAATCTAATGTCAAAAACCAGTAATTGTAATCAAACCAAAGAAATGTCTTTAACTTCGTATAGAAAGGGTTTAATGTCACTGTATCAATGGACAATGTACTTCCAAATACGGCATTTAATGAGTAAATTAACACTTGAATGGTTCTGAAAGGGGCTTATAAATGAAATTGAAGGTCTACTCATAGGCATGGAGAAAGAAATTAATTATCATAAGTCATACTTTTTAATGAAGAGAATATCTTATATGACGTCATGGTCAATCAATTATTGACCTTTGTGATGATATATAGACAATTCAACAAAAGATATATAATCAGTTGCCACTCAGTTTAGAATTATAAAATTCATCAGCAGTTTGTACAGACGCCAGCACATCAACCTCCCCAATCTGTCAAATTTATTTGATAGATTTTCATCTTTATGACATAAGCATAAGGTTCATGTTCAATTGGGAAAGTTTGACAGTTTGGGGTAGCTTGATGCACTGGCGTCTGTACAATACATAAATTTTCCCTTAGATTTACGAGTTCTAGGTCGTAGGTACGAACCCACCCAGGTATTTTACTTCAAGTAATTTATATCATCACCGCCACTATCAAAACAGTGACGAAAAATATCATAAGGAAATCGGCATTTCCTTGAACCAAAAGTTCGAAGACATGTGACATCCACCAAACCGCACTCGCTCTCACGGAGCGGAGATTAAACTTGTGTCTTAGCAGTTGGCACATTATAGAATAACTATGGTATGTTTGTCCCTTAAGGGGAACCTAGCCGCGGGCTGGAACTCAATGATGGGCCTGGCTAAAAAGCACGCTGTCTCACCAGGCATCGTGTCCGACAGAGGTAGTATCAGTGATGAGCAGTTATAAGCTAGTCTACACGTGCAACATTATTGAGTGAGATGCAGGATCATTTATAGTACAACAGGTGCGTTAAAAATTAAGAACAGTCCTTCGGAAGAGTTCGGGTTTTATGAAAAACCCACTGCATAAATCAATGACTAATAAAGTTTATTGTACTTTTCGATATTTGAGCTTTGTCGGCACTAACTAGGTTTTTCAGATTATACACTTATTTTATTACATAAGCACGCCCAAAGTTAGTTTAAATTAGCAAGAAAAACGATATCTTTGTTGGCTCCTAATTTTTTAATGGCTTTTTATTTTAGTATTTTGTTTCCGTACAGACAATATTAATAATGAGACAAAACCATAACATGTTACATTTTTGATGTACATTGTCGAACAGTGGAGTAATGCACTCCCGAAGTTTGTATGGGAAAAATGTGGACTAGGTTCACCTTAAAAACTGGTGATAAAAATGATACCAGACCAGGCAGTAAAAAAAACGCTTTTCTTACTTCAGCTCATTTCTTTAAACACAATGAAACAGCTACTGAAGTTCAAGGGATAGATGTTATCGAAAATGGACGAAGGTAATTTGAACTCTACTGTTTAAGATGAGATATTTTCCATAACACCAGACGGTAGGACTTCGGATAGCCGGGCGTCGATTTAAGGGGTGGTAGGGGGGAGGGGGGGGAGGGGGAGGGGGGGAGGTGTAGAGCCCCCCCTGTGAAGGAAAAGCGTCGATACCCCCCCCTTATTGAGTTTTTTTTTTTTTAATATTCTAACCTAACTTTCGAATTTTCGTGTATCAACGTCGATTTAAAGGCCGGAAGAGGTGTGGGGTTGACGAATAAAACGAAGGGGAAGTAGCGACGCTCGACAGGACACTTCACTGACAGGGCTCGTCAACAGAATCAAGTCGCTCGGCTCGTGCATAGGTGGTCACAGTTTTAACCTAACCTAACCTAACCTCCCCAAAACATGTCGCTTCTGGCACTCGCCGGCCGCTGCCGCGGCACCGCTCGCTTCGCTCGCTCGGCTCGTGCATAGGAGGTCACAGTTTTAACCTAACCTAACCTAACCTCCCCAATCCATGTCTGGGACAAATCCAAACTGCTAGGGACACAAACGATGACTGACAGATCGTTTAACAACAAACAATAGCATCGATTTACGTTTGGTTTCAATTATCGGTAATAGTCGGTAAATTTTTACAATTGTTTTGCATCATAATTATGAAGTCAAACATCTTAGTGCGTTTACCTTACTTGAAAAGAAACGTTTAATGGCGAGACGAAATGTCAAAGTGACAAAATATTGCAAAATTTTACGATTTTAATTTTGTTTTTTTTTTCGGTAACTATTTAATTTCGACACTTAGAATTTTACGTGGAGGTTTCTAATAATATGATCTATACGTAAAAAAAATATGGACTCCCAAATCGACGTCAGATAATACGAAACTTAGCCGGCACTCCCTACCCTACCACTTTCATTCTCTCCATAGACAATGAATTACATCAAACGTTACTATAATAAATATTTATCAAAAGCAATGACTACCTACAAATGGACACTTATGATTAAAACCAACACCATATTCGACCTTAAAACTGAAAGTGCAAGGTAGAAAGTCAAGTGTAAAGTTATGACTATTTAGGTACTCTGGTAAATCACGAAGACTGGGCTTCGCAACTTTTACTTAACGAAAACTTTCGAGTTATTGCCGATGTGCTGTGTGTTAGAAAATTGTTGAACAAAAGATTAACTAGTAAAAATTACCTATTCAGTTTTGAAATGTACATAAGTAGTTAAATTATGACCGATTTAGATGAATGAATTCAGATATAATGATAATATTTCAGTGGAAGTAGGAATGTTACTTTATTTCTTGAAAACAAATTAAGCGTATTTCTTCTTCCTTATTTTTATCATCATATCAACGGAAAGAAGTCTACTGATGGACATACCATTTCAAGAATCGCCACAATCTGCAGCCACCAATCCACAAACGAATTCCAAAAAGAAGATTCCGATAGTCTATACCTATCTTCTTCTATTTGTTATTCTTTTAAATTATCGACTAATTATTTCAAAAATTAAAAAACGTCCTTCGATTATATTCAGTAAGTGAAGAAAACATTTATTTATTATAAATATAAACAAGAAAACTCACCATATTAAAGTCCAAAAGAATCACCTTAAAAATCCAAATTGATTATAACAAATTCAAAACTTTTAACAGAATTAGAGTACACTGCACTTCACAGATTATAAAAGTTTAATTTTCGCGCGCAAGAACCATAGACGTTTATTTTTTTTCGATGCGTGGAAGCGCGCCTGCGTGCGGCGGTCGTGCCGGCCAGTGGTCAACTGCCTTCGAGTTCGTTTCGACATATGCACATCCACGATTCGCATCTCAAAACAAGTGAAATTCGCTGTTTATAAAAAAATTGTTTTAATTATGTTTTCAGCTAAGAAGCGTCTGGTTTGTCAAGGGTTTCATGAGGAGACATTAGGAGACTGCAAACTTTTTGCATTGAGTGAAAAAGTGGCCAGTACGTTGCCGGAAAACTTTGTAATTAAAAAGCATTATCAATTATCTTGTTATTTTTCGAGTCACTTCCTTGCTTACCCACACACTTTATAAATGCCTTCAATTATCACCATCAAACAAACTGAACCGGTGCCATACCATAAACTTTCACTTGACTATTTTGTCAATATTATTCATAATTACCGGCCACAAAAAAAAACTTTCTTTGATGATGCCTACTGACGTAATATGACATCAGTAATAGAGAGAAAACTTCTACCAACTTATGACATTAAGCCGAGCAGCCCTGATTGCTAACTAGATAATTAATCGATATGAAAACAAAGTTATCGATATGCGTCGAATGTAATCGAGAAAGCTGGTTGGAGAGACTCGTACTCCTGAGACCAGGAAAGTGCCTGGGCAGAGAGTGTAGAGAAACATAACTTATGTATAGAATCTATCTTACTTAGTATGCTTACGTTACGGTGGTCGGGAAAACGGTGCGGGTTACTTATGGTCACAGACGGATTGTAATCGGTAAACTTGTAACGCAATCTGATGTGAAGAGAAATAGGATAATGCAAATCAACAATGAAATTGAATGTGATAACTGAATCGTTTATCTTCTTCTTAATTAATTTAAATTTTATTTGAAAATATCCATCTGTTTCTTTCTAAACTACAACTATATCCAACGTTAGTTACTTAGCTCTTTTGAAAACTGAGATAGTTTTCTACTATCTGTGACTGTACTACGCAGAAAAACTGCATACAAGTACAAGGCTTCTTTGAACATGACCTTTTTCCTTTTCTATTTAGTACCGAAACTTAAAATAGAAAAAAAACAATAAGCAAACCGCATTATTCTAGTCAGGAAAAACAGTTTCAGATATCCCTCATTGCATGTATTACGGGCATCCCAGGCATCCTTTCCGAGAAGAAGGATGAGCAGTAATCCAGCACGCGTCTAAAACAAAGTCAATCAATAAAATGCTTGTACCTAATGTCGACACTACTAGAACACAGGCTTCTTCTCTGTGAGAGGGACTGGGCTATGATCCACCACGCGGGCCCATTGGCAGTTGCTAAATCATAGTATGTAATACATACGCATAGGCTGATTTTAACTAACTGGAGTCCGACAGACTTTTTTATTTTACGGCTTTACAACCATCGTTTTATACTTATTTTGGGTTCAATTCCCAGTATCATTGGTTTTTTCCATCAGGGAATTTCTCAGTCGCCGCCCGGAGGCCGGAATAAATGTTTAGCAGAAGTAGCTGCTTGAATGACGGCCGCCGCCTCTGCAGCGACGGTGACTGTTAGAAAACTTATCTCTTCATCTCTCCCAGTCAGGCGGGAGATGACGGCTACAACCGGAGGGACGACGGGCGGTAAGAAAGCGGGCCGCATAGAGGTCAATTTACACTAGTCTCGTCCTCATGTAAAGTGTAAAGTGTTTAATCGGCCTATCTCGTTGAGATGGGGCTGACAATTATCCATCACACTGTTTTCCATTACCGTTTCTAGAGCAGTAACGATGAAATAGTTTACACAAAGTAAAACGCCTATCTGAGCTCGAACCTACGACCTAGAACAACTCGTAAGTCGCGGCTGTTACTACTGAGCCACCACTGCTCTACCTGGGCCACCACTGGTCGCCGCGCCGTCTGGATTAATGACCTTATTACTTAGTTCAACCAGCTCTTAGTCAGCGCAACGCATTTTTCACCCCCGACGCAAAAACGACGGGGTGTTATAAGTTTGACGTGTCTGTGTGTGTGTGTGTGTCCTTAACAGCTAGACACTGGCCACAATTCTATAGCCCTGAATATTTTGAGTGTAAGTAAAACGAAATATGATTGCCTGCATTGTGGGTATCCATGGATTCTACGTCAAATGTTTGCAATCACAATAATTATACTTACTAGCCAGAGGGCCTCAGGGTTCAATAATAACAGTCGGATGGGTCGATCTTCAAGGTTAAGCAATTCTTGACGAGGTCGGTCAGTGGATGACTTTCCATTACATACCGAGACCCCTCCGCTGCTTCGGAAAGCAGCCGTCGTTAAGCCGTTCGCCCCGGCTGTCATTCGATTTTTGATAGTAGTTACGGTAGCCCGAAAGTCTAACAACCAGTCTTATAAAGGGTTGGGTTGTTGATATCAGATATAGGCAGTCTCTCTCCGTTCCGGTTAGACTGGAAGCCAACGCCAGGATAGTTGGGAAGAGGCTAGGTAGATTGACTAGTCAGATGTACGATGAAGTCAGTTAGATTAATTAACCTTAACAGCTTTTAAGCCAACAAAACAAAACGAAAGGCCAACGATAGTAAGTAACATTAAGATATCTTTCGTTCGTTTTTCCTCATCTATGGCCAACGTTGGCGTCCAAAGGCTAACGCCCAGACGCACACATAGTCTAGAGACGCAGACTGGAGATGACGTCGCAGAGTGACGGTCAGAAAGCGAGCCGCTATCACCGCAAGTATCCGTTGCGAGTACCCGCGCACCGTGTCAAGAACATGCTGTAGATTATGTAAGCACAGATACGACATATTTCTCTAAGTCGAAGTTCATACGCACGGTAGTAAAATCACGGCGGGAATTTTTCTCGCCCTGAATCTTAGCGCCGAGAGTTGTAAATCGAAAATCGTGTATTTTCTACGCGCTTTGATGCACTCTGTTGGATTTTCGGTGCTCAGTTCAACACAGAGAGTTAAAAAAAAACATCTTTTCGAAAAAATCTTTATAAAAGTATGTGTTCGTAAGTACTCCGAACGTGCGTGGGAACTTGGGCTTTGGACGATAAGATACAGAGAGACGAATCTTAGCGAAAACATACGTATCAATCTGTCAAAATCGTTCATGATCCTCATCGGCTCTGGCTCATTTGAATAGAAAAATCTTTCTATTTGACATCCTAGGAGTTTCGTAAAGATTATTATATTTCTGATAATCCTACGGCACAAATGAAACAAAACGCTGATGTAAAATATTATTCTTATGCACACACTTAAAAAAATACATATAAAACTTTCTCCTCCTTGGGTCATGACAGCACATCATCTACCTAGCCCTTTCCCAACTATGTTAGGGTCGGTTTCCAGTCTAACCGTAAGCAGCTGAATACCAGTTTTTACACAGAGCTCCTACTTAACTGATCGCTACAACCCTGTTACTGGGTATCAGGATACCCCTTGGTAAGACTTTTGGGCCTCTGACTGCCGTAACGACTGTCAAAGATCTGACGCAGATAGGCAAAAAACTCCAACCAAATAACAAAATCACTGACCATCCGAGTACCACATCTGTTCTCAATACTCTACGCAGACAAGCACGCACAAGTACAGTTAATAATTACATTTACCACCTATTTGCTTGCCGGTCGGCAAACAAGAGCGATCAACTATCATAAGTTGAGACAGCTGGCTGCTACGATCTTTAATGGATATCAAGATTAATTGAATGCGTTTCTTGAAGTGATCTGGATATGAAAATGATTGATTCTGTATCAGTTAATTGGTTGTTGGAAGCAATTGGTTTAGTTTAACATTATAATATGGAAATTCTTGGTACAGAATGGACAGTTTCTTCCTTCAGAAGGATTTTGTGTAAATTTTATCAGGTTTTAAGTCAGAATTACCTATTTAAAACACTCTTTTTATGCACGCCATCGTGTAATACGCGTATATCTATACTCTATAGACTTCTGAGCGTGGAATCCTTCGGGGTAATTACGTACGGAATGGGTTTCCATTTGCTAGTTCAAGAATATTCATTGCGTTATTTAAGTTGTTGAGCAGACAAAGGGCTATGCCCAAAAATGGGGCCGTTTTTCTATGGCACACTTACGCCACCTTGTTTTGGGGGGGGGGGGGGAATTATCAAATAACTTCTCCCGCTCTGGGTGGAGCGGGAGGGCGTGTCAGACTTTTACTGACTAAAACCCACCCGTGTTCCCTCAGTTGCTTGTGTGCCAGGGGCCGCGGTATCTGTTTCGAACAACCCGCGCCCCTGGCAGCCGCCACCTTGTTAGATGTGTAGAGTACTTCCTTAATTCAAACAATAATTACTATGATCTGCCATGCCGAACATGTGAAGCAATGTATTATTTTTCCAAAAAAAATCAGATTCTGATTGATAGTCTGATAAGCATATTTACTGGTTTGAAAGAGCTACACGCCTTTGGAAAAGGTTTGAGGCCATGTTTCAATTCGCAACAAAGCGTATTCTAAAGCGACCGAATTGATTTAAAAACCGAGTCGGGAGAAGTTTTATACCTCATGGCAAGAATGTCGCAGCTTGCTTAATAGTTGTGGACTTTAAATGCAGAATCAAGCCTCCTGGGACATCGTGAGATATCTAACGACATGTTCTTATCATTGAACCGGTTGGGCGACTTACTATGTACTTAGTTATTTGCGCTGCGGCAGCTGCTTACAGTATTTTCAAATATACAGGCTGGTCAAACGAGGGCCACAGCAAAATTTTAGAAGCCTCTCGAAGGGCTCAAACGCGACACAGAAAGAGAAAAAACAATTACATAACATTTTTATACATATGGAGGGGGTATTTGACCCTTTTAATTTTTGACTTTATTTTAATTTTATTAATGTGTTATTGTAGCGGCAATAAGAACAGGTTTCCTGTATGGAAAAATAGGAAATAAAATTAAAGGGGGGGTCCCCTTTAATTTTATTTCTTATTTTATTTTTTGTTATGGCGGCAAAAGAAATGCACGCTCTATGAAAATTTCAATGTCTCCCTATCCCTATTACAGTTCATGAGATGCAGCCCGCTGACAGACAGACGGACAGGGTAGGTTTAGTAATAGGGATCCGTTGGCACCCTTTGGGTACGGAACCCTGAAAAGTCTGAAGTATAGTGACCATTTTCCTAGAAATATTAAAAACCGTTTAAAAAAGCTATAAATAATCGCTAAACATAAATGGGGTGTTTCGGGAAGCCTAGAAGAGAAGCTTCTAAAATGCTACTTTGGACTTCGTTCCACGGCCCATCCTGTATAAGAGACCGATTCCACCTTAAGTGCCTCCGCGATATCTTGAACATCAATTAATGTTCCGACCTTGAAACATGGATGTCCCGTGGAGGACTAATGTCCGCGCCAGTAAACCTATCCTACGTACGCTATAAAGTGAATTAACTAGTGATACATTAAACTTTACATAATAACACGTAATATTTACATACGATAGAATATTATCTTCTTACATATAAAATTTCCATGTCACAATGTTAGTTACCGTACTCCTCCGAAACGGCTTTACCGATTTTTACCAAATTTTATATGCGTATTCAATAGGTCTGAGAATCGGCTACTATATATTTTCCATACCCCTAAGTGACAAGGGTTGTTCACCCTAAATAATTTTTATAAGGCAAAACAACGTTTGCTGGGTCAGCTAGTTTATTATTATACAACTAAGTATTTACACTGGTTCTGAATAAAATGATTAACTAAAAACCAAAAGTACGCTCAGGCGTCGAAGTACCCGTCCGCATCGTGGTCATCTTGGACCGCCCAGAAAACTGGCAGTATTGACTAGTGCTTCTTTTATTTTTTCTCACACAAAGAATCACGCTTTTTCACTAAAGGAGCTGACAAAAGTGTTTAACGCCTACTGGCCGACCGGGGCAATCTTATAGCCAGTTCTCAATTTCAGGCAGTTACAGGGAATTTCCTGACAGAAAAACCCACAAACATGTTGCTCAACCGAGGAATTGAAACCATATGCAGAGTAGCCACACTTGACCTATGAGGAAGTATATCTGTGACACACGTGTGTGTGTTTACTTAATAATTATTTTCCCTGACTGCTGTTTTTTGACAGGCTAGTTCGTCTAGGGGTCGCCAGCGCTACTGCTGACAATGACATCTTGGGATCGATTCCGATATTAGGTTTTACTTTTCTTTAGGCCCTGGATTGGTGAAGGACCAATCGGAACGCCGAACGCGCTCACTGCGTTTGATCGAGATGGTTAAATGAAACTCACACTAGGGCCTCTGATGATGACTGATGAACCAAGTGAACACACGCGTAAACTCTAACAAAGCAGAGTAGGTCATCTCAACCGCCTTGTGTCATAAATCTGTCATATTTACCACAGATCTTCGTCAAAGATTACCGCGTTAATTGCCAATTAACACTCAAACATGTGCCAAAAGTTAAATATTTAGGTGAAACAAAATAAGGAAAGTAGGCTGAAGACTGTGTGGTGTGTGCGTAATGACTATGATGTAAATGCTTTAGTTAGTTCTTGCCCTGTTACGGCAGCGGAAGGGTTATGTAAAGTTATGGATGTCCATTAGTAGGTACTTACTTATATTTACTTTTTACTCGATTGCGTGGGGCAAAAAGAGTGTGATGTAGCTGAAGTACATGTAGGGCCTTATCACACTGGCGGTTTGCAAGCGAGTCCAAAGCGAGGCGAGTGCGTAGCGAGCTCACCGCGAGTTCGCAGCAAGCGCGCAGCGGACTCGCCGCGAAGACGCCGCGGACGCGCTGCGAGCTCGCCGAATAGCGACATCGACGACCATTTGTACAATCACCCACGCATGCTGCGAACTCGCTGCACGCCCGCCGCGTTTTCGTGGCGTGTTCAACGCGCGTTCGTTGTGAACTCGCTGCGAACTCGACTCGCTTTGAACTCGTTCGCAAATCGCCAGTGTAATAAGGCCCATAGATACGATCAGCAATAGAAGTTGGATAACACTCTTTAAAGAAAGAGTTTGGAAAGTAATCCTGTGATCGAATGGCGACTGGCGACTAAGAACTGCAAGACGAGGTGTCAGTATTACGGCAGAAAGAGGGGAAGACCACATTGTTGCCATCGCGGGTTGCCAAATGACGAGGCTGGCACAGAAGCGTGGGGGTCGGCACAAGAAAAGAGAGGTCTAAGCTCAGTAGTGGGTGAAGTCAGGCTGTGGATGATGATGGGGAAGAATTTGAGATCGAATTCTTTAAGCAGAGACTTTAAAGTGTTTTATGATATGCATGCAGGCGGCCTACCAAATGGTAATTGGCCCATGGACTTTATCAATACCAGAAACATCGCAGAAGCGTTGGCATCCCCAGTATAAAGTAATCACACCAGCCGCCTATCAAGTCAGAACCCAACAATACAGTCAAATGGCATTGCTGTATTGTATGTTGGTACTGTGGTTGTTCTTCTCCAACATGCTTCTTACAAAATGCTCTGAACACTACTACTAATGTGCTTACCTTGCTGTGTAGTCATAAAGGGCGAATTTCACCAATGAAACTGAACGTTTTCAGCACATCTAAACCACGGTCAAGTGCTGTTTGTTAGTGTCAAAATTGTTATGACATATTGACACCGACAGCTCTTGAACTTGGTTTAGAAGTGCTGAAAACGTTCAGTTTCATTGGTGAAATTCGCCCTTTATGACTGCACAGCAAGGATTACACCAATGAAATAGGTACGCTATTTCATTGGTGTTATCGGCACTTATAAAAGTTTTGGCAGTCATATCCATCTGGAAAAACTACATAGAAGGTAGGTAAGCAGACTTTTCCTATTGTCCAAAAACGTTGTTGTTGCCTTTGCTATTCGTGAATTGAACCCGGGCCCATGAGATCAGAACATCACTTTTTGCTCTGTGTAATACTTAGGAATCAACGAACATCATCTTAGTCGCACCATCTATGATCATATATCTACAACAGTTAACGAAGATCTTTACGTAGAACTTTCTCTTTTCAGATTTCGAACAGCAAGCAGCGACCCAGTTTGATGTTTTCTTGCTTTACGATAGATGGCGCTGCATCACAATCATAAACCATAAGTAATTTATTCAAACTAACGTGAGAACAGCACTTTTCGAACGTCAAAAATACATAAGAGTATAAGACCCGCCCTTCCCAATCCTAAGGGCACGTCTTCCCTACTATTACGGCACCCCCTATCTAGGTACCTACTCCTTAGTATGCAATGGTATCAGTAGCACCATCAAAAATTTTATTAGGCTTCAAGGGCTAGTGCAAATCTTTGGGTTCATTCGACTAATCGAGTGTGGTTAAACCACGCTGCTTTTCTTTCATTCAAAACAGGAGAATTGTATATTTGCGTTAGTTCATTTTGGTAGAACTTAGCTCAAATACAGTTTTTTTTTTTTTGGGTGGGAAATCATCAAATAACTTCTCCCGCTCTGGGTGGAGCAGGAGGGCGTGTCAGACTTTTACTGACTAAAACCCACCCGTGTTCCTTCAGTTGTCTGTGCCAGGGGCCACGGTATGTATCTCTTACGAACAACCCGCTCCCCTGGCAGGCATCGACCGTTGCGGACCCCACCAGTTGGTGCTGACATCTCTTTAAGGCGCGCGTGGAACACAACGTGCTGTCGACCCGGGCTTGGTCCTTACGGGACAGCGAGCTACCCATTACTCGCCTCGAATCAGCCTGGGATTCCCAACGCCCAGGGCGTCTCCTGCGGCCACTAAAGCCGTTAGGGCGCATATACTGCCTCTCCCTCACGTGCGCCGCCTCCCTCTTCGCGAGCTATACTGCTTCACAGAAGGAGGTGACGGCTTCCCTTGCACTCTCGCTCCGTACCATGGCCGGACGCGAGAGATAGTCGCCGCCGATCGCCTCCACGAGGACACGGCGATGCTCCGCCCAAGCCGGGCAGACCTGCACCGTATGCTCCACCGTGTCCTCAGGGCGATCTACGCAGTGGAAAATTCAGTGTGCTATGTATGACTTTACTATGCGTTACTCTTACCTGTAGTTGCTTCGATGATCTCGGAGATACAGTACCTATGTTACTGGATTAGCAATTTAACTACTAACAAAATCGATACAATGGTTGGCACTGAAAACGACTCTGCGCTGCGACTCGCCAGATGTGCACTGGCCCTAAGTAGGTACATACAGGGCTAACGAAAATTAACATAACTAGGTTCTATGTTATGGGTTTGGTTTCCGCACTTAGTCCTTCAAGCGGACCATTGTGCGTAACATAACTAGGTACTTTCGAGGAAACTCACATCTGAACAATTTGAAAACAAAATCCCGTGCACACAATGACTACATCTGGTAGCAAGCGTTACTATAGCGGCGGAGCGCTGCAAGCAATAATAGTCCTTACGGTGTATAAATGTTAGTTTCCTCAATGGTACATACAGTCACGCCTTCTTCCCATGGGGGTGGGCAGAAACTACGGGACGCCATCTGTTACGATCCTTACATACTCCTTTTCCTCGTTTATGTTCCTATATCATGGTCATACACGCATGATGTGATAAGCAGAGGTCGGAAAGGTAGATGGATTTAAGGTCGTTGACGTCAAACGTAGAGGATAATATGGATATGCCTCCAAAATACCGGAACTTCATATTTATTGTGATATTTGTTCCGGAATTTTGAAATTAGCACGAATTTGTTTAAGGTGAAAAACGTATTAATAATATCAATCTACGCTACCAGTGTTAGCTAATGGTGAACATAAATTGAATTCAATGAACAATTATGTTCACCATTAGCTAACACTGGTAGCGTAGATTGATATTATTAATACGTTTTTCACCTTAAACAAATTCGTGCTAATTTCAAAATTCCGGAAAAAGTTCCGGAATTGGAATTATGGAATAAAATAAAATAAAAAACATACAGATAGGCTAACAAAATCGTTTATTATATGAATGATTGATTGAATTCAATGAACAACAATCATTCATATAATAAACGATTTTGTTAGCCTATCTGTATGTTTTTTATTTTATTTTATTCCATAATTCCAATTCCGGAACTTTTTCCGGTACTTCCCGCACATTATGGATAAAATGGCATGTCCACATTATAATATCTTGACGCAAGTATATAAAATCAATCTACCTACTCCGACCTCTGGTAATAAGACAACGATGCGGGTGAAAACTAAATGTTGAAAAGAGTAGGCTTAGCTGGTTTGGTCATGTTGAGAGGATGGATGAAGGACGGCTTACAAAAGGTATTTACAGCGAGTAATGGGTAGCTCGCTGTCCGGTAAGGACCAAGCCCGGGTCGACGGCGCGTTGTGTTCCACGCGCGCCTCAAAGAGATGTCAGCACCAACTGATGGGGCCCGCAAGGGCCGATGCCTGCCAGGGGTGCGGGTTGTTCGAAAGAGATACTGCGGCCCCTGGCATATAGGCAACTGAAGGAACACGTTGGGTTTTAGTCAGTAAAAGTCTGACACTCCACCAGAGCCCTCCTGCTCCACCCAGAGCGGGAGAAGTTATTTGATGATTTCCCACCCAAAAAAAAACAAAAAAAAACAAAAGGTACATGTGAGTGGAAACGCCGCCTTAGGCCAGTGGTCATCAAATTGCGGCCCGCGGTCGTTATTTGTGCGGCTCGCGTCTATTGTCGTAAACAGCGTAGATAATCTTTACTTATTCATGAAATATTATAAAGCTGAAGAGTTTGTTTGTTTGTTTATTTGGTTGAACGCGCTAATCTCAGGAACTACTTACTGGTTCGAATTGAAATATTTTTTTAGTAATGGATTGGACAGCCCATTTATCGAGGAAGGCTATATAATATCACGCTTTTTTTTTCTCTTTGCTTTGCCCCGGGGTGGATCGGAGGGCAAAAATTTGACGCGAACGAAATCGCCCGCAGAAGGTAGTATTTACAGAGCTTAATTTATCTTGTATTTAGAATTGTTTATAATTTATTTTTTTTACATTGTTCTCACATACAGAAGCAACAAGAATAATGTTCCCAAGATGTTTTAATATTTCAACTTGATTTTAAAAGAGTGTCCGTGGAGTTTCTTGCCCGTTCTTCTCCATAGAGATCTACGTTTTGGAATGGGCAACGCTTCAACTATCCAACTGATCGACTTTTTGACAATTCAAAAGTGCCTGTAAATGGTTTAATTGAAATAAATGCTTTGAGTGAGTTTGAGTTTGACATATATATAATAGATTTTACTCAGTACGAAAATATTATCAAAAATAAATTTCTTAAAAAACATATATCGCAATCGCCTTTCCACTCATTTAGAAGATGCAATGAGGTTTGCATGTAGTCCCTAAGATGGCAAACATAGAACAAATAACTAAGAAACTACAACACCATAATAATTAAATTCTGGTTAAACATAAATTAAGTAACCTACCTACCTAAAATATTTTTGTCATAATAAAAATCTTTAAAGGTTTTTTATTTATTTACTGCTTTGCTAGTTTACATATTTATCCAATTCGGAACAAAAGTGTGCTACCCCACTTTGTACTATGTGGCCCTTGACCAGAAAAGTGTGACGACCGCTGCCCTAGACGGACATATTTGCAATGTTCTTCAGAAAGGCCAGCTGCGTAGTACTCGCAACGAAAATTAAATACAATGTTTATCTGTTACAGACTACATTTAATTGAATAACTATAATAATAATTGAATACATCGTTGTCTGTTCGTTGAAAAAAAATCACCATAAAATATAAACATAATTATAGATTAATTTTACGTGTATCTACAAGAATATTGTACAATTTTTCATCTTTTTGCATTGCGTTTTTTGCATAAAATATTTTCTTAATTACATAGATAATAATAGTACATAACCGCCTACCCCAGACTAAAGCTTGATTTACACGAAGCCAGTAAATGAGCCAGTTACAGGTTCAGAGAGTATTATGCTAGTAGGTACACATGCAGTGACATTGATCGCCGGCGATTTGCGAGCTTTGTAAAATTTGATGTAAAATTCTCACGTCATACAACGCTACACGCATATTTTGATGCGTGAACGTAAAAGGAACAAACGTCGGCGGCACCTTGTTTTCTCAAAACAAATTCTGTATAATTGTGTCACTCGCCCTCCTGTCAAATTCCATTCCGGTGGCAAAATATGTCTGTACCAATCCAAAAAGATTTTGACAAATATCGACTGTCAAAATTTGTGTATGGACGTGAGATTTTGACATCACTAGAGAGTATGTTCTGCCAGTCCATACTGGCTTCATGTCTAACAAGCCTAATTGCGCCGATTCCTTTAGTAAGTCCCACGTGATAGGCAAGCCTATCTTACAAATAATTATAAAAAATAAACTAGGAATGATAAGAAACTTTAATGGCACTCATAGCCTAAAATATTTGACGATGACATTTTATATTTTTATTTTTCGCGAAAATGTTTTATTACTATTTACATTTTTTTAATTAAATAATATATTTTTTTAATTCTTACATGATAATCAGTTATTAAATTGGATGACATTTTCGTGATAAATGCCTGATATTTAACGCCGATAGTTCGTAATAAATCCGAAAGATGGCGCTAAAACGCACGCACGTTTCTCAAGACATCTGACACGTTGAAATTATGTTCATTGACATTTTTTTAACCAGTAAGTAAATAATAATATTAAATAATATTCGGTATTATTTTTTAATATAACAAATGCTTGTAACAAAGAGAATTTTGTTAAAATCACCAGTCGTTCGCACACATTAAAAAATTATCCTTTTTTTAAAGACATTTTTTGCGCATGGCAACTGGTGTTTTCACTCTATCTATTCTATTCATACCAGCTTACAATATTCCCTCCTATTTGACTAATGTTTTAGTTTTGTACACACGTTATCTATGAAACTCTTGTTTAAAGGTACATTTAGTGCCTTTTCAGACATGCAGTTACCGGACGAACAGTATTGGTCCGGTATTTTCACCGGTAACCGTATAGTATGAAAAGATTTCGCCGTGCAAATGATTCCTGTTTGAAACGGGAACCAGATACATGTTTTTTGACATTTTCTAAGACAGATTAACCTACAGTCATTTGCAGTTTTAATAGTTGTATCATAATTCTTGCATTTCCATGGCATTTTTGCAAAAGAAAAGACTTAAATGACGTAAAACATTGCAGTATCAACAAAAACTTCAATTAATGCAGAATTGAGCTCAGCTAAACTTACTGAAAAGATGTGAATTCAAGAACACTTTTACTATCAAAAAACGCAAAGAAACTAGTTATTTGTAAGTCAACCGCCGTTAAAAAGTAACTTTATACGAACTTTTGACAAAACGCGGTTTAACGATAGCTGATCCAAATGTTACAACTCACTCGAACGTTAAACCCCGTTTAACGTAACGGTATTTTTGAAAAGAGACTTTTTAATACTTAAATATAATTCAAATTTATTAAAAAATAATTTGAAATATAGAATTAAATCAGGACTTGATAAAAAAAACAAATCAATGAAAATAAAACTGTCTAAACATTATTTAGGTAAGACAAAAATACACAATAACCGACTTATAACTTCTTAAATCGGAATAAACACTAACTTAACCGTTTTCTCTGATATTAAGGCACAATTAAATAGGTATATAAATGACTATATAGTGCTTATATACTAGCTGCATAAAATTATGTCAAGAATACGTCTTTTAATAAACCTATCGTTTATTATTTTCATGAAATGTGTGCATTAAAAGGCTATGCGAGCATCCATTCAATAGGTATTTAAGCGGGCAAATAGCCCAGCTGTTGATTTTAGCGTTTGGTCTATTATTACGATTAAGAATACGAACTTTACTGCCCTATAGATGGCCGGCTATGTGGTAATTTAAGACGTCATATATATACCAAGGACGTAAGCAGACAGAAGCTGACAACCAGTTCTCGTGCGTGTATGTGTGTGTGTGTGTCTTAATGTATTTTGTTAATCAAGAAAACTGTGGAGTTAATATAAAATTCCACATAAATCTAATATTTAGCCACATCTGCTTAGACGTGTAGAGTAAGACATTGACCACAGGAAAAATATCTTGACTTTAAAGCTCATTATCTCATTGCATCACTATTCTTTGCATGATTTTGTTTTTAGATCAACAGCATGTCAGTATTTTTTATTTAAAAAAACACCTCTAAGCTTAATTTGCTAGAACTTGTAAGTCTTAAAATTTCCCCATAAAGTTTAGAAGACCCGACTCTAATGTACTATACGGCTTTCCTAGATTTTAAATTGTTGACCAAAAGATTTATATTGTCTTGCCCACACCATATGGATTATCTGCACCAATGTCACGACTTCGAGACAATTTCTAATTTTCAGATAGCACATGATATTATGTAGACTGTGTGTGTAAAAAATTTTATCAGATTTATTTGAGAGATAAGAAAATCAATATGGCGGATGACGTAACGTATTTTAACTTTTAATGACGCAATAATAATTCGATTAGTTTATTACAAAACATGCCCTTGACTGCTAAACATATTTAAATGAATTATACAAATGATATTAACAACATAACCTTTTTAATTTTACTTAAAACAATAAAATTCGGGCCTTTGCATGGCCTCGAACGGCGTAAAACTCATGCAATCATTGTTCAAATGATTTTTAAACATCCGTGGATATAAATCGATATTTAGAAATAATTAAATTACAGTTTCTTAGGTACCCTGTTTAGCGTAGGTACGGATTTCTAAAGTAATTAATCGATGATCGGAAACAACCGAGAACGTTCGTGACAAATCGATTAAATAGAACCTCGATTCGATTCTACGATCGCTGTGCCGCGTTCGCATTTTGAAATTGGGTTATTATATTTTACGGCTTAGTACATAATGTTTCTACAAATGACACTTATGTCCAAAGTTGATTTCGTATAGAGAACGATACGGTACAACAATAGTTCAACCAGCATTGTCACCTATAACACCAATTCAACAATGGATATAATCAAGAGGTTGCCTTACCATAGGCATATTCTTAAGAATCAAACACAAACCGTTCCCTCAGCAGTAAAAAAACTGTCATTTTCGCAAACGCTACGTTTAACCGTGGTTTAACTCACGTTAACGTTACGTTTCTTCATTAAAAAGTGTGTTTAATCCCTTGTCATTTGAGTGCACAAGTTATTTGGTTGTGTTCGTTTAGTTTCGTGATCGAGGTAAAATGTGTTGGCTCCGATGGTGCGCTGCTTTCGTCATCAGCCGATAGATGGCGCCCTTTCAGCTGTGGCGTTGTGTTATCTGAAACCGAAATAAAGAATTTCAATCACCTCATTGTGTAGCACTTACTATTTTTGTGGAAAACTGAAATTATAAGAACAATGATTTAACACCTCTGCAACGAAACAGGCTACGGGTTCAAAATGTGCCATTGTTACTTTTTTAGCCTTAAAGAGATCAGTGAGGAAAATATCACCATAAAACAAAATAGTTTTCTTCTTCGTAGGTATAGATAAAACACGACAGTTTATTAAATTTGGTTGGCCCAAAACTTCAACGGAACAAACACGAACAAGAAAGTTTAATACAAATATATAAATAAAACAAGTATTGTAAGTAATTGTTTGACTGCCTCATTGGTCTAGTGGTCGCAAACGCTACTGCTAAGCAAGAAGTCCTGAGTTCGATTCTCAGGTTGGGCAAAGTGTTTTTGGATCTGGAATTTCTCACTAGCAACCCGGAATCCGGTTATGTGCTCGGTTGACGGCAATAGCAAACGACATAGTGGAAGGCAGAGAAAACGCTGGACCGATGAGCTGCAACAGCTGCAACTGCTGTCCACAGCTTACCTCCAGTGGGAGGTCAGCTGTGGACTCGAATAGCAGTCGATGTGGAAAACTGGAAGGAAATGGACGAGGCCTTTGCCAATGGGCACACAAACCAAGACAAGACAGCCGGTGTCAATAATATAATAATTTTTTAGCTTTATTTACAACTTGCATAATTTTATTGTAGTAGCATAAATTTTAAATAATCTGAATAAATGGCTATTATTATTATACTATTATTGATGGCAATAGGCTCGCCCCCTATTACACGGGACTTAAACATAACTAGCTAAATACGTCTCTGCTCAGACCTTCGGGAAACAAGACATGATGTTATGTAGGTAAACGTTTAATTTCATAATTAAATATTATAAGTAAGTGTGAGCCTTGAATTAAGCTGGTGTTAAGACAAAAAAGATTTCCGATTCATTAATTAGTATTCCAAACGTGACGATCATGGTAGTATTTTTTCTACCACGACATTCATTGCAAAAGCAAATTATATGATGGTTTATGAGCAAAAGAAAACTGGTTTTAACATAAAGATAAAACAACATATTACCATGTCCTTCAAGTTAATTTAGTATTCGATTGGTTTAATATTTATTTATAGGTACTTCTTTACCTACTATTTGTATGGGTTACTCAGTTATGTACAAATATGAAGAAATAAACAAGTTTTTATTTGGAATAGCATAAAGTAATGTACCTAGCCTTGAATGAACAATTATTTTAGTTAAATAAATAATTCTACCGTGTATGGGCTCCTATAAAGGAGTAGATATTTTTGGTGGGTATGAGAATAAATAACATAACAGCCAGACCCGGAACAACTACTTGTTGGTCATACACACAATATTTGTTCCGTGCGGGAATCTAACCCGTGACACGCAACGCAGCAGTCAATCGCCCGCTGCGCCAACCGTGCCGTCTGATGTTACTTTTAGGTATATTAAATGTGTATAAATACATATAAAGAAGGAACCTGAATATTTTGTCCAATCGTTAAAACCGTTCGAAGCAGAGGTGAATCGTTAGTTAATAGATAAATTAGTTAGTATAGACCCGTCTTCGTTTCGCACGCAGTCACACAAACAGACACAAAAATCGACTTTAATTTATAACTTCGCCCGCGTAGAGGTCGAAACCTATCCCACGGGCACGTAGTACCGGGATAAAAAGTATCCTATGTGTTATTCCAAATCACAAACTACCTGTGTGACAAATTTCATTCAAATCCGTTCAGCCGTTTTCGCGTGAAAGAGTAACAAACATCCGTACATACATCCATACTCACAAACTTTCACATTTAAAATATTTAATACTAGCTTCCGCCAGCGGCTTCGCCTGCGTGGAAGTTGGAAATTATCCCGCGGGAACGTACACACGGCTACACATCAAGCTATACTTTTCCAGTATAATGCTGATCTCGCACTGTATAGGATTTCCGTACAGTGCGAGATCAGCTTAAACTGGAAATGTATAGCTTGATGTGTAGCCGTGCGTACTACCGGGATTATCTGACACAATTATGTTAAGTGTGCTCCTACCGATTTATGGCAACCTGGTACTTCGAAGGCATAAAGCGTTTTCTAGCTGACACAACTATGTTAGGTCAGCGCTTACCAAATTATAACAACCTGGTCCTTCGTTCAGAATACCAATTTACAAAAAGATCTGCGTATTTAAGTAAACATTTCTTATTTGTTTCTATATTTTAAACTATTATCCCACGGATTATATATTATAATCCGTTCGGTAGTTTTTGCGTGAAAGAGTAACAAACATCCATACATACATCCATACATCCATACATACAAACTTTCGCATTTATGATATTAGTACGGATTAAAAGTAAGATATAGTACTGTACATATAACATGTAACTTAAAGATGTTGGGTGTGATACTCGCACTGAGCCCGCGCGTGGATGATCACAGCCCGCTTACCCACAAAGACACAATGCACAGCAGTGAGAACGCTAGAGGCTGATTATGCTAAGTTGGTATTTATTTATTTAAAAAAGCAAAGCCACATCACATACATTCAACTTATGCTAGAAATATCGTAATAAATAAAGGACGAAAGTACATGACAATTACAGCGTACATAGCATTGATCCAAAATATCTTGCTGCCTTGAAATACTAAACTAAACAATATACTAAACTAAAATAAACTACAGTTAAACAGACTAGCACAAATAAGTCGGGTTACACTCAAAACCAACAAAAAAAGTGAAGAAATGCAAATAATAAAAATAGAAACAATAAAAATTCAATTTAATTGAGGTTCATAACATCATGCCTGCATTGTATGAGGTGTGCCTATAGTACGAAAGAAAGAAAGAAAGAAAAGTGCCTATAGTACAACCTCATATGGCCAGTTATTATTAAGTCCCATTTAATAGGGGGTAAGCCTATTACCATAAACCCTGAGAACCGAAAAACACTGCACGAGGCGGTAATCGAACCCAGGACCTCACGCTCAACAGTAGCGCTTGCGACCACTAGACCAACGAGGCAGTCCTAAAGTGGTAATTACATAATAATGTCATAGTAGTCTCCTTACCTAGGGGCATGTCTCTGACGCATGACGTGCGGCAACTCCCGGCGCTCGTCCTCGCCCAGCTGCAAGCCTGCCACCAGCTGCATGATCTCTCGCTCCTTCTTTAGTTCCTCGCGACCTGACTCCACCTGGAATCAAGAAGATACTGAGGTTAATATTCGAAAAATCGTTTAGATACTTAGCGTGGATTACACCTATGAAATTGAACTAGATCAGCACTTTTAAACTGCATTCAAAATTTCATAACAATTCTTGATACTGACCGCTCATGAACGCGGTTTAGATTTGCTAAACGCGTTCAGATTAACTGGTGAAATTTGCCAATAGTTGCCATCGTCAAAACTCAAAGCATTTCATCATCATATCAGCTGAAAGACGTCCACTGCTGGATATGAGCCTCCCCCAAAAGGGGGGGATTTGCCATAGTCGCCACGCTTGGCAGGCAAGTTGGGGATCGCAGTATGGTGGTAAAATGCATAAAGAACGCTGCTGCCCATTCTCTAGTAAGTCCCTTAGTCGTCTTCTACGACACCCACGGGAAGAGATGGGCTGGTGCTATTCTTTAACGTCCGGCAACACACGGAACGCATTTATTTCAATTAAACCATTTCCAGGTACTTTCGACTTGTCAAAGGATTCGGTCATTCAGTAGGTTTATCGTCATCATCCTCCTGACCCTTATCTCAATTTATTTGAGGTCAGTGCAGCGTGTCTTTTTCTTCCAAACATCTTACTAGTCAACTTCTTTTTAGCTTAGCATCCTACAAACTATCCATCCCTCACTTCTTTGAACTGTCCCTAACCTTATAGCCATTTTACATATAAACTCAAAACCCTAGATTAATTATTTATAGACCGTGGAAATGAAAACTACACACAAATACTGAATGGGCACGCCACAATTACGGCGGTAACCCCCTCTTTGAGAAGTAGATTTAGAGGCGCCACGGTGGCATCCTCACTTTCCGCGTGACGCAGGTCCTCACCGGACACGGTTGTTTCTGGAGGTTCCTGTTTCAAATAAGGCGAGAGGAAACTCCCGGGTGTTACTATTGCATAGATCGCCCGGAGGACAAGTTGGAGCATTCGGTGGAAATCTGCCCGGCTTGGGCGGAGCACCGCCGTGTCCTCGTGGAGGCGATCGGCGGCGGCGATCTCTCGCGTCCGGCCCTGGTCCAAGCCATGGGACGGAGCAAGAGTGCAAGGGAAGCCGTCACCTCCTTCTGCGAAGCAGTAATGCTCGCGAAGAGGGAGGGGGTGCACGTGAGGGAGAGGCAATCTATGCGCCTTCACGCCCTGGGCGTCGGGAATCCCAGGTCGATTCCCGGCCACCGCAGGCGCGAGCTGGCGGACGCCTAGTAATGGGTAGTTCGCTGTCCAGTAAGGACCAAACTCGGGTAGACGGTGCGTTAAGTTCCACGCGCGCCTCAAGTAGATGTCAGCACCAACTGATGGGGTCCGCAAGGGCCGTTGCCTGCCAGGAGTGCGGGTTGTTTAAAAGTAAGCAAACAGCTTTCTCTTGAATTTATATTTCGCTTAGGTAAGTCATGTTATTCCCCTTATACTCATTTCAACTCAACTGCAACGTACGAAAGACGACGTAATAAAACAAAAGAAACGCGATTACATAAACGATAATCAACAATTAAATATGTCATCTTTGGTCACCCACAACCCAATATTCAATAACATTATCGTTTCTCACAACGTAACTTGTTACAATCGTTGCGCAACGGTTACTGTAACTAACTACGCAATAACGAACCGGGCGTTATTTCCTTATGGCTGAACGTGGGATATTTCACTACACGCACGAACTTTTAAACGACTAAAGTGATTTTGAATTAAGAACAATTTCGAAAATTGACCGTTTTACCCAATTCCGAACGGTCGAAGGAGTTTGGTATGTTAATGTGTTTTGGTAAATGGAAAACAAAGGAATTGTTTTGCATTTGGCGTAAACTGTGTGCGTGCAATATTAGTTTTTGATTCAAAGAAAACCTACTGGGTCAGCTTTTAAAATCAATATTATCGTATCCGTTGATTACAATGTTGTAATACAATGCCTATATTACCTATTTTTAAAGTAAAAACTACCTACAAAGATACGCCTGGCTCACGCCAAAAAAGAGGAAGGAAAATATTGAGAGGAATCGTTGACTGAAATCGCCGAAGTCAAAATGGAAGCGGAGTGATCAATGCTCATCTCTCGGCCTTTGGCCTGCAGTGCAGTAAATGAATGCAACATACGAGAGTAAGAAGACACAAACAGTGGATTTTGTAATAAAGAATAATAAACATTATTCAGTGCAACAGAGCCTTCTGTTGCACTGAATAATGTTTATTATTCTTTACAAAACAGCACAGCAACAACAGTTACCTGTTTAGGAAGCTACTTACTGAAAAATAATCGCTTTTAAAATACTTAGCGTTTTGCTACGTAGGTACTAAAGATTTGTTTTGTCAGCCATGTTTGACAAAACATCGGTAGTTTAAAAACAAAAGACCTCGTTGACAGTTCAGATTCGCTGTAGTGTGATACGCCACACATACGTCATCATCATCACCGAGTAAAAACCGACCAAGTGCGAGTCGGGCACGAAGGTTTTCGTATCAATGTATAATATTAACACCATATATAGACCAGAAATCACAGACCAAACACGTTTCTTGTGTGTTTAATAAAATGAAATTGAGTAAAAAATTTAAATATTTTTACTTTATTTTATTTTTATTATTTGTTGTTTTTGCAGTCAAAGTCGATCGCCGACAGATTGGACTGCGGCATGGATTATCGGGCATGGATGTGGCAGGCATGTTGCTGTTCCAATGCCGGTTAGAAAATTTTAATTAGTGTGTTCGAGAAAAAAAGTTTTTTTTTATCTATCTTATTTAATTTTTTTTTTTTGATGACCAGCAATGTGATTTAATTTAAGCTCATTTTAATGTAATAATAATAATAATGCCAATGGACTGGTGGCCGGAAGCCTCGATCAACATCTCTTGAGGCTCTCGTTAGGTTGGATCAAAGGCCTGATTCAGAAGGCAGTACTTCTCGATACGGCTCGCACCGTGAGGAGGTTCCTGTCTCTGGAGCCCTAACCACCGGTAGCTTGGACCCTGCTCCCGATACCGGCGGACAACTGTTTTTTTTTTTTTTTAAGTTACTTTTACAAAAAAAAAAAATGTAGTTAATAAGAATTGTAATTGAATAAAGGACATAATAATGTTAATTTATTTAGATAATGCTTTTTATGTAAGTGTGTTGTTATTAAATTACCTATGTGCTTAATAATGAGTCTATTGTTGCTTGATAATGAATAAATAATAAAATAATAATACACACTCACTGTCGAAGTCTTTAAGAGAATCTGAATTAAGAACTTTTACTAATGACCAACTGTAATAATGTGTTGTTTAATCCAATCCTGTGTTATTGCAATTCAGCTATAAACTATCGAGTTATACGTTCGAACACTGACAGGCGCACATATCATCAACACTGCTCTCAAAACGGTGAAGGAAAACATCGTGAGGAAACCGGGATGTCCTTGAACTAAAAATTCGAAGACATGTGACATCCACCAACCCGCACTGGGCCCGCGTGGTGGATTATTACGGCCCACTCCCTCTCACAGAGAAAAGCCCTGTATCCCAGTCAGGAGCATACCAATAGAAAATGGCGCCTAGGGAACGCATCACATTTGCGCCCCTTCGTAAATTCTCTTCTCGGCCTCACACTGAGCAAAGCCAGGTCCCATAACCTCTCTTGACCAATTATTAGCCTTCAATTAACTAAGGTATTAATATTGACTTGCTAAAAATCGCTCACAACTTGCAATGCCGAAATTTTAAGCAGAATTTAAATAGAAATAGGCAGATTTCGAAATACGCTTTTATCTCCAAACTGCGCAATATATTCAATTAGCTCTTCAGATTTCTCCGATATAGGTTATGTGTGGAATAGTTTATTGAAGCATTTTTTTATTTTTAAGTTCAATAATTGGCGACTTTTCGCGCCCCCCTTCGATAGGCGCCCAGGGCTCGTTCCCTGCTTGCCCCACCCTATTAACGCCTCTGATCCCAGTAGTCTGACTATGTTATTTATGATATTGATAAGTATTTATGACAGGACAAATTGGAACCGTGCACCTAGCTTCTGACGTTTCATAAGTGCCCTTGCAGGTTTATGTGAAATAAAATATTTTGATTTTGATTTTTTGATTTTTGTATAAACTATCGCTAGTTCAAATATCTACTCGTATACGAGCTCAGCCTCAGGCAGATTATTTATGTCTCCGGTACATACGTGCTAAAGTTATCACCATTAGGAATGCTGACAATACAATGACACGTATGATTTACACCTCCGTACAATGACGCAATATATCATCCAGGTAGAAAGGCTTGATTTACAATGACTGTTAAAAAAACTGGTCAACTGGTGTTAACTTCACATTTTTCCGACGCTTCAAACGATTATGCAGTGATATGTCAAGGTGGATTTAGTTTATGTTTTCACACTACGCTTGTAATTAAGTACCCATGTGACATAGAAACGTATTAAAACGTGCAGTAAAATCTAAATTATGACGTCACTTTATAAGTAGTGGCAAAAATTGCCAATTTCCTTTCTTGAGCTATATTTTCAGTTTAATTTGTTGTTAGCCCATTTGATGAAAATGTAAACAAATGAATCAGAAAATGTTGAGAAGAAACTCTAGACTTATTACTTTATTATGAAATGTTTTGTAAAATTTGTCAATCACTCTAAAGTACACTGTCCTTCAAGACACAGGATTCTCTTAGTTTGAAGAGCAGGGGTCGTACTCATCAGTATTAGCCATGCCTATATCTTACTGAAACAATCTGATGTTACTTAAGCTAAGTCTTTTGTTAAATAACCGATTACTTACTTACTTTTGTCTAGAGTTGACATGTCCTATGCCAATCCCTTCTAAACTCGAACTACCTCGCCAATCTGACAAATGACGACAAACGTCATTGCAAAAGAAAAAATATCCCGCCTTATTACGTTCACGATCGACATAACTGCACACGCAATTTCAAAGCCATTTCGTACTTCGTAAAGCGAAGGAAGTGCGTCGTTCCCACGCTGCGATTGTAAACTTGATGTCATATCGAGTGACATTTTGAAATGTATTTAAAGCTGTCTCGATGTGGGTGTCATCGTGATTTATTGATAATTAATGCGATTAATTTGAATATATTTGTTGCTTTTTATTCGAGAAATTTAATAAGCTGGTGAGTTTTCTTTAACAAATTGTCGGTATCGAAGTGTGAATGCCCTGTAAAGAAGGTTCGGCTCTCGTCCCCGGCTGTCATTCGCAGATCTTTGACAGTCGCTAGTCTCACCAAGACGTATCGTGTTACCCATTAATTGGAATGTTGAGGTCAAATACGCCAAGTGAAGTGCCAAATTTATATTTTACTCCTCTCGTAAGTGAAAATGAAAAATAAATCACCGAGCTATGATTTTGCATAATGAACATGACTACTTACATAGTTTTAGCAAAGTCATTTCCTTATGCTTTCTTTAGTAACACAATGCGGAATGTAATAAACGCAAAGTTGTAGGTATACTCGTATTGTGTAACTACAAGCATTTCATAAATAAGACATCAAATTATGTATGTCTACGTTTGGAAATGGGCAACTAGCTTCAACTTTCCGACGACGAATTCTAAAGTGGCAGTAAATGGTTTCATTGAAATGAATGGTTTGAGTTTGCGTTTGAGACTTCATAACATAAAACCACCTCACGCCTTGTATTATTTGCTTGTGTTAGGAACTAGCTACGACAGCGCCACTTTTACAGTGGCCTTCCCTATTGAAAACAGATTGCCAAGTTCGGTGATGTTCCTGACCAAACTTTTTGACTCCCTCCCTCCATTTGTGACAATATTTGGCTTGTAACGCGTCCGAGATCTTATTATGGACTAGGTATTTTTTTTTTGGTGGGAAATCATCAAATAACTTCTCCCGCTCTGGGTGGAGCAGGAGGGCGTGTCAGACTTTTACTGACTAAAACTCAACCGTGTTCCCTCAGTTGCCTGTGTGGCAGGGGCCGCGGTATCTCTTTCGAACAACCCGCACCCCTGGCAGGCGTCGGCCCTTCCGGGCCCCATCAGTTGGTGCTGACATCTCTTAACGCGCCGTCTACACGGGCTTGGTCCTAACCAGGCAGCGAGCTACCCATTACTCGCCATCCGCAAGCAATCAGCCTGGGATTCCCGATGGACTAGGTTTGCTTCACTTGGGCAGAAGTCGAGCAATATGTGCGATGGATAGCTCAGTGCGATGGATTGGTGGAATTGAATGTGACTGAATTCGACTGGACATCAGTCACTTTGAGGATGGACGATGGGGAAAGTAAAACATAACATACATAATCTGCCCACAATATTCCCACTGCTGGGACACAGGCCTCCTCTCTGTGTGATGGAGCGGGCCGTAATCCACCACGCGGACCCAGTGCGGGTTGGTAGATGTCTTCGATTTTTTAGTTCTAGAACATGCCGGTATCGTCACGATGAAAGAGAGGGGGAAAGTACTTAAATAAAAATACTATATTCCATTCTCAAAGATAGGGAGTACTGAAGCCTACTCATGCTACTGTCTTGTATCAGATCTGGGGGCCTACTCTCTAACTCCGTCAACGAAGATACGGGCCCGTCCCGTACGAAAGTAGTTCAAAAATTCATAGTGAATCCTACAGCCAATTAACTAACTTTTTTGGACGGGCAAAAACATATCGGGAGGGACATCTATCAAATCGTGTTGACATTCATTCTTAGTTCGGGCTCCAAACAAATCTTCTGTCGGTAAGTGATACGGAGTTGGAAACGCCCGTTACTTCGACCGAAACGACGGACTTCGTGCTTAGAGAGTACGTCCCCCCCTGAATTGGAACTATTCCGACTTGAGTCTGCTTCCTTCTATCTTTCCGGTAAACATGTGTTTTTCCTAGTTGTCGATTGGCTTTCAAGCCATATGGCCAAAATACTGCAGCACTGTCTCCAATCCCCAGGCAGATTAAATTAATTAGCCTTTTAGAAATCTGGGGTAAAGCACCTTGCCCAACCCACAAATGGTCAACATTAGCTCAAAAACTTACACAACAACGCCACCTAGATCCCTGCCCATCCCTTTAAATAGCAATCGTAATGAATACACATAACGCAACGGAGTGGTCGTCTTACTTTCTACGGCCAGCTATGCAAACGCTGTCTATTTGCACTGCGACGCGCATGCACTGTGTACTAATCGTCTGCGTACGCGCATTTGAATGTGCGCACCGATATAGGTAGTTAATTGGTACTTGTGTGTTGGGAAAGGTTCGAAATCAATGTGGGTTGCAATCAAATATCTGCCTATACAAACTTATATCTGGTTCCAAAAATCAAATATCAGCCTATACAAACTAATATCTGGTTCCAAAAATCAAATATCAGCCTATACAAACTAATATCTGATTCCAAAAATCAATTATCTGCCTATACAAATTAATATCTGGTTCCAAAAATCAAATATCTGCCTATACAAACTAATATCTGGTTCCAAAAATCAAATATCTGCCTATACAAACTAATATCTTGTTCCAAAATTCATCATCATAGCCTAGCCGTTTCCCAACTATGTTAGGGTCGGCTTCAAATTTATCCGGATGCAGCCGTATACCAGTATTTTGCCAGCAGCGACTGCCTATTCGACCTCCATTATCCAGCAATACGATACCCCTTTGGTAAGACTGGTTGTCAGACTTTCAGGCTTCTGACGACCCGTAACGACTGTCAAAGATTTACGAATGACAGCCGGGACTTACGGCTTAACGAGCTTTCCGAGGCATAGTGAGATCTTTGTCCGTAAAGATGGTCACCATTCCACGGACCACTCGCGGTAAGCATATCTTATCCAGATGGAATACTTTGTTCTAAAAAGGTGATGGAAATGTAAACAAATGGATTAGAAAATGTTCTCATGAATGCCAATTTGTAGTGGCACTTATGAAGTCAGTACTTTTATTTGATTATTTGTAAGTTGAACCCGAAATGCTAATTTTAATTCGCCTTGTGTTTTTTATTTGACAACCGATGTTAATTACCCATGTATGCATGTACAAAATAGGGGTTATTTTTGTATGAGAATATTCAATTACATTTTAAAATAATGTTATTGAAACAGTAAATTTAAACAGCCATTGTTGAAATATATGGTGATATGTATAACATTTAAACCTTTCAAACACAAATGAATGTGTTACTTACTAATTCCCTTTAGTTAATAATTGCGTAGTTTAACAAGCGGGGTAATTGCGTAACCCACAAACAGAAAAAATGGCTTTAATTTTGTCAGTTCAACGACATTCATTGCGTTATTTAATTTGTTGAGCAGACAAATTTTTCGAACTTAAGAAGCAATGGATTAGCAATATCCTTAAAAATGACTCGGATTATGATTGATAGAGTGTTACACAATTAGTGTGCTGAATTCCTATTCAGCACACTAATTGTGTAACACTCTAAAGTTTGGTTCCTACCAAAGAACTTTGTTGGTGAAATTTTCGCAGTCATCTTTGAAGCTCTTAAGTTAATCTGTCATCATGTCATTATACAACGTGTAACGGAAAGGGTATTTACATACCAAGGACACGGCTTCTTTGGATGATATTAAACGATACTGGAAGATTTTTTTGATCTTATCTCTATATGTTCGGAAGTTATCAGAAATTAGAAGAGATTTATCGTGATATTGACAAGTAACTTGGAAAGTTATTGACCTACGTAGTACTGTGACACGTTTGTTATGATTTGAATTAATGAAACATATGAAACCGAAAATTTGGTATCAATTCTTAGGGTATTTTATTTTGAGCTGAAACCGTGTATAGTGATTCTATACCAACTGTTATCTTTAGTGCTTAAGGATAGCAATAGGGTTTCTGTTACACCCTGTATAGGCTGTGGCATAATTTGTTTACGATATTACAATATAATAAAATCAGCTGTTCCCTACATTTATGTTCGCATAACTCGTTAAAATGTAAGGAACGGCTGATTTTATTTTCGCGATTTCAGGTTTGGGCCCATAGTAAAAGTTGTTCATAATGATGAGTACAATGACCACTTATGAAGTTAACTGTGATTAAAATTACACCTTGTATATAATTTCAAACGACCTAGTCGAACCTGTTGACAAATCAAGTAAATCAACCAGCAATTTTATGTCACTATAAAAAAAAAGATTGATGTTTACTTGACTATCGCATTATGAAGATAAGACTATTTTCCAATTCCAATTCCAATTAATTACATTATATTAGGTGCATAATCCGGTTATAACCCTCCCACCCTCCTCACACAAGCCTCCTATCTTCGAGAATGAATGGGATGTTATCTACCACCCGGGCCCAGTGCGGATTGTTAGATGTCATATGTATTTGAATTTTTGGTTCAAGTACATGCCGGTTTCCCTAAGTTTTCCTTCACCAATTTGGGATTTTAAAAAATACACAAAGTAAACATCCTCTCTGGGTTCAAACCGCGGCCGCGGCCGTTACCATTGGGCCTACACAAATTTATTTCATACGAACTTGTAGTTAGTTAGGTAGTGTAGTTGCACGACCAATCCATCGATTGATTTAAATATTAATTAATGGCGAAACAATATGGTCTCGGCCCGTTAACTCTGCCATATACAACAACAAAAACCGTGTAACCTAGAAAAAATAACTTTGCATGGACCTAACTTTGATGTGCAATCACTGTCTGGGCGTATAATTCAAATCGAACTGACTGCCTCTTTGGTCTAGTGGTCGCGAACGCTGAGCGTGCGAGCTCTATTCTCAGTTCAGGAAAATGTTAACGGGTTTTTCTATCTGGAATTTCTCTGATTTGTGTCTAGTTGATAAAATAGAATAGAATAATTATTTATTTGCATAGAAAAGAGGTACAAAAAAATACACATGGTTTTATAAATATGAGATCCTTATACATTCTACCTTAAATTACGCATGCAAAACATTTAGCACAAGTGCTTGTTCTACAATAATGTCAATATGAAAATTCTTATAATATGGTCAATAAAATAAAATAAAGAATTAAAGATGACAGGATTAGTTTTTTTTTTTTGGGTGGGAAATCATCAAATAACTTCTCCCGCTCTGGGCGGAGCGGGAGGGCGTGTCAGACTTTTACTGACTAAAACCCACCCGTGTTTCCTCAGTTGCCTGTGTGCCAGGGGCGGCGGTATCTCTTTCGAACAACCCGCACCCCTGGATGACAGGATTAGTTAGGTAACTATAAAGTTTTATCATTTAGAAATTCACAAATGGAGTAATAACATTTATCAATTAATAAGACTGGCAATTTCTTTTTAAACAGTGGAATGGAACTCCTCAAAAAAATTACAGCAAACAAACCGCGATTGCTGCTATCGCATAAATATGCATTGTTTTGACCCCAAGGATGATGAAATTTCGAATCGTGTGGGGTAAGTACCTTAACTAAAAAGTGAAAAATAAAAAACTATAAAATAAAAAAAACAACCGACTTCCAAAAAAAAAACCCTAAAAAGCGAAAAATAACTTTAATTTCGGAAGAAGGTGACAAAAAATTTAATAAAATACATATCCAAAGTCACCGACTTCCGAAATTAAAGATATTTTTCACGTTGTAGTGTTTTTTTGGAAGTCGGTTGTTTTTTTTATTTTAAGTTTTTTTTTAAATAATAATGCGGTGTTATGACCACTAGCACGTAGCATGTTTGTACACTGCCTTCTAATTGGTCGTGTTCTATTGTCAGACGATTTATTAAAAATATGCATATTTTATTTCACAAAAACAGCTATTCCGAAAATGTAGCAATAGGATCTTAGGCTAATAGGACTTAAACATATATTATTATTTATAAACGTTGCTCTAAGTTTTTAGTGATTAGCGACTGTTTCACCACACACATTTTTGACGCTTAATTATCTCAGTTACACCTTTCCCCAACCCTAATTGGAAGCATGGCGTGATGTTATGTTAAATTAAATCTAGCTATCAAGGTCTAAGCGACCCTTATAAACTCAGTGATCGATGAGGTAGGTTCGATTCCCGGAAGGGAAAACCAGGTATTCTTCGTTTTTTAATTCTTCTTAAAGGCAGCCCGGATTCTGTTGCTGTTGCCCTAAAGGTAACGAATGTTAATCGGTTTACCTACCTACACTGTTTATCATACATACGTAAGGATAGTTTAAAGTTTGAAGTCATAATTAAATCTCGAAATCATCGAAAGGAATCCTTCAAATTGCTGTAACAAAAGGTGCGTAGTACTGGCTCCTGTGAAGCCCTAATAGCTGTTATTAGGCCGGGCCTTGGCGTGCCTTGGGAGTCACGGACAATGGAAATATCAAAGTCGATACCTGCCTCAAGGCACAATTACAGAGGAGTTTCAACTTGTTTGTTACAATGTCAGTTCACTGTGAAGATGTTGTTTAGGAATGAAATGAATGGACTTATTTGCGACATTTATCGTATTTAGTTTTGTATGCACAACATCAAACATGTATTAAATACATAATTAATTAAATGGGAATGTAAAGGGGTGGAATCCTGGTGACCTGAAAAACAGGCCAGGAGCCTGTCCAGCACCAACCTCGCACCAGGCTGCCTCCCACGCCTATAACATATACTACCCTGACTCGTGCATAGGGATTGCAATCCCGCAGCTCATTCTATCCCGCGGGATTGATATGCGGGATTACTCAATTACTCAAATACGCGGGATCCCGCATCTTTGAAATTATGCTATAAAATCAAATTAAAACTACAGATTTTTGTGTAAAAATCAACTTTTATTATACATTTCTTACATACATTATTTATTTTCTATTAATTAAGTATAAGTATTCAGTAAATAGTAAATTACTAATTACTTATACTTATTTCATAGAAAAGAAATTATTTATGTTGTAAATCATTAATCACTTATAGTAAATTAATAGAAAATAAATAATTTATGTACGTATGTACTTAATGTAATAAATGTTTTAAAAAAGTTGATTTTTACACAAAAATCTGTAGATTCAATTTTATTTTATAACATAATTTCAAAGATGCCGGATCCAGCAGATTAATAAAACCAGCGGGATCCCGCGGGAATGCGTGATCCCATTTTGCGGGATTGCAATCCCTAATCGTGTATCATTCTCGAATCTAACCAAAGTAAAATAATTTTGTGGTGAGAAAATAAAGTTGATTGATTGATTAATTAATTGTATTACCCAAATCTGTTGTAGGTTATGGCCGGAAACGTCTGGCTTTTTGGCCTCCCATCTGGAATTCGTCCGGCCTTTCATTTGTTTGGACTACGTTTTCTAAGCGAAAATAAAAAAAGCTAAAGGAGAAGAAGCTTACTGAAAAAAGAATAGTTATAATGTCCGTATATTTTTGCAGATGTCCGGCTTTTTGTCAGGGCGTTTCAAATTCCGAAATGGTAACTTTAATAATACCCTTTAGTAAGTCAATATGACACAATCATCATGAATAAGGTACATGAAGGTAAGTCGGGGTGAGCCGAAATGGCATTAAACCGGGGCACAAATAAAGTCTCTGGACTGTTCACAACGGAAAAACTCAGGGATAGAACCCAGGACGTCATTCCCAGCAGTCGCGCTTGCAACCACTAGACTAAAAACCACGGCAGTGGCTTGTGTGTTGTGGACCAATAAAATACGTCGAAACGTAAAAGAAAGGCTACCCTCGTTGGTCTAGTGATCACAACCACTACTTCTGCGCTTAAGGTTCTTGGTTCGATTAACAGGTCGGGCATTTGCTATTAAGTTCTTCTATCAGAAATTTCTCAGTAGCCACCCGGAGTCTGGATGTCCGATTGATGATAATAGGCTCGCCCCTTATTACATGGGGCTTAAACATAACTGGCAATATTTGGGTATACTATAGGTAACCCTCTGCCTAACCCTTCAGGGATTACAGGCGTGAAGTTATGTAATTCATAAGAAAGAAACCAAAGTATTGCAAGCAATTATGTCTGAATTATTTGTATAATGAATACTGACATACTTTTTGAACGTGTTATTCGCAAACAAAAAGTATGAACAACGCAGATAAACCGGAATTTGAAAACATAAACATGGCTTCTGTTTTTCTCGTAACGTCAGCTGAATTTTATGAATTTTGTAACTTCAAACATGCATCAAACTCAAAGAGATTTAAGTCATAGGTAAGTATATTTATGATTTTGATCAAATTATATTTTGTAGGCCTTACATTCTGATCAAAAGGGATGAATGAAACGAGGAGGGGTGAGGGCAGTGAAGGTTTTCATGAAAATTCACACCACCAATTGGCGCCACTTTGACAAGATCCGTGGTCTTCTATATCGTTAATTATTATAAAATATATGATGTCGTTCATCCGTCGTTTCATTCATTCGTTCATCATTCAGTCGCGTCACGACCTAATGAAAATATAGGCGCTTTGACACTTTTGATCATCTTTTGATAGGTCCCGGACCTGACGTCTCAGTGCTGCCTGTAGTTCGACTTTTAATTGTATTCAGTAACTTGACAGTTCAAATAAAAACAGGTTTTTAAATGATCCCACGTGTGATGATGAGGCCCTCAGGCACCAGTCTCTCACAAATTAAGTTCATAACTTATGTCGAGAGAGAATAAACGTTTAATATTATTTTTATATTATTCAATTTCGTTCATTCTTGCACCAAGTCCCTATGTTTTTTTGTCAAAATCTGGTAACCCTTCAGCTTTCAAGTTACTGAGTACATTTAAAAGTCGAACTTTTGTGAACGTCATTTCAGAAAACTAGACAGGGGTACATTGTGGAATTGTTGCAGAATCTGTATTATAAAAACAAGATGGCGACATTAATTCCAAATTGGGCCACGCGCCAAAAGAGCTTGGTACCGTTGTGCGCCTATGCCACAATTTCATGCAAGCTATTGCATACTTTTTAAAGAAACAAAGTAAAAAAATACGTTTATATGCAGTAAACATGACGCAGAAAAAGAACACAAACAAAAACGAACAAGTTGGGGAAAATATGCGTCACATCCATACGCTCAGCATAATGCTACGACTCAGAATCCCAGCGCTGGTTTTCAGCGACAGCCGTCGCGTTAACGTGATGACGTCAATCGTTATCTTTTCACCAAAGTTACTGACTAAAGATGTATTCCTGGCTTTAAAAGATCCAAGAAAATTATAAACATAAGCTTTCTACACTGGCCTTTACTGAAATTCCTTTCCGAAAATAACAACAAAATATTCGCACGTCGTCCGGCGGCCATGATGGCGACACGATAAGTTTCCGAGACGAATGCGTGACATACGAGCATACATGTGGAGTCGTGCTGAATTAATTGACATAATCAATTGATTGGCTGTGTAAAATAGATGCAGGTTAACAGTAACGGTTGTTGGCACGCAAATTCCAAGTGTATGTAATACTTTAGGTAAAGATTTAACCTTGGTTACTTAAAACATAATTTTCAGACTGTTTTTAGTCCGAAAGACGTCCACTGCTGGACATAAGCTTCCCCCAAAAGGAGGGGATTTGCCATAATCGCCACGCTTGGCAGGCGGGCTGGCGATCGCAATATGGTGGTCAAATGCATAGAGAACACTGCTGCCCATTCTCTAGTAAGAGACGAGAGTCTAGTATTTTTAGTTCAGATGAGGGTAGGTTTAGCATAATCAGCCTGTAATGTTCCCACTGTTGGGGATACAGAGATCTTCTATGGTGAGAGTGGGCCGTAATACACCAAGCAGGCCCAGTTCGGGTTGTTAGATGGCACATTCTTCGAATTTTTGTTTAGGACATGCAGGTTTCCTCACGATGCTTTCCTTCATCGTTTTAAGAGCAGTGTTGATGAGATTATTCACACAAGATAAAGCGCCGGCGTGGGTTCTAACCCACGACGACCTACAACTCCTAAGTAGGAGCCGTTACCACTGAGCCACCACTGCAAGCTACGGTAGCGGTAGGGTTAGTCGCTGTTAAATTGCGTCTTGTTTCTGCGGAATAAACAATATTTTTTCTATCCTTTATTTTCTTTCATTTCGCTCGCAATGCAATAATATGGGAATTCCAAAACGTGTAAACAGTGAATAAAGAATCTAGTTTTATAGCAGGTGAGTGGCCTCGCATAATGAAGTCGTAATCGGAACATATAGTCGTCATATGTATCTGTGTATATGAACAGTCATAAACATGTGTTCTTAACATCTCAGTCAACTATTTTAAGAAAAGAAATGTGACTTAAACACTGGGACTAAGTAAAACAGGAATACCTATAACAATGCTGCTTGACGCACAGAATTAAGAATTATGCTGCTACGTCCCTTTTTTTTACAATAACATATTTCATATTAAACCGCTTGTAATGCCCGACGATAAAGAAGGATATTTTGCCAATAAGTACAATGAAAGTATTAGGGGGCGAACGTATTGCTATTGTAGAGGTACGACGAACAGGGTGTGAAGTTCACTCATCCTCTATTGAAAAGGGAGGATCCTCCGACCAGACGGGTGTTGTGTCTACCTGGTAACTGCTAGGCAATTTATGTTGGACGTTGTAAATAGACCAGACCGGGCAAGAATTCGTACTTCGGGCTGCTACTGAGAAATTTCTAAGTCCTTACTAAAATCCAATAACATTTGTTCTACATGGGAATCGAACTCAGCAGATTATTACATATGACTATTACTATTACAACTTAGACATAGATCATCTAGGTACAGTCGAGTTCATTAATATTTTGGCATATTTTGAGCGTTGGATAGCTCAATAAATTCTATAGAACCTATAGATCAAAAATATGTCCTCATGTGAACGGTTCAATAGCATAAAATCAAAATCAAAAGTCATTTATTCATCTAGGCTGAGAGTCAGCTCTTTTTGAATGTCAAAATTATATAAGACAGCCTCCACAAAAAGCCCGCACTTCACCACTTCCTAGTGCTTTAGCTGGGAAGAAGAAGTGGCGCTACAAACTCCCCAGCAGTACAGCTGTCTGTTAAGTTAGAAGAACTAGATTCTTTACAATTGTAGGTAATTAACATTACGAAACACAAAAAACATTAAATTTGCCATATGTTAGCTAGCACACGCCAATATACCAACAAAACATTGAAAACTATACCTTTAGTTTATTGTGTACCTACTCAAATTGAAATAAATAATAATAAATAAAAATAAACGTAAACAGAACTTGCAATCTAAATTAAAGCCTCCAGGCATAAAGGGCGTGCCCGCTTACATATGCAATTCTGCATTAGGTAAATGAAGCTATAACTTGAAGTAACAAAAGTTAAAATAAGACCTTTGGAATAAAATTAATAAAAAAGTTAATACAATTAACAATAACAAAACCAAGACCAAGACGACCAGTCACCACAAGCAGCACCCGATCACGAGCATAACGCAAAGATCAGCCACTACTTCCCTTGGCCCCTCGCCATATTTGAGGGAAGGAGGCAACCCGACCCCCGATGCTACCGCAAGCAGTGACATCTAAGGGAGCATGACGAACTTGCTGCCGGTTGCACTACCAAGAATAATATGAATATTGTCGAGGTCGCTAGCTAACTACATATTGCAATACAACTCATTAAAAAAACGTTGTAATGAGTAGATTAAGTCAACAATAAATAATAATAAACTGAATTATAATGTTAAAAAAAACAATTATATGAACTAACATAATTAGATAACATGTCAGTAGGTAAGCTAATTCTGGTGAAAGAACAACATTGTCTTGAGTTAATCACAGCGACCAACAATTCTTATCCTTTAAGTAGTCGTTGATAGAATAGTATGCCTTTGAATAAAGGGTGTATTTTATTTTAGCTTTAAACGCATTAAAATGCAAATCTAGCAAAGAAGAGGGAAGCTTGTTATAAAAAGTTATACCAAGACCAATAAATGAGTTATGAACCTTATGAAGCCGGTGAAAGGGAACACGTAGTTTGTCCTTATTTCTAGTATTAATATTATGAATATCACTGTTTTTATTGTACAAGTGTATATTTTGCTTAATATATAAGATGTTGGCAAAGATTAATTGCCATACCACCGTGAGAATCCCAATATCTTTAAAAATTATCTCAGAGAAACTCTAGCACCTAGTTGGTAAATTGCTGGAACAGCTCATTTTTAAAGAATAAAAATATTTTGGATGTCAGCGGCTTTGCCCCACAGCAGAATGCCTTAGGACATAACACTATGAAAATAACTAAAATAAACTAACCAAGCTGTATCAACGACAATGTATTGTCTTACTTTCCTGATGGCGTAGGCGGCCGAACTGAGCCTTCGCGCTAGGCTTGATCTATGTAATCCCCACTGAAGTTTGGCATCTACTGTTAAGCCCAGAAAAACTGCCGAGTCTACAGTTTCAAGCACCTCATTATCTAAGACGATGTTGAGTCCTAGATTCCTAACATTCGGCAAGGCGAACTGAATACATTTCGTTTCCTGGCATTGAGAACTAGGTTATTTGTGGTAAACCAATCCGTAACCATTGAGAGTGCACTGTTTACGTCGTCAAAATCTTGTCTGTTCCTGTCTACTTTAAAGATAAGAGAGGTATCATCAGCAAACAGTACAACGTCACAGATACCCTTTAAATAGAATGGTATGTCATTAATATATACACTAAGAATAAGAATGGACCTAGTATTGAGCCTTGAGGTACACCTGACTTAACTGGTAGCCCGGAAGATTTCACACCATTAACATCTACACATTTTACTATAAGCTGTGCATTAGGCAATACTATGAAAAAATATGAGAAAAAGCAGTCACATACTCGTATTAATGAATCTAAATCTTGACCACAATTTAATGATGGTTATAGTTGTCACAATATTATGAACTTTTTTGACGGTCATATATCTTTGGAGCCTGAAAGAGCCAATATATTAATGAGCTCGACTGTACCATAGTAAATGGTAGTAGGTGGGCGTTTAATACCATAGACAAATATTCCTCCAAACATAAACCAACATCCTACTAACTTAGTACTAATGTGAATATTGGGAAAGTTTTTAAGTATGGTTGTTTGTTATTCAATCACGCCAAAACGGCTAAACCTCCTATCACCGACCGCAAGACCAGGATTTGGATCAAATTTGGCACACCGATAGTTTATAACCTGGATTGACACAGGGTACTTTTTATCCGAATAAATCAATCCACGCAGGCGAAGCTGCGGGCAAAAACTAGTCTATAAATGTGCGTAGGTATATCGTTATGCGTAGACATAGATTCAAATTCACCGCTAGAACCTATCGACAATTCGACAGCGCCGCTTCTAGGTCACTTCGTCCATTCACGTCGCGACGCCCGTTCAAGGTTGTAGCTTTCACATAATCAGCTGAGTGGCCCTCATTACATTTAGTTCAATCATTCAGCTATTGGATTGTTACGGGACCGGTAAAAGACGGTATCTCGTATAGTAATTGCGTAGGAAGGAACCGAAGAGCAATTTGTAATATTACATTTATAGACCCACTTATCGACGTCAAATGTGATAAAAAAAAAAATTTGACAGCTTGATCAGGTTCTAAATTTAAATCGAATCTTATAGAGAGAAAAGGCTTGGCTGGATTGACGTTGCATAAAATTGACTTTAATTATTTACGTTTGACCATTATATGAATACAAATAATAAGGATGAATAAAACTGATAAGATATCAAGAATACCTACAGAGATTACATAGTCTCAACAACGTAGGTAATAGATGCATACGTATCGTAAAATTTCGAATTCCAACAACTTTCCGTGGAATATAAAATAGCGTAGTTACTGAGTCAAATCAAATTTACACGTTTCGTTGGCTTATTTCTTTCGAGATGCGACATTGGCAGCCTCCAAAACTTGTGTGCCGCGAGAAAGTAAAATGCAAAGAAAAAACGACTCACTCGTCGAGTTTCTCCCGCCAAAACCGAGGTCACTGACCGATTGACATTCGATGGTCCCGCCCAAACATCGATACGATAATTAACTGCTTTTTTAAAATATGTCAATGAAGCTGTGAGCAATGGTCATGTTTTAAATTAATCTCTGAATATAATTCCTGAGATTTTTGGAAGACCGTAGTTTTTGTAGAATAATAATCTTGCATTTTACCGGAACTTGCAAATTAATATCATTTTTCATTCTGCCAAGCCCTTTCCCAACCATGTTCGGGTCGGCTTCCAGTCTAACCAGATGCAGCTGGGATGGAGGTCAGATAAGCAATGTTAAGTAAATAAATGTAAAGTAAGTTTTACATGGGGCGATTGCTTATCTGACCTCCATAACCCAATAACTGGGTAATACGATACCCATTGGTAAGACTGTTTGTCAGATTTTCGGGCTTCAGAAGACTCGTAACGACTGTCAAAGATCCACGAATGACAGCCGGGACCAACGGCTTTCCGACGCACGGAGGTGTCTTGGTATGTTAAGATGGCCACCCATCCACATACCAACCGCAGCAAGAGTAGCGTAACCTGATTGATCGAACCGTGTGGCAAAATCAAAAGTCATTTATTCAAACTAGGCTGATGTCAGCACTTTTTGAACGTCAAAATTACATAAGACAGTCGCCCAAAACGCTGGGAAGAACATCTTAAGGTGAATCTAGTCGACATTTTTTCCATACAGACCTCGGGAATTACTCCACTGTTCGATAATGTACATCAAAAATTGGTATAGTTTTGTCTCATTATTAATATTGTCTGTACAGACACAGAATACTAAATTAAAAAGCCATTAAAAAGTTAGGAGCCAACAAAGATTCGTTTTTCTTCTTGCTAATTTAACCTCATTTTGGGCGTGTTTAATAAGTAATAGAAGAAGTATAACATCTCCAAAACCCAGTCGGTACCAACAAAGTTCAAATATCGAAAAGTTCAATAAACTTTATTGGTCATTGATTTATTCAATGGTTTTTTCATAAAACCCGATTTTCCGAAGGACTTTTCTTTAATTTTTTACGCGCCTGTTTTACTATAAATCATCCTGTGAATTATCTCACTCAATAATGTTGTGCGTGTAGACTAGCGTCTAACTGCTCATCACTGATACTACCTTTGTCGGACACGATGCCTGATGAGAGAGCGTGCTTTTAAGCCAGGCCCACCAGTGAGTTCGAGCTCGCGACTAGATTCCCCTTAAAGCTTATATCGAATACTTAGCCACAACACAATTGCTGCTGACCTGAGTTAAGCCTAGCAAAATGGCGATAAACCGCCACAATACAGTGGCATGCAGTATGTTGGTAACAAAAAACAGTTGCGATTAGCATAAACCACCATAGTAACCTACTCCCCTCAATCGATTGTCACGACCAACTTGAGATAAGCATTGAGGCCGTTTTTATTCATTCATTCTTGGCTTCTTGGGTCAGTGGCCCATTGTGTAGAAGGTACGCACCATGATGAACTACAATTTCTATCCCTCACTTCGTGTTGATAGTCAGTCAGCTGCCTAGCTTTTTCTCAACCTTGTTGGGGTCGGCTTCCAGTTTAACCGGATGCAGCGGAATACCAGTATTTTACATGAAGCGACTGCTTATCTGACCCCCTCAACCCATTTACTGGGTATCACGATACGCCTTGGTAAGACTGGTTGTGACTTTCGGGCTTCTGATGACCCGTAACAATGTGCTTTCCGAGGCACGGAGGGGTCTTGGTATGTAAAGATTATCACCCATCCGCAAGAGACACCCTAGGCGTCGGGAATCCCAGGCTGATTCCCGGCCACCGTAGGACGGCGAATAATGGGTAGCTCGCTGTCTGGTAAGGCCCAAGCACGGGTCGACGGCGCATTGTCTTCCACGCGCGCCTCAAATAAATGTCAGCACCAACTGGTGGGGTCTGCAAGGACCGGTACCTGCCAGGGTTGTTCGAAAGAGATGCCGTCGCCTCTGACACACAGACAATTGAAGGAACACGGGTGGGTTTTAGTCAGTAAAAGTCTGACACGCCCTCCTGCTCCACCCAGAGCGGGAGAAGTTATTTAATGATTTCCCACCCTCAAAAAAGAAATTGTGTCACCCATCCACGGTGCGGCTGTTATTACTTAGCCACAAGCCCCTCTTCATGGTTACAATAAAATAAAAATTCAAGAAATCAGCGTCTATATTACATCACCGTTTATCTTTGGCCAAGATCTGGCTGGTAATAAATCATCAACTTTCTTTAGCAAGTCATAAAATCCATCACCTATTGACAGACATAGTTTTTATCTTTTGCTGAATTTTGACAAGTTCATTGACGCTAAAAATATTAAAGAGCGATTGAAGCTCGATCGAGCCAAACACTAAAATTGGTTTCGGAATTTAAAATCATTCAAGACATAGACAACAGTTTTATTTTAACATAAATGAAAATAGTTCGTATTTACTTTTTATTGTAAACTATCAAAATAAAATAAAATCACAATATTTGATTACTATATATAAAAATCTTAACAGATGGATATTTTTTTAAATTTATGCGTGGCAAGGCCCACCTGTGTGGAATACAGCCAGAAGATATTTATTATCTGTGCTACAAAATTACCGGTTTTAAGAGTTCAATGGGTTGTTTTACATTATCTTACTAACGCTACATTAGTTTCTCTGTTCTTAGTTGGAGGCTTTATAATATATATATACACCGTGACATTTTAGTCGTCTTACACCGGCAGCCCACTTCATGTACCCAATGACTGCTATCTACTACCATTCATAAAAAAATAATTTTTTTGAACATTTGCATAATCAAAAACATGAAAATATCACTAAGACGACTGACGTAGTTTGAAACATCCTGTTATGGAGATGGAATTAATGATGGAATGTAATAGTAGGTAGGTAGATATCTTCTACCGTTTGATACGTAAACATTATTAACAGGGAGGGTGTTTCATAATTCTGAAGCATTCATTATTTTTCTTTGTATCTATTATCTTAATTAATGGTAACAATGTTTTAATCGCGCCTATAGGTGTTTTATGACGGATACATTGAGTGGACCATCTTTGTAAGACGACTAAAATGTCACGGTGTATAAATAAACAAAAAGACTTTTACGGGCTTCTCAAGTTATGAAAAACAAATGCACGAACAATGAAAAGGCGACTCATTCTTTCATAATGAGAAAGGTAATCGACAAAATAGTTATTGGGTACCGACTCATCACATTCATTCATACGTATATAGAAGATGTAAGTACCAAGGTACCCCGCGAATTTGACAGCTCAGTGACAGGTTGTTTGTTGATTTAAAAAAAATGTTTATTGTTAACACAAGTATAGGTTTCAACAAAATTTTTGGGATAGGATCGTCCTTTTAGACAAATAGTGCCTATATTAGGAGAGTCCGCTCTTCCATAGCAAAACGTGTTAGGTATATTAAATAAAAGCAATACGTACAATTCTTATGCTTAAACTACATAAATTAGCATTAACATAAATTAAATCAACTGTGTGCATGAGTGGGTGTAAGTATGTGAGTGAAAATGTAGCCTGTAGGTGTGACTGAGAATACATGCGTGTGAGGGTGTGTATGTGTCAAAGTTTCAGGGGTGTTTCGATTTCATTGTAGGTAAGCTATTGTATCCATATATGATTCGCGACCGCAACAAATATGGCTTTACAGAATTATGATCATGAATGCCTAAGATGCTGCTCTGTTTTAGAGTAAAAATCAAAATACAAACCGTAAAAAATATAATAAAAGCCCATAACCAATATCTAGAAAGTAAACAAAATCGTAAGCGAAAACTTATGAATAATACAGCGAAAACAACTACAGCCCGCCATAAAAATGTAAGGCTTAAATAACATAATCGCTTGATTTCACAACTACTGCGAATCATTGCCAAAGCCACAACGTGAATAAATGGAGAAGGTTCACTAACAAGATGGCGGGCCATGACCCTCGTAGGCAGTTACATAACACTTAAACGTCACACCTGTGACTTTCTCGTTAGTCTTGTGGTCGTAAGTGCTACTGCTGAGCATGAGGTCTTGGTTTTACTTCCCAGGTCGGGACGTGTTATTGGGTTTTTTTATCTAAAATTTCTCAGTATCAACCTGGCTGGATTTGTGCTCGATTTATAGGCTCGCCCCCTATCACATGAGATTTTAACATAACTGGAGAGATGTGAGTGTACTTATAGATAGGTACACCTCAGCCCAAACCTACGGTGAAACAAGGCGTGATGTTACACCTATATTATCCGAAAGGTTACGTAGTTTGGCAATTTTGAAATAATATTTGTGCTATAACGATGGGTGACTCCAATAACATTGAAATAAGTGGAGCTTCTGTAACGAGCTTGGACATGCTTATACGCAATCTGCAAGACTGCCATTCGATTATATAATTGCACCATTAAAATTTTTTTAAGGTTCCATAATCGAATGGCAAAATGAACCCTATGACATCATTACCCATAAACTCCAGCCTCCAGGAATTTCATAAAACCGAAATATATCCTGATTATTTTATCTATGCGTTTGGGGCTGTTAAGTCAAAAGATTGGCAAGACTGAATTCACCAGCTCGCTGCTCTTTCTACCTCACTACTGACGCCTACCAGTACGGTTTGCACTCTCGTGTCGTCTGCACTGTAATTTTCATTTAAAATACTGTTGCTGACGCTACCAATGCAGTCATTATTTCAATATTTTAACGTTGACAGATACATGGATAAGAAAATCGAGCTTTCCCAATTTCGAAAACCTCTCGGCTTTAGGATCAATAATCACAAGTTTAGATGGTTGTAGGCCATCTTCATCACAAAGGACCGCACTAAACAAACAGACATCACAAAACTACGTGAAATTGTTTGCTTCACTCAATTGATATTTTCATGGACATACCAGTCATAACGATAGTGAAAGTTCTACATCCATCGAGTAGAGAACCAATCACACTGGCAAGATATACCATGGGTAATGTCTAACCTCCTCATAGAAAATTGTCTTTGACTTTATGAAGATATAGACAGATTTCTACAGGAAAGTTTGCGATTTACTAAGAATAGAGAATTGTATGAACCAACAATGTCTAATGGACACTAAATAATAGCCACTTTCATCAGCCCGTTAAAGGCCAAAGTCATCAAGACATTATTGGTGATAGAAAAAATTGTGAGAAAACCAAGACCTCATCATGTGCCTAGCTTTGCCCTAACAATGTTGGGGTTGATTGCCTGTCTACTGCTACTGCAGTCTGCTACTGCTACTGTCTACATGCAGATACCAGTATTTTACATCTGCATCAGCAGTGGGGGCCTGGTAACGACCCCAACTTACGAGTTGTAGATCGTGAGTTCCCAGGCAGGCACTTTCACAAAGCAAAGTGTATTTAATTTTATCACCACTGCTCTTTAAACGGTGAAGGAACATCTTGAGGAAACCGGCATGTCCAAGAACCAAAAAAATCGAAGATTTGTGACACCTACTAACCCGCACTGGGCCCGCGTGGTGGATGGCCCACTCCTCATATACAGGTCTTTATCCAGTGCGCAAACTGTAACCATGAATTCAGCATATCATTCTAGAACCCCCAGCGCTGAAATTTTACGTCGGTTTTACAAAAAAAAAAATCAGCTGTGATCATAGAAAAGTGCAATGAAATGAAATGAAATGAAATTATTTATTTCAGACCAAGCACACAGTAGTTACAAAAGTCCATATTATGTTAGTAGGTAGATACATAAAGCTATGTTAGTGAAATTTAAAATTATTATTATTTTGGACATGCATGAGTGACCAATGTCTCAGCATTTGGCTGTCCACTCTGTCCGACACCACGCTCAGAAGCGTGTTGGTGCTAGCCCTTACCCGAGCCCACAAGGAGGCCGTTCTTTTGCGAAGCACCGCCTGGAAGCCGTCCGTGCTGTGGTCGGCAAACATGCCGGAGGCACTGCACCTCCATGGGAGCCCCAACAAACCCCTGAACGCGTTGTTATACTATACCTACGCGGATACGCGCAATACCTACGCGGTCAAAATGTATGGAACAGCTGATTTTTTTTTCTGTGTCTCATAGCAGTGGGAACATTATAGCTTCATTGTAAGATCTGACCTCCACAACCGTTGTTGGTAACGCGATACTCCGTGGTAAGACTGTTTGTCAGTCTTTCAGGTTCTAATGAGTCCCCGTAACCACTGAAAAGGATGGTCACCCCCTCAGGGATCGACCTCGGCAAGAACAGCTGAACCTTGATCGATCGCTCGTGCAACTGTAACTTCGAGACACCATGAGCCCCTCCGTAATGTAGGTAGCCCCAACAAAAAATATGATTGTATCTGTGGTCAAAAGTCTAACGGTATAAAAGAATTCGGATATTATGTGATTCATCCCAACCGGTCGCCGTGCCTATGTTTAGTGAAACCGGAACACGACCGGCCACAGAAATGCTGTTCAATAAGTAGGTTTCAATAAGGCTGTTCAGAAGGTGAATCCGTAATCTATGTAATTATTCTACTTATTAATAATATTAAATGCAATGACGGACAATGCAAAGTCTAAAGCGCTAGATGTGGAGAGCGAAAAGCTAAAGTGGATTTTTGAAAAATCATCCCCTAAAGGGAAAACTAAAAAAGATATACAGAATATAGACAGAGAGGATGAAAAATTGTATGGAATTTTAAAATTTTTGCCGATGAGAAATCCTCACGGGCACACACGCTTGTATAGATATGATAGTGTGTCTGTGTATTTATGGTTTCTATCGGAGTGGAGTCTATTAACTGCTTCCAAATTACAATGTTAATTTTTAATATTTTTATTTTTTACACTTTCTGACATATTCTCGTCATTGTTGACATTATACATCGCTTCAAATATCAACTATTTATTAGTGATTCTCATGAAAATCATATCACTTTGTTTAAATAGGTCGATCTTACTAATGTAGATTCTTTTACATGTTGTGAATGGGAGAACATTGTAGGCCTTACAGACTAGATTTATAGACGATTTTCTATTCTTTATTTTCATTCCTCTAAGTACTTGGTACTTATTGACAGGCCTGCACTGTCCTCCCATACCTATTATCACTGTAATTTGAAAACATTGTAAAACCCAATTATTTTTAAAAGAGTAACCGTGGAGTTTCTTGCCGGCTCTTCTTCATAGGAAGCGACAAATTGGAACCGTGCACCTAGCTTCTGACGTTTCATAAGTGCCCTTGCAGGTTTATGTGAAATAAAATATTTTGATTTGATTTATCTAACATTTTGTCCCGAAGGGATTTGACGTAGGGAGATATATATATTATTATGCAGCTACATTTCACCAAGGATTGAATGTTTATCGACGGACGTAACTTATATACATCTTCATCTCTATTATGGAAACCAGTAGCTAAAATTCGTTAAACAATTTTCTGTCCCTAACAGCCAAAAATTTCGAAAGAGAAAAACTCAAACACTGCATAACCCACATTCAAGTCCAGGCCCTCAATTTCGGCAGCTGCGCAAACGACTCATACTGAGAGGTCGTAGCTAAGTATATAATATACACGTTTCCTATTAAATATGTAAACAAGAAAGCCAGCTCTTTACGCGAAGTTAAATTGGCGTGACACTCCAAACAATGGTGTCACCAAAATAATGGTAAAATTACTTCATAACGTGGTAAGTAATTTAAATTGTTAAACAACTTTACTGTTGTTCGTGGCTACTCTTTGAGACGAGACTTTTCAAGGTGGTGAGGATTGGTTGAGGACATCATACTATTCTTCTAAACCTATATATTTTAGAGCAGTGGTAAATATTGGTCAGTAAAGTCATTCTCTTCTATAACAACAATAAATCTAAACTCAGAAGATTAACTTTTCTGAATTGAGAATTTGTCAAAATCTATTTTAGCTGGCATATCGGTGACTATAAAAAATAATAAAAAAATTGAATTTAGCGGGCTTCAAACTCCTAAACTAAAAAGATTGACGCCCGGTTTTGGTTTAAATAAAAACCGTGTTTTGTTGGCGCAATGTCAAAGCAGGTACCAAAGCCTCACCTGTCAATTTAGCATCATGTTCTTTCAACCATCAAATATGTTAGGTATGTTATAGGACGACCACTATTCCAAGGTAGACAACACTGATTCAAGTAGGCACTGCCAAACTAACTAGTAGATTGTTATGATACTGGCATTTACAGTGGCCTTAACTATCGACATATATTAAGCCTAGTGGTGTATTGCGAAGGCGGAAAAGCAAACTATAGCCTGTTCCAAAAGTTGCTTGCCGCGGTTGGTCTGTAGATGGGTGACCATCTTTACAAACGATCCTTCCGTACCGCGGAAAGCACGTTAAGCCGTTGGTCCCGGCTGTCATTCTTGGATCTTTGACAGTCGTTACGGGGCGTCAGAAGCCCGAAAACCCGCCAACCGGTCATACCAAGCGGTATCGTAATACCCAGTAACTGGGTAGTGAAGGTCAGATCGGCAGTCGCTTCATATACAATACTGGTATTCGGGTGCATCCAGTTAGACTGGAAGCCGACCTCAACATAGTTGGGAACAGGCTAGACAGATGATGAGTCTGTTCCAAAAGTCAAAAGGGGCATCATGGCCAAGTATTACCAGCTGCACGTATCGATTGTCCATGGATGGGTTACTATCTTTACATTTCAAAACCCTTCCGCGCCTCGGAGAGCTCGTTAAGCCGTCGATCGGTCCCGGTCGCATTCGTGGATTAACAATCGTTACGGAACCGCCGCTGTAGATGCAGTTCGTAGATGTCACATGTCTTAGATGTTTTGGTTCTGGGACATGCCTGTTTTACGATATTTCCTTCACTGTATGCAGTAATGCTGAAATAATTTGCACAAAGTAAAGCGTATGTGTGGGTTTCAACCTACAACCAACGTACAATCTCGTATGTTACGCCCGTTTCGACAGGCCCACCACAGCTCTGACCGCGACGAGAGAACATTTGGAAATATAACGCACACGAAGGACAAATTTACTGCTGGGATTTTCATGTGTTCTTTAAGTCTCGGACAAATTGTCCATCTTCCTTCGTCTGTTTAGACCCTTAGAGCCTTAGGGCCCTATTTCACTAGGACACCAGTGGCGGCGCAACCATAATCGCGCTGTCAAAAATGTATGGTTGGTTGCGTAACCGATCGAAGTCTTGGTTAGATACCCACCATAAAGCTGTGTATATTTTGCTGGCAGCGCCACTATGGTTGTGCCACTATGGTGTAGTAAGATAAAAGTCTTAGAGGCTTCTACAGACACGTTCGACGCGACTCTAGCAGAACAATTTACATAAAGTTTTCATAGAAATTGTTCTACGAGAGTCGCGTCGCGCCTATTTCCGGGGCAGCCTTTGCGCGTAAATTGCAACATTCTACATGATAAGTTTTTTTTTTATTCGGCTAAAAGTTCACATTCATACTTCACGCGGCTCATATTTCTTTCTTTCTTTCTTAGATAACGATTCTTTCTTTTCCCACGGAGTGCGATAGTAATCACATAACTTTAACCGGTTTGAAGACACTTAATGTCCAACATTACAAGCATAAATCAAACTAATTGAATTTTTGTTTTAGAAAGCTTACTTACTTGTAGATAGTTTTGTGGAAGTATTTATTTTTGTGAACAAAAAAATACGCATATTTTTTAACTTTTTCGGCCTGGCAAGGTTTTGGCAATTTCCAGAATCAACTCATCTTAGTGATGCTAAAAATCTAAATCTAAGCAAACTTTGCCACAGCATCTTGACATAGTATAAAACAAAGTCGCATGTTTACGCTTCAATGTCCCTTATTACACTGTGTAGGAAATAATGGTATTATTATAGTGAAGGCTTATGTGAAGTTTATTTGACTCCAATCTGAAGGTCTGTAATTTGTATTTTGTTGTGTTGCCTTTTTGACTACTGTTTCCTCTTAAGCGTTTTAATAACAAAAAACCCTGACTAAGGTATTTTTAATTAAAAATAGTTTTTATTTCTCACGTCACATTCTTGTTTTCGGCTATTCACGCACAACTGTTAAGTATAATTATTTAATTTAAAAATGTCGTAACTTTCATTAAGATTTTTGTTTAATATTCAAATTACTGGTTTTAATCTAAACAGCTTTAAAACACACTCGGTAAAGCTTAAGGCGTGAGAATGCTGGTTTATTTTTATCTTAAAAAGAAATTGTAAGGTTTCTTAGAATTATCATCGTTTACACACAGCGCCCGTCGAGTCACCGGTCGCTGCGGTCCAAAGACCACACAGAATGAATATTTGTGTTTCTCAAGTGGGATTACAAGAGATAACATCACGCCTGTTCTCATCAGAGGGTAAGGCAGAGTTGTAGCTAATAGTACAGCCATATTTAGCCAGTTATGTTTAAGTCCCATGTAAAAGGGGACGACCCCATTGCCAGCAACCGGGCATAAATTCAGACTCCAGGTTGCTTCTGAGAAATTCCTGCTGGAAAAACTCAATAACATTTTGGCTGACCTGGAAATCGAACTCAGTACCTCACGCTTAGCAGTAGTACTTGCAACCACTAGACCAACAATGCTCAATGCAATTCAATTATAAAGTTCAAAGGTGATGTAAAAGAGATGGGTTTTTTTTTGAGATTGGGAAATCATCAAATAACTTCTCCCGCTCTGGGTGGAGCAGAAAGCGTGTCAGACTTTTACTGACTAAAACCCACCCGTGTTCATTCAGTTGCATGTGTGCCAGAGGTCACGGTATCTCTTTCGAACAACCCGCACCCCTGGCAGGCATCGGTCCTTGCGGACCCCACCAGTTGGTGGTGACATCTCTTTGAGGCGCGCGTGGAACACAACGCGCTGTCGGCGTCGACCCGGGCTTGGTCCTTACCGGACAGCGAGCTACCCATTACTCGCCATCCGAGATGGGTACGTATATAATTTCCATTCAATGTTGGTGCATTCATTTATAGTCGGACACACATATCAGGGCACAGACATTGCAAATATTGCAATTCTATTTTATGTTTTGTCGATTGAGTTGTAATGTTCCCAACTCAAAAAACACGGATATTCGGTGAAATAATCTAGTGTTACTTTTAGTGGTGCACACGTTAAAGTTACAATGTTAATGACTTAATTCCGAATTAATTTTCAACGTATACATTTATTTATTTATTTATTTATTTAACCCCAGTAAACGTGCGAGTGGGTCTTATAAACGCATTTAGTAACTTGTGGTACGCACGGCTACACATCAAGCTATACATTTCCAGTATAAGCTGATCTCGCATTGTATGGGATTTCCGTACAGTGCTAGATCACCGTAAACTGGAAATGTATACCTTGTTGTGTAGCCGTGTATACAAGCGGCCTAAAAATGAAAAATTCCAACAAAGCAATAACGGAATGTTGAATCTCATTAGCCCTATTATAATATCGTGTTAATTGATTAGTATAACGAGTAATAAGAATGGTTTTAATCTAAATATAATTAGTGAAGCTATTAACCTTAATTGAACCGTTTCGAACTTACTTAATTAAATATAATCAAATTGATATTAAAGCGTGAATACAAACGCAATAGATATTGCGACATTGTTTGAAAACAACAGCGTTTTATTTGATACCAATGCGAGTGGAATTTAATGACCACAGCATACAAACTATATCAGTAGTCCAACTCTATTTTTTCTGACAGGTCTATTCTGTAAAAATCTCTCCGTGAAAATGAAGGTGAATTGTGTTATTTTGAATCGATATTATATTTGTTAATGACAAAATATTAAGAACCCCTTAGTAGGTACACAACTAGCTGTTGCCCGCGACTGCATCTACAATCACTACTTAATATAAAACAAAGTCGCTTTCTCTGTCCCTATATCTCTATGTATGCTTAAATCTTTAAAACTACGCAACGGATTTTGATGCGGGTTTTTTTAATAGATAGAGTGATTCAAGAGGAAGGTTTATATGTAGGTATAATACACCGACCTCCACGCGGGCGAAGCCGCTGGCAAAGTCTAGAATAAAAAGTAGTATAGCCTATGTCCTTACCCAGGTCATGGTGTATCTCTGTGCCAAATTTCATCCAAATCCGTTCAGCCGTTTTAGCGTTAAAGCGTAACAAACAAACAAACTCACTTTCGCGTTTATAATATTATTATACTAGCTTCCGCCAGCGGCTTCGCCCGCGTGGAGGGCGAAAACTGTCCCACGGGAACGTAGTACTGGGATAAAAAGTATCCTATGTGTTATTCCAGGTTACAAACTACTTGTGTACCAAATTTCATTCAAATCCGTTCAGCCGTTTTTGCGTGAAAGAGTAACAAACATCCATCCATCCATCCATACTCACAAACTTTCGCACATTAGTAGGATTTAAGAGAGGATAGTTAAGATGTCAGAAATTCCTATAGCAAAATAAACATTAGTAACTGGAAAATATCAGGGCGCTTGTGGCTAAGTTATAACAGCGCCACGGATCGATCGATCAGGTTAAGCTATGCTTGCCGCAGTTGGTCCGTGGATGGGTGACTATCTTTACATACCAAGACCCCTCCGTGACTCGGAAAGTACGTTAAGCCGTTGGTCCCGGCTGTCATTTGTAGATCTTTGACAGTCGTTACGAGTCGTCAGAAGCCCGATAGTCTGCCAACCAGTCTTACCAAGGGATATCCTGTTACCCAGAAACTGGGTTGTGGTCAGATCGGCAGTCACTTCATGTAAAATACTCATATTCAGCTACGTCCGGTTAGACTGGCAGCCGACCCCAAATAGTTGGAAAAAAGCTAGGCAGATGGTGAACTGGAAGATAACAACCATTACGAATACTCTGATGGTACGAATTATTATGGTGTTGATTTCACTATCACAGTTAAAGTACAATAGAAACAAAATGGTTACCTAGTTTGCTACTAGATATCCTAGGAGCTTCCATAGAAATCTCTTACAACAAAGTGCTTAGCCGTGTTTAAGCCAATCAAGGCTACACGCTTAGGAAGTTACAAGTTTTCTACACCCTTTCAAATTAAGCAGAGAGTACATTAAGCAACGATGTGCTGTTAAACTATTGTATCTATCCCTCTATACTCCATCATAGTATAAAATAAAGTCGCTTTCTCTGTCCCTATATCCCTATGTATGCTTAAATCTTTAAAACTGCGCAGCGGATTTTGATGCGGGTTTTTTTAATAGATAGAGTGATTCAAGAGGAAGGTTTATATGTATAATACATCGACATCCACGCGGGCGAAGCCGCTGGCAAAAGCTAGTATATATTTAAAAATGAATCGCTGAAATGTATGTACGCGCATAACTTCCGAACGACTGCACCAAATTGGATGATTCTTTTTTTATGTGTTCTTTATTGTCAGGACAAGGTTTGTATATAAGAAAATTTATAAAAATAAATATCAGAATTCATTTTTACAATGTAATACAAAAAGTGATTGACGGTATGTGACAGAAGACTTTGACAGATCTTTTACAAAACAATCGACCAACTGATTTGATTTTACCGTAAGTGTTATATTTCCTCAGTCGCGACTGGAGAAATAAAATATGGCGGAACGAAGTTCGCCGGGTCAGCTAGTTTGAAATAAAATTAGACATTTAAATAAACCTTTTTTACAGTCCATTCAACCGATTTTGATTTCTATTCCGTAGGCATGAGGATGGCATTAAAGCAAAAAGTGGTTTTATTACCAACTTTTTACTGCAGATGCCATTTATCATGCTACCAACGCAATAGAAGTTAAAATCAGTTGAAAAGACCGTAAAAAAGGTTTATTTAGGTAAAAGTCTAATCTTATTTCGAACGGGGTATAGGTAGCCTTATTGTCTCACTGCATTGCCTTCTTCTCCTGACCACATTTAATACAAATTAAAACTATTAAAATTTCTACATAAAACATAAATAAAGGATCTCAAGGGGGACTATCACAGTTTTTATTTACTTGTTTTAAATCTTTATTTTTATTTTGTGTTCTAAAATCAGTATCAACAAGTCATCAAGAAGATATCGAATGGGAGTCATTAAAAGTAATTAATCCAAAAAGCTCCACCATCACCATCATGTAAACCATGCCTTAACAACACGGAACGAAGAAAAAAAAACAAAGACTATAAAATGTCTATGACATCACCACAGACTAAAAATATAGAAAAAAAACTCACAACCGCAATTCATCAAGGATCTTCAATACACGAAGATGTATAAAAAAATACTTGAAGCAATTTAAAGATAATCTTCCCAGGCATTACTTCATAGTTTGCAGTAACGTTGCAAAACCTGACAATTACCTACTCGCGGGTTTTCGGAAACCGCGAACAATACAAAATGTTGTAACTGCATGCTTGGATTTTAATTGATATTGCAAACTTGATAAAATCGGAAATTAGTTTTGAAGTAACTACTTAAAATGAGTTATTTGATTAGCAGACTAAAGTAGGCTAAAAGTAGTGTTGTCTTGAACTGGTTGGTAAAATTAAGAGAGATGGGCGGGGCGGCTTACTATTCGATTCACACGAATTTACTTGCCCGAATTGGGCGAATCAACACTTTTTTAAACAGGATTAATTTTTATCCAGTGAGCAAACTGTAACCATGAATTTAGCATATCATTCTAGACCCCCCAAAATTTTGTCGTCGGTAATACAAAAAAAAAACTGTTTCATTGAAAATTTTTAGCAGATTTTTTTTTGTATAACCGACGAACAATTTCTGCTCTGGGGGGGGGGTCTCGAATGATATGCTGAATTCATGGTTACAGTTTGCGCACTTGATAAAAACTTAGCCTGTATAATTTAATATTTTCTTAGTTTTCCCACGACATTAATTTATTTGTAAGCGAATCGACAACTCCAGAAATACGTAGTAGACAAATAAATAGCAAGTTTTGAATTTTAAGCACTTTATTGCGTTAAGGTGAATCGTGTCGACATTTTTTCCATACCAACTTCGGGAGTGTATTACTCCACTGTTCGACAATGTACATAAAAAATAAACATGGTATGGGTTTGTCTCATTATTAATATTGTCTGTATGGAAACAGAATACTAAAATAAAAAGCCATTAAAAAGTTAGGAGCCAGCAAAGATTCGTTTTTCTTGCTATTTTAACCTAACTTTGGGCGTATTTAAGTAACAAAAGATGTATAAAATCTCCAAAAGCAAGTCGGTACCGACAAAGCTCAAATATCTAAAAATTCAATAAAACTTATTGGTTATTGATTTATGCAGTGGTTTTTTTCATAAAACCCGATCCTCAAAAGACTTTTCTTAATTTTTACGCGCCTGTTTTACTATAAATGATCCTGCATCTCACTCAATAACGTTGTGCGTGTAGACTAGCGTCTAACTGCTCATCACTGATACTACCTCTGTCGAACACGATACCTGGTGAGACAGCGAGCTTTTTAGCCAGGTCCACCAGTGAGTTTGAGACCGCGACTAGATTCTCCTTAAGGACAGAATTTTGTGGAAGAGGGAGAGTGAGGCCTTTGCCCTCTGCAGTGGGATGATACAGGCTAATTAGTTAGTCAGTTTATTGCATGTACAGACGCCAGCACATCAAGCGGCAGCTTGAATTTCAAGTCAACAATAAACCTTATTCTTTTGATTATAAAGTTGAAAATATATCAGATTGGAGTAGCTTGATGTGCTGGCCTCTGTACTCGCAGTAGGCCTTTTCCATAACTTTATTTGCATAATCGCCCGATCCTGGGCGAGTCAATTCGTGCGAATTGATTATTAAGCCGTAAATTTTAGAGCTGTCAGTGTTGAATAGAGTGTTACAATGATCTTTTGAGGCCTGAATGACATTGACGGGGGGGCATTGTTGGTAACCATTTGTGAAATTGTCACAGAAACTGTATTGGCAAAACAAGATGGCGGCTTTTTTTTTTGAGGATTTGAAATCATCAAATAACTTCTCCCGCTCTGGGTGGAGCAGGAGGGCGTGTCAGACTTTTACTGACTAAAACCCACCGGTGTTCCCTCAGTTGCCTGTGTGCCAGGGGCCGCGGTATCTCTTTCGAACAACCCGCACCCTTGGCAGAAGATGGCGGGTTTCGTTCCGATTTTGGCCACCCGCCCGACGAATCTTGCAGCGTTGTCACTGCTGCCAATCCCTAGGCAGTCAAATCCAGTCCTATATGGTTCATGATACGGAAGTAGTTACAATATCTAAGTCATCAAAATAACAAAAGTCAGTTACATTCAGCTTGATATACATAAAACGACGATCAGACCTTAATCACTTGAAATAAGGGTCAAAATATTGAATCAAAACTTAAAAATTTTGCGAAGGAAATAAACAAGATGTAGCTTCAATTTAGGCAATCTGTAGTAGAACTAAACGTATGCCTAAATTTTAACGTATCTATATGAAGCCTAACTTTATACAGATAAGTCCCCTTTTCGCTTAGCATAAATTCCTAGACTGTTCTCGCTATAGATACATGGACTTTAGTTCTACAAACATAGGGGTGATAATCGCTAAGCATATAAAGCTAGGCTGTATTTAGAACAGTTGGGCGCCGCATTCCTAGGCTAGTTGCGTGACATTAGCATTATCGTACACGGTGTGTTTGATACTCGAGTATCAAGGACCAAGAAGGTTCATAAACTACACTACTTGACTAGGTATCCAATCTATTACAAAGTAATTAAAGCGTCTGTTTGTTACTCCAAAATTACATCCTTTTAGTAATTGCAAATGAATGTACGGTACGTAACCGTGCACATGAATAACAAAAAAGTGTTGTTTTTTTTGTCCTTTTCTCTGTCTGTCTGTTCGTTCCGGCTAATCTCCGAAACGGCTAATCCGATTTTGATGAAATTTGGTTTAGGGAAACTTTGAACCGTAGGATATTTATTGACATACCAAGAAGCTATCTGATTTTTTTACATTTACCATAACATCACGCCTTTATTCCTTACCTACCTTTATTAAGTCGATGACTTTACATGTATTTAAATTTTTTGTCACCGCCTTCCGAAATTAAAGTTATTTTTCACTTTGTAGTGTTTTTTCGGAAGTCAGTTGTTTTTGTTTTGGAAAAAGTTTTTATTTTTCACTTTTTTAGTTATAGTATGTACCTACCCCACTAGTTCGAAATTTCATTATCCTTAGAGTTAAAACAATGCATATTTATGCGATAGCAGCAATCGCGGTTTATTTACTGTAATTTTTTGAAGAGTTCCGTTGTCTGTCTCCGAAACGTATCATCAGATCTATATGAAATTGAAATGGGACCACACGGGAAGCACCAGCTTTCAAATAAAAAAGAATCATCAAAATCGGTTCACCCAGTCGAAAGTTATGAGGTAACAAACATTTTAAAAAATACAGTCGAATTTGAGAACCTCCTTTTTGTGAAGTCCGTTAAACATACCTAAAATAACATAACTTCACAATTTCGTTTAAAAAAAGAACTATTACTTCACTTAAGTATTCATTAACCACATTCATCAAGCAATTGCTTATTCATAACTTTAAATTACTGTTCAAAACTAAACCCTATTTAATTACAAATAAAGTTGAGATTCGAAGATGCAGTCGCAAGCGCAGTGGGTTCGCGCATGCGTAGTTGCGCAACAGCGCTGGTATGCGGTACATACGTGCTGTAAATATAAGTATGTCTGATCTGGGTGCTAAGAAAAATGTAATGTAGGTAACAGCTGGTTGATATTATAATTTACTCTCATTTTTCCAGTTAATTATTGTACGTAAATATATGGAATTTGAGATTAGTTAATCGCTTACTTGGTACAACTTACTCACACCCTACAAATTAAAAGTAATGACTTTTGACTCTGTGGAAAATTATGAAATACTAGCATTTGCTAGCCGCTTCCAGGTTTAAGGTCTATCTGTGTGCCAAATTTCATCCATATCGGTACGGTAACTTGCAGGATCATTCTAGCGTGCAACCAAGGTCGCAGTCCAAATCCCAATCAACCAAAACCACAACAAACCGTTTCAATAAAAACCCCACATTTCTAATACCCGTTTCTATAACCTTTGTATATGAAATCACGCTATTATCCGGTAGATTAGCCACATAATTTATAACACAACGACCAGCTAGGCGATTAGCACGAATTAACATCGATGGCTCATTTCCTTCAGTTCGTTGCGTCACGTTCCCTTTTATAATAGTTTTGTAATGAGATTGCAAAATTGTTCGGTTTGCGATTTAGAAAATTATGCGGTAAGGTCGAGAACGTGTGGAATTTTATTGCAGAAAGTAGCTGGAACTTTGCTGTGTTACCGTGATTCTATGTGAATTCCTCCGTATTATTCGTCTGTTAAGTTTTTACAGTTAAACTTGTGATGCGATTTTGACGAAATTCGATACCACGATAGCTTAAACCCGATGGAAGGAAACAGACTTGCTTTTTTTAATCATCCTGTAACGTGGTGAAACGGGAAAAGTTTTGGCTATTATTACAAAAAAAAAACCAGCGAAGAGCGAGTTTGACCACAACATTTATCACCATTTATCTATATATATGCTATTATATTATATGTTATCTATAGGTACTAATAATAAAGCTGAAGATAATAAAGCTTTGTTTGTTTGTTTGCTTGAACGCGCTAATCTCAGGTACTACTAGTTCGAATTGGAATATTCTTTTAGTTAGATAGCCCAATTATCGAGAAAGGCTATAGGCTATATAACATCGCGCTAAGTCATGAATGCGAAGCACTCGCACGGGCAGGCGTAGGCGAGGCGAGCGACGGGGTGGGTCGGGGAGCAAGAAATTTGACGCGGACAAAGTCGCGGGCGGAAGCTAGTTTATTACAAAAAAGCACGTTTCTTGTAAATTTTTAACGTTTTTTTATTATTTATTGTTATTGTTGTCATAGAAATACACACTCTGTGGAAAGTTCAACCGTCTACCTATTACGGTTTATGAAATACAGCCCGCTGACGGACAGATGTATGGACGGACGGGAGGCTTAGTAATAGGGTTCCGTTGGCACCCTTTGGGTACTGAACCCTAAAAATCAGCTGTTTCGTAAATTTTGACCGTATAGGCACTTTTGTATAAAACAGCAGATGTTTTTTTTTTTTAATGCGACCTCATTTTCTACGCTTGTATGTCTAGGATCTGTGCTAAATTCATTGTCCAGTTCGCACATCGATGTCCCTCACTTGCATACGTAACAAAACTCGATAAATAGTTTGACAAATTCAGCGACAACGCAATAGTGTTGTAGTGTTTAGCGCTGCGGTTTTCGCAACAGAGCTGGTTCGAGTCCCGTTAGCGAGAAAGTGACGGAACGTGATCGAGGCGTTTCCTTATCTTCACGCTTGCTCGTTGAGGTGACGACAGATGCGGCAATTGGGTCAGTTTTGTAGAGACTTAAAGCGATTTGAGAATTGAACTTCACAGCTGCATGCGAATGTGCGAATGTGTGTGTGTGTGTGGGGGGGGGGGGGCTTGTGGCTAAGTAACAACAGCTGCACGGGTCGATCGATCAGGTTAAGCGACGCTTGCCGCGGTTGGTCCGTGGATGGGTGACCATCTTTACATACCAAGACCCCTCCGTGCCTCGGAAAGCACGTTAAGCCGTTGGTCCCGGCTGTCATTTGTGGATCTTTGACAGTCGTTACGAGTCGTCAGACGCCCGAAAGTCTGACAGCCAGTCTTACCAAGGGGTATCGTGTTACCCAGTTACTGGGTTGTGGAGGTCAGATAGGCAGTCGCTCCATGTAAAATACTGGTATTCAGCTGCATCCGGTTAGACTGGAAGCCGACCCCAACATAGTTGGGAAAAGGCTAGGCAGATGATGATGAGCTGCATGCGAATGTCATTGAGCTAAAAGAAGTGTTGGTTCAATGAATATTTTACTAAATAGGTTTTGTACAGTAGTCGTATATACTTTAAAAATATGACTTTTTAAGCGTTTGTTCACACAAGAACTAACATGTTTTTCAGAATGTGTGTTATGGCCTGGAGATCTGTCACAGCGCGCAGTGAAATGTTATTAGTTCTTTTATTGCTCTCAAAAAAGTGCAATTTTTGGTTGATAAGTGTCTAAGTAACAACATGATAGTCTTTGTGCGAGCTGGAGTCTTAACTGGGTTCGTAACCTGACGGTCTATTCTGTAAACAAAAACTTTTTCCAACAAAAAAACAAACGAATTCCGGAAAAACACTACAAAGTGAAAAATAACTTTAATTTCCGAAGTCGGTGACTTTGGATATGTATTTTAATTTTTAGTCACCGCCTTCCGAAATTAAAGTGATTTTTTCAATTTGTAGTGTTTTTTCCGGAAGTAGGTTGTTTTTTTTTTATTGGAAAAAGTTTTTATTTTTCACTTTTTAGTTATAGTACCTTCCCCACACCAATTCGAAATTTCATCATCCTTGGGGTCAAAACAATGCATATTTATGCGATAGCAGCAAGCGCGGTTGATTTGCTGTATTTTTTTTGAAAAGTTCCTTTGTCTGTCTCTGAAACTCATCATCAGAAGTGTCTACCCCTCGCATAAGCTGACATGTAATAAAACTTTGCCCTAACTGGAAATCGAACCCAGGACGCATGAGGCTCAGCAGTAGCAGTTGCGACCACTACACCAACGAGGCAGTATACTAACAGCCTATTGTTACTCAGTGCGGCAAACTTTTTAAAAAGATCACTTTCAATTGAAAGTCATAATCACAGCACTATACAGCCTCACCCATAAAAACTGTACACACTACACTTAAATAAAAATGGAGGAAAGGAAACTCATGTCGATACGTTAAATGATATCGTAAAAAGTAATGGTCAGCTGTTATGTAAATATTAAATGTATTGAAGCAACTTCGACACGGTATTTAATTACTTTCGAATGTTTGGTCATTCATCTTTTAATTTAATAGCTAAGAACAAGTTTCCCTTAGTTTACTTTTACAAATTCTTCATTCACACGTTTCGAATAGGCATAGTAAAATGTGTGATTGTTGAATGTACGGTCGCCAAAAGTGGGTCGTCAGAAATAGTTGACTAGCTTTTGCCAGCGGCTTCGCCCGCGTGGAGGTCGGTGTATTATACATATAAACCTTCCTCTTGAATCACTTTATCTATTAAAAAAACCCGCATCAAAATCCGTTGCGTAGTTTTAAAGATTTAAGCATACATAGGGATATAGGGACAGAGAAAGTGACTTTGTTTTATACTATGTAGTGAAGTATAAGAAAACCGATGGGTGTTTTCGAATGAAATTTAATTTGATAAATGAACTGCTTGTTTTCTATTAATAACATTCCATTTCATTCGAAAACATCCATCGGTTTCATACTAAACTTTAACCATATCCGACGACGCTGGTTACTTCTCTTTTGGCAACTGTATTTAAGTATTTCAAATTTTAAACCTGTTTAAGGAAGGCACGCCCCTCGCGTTTTCTTTTCGGTAGTGTAAAACGGTCAACATATTTTTTTACATAATCACGCATGTAATCTCCGAAGGGTTCAGCAGAGGTGTACCTTTAGTAAGTATATTTATTAACATATTGCCAAATATGTTGAAGACCCATGTAATAATAGACGATATTTTTTTTGAAAAATGCTGGAACTGGCAATAGCACTGACCTTTCCTTTTAATACAAAAAAATATATTGATATACAATGCGTGTTTAGCCCTTACAATATTCCACACAAGTAAGAACTACCAAACGGATGATATTTTCCATCTGCAATGACTGCAATATCATTAAAATCGGTAGTTAACTTAGTACTTACTTGAAGTAAGAACTATGAATGGCACTAAATACTGTATCATCTAAATTTAGTTGCTTTAGATTTATATTATATTCTAAAATAATTATTATTCAGCAAAAAAGCTCATTCCGAGGATGCAGTAACGAAATTCTCGGCGGGGTCAAAGTCAAGAATGTTATCAAGGACAAAGATTGCATAATTTTAACATTATATAATTTAACGAGCAGACGATATTTTTCGTATAATCTTATTAATCTCACAATAAAATTATGATGATGATCTAAATTGGGAATGGAATATGACAATCACTGAAGCATGTTCTCTGATGACTTAATCAATATTATCATTTTCTCAGAAGCAGCTCGGATCCAATTCGTGATATCCTCATTTCCCCGTGACAAAACTAATGTTATCTGCCTGATCTTAATCTACTGCATCTACAAACATATTTTGCATTCACTCATCATATTATAACTCGATGGCATATTAGTAGATTCGCACAAATTCCCCCTCGGTGAATTGACACTTTTAAATAATTTGTTATTTTCCTAGGCGTCTCGCACGAATTTTATTTTATTTGTGGACAAATCGAAAATTGGCAACTGAAGCCTTTTTTAACCGACTTCCAAAAGGAGGAGGTTCTCAATTCGTCGGAACCTTTTTTTTTTTTTTTTTTTTTTTATGTATGTTCCCCGATTACTCGAAGATGGCTGGACCGATTTGGATAAATTTTTTTTTGTTCGAAAGGGTATACTTCCCAGGTGGTCCCATGATCATCAAGTCAGGATCTGATGATGGGATCCTGGAGAAATAGAGAGAACTCTTCAAATTTTATAGGCACACTTGAAGCAATTTGTGTAGTTTTTGGAAGAGTACTTTCTCGGAGTGGTTCCATTTCAATTTGGTGAAGATCTGATGAAGAACTTCGGAGATAGGCAACGGAACTCCTCCATAAATGATAGCAAATGGACAGGGATTGCTGAAATCTCATGTCTGTCAATTGTTTACACCAGTTGATAACATAACATCACGCCGGTACGCTGTGAAGGGGTAAGCACATGTGAACCACTAAAAAGCGAAAAATAAAAAACTTTTTTCAAAAAAATAAACAACCGACTTCCAAAAAAACACTAAAAAGTGAAAAATAACTTTAATTTCGGAAGGCGGTGACAAAAAATTAAAATACATCTCCGAAGTCACCGACTTCCGAAATTAAAGTTATTTTTCACTTTTTAGTGTTTTTTTGGAAGTCGGTTGTTTATTTTTTTGAAAAAAGTTTTTTATAATTTTCATCTTAGTCATTTTCTCACTCTACCAAACAAAATAGATGCAAGTTAATTCTCTTCGTTAGTCATCGTCTGCAATCCGTTCGTATTAACAGACTGACACACTAAATAATTCCCAGACTAGCTGACTGTAGTGGATTGTTTTATAAGGAAAACATCGAGGCAATAATTGTGTAGTCAGCTGTTAACAATGCGGTTCAAAACTGTGGCGGTCGCACCGCTAGATTGAATGGTCTCTGTAGGGTTGACAACCTTACCGCTAACAAGAAAAAAGTATCTAATAGTCGTAGTTTAATTCTCAATTCTCAATTCTTTATTGCGTACCATAATGTATAAAGTTGGTAGGGAATTATATTAGTCACAATTATGGACCCTGTCGGGCACAGCATAGATCAAGTAGGAGAGAGAAGGAAGAACACTGCAGGTTTAATTTGATAAATATTACAAGTTAAGTTGTTAGTAGTTTAATCATAAAAAAGCAGTAACTTTGAGTAAATTATTTCATAGATGAGGGGAGAGGGCTATGCTTGGAGTTTCCCTATGCGATCGAATCAGAAATGAAGAGATCCGTGGGTGAACCAAATAGAACCGACATAGCCCGAAGAATTGCCAAACTTAAGCGGCAACGGGCAGAGCACATTGCTAGCAGAACAGATGGCCGTTGGGGCCGAAAGTTTCTGGATTGGCGACCGCGTACTGGAAGACGTAGCGTTGGAAAGCCTCACACCAGGTGGACCGATGAACTGGTGAAGGCCGCAGGAATCCGCTGGATGCGAGAAGCACAGAACCGGTCGATTTAGCGGTGCTTTGGGGACTGATCGTCCAGCAGTGGACGTCTTTCGGTTTGAAATGATGATAAAGATACTTTGATATCGATCAACAGGCCCCAAAAAATACATATAAGAATGGCTTGAATACCACGATTAATATTCCCGTTGGGTCTTTTACTTCTAAAAGTTCTACACCTAGTAAACGCAGTCCGTCTTATTACAAAAGGCGATCTAACTTTAGTTCTAGCCAGTTTTGGCATTACCAAGTTTTCTTCTATTTCGGTAAAGTTCTTAATATAAAAAAGACAATTTAGCACTGGACTAAATTGTCAGTTTTGTAAAAGGAGCTGTATTTCGATTTCTATTAGGTTCTTATTTCAAAAACAGGCTCGATGGTTTATATCATACCTAAAGAAAAACCTTGTTTTGTAATAAGGGAGTGAGTTTAATCCATTTAATACATGATCTGATCAAGAATACATCTGGATTTTAAAAGAGACTGTGACCTCTGAGTTTGTCTCGGCCTTTCTTCTCAGTGTAGTCAGATAGGAAAGTCCAACCTTATCTAGTTTTTAAAACAGAGTTTGAACAAATCTACTTACAAAAATAAAACTTTTTCCAAAAAAAACAACCGACTTCCGAAAAACACTATAAAGTGAAAAATAACTTTAATTTCGGAAGGTGGTGACAAAAAAATTAAATACCGATAAACCAAAGTCACCGCTTTCCGAAATTAAAGTTATTTTTCACTTTATAGTGTTTTTTCGGAAGTCGGTTGTTTTTTTTTTGGAAAAAGTTTTTTTTTCACTTTTTAGTTATAGTACCTACCCCACTAATTCGAAATTTCATCATCCTTGGGGTCAAAACAATGCATATTTATGCGATATAGCAGCAATCGCGGTTGATTTGCTGTTATTTTTTTAAGAGTTCCGTTGTCTGTCTCCGAAACGTATCATCAGATCTATATGAAATTGAAATGGAACCACACGGAAAGCACTAGCTTTCAAATAAAAAAAGAATCATCAAAATCGGTTCACCCAGTCGAAAGTTATGACAGACATGAAAGGTAACAAACATAAAAAAGAAAAAAAACATACAGTCGAATTGAGAACCTCCTCCTTTTTTTGAAGTCGGTTAAAAAACCATCATTGTAGGGGTGGCATAGAACAACCATGCCCCTGACCACTTTCTGACAAATTTTCTCTTAAAAAATTAAGTTTGCCAACCCTAACTGCCGATTGACAACCCACTCCGTTATCATAACTAATTATTTCACGAAAGATACGCACTTTTGCTTTATGGGACAGAACAGAATGGCTATACATAGATATGGTGATACATAGATATGCTAATAACACACTTACACACGTAACGACTTGTAACTGTATTACTGAAGCAGCGTAACAACCTCTGATTTGCCAGATTAATTGCGTATGACAAGGTCTATTGTCGGCCATTTGTTTTTTATGTTCCTTTTCATTATGTGTAATGGATACCTACAGTTTTTTGTTTATAGTAGTCGCCCTCTCTATAAGATTGATAGCCTTAGAATGGTAGACTCGTTTATGGATGCAATTTTTCTTTAAGTGGTCATCAAGTCGTCGTAACTGTTTTAAATGGGCTGACAATCGACACTTCTTTCTTGAATATTTTTGTGAGAGACGTATCAAAGATGGCATAAAGATTAAACGTACTTAGTGCTATTAAATGTTGGTTTTATTTTTATTTTATTTCTTAAGAAAACTTACAGCTAGGATACAGATAGTTGACCGTTAGTGAAAAAAGGCCAATTAAAAGTTTTCACTGACAATATTAGGGTAGCACAAGAAACAGCAGACAGGCAAGGGAAAGTAAAAATAAGTAAACACTGGGAGAGAATTAAGAAAAGACTGAACAGGTTTTAGTGATCTTCAAAGAATTTTTTACACAGTATTTTTTTAAGTTTAGGAACACTGGTGGAGAATAAGCGAAGATCATCAACACTGACACATTGAGTTGTATGCCCTGCTAGCTCTTATCCTAAACTATCATAAACTAGCTTTTGCCAGCGGCTTCGCCTGCGTGGAGGTCGGTGTATTATACATATAAACCTTCCTCTTGAATCACTCTATCTATTAAAAAAACCCGCATAAAAATCCGTTGCGAAGTTTTAAAGATTTAAGCATACATAGGGATATAGGGACAGAGAAAGCGACTTTGTTTTATACTATGTAGTGAAGAGTTTTGTCGATATATGCACCGCACAGAGGGAATATACAGAGGTTAATAATCTCTTAAGGTGAAGGATGGAACACGTAGCCCAATTCTGCTCATCAATTCAAAACAGTCGGCTGAACCATTTGCCAAATTGAACAAGAATATCATGTCGGCAATTTATTTCCGCTCAATTTGTAGAAGAATGTGAAACATCCCGCAGCGGTTGTAATAATTAGGCAAATAGGTTTTGGATCGAAACTGAATGTACCTTAAGAACTTGTTTTGAATACTTTCTATGCTATTGACGTAAGTACGTTTAACATAACATAACGCCTGTAAACTCCGAAGGGTTAGGCAGATGTATACTTAAGTATATAACACCCTCATTTTGCGAGTTAGTCCCATGTTCTACGGGGTAATCAACTAAGCACATATTATCTCGATTTGCGGGCTGCTACTGAGAAATTCCTAATCGAAAAACCCAAGAACACTACCCGATCTGGGTATCAAATCTAGGACCTCATGCTCGGCAGTAGCGTTTGCGACCACTACACCAACGAGGCAGTCAGTCTAAAACAACTGACAGCAATATTATGGTAGCATTTCATAATACGAGTGTCGGATCGTGTTTAGTTGATCAAGTACAGTGCGAAACGACTTGTGAGAGAAAAGTGGATAAACTATCACTTTTAGGATATGATTGTAATTCGACTCGCAAACTATTGTAGACCGCTAACATACTAACAAATAACTAGCTAACAAACTATATCTAAATATCAACATTCTCACTATACAACGTGTAACGGAAAGGGTATATACATACCAAGGGCACGACTTGTTTGGATGGTATCAAACGATACTGGAAGGGTTTTTTAATCCTATCTCTACAAGTTCGGAAGTTATGAGAATTTTTAATACATTGATATCAGGCACCGAACTTTTCAAATTGAAATAAGAACATCACTCGAAAGAGATTTATCGTGATATTGGCAAGTAACGTGGAAAGTTATTGACCTACGTAGTGCGGTGACACGTTTGTTATGATTTGAATTTAATTAAGAAACATATGCAACCGAAAATTTGGTATCAATTCTTAGAGTATTTTAGTTTGAGCTGAAACTATGTACAGTGATTCTATACCAGCTGTTATCTTTAGTGCTTAAGGATAGCAATAGGGTTTCTGTTGTGACGAGTACTTATACTTGATAAGTACTCGTCACACGACCTATCCACGATTGTCGCAACCCCGTGTGCCGCTAAGTCGGCCGCCGCCTGGTACGACCCCTCCTGCGCCAGGACCAGCGTGTCGTCAGCGAGGCAAACTACGCTGACACCGCTAGGGAGGTCGGCGCGCAGCACCCAGTTGTACCCGATGTCCCACAGATGCGGCCCCAGGACCGAACCCTGTGGGACACCGCACGACATCTCTCGCCGGTTCCACTCTCCTTGGTGACCGGGGTAGATGACGGCCCTGTCCGTCAAGTAGGCCGCGACCACACGACAGAGGTAGGTCGGCATCCGGTGATACCGGAGTGCCTCCCTGATGCAACTCCAGGGCAGGATGTTGAACGCATTGGCGATGTCTAGAGACACCGCCAAGACTACCCCACCCCGGGCCACTGCATCCCCCGTCGTAAGGGCTCGCACGCGGGTACACACGTCACGTTGCAGTATCGGTATAAAGCTGATTTACACCCGTCACTTCACACATCAGGTCCAGTTGGAAACCAGCGTCAGGCACTAGTTGTCTGGAATTTATGCTGAACTGGGCCTTTTTAGCGCAGCCGTGACGCACACTTTGACGCACTTTACGCTTTTTATTGGTTTTATATTTTTAATATTTTGCTGTATATTGTGTGCCATTTTAGTCTGTGCTATAAATGCTATAAATGTATTTTCTTTTCTTTATTTGAATCGTCTCGTAAGATACGGATATTATAAGAATTCTTCTACATTCCAGCCGAGAGGAAGGTCAACGGTGTGGGCGGTTACTGCATTTTGTCTGCGTAATTTTAATAAGTATACAATTAACTTCGGTTATTTATAAAAATAACTCTTACATAACCAAATTTTAAGGAAAAAAAATTGTCCTACTACTAGTTTTACTTTTTCAAAAACAGTGTTAAAAAGCTATAAACATAGCTATAAAAAGCTAAATACATATGAGCCATAAAATGTAAATATTTTCTTAGATACAGCAGCTAAGTAGGCGTTCTTTTTAACCGACTTCAAAAAGGTTCTCAATTCGATTGATATTTTTTTTTGTTTTGACAACGTTTAGAGTTAAATCATAACAATACTTCAACGGTACGTCTCATTATGAAGCGATAGATGAATGAGATTTACAGTCTGTTCAAAAAGTAGGTACCTGATAAAAATGTAAACATTGGTAATTATGGGTGGGAGTAACTTACCAGTAGAATGATTTATCTCAAATCTAACCTTCGCCGTCCAATCCTAAACAGCATAAGATTGAACTAAAGTTATTAGGAAACAATTTATTCGAGGACAAGCCTACGCTTCGAATACTATTCAACGAAACTAGTTGTGTTAGCTATTAACATTCCTATCTTGTCTTAACATTGTAGCTTTATTTTGTTTAGCAAATTGCTACTAATTGTGGGTCTTACCAACTACGACTATGCCTATACAGGATAAGTTTTTATCCAGTGCGCAAACTGTAACCATGAATTCAGCATATCATTCCAGACAGCGCAGAAACTTAACCTGTAGAAATATTGTTTTAGTTTCTCGTAAAGATACACTTTGTAGTTGTCTTGTATATTTTTTAGAAAATAGTTAGTAAAATACATTATGAAAAGCAATCGTGTCAAAAGATTGTTTCCCTTAGGATTGCTTTTAGCGACAAGACCGTACATTGTGTCACCCTATGTTCTAATTTAAATGTGAAATTTGAATGTTGTATACAAAAGAATCATCATCTGTCTAGCCTTTTCCCAAATATGTGGGGATCTAACCTAACTCTAAATGGACGACTGCCTATCTGACCTCCACAACCCAGTTACTGGGTAATACGATACCCCTTGGTAAGACTGGTTGTCAGACTTTCGGGCTTCTGACGACTCATAACGGCTGTTAAATATCCATGACTGACAGCCGGGACCAATGGCTTTCCGAGGCACGGAGGGGTCTTGGTATACACCGTGACATTTTAGTCGTCTTACAAGGTGGTCCACTTAATGTATCCGTCATAAAATACCTCTAGGCGCGATTAAAACATGGTTACCATTAATTAATATAATAGGTACGAATAAAAATAAATAATGCTTTAGAATTATGAAACACCCTCCCTGATAATAATGTTTACGTATCAAACGGTAGAAGATATCTACCTACCTACCATTACATTCCACCATTAATTCCATCTCCATAACAGTTTCAAACTACGTCATGCGTCTCAGTGAAAGATATTTTCATTTTTTTTAATTATGCAAATGTTCAAAAATATCATTTTTTTTTAAATAAATGATTAGTAGTCATTGGATACATGAAGTGGGCTGCCGTTGTAAGACGACTAAAATGTCACGGTGTATAAAGATAGTCACCCATCTACGTACCGCACCAAACGTGGCTTAACCTGATCGATCATGCGGTTGCTATTCCTTAGCTAGGGCACTCACTAATAACATGACATAATTCGTCTCTCAGCGACTGGGAGTGAGTGGCCAGTCGGACCCAGTACACAGTGCGTGTGGTTGTCATACTATGTACGTCTTGGTGGATTTTTGAAATGAATTTTCTAAGAATTCCTGGTTCTAGGACAGTTTAGTTTGTAACGGTTTTTTTTTTGGTGGGAAATCATCAAATAACTTCTCCCGCTCTGGGTGGAGCGGGAGGGGCGTGTTTGACTTTTACTGACTAAAACCCACCCGTGTTCCCTCAGTTGCCTGTGTGTCAGGGGCCGCGGTATCTCTTTCGAACAGCCCACACCCCTGGCAGGCATCGGCCCTTGTAGGCCCCACCAGTTGGTGCTGACATCTCTTTGAGGCAGTTTTAAACGTTGAAGGCATAACATCGCCGTATATTTTTCAAGACTGGAATGAGTTCGATGAAATTTGTCACACAGGTAGACCATGATTTGAGTTAGGATATGGGATACTTTAATAACAATAATACGTTGCCGTGTGACTCGACCTGCACGCGGGCGAAGTCGCGGGCATAAGTTTGTTAATAATATTTAGTTACACTATTCATAACAACGGGTCGCAATCCCAAAATAAACAATTTTATTCAGTCGTACAGCAAGAACAACCGAACCAGCTGATCAAATACCTCCATTTTTTCTCTTCTTCATAAAATCTAGATCAGCATATTGCTTCAGACATTAGTTTGCTGGCTCGGAACGAATAACAATTATCGCCTGTAATTGTACGTTGGCAATAACATCAAGATATGCGCCATTACGAAATACAGCGAAAGTGATAATTATGGAGTCGATGCATCTACGTAGATCTTGTTGGGGGCAATAGACGGTGACCAAACTGAAAAACCAACAATGTTTGTGAAAATCATTCAACACTCCGGTGTTTATTTCGTGATTGCTGAGAGCCACGACTGATACCCGGTTTATGAGTTCCTCATTCATAAAAAACAGCTGTTGCCCGCAACTTCGTCAGTGATCCAGGATAAACTGACTCCAGGTCCCAGGCTGTCAAATTACATAACGATTAGTTTCTGAGAGTAACTCTGTCTACCAGTTGCCTTTCATTTATAATATTAGTATCCATTTATAGAACACAATCTTTTTGGTTCACCACAATCGTGAATAGCTAGTTTCTGTTAAAACGTCGGTCTCATTGCTGATAGCAATGTCTAAGAGACAAGTGTTGGTGTGTAAGTGTCTTTGTATGGATACAAAGACATAAATAAATAGTCTTTACCTATGTCTTAAGCTTGTATTTTGGAAGTTGTTGGTTCGGAAGATGCTGGACTTACGTAACCTTGTAGCCTAGGATTTTACTTCCAACACTTAATAGTGAACAAACTAAATTTCGAAAAACATACATTGAGAAACAAATGTCTAATAGTATCTACATTATCTAAAACTAAAATTTACATAAGAAAAAGAGAAGAATAGAAAAAAATCATTAAAGAACATGACAAGACATGAAATCGAATCTCTTTCTTGTTGATTCAACAAAGTAACCTATTTTAAAGGCAATTTCTTTCTCAACTTAGCGTGCAGAAACTCAGGTCCGTATTACAGAACGTTCCTCAAGTACAGTTTGATCTTCAATCAGTTGATCACAGTTTAAGTATAGAATCAATACTTAAGCATCGTTCTTACTCCAGACCGGTAATCAATCTATACTCAGTTAAATCGAGACTCAGATCGAGCCTCAAGCAGAGATGTGTATTGTCTATGCATCAGCCTGTTTTCATTTACGATTTATTTATTTACCAAGTTTGTTCTGTCTCTTCAGTGGATCAAAAATAATAAAATAAACTGTAAGTACCCAATTATTGAGTAAATCAGCGTTATTTTTTCCGGTCCCGAATAGAACAATGCAATGCCCCATTTATTGAAATAAATTATGGTCATTTTGTATGCAAAAATGTTTAGCTTAAAAGACTTGTAACTATGTCCATAAATAGGTCTGCTGTTTAAAAGGTTAGTATGTCAATTAAATGCACCGCTACTAAAATAAATACCAGCAGTTTGTTTATCGTTCATTTGTTTTGCTGATTTAATTTAATTTTCTCATTTAGAAATGGCACGACGTAAGAAAAATTTTAATAACTACATTAGAAAAAAACCTGCTTTTAAAAATTCTGAAAGATTTTAAGCACGTGGTCGTTGAATAAATTATTGTAATGATCTACTTCTTCAAGTTTATCCATTTCGATAGTTCTAAATCAATACAACAATATTTAAAAACTCGATAACGAAACAGAAATTGACATAATATGTAAAAATCTACGCTCAAGCGCGGTCTCGACCACACTTGGGTGATTACAGAGCCAATCACTGCTTGGGTTCGATTCACGAACTGAGTAACGATCTATAATAAAGCCAAACTCAGCTAAACTATGATCAACGAATCTATGCTTGAGGAACGTTCTAAAATTAAAACCAGACTCAAAACTAGTTTTAAACAGAGATCAGTGCTTAAGTTTTCTTCTGTAATACGGACCTTAGTATCAAATTCCGCTGCTATAACGACCTGAGCGGTATTCGCTGCCGCTGTGGGTAGAAGTGCATACCGCGCGGGTTTCGCTCAGGTATTTAGTATCAAGTTCCGCTGCTATAGCGAACTGAGCGGTATTCGCTGCCGCTGTGGGTACATACCGCACGGGTATCGCTCAGGTATTTAGTATCAAGTTCCGCGGCTATAGCGACCTTAGCGGTATTCGCTGCCGGTGTGGGTAGAAGTGCATACCGCGCGGGTTTCGCTCAGGTATTTAGTATCAAGTTCCGCTGCTATAGGGAACTGAGCGGTATTCGCTGCCGCTGTGGGTACATACCGCGCGGGTTTCGCTCAGGTATTTAGTATCAAGTTCCGCGGCTATAGCGACCTGAGCGGTATTCGCTGCCGCTGTGGGTAGAAGTGCATACCGCGCGGGTTTCGCTCAGGTATTTAGTATCAAGTTCCGCTGCTATAGCGAACTGAGCGGTATTCGCTGCCGCTGTGGGTAGAAGTGAATACCGCGCGGGTTTCGGGTTCTGCGGCTAGAGCGGAATAGTCGGTGCCATAGTACCGCATAGGTATTGTTTCGCTTGTTGGGCGAAGGCCCGCGTGGTGGATTACGGCCCACTCCCTCTCACAGAGAGGAGGCCTGTCTCCCAGCAGTGAGATCATTATCGACTGATTATGCTTAGTTAAAAACACAGGCAAACCAGCATTAATTAGTTAGTACATCTAACTGCGCATTAAAATATGATACTAAACGTTAGCAAGTAACAACAGATTCTTTACCTTCCTGAGCGAAACCCGAACTCGGTATTCTACCCATAAGGATAGCGAAAACCGCTTTGATGTGGACAATAATATAACCGCATACCCATTCGGTTTTCTCTACCGCAAACGTTAGCGAATACCGCTTAAGTTTGAATAGGCCTTTAGACCATCAATTAATTCCTATCAATAATAACCACTTTACTAACTCCCCTCTTCAATCAAACTACCCATTAAAGAAAAAAACTGTACAAGTAATACAAACTAGGAACATTGACCCGTCCACCCACCGTGAGACTCCTCACCCCACCTTACACATGCAGTTCTTACAACACTTATTAATACGAGCTATAGGGAGCATTTTTGTTTGGATATCAGTAGATGTAAGGTGGTAATGTTGACAATAGGTGTCTCACGGTGAACCGTGGCCTTTAAGTAAAGTAGTGCAGTGTAACTGTGTTGTATGAAGTTAGTTGATTAAGTTATTTGGTTTATTTTCACGGTTGTTACTTGTAAAAGTTGAAGTAGTTCATAAAAGGGTTATGTCTACACGAGCCGAGCCGTGTGCGCGATGGGATTTCTAACTGGCTGAAATGATAGACAACCATAAAAACACTCATTTCCTTTTTAAAACCTTTTGGGTATGAGTTTTAAATAAAGCCTTCATTTGTGCTCACTTTCGTTAAGGAATTCTTTAGAAAAATTTCGTGCTTCTAGACCTAATTTTTTCATTCACTCATGACCCAAATTCATTCATTCACTTCTAGTTGTCTAGAAGTGAATGAATGAATTTGAATTTTTATTATAAGATGGAAAATAAAATAACCGTCAAAATATATTTTTTCTGCAACCACTAGAATCGATAAGTGAAAATGTAGGTATTGTTTGCCAACATTATTTAATTTTTGTGATAGCCACAAAAATTAAATAATGTTTTTTAACATTTTGTTTTTCATAGAAAAGACTTCAACGCGTTAACATATAAAGTTCTGCCTAAGCGCAAATCGATCATCTAAACAAAAAATATTATAGTTGATAAATAAAATAAAAATGTGAATATATGCTGTTTTTTACTTTATACCACTCTGTTTATAAGAAATTACCTGTTGGTGCAAAACTACCCAAAACTAGTGATAGGTCGTTGACGGTTTTTCCGTAACGCAACGTCAACGTTGATTTACGTTTATCAACTAGTTAAATTCGTCAACGAGTTAACGTGCAACTATTGTCGACTTGTAACGGTTTTATTCAACGCTGCGACGTTCAACGATTCTTTTATTGGAATAATTTTCTAAAAATAAATATTTCAATAATCAACTCTTGTCTACTTTACTTTCAAATTCTACGACATGACCATCGCGCGGAATCTACGATGGTATTTTCAACGTAACTTTTTTGCTCAGTTCCTTGGGTACGTTTGCAAACTTAGTTTAGTTGATTCTTAAACGAGTTGTAGTCATAGACTCTGACACGCGCTCCTGCTCCACCCAAAGCGGGAGAAGTTATTTGATGATTTCCCACCCTCAAAACAAAAAACCAACAAACTAATATAATTTGGGATATTTACTCTTATACTTAGCATGTCGATGGCAATTTAAATTGAGTCAGCCTGGATTTTGGCTAAGAGTTTGGAGCTTTCAGTAGTCAGTCAATAGGGTAAGATGCCTCCAATCCTATCCTACTGAAAATGCCAAAATCTTTTAACTTCTTTCGCTAACCTTTCCTACCGGTGGTGTAGGCATGTAGATATGATTTACTAAATTTAGGGCATGTGTGGCCCACATGGGGGCTTAAGGGTGGGAAGGTGCACAAGGTCACATTTAGCGCTAAAGAAATCCTATCCTACTTCCTACAAATATTATAAATGTGAAAGATTGTGAAGATGTTTGTTACTCAATCACGCAAAAACGGCTGAAAGGATTTGGATGAAATTTGGCCCACAGATAGTTTATAACCTGGATTAACACATAGGATAGTTTTCATCCCGGTAGTACGTTCCCGTGGGATATTTTCAACCTCCACGCGGGCGAAGCCACGGGCAGCAGCTAATTTAAAACATAGTTTTGTTTCTGCCAATCGTTTGAAGATGACAGAAACAGAGTGATGTTTTAAGTGTGTTGTGTAATGTAATGAGTGATTCGTGAAGGTCGCGTCTCGTATAAATATAAAAACAACTACTTATAATAACAACTAATGTTTATTGATACCTGTGTTGTGTGCAGGTAAAGTTTTTTTCACGCCACGCAAACGTGAGGACTGATGGATGAGTTATTCTTATTTATATTTGCAATGTCGAAGGTTTATTTTGAAATAACTTTAGCTAGCACTGGCCGTAGTTAGGTATTCATATGACATTAGCATACTTCCGTGTGGTGCCGGACGTAAAAGAATAGCACCATCCCATTTCTTCCCGTGGGTATCGTAGAAGGTGACTAAGGGATTTACTAGAGAACGGGCAGCAGCGTCCTCTATGCATTTGACCACCATACTGCGATCGCAAACCCGCCTGCCAAGCGTGGCGATTATGGCAAATCCCCCCTTTTGGGGGAGGCTTACGTCCAGCATTGGACGTCTTTCGGCTGATATGATGACATTGGTATGTCTTGCCTAGCAGTGAAAAATTATGGGGAATAACTCTTGGATTCAAGTTTTTATTTATGACTATATTTTGCCTGAGGCTTCGCCCGCGTGGAGATCGGAAATGATCCCTCGGAAACGTTCTACCCTACCAGGATAAAAGTATCCGGATTACAAGCTATGTGTGTGCCAAATTTCATCTAAATCTGTCTGCCCGTTTTTGCGTGTTTGAGTAATAAACATCGAAACATCAAGGGTACGGGTTGTTCGAAAGAGATCCCACCCAAAAAAAAAACATACAAAGTTTCACTTTCATAATATTAGTAGGAAAGGAGGATTGGAAGGGGGGGGGGGGGGGGTTTGGGGATTGGAGGGGGTTGGTTTGGGGGTTTGGAGGAAGGGGGGGGGAATTGTGAATATAATTATTTTCTAAGCGTTTTGGGTATCTCCTGTCATTTTGTAAATTAGAATTAAAAACAGTTGCCTCGGTGACTCGAAAGAAAAACTAAAATAGAATCATAATGAAAACTAGACTTTTGCTAACATTATTTTCCAATCTTTTTGGGTACCTACAGTCATTTTGTAACTAGAATTTAAAACAGTTGCCTGAGTGACTCGAAAGAAAAAATTAAATAAAATCATAATAAATACTAGACATTTGCCAACTGTTTGTAGCTATTCCTTGGCATTTGCATGCCAATAAAGAGGTAGGGCTGATTGCCTACCCAACAACCTTCCCAGTACATAATATAGTTCAATAAACTACAGTTGCGTTGCGTTAGCGACAAGTCGCAACTGGTTTGACTGCTGACGACTAATCGATGTTACAGCACAGAAGTTGCGACACGCGACTTACTGCATGCGAACGATCTTCACGGTTTAATGCGTGCGGAGTCAGCAGAGATTGTGGCTGAAACATGTATGAAATAGCCCCGGGTTTTGAAAGGTAGTCAGTATCTAGTCATTATAGACCAATTTTGAAATGAAATTTTTATTTTTGTAAGTAGATCTTATAAGACACTTTTACACATCTATATTTTGTAGGTCAATACATGATATCGCATCCAGGCATGGTAAACAATTATTAAGTTTTTACATTTTTGGCTCGTTAAAATGGTCTCGATGAGTATTGGCTTTCATGTTGTAATTTTTAATAACAATTTTATCATTTATTTTTTCGCTTCAAGACACAAACACCAGTGTAGTCCTGTCCTGACTCTTGTAGAAGGATATACAGGGTGTTTGGCAAAACGTTGAACTTACGAAAATGGTGGATAGGTGGGGTCATTTGCTACTTACTCAGCCCTAATTTATGTGGCCCTGGCCCCCTGGATATTTTTTTTAACCGACTTCCAAAAGGAGGAGGTTCTCAATTCGTCGGAAACTTTTTTTTTTTTTTATGTATGTTCCCCGATTACTCGAAGATGGCTGGACCGATTTGGATATTTATTTTTTTTTGTTTGAAAGGGTATACTTCCCAGGTGGTCCCATGATCATCAAGTCAGGATCTGATGATGGGATCCTGGAGAAATAGAGAGAACTCTTCAAATTTTATAGGCACACTTGAAGCAATTTGTGTAGTTTTTGGAAGAGTACTTTCTCGGAGTGGTTCCATTTCAATTTGGTGAAGACCTGATGAAGAACTTCGGAGATAGGCAACGGAACTCCTCAATAAATGATAGCAAATGGACAGGGTTTGCTGAAATCTCATGTCTGTCAATTGTTTACGCCAGTTAATAACATAACATCACGCCGGTACGCTGTGAAGGGGTAAGCACATGTGAACCACTAAAAAGTGAAAAATAAAAAACTTTTTTCAAAAAAGTAAACAACCGACTTCCAAAAAAACACTAAAAAGTGAAAAATAACTTTAATTTCGGAAGGCGGTGACAAAAAATTAAAATACATATCCAAAGTCACCGACTTCCGAAATTAAAGTTATTTTTCACTTTTTAGTGTTTTTTTGGAAGTCTGTTGTTTACTTTTTTTTTAAATTATTTTTTGCCTTCTTCTAGTTTCACCACTTCATTAACTTTAAAGTGTATTTTTTATTAAAAATGGGTAAAACAGGCAATATTTAGTTAGATGTTAGCTAGAAAAAGTTATGAGTCCTCAAACTTACAGAAAGATGTAAAAAAATACTTAAATCTTAATTTCAACTTGCATTAAAAAAAAAAGTGATTGAGGAGTTCCAATTCTAGCAAAACATCCCTAGTGTGTGACCTTCCTAATTTGCTTTTATAAAAAAAACCTTTAAGAGTTATTTCATTTTTTTTTTGGCCAGGTCCAACTAAATTAGGGCTGAGTAAGTAGCAGATGACCCCACCTATCCACCATTTTCATATGTTCAAGGTTCTGCCAAACACCCTGTATAACAAGGGTCAGAAGAAAATATTACGTGCTAACATGAGATTTGACAAAATAAATGACTACTCAGTGCTCTACAGCAGACATTTGGGGCTTTCCGAAACCTGAGTTTAGTGGTGTTTTTCGATATAGATATAATATTCTACCTTTCTGGACGTCAATCAGTTGAAAACGAGGGTCTGACACAAGTTGTCTGACATTTTTGCTGAACTGGGCCTTTTTAGCGCAGTCATGAGGCACACTTTAATGCTAGTTTCTGACATCGCACTTTACACTTTTTGTTGATTTTTATTTTTTATTTTTTTGCTGTGTATTATGTGCCTTTTTAGTCTGTGCTAAATAAATGTATTTTCTCTTTCTTTCTTTCAATCAGGTTAATCTTCAATACGGGCATCATATATATATCATTATCAGAGGTCGGAGTAGGTAGATTGATTTAAGGTCGATGACGTCAAACGTAGAGGATAATATGGATATGCCTCCAAAATACGAGAATATATCAATCTACGCTACCAGTGTTAGCTAATGGTGAAAGAAATCAGTATTTTATTTTATTCCATAATTCCAATTCCGGAACTTTTTCCGGTACTTCCCGCACATTATGGATAAAATGGCATGTCCATATTATAATATCTTGACGCAAGTATATAAAATCAATCTACCTACTCCGACCTCTGATCATTATGCTACCCAGACTTTCGCAGAAGTCCAAGTTAGTTTACTACCATTAACGTAGTGTAGTTATTCCTAAAACTAGTCTACTTATTAAAATTTAACAACCATTTTACTACGAAATTACACTAATTAGGTGATTAAGAGAAAGATGCATTTTTATAAGACACTATTAAAATGCTGTTAGAAGGCACAGAACAGTTATTATTGCTTGTTTTAAACTGGAGTTACCGACATAGCTTGCGGAGTAAGCAAATTGAAGTGGTAGTGGGCCGATCACGTTTGTCGAAGGGCCGATGGCCGGTGGTGCTGACGAGTTCTGGAATGAAGATCGCGTGTCGGCAAGCGTAGTGTGGGACGCCCCCCGGCTAGATGGACCGACGACCTTAAAAAGGTGGCTGGGACAGACTGGATGCGGAAGGCCGAGGACAGGGTATTGTAGCGCAGCATGGGAGAGGCCTATGTCCAGCAATGGACTGCGATAGGCTGACTTGACTGCTTCATTAATCACCACGTTTTAAAAGAAGTGAATAATTATTTACCAAAGATCACAGATATTATGTATTTATCTAACGACGTATCAATGTTATGATTATATTATTATAGGATACGTTTTTAACCAGTGCGCGAACTGTAACCATGAATTCAGCATATCATTCTAGATCCCCCAGAGCAGAAATTTTTCGTCGGTTATACAAAATACAAAAAAAAATCTACAGTTTCATAGATAAGTGCAATACCTATGCGGTCAAAATGTATGGAACCGCTGATTTTTTTTGTATAACCGACGAAAAATTACTGAGCTGGGCCAGCACAGTAATATTTTTTTGTATTTTGTAAAACCGACGAAAAATTTCCGGGGGTCTAGAATGATATGCTGAATTCATGGATACAGTTTGCGCACTGGATAAAAACTTATCCTGTATTGCATTGTATTTAGTACTTATACATCGCGTGACGCATCGACCTTTGACTTCGATTATTTCACGAACAAATTGTGCAATACACCTTACATATAACCATGCATCTAATTTGTACGATGAACTATGAACCTTATAGGCTAGCATCGACCTATGAGGAAATCTTCCGGCACTCTAAAAGGAAAGTTTAGTAAAGGGCAAGTATACTAAAATTAGGGAGTATTTAGTTTGGAAGACCTATCCAATGACACTCCACACCATGGGATAGACCTGAAAAAAACATTCCCACTTTACGTGTAGAGGAAGTAGCCCAATTTTTTTTTACGTTTATCATTTACCGCTTTGTCGGCGTGACCGTGACGTATACTTATACATATTGCCATATATCCGTGCCAAATTACAGCTTTCTAGTACTAAGACTCTGAGCTAAGCGGTGGACATACGGACGGACGACAACTATAAGTCCCATGTTGATTACGGAACCCTAAAAAGGAAGAGCTCATTGGGCATAAACAAAAAACGTCAGCATCGCTGTCAGTGGGAAAAGTGTCCCAAAAGGCTGGCAGCCACGCTTGATGGCACTGCTGATTCTTTGGGATAAAAATAGGCCAACCCTCTGGTCACGTTAAGAATCGACCAACCGCTTGGCGATCTCCCAAAATACTCGATGAGCACTAGGCATATACCCCTTTATTTATAAACGTTACTTAAAGTTAAGTAATGATAAGCAATTGTTTAACCATACATTTTGACGTTTAAGCGTCTCTTTAACTTTACTCATCGTTTATAAATAAACCCCATATAGTTTCGTGTATACAAAATTTTAGGAATATTCTGATAAAAACACAAAATTCAGGTTTAGACTGTTTTAGACGCCAGTTTTGCCAAAAGGTACGAGTAGTTCTGGAGTGACGACCGCGTACCGAAAGAAGAAGTTGGAAGACCTCCCACAAGGTGGAACGATAACCTTGTGAAGGCCGCAGGAATCCGCTGGATGCAGGAAGCACAGAACCGGGCGAAGTGGAGGAGTTTGGGGGAGGCCTGTGTCCAGTAGTGGACGTCTTTCGGCTGAAAAGATGATGTTGAAACGCCATGACGATGAAGATATTAAAATATGTGTAAATACGTGTACGTAATACGTAATATCGTGGTTATGTATGTTATTTGCTCTTGACCGATAGACTTAGTAAATACTCATCAATGAAATATGTAACTACACAAGTTTATGTTACAACATCATTTTAAAATACTGGTATCTTGACTGCCTCGTGGGCGCAAGCGCTACTGCTGAGCTAGAGGTCCTAGGTTCTATTCCCAGGTCGGGCAAAGTGTTATTGGGTTTTTCCATCTGGAATTTTTCAGCAGCCCGGAGTCTGGTTTTGTGCACTGTAGATGGCGATAGGCTCACTCCCTATTACATGGGACTTCGTAATGTGGGTATGTTATTAGGTACTCCTCAGCCTAAGCCTCCGGGGAGTACAGGCGTGACGATATGGTATATATCTTATAAGTATCTGATAAGACTTCGAATCCAAGTCGGCCGGAGCAAAGACAATCTCCACAGATGTTCACGGACGTCTCAGATCTCTAAGAGCGTATGCAGCACCTACCAGGCGCGGTTCGAGGGGGGAGGGGTCCTAGAGGTCATGACCCCCCATAAAGCCGTAAACGTAAAGCTTAAAATAGTAATTTTTCGAAAATATATTACATTGTCTTATTAATATGTAGGTAGTCTTTGTCTGTGACCCCCCAAAGTCTTTGGCTGCGACCGCGCCTGCCACCTACCCATAGAGAATACTTCAACTCCAACTCTCAATGCTTAACCCAAAAAGAAAGAAGTATCTGATTACATTTTCGCCATTATGACAGCTCATGCAGCTCTTCATAACATTTTGTGTTTCATATGAAAATAAACGTTCGACAAGCAAAACATGTCTCACGAAAATCAACTATAAGTGACAAAAAATTGAAACCAAGTCTTCTTTTGAAGGAATTCTGTACGGACTTTGACAGACTGGCTTTAGAGAAACCTTGAAAAACCCGAAGTTTTCCTTACCATCGTTTATTGTTTAACACTGTACTTACATGTTAAAAAAAACTCGTAAGTGCAGTTCAATTATTAACTTTGTTTTTATTTTTATCATTTGTTCCTTAAGTACACACTCTGTGAATTTTGCAACTGTCTACCTATTGCGGTTCATGATATACAGCCCGCTGACAGACAGATGGGCAGCGGAGACTTAGTTATAGGACTCCGTTGGCATCCTCTGGATTGCGGAATCCTAAAAAATTAAGTGCTCTGTCGACGTAAGACGTAAATAATCGTTTAGGTAGATATTTATTGCAGATACCTACTTACACTTTTTATCAGCAGTTGTGTTGTTCATATTTTACTTTAACATAGTTATTGGCTTCTAGAAAAACAGTAATTTAACTGTTTCTAGAAGCGTTTAAATTACTGCTTGGAAGGTCATTTCAATGACACCTTGATATACGATTATGATGACTGTAAAAAACTACCTTTTCTTAAGGTGCTCTTACACGGGTAATTTTTTGAGCAATTATTGCTCGGCAATACAAATGGATCAGTCTGGATCAATTAAGTGGAGAAATCTGGAACAACAACAATAAAATGCAGAAATTGTTTCGGGATTATTGCTTCTGATTACTCCATATATTTAACATTCCTCAATATAGCCAATATGAGTTGCCGAATATCCAATCAGTTTGGAAATTTTTAGTAAATTTTCTTTTTATCTCGTTTTTACGTATAACTACGTCTCGTTTTTGCGAGAGGAACTGGCCAGGCTGGCCGGGGGGCGGGGCGTATTGGCTAGTTTTTTTAAGTTGCTCCATATCGCATGGTATTGTGTGGCCGTATCTCTGGCAACAGGTTGCCATTTCTCTAAATTACTGGATGTAGTCGTGACGTCATAGTTGACGAGAATTGACCAGGATGAAGCAATTTTAGTTGCGTACCATAGTAAAAATTATGTGGCGGGATTTTATCGCGCACTGGACTTCGTGAACATGGTCCCCCATATTAATAAACGTTGGTTCGGTTGGTCGGCTGTTTAACCATACATTTTTGACTTTTAAACATCTCTTAACTTTAAACAGCGTTTATAAATATGAGGGGTAATGTCTGTTCATGAACATAATATACTCTGTTAGTTCCCCATTCTCAATACGGTTGAATATAGTATTGACAGTGCGAATCCAACAGAGTCCCAGCGCCTCGGAAAAAGACACTGTTGAATTTTAAACTGTCCGTGGTAAGCAGTGCGCTGAAGATCCAGTGCAAGAAAACATCGCGCCGGTTTATTTTTACGTCTGTGCGAACGTGGACTTATATGGATACTGGATACCTAGGCTTGATATAAAATAATATTTGATTTTAAGGAAAGTTTTCAAATGTATTCTTCACTGAATATAGGTTTTTTTTTGCACGAATTTCTATTTATTTCTTGAAAATTAATAAGGCAATAACTGACACTAGCAATAAAATCGCCCATCCAAAAAAACACCAGTCAAGTAATGATTTCATACACTACGTACAGAAATAATTTTGCAAGCAATCGCTCTTGACACGATAATTACATACACACATACTGCAACACACACATACATACACACTGATGACGTAATAACTCGGGAGACTGCCAAGTCCGACCCTTTGTTAGCGAATCCACTTAATTATATAGAGAAAGCTGTAGCCACTTATTTTATTATCTTGACCCTACTATTTACGGGTTTCGATTGGACCATGATGAATATGTATAAACACAGGGTTAAAGAATCATTGAGAATGGTGGAAAAAATGCCGGAAATCGGACCTGTTGCTCGTAACACCTGGGTTTGCGTCCCGACTACTGACCGTACCGGTTGTCGTGGAATGCGGACCTTAATGTGCCTTCCTTGAAGCGCCCGCTCTGTAACACCCTTTAAAGACAGGCCTGTCTTCCGTTCGCAAGGAATATATCGGTAAAGATTGGAAAATAAATTGTAAAAGCTCACCTCGGGTGGAGCTGCAAACTTCAGGTTGGCGAGAGAGCCGTGCGACCTGCTGCGGTGTTCCTGTCTGATGCTGTACGAGAAAGCGCGCTCGTTCAGGTGCCCCTTCTTCCTGTAGATGCCGCCTGCGTCCTCCACGGCCTCCAGCCCGGTCATACTCTGTGCAGCCTTCATCGCCGGAGGGGGAGGAGGCTTCGAACGCCGTGGGTCTACCGTGGCGTACTGCAGGCGACCCCGACCTGGGCCCGGCGGACCCGGGGGGTAGGGCCCAGCAGTAAGCGCGGCCGGCACGCGCCCCCGGTGGCCTAGCGTAGCCGGGCGCGCGTGGGGCAGCGTGGCCGCCGGGTGGGCCACCAACACCATGGGGTGCGCGGCCGCCCAAGCCGGAGGTGCGCGCCCTAGTGACCGCCCGTTCATAACAGGCGCGGGTCCAGCGTACAACTCATCAGCTGACGCCGAAGACTTCTTCTTCGTCTTCTTTGCAGTAGCAGTCTTCTTTTTCGGCTCTTCAGGCGGTGGTGGTGGCGGCGGGACGGACGCGGGCCGCGCTATTTGTCGCGGGCGCGGCGCGCGTGCAGGGTGCGGGATATCGTCGCTGGCATCGTCGCGCTCGGTCTCTCCGACCCACACCTTGTGGTTCTCATCTCCATCGTACACCTCGAGCTCCTCGTCCTGGTCGGGCGGCAGGTGCGAAGGCGCGCGCTCAGCCTCCAGCCGCTTGACGTACGAGCTGTCCGCGTACGCGTGGAAGCAGCAGCGCACGAGCGCATTGGCCGCGGCCTCGCGCCGGCAGATGAACGCGTGGCACTCCAGCACCTTGATGCCCTGCGTGCGGCGCAGCACGGCCGCGAACAGCGGCGGGCGGCGCGGCGCGGGTGCGCGGGCGAAGGGCGAGTCCAGCGGCAGGAACCGCGGCGCGCCCTCCACGGTGACCCGGCGCACCGCGGCGCAGTAGTGCAGGCTTGAGATCGGGAAGAAGCGCGCCACCCGCGATCCGCTCTCGTCGATGTTCTCAAGTAGGATGCCATTGGACCACACCGACAGCCACGAGTCGATGCCGCCGCTCGTCGCTCCCTTTTCCGGATACAGCTCGCGCAGCGGTTCCTGGATGCCTTGCAGTCCGTCCTTGCTCTGCTGCGGCACTGCGGAGCCGAGGTAGAGCACGCGGCACCGACATATCGGCGTCGACTCCATTTCGTCACTGCACTATCACAACATGACACTGAATCACTTGAAAACACAAATATGTCGCGGATCGGTCGCTCGCGGAGTAGTACGTGCTGGCCGCGAGGCGGGCGCGGGTCTGAGTGAGTGGAATTCAAGATGGCGGGCGCGGGGGCGCGGGCTCGCGGGGCCTCGGCGCCAAGGGGGGGCGGGTCGTACCTGCGCGCACGCACCTGCGAAGACGGCTTTACGGACGGGTACGGGTAGGTATATGAGTGCCGATGAACCGGCATTGTGTCAAACGAATCGTCGCGAATTTGGCCGCGTTTCTCTCCACGTCATCAGCCGCGACGTGACGGAATGCCACACTTTTGTCCTGTTACAGTGAAATCTGAAGGTCGATCGATATTCAGATATTTCCCAGCGGATACGTTCTCTGTGGACGTCCGTATGTTGTGAATAACAAGTTGCAGTCGGCTGCAGTTTTCCATTGCGCCTTAATGGGGTCATTGTTTGGTTTATAATGTTTCTTCACTTCGCTAATGGCTCGAAGTCTAAATATTTCGTGTGTGAACGTCTGCAAATAATGAAGTATGCCGATGTTTGCAACTTGCGTAGAACAATGACGTTATCTCTCTATTAGATGTACAATTGGGATCACACGTAGTTATTAAAATTATTTTCTGTTCTTGATTTAATTAATCTTGTTTTTATAGAAGCAAAAAGGTTAGGGAAAAAATCCTTTAATCTGGATTCTTAGGTAGATCTCATTCAAAATAACCTCTAGATTTTTGTATAGTTGCAAATTATAATCGATGTGGGTAAAAAAAGGGCGTCCTTTACAACCCGTGAGTGTTGACCGTATTCTAATTAAAGGCGACTTAGTAATTACATGTAGAGGATGAGCAGTAGCGTCTGTATGCGAGTCCTTTATCCTCCTAAGTCCTAGACATATTTGAAAGACAGTCACTCTTCCCACCGCTTTCGCAAAATGATGTTTGTTTACCTACCAGATTAGCCAACTCTGTGATTAGCGAATTAATCCCCATATCCTACTAATATTTAAAAGCAAAAGTGAGTTTGTTACTCAATCCCTCAAAAACGCGTGAACGCATTTCGATAAAATTTGGTAGGGAGGTACATAGATAGTTTATAATCTGGATTAACACATAATATACTTTCAGACTGCGACAGCAGTGGTGGCCCAGTGGTAACGACTGCTACTTACGAGATGTAGTTCGGACCCAGACAGACGCTTTACTTTGTGTTAATTTACTGGCACATAGAAATATTTTATGGAAAGCACATTTCCTTCGCTGGCTTTTTTTTGCGGCTGCTCGATAATGTGTCACCGCGTCAAGTGACAGGCGCTATTTTAAATTGTAGATTCGTGGGTATTCAAAAAAAAATCTCTGAACTGAGTAGCACACAAAAATCTTTTACATTATTTATTTACGTATTTTTAAACATTTTTTATTACTAATTTTCAATTATGTATCTTTTTTATTTGCCTACGTCCGTGTGTCACTGCAGGGTGCCAACTGAAAACCAGCGCTAGGTGTCTGACGCCCATTTGCTGGTAACCCTTTCGGTATGGGCACGCTCAGCACATTTTTTTCTGCAATTTTGTTGTCATGTTTATTGTTCTTTTTTTATGTGTTTGTTGCTGTTGTGTTGTGTCTGTGTCGAATAAATGCTTTCTATTCTATTCTATTCTAAAAATTAAGTTAAATTATTTGCCATGTGTTAGCTGACATATGGCAAATAATTAATTTAATGTTATGTTTTGTGTTTAGTAATGTTAATTACTCACCTATTATTTTACAGGATCAAGTTCTTCTAACTTAACAGACAATTGTGCTGCTGGGGATTTTGTTGCCACTTCTTCTTCCCAGCTAAAGCACTAGGAAGTGGTGAAGGGCGGGCGTTTTGGGGGACTGTCTTATGTATTTCGACGTTCGAAAAGTGCTGATTCTCAGCCTAGTTTGAATAAATGACTTTTGATTTTGATTTTTGTAAATTATTTAATCAGCACTGCTCTTAAAAAGGTGAAGGAATACATCGTGAGAAAACCGGCATGTTATAGAACCAAAAAATCGAAGATATGTGACATCTACCAACTCGCACTGGGCCCGCGTGGTGGATTAAGACCCGCTCCCTCTCACAGAGAGGAGGCCTGTGCCCCAGCAGTGGGAACGTTATAGGCTGATTGTGTTGTGTGCACTTTCACAGTCGACCATTTTGACGGTAACTCTAGTGCGGCGCGATTGAAACTGTGGCTTCTCAAACACCTACAGCTGAATATGTTGAGCCTGCAGAAAGGCTTCCAGCGGGCCACCAACTGCCATAGCTCACCTGGAAATCTCTTGATCGACTCTTAATTAGCCAGGTGGGCCACTGCCAGTACAACGATGTCAGGTGGGGGTACTCCGATGAGATGCAGTGCCACTGTGGAGCCACATCGCAAACTATGCCCCACCTCTTGTCGTGCTCTCTTTGCAATAACTCCAGCACTATTAAAGACCTTTGCGAGGCCAACGATAACGCTGTCGAACTGGCAGAATTCTGGTCGAAGCTTGTATAAAACCAACAATTGGAATCATCGACACGATGAACAAGAAAATCCTGGTAGTACGTTCCCGTGCGATACTTTCCGACATCAACGCAGGCGAAGCCGCCGGCAAGAGCTAGTGCGTCACAAATATAATTGGTTAGCCTGACGTTCATCAGTAAGGAAGAGGTTAGTTGTTAGATGCATTGGAAAAGCAAATTCGATCTTGAGGTGAAGACAATATCTATTATTCTTGAAATCTCGTTCAGAACCTGACCGTATTCTAGACTAGACCGATCGAGATTCAGAATTAGATTTCGATACAACGCGCGCGACTTAGCACAATGACTATATTTAGGAATCCGCTCGATGTGGGAAGCACAAGACCGGTCGAAGTGGAGAAGCATGAGGGAGGCCTATGTCCAGCAGTGGACGTCTTTCGGCTGAAATGATGATGGATGAGGCGCTTGGCCGACATATTCGCCATCATTTTGTTATTGTCATTGTTCAGAATTTGAATTCACGACATTTTTAAAAGATGGTAATTTTCTGTACAAAGTTTTTATACAAATCGTGCAGGGTTCGATGTAGGAGGGTCAAAGAAAAGATTAATCAGTGAACTAGCCAAATGACTACCTTGTGATTATAGCAACTGTCTCTACAGAGTAACAATCAGGATTGTAACTAAAATCTAAAATAAAACATTCGTTTGACGTCAACACTTTATATTTCATAATTAAATTGTATATTTACAATACCACACTTCATGACTTACAAAAAGTGTATACTTACTTGCGCAATATGCAACATTATTAGGTATACACTAGTTAGGACTTAGCATAACTGACGAAACGAGGATTTACTGTTCGTCTCTGCATCCCCTTCAAGGAAATTAGGCGTGATGTTATGAAATACATTACACCTAATTCACAATACCCACTGTGTAAGGTTAATTTTAAAATAACCTTATTAAAAATTAATAACTTAAATAATGTTTTAAACCTTTTATCAAATTTATTAAAAACGAAAATAATATTTTAGTTATTATTTTTTTTCAAATATAATTACATTATAGGTTGCATAAACACGGAACCATGTATCATCACGTACTTAGCTTTCAAAAATGCTAATGAAATAAAAAAAAAACTGTTACATGACTGTAAGTTTTCTTTTTAATTTTCGCGCACTGCTTTGCGCCGATAGCTTTAAATGGAACACTGTTTTTTTTTCGACGCGCCGAGACTCACTCACGCTGCACTGTTTAATTCTAAATGCTCGGTTCCACACCGACAGTTGAAAATCTAGTTTGCGAAATATCCCGCCGCAATTTTATTACGTCCGTGTGAACGTCGGCTTACTTATCCATGTATTTTTTTACGTTAAAGCAGATATACTCAACCTACGGCAATAATTCGTTTAGAATATTTATTTATTGGTTTGTGCACAATTTGTTACCTTAAGAAAAATATTATCATGAAGCTGTGACTGGTATTTTAATTCAGTGTTCCAAGATAAATCCTGTAACAACTGCAGTCAGTATAAAATAACATAATACGTTGATGAGGCTAAAAAAGATTGAGTACCTCTGACCTATGAATAAGTTAGACAGAGCGGGGACTTCAATACCACAGTAAATTAAAGTTCGTCAAGTTTATTTATAAACGTTACTTAAAATACTTAACTTTCCAATTTTCCAGTCGACGAAAAATAATTTAATCAATTACATAATATGTCACTATAGCCAGTCGGCTGATTGAAAAAATCCATAGTCGGCCCATCACTACTACTTAGACAGTTATAAAAACATTTTTTTCAAATATTGAGGTATTTGACGGTTCCAAAACAATTAATTTAGTGCTGACAGTGTTTTTATAAAACGAACTAATGGTGATTCTGTTGTGCACCAACTAATCATAATATAGGCTATTGCTATCTTTTTCTTCCAATGTAACAAAAAAAAAATACGGAAATAAATAAGAGCTGTCAAATTTAGTTGAACTAAGATTTTCTTTCACGCATCTACGACGAACTAAATTCATGATGCTTAAAATCACGTTAAACTGCAGACAATCGCTCCAATTCCAAAGTTTCACTTGTCTTTTTCTTTCGCGGTCTGTCAGTAGGTGATGGCAATACTCTTATTTGAGTTGGTGGTGAACAAAAGCGTTCGAAGTTGTTTGACTGTATCTACCAACCCGCACTGGGCTCGCGTGGTAGATTACGGTTTCACTCCCTGTCACCGAGAGGAGGCTTGTGTCCCAGCATTGGGAACTTTATACACTGATTATGCATTTCAGAATTACGTAATAGCGTATCGTATACAGGGTATTTGGCAGAACGTTGAACATACGAAAATGGTGGACAGGTGGGGTCATCTGCTACTTACTCAGCCCTAATTTATTTGGCCCTGGCCAAAAAAAGTTATGAAATAATTCTTAAAGGTTTTTTTTATAAAAGCAAATTACATACCATTAGAAAGGTCACATACTAAGGATGTTTTGCTAGAATTAGAATTCCTCAATTTTTAAAAAAAATGCAAGTTGAAATTAAGATTTAAGTATTTTTTACATCTTTCTGTAAGTTTGAGGACTCATAACTTTTTTTCTAGCTGACATCTAACAAAAATGTTGCCTGTTTTACCCATTATTAATAAAAATTACACTTTAAAGTTAAGAAAGTGGTGAAACTAGAAGAAAGCAAAAAAAATATCCAGGGGGCCAGGGCCACATTAATTAGGGCTGAGTAAGTAGCAGATGACCCCACCTATCCACCATTTTCGTATGTTCAACGTTCTGCCAAACACCCTGTATATTAGCTGTGGCCTTATGAGACAGCTTTGACAGTAGCTTGTAAGCCACATCTATTGTAATCCGGAAATAAATTCCAACGAAATCGTACCGTGACAACCGTTATATTGGGCCCAGTTGTCGACCCACAACTGAGGTCAGAATAAAAAGACAGAGAAAGAAACAGAGTGAGATAGTGGCATAAATCGTCACGTAAGTAAACGCCCCTCCTTACGTGACGATTTCTACCATTCAACTCCTACTGCAAGACGGTTTTTTATAATTATTTTTTTGAGGGTTGCAAATCATCAAATAACTTCTCCCGCTCTGGGTGGAGCAGGAGGGCGTGTCAGACTTTTATTGACTAAAACCCACCCGTGTTCCTTCAGTTGCCTGTGTGCCAGGGGCAAGCCGGTTAAAGAACTTCGTTCCAATGTGTTTCTATCTCATTTACTCTTACTACTAGATCTAATAAGTGTGTCCTTGTTACATTATTTATATTTATTGCTAAACTCTGTTTACGCTAATCACAACCGTAAACATAAGTTTGAAATGTCAATCTGTCAAACTCAAGTTCTATTGGCATTTTAGAAATCGGATGGAAGTATTAAAAAGTCATTTTAATAAGCGTAGTGATATTCCAATTGCTGATATTAGGTCCCAGCTTAAATGCACCAACGTTGTATATTTTTATATCACGAAGCGAAGCGTGGTTTAGGTACTTGTGTTAACCAAGTGTACAAACGCGCTGTAAATGTGTGTTTAAGCGCACGAGCTCTCAGTCACAGTATAAATATGGACAGTATGGCAACTACGCCTATTTGTTGACATAATTATCTTATATGATACCATGAAGACTAGTAGAGTCAGCACGTAACCCGCACACCCACACTTCCAACTTCGCTTTGTCTCCGACGGTACCGAGAGCGTGTTTATACGCTTGATTATCACAAGTAAAGCGCGCTTCTCTTCCTAAGGTAAAAATACTGTAATGTCCTGAAGGTATGTAGTGCACCTTCGCCTACTAGTCACATTTCCTAGCAGGCGGCTCCACAGTCGGATGCTAGTATTTAGCGGATTTGTAGGAAGTCTCCTCAGCTGTAGGCTGTGGCGCCTTGCGTTTCTGGATTATGTTTTGGATCTGCAATAAAAAAAATACATTAGTTTGCTTTTAGGCACTCGGCAGACGACGGGATGGAGCGGACTGGTCAATTTCAATAAAAAAGCTGTTTTCTTTTCACACAGGGAACACAGACGCTGGGAGAGAGTCCACACGTTGCGTAGACAGGCGCGACGCGACGCTAGTAGAACAATTTCTATGAAAACTTCATGGAAATTGCTTTACCAGAATCGCGGCACACTGTCGCGTTGCTATATCAAGTTAAGTTCGAAAATTTTAAAAAAGTTGGATCTTAGACCTTCAAGATCTCAGAAGAACAGAAGCTGTGGTGCAAAAAAATGCAATATTGGGGACTGTCGGCGTCGTTTTGCATATTTTACACCCGTTATACTATGGCGTCGCATGCCAGAGGAACTATGGGCTAGAATAACCACACAGTGGGTCCCAAGAAGAGATGGTGGAAAGAACTCGACCTTTTTCAATAAAGATTGGCCACAAACAGCAATGGAAGGAGGGAAGGGAGGCATTTTCCCTGCCGTGGGACGCAAGAGCAGATAATAATCATAAAATACTATACCTGTTGCCACTCTCTATCTAACTCTGCCTTCTCGCTCTTGTCTTTAGTCTTGCGTGTCTTGCGTCCATCTTGCGTCTTCACGCCGTACTGGAATGCGGCCTTCGGCAACGCTTCCTTGCTACTCATGTATGCTGAGTATTCTTCTTGCGTGTCGAAGTCCCAACGGCCTGCTCGATAAATATTACTTAAATTGCCAATTTGCATTGAGTTCCCATGAGTTATTTTTAAAATAATAATTATGTAAGTTGTGTCGTCACACCGAAATTAATACATGAGCTGGTACACAGCTCATGTATTAATTTCATTATGTAACTAATCATTTATACGCCAAAAAATGATTTTAATGTTTTGAAGAAGAGGCCTAATTGACATACATTGGGAGAATACAATACTATTCTATTCTTGTCTAGTTTTATACCCGAAGTAGTATAATGACATCATGCTGCATGGCTAAAGCCTCTTCCCATATTGTACGAACCAGAACCCCTTATTCGAATAAAAATAATCTATATATTAATACGTGAAGCAAAAACTTTGTATCTCTTTTTACGAAAATTACCCGGACAGAGGAGTGTGAAATACAGTTAAACTTTTACGGTTTGGGAGCGCAGAAAGCTAATCTTTTATAGTTTTAAATAAATTAGGGTCGAATTTCGACCACTGGACGAACTCTAGTAATTATAATGTCACAAACCAATAATTGGCTCGCTATAGAATTTATACCAAAACATGAAGTCTAAGCTCCACAACTTAAAAACATAACTGGCAAATTGTACGTGTTCTACGCCTTTGTCTTACCCTTCGGGAAAACTTTAATGTTATGGAATGAATTATTTCTGCTAGTAAATCTTTTGAGGAGCATGCGCAGATATGTCCACCTAAATTAAAGCTCTGTTTTGGAAATTTCTGCCACCTAAGAATTTTCATCTGAAATATTCTTCATCATCATCATTTCAGCCGAAAGACGTCCACAGCTGGACATAGGCTCGCCTAGGCTCCTCCATTTCTACCGGTGGAGGAATGAAGAGATCCGCAGGCGAACCAAGGCAACCGACATAGTCCGAAGTATTGCCAAACTTAAGTGGCAGTGGGCAGAGCACATTGCTCGCAGAACGGATGGCCGATGGGGCCGAAAGGTACTGGAGTGGCGACCGCGTACCGGAAGACGTAGAGTGGGAAGGCCTTCTACAAGGTGGACTGATGACCTTGTGGAGGCCGCGGGAATCCACTGGGTGTGGGAAGCACAAGACAGATCGAAATATTCTTAGGTCGCACAAATTTCCTAAGTCTGTATAAGGAATGATATTAAACTGATGATTATTATCATCAGTTAAGTGGAGTGTAAATGTGGTGCTGTCCCACAAAGAATGGGGCACTTAATATCTTGTCCAGCGTATCCTGTTCTCTGCACGCTACAAGAGTTGATGGAAGCTGCTGAAAGTGCCAAGCTCGTAGCCAAATCCTGAGCTGACTGTACTTAGATTGCTATCGACACGCTAAGAAGAAGATCAGTTTCACATCGATCCTCATTCAGTAAATATTTAATTCATACAGTCGGGAAAAGCATTTTGATCTAACAAGACAAGTAACACCGAACTGGTGATTTGCATAAACTGTAAGAAAATTTGAATTGGCAGGTTTTTTATTATTTCGTGAAACAGTAATTCAATGGGATTAAAAGAACTTGCAGAGTTGTATCGATCCTTTTAATGATTATAATTCTGCAAAGCCATATTTGTTACGATCGCGAATCATATTTTAATCCACATATAACCTGACACTGACTTGCAAAGTGCAAAAAAAACTTAAGAAAATTTCGGGGGCCACCTTACCTTACCTTGGATGTGCTCACTTTAAGACATTTTTACACATATTATCAGGGCCATTCATATCTATAGTTCTATACACCTTAAGGACTATTTTACTTGCAGCGTTCGGCCGGGACGGTAGGGAGCGGTTAACAGATGTGGTCATCGTGTTCACGGGATTTTGTTTTCAAACTGTATAGATATAGATTTCTTCCATAGTACATTTTATGGTAAATATTTTAAAACTAGATGGCGCTAGCTATAACATGAAGGCCACCTACCAATGGGCCCCTTCTTGTTGCCGGCATCCATCTTGGTGTAGTCCACCTCGTCGTCCGAGTCGTCGATGGCGTCGTCCATCTCGCGCAGCCCCGGGTAGCACTCGGCGTAGCCCTGCGGCTCGGCCGCCAGGCGCGACAGCAGCGCGGCCGAGCGACGCGAGCGGTCCTCGGCGCCGCGCCCCGGGGGCAGCTCTAACTCCACTGAGGAACACAATGATTATATTTTAAAACATAAACAGAGTTTTTGGCGGGATCGCGTTGGAACATGTCGCACGACTTTTTATTTTTATGAAATTTAGTGAAACAGCGAATTAAATTGTATAATTTTGGTAGTGAATTATGCAATTTAATTACGTGTGAGTGCACAAATGTAGTGAAGGTGAAAATAAGTGACTAACGTGGTCTTTTCGTGTTCCCCCCAAAAACTCCTAATAGGTTGTTGTAAAGTTACTACTTTGATTTGACTGACTAAAGACGACTATGACTGTTTTGTAACTTCGTGCTCGATATCGGGCCATTAACTTGATCGAAAAGAAAAATTACTTGACACTGGCTAAATGCACAAACCGTGCGAAGCCAAAACAAAAAAAAAACATGAACATAATAAAAATCAGAAATTTATTCATTCACTGACAGACAGCGTACATCGAAAATCGAACAGTGTTTTTTCGACGCGCTGAGATGCACTGTTAGATCCTCAATGCTCGGTTCAACACGGTGCGCCATAACATCCCACCGCGCTATGTTTACGTCCGTGTGAACGTCGACTAAACCACTGGATCTAGAAGCAAGGAATTTTGCACAAGAGCTCCTTATGTATAGTGAGCACTAAGGATGGATTTTCGGAAAGGGGAATGCCTAAAAAATGCCTGAAATGGACAGAAACTACTAACAGTCCATAATTATATTTCGAATAAAATATGTTTAATGAAATAATTCTCAAATTTGTATAAGATGGTGAAAATATAACGATCATTAAAATATTTAACTTGGTATCCATCTAATTCATTCTACTTTTTTCTTACAAGTCGACGGTGAGCCAACCAGGCTTCCGTATGCTAGGCGCTTTGTGGAGCAAGTTTTTTATTTTTATTCATACTACAATATGTAACAAAAACCCTGTTGTTCCTTCTACCCACGTTTTCAGAATCGGTATACATACGTAATAAAGCATGTCATTTATAAAAACTGTTTAACAAAAATAATTAAAATAAATATTTAATTATGAATATTTGTAATGTTTAACTGATTTTGATGAGATCAAAGAAAGCCGCCAAGCTCGTAGTCTATTGTGCGAAATAAGAATACTTGTAAAATCAGATACTGTTAACATTTGTTTTGAATATGTCGATTTTAATAGTTATTTGATGTTGAACTCTCGACTAGCCAATGCTTATTTTTTAAATTATAACTTCGTAAATGTTGTGCTTGTGGGTAAGTGTATACGTCCCTAAAAGGAACAACAGGGTTTTTGTTACATGTTGTATATTATGATTTCAACGCCCCCTGAAACTGCCGCCCGAGGCAAGAGCCCCGGTTTTCCCTCCCCCTAGATCAGGCGCTGCGTGAATGATGATATGACTAGAAAAGGGATGTCTACCGAAATGACGACTAATACAGAAGTTGGAAGGAGAAGACATGTTGCGCCGATCCCAAACATATTTTCATAAGGACGGGGAATCATGATGACTGCTTGTACATCTCACCTTCCTTCTCATCGTCTACTGGCTTGTCAAAGTACCCGCCGTCTCGCGGTCTCTCTTCGCGCCTCTCTTGCCTCTCGCCCGCGTTGTATTCGCCTATTCCGTCATAGATCGTGTCGTCGGTGCGACCTTTTTCTGTTTGTTTTTCCTGGGAACAAATGAAGTTAAGAATTAGTATAGTTACATTGATAGGATATTCTTTATTGTACAGCCAAACTTAACAAAGTCCATTCCATTAAAACCACCAAAATCATAATCTACCTAGCCTTTTCCCAACTATGTTGGGGTCGGCTTCCAGTCTAACCGCAGACCGAATACCAGTATTATACATGGAGCGTGCTTTGTGTTTGAGCTTACCTTGGTCTTCTTCAGCTTCCGATGTCGTCCGTGCCGCAGATAGGAGAAGATCTGCGCCAGTTTGTCGAGCACCACGTCGTTGGCGCTGGACGCTGAGCTTCGTTCGTCCATTTCGGGCACGTCTGCCTTGCTTCTGGTCAGCGTGGTGGGGATGTCGCTGTCTATGGTCCCTTCGTCGTCCAGTTCCACTATGTACGCCATGCGGCCCGGAGCGAACATCTCGTTGCGGGGGATCTTCTTGTTTCTGTTGATGAAATAAATGACAGTGATCAATTATGAATAAAAACCGGCCAAATGCGAGTTGGACTCACAAACGAAGGGTTCTATACCACAAGGTAAAAAAAACCGTAAAAACACATTGTTTGTATGGAGACCCCTTTAACTTTTAACTTTGTTTTTATTATTTGTTGTTATAAGTAGCGGCAACAGTAATACACATTCTGTGAATAATTCAACTGTCTACCTATTACGGATCATGAGACAGCCTACTGACAAACAGACGAATGGACGAACAGCGATAATAGGGTACCGTTGGTTACCATTAGGGTACGGAACCCTAAAAAATAACACGCTTTGTTTCCCCAAAGGCATGGGCAGATGTGTACTTTAAATAGTATACCCACATTTCGCCAGTAATGTTTAAGTACCAGGTAATAAGGAAACAAGAACCCTATAACAACACGTTCGCACGAAAGTAAAAGAACCGCGGCAAGAGCAATGGATTTTCAACTCTCTGTGTTTAGCCGAGCATTGAGAATCCAACAGAGTGCAACCCAACGCGTCGAAAAAACACACTGTTCGATTTTCAACTCAGGCCGCTAAGGAGTACAATGAAGATCCAGTGCGCCAAAACGCTCCATACGATGACTTCTTATCACGTGACCACACGTGACGTCCACTTTGTGTAAACTAAAGTAGTTGTAATCAAGTGAATGTCGAGTTTATAATTAACAAGATTTTTAATGGATATAAAGTGGTATTACTGGTGCGCGGTGCCTCTGTGCACAAATACTTCTAAAAGTGCGCTATTCAAAGTATTTGTACCGGTGCCGTTTGTACTAAAACTAACATTTTCCGAAATGTTAGTTTTAGTTCATGAAATAACAAAATAAATTTAAAAATGCAATTTAATGATTTCAGTTATTTTAATCTGTTTTTGAACACCATGATATGGCCATGTTATTACGTCATACGGCATGTCAACTGAGCAACTGTGTACTTTTATTATTTTCGTAACCAAAGTAATTTTTATTTAAATAATATTTTGCATTCAGCAAACCAACGATAAGTAGAAAACAACTATTTTTTACAATTATCGTATAAAATATCAGCACATTTGTTTATATAGCAAACTGACGTCATACCCACAGAACAATATGGCGTCCACTGCTTCCAGCGTTTTCGTCAAATCACGCGCGAAATTTGAAAATTTAAATGCATTTTTATGGCACTAATCGATTAAATAAAAATGCTGTTTTTTAGTGGTTTATTAGCACTCTAGAATCTAATTAAGACACTTTTCAAAAACGGGTGTAATACCCTATTACTTTACTTACATTGTAAAAAAAAAGAAATTAAAAACCCAACTGTGACTAAAACGTTAACTAAAAAGGTTTAAACTAGACATGGTAACAAAATAACATCGGTTTTCTTATTACAAGAACGAAATTGTCTTTGACAAGGTTGAACCTTGAAAAAAGGTTCGAAATTATTTTTTTTATTACTGGATGCGCCTGCTCTTGACCTCGACCTCGATCACACCTGATGGAAAGCGATTGATGAGGTCTATGATGGAACGAGCGTGCCCAGAAAATAGATGTTCCCTCTTGTTTTGATTAATTCCTTACTTCTAACGATCACGGAGTTAGACAGGATGAACACACATATTCAGGGTAGCAAGGAAGTCGACGCGAAAACAGTAACCATGACTTCAGGACATGATTTTCGACAGCGTATAAATATTTCGTCGGTTATCAAAGAAAAATCTGCTTTTCATAGAAATATGACTTACGCGGTCAAAATGTATGGAACAACAGATTTCTTTTTTATAACGACGAAAAGTTTCAATGCAGGGGATTCTACTAATCTCTCCTGTAAAAAAAAAATGTATCACTTTGTAGACGCTTTTTCAGTTTTTTTAAACAATCCATTCGTCAGATGCCCGAAATCTGACAACCAGTCTTACCAAAGGGGTAACGTAATACCCAGTAACTGGGTTGTTGAGGTCAGATAGGCTGTCGCCCCATGAAAAATACTGGTATCCGCTTCCAGTTTGATTGAAAGCCGACCCTAACGTAGTTGAAAAAAGGCTAGGTAGAAGATGATAACGAAAACAATCATCATAACATTATACAATATACTCCATTTATAATAGCATTGGACAGAAGTTAAATAAGGTTCTTTATAATGTACACTTTGTAACAAAAGTATATTAAAATTGTTACAGTTACGATTAACGCCAAAATGTATTAAAATGTATTTATATAGCAGTTGTCACACTTTATTGTAATCATTTTAACTTTTTATCTTATGAAATGAAGTGGCTGTCATTAAGATATATTATTATTTTCCAATTTAAAATTAAAGTGTCAATGTTAAATACCTAAAAGAAGCAGGAGTGAACAATACTGAGAACGTTTTTTTTTTCTGGGTGGGAAATCATCAAATAACTTCTCCCGCTCTGGGTGGAGCGGGAGGGCGTGTCAGACTTTTACTGACTACAACCCACCCGTGTTCCCTCACTTGCCTGTGTGCCAGGGGCCGCGGTATCTCTTTCGAACAACCCGCACCCCTGGCAGGCATCGGCCCTTGTGGGCCCCATCAGTTGGTGCTGACATCTCTTTGAAGCGCGCGTGGAACACAACGCGCCGTCGATCCGGGATACTGAGAACGTTTAGTGACTAAATTAGCTGATGAAGAAGTTTCACCAACGTATTGTGAGTTATAAGTTGTTATTTAAAATAAAGTATTGTAAAAAAATTGTCTTTTATTTCCTTTAATCTTAATTAAATTTAAATCATCATGTAATTGTTTATTTCATTAATTCGTTTTGTTGTAAGTTTGTAATGTGTGATGATGATGTTATTATAAATGAAGCATTATTTAAAATAAAATGACTTTTATTTCGTTTATCTCAGTATTTGGTACTATCTTAAACCTATCTGAAAAAGTTATAACTTAACTTTGAAATAAAATGTTTTGCACTCTTGCTTATACAAGCCTCTTTTTTCTAATGCTATAATAAATGGAGTATACATTCGTCACTTACTTCTGATCCTGTATCATATGGTAGATATTCTTAGCTACCGTCGTATCGAACTGCATCTCTTCTTCCTGCAAATAAAAATAATTGATTTACAAAAATCAATCTGAATAGGTCTTAATTTAATTTAGATTGCAATGAAATTTGAACTTTGTTATGTGTGACATTGACTTTGTAATTTGTATTTAAAAATAGCAACATTTTTCACAAAAACAAAAGATATTCATAACTTAAGTTATGAATATCTGTTCTTTTATATTTGATATTCATAACTTAAGTTATGAATATCTTTTGTTTTTGTTTTTGAACACACGCCATAAAAATAGATTACATTTCCACCCTCTCGGATAAAAATGCTTTAACATAGCCCATATTACATGCCAGTATTTTTTTTTAATTACCGGAACAAATAAAAGAAGAACCCATATTCAATAGATTTAACAGAAAATTAAAAGAATATCTAACACAAAAATGCTTTTACTCGGTTGCAGAATACCTAGAATAAAATATTAGTAAATACGATAGCTAGATAATAGGACATTATGATATAAGTGCGGTAAGTTGAAAATTACAGCCGAGGCGATATTGTTTGCCTGAGCCGTAGGCGAAGGCTACAAGAAAGCAGAAGCTGTAATTATCAAAGCGCACGTATGTCATTCGACGTTTTATAACATATTTGCGAGGAAATAAATAAAACTCGGACTTTCTCATACGAATAAATCTTTAATCACTTGTTAAAACAGTTAGAAAAATTTAAAGATTTTGTAAAATTGATTATTACTTGTTTACAAATTTGCGATGTGCGCGCATCAGCGCTTTTTTTTTAAAGGGAAAGGCACAAAAACAGCCAGTCTAAGTAATAAAGTAAATTAATATTTTTTTGTTTTTGTTACAGATTATGGTTGTAATTTATTGTCAAAACTAATTATATTAAAGAATTAAATGTTTATTTTTTATATTTTATCTCTCAAAGTTAATTTTATTCATAAAATGTTGAGCACTTTTCTGACATAAAAACTCTTTGCTAAGATTTAAAAAACGTACCGTTCGTTTTAGACGGAGCATCTTGATAAACCATGCGTTTTACCTTATTAAAAAGAAACTCGTGCGTTTTACATTACAATAACGCACAAGTACGTAATGACATACATTACTATATTGAAATTGATGAAATAAGAGACCCTTTTCGAGCAAATGTGTTATAAATTAATAATTACAGACTATACTAGTCATGTAATAATACAAAAAAAAACACATATTTATTTTTATTATGTTAAAACCATGCCCTAACCGGGTTTCATGTTGGAACTTACTTATGTGTATTGTAAAACAACTAAATGTACACATGAATGCAATAAAGAGATTTGATTTGGTTTGATTTGACTCCATAAAGTCATGTTCTCACTACTAGGAAATAGGCCTCCCTCTTCTCTAGGAGAGGGAGTGGACCATAATCTATCACACGGGCCTATAGTCTATTCGCGTTAATAAAATAGTGACTCATCAATGTCACTCAGCTTAGCCACGCCCCTTGACCAATTAGATCATAGTACAATAAGGTGTATGTCTGAAGGGCTTACTCAATGTGAACACGACTTTGTAATTTACTATGATCTAAGTGGTCAAGCGGCGTGGCTAAGTTGAGTGACATCGATGAGTCACTATTTTCTTAACGCGAATAGACTATAGTGCAGGTTGGTAGATGCCACATGTCTTCGAATTGTTGGTTCTAGGACATGCATGGTCTCTTCACATCTTTTCTTCACCGTTTTGAGAGCAGCGGTGATGAAGTAATTTACACAAAGTAAAGCACCTGTCTGAGTTTGAACTACAACTCGTAAGTTGGAGCCGTTAGTTTTGCATTTATATAAGCATGGATTCCTAATACAAGTGGAGGTAATACTTACAACAGGCACTTCTTTGACGGGCTTCTCCTTGATAGGCTCGATGGGCTCAGTCACCAGGCGCTCCATCTCGGCCTCCTGCTCTTGTTCGCGAGTCTGAATCTCCGACCGAACCTGCACACAAAACATGTATAACATACTAAAGGAGCCAAATTCACAAGTTTTATGACAACTAACTAATTCACACAATAGTCTGTAGTAGCAGTTACTGAGAAATTCTTAATGGAAAAACCAAATTACACTTTGCCCGACCTGGGAATCGAACCCATGGTCAGCTGTCGCGCTTGCAACCACGAAACCAACGGGGCAGTTGGATCTGATTCATAAAACATATCATCACGCATGTATCCCCCGAAAGGTTACGCAGAGTACCTACAGTACACCCACGTTATGTTAACTGTTTTTGTTTTATCATGTTTAGATTTACCAATACCCATCACGTCTTTACAGTTTCGCTAGCTAATTTCATTTGACCCTGTATTTTTTTAAATTTTGGGTAACACTAAACCTACATAGATTATAAAAAACAAAAACAAATACTAACTGATTTAAAAACAAACTATATAAATGGTTGAATGGACATAACTTTTCTGACATTAACGATTTCTGTAACTTGAAAATATAAAATATATTCGTACAGATATTTATCAAAATATTTGTGGTGTATGATATGACTGATAATGTATTACCAATTAATGTGTGACATTGTAAAGTTCACCTTTAAATCGTAAATGCAATTGTTACAATATTCTGTATAACTAAACGTGTGGACTTTTATTAAAACCAGGCTGTAAAAACTTTATACTATGTTTAAAGCAAATAAAGCCTATCTTTGATAGAAAGCCATAGTATTACAAAGTATAAAAATATTGTAAAAACGCAGGTGAAACTGCAGGGCGTAACTAGTATGTCATAAGTAAAGAAGAGATAGTAAATAACTTACCTTTTGTAGCAAAGCATAGTCAAGACCTTTTACTAAATGGGTATGTTCCATGTCACCACCAAGGTATTTGGATTCCTGTAAATAAAATGATAAATGTTACATTATGGTGTCTATAACATGAGATATCATTAAGACCTGTTTTTTTAAAGGAAAACATCTTTAAGCGCTTTGAGTGATTTTAAGTAGACGAAAATCTCATGACATGCTAATGTTAACAGTCTTTCTGCAGCTACAAGGGTGATTAGTTTATAATATAATAAGAAGCTGAAGAGTTTGTTTGAGTTTGCTAATTTGATTTTGGAGCTTCCAGTTGGATTTGCTAATCTCTGGAACTTCCAGTTGGCTTTGCCTCTGAAACTTCCAGTTGGATTTGAAAAAATCTTTTTGCATTTGCTAGCCCAACCTATAACCTTCCTCTTGAGGTTCCTTAGGAGTGGAGCAAAAATAAAAACAACAATAACAGGAAATTTGACTTAAACAAACTAAACATGGGATTTCATTCAATCAATTTTATCTCAACCAACGTCAGAAGGTGCCAAAAAGTTAAGTCGTTTAATAACAGTCCTTCTTCTGTGACTCTCATCTTTGCCACTAAATGTTTTATCTAATTTTTTGGTTGTTTAGATGTAATAAGTATAAATATGTGTATGTACAAGTGTTCATTATATGTCATGTTAAGAGCATTCATTCCATGCAGGCTGGCAACAACGCATTTATAGTAGCTTTTTGTGATCATTTCATTAAATACAAACAAAAGTACAATCTTTTTCAGCCAAGCACTAAATCGTTGGTATTTATAATTATTTTAAATATTTACTCTTTCATAAAAATACATTTAATCGTACTTAGTAATGCAAATGGAAAATAATTGACGGTATGTCGATTTTTATAACCAAATACCAAATTAACTGTAAAAAAAATAGCATACAAACTTGAAAATAACAACGATCTAGTGCATGGCTGAAAAAAATGTTTATTTTTGTTTGTATTTAATGACATAATCACGAAAAAACGCCATAAATGCGCCATTGGCAGCCCACATGGGGAGAATGCTCTTAAATGCCACAATGAGATTGGCGTATCTGTTTAGATAAAAACCCCTAAACAAATAAAGAGAAAAGGGAACATCTATTGGATATATTTTATGATAAAACAAGAAATTTAATGTGGATGCAGTCACAGCAGATGCTAGTTTCCTATACAAACCTGGATAAGCTGTCTTCTTCTCTCTTTGGCATCCATTCCTGATTTGACATCTGGTGCAACAGCTCTGTGGAATGACAATAATAATATGTTGCAAAAAGTTATTATAAAATCTCAGAATGAATGTAATCGCTCGGTTACATTTTTTTTTTTAAAGAACTGCCATAGGTTTTTAATCAAATTATAGCAAAAAAACAACAAATAGAATAATATCTTCAAAAAGAATTCATAAACAGGTAGCAAAAATTTAAAAAGACTTCCTGCATTATTCTAGGCATGCTCAACAAATTATCAGGCTTCAAGGTCTAAAACTGTTAAAATTTATACTACTATAATCTGTTCTCAAACTTTATGACGAACATGTTAACAAAGCCTATGGGATATATTCTTATGCAAACCCCTCACGAAGAGAATTAACAACACATTCTTCTGAATACGAACAATTATTATTTTAATAACTTTATTAAATTATAATTTAAAAATCTACCACTTATATTAGGTTATAAAAAGACCCACAATATTGTCAAAAACATCTTTCAGGCAATTTAAATTAGAATTTCAGATAAGTATATTACAATAATCAAAGTGACACTACAAATTGGTATTCAAAGGTATGTTTTCCAACGAATGGGTCATTTTTTACATTTCCATCAGATGCTTTAACCGGTCCAGCATGGCGCTTGCCACATGTGGAATGATACAAGAGAAAATTAGTTGTCTCATTAGCAGGTTTTGACTAATTAAGAACAGAAATTACTCAGATTAAACCACAGATACAATCGCAGTTCTGCAGGGCTTTTCAACATTATCTCTGGGTGAACAAAAAAAGGGCTAAATCCAACATTCACCTGTATGCACTACTAGTATTGCTCGTCGGGTCCATGGGCCCCAATTCGTTAGTACCATCTCGTCTCTCACGAGCTCGGTCCCTGTACTTCTCCGCTAATTCAGCCAGTTTATTGTCCTCCTGCTTCTTGAGTGCTGCATAATAAGATTTCTTTTTTCTACGCAGTTCACCTTTGTTTTCTGCAGGTGGTGGCATTGACCTGAAAATTTAGTATAAAATGGTGAAATGCCATGTGAATTTGAAGATGGTTTTCTTTTGAAAACATGCACTAAGTACATAAAATTAACACACTAAAGGCAAATTTTTCATATATTGACTGCAGCATACGTAATATTAGCCAGTTAAGCATAAATTCATCCCAAGGCTGCAGAAGCGGCTTATTTTTCTATCTGCACTCAATCCCCTAAGAGATACAAACTCCCCCAACAAGGCCCACAGTGGGGATAGAAAAATTTCTTACCCTGAGTTGGCCATGGCTTCGCGCACCGAGCCCGTGGGGTGCGAGCCCCCGGTGCCCCCAGGGGTAGCCCTAGGAGTCATGAGGAGCTTCCTAAAGTCCTCATTTGTAAGCCTTTGTGAAGCAGGCGTCTGCTCCACGTTATTCTCATCCATTTTTACGTATTTTACTAAAGACTATGGCGGACAAAAATAAGCGCTACGCTGCAACTATAAAACACTTTATGAAGGCGTAATTTTCAGGATATTAGATTATTTATTACAAGCATTGCAACACGATTTGAAGGAACAACATTGCTTTCTGCATTCATTGATTAATTTTTGACAGCTATTTTTTTTAGCCAGTAGTAAATTAAACATAAACTCAAGGCTTTTAAGTACCTACGTAATAAGAACTTGCAGTTGTAGGAATGCAAATGGGAATGGAAGAGAACGCTAACTTAATAAACATAGGTAGAAAACTTCCCATCCAGCTACAAATGATAGTTTTAAGCTGAAGTTAGGTATTTATTTGTATTTGATCATATTATAAAAGATTTAAGTTGGAAAAAAAAAACGAAAACAAAATTAAAATGGTATCTTTATTACATGAAAACCTCTTTTAATTAACAGCTATGTATAAACACAGGGCCCAGTATAGCTTAGTAGATGGCGAAATATGAACACTAAAAAGACAGGAATATATTATACAGACGCCAGCACATCATGCTATCCCTGTCAAAATTTCCCAATTGAACATGAACTTTAGGCTTGTACATTAAAGTTGAAAATCTATCAAAGAAATTTGACAGATTGGGGTAACTTGAGGTGCTGGCCACTGTACAGAAATGAACTGCTAAAATAGGCTGGGCACACTATACTTTCAATTTATTTATCCAAACAGAGCATGGAAGGTGGTGCCTTTGTATCCAACGGTTCCAGTAGCATTGTCTTGGAATGTTATGTACATCCTGAAACAAAATTGTTATAATAATAATTCGTTCTTCAGACTGCTACTAACTGAGTTTCATTTAGTTCATTTTTACCTTTTTACCTACCTACGCAACTATCTTTAGACCACACAAATATTTCATACAGTGTGGGAATCCAACCCACGACAAGCGCAAAACCAATCGCTCAACCACTGCGCTAACAGTGCCGTTCATTCCACCTTTTAGCCCTCGTTCCAACATGCGATTTTTATCACGCACTGGATTTCTACGTACAGACGCCAGCACATCAAGCTACCCTAATCTGTCAAATTTCTTGGAAAGATTTTAATCTTTAGTAGATACATGAGCATTAGGTTCATGTTCAATTGAGAAAATTTGACAGTTTGGGGTAGCTCAATGTGCTGGCTGCTGGCGTCTGTACCGAAGTGCTCACGTACCGAATCGAATTTCAATCAATGTCCTATGAACGCTGTTCACAAAAACCCGAAAACTTTATCAATTTAAATCATATAGAGTCGTCTATGCGTCTGCTATTCTTCCGACGTTTGCTGTCGCTGGCAAGGCACATCAGGTTATCGAAATGTGTCACTTTCGATACGATAGTCTGTAGAATGCTTCTGAATACCTAACGATGTAATAGTTAGCTTACTAAACCATTTCCAGATTTAATGTTTCCACTTTCATGCAATGGTATGGTCAAACCCCAAGATTCGTAAGTATGTATAAACTGCAGTAGGTAAGATTGCTTAACCTAAAACTGCACAAGTTAGATCAATAGAGGAGGCTCACCTTGACATCATGTTTTGTTAGGAGTGAAGGGGTTGTGAATATGTAATAAATATTAAATAATGATTTGAAAAGCTTCACTAGTAATTCTACATATTGGCGCTAATAACCATAATAGGAATGAACCTGTTATGGCTAGACTACAAATACGACGACTAATTTACACATGTAGGTAAAGCCGGTTCTGTTTCAAAGCATAATAGTTGTATTTTTGTTAAGAATAGGCCTTATGTTTTCTTGTTTCGCTGCGACATTTGGTTTCAACAGTAATTTTCTTTCTTACTGTTATGTTCGTAAGTTAGCCATTTAATTTTATTATGCCCGTGGGAACGTGGGCTTACATCTTCCATTACTTTGTGAATATTTTTTTAAGGTCAGGCAAAAAGCATTCAGAACTATTAGATAAAATGATATTCCGAAAAAAAAAATAGAAGGTAAATTAATTAAGAGACGTGATAGTAGGTACAATTGGAATACAGGGTAAAATTAAATGGGTTTACGAAACTCGGGAGACGTGATGTCATACGTTAAGAAAATCTGTTGTTTTTTTTTGTTTTATCGTGTTCATATTTCGATACCCAGCAGGTTTCTCCATTAATTTACCTTGTATTCTTGTTCGGAATACTTATAATGTTACCTTATGGTTATGACTGCTTTTTGCCAGGCCTAAAAAAATATTCACAAAGTAATGGAAGATGTAATACAATCGCGGCGAGATTTTATCGTGTATCTTGTGATCTTCAACGCACTGGTTAGCGCCGAGAGTTGAAAATCGCACAGTGTTTCGCCGCGCTGAGACTTCGCCCGCCACGATTTTATTACGTCAGTGGGAACGTCAACTAATGATGAAAGTTTTCAGTCTTTGAAACGTACGATAACAATTTTTGAAATTCGTAAACCTCTACATATTCTTCTTAAAAATAATAATCACAACATCGAAAAGGAAATCTGAATAGAAACGACGCGAAATTAAATAGGTACATAATTTATTTATCTGATCTCAAAAATACGTGATAGGTACTTTTAAACTTCTAATAAAATAACATTATATGGCAATATTCAGCATAACACATTTCTAAACATTTTAAATGTAACAAAAAACACAGAAAATAAAAAGAAACAATAATAATATGATTATCATTCTCTACTAAACGCCAAACTTCGTGGCAATCGCGATCATTCATTATGACCGCCATTGCCACGAACTTTGCTGTCGGTGCGGGAACAGCACCCTTTTTGCGTAACTCACGATTAATCATTATCTGTTTCATTTTGACAGTTCAACAATATTCATTGCGTTATTTACGTTGTTGAGCAGACACATTTTTCGAACATATGAAGCAATCATAATCATAATCATAATCATAATAATCTTTATTCACGAAACAAATGCAAATCGCAATCGCAATGGTTTAACAATCTGTTTCAAAACGAAACAGATTATGATTAACCGTGAGTTTACGCAATTAGGGTGCAGGTCGTCCCGTACTTAATAGTCGCTATCCCACTCGCACTTTTGAAGACACTTACTGAGACTGGTCTTGATGTTTTGGTCCTACTGTAATATCTGAATGCTGATGACACCCATGACTGAATTTGAAAGCCAGGAAAAGGCTGGTCACGCATTTGCATTAATGACGCGTGTTTATTGACACAGAGATCAACAATTTAGCCTATTGGCTAAAGCACGCGGAGTTTGTGAGTAGCATGTTCTAGGCTTTATTTATGACAGCGAGTCAAAACCCAAGAAGCCCATGTGATAAAATAAAAAAGAGATTTATTTTTAACTCGCAGAATAACTCCTTTTTTATGGGCAAACGCGTCCTATAGTGTGTCCATTATAAAACAACATGTTATAGCACATAGTTATATACATAACATGTTTCTGTGTGGTAAATGAGGACGTTAAATAATAAAATGTGTTTTACTTATAACATAATCTGGACGCACCCTTAGAGACCAATTTTTAATACAAGTGGAGACAATTTGTAATACAGAGAGAAGGTTGTTTGGCAGTTTTAAGTATTCATATCTATTTCTTATTGTACCCATTAGTAAGAGATGACAATGTTTTTGTGCGTATACGATAATATGTGGAACTTGGGCTAGGTTAAGATAATCTTGCAACACAGTGGTTTTCCCTTACGAACTACTTTAATTTCGTTGTTAATACTTAAAAATTAATTGACCCTTAGAATATGGTGACCATTTGTGGATTGTGACACACTAGGATCTGGTGCCAAACATTAATAGGTACAAAAAGCAAAAGAGGTGGACATAAGTAAAGGTTTTAAGCCCGATTGACGACAAGTATCTAACATGAGATATGACGTGCAGAGCGTTAGTAGTTATTTAAACCTATATGAAAAACATTAATAGGGAACGCAATCGCCAATAACAATAAGGGGGGCCAAGCGAGTGTAACCCAGCGTTATTTTCGCAACTCAAAGTTAGTCGCCAATTACGCAACGCTGAATGCCGGTGGCGAACTATGCGCTAGCGGGAAATAAGCAAGTTGATTCGATCCTCGACTCATTTTGAGTGACGTAAATCACGCTCGTCTGACCTCACCCGAAAGGTGCATCCAGACAGAACTTACTTTTGGTAGAGCAACATTTTGCAACATGAATAACAATAATTAACTTTCTATAACTTTTAGTAAGTTTATTAGATAACTTTTGCTAGCGTTGTTGCACTAACACATGCAAACGTTACTCCACAAAAAGTAAATTCGGTGTGGATGCACGTAATGAAAAATACAGTATCAAATGTTTATCCAAAAATAGCATGGAATGTGGTGCCCTTGAAGCCGACGTTTCCCGTGGGTTCGTCTTGGAATGTTATGTACATCCTGAAAGAAATATTATCATTAGAGATTGTACCTTTAGTTACCGTACTGTTTTACGTAATCTGAGTTAATCTTGGACATTACTGATAACGATATAAGAAAACATCGTGAGGGAACCTGCATAGCTATTTACAACCACTCTGACAACCGCGGTAGCCCAGAGGTATCGGCCTCGACTTACCGAGTTGTAGGTCCTGGGTTCGAACCTTACCACTGCTCTCTAAACGGTGAAGGAAAACATCGTGCGGAAACCAGCATGTCCTAGAACCAAAAATTCGAAGATATGTGACATCTGCCAACCCAGCCTCCCCTCCCTCTCGAATAGAGGAGGCCTGTGTCTCAGCAGTGGGAACATTATAAGTAGGCTGAATATGCTGACAACCACCGAATCTACCTAGTCTCCGACAGCTAATAGCCGTTGGAAGAATAGCGGTGTTCTATTTGGTTTGTATGGTCAATATTTTCGGACTGCGGATTTGGGAACAGCGTGCGACTCCTTCGATAACATTACACGACATTAACATTAACGATAACAATATTAGTGATTCATGTCACTTTGTTTAAATAGGTTGATCATACTAATGTAGACTCTTTTACATATTGTGAATGGGAGAACATTGTAGGCCTTACAGACTAGATTTATAGACGATTTTCTATTCTTTATTTTCATTCCTCTAAGTACCTGGTACTTATTGACAGGCCTGCACTGTCCTCCCATACCTATTATCACTGTAATTTGAAAACATTGTAAAACCCAATTCTTTTTAAAAGAGTAACCGTGGAGTTTCTTGCCGGCTCCTCTCCATAGGAAGCGACAAATTGGAACCGTGCACCTAGCTTCTGACGTTTCATAAGTGCCCTTGCAGGTTTATGTGAAATAAAATATTTTGATTTGATTTGGTTAATATCCGTTGGAAGAATAGCGGTGTTCTATTTGGTTTGTATGATCAATATTTTCGGATGCGGATTTGGGAACAGCGTGCGACTCTTTCGATAACATTGATTGATGTTCGATTCTGCACGGAAGCTTATCGTAGGGTTGAGAATAGTGGATACTGGACTTATGAGTGTGAAATCGCCAACTCGTCTTGAGCAAGCGTGGTGATTAATTCTTGTGCCTTCTCAGTATCAGAAGAGGTCTTTGCTCTGCGGTTGGATAATAATAGCCTGGAATTATTATTGTACCGTTGATCAGTGGAAACTAGAGGTCGTAATCTCAAATTGTTTTGTCAATTTGCGCCGGGGCCTAAGATCAAACTACAGGTCAAGAAGAATTATTAATAAATTGATGATTTATTACTGTTTGAGTATCGAAAGGTTCCATTAATTAATTGCTAAGGAGCGATCTTGCAGTGGGCGCGGAAACAGGTCCCAAAAAGACGCAATTGCGAACCCGCGACAAGAAATTTTGATTCCTAAGATCTCCTGCCACTCCACACAAATTATATTTTTTTTATAATTTCACTTGCAATTTACAAATTTGAGGGGATTTGTAGCTAAGTAATAACAGTCGCACGGGTCGATCGCTCAGGTTAAGCTACGCTTGCCGCGGTTGGTCCGTAGATGGGTGACCATCTTAACATACCAAGACCTCCCTCCGTGCCTCAGAAAGCACGATAAGCTGTTAGTCTCGGTTTTGTAAATCTTTGACAGTCGTTGCGGGTTGTTAGAAGCCCAAAAGTCTCACAGCCAGTCTGTGCAAGAGGTATCGTGTTACCCAGTAAGTAGTTGCATCCGATGCATTCTTGAAATGATGGCTTGCAATTTACAAACTTTCATGCCCTATTATTCCCGGTGATGAATTTTCAAACATCCCTCCGTAGTGGTGGCTATCGTCGTATAAGGAACTCTTGCGCAACATTTCATGCTTCGAAACCTAGCGGTTTAGGCTGCGCGTTTTCTGTCAGTGAATTTAAGATTTTATTAACTAGACCGTTTGTATGGAGCACCGGCCCACTTGAGTTTGTTTATTCTGCTGGCACTGACTTAAATTGCACATAACTGGCTTAATTTTTGTTTCTGATAATAAACTCATTTCCAAGGGCTAATTCTGTCTGGCAAAACACTTGCCAAGGTTTAGCGTATTGGTATTAAATTTTAAACCATAGCGGTCTTGACAACTCGTTCATTTCGCGGTCGTGGCTTTAAGAGCCACTTTTAAATTACTTTGATAAAGCAATTACATGTCGATCTACGATAGCAAGGTAGCACTAACTCGTACTCAAATCAAAGCATTTTTTTCAATTAAACCATTTACAGGTACTTTTGAATTGCCAAGAAGTCCGTCACAAGTTGAAGCTACTTGCCCAATCCAATACGAAAGTCTCTATGGATAAAAACGGGCAAGAAAATCCAAGGACACTCTTTAAACTCAAGATATTACAAAATCCTGGGTACATTAGCATAATCATTATATAATTTCCCCACTGCTGGGACACAGACCTCTCTTCGAGAAGTAGTAGGCTGTCATCTACCACGTGTGCCCAGTGCGGGTCGGTAGATGTCACGTCTTCGAGTTTTTGGTTCTAGAACATTCTGGTTTCCTCACGATGTTTTCCTTCACCGTTTTAAGAGTCGTGGTGATGAAATTATTTACACAAAGTAAAGCGTCTATCTGGATGTGAACCTGCGAGCTACAATCGGTAAGTCGGAGCCGTTGCCACTGGGCCACCACTGCCCTACATTACTCTTGTTGCTTCTATAAACTTGTGAGTGCAATGTAAAAAAAACAGTGGCACTCCGGGAGTGCCGACAGAAGTGAAAACTTATGTACGACCTAATTCTAATGAAACTTATTAAACTTACAATTTTCATTTATTGCGCTATTGTACATACATGTGTATCTATGTACGTACATACACAATATCTGTACATACTTATACAGCGTGTAACGGAAGGGGGGTATCAACCCTGAAGGAGGTGAATGTGCTCATGAAACTCAACAACTTTCCCCAAAGAACATAGGTCGAAATATGAAAAAAAAAATTGGCCCTCCCTTACAAAACTGACTACCAGCTGATTGATTTACTATGGGAGGGCCAAATATTTTTTTCATATTTCGACCTATGTTCTTTGGGGAAAGTTGTTGAGTTTCATGAGCACATTCACCTCCTTCAGGGTTGATACCCCCCTTCTGTTACACGCTGTATACAGAGGTCAGTAACGGTGTCCCAACGCGCCTAAAGAAGTTTTCACTTCAAAAACAATCCCTACTAATAATATTAATTGCGAAAGTAACTCTTTCTGTTTGATACGCTTTCACGCCTAAACCACTGAACCGATCGTCATGAAATTGGCAGAGATATAGCTTGGGATATGGAGAAGGACATAGGCTACTTTTTTTTACGCGATAACTGACATCCACGTGAGCAGAGCCGCGGGAAAAAACTAATTCAAAATAGAAACTTAAAGATAAGCCCAGCAGGCTTAGCACGAGAATCGTAGACCAGCGTTTTGTCGTTGGAAGAGTAGACAAAAATGTCGTTTCCGTATAGACACTTCACAGATTTTCATCGAGAAATGTAGACAAGCGATTTCTATTCTACAGTAGTGTAGAAATAGATAGCGTCATGCTATGCCTGCTGGCAGTTAAGAGACGACCAGGCTGGAGTGACGGTACCCGTTCACGAAAACTACACATGCATTCAGCTTTTTTTTTTCATACCTAGTTGAAGCTACTCAATAATTGAGTATATATAGCAATACTATGACATAATATTCCACGTGAACAATGAGACTGTTAGCTGACAATGTATATAAACATTGCTACGGCCACCAGAGAAACAACTACAGTTTTCCATGGGAATTATTTTGAAAATCCTATCGTTACAAATGCCGCGGATGGAATTTCACGACGGTTAAAACCAGACTACAAAAAAAAAGCAAGTTTAAAAACTTAAACCAGGCTACTGAAAAATTACAATCTAAAACGTATGAAACACAAAAAGCCGTGGTCGTATGCCACTTGCCCTAAAGCTTATGATCGCTTACTACTGTTAGAATACAGGATAAGGTTTTATCCATTGCGCAAACTTTAACCATGAATTTTAGACTCCCTAACGCAGAAATTTTACGTCGGTTTAACAAAAAAAAATCAGCTGTTTCATAGATAAGTGCAAGCCTACGCAGTCAAAATGTATGGAACAGCTGATTTTTTTTGTATTTCCGACGAAAAATTTCTACGCTGGGGGTCTAGAATGATATGCTGAATTCATGGTTACAGTTTGCGCACTGGTTAAAAACTTATCCTGAATATTGTTTTGTTAGGGTAGGTGCCATAAGACCACGGGTTTATTAAACCCATTCACTTTTTTTTTTCACGGGGACGTCGCGGGCAAAAGACAATATTATTTTTTTCTTTAAATAAAATTATTTGTATCTAGTCAATTAGGCGATGTTCACACGGGCGCAAAAAAATTGCGGCGGATTTTTTTCGCGTACTGGATTTTTAACTCGGTATCGAACCGAGCATTGAGGAACCAACAGAGTGCAGCGCGTCAAGAAAACGAGTGTTAACTTTTCATCTCTTGTACCTAAAAATCCCGCCGCGGTATTACTGCGTCCATGGGAACGTGACCTTACTCAGCAATATACATATATATGCAGTATTATACAACGCGACCCGGTTTACTCAATAATGATAAGAAATGAATATTTTGTATGAACTTGGCTCCGATCCAGCGTTTTTATCAATAAACAATTATTCAACATCTTTATTCGAGGTATGTTTACAAAAATACTAAGTTTGGACCGTGCTAATGGCGTAACCGTAAATAATTATGTTACCACCGCATCAGACTCTAAGTCTTTAAACTCTTGTAATACCACTGAAATTTCCAGGTAGGTACAGGTTTGATTTCGTAAATAGATTTGGAGCCATCCAGTCAGAAGCCCGAAAGTCTGACAGCGAGTCTTACCAAGGGGTATCGTATTACCCAATAACTGGGTAGTAGAGGTCAGATAGGCAGGCGTTCAATGTAAGTTACTGGTACTCAGCTGCAGCCAGTTAGACTGGAAACTAACCCCAATATAGTTAGGAAAGGCAGCTTGGAGCCATCCATAAATTACGTCAGAGGGGGCAGGTCAGCAAAGTGTCATCATGTGACAGGGGACTAGTTATCAACAACTCTTAGAGTCAGTTCACACCGAGACGCGACGCTGCGCGCACTTTTTAAGACAGCAACAGAATATCTAACTTATTTACAACACGAAAAGGTATAATTTCACTACGAGCGCGAGAGCGTGTCGAAGAACGCTGAGATGCACTGTGTTGTGCATCCCGTACCTTATCGTGAAGTAAATAAGATCTATTTTGTATCGCGATCTTAAAAAGTGCGCGTCGCGTCGCGTCTCGGTGTGATCTGACCCTAACGAAAATCTGTAAAATATTACCAACAATATTATAAGGTTAAATAAAAAATGGCTAACACACATAATTATGACCACCTGACTAGGACGCCCGTCCTTGGAGGCTCCAAAAACCATGAAATTCGTTTGACGTAATTTATGGATGGGCTTTACACGAATGCGCTAAAGACTAACCCTCATATTCATAAACGCTGCGTAAAGTTAAGAGATGTCTGCCAGGGGTGCGGGTTGTTCGAAAGAGATACCGCGGCCCCTGGCACACGGGCAGCTGAGAGAACATGGGTGGGTTTTAGTCAGTAAAAGTCTGACACGCCCTCCTGCTCCACCCAGAGCGGGAGAAGTCATTTGATGATTTCCCAACCACAAAAAAAAAAAAAAAAAAAAAGTTAAGAGATGTTTAAACGTCTAAAATGTATAAGGGGGTAAATCCTAGGTACATTAGCATAATTAGACTATAATTTTCCCATTGCTGGGACACAAGCCCCTGAGAGAGGGAGTGGGCCATAATCCACCAAACGGGCCCAGTGCGGGTTGGTAGAGGGCACATGTCTTCTGTCCCAGTTTTGGCTCTAGGACATGTTGGTTTCCTCAAAATGTTTTTCTTTCCCGTTTTGATAGCAGCGAAATACAACCCCAATAATACTACTGCAGGCTTAGCACGAGAACCGTAGGGAAGCGTTTTATCAACGGAAGAGTAGACAAAAATGATGTTTCTGTGTACACAATTGACAGTTTTCTACCGAGAAATGTAGACAAGCGATTTCTGTTCTACATTAGAGTTGAAAGTGTTATGCTAAGCCAGCAGGCCACCAGTATTCCTGGTACCTATAATTACAAGTTATCTTAGCTTTGGTATCGGCTGCAGCTCTTAACATGCAACTTTAAATACCTTAAGGCCTATTTTATTGTAAACTTTATTTTAAAGCAGGCAACTATTAGAGAAGTATGGAAGTAAAACAATGCGATGCAAAAAAAAAGGCGTGCAGCTGCCGACTATTTATGTTCTGTGTTCTTAAAGCCGCATTTCCACTAGGCAACATTTGGCGCGCGACACGTGACGCTCAACATGTACGGCAACGCTGCACAACAGAGCGCGACGTTGCCAGCTGGCGCGCAACATGACGCGCGGCTTGTTGTTTGTTTAAAGTAGTAGATGCGTAGACAGAGAACGTTGTTCAACAAAAATTCCGCGCTGACTTTCAACATGTTGGGCAACTTGTTGTGCTACATGTTGGGCAGCTTGTTGTGCAACATGTTGCGCGTCAATTGTTGCCTAGTGGAAACGCGGCTTTAGTATGAATGTGTTTTGATTTCATGTTTTTTATGTGCTTGACCTTATCGTTTTGTGTGCACGTTTTTCTGTGATAAATAAATCTATTTTTTCTTTCTTTATTTCTTACATGATGCGTGACTCCCAAAGAAATTGGGAGGTCAGCAGGAGAATGAAGATGATGATGAACTGTTTTGGAACCCATAAGACTCAATACATTACCTATCAGTCTTGACCCCAAGCTCTTGTTCCACCAGCTCAAACAATATTTTGGCATGTTTCTTGTTTTGTTCCACTCCGAGTGCCCCGATTGACATGAGGTTGGCGATAGCACATGGCTCTGTTGTGCCACCGAAGCTCATTGAGACATCAGGTATGACCGACACCACACAGTACTGAAAATATTAAGGTAATAAATAACAATTCTATCAATAAATTTGTTATTATTTTTGTTTTTTAAGGCTTGCATCTCTTGAAGGCATTGATAAAGGAATTAATTTACATTTTCATTATGCCATTAATTTTTAAGTCTTGTGTAAAAGGGGAAATCCGGACTATAGGCTGCTACTAAGAAATTTCTAATGGAAAATACCTAATCCAAATTAAAACTTTTTGGATTCATATTACTTATGGTTTTTTTTAAGAGTATGTTTTTTCTTTAAAGTTTCCTTATAGAAAAAAGTTCCTTCCTCGACCTGGACATAATGTGGGAAGTGGAAGATGTTCTTCACATCATGGTGGAGTGTGCCATGTGTACAAAGATCTCAGAACTGAAATTACACTGTTGATGCATAGAGCAATAATAGTTTAGCACTCCCCTTGTCAGAAACAGCAAAGCTATTGATTAAAGGGAACCACTGTACTTTTCCTCCCGGCAATTTTTTATAGTACCTATTTTTTTTTGGGGAAGAGTAGCCCTTTTAAGGGTAAATTTGAAATCCACAAATTGTGCAAAACCATAGGAGCCAAGAAAAAATATTCAAAGTTTGGAAAAAAAATGTCTGAATTGGTGGAATATTGGGTGAGGAAGATCACGTGGTGAGTCTAAATGTGTTTCCAAGCAATAATAAGGTCTATGACATAATCCACGTCAAGGTCAACAACCCAAAACTCGAAGGTCAAGTAATTTTTTTACCCAAAAAATTCTATGGAGTTAGGTAGTCGCCAGAGCCCCGCTTTGCGGGGCTTCTACTTCTGCGTGGTTTAAATAAAAATAACCACGAAGAGGATAGCAGGGTCTTTGTTACCTCGCTTCGCTCGCTCACTGGACCACACCATCTTCTTCTAACCTAACCTGTCCGAATCGGGGTGCCCCAAGTCCAGAGCTTGCTTCGTTCGCTTTTGCATTCCAGATCTTCTAGTGACATTGTTGTCTTACCACGGTCTTAAAAGGGATTGCGGACGGCGAGTAATGGGTAGCTCGCTGTCCGGTAAGGACCAAGCCCGGGTCGACGGCGCGTTGTGTTCCACGCGCGCCTCAAAGAGATGTCATCAGCAACTGATGGGGCCCGCAAGGGCCGATGCCTGCCAGGGGTGCGGGTTGTTCGAAAGAGATACCGCCGCCCCTGGCACACAGGCAACTGAGGGAACACGGGTGGGTTTTAGTCAGTAAAAGTCTGACACGCCCTCCTGCTCCGCCCAGAGCGGGAGAAGTTATTTGATGATTTCCCACCCAAAAAAAAAAACCACGTCTAAAAGAACTCAAAAACTTGACGTTTACAAAGTGTGAAATTTTGCGAAAGTGTTTTACATACAGACATGTATACGCTATAAAATCGTGACGCTCCAAACGAGCGGGAGGAAAAGTACAGAGGAGCCTAATCTTTTCCAAAAAAAAACCCCACTTCCGGAAAAACACTACAAAGTAAGTAATTGAGGTATTGTGGAGATCCAAGGGAGAACCTTCGCGGAGGACAAGCGTGTTGTTATGTACAGTAAATATGTAGATCAGTAAATCAAAATTACCTGTTCTGGTTTCCCAAGAGCCTTCGCTAACACCGGCACGGCTTTTAACACAAAATCTTGAGGAATTTTGCTCCTAGGTACATTAGTTTCGATTCTGAAGTGAGGCATTATGGCCCTTCTTACTTTGAGTTATTCAATTTCAAGCGGTGTGATTTCACCTAATTGTAATCGTTAATTTCGAACGAGTCGCGGCCGAGCGAATGCTTTTCAGATTCAGAATAAATAATAATTCTGACAGTGAGACAGCAGTGTTGCCGGGCCTGATTTTCACTTTACCCCAGGCTTAGTCGCAGTTTACCCCAAATTCACTTTTAATTTTACAAAATACCCTAAATTAATTCCTTCAGTTTTTTCTTACTTTAAAAATAAAACAACGAGATATTTAACTTTTTATTTTTCACTCTCACATCACAAATGTGTCCTCTGCATCGACTGCATAGTTAACGTTGTCCAAGTAAATACTATTGATAAATTTATCTATGATTGTTTTTGAAGTTAGGGTAAGATTACTGTTTAATGACTGCAAATTATACTCTGTATCATGGCCCAAGATAATCTATTACCTACAGGGCTCGGTCTTGACGACTGAATTTGAATACAGAACAAGACTCTCTCTGCACTTGCACATAATTTATAGGTATTGATAAAAAAGATATTACTACCTTCGAAATCCTATGGAATAATTTATTACTACCAGCATCTAAGCGCCACTGAACCCCGGCCAAAACTAAATGCAACGTGACGCATTTCTACTAAGTAGTTTAATATTACAGTAGTCTCGTAATCGAAACAGACCTTGCCCTAAACTACCCTAAAAAATTAATTCCCTAAAACTTATCCCGTCGTATTCATTTCTCCCTAAATCTAGGGTAAATTACCCTAAGGTGGCATCACTGTGAGACAGAAACTCGACTCAATGTCACGCAATGTCACTTAAATGTTATTACTGTCAATACTATTGCATTTTGTATCGTTATAAGGCCATAGTGACGTTTAAAGAACAGCGCCCAAGAATACAATTGAAGAGCTGCATGAAATAATATAAAATACATATCTTCGGCCGTGAATTGTGTTTCAATCAATTACCTACTTGTGCTAAATCACTTGCTAAAAACAAAATCACCAAATGATACATTTTATGTTAAACGCACAATAAAATATTTATCTGGAACGCGGAGATAAGATGCTTTGATTGTTTAATTTGTTTATGGTTGGTGAATTCCGGTAATATAGGTCTTAGTGTTGAGTCTTGACCCATGGATCTCATTATTATCGATAACAATGAAAGTGATTATCCATTTTTATTGTGCGTACATTTATGATGTGATTACCTACCTAAAAACGTTATCACCATTGAATATTTAAAAACTTCACACGTAAATGGATCACGATTAATATAGTGTTCATATTTTATTATGTAACACATACCTGTGTGATAAGTAACGGGTTTTTTAATGGAATTTAGTCCTATGTATAGCTAAAAATCACATTATTATACAATCATAATATTTGTACCATTTCTGGTTTAATGGTAAAAAATAAATAAAGGACGATATTTTGATTGTATATGTATGAATAAATAAATACATCATGTTAGATCCAAATAAATTAGTAACTTATCAACCTATCAGCCTGTGTCAACGTCTTCTATTCTCTACAGAACATAATCATCATCTAGACTGTTGTCATCAACCGTCTTGACAAGTACACACGGCTACACATCAAGCTATACATTTCTAGTAAACTATTTGCATTTAAGCAGCTTTCTGTCCTAAAATGTATGCCAATTAATATATTCTATTTATCCCACTAACACTTACACTCACTTTGAATTAATTAGTCGACATTATTAATTAATTCATCGATACGTTAACATCCTTATAGTTAAGTGGTGCTTGGAGTAGAGTTGCGACTTGTCTATGCCCCCATGCGCATTCATGCACTTTGTGCGGTGGTGATAACGTAAAAATAACACGTACTCGTGTCTCAGCCGGCCATATTTATATTGTTTTGTGCTTTGTTTTACCCAGTCTCAGAAGTGGACAAGTGGTATCGTACTAAAAGGTTGTCGGTAATCGTTGTATGGAATATTTGTTGAATTTGACACTAAAGTTGATTAGGAAACTTATTAAAAGTTTTTAAACATGGGGAACGAACAATCCGACAATAGAAGACATCAACAAACACCATCGTAAGTGCTTTTTCTTTTCTTTCTTTCGGTATTTCAAGCTACTAGGCGTTTATTTTTAAACGGTTTTATTTAGCTCACCCCGTTTGTTTTTAACTATATTTTTAAAAAGATGTTTCATGCTTAACAAAAGTAGGTATTGAAATGAATGGCCTAATTGGTGCGAACTGTTACGGCCAACCTTCCATGATGTTATTTTTAGGCTGTGTGCGTTTATGCACCTTCTACCAATAATTATTTATTTTCATTTATTTATGCACATACGCTATTAATACATTGTCCCAATTCGGTAGTTTATGTTAATAATGTGCTCTTTGTTGTGATTGTTATTTAACATAAATAAGTACATTTCAATTATGTAAATTATTTTAATAGGTATACAGAATTATTTATTAAATTGAGACGCTGATTAGTTCACTCATGAATGAAATGTACGATAAATAATTTAAAAATATATCTATTAAAAAAAGTTGCCAGTGCTAGATAATAAACCCTCAAAAAATACCACAACTCCACAAGTTAGCACAATATAAGTTACGATCTATGGTCAAATCATAATCTTTGAGGTGATTAAGGAGTCCTTAATCACCTCAAGGCCACTCCACTAAGGCGGCAACGGCCGGAGCGAGGAGGACCTACCTACTCGACTGTTTCAATAACACATTCTTGAGTTTATCGGAGGGAAATATAGTAATAAAACAAAAGTTCACCTTCCATGAGTTTATGTAACGCGATTCGAATGAAGTTGGCTTCGAAACATAAAACCACTGAGAACAAAAGGAAGGCAATGATATTTAGGTAGGTATAATACCTATAGATAGACGCGTTACCGGCGCTCTATATTGGCAAGATAAAAGCAAGGTAATTGCCTGTCGTGCCATTACTTACTAGCTGTGCCCGCGTGACTTCGTCCGCGCGGAATAGTTTTTTTACTATTATTTATATAGCAATAAAAATAAATAAAAATTCTAAAATAAAAGTCTCAAGTTACTCCTTTTTACATCAGCTACCTGCCAGTGAAAGTCCCGTCAAAAACGGTCCAGCCATTTCAGAGATTAGTGGGAACAAACAGACAGACAGATAGACAAAAATTGTAAAAAATGTTATTTTGGTATATGTACCGTAATATTCGGTATTTGGTATATGTACCGATGCATGTAGCAAAAAGCGGTTATTTTAACATTACACACAGACACTCCAATTTTATTAAATGTATAGATTAGTCTCATAGGTACCGTACCATCCTTACCACGACATCCATGACACGGCGCAACGCTAGTGACGTAACGAAATATATTTGTTTCTCTTTCTAGCAGCAGGAATCGGTATGGGTCTTTCCTGGTTCTTCGCGCACTGTATGATTCTAATTCTATGTACAGATGCCAGTAAATCAAGCTACCCCAAACCGTCAAATTTTCCCAATTGAACGTGAACCTTACGCTTAAGTAATAAAGTTGAAAATCTATCAAAGTAATTTGACAGATTGGGGTAGCTTGATGTGCTGGCCTCTGTACTATTAGGTAGATACATTAATGGTTTACGCTATTTTGGAGTGCTCTAATGTTCGTGTATGACGCGTCTATTTATAATACGTCATTGGCTTACGGCCGACAAAATAGTGAAATGGAACTACATATATCAGGATAATTATCGATATGTATATAATACATATCTACATTACTCATGCTTAGACCTCGATAATTATCCTGATTCGCGTATAATAAATATGTACTTATATGTAGTCGCATAGGTATATCTACTAGAAATACGCGACTCACTTCGTGTCAGTTCCTTATCAACCAATACAAACGTTAATTATGTTGATATCCATAAATAAAGGCTGTGTTATTAAATTATCTCTGCCATTATTTGTTTACAATTTATAAAAGTAGGTACCTAAGTACAGTAGGCCGGACGTCGGTGATAACCAGTAGGTATAATGCTGGTCTATAAAGGCTCCCACAAACAGCGCGACGCCGACGCGACTGTCGTAGAACAATTTCTATGAAATCATATTCATTGGTCCACATGGCATTATTATTAGCAGGAAACGGGTTCAACGTAAAGCTTAAAATAGTTATTTTTCGAAAATATGATACAATTTCTTATTAATATGTAGGTAGTCTTTGTCTGTGACACCCCCCCCCCCCCCCCCCCCCCCAAAGTGTTTGGCTGCGACCGCGCCTGCATTCAATCGGACGTAATAAAATTGTGGGATGTTTTCGCGTATTGGGTTTTCAACTGTAGATATTGAACATAGCATTGAGAATCCAACAGAGTAGGTACCGCGCGATTGTCAGCGTGTCAAAACCAGTGTCCGATTTTGAACTCTCAACGCTAAGCTGTGCGTTGAAAATTCAGTGCGCTGCGTCTGTGGGAACGTGGGGTTGTAGCTAGCGTTGCAAAACTTCGGAATAATTCGCAATAATTCGGAAACATTCCAAAGTATATTTCGATTGGAAGGAATACTACCGCAGCAAGAATGCAGAGTAAAATAAATATTGTAAGGATGAAGTAGGTAACCTACATTTTATTACGAAATAAGAATAAAATTATTCCCAGTAATTACGAATATATTTAAGCGTAGGTAGCTTGAGGAGACTCCCCATTTAGCAGATAATGTGGCGTGCCGTTTTTGAATGAACTCCATCTAGCAGGCAATGGACAACTTCGTGAACCGCCGAGCCCCGCGGCCGTTTATTCATAAAATCAACGAAGTATTTTTCGATGCCTACGTACCTACTATGCGGGAATATTTCCCTTTAAGTAGTTATCTACTTGTGAATACTTATTATTTCTGTATGTTTTAATTTCGAATGGGCCCGGTTTCAGGCTGATGTTATGTATGTGCTATGTACAAGTTTAGTTAACTTCGTAGAAGTGTTTTTGCTTTACGATGTACGCAACTAATGTATTTTTTTTAAAATAAATAAGTAGGTAGGGTTACTTGCGTAATTTTTTACGACGATTTTTTAGCAAAAAGTTTATTTCCTTTATAGAATAGGCAGTATTCAACTAGAACAAAAAATTAGAACCTATAGAACCAATTGAAATAATATAATAGTTACCGTTTTACTATGTACCTCGATACATAATATTAAATATGTATCTAATATAAACTCATCTTAGTACCTACCAACGTATTTATCTTTATATGTACATATTATTCTCGCAAAATAACATATTTTGTACAACTAAACCGCATACAAAAACTTATTACGTAATTACATATCTAAGTAGATGCAAGAACATTCAGAAGTTTACTAATCGTATTTTACTCTTAAATAATGAATGAACGCGTCAGAACATAAAAACAAGAAATATGTCAATCGTCGCATAATTGAAAATAAACCACAGTTAAATGACTATAGAGTTGTTTATTGTGTACTCTTTTTACGTATTTATTACTTTTCCGTTTAAAGCGCACACGGAATAGTTTAGTGAGCATGTTACGCTACCCGCCGCTAGATGTCACTATAATAAATGGATTCAATTCTAAGCTGTTTTTCGTTACGCTTAAGATTTATATTTGCGTAACGAGGTCATTACTATTTCTCCTCCTATAGGGATGTACCACTATCGTTGACTTATTTATCGACATTCTGACGTTTTATCTTTAAGTGTTTATATAAATATATTCTATAGAATATATTTATATAAACACTTGATTTCAAACATAGTAATATTTATTGACTCTAGCTGTTGCTGTATTTTGCTTAAAGATAAAACGTCGGAATGTCGATAAATAAGTCAACGGTAGTGGTTTGTTATGTTAGACTAATGATCCGATTTTGAAAACTATTCTATTCATAAAAAGATAGGTACAGTTGTGGAGTTTCTTTCTATCTTATGCGATAGATATTAAACTACGGGATTAATTACTACGGGTGAATTAAAACCGCACACAGGGTTACATTTTTTCCGATATAGCATAGAACAAAGAGAACATTGTAAGTTTAAAAATATCGATAACTGATTATCGATAACGGTAATCTCTAATTGAGTAGCTGACTGTAACATATGTGCATTGTTGGAATCTTCGAGAACAATATGTTTGAGTTTAAAAGAAAGTAGACTTTAAAATAAGTGGGATAAAGTCAACTTTTACTTGTCTTGTTTAATAACGCATTGTTGCGTCGCCAACTAGCGGTCAATAGTCGAACTCTAGCTATATTTTCCTTGTAATAATAATTATTCTCGGGGAATATTACGGAATTTTACTCTAACATCCCGAATGATTCGCGAATATTACGACGGGAATAATTCGGAATATTTCCCTCCAGCAACTAGTTGTAGCAGAATAGAATACAATATTCTTTATAATGTACATCTTATGAAATACGAAGTGTACAATATTTTACATTTTTTAGATAGGGTGGCTCAATGGGTGATCTTATCACTAAAAGCGATATTTTAAGACATCCTTTGAATGTATATCCCTTTCAGTCTCCTTAGTCTATTGGTGTATCGTACTCAGTTTATCTTAGCATAAGTTTTGGAATCACTGACTCCCAAGTCACAGGCAATAAACCTAGTTTGGGAGCCAGGAGATAAATTAGTCTCACATCTCTGTACCAAATTATTTTACAATTATTTGTCACCATGTTATACATAATAAAGCATTATTATTATTATTATTATATTATTTCATGTGGACTCCTTACCCTTCTTCCACCGAATGTGTGGACAAGAAGTCGGTTTCCTAACTTACATGAGTAGTCGAGGAACTGAACTGTGGTTTATCAATAGCCTCTGGCCACCACATTAATTCTTGGCAAACCAGTAGAGCAACTTCTATTTGTCTAGGTCTGCCCTTCTCAAATATTTTTGAGATGGTAAGCATTCCCTTACAAGGATTGCAAAATGTATATATGTAACATCTAAATTAAATACGCTTTGAACTTGATTCAGGGGTCTCTTTTTTTTTGAAGTGTTTTTATTATCATCTTCTTTTCCACTTTGCCTGCACGCAGGGTCTTATGACTAGTATCAGTGTTACACCAAAGAAGGCTTACATGTTCTAACTCCTGATGGAGATTTAGAATTGGCTTAGGAAATTAATTTGTCACCTAAGCTTTGTTAGGACTTATCGTCTCCGAGACAGAAATCATAAACTGACTTTTCCTAGAGGGTCAGCTCAAAAGGACCTGAACTATACACCGAGAAATTTTAATGATTGTTTTCCCGCGGCAGAACAACTTGCTATAAGAAGTACTTTCGAAGCATAGAGTAAAATTTAAAAAATAAAGATTTATTTTTTTATAATTTAAAAAATGTTCATCAACTTGATTATACACTACTCAATAGTAACACTAGAGGTAACTTGTAGGTACTACTCGAAACGCACGCGCCGCCGACAAAGGGAACAGCGATGCATAAATGTTAAAAGCAAAATAAACTCGCGCGTGGTGATTTTGCACAATTATTAATCTGCCATTTTTTGTTTCTAATATTTTATTTGTTTATAATACGATTGTATTGCCAAGACAAAACCATTTCGCTGCGGGAAAACAACCATTAAAATTTCACGGTGTATAGACAAGAATGCGGATACCCCAGGCTCGCAAATTCTCTGCCACTCAGTTGGCTGCTTCTGCAATTGTCTACAGAACCCAAGAAAAGACAAAAGGGTGTGCTGTCAATGATCATATTATTATTGGTTCTATATGACTCTCCGGAGTCGTTGGTGTAGACTATTCCATGAACACCTACCCTTAATTGACATATCATTACTTTCGTTTTACTTTTTAGTAATATTGGTGTGTAAAGTATAAAAAATATCCATGTTTTTTATAATATGGGATTAATAGGAATATGCATTAATTATTTTAACTAAAGATAATTTATACTTATTCTTATTCAAAATTGAATTGTTGTGAATATAAACATATTCAGTGTTTGACTTCCTATTACTTATTATCTTCAGTATAAAAACAGGAACAGAACAAAACAGACTCATTCCAAAGTTTTTATATGGTTCTTTAGGCAGTATGATCTTTGTCAAAAGTATCTTTGCAATGATCCTCATTTACCAAGTTTTTAAAAGAAAACTACTATTACTACTAGTAATAGTTTTAAATAATATGTTGTCAGTTTTAAATTGTGTAGTGGATGTATTTATTCTCTTTCTTATTTTGATAGGGTAACTAACGGTCACTATAAGATGTCCTTAATTACTTATTGCAAAATATGGCTTAGTAAATTAAAATGTTGTTCAAATATTTAGCATTTCTAATAATTTACGAAACTTAACATTTATTATTAGCAATTTTAATGTTCTAAATAGACTATTATTGCATCTTTAACAAATATTTGTAAGTATGAATATACAAGTAGTTGTTCCGGTTCTGGCGGTTTGTGTATGTGAGTTTAAATGTTTGTTAACGCACCCACAATACAGGAAAAATTCAAGTGTGGGACAACGTTTAAAAAAAATCTCCGTTGGAAAAGCAGACTACAAAGCTCGGCCAAGTGAAGGTCAAAGTGTTGAGTCCACAGTTCCTAATGATTTCTTATGTTATGGCTACAACTAACAAAAGCCCGATTCAAACTTAATGGCGGCGTGGAACATGAGTCATGCTCCGCGCCGCCATTATGCAACTGCGCAGTAAAGGCTCCCGCAGAGGCGCGACGCGACTCTTGTTGAACAGTTTTTATGAAAACTTCATGGAAACTGTCCTACCAGAATCGCGGCGGGAGCCTTATCCACATGTCAGGTGGGGTGAGGTCACAGAACACATACCTACTCCTAACGCGGTGAGGTACTGCGCAGCGAGTAGCAGTGTTGCCAACTGATGCCTTTAGCCAGTAGCTAGATATTTGCAAAAAGTTGCTAAATTATCAGATGATTTTTTAACCCAAAAAAGTTGCTAGAAGTAGCCAAATGCTATTTTTTTATTACTATCGTGGTTTGAATCGTAATCGATTAAAACAAGTAACTAATATTTTCATTATTAAAATATAAACAATTAAACATACACCAATGTTTTTCAATCAATGAAAATAACTGAAGAGGAAGATGTCAATGGCTGCGGTTTAAAATTTTCCTTTGATATGTATTTTTCAGCGGTATTTTTAGCTAAAAAATCTAGGTATAAGTTTTATTAAAATGTAGCCTGTCTCCGAAAAATTGCTAGATCTAGCTATAAAGTTGCTGCAGTTGGCAACAGTGGCGTGTAGCGCACTTTGTTGCGCATATGCAACTAACAGTGGAGTGGCGTGCTAGACGATCTCTACCTAGTTACATAAATACACGTGGCGGTCGTTCGTTCGTGCCTATTCCACATGATATCGAGGTTAAAAACGTAAAAGCATGACGACAACGTTTATTGTTCGTCAAACGATTCGATCTTCGATTTTGTAAAGCCATATTTTTGTACGGTCGCTAATCATATTTTAATCAACATACGACCTGACACTGACCTCAAAATTGCAAAAAAAAAAAGAAAATTTGAATTTAACGGACTACCAATGTGCGAGTTGGCGCGCTTTATCGTGTATCTCAAAAAATCAAGCCTGTGCTTGTCGAGCGCGTTGAAGAGCACGTCACTTCCGCCCGCTGACGCCGCTACCCCGGACGGCTCAGATATTATTGCATCATCTAGTCTAGTTAGTTTTGCAACTTGTCTTGTGTTTGCATAAAAACAGTTTTAGCAATGTTAAAAGGGCCCACTTGTTCTTATGAGTGTACGACTAAACGCCGATACACACTGCGCCGACAGACTGAACACCGACAAGACTTTGACGGGACACTTCGCCGACAGGACTCATCATTGCGCTATTACTAAATAGTCAAGTAACTGCCACTGACATGGAAGTAGCGCTCGCCGGCCGCTGCCGTGGCACCGCTCGCATCGCTAGCTCGGCCCGCGCGCGGTTCTTCGCAATTCAAACCTAACCTACCTGATTAGCCCTGTCGGCGAAGAGTCCTGTTGGCGAAGAGTCCTGTCGGCGAAGTGTCCTGTCGGCGAAGAGTCCCGTCGAAGTAGACTTGTCGGTTTTCAGTCTGTCGGCGTAGTGTCTGTCGGCGTTTAGTGGTACACTGTGTTCTTATTGTGCTACTTCATATAAGCTTAAATAATTTTTAACCCCTGATGCAAAAAGAGGGTTGCCTGTGTGCCAAGGGCCGCGGTATCTCTTTCGAACAACTCGCACCCCTGGCAGGCATCGGCCCTTGCGGGCCCCATCAGTTGCTGCTGACATCTCTTTGAGGCGCCGGGCGCCGTCGACCCGGGCTTGGTCCTTATCGGACAGCGAGCTACCCATTACTCGCCGTCCGCAACCCGTGCCTACGGTGGCCGGGAATCAGCCTGGGATTCCCGACGCCCAGGGCGTCCCCTGCGAAGGCCACGGCTGTGAGGGCGCATGTACTGCATCTCCCTCACGTGCGCCGCCTCCCTCTTTGCGAGCATAACTGCTTCGCTGAAGGAGGCGACTGCTAGCCATGCACTCTCGCTCCGTACCATGGCCTGGACCAGGGTCGGACGCGAGAGATCGCCGCCGCCGATCACCTCCACGAGGACACGGCGGTGCTCCGCCCAAGCCGGGCAGACCTTCACCGTATGCTCCACCGTGTCCTCAGGGCGATCTTCGCAATGGAAACACCTAGGCGTTTCCTCCCGCCCTATCCGTAACAGGAACATCCCGAAACAGCCGTGTCCGGTGAGGACCTGTCTCAGGCGGAAGGTGAGGACGCCATGCCGCCTCTCAAACCACTCCTCAAAGAGGGGACTTACCGCCGCAATTGTGGCGTGCCCAGTGTGAAAGTGGTCAAAGCATTTTGCACACAGGACACAGGCCCATAGCACAGTATCATAGCATCATAGAGTATAAAACCACTATACTTCATAAAAGATAGCTTGATCTCTGCGACAGCTGTCAGTAAAATCACGGCTATGAAGTCCTGAATTTCATAGTAGTTTCATACAGACAGCAGACAGTTCCTGTCAATGTCATACTTTATGGGCATGCCCATCACTAATTAGAGTGATGGGCGATGAATCATCGTGTCCACAGACTATAAACTATCGATGTTTTAAATAAAACTTAATTTAAAATGAATTTATCTTTTAATTTTATTGTATATTTTAATATCATAACATTATTTACATTTGTACATACTTGATCTAAGGTAATAGTGAGTAAATAAAATCCAATTTCTCACCTACTTATGTAACATACCGGGCCATAAACTCAAAAAAAGACACTCCGCCATCTTGTTTGATATGAACCTCCATTCTCCTCAGTACGAGTGCCGAATAGAGTCCCGACTGCTGGGTAAATAAACTTAATTTGATTCTACAGTGTACTTTTTCATATATTTTTTAAATAGTATATAAAATGATTTTTGACTAGATATAATGAATGATAGAAATAAAAAGGTGAATTCTATGTAAAAGGCACACCTGTTAGATGTTTTTTTAAAGAGATATTGATATTTGTAAATTTCTGACAGTGATGGAAATGACAATAGTAGGATGGAAATGATATTCTCCTTTCTGGAAATGACATGACTTGGCTGGTAATGATTTGTTGTAACAAACAGATATTTAAAGATTAAGTATACTAATAGTATTCAAATGTAATGTAAAGGATTAATAGATCAGAACTCAGGGTTTGTAAATGAAATATAATTTTAATCAACACAAGCTTTATTTCTTTAATAATAATAATTAAATAATTCTTTAGTAAAATCAGTCATAGAAACACAATCAAGTCGTGTCGATTTCGTATAATCTCTGAACAATATTTAGACTTCTAAAAGCTTTCATGATTAAAAAATATACCTTCAACAATCAATCTAGGTATATCAAACTCAACACTTAACATTATAATAGTTAAACTAGATATTTTTACACTAAATTGTTCATTCTTTTGTAACAACAATATTTCTTCTATCATTGCTAACCCAATTAAAAGTGAAAACATCATCAAATCGCCCTACGTTTTAAAGTATTTATACCTGTTTATTTATTTTGATCAAAAGAAACATTTTTGTTTGACAAAATAACAATATTTTTTGGTGTACTTGTAGTACTTACACCAAAAATTTTATTAATGTTGGAGGATGTATTTGTTATATTAGTAAGAATACGGTGAGATTCGTACCTCGTAACGAGAGGTGCTACATAGTCAGGGGTATTTGGGTCTCCAGAACTCGGCCCAAGGCGTTCTTCTTCAGTTGCAGAATAGTTGAGGACTTTCAAAAATCCTAAATGTTTATCGTGAACACAAATATAAGAATCACAGTCAAAACAGCTGGCTTTTCTGAACACGAGATAAAATAATCCTTGTATCCATAATACTTGGTGAACATTCAACGTTCCCTGGAATGGTTTCAAGTTTTTGGGAAGAAGAGCTTCTTTGGCTAAAACCTCATCTTCAGTGACAGTCATAATGGTAATATTTTCAATGTTCTGTTTTACAATATCTATAAACTGATCAAATGTGCTGACGTCTTGACCAAAAGTCACAAGACTGTCTACAGTCCGTTTTAGCACTCCTCCAATCCCATCTGGGGCCCGATTCCCATGTCCAGCTTCACTGTAATTCCAGGTTATTGCCTTTAGTTGTGGGAAATCCTTACAAAGAACTGAAATTATGTAGAAGATATATTTATTGCGGTACTGGGAACTTGGAGAATCAGATTGGAAATGAATGGTATCTACAAAAGGATTCATCTCTATAGCCAACCTAATCATGGGTATTAGGTGCGCCCAGATGGCTGCGGCGTCGTGTCTCGAGCACTGGCTGACTGTGCATGCACAGGTAGTGCCAATGGCACTACGATGGAAGTCGTAGGTATATAATACACCAGTATGAAAACAAATCTCTTTATGACTTGGCCCAAAATGAAGACTCTGCATTTCTATTCCGTATTTGAGCCCAAAATTTTCTGAAAAGTCTATATGTATGAATGCTTCTGTTACAATTAGATTATTTTTCTTGTGTTTCGCGATGTTGTCTTGTACATTTATAATAAATGCGTGTTTGAAAAATTAGGTAACTGGTAATCTAATTTTTCTATAACTTGTAGTGGAGTCATTTCAGTTGCCTTTTTCGTAGTAATACTTATAATGTGTTTTCATACCCTTCTTAGTCTTCACAGTTTCTTTGCAACTAACCCACTGGTAGAATGCAAGGCTTTGATCATTGGAAAATTCTGTATAGGATAAACCATTATCCTTGCATGAAGGGTAGTCTCTTTTCAAACATTTATCGTTGTATTAAGAACAAAACAGGGACTCTCTGTTCAAAATTAGTCTGCTTTATTATAATCGCCTTATGCAGACATATAACTGCCAAATCTATATTGCTATGAATTATGCAGGCACAAGTTTCCCTGAGACCCCTGAGTGCTTTGCTAGGAAAGATTACCCAAAATGGGCGATGTCTACAAAAGAAGGCATAACTTACAGGAATTCCATACTCTGATATAAATTTGTTGTGTAATTGTTTTAATGGTAATATTAGCTGTCTTTTTTTGTTTTTGAACCTTACTTCGAGTGATGTACTGATTTTTGCCGGGAATAATTATGTTGTTTGAATCTTGTTCAAAGAATTTCTTAATAAGTATAGGTAATCTTTGCCTTGTTCGCGTTTCTTGAGCTGTTCGCGTGTCTTTTACTTTTTGACCCCATTTCTCTATCTTTTTTTAAACCAATTGTAATTTATCCACTGCCATCTTACTTAACTTCTTTTTCAGAGTCTCGTTTTCTTTTCTTAAATCTTGTATAATATTAATTAACATTTTCCGTCTTTTTTGTTCTTTGTACCTTATGCGTCTTATTTTCGTAGCTGGTGAATTTAAAGGATCGTCCTTAGCTGTAGTCGTTTGTGTTGTCTTTTTAACTGATGTATCTTCATGGTTCTGATGTTCAAGGAGTACTACTTCTGATAACTTAGTTTCATTTATCTTACGTTTTTTATCTTCCCTGTACCTCTTTGATGCTTTGACACCATTTTTCCTTTGATGCCTTTGATCCCTTGGTGATTTTTCATCAATAGGAATAACTTGTCCCTTTTCTTTCTTTTTTATATCCCGTAGTCGTTCTTTTTCTTTTTCTCTTTCGTACATTTCTAGATCATTTTTAAGTTCTGAGTACCTCTTACGCTTGTTGGCTGAACCTATAACAATATCTTCTATGTTGCATAAAGGTACATGTTCGAGATGAGCTGCAGTCCGTCTTGGACTTAATTGTTCCACTTCACAAATCACATTAATAAGTGAATGGTCACTCATTGGTGTTGCTGTGGGCTATCTTATAGATAAAATCACACGAAAGTAACAAGAAGCAAACATAATAGTCATTACCGGTATTCACTAATCATTTCCGTCTCTAACATTTTATTGGAGATGATCTTACTGGAAATGACATGTTTTGTTTTAAGTCGAAACATGCTCTTAAAATACAGTATCAACGTAATAATAATAACCTCAAATGACACACGTGAACAGTCGGAATATATGCGAAAAGAAATAGATAAATGTATTCGTTACTTACACTTTAATCCTTCCTTTTGGAAATGATGTGCATGCGTGACAATCGTCTTACGTAACTTTTTAACAATATATTTTGAGAGCCAATTGCACTGCTATCACGCGTCCACTTGCTCGGCGGCTTGTTGGGGAATTGAGGAATGTGCGGGCGCGGGATAACATGTGCTTTGTGCCACAAAGTAAGAAAAAAATACTGTTTGACGAACTTTTACGGAAATGATGAAAATATCGTAACATTTCATGAATCATTTATTTAGACTTAATTTGATAGTTCACTTTCAAAAGCTTCAGCAGTAATCCATCTTTGTTTTATAGTTATGATAAAGCAATTTTCAAAAACGCACCCTTGTTACTCTTTTTGCTATTATTTTGATATTTATAGTTAGATGCATGACTTTTCGTCGGGTTGGAAATGATGTTATGTGCGTGTTTTGTTAATTTCCTGAAAATACGTAATGTTCCCGGAAAAAAATTTATTGGCGCCTATAAATATAATATAAAAGAAAACATTTGCACTTGATTTAAATGACTGAGAACTATAAATAACGCCACAGTGATGAAAAACTTTTTTTTTTATCCGATTAGTTTATTTACCCTGCTACAATTTATCTGCTTATAAGCATCGCCTTAGCAACTGGCGATTCTTAAGTTAAGTGCAATCGGGTACAACGACTTTCTTGTTTTAGGGCTTTTTCATGAATACTCAGAAAAGCAGTCGGGTTTTTTAGTTTTTTAAATTACCGTTTTTTGTAACTAGATGTCTTTGAATGTTTCCCACACCACTTACCGCGCATGAAGGCATTTTATGCTTTATATATTGCGTAAAAAATTATAACAATTTGTAATTATCTAGCGTGCACAGAACTAAAATAGTTACTAGTAACTACCACAGTATAAAAACGTACAGTAGGACCACGCCTTTGATCTCGTGGTAAATAACGACAACGTGTAGGCATTGTCGCAACAGCTAGGGTTGTCTCAATTAAACAATATTTATTAATTTATTTTAGATCAACATTATTATTATTATGAACAATATTTTTTTTTCAAAAATATAGTTTTTTAAACAGTTATAAACAGAATATTTAATGAATATAAGTAATAATGAATATGTATAATGTATAAAAACCCAGTAACAGGCAAACACGATACCCCTTGGCATGATTGGTGTCAGATTTTTTTGGCTGGTCTAAGGGAAATGTCTATCGCGCAAGTATCATGTTACCCTCCGTCTTAAGCGCACTACACACCAAAGCCGCAGACCCGCCGACACAACCTATATGAAAATAACCATGTCGGCAACACGTCGCGCGTCGGCGTCAAGCGCCCGCGCGTGCTACCCGCCGACATGTTGGCGGCATGACGGCCGCAAATTTTTATGACACGTCTTCCGACAAGCGGCAATAAAGTTCCAAATTAGTTCCTCAAGTCGAAGCCGCCGACATGTCGCCGACAAAATTTTCCGACTCGTAATGAGTGAAGCCGACTAGCCCGCCAGCAAAATGTTGCCGACATTTTGTCGGCCGGTCGGCGGCGGCTTTGGTGTGTATTGAGATAGATTCAAAAATCTCTCTCTTTAGATTTAAAAATGGATGTCAATTTCGTAATCAGCACTCTAAGAAACCCCGATTTTGCAACTTCAAAATCATATTATTTAAAAAAAATGTGTCCGCCATTTTGGATTTCAAAAAGGATACCATTTTCATGAATTATCACCCCGAGAAATCACGAAATGACACCCATTTCATTTTATTCAAAGAATGGATGCAGCTATCTTACGTTACGAATTTTTATTTCCGCCATTTTGGTAACGTTGACAATTTGACATGACATGACAGTATTTAGACATAATATTAAAAACGGTGGGTCATACTTGCAAAATCGACTAGTACCAGGGCTTCCAAGTACGTTCACCTTTTACGTCGGTTTTTGGCGTCACCAGCGCCAAAGACCAGGGCTCAGGATACTTTCAATTATTAAAAAAAAAACAATATTATAAAGACACACGATAGCCCTGAAAGTTGTCTCCCGAACTACTAACACTGTAGCGTACGACGCAGTTCGGGCACATGAGTAACCAAATCGGGAGCGCCCTTCACGCCCCGCACCTGTCTAGACGTCTTGTTGGACAACTGTATGATTTAAAGACTGTGCTAGTACCGTAGCCTATAGGTACATAGGCTCGAAAAAGTTTCAAGCGTCGGGGCCACTGTATGCGCAATCAAGTGGTTTTATAGTTTTTGCACAGTATCATAATGTACCCATAGGCAACAATGACTGAAACAAAAGGTCGACTAGTAATTACTACGATAAAGAACAATTTGCTCTTGTTTTTAATAAAACAATGAACGTAGTTCCGTAGAAACTTTGTCACGAGATTTCATTTTAGTCCAGTAAGGATACAATAATTTTTCCACATAACCTTCGATAATTCTAAAGTTTTTCATTTTCTCTGGGTGGATAACTTTAATGAATCCAGTACTATGTACAAAAATGCTAACAGTTTAGAGTTATGCAATAGGTATGAAGTAGGTATTTCCTATTATTTCGCGTTAGAACAATAATATAAAACTTAAATTAAAATGCTTTACTGATTCTTTATTACTACTATCTAAACTATATATTAGTGAAAATGCTAACAGATAGGTATTGTGGAACAATGGAAAACTGAAAATGTCCCGTAACTCATTCAATAAAAAATTTAAGTTTTTTAAATCATCTCCTTTACGGGCATAGGTGTTAGTTACACCTTACAACAAAAGTTCTAACAACTAAGTAATATGCTGCACAAGCAATTGTATTTTTACTTTACGATATGCGCAATATTGAATTTAAATTGATAATTTTGCGCCTACATATTCGTAATAATAAACTCTACTACCAAACAAAAGTTTCAACAAATACGTGCTATGCCTTTTGTTTAATAAATAAAATACAACTTGGGTATTGCGGGGCGCGGTACAGCAGGTACCTACGATAATGCGTGCGCCGCCGCCGCACAGTGGAACGAATGTATGGGAGCGGTTGGACGTAGACATGTCCGAAAAAAAAGAGTAAAATTATGCCAAACTAATGATGCCATCTTATTCGATTACTTAATGCCTTCATAACTTGTGGTGATGAATTTCTTCATAACTCCCATATTTCGGGAGTAATTTGAGAAAATGTGAAATTTTACTATGAAAATGAGTGTATCGAGCTCTCTCCCTCCTGATTCCGGGCTTGTTTCAAGTAGCGGTCTCTAATATCATAATGCTAATACTAAGAGCTATATTTAATACTAAGACACATAGTGCGCCAAATGTGCACTTTCTGGGATAAAGAGTGATGTTTATTTTATAACACAATTTTTTTATTTTTTGTTTATTTTGTTGATTAAAACCGTTTTTCTAAAGGTTTACCTTATTACAATAACATTTCTGAGCAGCCAATTAGAGAAGATATAAGCTAATTAGGATATATAATTAGGGACTTAAGGTTTACATATAAAACTGATGCACTAATGATTACTGATAAGAACATTGCTATTATTTAATTACTAAATGGCTCTTAATACACTAATTTAGCATGCATCATTTACTAATTATCACAATAACTAATTACCTTGCAATATTTAACAAAGGATACCTGGGATACCTGGATTTTATATAAATAGGTCACTATTAGTAACTTTAAAATCAGTGTTGATTTACACCTCGTTGTATCCAAGCTAATCTCGCAATGTATTTTCCAAATTTTAATACAAATCTTGATATTCACGTTGCTTTATGCGCACGCGCACATAAAGATTTACGCGACTTTAACTATTTGTTCAGTGTTTTAAAAGATAACAGTTGTGTTCAGTTATGTGAAAGTGCTGAAACAAGTTTAAAAGACTGGTGTCGTCGATTTTGCTACCGCATTTATGCAAAATGGACACAGTCTGGAAGAAGCACAGATAAGTTTCGGAAGAAACATGAGATTTGGCTACAGGCTGCAATTCAATGGCCGGAATTACAGAATGAAAATATGGAACCTTCTACAGAAAATATAAGTGACGTCATCGAGCCCATAATTTCTCCTGCTAAATCTGATGCTTCAACTTGTACACATCCTAGTCCTCGTAAATCTTTTGAGGACCTTAGTAACCGGCAAAAAAGAAGACGCACTGAAGATAGTCTTTCATGCAGCAGTAGCAGCGCTGAAATTATGTTTTCGGCCGAAAGGGCGCTTCAAAAGGCAGGACAAAGCGATACAGCTTATGTTATGAAATACTTGACGGAGAATCCAGAAGAGGCCTCAAAAATCAAAGCCTTCATTGAAGGTAAATCAATTCAGGTACGGGAAATATCCCCTTTGAAGGCATTGGCTCTTTATGTATCGATGAACTTATCGAAATGGCGCTATAACACTCTTCGGGATTTCAACACTCAAGAAGGAGCTCTTCAATACCCGAGTTACTACATGTTGGTTAAAGAAAAAATTAAGTGCTATCCGGCCAAAGAAGATCTCACAGTTACAGAGAGCTCTGCAAAAATCAAATTACAAGCCTTGATGGATTTAACCTCAAGAAGACTTATTAGGTCGTTAGAAACCCCTGTTGATCCCAATCAACAGCTCGTATTGACCAGCAAATGGGGTTTTGACGGATCATCTAGCCAAAGCATTTATCATCAAAGGACGAGTGAAGATGAGCAAATCGATCTTGCTAGTAATTTTATGATTAGTCTTGTACCACTGCGGCTCGTCTCAAAAGGTGTAACAATTTGGGAAAACGAGCGACCATCTTCCACTTCATTTTGCCGGCCAATATTGTTTAAGTTTATAAAGGAAACCAAAGAAAATGTGCAGAGAGAGATGGCTGAAATCGAAGCAGAGATTGAAGCCTTAACTCCATCCACCATCACTGATGGAATTAGTGTCAAACACCAACTGCTGTTGACAATGATTGATGGTAAAATTCATTCCATTATATCCAATACAGCAGCTTCAGTGTGTGACATATGCAAGGCTTGTCCTAAAGAAATGAATAATTTAGAGTTAATCAAAGATAAACACGCAAACGAGGACATGTATAAATATAGCTTAAGCACCCTTCACGCTTGGATTCGCTCAATGGAATGCTTATTACACATTTCCTACAAATTAGACATAAAATCATGGCAAGTAAGGGGTGATATAGCAAAAAGGCAAGTTGATGACAGGAAGAAAAGAGTTCAAGAGGCTGTAAGAAGAGAAACGGGCTTACTTCTCGATGTTGTGAAACAAGGCAGTGGATCCACCAACAATGGCAACTCGGCAAGGAGATTTTTTGAAAACTACACTAAATCTGCTGAACTGACCGGAATAGATGCTATGCTTTTAAGAAAAATCTGTGTGATCTTGCAGTGTATTTCATCAGGAGAGAAGATCAACGTAACTAAATTCCGAGAGTTCTGCTTTGATACTGCTAAGCTTTACGTGGAGTTATACCCATGGTATTATATGCCTTCTTCACTTCATAAAATTTTAATGCATGGGCCAGACATAGTTCAGAACATGTCAATTGTGCCCATTGGTTTTCTATCCGAAGAGGCATCTGAGGCTAGAAATAAAGATTTTAGAAAATATAGAGAGGGGCATTCTCGAAAGCATAGCAGTATCTCATGCAATGAAGATATTATGCACAATCTTTTACTGTCTTCTGATCCACTTGTTACAAGTATCCGTCCAAAAGGAAATAAGTTTGTAAAAAAATCTTCTTTTAAGGAATTTTATGAGCTTACGGATTCTGAGAAAAGTGATATCGAATTTGTTAACATAAATGATTTAGCGGACATCGATTCTGAATTTGAATTAATTGATGATGATGATGATGACGAAGATAATTAAATGATGTTATTGTTTTAAAATGTGTAACTTAGTAAATTAGAGCTTACATCTTAATTATTTATTGTACTTTTAATGAAACTAGGTAATTTATTATCAACTTACTTAAAAGTCATACTCTCATCAGTTCTTGTGAATATTTTTGTTAATATATATTTCTGTATATATATATAATATATTTATAGACCTCTTAATAAGTCTGTCTGCGGTTTAAAGTAAATACAAATGGGGAAAAAACGTTTTTTTTTTTAAATTTTCATTTCCTTTTATCCCAGAAAGTGCACATTTGGCGCACTATGTGTCTTAGTATTAAATATAGCTCTTAGTAATAGCATTACGATATTAGAGACCGCTACTTGAAACAAGCCCGGAATCAGGAGGGAGAGAGCTCGATACACTCATTTTCATAGTAAAATTTCACATTTTCTCAAATTACTCCCGAAATATGGGAGTTATGAAGAAATTCATCACCACAATTTATGAAGGCATTAAGTAATCGAATAAGATGGCATCATTAGTTTGTCATAATTTTACTCTTATTTTTCGGACATGTCTACGTCCAACCGCTCCCATACATTCGTTCCACTGTGCGCCGCGCCGCCGCGCCTTGCGGCGAAGTGTGGTGACACTCCACTGCGGAAATGCAGACGTATTGAATGAGGCACGAAATCATTTCATTATCGTCTCTTCTCAGAAATCACTAGGTACTCTGTTCCGGTCCGTGATTTCGCCCGTGTGTAACTAATTAATCATCAACAATTATTAGAATCCCGTCACTCCCGTCTAAAAAATACTGTTTTGAAAAATACGCTGTTGTTCTGTTCTTTATTTCAAATAACTTAATAGGTACCTACCGACCAAGATCGTAATAATTATGTACACTTTCACTATGTAGCTACTTGTTATAGTGATAGGGGAAGTGCACAGAGACAGAGTGGAGATTTCGTTACAATTTTTTTTTCGGGATAGTTTTCCCGGGAGAAATACATTTATATGTATATACATATATATATTAAAAAAATAATTATATTGAAGCGGTAAAATAATTGAATTCAATAAGTAGGTACCTGTTTTTGTTCCATCATTTTAAAAGTATTAAGTGATCTCCCGAAAACCGAAACAAGAAATTCCCGCAAAAAAAAAAGATTGTCGTAAGGAAGTACACTTTTTGTCTCTGCTACTCGAAGTTTAGCTAAATACTGTCTTCCTATTGTGATGTTTGAAACATGGTGCTTTGCAATTTTCATAGAACACTAGTGCCTTTGGGTACAATTATAACTAAATTACAGTTTCACTTTCTAGTATGGCGGTCATCACTATGTTACGTTAGTATCTACTGCTCTGAAATATTACGTATCATAGTGTGGCATCTGCCAGCCTTCCTACGATATACTCCCAACACTAGTTGGCGATAAATTTACTATGTGTAGTAGGAAAGTATGGTAACGGCAATGCTGCTATTATGAATCAAGCTCCTGAATAAGGAGCAATAAAATAATAGTGCTATTATAATTTTTTATTATAATCAAAACTGTAGGACCAAATCAGTCATACAGCTGCATTTTGTCAATAGCGAAAATAACTAAGACATAATGCACAACACCCGAATATAAATAGACTTACGTATACGAATTAAGAAGACCAACTTTAACTAATATGACAGTATATGTATAACCTATATGTCAACGACCTGATTGAAGAGTTGAGCAGCACAAGAGTCGGATGCCATATTGGCGGTGAATGTTTAAATAAGCTCAGTTATGCAGATGACATGGTTCTGCTCAGCCCCTCGGTCAACGGCCTCAGAAAACTAATTTCCCTTACACCAATTAACCTATAATGTTAAAAAGACAGAAGTAATGATTTTCAAACACGACAATGGCCCTAATAAGGTCTTGCCAATTACTTTGTGTGGTTTAAAATTAAAAATAGTTAGTCAGTTTAAGTATCTCAGACACATCATAACGGAAAATTTAAAAGATGACGATGACCTGGAGAGGCAAAGACGTAGCATCGCATATAGAAGTAACATGCTAAATAGACGTTTCTTCCATTGCTCGAAACAAGTAAAATAACTCTGTTCCAGGTTTACTGTCAGTCGTTCTACACCAATCAACTTTGGTACAAGTACACGAAGAGTGCATACAACACGCCTCGTGTACAATATAATAACGCATTTCGGGTCATGCTCAACCTGCCCTGGCGGTGCAGTGCGACTGAGATGTTTGCAGAGAGTAGAGTAACCGACTTCTTTGCGCTCATGGGGAAGCTCAGGGCGTTGTTCTTTTCGCGTGTGGTGGCAAGTCAAAATAGTATTGTCAAAGCTGTTTTTCATACTGTGCATTTACTGAGGGAGACAAAATAAATGTACTCACCATTGTTACATTTGTTTTGGCTTCCTTGGTGTGAAATGGTGGGTTGCTGTATTGTTATTTTTCTTTACTTTGTTTTTATGTTCGTTTGTTTAGTTTATCTTTTGTTTAAATTATAATTTTATGGGTGCTAAAGTCTGAAATAAACGATTAATAAAAAATAATCATAATAAATTAAAAAAATTACAAGTTTTACTATCATAATATAACGAAAAATATTTAAGAAGACTATATGGGGGATTAGCATGGAAGCTATGGAAGGTTCAGCATCAGCTACAAATAATTGCTTAATGAACCTCTTTGTTATTGAGAAACAATATATACTTTATAAAAGCTTTCGTCTCTTAGTAGACGTTGTGTTTCATGTTGAATATTCCTGTTCTCCGAGGTTGCACCTGGTTTCATAATCTGTGCATTCGTTTAGTTAGATGACTAATTTGGACCTCGGTTGCAGAGTCCAAATCAGGTTCGCTTGTAATTATGTGTACTGTGCTGCATGGTTTATCTATGCAGTAGACGCACATAGCAGAACATTTCAATCCGGCCTTCATACACGTACAAGTGCCTTTGCAGGTTAACTTGCACTTGCAAGATATAACTTTCAGTATATCGTCAGGTGCGGGTTGGTCGAGTGTTTTGATGGGAACTAAATAAGGTGCATCCTACATAAGGTGAGGCGATACTTCACACCTGGACAGCTTTTGAGCCTGTATAAATCTCAAGTGCGTTCTTGTGTGGAGTATTGCAGCCATTTATGGGATGGCTCAGCAAAATACCAGCTTGCTGCCCTTGACTCGGTGGAATGCAGAGCAAAAAAGGCTCATAGGTGACGAAACGTTGGTGGCGGGGCTTCATGACCCCACTATCGCCCTTTTACTACCGCTTACTACTTACTTTACTATCCGCACTTGGTTGATATCCCGACCAGTCGTACTCAGCGCTACTTTTTTTTGTTGGGAAATCATCAAATAATTTCTCCCGCTCTGGGCGGAGTGGGAGGGCGTGTCAGACTTTTACTGACTAAAACCCACCCGTGTTCCCTCAGTTGCCTGTGTGCCAGGGGCTGCGGTATCTCTTTCGAACAACCCGCACCCCTGGCATGTATCGGCCCTTGCGGGCCCTATCAGTTGCTGCTGGCAGTTGCTGCTGGCATCTCTTTGAGGCGCGAGTGGAACACAACGCGCCGTTGACCCGGGCTTGGTCCTTACCGGACAGCGAGCTACCCATTACTCGTCGTCCGCAAGCCCGTGCCTACGGTGGCCGCGAATCAGCCTGGGATTCCCGACGCCCAGGGCGTTTCCTGCGAAGGCCACGGCTGTGAGGGCGCATGTACTGTATCTCCCTCACGTGCGCCGCCTCCCTCTTTGTGAGCATAACTGCTTCGCTGAAGGAGGCGACTGCTAGCCATGCACTCTCGCTCCGTACCATGGCCTGAACCAGGATTGGACGCGAGAGATCGCGGCCGCCGATCCCCTCCATGAGGACATGGCGGTGCTCCGCGGAAGCCGGGCAGACCTCCATCGTATGCTCTACCGTGTCCTCAGGGCGATCTTGGCAGTGAAAACACCCGGCGTTTCCTCCCGCCCTATCAATGATATTAGATGACTAATTTGGACCTCTCCAAATTAGTCATCTAACCAAACGAATGCACTGGGCACGCCATGATTGTGGCGGTAAATTAAAGTTAAAATTAAAATATTTTTTGCTCAACACAGTACATAATCATACATTTCTAGATGTCAAGTGAATACGCAGTCCACTGTGTTGCACCAACTCAGGCATGCAAAATTATATTAAACCAATAAAATTATACTATTTCATAAATTCACCTTAATATGTTTTACAATTTCATGAATAACTCAAAATAATACCATAGTAAATGTCATAAATTCAAATCAATAAGTATGTAATGTCGGAATATACAGGGTTATTTGTAAAACACCGGTAACCTCTCAGGACTATATTACTAATATCATAAACAACAACTTTTGTTCTACGACTTTTTACAAAACTTAATACATTTACCAAAAACAAACCTTAAATATTTCGTTGTCCTATGTAACACATTTCAACTCTGTATTTTGCTGTACCTACATACATTGCCGCGCACTGTCCTCGTAGTAATACTTTTGGGTTAGTAACTCACTACGCTACGGTTCCCGCCTTTTTACGCAAAAGCCAAATTATACCTACAATCGAACATTTGACATGGAAATAACCTTGATATTTCACGGTACCTATGCACTAAACACCGTAATGAAAACAAACTAACAATGACATCTCACATTTTCTGTAAAGTTACAACGGTATAGCACTTGATAAAAGTATTTTGTATACGTACGTTTGGGAATCGTATGGCGTATTGGCGACACGCTTCCGAAACATTGTCATCACACCTAGCTAGCATTCGCACCATTTCCGTGTACTCGACATTGGAATATTGATACGCCGTCATGTAAAGATAATTACGTATACGTCTGCACTGCCGAATTTCACTACAAGGACCCGTAATGACGCGACGCAAGCGCATCAAAGCAAACGAATGACTGAAGGCCGCCCGTAAATAGGTCAAGTTCAAGCGCCCCCGCCGCCCCCTACCCCGCTCCCCTCGCTATTGTCGGTACTACCTATCGCTTTCTTTTGCTTCGCATAGACTTCGTAACATTTAGAGCGTTGAATTTAAATATTTTTATTTTTGTATGTAAATCTGATGAATTAAAATATGATGAATTTTTAAAAGTCATAGAACAAAAGTTGTTGATTATGATGTTAGTAACGTAGTCCTGAGAGGTTACCGGTGTTTTACAAATAACCCTGTATAATGTCATAATTACTAAGTAATGTCTATTACAAATATGATAATTTTAATAAAAGTAAAAACAAAACGAATTCAGGTATTCTCCCTAATTACACGTATTATTATTAGTATTACACTCACAAATTTCTATCAGAGAGGTATTCGTTAATTGTGTAGTATGTCTTACTTATCAGTAGATTTTTGAGTTGCTTCTTAAATAAATGGGTATCTTTAATACTTAACAAAGCATTAGGTAACTTATCATAAATATGTCGTGCCATTTCTAGGAAGTTTTTACGGAATACTGCTTTTTTGTGTTGCTTACTGCTTATTTTATTTCTATGTCGCGAATTGTGTAGTTTTTCAAAAAGGTGGAAGTTTGTTTTGACAAATTCGGCAACCTCATATATGTATAGGCAGGGTACTGTTAATATACGGAAATTCAGAAAGAGCGGTTTGCAGCTTTCCGTGCTTTGAATACCGTATATCGCCCTCACACATCTCTTTTGCGCTCTAAATACTGTCTCCTTGTTGGTGGAGTTACCCCAGTATATAATCCCGTATCGTAATGCAGACGTAACATATGCATGACTCTTCCCCCGGACCGCCATAAGGTGCTAACGTGTTCTCAGTGCTGTCGTTATTATTAATAAATATAATTTAAAAGAAATTTTCTATTTAAACTCAGTTCAAAAAATAGGAGTGCAGAACATTGTAGAGGTATCGGTACTACGTTGTCAAACGCTACGTACGAAAGCGCTGTACGTGTGCGCCTAGTACCTAGATCACCGTAGCTGACCCCGCCCCGTGCGCTAACGCACGTTCGCCATCTTAGTTTGTTGACTAGCCACGCCCATTTTTCACGCAACTGGACTACGCAACCCGCCTGCCCCGCCTACTCATTAGCAGTGCTAATTACATCTTTTTACTCCTGGTATCCTAGTACTTATGGAGTCAACAATGAACAAGTCGCTATCAGAAACGGACGTTAACCAGTCGGAGCTAAATACACCCCCAAACTACGTGTTCCAGCGGGTAAAGAGAAGCCGAGACGACATGGAAGACTCCCTTGATAAGCAATTAGGGGAGTTCAAGGAAGAGATTAGAAAAATGCTTCGTCTCTTCTCTGAAAAACATGAACAAGAAACTTTGCGTATTACTACTACTTTAAACGAAATCCAGAAATCTAATAACAAAATAGAGAGCTCAATTGCTTATCTTACTGCCCAAAATGAAGACTTTAGAATTAAAATTGAGCAACTAGAAAGCCAGGCTAAAGAAGACAAAAATTACATCAAAATTCTAGAGGATAAACTTGAAATGATGCAAATTAGCAATCAGAAGAGCAATTTTGTAATAAAGAATGTACCTAGAAGAGCAAACGAAACTAAGGAAGACCTGATTGAAATGGCTATGTCTCTCGCTAAAAACCTAGACTGCAATTTCACAAAACACGATATAAAAGACATATATAGAACACGTGCGAGAAACAGTGAGATTAATGACACGCCAATAATTGTTGAAACCGGCTCGACCCTAATTAAGTCGGAAATTATGAAAATGGGTAAGGCATTTATTATTAAATTTAAATCCAAGCTATGCTGTAAGCATCTAGGATTTAAATCGCAGGAGGATACTCCTATCTTCCTCTCAGAGCATCTTACTTCAAGGGGTTCCCGCTTGCATTTCCTTGCTCGGGACTTAACTAAATCTGGTGAATTTAAATTTTGCTGGACCGCTTATGGGAAAGTTCTATTAAAGAAAGACGAACATTCGCCGACCATAACTGTCAGAAATGAACAACAGATTCATCAGCTGAAAATCAGTAAATGACTAAGATGTATCGATTTCCTAATAAGTCTTAGTTGGTTACTACGGAAAGATATCATGTTATTGTTCTGTTTTTTTATGTATTTGCCTACTTTAACTAATTTGCTGAGATCACCTCTGTTTTGTTACCATATAATTTCTCATCGATCTTTTCTCTTTGTTTGTGTATACACCTTTAATTTAAATCATAAAAAGAATAACCACTCACAGACATATTACTTATATACTAACTTAGCTAGTTCTTTCGTTACTACAAACTCATTCTGCGTACATATAAATTTCTATAATTATTTACTTGCACTCACAACATACATGATCCACTTACTTATACCTACTCAAAACATACCACAAACGTTCATTCCACACTTAACCACACTACAAAAATACACTACAAAAAAATGGTTTCAAATTCTGGATAAAACTGAGAAAACCCGTAATACGTTTATGTTAACAATAACACAACTTGATGGCACGTCGTTTCAATCGATAAATGTTATTAATGGGTGACTCATTGCAAACCCTTAATGATATAGATAGCATTGAAATTGCGCGTAGTATTGAATGTGTTTGTTCGGAGTTAGCTAAACACATAAATATAAAAATAAATGACTTTACTGTTGTCGCTCAAAATATAAGGAGTATTTCTTGTAACTTTGACGATTTCATACTTACTCTTTCAAATTTTAAGTTCGAAACCGATGTTATTATACTAACTGAATGTCGACTAACCCCTGGCAAAAATATCCCTCATCTAAATAATTACACGTCCTATAATACGTCCCACCATTTGAACCAAAACGATGGGGTAGTTGTCTATATAAAGAATAATCTAAAATCTAAAGTTAAGGAAATAAAATTATCTCAGGCGTCTTGTTTGCAGCTGGACATACTGAATAATATTGTATTATGCATTTATAGATCCCCATCAAACATGAACACTGAGGCTTTTATCAATTCCTTAAGTTCCCATCTAGATACTCTAGAAAGTCGAAAAATATTATTATCGCGGGTGACATTAATATAAACATTAGAACTAAAGATATAGAATCTTCTTATGAACACAAAAACAGAACTACATACCTCGACACGCTATCCCTTTATGGAATTTTACCTGGGCATACTCTACCTACCAGGAATGAAAACTGTTTAGACCATTTTATGCTGAAAATAAACAAACGAAAAATCTCAGCATCCATCGCTATCTTACACACTAGTATTACAGATCACTACACCACACTTCTATCCCTATCAAAATTAAAAAATACTCCACTAGCTAACAAAACTAGATCCACTGTGGATTTTGAGCAAGCACTTAAGTACGTGCAAGAAAGTAATCTAGCAGATTTACTTTTTTGTAATGATCCTGAAACTCTAACTAATCTACTAGTAAACAAACTAACTGATTCCATCAACAAAAGTACTATTCTAACTAAAATCCCTAACAGTAAGCGCATTATAAAACCATGGATAACCCCAGGTATTTTACGTTGTATTAAAAATCGTAACAACCTTCAAAAACATAATAAAAAAAATCCATACAACGACATATTAAAGATAACGTATATTAGATATAGAAATTACTGTAATAATCTTATCAAAAAATTAAAACGAAAATATGAAAGAGAATTAATTACTAAATCAATTGCTAATAATAAATTACTTTGGAAGAACATCAAAACTATAACTTACACAAATAAACCAAACAATTGCAGTACAGACTTACTAAATATAAAATCTACTCCTTTAGAATCCGTTAACTATATTAACGAATATTTTGCGAACATTGGTAAGAGCCTTGCTGAAAAAATCCAGCCAACTTTAAATTATGACCAAAACGACCTCTGTTTACAACGAGCTCAACCGAACTCCTTCGTAATGTTAGACACTGACGATGAGGAAGTGAATCATATCCTAATGAGTCTCAAATCTGACAGTGCATCTGGTTGGGATAATGTTTCTACTGCGTTTCTAAAATATATAAGAAAGGAGGTTATTCCCATAATTACACATCTTGCTAATCTTTGCTTTGGTAGGGGCGTCTTCCCGACTTCCTTAAAACTGGCTATTATTACGCCAGTGTACAAGAGTGGGGACAGAGACGATGTCTCTAATTTCAGGCCCATTTCCGTATTACCTTCTTTATCAAAAATAATAGAAAAGCTTATCAATATAAGGCTTTTAACATACTTAAAAGATTTCAACATACTAGCTGAGTCACAATTTGGCTTTCGTCGTGGGATTTCCACTGAAGATGCAGTCACTGAACTAAGTACTCATATAACCGAACAGCTTGATAAAGGTAAAAAATGTATAACTGCATTCATAGATCTAAAAAAAGCCTTTGACACCGTCTCTGTCCCAATCCTTGTAAGAAAGCTGGAGTGTATCGGAGTGCGCGGAGTACCTCTTGGCCTTTTCAAGGATTATCTCGTAAACAGGAAGCAGAGGGTTAGAGTGGGTCAGTACACTAGTGAGGACGCAAGCACGTCATACGGCGTCCCTCAAGGAAGTGTATTGGGCCCTACATTGTTCCTTATTTACGTCAATGAACTTTGTAACATAAAGGTCTCAAATGCACAAGTTTTCTCTTACGCGGATGATACTGCTGTAGTCTTCACTGGTGATACTTGGCAGAATGTTAGGCTTAGTACTGAGACGGGCTTGGCAAAAATCGCGAAATGGTTAAAAAATAATTTGCTTACATTAAACATCACAAAAACCAATTACATTTGCTTCAGTGTCTGCCAACGTACACAACCAGAAAGAGATTTCAATGTTACAATTCATAGTTGCGATGATAATAATCGCAATACCAATACCTGTGGCTGCTCAATAATCAACAAAGTACCTCATATTAAGTACCTCGGTGTTATTGTGGACCAGAGGCTATCATGGTACCCGCACATTGAGCAGGTTGCCAATAGAGTCAGGAAATTAAGCTGGATGTTCAGGACTCTTAGATACGTCGTTCCCAAGACTTCTGGTAATCATTCAGGCCATCAAAAAGATTTGCTCAGGATGATTTATGTTGCGCTAGTCCAGTCAGTACTTTCGTATTGTATACCTGTCTGGGGTGGTGCAGCTAAAACTAAATTTCTAGCGGTGGAAAGGGCACAACGCGCTCTTATCAAGTGCATGTACTTTAAAAAAAAGAGATATCCTACTGAAGACCTATTTCGAATTAGTAATTTGCTCTCAGTCAGGAAACTTTATATGTTACTAATTATATTAAAAAAACACAAGTCTCTTTCCTATGATGCTGGCATTCTGACAAAAAGAAGGAAAGATATGATATTAAATATCCCTAGGACAAGGACACTGTTTGCCAGTATGCAATTTAGTAAACGATCTGCTGTGCTATATAATAAAATCCATAAATACATCTACATTTATCCCAAAAACTACTATGAAAGTAAAAAAATTATAATGGAATGGATTCAAAAGCTTACCTACAATGAAACCGAAACACTTCTGAAACCTTGACATATACGCACCCTCACACACATGTACTCTCAGTTACACCTACAGGCTACACTTTCACTCACATATACTCACACACATACATACACCCACTCATGCACACACTCGATTTAATTTATGTTATGTTAAGATAATGTTAATTTTAAGTAGTTTTAGCATAAGAATTATACATATTGATTTTAATATACCTAACACGTCTTGCTATGGAAGAGCGGACTCTCCTAACACAGGCACTATTTGCCTAAAAGGAGGATCCAATCACAAAATTTTTGTTAATACCTATACTTGTGTTACCAATAAACTATTTTTATTTATTATTTTATTTATGACACGCCGTAACCAAAACTTTTTGATTTACCTCCTTTGAGAGATTACGTAAAGCATAGGAATTCCCCTCTTTTAGGAGTGGCTTGAGAGGCGGCATGGCGTCCTTACCTTCCGCCTGACACAGTTCCTCACCGGACACGGCTGTTTCGGGAGGTTCCTGTTTCTAATAAGGCGGGAAGAAACGCCTGGGTGTTTCCCATTGTGAAGATCGCCCTAAAGATACACTGGAGCATACGGTGGAGGTCTGTCTGGTTTGGGTGGAGCACCACCGTGTCCTCATGGAGGCGATCGGCGGTGGCAATCACTCGCGTCCAGCCACGCACGTGAGGATGCAGTACATGCGCCCTCACGGCCGTGACCTTCGCAGGAGACGCCCTGGGCGTCGGGAATCCCAGGCTGATTCCCGGCCACCGTAGGCACGGGCTTGCGGACGACGAGTAATGGGTAGCTCGCTGTACGGTAAGGACCAAGCCCGGGACGACGGCGCGCAGAGCGGGAGAAGTCATTTGATGATTTTCCACCCAGAAAAAATAAAAACCAAACGAATGCACAGATTATGAAGCGAACTGCAACCTCGGAGAACTGGAATCTTCAACATGAAATACAACGTCTACTAAGAGACGAAAGCTTTTTATAAAGTATATATTGTTTCTCAATAACAAAGAGGTTTATTAAGAAATTATTTGTAGCATTTTTTTTTTGGGAATTTCTTGTTTCGGTTTTCGGGACATCACTTAAGGGTACTTTTAAAATGATGGAACAAAAACAGGTACCTACTTATTGAATTCAATTATTTTACCGCTTCAATATAATTATTTTTTTAATATATTAAATACATATAAATGTATTTTTCCCGGGAAAACTGTCCCGAAAAAAAATTGTAACGGAATCTCCACTTTCTGTCTCTGTGCCCTTCCCCTATCACTATAACAAGTAGCTACATAGTGAAAGTGTACATAATTATTACGATCTTGGTCGGTAGGTACCTATTAAGTTGTTTGAAATAAAGAACAGAACAACAGCATATTTTTCAAAACAGTCTTTTTTAGACGGTAGTGACGGGATTCTGACAATTGTTGATGAATAAGTAGTTACACACGGGCGAAATCACGGACCGGAACAGAGTACCTATTCTCTATTTGAAATATAATTAGACATTTAAACAAACCTTTTTACAGTCCGACCAACCGATTTCGTTTTTTATTTCGTATGCTTATGGATGACATTAAAAGTGGTTACAATACCATCTGCTTACTGCAGATGCCATTTATCATGCTGCCAAAGCAATAGAAGTCAAAATCAGTTGAATGGACTGTACAAAAGGTTTATTTAAATGTCTAATCTTATTTCGAACGAAGTATAGTGATTTGTGAGAAGTGAGAATATTGAAATGATTTCGTGCCTCATTCAATACATCTGTACTTCCGCAGTGGAGTGTCGTCGTACCTCGCCGCACGCATTATCGTACCTACACCGCGCTGAACGCGCCCCGCAATACCCAAGTTGTATTTTATTTATTAAACAAAAGGCATAGCACATATTTGTTGAAACTTTTGTGTGGAAGCTGAGTTTATTATTACGAATATGTAGGCGCAAAATTATCAATTTAAATTCAATATTGCGCATATCGCAACGTAAAAAAACGATTACTTTTGCAGCATATTACTTAGTTGTTAGAACTTTTGTTGTAAGGTGTAACTAATACCTATGCCCGTAAAGGAGATGATTTAAAAAACTTAAATTTTTTATTGAATGAGTTACGGGACATTTTCAGTTTTCCATTGTTCCACAATACCTATCTGTTAGCATTTTCACTAATATATAGTTTAGATAGTATTAATAAAGAATCAGTAAAGCATTTTAATTTAAGTTTTATATTCTTGTTATAACACGAAATAATAGGAAATACCTACTTCATACCTATTGCATAAGTCTAAACTGTTAGCATTTTTGTACATAGCATTGAATTCACTAAATTTATCCACCCAGAGAAAATAAAAAACTTTTGAATTATCGAAGGGCATATTTTTCTGGCTACTGGACTATTTGTGAGTAGGTTAGGTTTATGTTATGTTTTACGAAGCTATTCGCTCATCCAATATCGAGCCGTCAACGAGCAAATAACATATAATTTAATATTTGTGGTTAAAATTAAACTGTGGGTATAAGTATGACTAACTAGGAATCCGATAATCGGATGCATATTTACCTAAAGTTAATTTTTAGTTATGAAAATATGGAAGCGGCTTCTTAAAATATTTTTTGTACAAAAATCCTGGGTTACCAGCAACACCGGGAATGCATAACTAGTCAGTTGTATAGTATGGAAGCGACTTCTAAATGATTAGGATTGCTTAACTATTCAGACGCAAATTTATTAAAAAATTAACCCCGATGAAAATCTGGTACCTATACCTATGTACCTAGGATGTAAGTCTGTAAGATCAGGGGTGGTGTGTGTTAGGAAAAAAACATTGTTTTTTACATTAAATATATAAAAAATCGGTACAAAAGCGCATTCCGTTTTAGCCAACCTCTCAACTTTAGGTCAGATTATAAAACAAAGGCCCATTGCCCTGCATTGTTAGACTCACAGAAAATTTAAATAATAAAATGTTTGGACTTCAAAAGAGACCATGACCTCTGAGTTTGTTTCGGCTTTTCTTCTCAGGGAACAGTCAGCTAGGAAATGCCGGCGCCATCTAGTTTTTAAAAATATTGACGTGTAAAAGTGTCTTTTAAGATCTACTTACATAAATAAACATTTCATTTAATTTTATTTCATAAACATTTCATTTCATTTCATTTCAAGGCCGATAGACCAGACCGCGCGGAACACCAAGACTGAGGCCAAAAAACCAAATATTGATTAAAAACTCGAGTTAGTACGCCACGAAGGGTCGCATTGTATGTAACATACAATGCGACGCTTTTGTATTTGTTTTTTTGGCTTCACTCTTGTGTTCCGCGCGGTCTATCTGCCTTTGTTTTATAATCTGAGTTAGTACCTATGCTAACAAATAATTATACAGTGCACAGCACTGCTATAATTCTGTCACACGTAGTCATACTGCTAGATACCTCTAACGGTCTTCCCTATGATAGACTTTTCCCTGGCCCTGAATAAAAAAAAACATGCACATACATCATAACATCACGCCTTGCTACCCCAAAGGGTTGCGCAGAAGTGTACGTATAGTATCTACACTCACATTTCGCCAGTTATGTTTACGTCCCATGTAATAGGGGCGAGCCTATTGCCATCAACCGGGAACAAATAAGGACTCCGGTTTGCTACTGAGAAATTTCAGATAGAAAAACCCATTAACACTTTGCCCGACCTGGGAATGGAACCCAGGACCTCATGCTCGACCAACGAGGCACTCAAGAAATGTTTTAAGGTACTGTTCACATTGCAATCACTTCTGTTTTTCTTCAGGCCTCAAATGTCCGAGGACCAGGTGAGGCGCCTCCTCGAAGCCCAAAGACAGCAATACGAGAGAAAACTCGAGGAACTGGCCGCTCAGAGAAAACAAGAAGAGGCTGCTAAAGCCGCGCAGAAAAAGCGGGAAGAGGACGCCGCAAGAATAGCAGCTGAGCGGAGACAGGCGGAAGAGGCCGCGCGCAACTCAAATTTAAACTATAAGTATGTCACCACCTCAATAAACAGGATAAGTTTTTATCAAGTGCGCTAACTGTAACCATGAATTCAGCATATCATTCTAGACCCCCCAGCGCAGAATTCGGTAATCTTTCGGTAACACAAAAAAAAATCAGCTGTTCCATACATTTTGATCGTTATTGTACTTTTCTATGAAACAGCTCTTTTTTTTGTAAAACCGACTTAGAATTTCTGCTTTAGGGCGTCTATAGCATGATATGCTGAGTTCATGGTTACAGTTTGGATAAAAACTTATCCTGTATTACTGGTATATTTTCGCATTGTTACACCTTCTTTAAACAAATTTTCATTCGACACACACGATCCCCAGCGAGGCGTAGGTAGGGTTACTATTTCGTTTGAAAGGTCCTGACTCCTGACAAAAATCCTGTCCTCTCTGACGGTTATCGGTTTGTCGGTAGGAGACATGGTCACGGTTGGGCACTGCCACTTCAGCTTGCTACTAATTTTGTAACTGTAGACGTGCTATCCTATCAAATTCTCTTTGTTGAGGTGGAATCTCCAGACTAGCCCACGAAATGCAAATTTTCTAATGTTTTTTGCAATTTGCAGCAGCGGGGTAATTGCATAACACACCAACAGTAGGAATAGCTTTCATTTTGACAGTTCAACAGCATTCATTGCGTTGTTTACGTTGCTAAGTAGACCAATTTTTCAAACCTTCAACCGACTTCCGGAAAAACACTACAAAGTGAAAAATTACTTTAATTTCGGAAGTCGGTGACTTTGGATTAGGGTAAATATTCAAAGTATACCAAATTCACAAGTTCTAGTGCGTAAATAATTTGAACTTAGGTTTAAACTCGATTAAATATATGTATGTCATGGAAACCTACGATTTTTAATAAGCGCTGTATTTTGTCTTTTGAGTTTCTATGTTAATCATGCATGAATTTTAATGTAAATAACCCAAAAACTCATTACAGGGACCGGTTTCTTTACTAGATTTGATATATTTATTAGTATTATAGGAAATCTAGTGCTAATAACGTTAAATTGACGAATGTGTCGAATGACTTAATCTTTATTTGTTTCATAACAATAAACTGACCCGTAGATTTATAAATAAATTAAGTACTAATGTGTTTTAAAATTTTGTAACGGCGCAAAACTCATTACCAGAACCATGACGGTAAATCGAATTTGTACGACAAAAACCTTTGATCATACCGCCTTATAGTGAACTGCCACCCCCCCGCTCTTCAGTCGACCGGTAAACGTAACAGTGGAAGGACGTACACAAGATTTCGCACCATAAATTACGATCGATGTGAGTATTGACACTGTTTTGTCCATTTTGTGTTTCATTACAAGTCCGCTGACATCTTGATACGTAAATAAACTTGGTATCTTGTTGCTCAATCAATTCATTGGGTTCTGTTTCATTTTCATTTTTGAATGTGTAGATGACATGTACTGTTCATAGAAAAATGTAAAATAACTTAAAAGTGCATAATTTTCATAACCGTGTCGTTCATTACCGTCGTTTACCGTAACCTTTTTGAGGTCACGGTAATGAATGAAAAATACGGTAATTACTCAACTTCTATTTAATACTTTTTAAAATAAATATTTTTTCAAGCGGTTAGGAAATTACTATTAAATATTGTAGCTAAATAAATATGTTTAATATTTCAGTTAAAATGGCATGCCCTAAGAAGACAAAAGAGGAAATTTTAGCTAGAAGAAGAATAGCTAAGCGTGAACGCTACGCTGCTTTAAAAGAAAACGAAGAATTATATAATATTGAAAAAGAAAAGGAAAAAGCAAGATACTTGAAGACAAAATCTGAAAACAAAATTGTTAGTATTAAAGATTTAACACCACGTGCTCAAAGAGATAGACGTAGAAGATGGAGAGTTAATAGCAAGAAATGTATGCAAAAAGAAAAACTAGAAAAACAAATTGAAAATGTTGTTTTGGATAACGAAAAATCACAAGAGGAGCCTCACGTAAATGGTAGCAATGATCCCCTTGACTCAGTTCTATCAAATTCTACTATGAAGGAAACTGGGACCATTAATTACGAAACCGAAACAGATATGACTTTTAAATTAAAAGCAAAAATAAGACATGTGCGATATCAAAGAGATAGAGACATAAAAAAAATAAAGATAAGCTTTGCAATGTAAAAAAAGAAAACAAGAAATTGAAGAGACTTTTAAACATATATAAAAAAAGATAACAGATACTAAAAAGAATACAGGGAATTATGAAAAACGACTGACAAGAAAAATAGCCAAAAAATGGTCCAAAAACATTTTAACATACTTAAAAAAAGAAAAGGAAGTTGTAAAAAAAATTGAGTGCTTTTTTAATGAAGAACACAGGAACAGACGTCGGGACATTTTCCAAATTTGTTGAAATTACAAGAGCAAACCTGCCAAATATCAAAATCGTGGAAATCACAAAATTCGGACATAGACGAAAAACAAGTAATAATGCCTAAATGCGTTCCATCTTTTAAAGGAACCATGGCCGTCCACCAAGTCATTTGGAGGTGTGGTTCTGAAAGAGATCGGTTAGAAATGCGCAGCCGAAGCTGTTTCAGGTGTGAAGAGGAAGTGTGTCAACATTACTATCTCGGTATTCACAGCTTGGAAAAAGTAGTAACTACTCAAGTTTACAAAGAACCAACAGTTGAAGATAATTCATTACTGGTACCTGTACCTTCACTTAATCTCATTCCTGAAATCTATGAGGTACCACAACAATCAGGCAGTTATAGTCCAGAATTCATACGAACCGTATACCCGAGTAAACGGCGTAAGAAGTTGCATTCAAACAATATAATAAATCAGGAAGGTCTAGCTAGAGACAATAATATTTCCTGCTATGCCTCAAAAAGCCTCCACATCAAGGGAATTTAAATCACCAGAGAAGGTGCACACTTTATCTGCAATTAGAAAATTTGGCGATTGGCAAAACTTAACTTTTGTTGGTTCTGAAAGCAGGTCATACTGTAATAAGTTTGAGGAATTTATATCTGATTTCGATAAATGTGAAAACGACCCAGACGTTGATATAGAAAAGAGAGAAAATAAAGAAAACATTCTTGAAAATTAACATCGAGAGAAAGGTAAATGTAAAGGAAAAGGAGTAGGAAAAAAGACTCAAGTAAAATTGTATTTTTAAAAAACGTAAATACATAATTTGCTAAAATTATATAAATATATAAAAATACTTAAAAAGTTTGAAAAATACTTCATCATGATTCGACGTGGAAGTTTAAAATTATTTATTCATGTTGATTTTTGGTACATTTTATTTGTGTAGTTGTACTCTTATGGACTAATTACACTTATTCTGCTTATCAAGTGTGTATAGAAAATACCAGTTTTGTATAGAGATGGGTACGCATCCGACCAACACGTACGTATCTCCGTGCATAACTCGTGTCTCATATGGACACGAGCTGAATTGAGCTGAATAAGTAATTGGTCCCTTATTATCAAAGTCTGATTAGTATCCAAGAAAGCTGATTACCAAAAAAATTAATTTATGGAAGACTTATTATTATTTGTTATTTAGTCATTTAAGATTTTTGACATTAGGCATTTTGTGATTGCATTCCGAATATCAAAATCGGATGCGTTTATTAAGACATTGGAAGGCTGATTGTTACCAAGACCATTCAGTTATTTTGTTATGACGATTTTTTAATAAAACAATGAATGATAATCTAAGATACCTTTGTTTTTTTTATATTCACATCTTTTGGTATCATTACCATGTCTTTGTATTTCATCACCGTATACCTAAGAATTCATTACCGAGGGTAGGGTTCATTACCGTAGCTTGTCACATATTTTTAGTGGCAATAACTCTCAATTTTTGAACTATATGCGTGCCTTGCACCTATCTGATAAATAAAATAATGCCAAATATCGTAACGCAATCAAATTCTAATAAAAATTAAATTATGCTTTTCGTACAAAAATTGTGCAAATAATGTCGAAACTGAAGAAATACCCATTACCGCCTTTCAAAATTAAACTTATTTTTAACCGACTTCAAAAAAAGGAGGAGGTTTTCAATTCGTCTGTATGTTTTTTTTTAATGTTTGTTACCTCATAACTTTCGACTGGGTGAACCGATTAGGATGATTCTTTTTTATTTGAAAGTTGGTGCTTCCCGTGTGGTCCCATTTCGATTTCAAATAGATCTGATGATACGTTTCGGAGACAGACAACGGAACTCTTAAAAAAATAACAGTAAATAGTCAAAGTCAAAGCATTTATTTCAAATAGGCACATATAAGGCACTTTTGAACGTCAACATTTACATTAAAATAGAATTGATTCTAGTCGCCCCTTCCAAAATGTAGTTTCGTATGGACAAGAATGGGCAAGAAACTCCACCGTTACTCTTTTAAAATGATATAACTACAATTTTTAACGTACATTCATTGTATAATTATGTGTGAAAACGATGCATCCAGAACAAAATTACTGTACCAAAATAGGTAAAAATAATGAAATTGAAGCAATTACAGATAAATTAATTTTATAATAGACACATTTTACAATAAACCGCGATTGCTGCTATCGCATAAATATGCATTGTTTTGACCCCAGGGATGATGAAATTTCGAATTAGTGGGGGGGTAGGTACTATAACTAAAAAGTGAAAAATAAAAACTTTTTCCAAAAAAAAACAACCGGCTTCCGAAAAAACACTACAAAGTGAAAAATTAAAGTTATTTTTCACTTTGTAGTGTTTTTTTCGGAAATCGGTTGTTTTTTCACTTTGTAGTGATTTTCCGGAAGTCAGTTTTTTTTTTGGAAAATGTTTTTATTTTTTGACTTGTTTAGTTATTGTACCTACCCCACACCTATTCGAAATTGTTTCAACCTTGCATTTCGGGACACTTTCGAACAAAAAAAGAATTTTACAAATCCGTTTATACACCGTGACATTTTAGTCGTCGTATAAAAGTGGTCCATTGAATGTGTCCGACATAAAATACCTACAGGTGCGATTAAAAAATTGTTACCAGTAATGAAGATAGAATAGGTACTAGTAAAAATAATTAATGCTGTAGAATTATGAAACACCCTCCCTGTTAATAATGTTTACGTATCAAACGGTAGAAGATTTCTATATTTCTACCTACCTACCATAATACCATTACATTTCATCATTAATTCCATCTTCATAAAAGGGTGTTCAAAACTACATCTTAGTGAATGATATATTTTTTTACTATTAAGCAAATATCCAAAAATGTTTTTTTTTTTAATATAAATTATTAGTAGTCATTGGATACATGAAGTGGGCTGCCGTTGTAAGACGACTAAAATGTCACGGTGTATATGACGGAGTTATGCCCGAAAATACATTAAAAAAATATATATGTAAACATGTAGGATTGATAACCTCCTCCTTTTTGAAGTCGATTAAAAAAGCAATAAATTACCAGTATTCTTCAAAATGATTCAGATTCTGATTGATAGTGTCTTAGGCAACGGGGGTGCAGGTCAGCGCAAGGTTGTGTATTGATTAAAATATGATTGCGACCGTAACACGTATGTATTTACAGAATTACGATCATTAAAATCATCAATTCATCAATTCATCAATGCAACTCTCTTAAGTTCATTTAAACGTTCATTTAAATAATCATAAGAAAATTTGAATTTCGCGAGCTACCCTGGAGCACACCTACACCTTAAGACCACACACTACACCTTAAGATGAATCTAGTCTACATTTTTCCCATACAAATTTCGGGAGTGTAGGGGAAAAAGGGGCAATGAGAGTCAGGAGGCAATGGTGGTCAGCGTTCTAGTTCCTATACGAAAGTTGCTAAAGAAACAAATATCGTCCATAAAGACTCGTTAAGTGACAGCTTGAGGCCCCCCGCTCGCCCGTTCAGCACGCGTCCATCGTTTGCACGGGAAGGCCGCTGCGCAGTGTCGCGCCCATTTGATGTAATTTTACGTGTGCACAAAATAAGCGGTAAGTACATCAGTAGATGAAATTTAAATACTTAAAGTAGGTTATTGTGTGAAGCTTATATTATCGATTTAAAAAATATTTCTGGTATTGACGTGACAACGTCTTATAAATTGGTTTGCCGGGTGACACTTCAAGAAACTGCGTTACGCTCCGCTCACGTTATGCGCTCACAATGAGAGCGAGTGAGAGGTACGCGTCCCTTCCACTCGGGCATGGTTAGCCCGCCTAAGAGCGAGAGAGACAGACATAAATATTATAATTTATGTCTGTCTAATACAATTATTTTACCACTCAAAGTCGTTGTCACGTAAAACTTTCGCCCGTATACCGACTTTACAGGCAACCAATTTTTTTTAATAGCAAATTAAAATTGTATTTAATTTTTTTACAATTTTCGTACGATCGGGTAATAAGAGTCACTGCAGTGCGGGCAATGAGAGTTGACTCCCAATTTCCGCAATCATTGTAACATACCTAAAAATAATAATTCTCATTAATTACTGTTCCAGAAATTCCGAAAATACGTCACAGGTCCACAAATAAGGCTCAGTGGTAATCTGAAACACTGTCAAAAGCTGAAGTTTTCATGAGTCAAAGCCACTCTATGAGAAGTGCTGCTAAAGCCATGAATATACCTTTTTCAAGCCTGCAAAAGCAGTTAAAGAAGAACAAGTCATCGGGACCACGTCTCAAACGACTTCCTGTATACACAGCAGATGTAGAAAAGGTTTTGTCAGTCCGGATAAAATACTTATCTTCTATTTTTTATGGAGTCACATCGATTCAACTAAGGAAAGCAGCATACCAGTATGCAGAAGAGCTTAAAATTTCACACAATTTTGATAAGAGTACTAAAATGGCGGGATGCGATTGGCTAGATGGCTTTTTAAAAAGAAATGGCATACCTGTTCGCAAACCTGAAGCTACAAGTGTCAACAGAATAACGGCTTTCAATAAAGAAGAAATCCAACTGTTCTACAGACTATTAGGAGATATAATGGACAAATATAAATTTACTCCTAATCATATTTATAACTGCGACGAGACAGGCATTTCCACAGTGCAAGATCCTGGAAAAATATTAGCTCCCAAAGGCATGAAAAGAGAGAAAGAGGAAAAAATATTATACTCTTGTGTGCCATGAGCTCTGTTGGTGGTTTTGTCCCACCAATGTTCATCTTTCCGAGGAAAAGAATGTCTCCTCAGTTTGAGAAAGACGGTGCTGCAGGAGCCATATACAAATGTTCGGATAATGGGCACACGCTAGCTGCACAGGATGGGACTCGCCAAAAGGTTACGTACTTATGTGAGAATTGTTAGGCTAGGCTGACTCTCATTGTCCCCATAGTGACTGTAATTACCCTCAGATATGGACAATGGTGGTCAAATATGTTAAGTTTAATGGCAATTAATATATTATTCCATAGGCAATGAAACTGCCCGAGACTGATAGTGTAATGATTAAAGTACTTTAAAAGTTAATTAAAATAAAGATAAAGTAAAAATTGTGTGTTTCATTGTATGTCTTGCTTAAGTGACTCCGAATACCCCCTTTTCCCCTATTACTCCACTGTCCGACAATGTACATCAAAAATTAAACATGGTATGGTTTTGTCTCATTATTAATATTGCCTGTACGGAAACAGAATACTAAAATAAAAAGCCATTAAAAAGTTAGGTTAGTGGTTCTCCTCCTACATAGAGAACAGACCACAGGCTGTCGTGCTTCAGGGCTACACCTCTGGTTGGAGTTCTGTCCCTTCAGGTTTACCTCAAGGCTCCATTTTGGGTCCTCTGTTATTTATATTGTTCATTGCAGATATCAAACAATGCTTTCGTCATTCATATATTTTACTTTATGCGGATGACATGAAGATTCATAAAGTTGTGCGAGACATGTCTGATGCATATCAGTTACAAGATGACCTGTATAGGTTTGAAATATATTGCATTCGTAACAAACTCCAATTAAATGTCTCTAAATGCTTTCTCCTAACATTCTCACGTTGTACTTCTTTGATAAATTTTAGTTACACCTTGAACGATCAGCTCATTAGCAGGCTAAATAGCATAAGAGATTTGGGGGTAATCATAGACAGCAAGCTTCTGTTTGATCAACATGTAAATAGCATAGTTAAAAAGGCATCCAAAGCTCTGGGATTTATACTACGCACCACGGACTGTTTCAGATCTCTTAAACCGGTTAAAATCTTGTATTGTTCTTTCGTGCGCAGCCATTTAGAATATGCATCTCAGGTTTGGAACCCGCAGTATGAGACTTATAAGTCCCGTATTGAGGGCATCCAAAGAAAATTCCTACGTTATCTGGATTATAGGGCTCAGCAATACTCAGTTGACTACGTGCACCGATGCAAACGGTACCACTTCCTTCCTTTGGAGATGAGACGTTATATTGGAGACATGAGTTTACTGTTGGGTATCGCAAATGGTCACATTGACTGTCCTGAACTCGTTGCTAATCTGTCATTACGCACGAATCTGATGGGATCACGTCAGCGACCAATATTAAATGTACCTTTCGCAATGACTAATTATAGGCGGAATGTTTTCTCAAAAAGAAGTGCACTTAGTTTCAATAGGCTTCCTATGGACCTTATTGTTGACTTGTTCTGCACCAGTGTGGCGACCTTTAGACGGCTTTTGGCACAGTCATTTTTTATGGATAATTAACTTATCTAACATTAACTAATTAATACCTAACCCACCTACCTTACCTACCATATTTATTTACTAACTTGTATGTACTTTTTTATCGACTCTTTTCTTTAACTATATGTGGAGGCTTGTTATTAGCAATTTTTTTATATTACTTTCTTTAAATCATTGGTTTGTTAGTCTGTAAGCCTTCTTCAAAATAAAATAAATAAATAAATAAATTTTCCTTGTTATTAAGTTTCAATTATTTTTTACCCTATAAGTATTTCATGTTTCAGTTCATTTACTTATTCTATTAATGTTATATGCAAGTATGTGCAAGTCTATCTATTAATAATGCTTATTTGTTTACTCGCTTAAAATTTGGCTTCTCTTCAAATTACTTACAGTATTGAGAGAGACCGAGCGCCCTACAGCTATTCAGGGAACCAACTGCAGCAGACGGCAGCGTCCGCACCGCCTCGACCACTCTTCAACAATGTGTACCCCAATCTCGGCCCCTCGAACCCCAACTTCGGCCCCTCGAGCCCCAACTTCGGCCCCTCGAGCCCCAACTTCGGCCCCTCGAGCCCCAACTTCGGCACCTCGGGCCCCAACAACGGCCAATATATGAACAAAAACAATAACCCTTTCCGGCCAACTAATCCAAATCAAGAGTACGTGTTTGTCAATAAATTTGGACAGTCTGCAAGGTAATTTATAGATATTTTTGATCGATTAACGATCTAAAGCGATATTAACAAAAGATGTAGGGTCAGGTGGCCAACAGTGAACCACGAAAAAATTATACTTCTCTCATGCAGTCATATTCAAATAAAACTTTTTATTTTTATTTCTTAAATTCACTGTCTATTAGGCTTTAAGTTTCTTTATAATTTTCAGCTTAAAAACTGATAGATTTACAATTATAAATTGTTTAAAAAAAAGGAAAATTATTCACTATGTACACTATTGGGTACACACTGATCCAAGATGAAGTTCCCAGTGAAACACTGTTGGACACAGTGAATCGTGTCATAATAAAACGAAAGTTATATTTCAACTGTGCCCACTGTGGTAAGTCATCAATCGAAGGCTCATTAATTAAAACAAAAGTTGTTATCAACTTTTTAACAATGAAACACGGTTCACTGTATACCACCTATATTATTTGACAGTTGAGGTAAGATAAAAATAAAAATAATTAGGTTATGCTAAATACATAAGTACCCTAAGATTGCCAAATAGCTATTTTACATGTATAGTAAATACGGTAAGAAAATCTAATAAACCACAAGGAACAAAAACAAAACTCCCCTTTTTTACTTATTGTGCGGGAAAACAAATCGTCCCGCCACACACACGTCTTAGAGGGCGTTCGCCGTCACTCCCCGTGAGGGACACGTTTCTACGTGTCGATTGAATGAACCTGTTACAACTGTTTAAGGATATACTAATACTGGTTAACTGTGTACTGCTGACTCACTGTTCGCCACTTGACCATACTTAAGTTTGAATCTCATTAGCTACGTTGAGAGCCACGGACTTGGGACGGTAAAAGACTGATCAAACCGAGGCAAATCAGACGCAGGACGCAATTGCGTGCGTCGTGTGTTTTAATGATTAGGAAGTCGCGCTAGTTTGATCACCGCCATATAAGATGCGAATTCCACCAGTGAAACTAAATCACTGAACGCAATCATCACTTCTAAACCGCCTTCAAGAGATGTCATTGTCAATATTCAACAACAATTTTGACACTGACAGCTCATGAACGCGGCTTAGAAGTGATGGTCGCGTTTATTTTCATTGGTGAAATGTGCCCTTAGTTCGCACAACCGGCACGAGAGAATTTTGTCTCAGTTTGATCAGAGCTGAACTGTCCGTGTAGCAGGCACAATAAATAGTTTAACAATGGATGTGCAACTGTATACTATATTGTGCACTGGAAAGTCAATGTGTTAAGTACGTACGTCCGCTCGACTGTACACTAGGTATCAACCATGCTATACATTCCTTATACATCAACCTTGCTGATTAGCTAATCTGTCTAGCATTCGGTGTACAGCACAGTTTTCTTACGTGCATTTTGTTGTTGCCAGCTATAATAGGCACTCACCGGGGCCAGTCCCATCGGCTCCTGCGCCCCCTCGCGGGCCTTCTCCGAGAACTCGCTCTGGAAGCAGGTACGTTCCAAAGTCATACACTTATCATCATCATCATCTGCCTAGCGTTTTCGAATTATGTTGGGGTCGGCTTCAAGTCTAACCAGATGCAGCTGAACACACATGGAGCGACTGCCTATCTGACCCTTGAAACCTTAGAATGTACTGCTGACTTAAATAAAAATTATTCACTGCTATGGACAGCCAAAACCAGTTAGTCTGGAACTGTCCAAAAGCATGAAACTAAGCACAAAAGTTCATATTTAACGAAGGTGAGCACTACGGAAGGATTTTTGTAAATTCACCCCTCTAATGTTTATTTATAAGTATGAGATAAAAGTTTGTAATTATAGAAATTCGACATTTTGCCGATGGGAAATCACATCGGGCCGTGCGATCGTGTATAGAAATCATCAACATTTAAATTGCCCTATGAACCATGACCAATTTCATGTAATCGTGACATTTGAGGCCAATTCCAACTTGGAGAGTTGTATTGATGATTTTAATGATTATAATTCAGTAAATCCTTAATATTTACGGTCACAAATCATATTTTAGTGAACATACAGCCAGCACCCCAATAGGGTCTTTTACTCTATACGAGAAAAAAAAAATATTGAGATAGCTTAGGCAAAAAGCAGTCGGAAAATGTTAGTTTTAGTTCATGATTCGTGAAATAACAAAATAAATGTTAAAATTCAATTTATAGATATAAGTTTTTTTTAATCTGTCATTGAACACCAGGAAATTGTATAAGATAAGATAAGATAAGATAAGATAAGATAATAATTTATTTATACTTCCGTCATTCCGCTGCATTAACTAATCAACTGGACAGCTTTGTACTTTTATTATTTTCGTAACCAAAGTAATTTTTATGGAAATAATAACTTACATTCAGGAACAGAAAACCAACGATAAGTAGAATAATAACAATTTTTTTTTTAAGTATAAACAATTACCGTACAAAATATCAGCGCATTTGTATACACAGCAAACTGACGTCACACCCACAGACCAATATGACGTCCACTGAGTCCAGCGTTTTCGTCAAATTACGCGCGAAAATATGAAAATTTTAAATTTAAATGCATTTTTATGGCACTAACCGATTAAATAAAAATGTTGTTTTTTTTTAGTGGTTTATTAGCATTTTAGAATGTAATTAAGACACTTTTTAGAAATGGATGTAATACCTTATTGCATAACACACTATCAATCAAAATCTGAATCATTTTGATGAATATTGCTTCATATGTTTGAAAAGTCTGAGGCCCTAGTGTGAGTTTCATTTAACCATCTACACCAAACGCAGTGAGCGCGTTTGGCGTTCCGATTGTTCCGTCACCAATCCAGGGCCAATCGGAACGCCGAACGCGCTCACTGCGTTTGGTGTAGCACACTAGGGCCTCTGCTCAACATCGTAAATAACGCAACTAATGTTATTGAACTGAAAAAATCGAAGCCATTTCTAATGTTAGTGTGTTACACAACTGCCCCGATAATAATAGTGACCTGCAAAACACAAAAAAGCAAAATGGTTTCCGTTATCTTATGGAATGCGCTAAAGTAGCCCGCCATTTTGAAATTTTAACGTAAATCCTTTTCCCGCCAGGCCGCGCAACTCGCCCCCGGAACGTGATGTGTTAGACTGCCCTACCTGCCACCTGAGATATGGCTTGAGAATCTTCCAGTGCGATAATGGGCATAGCTCCTGTAATGACTGCAAGACAAGAGGACGAGCGTGCGGCATCTGCAGGAGGCCTCTTACGAACTTGAGGAATTTCGAAATTGAGAACCATGTTGCTCAGGTACTTATATCAATATTGTTTTTTGATCTTACCCCTTATTAATGATCATTTTTAGGGTTCCGTACCACAAAAGGTAAAAAAAGGAACCCTTATAAGATCACTCTCTTGTGCGTTTGTCTGTGTCTGTCTGTCCGTGTGTCACCACCGATTTTCTCAGGAGTGGGTGGATCTAGCAAGTCGAAATTTATACCTGATAATGAGGTCTAGTCCCTATGAGGTGTATAAACATCAAGGTCCTGAGTCAACACGATAAAAAGAAATGGGCAAATTTAGATTTTCGCGAAAACTTGTAAGTACCAAAATTTACCTTAATTTTCAACTTTTATTTTTCGGAATATTCCCTTTACTTGTGCTCTTGTGCTATAATACCTTGCTTTTAACCAAAATTGACAATTCTAGGTCAAACGGAAGTACCAGTTTTAGGTCGAAAACCTATATGGTAGTTCCCGTTGACCCTAGAATCACGAAATTTGTCAAAAAGTGTTGAAAATTAAGGTATATTTTGGTACTTACAAGTTTTCGCAAAAATCTAAATTTGCCCATATCTTTTTTACTATAATATGGTACCTACAAATTTGTACGGAACCCTCGGTGGTCGAGTCCGCCTCGCACTTGTCCGTTTTTTTGGACCATACCTCGTGGAATCTCTCTGTTTATGGATATATTGAAGGTCAAGTTCTCCGACTTTTTTCGCAATTTTTTAACGAAACTAAGTTTTAACTAAACTTACTTTAAGATCCCTGTACCGTACAGTTTGTTTTACGTGATATACATTGTACAGTACCGTATAAACAGCAATTTTAAACAATAAAAAACAACCGACTTCCGAAAAAAGACTACAAAGTGAAAAATAACTTTAATTTCAGAAGTCGGTGACTTTGTATATGTATTTTATTTTTTGTCACCGCCTTCCGAAATTCAAGTTATTTTTCACTTTGTAGTGTTTTTTCGGAAGTCGGTTGATTTTTTTGGTAAAAGTTTTTATTTTTCACTTTTTTAGTTATAGTACCTACCCCACTAATTCGAAATTTCTTCAGCCTTGGGGTCAAAACAATGCATATTTACGCGATAGCGCGGCAATCGCGGTTGATTTACTGTTATATTTTTAAGAGTTCCGTTGTCTGTCTCCGAATCGCATCTTTAGATGATTCTATACATGGGTAGGCAAAGTAATTAACATTACGTTATAGAACTGTATCAAATAATTCGTCATATGTCAGCTAGCCATGCCAATGTACCAACAAATAAAATGAAAACTTAACTAATTTAAAGCAGCTGAAAATATAGGAAGTTACCTAAATTGTTTCTTTTTTTGCACCTGGCAACAGAAGTTGCAATAGTTCGGGAAATCCCAATGGGGCATATTACATTGGTCAATATTATCATGATCCTAATATCGCAATATTGCAAGTACCTATTACCACGATACCGCGATACAGAGTATTTATTACACCATCAATATTACCACGGTATCGTGATAATATTGAAAATGAAAATGCCCCAATGACATATCGTCGCTTAAATATTACAACACCGCGAATAAGCCTTTTTTTAACTGTACCAGAAAAATAAAAACGGAATTATTAATAATTAACAATAAATAAAAATCGGATTGTTTCTAAACTAATAAGTGATCCTTAAGAAACAATCCGATTTTTATTTATTGTTAATTATTAATCATTCAGTTTTTCTGTTTCTCCGGGAAAGTTATGAAAAAGGCATATTCGCGGTGTTGTAATATAACCGACAGTATGTCAAGATTAAAGGTAAAGACCCGCCAGGGGTCGTTTACAGTTTTATTAACGTTAACCTTTACTCAATGAACCATCCTAATAAGAATGAACATGATGAAGTCAATCTGGAAATTAGAAAAGCATTTTTTTTTTACATTTCAGACGAAAGCGCCATGCCCTCACTCTAGTGAAGGTTGTAAGCTGTTCATAAAGATAGCAGACATGGAGAATCACGTCAAGGAGTGTCCTTTCAAGGAACAAGACTGTCCCCTCGCTGCAGTGTTCGGTACCTGTCGTTGGAAAGGTAAGAATTATTGATTTTTTTATTAATTGATTCCCAATAATTATAAGGGTATGCGTACATACATGCACACACAGACACAGGCCTCCTCTCGGCGAGAGGGAGTGGGCCGTAAGCCACCACGCGGGCCCAGTACGGGTTGGTAGATGTCACATGTAGTTCAAGTTTTTGGTTCTAGGACATGTCGGTTTCCTCACGATGTTTTCCTTCACCGTTTTGAGAGCAGTGTTGATTAAATAATTTCCACAAAGTAAAGCGACTGTCTGGCTTCAAACCTACGACTTACAACTCGTAACTCGGGGTCGTTACCACTGGGCCACCACTGCTCCCGTATAATAAAATAATTAAAATCGAAGCCGACCCTAACATATTTGAGAAAAAGCTACGCGGATGAAGAAGGGTGGATTTTATTAGGAAGATTAGATCACACTTTGGGCGCTTCATTGATACTTTTTCTTCCCAAAAATTTCAGGTAAACTGAGTCAAATATCGAGCCATTTCGAAAACGTGCATCCAAGTGGCTGTCAGACCAATGTGGATTCGGAGATGCATCTTACGAACGTCCGCAACAACAGTCAACAAGTCAGCCTCATCGTCCTGGGCACATATAACTTCCTTCTACATGTAAAAGTGTCCGAGACTGACGGCAAAGTCTACATGGCCGTTCAACTAATCGGTACGAAATTCAGCGCCGCGAAGTGGCTGTACGAAATACACGTCTACAATAAAAGCGAAAGTCGCAGGAAATTTATGTACACAGACAATTGTTGCGCTTCCATGGACAAAATAGAAGATGTTTATAATGCGGGAGAGTGCGCAGTTTTGCCAATCTGGCACGCTAACACTTTTGTCTGCAACGGTGTATTTACTTACAAGGTTTTCATTAAGCAGACCAATGAAGAAAAGAAGGCTTTCGTCAAAAATCAGCGCGGGAAAGGTAGGAATCATTATAATAAAAATTAAATTGTTTTTGTCTGTGAACGGAGAGAGAATGGCTGAGAATTTGACGAAATAGTTCCTACAATTTTTAAATGACCTTTTATTTGTCGCTGTCTATTTACGTTTTAAATAAAATAAGTCTCATTTTACAAATTCCGAGAAAGAAGTGTTACAATTCCAGTAGTACAAACGAATATTTTTTAGGCAATCTGCTAATTGAAGATAAATAATATTTTTGTAAACTTGTAAGTGCTGCCATATGCTTCTTCTCTCATAGCTGTAGTAAAAAAAAATATGATCCTGTCTTGGCTGTCGTGCAGTTAGGTAAAAAAATTTGCCAATCAGCATTTTTTTAGCGGGTCTGACTACCCAGAGTGTGTTGAACGAACTCACAGAGTACATTATTATATAACGAACTTTTAAAGTATTGTCACTCGTGAAGGTTTATTTAATGTTACCATAACAACGATAAAAGTAGGTACAGACGCCAGCACAAAAAGCTATCACAAACTGTCAAATTTTCCCAATTGAACATGAATCTCATACTGCCAGGGGTGCGGGTTGTTCGAAAGAGATACCGTGAAGAGGCACCTGGCACACACGCAACACGGGTGGGTTTTAGGCAGGGTTGGCATGAATAAATCATTTTGATTTAAATCACGACTTAAATCAAATGGTGTTTTCAATAAAAGTAAATGATCAAGAATGTTTAATTTCACTTTCTTTCACAGAAATCAACATAAAATAACAGATTTAGACTTTATAATTAAGTTACAAACTAGGGTCGTTTCAATCTGAGAAATCAATATCATTATTATAATATTTGAATAAAAAAACGAGTTTTCCAGCCTTTTCAATTCCCAGTCAGTTTCTTAATTTGCTCTGAACGATTCCAAGGGTGGAAAACACTCTTTCTACAGCAGCTGAAGAAGCTATCGCCCCAAAAAATTGCTTCACCACTGGAAGTTTTTTTGACTGTTCTAAACTCCGCTTCTCACTCCTCTGCACTAAATATATTTTTTGTGACGTCCACCACTCTAGTGGTGTCACATTTTTTACTATTTCTTCTGCGAACATCACACTTCTGAATGGTTTTGATTTTGACTTAAGCTTTACTATCAATGGTAGCAAAACTGAACCATCACAGTGATTTCGTGTTTCCTCCAACGCACTTTCGTCTTCTTCATCTGTCAATGTGAATTCTGTTTGGGATGGGTCTAATAAAAATGCAAAAAAAGTGACTGGGGCACATTGCTTGCTTATATCTCTTTTGAAACTTCAACCTTTGGCTAATATTTATTTTCCCCCACGTTATCGAGCTGGTTTTCGGGGCATTGGTCCGTAGCAAGCTTGAGTCTAGTGCGTGCGTATGGAATCCTTTTGAGAAGCAGTATTTAGAAAAAGTTCAAAAAGCATTCCTTAGATGGCTCTACAAACACTTGTATGGGTTTTATCCTTTCTTGTATCCCACTAAAGTCCTCTTGGGTTGCATAGGTTTCAATTCTCTAGAAGTAAGACGGTCACGCTATCAAATGACTGTAATATTCAAAATTCTTAGGGGGATTATTGATGTTCCTGACCTACATAACGAAGTCTGCAATCTATTTGTCCCAGACAATTACTGTCGTGGCAGAAAACACCGCTTACTGGCTGTTCCAACTTGCCGTATTGCACACTCCAAGTTATCTATTCCTCGGACATTAACCGCTATTAAATTAACGCTGTCCTGTGCGAATAAATGGAAGATGATGCTGTCAGAATGTTTGAATTTTGGTGAGAAGAATGCATGACTGTGTTAAATAGATTGTAGATATTGTAATGTGTATATTGATATATTTAAATAGTGTAATTGGCTTCGGCCGTTCTATTTAAAATAAATACATAAATAAATTAAATCAATTTCTTCAAATTTAGCTCCAAGCTTCTTCCAAGCCGTTACAGCAGTAGACAAATTTACATTATTTCTTTGTAAAGTATCCAATGTAACAGATATTGGCTTCAAAATTATTAGATAATCTTCCACTGACCTCTTCACGACCATATTTTCAACTTTTGCTCTAATAACAGGATCTATGACGTCCCTGTTCTCTTCACATAATTTTAGCAGCTTTTGCCACTCGGAAGACTTCGAAACAATCAGTTACAGTATCCAACGAACATCTTTTGGCAGCACTTATGCTTCCCTCCTTCCGCTTTGTACAAGCTGTTAGCTGCATGATTGTTTCGGCAGTTTATTTTGTATTTTCACAACATGCTCCTTTATACTGCTAATTTCTAAATCTTTAGAAAGTAAGTTCAACAAGTGTGCAGAACCGCCGTATGTCATTATTGTATCACTATTTTTTAATTCCTTCGGCATTTTAGCCATGTTCGCAGCGTTGTCGGTAGCAAAACTTGCAATTATATTGAGACTTTAATCTTTCTGTCAAACCCTCAGCAAGTTCGGCTAGGTATTCACCAGTGTGCGGCTTACCTGTGGTATATATCGAGTCAAAAAGAATTACTTCAGATTGCTCCGTCGTAATAGTGGCGCAAATAATCGGTTCATTGTGAACGTTAGACCACCCATCTATAGACATATTCACATAACTACCAGATAGATTAGACAAACACCGTTCCTTTTCTTCAAGGTATATTTGATCCAATAATTTGCCTGATATATCCTTCAGAGATGGTGGGATGTACCCTTTTTTACTTCTCGATGTTCAATACTTCTGAAGCTACAGTTTATAGCAAACATGGCCTTTGCTATTTGTCGGTCTATTGTTTCTTTTGTAGATTTTGGCGTTGTTACTATAAAAGAGCTTAAGTTTCCAGATAGTTTTTTTTTTAAGAGACGGTTCCGCGCAATCGTCGCCTTTTGCCCAAGAACCTGCAGATGAGCTAGGATCGGAAAGTGAAGCCAATTCTGAAAAATAAATGAATATATTTTACTTATGATGTTGTAATTTGTTACACAGTTAGTACCATTAAAACAATCATGTCTACAGTCTTTCATGTCCACAGACATCGAGCAGTTAAAATTTTCCACTAATCATACTGTTGTCCACTGAGTACGATCACCAAAATCATAGAAAAAACCAATTAGTATTTTTTAGTTTGTTTTGTAAATAAAAACTTTAACTAACTTCAACATCGTCAGTTGATTCCGGAATATAATTTTTGCACTTTTCGTAATGTATTTTCATCCTTGCAACCAGACCTTGAATTTTTTTTTTACATTTGTTGCATATAGCCCGACAGCTAGTTTTGATAGTGCTTAGTTTTTTGTGAAATGTTCCTAAATCCCATCTCTTTGGCGAGGCATTTTATTTATAATAAATCGGTCACGCACGCACCACAGCAATAACAATAGTAAACAAAACTGAACGAATGAATGCTTGTTAGAACGAAAGGAAGACCGTAAATGCAAGCGAAATGTACAAAACACTACACGGGGATTTCCCTTTTGCTTGGCATTCACATGTCGGACAAAAGGGAAATCCCCGCGCTGAGTCCGCGCAATCCCTTGAGGGGTCTTCCGTTTTGCGCAAAAATATAGTTAAATTTAATAAAAAACATAAAAAATCGTGATTAATTGGATTAAAAAAAATCGTACCTAGTTTATTCGATTATTTTTTTTAATCTCGATTTTTCCAACCCTGGACTTTTAGTCAGTAAAATGCTGACACGCCCTCCTGCTCCACCCAGAGCGGGAGAAGTTATTTGATGATTTCCCGATAAAAAAAAACATGAACCTTATTGTATTGTGATAAAGTTGAAAAACTAACAAAGAAATTTGACAGATTGAGGTAGTTTGATGTGCTGGCCTCTGTACCTAGTAGTGTTTATGTGAATTGGCACTTGTTTTTTATAATAAACAAGGCTTACATTCTTACAACACTGTAATCTTACATAAAGCATTGCCCGATAAAATTGTCTGAATTGTCCGCGTTTTAATGTTCGAAAATGATTATTATCAACAAGATGGGCGTTGCTTGGAAAAAATGTAGCAATTATCTAAAATCCACCTCTCTCTTTCACTGATAAGACATTATCTAAATTGATGTCATGTTTACGTTGTGTCTTATATCCTTGAAGTACAATTTGAAGCCAATCGTGTTTTCTAAAATTGTTTTTAACGAATGTTTTATGAAAATTGTTTTTTTTATATCAATTTTTAATTTAAAATAGAGTAGAAGAAGTGAAGATAATGATACCCACTAAAAATAGGGGCGCAATCTTAAAAATATTTCTTGAAAGTATTCCTTTGCCAATGTTATGAAACGTGGCTTAATCTATGTCGCCTGTTTTATCTATGATAGTACTATAGAGAAAGGAGTAGGTACAGTACTTTCTCAGTTTGTTATTTTTCCTCTGACAGCAACCAAAGAGCAGTAGCATTGAGAGCGTTCATTCCTTAGATTAAGTACCTATTCCATGCGGGCTGGCAACAACGCATTTATAATGGTTTTTCGTGATTATTTAAATACAAACAAAAGTTTTTTTTTTTTCAGCCAAGCACTAGATCGTTGGTATTTATATGAATTTTTAACATTTACTCTTTAACAAAAATATTTAATCGTACTAAATAATGCAAATAGAAAACAATTGACGGTATGTGGATTTTTATAAGTAAATACCAACATAACTAAAAAAATTGCATACAAACTTGAAAATACCAACGATCTAGTGAATGGCTGATTTTTTTTTTTACTTTTGTTTGTATTTAATTATATAACCACGAAAAACTGCCATAAACGCGCCGTTGCGCTGTCAACCCGCGTGGGGAGAACGCTCATAAGTTTACCAACCAGAATAAAGTTCACTGTGATGCTAAATCCGAGGTAAAACAACTGAAAGGGCTGCTACAAGTCTGCTTCTTTCCTTGAGGCTTAGGAACTTAGCGCCCTCTGCATGAAAATCCGTCTATTGGTGTCATTTATTATGCCAAATTCACTCAGGTGTGGTGTGAGACAAGTGTAGAATGGTTCCCTGGCGCGGGGAAAAATGTATTGATTATTTGATAAACTGTTCTAGCAAGGTTGAAATGATGTGCAACTTATAGACATTTTATCACGGACGACGTGTGTCCGTTTATATTTAAGAGGATAAAGATGTAACGGTTAATGCCTATGATTCTTATAACCTCCTTCCTATATACTAAACTTTGATAAATAGGAGGACCTTATAGGAGTCAGGCAGTAGTATATTGCCCATGTCATATTTAACTCGAAAAAAGGAAAAATAAGGGCTGCATTTTTATATAAGGAATGCTATTGTATACTTACTTGCAGTGTTTCCAGTTTTTAACTATGGAAACACTGTCAAGTGTTGCCAGTTAGGGTTTACCTCTGGCAAGTCTTTGGTAGAATTCGTGTAATACAACATGATTGCCATTGACAAAAATATTACTAATTATAGTTTTGTTTTTTTTTAATATTTTATAGTTATCTTGTAATCAAATTAAATAGGATTGTAATCAGTGGAATTATCTATTCAGTCGCAGATGATTCGGCGCATGACTGAGATGTAGTAGGTACCTAAATCATGGACCTACATCGTTGGGAGGCACGAATATCCGATGTAAATTTATTCGTACCTAAATTACATTTTAAGTATATAATCTAGCCTATTTCCCATTTGGGTAAGCAAACACTACAAATACGATGGGTACTATGCATCTGATGAACGGACCTTGGCTTTTCAAAGGACAATCACCAGTAGTCAGTGTGTGTCCTCTACAGGGCGAGGGCGTGATTCCGGTAGTTCATAAAAATATTAATATCCTTTATTTCATTCGAATTACATCATATAAGTTATATTTTTAAATATTAAAATATACAAAAAAAATCAAACATTTAAAAATATAAAAAATTGCATCTTTCCGAGGCACGGAGGAGTCTCAGTATGCAAAGATGGTCTCCCATCCACAGACCAACCCCGGCAAGCGTAGCTTTACCTGATGGATCGACCCGTGTGGCTGTTATTACCGGTTATTTCGATCTGTCTGCTTTGTCCCCTTGAAGGGAAAGGATCGGAGACAGATAAACCCAAACCACTAGACTTTCATTTAATGTTATGTTGCTTATAATGAGTGGCATTATTTTTAAGAATGTAATTATGTTAATTCTTCCGATTAATTTTTATGATGTGCCTCTAACGGCTGATTTTACCAAAGTCAGAAATATTTAATCCGTAGAATAAAATTTACGTCTGGCAATTCTACTATGGAAAATCTGTCAAAAATTGTAAATTTCTTCTCAGGATGACTTATTCTAGGTATCAAAGTTTAAGGGGACGAAGCAGTGTGACAGCTCGGATTAATCCGTTATTACTGAGCCATGAGCCCCTTCCGCGATACACAACTTTTCATCTCACTACAGCGAGGAAAATGCTAGGTGCAAAAAAAAAACAGCTTCAATAATATATAAAATTAGTGTAGTTTAATGAAGTATGATGATAGCATTGTATACGAAAACGTTTTCGCGCCCTTTTAATGTCTACATGCAATGAACAAATTGTACTTTTTATGTATTTTTCTCAATTCGGCTTTATGTACCGCTTGCACTAACTCTGCACGTCTTAAATTAATATCTGCGTCGCTGCTGGAGTCGCGATTTTATCAAAAAACAAACCAAAATTATGGAAAGCGCATTGAATAGAGACGATTTTTTTTAAGTTTTTTTTTTTTTTTCATGCAGTCGTCCAGCTGGCAAGTGCGATTATTTAAAAAAAATGAGGTTAGCGCACTAACATGAAATAAGTATTAATGCGTTTTCAGTGGACTGGCTGTATAGAAAATTAATGAAAGAAAGGTTCGAATTTTAAAAAGTCTTTTCACACTAGCGTATAAAATGCACTTTTGCACGCAGATTTCGAGTGACAGAATCTTTACGAGGTAGTGAGGTGAAAAATACATTTAACACTAAAAACATACAGTGGGCGGCCTTGTAGCTTTCTGCGCCTTTCATCATTTTCACGGCACCTTTTTTAGTTTTTTACCACTATGGGTTCCCTTGGTACCTATGTTTTATTATGTAAAATATTGCGATTGCTTAAGGTGGAAGCACCAGGGTAGCCCGCTAGCGAGGGTTTTATGACACAGGAAAGTCAAACCCCGCTGCAATCATTGTCATGACAGCCATCACTGCAGCGCATCCACCTTAAAAGGATTATTCCGTAACTGTATGACTCCATTTAATCTTATAAAAACCATTGTATTAATTAATCTATGTAATCAATTATTATTAATTATTAAGTATAACCAAATTTGTGTCGTTTTATTTTTAATTGCGTTGTTTCTTCATAATTTTCCTGTATTAGACATTACATTTTTTTTATTCAATAAAGCTTATCGATATCATTGTAATTAATGTTTTTTTTCATTTCATGCCCTACCTATATGCAGCTACCTAAGAACTGTGAAAGAAATACACAAACGTTTTTTTTTATATATATTAAGGCTTAACCTTAAATTACATCTAGGTACTTAGCTCGTTTTCTGAAAGACCCTATTCCTAAAGATAAACAAATATCTATTCCTAAAGATAAACAAATATCTATTCCTAAAGATAAACAAATATCTACGACTAGCTATTGCCCGCGGCTTCGCTAGCGTGGATGTCATTAATTATCCCACGGGAACAAACCACCGGGATTGAGTACTTATCCTATAATATAGGGTAATAAGACAAACAGTTACTATCGGCTATGTGGCAACAGCTGTAGGCGCTATGATATAAGCTGAAAATATCATAGTCGCTTTTAAGAGTGCCAACGAACGTAATTAAGTGTTGAGGACACGGTGGAGGTCTGCCCGGCTTGGGCGGAGCACCGCCGTGTCCTTGTGGAGGCGATCGGCGGCGGTGATCTCTCGCGTCCGGCCCTGGGGGCCTACTCCCTAAGCGAAATCCGTAGTATCGGCCGTCGCTACGAGCGTAATTAAGTAAGCGACAACGGAAGTATTTAAAAATAACTTTATTCCGACAGAGTTACAGCGAAACAGTAATTAATCAAATCTAACAAAATATTGACCTTATATACTAACTTAATTGCTAACGTAGTACCTGCACAGCGTGATCAGATTGACGCATGTTCTAGATAATTATAAATGCTGATCGCGCAGTGGGGAAATTGGGAAATAATAATCTAGTAAATACTTATTGTCTGACAAAGCTAATATTGGTAGGTTGGGGTTCCTTAACTCCTCCCTCCCTAAGAGAGGAATTATCCGAAGGTGTCGCAGACGGTTTCGGAGAATTTCGACAAAAGTTTATGAACTGAAATTTATACATTATAAAGATAACTATTGCTATTACAATAACCACATACTCTAAGATGGTCCATATACTAATTTCTATTGTCACTGTTTGTGTCGTATCGTCTATTTCACTAAATTTTGCACTTTGTAACACTTCTTTCACATCACTGAAGTCCACATTTCTTAAATCCACTTTCTTTGATCTTCTCTGAATGTCCTGTTGTAGGTCTGGCATCTGGATCAATGGCAGCTGGAAACTGGAAACTGTAGTGTTTGTGGTGGCGGCAACGATGACTTCGCCTATTTGTGTCTCGCATTGTTGGCCAGGTGTCACGATGTAGGTCCCAAGAATAGTGTACTTCAGGATTTCTGTATTGCAATTCTCGGTGATGATGAGATTTTCCTCTGAGTAAACCAACCATTGGTTGTCGGTTATTTTCTGTATCTTAGTTTTTTCTATTTCAATATGGTTCTGTATGCAGTTTTTGTAGTTGTTCTTCATCAGCATTATTTGTTCAATGCAGGTCTCGGTTGGAAACTGGGCTAAATTAGTTTCAGCGCAAAGAAATTTTCCATTTTCAATCTCAGTACATGGGCTTACCACGGGCATGTATTTCAATCTATTCACCATCAGGTAAGGATATTTGGGTATTATTGTAAAGGTATTTGGAGAATGGAATATAGGGATGGGTATAACCTTGTAATAATTATATGTTTCGTTATTTATTAGGGGAACTTCTAAAACAAAAACTAACTTGTTGTTATTTATATATGATTTAAGTATGATATTACGTTCTAATTTTATTAAATTATGTTTGCTTACTGGGTATATTGTTCTAGCATGTTTAGCAATGACTTCTAACGTATTATATAATTCTGTACTATTTATAATGGATTGGTGCAATGTATTCAGTTTGCTAAAGGCTATTGCCGTTTCAATCTCTTGTATGTTTTCGTAACAGGTCCGAAAGTTATTTAAAATTTGATACATAGTATTTAATATTTGGAAAAGTTTGTTAAACCTGAACTCATGTTCAACTAATTTTTCCATTTCATTGGTATGTAAACCCAAGTTTTTAATATTTGAATTTATTATTTCAGAGTCATTTACTAATTTATCAAAAGCTTTTTGCATTGATGATACTTTACGTTCGACCACATGCTCTTTGTTCTGTATCATTTGGATTTCTCTATCATATTTAATTGCATCGTCTTCATCTAAATTTCCTGTGATAGCTTTTACAAGTGAGCCTAATGGATTAAACAAAGCTCTTTTATTTCTATAATGGAAAGGTAAGATTTGAAAAAATCTATCCTTAGTTAGTTTAATAAGATATTCTATTTGGCTTTCTATTCCTACAGTTTCGTTACTAAGACTATTTTCCTTAATTTTAATTTTCAAGTTAATAAAATCCCGAATATTATTATCTATTTGTAAGTGTAATGATTCTAAATCTACACTTTTGTATATTGTCCAATAACTATTCCTCTTCACTGCTACTCCCCGCTTTATCGCTGCTATCCCCGGATTCTGACCGAGGTTTTGGAGGTCCAGCGTGAGTGTTGGCACCACTAGTACCAGAAGTACCAGGCACGATCTGTGGAGGACGTTTTACATTTTTTAAGGCTACTCTAGTTTTCCTTTTCTTTACTTCTACTGGGACTATATTTCTTTCAACTTCACCTATTACTTTCGCTTTTTCATATCGAGGTTTTTCTTTAGCTTTTCTAGTCCTAGTGTCTTTCATGTAAATATTATCGTCTGGTTCGAGTACCGGTGTCGTTTCGCCACCTTTTTTATTAATTATTTTAATTTTATCGGATTCTAATTTTTCTGTTATGAATTCATAGAGTATTTTAAGGCGTTTTCTATGATCTAACAATAATTTCTGAGTTAAGTTCTTCTCTCTATCCACGTTAAATACATTATCGGAATAAGTGTGACCAAATACTAGTTCAAAAGGCGTAAAATCTGTTGCTGAATGTATGGTGTTGTTATAAGCCATGATGGCATAAGTCATAACTGATGCTGCATCTAAATCGCTTTTATCGTATTTTGCTATACGATAAATCTCAATAATGGTAGAATGAAACCTTTCTACTATTGCCATTGAACTGGGATTATTTGGCGTCCCAATATGAAGTTCAATTTTGTAAAAGCTTAACATTTCTTTAATCAAAGTATTGTTGAATTCTGTACCGGAATCGCAACTAATTTTCCTAGGCAGACCATACATGCTGAAATATTTAATCAATGCCCTAACTATCTCTGGTGTACTCCTATTCGGTACCTCTATGGCTTGTGCTATTTTACTAAATGCATCCACTATAGTTAAATAATATTTCCCTTCAATATATAATAAATCCATAAAAGCTTCCTGAAAAGGGGCATCCTGGGTTTGTGTTAACTGAATGTGGGGTTTAATCGGCTTTCTATCATATTTCATGCGTTTACATGTTTCGCAAGCATTTATGATTGCCGTGACTGTCTCTTTCATGTTTGCCCACCAATAATGTCTTTTAAGTTTGGTTAAAGTTTCTTTAATACCTCTATGACATGTTTTCCCGTCGTGGTATTTTAAAATAACTTCTTTTTGATCTTCTTCAGATCCTGTCAAATTTATAACTCTTTCTGTACACTCGGTTAACTTAACTGAATCCTTTTTAAATAACTTAATTACCATGTTTGAAAAAGTTTTTCTAAAAGATGTGTGTTCGAAGTATATAAAGTACTTATGTTTTGGATCAATATACTCTTTCAAAAAGTCTTTAACTAATATATCGTTATTTGTCGGTAAGTGAACTTCGAGAATTTTTTGTTTATTATTTGAAATATCTTTTACGTCTAATTTATTTTTAAACCATGAATGAATTAAAATCTGTTTTGGTTTAGTATCGACAGCTTCGTTTAAACTAGGAATGCCTTCGTGTTCTCTATTTGAAACTGAGTTGGCAGTGACCCCATCATCAGAATCCGAAAGTTCTATCGTTTCTATTGGAGTTTCGGGGTCTTGCAATTCGTTTTCTATAATTTTTTGTATACGTTCCTGCCTATCTCCTATATTTACGAATATTGAATCTAAATCGTCGTCAATTGCATTAATCTTAATCCTAGATAAAGCATCTGCATTCGTGTTTTGAGGGCCTTTCTTATATTTTATTTCGAAATCGTACTCTTCTAACCTTAACCGCCATCGCGTGAGTTTACTATTGGGCTCTTTCAATGAATACAGCCAAGCTAATGGTCTATGGTCTGTAAATATGGTAAACTTATTACCATACAAATACGGTCGAAAGTGCTTAACTGCCCATATTATGGCTAAAAGTTCCTTCTCGATAGTGCTATATTTTACTTCTGTGTCGCTTAAGGTTCTACTAGCATAGGCTACAGGCTTATCTGAGCCTATCGTTCCTTGTGACAATACAGCCCCGATCGCAAAATTGGATGCATCCGTGGTTAAAATAAAAGTTTTACTAAAGTCAGGAAATTGTAACAAAGGTGCATTTGTTAAAAGCTTTTTACATGTCTCAAAACATTCTTTATATTCCCCATTAATTACAATTTTGCGACCTTTCTTTAAACAAGCTGTTAATGGTCTAGTTATTTTGGCAAAATCTTTGATAAATTTCCTATAATAACCGATTAGTCCTAAAAAGCTTTTAATCTGTGTAACCGTTTCCGGTATAGGATACCTAAGAATAGCGTCTATTTTATCATTATTTGGTTTCAAACCTTCACTTGTAATAGTATGCCCTAGGTAGAGTACTTCCTTTCTAAGAAAATGAGACTTATCTAATTGAACTTTTAAATTTGTTTGACGGAAGCGGTCAAAAACTGCTCTAAGTTTTTCTACATGTTCAGGCAAGCTTTTAGAAAAAATAATGACGTCATCGAGATATATTAAGCAATGTAAGCCTTGAAGGCCTCGTAAGACGTTATCCATCGCTCGCTGAAAAGTTGCGGGTGCGGTCTTTAACCCAAACGGCATTCTGTTAAATTCATAATGACCTGAAGGTGTGCTAAACGCAGTTTTAGCTCTATCTTTCTCCTGAACCTCTAATTGATGGTACCCGCTAGCTAAGTCGAGAGTTGTAAAGTATGTACTATTACCTAGCATGTCAAATAAATCGTTAATGTTGGGCAAAGGGTATTTATCATCAATTGTGATTTCATTGAGCCGTCTATAGTCAACTACCATCCTCCATTTTTGTTGGCCTGACGCGTCTAATTTTTTCGGCACTAAATGTACGGGAGCACTCCAGGGAGAATGAGATTCCTGGATAATGTTATCCCTTAACATTTTCTCGACTTGACTACTGATCTCTTTTGTTTGAATAGGTGGCAATCTATGTGCCTTAACGTTTATTGGGTCTTCATTTTTTGTTCTTATTCTATGTTTAACCTGATTTGTGAAGGTTAACGGAATATTTTCACAATAAAATATATCTTTGTATTCTTTACAAAGTCCCTCAATAACCGTTCGTTCTTCTGAATTCATATGATCTAACTGTAATTTGTCTAAATTCTTTGTTAGCAAGCTGTCCACTTCTATATTATTATCTATGAAATTAACACTAACAGATGGGTCCTGTATGTATGGTTCCACTTGAAAAGGTCCCGTAACTACTAATTTTACCTTCGCTAACAACTTCGAAGGGTTCATACTGTAAATAATTTTTAAAATATTTATTCGCTATATACGGGCTTATAAACGATCTAACACTCCCCGTATCTATCATAAAAACTGCCTTTAATTCTGGTATAACTATATGTGGTAAATTTAAGCGTTTATTACAATTTATTTTTATTCGTTCTCTAGGGTAGAGGCCGTTATGCAAAAATTTCCCGCCCCGGGTTCTTCAGGAGAAAATTCTTGGCACTCATTGTACGAATAACTTGAACTCTGTTCATTATTATTAGAATTATTTATGTAATTAACACGTCGTGAACTTGCAGTACGCATGGTGACATCAGTATTCGCACCCGACGTAGATGCTTGCGCTGCAAAAGACGGCGTGCTCGGTGCATGTGCCGCGAACTGTTGGTTCGGTTGTGCAATCGGAACAAATGACCTACTTGACTGCGTTGACGCATTATTGTTGTTTGTACGATTAAAATTGTCTTGATTTCTTTGAATATTATTATGTTGTTTATAATGTCTGGGCTGATGCGAATTGTTCGGTGTAAATGTGCTGTTTGTAGCACTATTCGGTACATGTGTACTTGATATGCTATGTGAATCTTTCTTTTGATTATTAGATTCAATTGCATTTTGGTTATTTGGCAAATTGGGTCTGTTATTTCTGCTAAAATTGCGTCTGTCGTTTGTTTTCGACTCATAGACTGCCTGGAAGTTTTGTTCTTCTAAAACTATTTTTAATGCATCCTCTAACGTTGTGACGTCGCGCAAACGAACTAATCTAACTAAAAATGGCGGTAAATTAAACAAGAAAGCATTCATTGCTCTGTTACTATAAATGATTTGCTTTGCCTTACGTAGAGATTCATCAATGATAGTTTCTGATATTTTAGCAAATAAAACACTTCTCATCCGCTGTATTCTATGGCAAAAATCTAAATAACTTTCACCCTTATTTATTCTACACGATTCTAACTCCATTGCTAAACAATCCTCTGTGCGTGGATCACCGAAGTGTTGGTTTAACAACTTCTTCAGCTCGTCCCACGTACCTATAGCTTCTCTTTCGCCTACCAAACTGGCTGCTTCGCCTGATAACCTACTTGTTACTACATGAAATAAATATTCATTTTGGGCTGCGGTTCCTAAGAACGTAGACAAAATGTATTCACATTTTTTTATAAATAAAGGCAACATTCTAGTGTCGCCGCTGAATATTGGTATGATGTTAACCAATTCCTGTGGGACACGGGTTACGTTTTCCATTGTGAAAAGTTATGAAAGAAACCAACGCGGAGAAAAAAAATCACACTAATGTGCTACTAAACTATCACTACTCTAAAATATTAGTACAATTAAAATCTATGCAAATATTATTACGGCGTTGTCCAATCCCTAATAATACACAAACACATAGACTATTACAAGGTTGGGATATAGATGGAAGAGCTGAGAGGAAGGTGAAAAAGATTTACTCACAATTCCGCAGCTAGCTCCATGCTCCCTGAATTACTGCTGTGGCTGGTCCTCTTCCGTAACTCGAAGTGGCTTCTTAATGAATTTATTTGTTCGGCGATCTCTGCTAAACCGTAGACACGGACGTCGGCTACTCCACGTAGAATTGTATACACGGCAAACTGACTACAGAGATCCTACCGGCTGCGCCAATTAAGTAAGCGACAACGGAAGTATTTAAAAATAACTTTATTCCGACAGAGTTACAGCGAAACAGTAATTAATCAAATCTAACAAAATATTGATCTTATATACTAACTTAATTGCTAACGTAGTACCTGCACAGCGTGATCAGATTGACGCATGTTCTAGATAATTATAAATGCTGATCGCGCAGTGGGGAAATTGGGAAATAATAATCTAGTAAATACTTATTGTCTGACAAAGCTAATATTGGTAGGTTGGGGTTCCTAAACTAGCGCTTCGCTCTCTGTCTAACTTACGGTATGTCCGTAAGTGAGACGGAGAACGAAGCGCCCGTAACGATGGCCGATACTACGGATTTCGCTTAGGGAGTAGGCCCCCTGGTCCAGGCCATGGTACGGAGCGAGAGTGCATGGGTAGCCGTCACCTCCTGCGAAGCGGTAATGCTCGACAAGAGGGAGGCGGCTCACGTGAGGGAGACACAGTACATGCGCCCTCACGGCCTAGTCGTCGCAGGAGACGCCCTGGACGTCGGGAATCCCAGGCTGATTCCCGGCTACCATAGGCGCGGGCTTGCGGACGGCGAGTAATGGGTAGCGGGCTGTCCGGTAAGGACCAAGCCCAGGTCGACGGCGTGTTGTGTTCCACGCGCGCCTCAAAGAGATGTACCGGCTGATGGTATGGTAGCACCAACTGATGGGGCCCGCAATGGCCGATGCCTGCCAGGGGTGCGGGTTGTTCGAAAGAGATACCGCTGCCCCTGGTACACAGGCAACTGAGGGAACACGGGTGGGTTTTAGTCAGTAAAAGTCTGACACGCCGTCCTGCTCCACCCATAGCGGCAGTTATTTGATGATTGTCCACCCAAAAAACATTAAGTGTGGCCTATTGAATGGCATCAATATTATAGTGAATTAAGATAAACAGTTTTCTTCACAACAGGCTTTTCTTGAAGCTAAACATAGTCTCATGCTGGAGAGGGTACAACATGAATTTAAAAGACATAAACTCAAGTGTTTTTACGGAGTCTATCCATGTTACCTGGATGGATGGATGGATGGATGGACGGATGGACGGATGGACGGATGGACGGATGGACGGATGGGACGGCGTTTAAAATGAATACTGACACAAAATTTTAACTAACTAACTTAAAAAATTAATTAAAAAACAAAAGGACACTTAGGCGTCGAAATATTCATCCGCATCGCCATCATCAGAAAATGTGCCCAGAAGGCTGGCAGAATGGCCACGTTGAATGGCAATGCTAATTCTTTGGCCAAAGAATGACCCAGCCCTCTGGTCACGAAGTGTCTACGAGCCGGCGAGAAATTTCCATATAGAGGAGACGTGCACTCGGGCCGCATGATCCGAGCGTTTCGACCCCAAACGGCTCAAAACTGTAGGGTACATATGGGTAACTACAATTTTACACCACACTACTGCAACCATACCACACCATACTGTAACCATATGGTTACAGTATTTACGCCGCTTGAGGGACGGGATCGAAGGGAGGGAAGAGGGACTCAGCGTTAGGATAGGATTTTTTTAGGTATTTTTTAGATTAGATTAGGATAATTAAGTTACGATTAGCGCATCAATCGTATTGGGTTACCCTGTAATGGTAGATGTTAGAAAAAAATAGTTAATATCGGCTATGTTGGCTATACCTGTAGGCGCTATGCTATAAGCTGAAAAGTTCATAGTCGCTTTTGTTACATGTAAGAGTGCCAACTAACGTAATTCAGTGCGGCCTATCGAATGGCATCAATATTGTAGCGAAATAAGACAAACAGTTATTATCAGCTATAATAGGTGGCTATAGCTGTAGCCGAAACGTGGACACTGACAGTTGGGCTGGTCCACAAATTTAAAGTCACTCAGCGCGCTATGGAGCGGGCTGTGCTTGGGATTTCTTTGAAGGATAAACTCAGAAACGCAGTTATCCGGAAAATAACTGGAGTTACCGACATAGCTTGGAGAATAAGTACCTAGGTTGAAGTGGCAGTGGGAGGCGGAGGACAGGGCGTTCCTATGTCCAGCAGTGGACTGCGATAGGCTGAGTTGATTGATGTGGCTACAGCTGTAGGCTAGTGCCTACAGCAGTCTCTCATGTGACATATAAAGGTGCCAACTAACGTAATTAAGTCCGGCCTATCGAAAGACATCAATATTGTAGCGAATTAAATTAATTTGCTTTTGACGACCGGCCCGCCAAACGGCCGGAGTTATTTTTTAATGCACGCTCGCAACTCAATGTCAATAATTAGCTACGTACCTATATAGGTACACGATTCGGAAAGCGAGCTGTGTTACGAATTTTATTCCACCCTGACACTGTTACACATTGCATATGTAACAACCGAACCTGTAACGTGTGCACAAATTTTGACATTCGAAAAGTGCTGATTCTCAGCCTAATTTGATTTGATCAAAATAAATTGTAGACACCTTTACCGACCAGAGTTTTACGATGTTTCCGAAACAATAGAGACGCACAATGGATGCATAGGAGCGGCACGCCCACGTCCCACCGCACTCGAAAAAAGTTATGTAAAATTGTACGAACGCGCAAAAAGGTGCTAGCACATAGTAAACATCCGAAAAACGGGCACGCGCGTTGGTGTGCGTTACCCAGGCCAGATGTTGTCGAAAATGGTCATTTCAATCATATAGATAATTAGTTTTGCGGCTTCTGTAATTGTTGCGCACATTTTTAAATTTGTTGCGCTTATAGTTTTTTAATTATTTCACAAAAACATTTCCTGCTGGGGTAACGTTACCCCAGCCAGACCTTTTTCTTTCTAATGGGAATATTTAAATAATTAATAATAATAATAATAAAGCTTTATTTATTCCTTACACATAGCTTACATTAATTCTAAACATTATTTGTAGTGTTAGTATTATACTTATTCTAGTTTGTTAGTTTATGTTATTAAACTGCGTTAACGCGTTTTGTTGTAAGGACCGCTCTGGCGGTGAAAGCCTCCTCCATTTCCTTCCATTTCGCTCTGTCTATTACTAGCTATAAAATTAGTTGTCTAGATGAAGTAAATGTTGTGCCTTATTTTGTATTTGTTCTTTCATCGGTTGCGAAGTTATTCGAGATTTTGCTGGGGTAACGTTTTTGGTTTAGCTAGATCTTTGAAATGGTTAAGCGGATTCTTATCATATTTTGTACATAGCTTCTTAGGAATTAGTTTAAATTTGTTCTGCAATAAAAAAACCAAAATAATACATAGCTTAAAGGTTATTTCATTAAATAGAAAAACACTTCAATTGGTCCCAGCACTCTCAATAAGAGCTCTAAAGACTTACTTTAAACGTTATTTTAAAGCTTGTAACTGCCTTCAAATGTATGTGAAGTTTAATTAGTATCCTGTAAGTATTTAACAAGTTATGATGATATTGAGTTCTTCACGAGCACGGTCTTGATGCGCGCGGTGTTATTTGGCCACTGGATTGGATATATGAACTGAATGTTATGTCAATTATTAGTTTTTTAGTTCAGTTGTATATCAGTAAAATTTCAGCTCAGTACATTGGATAATTAATGAGATAATACGATTAAAGTCATCAGGAAGTGAATGACCGTGGTAACCCGACCAAGTTTAGGTGGTTACGAAAAAGCGAAAACGCAGAACATTATACTATCTTTTGAAATGTTTAGTATAATACACCTTACAATTTCGGTACAGACGCGTACACTGTTAAATACATTAATAATATAATAATATCTGTACTATGAAAACATTATTATTATCTTCCAGTTGCACAAACTTATCAAAAATCACTGATATAACATGTCGTTCGGTGGGACGCGGAAGGGGTGGGGTGAAGGGGCGCATTGTTTGCATATCGCACTAAACATGCTCCGTAATCACATAATTCATCTTGTAGAGTGCGCATGCGTTTCGGCAGTTCCGTTTCCTGTTTTTGCAAATATTTATAGAGTTCGTGAGAGCTAATGTAAAATAATAAGTGTGGCGAATTACTGCTAATGTGGAGTGCTTCTATTGATGATCATAGTTATGGTGCAGGCTGCTTGATGAATTCACGAACAAGGTAAACTTGTATAATGTAACTACAGAAATAGTAGCAAAATTATTATTAATATGTACAAAAAATAGTTTTAGATAAGTACCTAACAGGTACTTATCTAAAACTGTATTTTTTTAAGGCTTAAATATTTAAATTTAGGAACTTATTATTTTCTTTTCTTTCGTACTTAATTATTACCTAGACTGGAATTCTCAACAATGATAACGACATATTTATCCTTCGCTACATAGTACCTATAAAACAAAGTCACTTCCCGTTTGTCTGTCCCTGTTTGCTGAGATCTTTAAAACTACGCAACGGATTCTGAAGCAGTTTTTTTTAATAGATAGATTGATTCAAGTGGAAGGTTTTTGTGTATCGGTATATTGTCAAAATATGACTTGAAACTTGATTAATGAAATTCATGACTTAGCGACCGATTTTTATCGTTATCAATGTCGGGAGTCGGGACTACCGCAACAGGTAGGTATTTATTTATTTCCACAAACTCCTTGGACACGTAGACTTTAAGAAATCCATAATTACCTTGTTGCGACACTCGCGTTGATATAAACTCGCAAATAGATGACGATTCGAGTTTCAAATATGTAGGTAGCAAAACTACAATTGAAACCCCATTAAGGATTTAGACAAAAAAAATGTACTCTTTGTTTTTATTGTAGGCATAAACAGAATGGCAACATAGCAATAGCCGTGGGCCGCGATGATGGACGCGGTGATGGCGACATAATACCTACGTATGAGTGTGGTGGCGACTATGGCTGCGTGGTGAAGTTATAAAAAATATCGTTTGACGTTCTCCTCTACGTCTGTAAAACTCTCAATCTACGGTGAGTACATACTTATATCTAGCTAGGTATATATATAAATAGCATGACCACACTATGAAAAATGTTATATAACATGTTATGTTATATAGTTTGTACGCACCGTAAGTTTAGTGTTAACTGAAAAAAACCATTGTATATTATTTATTGTCTGTGATCATTACACAGTCCAATATGTGTATATTTAAATAAAAACTGTAACTGTGTACTGTGTATACTGAAATCTATAATTTAATTAAAAAATAATAGAAAATTTCAAACAAGCAAAATTACTATCTGTAATTTTAATCTGCGATTGTTTTTAAGTATAAGTTTAATAATACTTTAAAAGTTCAATTGAAATGATTATATTACCTGTCAATAAAAATTATTTAATAATCACGTAGTTTTTTTTAAACTTGTGTACATGTCTGTACTAAATTTGTAACATTATCCTACATATTTTAGAAGGTACCATAATGTTTTGCGTTTTCGCTTTTTCGTAACCACCTAAACTTGGTCGGGTTACCACGGTCATTCACTTCCTGATGACTTTAATCGTATTATCTCATTAATTATCCAATGTACTGAGCTGAAATTTTACTGATATACAACTGAACTAAAAAACTAGTAATTGACATAACATTCAGTTCATATATCCAATCCAGTGGCCAAATAACACCGCGCGCATCAAGACCGTGCTCGTGAAGAACTCAATATCATCATAACTTGTTAAATACTAACAGGATACTAATTAAACTTCACATACATTTGAAGGCAGTTACAAGCTTTAAAATAACGTTTAAAGTAAGTCTTTAGAGCTCTTATTGAGAGTGCTGGGACCAATTGAAGTGTTTTTCTATTTAATGAAATAACCTTTAAGCTATGTATTATTTTGGTTTTTTTATTGCAGAACAAATTTAAACTAATTCCCAAGAAGCCATGTACAAAATATGATAAGAATCCGCTTAACCATTTCAAAGATCTAGCAAAACCAAAAATGTTACCCCAGCAAAATCTCGAATAACTTCGCCACCGATGAAAGAACAAATACAAAATAAGGCACAACATTTACTTCATCTAGACAACTAATTTTATAGCTAGTAATTATTTAAATATTCCCATTAGAAAGAAAAAGGTCTGGCTGGGGTAACGTTACTCCAGCAGGAAATGTTTTTGTGAAATAATTAAAAAACTATAAGCGCAACAAATTTAAAAATGTGCGCAACAATTACAGAAGCCGCAAAACTAATTATCTATAAGATTCAAATGACCTTTTTCGACAACATCTGGCCTGGGTAACGCACACCGCGCTTGATGCGTTACCTTTTTTTTTGATTACGGGGGGAAATACTCATGGATGTCCTCCGCCCTGGGGAGGGTGGAGGGGTCTATCAGACTCTTACTGACTAAAACCACCCCGGTGTTTCGTCTCTCACTTGCACCGGGGATCACGGAACACCTTATTTTTTTTTTGTTTACGGGGCGAAATCCTCATGGATGTCCTCCGACCCGGGGAGGGCGGAGGGGTCTGTCAGACTCTTACTGACTAAAACCACCCCGGTGTTCCGTCTCTCACTTGCACCGGGGATCACAGGAACTAGTGCGACTTCCGCGATCCCCGGCTAGTGCCGGCCCGCCTCTGCGGGCCACCTCGATCACGGGACACCTAACCCAACCCTTCAGGGGCTAGAGGCGTGATGTCATGGTATGTTACTGTAGTGTTTTTATTTGGATTAAATATAAAAAAAAACATGTCATAACATCTTTTTATTTTACAAACAAAATTAGAAAACAGTTTCAGTCAGGTTTAACCAAATTTAAATCACAAAATACACATAAAGGATTCCCTAGTTCCAAATCTGACCGGGCTGTCGAGCCGCAACTCCTACATAATAAATAATCATCAGTCAAAATTGGAGTAAAGCTCTTCATACAAAACATGTTCAAATGTCCCCTTTTACATGAAAATCCCTGGATCTTATCATCACAGCCCTGACACACATATTCACAATTATTTTCTAAAGCGCTCAGCAAATTTTGGTCAAACTCTATTACAGTTTTATATTTTTTGCAATAAAATTCTACATAATTTTTGCTGCCATACAATGATTCCATGTCCAAATCACTTAGTTGTCCGTCTTTATGACATTTCTCACATAGAGTATTTAGCAATGACTTTGCATGTAAATATAATATTTTCTCTTTTACAATTTCTGGCGATAGCTCTGGTAAAGTCACACTGGAAACTCGCATGACTTTTTTTAAGCCAGCAAGGTATGTCATTAAAATAAAATAGATTTTAAGCTTATACCCATCTTGTGATGCTGCTGCATACAGTTCTTCGTAGTCTAGTTTCGGAAATACCTTCAACTTTGTTACTTGAAATCTCAAAAGTTCTATGCAGTCCCAGTAATAAGTTAGTTTCTTTGTTGGATTGTTTAAAAGTGTTGGTAAAATTGATTCTAGCTTAGAATCTGTGCTTATGAAAATCACTTCCATTTTATGGGCTTCTTTTCTACAGAGCACTCTTCTGTTGACCATAGCTAAAGCACACATCATGTTGTTTGTTGAAAACCGCAGACCATGCAGTTCATGAGTTGAATACGGTTCTTTAATGTTTAATTGATCAAGTTCCACATTTAAATCACCATTTAGAAAACTGATATTAATTTTGTATATTTTGACATTTACCGTTGATAAATAAATGCCTTTTTCTGTGTAAGCAATGTCTGTTATACGGTGATCATTCACATTGTTTAGATATTGGGACAGAACTCTTCCATTATCATCAATAACTTGTATTAACAGATGTCTATGTTTACTGCACAAGAAAACAATATGATTGTCTATAACAGTGTACTTTAAGTGAACAGCCAACATCCTGTCTTTGTGGGGCCAGAGTACATGGGGCCGTAGAAGACATATAATTCCATTCTCTATTTCCATATCAAAAGCATGTATTTGTCCCAAAACATCAGTACATATTAAGTAAAAGTTATTAACACACTTCGGTATCCATTTAATTTCAGTTATTTCCCCCATAACAGTAACAATACGGCCTCGCATTTTTGGTACATCCATATCGCTAAATATCTGCCAAAACAATATGGTACCATTTTTTTGTGCAGTGACGAAAAAGCAAGATTTGTCTGAATTTAATTCTGACGCCCAACATATTGCCGATGTTTCAAGGATCAACACAGATTCTTTCAGGTCTTCGAAGAATACTGGAGCCCTATTGTACTGTAGAAGCTTTGTGACGTAAGGAGACAAGTTCAGAATACTTTTCCATTGTGATTGTGTTTGACCAAAGAATTCAACACCTCCAATGTTATTTAGTACTGCGAAAACGCATTCGCTTTTAATAAAATTTAGTGGCGACCATTTACACATAATCAGACTTGTCATTTCTTGAGTCAGAGCTGAATTGTGTGGCCAAAATGATGAATTCACTATCATTTCCGTATAGTCAACATTCCGCATTTCAGACTTCAAAAAATTAGCATTACACACCTCTGAAGCGGGACTGTTCTTAGGACTAAGTATTGAACTTTCTATAAAATCTATATTTCTTTCCAAACACTCCAAATTGTAGGAGTATTCGAGAAAATTCACACGTTTTGTAGTGCGTACAGTTAAAACTGAATTACGCCATGACAAGTAGGCAGTTTCGTTCTTGATTATGGGTACAGGTCGCTTGGTTAGTTCGAAGTACGTTTCCTGTGCCATTCTGTTATTGCCTTTTAATCTAGAGATATAAAAACGCACATTATTTTCCAAATAGAATTGCACTAACATGCGAGTGAGAGTCCAACCCAACATGAAATTGACAAGACAATATTGACATTGACATGACACAAAAATCTTTGCAATGCAAGTTTGTAATCTGTGGCTCTGTACACTCAACGGTTTAGAAAAAAAAAGTTCTAGTAAGGTTTATGAATTAACCGGTAACTATTCTTTTACAGTGTAGTAAGCCAGTAACTTTTATCGGCTTTTTGTAAAGCTGTAAGTTAAATCAGTTTGACAGCTTTTACAAAAAAGAAAGTATAATTAGTTAATGAGTGAAAACTGGTAATAAAATGGCTTTGTAATTTGGTATGCATGGTCTCATTTACACTATGAAAAGTTATGAATATTTTGAACAACAACGTAAACAAACATCAAACATCAGGCGTCCATGCTAGAATATCAGACTGCAATTAATAATGACTAAAAGTTAGTTATTTAGACCGCAAACTCGAATTGTCAAAGAAAAGATATATAAAAAAATAAAGTCATAACAAAAACACGTTGGTTTGTTGGTGTCGTGTGATAAAAAGTTATTAAATCTATTATTTTACTTTTATGAATGGTAATCGTAGTCTTGGAGCCAATCTACAAAGATGGGGAAAGGACGCTACAATGCTAAAGCGCGGCAAGTCGTGAAAACGAATATCGATAATTCCCAAACAAATGAGGTAGTTATAATTCCCATGTTGCTTTTTCTAATAAAACTATAAATTACCTTTTCTCTGTTTAGTCACCACATAATTATTTCAAGCAGGTAACAAGATTTCCCTATTAGAAAAATAAAAATAAAAAGAATGAAGAAAAATAATATTTCGTGTATTTTCGTAAGAAGGCTGTACTAAAAATTAGCTATAGCATAGTAAGGAAATCTAAAAGATATTAATGAAAATCGAATTGTATTTGTTTACCTTTGCACTTTTCCACTTGTCTTCTCCGTTAGAATGATATTTTATAAGATAATGGGGTACCATAAAACATTTATTTTATACTTGACGAAACATCAAGATACATTTATTGTTATGTAAATTTAATATGTTTAAACCTTCCGGAATAAATTCTATAAATGATGGTGAAATCCGTTGCATAGTTTAGAAGAACGAAACGGTCCCACAGAAACGAAAAGCTACTTTATTTTATAATATAGATACTATGTGTGTGTATAGATACTGTGAATATTGTGTCCTGATGTGTCTTAGAAATAAGTGTTTTGTTTCAAATATTTTTTTTCTAGATTCAACTAGAGTTTGCAACCAATGAATATGGAGCCAGTGATGCTACCAATCTGCTGGCATTGCCTTCCAAGAAACGAGATACTAAAGTTGTCAAAGAAAAGAAAGAAAAGACCAGGTTCCTATCCAAAGCACAGAGGAAAAGATTAGAAAAGGTTGTTGAGAAGAAACAGAAGAAGGAGAATGTAAGCATAAGTATAGCTTCAAACTTTCCATCCAAATGTCTGTATGATATTTGCTATATTCAGTACCATATAATTTCTTGAAATTCCCTAAGTACTAAGTTTAATTTTATTAAAAAATATCCACAATGAAATTAATGTTATTAGTCTCTGGCCGAGTTCATCATCTCGGTCAGTTTCCTGTCTAACCGAATGCAGATTGAATACCATTATTTTACATTTGCTGACCTCCACAACCCAATTACTGGGTAACAACATGATAATCCTTCGTAAGAGTGGTTGTCAGACTTTCAGCCTTCTGAAGACCCGTAACAACTGGCTAAACTTCAACTTCACCTGCACTGATTGTCTCAACTTGGCGGGGTTGTTTAAATCGGCGCGAATAGTTGCGTGACTTCCAAGGTATTAAAACATACGTTGCGCGCAGTCGCGATCTTTCCCCTTTTTCCTTCTTGTTCGATCTCTGGCCTTGTTGGCCCTGCATACCTTATCAGATCGTTACACCACCTTCGCAGTGGTCTACGTCGACGGCGATGTCCTTCCTCAGGCGACGGCGACGTAAGTGACAATCTTTGATGCCCACCTCTCTGGGTACATTCGCGCGACGTGTCCAGCCCACTCCCACTTCAGCCTGGCTGTTTTTCTCCAACATCCGCTACTTGAGTTATGGAGCGCAGGATGGTTTTTCTAACCTATTATGCTGCGTTCCAGTGCCCAAGAATATGAACAGAATATCTTTATAAACTACTTACTCAGTAAAATATCATTTTCAAATTCCTCAGCGAGCCTCCCTTCTAGAATCTCTATCACAAGTGCAAGCCACAGCAGAGGAAGCAAGGCAGTTGACTGGTATATCAGCGGTCCAGACTATTGGGCTGAGGAAGTTGAACGAGCTGAAATCGGAACTGGCAACCCAGGAGGTTTCCGAGGAGAATGAGAATAAGAAGTTTAGCAGTATTGCTGGTATGTATTTGTATTAGTGATACATTGGATCCGTTGGTTTGTGGAATGTGAGCTGTTTGTTTGGCCAAATACCTAAATTCGAATATCCAGCTGTCCTGTAAGCCGTTTAGACTGACTGTATAGTCAGTATAAAAATGAGCCGTCTTGGCCAAATACCTGGGTTTTGTCTTACTGTGACTGATAGCCTGCATCTTCCCATTACTGGGCAACGACCTCTCCCCATGTCTTTCAGCTCTTTTAGTGCACCGCTAGTTGCACACACAGGCAAGGCAAAAGCCAACAAAATGTGAAACAGGCTAAAGAAAGAGTAAGAGGGATTAGAATGTATTGAGTACATGTGATTTGCATTGGCGTCATCATGGCAAATACCGTGGACCCTAATGGGGTGGCCCAATTTTTGTTAGTAGAGTAGTTTGTCATGATGACTACCGTTAATCTACAAGATGTATGTTAATTATAGATGTGTATTTAATTAAATATATAATTTACACCAAATTTTTGTAAAGGCCTCCCCCTTTACAAAAATTTGGTGTGTAGGAACTACAGGTAGCAATAATGCTAACAACGCAAAATGCAAGGTAGCGCGCGCATACAGCAGAGCGGCCAGTCGTCTTCTCCGCGCCATACCTATAACGTGTGTAATGATAACTTAAGTAAGAATCGTCACTGTTCTTATGACGTATGGAAAAAGTTAATAGACTTTATACTGGACTCTAGTATTTTATTTGCGACCCGTCTCTACCCACAATAAATAAGGTTTCAACATGTGTTTTCTCCAGCTCGTCCTGCCATTGCCTACGGGGTTTGCCAAGACGGCATCTGCCTGTGTCGTTGCTCCACGTAGTGGTTATATTGGCCCACAGTACATTGGCAGACGTGGCCAACCCAGACCCACTTCAGCTTAGCGGCTTTTTGAGCAACGTCTGTAATCTGTGTTTTAGATTACAGTGTGGTGATGCGAATATGGTTTTTCAATCAGCGCTACATTGCTCATTTTTGTCTTATCAAGTAAATATATCTTGCAGCAAATTAATCGATATAAATAAAAATGAATCCCTATTTCTGGCTGGACCAATTTAGCTAATTATTTTTTTTGTTGTGTTTGTTATTGTCTGGAGAAGGTTCTCTTGAAAGAAAAAATTAAGAAACACCCTTAACATTAGAAAATTTAAGAAAACTTAACAACCATATTAACTTTTTAAATATTATACCATTGCGAATTTAATTTTCATACTTAAGACAGGACAACGTCTGCGGGGTCAGCTAGTATGCTATAAAAATATGAATGTCGACATTTTGTTTCGCAGGAGCTAAAAAACGCCTACGCCTTCTAAAAATGGATAATGCGGAAAAAATTAAAAAGAAGAAATATGACCCCAACGTAGTTGGTCTAGAACAGTCATCTGAAGAAAGTTCTTCCGAATCTGATGACGAAGCAAGTGATGATGAACCGGAAATTGTAAATGGTCACGTTAGCAGTGAAAATGAGACTCTTAGTACTGAAAATAAAGTTGAAATTACTGAAACAGAAAACAAAAATGAGTTAGCAGAAGTAAGTACTACCAAAAATGACGTAATAACAATAGAAGATGACAATAAATCAAATAAAACGAAGGAAAACAAAGATTTGAATAAAAAAGTAGAAAAAGAAATTAAAGTCGAAAAGAAGTCACTCCTAGAACATCCTACAGTGCATGTAGAATTGAAAAGGGACCCTAAGATACAGGTAGCAAGGTTGAAATTGCCAATACTAGGTGAAGAGCAAAGGATTATGGAACTAATCAATGAGAATGAATTTCTTATTGTTGCTGGCGAAACAGGTAATCAACATTTATATATTTCTGTATTTACTTAAGCACTGATTTAAGAATACAGGGTGCAAAATGGCCAGTGAAGGGAAAGCACCATTTTATTCAAAAAACCAACCATTTAATGCAAGTGCTACTGCTGCGCTTGAGAACCTGGGTTCAGTTACCAGGTTTGGCACTGTTATTTTCTATCTCCATCAGGACTTTCACAATACTCCATACTCAATTATACAGGGTCAAATTAAATTAGCTTGCAATACTTTACCCACGTATTGGGTAGGTATCCAGATAAAAAAATATTTAGTTAAATTAATATAATAATTTTTATTTATATTTATATAGTTTTTTTTATCATCCTACTTTTTTCAAAACTTTTAATGACACTGACAAGTACATTAAGGCAAGTAAACGACTGTTATGTTATAGTTTTTGAAAGTTCATAAAAATATAAATTTAAGTTCCACGAAACAATATAAAAATAGCTGCCCAATTACTGTCACTGACCTTCGCTCACAGAATGATAAAAAATATATATTTCTTTTTTTGGTTCGATCCATATCGATACCCAACACGTGGGAAAAGTATTGCCAGCTAACTTAATTTGACCCTGTATATTGCATTCCATTATAATGTGTACTTAGGTGCAGGGACGGTTACCGTTACCAATAAAGTACCGGTAAAACTACCAATACATTTCGCTCCGTTACGTTTACTATTTAACGTTAAAATTACCTTTAAATCATTTGACTTACCGCTATTAAATAGCGTTACCAGTATTATATATATATATTAAATAGTGTTACTTCGCTGAAATCTAACAAGTCAAACTGAAATAAGCGCCTCGCGACCTTGCGTTCGGCTCTTCTAAGCGGAGCGGTAACAACGCATGTTACGACGATCGGAAAGATACGAATACGATAAGACTCGTGCTCGCGCGTTTTTAATTTCATAATCAAACATCGCGTCGCGTTTCAACCTTTTAACTTAAGCCGTATTATTATAACTATGTTGTTACTTTTTAATTAGTCTTAGGTCTGTATGTAGGTACAGTCGATCACACATCTTTGGATACAATATTAAAACCTTTCTCATATCTTACCTGCCTCATAAAGGCTCTGTCAAGGTCAATTTTATTGTATCCAGAAACATGTGGGCAACTATACCTTTTTGGAAACAGGAATGTCTCGCTATATAGAAAAATTCGGCCATACAACTTAACTATATTTTAATTTGACAGCACTAAAATGGCACTGAATTATTAATTTAGTGAAAATGACAATTTTGCTATTCTGAATTTGACGTTTTTCAGCTAAAATTTTGATTATCTAACTAAATCAGACGATTTTTAATCGCGATTAAAAATGTGTGGAATAAAATTAGTTGTCATGAACTAAAATTCACACCAACACCTCGACTTTAGGTGTAAAAACATTACTGTATCTTTTTTTCTTTTTTGCTTATATTTCGAAAATGGTGTGTTCTATCGCAAAAATAATTAAAATTTCAACCCCCTTTATGGAATAATTTTTCTTATTTTCCATACAAAAATTGAAAAACTCCATATAAAACACACCGAGGCTAGCGCCCCTGCGCGACTCCGGCTCTAAATATAATTCATGGGGTAGGGCAAACAAAAACACATTGCGAAGCAAAAAAAAAATACCACATGGAGTCAATACGATTTTAGTTGAGTCAAAATTATTTTTAAATTTAGACTTTTTTTTTCCCAGAATACCTTTAAGATTCTCATAGCCTACACTAAAAATACTTCGGTGTACAAGAGAATCGGCACCAATATTGTATACACGCCAAAGGTTCATATTCATGGTTTCAGTTTTCGCGTTGATGTCCTTGCCACCCTGTTAATTATAATTTTCTGCAGCACAGAAACAATATTGTACACACGCCGGACGTAGTCGCACGGTCGGCGTGTATGTAATATTGATCTACCTTCTGCTTGTGTACAATATTGTTTTTGTGCATACACTGAAATATGCTGGTCTCCTCACCGTCATAGTTAGAAAGAGATAGACGTATAAATTACCGGTATAAGAATTGTTACTTTTATCGATACTAATACTGGTAATTAGATAACGTTAACTGACTTTGGGTATAGGTATTATTAACATTACTTTTTGTCGTTAACAGAACGGTAATTGGTAACGCTATATAAAACATACCGGTAATTCGGTCCCTGCTTAGGTGGTTACTTAAAATTTATTAAGATCATTATGGACCCTGTTAGTTCTCCCTTAGTAAAAAGACATTCACTGACACAACACTCAGCCTAAACCACTGAGTCTAGGTCAAGAAGTATTAAATTTTGCACAAGATTACCTTATAGTATGTATACTTGTAAGGAAGGATTTTGGATGAAACTTTGTATCACGTAATTTTTGCCGATAGAAAATCCTATCGGGGACACGGCTTGTCCTAATATATCGACATAACATCACGCCTTATTTCCCCGAAGCGTTGTTCAGAGGTGAAGCTATAGTACACCCATATTTCGCCAGTTATGATAAAGTCCCATGTAATAGGGGGCAAGCCTATTGCCATCAACCGGGCACAATTTCAGTCTCCTGACCTGGGAATCGAACCCTCATCCTCAAACTCAGCAGTAGCGCTTGCGACCACTAGACCAACGAGGCAGTTCTAATATAAAACTCCTTTAATTTCTAGGCAGCGGCAAAACCACACAGATACCTCAATTTCTCTATGAAGCGGGGTACGCCGAACACAAAATGATAGCCGTGACTGAGCCGCGCCGAGTCGCGACGGTCGCTATGTCGGCACGAGTGGGGTACGAGCTGGGCCTGAGTAGCAAGGAGGTTTCGTACCTCATGCGATTCGAGGGAAACGTCACTAAAGATACTAAGATCAAGTTTATGACTGATGGTGAGTGTGAAAAATCCATTCTCTTTATTACTTTTTTTGTCTAAATAATGCGTCTTCAAAAAATATGTTTTGGTACTTGATTACAGTGAGAGCAGTGGTAACGGCCGCGACTTACGAATTGTAGTTTTATTACGAATTGTAATCTTAGGTTCGGACCCTTTTTTTTTTGGGTGGGAAATCATCAAATGACTTCTCCCACTCTGGGTGGGAACCCACCCCGAACCCCGACAGGCGGTTTTCATTTACTTCATCACCACTGCTCTCAAAACCGTGAAGGAAAACATCGTGGGTAAACCGGCATGTCCTAAAACCAAAAATTCGACGACATTTGATATCTATCAACCTGCACTGGCCTCGCGTAGTAGATTACGGCCCACTCCCTCTAACAAAGATGAGGCATATACCTCAGCAGTGTGATACGTAGTTTGGACATGGGAATGCAGATGCCGGACGGCATATATAACGGCAATACTATCGTGTCTTGATGTCTTAATACGATCTGATATTTTAAGCTGGGATGATTTCTCGGGTTCTTCGGTACCTGAAGTGTGCCACCAGTACCTTAATAAAAAGCCTATCTTTTTTACCGAAAAAAAAGCCATTTCTTCCCTTTTATTTTATGCTATCAGAAATACAACTTTGAGTGGAAGTTTTTTCCGTACTACAAATTCATTGTAATCTGACAAACAGACTGCGTAGACTTAGCAGTAAAGTCCCGTTGACCCTAAAACACACTTAAAAAAAAAAAACAAAAACGAAAGGTTCCGACGAATTGAGAACCTCCTGCTTTTTGAAGTCAGTTAAAAAACGAACTTACTTTTGCATTCCAGGTGTACTCCTCAAAGAGATCCAATCAGACTTTCTTCTAAGTAAATACTCCGTGGTCATAATAGACGAGGCTCACGAAAGGAGTGTGTATACCGACATTCTCCTTGGTCTTCTCTCCAGGATAGTGCCTCTGAGGAGGAAGCGAGGATCCCCCTTGAGGCTTATCATCATGTCTGCCACTCTCAGGGTCGAGGATTTTACTGAGAATACCAGGCTGTTTAAACAACCACCTCCGGTTATAACGGTAGGGTTTATAAATACTAGTTTTTTTTTTAAATGTGGGTGATTGAGATGGCACAGTCACTGACCTGCATAACCCGATGCCTCTTCTTCTTTGTAAGAGGGGTTAGGTAATGCAGAGTACTGACTTTACTAGCTACCTCTTGACCAAATTTCATAGCATAAGCATAGCATACCTACCAGCGGCGAAGTATCAATTTTTATAAGAGAGAAGCCGCAGTGACATCGGCTTTAACTTATGCTGACTTATCAATAAAGAATACTTACTATCATTCAAAAGTAATATAAATAATGTTGATTTAAATATGCCATTTTTGAATAGCGATAGAGTTGCCGATGCAAATCCCCGAAGGGAAGCCGGTAGGAATCGTGTTATATGGTGCTTTCGCTACTGATACCTATTCCACCTATAATGTTCCCACTGCTAATAATAAATGATTTTATTTCTATAAGTAGATTTGTACAAACACTTTTACAAATCAATCATATTTTTGAAACTAGATGAAGTCGGCGTTTCCTATCTGCCTACTTTGAGAAGAAAGGCCGAAACAAACTCGAGGTCACTGTCTCTTTTAAAGTCCAGACAAAATCTTGGTCAGATCATGTGAAGACCATGTGGATTGGTGTCTGAAATGGTCTTTTGAGGAAAGAACCACACAGATTGAGTGGACCTGTTCAATTACATGCTGGCACACACGCCTCCTCTCTGTGAGAGGGGCCCAATTTCATAATCTTGCCTTATTAGGACTGATTTCGAGCCGTGAGCGGTGATTCGAAACCAGCAACGCTTTGCATTGTGTGAATAATTTCACCACCAATACTCTCAAAACGGTGAAGGAAAACATCGTGAGGAAACCGGCATGTCCTAGGCCCAAAAATTCAAAAACATGTACATTTAACGACCCGCACTGGGCCCGCCTGGTGGATGCCCACTCCCTCTCATAGAGGGGAGGCCTGGGCCCCAGCAGTGGGAACATTATGGGCTGTTTTTGTTGATGTAATTTGTTGTATTTTCTATAGATAGACTCCAGGCAGTTCCCAGTGACAACGCACTTCAACAAAAATACGAACAGTGACTATTTAAAGGAGGCGTACAAGAAAGCTGTCAAAATACACACCAGGCTGCCAGAGGGAGGGATACTCATATTTGTTACGGGACAACAAGAGGTAATACTTTACAGTGGAGCCCGCGTATCGGCAAGCATAGTGTGTCCCCGAGCTAGATAGACCGACGACCTTAAGACTGAATGAGGAAGGTGGAGGACAGGGTGTTGTGGCGCTGCCTGGGAGAGGTTTATGTCCAGCAGTGGGCTATAGGCTGAATTAATGAACTTTTCTTTTTGTAGAATAATGTATAGAGGTATGAGGAACAGAGTGTAATGTTCACTCATACTCCACATGGAAAAGCGAGGATCCTCCGACCAGACGGGTGTTGTGTCTGGTGGGCAACTGCCCGACGGTTGATGTCTGGATGTTGTATATTATCTCACCGTAAAATTGTAAATACCGTTAGATTATAATCTATCTCGCGAGATTGTAAACTGTCGAAAGGTTGTGAACCGTAATATACTGCTTACAATTTAACGCATTATTTTTCGGTAGATTAATGTAATCTATCGAAGTGAAACCGTCAAATTGTGAACTGGTATTAAGACGGATAGTACCTTGCGCTATTACTAAATAGTCAAGTAACTGCCACTAACTTGGAAGTAGCGCTCAACGGCCGCTGCCGCGGCACCGCTCGCTTTGCTCGCTCGGCTCGCGCGCGGTTGGTCGCAATTCTAACCTAACCTAACCTATTCGGTCGGCAAGCAGTACACAGCAGTAGTACAGTCTCGCGAGTAAGATTATAATTTAACGGTATTTACAATTTTACGGTGACATATATACCAGTCGCGCGTTAAACTCTGATTGCGCGATGCATGATTTGTGTGACGTCAGGTCTTCGATGCGTAGTTCGCATGTGGCGTTGTAGATGCCGCCACTAATGTATTTAACTGATTTAAATTATTTTAGGTTCACTACTTAGTTCGCAAGCTAAGGGCAGCCTTTCCCTACCGCAAAGACGTGGACTACGCCAAGCTGATAACGAAGAATAAGCCGATATCGGACGCTGATGCTGCACTGGATTCAGAGCCTGAGGATATTGAGTCTGATGATGATGAGGTATGCAGCATAGAACTGTTCAAGGTCACTTCGATAACGTTTCCCGCAAAATTGAAATTGTCTTAAGTTTTTATATAATGTGCAACACAGTATCAGGTTGAATGTTGATCAAAATATAATTGTTGACAGTAACTACTGTTATATTTTCAGAATAAAAATCTAAAAATATATTACTGAGATAGCTTAGGCAAAAAGCAGTCGGAAAATGTTAGATTGAATTTATGAAATAGCTTATAATAATAAATTTTAAAATTCAATTCACGGATTTCCGTTTTTTAATCTGTTTTTGAACAACACGAAATAGTAGCCACCATGTTATTACGTCATACTGCGGTATAAACTAATATAGTGAACAACTTTGTACTTTTATTATTTTTAATCAATCAATCAATCAAAATATTTTATTTCACATAAACCTGCAAGGGCACTTATGAAACGTCAGAAGCTAGGTGCACGGTTCCAATTTGTCGCTTCCTATGGAGAAGAGCCGGCAAGAAACTCCACGGTTACTCTTTTAAAAATAATTGGATTTTATAATGTTTTCAAATTACAGTGATATTAGGTATGGGAGGACAGTGCAGGCCTGTCAATAAGTACCAGGTACTTAGAGGAATGAAAATAAAGAATAGAAACTGTAGGCCTACAACGTTCTCTCATTCACAATATGTAAAAGAATCTACATAAGTAAAATCAACCTATTTAAACCAAGTGATATGATTTCCATGAGAATCACTAATAAATACTCGATATTACAAGTGTTGTATAATGTCAAATAATGACGAGAATATGTCAGAAAGTGTAAAAAATAAAATTAATAAAATTAACATTGTAATTTGGAAGCAGTTAATAGACGCTCACATAGTTATGGTGCTAATGAGTTACCAGGGAAGCCACATGTACAGAAGGAATTAATGCCAAACTTCCTGGTCTTCAACGTAGTCTTTTATCTTATAATATGCTTTTATGATAAGGACACGTTTGATGTGAGTTTTAAACTTTCCATCGCTAAGTTCTGTAACCGATTTTGGCAACTTGTTATAGAAGCGGATACTGTTTATTAGAAATGACTTACTAGTTTTAGTTAATCTAAATTTTGGAATCACAATTTCATATTTACTACGTGTATTTAGATTATTTAGGTCTTTTCAAAAAAACATGCGACTTCCGCATCTTTTTTTGAAAAGACCTAAATTTTTGCGAACATACAAGATATTTTCTAGGATATAAAGAGAAGGCAGAGTTAGTATGTCAACTTCGTTGAATTTATTTCTAAGAGACTCGCGAGGCCCCATTTTATAGATTGTGCGGATTGCCCTCTTTTGTAGAATGAAAACTGAATCTACGTCAGCTGCCGACCCCCACAGCAGAACGCCATAAGACATAATACTGTGAAAATAAGCAAAGTATACTAACCTAGCTGTGGCTACATCAGTCGACTGCCTTATTTTTCTTACTGCGTAAGCAGCTGAGCTTAATCTACTTGAAAGAGCTCTAATGTGGGCACCCCATTGCAATTTTGAATCTAAAGTAATTCCTAGAAATTCAGTTTCCGAAATAGCATCTAGTTTCTTGCCATCAAGTTTTAAATTTAGCCCTATTTGGGGTACATTTGGTAATGAGAACTTAAGAGATTTAGTTTTGTTCGCATTGAGTAAAAGATTATTAGCCGCAAACCATTTCGAGAGAACAGCTAGACTATCGTTGATATGTAAGACATCCGTATCTTTCCTATCTATTCTAAAAATAAGAGAAGTGTCATCAGCGAATAAAATTATATCCGAGAAGTTGGCCATCAGGTAAGGAAGGTCATTAATATAAACTAGAAATAAAAAAGGGCCAAGAATTGAACCTTGAGGGACGCCCATCTTAACTAGAGACCCCGAGGACGTTGCCCCGTTAACATTTACTTTTTGCTGCCTGTTTGATAAATAGGAAAGCACAAGATCAGCAGCTCCTCCACGAAGTCCGTAGTGGTGTAATTTACAGATGAGTGTATTGTGGTCAACGCAGTCAAACGCTTTTGAGAGGTCACAGAAAATGCCAATTGCATCCTGGGACTTCTCCCAGGATTCCAAAATGTGACTGATGAGTTGTACTCCCGCGTCAGTCGTTGACCTACCTTTCGTGAAACCAAACTGTCGACTATGTAAAATCCCATTTGAGTTAAAATGTGACAACATCTGGTCTAGCATGATTTTTTCATAAATTTTGCTCAATGCTGGAAGCACAGATATAGGTCTATAATTAGAGGGATCACTCCTACTACCCGATTTGAAAATTGGTAATTTTCGTAACCAAAGTAATTTTTATTGAAATAATATCTTACATTCAGGAACAGCAAACCAGCGATAAGTAGAATAATAACATTTTTTTACATTATAAACAATTATTATACAAAACATCAGCGCATTTGTTTACACAGCAAACTGACGTCATACCCACAGACCAATATGACGACACTGGACGCCGTCCAGCGTTTTCGTCAAGTTACGCGCGAAATATGAAAATTTTAAATTTAAATGCATTTTTATGGGACTAATCGACGAAATTAAAAGTTTTTTTTTAATGGATCATTAGCATTTTACAATCTAATTATGACACTTTTCAAAAATGGGTGTAATACCCAATTGGCGAATATGTGATGTTTAAAAAAAAAATTACCGACAACAGATCACTGTTGTCCGTAATATTTTTCATATTATAGTTTTCATGGATGACCATGTTGTGCTAGTACGAGTTTGTAAATACCAATTTCTGCACGTGTGTCATACATGTTTTTCAACACATTTGCGAGAAAACAGTACAAGCCATCAAAACATTTTCAGATAATGATTGAGTGTTTCTTCGAGTCTTCCATGCTATAAAATTATTGTAAATCATTAAATAGCGCTCTAGCGATTTTGGCGGCAAGAGACCGTTTTCTGCAATTTGCACCTCATTCAAAATATCAGGTGGAGTAGATTCCATATTAATATCAGATTCCTCGCTTGCACTCATATTATTATTTTGTTTATAAACAGTCGGAAAGTCGCAACAATCTTTGACGTTTCTAATATGAAAATGGCGCCACATGCACGTGGTGAAAATTAGAACTACATATTTCGTCTCAATTACTCTTTAGTATTAAAGTGAGACAAACGTATTGAGCAAAAGCGCTTCCAAGGAGGTTCGATCAGTCACCTTATTTATTCTCGTAATGTGAAACTCCTCGGTGGAATTCTTAAAATATTTTATAGAAATACCGTAAAGAATAAGCACGGTGCTATACAACGGGTATGCGGTAAAATAGCTACTTAGGTGAGAGTATACCTATTTTACCGCACGTTCCGTTGTATGGTGCGTAATGTTTAACTTTCGAACAATGTATATAGGCTTTGTAAATATATTTTTTAGCAAATGTTTTGAAAACATTTTTATTTTATTGGGATACTGTTGCGACTACCTCGCACTCTGCTCAGTAGCGAAGCAGTTTTATTGAGAATTATGGCTTGAAAGCCATCTGTGTGGGTCTCAGCAAATATTTCCTAGACGCTCCAGAAATGGGGCAAGAAAATAAATATGTTTCTTTTATAATTTAATGCATAGAAGACGTTATTGCATAAATTCCTCTTGACAATTTTTTCCGCTTTCAGGTTGCTAGCATTAATTTAAAAATAATTACACGCCGATACTCCGTCGCGTATGTCTCCTTGTACTACTACAATATATACCTGACTTATCTGTCCTTTTCAGGTAGAAAGAGAAATGAAGCGTGCCCGCAAAGCACGTAGGAAGGCCAAGCAGAAGTCTAAAGCTCTGCCTAAAATCAACCTGGATGACTATGACATGCCTGAAGATGATGGCCAGGCCGACTTAGTGGATGACGACGACGATAGTGAAGGGCATCTGAGCGATTCAGGTGCGTTTTATTTCATTTGGAGGTCCAAATTTTTTATTTGACTCTGTATAGGTATACAGGGTCAAATAAAAAATGGCGGAACTTCAGAGAGTGATGAGTGTATACCGAAATGTATATCTTTTATAATATCTAAACACGATGAAACAAAAGAAAACTGATTTTATAAAATATAAAATAATTTCAACTAACAAAGTTAATAACAGTTTTTAATAGTCTTGTGTAGTTCGCGAACTATGAACTAATAGGAACCGTTTCTTAGCACCGTACTAAAAGAAACGTTTCCGAATTCTGACTTGTAATCGGTCTATTAGTTCTAACAGCTCCTCGTACATTTACAAAGAGCCGTATCGTATGTCCGAACGAGAACGACAATGACAGCGACTGATTCGACTGATACGTCAAATTATTGCTCTGTGATCTATAAAAGTACTGCTGAGAGCGAAGACGGAATAGAGGTAATAGAACTAATAGAAAGAACTAGTTCACTGACCGAAATGAACTAGTACGGAGCGATCTTAAAAATGACCGAGCAGGCACAAGACTAGTTTTTTAAGAAGTTACGCAGGGTATGCGTCTCATGCCTGATGAAAACAATCTATCCATCCCTGTGCCATTAAATTTTCAAAACTTTTATTCAAGCGGTGATAAAGTTCATTTATAATCGTATAAATAGGTTAACGTAAAAATTAATAATATTAACTAAAAATTGTTTAATAAAATAAATTTAACTAATACATAACGGGCAAAATATATGCTCAGATGTCCCCTTTCAGATGATATTTTTCTTGTTCAAATTTTCTCCAGATACGGAAGAAGACTCGCTAACCCCAGCTATAAAATCCTGCCGGCAGCCACTATGGGTGCTCCCTCTATACTCCATGCTCAGCCACAGTAAGCAGTCGCGGGTGTTCAACCCGGCCCCCCCGGGGGCCAGGCTGTGTGTAATCAGCACTGATGTCGCTGAGACATCCATTACTATACCAGCTGTCAGATATGTTGTGGATAGCGGGAAGAAGAAGATGCGGTAAGACTTAAGACTGATTTCCATGCTGCGATGTAAATGCCTATTTTAAACTACAAGTTGAAGCAACAATAAAGGTTAAATCATCTAAACGCAAACCTAAAGCTGCATCGTCATGAGTGATAGAACAGGACAGGTCTACTCAATTTGTGTGGTTGTTTCCTCAAAAGATAATTTCAGACACCAATCTTCATGGTCTCAACATGATCTGACCAAGATTATGTCTGGACTTTAAAAGATACTGACTTGCTTCGGCTTTACTTCTCAGAGTAGTCAGATACAGGGTAAATTTTTAACCAAAGCGCAAACTGTAATCATGAATTCAGCATATCATTCTAGACCCCACTAGCGTAGAAATTTTTCGTAAAAAAGAAATCAGCTGTTTCATAGAAAAGTGCAATACCTACGCGGTCAAAATTTATGGAACAGCTGATTTTTTTTTGTAAAACCGACGAAAAATTTTTACGCTAGGGGAGTCTTAAATGATATGCTGCATTCATGATTACAGTTTACGCACTGGTAAATTTTTTATCCTGCATACAACGTTGACGTGTAAAAGCTTCAATTATTTAATTATTACAGCATATACGACCACATAACTGGCGCCAGTGCCTGGCGCATAGTGTGGACATCTCAAGCGAGTGCAGAACAACGCGCGGGTCGAGCGGGGCGAGTTAGTTCGGGACACACGTACAGGCTGTACAGCAGTGCGGTGTACCAGCACGAGTGTCCCGAGCAACACCCGCCCGACCTGTGCAGGCGGCCCGTCGACGACCTCGTGCTCACTATGAAGTGTATGGGCATTGATAAGGTAAATACTATAACTTGGGTCCTAGTTAGTCCTTCCTTGGGACACAGGCCTCCTCTCAGTGAGAGGGAGTGGGCCGTAATCCACCACGCCGGCCCAGAGCGAGTTAGTCACTATAACTTGGAGTATGAGTATAACCAGTTTGAATGAAATGAAAAAAACACAGTGACATCCATAGTATAAATACTAGGATCAAACACTACTAGGCTCAAGAAAATAGGTAGGTCATTCAGATGTCAATGTATAAGCTTTTAATTATAAACTTCCAAGCCATGTTCAAGATCTAAGTCTCAATAAATTTAAATAATTAATTAAACGTAAGTTGTGTCTGAAAGCCTTTTATACCGTGAAAGATTATATTGAGGACAAAAAAGCTTGGGATTGACCTGTTCCAATTTTTGCATTTTTTTTTGTTTTTTCAAACTTCTACTCTTTGACATTAGATAATTATTATATATACTTTGACATTAGATAATTATTATACACTTTGACATTAATATTTAGTTTGCGAAGTATAATATTATTATTGTTTTAATTATTGTGAATGTGAGGACTGTGTGGGTCATTTTTTTTTGTGTTTCATCTCTTTCTCAGTTAGTTTTAATATTAATCTGGCAGTTTGAGTACTTTATGCGGCCTACGCAAATGTCCTGTCTTTGGTATTGTTCGTCAAATCGTTGAGCTGCATGATTACTGATAAATGCGTGCACTCAAAATACCATTTCAGACACCAATCCACATGGTCTTCACATGATCTGACCAAGATTATGTCTGGAATTTAAAAGAGACTGTGACCTCTGAGTTTGTTTCGGCCTTTCTTCTCAGAGTAGTCAGATAGGAAACTTACCAAAATAAAATCATTTGTCATTAGCTGTGGGAATATTATAGGTGGAGTAGGTATCAGTAGCGAAAGCACTATATAACACGATTCCTACCGGCTTCCCTTCGGGGATTCGCATCGGCAACTCTATCGCTATTCAATGTCCTGAAAAAAAAAAAACGGTCAAAATGTATGGAACTGATAAGTAATTGCAACAATGAGACATTTTTCTGCTGAATCCATAGTAGCGGGTTGCGCGTCGATGTCCCCTGCCGCCATGTTTATCCCATAGATTTGTATCCCATAACTAGTCGGTTCCCATAATAGCCTGAATACCAAAAAAAAGCTTTTCTTTTTTACATCTATTAGGGCTGACGCAGGCCGTAGGGAACGCAGCGTGGTTTTCACAAAATCAACCTTACGCTTGTTTAAATAAAATTGAAGAATATCAGTATGAGAAACCTTCAACGCGAACAGAAGGGGTTAAGGTTACTTAATTTCGACTTTATTTTTGAGAAGCAATGTTGATATTTGTTTGGCACAGAAAACAGCGCTTTACTGCGGGGTATACAGTTAAGGTTATTTATTTTCGACTTTGTTTTTGAGACGTAATGTGGATATTTGTTTGGCACAGAAAACAGAGCTTTACTGCGTTTCGCCAGGTCCTTATAGTATACTAGCCTAATTGCAAAGTTTTGAAAGGAATTGCTGTTAGTACCTTTTAAAATACTACTCCTAAACATCATCCCTCTTATTTATAAACGTTGCTTTAAGGTAATGATTTGCGTCTGTTTAACCATACTTTTTTGACGTTTAAACATTTAATATCTCGATTACCTTTTTTTTTGGTTGCCGTTTTCTAAAAATGAAACCTAGCTTTTAATCGATTTATCGCCTCCGAAACCCGCTGCATACCAAATTTCATGAAAGCCCTTGGAGCCGTTACCGAGATTCAGATTATATATATACAAGAATTGCTCGTTTAAAGGTATTAGATTAACTTTAACAACGTTTATAAATAAGGGGGCATGTCGTTAACGTTTTTATTATTCGTCAAACACAGGTAGTGAACTTCCCGTTTCCGACGGCTCCAGACAGAATGCATCTGCGATTGGCTGAGAAGAGACTCGAAGCTCTCGGTATACTTGAGAAGCCTCCCATGAAGAATATCAGGAAAGATGAAGAAGAGGTTAGTTCGAAGAGTTGGAATACAGACTTTGTAGGCGTATAAAACGGTTGTTGCACAATCAAACGTTCGACCCTACAGGGGTGTTGCTCAGCGTGCAGGCTTTAAGTTTTCTTAAGGCAACCACAGGAAAGTCCGCTTAAGTAGTCACGGCCTCTCTAGGTCAACTGCGAAATGCCAGACACAAAAAAAAACAAACGTTCAGTTGAACGGTCGAACTTTCTACTTTTATTATTTTCGTAACCAAAGTAATTTTTATTTAAAGAACGTAATAATAATATTTTGCAGTCAGGAACGATAAGCAGAAAAATAACTTATTTTTTTAATTATAAACAATTGTCCTATAATATATCAGCGCATTTGTTTTTAGCAAACTGACGTCATACCCACAGACCAATATGGCGTCCACTGCGTCCAGCGTTTTCGTCAAATTACGCGCGAAATTTGAAAATGTAAAATTTAAATGCGTTTTTATGGCACTAATCGATGAAATAAAAATGTTGTGTTTGTTTTAGTGGTTTATTAGCACTCTAGAATCTAATTAAGACACAAAAATGAGTGTAATACCCTATTATAATGCTATATTATTATTGACTTTCTCCTCAGGTGCTCAAAGTGACACCTCTAGGCAAGGCGGTGTCGGCATTTCCGCTGCTTCCCCGCTACGGCAAGATGTTGGCGCTGAGTCATCAACAGAACCTACTGCCCTATACTATCGCGCTCGTCTCAGCTTTAACTGTGCCCGAGGTATGTTGTTTTTACCCTGCTGTATGTTGCTTTTACCCTAGTGGAAGCAAAGGTTACCGAATAGGGTTCAGTTGAAAACCAGCGTCAGACACTATAACTGTCTGGCATTTATGCTGAACTCTGCCTTTTTAGCGCAACTTTGACGCTAGTTTCTGACAGCGCACTTTACACTTTTTGTTGGTTTATTATCTTTATTTTTTTTGCTGTACTGTATATTGTGTGCCTTTTTAGTCTGTGCTAAATAAATAAATGTTTATTTCCATAAAAACAGTGCGTTACATTTCCTTAGGATCTACATTATGATAACTAAGTTTACACAAAGATAAAGAATAAGACGTAAAGGAAGCGTTTTGCTTTTGAACTCCACACTAGGTCGAGCCTGTCTCGTGGGTCCATGGGTGGTATTACCGTATAATGAAGTGGGTATTACATGAAAGCGATGGCTTTTAACATTCGAGAAGCACATGAAAAAGTGTTATTATTTTAAAACAATTAAAACATTTAAACATGTCTAAAATTAGAACAGTGAAATTAAAACAAATTAGTTTAGGAGAATATTTTGATAGCAATGTGCACTACGTGTAAGTTCGTCTAAGAGAGAGAGTATATGCTAAATAAATGTATTTTCTTTCTTTTAATTATACGTTCTTTGGAGTAATGGTGGCCCAGTGGTAAAGACTTCGACTTACGGGATCGTCGGTACGAACCTATGCACCTTGTGCAATTTATTTATTCAACACTGCTCTCAATACGGTGAAGGAAAACATCTTGAGGAAACCGGCATGTCCTAGAGCCAAAAATTTGAAGACAAAGTGAAATGTAATAATCCTCATTGGACCCGTCATTTACTCTTTGTATAATATTGTGTGTGCCTGGTTTATTCGGCTGAGCATGAGGTCCGAAATTTCTCAGTTAAAATCCGTCAGTCGGGATTTGTGCTCGGTTGATGGAAATAGGCTAGCCCCCTATTACATGAGACTTAAAAATAACTATCGAAATGTGAAGGTACTATAGGTAGGTACACCTCTGCCTTACCCTTCGGGGATTATAGGCGTGATGTTAATATAATATTGTTTGTACACACGGCTACACATCAATCTAAACATTTCCAGTTTACGCTGATCTCGCTCTGTACCGAAATCCCATACAATGCGAGATCAGCTTATACTGAAATAATGTATAGCTTGATGTGTAGCCGTGTGTACTTGTGACATGTGTCAAATAAAATTATTTGCTTTAATTTCTTTTAATATGCTGATGCATTTCTCGTTTGCAGGTAATGTCAGGTAAACCGGACAGTTGGCCGGCGACCGGTAACGTGCTACTACTGGGCGATCCGGGGGTGTTGCTACGTGCAATCGGCGCGGCAGAGTTCGCCTACGTGAAGGGAGAGGAAAAATTGTTCTGCGCCAAATATGGGCTCAGAGAAAAGGTATCTAACATCTACCAATTAATTCAATAGTTAATGCTGATTTATTTTCAATCTATTCTTTGTTTTTGGGTGTATAATGTACTACATTTTGGCACTTATTTGATTAGTTTGTAACTCAAGGAGTGATGAGTATTAATGTTTATGGATGGAGAGGGAGAGGAGAAAAGATAAATGGGTTGTATAAGGAGTGATATCACAGAAAAATGAGTGAATGATAGAGTAGCGGTTGACAGGGGAGAATGGATGACGAAACGTATTGTGCCGGTCCCAAGTAACATGAAACAAGAGCAGAAAAAAGAAGCGTTTAGTTTGTCTGGTAGACTACTGCCCAACAATTGATGGCGGGGCATTGTATAAATTTAAGTTGCGCGGTAAATTCTGCTTGCGCGGTGCAGGATTTTTCATGACGTCAGTATGCTGCGTAGTTCGCATGTGGCGATGTAGATGCCGCCACCAGTTTGACGTATTTAATGGAATTGATAAGACTAGTGGTCGCTTATTGCAACTGCATGCCTCTCCACTAAAATTTCTATGCAAGTATTTGAGATGTGTGCCCATGCAACAAGCAGTAGAAGGGCGTGAAGTTTTAAACTATTCGATTTCCCACCAAGTTTTTGCTTCCTGTATTTAATATATAGATAACTAGCTTTTGCCAGCGGCTTCGCCCGCGTGGAGGTCGGTGTATTATACATATAAAGCTTCCTCTTGAATCACTCTATCTATTAAAAAACCCGCATCAAAATCCGTTGCGTAGTTGTAAAGATTTAAGCATACATAGGGATATAGGGACAGAGAAAGCGACTTTGTTTTATACTATGTAGTGATGTAAGTAAGTTCATTATGGCATATCTGAGCCCAAATGCATAAAGACCAGAATTTCATCCATATTTTTCAACCAGGGTATCAAAGAGATCCGCAAGCTGCGCAAACAGTTAACTTCGGAGGTAAACCTCAGTGTGGCTGGGGTCGATGTGGCCGTGGACCCTGAGATGAGACCTCCTGATGATAACCAGGCGCGTCTACTACGTCAACTGGTGCTCAGTGGATTGGGCGACCAGGTCGGGAAGAAGGTAGCTCTTGCGGAGGTCAAGCAAGGTCAGTAGCTACTTAAGAAGTAAGTCCGATACATTGTGTAGTCGGTCATTTGAAGCTGGTACACAAACTGGGATAGTAAAATCAGTGGGGGTTATACTTACTAACTTTCTCACTAGCTGAAGATAAGGATAGTTCTGTGTAGACGAGGTCAGGGTGAGTTGGCTAGCTTACTAGCCCAAGCTGGCTGTCCTAGCTTCAAAAACTAGCCTTGTGTAGCCCAGGCATAAAGTTGAATGTCACTTGCACGTCATAAAACGTTAAGTTAAATTTTTGCTTCCAAACCAATAAAACGGATAGTTTCAACGTGAAGCGTCAATTTACTGGGTTTTTGTTCAAAGTAATGTTAAGCAATTACGACCTTGAACAAGAACGAGAACTGTCGATGGTTTAAACCATATACCTAAAGAATTGCTTTGAAATGGTTTTCATAGCAATGGTTTTATTGATATTTTATTTATGCATTATTTTTAACAGGCGAAGACAAACGCAAATTCAAATACGCGTACCACTGCGGCGAATTAGAGGAGCCAGTACATCTTCACTCAGAGTCCATTCTTCGGAAGACGATACCAGAATGGGTGGTGTTCCAGGAGTTGTATGAGACCGGTGGCGAGGACCGCAAGAAGATGGTGATGAGGAATGTGACCGCTATTGAACCAGAGTGGCTGCCTTTGTTGGTGCCGCAGCTGTGTAACTTAGGTAAGATCTTTTGTGTAAAATCCGGCCGTATTACCAACTAACTGGGTTGTGGAGGTAAAATAGGCGATCGCTCCATGTAAAATACTGGTATTTAGTTGCGTCCGGTTTGACTGGTAGCCGATCCCAACATAGTTGGGAATAGACTAGGCAGATGATAATGATTTAAGGACAAATAAAATCAATAAGACGGTTAGTCCTACTAAAATAAGATATTTTTAGATTCCGTTCACACATTCTGAGAATTAAACTACAAATATTTAACTTTTATCAGTTTCCTCGTTAGTCTAGTCGTCGAAAGCGCGACTGCTGGGCATGGGGCTTGTATTCTCTATATCTCTATCGACTAAGTGATTGTTAAATATTATGTAAACAAAACAAGTGCAAATAAAACTAGGTTTAAGGTATACTCTAATATAATAAGAAAATGTATTCATAACTTGCAATGTTTATGTAATCTAAAGCACATTGCATACTTCAAAAATAAGGGTAAAGCTTCTTGGGATATTGTTAAACACCGTACAGGTAACTAAAGGTCTCGAGAATATATTAATAGTATAGTTGACGATGATATTACTGCAACATAAGGCTTGGATATCGCGTACCTATTTAACAATTTCTTATAAGTATTGTTGAAAACAACGCAACCTTACAAAAAAACACTTATGATCTAAATGTTAAAAGCAACGACACTAGCATATTTCTAAGACCTACTAATCCTGCTGAAATATTTAGCATCCTAAATACATTAAAAAACACTAGGTCGTGTGGCTATGATGTTTTATCTACAGATCTTTTAAAAGAAATCGCTCAATACATCGCAGAGCTTCTTTCATACATTATAAATTTATCATTAAAACAAGTCTGCTTCCCGGAAAAACTCAAAATATCTATAATCTAAACCAGACAAAAATAATTATCGACCTATTGCGCTGATACCAATCCTATCTAAGGTCTTTGAAAGAGTTACTTACAAGAGAGTCCTCTCTTTCTTGGACAAGTTTAATATGCTTGCATAACAGCAAAATGGATTTAGGAAAAACAAAACCACCTCATTGGCAGCGCTTAACTTAGTCAAATCTATGCTTAATAACACCAACTCGAAAGTGACAACTTCAGCTCTGGTTTAAGATCTTAGTAAAGTCTTCGATTTCGTAAATCACTTCATTCTCATTGATAAGCTGAGTAAAATGGGTATATAGAGGTCCAGCCCTAGAATGGTTCAAATCTTATTTATCAAATAGAAGTCAGGTCACGAGAATCAAAAAAATTGATGACAAAATCAATCTTATCAACGACTTTAACTCCCAACCCCGACTAAATTACTTCGGTGTTCTACAGGGAAGCATCTTAAGACTACCACTATTCCTTGTGTATGTTAACGATCTCCCTCAATTACTGATGACACAACGGTTATCCTTGATTGTAAAAATGGAATCGTACGAGTCTGATATAAATAACGCTTTGAATAAAATTATTACTTTGTTAGATAACCACGCTTTAATAACGTAGAAAAAACTAAAATATTTAATTTCAAAACGTAAGACAAAAGAGTAGAACAATTATATAAAACAAAATCCCTTGCTATAACACTTGATGAACATTTCACCTGGAAGGAGCATATTGATGAAATTCAATAGGTTTGTTTTTGCATTAAAGAAAGTTAAAAATAAGATATCCAGATCAACTGCTTTAATGGTGTATCACGGCTTTGTTTGCTGCGTCATCCGGTATGGTATCATTGTCTGGGGAAATTCTTCTAAAATTTCTAGTGTTCTGTTAGCACAAAAATTATGCATTATACGAGCAATTTTCAATATGGACTGGACTGATTCCTGCAGGCCAGTGTATAAATCACACAACCTTCTCAGAGTTCCTTGCGTTTATAGAAGGTGTAATTTTAATCACCGTAAACCTCATAAGGGGTCATTTGTACTCATCATTATGAACAACTTTTACTATGGGCCCAAACCTGAAATCGCGAAAACATAATCAGCTGTTCCCTACATTTATGTTCGCATAACTCGTCAAATGTAAAAGACAATTATTTTTAAAAGAGTAACCGTGGAGTTTCTTGCCGGCTCTGCTCCATAGAAAGCGACAAATTGGAACCGTGCACCTAGCTTCTGACGTTTCAAAGCGCCCATGCAGATGTTGTGAAATAAAATATTTTGATTTGATTTGAGCAGTCTTGTTTGGTTATTTTATTTGGAATTCATCTTTAGCAACTCGTAGTTTGAGTTTGTATGGTTTGCGCGTGGTTTATGGCCAAAAGGCTCGCTCCTTTTTACAGGGTATTAAAACATAAATAACGAAATGTAATAGAGTACCTAACTCCGCCAAATCGTTCAGAAAATACTTACATGATTTGCGAACATTACTTCACAATTTTTAAATGATGATTGCTAGCCATTTACAATGATGCTCACCCTATATTTTTTCTAGGTGATCCCCTGGACGAACCACCTCCGAGATACGACGAGATATCAGGCCGAGTCAAGTGTCACTTCAAAGGCACCTTCGGGAAGGCAGGATGGGAGCTACCTTCGGCTGAAGTAGACTTTCCCGAAAAGATTGAGAGATACAGGTTAGTTATTATTAATATTGTTGTCTCTCTCAGCCATCTCTCTAATTTACTCCACTCCACTCCATTGCATTAAGTTGACAAGTGACTTTGGGAATTAGCTGGCATACATTTGGTGTTGAGATATTTAATAAGTGATGTTTTTTTCGTTCAGGAGAAGATTATTTGCATTAAACCAATGGACAACTAGAGAGTGCGACGTTAAGTTGTTCTCGTTGTATCGTTCTTGTTGTATCGTTCTTGTTGTATCGTTCTTGTTGTTGATTTGACTTACTGACGTTTGATTTAAAAGAAAGAGGGAAGTGCCCCATCTGCGAATAATACAAATTTGTGATTATCATCTGCGAATAATACAAATTTGTGATTATCTCTTATGTGATAAAGTAAAGGGTAGGCACATTTGCAGCACAAATCACTCAATAGGGATTTTTTTCTATGAAAATCAATTATTTTCTTTGATAACCTGCAGTTTGAACACTGTTTTTTTATTTTCTTCTGTATCCACTGAAACGTAGTGTAAAAACGTAATTAGAAAATATAATGTCGATTCGACACGAGGATTTGAATAGACTGTAAACGTTATGTAATTAGACACACTCACGACTTACACTGGCTAAATAATAATAAACATTTTCTCCCCCACAGATGGTTCGCCCGTTACCTCCTAGAGGGCGCTGTGTTCCCGAAACTGAGGAAATACACCAGTTCTCTATTGTCGCCTCCATCCACTATGGTCAAGAGTTGGGCCAAGCTACAACCTAGGACCGAAGTGCTTCTGAAAGCGCTCATAGCGAAGCGCGCTGGGACTAGAGAAGCATTGAAGAGTATATGGGAAGAACAGAGCACTTGTAAGTATTTTTTTAAGGCCAAACGCAAAGACGAGCCGCGAAATTAAAATTTTCTTAGGTTTTTTCAATTTACAACATTGTATCAGGTTGACTCTCTAAGATAGAATCCGCCTCTAATGTTATGATTTTATAAAATAATCATTAAATAGGGTAACCTGACATAGACGAGTTGTATTGAGGATATTAATCATTATAATTCTGTAAATACAAAGTTGTTACGGTCGTGACTTAGATTTTAATCAACTTAAAAGAACTGCCCACTGCTGGAAACATTTCCGGTCGATTATGCTTGGATTCCTCTCTGAGATCATGTGCCGTTATCGACCGCAGGCCCAGAGCGGGTTGGTAGATGTCATATCGCACACCTAGATCTAAACAGAGTTAACTCAAAAAAGCACTTGTTTCAGAAAAGCACTTTTTTTTCCTGTGCACTGGAGAAGTTATCTGTATATATATTTGCATTGCAAGTTCTACTAGAAAGATATTTTTAAATCTGTTTTGTTGTTCGATAGGCAGTGAGTTAAGGAATTCAATGGTAAGCATAAGTTAAAACTCCCTACTACTTCCTAGGTGTGCGATGTATGTCTTCGAATGTTACTTAGTAGTTTTATTTATTTATTTTATTATTTATGTACACACAGTAAAATACATACAAGATATGGCATAATTAAACAAGAGTACAAAGGTACTGCTTATTTCTTTAGAAATAAACAAACAATCGATTTTTCCTTCACTATTTCGACAGAAGTGGTGATGAAGGCAAAGTTAAATGCATGACTACCTGTTATATGCAAATGGCGTTTTTTTTTCCAACGATTGGACTTTGGTCCTTTAGAAATAGTTTTTATTGTATCCACGAGTCCTTGTCATAATTATACAGACGATGCAGTGAAAAGGATTAAACAATGAACACTACAATTAGCTAAAGACGTTTCTGGATGTGGGTGTAAAGAGCTCATATATTTTTTTGATATCGTACTTACAGCACCCAAAATGTACCAATAAGACCTATTATTAAGCCAACGCCGCCTGTCTATTTGTCACATGACTGTAACTTTTTAAACGTAAATGGTAGTCAGTTGATATTTGCGAAAACTTTAAAATAGTTTTTTGTCTTTCTTTCAGTTCTTCTCGACGAATATCTGAAATGGGTGCCAGAGTCAGCACACAACGAAGTCAGCTTGTACTGGCCGCCTTTTAAATAAAAATGAAGTGTAAAAATAGATACGTACCTACCTGTAAATATTGTAAATAAATGTTATTTGAAATTATAAGGATTACTAGTTTTTGCCAGCGACTTCGCCCGCGTTTGGGTCGAAAATTATCCCATGGGAACGTATTACCGGGATAAAAAGTATCCTTTTTTAATCCAGGTTATAATCTACCTGTGTGCCAAATTTCATTCAAATCCGTGCAGCCGTTGTTGCGTGACATCTAAATACCAAAACATAAAAACTTTCACATTTATAATATTACTAGGACTTATTTGTATACCCTAAACGAAAGTGATCGTTACATATTCTTTGTACCCTTGCGATATTTTGTTGTTCTGTGGCGGCCATCTACAATGCCACATACGAACTACAAATCAACAACTTTTTTTTGAGAGTGAGAAATCATCAAATAAAGTTCCCGCTCAGGGTGGAGCAGGAGGGCGGGTTAGACTTTTACTGACTAAAACCCACCCGTGTTCCCCCCGTTGCCTGTGTGCCAGGGGCCACGGTATCTCTTTCGAACAACCCGCACCCCTGGCAGGCATTGGCCCCTGCGGACCCCACCAGTTGTTGCTGACATCTCTGACGGCGCGCGTGGAACAACGCACCGTCGACCCAGGCATTTTTTTTTTGTTTAACGTGGAGATTTGTGTACTGCGCTACCACTGGGAGATAGCGCAGTTATGTGGGACTGTAACCCACTAAAACTCCACGGTGTCGTCCAGTGCTGCTTGAGGCGGGAACACGGAAACGCGTAAGTCATCCGCGGCTGTCCGTCACCGGACCCTCCTTGGCGGAGAATAACCCCTATCACCGGCGCACCAGGACACATGGCACGTCGTGGCCACCCCAGGAACTAAATAGCATAAGGGCCCCAGACGACCTCTTGTCTGTGGCACCCTTAGTCCCCCTGCGACGGGTCAGCACAGTGGCCCCGCCGCCTACCACTTTTCGGCCGCAGGGGATAGGGAGAGTGGCCCACGCTATACCGACACTCCTCCTCCCCTGCGGCCCCACCGCATCCGCCGTCAAACGGTGGCGGCCCCGTCCAGGCCACGGAAAGGAAGAGCGCTACTCAGAAGTACCAGACTCCTCCTCCGCCGCAGCCTGTAACCCTCAGCCGCGATGCCTCCCATTTGACATCGCGGCCCGCCTCAGTTGCGCTGCACCTCACTACTACCTACATTTTGGCCGCTACATCGTCGGCTTGGAGTCAAAAAGCCCTAACGAGCGGCCCCCCCTTGGAGTTTCTCTTCGCTTCACAGTGGTAGGGTGACCGCGGCTACTGAGCCTCCCGCAACGACAATGCGGGAACCCACTGGGGGGGAAATCAACAACTTGAGAAACACAAAAAGTGAAGTGGCGTCCATCTACAATGCTTTATGCGAACAGAGAAATACATCGCGCAAGCAGAGTTTCCCACTCGATCCGCATATATACAACATCCCGACATCAACCGTTGGGCAGTTGCCCACCAGACATAACACCCCTTTATAGAGTATGAGTGAACTTTACACCCTGTTCCTCGTAGACCTCTATACTGGTGACCCCTACGTGATGTAGGATTTGTGTGACGTGAAGTTTGTTGATTTGTAGTTCGTATGTGGCATTGTAGATGGCCTCCATAGTTCTATAGACTATTTCTTAAATTGGAGGCGTTGCTAGCGCAACATCTAATTAAGGCGCTGTAAGCAACAATTTTTTGGGTAGGTAATTGGCAATAACGCATGGCGGCAAAAAATAAAAGTAATTTTGCACTTATAAGTAAATTAAAATATAAATGCACGGCTCAACGGAATAATTTGTAACCAAGTATGTCTAGTTGATTGAATTCCCTATAAGACATAAATAAAATACGATAGTTTAGACGCTCAAAATGTTGAGAATTATTCGACGACTAATATTTTTTGAGCTCTGTTCCACATTTTTATTTTTACTATATATTTTTGAATAGGTCTTATCTTTAACATTTGACAATATACTCTATTTTTTTCTGGCTTAAAATATGTACAGACGCCAGCACTTCAATCTACCCGAAACTGTCAAATTTTCCCAATTGAATATGAACCTTAAGCTCATGACATAAAGTTGAAAATCTATCAAAGAAATTGGACAGAATGGGGTAGCTTGATGTGCAGGCTGGCGTCTGTAACAATGTGCCAACTGTGCGACGAAAACAGCCTTTTTCGGAGTCCAACGTTTGTGCAGCGCCTTAATAATAATCTTAAATTCACGCACAGATAACGCAGTCTGAACTACTAGATCTATAATAGAAGCATTAAATTTTGCACTAGAGTTCCTCATAATAACGAAGGTGACCACTAAGAAAGGATTAAAAAAAAAACAACGTCAACCATTTCTGGAAAAGCAAACGCGAACGTGTAAGAAAACGTCAAGCCAGTATTTTTAAACGATGATTTAATATCGTTCCATGTAGTTTTATCTTATCGAAATGATTATTTGTGGCTTCAAATTTGTCACCAGACATAATTATGGTGACGGTATAGTGGATTACAGCGAAATCATAATGAGTTTGCGATATTTTCATGAATTGATCACGCTACCTCGAAAGGCTCGCTGGCCTAGTGGTCGCAAACACTGCCGCTCTTGAGGCCCTGGGTTGGCCAGTGTTATTGATTTTTCCATCAGGAATTTTTCAGTAGCAGCTCAGCAGGATCAGAGACGTTTTTAACCTATTGGAGTAATTTTAATAAGAATAGGGCCTTGATGGAAAAAGTTTAATGCAAAAGCGAGCTCGAAAATATTGGCACCCCGCCTTGAATAGCTTACTTAGGGTTTCTGTTGACGAACATTCAGAAAGAGAAATAACTCCATCGAACCGTGATTCAAAGCTAGACAGAGCGAAGCGAGTTTCGTAAGTATTAGGGACTACATGATCACACTTATTCAGCTCTGTTCAGCTTTTGTCCATAGAAAACAATGATTTTATATGAGATGCGTACGCATCCGTGCAGCCGCGGAAAGCTGAACGGACTTTATACAAAATCGCAAGCAATAAGCACTATTCTGGTAACGTTACAGAAGATTTAGATTTGATGAAGAACTTCTGTTCAATCTCAAAGCAACTGTTACTTCAACTCTCTAAGTCCGTATTCTAGAATCATGCTCAACCATGAACCTTGTTTTCAAACTAGATTTAAATATAGGTACATATATAGTACGCCTGTATTCAGTAGATAAAGCAGAGCTTTACAGTCTATAGTACACCCACATTTTGTATGAGATGCGTACGCATCCGTTCAGCCGCGGAAAGCTGAACGAACTCTATACAAAATCGTTGTTTCCTATGGACAAAAGCTGAACAGAGCTGAATAAGTGTGAGTAGTCTCTTACCCAGTAACTAGATTGTAGGAGTCAGGTTAAATACTGGTATTTAGCTGCATACGACAAGACTGGAGACCGACCACAAAATAGTTAGGAAAAGGTTAAGCGGGTTGATTCAGATAGATGCACCTAGCTTGAATTATTTTAAGTTCAAAAAAATTTGCTCTATTCGAACGCATTCACTTCATCATCTTTTCTCAACTATGTTAGGGTCAGCTTCTAGTCAAACCGTATACAGCTGAATAGTTACCAGTATTTTACATGGAACGACTGCTTAGCTGACCTCTTCAGGCCAGGGGCGTACCAATAGAAAATGGCGCCTACGGCATGCATCATATTTGCGCCCCTTCGTAAATTATCTTCTCGGTCTACACTGAGCAAAGCTGGGTCGCATAACCTTCCTTGACCAATTATAAGTCTTCAATAACGAAGGTATTAATTTCAACTTGATGAAAAATCGCTAGCAATGCTGCAACTTTAAGAGAATTTGAATAAAAATAGGCAGATTTAGAAATACGCTTACATTCTCGTACTGCACAATATATTCAAGTAGCTCTTCAGCTTTCTTAGATATAGGTAGGTAACAATATGAAATGGTTTATTGATGTTTTTTTTTAAATTTATAATTGGCGAGTTTTTGCGCCCCCCTTCAATAGGCGCCCAAGGCTCTTGCCCTGCCTGCCCTACCCAAGATACGCCACTGCTTCGGGCTCCTGACGACCCGTAACGACTGTTAAAAGAACCACGAAAGACAGCCGGGACCAACGGCTTAACGTTCTTTCCGAGGCATGGAGGGGTCTTGCTATGTAAAGATGGTCACCCATCCACAAACCAACCGCGGCAAGCGCATTTTTTATAGGGCTATAACCTAGTAAAGGTACCTATCTTTTTATCAAGCCAAAGTGCCCTACAATATTTTCTGTCTTCATAGTGTCCTACTTACTACCGTTTGATTTTTATCAAGATTATAATCATGCCCACGCCTTGCTCACCGTTCCTTTAAAGTTGATAGATACCTTCCCACATTTAAAAGAAAAAAAAGTACCCACTTGAAGATAAATGTATAATCAGACAAGCACCTGCATGATATAATATCACGAGGTGTAGTCATTACTGATAGTAAGTCTGTTCAGTGATTATGGGTACAAATGGACTTGATATCAAGAACCCCATAGCAACAATATTGTGACGTTGACCGCCAAGATTGTGTGTACCTATAACCTCAATTCGTTTATGGTTTTGTTACAATCTTATGATAAAAAAGTTAGGTATACTCAAAATTGATTTTAGCAATAAATAAATGGGCGTGATGTAATGATAGGCTTTAAACATTAAATAATGTGAACATCTGCCAAGCCTTTACCAACCATGTTGGGGTTGGCTTCCAGTCTAACCGGATTCAGATGAATACCAGTATTTTACATGAACCGACTGCATATATCTAACCTCAATAACTAAGTTACTGGGTAAAAAATGTCTGTCTGTCTAATCTGTTGTTTTGTTCAGTTGTTCTGGCTTACCTCCATTACGGCTAGACCAATTTTGACGGGACTTTCACTGGTAGATAGGTAATATAATACCTATGGGTGTACCGATTGATTTCTAGCTGAAATGGTTCTCGAAAATATTGGCACCCCGCCTTGAATAAGTACCTAGCCTTAGGGTTTCTGTTGACGTACATTCGGAAATAGAAATAACTCCATCGAACTGTGATGCAAAGCTAGACAGAGCGAAGCGAGTATCGTAAGTATTAGGGACTACAAACACTTATTCAGCCCTGTTCAGCTTTTATCCATAGAATTTAACGATTTTGTATGAGATGCGTACGCATCCGTTCAGCCGCGGAAAGCTGAGATAAGAGCTGAATAAGTGTGATCAACTGTATGCCTGTAGTGCTTACAACTTAATTTTTTTTTCTGAAGAAAAGTTGGAGGCAGTACAGGCAGGTGCAGGTGTCCATTTCCGAGATAAGAAATTTAGAGGTGTGGTCGAATCGGGCGGGTATTATGTATATGATAAATGATTTTATTACTGTAAGTAGGTTTGTACAGACACTTTTACACCTCAATCATATTTTTTAAAGTAGATGTGGCCGGCGTTTCCTATCTGATTACTCTGAGAAGAAAGGCCGAAACAAGCTCAGAGTTCACAGTCTCTTTTAACCCTTAACCACTGACGTGTCATTTTGTTACGCTACTACTGACGTACGCATGACATTCGTCTCGGTTGTGACCTCTAAAGTCCCGGCCGGGCCGTACCACGGCCCGATACAATAGAAAATCAATTGAGTCTCATTAGCGGTGATCATAACTTGATGACTAGTTTAGAAATCATTTTAACCTCTCAACAGATTAAAATGATTTCTAAACTAGTCATCAAGTGTATTTCATGGTTCTATTGATTTTTATACGATACGATATTTTAAACAGAAGGTACAATGATATACCAGTAAAAATATTTATTAAGTAATCAATTTGCTTAGAGGAAAACATAAACACACTTTAAAATTTTACAAAAAAAAAAGTAATGCCTGTAAGAACTTTTGTTTATCGTTTTTTTTTAAAGTAATTATACATTTTTTAAGGCAATCTAAACCCCATTTCTTATTTCTAGTTATGGTCTTATTAAGCCTCTTTTTAACGGCAATTATTTCCAGTCGGTGTAGAGCACCTCTCTGTCTCTTGTCAAATAAAACGAATGGAATGAAATGTGTTCCGAAAATGTGTCACAGGCTGCCTCTGAATGAAGGCCAATTTCTCCATCTGCCGATGACTGGTCGCCGATTTACACAGCCATAATCCTAATAATTCGTTTGAATTATTGGTAACTGGCTCTCGCTGAACTTTTTAGATGTAGAGGGCCCAGGCAAGTGTTGTATCGCTTACGATTTTTATCAACAAAATACTAACTAATACAATGTCAAAAAAGTTACATTAACACTGACCTACGTATGTCATACCCTCGGATTCATCCTTATATTGACTCATACGGGTCCGCTCGCCACCGCCAAGCACGCGTCTCTAACAACTAGGAAACTACGTATCTAAACAGGCGTTAACGTCGTCTTGCGCAAAATGAAGTTATGAACGAAAAACTATTTCGGTGACGAATGTCATTCGTACGTCAGTGGTTAAGGGTTAAAGTCCAGACATAATCTTGGTTAGATCATGTGAATAGTCTGTACCCATCTGTGTCTATGCTTGTAACAGTTCGTTCAGAGTTATTTTACCTTTGTCAACAGCATCCATAATGTAACGAGAACAAAGATCACTTTGATTTTGACAGTGACGCAGAACGACGTGAACGGACGAACAGAAGGCAATTAGGGCGCCTCCCAGAGACAGATCTGTGGCACTACCTAACGTTTTTAATTAGGCATTCTTGAAATTAAAATGAAACTTAGTAAATTATATGAAATTAAGTACAGCCTATGTCACCTAGGGTAAAAGCCGTATAGTTGCCACACTTTTTGAAATCACTCTTTATCTCTCAGTACAAAAAGCAAAATACTTTATTTGTAACACTGGCCGATTGTTTGGTTTTGTATCTACAAATTTATGAAAAGTAAAAAATATTATCTTCAATATTTCCTGAGTATAAGCGATTTTTGTGGACCTCTTTAATTTGAGACATCTATCCCACATAGGGGATACTTGCCTAATCCATATAAAATACCTTTAGGATAGATGCCCCGCCGAGAAACGACATCTATCCCGCAAAACTTTGGTCGCATTTAGCCTTCCCATGCAATCGCACAGAGACATGCGACACGGTCAAGTAAGTGGTATTTGTCTATGGAAAGACTTTTTATTTTATTTAATTGTATTTATCTATCGAATGACTCGTCTTTCGATAGATAAATAAAATGGCATGCAATTCATCCGCGAAACTAGAGTAATTACAATAAAAATATCAACTATACCCCTGGCGCAACTATCCTGGTTTTACCTTATGTGAGTGATATATCTAGAGGGGTAATTTTATAACACACAGTAGGAATGGCTTTCATTTTGACAGTTCAACCAACATTCATTGCGTTTTTTACGTTGTGGAGAAGACAAAGTTTTCGAACATATGAAGCGATGGATTAGCAATATAATTTTTATTGATAGTGTATTACGCAATTAGGGTGCAGCATCGAACTGCGATAGGCGGAATTGATTGATTGGAAATTGAAACAGAGAACGTTGACACCCCAACCTAATCCGTCGGGGAAAGCAGGCGTGATGTTATGATAAAACATCGACTTACACTGATTTAGATAAAGGATTTTCATAAAGATATTTTTTTTAATAACATGAGAAATTAGAGTATTGCACTTTTCATTTATAGATTCTGTATTTCAAAAAGTGAAAACTTTGTTACAGACATATCACATTTCACAATATACAGAACAAGTGTCTTTTGCGTCTTGGATCCCAAACTGTGATTATATATTATAGGTACCGGTGACATGACCCCCTTTAAAAACTCAGGTCAAAGAACTCAGGAAATCAATCACCCTCGTGTGCAGATTTTTCGAATAGGCATCTACCTATATATATAATGCTATAGCATTATATATATAGGTAGATTATTATAATAAACTATCACTTTATCGACGAAGTCTTCCGCGTAGATTTCGTATTTTCCTCTATAAACTTTAACACGCTCGCTGCACGCACGCTGTAACTGATTGTTTGTTTTTTTTTATAAATTATATGCAAAGTGGCGGTTTAATTTATAAAAATATATAGTCGCTGAGTCGTCAGAACAGCAGCATCTCAAAAGTGTAGGCCTGGTTATCTTTGGACTATAAATAAATATGCTCGTTTTTCGAGTTTTGTAAGGAGACGGTTGCTGCTAATGTGCAAAGCAATGAACTTGGAATTAATTCGGTCATGACTTGGTAGAAAGGTAATGAGTTAAAAACAATGTTAAATATTAAAACGATTTATTACAAAAATAAATTAAAATATGAACTAAACATTAACTTATGCAGCCTTGTAGTACCTCTTGGAAACACCGTCGAATTTGTCACCAGTGATGGTCTGAAAATAAAGAAAAACATATTTAAAAAAAAATGTTAACAGTACCTAATGATAATTATCAGTAGGTATCGGATGATAATAGAACCTAAAGTATATTCTGCTGTTAACAGTAATGGGCTGATACTGCTGATAGTAAATCATTGATCATTTGATAAATTCCTAATTTTCAGTAATTTTATAAGTGGCCACATTTTTTGTTCCGACCTCCATAATGGGGAAGCCGCGGGCAAAAGCTAATATGATCTATTTAACAGTTTTATAACTATTATGTTGAACTTACCACAACGAGGTCATTGCCAGAGTACTCCCTCTTGAAGGTGGCGGAACCCTGGGCGGCCGTGATGGTCTGCGTCACTGTGTTACCATCTACCACGTAGGTGGTCTTGATCTGGAGGTCAATGAATTTGTTTTAGTTCAAAATAAAATGTAGCAAGTCTGCATAAAAAATGGTCTTTCATGACTAAGGTCTAATATCGGAAGGATCAGCACGCGGAGCATGTCCACTTCTATCTTGAATCTACGAAGACTGGGCACCTCTCTTTGTATACAAAGCGCATTTCTTCTCTTCAATCTGAATGATGAAGTTTTCTACAATCTATAATTTTGTCTTTTGTTTCCGTTTGTCCACTCTCAACCCTCGAACCCCAATATTAATGTGCCCATTGGACCACTGACTATAGTTTATTCTCGACCCTTGAGGGCGAGAGTGGATTTTATTTTTCAGCCAAGTTTTAATTTCCTCTCGACCCCCAAAGTAATTAATTTTAGGTACTTACCGAACTAGGGGTCGAAAGTGGACGAGGTACGCATTTTATTTGTATGAAAATCCAATCTCACCCCCTGGGGGTCGAGTGTGAACTATGTTTAAGGGTTGAGAGGAAACAAATGAACAAATCTTTTTTTAGGGGTCAAGGGGTCGAGAGTGGACTAAACGTTCATTTCTAAGGATCATGCTACGCGTGAAGAGAAATACGAAAATGCTGAAAGCAGTTTGCTTTAAGAACGGTCTATGCACACACGGCTACACATTAAGCGATACATTTCCATTTTACGCTGATCTCGCACTGTACGTAAATCCTATATAATGCGAGATCAGCTTATACTGCAAATGTATAGCTTGATGTGTAGCCGTGTGTACGACCTATATATTTACACACGACTTACAGGATGTCAGAGGCATAGATGTGCAAACAGCTTTACCAAAGATTCACCACATGACTCCAGATCCCCACTCCGATGAAATTATTCTTAGGTTATTTAAAAAAAAGGCTGTTCCATTTATTTTAACCGCGTAGGTATAGCACTTTTCTATGAATCAGCCGATGTTTTTTAGTTTTTTCATAACCGACGAAAAAATTCTAGAGTCATCTGCCAAATTCATGGTTACAGTTTGCGCGTCGATATTATACTAACAGACGTTAGTTAGACGCACCAAACCTTATTGGTCTTTAGGAACTGAATCCCAAAAATACTTACGGGGGTCTTTTCAGCTCCGATGATGTCATCGAACTGTACACCAGACTGGAATTTGACCTCCTTGGGACCCTCAAACCCACGTGTGTGGTAAGTGTAGGTATCACCATCCTTGGTCAACTTCTGGTCCGGGGAGAACTTCAGGACCTGCTCGATCTTGTCTTCAGGGATACCTAGATTGAGGGCAAAATAAATTATTAGATAAATGCCTGTGCTGGGTAAAGATGAGTTTCATTAAAGAAACCAGAAAAAAAATGACTAGGACTACTTATTGTATTCGAAAATGGTGGTTGGTTTAACCCACGTTTTAAACTCCTTCCAGAAAAATCTCAGTGAGTAAGTTACTCAATATTAATTTACCAATCACTAGATAACAGGAATACGAAAACAACTTTGATTAAAAGCAATCGAACGATTTTTCTTATCACCGCTTTAACCGAATCACTGATTTTAATCCCAAACGGAAACCACTGATTGACTGACTATACCAGGAAAGTAGATATAAAAATCGTGACGTTGAACTACCACTGAACACATTGTAAGGAACATACCCACTGCGCGCAGGAATCCATCGAAGTTCTCCTGCTTGACGAAGCTATAGGTTTTGTTAAGGAAAGACATGGTGAAGTTGACTCTTGGCAATCGAATGACGAGACACCGGCCAGCCCAGGCTTATATCTGACCGCTAATCTACCTGATATGATAAGGGTAATAGGAAAAATTTCGCCACCTGGACGAAAAAGTGATTCATTTAAACCAAAATCGCTAACGTGTCGTGATGGGTCATGTAATATGGGTAATCTAATGACAAAGGTCATGTTTATTTTATTGGAAAACATGATTATCAGTTGGGTAAAGTCCAGTACTGAAATCAGATAACATGATTTTTTTTTTTTTAAATTTATATTTAATTTAATTTATAATGACCACTTTATAAGAATCTGCAGGTTTATGAATAATATTAATAGAGGCTTGTGTCTGGTAGTGGGACAACTAATTTATAGGTAGGTCTAGGCGCTAACATAAAATGTATTAATCCAAAAATCAACATCATAACTGTTTCCCGTATGAAATAAAATCCTACAATGTCCTACTAATATTTTAAACGTGAAAAGTGTCAGCGGCTTTGCCCGCGTGGAGGTCAAAAATTATCAGTCGTTTCGTTTGTGATTGAATAACGAAGAGTCAAACATACAAACGTTGGCATTTACAATTTTATTTATATATACAGGATAAGTTTTTAACCAGTGCGCAAATTGTATCCATGAATTCATCATTTCGGCATATCATTCTAGAAGTAAAAAAAAATCAGCTGTTTCATAAAAAAGCGCAATACCTACGCGGTCAAAATGTATAGAACAGCTGTTTTTTTTCTTATAACCGACGAAAAATTTTTGCGCTGGAGGGTCTAGAATATTAAGCTGAATTCATGGTTACAGTTTGCGCACTGGATAAAAACTTATCCAGTATATAATAATAGGATTCAAAAGAATCAGTACCTCATTCAAGGCACACACCGTTATGACTGTTATGTATGACACAGTAATACCTAATTGGTAATTAATATTTGGTACCTATAATAAATATATTAATTAGTTACTGATCCTCTTTTTTCCCATCATCAATAGGCGCTTAATTTGAAAACATCTAGCGAGAGCTAATATTTAAACAGACATGATTAAAATTAGAAAACATTGATCATCATCATCATTCCAGCCAAAAGAGGACGTCTTTCAACTGGTAGACATAGGCAGGGACGTACCAATAGAAAATGGCGCCTAAGGCACGCATCACATTTGCGCCCCTTCGTAAATTATCTTCTCAATCTACACTGAGCAAAGCTAGGTCGAATAACTTTTCCTGACCAATTATAGCTTTCAATAAGGAAGGTATTAATTTCAACTTGCTAAAAAACAACTTGCAATGCTGCAATTTTGAGCAGAATTTGAATAGAAATGGGCAGATTTGGAAATACGCTTTCATTCCCATATTAAACAATAAATTCAAGTAGCTCTTCAGATTTCTTAGATATAACAGTATGAGATGGTTTACAGAAGTTTATTTTTTATAAATTTTATATTTGTCGTCGTTTCACGCCCCCTTCGATAGGCGCCCAGGGCTCCTGCCCTGCCTGCCCCACCATATCGCACCATATCTGGACATAGGCCTCCCACAAGCACCGCCATTTCGAACGGTTCTGTGCTTCTCGCTTCCACCGGATTCCTACGGCCTTCATCAGGATTGTGATTTTATAATTTACTAGCTTTTGCCAGCGGCTTCGCCCGCGTGGAGGTCGGTGTATTGTACATATAAACCTTCCTCTTGAATCACTCTATCTATTAAAAAAACCCGCATCAAAATTAGTAGTTTTAAAGATTTAAGTATACATAGGGATATAGGGACAGAGAAAGCGACTTTGTTTTATACTATGTAGTGATAAGCATTTACAGAATACTTTTGGGATGTAGGTGTCGTTTTTATCTCGTGCCAGACATGCGCCAGACTTTTATTGCGTTAGGTAGAACCATAACAAAAATCGCAAACATAAATTTCGCATCATCGTTCGAATAGGCGATTGTTATTTTGTGCACAGCACACCACGATATTTGACAACGTCTTATTTTTAGCTCGATCGTCTTTTTAGAAACTAGGCATTAGATGCTATCTCCGAAAATTCCAGTTCAAAGATATAATTAGATATGAACATTAGATAAATTTATATGAAATCATAGATCTGGCGTTTTAGTGAAAATACTTGGGTATTTTTGGTCAGTTTTTGGTGCACTTTTGTTACTCAGTAAGCAGGTATTCTATCTTGGTCATCATCATCAAAAGACTTTAGAAATTGGCATTTGATTTTATCTTCATTCAGTTCATGCTTTTTATTTAATATAATATGCTTAGACCTTGATAAGGTCATCTAAAAATTTACCTAATTAATTCGGCGTTGTGTGTACCTACTCATTTTTGAAAGAAGGAGGTTAAGGGCTTTGGTACAATAATAATCAAAGTTTTAAATAATAACCGTATATATTACAAAAATAAATTAAAATATGAACATCTTAAACTAAAATATAATTATGCAGCCTTGTAGAACCTTTTGGCAACACCGTCCCATTTGTCCATGGTGATGGTCTGAAAAGGGAAAAATAAGTAAACATTTTAGTCACTTTGTATATCTTCTTCTGGATACCTAACTTTTAAAGGAGAATTTGTGACCTATCAATTACGATCGGGGGATATTAATAAGATACCGGAATGGAATCACATCATAATATGGAATGGTCAAAGTGTGGTACCCCGTGGCACTCTTGAGACTTTACATTAAAGATATCAGTAAAGATGCACTAATCGTCTTGTCTGTCATATCATATTTATCTGTTTTAGCATAGTTTAGATGCTGGTGCCTGTGTTTATTGAAACTATACTCAGGCGCTTATGGATTTCAGGATTACGTTTAGTTTCAGTGTGCTGTATGCTTTCGAAAGATCGTTTCTTCATGACTGAAGGTAAGAAAAATAGCTGAACTTACCACAACTAGGTCATCGCCGTTATATTCCCTCTTGAAGGTAGCTGTGCCTTGTTCAGGCTTGGCTGTGATTTTCTGAGTCACTGTGTTACCATCGACTGTGTATGTGGTCTTGATCTGAAAATGGTAAAATTATCTAATGTAGGTACAACTTTTAAATAGTGTGATAAATAGATTAGATTTCTAAAAGGCAACTCGATATTATAATAAAAATAATTGTTTATTGAAAATAATTGTTTCTAAAGAAAAAGAACGACGGCGCTTCATAATGTTGAAAATTTTAACTTTATTGGTTCTTAGATGCGGTGAGTACATCTTGCCTTATAATTTATGATACATTTTTTTTAAATACTTACGGGGTGCTTTTCAGGGCCAATGACGTCATCGAACTCCACGCCGGACTTGAATTTGGTCTCACTGGGACCCTCGGGTGTTGCTGTGATGCTTGTGTAAGTGTCACCATCCTTGACCACCTTCTGGTCAGGGGAGAACTTCAGGATCTGTTCGATCCTTTCGGCAGGGGCACCTAATTAATGGTGAATTGTTTAAATTAGTATTTTAAAGTAAAAGGTTAGAAAGTTGACGAAAATGTTCCGCTTCAATTTCTTAGTAAGTCATTGTCAATATGATGCCACCAAACGGTAAAGATTCACAAAATCCAAAACTGTTTAAAATTGTTTCACTGATTCTAATTTAGGTACAATGGAAACCACTGACTAATTACTGTGAGCAAAGAAAACGATAACAACTCAGAACATACCGACAAACTTCAGGAATCCATCGAAGTTCTCCTGCCTGACGAAGGTATACTTTTTGCCGAGGAAAGACATATTGACTGTAATGCTTTTTCGACAGGTGATCTATCTAATGACAAGAAATAGGCTAACATAGGCTTATAAACAGTAGCTAATCTGCCCGATATGATAAAAGTGATTACTATAATTGAAAATAATTTTAAACAAAATGTTGCTGACTCGTCATGATGGGTAAATAATAAGGTTGATTTGATTGTTGGTTCATTTGGAGATATCTATAGTAGCTATTTCATTTGTTCCCAACGAGTAACACCCTCAAATGTCACACTGTTACTCGATGGGATGGTTGGGAATTTTTTCTTAAAAACATTCCCATCGAGTAACAGTGTGACATTTGAGGGTGTTACTCGTTGGGAACAAATGAGCTATTTCATCATCCTCATCATTTTAGCTGAAAAACGTCCACTGCTGGACATAGGCGTCCCCCAAGTACCGCCATTGCGACCGGTTCTGTGCTTCTCGCGTCCAGTGGATTTCACCAGGCAGCTTTCACCAGGCACACACTTCCGTTTTTTCGAGATGTCGACCCGTTCCTTGGGTCATGAAAAAAGGTTGTTGCATTTGGGAGCTTATTCCCACTGTAAAGTACAGTTTAAAATTACTCTGTTTTCTTAATCATCATCTGTTCGACCATAATTATGTTAAATTATGTGTTGTCAGAGGTTTTTCAGAACTTGCGTGCGTTCTGGTTTTATTATCGTCATAAAAAATAATAATTCCTAATACGATAGGTGGAAAGTTTTCTGTAAACAATTAGCCATGGTCACTCTATCGAAACATTCAAAACATATTGAAGGTTTTATAGGAAGAAAAAAATTTTTTTTGCCTATTATCTTACATAATAGTTCTACATACTAATAGGTGTTGTTTACAAAAAAAAAAGATCTCGCTAATACTTACTTCCTTCGATAGATAATCATATCACCCAGTTGCCACCCTGCCCGTTATGGCAACACTGACAGGTAAATGTCTCCTCATGATGTTTAAAGTTTGGTCACATTACCCGACTTATGCAAAAAGGGAGGGTTATGGGTTTATGATTTTCATTATTGAGCAGGGTGGGAAATTATTGAATGCGATGGGAGCCTTAGACGAGGCGTTAACTCTGCCTGCTAATTGTAAATGCAGCACTTGCAGAAAGGCAGTTTACAGGAAAACGCGGATAACATATTTATAGAAATGTAAGCAACAAGTTTATGTTAAAGAGCTCTAAATTTGGATCAAAAAATGAAAAATAAAATAAAATACATACATATATTTTTTATAAATTGTATTTATTCATTCAATTATAAAGCGTATTGCGGCGTTTAGATTTAGCTGGTGTTGTGAGCATCAGACGTTACTAAGACTAAATGCAGCACTTACTCTAAATAGGGGAAGGTTGCTATGAATGGACCACTTAACTTTTCGACTGCATATCTCAAAAAGTTTAAGTGTTATAATGAAAGCAGTCTATTATTTTTGTTTCATTGGACCTTTATTTATAATCATCAAATGCACAAAAAATTCGGGCTAACACTTCACTATCACTACATAGTATAAAACAAAGTCGCTTTCTCCGTCCCTATATCCCTATGTATGCTTAAATCTTTAAAACTACGCAACGGATTTTGATGCAGGTTTTTATAATAGATAGAGTGATTCAAGAGGAAGGTTTATATGTATAATACACCGACCTCCACGCTGGCGAAGCCGCTGGCAAAAGCTAGTTTTGATATAAACGAAGAAAACTAAATCTTGGGCTGTTGCTTCCTTTGGATCATGGGCACCTTTATTAAAACACCAAGTTGCCATCAATGGGCTTCGAGAAATATGTTCTATAGGTCCAATCGAGGCAACAAATTATAATTATCAATATTACTGAATTATAAATTAAAATCGTAATTAAAAATTAAATCTTATTATAAATAGTAGTGTGCGTTATTTAACGTAATCAGTTTCAGAAACTGCTTACGAGGCTGATAATCGTTTAACTAGTTTCGTGGACAAAAATGTAGCGATTATTTTACGTACGTAGTTCACAGTTGACATGACACTCACACAGTGAACGGCATACGCGTATTACGTTACGCGTAAGCGTTTCGTTCAACAGATTATTATTAAAATGATTACAGGTACGTTACGTAATACGACTCGCATTATATTGCGGCTTATACGCAAGATAAAAAGAAACGGCAATATAGTAATTAATGCGTCTTTTTTTGGTTGCAAATAAAATTCTTAAAAAAAAGCAATACCATGTTGAACTTTAACTCTCAAATTGCATATAAATTCGCATGGGCGAATTTACATGCAATTTAAAAGAGTTAAAGTTCAATTTAGGCACTTAACAAGTGCGTACAACGGATGATTTACGATTGTTATTGTTATTGTCTTGATCCTGTGAACTGTGTTCTTAAAAACGTGTTGTAATAACTTTTAGTGGTTTATTAACAAAACCGTGTTAATAAACCACTAAAAGTTATTATACGAGTATTTAGGTATTGTTTTCTTTGTGAATAAACATTAATAGTGTAAATAAACATTTCGTGTACGTAAATAAATATTTCCGTAGTGTAAATAAATAATTTGATATAAGTTTTTGATAGATTTTTTGTGAAATTGGTGGATTATCATAAAATTATGCTGGACAATAATACTTAGGTACCTAGTTAAATATTCTGTATATAGAAAAATTCACAAAAATAACTTTAAAATGAATTTTTTCAGCCAGTCCTAAGCTTGGAAAAGTTTGAAGGGAAGTTCAATTTATAAAATTATATACTCATATAACATGCGTAGCATACATATTATAATACCTATAAACTGTTACATGTTCGTAATTATAGGTAAGACTCGCCAAGCCCCGCTTTTGCCAGCGGCTTCGCCCGCGTGGAGGTCGGTGTATTATACATATAAATCTTCCTCTTGAACTCTATCTATTAAAAAAACCCGCATCAAAATCCGTTGCGTAGTTTTAAAGATTTAAACATATCCCTATGGGATACAGGGACAGAGAAAGCGACTTTGTTTTATACTATGTAGTGATAGTGATAACACACAAGTAAAACTAATATTATAATATGTATAACCTGGAACAGTTTCGTAATCATAACATAATACAAACGCAAACCAACCAACGCCCTACTGTATACCAAAGTAACTAGTTACAAAAATAATCGGTTTTGAAAATAGTTACTCATATCCACCAAACTACGTATAACCGATTACGCTCAAAATACGTTACGACCCACGTCTAATTATAAATGGCAATTGTAATGAGATCAACAATATTTTTATTAAAAATCCGATCAGTAAAGTTTTAAATTTGCAGCAACTGCTAATAACTCTTTAAACTAATTCAGTCACTTACGACACTTAGAATAAGATCAACAAGATAAAAAAATCACATTTTTTTAAAATGTGATTTAGGCACAATAGATATAATCACAAAATATAGAGAGTACATAAGTCAATCACATGTATGTACTTCACTTTTCATACCTACGCTCGGCGGTCGCGCTAGGGTTGTTAACTTTGGCTTATGCACAAAAAGCTATCATGGTAGTGGCATTCGTATTTAGGTGTTTGATTTATTGTTAAGAATGAAACAGGAAGATAGGAAATATAAACCAATATTATCTAAAATATTTTAATTTTAATGTCACGATCGCCGAGCAGTTCAATCTTAATTATTTATAATGAGGAAGGTGAGCTTATTTTTTAGTTTATAGGTACTCCAATAATATTAGTGTAAAAATATTACAAGGCCACAAAGTCATGTTCGCTTACCTACAGCTAACTGTTCTGTGTTATTGCGAAGATCGCCCTGAGGACACGGTGGAGCATACGGTGGAGGTCTGCTCGGCTTGGGCGGAGCACCGCCGTGTCCTCGTGGAGGTCTGCTCGGCTTGGGCGGAGCACCGCCGTGTCCTCGTGGAGGCGATCGGCGGCGGCGATCTCTCACGTCCGGCCCTGGTCGAGGCCATGGTACGGAGCGAGAGTGCATGGTTAGCCGTCACCTCCTTCAGTGAAGCAGTGATGCTCGCAAAGAGGGAGGCGGCGCACGTGAGGGAGAGGCAGTACATGCGCACTCACGGCCGGAACCGCAGGAGACGCCCTGGGCGTCGGGAATCCCAGGCTGACAAGCCCGGGTCGACGGCGCGTTGTGTTCCGCGCGCTTGTCAAAGAGATGTCAGCACCAACTGATGGGGTCCGCAAGGGCCGATGCCTGCCAGGGGTGCGGGTTGTTCGAAAGAGATACCGCGGCCCCTGGCACACAGGCAACTGAGGGAACACGGGTGGGTTTTAGTCAGTAAAAGTCTGACATGACTAAAAGTCACACGTTAAAACGAACCATCGAAACACAAGCAAATACCTAGGTAGGTACTTAACTCTCCGAAACAACTGGTAGCTTATAAAACGACAATTCACAGTTTGATGTTGAATTAAACTGTGAAGTGTCGAGAAACCGTCTACTGAATAGTTATTATAACTTATTTTTGTTGCTTCATTTTTGTACTTCACAGACGCGTGTCTCAGGGGATAGCACTCGCGCTCGCACTGGTCCCAACCCGTCCGAGATATCGTGAGCGGTGTCTATGTGTGCGTTGCTCGAGCGCACTTTGTATGTAGATTGACTTCTGTACTCTCTGTATTTTGTAATATAATTATGTGATGTCTCAAAAATTTCCAAGCGATGTCTATGTAGTGCAATGATATAGGTGCTTTCTGACATGTTTTTTAACACAACGTGTACCCAACCCAGGTCTTCTATTTCACATTTTAGACAGATTTTGCAAAACCATTTGTCTATATTTTCATTAGCTTGTTTTTACTGGTTGACGGTTGTGGTTCTTTTGTGGACAGTTTTGGCTTTTTGCTTTGGAACCATTGCGTTCTCCCCCCCAGTGGGGTTTCCGCATTGTCGTTGCGGGGGGGCTCAGTAACCGTGGTCACCCTCCCACGGTGAAGCGAAGAGGAACCCCAAGGTGGTGCCGCTCGTCAGGGCTTGTGCCTCCAAGCCGACGACGTAGCGGCCAAAAAGTAGGTTGCGGTGAGGTGCATCGCAACTGAGGCGGGCCGCGATGTCGAATGGGAGGCATCGCGGCTGAGGGTTACAGGCTGCGGCGGAGGAGGAGTGCCGGTACTTCTGAGTAGCTCTCTTCCCTTCCGTAGCCTGGACGGGGCCGCCACCATTTGATGGCGGACGCGGTGGGGCCGCAGGGGAAGAGGAGTGTCGGTATAGCGTTGGCCGCTCTCCCTATCCCCTGCGGCCGAAAAGTGGTTGGCGGCGGGGCCACTGTACTGACCCGTCGCAGGAGGACGTCAACAGGAGCTGGTGGGGCCCTCAAGGGCCGATGCCTGGTAGGGGTGCGGGTTGTTCGAAAGAGATACCGCGGCCCCTGGCATACGGGCAGCTGAAGGAACATGGGTGGGTTTTAGTCAGTAGAAGTCTGACACGCCTCCTGCTCCAACCAGCGGAGCGGGAGAAGTCATTTGATGATTTTCCACCCACAAAAAAAAAAAAACAAAAAAAAACCATTGCGTTCTCATCTAGGGTAGTTTTGTACGGTGACGAAGTTAATTCTATGCTGCTTTGTGCTTTCCGGCTCAACCCGAAATTGATATCGAAAAACTACAATAAAAAGTTGCTATGATTGGACCGGTCCAACGGTGGAACGCTGTTGAGGTCCATTGATGGCAACAAGATCCTAGTTCAGAAAGACTAAATTAAAATATAAATGGTTATGATTACACAAAATTTTATAACACTCATGGAATCTCGAACAAACTGTCCAATATTTCATTTGATCTTATTACTACAAAGATTTGTATTTTACAATTTCATTAGAAAATTTAAATTTACAGATAACTTATTATTCATATTATTCCAACTGACACAAACTGGTCCCTAGACGAGTGACATCCTTTTAATGTAAACGATATAATAGGAACCGCTAGAAATATTTAAGATTGACATACATATTAACGAAATGTCACGTGATGTGTAATGGCGTCTCCGCATACAAACGTGGTAAGTGAACCTATGCATCAAATGTTGTAATGTTTTCGATACAGCTACAATACTAGTATTGTAAAAGCTATTTTGATCCCTTATTAGTTCTAAATAGATACATAAAAGTGTCAGTAAGGTCGTCTATAGTACTAAATAGTACCATAATCGCTTTTTTATATATATTACAGTGCAACACTTTAAAGATTCTTTTTTATGGTTCTGTAAGAGTTTTAAGAGCTAAATTATAGAATTTATATGCTCTTTTAGCGTATAGAACCAAAACGCTCTGTTAAAAACCTTTACATTACAAGCAGTCACAATGGTTACCATTATAGGCCTACTATATCACTGTTTGGTGATAAAACGCCTTGGTTATAGATAGCTTTTGTTACTGGGTAGCGTCCCCATATTGAAACTTAATCAACAAATTTGTGAAGTATCACATTTAAAAGGTCTTAGCTTGTTGGTCATTATTTACTATGGCGACGACCGTCAAGAGTATGGGGTTTTCGGGGAACATAAGAAAATGTAATTGTAGGTTCAACTATGGTAGGTATAAAATATGTTTGATTATTAAAAAAAGTGAAAAACGCAATTCTTTTGTACTTAAAGTACTTCCTATCGTGTTTTATTTTCAATGAAATAACATATTGTTATACATGTACGTTTGTATACCCCGTAGGTATTGGTAGAGATTGTGCACCTACCATCTGTGCATCGTTAGACAAATGAAACAAAGATTTATGTTGGATAAAAGATATGTTGGGGTCGAAGTCCATAGTCGCTTGCACATCCTCCTTTCATCTTCGTAGGTCCAGTAGTTTTTGAGATTTCGTGATTAACCAGTTAGTGAGTGAATGAATGAGTGACCTTTCGCTTTTATAAATATACAGGATAAGTTTTTATCCAGTGTGCAAATTGTAACCATGAATTCAGCATATCATTCAAATTCCCGAGCGCAGAAATTTTTCGTCGGTAATACAAAAAAAAAATCAGCTGTTTCATACATTTTGACCGCGTAGGTATTGCACTTTTCTATGACACACAGCTTATTTTTTTTGTACAACCGAAGTAAAATTTTTGTGCTAGGGAGTCTTAACTACTAACATACTATTTAACTAACAGAAAATTTATCTTGTATGTATAGTTATTTTTACTGTTTTATGGACTGCTCCTCCACGAACCCATAGCAGCGGAAACGCAGTAGATCCACCATCCATGTCTATTGTATGACAAGCGAAACAGAAGTCGAATTAACGGTTCTAACACACAATTGACCATGATTGATGACATCTCTTTCCCGCGTGATTTCGCCGATCTGTCGGAAGTCAGTCCAAGTTCCACGAAAAAACTATTTAAGTTCCAAAAACAGCTGACCGAGTACGGGCATTGACTTTCGCCCATCGAATGATGAATAGATTTTTTTGTCGTTCTCTTAGTCTGCGATATCGATACCCAACACGTAGGTAAAGTATTGCCAGCTAATTTAATTTGATCCTGTATCGTTAGGAAAGGGAAGAGAGAGACACATTTAATTTTATGGTCTGTGATTTCAAGACCCTCGCTGGTAAATGTGCGTCTAGTAAATGTGCAAAACAAAAAAAAAAACTTAAAAAAAATATTTTATTACTGAAATAACTTAAAACATAACTTAACTAAGTATTCCACTAAATATTAACTTATGCAGCCTTGTAGTACCTCTTGGCAACACCGTCCCATTTGTCTGTAGTGATGATCTGAAAAATCCAATCGTTAATCACGTTCTCGACGAATAACATTCGTAGCCTTTTAATAAGAATGTTGTGCATGCCTTTAAGTGATATATTTACGCAGTACATACTGAAGATTCGTCATCACCTAATGTTACTATCTTTGTAAATATGTCTTTGGTGTGCCTTGCATAATAAATAAATAAAAAAGAAAATCTGATTACAAAATTTCCCTTTGACACTTCCGAAGTGTTAAATTTCGCCTAAGAATCAAAAACGTTCGGCAAAGAATAAACTAGTTTGGCATCATGGTCCCAATATGGAACCCTGCGACATCCCAAGACTATCTATTAACGTTAAACGGTTAAAGTGATCACAATATTTAATCAAAATGTCCTTATTAATTATATTTAAAGTAGTTCACACGCCTTTGTGCATTACGGGTCCTTCTGGTTTTATCTTGATAAATGATAAATGATTTTATTTCTTTAAAAAGGTTCATGTCAATCATATTTTTAAAACTAGATGAGGTTGGCGTTTCCTATCTGACTACTCTGAGAAGAAAGACCGAAACAAACTCAGAGGCCACAGTCTCTTTTAAAGTCCAGAAATAGTCTTGGACAGAGGCGTAGCTAGGGGGGTGTAGGCTGGGCACGAGCCCTGGGCACCTATCGAAGGAGGGCGCGAAAGGTCGCTAATTACAAAACTTAAAAAATACTTCATTAAACCATTTCATACAGTTATATCTAAGAAATCTAAAGAGCTACTTGAATTTATGGTGTAGTACTCCGATCAAAATGTATTTCAAATCTGCCCATTTCTATTCTGCTTAAAATTGCAGCATTGCAAGTTCTGACTGATTTTTTAGCAAGTTGAAATTAATACCTTTGTTATTGAAGGCTATAATTGGTCAAGAAAGGTTCTGCGACCTAGCTTTACTCAGTGTACACCGAGAAGAATATTTACGAAGGGGGGCGCAAATGTGATGCGTGCCCTAGGCGCCATTTTCTTTGGTACGGCCCTGTGGTCAGATCACTTTAACCGTTAAACATTAACTAGGCACTTGGGATGTCGCAGGATTCCGATGCCGCAGGACCATGATGACCAATTAGTTCAGTCTTTGCAGTTAAAGAACCATAACAAAAATCGCAAACAAATTTCGCATCATGGTGATTCGTCAGTTTTACGAAATCCGTAGTTCGAATAGGAGAATTTCTGACCAATCAATTAGGATCGGGGGATGAGATACCGGAATGGAATCACATCATAATATGGAATGGTCACAGTGTGGTACCCCGTGGCACTCCTGCGACTTTACAATAAAGAGATCGGTAAAGATGCACAAAGGGCCACTAATCGTCTTGATTATTATCATAGTTTAGATGCAGGTGCTTGTGTTTATTAAACCTATACTCAGGCGCTTATGGATTTAGGGATTACGTTTCGTTTCAGTGTGCTGTATGCTTTCGAAAGATCGTTTCTTCATGATTGAATGTAAGAAAGATAGTTGAACTTACTACAACTAGGTCATCGCCGTTATATTCCCTCTTGACGGTAGTTGTGCCTTGTTCAGGCTTGGCTGTGATTTTCTGGGTCACTGTGTTACCGTCGACTGTGATTGTGCTCTTGATCTGAAAATGGTAACATTTTGTAATGTTGGTACAACGTTTAAATAGTGTAATATATTGATCAGATTTCAAAAATGCATCTATAAATTACAATGAAAAGAATTGTTTTCTAAAGGCTAAGAGCGACGGCGCTTTATAATGTTGAAAATATAAACTTTATTGGTCCTTAGATGCAGTGATTACTTACACCTTGCCTTTTATTTTATGATACAATTTTTTTAAAATACTTACGGGGTTCTTTTCAGGGCCAATGACGTCATCGAACTCCACACCGAGCTTGAATTTGGTCTCTCTGGGACCCTCGGGTGTTGCTGTGATGCTTGTGTAAGTGTCACCATCCTTGACCACCTTTTGGTCAGGGGAGAACTTCAGGATCTGTGCGATCTTTTCGTCAGGGACACCTAATCAATGATGTTGTTTAGAATTAGCATTTTAAAGTAAAAGGTTAGAACGTTAACGAAAATGTTGCGCTTCAATTTCTTATTATGTAATTTCTAACACGATGCCACCAAACGGTAAAGATTCACAAAATTCACCGCTGTTTAAAATTGTAGGTATCACTGATTCTAATTTAGGTACAATTGAAACCACTGATTAATTACTGTGAGCAAAGAAAACGGTAACAACTCAGAACATACCGACAAACTTCAGGTATCCATCGAAGTTCTCCTGCCTGACGAAGATATAATTCTTGCCGAGAAAAGACATATTGACTGTAATGTTTGTTCGACAGGTGATCTATCTAATGACAAGAAATAGGCTAACACAAGCTTATAAACAGAAGTTTATCTGCTTGATATGATAAAAGGAATTCATGTAAATGTAGTTAATGATAGAGAAAATGTTGCTGACTCGTCATGATGGGTAATTAATAAGGTTGGTTTGATTGTTGGTTTCATTTGGAGACATGTATATTAGCTATTTCATCATCCTCATCATTTCAGCTGAAAAACTTCCACTGCTGGACATAGGCCTCCCCCAAGCACCGCCACTGCGACCGGTTCTGTGCTTCTCGCGTCCAGCGGATTCCTGTGGCCTTCACCAGATCCCCCTTTCTTTTTCTTTTGGATGGGAAATCATCAAATGACTTCTCCGTTTATTTTTATTTAACCATTTATGTACACACATATATAAACAGACAAGAAGATTAGAACAGAAAAATAGGTACAGAGGTGATGCTTATTTCTAAAGAAATCTCTTCCAGCATACCTGCGATAGGAGAGAAGATAAAGAAATGTAGACAGCGTGTGAAAGGGTAAATAAGAAAATAAACTACATTGATTTACGATCAAAAACAATAATACACTAAACAAATTAAACAACTAATATGGGAATATACTTACATACATAATTACAAACATACATACATACATATTTGTAAAATAAATATCACTAAAATATTAATAATAATAATGTAAATAAAATAATATATACACAACTATGACGATGTGGACAGATAGTGTTCTTTCACTTTTCTTTTAAAAACTGCAACAGTTTGGCAGTCCCTAATGACTGAATGTTTACTGACTTAAACCCACCTGTATTCCTTCAGGTGCCTGTGCCTGGGCCACGGTAACTCTTTCGAACAAATCCGCGACCCTGGCAGGAATTAGCCCTGGCGGACCCTTCAATTTTGCAAACATGTCTTTGAGGCGCGCGTCGAACACAACGCGCCATCAACCCAAGCCTGGTCCTTGCCGGATAGCGATCTACCCACTGCTTGCCCTCCGCAAGCCCGAGCCTACGGTGGCCGGGAGTCCGCTAAAGACTCCCGACGCCCAGGGCGTCTCCTGCGGCAGCTAGGGGCGCGTGGGCGCAATCCTTGCCTCTCCCTCACGCCCTCGGCCTCCTCCTTCGCGAGCATTATGGCTTCACAGGAGGTAACGGTTTCCCATGCAGTCTTGCTCCGTATCATGGCCTGGAGCAGGGTCGGACGCGAGAGATCGCTGCCGCCAGCACTAGGCTCCAGCACTAGCCGCCAGCACGCCAGCACGGGCCCACAGCACTAGCCGCCAGCACTGGCCCGCAGCACTGGCCCGCAGCACTAGCCGCCAGCACTTGCCGCTAGCACTGGCCGAGCACTTGCCGCCAGCACTGGCTCGCAGCATGTGTAGTTGTGTTACCTGTACTCGCATTAGAGGTAAGACGCTTAGTCCTATGATGGGTAACCTACCTAGGAAGCGGGTTACACCTAGTCTGCCATTCGTTCGGTGTGGGGTGGATTATGCTGGGCCAGTGCTCATTCTGAACCGCAAAGGTAGGGGTGCTAGGCTCATCAAACCCTACATTTGTCTATTCGTTTGTTTCGTGACACGTGCTATACTCCTGGAGTTAGTCAGTGACCTCTCCAGTAAAGCGTATTTATCTACTTTAAAGAGATTTATTTCGCGCCGAGGTAAGCCTGCAGATATATACTTTGACAATGGTCTTAATTTTGTAGGTATAATGAACGATTTTTCAAGATTCTTAGCGAATTGTAGTAGTGATATTTTAGAGTACGCATCTAGTCAAAGTAGAAAATTTCATTTTATCCCCCCATATTCTCCGCATTTTGGTGGTCTGTGGGAGGCAGGAGTAAAGTCCAGTAAATACCATCTTCGTCTTGTAATAGGTAACGCGCACCTCACGTTCGAAGAGTACAGCACAGTATTGGCTCAAATAGAAGCCGTACTAAATTCTCGACCTCTGTCTCCTCTTTCCCCCGATCCTCACGACTTTTCCCCTCTCACTCCCGGTCACTTCCTTATTGGTCGATCACAGATCGCGCCAGCTAGCGATGACCTACGCGATGTTCCTGCTAGTCGTCTTCAGCGATACCAGAGGGTAGAACAACTTCGTCAACACTTCTGGAACCGGTGGACGAAGGAATACATCTCCGAGCTGCAGGTGCGGACGAAATGGACGGCAAAGAAGCACAAGCTCAAACCAAACTCCTTAGTGGTTATCAAGGACAATAACCTCCCACCTTTGAAGTGGCATTTGGGACGCGTGCTTTGCACTATCCCAGGAAAGGATGGTATTTCCCGGGTGGCTGATATACAGACGTCATCGGGCGTGGTGAGGCGCGCATTCACCAAGATTTGTCCTCTGCTACAGGACGTGATCGACACTGATGCAGTGACTGAAGACCTTCAACACGTTTTGAATGTTTCGATAGAGTGACCATGGCATAAGCCATGCCGGTGCCGGTGGTTTTCTGTAAACAATGTTTACAGAAAATTTTCCACCTATTGTATTAGGAATTATTATTTTAACTCTTCAATTCCCAGTGTCACTTGTAGGTGACACGAGTTTAATATTTTTTTCTACCACACTGAGATTTAATTTTTGAATTCCATTATTATTTTTGCAAAGCCAATAAGTAAAACTAATATTATTATTTTTCTGACAACACTAGCCAAATGTCATCTGTCAAATACAATTAGATGTTTGGCGCGAAATTCGAGCAGTCTGTGTTTGTGTAATCTCTGGCGATAAAAAGTGAAATAAAAATGCCTAGAACGTAAGTACTGTAATTTTTTCTTATTGCATGTAATAAATTAATAAATAAGCTATTGTATAAATGTTTTTATTGGCAAAAACAACTTTGAACATAGTTGTTACAACATTGGAAATATGCCGTGTCACCTGCGGGTGACACTGGGCATTTTAATAACATTATTGTTCTCAATTCCTGTTCAGTAATACTAAGACTTTTGTTTACGTTTTGGGCTTATTGCTATGTGGTGATGGTGTTTTAGAGCTTATTTACATATTACAGGTTGACCTTAGATGAGATTGCCGAGGAGTTGCAGGCCGGGGAAGATCCAGGCGATATTATTTTATTTCCTCCTGATGATGGTGTGGTGACGGATGAAGATAGTGGAGACGAAAACGAAGGTAATATTCTTCATCTTCCCAGTCGCATGCTTCTATCTCAAGTGGAAGTACAGAATAACCCATCTTTATCTGGAGAAGCACATAGATTAGAAGAAGAAGGAGAAGAAATCGACGTTCCTGTACCGAAAAAGAAAAAGAAGAAAAAAGAGCATACCGTAAAAAAATGGTACGGTAATGTCGGCACTACTTTTACTTCTTGCGGTAGAGGAGATTGTGACGAAGAAGTTTTCACGAACACTCACGAGGAACTATCTTCAGTGCAATGTTTTGAATTGCTTTACAGCGATGACATTATACAATTCATAACAGATATGAGCAATTTGTACGCTTTACAAAGAAATCATACTCTCAATGTGAATGCTGAAGAAATTCAAGTGTACATTGCGATATTACTTCTTACCGGGTATCTCACGCCGAAATACATGCGAATGTTCTGGGAAGTAAAGAATGATACGCACAATGATCTAATAGCTTCAAGCATGAGACGCAATAGATTTTTTGAAATACAGCAATACCTTCATCTTTCTGACAGCACGTCACTGCCGCCAAACGATAAATTTGCTAAAATTCGAGAATATTTCACAAAACTGACCACAAATTTCACTGAAAACTTCAAAAGAGCAGGTTCATCACACATTTCCATAGACGAAACTATAGTACCATACTTTGGACGGCACGGTACCAAACAACACATACACGGGAAACCAATAAGGTTTGGTTACAAGCTTTGGTCAGCAGCTACTCGTCATGGCTATTTAGTGAATTGTGAGCCTTACCAGGGAGCGTCCGGCCCTGTGCTCAAGATGCAGTCTGACTTTGGCCTAGGAGCTGCTGTTATTTTAGAGCTCCATTCAAGATTACCAAAGGAGTTAGGACCATACAATTTGTACTTTGATAATTTTTTTACTGGTTTTCCATTATTGAAGTATTTACGAGAGCAGAATGTCGGGGGTACAGGTACTGTTCGAGATAACCGTCTTGAGAACTGCAATTTACCAAACTCAAAGGACATCAAAAAAGAGCCAAGAGGTAAGCTATATCATAAAGCTTCAGAGGATATTATTGCAGTCAAGTGGCACGACAATAGTATCGTCACCATTTCATCCAACTGCCATGGAATGAATCCCATAACAAAAGTGGATCGAATTGGATTCGTGGATAAAAAGCGAGCAAAAATTCAAGTAGACTGCCCAGCCATTATCAAGATGTACAATAAGTACATGGGTGGGGTAGACCGCTTTGACGAAAACATTGACTCCATGAGGGTAGCTCTTCGCGGCAAGAAGTGGTGGTTCCCCCTATTTGCGTTTGGATTAGATGCAGCATGCCAAAATGCATGGCTGATCAAAAGGCAGTCGGAAAACAATTGGACCTACTGTGACTTCCGGCGAAATGTCGCATCTATATACCTGCAAAAATATGGCAAGCCTCCTACCCGCAATTCAGCTTGCGGCGTACCATTGAACATTAGAGTGCCTACTGAGGTGAGGAGTGCAGGAAGTGCTGACGACCACTCGCAAATAGACTGCTCACAGCGGCGATGCGGGTATTGTCACCAACGCACTAGAAAAATGTGTAGCAAATGCAATATTGGTTTGCATCTGAAGTGTTGGTACAGTTTTCATAATAAATAAGTCTCTTGTTTTATTTTATAAACAATGCCGTTTTATTCCTACCAAACAATAACCTAAGAAACAATCTATGTCTCCTTCAGAGTCCTGATTTCACAATACCCAGTGTCACCTGTAGGTGACACCCCCATAAAAAAAAATGAGGGGGGGGTATTTTTTATTTATATATTTTTTTGTCATAACCAAATGTTTATAAGGTATTTTATTTAAAAAGAAACCGAAAATCTCTATTAACTTGGATATGGGAATTGAAGAGTTAATGACGATAATAAAACTAGAACGCACGTGTTAGATTGTTAATTTTATAGGAAAATAACTACTGTAATGATGTTAAACCACATTAAGAACTTGAGTAAAAAACAATGACACTGTCACTGTCATACGACAGGTAATCTTGATTTAAGATAACATTCAATTTCAGCATTATTTAATTATTCTATTCTCATTGAATATGTAATTATTAGTTCCTGAATTGATCCATAAACATTTGATTTATGTTAATAGTCCAGTCTTTTGAGTCATAACTCAAAAGACTAGATTCCACAAACCAAAGTTTCAATCTGTGGTTTTGCATAATCAAAATAAATGCTATTTAAACATAATGTTATAAATTGATCATGTAATAATGTATAACATGATGCTTTAATGTTTCTTAGATTTTACGTTGCAATTTCTATGTACCTAGTTATTTCTAAGCCATTTTCGGAACTTTCAAGTCATATTAACATTTTATAATTGTACCTAAAGATAACCTGTTATATACTAACATAATTTCTAAATTACCTTAATAAGTTTTAAAACAGATCCACTACATATTATTTGTTTAATATTACTCTTGTAAGAATTTATTAAGCCAAAACTGTTTGAAGCCCTGTGATTGGTGGATACTAATATCTTATAAAACCTTGCCTTAAACTTTATAAATATACTCTAGCTATATTGCTAAACTATCTCATTAAGTTTTAAAGTATTCTCAAAACTTAACTCTTGTGTAATAATAACGAATAAAATAGATAATCAGCCAAAATTGTATAACGCTCTCTGATTGGTCGAAAATGACAGATTCAGTTTGAAATTTGTGAAGGCTATAAAAGGGCTTGTAACCAACGGCGGGTTGGACTCTTTACGCTAGCTGTCGAACGGTAAGTACACTCTGGTGTCTGTCGTAATATTAAGCTGCTAAGGGTCCTACCGCCAAAGGGAGATAGTACACTGAGAAGTGGAAACTCCGGCTGGTAAGCCAAAGAGGGTTAGTACGTGGCAACGCGGAAGCCCTGGCCAAATTAGTCAAGAACGTTCTGAGCTAACTGTTCGACGATACCGACCCTAACCAGGTCCTACGTCCGTCATTATTAAGTTGCCTTAAAGTATCTTGCTATTACCGTTGAGTCTTGAAAATACTGAGTTGTGAAGCAGAAGTTCTGCACCAATTGTTTAAAGATGAGTATTGTTTCTCTAAAACCATATTCCTTAGTTTAGTATGTAATTTCTGTGTAAAATTAATGTAACTCTGGTATCACCCGTGTTACAGGTACTGATCTTAATTGGCTAAAATGTATTAAAGTATGTGAAAACATAATAATGTGTTTCTATAGTTCTGTCCATTATAGCGTGTTGAAAAGTATCTTGTGTATTAAATTTATGAATCATTTAAAATATATGAAAGGTAAAATGATACTCAAGTATTTTATTGATTTCTTACAATTATTCCCTCAATGTACTAGGTCTCATTGAAATGCTTAAAAATAGGTTCAATCCCTATTTTTAATATTTAATACTGTGCTTTTGAGACATTCGATTAAATCTGGTTTCCATTTCTCTTTTATCAGAAGTGGGATCGCCCATTTAAGAGTAATAACTAATTTATAATGTATGTTCATATTACAGAGACCAGACCTCAATATGGACAAAGATCTGCTGGAGGGTCTGCTTGGCGCTATTCGTGATGCCGTGTCTACAAAGTATAGGCACGATGATGTCGCACTACCGATATTTGATCCTGACAAGTCTCAAAATGGCGCGGAGCCTTGGTGCAAGAACATCGAGGCTATCGGTAAGGAATTCGACTGGAGTAGTATCCAAACGGCAGCAAAAGCTGGCAAGGCTTTAAGAGGCTCTGCATTACGATGGTTCGAGTCCTGGGAACCGGAAGATGGTCGCAGTTGGACCAACTTCAAAATTGATATTACTGCTCTGTACCCGGAAAGAAAAAATCTTGCTGAAAAACTAACAAAGGCTGTTCTTTACACATCCGACTCGGCGGATAGTTATTGTGAATATGCTAGAGAAAAACTTAGATTGCTGAATAATACTAAAATAAGTTTTACGGGAACCCAATTAATCGAGCTTGTTTGCGGCGGTATTAGTGATTTCAATATCAAAACTGCATCTTTAAATAGTAATGTAGCTTCTACCTCTGAACTAATTACTTCTTTATCATCTTGGACCAAAAACCTTAAAAGATCCGTTGATCAGAGTAAACCTTCAAGTAGCGACAGTATGTCTGGTTCAACTGAAGCTAAACGTTTAAAGTCTGACAAAACCATTGATAAAACAAATTTAATTGTAAAAGAAAAACGTTGCCATATTTGTAACAAGTTGGGACATTTTAAAAATACTTGTTTTTTTAATACATCTAAGGCCAATGTAAAAGACGCGGAGTTATGTTCTTTTTGTAAAAAAAAGGGCCATAAGGTGGATAATTGTTGGCACAAACAATACGCCGACAAAAAAAATACTAACGTAAATACATTGAATTTTGTCGCTTGTCCAGACTCTTTTTTGACTCAAATTTCTGTCAATGATATTTCAGTGAAAGCTTTAATAGATACTGGTGCTAACTGTAGTATTATCAAAGAATCCATCGCTAGGCGCTTAAGTTGTCGATTATACCCGTGCTCTGTAACACTTGATGGTGTTGGAAACGGAAAGTTAAACATATTTGCCGAGATTATAGTTCCGGTTAAATTTGATGACGTTTGTTTAGAATTGAAAATACATGTAGCAAGGGATAATGATTTTAATTATGATTGTATTATCGGCAGAAACGCGGTACAATTCCCTGACATTAAAATAATTACCGATATATCCGGAAGTAAATTAACTCGCATACCTTTCTTGCAGGAAAATAAGGTTTGTGTTATTGACAATCCTTCTCAAACACCCCAAGAGCTTACAGCCCTATTTAATAGGATAGTTCATTTAGATCAAAACTTACAAACAAAAATTGCCGACATTTTTAAAAAACATTCGTCTGTATTACCTTCCCCTAGTTCAATAAGTACTGTACAGACTGGTGAGCTTAAAATTAGACTTAAAAGCGATCAAATCATTTACTATCGTCCATATCGTCTCGCCCCAATAGAGAGAGAAAAGGTTAAGGAGATTGTTAAAGAACTTTTAGATTCTAAAATAATACGCGAAAGTGATTCATCTTTTGCGAGCCCAGTAATATTGGTAAAAAAAAAAGATGGAGCTGATAGAATGTGTATCGACTTCAGAGCATTAAATAAAATAACTGAAAAAGATCGATACCCTCTCCCTCTCATTGCGGACCAAATTGACAAACTAGGCAAAGCTACTTACTTCATCTCCCTTGATATGAAAAATGGATTTCATCAAATACCAGTAGTGAAGGACTCCATTAGCTTCACGGCTTTCATAACTCCGGATGGGCACTATGAGTTTTTAAAAATGCCTTTTGGTATATGCAATGGCCCAGCAGTTTTTCAAAGAGCCATTAATAAAGCGGTTCAGCATTTGAAATACCTTTTAGTCTACATAGATGACCTATTGATTCCATGTTTAAGTATCTCTGAAGGTCTTGAATACTTGGAGTCTACATTAAGTGCTCTTAGTAAAGCGGGTTTCACAGTAAATTTACAAAAAAGTAATTTTTTTGTTAAAACTATTGAATACTTAGGAGCTACTATTTCAAAAGACGGTATCAGACCAAGTGAAAATAAAGTTTCTGCATTAATTAACTCTCCATTACCTAGCAATGTAAAACAAGTACGTCAATTCATGGGTTTAGCTAGTTATTTCAGAAAATACATACCAGAGTTCGCGTCGCGTACAGCCTGTATAACAAAACTAACGAAAAATGATCAAAAATGGGAATGGGGACATGAACAGACAACCGCACGACAGTACGTTATAAATCATCTTGCTTCCAAACCTTTGTTAACAATATTTGACCCTACGTTTGAAACTGAGTTACATACTGATGCCAGTGCGATTGGTTACGGTGCTATTTTGATGCAAAAAGTTAATAATACAAATAGAGTTGTTGCTTATTTTAGTCGTAGAACTTCACCAGCTGAATCAAACTACCATTCTTATGAACTAGAAACCCTAGCTATTTATAATGCTTTAAAACATTTTCGCGTTTATCTATTAGGAATAAACTTCAAAATTATCACAGATTGTAATGCAATTAAGTCTACAGTAAACAAAAAAGATCTGACACCTAGAGTTGCTCGGTTGTGGACTTATTTGCAGGATTTCAGCTTTGAAGTCGTTTACAAAAAGGGAAAATATGTTAGTCACGTTGACTATTTAAGTAGAAATCCCGAATCATTCAATAATGATTATGATAACCCCGACTCTCTTACAGTGAATGTCACAAACTTAGGATCTCAATTATTCTGGCTTGAACTGGCACAACAGAAAGATTCTGAATCCCAGTCCTTGATTGAGAAAGTCCAGTCTGGTGAAATTGATTTGAAACAGTATATTCTAAAAAATAATTTGCTTTATTACAAAACTGAAACTTCTGCAGATCCCAAACTTTACGTACCCAAGGGTAGTAGACTTAGTCTTTTACGACTTTATCATGATGAAAATTGTCATGTAGGCTATGACAAAACATTAAATAAAATTCGTGAGTCATTTTGGTTTCCAGCAATGTATAAATTTGTAAAAAAATATATTACTCATTGCTTAATATGTACCGAAAGTAAATCACATTCCGGTCCAAAACAGGGTCTTTTACATCCAATAATAAAAACACCCATGCCATTTCATACAGTACATTTAGATTGCACAGGTCCATTCTCGACATCAGTCGAAGGATTTAAATACATTTTGATCATAGTTGATGGATTCACTAAGTTTTGTATTCTGAAAGCATTAAAAACATTGAATGGTTCTGAAATGGCAGACATAGTTCGCGATACGTTAAGTATGTTTGGAACTCCGTCCTTGGTTGTTACCGATAGAGGCACTAACTTTAATACTAACCAAATTAAGTCTTTGTTCAATGAATGGCAAGTCAATCATCATATGATAGCTACAGGTACCCCTAGAAGTAACGGTCAGGTAGAAAGATATGTCATGACTGTAATAAATATGCTTACTACAGAATGTCGTAATAAGTCAGACTGGCCGAGAGGTCTTTGGAAAGTTCAACAATCTATAAATTCCACCATACAAAAATCAACAGGTTTTGCCCCGTTGCGATTACTAATAGGTTGTGATGCAAACATACCATGTATACAGGCTCGATTGAATGATGTTGCTAATTCTGATAATACGGAACACACTATTGATGTTCATGCAGAACGTAAATTGGCTATGCAAAGACTTAACCAAGTTGCTGAAAGTTTTAAGAAACGTTTTGATTCCTCTAGGCGTGATACTATAGATTATAATATTGGAGACATTGTATATGTAAACCAAGATCATAGACGACATGATAAATTATGCACTAAATTTAAAGGGCCCTATGAGATTGTTAACAACTTAGAAAATGATAGATTCGCCCTCAAAGGAAAAGGATCTTTACGAGATGTAATTATTGCAAAAGAAAAACTAAGAAAATGGGCAGGTGAGTGGGTTGATCAAAACGTTTCTGTTGAAAGTGATTTAGAAAAAAGCGATTTGTAATTATATTATTATTATTTGCTGATTTATTGAGACTGGCCATGTTAGATTAGTTTATAATGTTATTAATCAATAGTCTTAATTACCATAATTTAATAATTTGTCAAAAATATATGATTTGGATTTTTCTTTTAAGATTTAAGTCTGTAAAATGTAAGTGTTCACAAAGATGAAACTTGACATTTAATCATAAGATTCATTCCAGTAGTCACAAAGATGATACTGAGAATGGGATGTAAGTGTTCACAAAGGATGAAACTTGGCATCTATTCTGGTAATCACTAAGATGATACTGAAAATGAGATGTAAGTGTTCACAAAGATGAAACTTGCCATTGAATATGTAAGATTCCGGTAGTCACTAAGATGATACTGAGAATGGGATGTAAGTGTTCACAAAGATGAAACTTGACATCTAATAAATAAGATTCTGGTGCTCACATAGATGAGGCTCAGAAATAAAAGGCAAGTTTGCACAAAAATGAAACTTGTTATTATGATTTCAGTGTACAAAGGTGAGACTAATAAGACTATGATATTGTAAGTACTTTGAGAGCAAAGTACCAGTCAGTATGGCCGTGTTAGATTGTTAATTTTATAGGAAAATAACTATTGTAATGATGTTAAACCACATTAAGAACTTGAGTAAAAAACAATGACACTGTCACTGTCATACGACAGGTAATCTTGATTTAAGATAACATTCAATTTCAGCATTATTTAATTATTCTATTCTCATTGAATATGTAATTATTAGTTCCTGAATTGATCCATAAACATTTGATTTATGTTAATAGTCCAGTCTTTTGAGTCATAACTCAAAAGACTAGATTCCACAAACCAAAGTTTCAATCTGTGGTTTTGCATAATCAAAATAAATGCTATTTAAACATAATGTTATAAATTGATCATGTAATAATGTATAACATGATGCTTTAATGTTTCTTAGATTTTACGTTGCAATTTCTATGTACCTAGTTATTTCTAAGCCATTTTCGGAACTTTCAAGTCATATTAACATTTTATAATTGTACCTAAAGATAACCTGTTATATACTAACATAATTTCTAAATTACCTTAATAAGTTTTAAAACAGATCCACTACATATTATTTGTTTAATATTACTCTTGTAAGAATTTATTAAGCCAAAACTGTTTGAAGCCCTGTGATTGGTGGATACTAATATCTTATAAAACCTTGCCTTAAACTTTATAAATATACTCTAGCTATATTGCTAAACTATCTCATTAAGTTTTAAAGTATTCTCAAAACTTAACTCTTGTGTAATAATAACGAATAAAATAGATAATCAGCCAAAATTGTATAACGCTCTCTGATTGGTCGAAAATGACAGATTCAGTTTGAAATTTGTGAAGGCTATAAAAGGGCTTGTAACCAACGGCGGGTTGGACTCTTTACGCTAGCTGTCGAACGGTAAGTACACTCTGGTGTCTGTCGTAATATTAAGCTGCTAAGGGTCCTACCGCCAAAGGGAGATAGTACACTGAGAAGTGGAAACTCCGGCTGGTAAGCCAAAGAGGGTTAGTACGTGGCAACGCGGAAGCCCTGGCCAAATTAGTCAAGAACGTTCTGAGCTAACTGTTCGACGATACCGACCCTAACCAGGTCCTACGTCCGTCATTATTAAGTTGCCTTAAAGTATCTTGCTATTACCGTTGAGTCTTGAAAATACTGAGTTGTGAAGCAGAAGTTCTACACCAATTGTTTAAAGACGAGTATTGTTTCTCTAAAACCATATTCCTTAGTTTAGTATGTAATTTCTGTGTATAATTAATGTAACTCTGGTATCACCCGTGTTACAGGTACTGATCTTAATTGGCTAAAATGTATTAAAGTATGTGAAAACATAATAATGTGTTTCTATAGTTCTGTCCATTATAGCGTGTTGAAAAGTATCTTGTGTATTAAATTTATGACTCATTTAAAATATATGAAAGGTAAAATGATACTCAAGTATTTTATTGATTTCTTACAATTATTCCCTCAATGTACTAGGTCTCATTGAAATGCTTAAAAATAGGTTCAATCCCTATTTTTAATATTTAATACTGTGCTTTTGAGACATTCGATTAAATCTGGTTTCCATTTCTCTTTTACACGCAAGTTCTGAAAACCTCTCACAATACATAATTTAACATAATTATGGTCGAATAGATGATGATTAAGATATTAAGAAAACAGAGTAATTTTTAATGTACTTTACAGTGGGAATAAGCTCCCATATACAACAACTTTTTTTCATGACCCAAGGAACGGGTCGAAATCTCAAAAACTACTACCTACGCTCTGTTATGGGCAACTAGTTAATCTTTTTGACAATTCTAAAGTGTCTATAAATTGGTTTATTTTAAGATAAGATAAAATGTATTTCCTAAAACGTGTACACGTACAGAATAAAAACGTGCATGCAGTATATAACATAAAGAAAAAAAATACAGGTTCAGACATGTTTGTCACACAATAAATAAGGCGTGCCATACAATAAGGCGTGCAAATAAATAAATAAAAAGTTTTTTTTACGTACCTGAAGACGTAGCGTCGGAAGGCCTCTTACAAGGTGGGACCTGGTCCACACCGGACACGGCTGCCGCGGGAGGTTCCTGTTCCGGATAAGGTGGGAGGAACCGCCCGGGTGTCACCATTGTGCTGATCGCCTGGAAGACACGGTGGAGCATACGGTGGAGGTCTACCCTGCCGGGGCGGAGCACCATCGTGTCCTCGCGGAGGCGATTGGCGGCAGCGATCTCTCTCTTCCCCTGCTCCAGGCCATGATACGGAGCAAGACTGCATGGGAAACCGTTACCTCCTGCGAAGCAGTAATGCTCGCGAAGGAGGAGGCAGAGGGCGTGAGGGAGAAGCAAGGATTGCGCCCACGTGCCCTTAGCCGCCGCAGGAGACGCCCTGGGCGTCGCAATTCTGTGGCGTACTCCCGGCCACCGTAGGCTCGGGCTTGCGGACGGCGAGCAGTGGGTAGCTCGCTGTCCGACAAGGACCAGGCCCGGGTTGACGGCGCGTTGTATAAATTTACAAATGTATATGTATATATAAAACAAGTATCAAACTTTGAATATCAGAATGGTTACTGCTTATTTACTGTGCATGAGGGTTTTTATGTATATGGTTTGTAGGGAAAGGATTTCATGAAGTAAAGCACAGAAAGACAAGACTAGACATTTATTTCAATTAGGCTTGTTACTGACAAGCCCTTTGATAAGAACGCTAGTCGTCCGTTCCAAAACTAGGTCTTCATGTAGAAGAAGGACAAGAAACTCCATGGAAACAGTATTGAAGTATTTCTTCAACACAATTCTTACATTGCTATGAATTATCATTATCCTACATACATTTAACTGCAACCCTTGGACCATTGTCCAAGATAACTCGGAATTATTCCAATTTAATAGCAATTGCTAGGAATAGAACATGAATATTCCATTTATATGATTTAATATTAGCAATACTAACAATAAGGTAACTTATACAACAACATTGTTATAATAAGCAACAATTATGGTATAACATCAAATTACTTACATGACATCTGATCGATCCATTCCACACAACAACGGCACAAGGACTAATAAACTGAACATCTACCGAGCAACTGCCTCGATAACGTCATTACCATCCTTTTTATATACTACCAACGTCAATTTACGTTAAACATTTCCCACCATTTTGAACAAGTTACAGATCGTCACACATTTTGGCTTAATAACTCCTAACACAGATAATAATAAACAAAGGTTATGTAGTGAAACCGTTATTAAACATTTTATGGTAATTAAGGAATTTAATAAGAACTTATTCGTAATTTAAGACAGTTAAGAGTATTAATTTGAACTAACAGTATTGTGCCAGTCATTTGAATCAGCATATTATATTAAAAAACAATAGAAAACCTAAATTAAATTACAAGTATGATTAAATACTACGTAATCGTTTATAGTAAGAACATCTAAGTTATTTTCACAAGTTAAGACAGTTGTTTTTGTAATTATGTAGTCAAATTAGGTACTTCTACATTTGTTCAAGGCTTCGTTAATGTGACAGATGACATTATCCACCAAACACTATAACAATAACAAAATGAACAATCTAACACGCGTCTCAAAGAGATGTTTGAAAAATTGAAGGGTCCGCAAGGGCTAATGCCAGGGTCGCGGATTTGTTCGAAAGAGTTACCGTGGCCCAGGCACAGGCACCTGAAGGAATACAGGTGGGTTTAAGTCAGTAAACGGAGAAGTCATTTGATGATTTCCCATCCAAAAGAAAAAGAAAGGGGAACCTTGTGAAGGCCACAGGAATCCGTTGGACGCGAGAAGCACAGAACCGGTCGCAGTGGCGGTGCTTGTTTTTCAGCTGAAATGATGAGGATGATGAAATAGCTTGTATACATGTCTCCAGATGAAACCAACAATCAAATCAACCTTTTTAATTACCCATCATGACGATTCAGCAACATTTTTTCTATTATTAATTACATTTACATATCAGGCAGATAAGCTTCTGTTTATAAGCCTGTGTTAGGCTATTTCTTGTCATTAGATAGATCACCTGTCGAACAAACATTACAGTCAATATGTCTTTTCTCGGCAAGAATTATACCTTCGTCAGGCAGGAGAACTTCGATGGATACCTGAAGTTTGTCGGTATGTTTTGAGTTGTTATCGTTTTCTTTGCTCACAGTAATTAATCAGTGGTTTCAATTGTATCTAAATTAAAATCAGTGATCCCTACAATTTTAAACAGCGGTGAATTTTGTGAATCTTTACCGTTTGGTGGCATCGTGTTAGAAATTACTTATTAAGAAATTGAAGCGCAACATTTTCGTTAACGTTCTAACATGTTACTTTAAAATGCTAATTCTAAACAATTTATCATTGATTAGGCGTCCCTGCCGAACAGATCGAACAGATCCTGAAGTTCCACCCCGACCAAAAGGTGGTCAAGGATGGTGACACTTACACAAGCATCACAGCAACACCCGAGGGTCCCAGAGAGACCAAATTCAAGGTCGGTGTGGAGTTCGATGACGTCATTGGCCCTGAAAAGAACCCCGTAAGTATTAAAAAAAATTGTATCATAAAATAAAGGTGTAATCACTGCATCTAAGGACCAATAAAGTTTAAATTTTCAACATTATAAAGCGCCGTCGCTCTTAGCCTTTAGAAAACAATTCTTTTTATTGTAATTTATATGTAGATGCCTTTTTGATATTTTATCTATTTATTACACTATTTAAACGTTGTACCCACATTAGAAAATGTTACCATTTTCAGATCAAGACCACATACACAGTCGATGGTAACACAGTGACTCAGAAAATCACAGCCAAGTCTGGACAACGCACAGCTACCGTCAAGAGGGAATATAACGGCGATGACCTAGTTGTGGTAAGTTCAGCTATCTTTCTTACCTTCAAACATGAAGAAACGATCTTTCGAAAGCATACAGCACACTGAAACTAAACGTAATCCCTAAATCCATAAGCGCCTGATTATAGGTTTAATAAACACAAGCACTTGCATCTAAACTATGATAATAATCAAGACGATTAGTGGCCCTTTAGTGCATCTTTACAGATCTCTTTAATGTAAAGTCGCAGGTGTGCCACGGGGTACCACACTGTGACGAATGTGACCATTCCATATTATGATGTGATTCCATTCCGGTATCTCATCCCTCGATCCTAATTGGTTGGTCAGAAATTCTCCTATTCGAACTACGGATTTCGTAAAATTGACGAATCACCATGATGCGAAATTTATGTTTGCGATTTTTGATAAGGTTCTTTAACTGCAAAGACTGAACTAATTGGTCATCATGGTCCTACGGCATCGGAATCCTGCGACATCCTAAGTGCGCATTTAATGTTTAACGATTAAAGTGATCTGACCCAGGGCCGTACCAAAGAAAATGGCGCCTAAGCCACGCATCACATTTGCGCCCCCCTTCGTAAATATTCTTCTCGGTGTACACTGAGTAAAGCTAGGTCGCCGAACCTTTCTTGACCAATTATAGCCTTCAATAACAAAGGTATTAATTTCAACTTGCTAAAAAATCAGTCAGAACTTGCAATGCTGCAATTTTAAGCAGAATAGAAATGGGCAGATTTGAAACACGTTTTGATCGGGGTACTACACAATAAATTCAAGTAGCTCTTTAGATTTCTTAGATATAACTGTATGAAATGGTTTATTGAAGTATTTTAAAATTTTGTAATTAGCGACATTTCGCGCCCCCTTTGATAAGCGCCCAGGGCTCGTGTCCAGCCTACACCCCCCTAGCTACGCCTCTGTCTGACCAAGACTATTTCTGGACTTTAAAAGAGACTGTGGCCTCTGAGTTTGTTTCGACCTTTCTTCTCAGAGTAGTCAGATAGGAAACGCCGACCTCATCTAGTTTTAAAATATGATTGACGTGTAAAAGTGTTTGCACAAGCCTTCTTACAGAAATAAAATCATTTATCATTTATCAAGATAAAACCACTAGTCTTGAGATTTAGACTCTTAAGTAATGCATAAATGCGTGTGTGAACTACTTTAGATATAATCAAGAAGGTCTTTTTGTTGAAATATTGAGATCATTTTGACTGTTTAACGTCACTTGGGATGTCGCAGGGTTCCATATTGGGACCATGATGCCAAACTAGTTCAGTCTTTGTCGAACGTTATTGATTCTTAGGCGGACTTTAGCACTTCGGAAGTGTCAAAGGGAAAGTTCGTAATCAGATTTTCTTTTTTCAGACCATCACTACAGACAAATGGGACGGTGTTGCCAAGAGGTACTACAAGGCTGCATAAGTTAATATTTACTGGAATACTTAGTTAAGTAATGTTTTAAGTTATTTCAGTAATAAAATACTTTTTTAAGCTTTTTTTTTTTTTTTTTGTTTTGCACATTTACAAGCGAGTCTTGAAATCATAGCCCATGTACCGACACAATTAAATCAGTCTCTCTCCTTCCTTTCCTAATTATACAGGGTCAAATTAAATTAGCTGGCAATACTTTACCTACGTGTTGGGTATCGACAAAAATATATTCATCATTCGATGGGCGAAAATCAATGCCTATACTCGATCAGCTGTTTTTGGAACTCAAACAGATTTTTCGTGGAACTTGGATATTCTTTACGAATTTCGCAAATTCAAAACATAACAGACGTTTGGTTATTTTATTCGTTTTGAAATGCTTAAAAGAAAGGAAAAGATTGGAAGTAGACTATGTAAGAGCTATACTACTATCACAATATAATTTTCAAGACACCACTTGTGAAGAATTTCACAATACAATAAGTAGAGAGATACATTTTTTGAAAGCTGTTACGGGTGGATAAACATATAAGGCGTAAAGTAAATGGCCTAAAATGATTTTGCTTTTTACTTTCATTAAATAAAGTTCTAGTAATCTACTAACACTTTTATCAAATAATCAAGATTTTTAATACTTAGCTTACCAGCTAACCAGTGCTTACCAGTTTTCCGATTTTCGGTCCTGTTAACCCTAGGTGTTGACTGTGTGTGACTTCTGACTGATCGGCGAAATCACGCGGGAAAGAAATGTCATCTTTCATGATCAGCTGTGGGTTAGAATCGCTAGTTTGGCTATGTGGGTGAACTTGGCAGAACGTTTCCCAGCCGAGCAAAATATACTGTGAGTTCTATTCGCACGCGCATGAGTTCTGGAGTTCCTTATACTTAAAAAAATAGTTCAGGAGTTTTGCCTGAAAAAATGTCGAATGAAAATATGCTCTGCCAACTTCGGGTAGCAGATAATTTTTTCCAAAATTACAATTTCAAAACTGATTTAGGCACACAGTCATGAGTTCTATAGTTCCTAACCCTGGAATAGTTCTGCCGACCTAAGTCATGAAATAAATAAAAAAGAAAATGGTACCCGCTACAAGAAAAAGAATATCATTTTGTTAAAAGAGGCGCCTGGTAAATTTGTAGCTTTTCGTATATTCTATGGACTAAGTTTAGTAGCAGTCAAGACCCCCGGGGACAGAAAAAAACTAAATAAACGCAGTTGTCTCTAAAAATTATCAGCAGAGCCTTATGAAAAAGAAATCGAGATTTCATTGAGTGATTAAGTTGGTATGATAAAAAAACGTTGACTACAACTGAGGAGCTAAAACTCTGCCGACCCGATTCTCTGGCCCGAGCACTTGCCGCCAACACTGGCCCGAGCACTTGCCGCCAGCACTGGCCTGAGCACTTGCCGCCAGCACTGACCCGAGCACTTGCCGCCAGCACTGGCCCGAGCACTTGCCGCCAGCACTGGCCCGAGCACTTATCACCAGCACTTGCCCGAGCACTTGCTGCCAGCACTGGCCCAAGCACTGGCCCGCAGCACTAGCCACCAGCACTGGCCCGAGCACTAGCCGCCAGCATTAGCCACCAGCACTTGCCGCCAGCACTGGCCCCAGCAAAAGCCGCCAGCATTGACCCGAGCACTTGCCGCCAGCACTGGCCCGAGCACTTGCCGCTAGCACTGGCCCGAGCATTTGCAGCCAGCACTGGCCCGAGAACTTGCCACCAGCACTTGCCCGAGCACTTGCCACCAGCACTGGCCCGAGCACTTGCCGCCAGCACTGGCCCGAGCACTTGCCGCCAGCACTGGCCCAAGCACTTGCCGCCAGCACTGACCCGAGCCCTTGCCGCCAGCACTGGCCCGAGCACTTGCCGCCAGCACTGGCCCGAGCACTTATCACCAGCACTTGCCCGAGCACTTGCTGCCAGTACTGGCCCGAGCACTGGCCCGCAGCACTAGCCACCAGCACTGGCCCGAGCACTAGCCGCCAGCACTAGCCACCAGCACTTGCCGCCAGCACTGGCCCCAGCAAAAGCCGCCAGCACTGGGCCGAGCACTTCCCGCCTGCACTGGGCCGAGCACTTGCCGCCAGCATTGGCCCGAGCACTTGCCGCCAGCACTGGCCCGAGCACTTGCCGCCAGCACTGGCCCGAGCATTTGCACCCAGCACTGGCCCGAGAATTTGCCACCAGCACTTGCCCGAGCACTTGCCGCCAGCACTTGCACGAGCACTTGCCGCCAGCACTGGCCCGAGCACTTGCCGCCAGCACTGGCCAGAGCACTTGCCGCCAGCACTGGTCCGAGCACTTGCCGCCAGCACTGGCCCGAGCACTTGCCGCCAGCACTGGCTGAGCACTTGCCGCCAGCACTGGCCCGAGCACTTGCCGCCAGCACTGGCCCGAGCACTTGCCGCCAGCACTGGCCCGAGCACTTGCCGCCAGCACTTGCCCGAGCACTTGCCCGAGCACTTGCCGCCAGCACTTACCGCCAGCACTGGCCCGAGCACTTGCCGCCAGCACTGGCCCGAGCACTTGCCGCCAGCACTGGCCCGAGCACTTGCCGCCAGCACTGGCCCGAGCACTTGCCGCCAGCACTGGCCCGAGCACTTGCCGCCAGCACTGCCCTGAGCACTTGCCGCCAGCACTGGCCTGAGCACTTGCCGTCAGCACTGGCCCGCAGCACTAGCCGCCAGCATAGACCGCCAGCACTAGCCACCAGCATAGACAGCCACCACTAGCCGCCAGCATAGACCGCCAGCACTAGCCGCCAGCATAGACTGCCAACACTAGCTGCCAGCATAGACCGCCAGCACTAGCCGCCAGCCTATGCTGGCAAAAAGAAAAGTGATTCTTTAATTTAAGGTGAATCTAGTCCACATTTTCCCCATACAAACTTCGGGAGTGTATTTCTCCACTGTTCGACAATGTACATCAAAAATTACACATGGTATGGTTTTTCCTTATTATTAATATTGTCTGTACGGAAACAGAATACTAAAATAAAAAGCCATTAAAAAGTTAGGAGTCAACAAAAATTCGTTTTTCTTGCTAATTTAACCTCACTTTAGGCGTATTTAAATAATAAAAGAAATCTAAAATCTGAAAAACCAAGTCGATATCGACAAAGCACAATTATATCGAAAAGCTCAATGTACTTTATTGGTTATTGATTTATGCAGTGCTTTTTTCATAAAACCCGATCTTCCGGAGGACTGTTCTTTATTATTTCGCGCCTGCTGTACTATAAATGATCCTGCATCTCACTCAATAATGTTGTGAGTGTAGACTAGCTTTTAACTGCTTATCACTGATATTACCTCTATCGGACACGATGCCTAGTGAGACAGCGTGCTTTTTAGCCGGGCCCATCAGTGAGTTCGCGCCTGCAACTAGGTTGCCCTTAACGTTCAGTTTATGAGAAATGTTATTGCGAATAGAAGATTCTTCGAAGGAATATGTATTTCGAATATGTAAAATAAAAAAATGTCTAGAATACTCGCCCCTAAAAATCCTCCTAAATAAATGTACCCGCTTAAAAACCCCCTGGACATCTTGTTTCCCCCTAAATTTGGGGCACTAGCCGCAACACGCAGCACTAGCCGCCAGCACTGGCCCGCAGCACTGATTTTTTCTTTGTTTTCGAAAGGGTTACAGACTAATAACATTATAATAATAATATAAAACGAACTTAATTAAACTTAATAAAACTAAATTGCTAATTATAAGCCGTCACAGATAAATACAAAATTGTTACTCCCTCGGAGTCAAAGTTACATCCTATCTGTGTACTTATAAGCAAATAAATGATTTCTATTATTTTTAGTTAATCCCTCAAGTTGGTTAATTTCTGTCAATAGTTAGTTGTTCAAATTTTAAGCTAATTCGGACAGTAATTGTTCATGTGCCGGCAGGTGCACCTTGTACAAAAAATGGTTTTGCTAAAAGCTTCCTTAGTGTGCTTGCATTGGTGCAGAAAAGGTCAATCCCTTTTTTACAACAAATTTCGTTAAAACTGCGACTGGCTCTATGAAAGTATACTATAATTCGTGTTTGAACTACTATGTGTGTGTGGGTACTTGTAGAAGTGGTCGCTGTTGCAGCCCCATTTGATTAGTGCGTATCGTTAATTTTGAAAAAAGTTCAGGACAGTTTTTTTTTTTTGTGTGGGAAATCATGAAATGACTTCTCCCACTCTGGGTGGAGCAGGAGGGCGTATCAGACTTTTACTAACTAAACCCATCCGTGTTCCCTCAGTTGCCTGTGTGCCAGGGGCTACGGCAACTCTTTCGAAAAATCCGCACCCCTGGCAGGCATCGGCCCTTGCGGGCCCCATCAGTTGTTGCTGACATCTCTTTGAGGTGCGCGTGGAACATAACGCACCGTCGATCCGGGCTTTGTCCTTACCGGACAGCGAGCTACCTATTACTCGCCGTCCGCAAGCCCGCGTCTACGGTGGCCGGGAAGCAGCCTGGGATTACCGACGCCCAGGGCCTCTCCTGCGAAGGCTACGGCCGTGAGGACACAAGTACTGTCTCTCCCTCACGTGCGTCGCTTCTCTCTTTGCGAGCATCACTGCTTCGCTGAAGGAAGCGACTGCTAGCCATGCACTCTCGCTCCGTACCATGGCCTGGACCAGGGCCGGATGCGAGAGATCGCCGCCGCCGATCGCCTCGCCTGAGAAGAAAGCCCTAAACAAACTCAGAGGCCACAGTCTCTTTTAAAGTCCAGAAATAGTTTTGGTCAGACAGAGGCGTAGCTAGGGGGGTATAGGCTGGGCACGAGCCTTGGACGCCTATCAAAGGGGGAGCGAAAGGTCGCTAATTACAAAATTTAAAAAATACTTCAATAAACCATTTCATACAGTTATATCTAAGAAATATAAAGAGCTACTTGAATTTATGGTGTAGTAGGGGGATTAAAACGTATTTCAAATCTGCCCATTTCTATTCTGCTTAAAATTGCAGCATTGCAAGTTCTGACTGATTTTTTAGCAAGTTGAAATTAATACCTTCGTTATTGAAGGCAATTGGTCAAGAAAGGTTCTGCGACCTAGCTTTACTCAGTGTACACCGAGAAGAACATTTACGAAAGGGGGCGCAAATATGATACGTGCCCTAGGCGCCATTTTCTATTGGTACGCCCCTGTGGTCAGATCACTTTAACCGTTAAACATTAAATACGCACTTACGATGTCGTACGATTCCGATGCCGAAGGACCATAATGACCAATTCGTTCTGTCTTTGCAGTTAAAGAACCATAACAAAAATCGCAAACATAAATTTCGCTTCATGGTGATTCAACATTTTTACGAAATCCGTAGTTCGAATAGGCGATTGTTATTTTGGGTACAGCACACCACGACATTTGACAACGTCTTATTTTTGGCCCGATCGTCTTTTCAGAAACTAGGCATTAGATGTTATCTCCGAAAATTCCAGTTCAAAGATATAGGTAATTAGATATGAACATCGGATAAATAATACGAAATTATTAAGTGCGTAGATCTGGCGTTTTGGTTAAAATACTTGGGTATTTTTGGTCAGTTTTTAGATGAATAAATTTATGCCCTTTGTCTTGGGTGCACTTTTGTTACTCAGTAAGCAGGTATTCCAGTTTTGTCATCATCATCAAAAGACTTTAGAAATTAGCATCTGATTATATCCTTATTCAGTTCATGCTTTTTATTGAATATAATATGCTTAGACCTTGATAAGGTCATGCAAAATAAAAATGTTCCTAATTAATTCGGCGTTATATATGTATGTACGTACCTACTCATTTTTGAAAGAAGAAGGTTAAGGGTTTTGAAGCAATAATAATCAAAATTTTAAATAATAACCGTATATTACAAAAATAAATTAAAATATGTAAAACTTAAACTAAAATATTTTTATGCAGCCTTGTAGAACCTTTTGGCAACACCGTCCCATTTGTCCATGGTGATGGTCTGAAAAAGGAAAAAAAGTAAACATTTTGGTCACTTTGTATAACTTCTTCTGGATAACTAACATTTAAAGGAGAATTTGTGACCAATCAATTACGATCAGGGGATGTTAATAAGATACCGGAATGGAATCACATCATAATATGGAATGGTCACAGTGTGGGACCCCGTGGCACTCCTACGACTTTACATAAAGGTATCTGTAAAGATGTACTAAAGGGCCACTAATCGTCTTGATTATTATCATAGTTTAGATGCTGGTGCCTGTGTTTATTGAAACTATATTCAGGCGCTTATGGATTTCAGGACTACGTTTAGTTTCAGTGTGCTTTCGAAAGATCGTTTCTTCATGATTGAAGGTAAGAAAGATAGCTTAACTTACCACAACTAGGTCATCGCCGTTATATTCCCTCTTGAAGGTAGCTGTGCCATGTTCAGAATCGGATGTGATTTTCTGAGTCACTGTGTTACCATCGACTGTGTATGTGGTCTTTATCTGAAAATGGTTAAATTTTATAACGTGGGTACAACGTTTAAATAGTGTAATATATAGATCAGATTTCAAAAAGGCATCTATAAATTAGAATAAAAATAATTGTTTTCCAAAGACTAAGAGCGACGGCGCTTTATAATGTTGAAAATTTAAACTTTATTGGTCCTTAGATGCGGTGATTACACCTTGCTTTTTATTTTATGATACAATTTTTTTAAATACTTACGGGGTTCTTTTCAGGGCCAATGACGTCATCGAACTCCACACCGGACTTGAATTTGGTCTCACTGGGACCCTCGGGTGTTGCTGTGATGCTTGTGTAAGTGTCACCATCCTTGACCACCTTCTGGTCAGGGGAGAACTTCAGGATCTGTTCGATACTTTCGTTGGGAATACCTAATCAATGATGAATTGTTTAGAATTAACATTTTAAAGTAAAAGGTTAGGACGTTAACGAAAATCTTGCACTTCAATTTCTTAATAAGTGGTTTTCAATACCATGCCACCAAACGGTAAATATTCACAAAATTCAAAACTGTTTAAAATTGTTTCACTGATTCTAATTTAGGTACAATGGAAACCACTGATTAATTACTGTGAGCAAAGAAAACGATAACAACTCAGAACATACCGAGAAACTTCAGGAATCCATCGAAGTTCTCCTGCCTGACGAAGGTATATTTTTTGCCGAGGAAAGACATATTGACTGTAATGCTTTTTCGACAGGTGATCTATCTAATGACAAGAAATAGCCTAACACAGGCTTATAAACAGAAACTAATCTGCTTGATATGATAAAAGTAACTCATGTAATTATGTAATTAATGATAGAGAAAATGTTGCTGACTCGTCATAATGGAAAGTTTTTGTAAATAATAAGCCATGGTCACTCTATCGAAACATTCAAAACATATTGAAGGTTTCAAAGGAAGAAAAAACATTTTTTTTTGCCTATTTTCTTACATAGTAGTTCTACATACAAATAGGTGTTGTTTACAAAAAAAAAAGATATCGCATGAGCGAGATCTTTTTTGTTCTTTTTTTCTATCAAAGAAAGTCAGTTCATACTTACTTTCTTCGATAGATAATCACCCAGTTGCCATGCTGCCCGTTAAGGCAATACTGACAGGTACACGTGTCCCTATAATGTTTAAAGTTTGGTCACATTACCTGACTTACGAAAAAGGGAGGATTATGGGTTTATGATTTTCATTATGGAGTAGGGTGGGAAAGTCTTGAATGCGATGGGAGCCGCAGACGAGGCGTTAACTGTGATCGTAGTTCAATTACACTTAAGTACAGGTAAGTTAATTTGATCATTCTATTCGTCTGAAATGATTAGGTAGGTGGATGTTGAAAGATTTGGTGAAATAATGAAATAATATGCTAATTTTTTCCATGTTATGGTTAGTCGAAAATAATAACTGTTGCCAGCGGCTCCGCTCGCGTCAATGTTGAAAATTTGTTTTGTTTTTTCATACAAACTTCCAACACCTGTTTCACCTCTTTATGGGGTTTTTTCTTAAAATTCTTTCTTGACTGACGTCTCCTATTCATAATCTACCTCTGTGCCAAAGGACGATGGGCTCTAGCGTCCCCATAATTGAAACTTAATCGACAGATTTTTGAAGTATCACTTTTAAAAGGTCTTAGCTTACTGATCATTATTAACTATGGCGACGACCGTCAAGAGTATGGGGTTTTCAGGGAACATAAGAAATTGTAATCGTACAATAGTAGTACAAAATATGTTTGATTAAATATTAAAAAAAAGTGAAATTTTACGTCAGTTTTACAAAAAAAAAAAAATCAGCTGTTTCGTAGAAAAGTGCAATACCTACGCGGTCAAAATTTATGGAACAGCTGATTTTTTGTTTGTATTACCGGCGAAAAATTTCTGTGCTGGGGGTCTAGAATGATATGCTGAATTCATGGTTACAGTTTGCGCATTGGATAAAAACTTATCCTGTATAGATAGTTATTTTCTAGTATTGATAGTTTATATTAGCATCGGCCCTTGCGGGGCCCCATCTGTTGCTGCTGACATCTCTTTGAGGCGCGCGTGGAACACAACGCGCCGTCGACCCGGGCTTGGTCCTTACCGGACAGCGACCTACCCATTACTCGCCGTCCGCAAGCCCGTGCCTACGGTGGCCGGGAATCAGCCTGGGATTCCCGACGCCCAGGGCGTCTCCTGCGAAGGCCACGGCTGTGAGGGCGCATGTACTGCATCTCCCTCACGTGCGCCGCCTCCCTCTTTGCGAGCATAACTGCTTCGCTGAAGGAGGCGACTGCCAGCCATGCCCTCTCGCTCCGTACCATGGCCTGGACCAGGGTCGGACGCGAGAGATCGCCGCCGCCGGGGGGGGGGGGGGGGGCTGACGAGGGGGAGGGGGAGTTACTAATTGCAAAAAATCTGCTTACGTAATACTTGAATAGCCCCTAATAGAACTTTATTAAATGAAAGAAAAAAGCAAAATCATTTTAGGTCATTTACTTTACGCCTTATATGTTTATCCACCCGTAACAGCTTTCAAAAAATGAATTTCTCTACTTATTTTTTTTGTGAAATTCTTCACAAGCGGTGTCTTGAAAATTATACTGTGATCGTAGCTCTTACAGAGTCTACTTCCAATTTATTCCTTTCTTTTAAGCATTTCAAAACGAATGAAATAACCAAACGACTGTTGTGTTTTGGATTTTGGAAATTCGTAAAGAACATCCAAGTTCCACGAAAAATCTATTTAAGTTCCAAAAACAGCTGATGACATTCGCCCATCGAATGATGAAAATATTTTTTGTTTTTCTCTTAGTCTGCGATATCGATACCCAACACGTAGGTAAAGTATTGCCAACTAATTTAATTTGATCCTGTATAATTAGGAAAGGAAGGAGAGAGACTGATTTAATTTTGTCAGTATATTAAATTTGCGCCTACTAAATGTACGAAACAAAAAAAATAATAAAAAAAAGTATTTTATTACTGAAATAACTTAAAACATTACTTAACTAAGTAATCCACTAAATATTAACTTATGCAGTCTTGTAGTACCTCTTGGCAACACCGTCCCATTTGTCTGTAGTGATGGTCTGAAAAAAGAAAATCTGATTACGAACTTTCCCTTTGACACTTCCGAAGTGCTAAAGTCCGCCTAAGAATCAATAACGTTCGGCAAAGACTGAACTAGTTTGGCATCATGGTCCCAATATGGAACCCTGCGACATCCCAAGTGACTATCTAATGTTAAACAGTTAAAGTGATCTTAATATTTACTTAAAAAAAAGACCTTGATTATATTTAAAGTAGTTCACACACATTTATGCATTACTTAAGAGTCTAAGTCTCAAGTAAAGTAAGTAAGTTTGTACAAACACTTTTACAAGTCAATAGTATTTTTAAAACTAGATGAGGTCGGCGCTTCATGTCTGACTACTCTGAGAAGAAAGGCCGAAACAAACTCAGAGGCCACAGTCTCTTTTAAAGTCCAGACATAATCTTGGTCATATCACTTTAATCGTTAAACATTTAATAGGCAGTGGGGATATCACAGAATTCCGATGCCGCAGGACCATGATGACCAATTAGTTCAGTCTTTGCAGGGCGCAACTCTAAAGTTTAGAGTAACTGAACTTCAGTCTTACTTACCTTAAGATTAAAAAAAAAAAGAAAAAACAGAAACGCACTTTAGTTAACTTAAGCTGTATGATTTCATTGTGCGAACTGCTTATGAAAGATCATTCCTTAACTTTGTGAAAGTAAGAGCTAAGTATAACTGTACTTACCACAACGAGGTCATCGCCGTTGTATTCCCTCTTGAAGGTGGCAACATTCGGTTCGCCCTTGATAATGATTTTCTGCGTCACTGTGTTGCCTTCGACGGTATATGTGCTCTTGATCTGTATTTATAAAATTGTGATTATTACAACATTACAAATAAGGTGCCAGCCGATTCATTTAACATACGGATTTTTAATATTCAACTGCTGTATCCGGTGAGACTGGAAGCCAACCCTAACATAATGAGAAAATCCGATGATGTAAATAGCATTATTTACATCATCTGCTTTTTTCCAAATATCTTGAGGTTGGTTTCCCCATATCGAGCCATCGAAGACTAGATTAGAATTGCAAAAACCATTTTAATTTACACATACCAAATATTAAAAAAAATACTGGTTAAAACATTGATTCCAAAGTGATGTGATGCAACTTTTATTCGGTCTAAGTTAGAACATTCCAAAACACTTACGGGGGTCTTATCACTGCCAATGACGTCGTCGAACTCCACACCGGACTTGAACTTGGTCTCTTTGGGACCCTCAGGTGTTGCTGTGAAGTACGTATAGCTGTCACCATCCTTCACCAGCTTCTGGTCAGGGGAGAACTTCACGATCTGTTCGATCTTTTCGTCGGGGATACCTAATACAAACATAAATGATTTTGTCTTCTCTCATAACGTTAAATTCGAATTATGAACTTCGAAACAAGTTTGTATTGAGGCTTTATAAACAAAATACAGAAATTTAAAAATTTAATCATATTATAATACTTTTTTTTCGCTAACGAAAAAATATGTAAAACGATTTTTTACCAATATGATACAGGACAAACCCAAAAAGTTAATAGCGCCGGGGAGTTTTCATTTTTTTTAATGGGCCGCATATGCGGTGCATGCCATTTTTATAGCATTTCAAAACTAACTTAGTAGGTTCAACCCCAATGTATAACAGAAGATAAAGTAGAGTATTAAACTGCACATAACTAGGTATTAAAACTCTCTTGTGATACTATTAAAAACCTCGCCGAGGGCTCGGTTTTTAAACACATACTCGTGTAACATACAGCTCATTATGTAACAGTTTCATAATCTATCTACTATTAAATTCGTTATTATTATTATAAACCATGTATGATTATATTATTATAGTTATTGGTACTATCACATAAAGCACAGTGATAACTGATAATCCATAAATTTCACCACTTTTGAAAACTGTGTCATTAATTTTAATTTCAAATCTAACTTCTCATATACTTTCTAGAACTAATACATACCGACAGACTTCAAGAATCCATCGAAGTTCTCCTGCTTAACGAAGGTGTATTTCTTGCCAAGGAAAGACATGTTAAATGTGGTTTCGACAGACGGTTTAATGACGAGGAATCCGGTAACCCAGCCTTTTAAATAAAAGCTAATCTAACCGACTGATATGATAACAAGAAAAATTATGGCCACCTAATTCATTTATGACAAAATACTATTTTCGAGTCATCGTGAAGTGCAATCTATAAAGTCAGGTTTAATATGTTTACTATCAGTCTATTGATAATAATACGATCCACTGTTGATTAAACGCAGCCTTTTCGAAAGAAACAATCAAACCAGGGTTAGGTACATCAGAATCAGGAGGAACTTGAACCTTATGAAGACAGTGCTCGGGCAGCACGGGAGATACTACGTGTAGCATTTGATGAGTCAATACTTTCCAGCACCCTATTTGCGTGCCCACACTATCAATCAAAATCTAAAACATTTTGAAGGATATTGGTAATACAATGCTTCATAAGGCGCAAAATTTGTCTGCTTAACCGAGTTAATAAGGCAATTAATGTTGTTGAACCGTCAAATGAAAGCCATTCCTACTTTAAGTTTACGACCACGACCTCTAACTACGTTGTTGAAGTTTCAGCCGATATACGTAAAGCCCTAATCTCTCAATCAAGAGTTTTTATAAATTGGATGTCCTGTCCTGTCAGGGACTTTACATTGGTAACAAGGTGTTATAAATGCCAACAGTATGGCCATGCAGCTAAAACTTGCCGAGATATTGTCATTACGTGTGGTCACTGTGGTGACGCTGGTCATCCAATGTCCGAATGCGCGAAAAAAGCCGACATTCCAAAATGCGCAACTTGTTCACGCTTTAAAAAGCCAAGTGATCACAAAACGGGAGACGCTGAGTGCCCTGCTAGGAAAATAGCAGAATATAGATATATTAACTCCATCGATTATGAGGGCACTTAGTGCGTCATACTCATGGCCGGACTTCCGATTCGCTTGTTGCTGACTTAAAAATATACCTGACCACTGCGCTGTCCTACTTACGATCGATTTGCCGCTGTCTAAGCACTATCAGTCGATCGCTTCAAAAACCAATGATGCCTAGAAGGTGATTCATGCAAAATTTGTTTTCAACCTAGTTAATAATACTGCTAACTCAAACATTTTCTTGTAACTAAGTGCTATAAACTATTTTCCGTACCTAAATATTATAGAAATTATCTACATGTTTAAGACCTTAACTATTAGTGATTAAGTAAATTCTAACATAATAAATTAACTAACTATGTCACTATTAATAAAACTTCAGTTAAATGTTGTTAAGAAATCAGTTGTCCTAATATAAATAGTAAGAACTCATGCTGCCTGTGATACAGGTTTATCCTAGTACAGGCATCATACTTTGTACTACCTATATTATTTCTAAGATTTGTACTGTATTTTACCAATTTTATTTTTTTGAATAAAATTTATTATTATTATTTATTATTCTTATATATTCATTAACTCCTTATTCTAATACATTTTTAAATATTTTTATAAAATAACCTTACAAAAAACATTTAAAAATATAAAAAATAGTTGTCCGCCGATATCGGGAGCAGGGTCCAAGCTACCGGTGGTTAGGGCTCCAGAGACAGGAACCTCCTCACGATACGTGCCGTATCGAGGAGTACTGCCTTCTGAATTAGGCCTTTGATCCAACCGCCTAACGAGAGCCTCGATAGATGTTGGTCGAGGCTTTCGGCCATCAGTCCATTGGCTGATACGACAATCGGCACAATTACAGCCGAGTTCACATTCCACATGGCAACAACCTCGTGTGCTAAGTCGAGATACTTAATCTGTTTCTCTTTCTCAGCTTTCACGAGGTTCTCGTCATGTGGAATGGTAACATCGATTATCATTGTGCGGCGCGCTAACCGGTCTATCACCACTATATCTGGTTTATTGGCTACAACAGTCCTGTCAGTGATGATAGACCGATCCCAGTACAACGTGACATGGTCATTTTCGAGAACTGGGTCGGGCACATACTTGTAATACGGTACCTCAGAATCCACAAGTTTATATTGCAAAGCAAGTAGCTGGTGAATAATCCTGGCTACTTGATTATGCCTGTGCAAGTACTCGCCGTTAGCTAGACGAGAACAACCAGAGATAATATGTCTGATGGACTCACCCGGACGATGACATGCCCGACACACGTCAACCGTCCCGTCCTTAATAATATGTCTCCGGTAGTTATTCGTCAAGATAACTTCGTCCATAATTGCACAGATGAAACCTTCAGTTTCCCCAAAAAGGTCACCGAAACGTAGCCAGGATACGGACGCTAGGAAATCTACACCGGGCTCATGAAGAGCCCGATAGAAGCGCCCGTGAAGCTCCTTGTTTCGCCATACTTCTTTGCGGTCATCTATAGTGAGTATTACGGGTTTGCGCCAGTTCTCTTTAGCCATGGACAACGGGGTGAGACCCTTGTTCACCGCGACCACGTCACGGTGCATACCCACTTCGGCTTTTAAAAAATATTCCCTGAGACTGCACACCTCGCGGTTGTGGAGGGTCTTCGCATTTAAAAAGCCTCGACCTCCGCACTTCCGCGGGATGTACAGTCTCATCACCGATGATCGTGGGTGATGCATCCGGTTTGCAGTCAGCAGTGTACGGACCCGTCGATCCAGGGCGTCGAGTTCAGTTTGAGTCCATTTGAGTATGCCGAAAGAGTACATCAAAACTGGCATGACCCAACGGTTGAAGGCGCGCACCTTGTTTCCGCCTGTAAGAAGACTAATTAATACCTTCTTCAGGCGACCAAAGAAGCGCTCCCTCAACGATTGCTTCATGTCAGCAGCGTTGATGCCTAACGCTTCCGGCATACCCAAATACTTATAGCTGTCGGATGAGGAGAGGGATTTGAGGTTAATGGAATCCGAAAGTTGAATTCCCTCGGATTCCATAATCTCACCTTGCTTTACATGCATGACTGCACATTTGTCCACATCAAATTCCATTCTGATGGCGCTACTAAAAGTTTCAGTTACCTTCAGTAGCTCCATCAGTTGCAATTTGTTGGGGGCAAGTTGGAGGTGTATTATTTATTATTATTATTAAGTGTATTAAGCAATTAGATACCCGCTCAGGTTCAAAAATGAGTGCTAATCGTTCTATGTCGACGATCTAGTCTATAGTCGATAGTCTAATCGATCATGATAAAATTATGATTTGGCTAGTGCAACTATCAGTCAAATTAATGATAATTTTATCGTGATCAAAACAATTAACTTTGAACAAAAAGGCTAGAGTTGCGTAATCCTAACAGGTAATCTTTTTATACATGTCAGGTGCATTCTATATATGGCTTTATGGCAATAAGCTCGAACCCTATTTCATAGGACTTAAACATAACTGGTGAAATATAGTGGAACCATTGTACACTGCCTAATCCTTCAGGGTAACAAGGATGTCATGTTTATTTCTTACCTGTTTATAAGTTTCGGTGAACCTATTCGACATAGTTTCGATATCACTTCTGAATGAATAGTAAAATGTAAACTACGCCATAGGTTCTTAAATTCCAAATTATCATTGGGTTCTTAAGTTCCTTATCATCATTTGAGATCGGAGTCACCCAATGCTGGGTTTTCTTTTCTGTCATTCTACACGATTTTGTGCGTCCTTCCTCCAGCTGGAAGATGTCGGAAACCCGAGGTATCGGCTATAGACGCCAGGATTTCATTACAACTATGTTTACTATATCGGCCACCTTCACGACGATCCAGTACTACTTTTACGGTACTTAACTTTTACATATCATCCAACTTAGATCAGCTTATCAGACCTCCAATGCAGGACATACACCAGGCGAGGCTTTTGCCCAACTCTGGCCATATGCCTCATGATATTCCCTCGACCTTCACTAGGTCATCGGTCCACCTTATCGTAATAAAATTACAACAAGATAAGGCTATCTTAATGATAGGCATTTTTAAATAGGAGAAGGTTCTCAATAGGCTTTCTATTTCTACTTCAGCTGTTTTTCGGTATCTTCGAAGTTAGTAAATTTATTTCCTTATTTGCATTGATTAGATTTTTTATTTCTTGTTCTTAGAACTCGTTTATCAGTAGAAGTGACGTTTCCGAACCTATTATCAAAATTTTACCCAACACACCCATTTGTCGGCCCTTCCATCCTATCCGTCCAGGCGCCTGTTATAAGTTCGTAATTACGTATGTCTAGCTTGTGAGGCATCCCACGCTTTGCTTGCTTGTGATTCGCGATCTCCACTCAAGGATTTTTTTTGCTTTATTTTTCATGGCTCCGCTCTATAAGCATTATGATTGACCCTGATTAGATCTGTGATTTGAAAAGTCCTCATACTATTTAAAACAATCAAAAAGTGTTGTTCAACATCTAGTTCTAACTAATTTGGGTAACTTTTGAGATCCGTTATTAAAAACTTTCAACAATTTACGGTTCTCTGTGGTTTTCTTAGTAACATTATGCTTATATTTCGTTTTAGGCAGATGTCTTATACCATCATCTCTTTGTTAGTTCGAGATTATTTTAATTTTAGTGGTGCGTATTTTGCGGTGAGGGAAAGAGGGGCGTGCGAATAAATAAAAGTAGGCAATTACATTAATTGAGTTTATTACAAGAAATAAATTAAAATATTAACTACCATAACACATTAACTTATGCAGCCTTGTAGAACCTCTTGGCAACACCGTCCCATTTGTCTGTGGTGATGATCTGAAAAAGGAAACATATTTTTAAGATACAAATAAAATTATACATTTTATATCAATTTCCTACTTTTCACTATCTATATCTTGCGTGAAATAACACAAGCATTATAAAACACTTACACGATTAAATGAATCCGTTAATTCGAAAAGATAATGAGTCCATTTAATCGTTCATTAATACAAAGTTCTTTTGCTAAAAGCGAAAGAACTTTAAACATAATCAGCCTATAATATTCCCACTGTTGGAACACAGGCCTCCTCTCTGTGAGAGGGAGTGGGCCATAATCCACCTCGCGGGCCCAGTGCGGATTGTTAGATGTCACATTTCTTCGAATTTTTAGTTCTAGGACATGCCGGTTTCCTCACTATGTTTCCTTGACCGGTTTGAGAGTAGTGGTGTTGAAATAATTTACACTAAATGCAGCACCTGTCGGTGTGGGGCCACCACTGCTCACTTTATTACATAATCAGCATATATTTTTTGCTGCTGGGATTTAAAAGTCCTCCACAATCTACCATGCGCGTTCAGGTGCCCTAAAAACGCCACATTAAGCGAATCCTCAAAAAGTAATTCACTTTCTGAATTCCCCGTATGATTCTGCTATTTGACATTTTACTTTAATAAAGCAATTCATAATTTGGTAACCATTTTACGAATTTCCATACAAAACTGTCAAATAGATGAATTGCGTGCTGTCTACGCAGATAGAATTGTCAGTTTGTGACCATTTTACGATTTTAAATATGATTCATAATGTTATCCTATTATGATTCTGCCAAAGCTACCTTTTTAGACCAGAATGGCGGATTTCACATGTTATATAATGTTAGCTTTGAATTTTTAGCATTCTAAACTCTAAAGCTTGCTGGCTGGGTAATGGCTATGAAATATTCTCATAAGACAAAGTATGAAATAGCTCATACGAGAGATGGAGACATGTATAGCTGAACTTACAACAACAAGTTCATCTCCACTGTACTCCCTCTTGAAAGTTGCTTTGCCTGAATCAGCCTTGATGGTCTGCGTCACTGTGTTGCCATCGACTACGTAGGTGCTCTTGATCTGAAAGAAATAACGTGTTCTTTAGTAGGGCAGCAGGGTGTGGATGTGGAGCTGTTTCACAAACTTGCTTCACCTCCTATCTTGTTTTCTGTGCCCCAAAATATGCAGCCAATCTGAACTCTGCGCTGCCCTTTATAACGCCGTGGAAGTGGTGAAGTTTTGGGCCAACAAGTAACTTTAACTGTCGAGCCAGGGCGACGAAAAAGAAGAAGCACAAAATTTAAATAATGACTTGTATTTATGTGGGGCCAAACGAGCCATCAATTTCAATGAGTAGACTAGAGTTGGAATAACCTATTTTAATTTGCAAGCTAACAGGCAACAGCTTTTTTAAATTCATGTTCGGGATCATAACGTTAAAATGTTATTGTAATTTTGAATAGAATTCTTATTGGTATCTACAGCTTTCTTACATATTTCTAAAATACTTACAGGGGTCTTGTCAGTGCCAATGACATCATCAAACTCTACTCCAGACTTGAATTTGAGTTCTTTGGGACCATCACGTGTTGCCGTGATGTATGTGTAGGTGTCTCCATCCTGTACCAGCTTCTGGTCAGGGGCGAATTTCAGGACCTTTTCGATATTGTCGTCGGGGACACCTGGATTAATATTAAAAAAGTGTTAAAATTATTTTGAATTGTGTTTTTCGTCTTCAATAACGGATCACCTGTTATGACACCTCAAATTGCAATGCTTTCGAAATTATAAGTTTTTAATAGGATTATGGGAATGACAGCCGCGATCGATTAGGTTAAGTTACGTTTACCGCGGCTGTATTACTGTGGATGGTTGATCTATATATACTAAGACCTCCGTGCTTCGGAAAGCACGCTAAGCCGTTGGTCCCGGCTGTCATTCGTGGATCTTGGACAGTATTTATGGGCATCACAAGACCGAAATTCTGACAAACCAGTCTTACCAAAGGGTTATGACGGAGCTCAGATAGGCTGTCGCTCCATGTAAAAAACTGGTATTCAGCTATATCCGGTTAGACAGGTAGCCGACCCCAGCATAGTTGGGAGAAGGGTACGGAGATTGAGAAGATTTAAAATGATCAGATCTCTAATTTTTTTTTCATAAAATTTTACACTTTCAAAACTGTCACTCATTTTAAAATAGTTACTAACCTATTGATTATTTTTACGTGCAAAGAAAAGAGAATAAAAGTTGTGAATATACTACAAAATAACGAGTACATACCGACTGCTTTTAGGAATCCATCGAAATTCTCCTGCTTGACGAAAGTGTAGTTCTTGCCAAAGAAAGACATTTTGACTGTTGATTCAATGATCTAATGGCATGGAATTCGCCCACCCAGGCTTATAACTGAACCGTAATCTGTCCGATATGATAACGGTAATACGAAAAATTATGACCGTCTGGTGAGTGGATTGAAAAGTGAATCATTTTTTTTAATAAAACTTACGTGTCGTTATTAATCTGGCTTATTAGTCGATTCGCACGAATTTACTCGGCCGAAACGGACGAAAGGACAATTTGAAATAATATATTATTTTCTGTAGGCGATTCGCACTAAGTTAATTTATTTGAGGGCGAATCGACAACTTTATAAATACGTATTAGGCAATTGGCATGATCCAGAAGCTCGAAACTTTGACAAGTCTAGTCTTACCAAGAGGTATCGTGTTACTTGGGTTGAGGAGGTCAGATGGGCAGTCGCTCCATTTAAAATACTGGTATTCAGCTGCATCCGGTTAGACTGGAAGCCGAACCCAACATGGTTGGGAAAAAGCTTGACAGATGATAATGATTATTTAAAAGGGTTGATTCACCCTATTCGGGCGAGTAAATTCGTGCGAATCGACTAATAGGCCGTTAATCTTTGGTGAAAGGTCCTGTTTATATTTTGATTAATAAAATTATAGTTTTATCAACCAGTTAAAGTCCATTGCTGGCCGTAGATAATCCCATTAGGTTATAATTATTGACCTTGACTATAATCAGTAATTAATTATAATTCTGTTCTTCTTGAAATAATGTAGACACACCCCTGTGCCTCTTCCAATGCATACCTTGTTATACCCTCGGCTGTAAGGCAGACTCATTGAGTCTGATAACAATATATAAGTCATTGTGTTAATTACTTGACACTTGAAGGTTTATGGCAAACCAATTAACTTAGTTTATCTAATCAATCAGCTTAATCAAAGATTAGATTAATCAACGTAATCAAAGATTAGATTAATCAACTTAACCAAAGATTAGATTAATCAATCAACACAGCCAGTCACTCTTCACTGCTGGACATGACTAAATTCACCATGCACTAATTCTTGTCCGGCCTAGCATTATCATAATTTAGCCTATAATGTCCCCACTGCTGGGACACAGGCGTCCTGTCGGGGAGATGAGTAGGCCGTTATCCACCACGCAGTCCCAGTGCTGGTTGGTAGCTCACACATGTCGTCGATTTTTTGGTTCTAGGACATTCTGGTTTCTTCACTATGTTTTCCCTTCACTGTTTTGAGAGTCGCGTAGTAGTCCACCCTAACTCCTAACATAATATCGCGCATCTACAAGGTGTAATTTTAATCACCGCTAACCTCATAAGCTGTTCCCTACATTTATGTTCGCATAATTCGTCAAAATGTAAGGAACAACTGATTTTATTTTCGCAATTTCAAGTTGGGCCTATATTAAAAGTAGTTCATAATATTGTGTACAATGACCCCTTATGAGGTTAATGATGATTAAAATTACACCCTGTATATCCTGCATGAAGGTAATGGGCACACAGAAGCGAAGCATACAAAGTAAAGACATGTCTTAAAAGTATTTTGTTTGTTTTTAACCGACTTCCAAAAGGAGGAGGTTCTCAATTCGTCGGAACTTTTTTTTTTTAATGTATGTTCCCCGATTACTCGAAGATGGCTGGACCGATTTGGATTATTTTTTTTTTGTTTGAAAGGGTATACTTCCCAGGTGGTCCCATGATCAAGTCAGGATCTGATGATGGGATCCTGGAGAAATAGAGAGAACTCTCAAATTTTGTAGGCACACTTGAAGCGGTTTGGATAGTTTTTGGAAGAAAACTATCTCGGAGTGATCCTATTTCCATTTAGTGAAGATCTGATGAAGAACTTCGGATATAGGCAACGGAACTCCTCAATAAATGATAGCAAATGAACTGGAATTGCAGAAATCGCATGTCTGTCTATTGTTTACACCACTTCGTAACATAACATCACGCCGGGACGCTGTGAAGGGGTACGCACATGTGAACCACTAAAAAGTGAAAAATAAAAACTTAAAAAAAAACAACCGACTTCCAAAAAAAAGACTAAAAAGTGAAAAATAACTTTAATTTCGGAAGGCGGTGACAAAAAATTAAAATACATATCCAAAGTCACCGCCTTCCGAAATTAAAGTTATTTTTCACTTTTTAGTCTTCTTTTGGAAGTCGGTTGTTTTTAAAAAAAAAAAAGTTTTTTAATCAATATTAACTTATGCAGTTTTGTAGAAGCTCTTGGCGACGCCATCCCAAGTGTCCATATTGAGGGTCTGAAAAAATAAACTAATTACGGATCATATTATTCATGATTTTTATTAACATCGTACATGAAATCGCACTATGATAATAAGATTGCTCATATAGGTACATATATAAGTACTCATTTTATACTAATAATTAAGCTGAAGAGATTGTTTGTTTGTTTGAATGCTGTCATCTCTGGAGCTACCAGTCGGATTTGAAAAAATGTTTTGCATTTGATTGCCCAACTTTTTAAGATGGTTTATAGTTCATTAAATATTTCGCCACAACCCTTAGGATCCGAGAAAAAAATTATAAATATCAGAAAGAATGCTAAGCGAATTGAAGTAATAAAACAGCGCGGGCGGCGATGTGATGAAACGCAGTGCTTTGGGGCACGAGGAATAAAAATAAATTGGCCGTTATTTCTGTATCTTACGACTTCCACGCGATCGAAGTCCCGGGCAGAATCTATAGGTACATAATTATTGAAAAAACCTGTGACATATACCATAACTTACTGCTATTATACTTCTGCTATTATACATCCGCCGACCCTCACTGGGCCGGCATGGTAAATTATGGGCCACTTCCTCTCACAGAGAAGAGGCCTATGTCACAGCAGTGGAAAAATTATAGGTTGATTATGATCCATCAGCCATGCGTGGTTTATCGTTATCTTATTTGGTGGTAAACGTGAAAAAACATTTCACTTTATGATTGACCTATATTTGTTCATTAATAAAACTAACTTTGGCTATGAATCTCTCCAGCCTTAATTTTAACAATACAGTTATTAAAAAAGATTTAGAAGTTGCCACAGTTTTTGAAAATTTATTTGCATTCCAGTCTCAGCCACTAAAACTTTAAATTCTTCACCCACAGTTGCCGAGTCCCTATTGAAGGAAAATGTTGATATTTGTTACCATGAATTTAATTTCGACTATGTGCTAGAGATATTATAAAATTTTTCAATACGCTATAGGATACGCAATATTAAAAATAAACTGCTGATCTATGGAGAAATACCGTAGAGGTTACAAATTGCATAATCTACACTGTAGCGCCTAATTTGACAATTATTTTTAATAAGTGTATTGACTGGGGTATAATTCCTGACCTAATGAAAGTAGTAAAATAATACCTTTGTTTAAATCGGGCAGCACATAAGGAGTTCAAGTTGGGCCGCCGTCGTGAACGGTCGCGTCTGCCCGCGCGCAGCAGATGTTGACTTACTTGCCAGACTTCGAAATCAAACCGAGTTTTTTCTGCGTCTCCGTCTGTGTCGCAATTTGTTATATTGGGTAGTATAAAACAAGGGAGCAAAAGTGATGTAAGTGCGCTTCAGCCTGCAGCGAAGACTGGCTGCTGGAGGACGAGTGACATGGCTGACCCCTGGCGGCTAAACCTGGTGAGATCGTTCCTAATATTTCAGGGATTTGTTCTATAAAACTGAGAACGACCGGCCGACCGGTTCGTTGTGGGCCAGTGTGCTAACACTATATATAATAGGGCGGCACAAACTAATTTACGCTATTATTCTAGCGCAAAATACGGTACCTATCGCTCAAAACGCAGTACCTAAAGATTGTATTATTATAACTTGTAACGCCACGGTTACCGAAATTTGAGTCGGCCCACGGCCCATATGTGCTGAAGTGTACAAAAAAGTTACCCTTAACTCTTAAGTTCGCATAGCACGCTTTTGTTCCACAGATTAACCAAAAAAAAAGGTCAAGTCAACCTCAGCCCCTTTGCACGTGTCCTGGACTTGCACTACAAACAAAAGTGTTTTCAAAAAATAATTTAATGGGCTTAACACTCGATCATAGGATTGTCAGTCAAGATCTCGACACATATATTTGGAAACATCGACAGGATGATAGAATTTTCCTATCACTTCCAAATAATATACATGATTTTCTCCCTAACAGCATTCTCTTCCAGGAATAAAGGATAGCAAAGTACATAACCGCACAACCCCTACTAATGGTATAAATGCGAAAGTGACGTTCTGTATGTATGTTACGCTTTCACGCCTAAACCGCTGAACCAAGTGTCATGAAATTTGGCTGAGATATAGCCTAGAATATGGAGAGAGACATAGGCTACTTTCATATAGGAACATACGCTATAACCGACTTCCACGCGGCCGGAGCCGCGGTCAGGGGCTAGTTTAATATAACATTTTGTGGTGGCGAAGATATCATCATCGCCTTGTCCGAATACTATCTCGTAAATGTGCACAGAAACCACAGAAACGCACAAGGGTATTCACCTATTGGCGAACTAGTACCCGCCAACAGCGACATCCTAAGTACAACGCTAAAACACCGCAACATGCCAATCCTTATAACCGGTAAAACACACGAGAAGAGCAAGAAAAATCCACGAAACCCCGGCCTCAAACGAACAGCCCCCAATTAGCGAACTCATTAACACCGTGTGAAGAACAAGAAGCAAGCTACTCACACCGTTATCAGTCGTAATCGCAAACGACACTGGATACACAACACCCAGAAACAGACCTTTACCGCAATTAAGCGCACTTGACCAGACCTGTGCATCGGCGCCTCAACACCAGCCAAAGAAAGAAAATCAAATAGACGCTGAACCTTCACGTAGCGGCATTCATATAGCCAACCTACAGGAAACAGGGTTGAACTCAGGAACATACATCTCCACACTGTGATTGGCACCCCTCAAGAAAAGCGAGTAACACACACCGGGGTCATATCAAGCACAAACAATGCAACTACGCAGCTCTCAACAGCAATTCTGTATAAATAAAAAACGAAGACTGGATAACAAAAAAACTAGCAAATAAAGACATCATCCCAACGAGTAAAGACATCGAAATACCCTGGAACACAATAACGGAGGTTATTAAAACCGACCGCTGCTCAGGAAACTGATTCTTCAGCCAATTTAATCAAGAGACCATCGCTTAGCTCTTGCTAACCTACAAAGCGGGAAACCGGATAATCCAAATAGGCATAAAAATAATGGCAGACAACACTCCAAAAGGTTAAATATCAAGAAGAACAAAAACACGCAGAACCCGCTTCACCGGACTGGGGACATTTCACACCGGAAAATGCAGGCAAATGCTCGACACGTTTTACAGGAACAACAAACAAAACGCCGAAGGAGATCCGCGTACATAAAGGTGTCCCCCAGGAAAACAAAAAAAAAGGAGCGAGGGCCTTTTCAGATACCAAATGTTAAAATAACAAAGCCGAAGAAGTAATGGTAATCATCAATAAAAGCCAAACGAGACAACTCCCGGAACGGACCAAGTGGTAACCGTGGTAACCGAACTTAACAAAACGATGCCCCAAATATAACAGGAAACCGCAACTATACACAAGAATAAAGCCTGGACACAGAATACAGTGCCGGACAAGTGGCTTGAAACCGCGCAGGTACTAATCCCAAAAATAAAAAACTAGAAGACGCGAACGAATATCGCTGCATAATGGTACTACAGAATTTACGCCAGATGCGTAGTAAAAACAAAAAAAATAAAAAAAATAGACGATGCAATAACAGGACTAGGTAACTACCAAGCGTCCCTTTTAAACAATGGATCAACAGATTACCACATTTTATGCACGAAAGGGTCCTAGACGAGGAAGGATTTGCAAGTAAACGAATTTACGCTCGCCCTATCGCCCTTGTCATAGAAAACACCAATGTCGACTTAAAGACATTAAGGCATTAGGATAATTATTGCAATGAACTAACAAATCGATGACCAACAGGATAATCAAGGTATGCATGAATGTAAGAACATGCATCAAATGGAGTGGCCAGCAAAGCAATTGGATTATAATTATCAAAAGAAAGGGAGTTAAACGGGGTTGCCCTCACTCTCGCCTTTTTACATTGGTCTTCGACGAAGTCCTTAGAACCCTTAAAGATGCAACCCATTTAATCAAACTAGATCAGGACCGCGTTTCACTCCCCCTGGTATTATCATTTGCGGACGATCTTACACTCATTGCAGATGATCTACATAGAAGGACTAGAGCGCATCTTATACCACACAAAATCTTTACTAAATACCGCAGGCCTCCAAATAAACGAAACAAAAACAAACATTCTAATTAGGGACCCCATAACATCACAGCAAACAATCAACGTGACCCTCAACGGAATAAGTATACCAACAATGGACGAAATAAAATAGCTAGGCACATACACAAGCAGAAAAAGCACAATTAGAAAACGATGCCAACAGGCCACGAGAAACGCAAATCATTACTACCATTCATACTAAAGGCAAAGATGGACTGGAAGTTAGCTAGACTTATGTATCGAAGAGTTATCGTACCTTGTATGATATATGACTTAAAAGTATCGACCCAAGGTGAACAGATTAAGACTCAGAAGATATGAACGAGTTATCATGAGAGACTTGATTAACCACGTCAGGAATAAACTAATAATTAAGAAAATGCACCAAATCTTAGACGAAAAAACCGTAACAAAACGCATCAAGAATCACAGGATGTGCTACTTAGCACACGTCTTCAGACGGGATAAACCACACCTAATGCAGGTAGCAATGCAGTACAAGGCCAAATCTAAGAACCTCGGACGACCTATTTACCCAAGGAATGACAATCTAAAACAAGCAATGAAATACTTCGACATGGGAATCAAGTTTTGAAAGGACATGGCTGGAGACAAAACTAAGATCAAGAAAGCGGCTAGCAATATCTACAAAAAATCAGAAACTGTTAGCTGCGAGAACTCAAAATATTACTACGAAAACAACAAAACAGAACATAGCGAAGCAACGGCATAGAAAAGAGCTAAGACAACAATTGAACGTACCCAAGAAGCCCGACCTGAATCAACATGCCGGCGACGTCGTGAAAAGATGCCCTCCTATAAATAAATACCACCCGTCTCTCCACTAGTCCAATGCTTACTCAAGGATGCATATCCGGTAGGCTCGCAATCCTTTCCTATCCTATGGGCACGTCTACCTGACCATTACCGCGCCCCCCGGTCTACTTCTTGATATGCAATGGCCTCTGTAACACCATGAAGCATGAGGCTCCAGGGGCTAGTGCAAATCTTGGGGTTCATTCGATTTATCGAGTCTGGTCAAGCCACGCTGGGATCGGTGCATTTCATTTCATTTCATTTCATTTCATGTTTAAATCGGGCAGCACATAAAATATTTGAAAAATGTATGCTAGATCAATTGCAAAGACATTTTAATAAACATAGTTATTAAACAGTAAACAATTCGATTTTACAAGGGGTCGCTCAACTTCACATGTCACATGATGCCCTAGGTTTTATTTGTGACTTATCTAAGGCTTCGGATTGTGTTTCAAATGAAACCTTGATCAGGAAATTACATCACTATGGTGTTAGAAAGACTGCCTTGGATCTGCTTATTTCTTATTTGGATAGTAGGATCCAAAGAGTGGGCGTTAACAGCAAACAATCCAAGTTCTATTGTCACTATGGGAGTTCCGCAGCTCTCAATTCTTGGCCCTCTTTTATTCCTCATATGTATAAATTACCTACTTTGTATTTTAAAGCAAACAAGCAACTAACTATTATATAAGCTAAGTATAATAGAATACTATTGGCACTTTATCTATAAGTATTGATTTACGTGACATTATTTTTGACGACAAAAAGGCTAGATTTAACACATGACTTTACAACTCGTCTGGTGGTTTTGAGTTTTTTGTAAATGGCCTACGCAAATGTCCTGCAGATCTGATAGCGTCTTGTGACGGGTCGTTGAGTTCCCTAAAATAGGGTTGAGCTACACGGTGACTGATACATACATGCCGCCTGTTGGAACAGGTCAGCCCAAAGCTGCAATGGCTCTTTCTTCAAAAGGCCCTTCCAGACATTGCCCTGCATTGTTAGACTCACATACAATTCAGCTAATAGAATGTTTGGACTTTAAAAGAGACCATGGACCTTTTATGGCCATGGAGTTTGTTTCGGATTTTCTTCTCGGGGAACAGTTAGCTAGGAAATGTCGACGCCATCTAGTTTTTAAAATATTGACCAACAAAATATTGACGTGTAAAAGCGTCTTATAAAGATCTACTTACATAAATAAACATTTCATTTCGACCCCAAAAGTGCTCTTAGAAATGAATTGCAAGAGTGAAACGAAAGAAAACAGGTTAATTTGTCAAAATTCAGTTTCACCTGTTTCTTTTATTGAGGATTGGTCATGTCCCTCAGCATACTGTTAAAACTATAAGGGTGGCTCCGAGGCTATGTAGCGATGAAATTTTAACTTGTCCTTAGATACAGAACTCAAACCACTTACGGGGGTCTTCGCTGGTCCAACAACGCACATACGGGTATTTGAATGATCTAGGCGGCCATAATTCAAATTTACAAAATGCCAAACAGCTTAAAAAAAACGACTACCTGAGCTAGGGGACAGGTTTGAGAACAATACCCAGCCCCTCCCACCTTACCCCCGTGCACGCCGCGCTTCCACGTGCAGTCGGAATTCGATCGTCCCGTTTGGTGTATGTGTCTGTTCTCGGCGTTCGTGTGCAAACAGTCTTTTAACAGTGAATATTTATTATTGTGCGTTTATTTCGAAAGAAAAAGTTATGGATCCTGATACAGCAGGTAATTATCTACTAATTTAAATATAATTTCGATATCTTTTATAATTGAAATGATTAGTTTTAGTGTATTGTAAGTCACGCTTATTATGGAGTAATTTTTTAGCTATAATTTGTGTTCAATAGAGAATTTGTTATACTTTCAAGTTAGATCCTGTCATAATTCTTGATACAGTCGAAAGATTAAAGCTTTCAGTAGTAAAAAACATAAAAAATTGCCGCGGAAAGTCGCGGATAAGTACCTAATTGATACTGTATAGTTTTTACGAAAATTCAAGTCATTATTTATGTTGAATGCATTTTTATAGAAAGTCTGTTTGTATTTGTTATAGGTTCACAAAATACTCCGGGAGCAAGAACTGTGACCCGTAAATACTTGTTCGACCGCATACAGAGCTTTGATTTGCCTAATTTGGAAGAAAAACTGACTTCCTTAAATCAGGAGCTTCTGTCATGCGAAGGGTACTCCGAAGACCAAATTAAGAGCTTAAAACGCACCTTTTCTCACTTTAAAAGCCAATTAAAACAAAGGTGGTCAAGCGCTCATAAGAAGGAAGACGTATTTCGCAAATACAATTATTCGTGGCTTGAAGGAACAATTGAGATTCCCGTGGTTGCACTAAATCGGCCAGGCCGCCCACCTAAGTTATTTAGAGAGTCAAGTGAAAGAACTAAAAGGAGAAAAACTGCGGAGATTCGGTCTAATCTGGAAGAAGAAGTGATCGTTCATGCTGCTCAAATTGAGTTACGGAAAAGTGGAAAACGAAATGCTTCCGTTGTATTAAAAGAAATCACCAGTAGTCCGACACGTGCAACAAAATATAAAAGGGTATTTTCTGAAGCAAGAAAAGAAAAAGAAACTTGCAGTCTTACACCATTACAAGCATTGGCAATGTTTGTAGAAGCTGACTTAACTCGTCGACAGTACGAAATAATTAGAAATACTAACAAAAAGTTCTTCCCTTGTTATAGCATTTTACAAAAGGCAAAAACAGAATGTTACCCACCCATAGAGGCATGCAAAGTAACGAGTACCTCTGCCGAAAGCGACTTACGACCTTTAACCGTTAGGCGCCTTTCAATTTTCCTAGAAGAAGTCCTGATGACAATAAAAGTGCAAGAACGGGATAGCCTCAAGATGATGTTTAAATGGGGCTGTGACGGATCTCAGCAATCTAAATTTAAACAAAAATTTGAAAATGATGCTGACTCAGGCGCCAACATATTTCAGAGCTGCTTCGTTCCTCTACGATTAGTTTGTGGCCAAGATGAAAAAAAGATATTATGGGAAAACCCAACACCATCTTCTCCACGATATTGCCGGCCAATTAGGTTTCGTTTCGTGAAAGAGAGTATTGATATAACGGAAGATGAAATTAATTATGTCAAAAGCTCCGCTAATTCCCTAATCGCAAGAGAGGTTGATTTAAATGGGAACAAGTTTTTAGTAAAACATGTGTTCATGATGACAATGATAGACGGAAAGGTCTGCAATGCTGCCAGTGGCACAAAATCCACAAGCCGGTGCTACATATGCGGTGCAACTTCTAAGGATTTCAACCAATTAGATGTTGAAAAAGAAATTAGTCCTGAAGCTATCGAGTTTGGGCTTTCGGTTCTACATGCGAGAATTCGTTTTTTCGAAAGTATTATCCACTTAGCATATAAATTGCCTGTAAAAAAATACAGAGAGAGGAAAACTGAAGACGAGAAAAAAATCGAAAACGAAAGGAAACTGGAAATCCAAGCCAGATTTCGCAAAGAAACTGGATTGCTAGTGGATATGCCAAAGGCAAACTTTGGCAACACGAATGACGGCAACACGAGTAGAAGATTTTTTGAAGATCCACAATTGGCTTCCGATATAACGGGCATCAGTCATGATCTAATATATAGATTGAAAGTAATTCTTGAAACGATTTCGAGTGGACATGAAATTGATCCAGAAAAATTCGACAAGTACGCATTAGATACCGCTCGCTTATATGTCAATTTATACCCTTGGCACCCCATGTCACCAACAATGCATAAAATTTTGATCCATGGTGCAGTTGTTATAAAAAATGCATTGTTGCCTATCGGGCAGCTTTCAGAAGAGGCCGCGGAAGCGCGGAATAAGCATTTTAAGTCATACCGTCAAAATTACGCTCGAAAATTTTCAAGAGAAAATTGTAACCGAGCCATTTTTAATCGGCTTCTTTTAAGTTCGGACCCTCTCCTAAGTAGCATGAGAAGCGTAAAAAGTAGAAATATTATTTCCTTCTTGCCAGAAACAATTGCTTTACTTATGCCTGCGAATCCGAATGAACCTGATCATTCTTCAGAAAGCGAAGACGAAAATTTGTCTGTAACATTATAGTTTTTTTTAATATTTTTAATAAATATGACTTGATGTAATATTCAAACTGTTGTTTTATTTAATAATATCGTTTAGAACCAATATTGACCATAAAATAATTTTGGCCGCGTAGATCATTCAAATTTGATGAGGATGGTGACAGCTACACATACTTCACAGCGAGACTCGATGGTCCCGAAGAGATCAAATTCGAATTTGGCGTAGAGTTTGAGGACGTTGCACATACACCCGTATGTGCAACGTCCTCAAACTCTGAGCTGTCACCATCCTTCACCAACTTCTGGTCTGGGTTGAATTTCAGGAGTTTTTCTATTCCTTCGGCAGGGACACCTTGATGATGACAAAGTATAAGAATGATTAATATTATTAAAGTGGGAATATTTTTGGCTAATAGTCATTCACATACCGAAAAACTTCAGAAACGTTTCGAAGTTTTCCTGATTGACGAAAGTGTAGTTCTTGTTCAAGTAAGACATATTGACTGTTGTTTCGACAGGCAATCTAATGGTGAAATTGGTGAACCGGTCTTATAATTGAAAGTGTAATCTGTGGTTCATTTTCGAAAAAAAAAAAGAAAATTGCTTACTAGTCGTGACTGGTAATCTTACGATCAGATTTATTTTGGTTGAAGTCATCTTAATCGCTGATAAAATGATTCCTAATATTGATTGTTAATTAACTAAAATCAGTTGCCGAATACAGGTGGTATTTTTTCTCAAGGACGAGTCTAAAGCAATCGACCGTCTATACCATGGGTATGAAGTGCTTTAGACCTTATAAAATACTATAGCTACATAACTTTTTTCAAAGCTCACTTGAATCCACTGAAAGGCTATGAACGAGTACTAAAATTGGAAAATAATATTTGTGTTGACCGAGATAAAGAAATGAAAAAACTTATAGTGTTTTCCAAGGTAGCTTACCTGGCCCTTCGTTATTTAACATGCTCATAGATGTTATGGCTAAGTTTTGCGAAATTGTTACAATCATGAGTTTGAACCTGGATGACGCTGGCCCAGGAGCGTGGGGATTGGCAAAAGAAATGACAGCCATATGCCCAGAATTGAGTGAAGTCAGGCTATAGATGATGACGATGAAGTTCGGTATACATCAAATAGTCATGTTACTGAGTACGGTACTACTGTCTGTACTCTTCTCAGGTAATGAATATTAATTTTTCACGAAGAGGTTCAGTTTTGAGGATTCTATTTCTTCGTCGAATTTATAGTCGGCGATATTAACGTTCGGCAAAAAATTACGTTTGCTACAACTAACAACAACAACAACTAACTAAGCAACTTTAAAGTTGGATTTACTTTTACGCCTGTTCGAACGTTTTTTTTATGACTCTCATCATTTTCTGTGAAAAATTGGCATGAATGAAAAAACGCGGTGTTTACTAATATTTAGGATTATTATGATTAATTGATCCTCATGAATAGTATAAACATAGATCCATATCAATGCTCAATAAGCATGACATTTTGTATTATTTTGTTATTATATTGAAACGCCTGGTCAGAATGATTTGAAGATTAATTCAGGAGCTAGAAATGAAATAATGTAAGGCGTAGTCACTCTAAGAGTATAGCCATAGTCGCAGTAGCCTGACTTGTGTGTGTGTACCTACACAGCAAAAAGTATCCAATTAAAAAAATCGGGCACATAATAATAATGCCTGGAGATCGGTTTAGAATGCAGCCAGCACCCACAACTAAACAGCAATCGGCGTAGATTTCATAACCAAAACCAGCAATAAGATTCTGATAGCAAACGAGTATGTAACTGGTGCCAATGATGTAGAGGAGCCAAAGAGGACTTCATATTAGGTTTACAGTAAGTTGGTCAAAAGTGAACAAATAGTCCACAGTGAATCAATACGGCTAGCTGAGAAAATTACTTGATGTTATTATAAATTATATACCTATCTTGGCCCGTATTTGACCATAGGAGCTTGTACACAAAACTGCGATGCGACGTCGCATCTTACGGATGGCGCGTAATCCAAAATAATTAATTCCGATCTCACGTTAGCAAAATTACAATAGTGTTTGAAATGGATATTTTATTCATAGATAATGCAAGATAGGATGAAATATAAACATTTTATGAAGTAAGTATCATAAAAATAAACTGCAGAATATTTGTTTTGTACTATGCGACGTCGCATCGCAGTTTTGTGTACAAGCTCTTACTTACGCCCCGGATACCCATTTAATCAACTTATCTGTGGGACAAGAAGGGATATTACTTTATTTAATCATTTATTTTTTGTCTAGGCACTCAGCAAATCTACAGAATTGTATTAATATAATATACAAACGTCACTTCTATCTAAGTATGTGAGAATTAGATTTTTGTCAAAAAGTGTTTCCGGCTTATTATATCAAATCAAAGTCTAAGGCAGTCTATAAGACTGTCATAATTGTTTTGTACCCTCACATAATACAATGATATGCATCAATCTACATAGTTTTTTTAATTCTTTCTTTTTCTTAGCGTGTCGATAGCAAAAATAACACAAAAAGGTTATGTACCTAAATGTAACATTTTTGTAACTTCGACTTTTTGTTACCTACGTCCGGCGCACCCTGGGCAATCAACTTCTGTCGATTGGATAATCCTTTCACCACGATGGCAAATGTAAGTGATATTCTTTTAAATTAAATTGTCACATTATGCAATAGCGGGTGCTGGTGCATACACACACATGCCGGCGGCACAGCCGGCAGATTTTTGCATTGCGGGTATGCTGCAGCAGATATTAGGCCGCCGGCACTTGCCACAGAAACCGAGTATGCCGCCGGCCTTTTTGGCGGCATTGCCGCTGGCCGGGACGCCGGCAGAGTGTGTAGGAGCCTTAAGAGAGCGAAATGAGATATGAATTGAACATCATCCAACACTAGCAACCATTACCACTGAGATACCACTGCTCTAAATGGCAGCGTAATCAAATACTAAATGTTTGTAGAAGGTTGCTTTCTAAATGTGTGTGTTTAGTCAACTGAGTGAGATTCGAAGAAAACTATAGAAAGGTATTCAATTAAACACACGTATAAAATCGAAGTACATTTGTAATGTTAAAAAACAGCTTTTTACTAAATGTACAGTATATACCAAAAAAAAAATTGTCTCTCTGTCTGTTTTACTGGCAGATAGCTGATGTTATAAGTAGTATTATAGGCACTTTTATCCCAGTAGCACGTAACTTTCGAAATCCACGCAGGTGAAGCCGCAGGTACAGCTAGTTTGTATAAAAAAATCTTAAGGTATCTAAAGGTATCACTTGTACTTTCACTCCGTTGTCAATCCATTCAATCGATTGATATTCTGATCATGTTGATATTCTAGTCACTGTCAGCGTTCATTCACACTTGTGTAAATGTGAAAGTGAGTTTGTTTGTGGGTTTCGTCTAACTATAATACTACCGAACCGATATTAATTCCATTAGGCGGCAAGATAAGTAGCAAAATTCTAATTAAAAAAAAAACATTTATTTCAGGTTTTTAACCTATAAAAAATTAAAAAGGAATTTTACCATTGCGATGCTTGCACTATAAATGTTACATACTATTTATTACTTACAGATTAATAGACATGCAAAATAATTACAGAAATTGAAATTGAATTTAGAATTATAAGTCAAATACAAAATGTTTAAGAATCTAAAAAAAAAATTGAAAAATAAAATTTTAAAATATGTCCAGAGAAAATTTAATACCAAAGTCAAAGATATATATATTATATGTGCAGGCGCTGGCATGCAGCTGCAGCCATCTCCGCAAGAAAGGAGAATCCCACCGCTTGGACAACACGCTCAGGATCCCGTTCAAGCTGCAGCGACGCAGAAGCGATGCACTCCTTTTCCGGATTATTCTGTAGAAGTCATCGGTAGTAGCATCAGCAAACATCGCCGATGCGCTACTAAACCGGAGCCGCCCCAGCAGAATTGTGAACGCGTTGTTATACTGGACACGAAGCGCATTGTACGCCCGCAGAGTGAAGTTGGTCCACAGGCTAAACGTGTAAAAAGTCTGGCAGTATGCCTTGAATAAGATTATTTTAACGTGTGAAGAACAACGTGCAAACCTGCGAGCCAACATGTTGCATCGGACAGACAACGCCCTTTGCTCCATCTCGATGTCCGCATTGCCAGACAGATCATCAGAGACCCAGTGACCCAGATACTTGAATCGATCTACTCGATTCAAATGTGACCCGCAGAGATGACAGATAGTCCAGTAAAGTAGCTTTTAGTACCAGCTTTGAAGATCATGTATTTCACTCTTCTTTGAGTTATATCTGAGCCCATAGGCCTCCGCGTAGGTCTCACAAATATTCAAAAGCCTGCGCATCGCAGAAAGAGACAGCAACACCATGCCATCCGCGTAACTTATGTTGTTTTAAATACCATGGTATAATAATATACACACCTCCTCAAAGGAAACAACCAACCTTAGTGCTACTGAGCTCCTCGATCAATTGGTTCATATACAGGTTGAAAAGATGCGGGGAGGTTATTCCCCCCTGCCTCACCCCACAGTCCAACCTGTATATGTCCAAGTGCGACCCTGCCCATCAGACACTATTTTGCTGGTGACTATACCAATATTCAAAAAGTGCTATAATGTCATGTGACAACTTCGTCTCGCATTGCAACTTACGCCACAACTTGTCATAATTTACTGTATCGAATGCTTTTGACAGATCTAAGTAGCAAGCATATACAGGCGTATTCCTGTCTGTGTAGTACTGAACAGTTTGTTTGAGACAGAGGATAGCAGTCTCAGTTGAAAGGCCAGGCCTAAAGCCAAATTGGACGTCGTTCAGAAGCAGGTGCTCTTCCAACTGTCGGTCCAGCAAACTATCCAGTACCTTACTTATGACTGTTACTAGCGAGATGGGTCTATAATTTGATATGTCTGAAGAGTCATCAGTTTTATTTTTAACAATAAGAACTACTACGGAGAACATTAAGTCATCAGGCAAGTAACTGTGACCCACACATATATTGTAGAACAAAGCGAGAACTCTCGGTAGATGTACACCCGCGTACTTCAGATGTTCGATGCTGAGCCCATCGTGACCCGGAGACTTACCTTTAACCATTCGCTTTGTAACAGAGGCCACATCTTTGGCGGTGAATCTAACGGCAACGTCCCCGGGGCGATCCATAACGGCAAGCACCCGCGACGTGGGCCCGAGTGGGGATTCGAGCTTGAAGTGGCGCCAAAAGGCACAGGCTATGTCCCGGGCTCATGCGCACCCCTGACACTCACAGGGCCCCTCGACACAGCATTCATGTTTCTTGTATTTTTCCATAAATTTGCAGTCGTTATTAGCATGCTAATCAAATGAAATCTGTAGTTAATAATCAGTGTAATAAATAATAAGTTATTAATCTGTAGTTCATTATTTTGGCAATATTTCAATTTAGATTTAAACATTTTCCTGGATTCACACATGTCTCTGTACACAGGTCCAAAACTAGGTTTACCATTGTTTATCCATGTCTGAAAACAAAGTCGCGTCCTCCCGTGAGCATCACTGACAAACTTATTCCAGCCCGGTACATGTCTGTGCTTTTTACGTTTAGGTACATGTATCTTACAGCTGCGCTTAGCGGCTTCTGTCAAAACATTTACAATAGTCTTGTACATTTCATTTATTATTAATTTGTGGGACTCATTATCACACATTTGATCCGCACAATAAGTAAACTCTGATGGGAAATCTAACTGTTTTAGTTCTGAGTAAACAATAATTTAAATTCATTTCGTATTGTTCATTGTTTCTAATGCCCCAATTTATTTGATTAAGTGTTGACGTAGTTATCTGACTTTTAGATAAAATTACATTTAATTACACTCCGCCAGTAAAGGGAAATGATCAGGACAATAGGTATCGTACAGAATAGACACGTTAACAACCGTACTTCGCGCTGCACCCGTTACCACACAGTGGTCGAGCCAGCGGCGGCACCCGTACGCCTCACTAATAAATGTAAACGCGTCAGGAGGTAATATTTCCATGTCTACACACGACCACATTAATTTAAAACTGCGCGCTCCGCCCCTCCACTAAAATTTCTATATAAGCATTTGAAATGTGTATACAACAAGATCCCCCGACCCTTGCTCGACGAAGTGCCAGCCCGCGCCGTAGCCGACCCTGTATCTTTAAATTCCCTGATTAATAATAATAATAATCCAAATCTGATCTGGCCTGTCGCGACTTGCCGTCCCCTATCAGTGACGCCCAAGCCGAGGTCCGTACCTCACAGGGGGTACCCTCAGCGTGCAGTCGCTTAGTAATTTAAGAAATATGCCCCTGGCTGGAGGCTTTGAGTTCGCTTAAGGCAGCCACAGGTAAGTCCGGTTAAGTAGATAAGACCTCTCAAAGTCAACTACGAGATGCCATACATAAACAAATATGCAACAAGTTCCGCCCGATTCAGATTTATCCCTTGCTGCCCTCTACCAGCGATGCCCTAAGTCTGTAACCCCACAGAGGGTGCCCGTAGCCAGCAGTCGCTTCAGTTTTAAGTTTTGAAGCTCTGGCTAGTAATCTTAATTTATTAAGATTATCACATGCAGATCCGGTTAATCAGAAGACAACTTCAAAGGTTGAACTGCGAGATGTCGTTCACAAAAAAATATGCAACAAACTGGAGAGGCGCGCAATTTTAAATTAGACGATCTCTAAGTCACTATAATTATGCCACGCCACACAGGTTTTCACAAATAAAACAACATGATTCTGAGAAAATTTAAATTATTTAATATTTTAAATAGTATATAAATAAATTAAGCCTTATAATATCTGTGGGCGACACCGTCCCATTTGCTGGTGGTGAGGGTCTGAAACAAGAGAGAAATATATTATTAATCAGGTATTCTATGGGATTTGGAGGCTTTGCCCAGCAATGAGACAATACAGCACCCTAATTGGGTAGCGATCACGATCAATCACAATGTGAATCGTTTTGAAGGATATGTTTAAAAAATGTATCAGCTCTACAACGTAAATAACGCAATGTATGTTGTAAATCTGTCCAAATGAATGACATTCCTACTGTTACATGGAACTTCAATTAAAACTGGCGAATATTGGGTGAGCTGGTGACGTCCGTCTAACCTCTATATTATTCCTAACTTTCCTCTGTAAGGATGCTTCTAAACTTGGGCCTGTCATCTCCATGTGGGCCTGATGAGATAAACAAGAGGCCCGAATGGAGACGGCGGGATGAATTACGCCTTTGATAAACACCTTAGTAGGAAAATCCAGACTACAATGTAAATATTTCGTGTAAGGAACAGCTATGGGAAAACCACTTATGTCGTTTACGGATCAGAGGGGTAATTGTGTAAAACACTAAAAAAACACTACAAAGTGAAAAATATAACTTTAATTTCGGAAGGCGACTTCGGTTGACAAAATATTAAAATACATATCCAAAGTCATCGACTTCCGAAATTAAAGTTATTTTTCACTTTGTAGTGTTTTTTTGGAAGTCGGTTGTTTTTTTTTCGTTTTTATTTTTCACTTTTTAGTGGTTCACATGTGCTTAACCCTTTATAAAGTACCGGCGTGATGTTATGTTATGAACTGGTATAAACAATAAACAGATATGAAATTTCAGCAATTCCAGTCCATTTGCTATCATTTATTGAGGAGTTCCGTTGCCTATCTCCAAAAATCTTCATGAGATCTTCACCAAATTGAAATGGGACCACTCCGACAAAGTACTTCTCCAAAAACTACCAAAATCGCTTCAAGTGTGCCTATAAAATTTGAAGAGTTCTCTCTATTTCTCTAGGATCCCATCATCAGATCCTGACTTGATGATCATGGGACCACCTGGGAAGTATACCCTTTCAAACAAAAAAATAATTATCTAAATCGGTCCAGCCTTCTTCGAGTAATCGGCGAACATACATACAAAAAAAAAGGTACCGACAAATTGACAACCTCCTCCTTTTTGAAGTCGGTAAAAAAGTAGGAATGACTTTCATTTTGACAGTTCCACAACATTCATTGCGTTATTTTGGTACGTTGTTGAACAAAAAAAAAATTCGAACATATGAATGAATGAATTATCATAGCTTTCAAAATTATTTAGACTCCGATTGAGCGTGTGTTACGTAATAAGGGTGCAGGAGGACTTGGAACCCCAAACACACAAAGAAAACTAGGTAACAGTTTAAATGACCAGCATTATTTGCGAAAAGTAACTGTTTGTTGTTATTATCGCGACAAGCCTTACCTATCTTACGGCACCTACATAGTTTAATATATTTATCTTTAGTAATAAAATCCATATCTAAATTCAACAAACTCGTCATTTAGGTTAGCAACGTGCTGCCCATCTGATGGAAAGTGGCTTACTCTAGAATAACTTGTAGTAGATAACATCTTTAATACATTGCTATCAGGTATACAAATTTTGAAAGCCTATTCAATATAATCCTAAAGGATGGTTTCCACCAAACGGCCCGCATCGCATCGCTTTTTGAGGTATTTTTATCATGATTCTACTTTATAAAAAATACCTCATAAAGCTTAATTATTTATTTTAAATTTTTTAGCTCGGCAAACTACAAAATCGTGTTTTTTTTAAAATTTGCTATACTGGTGATTCTGGTCAGGGTAATGGCACAAAATGAAATTATTGCATTGTCATTGGTCGTTGATAAGTGTGCATTTGAAGTGGGTAAAATTCGAGTTCCAAGATTCCGTTACATACATAGATAGATAGATACAGGCGAAATTAATAAAAGCGTGTTAAAAAATATATTTCCTTACCACAGTCATCTCGTTGCCAGAGAACTGCCTGACGATGGTCAGTTCGTTGCCATCATCGTACTTCTGCACGCGGGTCACTTTGTCACCATCAATGGTGATGGTCGTCTTGCACTGAAGGAAGACATCAATAAACCGTTAGAGATAGTTACTTTTACAGTCAGATTTAGAATAATATCAATTGACGAAATTTTTACAAAGTAAAACATCAAACATAGCACATGTTATGGTAAAGTAGACGAAATTCATAAAAATAACAAAATGATCTCTCGCTGTAAATAAGATTTTTTCAGTATTTGAGAATTGCAGAAAGTTTTATCATTACCGTTTTTTATGTTGTTGGGTGACAAACTACCTAGTCTACGTTTCATCTGATGGTAAGTTGTCACCGCCGACTATAGAGACATCTGCATTACCAGTATATCAGTTTGTGATGTTCTCACAAGACTGGGATACAGGCCTTCTCTCTGTGAGAGGGAGTGTGCCAAAGTCCACCACGAGGGACCTCTGTGGGTTGATGGATGTCACATGTCTTAATTATTTTGGGTTTTTGAACATCATGCCAGTTTTCTCACGATGTTTCCCTTCTTCGTTTTGTTTTGAGAGCAATAGTGATTAAATTAATTACGCAAAGTATATAGTGCCTGCCAGGGTCTGAGCTCAGGACCTACGACTCGATAGTCGCAGCCGATACCACTGGGCCACCATTGCTCCGCAGTACCAGAGCAGCATTAAGTAGAAGTCTTTGATTACACCTGCATCCCCTCCTTATTTCCTTACACCATCAATGCTTTTTGGATGCAGAAATAGGTATGGTCGTAATACTTCGTCGGATGAACGCAATCCTTCACAAAGAGCTACCTGTAAAGTCATCGATCAATCGTTATATCGTAATGAAATCTACTCACGGCGCGGTCAGCGACTTTGTCGTCGAAAGGGACTCCAGACTTGAAGGTGGTCTCGTTCTTGGTCTGAGGGGTTGCTGTGATCACGGTGTAGGAGTCTCCATTCTTGGTGAACTTGACGGAGGGTGCGTAGTTGAGGAAGCCCTGAGTTTGTTCTGCGTTCAGACCTGGAGGGGCAATGGTATCGTATTTATTTTGGTAGCATGCTTTGTTTACTTCTTTTTTTTTGTGTTTGAGTTAAGTTTTCATTTTATTTGTTGGGATATTGGCATGGCTAGCTGACATATGACAAATTTTTAAGTCTGTGTCTCGTAATGTTGATTACTTTGCCTACCTATGTATAGAATCAAGTCTATCTAACTAAATAGACAGCTGTGCTGCTGGGGAGTTTGTTGCGCCACTTCTTCTTCCCAGCTAAAGCACTAGGAAGTGGTGAAGGGCGTTTTGGGGGACTGTCTTATGTAATTTTGACATTCGAAAAGTGCTGATTCTCAGCCTATTTTTAATACGAGTGACTTTTTGATTTTAAAGAAACTTAGTTTAAAGAAACTTGTATTTTTAACCTGATTTTTTGGCATATTATCTGTAACCGTAAAATTGTAATACCGTTAGATTATAATCTATCTCGCGAGATTGTAAACTGTCGATAAATTGTGAACTGCACCGTATTGTTGCGATCTACCGCGCGCGACCTGAGTGAGCGAATCGAGCGATACCGCGGCAGCGGCCGGCGAGCGCTACTTCCAAGTTAGTGGCAGTTACTTGACAATTTAGTAATAGCGCAAGGTACTATCCGTCTTGATACCAGGTAACAATTTGACGGTTTCACTTCGGTAGATTATAATCTACCGAAGAATAATGCGTTAAATTGTAAGCAGGTTCACAATCTTTCGACAGTTTACAATCTCGCAAGATAGATTATAATCTAACGGTATTTACAATTTTACGGTGACCTAAATACAACGTAACATTTTAGTCGTCTTACAAAGGTGGTCCACTCAATGTATCCGACATAAAATACCTACAGGCGTGATAAAAAAATTGTTACTATTAATTAAGATAATAGGCACTAAGAAAAATAAATAATGCTTTAGAATATTATGAAACACCCTCCCTGTTAATAAAGTTTACGTATCAAAGGGTAGAAGAGTTCTACCTACATACCCCAATACCATTACATTTCATCATTAATGAATGAAATATATAAAATAAAATATCATTCACTAAGACGCATGATGTAGTTTTGAACATCCTGTTTTGGAGATGGAATGCCATCTCCATAACAGGGTGTTCAAAAAATAATATAAAATATTTTTTTTTTTAATAAATGATTAGTAGTCATTGGATACATGAAGTGAAATGTCACGGTGTATATATGTATTTTTTTTTTTGTCAGTTTTAAAATATATGGATGAAGAAGACACGCTGTACTAACCAAAAATGAATTGGGTTAAAGCATATTTATGGCGAAGATGTCTGATTTGAAGTTATTGTGCTTTGTGACTGTTGATTAAGTTATGTGCCATATATATTCCTATTCGATAATATGAAACTGTTATCCTAACATAAGCATAGAAATTATGATAATGTCACGATACCTGATCATCAGGTATCAAATAATAAAACAATAAAATCATGATATAATTTATACTACTTGAACTGTATGTTTCAATGTCAATCGGTCAAGCTCAGGGCTTTTCTGATAAAGGTAGTTACGATCACGTTACCGCTTTTAATCATAAAAGCTATCCATTAGATTAGCATAATACTTTATAGAGATAACTTCATGCACTTGGTGATATAAATAATAATATAAATACTGTAGACTTTGAAATATTATATCATAAAGATTAATCACTATCTGGTAATGTTCTCACATCTACAGCTTCAAAAAGCATTTACATCTCAGACACACAGCTGTATCTCAGGTTGGGGATGATAATTCGGGAGAGTTATTTGAAACAATGAAGGCCAACATAATTTGGACGATGTCAAGAAAATTGATGATAGATTCGATTACACTAAAATTTAAAAACATGTGACCGCGAAACTAGTCTAGTCTAGTGTGGCTATCTATATATTACATACCATGACCCTTGCACAACCAAAGAAGTGTTAAGCTACTCTAGGATAAAGATTGCGACATGGTCTTCCCTGTGGCGATCCAAGGATTTTCAGTAAATCCGCGTTTAGGGGACGGGTACTCTACTTCTACTCTTAATAGTGAGGGGTTGACATCATTAATTTTTATTTATTTATTTCAAATTTAAATAAGACAGCACAATATAAATAATAAATTAATGATGATATTCTAGACAATTGAAGTTGAGTACCGCTCCCAATTTAGCAGTGGCTACGACGATGCAGTCAAAGTCTTGAAATTAATCACAAAATGTAATATCACTTACCCAAAGCCTTAACAAAGTCTTCGAAGTTCTCCTGCTTCTCAAACTTGTATTCTTTTCCTAAGAATGCCATTTTAACTGGTTTGTAGACTCGGGAGAATTGCAAACTAAAGGGCCAAGGGGGTATGATAGTGTGTTATATAGCTGAGCAGTAATCCCTAGATATAGATAAAGTAACGTTTGCGGTATAAATGATAAGCTTTATTGCATCTCGATCTCACGGCGCCGTCGGCTTTTCTTTTATCTATGTTAAGGTGTGTTTTATGTCATTGGCTTTAGGTTTACCTACTTCGGTTTCGTGTAGTGTTGGTTAGTAATCCGTATTTTCGGTTCGAGAGTGAATCATTGCATTTCTATTAAGATTCAAGCTTGAGACAACATCATATGCAAGATGTGGAAAATATTCATTGTCTTGAATTGAGATAATAATAATATTGAGCTCTCGCTTCATAAATTTATTTTGTTACTGAAGTAGATAAAATTAAGGCAACACCCAGAAACAGCTAGAAGTAACTAGAATGCTGTAAGCTGTGTCTAATAAGCTGAAATTAGAGGTACACCCATGGGTATCTTAATAGGCAATTATGAGATACCTAATGCCAAAAAAATTGACAGAAACATCCCTCAGCTGTGGGTATAACCTTTTTCTTTTTATGGCCACTCTCTATCGTAGGCGATAAAAGACGTATAGCCATGAAAAGTGGCCGCACTGTCATATTATCAGATGTTGTTTACAAAACAAAACAAGTTTAGTGACAATGATTGGCATTTTCCTAGTCATTACGGTCATTATGTAAAACTACTGAAGCCCTTCTTATTACGTAGCACATTATTATAACATTATTTTCTCCAATCGTAATAACTGTTTCTTCAAAACGTTATCGGATTATTATTAATAATAGCACATCAGGTGGTGTGCTCACAATAATCGCATTATATCTTTATTTATATCTACTTGAGCACTTAGTATCCTATTGATAAACAGTTTGATTCCATTTTTATTACGAGAATGTACTTTAATTTTATGTGTTTTTTTTAAAGAAAATGGTATCATGATTATTTTTGACTATACAGAATTTGAAGTCCTTAAACTGCATGGGCTATTTAGCTGTAGCTGCAATTCTAATTACATACTTAACAATCATAACCATAATAGGTATCACCACGAAATAATAGCACTTTTATCATTGGACTTTAGTCATCTATAATATCCTTATTCATGACTCAAACTCTCCATCCAAAGGTCGTCTCTGAAATATCGCTTTCAGCGATAAGATCGTCCAATTGTGTCACCCTATGTAAAATTTCCACAGTTATATCTGCAATTCGTAAGCTATATTGATGATAATACGATGCCCCTTGGTAGGACTGATCTCATCATCATCATCGTCATCACCGTAACGAATGCCAAAGATTTACGAATGAAAACCGTGACCAACGGCTTAGCGTGCTCTCCGAGGTAGGGTGGGGTCTTATGTAGAGATGGTCACCCATCTGCGGGTGACCATCTCATATATTCACATACCAAGACAAAAAAAAAAAAAAAAAAAAAAAAAAAAAAAAAAAAAAAAAAATATTCTATTCTATTCTATTCTAAGACCTACATAATAAAGAGTATTCTATTATAGTGTTGTCTGTCTTAAATAAAATATATTCCTACATTTTAACTTATATAGTTAGCTTAATTGTTAAGTTTACTGTGCATGCTGTGATTTCCTGAAGTAAAGGAGTACCTACACCTACCAAACACTTGATGTTGTCCATTATTACTTATGTCATGACTTTTATATATTTGGTTGGAGATCGTAAAGAAATAATTGCTTCAATAGATTCATCGGTATCATCATTTCAGCAGACAGACGTCCACTGCTAGACGTAGGCCTCCCCCTAAGCCCTCTAGCATTGCCACTTCGAGTGGTTCTGTATCCAGCTGCTTCTCGTATCCAGCGGATTCCTGTGGTCTTCACAAGTGCGCGGTGGCCACTCCATAAATTTTCGGCACCATCGGCCAGATGGCTGATGTAGTCCCTGCATTGGCAGGGCACTTGAGTTTTGCAGTTGTTCAGACTATGACGGATACCTTAGTTTTCCTGCGGATCTTTGCACCAGATTCGCTGCTAAAATTGACCTAAAAAATTTTTTTGGCGAAATGGTACTTGGCTTACATAAAGTTGTAGTGCAATTATTTGCAGAAGATTGTTATCAACACCGGATATTCCCTGACTGATAACGGTATATCTGACTGATATGATGAGTGAACTAGCACTTTGCCCGCTACTTTCTTAAATGGCATTATGCCTAATATATGCTGTTCCATACATTTTGACCGCGTAGGTATTGCACTTTTCTATGAAAAAGCTGACATAACCGACGAAAAATTTATACGCTAGGGGTCTAGAATGATATGCTGAATTCATGGTTACAGTTTGCGCACTGTTTAAAATTTTTACCCTCTACAGTAGGAATGGATGATGAATGGATGATACATAGATCAAAGTATGAAAGGTTATCTATATGTTCTTAGGGCGCGATATGCACTCTGTATCAATATAAAGTCTACGTTTTATCGTAGCCATAATTTCTTATCAACATGTAGGTATCTACCTGATAACACTTCGATATTGATAGTACATACAACAAAAATATGAGTTCTATAATTTAATTTGGCACTAAAAGAAAAATCTAGAAAGAAAATTTTGAAATAATATCTGAAAATAAGTGTGATGCAAACATGGTCAAAATTAACAAAATAGATGATGAATTTATTGTTAATCGGTGATAACAAAGATGTTAGATAATATTTAAGTCTTATCAGCAATTAAGAATATGATAATTAATAGCTTTGATTTATTGGATAATCTATCTAACCAATGACCACGTACCGGAAGACATATCTAGCATTGGAAGGCCTCCCACAAGGAAGACCGATAATCCGGTGAAGGCCCGGTGAATACGCTGGATGCGAGAAGCATGAAACCACGAAGCACGGGTCTCGCATGAAATTTTCTGTCATTGAATATAACATTTTCGTTAGGGGTTGAAATCCTAGGGGCTCATGGTGTATTTTAGGAAATCTTTATTTATTAATACGTTATTAGTTGTTTAATTTAATAAATGTCTCCTACATGTTACATTTAAAATAAACAAAATGTCGAATTAAAAATGAAAAGTGAAATCAAAATCTAAATATTTTATTTCACACTAGCCAGCACAACTTTATTTGCCAGCGGCTTCTTTCGCGTGGAGGCAGAAAATTTACCCTCGGGAGCATATTACCGGGATAAAAAGTCAGAGATATGTGTGCCAAATTTCATCCAAATCCGTTCAGCCGTTGTGGCGTGATTGAATCACAAACATCCAAACATCTAAATATCTAAACATACAAAGTTTCATATTTATAATACAGGGCGTACGGGAAACGCTTCCGAAAACGAAGACAGGTGATAGGTCTAGTGATTTTCGATACAGTACCATCAAAACATCTAGTTTTTGTTTTACAATTTTTACCTAATTTTTTTAGGATTTTTTAACACTATGCTGTGAGAACAGGTAAATGAACCATTGTTTGAGATTAAAAGTATTTAAAAACGACCTTTGTAAAACGCCGCCAAAATAAATAAGTAAAAACATTACAGAAGCGTCAAACATTTTAAATTGATGCAAAATAACCAATTTAAGGCGAAAGGTTATTGGTATCAGTTTGCTTTTAGGTTGTATAAAACCGACGTTCTGGCTTCGGAAGCGTTCCCCTTACACCCTGTATTAGTAGGATAGTAGGATTAGTAGTAGGATAGTAGGATTAGTAGTAGGATATAGGTATTATATATAATAGGTATAAATACACATTTAGTGATTAGTAGGATAAATCCACATGGGCGCTTATGCAACGTCGGTAGCTAAGTATGTAGATACAATTCATTTACTTGCGTCGTTGCTTTAAATATTTGATAAATTGTTATTCGATGGAATTTTCATTTTAAAACCTATTACTTTCTGTAATTAAATATTTAAATTTAGCATTCCATAAAATGGCTTGTTTATTTAATTATTTATTTCAAGCCATGCCTGGGCTGATAGCCGAAAAGCGCGAAAAAAACATGATTAATTGTGTCTTGTACACAATTAATGTTTTTTCATGGCTTGCATGAGAGTTGGCAAATCTCGAAAGATTTCCCCCTACAAGTAAGTATGTACTATATAAATAATAAAAGTCGACCAAGACAAGACATAGGTACCTACCAAAATCGGCTCATTCAAAAATTCCTCTAGGGCCGCGGCGCTATGCTAGTAAAATCTTCGAAAAAATCAGCTCAACAAGCCCATATTTATTCCGTTTTGGAAACGAAACCACAGTGAGATCTAATTCGACGCCAACGCCATCTATCGAGCTCGGCGACAACTCTGATTTCAACATTTATGCAATGCTACGGGCTTTCTAGCTTGATATTTAGCTGTGATTCGCGGATGTTTGAGAATCGTTACGGGTCGTCAGAAGGCGGAAAGTCTGACAACCAGTCTTACCAAGGGGTATCGATTGAAACAGTAATTGGGTTGTGAAGGTCAGATAGGCAGACGCTTCATGTAAGAAACTGGTATTCAGCTGCATCTGAACAGACACGAAGCGGCCCCAACATATTTGGGAAAAGGCTACGCAGATCATGAGCAGGTTTCCGTAGGATAATTTCCTACCTTCACGCAGGAGAAGCTGCTGGCAAATGCTAGTCCATGCTATATTTAGTATCCATACTTGTGGCGAGCATTCTACAATGCCCCACATACGAAAACTTCAAAAATAAACAAACGTGGAAACACACAAAAATTGAAGTGCCGTCGCCATCTACAATGCCATATGCGAACTACTCAAGACTTACATGATCACACCGCAACTACATCAGCTACATCGCGCATTCAGAGCTTACCACGAGACTCGCATATATACAGCAGTCCGACATCAAACGTCGGGCAGTAGCCCACCAGACCCAACACTTTACACCCTGTTCCTCATACCTCTATACTGGTGACCCCGGGAATGAACGTCAGCGCAGCCTTCGTGCAACAACCTCAGCGTGATTTCAAGCAGCGAGTCACACAGCCAGCCAGCACCCACGGCTTCAACGGGTATCCTGACCATCACCCACAGTCTCATCAGCCTCAACAATTATTAATGTTACAGTGCCTGTATGTAAAAGAGGAAGGTGGAGGGGCTTGTGGCTAAGTAATATTAGCCGTACGGATCGATCGATCAGGTTAAGCTAAGCTTGCCGCGGTTGGTCCGTGGATGGGTGACCATCTTAACATACCAAGACCTCTCCGTGCCTCGGAAAGCACGTTAAGCCGTTGGTCCCGGCTGTCATTTGTAGATCTTTGACAGTCGTTACGGGTCGTCAGAAGCCCGAAAGTCTGACAACCAGTCTTTCCAAGGGGTATCGTATATTACCCAGTAACTGGGTTGTGGAGGTCAGATAGGCAGTCGCTCCATGTAAAATACTGGTATTCAGCTGCATCCGGTTAGACTGGAAGCCGACCCCAACGTAGTTGGGAAAAGGCTAGGCAAATGATGAGTGCCTGTATGTAAACTTTTCCCGCCTAAACTACTTCGGGTTTTGGGCCCAATTTCGTATGAAATGTGACTGGTCTCCTCTGAAACTAAATCTGTCTATACGGGATAAAGTTTTAACCAGTGCGCAAACTGTAACCATGAATTCAGCATATCATTCTAGATATGGGGGTCTAGATTGATATGCTGCGATAATTCATTGCGTAGAAAATTTTCGTCGGTTATACAAAAAAAAAAAAAAAATCAGCTATTCCATACATTTTGACCGCGTAGGTATTGCACTTTTCTATGAAACAGCGGATTTTTTTTTGTATTACCTACGAAAAATTTCTACGCTTGGGGTCTAGAATAATATGCTGAATTCATGGTCACAGTTCGCGTACTGGATAAAATTTACCCTAAATTTTATCTTTTCACGCCTAAACCACTGAACAGATTTAGGTAAAATTTGTCAAGGAGATGGCATCCTGGGGAAGGACATAGGCTACTTTTAGTCTCGGTAGTACGTTCCCGTGAGATCAATTCTGACATCCATGCGGGCGCAGTCGCGGGCAGAAACGAATATGTTATATTTCCCATTTTTCTTGTTGCTACGGGCGCTACAGATAATATCGAACACTAAATTATCACAAAATTATCGTTGGTATACAAACTGAGTACGTGTAACGTTATCTCTTCAATATATTTTGTACGATAGCATTTTTATTGGTGTCATTAAATTGCACTGAATTGCACTTTGAGGTTGTTATTGGCGCCTACATCTTATTAGGTAGGTAACGTCAGGTAAATTAATTACTAAGCAGATTAATTTATTTATGTATTTATAGTTTTGTGCACAATTTGTTACCTTAAGATACTGCTGACATTACAATGTATACTAAAAGCCGCCAGTAACAGTCACAATACCCCCGTACTACTTGATACTGTATTACAGTATTGACAGCAAACTTAGCATAATCAGCCTATAGCGTTCCCACTGCTGGGACACAGGCCGCCTTTCTGTGAGAAGAAGCGGGCCTTAATCCACTACGCGGACCAAATGTGGGTTGGTAGATGTTTTCGATTTTTTGGCTCTAAGACATCGGTTTCGTCACAATGTTTTGCTTCATCGTTTTAAGGGCAGCAGTGTTTAAACAGGCAGTTACTGGGCGTGACCGTGGCGGCACTGCTCACTACATTTTAATGATGTCATTATATTGCACTGAATTGTTCTTTATGGTTATCATTGGCGCCTTCTCCTTACTAAGTAGATATATTCTGTGAAATTAATTACTAAGCAAAATGACTACAAACTGTAATTGTCCGTATATTCAAATCAGTTGTATGTAATATGGAAAATTAACTTAGGGTTTTAAATTGCTTAACTATTAATAACCCTTTTTTTTTTTTTTGATTACGGGGGGAAATCCTCATGGATGTCCTCAGCCCCGGGGAGGGCGGAGGGGTCTGTCATACTCTTACTGACTAGAACCACTCCGGTGTTCCGTCTCTCACTTGCACCGGGGAAGCTTAACTATTAATAACCCTGGCCGTACCTCAAAGATGGTCTTGTGGGTCTAGTTGAGAGGAAGGTTGTCTGCAAAAGATGACCTTATGTTTGACAGGCTAGCTTTAAAATAACTTTGATCACGTTCGAACTGTTTAGCTAATTTAGAAGGAGGATAAGAAGAAAAACAGTAGGCGAGAGATTGGGCTGACAAGCCGAAAGAAAAAGTTTAAAATGTACTCGTAGAATGCTCTTATCATCATCGTCATTATCATTATTTCAGCCAAAACACGTCCATTGCTGAAAATAGGCCTCCCCAAGCTCCGCCACTTGGACCGGTTCTGTGCTTCCCGCATCCAGCGGATTCCTGCGGCCTTCACAAGATCATCGGTACATCTTGTGAGAGGTGTTTCAACTTACATCTTCCGGTACGCGGTCGCAACTCCAGAATCTTACGGCCCCATCGACCATCTGTTCTGCGAGCAATGTGCCCTGCTCACTGCCACTTAAGGCAAGTGCCTTGAGTGGCAGTGAGCAGGGCACATTGCTAATTTATTCCGAAAAATTGCCAAAATTGAGTAAGTTTGGCAATTTTTCGGAATTAATTTCGACATCCCCTTGGGCGAAGCCACGTGCTGAAGCTAATTTTGATCGTTATGGACGGAATCGCACGTGTTACGGTCACGAATCATATTTTAATGAATATACAACCTGGAACTGACCTGTAAATTCATCAATAATTTTGCGGGCTACCCTGGTGCTACCATCTTTTTAAAATAAAATAAAATAAAACATGTAATTCTTATCAGAACCAGCTGTTTCTATTATAATTATAACGAACGACGGCCACCCGTGTAACAAATATATTAAATTAACTAAATTGGAAGCATATTTTAATCTTTGACTACTTCATAGACTCTGATGCACTCGCCGTCCCAACCATCGGCTCTCGTTACCTGAAACAAATATGTGTGAAATAAATACAAAATAATTAGCATGGAGGTCTAGAACACTATACGTCCCTTTTTTTGCTAATGACAAAATTCAGCATGAGAACATAAACAAAAGCAGCGTTCCCACCAGTGTTTTATACAATATGTAACAAAAACCCTGTTGTTCCTTTTAGGGACGTGTACACTTACCCACAAGCACAACATTTACGAAGTTATAATTTAAAAAATAAGCATTGGCTAGTCGAGAGTTCAACACCAAATAACTATTAAAATCGACATATTCAAAAAAAATGTTGACAGTATCTGATTTTACAAGTATCCTTATTTCGCATAATAGACTACGAGCTTGGCGGCTTTCTTTGATCTAATCAAAATCAGTTAAACATTACAAATATTCATAATTAAATATTTATTTTAATTATTTTTGTTAAACAGTTTTTATAAATGACATGCTTTATTACGTATGTATACTGATTCTGAAAACGTGGGTAGAAGGAACAACAGGGTTTTTGTTACATATTGTAGAGACTAGAAGGGACTTCTTTGCAGACCGCTGTAAGAGGCAGTCGTTTCATCTATTAAATATTTCCCTTGTCATCCTGTATCTTTAATATATAGTTCGAAGTTATTATATTGTTAAAAGTACAAAGTGGTTTCAATGAATAGTTGGTGATCTAAATACCTATAAAGTTAACACTCGTAAATTGCAGCCGTCACTGCTCTCAATATTTGATAGATATCTACTATCACAAAACTCCCTAGGACGACCTCGACTTATCACAAGGCTACATATGATCTATCACTATAACTACGTCATCTCCAAACCAGCCACATACCCAACAGCTATTATTAGAACCATGACACATGAAGACACGTACTTCACAAAGACTGATTAGATTCTGAAAGATTATCCTATCGCTGATTCAACAGGTGATGACTAGGTACCGAATACTGATGAAATGAGATATGGGGTTTTGTTTTAGTAAACATATAGACACTTAAGATATGTAGTTATTGAGATGTATCAGCTAGACGTGATGTAGATTTGAGTGAGACACAAAATCCATCCATCGTATCCTTGGCCTTCCTCTCCCTCTCCATCCAAACAATGCGAACAAAATTAGACAAAAAGATATTACCTATTATACTTAGGTACTTATAATTTTTGGTGTTAATAATATTCAATTTCAATTTCAAATTTTGTCCTTCGGGCAAAGAAATCCAAACAGGAGCATACCTACCTAGCGAACTACATATAGTTACTACATATATTTCTATATTTTCATCTCTACGAGAGGTTTCAGTGCATAATTCTGAACCACTCTGCGTTGAAATTAATCATCGGTTTAAATAGTTATTTTCACCTCACAGGCTCGGAAACATTGAATAAAGACGATTTTTTTTTAAGTTTCTTTGTTTCTCATGCAGACGTTCTGCTGGCCAGTACGATTATTCTAAAAATGGGGTTGGCGCACTGACATGAAATCACAGACATTTACTGTTTATATGTCTGTGCATGAAATAGGTAAATGCATTTTCAGTGGACTAGCTGTATAGAAAATTATTGAATAGAAAGGTTCGAATTTCAAAAACTCTATCAACACTAGCGGGTAAAATGCACTTTCGTACGCAGATTTTGAATGACAAACAGAATCTTTCCAAAGTTCTGAGGTGAAAAAAAACTTTGCTGTTCCATACATTTTGACGTCGTAGATATTGCTTGCATTGTTCTGTTTTTTTTTTTGTGTAAACAACGATTTTTTCTACACCTAGGTGTTCAGCACACACCATGTGTGCTGACTTCATGGTTTCAGTTTGTGTGCCGCTGTCTGTGCCATCATGTATAATACTTATCAGATATTTCATTTGAGTTATACAGACCAACTTCTTAAATAAAACATTCACCATAATTCTACCTTCACCCATCGATCGTTTTACCGGCATGCCACTTACCGTTCCTATTAACCACCAATTATAACTACTTGAACATTATTTATTCCATACAAGGCTGCTGTCTTAGAACCATTTAGTGCCCCTTAACCTATAATGATAGTGTTAAGTCTAGTGTTATTAGCCTTAACTCTATGATTACCAAGTCTAAACTTACCACAGTTAATAACTCCGGTGTGAATGTTCGCACATGCGTCGATTTACGTCCATTGTCCTCTGTTTGAGTTTGTGTCATTGTGTCTCCGTCGAGCACCATTAGAGATTTTAACTGAAAAATGTATAAAAATAAAGATTTAAAAAGAATGGTCTAGTGGTCTCAGTTGCTACTGCACGAAGTCCTGAGTTCGATTCCAGGCAAAGTATTATTGGGGTTTTCTATCAGGAATTTGTCAGTCGTCCGGAGTCTGGAGTTGTGCCCGGTTCATGGCGATAGGCTCACTCCCATTACATAGTAATTAAACATGATTATAACGACAACGTAGGGAAATTTGGGCGTACTCTTTAGTACACTATTGCTGAGGTACCTTTGCATAACCCTTCGGGGATTACAAGCGAGATGATATTATACAGGGTGTAAGGGAAACGCTTCCGAAAACGAAGACTGGTGATAGGGCTAGTGATTCTCGATACAGTACCATAAAAAAATCTAGTTTTTTTTTTACAATTTTTACCTAATTTACTGTTACCCCAGTTACTGGGCACTACGATACTCCTTGGTAAGATTTCGAAGGCTGAACTTGGTAATGAAGATACATATTGATGTGTCGGTTATATTAGATACTAGTTGGACATCTCAATTTTGTATCGGGGATCGGTAAATGGGGTGTTGCTGGTTCCACAGGAAACAATTCATCTATCCTAACGTGAGGTATTTTTTCGTCACTGTATAGGTACGGCTCTTGGATTATGTCTAGACTCAAGAAGATATGCGAAATTTCCACCATCCACCACCATCTACCAAAATCAAAAAATCAAAATCAAAATATTTTATTTCACATAAACCTGCAAGGGCACTTATGAAACGTCAGAAGCTAGGTGCACGGTTCCAATTTGTCGCTTCTTATGGAGAAGAGCCGGCAAGAAACTCCACGGTTACTCTTTTAAAAATAATTGGGTTTTACAATGTTTTCAACTTACAGTGATAATAGGTATGGGAGCAAACTGCACCGACCCACCTACTAACAATACAAGCTGTAATCACAGATTTGTTTGCTATTTTGGCATTATACTTGGATTTTGATGGTCCACTTGGGCAATTGAGCGATCTATGTACGAGGGCTACCGAAATTTTAGATTATTATTGTTATGACTATCAACGTGACAAAATCACTACATCACTACATAGTATAAAACAAAGTCGCTTTCTCTGTCCCTATATCCCTATGTATGCTTAAATCTTTAAAACTACGCAACGGATTTTGATGCGGGTTTTTTTAATAGATAGAGTGATTCAAGAGGAAGGTTTCTATGTATAATATATATATAATTTCAATCGGTCGTTGACCTCGGTTACATACGGCTGTGCTTGTTACGAATTACTGTCGATTTTAAAAAGTATTCCACTATTTCTCAAAGTTTCGTATCGTTCCGGTTGTTCTTTTGTAATTACAATTATACTTGCTAAGATGGATACAAACAAATGTGGTATCTGCAGTGACACATTGTCCGATGGTGCACACTGCAAATCATGTAACCTCATGATGCATTTCCATTGTGGGGGCGTCACTGAAAACGGCTACCAAAAGCTAGGGGATCGTAAGCTAATATGGCGTTGCAGTAGATGCAGATTGGCAGGTAATACCCTACAACCTGTCTTGCCAGTATCACCCACCCCCGTGCTGGAACCTGAGTCGGTTGTCCTGCAGGAGATTCGAGCGTTGTCCTTGAAGTTTTCCACACTGGAGAATATGAAAGAAGAAATCGTCGCATTGAGGAATGAATTTGCCGAGTTCAAAACAACCTTGTCCAACCAGTACAGCGAAGTTATGAAAGAAGTCTCAGGAAAACTGAATGATATGGAGCTACTTATTGTTAAGGTTGAGAAAGTCCAAGACCAAGTCGAACAACTGCAAGCCCGATTGGATAAGTTAGAGGAGGACGGTAATAATAAGGATCAATGGTCGCGTATGACTAATATTGAAGTTAAGGGTGTGCCTCAGACAGGTAACGAGAACTTATTTGAAATAATAGCCAAAATTAGCGCTAAAGTCAATTACCCTATTACTAAAAATCAAATAAACTTCATCACACGTGTACCTACTAGCGAGAAAGACCGTATAAAACCCATCATAGTCTGTTTCTGCCAACGTTACGTAAAAGAGGATTTCATAGCAGCTGCTAGGCACGAACTAAAGACCTCGCCCCTGACGCCTGATAAAATTGGATTGAATGGCAACCATAAAATTTTCATAAATGATCACCTTACTATAAAAAACAAAATGTTGTTATCTAAAACTAAGAAAACATCAGCAGAAATGGATTTCCAATACGTTTGGGTCAAAAATGCGAAGATACTCGTAAGAAAAAACGACATGTCGCCACCGCTGGTAATCAAATCGGAGAAAGATCTACAGAAAATTGTTTAAATTACTCACGATTAATACATATTACAACCGTTATTAGAATACTATGTTTATATAAGTCTGTGTTTTGGAGTGTGTTTTTTAGGTGCGAAACAAATTTGTTTGAGAATCTTAGTCCCACGTGTGCTAGTTGCGTTTTCCTATTAGTTTTGTGTCGCTACACGGTGTGCCCGAGTAAGTCTATTCGATATTATTTTTGCAATGTCACTTTTTTTTATTCTAATTTAAACCATTTCCGTCGTGCGATAGGGTACATTTTCCTTTATGGACCGTCCCCAGTTATGACAATTTACTCCAAGGTGCTCTTATCTCTGTACTGGCCATCGCCTTTTGTTTCTTTTTATAACGACTGTTTTTATAATGTTATTTCTACTGGTCACTGTGTGTTGCTGTGTCTATTATTTTACTTGACCTCTACCCGCATTAAGCAATATATAGGCTGCGTCAATGACCTGCACTTTGTTCTATCTGTAATAATTGATTTATTTTTAACATTTTTTTATCTATTCTTAAGTTATTTGATTGTGGTTAAATGTAGAAATGGCTACGCTTAAAATCTACTACCAGAACGTGCGGGGTCTGCGTACGAAAACGAACATTGTGTTTCGCGGAGTATGTCTTAGTTCCTATGATATCATTATATTTACGGAGACGTGGTTAGATGACAGTTTTAACTGCAGTGAATTATTTGATGGCCGTTACCTCGTATGGAGACGCGATCGTGACTACTCCCGAACCGGTCAGTTGCGTGGTGGTGGTGTACTGATAGCGGTGAAACATGATCTTACAATGGTTGAGAGGCTGGATTGGCGTAGTTCTGCTGAGGATATTTGGCTGTCTTTAATCCTTAAAAGGACCAAACCACAGGTTAGTTACAATTTGCATATATGTGCACTTTACCTGTGCAAGGAGAATCTAGGTAATTCTCATAGTATTCAGTTGCGTAACTTCACAGATAATCTCAACAACTTAATTCTGACTCATCCACTTGACAAGTTTCTGCTGGTGGGTGATTTTAATTTCGGTAATGACGTCGAGTGGTGTAATGGGGACATAGCTACCAATGGTGAGTTAATCCCGCAAAACATTTCTTCTCAGCATATGATTCAGTTCTTCGATGCAATACAAACGTTCAACTTATCACAGTATAATGGTGAGCGGAACATTAACTGTAGACTACTTGATCTTGTATTCTGTAACGATACTGTGACTGTCTCGGGATGTACGGACCCACTTGCTCTGCCAATTGATTTTCATCACAAGCCTTTAATTATTGAGACAAAATTTATTGAAATTCAAAAACTTGTCGATAATCCTAAGCAACGTCATATCTTCTCGAAGGGCAATTATGATGCTATTAAATCTGAACTTGATCTAATTAACTGGCCTCAGTTGTTACAATCAACGAGCTTGGAAGATGCCGTTGCTAATTTTTATAGTAAGCTATATGAGCTTAGGGATAGACACATACCTCAAAAATTGGTAAAACAGTCCTCTTATCCTCCTTGGTATACCCCAGCACTCATTAAAGTCATTAAAGAAAAACATAAGTATCATAAGAAATATAAACAATACAGTAACTTATCTGATTATCACTCGTTTTCATTACTGCGTACCAGAGTTTATGAGCTGGAAAAAACCTGTTATGACAATTATATGACAAACATTGAGGCTTCTATTGTAAAAAATCCTAAGTCTTTCTGGACGTTCGTAAAAAGTAAGCGGAGGGCTGGCTCGTTTCCTAATGAGATGTTCTACGGTCAAACCTCTGTGAATACAGGACAGGATATTAGCAACCTCTTTGCTACCTATTTCCAGTCCACCTTTTCTGAACCTGAATCAACGGCTGATGATGAGCGAACTTTCAGTGAACAATGTAGTGATACTGCAGTGTCTGTCAACACAGTTGACATAACCCACTCACGTATATTGAAGCTGCTGAAATCTTTAGACCTCAGTAAATCAGGTGGGCCTGACCTAATACCTCCTATGTTCATAGTCGCTTGTGCTGATAGTCTTGTGGAACCCATTTCTATCTTATTCAAACGCTCTCTTTCCGAGGGCAAAGTTCCAAAGATTTGGAAGGCTGCTTTCGTCACCCCCGTCTTTAAAAAGGGCGATAAGGCTAATATGGAAAACTATCGCCCCATATCTAAAATTAGCCTTTTTTCTAAAATTCTTGAACGTATAGTTTATACTGATGTCTATGCAGCTTTCAAGCCAATTCTTGGTGAGGAACAGCACGGTTTTGTTAGGAACCGCTCGACCACGTCTAACTTGCTTCTGTCACATGAGTTTATTACAAACGGCATGGCACAGCGACAAGTTGACGTGGTCTATACCGACTATAGTAAGTGTTTCGATCGTATTGATCATTGCATGCTGCTGAAGAAGCTGTTTCTCGCCGGAATACACGGTGACCTGTACCGGTGGTTCTCCTCCTACATAGAAAACAGAACACAGGCTGTCGTCCTTCAGGGCTACACCTCTGGTTGGAGTTCTGTCCCTTCAGGTGTACCTCAAGGCTCCATTTTGGGTCCTCTGTTATTTATATTGTTCATTGCAGATATCAAACAATGCTTTCGTCATTCGTATATTTTGCTATATGCGGATGACATGAAGATTCATAAAGTTGTGCGGGACATGTCTGATGCATATCAGTTACAAGATGATCTGTATAGGTTCGAAATATATTGCATTCGTAACAAACTCCAATTAAATGTCTCTAAATGCTTTCTCCTAACATTCTCACGTTGTACTTCTTTGGTAAATTTTAGTTACACCTTGAACGATCAGCTCATTAGCAGGCTAAATAGCATAAGAGATTTAGGGGTAATCATAGACAGCAAGCTTCTGTTTGATCAACATGTAAATAGCATAGTTACAAAGGCATCCAAAGCTCTGGGATTTATACTACGCACCACGGCCTGTTTCCGATCTCTTAAACCGGTTAAAATCTTGTATTGTTCTTTCGTGCGCAGCCATTTAGAATATGCGTCTCAGGTTTGGAACCCTCAGTATGAGACTTATAAGTCCCGTATTGAGGGCATCCAAAGAAAATTCCTACGTTATCTGGATTATAGGGCTCAGCAATACTCAGTTGACTACGTGCACCGCTGCAAACGGTACCACTTCCTTCCTCTGGAGATGAGACGTTATATTGGAGACATGAGTTTACTGTTGTGTATCGCAAATGGCCACATTGACTGTCCTGAACTTGTTGCTAATCTGTCATTACGCACGAATCTGATGGGATTACGTCAGCGGCCAATATTAAATGTACCTTTCGCAATGACTAATTATAGGCGGAATGTTTTCTCAATAAGAAGTGCACTTAGTTTCAATAGGCTTCCTATGGACCTTAATGTTGACTTGTTCTGCACCAGTGTGGCGACCTTTAGACGGCTTTTGGCACAATCATTTTTCATGGATAATTAACTTATCTAACATTAACTAATTATATTAACTTGTATGTACTTTCTTTATCGACTTTTTTTCTTTAACTATATGTGGAGGCTTGTTATTAGCATTTTTTTTTAATATTACTTTCTTTATATCATTGGTGTGTTAGTCTGTAAGCCTTCTTCAAAATAAAATAAATAAATAAAATAAATAATACACCGACATCCACGCGGGCGAACCCGCTGGTAAAAGCTAGTAATATTATAAACTAGCTTCTGCCCGCGACTTCGTACGCGTCAAATTTCTTGCTCCCCGAGCCACCCCATCGCTCGCCTCGCCTGCCCGTGCGAGTACTTCGTATTCATGATATTTTTCTCTGCTCGGCTCCTAAGGGTCTTAGCGTGATTACTTATAGCCTTGCTCGATAAATGGACTATCTAACACTGAAAGATTTTGTCAAATCGAACTAGTAGTTCCTAAGATTAGCGCGTTCAAGCAAACAAACAAACTCTTCAGCTTTATTATTAGTATAGATATAGATAAAACAAAGTCCCCCGCTGCGTCTGTCTGTCTGTTAGCGATAAACTCATAAATTTCTGAGCGGATTTTCATACGGATTTCACCAATAGACAGAGTGATTCGTGAGGACGAATTTGTTAAGGTTTTGTGTAAATTGGTTAACGCGGGCGAAGCCGCTGGCAAAAGCTAGTACTTATAAAATAAATCAATCATTCTAGCAGCCTTATCACTGATAAATTATTCACAATTCCTCGACCTCAAACAAAGTTATCAAATATTCAAACTAATGGCTCAGTAAACTGTGCCAATAAAAATGACAATTTCTTTGATACTGAACTTCAAAGAAATAGAGCAGTGATTGATATACTTACTAGGGGCAATTTCTTCGAAAGCAATTTCAAACCCGTTTCAAAAGGGAAAATTGCTGGGAAAATATGCATCAGCGTAGGTAATGGTTGCCACTTAAAATATACACACATCAAAAAAAAAAATTGCGATCACTTTGAAAATCTAAATACTGTTACGGCAGGTTATATTATGATTTCTTCTTCTTTTTAGATTCTTTATTTTAAAATATAGATTTATAATACAAAACAAAACAGTTCAATTGTTTTTCCATATAAAAGGCTCATTCATCAGTCCTAGCTTACGCTCATTCAGAAATCTGATTTAGTACATTTTAACGGATTTAAAATACTTTTTCGCGGAAAGTTGTGATTGAAAAAATGCCAAGAGGATTATCAGGAGTTTTACGAGCAAGCATAGTAACTTTGGAAAAAGAAGGATACACCAGGAGAGAAATAGTACGCAGAGTTGCTTTATCCCAATCCTATGTCGAGACCACGTTGCAGAGGTAGGTACCACGGGATGGATAATTTTGCTGACCGACCCCGCAGTGGTCACCCAACTGTTTTGACTGCTGCCCAAAAGCTCTATATTAGATTGCTGGCAGCCCGTGACCCAACAATCAACGCTATTAAAATAAAAACAGAAGCTCGGGCCGTCTCTGGGCTTGAAGTTAGCACTCAGACCATTCGAAATTGCTTGCACCAGGCTGGATTACGAGCACGGAAGTCTTGGCGAGCTCCTCTGAATTTTCGGCAATGACAACGACGGAGATTGCAGTGGGCTAGGCTTTGGCAAAATGAAGATGAAAACATTTGGCGAAACTATCTCTTCGTTGACGAATCGCGAACAGTACTCATCCAGATAACTGGCGTGTCCGTGTCTGGAGAAGACCAGGAGACCGTGAAAGGCAAAGAACTGCCACTGGAACAGTTCCGCAAGGCGGGAAATCGGTGTCCTTTTGGGGTGGTATTATGATTGGAGCTAGAACGCCTTTGATCCCGTATCGAAGCTTCATGACAGCAGACATGTATAGAACAGTTGCTATTGATGTAATTGTCAGACCATTCTGAATAAACCATGGGTACCAATTTGTACTGGTCGATGATAATGCGCCCGCCCATCGAGCTCAACGAGTCAATGCTGCTCTCCACACGACATCACAAGGTTAGACTGGCCTGCCGGCTCATCTGATTTAAACCCAATAGAGCACGCGCGGGATGCTCTTAAGCGAGCTGTTTGGAACCGTCAGCCACGTCCCCAGACAGTGCCAGAGCTCAGGAAAGCCGCTATCAAGAATGGGACAGGTTACCTCAAGAAATGCTGGATAACTTGATTCTAAATTGTTGTTTAAGTTTGGTTAAACAGTCTTTTTCTTTCTATAAAATTTGTTACCCATTATGATTAATTAGAATTACTCAATGTTTAAAAAAAAAAAGTTTTATTTTTAATTTCAAGCAGGCTATTTAAAGAAAACACAACAAAGATTTTTTCTTGATAAAGTTCAATTTAAAAAATTATATCAGCTTATGCTGCACAAACGTCTTTTGATGTGTGTAGATGGTAGAAAATGGACTGAAGGTTAGCCGTCAAAGCTTCTTAAAGGTTTTTTCATTATTTTGTTAGTTTTCTAATATGCATTTCAGCATGTAATAGTTAGAGAAACAGCGGCTGAACGCCTGAATGGCATAAAACACTTTTTTTTTTGGGTGGGAAATCATCAAATAACTTCTCCCGCTCTGGGTGGAGCGGGAGGGAGTGTCGGACTTTTACTGACTAAACCCACCCGTGTTCCCTCAGTTGCCTGTGTGCCAGGGGCCGCGGTATCTCTTTCGAACAACACGCACCCCTGGCAGGCATCGGCCCTTGCGGGCCTCATCAGTTGGTGCTGACTCTGATCTCTTTGAGGCGCGCGTGGAACACAACGCGCCGTCGACCCGGGCTTGGTCCTTACTGGACAGCGAGCAACCCATTACTCGCCGTCCGCAAGCCCGTGCCTACGGTGCCCGGGAATCAGCCCGGGATTCCCGACGCCCAGGGCGTCTCCTGAGAGTGCGCAAACTTTAACCATGAATCAGCATATCATTCTAGACCTGCTAACGCATAAATTTTTCGTCGGTTATACAAAAAAATCAGTTGTTTCACAGAAAAGTGCAATAGGTACCTACGCGGTTAAAACAGTATGGAACAGCTGCATTTTTGTATTACCGACGAAAAATTTCTGCGCTGGTGTTCTAGAATGATATGCTGAATTCATGGTTACAGTTTGCGCACTGTATAAAAACTTACCCTGTATCGCTAAAATATAACCCGACCAAGTGAAATTGCTCGTTAGTTTCGTATTACACGTATGTTACTTTGAGTTGATTGAATTTGGGATTATTTGTTGTTGATCTATTAGTTAATTCACCAGAAAAAATGTAAGCTTATCTCATTGTTTAAATCATTCAATTTAAAATGTATATTTGATGAAGCGACTAGAATAACAGCAACCACCGCTTCATGCATAGACAATGTATTTACTAATTGTAAAATAAAGGACTCTTCCTTAATTAGTGGCGTCAGGTCAGACCATACTGGTCAGCTTGTATCGTTTCACGTAGATAAAAAGTTACACCTAGATAAAACCATTGAATTGAGACCTCTGACTAAAAATAAATTGGAAACGTTTAAAAATAATGTTCTTAGCAATCTCTCAACAGCAAGTTTTGATTCACAAGACCCCAATATAAACTATAGCACATTTTTTTCTACAGTATGCCAAGAATTCAATAAAGCATGTCCTGTAAAAAAAGTTACAATCACTCCTAAACCAAAATTTAGCGAATGGGCCACAGCTGGCATTAGAAAAAGCAGAGATGTCTTATATAATTTGTACCACGAAAAATCACTGACTTCTGATCAGGCCCTTCATAATTATGTAAGAAACTATTCTAAGATATTCAAAAGAGTCTGCGCTCAAGCTAAATCTAAATTAATAAGTAACAAAATTAATATTTCTAAAAATAAAATAAAAGCTGTGTGGCAGGTAATTAACAAAGAAACTGGAAACACAACAGCGAGATCAGAATGAGTTAGCTCTAAAAATTGATAATGAAACCATTTCAGATAAGTTAAAAGTTGCTGAGACTCTAGAAAATTTCTTTACCAACATCCCAATAGAGGTTACGAAGTCTCTACCCTCATCATCTGTATTAGCTGAATCTCTTCTTAAAGAAAACATCAGTAAGGACATTCCAAATTTTGAATTCAAACCCATTTCTATTGCCACAATTAAAACAGCATTCAAAAGTCTTAATTTAAAAAACACTGAAGACTTATGGGGGATTTCCGTTAAGGCTCTTGAAGGTATCATTGACACAATTGCCCCTGTCCTAACAGGCATATTTAATCAATGTTTAGACAGCGGTACGTTTCCTGACTTAATGAAACATAGTAAAGTAGTACCAGTTTTTAAATCGGGTAGTAAGAGTGATCCCTCAAATTATAGACCTATATCTGTGCTTCCAGCAATGAGTAAAATTTATGAAAAAGTCATGCTAGACCAGATGTTGTTACATTTTAACTCAAATGGGATTTTACATAGTCGACAGTTTGGTTTCACGAAAGGTAGGTCGACGACTGACGCGGGAGTAAAACTCGTCAGTCACATTTTGGAATCCTGGGAGAAGTCCCAGGATGCAATTGGCATTTTCTGTGACCTCTCAAAAGCGTTTGACTGCGTTGACCACAACACACTCATCTGTAAATTACACCACTACGGAATTCGTGGACGAGCTGCTGATCTTGTACTTTCCTATTTATCAAACAGGCAGCAAAAAGTAAATGTTAACGGGGCAACGTCCTCGGGGTCTCTAGTTAAGATGGGCGTGCCTCAAGGTTCAATTCTTGGCCCTTTTTTATTTCTAGTTTATATTAATGACCTTCCTTACCTAATGGCAAACTTCTCGGATATAATTTTATTCGCTGATGACACCTCTCTTATTTTTAGAATAGATAGAAAAGATACGGATGTCTTACATGTCAACGATAGTCTAGCTGTTCTCTCGAAATGGTTTGCGGCTAATAATCTTTTACTCAATGCGAACAAAACTAAATGTCTTAAGTTCTCATTAACAAATGTACCCCAAGTAGGGCTAAATTTAAAACTTGATGGCAAGAAACTAGATGCTATTTCGGAAACTGTATTTCTAGGAATTACTTTAGATTCAAAATTGCAATGGGGTGCCCACATTAGAGCTCTCTCAAGTAGATTAAGTTCAGCTGCTTACGCAGTAAGAAAAATAAGGCAGTTGACTGATGTAGCCATAGCTAGGTTAGTATACTTTGCTTATTTTCACAGTATTATGTCTTATGGCGTTCTGCTGTGGGGATCGGCAGCTGACGTAGATTCAGTTTTCATTTTACAAAAGAGGGCAATCCGCGCTATCTATAAAATGGGGCCTCGCGAGTCTCTTAGAAACAAATTCAATGAAATTGATATACTAACTCTGCCTTCTCTTTATATCCTAGAAAATATCTTGTATGTTCGCAAAAACTTAGGTCTTTTCAAAAAAAGATGCGACTCTAAATACACGTAGTAAAGATGAAATCGTGATTCCAAAATTTAGATTAACTAAAACTAGCAAGTCATTACTAATAAACAGTATCCGCTTCTATAACAAGTTGCCAAAGTCGGTTACAGAACTTAGCGATGGAAAGTTTAAAACTCACATCAAACGTGTCCTTATCAAAAAAGCATATTATAAGATAAAAGACTACGTTGAAGACAGGGAAGTTTGGCATTAATTCCTTCTGCACATGTGGCTTCCCTGGTACCTCATTAACAGCATAACTTTGTGAGAGTCTATTAACTGCTTCCAAATTACAATGTTAATTTTTAATATTTTTATTTTTTACACTTTCTGACATGTTCTCGTCATTTTTGACATTATACATCGCTTCAAATAGCACCTATTTATTAGTGATTCTCATGGAAATCATGTCACTTTGTTTAAATAGGTTGACCTTACTAATGTAGATTATTTTACATATTGTGAATGGGAAAACATTGTAGGCCTTACAGATTAGATTTATAGACGATTTTCTATTCTTTATTTTCATTCCTCTAAGTACTTGGTACTTATTGACAGGCCTGCACTGTCCTCCCATACCTATTATCACTGTAATTTGAAAACATTGTAAAACCCAATTATTTTTAAAAGAGTAACCGTGGAGTTTCTTGCCGGCTCTTCTCCATAGGAAGCGACAAATTGGAACCGTGCACCTAGCTTCTGACGTTTCATAAGTGCCCTTGCAGGTTTATGTGAAATAAAATATTTTGATTTTTTGATTTTGATTTTATTGTCGCTGCGTAACTTGGTAGAAGTTCTTTATTTATAAAATTTCTAGCTTCTCGTGACGGGGACCTTACAAGCTAAAAAGAAGAAGAGAAATAATATCCTCACCTTGACCCCATCGGGCCTTTCCTCAATAAACTCTTCATCAAACTTGAAGCTAAAGGTGATAGTTCTGAACGTGGTGGTCATGGTGAACGTGTAGGTGTCGCCCTCTTTGGTCAGGATGGCGATCGGGCTCACTGCGCAGGCGGCTTTGCGGGATATCAGGCCCACTCCTGGAAAGTAACGATAGAAAATGATTAGGTTTTGAGAGTAATAGAGAGACTTTTGACCTGGCGACCTATTCTTTGAGAATATTACCGTCAAAACTGGTGAAGGTCTAGGTGAAGTGGGGTTGAAAAGACCAGAAAGATAGTTGCGTAATACATTTAGAGCAGGAATTGCTTTCATTTTGACAGGTCAAATACATTCATTGCGTTATTTATGTTGTTGAACGAGCAATTTTTTGGAACATAATTATGAAGCAATAGATTAGCAATATCCTTCAAAATTATTTAGATTCTGAGCGAATTGATTCGGTGGCAATAAAGATCATATTGTTAACTAGCCGTTGCCACAGGCTTCGCCCGCGTGCAGTTCGGAAATTATCCCGTTCGGGAACGTGCTACCGGAATAAAAAGTATCCTATGTGTTAATCCAGGTTATAAACGATCTGTGTGTCAAATTTCATCCAAATCCGTTCAGCCGTATTTGCGTGATTGAGTAAAAAACATCCGAACATCTTCACAAACTTTCACATTCAAATTTTAGTAGGATTTTAAGAAGAAGCCTTCGACTGCACGAGGTTGCATAAATATTCAGTTCTCTTAAAACTAAAGTTCCTTGCTTATTTTTTTAAAGTTCACTTTTTACGCAGTCACGTTTTGTTTTATTTTCTTCACTATATGGAGCTATCTTTATATCACAGAAATTGGTTGGAGTATTATGAGCTTTGTGGTTTAGCCCCAAAAGCATTTAGGAGATTATTACTTTTTATTTTTTACACTTATACACAACAATAAACAGTAAAGAGAAACCCGTTAGTAGAGAGAACTGGTATTATTAAGAAAACTGTGTTGAGGGTCAACACAGTTTTCTTAATAATACCAGTTAGCTTAAAAAAATAATTTGGTCTTTGTATTATGCTTTTAACACAAAACATTGGGGTCTTGCGTTCAATATATTACATTTGTCGTTGCGACTTTAAGACCTCTTATGTGTAAAAAATAATTTTATGAGAAAATCGATAAATACCGTCTGCTGAAAGAAATATAATGAAAGCAACTAGAACAAAAAATAGAGGTATCAGCCACATGATTTCCTGCTTTTTACTTTGTTACTGTTAGTTGAAATGAAAACTAGTATCATAGTAAAAATAAATAAAAACGATTTCAGTTAACACATTAGAGAGTTTGGTTGCGCTTTATGTATCACATCAGAGCTTTTGAACTAAAATGCCTATAAAAATCTAAATTATAGTACATTATGATATAAGTGCGGTAATTTTCAAAGCGCACGTATGTCATACGACGTTTTATAACATATTTGCGAGGAAATAAATAAAAGTCGGACTTTCTTAAACGAGTAAATCTTTAATCACTTGTTAAAGCAGTTAGAAAAATTTGAACAATTTGTAAAATTGGTTATTACTTGTTCACAAATTAGCGATGCGCGCGCATCAGCGCTTTTGTTTTTAAGGCAAAGGCATAAAAACAGCCAGTATAACTAATAAAGTAAATTAATAATTTTTTGTTTTTGTTACAGATAAATGGTTGTAATTTATTGTCAAAACTAGTTAAATTAAAGAATTAAATGTTTATTTTTTTATATTTTATCTCTCAAAGTTAATTTTATTCATAAAATGTTGACCACTTTTCTGACATAAAAACTCTTTGCTAAGATTTAAAAAGTACCGTTCGTTTTAGACGGAGCATTTTGATAAACCGTGCGTTTTACATTACATTAACGCACAAGTGCGTAATGACATACATTACGATATTGAAATTCGTGTAATAAGAAGAGACCCTTTACGAGCAAATGTGTTATAAAAACTATTATTTTGATTGTAAAAAAGGATATGTTTCACAAAAAACACTAGGTAGTTAGGATATAATCAAGATAACACCATCGGAAGTTAGAATTTAATAAAAAGTTACAAATCAAAGTAGGTACCTACCATTAGTGACTGCGGTAACTATATGCATAGTTATGCATTAAGTACCCGGATTAAAGAATAAGTAATGCATTGTGTAACTGATGGTAATCCACATTTTCTGTTCATGTAAATGTTTAAACTTGCTCTCAGTAATTTTTTATGGAGAATACACTCGGTTTGGAGATACTTACCAGATCGTGTCTTTGGTTATTTTTCGCTGTGGAAGTACGGACCACTTATCGACACGTCTTAACCTATAAAAAACTTTTTTCAAAAAAATAAACAACCGACTTCCAAAAAAACACTAAAAAGTGAAAAATAACTTTAATTTCGGAAGTCGGTGACTTTGGATATGTATTTTAATTTTTTGTCACCGCCTTCCGAAATTAAAGTTATTTTTCACTTTTTAGTGTTTTTTTGGAAGTCGGTTGTTTATTTTTTTGAAAAAAGTTTTTTATTTTTCACTTTTTAGTGGTTCTCATGTGCTTACCCCTTCACAGCGTACCGGCGTGATGTTATGTTATTAACTGGTGTAAACAATTGACAGACATGAGATTTCAGCAATCCCTGTCCATTTGCTATCATTTATTGAGGAGTTCCGTTGCCTATCTCCGAAGTTCTTCATCAGATCTTCACCAAATTGAAATGGAACCACTCCGAGAAAGTACTCTTCCAAAAACTACACAAATTGCTTCAAGTGTGCCTATAAAATTTGAAGAGTTCTCTCTCATTTCTCTAGGATCCCATCATCAGATCCTGACTTGATGATCATGGGACCACCTGGGAAGTATACCCTTTCAAACAAAAAAAAATTTATCCAAATCGGTCCAGCCATCTTCGAGTAATCGGGGCACATACATAAAAAAAAAGAAAAAAAAAAAGGTTCCGACGAATTGAGAACCTCCTCCTTTTGGAAGTCGGTTAAAAATATGGATCCTTCGGATAAATATTTAAGACCCCTTATGTCCACCACGACATGATCACAGGATATCCCTTCTTTTTGGCAGGCCGCATGGATTTTAAGTTCGATTCCGTCTCTTCGAAATTGAGAAAGAAATCATGGTGAATGAATTTGACATTATATGGCTTTTGTGGTCGAGCTTGGCTCATCCAGGTGAGGTAATCACTGGGAGCGAATATTGGTGGTTTTATGTACTATTGCTACATAGTAGAGTGAACATTATCTACTTCCATCATAGTGTGCCCCTTTTCCAGATAAAGATGTTAAATATAAATTTTCTTTCTTTGCACCAAATGGCTTAGGGCACTCGACAAAATTCTATTCCGATTTTGGTGTCCACTTCCATCAGAAATAATGATAACGCGGTCTGTTGAAAGTGGCAGGTTTTGACATTAGTCTTTTAAACAAGATGTAAATTCATTAGCAGTTACATTACCATCTGCTTCGTGCTAAAAGTATGTGTACATTGACACATACAGGATATTTTAAGCACCAACTTTTAATTAGCAAGCACATTGGAGATCTTGAAATTGGTAAACAAATTACGGCTGAAACGTGGTATAAACATGAGAGTTTTTGTATCTGATAAAGCTTTAAAATGTAAAATCGACTGCGTAAAAAAGTGATTTTTCCAAAAGTGACACATAAGAGGTCGTAAAGTCGCAACGACGAATATTCTATGTTACCTTTTAAGTAAGTTATAAGCTAGTACTTTATGCATTTAAAGTTGAATTTTCTTTGGCTCGATCGGCGGTAGGTACTTATAGCAAAATACTTAATTTAAAAAATAAAAAACCTATTTTGAAATATACTGAAATGGATTCAATAGTCGATTATGAACAAAAAACTTGAGAGGTGTCAAGGGACACCCGGATGGAACGAAGTTCCTTTCGTTTAATTAGTGAAGGAATTGTAATAAAATTTTAAAAATTGTACGTATACATACACACACACACACATATACATCTGTCTGTATCTCTGCAGAGAAACACGCGCACGCCGCACGGCTTACAACAATGTAGCAAAAAGTGTCGTTACAACGTTACAACGTTCTTAATTTTTTCCGTCTAGCTCCCTATCGCAACGCGCGATAAGGAACTTTGTTCCAAAAAAACATTGTCAATTATCAACAAACTAAGTATTTTCAGGACTTGCATTCATTCTGTTACACCTTGTATTTATAGTACCTACATTCATGCACAAAAACTAGCACCAAGGTATTTCTACCAATTTAAAAACCAGTTTATTATGATCCTGAATAAGTCATGGGACATTTAAATCAACATCTCATTAAAAAGACAAAGACATAGTTACTTGTAGCGTCATAATATGGATATTATGATTTGAATATGGACATTTATTAATGAGCATGGTAATTAGTTTTATAATGCATCACCTACGAGTCGCCAGCTGTCAGTCGATCACTATTCATAACATACATATTCAGCCTAAAATGTTCCCACTGCTGGGAAAAATGCCTCCTCGGTGAATGGGAGTGAGCCGTAATTTACCACGTGGGCCCAGTACGGGGATCTAACATGTCTTCGAATTTTTGGTTTTAGGACGTTTTGAGAGAGCATAATTTTATGAAATACTCGTAATTTACACAAAATTAATCTCTTATATTTTTAACATTCCATGTGAGTAATAAATATTTATGTTAGTAATGATATCCTCGTTGGTCTAGTAATCAATATAGAAAAAGGCTAGGCAGATAATGATGTAAATTATACTTTTTAATGAATAAGATGCGTGTTAATCCTAGCACGATGTAGATCTAGCGTTAATGGCGATAGGTAATATTTAATTGCAAATGAAGCACCATCATTACCTAAGTATATAATGTTATGACTGCCAGGCATTGTTTATTCAAGGTTATACTATAATAAACATCCAAGCACGTTAATGTTGAATAGACTATATTTTTTTACTAAAACTGTTCTGTTTTTTTGCTATGATTTTGTTTATGACGACTTTGCTGCATGAGAGTTTTTATACACGGAAATGATATTGCTTATTTTGTACGTAGAGCTAAGTGTTTTCGAAATATTTGTAATTAGGTACGTATCTAATTCGAACAGTTTTATTTAGCCTTAGGGCGTTTCTTCTCTGCCACCGTCACCCGGACTTCACCGAACATCTGGATAATTCGGCTTATAGGTCGGTTCACACGAATCTACTCAGCCGAAAACGGTAAATAATATATTATTTTCTGTAGGCGATTCGCAAGAACTAAATATATTTGTGTGCGAATTGACATTTGAATTGGCAAGCACTTTAATTTCTACCCTGGGAATTAAATACAAATAACAAAAGAAGTGTGTATGTGAATATTCATTTATGACGTAGGTTTCTATAGCTGCATCATTAATGAATTTTTAACTAACAGTCCAAACTCTAGTTTGCCACCAAAATTATATTAACAAATCATTTATTTTACACCCCAGTGATAGTATTTCTAAATTACTCTATTTTTAAGTATGCCAGCCTACCTAAATTACCCTTTTGTAACTCTTAATAACGTAGGTAGTCAAAAACCAAACAGCCCTATAAATAAATTACAATTAATGCCATTCTCAACGACCGTCAAAACTGGCCACTTTACCATGGAGTTTCGACTTGCCCAGTAGGTAGGTACCTGCAGTACCTAATTTTCGATAAAAACAGTGCTTAGAAAATGTGAAATTTACTTTACAATGTAGACGAAAACTTATCAATAATGAAATGTCTTTTTCCTGTTTTTCCATAAACGTGTTGTAGATTCACATAGTCATAGAAATATCGTGACGGGATTTTTTCATCATACAGCTTAGAGTCAAGAGTTGAATACCAAACTGTGTGTTTTTTCGATGCGCTGTGTGATGCCGAGCATTGAAAATGCAACAACACACCAATAGTTAAAAATCCAGTGCGCAACAAAATCCTGCTAATCTACCAAACATCTAAAAATAACTTTAAAAAATACTCACCAATAACTTTCAGATACTCCTCAAAATTTTTGGAAGACTTCAATTTGTATTTGACATTAACATATTTGTCTATAGGACTGGCCATTTTGTGGACCGTACTTTAACAAAGTCAGCTGACGACTAAACGATTTCAAAACAACTAACTATGTAGTTGTAAGATGATGTAGTTCTTCTTAGCAATCAACTTGAAGCTCTGAAAGTGAATACAGATATCGGTTAGCGTACCTAATGGGAAGACGGTTATATGGTTTCTCGGAAGAAATTCAATGTATTTAGTACTGCCACTCACTTATTGCAATATTTTTCCTGCTTATTCATATCTATTTATAAAATCTTTGATCCAGTTGGCCCAGTGGTCACGGCCTTGACTTACAAATTGTAGGTCATGGCGAAATCAGACAGGCGTTTTACTTTGTGTAAATAATTTAATCACCACTGGTCTCAAAACGGTGAAGGAAAACATCGTGAGCAAACCGGTATTTTAGGACAAGCCAAATTCCTCACAACTACCTGAGTGTTCTAGGGAACGAAAAATTCGAAGACATGTGACATCTAGCAATCCACATTGGGCCCGTGTGGTAGATTATAGCACACTCCCTCTCGAAGAGAGTTTGTCAATGTCCTAGCAGTGTGAACATTAACCCTGACGAGAAGGCGCCCTGTCGACGAGAGCACGCGTTCTGGTTCACCGAACCATAAGTGACATATGAACGCAACAATCGCGTATCGCGTGACGTTTGCTTTCTAATAAAACGTGGGGTTATGCTATCCCACTTCTATGCTAAGATCTCTCTTCAGAGAGACCCGACCGACCGACGACCGAAGTTTGTCTACGATGGTCTATGAATCGCGAGATCAATCGTGAAAAAATATAGTTGTCGGCTTACAGCTAGTCTTATCTTACATAAAAAACAGACATGATGTAAGATGTTATGTTTAATACCTGTGTAGGCTAAAGTGTGAATGACCCGTCATGGCCAAAATGTCAGTGCGTCAAAACTACTAAAATATTATTATTTAGGGTATTCTGTTCTATTCTATTTGATATACATATAACTATAGCCTTGAGTAAAAAGGTCAGTAAGTTCAGTAAATGGTGCGCCACAAATGGCCACATTACACCACATTATTCAATTTGGTTTTACAATAGACAGTACACTGTACAGTCAACAACAACCTCATTGACGAATTAAAAGTATTCTCTTCTTCGTCTTTTTCTGACTAAACAATAGGGAAATAATCGTACGTATATTCTGATCGACTTCTTTTTGAACCTACCCATTTTTGACCTATTCCGTTGAAGAGGTCACTCTTTGCCACTGAATCATTCTGGCAATACAAAGCTATATATGGCATATGAACCGAAGAAATCTGCGAAATATCTTTCGCGGTCCGCGATCTTCATTTTAGTTATTTTCTAATAGCGTCTTGTCTTCGGCGTATCGCAGATTTGCAATTTTATAGCCACCGATTGAGACACGGTCTGTCCATTTCTCCAGAGTAATGCGCATGATGTTAACATTGAAAAAGAGCGGTCATATTATGCAACCTTGACTGACACCTGCACTAGGATGGAAATTATTCGACACAATTCGTCGGTTCCAACTAAAGCTGTGTCTATTTCGTATAGTTATCTCAACAGAAGTACTACGTGCATCGGCGTGTCAATTCCTGGTAAAGTATGTCACAAAAATGGTCATATCACTGAGTCCAACGCCTTGGAAAAGAAAAGATATAAGTCGGTTTTTTTATATTCTCGGGCTTTCTCCATAACCCGACGAACAATTAATTTGTCCCCGGGTGCCTTTACCCTTTACAAATTTCTAGAAGGTTAGGCTATTTAACATCATGCTGCGACCCTTAAACGCTGAGTAAAAAAGCCAGAAATCAAATAACATTGGGGGAAAGTTTGAAATGCACGCGGACGGCGGGCAACAGTCTGTTGTCTATACAGTCGTAGTACCTACATTTGCAATGCACCTGTTATGTTAGTTTATTATTATTTAAATACTGAGTACAAAATTTATTATGTATATTCATTCTTAGGAGTTTTGCCTTTATCATGATTCGCGTCATCAAGGCCCAGTTTTCCAATTCATTATAATTTATAAACTTTTAACAAAGGTTTAATTTACGAATGCTGCGCTACAGCCTATCGATTGCTGTCCTTCCTCCAACGACGCTCTAAACCGAGGTCTGTACCCCACAGGGGAGCATTTGTTAAGGCATCACAGGCCAGTTAAGCAGCCTATAACCTCCCTGGTTGAAATGCAAGATGACATTATAAATATATATTCATATATTAATTATCATGAGCTTGGACTTTGCTGTGGAAACGAAATCTGCCAGTATTAAAATTATTCCTCCGATATTGTAATGCACTTCAAACATAGTCCCACTTATTTATAAATGCTGGAGAGATTTAAACGTCAAAAATGTATGGTTAAATAGTCGCTTATCATTACTTGCAACGTTTATAAATTAGAGGGAGTAAGAATAGGTTACATTAATTTTAAGCTTCAAACACATCGTACACGTAACGTCTCTTTATCATTTTATTTCGTGAGCTCAAATTATATGTTACAGTTTTGCAGATTGCCTCATTGCCCATTGGTAGAGTAGTCGCAAATGCTACTGCCGATCCCGAGTGCCGAAGTTCGATTCCCAGGTCGTACAAAATGTTTCTTCCACCAGGAGTGTTTAGTAGCATACCAGAATCTGGATTTTTAACCGGTTGATGCCAATAGGTTTGCCCCATTACATGGGACCTAAACCTACTGGCAAAATGTGGTCGAAAAATAGGGTACACCTCTGCCTAGTCCTTCGGGAATTACAGGCGTGATGTTATAGTTTGCAGTTTTGCAGCATGCTGTTCATTATATACTAATTCACCGCTAGCCGTTAACCGTACTCAGAAAAATAAAATAAATATAGTCCTCCAGACAGCATTTCGGTCATGGCGGCCAATCTCAGCGTAGATAGACTAGCCAATTAGCAATCGATTCGGGAGATATTAAAATGTATGAAAACGTTCAATAATAGATGACTATTTATATTATAACTTGGTGGTAACATGAATTGTAATGATACAATTCATGTTACCACCAAGTAAAAACTATTTAATGTTAAGTTTTTTTTACAATAACAAACAACATCGTTGGTACGTCATAACAACATCATGCATGAACGAATACACACTATTCTAATTTAATTAAAACTTCTAAAAATAATATTAAACCAATACAACATTCTACTCATACAAATAATAAGCTTATAATTATTTATTTGCCATAATCGAAACCGGCAACAAAGTGTAATTACCTACTTATGTTTTTTTTTCTACATAAATAAACAAAATACACAGCAAATAATACACACTATTGCAATCCAATACACTAGGTAATACTCCAAAAATACTTACCAATTCAAAACCACAATATTTTCATTTATTTTTCCATTAAAACAAATCGAACGCACTAATACTAATCTATTGCCAATGGCTACTAAATCATTTGTTTACGCAACACAACAGTGTAGTAAGAAGGTATGATTGATAATAAAGCGGTTACTACACTGCCCACGCGCATGCGAACCGTGCGCTCGCGCATGACGTGTGCTTTACGTAGTAGTCTTATTAAAATCCTTATTTCCAATTGAGGTTACTTTCACTTTAACGAATATCAACTTTATAACGCGCACTTCTAAGTTGGATTTAGAATGACAAGTACAATTAAAACGTCATAAAATGTTTGAAGTTGCAGCGCAAATTGGACTTTATCTATGGGCTTGAAAATTGGTTTTCCAAAGACGTATACTTGTAAACATTTTTGGAAACTAACGCAGTATTGGTAGGATACAAGACTTCGCGGTTTGAAGTAACCTCTCTATGTTAAGGACAATGTAATATAAGTAAGGTCACTGGTTGTACTTGACCTACGAAAACCCTTACTGGTACAAAAAGCGTTGTTAAAGTCCAATTGTCACTATTGAAGATGCGGTCGGACTGGACAATGCGTTTAAAAAAATTATTTTGTTTACATTTGACGTTTAAGCTGTCAACCTACTAGTTAGGTTGACAGCCTAAACGTCAAACAAAGTTGAGTCGTTAGAAATACAATTTTAGGAGTTTTTGGCGGGATCGCGTTGGAACATGTCGCACGAATTTTCATTTTCATGGAATTTAGTGAAATAGCGAATTAAATTGTATAATTTTGATAGTGAATTATTCAATTTAGTTACGTGTGAGTGCACAAGTGTAGTGAAGGTGAAAATAAGTGACTAACGTGGACTTTTCGTGTTCCCCCCAAAAACTCCTATTAGGTTGTTGTAAAGTTACTACCGCTTTACAATAACTCTGACTTGACTGACTAAAGACGACTATGACTGTTTTGTAACTTCGTGCCCGATATCGGGCCATTTACTTGATCTAAAAGAAAAATTACTTGACACTGGCTAAATGCACAAACCGTGTGAAGCCAAAATCAAAAAAACAAAAAAAAAAAAAATACAATTTTAGATTGCATGACTTGAGACTCATTATAGCATCGTTCCTAGGAATTTAAGGAATCAATTTGATCAACTTTTCTTAAGAGAGCAAGCACTGAAATAGCGTCACACCTGTTTTTTAAAGTTTGTAGCCAGGGTAGCCGGCGAGATTAATTTTTTCTTACATTTTTGCAATTTTCAGGTCAGTGTCAGACTGAATATTGATCAAAATACGTATTACACCCATTTTTGAAAAGTGTCTTATTGAGATTCTAAAATCCTAATAAACCGCTAAAAAACACAACATTTAAATTTTAAATTTTCATATTTCGCGCATAATTTGAAAAAAAACGCTGGACGCAGTGGACGCCATATTGCTCTGTGGGTATGACGTCAGTTTGCTGTGTAAGCAATTGCGCTGATATTTTGTATGATAATTGTTTAAAATTTAAAAAACAATGTTATTATTCTACTTAACGGTGGTTTGCTGTTCCCGAATGTAAGATATCATTTCAATATTCGTAACGTTTCGTAACCAAAGTCATTTTGACTTTGGTTACGAAAATAATATAAGTACAAAGTTGCTCAGTTGATTAGTTTAATTAAACAGCGGTATTACGTAATAACATCGCGGCGGCTACTATTTCATGGTGGACAAAAACAGATTAAAAAAACTGAAATCTTCGAATTGAATTTTAAAATTTATTTTGTTATCTCATGCAATAAAACTAACATTTTCCGACTGCTTTTTGCCTAAGCTATCTCAATGATATATTTTTAGATTTTTTCTCTTATACAGTAAAATGCCATATTTGATTCGCGACCGTTACACGTATGTATTTACAGAATTATAATCATGAATACATTCCTTTATGTTCATATAATCCCATTGAGTGACTTGCATAAAAAAAGTCATTCCATGTTATTATGATAAATGTATCTACTTATATCGACCTACAAGATCATCAAGTCTATGCCTTATTTATGTAAGTCGATGAAATCAAAGTCCGCTGTCAGGTTGTGCTAGTACACAATGATGTATCAGTTGAAGTTTGAACCAACTCAAGGTCCGATCATTTTTTTATTGTGATCGCACAAACAACAGTGACGATTAGGTGAATCACAGTAGAAAAAGCTAAGCGTAGTTTTGCAGTATAAAAAACTTTTATAAATACCGCAATTGTTCCATACATTTTGACCGCGTAGGTCTTGCATTTTTCTATGAAACAGCAGATACTTTTGTTGATAATAATAATACAGGCCATGATACTCGCTGATAATGTAGCTTTCCATATGAGAAAAAATGTTTAAAATTGGTTAGGTAAGTATTTTTTTGCGTTAATCCATTCCAAAGAAACATACAGAAAATCAAAGCTTTTCTTTATATTACGTATAATATAAGTTTTAATTTTGTTTAGATTTTGTGAAAGCTTGTGTGTTTGAATGTTTGTTACTAAATCACACAAAAACGGCTGATCGGCTTTGGATTTTGGATTCGGTTGGCCGGCTGGTTTATAAACTAAAATTAACACTATATATATTATACTTTTTATCCAGGTTAAAGTCCACGCAGACGGCGAAATCTGACAATGAATAATAATTATGATTTTACGTATTTGAATGGGTATTTGTCATTGGATTATGACAATCGAAGTCAATTAAGTCCGTGACATTAAGCTAATGCCTGTGCGTCGACGTAGACACTGCCCTAGCAGTGTTATCAAGAGATCAACGAACTTATTTAGAGAGAGAGGAAGTACCTACTAGCTAGGTACATTTTTGTTTTTCGGTGGTAAATTATCAAATAACTCCCGCTCTGGGTGGAGCGGAAGGGCGTGTCATACGGTGTCGTGTAATACGGTAATAGTAGATGTCGTGTGTGATTCACTTGATTTCGAGTAAGGAATCGTTAAGTGGTCATAGTCAATTCAGGCCCTGGGCCCGCGTGGTGGATAATGGCCCACTCCCTCTCACAGAGAGGAGGCCTGTGTCCCAGCAGTGAAAAGATTATAGGCTAATAATGAAGTAACAAGAGGCATGTGATTTGATGTGATGAATGAATGAATGGATGATCTGTGAATGATTTTTATTTTTTTGGGTGGGAAATCATCAAATAACTTCTCCCGCTCTGGGTGGAGTGGGACAGACTTTTACTGACTAAAACCCACCCGTGTTCCCTCAGTTGCCTGTATGCCAGGGGCCGCTGTATCTCTTTCAAACACCCCACACCCCTGGCAGGCATCAGCCCTTGCGGGCCCCATCAGTTCCTGCTGACATCTCTTTGAGGTGCGCGTGGAACACAACGCGCCGTCGACCCGGGCTAGGTCCTTACCGGACAGCGAGCTACCCATTACTTGCCGTCCGCAAGCCCGTGCCTACGGTGCCCGGGAATCAGCCTGGGATTCCCGACGCCCAGGGCGTCTCCTGCGACGGCCACGGCTGTGAGGGCGCATGTACTGCATCTCCATCACGTGCGCCGCCTCCCTCTTTGCGAGCATAACTGCTTCCGTGCTTCGCTGAATCCGTGAATGGTGGGGCAGAGAGAGAGCCCGAAGAAATGATGAATAGCTTGTTAGGAATGATTATGAATGGATAAAGAGTGAATGACCCAAGAAAGTGTATGAATCTGAACCAAATGATTATACTGCAGATTGCATTCGGCAAATCAATATGATTATACACCGTGAAATTTTAGTCGTCTTACAACGGCAGCCCACTTCATGTGTCGAATGACTACTAATAATTAATTTAAAAAAATTTTTTTTTTGAACGTTTGCATTATAAAAAAATGAAAATATTATTCACTAGGACGCATGACGTAGTTTGAAACACCCTGTTATGGAGATGGAATTAATGATAGAATATAATGGTAGGTAGGTAGATATCTTCTACCGTTTCATACGTAAACATTATTAACAGGGAGGGGAGGGTGTTTCGTAATTCTAAAGCATTATTTATTTTTCATTGTACCTATTATCTTAATCAATGGTAACAATGTTTTAATCGCGCCTAGAGGTATTTTATGACGGATACATTGAATGGACCACCTTTGTAAGACGACTAAAATGTCACGGTGTATAGTTTACTGTATTTACTAGGTACTTAGTTACCTTAGCAAGTGCGTCATCATAACCATTTACCTACAATTCATTGCATTATAGATTCAGTATAAAGTAGGTAAATTGGCGTGCATGACTGGCTGCAGGCAAACTAGTCACACAACATTCTACTCTAAGCTGGCCTGTAGATACCCTTGGACGGTTTTTTTTTTCTTGTTATAAGTAAAAACTGCTTTCATAACGGTGAAGGAAAACATCGTGAGGAAACCGGCATGTCCAGAACCAAAAATTCGAAGACGAGTTATCTACCAACCCGCACTGGGCCCGCGTGGTGTATTACGGCCCACTCCCTCTCACAGAGAGGACGCCTGTGTCCCAGCAGTGGGAACATTATAGGCAGATTATGTTAATGCTTGTAATATTATTTAAGGCAATCAGGTGCGACACGACTCTAGTAGAACAATTTATATGAAAACTTAGTGGTAACTGTACTACAAGAGTCGCGTCGTGCTGTCGCGTCAGGTCTGTCTGCGGGAGCCTGGTGTTGTTTTACAGACATCTGCTTCGTTACTGCAGTAGGCTTAGCACGAGCACCGATTTATCGACGGAAGACTAGACATGACTATTAACTGAACGATGTACAATAGGAGATTAAAGCTATGTTTTTCTATTAATTATCACAGTTATGCGCTCTACACGAATCATGGTTTTGTAGATAATCGTATATATTTTGTGGCCGTCGAGTAAAAAAATAGTTGTCAGTGTGATTTTGACAGTTTGGCAAGAAATATTCTTCTGAAATAGTCTACATTTATAAGGACCTAGACAAAGATCGTTAGAAACGAAAGACAAAATGACAGATTGTAGAAGGATATCTACGGTGTGATGACAAAAATGGAGAAACGAAATGTCACTTTGTATAGAAAAAGCACTGTCTTTTCTTCGTAGAAATAAAAAGCGTCATGCTAAGCCTGCTGGCTTAGCATCAACAAACTTTTCAACTCGACGGCCACAAAGTATACAGGATAAGTTTTTATCCAGTGCGTAAACTGTAACAATGAATTCAGAATATCATTCTAGTCCCCCTAGAATCAGCTGCTTCATACATTTTGACCGCGTAGCTATTGCACTTTTCTATGAAACAGTTGATTTTTTTTGTATAACCGACGAAAAATTTCTGCGCTAGGGGCTCTAGAATGATATGCTGAATTCATGGTTACAGTTTGTGCACTGGATAAAAACTTTTGCCCGCTGCTTCGTTCGCGTGAAATTTCTTGTTTCCCCGATCCACCCCGTAGGATTGCATCGCCTTCTCGCGCTATAAAGTCCTTATCGCTAACCGTTCTTTCTTTTTGCTCTGGTCCTAACGCTTCTCGCGTGATGTAAAATAGCCTTTCTCAAGAATTGGGCTATCAAATGCAGAAATACAGTATGAGCGCGTTCAAACAAACAATCTCTTCAATAGCGGTGATGAGATAATTTACACAACATAAATTGCCTACTTGGGATCAAACCCACGACCTAGAACTCGTATAAGTCGCAGCCGTTACCACTGAGCGCTCTCTTGTTGCTTGTGAAGATTCAACACTCAATATACAGGCTAAACTCCCCAGCGCAGAAATTTTCCGTCGGTAAAACAAAAAAAAAAAATCAGGTCGCGTAGGTAGGTATTGCACTTTTCTATGAAACAGCAGTTTTTTTTTGTAAAACTGACATAAAATTTCTACGCTAGGGGGCTCTAGAATGATATGCTGAATTCATGGTTACAGTTTGCGCACTAATAATAATAATAAAAACTTATCCTGTATTTATTGTATTCCAGAATGTGTACCTAGATATGTGTTTTATTTAATAGTGGTGATAAATTACGTTCAAAACGCCTGCCATAGATTTGCTATTAAATATTGGCTAGGCGTACAATACACACGCAGTTGATTGCTTCTTTAGACGAGTCTCAAACATAAGTAGGGCTGGTTTAGGTAGTAATTGGCTTTTAAGGTTATGGGTAACTTAACTTATCTTATAGAAGACCTAAACCATAATTTGGCGGGGACGCCCATGTTACTGTTTTATTTTAAGACGTAAGGAGTACTAATATTGGCTAGGCGTACAATACACACGCAATTGATTGCTTCTCTAAATGAGTCTCAAACATAAGTAGAGCTGGTTTAGGTAGTAATTGGCTTTTAAGGTTATGGGTAACTCAACTTATCTTAAAGAAGACCTAAACCATAATTTGGCGGCGACGCCCATGTTACTGTTTTATTTTAAGATGTAAGGAGTACTAGGGTAGGTAATCGAAAACAGAACGAAACAAGTCTAATAGATTAACGTTTATTTACCTAAATAAAACAATCACAAAATACATCTAAAACATATAATAGATCTAATATTGAGTTTCTTTACTAAATCTAAAAATTATTTACACATTTCCAGTCTTTAGTAGAAAGTGAATATTTAGCCATACCTATAAGCCAGCATAATACAAAGTATGTTTTAGATGAAGTTTTATCATGGTTTTTATAGCTCGCACTCTACTAAACACTGAAGACGTGTAAACACCTTAATTTAGTTACAAGTACCTACAATAATAATATCTGCTGGTGATGAGACTTTCTACTCAAACTATCGTTGTCAAATGGTATAATAGCGTGGTCATTGTCCAGCATTAGACTACAGAAAGTGTAACAATTTTTTTAAACCATATATTTTTTTATGAGAATAAAACTGTTCAAATAACAGTGGCGTCTACGACAAGATTCTCTTCGACTTTTTCTTTCTCAGCATATCACAATCCAGCTTCCTTTAAAGGAAGCTCTCGAACGTTGACCCTTACTTACGAATGGTGTACCTATATTGATTTTACTTCTACGGAAACATATTTTTCTACTTACATAAACGTTGTCAGTGCAAATGATAAGTTTAAACTAAGAGGTAAAGAAGAATAACACTATTGTAATTCGTAACCATAATTTATCACTAAAAGTTAAAATTACATCCTATGTCACTTTTACACACAGTGATTGACAGTTACTGATGTCATAATAAATTATTACAAATGTATTAAATACTTTTTAAACCTGCTTTCTACTTATATGAGTGAGATTTATTATCCAATGAGGTACCTAAGTAAATAAAATAGCCTATGTTGCATCGCTTGTATCGTTTAATTGGAACGTGTGAACAAACAGTTTAGTAATTGTAGGACAATTTATTACAAGTTTCTGCAATCGCATACCTATCAATCGCATGCATTTCAGAGGCCTTCGTGTGAGTTTCATTTAACCACCTTGATCAAACGTATCGAGCGCATTCGGCGCTCCAATTGGCCCTGGATTGGTTTTATTTTTTGATGCGAAATCATCAAATAACTTCTCCCGCTCTGGGTGGAGCGGGATGGCGTGTCAGACTTTTACTGACTAAAACCCACCCGTGTTCCTTCAGTCGCCTGTGTGCCAGGGGCTACGGTATCTCTTTCGAACAACCCGCAACCCTGGCACGCATTGGCCCTTGCAGACCCCAGTTGGAGCTGACATCTCTTTGAGGCGCGCCTGGAACACAACGCGCTGTCAACTCGGGCTAGGTTATTATCGAACAGCGAGTTACCCATTACTCGCCGTCCGCAAGCCCGCGCCTACGGTGGCCGGGAATCAGTCTGGGATTCCCGACACCCAGGGCGTCTTCTGCGGTGACTATGACCGTGAGGGCGCAAATACTGCCTCTCCCTCACGTGCGCCGCCTCTCTCTTCGCGAGCATTACTGCTTCGTAGAATGAGGTGACGGCTACCCATGCACTCTCGCTCCATACCATGGCTTGGACCAGGACCGGATGCGAGAAATCGTCGTCGCCCGTTGCCTCCACAAGGACACGGCGGGCGGTGATCCGCTCAAGCCGGACAAACCTCCATCGTATGCTCCACCGTGTCCTCAGGGCGATCTACGCAGTGGTCTGGATTGGTGAAGGACCAATCGGAGCGCCGAACGCACTCAATGCGTTTGATCGAGATGGTTAACACAAACTCACACTAAGGCCACTGTACTCGACCCATTCGCTCGAAATGTGTGAGCAATTAAGTCGAGATAAGCTCTATGATGTTCTCAATTCTCAATTCTCAATTCTTTATTGCGTACCATAATGTATAAAGTTGGTAGGGAATTATATTAGTCACAATTATGGACCCTGTCGGGCACAGCATAGATCAAGTAGGAGAGAGGAGGAAGAACACTGCGTGTTTAATTTGATAAATATTACAAGTTAAGTTGTTAGTAAGTTGTTGTTGTTAGTAAGGTGTTGTTAGTAAGTTGTTTTATTATCACAGAATTAAATTTATGAATCATTTTTATTATTTTATAAATTATACACATTTATTTGTTATTTTATTTACTTATTATTTTTATTTATTACGTATTTAATATTTATTTTTATTTATTTATTTATTATTATTGAAATGTTGTTTTATTGAAGCTGCAATCTACGTTAGACCTCGTTCGCATGTACGTAAATATATCACGGCGGGATTTGATCGCGCATTCGATTTTCAACTCTCAATGTTGAACCGATCATTGATAATCCAACAGAGGGAATCCCAGTGCGTCAAAAAAAAAAAAACACAGTCAGATTTTCAACTCTTGGCGCTTAGCAGAGCGTTGAAGTTCCAGTGCACAAAAAAACCCACCGCGTTGTTTTCACGTGTCCACGTGACAATCAGGCCATACTAACAATGTGCACTAAATAAAACTTGTGCCAAAAATGTATGACTTAAAAAATATTTTATTCTCTAGGCATTTCTAAAGCCATTTGTTTTAGTTTCCTCCTGTGCACCTTGGTGGAGGCGGTCATCGGTATGGCGTCGACGAATATCACGCCACCTCTCAGTTGCTTCGAGTCAGATAGAGATTCTGTAAGATAGAATTTGTATGAGAAAATTTGGCGAAAGAAGGGTCATCATATCGGGCAGTATGCAGTAACATCATTGTCCCATAGTGCCTTTACGCTGATTGACCGTTTTGATACTTTGGACAAAAGCCGTGCGGTACGTAGGACTGACTGACTTCCATGGCAACAACTTGACATTGGCAGCACCTTAATCAGCGTTGCGCTGTGGGCTCCACGGCACAGCATCATGCTGAGTGGAAGCCTCCTTGTCAATGTCACGGCGTGCAGCTGCCGAGTATTTATGTTCTGAGTTCGTAAGTAGGTTTTTTTTTGTGTGTATCTTATCTTTTTGTATGCACGTGCTCCTGTGATAAATAAACGTACTGTTCTTTCTTTTCTTTATGTCGAAACAGTAAGGATAGTTTTCATACTTCCAAGTCTCACCAAAGGACCAAAAAACTTCGTTGAACTTCTTGATTGCTTAAAATGTTCTTAAATTCTTGTAAACAGTACCTTTAACCCAGTCCTTGATCTCGTCAGCACTGGGTTCAGCTCCTGGACGTGGCACGACGCATGCGACGGGCAGGTCGCCACACTCGGCGTCTGGAACGCCTGTCACCGCGACGTCTAGCACGCCCGGGTGCTGACGTATTACTGCTTCTATTTCTACTGGCGATATCTGGGTGAAGGAAAATGGGCATTATGTTGGTTACAATGTATTTCAAGTAAAAATGATTTTTATTTGGCTTATAACAACGAAGGTTACTTATACTAGGTTCCTATAAACAAAAAACTAAAAAACACGCTTTAAAAACCAAACTAAAAAAGTAGAAAATAATTTAATTCTATTAAAACGCGTGGGGTGCTTTTTGAGGTATTTTTACAATCAATTAATATCAAGAACCCCACGCTTTTTAATAGAATTAAATTATTTTCTACTTTTTGAGTTTGGTTTTTAAAGCATGTTTTTTGGTTTTTTAAACTATTATTTACTTACTATTTTTAGTTCTGCTAACTACAAAAGCGTGAATTTTAAGTTTTTTGTTTATGTTTTCTTTTTTTTTGACTTTTGAACTGTCATCGATCCTCGATAAGTCTACAAAGTTCAAATGAAATCTGACCGTTTGAAGTGGGTCAAAATCGCGCCCTAAGGAGTCGGTTACAAACAAACAAACATACAAACACACACACAAACAAACATACAAACCTTAATAACAAATATTTTGATTTGATTTGATTTGAAACATATTCGTAACCAAATTTTACCTATGATAGCTACTTCTACATGGGAGGGTCGACTATACAAAGCTATGAGATCTAAGCTTCATTATTGGTAAAGACACAAGAGTCTTCATTTTGACCAATAACGGTCCGTAAATTATCGGAATCGGCCATTAGCACTTACTATGGGTTACATTATATTCCCGTCACTATCTTGCAGTTTTAGTTTGACAGACGTGCGACAGTGAAAGAAATAATGCTTAGGCAAAGAACGTGCTTAGTAAGTCAAATTCTTTTTTTTTTAAATTATAACTTAGGCACAGCTGCGATTTGTGGCTAAGTAATATCAGCCACACAGTTCGATCGATCACGTTTAAGTCCGTGGTTGGCTGACCATCATCCATTACGTACCGAGACCCCTTCGGGTTTCAGAAAGCACGTTAACCCAACTGTCCCGGTTATCATTTGTGGATCTTTGACAGTCGTTACGAGTCGTCAGGAGCCCGAAAGTCTGACAAAAAGTCTTACCAAGGGGCATCGTATTACCCAGTTACTGGGTTTTGGAGGTCAGATAGGCAGTCACTCTATGGAAATACTGGTAGTTAGCTGCATCCAGCTAGACTGGAAACGACCCCAACATAGGTGGGAAAAAAGCTAGGCAGATGATGAAGAATTTACGTACGACTACACATCAAGCAATACATTTCCAGTTTACGCTTATCTCGCACTGTACGGAAATTCTATACAATGCGAGATCAGCTTATACTGGAACGGTATAGCCTGATGTGTAGCCGTGTGTACAGTTAAAAATAGATGTTGTGAACTCATACCTGATAACTTTTGTATTTCAGCAGCAATTTGATCCTCTCAACAAAGAAGAAGTTCCAGTTTTCATCTCTATAGAAAGTGTCACCAGTTTTGAACCAGCGGTCTTCGGCGAAAGTCTCCTCTGTGGCCTCAACGTTATTGTAGTATTCCTGTTACATAATCATAATAATGATCAGCCTGCGGGGTAATCTCTCGGAAGTCACAAGCAGAAGCTAGTTCCTCATACAACATTAATTTTAGTAAGTATATCCGAAACTTGAATATTAGTTTTTTCAGAATAAGTAACTGAATCGATTCTAATAATTTTTACACCATGTTCTATTTTATTTTTTCAAAAAAGTTTTGCAAGTGTGATGGAAAATGTTTTCACCAGTTAATTATAATACAATCGCCGTACGGTTAGGTACCTACTGCCTAATATTATCAATTACCACAATGACCATGTTTATGTAGACAACCACATAACATAACAAGCTTATAACTTTGTGATTTTTCATGATACAGTTTTGAAATTTTATACATAGATTCCTTACATAAAACTACTAGACACGTGTTTCAGGTTTCGCATATACTAAAACTAGAGTTGTATAGGGCAACTGTCTTAATGTTCCTATAAGCTGTTTAGAAATCTTTCTTTTCCCGAGTGTTACTATGCCTTTCAAATACGAAACAATGACCTCCACCGGATATAGTAAACATACTTAGTTATACAAAAACACTAAAAAGTGAAAAATAATTTGAATTTTGGAAGTCGGTGTCTTTGGATATGTAATTTAATTTTTTGTCACTGACTTCCGAAATTAAAGTTATTTTTCACTTTGTAGTGTTTTTTCGGAAGTCTGTTGCTTTTGGAAAAGTTTTTATTTTTCACTTTTAAGTTATGGTACCTACCCCACCAATTCGTTGTCTTCGGTTGACCAATTCGTATACTACTACTTGCTAGGTAAAAAACAGTGGCAGGAAGCAGCAGAATGTCATCAAGATACATAAAGTGGATTAAAAACGTATTATCGAGGCTAACGCAAAAATTATCGAAGCAATGTTAATAAAATTAAATGGGACCACCCCTATCCATTAAAAAATAATTAAATCCATCGACAATTGACGGAGATATCGCGGAATAAACACTCCTTCTGTTTGAAGTCGGTAAAAAAAATAGGCGTAAGCTCATGAACACAGATTTCACCATCAGTAATGAAGTCTGTCATGAGCTCGCGAATGTCGAGGCACTCGAACTTCTTGACAGCAATGAAATAGTACGAAGACTAAAAAGTTAACTTACACTGACTAAGAAAGACGTTTTTGGACGATTTATTAATTTTAAAGTTACTATAAGCAGTTTAATTAAATTTAAATAAATTATTAGCTAGTACGCTAGATTGTAATGTGAATAAAGTATCACCAATTTGTGATATATTAGGTATACAGAAAAAAAAAGCGGTTGTATGTCAGACAAGGACATTGGTCCTTACCTTGAAAACACTTGGTCCTTTGATCCACAACTCGCCCGGCACGTTGGACTCGTAAATGTCTTTCTGTGTCTCTACGTCAATAATCTACAACCAAAAGAAGATATTATACAAGGTGTAATGGTGGAGCAAACCTGAAATCGCGAAAAAAAAATCAGCTGTTTCCTACATTTATGTTCGCATAACTCGTCAAAATTATTTCAGGTTTGGGCCCATAGTAAAAGTTGTTCATAATGATACGTACAATGACCCCTTATGAGGTTAACGGTGATTAAAATTACATTCAGTATAATCAATCAGAGCAATTTTTTTTTTTTTTGGTGAGAAATCATCAAATAACTTCTCCCGCTCTGGGTGGAGCAGGAGGCTCTGGGTGGAGGGCGTGTCAGACTTTTACTGACTAAAACCCACCCGTGTTCCCTCAGTTGCCTGTGTGCCAGGGTATCTCTTCCGAACAACCCGCAGCCCTGGCAAGGACTATGGCAATAATACGACTTTAAGTTAATAATTGCTAAGACATTAATTATCTCTATCTGAAATTTCTCAGTAGCAGCCCGGAGTCTGGATTTGAGCCCGGTTGATGGCAATAGGCTCACCCCCTATTACATAGGACTTAAACATAGCTAGCGAAATATGGGTGTACTACAGATACACTTCTGCCCCACCTTCCGGGGAAACAAGGCGTGATGTTATGTGTAATTTTAGTAAAATCATCTAGTTTGATTTAAGAGTGTCCATTGTATTTTCTTGCCAAATCGTCTCTTTTGATTTAAAAGATTGTCCACATAGTTTCTTACCTGTTCTTCCCCATATAATACCTTACTACGCTTTGAAATGGGCTACTAGCATCATCCTACTGACTGGTCGATTCTCTGACCATTCAAAAATGCCTGTTGAAATATATCCGTTGAGTTTGAGTAGTAATTCCCGTCTTATTTTCAAAAAGACCACATTGTGCCTTGAACGTGGTCAAGGAAAATGGAATCTATAGTTTCCTTACCCGATATTGGAAGCATCCCATTGGCTTGCCACAAGATCCTGGTGCAGGATTGTCTCCGTGGAATGCGACACCACCCAGCTCACTCATACCGTAAACATTCAAGACCTCTGTATCTGGCGAAATGATCTAGAACAAATGAAAGAAACTAAAGCTATTAGATTAAAATAATTCAGGTTAGGTGCCTAAAATCAAAACAAGATGAATAGATCCAAAGGAAATCTAAAGTAACCGACATAGCCCAAATAATTGCCTAACTTAAGTGGCAGTAGGCAGGCACATTGTTTGCAGAACAGATGGCCGATGGGGCCAACAGGTTCTGGAGTGGCGAACGTGTACCGGAAGACGTACATTTAGAAGGCCTCCCACAAGGGGGACCGATGACCGATGACCTTGTGAGGGCCGCAGAAATCGGCTGGATGCGTGAAGTACAGAACCGCGGCGGAGCACAAATAATGACAGACGGGTAGATCGATCAGGATAAGGTACGATTGCTGCGGTTGGTCCGTGGATGGGTGACCATCTTTACATACCAAGACTCCTCCGTGCCTCGGAAAGCACGTTAAGCCGTTAGTCCCGGCTGTCATTCGTGGATTCGAGAGTCGTTGTGGGTCATCAGAAGCCCAAAAGTCTGACGGGCAGTCTTACTAAAGGGAATCGTGTTACCCCGTAACTGTGTTGTGGAGGTCAGATAGGCAGTCGCCTAATGTAAAATACTGGTAATCAACTGCAATCAGTTAGACTGGACGCTCGCACGTTTTAACCGACTTCGAAAAAGGAGGATGTTCTATGTTCGGCTGTATGTTTTTAGTCTATGAGTTTGATATTACACCTATCAAATCAGTAGGTTTCTGGGCTTTACTTTATGTAAGATTAAAGAGGGCAATTTATCTTTCTTACTTAGAATAAAATTATGTGGATAAGCTTATCGCCACACCATGAACTTATTATTTTAAGTATAGTTGCAGGTGCAGATATGAGAGAAAAATATTAAAATAGTACTCTTATGGTCATGACTGTCATGTCTTTTTAGATACTTGGATTTTACCTGTACCTTACCTTGGACTCTGGCTGCCATTTTTTTAAGGCGTTGGATTACGCAAGGTGGTGCCTAGGTATAAATTATTCATCAATCAGTTTTTATTTTTATTATTCGTATAATGAAAGTAAAAACTGATTGCTGAATCTTATAAAAATAATTTTATCAATATCATTAAAAAAAAGAAGTCTATCAATGAAATCTTCATTGAAAGTATCACCTATCAAATTAATTAACAAAATATGAATGCATCGTAAGTGTGACTTAACAATATTACTTAATATGATGTAAAAATCACCGGTCACAATGGGGTAGCACTTCCAAAACGATAATGTTGTAATTATAATCTTGATCGATTACCTATCCGCTGGCTAAGCTACCCAGTTGGTAACGAGAGGGCTTTTTTTTTTGAGGGTGGGAAATGATCAAATAACTTCTCCCGCTCTGGGTGGAGCAGGAGGGTGTGTCAGAGTTTTACTGACTAAAAGCCACCCGTGTTCCCTCAGTTGCCTGTGCGCCAGGGGCCAGGGTATCTCTTTCAAACAACCCGCACCCCTGGCAGGCATCGACCCTTGCGGACCCCACCAGTTGTTGCTGAGAATCTCTGACGGCGCGCGTGGAACACAACGCGCCGTCGACCCGGGCATTTCTTTTTTGTTTAACGTGGAGAAATGCCTACTGCGCTACCACGAGGAGATAGCGCAGTTATGAGGGACTGTAACCCACTAAAACTTCACGGTGTCCTCCAGTGCCGCTTGAGGCGGGACCACGAAAACGCGCAAGCCATCCGCGAACCCGCCGCGGCTGTCCGTCACCGGACCTCGGAGGGGAATCCCCATCACCGGCGCACCAGGACACATGGCACGCCGTGACCACCCCAGGAACCAAATAGCATAAGGGCCCCAGACGACCCCGTGTCTGGCACCCGTGGTCCCCCTGCGACGGGTCAGCACAGTGGGCCCGCCGCCTACCATTTTTCGGCCGCAGGGGATAGGGAGAGCGGCCAACTATACCGACACTCCTCCTCCCCTGCGGCCGCACCGCGTCCGCCATCAAACGGTGGCGGCCCCGTCCAGGCCACGGAAGGGAAGAGCGCTACTCAGAAGGTAACGTGAGGGCTCAAAGTTCACCAGTCCTAGTGCAATTAAAGATAGTGATTTATTTATTTATTAATACAAAATCTTTATCAACAATAACCTACGCCAAGTCTGCCATTTTGCATACAGATTGTCGGCAGTTTTTCTGGTGTTACAATAGCTTAATTTTTTTTACATTTAATTTAGCAATTTTTTTAAGTCATACGTTCGAATCCAGATACGCGCTTTGCTTTGTGTAAATTATTTCTTCACCACTGCTCTCAAAACGGTGAAGGAAAACATCGTGAAGAAATCGGCATGTCCTAGAACCAAAAATTCGAATGGCATGTGACATCTAAACCTGCACTGGGCCCGCGTGGTGGATTACGGCCCACTCCTCACAGATAGGAGGCCTGTGTCCCAGCAGTGGGGACATTAAAGGCTAATTATGCTAAACAGTTAAGTAATTTATAGAATAAATTCTCATTCAAATACCTCTTATATACGACGATCCTGGTTACTTGTCTCTTTTGATGACTGTACATCTTTGTTATGGTCCTAGTGGGTGGTCACGTTTATTGCAGCTCAATCTATATCCTCCTGACACTTGGCGTCCTTTACAAAGTGCTATATGAACCATACTCTAAAGGCCGAATATTTTTGTACTTCTTATTTCGATAACAGACGACTGACCTACCGGTAGCATTAATTTCCGAGTGTTTGTGACGATTTGTGACTTATCATTAAATTAAATGAAAAAAATTATGCTTTAATGACCTAAAGTCCTTTATAAAAGACAAAAAAAGGAAGGTCTCGGTCTTTGTACATTCGGCCGTAGTGGCAAGTGATTTCAGTAAATGCTCTGGTGACACTATTTTCTTTGGTCACGGCATCACGCGTGAACGGCTGGACCAATTTTGTTAAATCTTTTTTTGTGTTTGTTATTGTCAGGAGAAGGTTCCTATGAAAGAACAAATGAAGAAAGTTGCGCGTAATATAATATAGCAAATTCAATATTCATAGTTAAGACAGGACAACGTCTGTCGGGTCAGCTAGTTAATTAATAGTTATCGAAATTCTATTTGTGTGTGGTATATTCCGAGAAACGACTATTATCCATTAAACACTTGTTTATTTGATTTTGAATCAACCCAATTAAATAATAATATTGCCAGTACCTATAATAGCGTATTACACCCATATTTGAAAAGTGTTTTAATTGGATTCTAAATTGCTAATAAACCACTAAAAACACACAATATTTTTATTGAATTTTGCTGTTTCATATTTCGCGCGTAATTTGACGAAAACGCTGGAAGCAGTGGACGCCATGTTGCTCTGTGGCTATAACGTCAGATTACTGTGTAAACAAATGCGCTGATATTTTGTATGACATTGTTTATAATTTAAAAAAAAATGTTATTATTCTACTTATAATTGGTTTGCTGTTCCTGAATGTAAGATATTATTTCAATAAAAATTACTTTGGTTACGAAAATAATAAAAGTACAAAGTTGTTCAGTTGATTAGTTTAAACAGCGGTATGACGTAATAACATGGCGGCTAAACAGATTTAAAAAACTGAAATCATTGATCACGACTGCTGAAGAGTGAGGGGCTAGTGACTAAGTAATAAGAACCGCAAGTGTCGATCGATCAGGTTAAGCTACGCTTGCCGCGGTTGGTCCATGGATGGGTGAGCCTCTTAACATACCAATAGCTCTGTGAATCGGAAGGCACGTTAAGCCATTAGTTCCCGGCTATCATTCAAAAATCTTTAACAGTCGGGTCGTCAGAAGACCGAGAGTCTGACAACCAGTTTTACCATGGCGTTTCGTATTAACCAGTAACTGTGTTGTGGAGGTCAGGCAGTCGCTCCATGTAAAATACTGGTATTCAGCTGGATCCGATTAGACTACAGTCGACCCCAACATAGTTGGGTAAAAGAAGGCTGATAGATGAGGCGATGATTTGGTCGATTTTATAACATGCTGGCCTTGACAGATACATACATATTGTGTACCACAATAACACGGCAGAATCAGACCAGTCTAAAAGCCAATGTAAAATCTGGTTAACTTAGAAAAATCAGCAACTTTAGTACAAACCTTCAATTCATCAATCAGATTCTGAGGCACAGCGCTTCCACCCAACATAAGCAGTTCCAAGCTCGTGAAGTCACACCGATCACGTTCATCAGGGTTTATGAGCGTCGTCATCATGGTGGGGCTGAAGATTGAGTAGGTAGGCTGAAAGGAAATGTCGTAAGAAGGATGGGTTAAGGAAGCCCGCGAATTTACGAGTCCGTATAGATTGAGGAGCCATGTCTCATATTTAAACGCGAGTTCTACCAATATTTAGTAGTAAATTACCCGAATTTGTAGGCCCGATCCTGGAATTTGTAGTAAAACCCTTTCAAATTTACAGGTAGTTTAAGGTAGCTCCTCAATTCAGACGTCTGGATTAAGGAGCCACCTTAGAACTCGAAAACTAGCCGATGGATATTTCTGAAAATTTGGTAGGAATCAGTAGTGTTTATGCGTAATGTGTACATCTGGGTTTTGTACGGCTGAATTTCAAATTGCTACAGTGCTTTGATTTATCTGAAAACTCCATAAATTTCCCCGCGTTTTTTCTTGGAAACCAATGAAGCAATTGAAACATATTTTTAGTATAATTTAGTAGTAACTTTGTTTTAATTTGTAGCATGAAAATGAAATGCACAAGCTTCATAATTTCGGTAATACAATACATTTTATGTGGCTCCTCAATCCTGACGGTTTAAAAAAAAACAAATGAACGCAGCTACTAAAGCAGTTGATCGAATCAAAGTTTAATTACGCCAATGTTTAGTAGAAATTTCTACTAAATATTGGCGTAATCAAATTCCTTCTACATTCTGTATTTTTTCATTCACCCTCGTTTAAATAAATGAGATATGGCTCCTCCATCTATACGGACATGAAGTTGCAAGTGAGTGTCAGGTGTACGTAAAATATGATTCGCGACCATAACAAATATGGTCACTAAGTTCATAATATAATACCATTGAATAACAATTTGATGAAAAGTAATTCAATGGGATTGTATGAACTTAGAGAGTTGTATTGATGATTTTAAATATGTACCTAAATACTTACATGTTAAGGTCGCGAATCATATTTTGTTCAACATACAGCGACACTGACCAGCTAATTGCAGAAGACTTAAGAAAAATTTAATTTTGTGGGCTACAAAGGCGATATAACTAAGCATTTAGGGTAAAGAAATCCATTGCTAAGAACTTTTGAATTCCTCATTGAAATGAGATTGCCACATAATAACCAACAACATAGTTTATAATAATTAAGTGCCCCAATAAGAAGACCAGAACCAAAAGACAGCCATGACGGCGCAGACTGCAAGAGTTAAATCAAATCAAATCAAACGTTATTTTTTTATTACTAAATGGGGCTGCGCTTGACCTCGATCACGCCTGATGGAAAGCGATTGACGAGGTCTATGATGGAACGAGCGTGCCCAGAAGATGCCTGTTCACTCTTATTCAAACTAAGTACGCGAAGAATCAGCACTTTTAAAACGTCAAAATTACATAAGACAGTCCCCTAAAATGCGCGCCTTTTACAATTTCCTATTGCTGTAGCTGGGAAGAAGAAGTTGGAACTACAAGACAGTGGCCCGACCATTTATATCATGTCTAAAAGTAGGAATCGATCACTAAGCTTCCGTCTCATTTAAATTCCTTCTCTTCTCTTACCTTATACGTGTTAATCAGCTCATAAGCATGCTCCTGCGTCATCGTCTGAGAAGTTTGTAGCCTGGAGAACCTCAATATTGGTGATATGATGAAATTCAAGATGGCGGTCAGCCATTGTAGCGGTGAACCGATCAGGGCTAGGCGGGTTGGTGTCGGGAATGTTGTGAATCTAGACCTATTGGGAAGACATAAGTACACATTTTTTTAAGGCTATCACTGACTTTAGAAAGTAAGCCTGTTGTATTGTTGAAATGCTCCCCTTTTAAATTAGGCAGCGACAGCATCACTATGTGGGAACCCCTCGAGTTTTAAAATATCATACTGCCAAAACTTTATTGTTATTTTAGCAATCAGAATTAAATAAAAAATTGTTGCTCTTAACCTCGATCACGCCTGATGGAAAGCGATGGATGAGGTCTATGATGTACCGAGCGAGGCCAAGAATATACCTGTTCACTCTTTTTTTGATGGTAGCCATAACATTCCTTGGCCTTAATATTCTTCTGTAGCACTGGGTTGTCGATATACCTACTTATTATAACACTGATTGGACAGGTCCACTCAATCTGTGTGGTTCCTTCCTCAAAAGACCGTTACAGACAACCAATCCACAAGGTCTTCACATGATGTCCCCAATTTTTCACAAGCAATAATACCACTTCTTGCAATCCTGTCGAATCTAACGCAATTTAGTCGATCACTATTTAGTTTAGAATAGTGGCAAACATGGCAAATAATGGTAGGTACCAAAAAAACTTACCACACATAAGGCGTAATGATAGCAAAATTCTTGTGGGTCACAGCTGCAGCTTTAGGCAGGCCAGTTGTACCACTGGTGGCTATAAGGAACCCAGGGGAGTCTTCAGGATCGAAGTCTGTACATCTGGAAATCAACTAGATAGTTGTAGTCATGTCTACAGCAATTACAAAACAACTGAACTGAACAAGCAACTGAAAATAAAGAACTAAATGTAACAATCAATTTGACACAAGGGCAGCAAGACGCGGAGGTCATGGAAACAATCCTCTCATGAAATGAATACATTTTGAGACGAGATCGCGATACTCATATTGATAAGTAAGAGCACAGAATGATCTCCGCATAATTAAATGTATTCTTTGTGTACTTTCTCACAAGAGCTCCGGGAACGCTATCCGCAGTTAAATAACAATAAAGAGTATTCTTTAAGAAATAAACAATAACAACGATGCGGTTTAAAAGAAGATGTAGCAAAAATTTTGAAGAGTATGCCTTTTTTTAGGGTGGGAAATCATCAAATGACTTCTCCCGCTTGTCTGTGTACCAGGGGCCGCGGTATCACTTTCGAATAACCCGAACCCCTGGCAGGCATCGACCCTTGCAGGCCCCACCAGTTGGTGCTTACATCTCTGAGGCACGCGTGGAACACAATACGCCGCCGTCATTACTCTTCATCCGCAAGCCCGCGTCTAAGGTGGCCGGGAATCAGCCTGGGATTCCCAACGCGCAGGGCGTTTCCTGCGGATGGGTGATAATCTTTACATACCAAGACCCCTACCTCAGAAAGCACATTAAACCGTTGGTACCGGCTTTGACGGTTTGGTCATTTTGAGAGGAAGAATGAAGGGCGGCTAACAAAGGGTATTTACAAGGCAGATGTGAGTGGTAACGACCGGACGGAAAGCCTTAGGAAGACATTTATGTATAGTGATCTTATTGATGGTGTTCTTAGAAAGATTAGGTGCGTAGTACTCGCAACCAGCATGCCTGTATGACCAGATCATCATCATCATTATCATCATTTCAACCGAAAGACGTCCACTGCTGGACATATGCCTCCCCCAAGCCCGCCATTTCGATCGGTTCTATGCTGCCCTCATCCAGCGGACTCCTGCGGCCCGCACAAGGTCATCAGTGCGCCTTGTGGGAGACCTCTCAACTTTACGTCTACCGGTATGCGGTCGCCACTCCAGAACCTATCGGCCCCATCGGCCATCTGTTCTACTAGCAATATATGACCAGATGTATACAAAAAGAGGCAAAAAGAGGTACTGTCTTGTTTTCCATAAAACAATTTGTACTTTATTGTTTTCCATGATCGTCCCCCCTCATAATATTTACTTGCACCATTATCATTCATACTAATAACGCTTGTCATATCAATCATACCTTTTATTTGACATAAAGTAAGTTTCCATAATAACATGTGTACATTACATAATCGATATTTGACATAAGCAAGATTCACATATGTCAAAAGTATTGTATTATATAATGTGTATTATTCCGAATGTTCATTTATAATAAAATTGTTAGTCCTAAAACATTTGCTAAAAATTTGGTATAAGTGACAGAAACGAATCGCTGTTAATCCGACTCCACGCAGTCTTGTCTGCCCTACCCCTAGAGTGTAATTTAGAATCGCATAGGCCGGAGGGGCCAGGCGGCCCGCGAGTTGAGGAGCAAGTGGTTGTAACACTCGAAACCGCAGCTGAGGCTGGCTGGCTTGGCCGGCCAGCAAGACGAAGCTGCGGTGGTGAGTGTTAAACCATCTGCGACGATAAGCTTGCGTGGGAGCGCCGGAGCTCCGCAGCACCGCGGCTGTGACAGAAACCATGCCTGCTGCATGTTGCATGCTCGCTTGCATGCTGCATGTTGCATGCTTGCTTGCATGCTATATGTTGTATGCACGCTTACATGCTGCATGCTTGCTTGCATGCATGGTATATGCTTGTTGGTATGCGTCTTACAGGGAGCTACACAACAAGTGAATTATCTTAAAACAAGTCGCTAGAAGAAAAATATTGACATGATTACCTTGGACAATAAACAGTTAGTCAAATGCGAAAGGGCTAGGTTAGCCCAAGTAGCATTGCAAGCTGTATACAAGCTGTATTTAAGTTCGATTTTATACTAGAAGCTGTATATTCAGGCTGTATAGAGGCTGTATAAGCGCTTATACAGCCCCTATAAGTAAAAAATGGGCACAGTTTATACAGCGTTTTGCTCTAGTATAGCTGTATAATAGCTGTAGAAGCAATAGAGGCGCTGTATAATAGCTGTATTAGAGCTGTTATTCGGTGTACAAAGAAACCATTGTACTACAGATATTATCTTATAAATACTTTATAGAGAAAATAGTTTTAAATAGGTTTTTGAAGAGAATCACAAAATGAATGTAATTCTTTCCAATGAATGGCGACATTGTTATTTATAATATTTATTAGTAAGTAAACGTAATCTTGGACTTAGATATCTGAAGGTGTTAATTGGTGAATTGAAATTGCGGATTCAAATTTATTGTGAACCTGTCTATGTTTTCCGTCAAAATATTCAAGCGCCAGCAAAATAATCGATCTGATATAAAAGAAAAATACTATTTATATGGTAAGTCAATATTGGTTTTAAGGTTAGAATAAAAAACAATGTTATAATAACAGAAGTGAGGGTAGTGTGATCTTTGTGCCCTCATATCAAGCCGAAAATCATTATATATTCCTTAAATTATGTTTCATATTTTGTTTTATACCTACATTCGAAATTACGAAAATGGCGACTATTTGCTAAACAGCCTAAACGATAATCGGAGTGTATTATAGTCTGAGTAGCTGTACTAAGTATGTTATGGATTATATTGTACAGCTTTTGGCTGCTAATCAGCTTTATAATAGAATATTTTTATTACTTAGGCTGTATATCAGTGCTCTATACATAACTTATAATGCTCATAAGGGTTACCTAAAAGAAATAAAAAACGCAGACTCAATATGATACGTACCTACATATAGTAAAACAAAAAAAAGGAAGAGATTCTCAATTTGACCTTGTATTTTATACCTAAGTAAACTTATTCTAAAGCATTATTAGTTTGTTGTATGTATTAAATCAGTTTTACTTTATTTTCAGGAAAATATGCCGACTAAAATTTAAGCAACCATTGAGAAAGGGCAAAACAAGCTTTGCATTGTACCAATTTGTGGGAATCAAAAGGCAAGTTAAGATGGCCAAGAAAGCGATTAGATGTCAACAAATTAGTAAAGGATGAAACATCTCGGCCTTTATATAATTGGTCCACCTCAAAATGCTGTGTGAAAAGACTATCATTATCGTCATATGACGAAGCAGTAAGAGAACTAGATCTCATGGTTCAAATCAATCATCATTTGAACTACTTGCGCTGCTTTATGAAGAAACGTCATAATCATGTTCCAAAGGTTGAATTAAATCTACACATTTAACATAACTGTTATGATCATTAATAACCCTGTTTAATGTTTTTGCTACGGAACCCTCTTCGTTGACCGTAAAGTCTTTCCGAGTGACTGTCATTAATACAAAATAAAGCTGTACTGTAGCTGTCATTTATTTTTTTAGTTTTAAAACACCCTCAAAAACAGAAGTCATAAAACCACTGTATTTACAAGAGTGTACAATTACGCCATAAAAATAAGTTTGAGAACGGTGTTTGCATACACCATTGTACAGAAACAAGTCTTAAGTGATACTATAATAACACTAAGAGCTGTAATAAGTAAGTGTTCACATGCAAAATACAGCTTGTATACAGCTTTAATGATAAAACCAGATTAAAGTGTCACAAAATACTTAAGCTGTATAGTGGAGTTTTCATATTCTGTTTAAATACCCTAAGCTTTCGCGGATCCCTTAATACAGATTGAATAATTTTTTGACACTCTTGTAAGTCTCTAAAGGAACTCTAAGTTCTAAATAGGCTGTTATATGTATGTTGAAAACGCTTGCGTGCTGCTTGGGAGGTTAGGTTAAAACTGTGACCACACTACGCTAGATTTCCTGTTTTGCAAAGCGAGCATGCATGGTAGATTAGGTTTATTTTTAGGTTGGAAATATTATGGAAAACGACATTATTGAAAATAAAAAATATAGAAAATAAAATTATAGATTAAAATTAATATGACACTTGATCGATTATGACCAATGAAATGAGTGAAAATGATTTTATGTAATTTCACGATTATGGCAACTGAATCGTTATTTCTAATGAAATTATGGCAAATGCAAGTATGGTATATAAAATTATTGCATTTTAAATTATGGCAAACATTAGTAAACTGCAAAAAGAGTACGGTATGTAAGGATTGTAGCAGGTGGCATTCTGTAGTTTCTGCCTACCCTCGACAAAAGGTATGACTTTATGTATGTATGTTAAGCAATAGAACTTATAATTATGAGTAATTCAGTACTAGACGTAAGGCCAAAACCGTGGTAGCATAAATAACAGGAATTGAAGTATTAATATAGTTTCCTTACTTGAAATCTTCGACTGGCGACTCATCGCCGTACTGCTCCATGAAATCATTGAAGCTGCAGAGGTAATCTCCCTTGTCGAAGCTGACTATCTGAGCGTTCAAGTTCAAGTTGTTCAGGGTCAGCTGTACGTCAGACGCTCTGTCGCTTTGGCAGAATATTATCTTTGGCTTTGAGAAGGCGAAGGTTTGTTGTAGTTCATCTAGGACATATAAGACAACAATTAAACTATTCCTCGAAGCGGTAGGCAGATACTATAGTTTCGAGGAAGATTGCGGTTGCTATTGTGGCGTCACATATCTTGCACTTGTGAACGCACCTCAGATTACGGGGCATCGCCTGTATTATGTTAGTAAGTAAAAGTAGTTTTAGGAAGATAGTCAGGAGCGCCTCCCTTGTTAAGCGGCGACACTAAGCTACAATCCAGGGCGATACCCATAGCGTTCCATATATAGCGTCCCACTCCCACTCTCTTGCTTATCAACCGTCATTGGATTATTTTGTCGATACTAGTTTAAGTAGTAATATGACTGTCCACGCAGAATAGTGTACCTAATTCTAAACTATAATACATGTGTGGCATTTTTATAATTATTATTTATCACAACTTCACCTCCAATACGCGTACTTAAAAGGGAACAGGTAAAATACCTATGTCCCCAAACTATAACAAAGTTTAATATAATTGGAGTGCTCATTTAGCCATAGAATAGAATAGAATAGAATAATACTTTATTTGCCAAAATGTAGGTGTAAACTGATCATAAATTCATTTTAGGTTGCTACACCAAGTTTTTGCTACGAAAAACCCATATCACTGCTCATATAGAACCCAGGATGAAAACTCGCGCACGCGACCATTAGACTAATGCGGCACACCGAACTTTGAACTATGTACTTATCAAGAAGAAGAATAATGCGTCGATAATGTGCGCAAGGTTCACAAGATACTCAATTGTTCGAAAATATAAAAGACTGTGTATTCATTGTTTTATGACTTCTGCTAATTAATGTTGTCTTCCGAAAGCATCTACAGTAGGCAGACTCTTAAATTATTGCTGTTGACAGTCTTAATTGACACTTAGCAAAAGGATTGGTGATCGATTCACATAATCAGCCTATGACATTCCCACTGCTGAGGTACAAGCCTCCTCTCTGTAAGAGGGAAAGGGACCAGTGCGGGTTGGTAGAGGGCACATGTCTACGAATATTTGGTTCTTGGACATGGACATGGCTGGTTTCTTCACGATGTTGTCCTTCACCGTTTTGAGAAGTGTGGATGAAATATTTTAGACAAAGTAAATCGCCCGTCTGGATTCCTCCAACTCTTATATGGCGGCCGTTACCATCTGGGCCACCACTGCGGTGACTGTAATAGCCACGTTGTTATTCTTGAACAGAATTTACCCATCATGACAACTTCAACCGATCTTCACTGCTAGACATTGGCGTCGATCAAGCGTCGCCGCATCGATCGATGCTGTGTTTCTCCAATACAGCGGTTTCTACCAACCTTCACCAGGTCATCGATTTATATACAACTAGACATAAAATAACATGACTTCACGTCGTGTTTCCCCGAGCAGTAGTACAGCCACATATAGCTAGTTATTTTTGAGTAACAAAGAGATTATGTCTATATTTGAGTTGTCTTGTGTTGAACTCGAGCGATACGTCATTATTTGCGTTTATCGACCACCCTCTGGGGATTTCATTCGTTTCGAATCGGGAATGGAGGATTTACTCAATAAGTTAAAATCAAGTAATAAAAGTATAATTTTGTGTGGAGATTTTAATATTAATATTTTAGATGTTACTCCAATAAGTATTAGACTTCTTAATCTGTTTAGATCTTTTAATTTAACTAACTTGTTTTTAGAACCTACTAGGATCACGGCTTCTACGTCGACTTGTCTTGATAATATATTTAGTGATTGTGATGCCAAAAATAAATTAGTATTAACTGACTTGACATCTGACCATTGTGGATTATTGGCTAGCTTTCCTTTACCATTACATAAAAAACCACATAAAGTAGAATGCAGGCCTTATACTGCTAGTCGTTGCAACAAATTTAAAAATAACATAGCATATAGAATTACACCATCTATAGCAGAACACGAGAATCCTAATAAAATCTTTGGATCCCTTTTTGATGTTGTGCAAAAAGAATACCAATCTACTTTCAAGACCAAAACCATCAACATTAATGGCACCTCCGTTGGCTTCAACCAATGGGCCACTCCAGGTATTTATAAAAGTAGAGCGAGACTATACGAGTTATATGGTGAGAAAAAATACAGGTTTGATAGTCCTTTTCTAGAGTATGTCCAAAATTATTCAAAATTATTTAAAAAAATCTGTGTTTTTGCTAAATCAAAATTTTTAAGCGATACAATAAAAAATTCCAATAATAAAGTAAAAACCACTTGGAAAATTATTAATAATGAAACGGGTAAGTCGGTTAAACAGGAAGAACAACTAGAGATTATGGTCAACAACAAATTAGTTACTGAAGCTGCTGACGTAGCTGAGGCATTTAATGAGTTTTTTGCCAACATACCTTTAACTACAACTCGCAACTTAAATTCGTCCTCGTCTAAAGCGGAAAACCTTCTGCATAGTAGTGTGCCCAAATGTAGTCGCTTATTTAGTTTCAAACATGTAACGCCTCGTGATGTAGTTAGTATTTTTAACACACTTAAGTCTAAAAACACTGGTGACTACTGGGGAATCTCTATTAAACTTTTAAGTAATATAATCGATATCGTAGCCCCCTATCTAGCTATTACTTTTAATAAATGTGTTGACTTAGGAACTTTTCCCGACCTCATGAAGAGTAGTAAAGTCATACCATTATTTAAATCAGGTAATAAAAATAACGTTGGAAATTTTAGGCCTATTTCTATCTTACCGGCATTTAGTAAAATATTTGAAAAGTTAATACTCAAGCAGTTGCTAACACATTTTAATTTAAATTGCCTCCTTCATGATGAACAATATGGCTTTACAAAAGGTCGTTCAACTACAGACGCGGGTGTTGCTCTTCTGAAACACATATTTAACGCATGGGAGAACTCACAAAATGCTATTGGAGTTTTCTGTGATCTTTCCAAAGCATTTGATTGCGTGCACCATGACACGCTATTGCGTAAACTACGTCATTACGGTGTTCAAAATGAAGCTCTCAACGTAATAAATTCTTATTTAAATAATAGGCACCAGTGTGTAGATATTAATGGTGTGAAATCGTCCGGGCTACCAGTTCAGTTAGGTGTACCTCAAGGCTCAATACTGGGTCCATTCTTATTCTTAGTGTACATTAATGATTTACCATTCTATTTAAAGGGTATCTGTGACGTTGTACTGTTTGCTGATGATACCTCTCTTATCTTTAAAGTAGACAGGAATAGACAAGATTTTGACGACGTAAACAGTGCACTCTCAAGGGTTACGCAATGGTTTACCACGAATAATCTAGTTCTCAATGCCAAGAAAACTAAATGTATAAAGTTCGCTTTACCGAATGTAAGAAATCTGGGACCCAACATCGTCTTAGATGATGAGGTGCTTGCAACTGTAGAATCGGCCGTTTTTCTTGGCATAACAGTAGATGCCAAACTTCAGTGGGGATCACATATATCAAGCCTAGCGGGAAGGCTCAGTTCGGCCGCCTACGCCGTCAGAAAAGTAAGACAATACACTGACGTTGATACAGCTCGGTTAGTCTATTTTAGTTATTTTCATAGCGTTATGTCCTACGGCATTCTGCTGTGGGGTAAAGCGGCTGACATTCATAATATTTTTGTTCTTCAAAAACGAGCTGTTCGTGCAATTTACCAACTAGGTGCTAGAGTTTCTCTGAGAGAATTTTTTAAAGATATTGGTATTCTCACGGTGGCATCACAATTCATCTTCGCTAACATCTTATATATTAGGCAAAATATACACTTATACACTAAAAACAGTGATACTCATAATATTAATACTAGAAATAAGGACAAACTACGTGCTCCCTTTCACCGGCTTCATAGGGTTCATAACTCATTTGCTGGGCTTGGTATAACCTTCTATAACAAGCTTCCTTCTTCTTTGCTAGATTTACATTTTAATGCGTTTAAAGCGAAAGTAAAATCAAATCTTTGTTCGAAGGCATACTATTCTATTAACGACTACTTAAACGATAAGAATTGTTGGTCGCTGTGATTAACTCAAGACAACGTTTATGTTCTTTCACCAGAATTAGCTTAACTACTGACAGGTCATATGAATTACTTCATATCATTGTTTATTTAACTTGACTGCATAAACCATTTATTTTTTTTATTTTTTATTAATTAAATTTTCATTTATCGTTGAATGATGGTTATATGCTATTATTGTATAGAATCAAGTTCTTCCAACATAACAGACAGCTGTGCTGCTGGGGAGTTTGTTGCGCCACTTCTTCTTCCCAGCTAAAGCACTAGGAAGTGGTGAAGGGCGGGCTTTTTGGGGGGACTGTCTTATGTAATTTTGACGTTCAAAAAGTGCTGACTCTCAGCCTAGTTTGAATAAATGACTTTTGATTTTGATTTTGATTTTTCTTGGAAACCGTACACATCTACAAAAAAGAGGGTAAGAAAGTCAACATTCGCTCTTTTTCAAACAATAGCAAAATATACTTACTTGTGGTCAAAGTCCTGTCTATAGCACCAACGATAATTCCAAGATAAAGAGCAGCATACAAAGGTATGGCCACGTCCAAATGGTTGGGAGCCATCAGAATCAGCACGTCTCCATGTCCTAGGCCGAGGTTCTTCAGGCTGTTGGCACATCGCACTGTCCTCTCCAGGACTGAAGCGTATGTCTCTGATTCGCCTGTTGCTCCGTCAATCTGTGGAGATGATTTACAGTGAAGAAACCTTGAATTGCACTGGATAAAAACTTATCCTATATAACACTAAAAATACGAATGGCTTTCATGTTGACAGTTTAACAATATTCATTCCATTATTTACGTTGTTGAGCAGACACATTTTTCGATCATATGAAGCAATGGATTAGCATCCTTTAAAATGTTTCACTCTGATTGGTAGTGTGTCAAGCAATTAAGGTGCTGATGGAGTGATCATCATCATCTTCCTGCTCTTATACCAATTTATTTGATGGCTGTGCACTATGTTTATTTTTTATTAAACTTTATGCACAAGTAAAAAATACTGTACAAAGGCGGACTTAATCACTAATAATAGCTACTACTACTTCTTTATCCGTTTTTATTAGCCGTCATTTCATTATATTATTGTGATTCTTGCTGCGTTCAAAATCGGTAATCATTTGAAAGACCTCTACTACAATTCTGTAAATAAGTATTTTCATTCAAACTTTTTACTTTTGTAACATACTTCACTACTATTATTTTTTAAATTGGGTTTACGACAGTAAATTTCAAGTAATCAAGACTATTATATCCGTTACAACAGAATGATTTCTCTAAGCATAAGGGCGTAAGGCATCTTTTTTTTTCTTAGTTCTATGTTCGATGACGTAAGGTCGACATCTCTTTCAAAACCACAGTGTGTAAGGGACAATCTTCTAAGCCATCGTGCATGGCAAGGATTGATTAGTAGTGTGCTATAGCTAAACTAATTATAATTAATTTTGTTTAGAAATCATCGTTAAAGCAATTAGAAAAAAAAAACGAATTTTTGGGAACAATTTTGTTTTTTGGCTCGCCTGTAAAGTCAGAGTTTGTCCCTTACGACATTAGAGATTTCCACCATACAATTACAATCATCATATTTACAAAATGTATCCTTCGTTACAGTTTACAAGAATTAACGCCTTAATTGAAACTCACCTGCAACACAAAATCTGGGTCATCCTTAAAGCTTTGTAGAAGAATCTTGCCAAGGTGATATCGGTCTGACGGGATGCCTGATTCGGCCACTATTCGTGAGGTCAATTCCCCCATGAACCAGTGGACAGAGTCATTGACCATCCTACGTAGCGTCATGTTTGGTCCTTTGACTTCGGGTTCTGGTCCTAAAGGCTTTGTTCAGGCTGAAACAAGAATTGAGTGTTGAATGATGTGTAGCAGGATCGACATCGCCACATGCGATCTGCGCATCACACTGACGTCACGCAAATTCCTGCATCGCGCAAGCAGAGCTTACCGCGCAACTAGCTTAATGATAATAAAAATATGTTGCATGTAATTTTTATTTTATTTTGTCTACTTTTAAAACTGTATTTTGTAACACATTTGTTTGTCTACTCCTATGTTGACATTAGTATCTAAGCCAAATAAAATGGGAGAAGGCGCTGACTCCTGACATACAGGTACACCTAGTTCGCCAGTCAGAGGCTTCAAACAAGTTTCTTTAACCTATTATATCAATAAAGAAGAATTTGATTTGATTTGATAATATTCAACGTCCCGACGTCAATCGTCGGGACGTTGTATATTATCAACATTCGTTGTATGTTGTCGTTGTATATTATGAGGATCTTCCGACGGGTGTTGTCTTGTGGGCAACGTCCCGACGATTGACGTCGGGACGTTGCCTACCAGATAACATCCATCGGAAGATCCTCCCTTTTCTACGGAGGATGACTGAACTTTAGATAGGTACACCGTGTTTCTCATGCCGCTATAGATTATATTATCTAATAGACTTAAGTAGTTGGTTTTCAATTATCATAACTGAGTATAATTGATTAACTACGTAATTGTTGCCGCGATTAATCATTCTACTAATGATACATCCACGATTAATGTTTCTACTAATGATACATCCGCGATTAATGTTTCTACTAATCATACATCCGCGAATGTTTCTACTAATGATACATCCGCTATTAATATTTCTACTAATGATACATCCGCGATTAATATTTCTACTAATGATACATCCACGATTAATGTTTCTACTAATCATACATCCGCGAATGTTTCTACTAATGATACGTCCGCGATTAATATTTCTACTAATGATACATCCACGATTAATGTTTCTACTAATCATACATCCGCGATTAATGTTTCTACTAATGATACATCCGCGATTAATGTTTCTACTAGTGTAGTTCTAGTAATGTTAATCCTAGCTAGACCTAGAGCCTAGCTGACCTGCACACAAAATGGCACGGAGACGGTCTAGGTACGTAAAGATGGTCACCCATTCACGGACCAGCAAGCGTAGCTTTACCTGATCGATCAATCCATGTCATGTGGCTTTAATTACTTAGATAACAAGTTATACAAATAGGAGACGGTACTATCGATTTGAAAACAGGCCAAAAGCAAACACCAAAACATGGCCATTTAAAACGTGTTGGTTTCTGTTAGAATCTTATTAGTCTGTTATTTATAAGAGTCCGAGACATTTTATCAGTAGTTCATTAATAAATAACAAATATGCATTTACGATCCAAGATATCAGTATCATAGGAAGTGTGAAGTTAGTAAACAATGCACATAATTACATAATTATCATTGTCAATATTATTTACAAAAGTTGTGTTGTACAACTATGTTGTGACGTCAAATTACTATCAACTTGCCTTTATATTTTGAATTTAATGGCTCTAACAATAAAGTTCTTATTTTACTGTTCATTATTAGAAGGCTTAAAGTCACTTAAAGGGCCATGGAGAGGGCTATGCTTTGAGATTCCCTACGTGATCGAATCAGGAATGAAGAGATCCGCAGGAGAACCAAGACAACCGACATAGCCCGAAGAATTGCCAAACAGGCAGGACACATTACTTGTAGAACAGATGGCCGATTCGACCGGAAGGCTGTGGAATGGCAACCGCATACCGGAAGACGTAGGGTTGGAAGACCTCCCTCAAGGTGGATCGATGACCTTGCGAAGACTGCAGGAATCCGCTGGATGCGGGAAGCACTTAACCGGTCGAAGTGGCGGAGCTTGAGGGAGGCATTTTCTTTGGGTACACTATTTTCAGCATCGGATTGTTCAGTAATTGCTTCATTATTTTTAACCGCACACATTACAACAATAATCCCATTTGTTTCGCTGCCTTTAATTTCTTGATTATTAACTTGTTCTTTTTCATTTTACTTAATTTATTTGCCTGTGTAGATACGGATCCTTTTTTGTGTAGAAGTAACTCCATCTATGCGTGCTTAATTAAATACATGCTGCTCATGTTTCTAGGTCCTGCACCATATAGAAGTGACAAGGGGAAGTGGAATCGAAGGTTGAGTCAGTCACACGTCCAAAGAGGGTGACGTTGTTTACAACTTCTCTTGATTTGGAGATGAGTACCTATGTAGCGTTGATGCGGAATTTAAATGCATAACATAGGACTAAATACTTAGGTTAGTGATGGGCAAGCTTTGAAAAATGCTAATTTATTTTATTTCTGTACGTAGGTTGTACAAACACTTTACACATCAATCATACTTTTAAAACTAGATGAGAACGGCGTTTCCTATCTGACTACTCTGAGAAGAAAGGCCATATTAAACTCAGAGGTCACAATCTCTTTAAGAGTTCAGACCTAATCTTGGTCAGATCATGTAAAGACCAAGTGGATTGGTGTCTGAAATGTATATTATATTGAGGAAAATACCACACAGATTGAGTGGACCTGTCCAATCAGTGCACTCATTTATCAGTAATCACGCCGATCAACTCAGAACTTGAGGTTTTATTGAACAATACCAAAGAAAATACCATGATTCAAACTAAATGAAAGAAAAATAAAAACGTCAACACATCTACAATAATTATTTTTTTATAAGTAAGATTTACTATAAGTAAATATTGTCATTGTATTTGAAATGCTCAGAAAGAACATGCAATAAATTAAAAAGGCACATACCCTACTTACTTAGTACGCTTTCAATCACAACTTTCAATACATAAATTACTACTTAATATAAATTAAATGTAATAAATATTATTTATGTGACAGTTGATTCAATATAATAATGAGTGTATCTACTTTGATTATTTTATAACATAAACAAAATAATTGTATTGTAGGACAATGCCCGGAATCTGTGTAGGTACTTCGGAATCTTAACAGTTTTTTTCTTTTATTGCTTGGTTAATACCAAGGCTAGTGGCTAAGTAATATTAGCCGTACGGGTCGATCGATCAGGTTAAACTACGCTTGCCGCGGTTGGTCCGTGGATGGGTGACCATCTTTACATACCAAAACCCGACTGTCATTTGTGGATCTTTTACAGTCGGTACGGGTCGTCAGAAGCCCGATAGTCGGATAACTAGTCTTACCAAGGGGTATCGTATTACCCAGTAACTGGGTTGTGGAGGTCAGATAGGCAGTCGCTTCATGTACAATACTGGTATTCAACGGCATCCGGTTGGACTGGCAGCCGACCCCAACATAGTTGGGAAAAGGCTAGGCAGATGATGGATAATACCACGCAATGAAAAAAAATCTCAAATCAAAAGGAAGCGCGGGTAATCCGTGAAATTTATATATTCTTAAGTTTTTTTGTAATTTGCAGGTCAAGGTCAGGCTGTATGTTGAACAAAATAATATTCGCGACCGTAACACGAATTATTAAAAAAAAAAAGATCAATATAACCTACTAAATTCCAAAGACTTGACTTTTTCATGAAATAGTCATTGAATAATAATAATAATAAACTCGTTGGGCAACTGGGTCTAGGGCCTGATTCAGAAGGCGGTACTTCTTGACACGGCTCGCATTGTTAGGAGGTTCCTCTCTCTGGAGCCCTGACCGCCGGTAGCTTGGACCCTGTCCCGATACCGGTGGGCTACTATATTTTTATATTTTTTAATGTTTCTACATTTTTTTATACTTATATTTAAAAATATAATTATATGTGTATTTAGTGAAATAAATGAAAAAATAATAATAATAAGCCTTTATTTACTGATAGACTAAAACAAATTACAATAAAATAAAATTTAAATAATTATTGCACTTCGATGTCTTCGCCGACCAGCGTGTCCTTTGATACAAAGGCCTCCCCCAGGCTCCTCTATTTGCCAGGATCTCTTGCGTGTCGACCCCACAAGGCACCAGCTGTCTCGACTATGTCATCGTCCCAGCGTTTGCGTCGTCTTTCTCAACTTCTGTTGGATCCATCTCTAATTTGCCATTCCGTTATAGCTTTGGACCACTTATTGTTCTTATCGGAGCATTTGACCAGCCCATCTCCATTTCTGCCTTTTTGTTTTGATATTATAGTCTTTCAAAATTATTAAATAAACTTAGAGGTTTGAAAATGTTCATTTTAATTTCATTATATTACATTCTATGATTACTTTACATCATATTTATTTTTCTTTTCAATACATGGTTTAAAGACAAAGAAGTTATTTTATGAATGTTGATGAAAGTTAAGAGACGTGACGCTGGCAGAATAGTCCACATCGGCTCAATTGCCAAAAAGGAAAAAGAAGTTAAGAGATGTTTAAACGTCAAAAATATATGGTTGAACCGGGTTGAACAGTCACTAATCATTTAGTTACTCATGTGTCATTACTTATCGTTTAGAAATAAAGAGGGAGGTCAATAGAACTGGCTGCTTCAATTTTCTATCATTAAAGGTCTGTCAGACTGCGGGCCGCTAGAAGAAGACCAATAATAAATTTGGCCTACATGCAATAAATTCAATTGATTATGGACTTTGGCTGAAGGTAGAATAAACAGTATACCTACATAGGTAGGTCATACACAGAACAAAATCGTAATTTAACTACGAGCTATTAATTTTTTTAGATATAGGTAGTTAGATGTAATTTTTTTACGGTTCTAATTTAAACTACGTTGCAGTAAAAAATCTTAAAGCAATTATATTTAGTCTAGGGTCGTGAGTTGTGAATTCAAGTTATAAGAACATAGAAATAATTATAATTCAATGATTTTGTATTTATAGTTATGTAATGCCATAAGAACAATGCTGAGGTGAAGCAAAAGTTCATTTAAAAATAAAACAAACGACTTAAAAAAAACACTACAAAATGAAAAATAACTTTAATTTCGGCAAACGATGTGTGTTTGGTTTTGTATATTCCTTTTTTTTTGAGATTTTAAATTTTTCACTTTTTTGTTTTCGTACCAACCCCCACACAAATTCGTATACCTTCACTAGCTAAATAAATAACTGTGACAGAAAGTTATTATGACATCAACAACATATACTAAGTGGAAAAAAATACGTAATCAGAACTTGACCGACCACTCTGCAACAAAAAAAAGAAGAATTTTGCAAATCATAAGTACATTAAAAAAAGATATACAATCGAATTGAGAACCTGCTCTTTTTTTTTAAGTCAGCTAGAAAACAGACTTCGGTTTCCATAACTAATAAAAAAAAACCGTTTGGTTCCCTACAATCAGTACGTATAGCTAGGTACTTAACTAAACTTATTATCTTTTTTGCATTTAGGATGGATCAATAATTAACTATGAAACCTGCAGGCTTTGCATGACGCTTTCTATTTCTAATCTAATGTAGAACAGAAATCGCTTGTCTACATTTCTCGGTGAAAAACTGTCAACTGTCTATACGTGACCGTCATTTTTGTCTACTCTTCCACCGACAAAACGCTTGTCTACGGTCCTAGTGCTAAGCCTGCTGTAAGGATTAGCTTTGCTACCATCCCGTTAGGCTTACCAATGACAATTGTTGTTTATATTATCTTAACAGCGTTTGAAAGCTAAGCTTTCTATTCACTAAAACTGTTTTTCCAACGTCAAGCTCAAAAAGCTGTTAGGAAGTTTAGGCTCAGAATTTTCATGAGCAAAGATGCACGAAAGAATTTAGTTAAAGCAACTTAACTAAGTAACTTTGTGCACTTTTATCTGTCTAGACTTTTCCCAACTATATCGGGGTTGGCTTCCAGTCTGACCGGATGCAGCTGATTACCAGTAGTTTACATGGAGTGACTGCCTATGTAATACGATACCACTCGGTAAGATTGGTCGTCAAACTTTCGGGCTTCTGCCGACCCATAACGATTGTCAAAGATGATGATTGATGACGAATGCCAGTTGGAACCAATAGCTTAACATGCTTTTCGAGGCACGAATGGGTCTTGGTATATAAATATGGTCATCCACGGATCCACCGTGACAAACGTTGCTTAACCTGATCAAACGATTCTTACGGCTGTTATTACTTAGACAAGTTTGAACGGTTAATTAATATTAAACACTTATCACTTTTCTTTATAATTTTACACGATCGATATTCTAAAATACGTTTAATAAAACGATGATTTAAACGGTTCATTATTAATATATATATATAGAATAGAATAGAATTTTATTTTGCGAATATGGGTAATACACAATAGTTGTTAAGCTACATCAGAGGCAGCCATACACACACACAAAAACACACATACACTTGTATTTATCAAAATGCCCTAATATAAAATTGACGAACTACTTACGATTGAAAGAGGCAGCTTCGATTTCCCACGAAAAAAAAACTTAAAATCCAACTCCGGAACTAACAAACTTTTTGAAGAAAACAATAGAGTTGTCAAGAAATGTTGGTCCTTCGCCACTGCTAATATTAACTGGCTCACTGTACTATAATAATAGTAGTTAACATAAAGATGTGTTATCCGTTATGAGTTCAGATGTATTCTGATCCGTCATTAGGTCTGCAAGTAGACACATACCTCATTATAGAAGCTACACTAGGCACAACTGATAAAGTTGCTGATACACTAGGAGAGAAAATGTGCAATAGATTTTATTTTATGCAAAATTGACAGATTTATTTTAGAATAATTAGGCCTAATTTAGATTTATTTTTAAATGTGGCCCTATATTGATAGGTACAGCTTTAAGTATATGTGTGGAGCTTTAATTTTAGCACATAAAAAGAAGTATACCAGAAAGATATAATAGGACCGAACTTATTTTTGGTCAGCATAGATTAGTATACTAATAGTAGGTATTTACCTCAATTATTTTTTTTTTTATTCATTTAACTCCTTCGAACACACTAGACTACTGCTAGATTTTTTACTGTAGATTCGACATGTGACATTTAACTAGTACAACCATTTGCAAGGCCTTAATCTGCACTGCGCACAGGTCAATTTGATGCAGCTCGTTCAATTGAATCTAAGGATGCGGTTACATAAATATAAACCATACTGACTAGATGGAACGGAAATTATATAACTGCCCATTTAAATTTATTATTCACCAACCGCTTGTGTTAGTTGATACCATTACAACGACACACTATTGACAGCTCGACAGAACCCTATGTCAGTTACCGGTTTTGGTCATCAGTTTATCCAGTCTATAAATAAACACAAGGGCTGCCCTGCCAAATGACTTCAGAAACCTGCAAATACAGCTCATAAGAAGAAACTGGCTAGATCACGAGTCTAGTCATTTAGGGGCAAGAGCCATTTAAGGATAAGACGCGTGTAAATGATTTAAAATTTGTTCTGTTGTTCTCTGAGTGCATTCACAAGGAATGCATTGTTTGTAATTTGTTATAATATGTAGGTACATTGATGTTAGTATTTAAGATAATTAAGTTAGGATAAGCGCATTTATTGCATTGGGTTACCCTGTAATGGGAGATGTAAGTAGAAAATAAATAAATAAATCAAAATAATAAGCAAAGATGGTTAGCCAAAAAGGCGTCCAAATATCTATAAATAACTATAAATATCGTCTAAAGGCCTATTTATGTGTTCAGTTGTAAGTTTTTATGTACGGTGTAATCTCAAGAACTATTATATATATTTCGGTCTGGTTATGTAGTCGTTTCTTCCCGTGGGTGTCGTAGAAGGCGACTAAGGGACTTACTAGAGAAGGAGTAGCAGCGTTCTCGATGCATTTCACCACCATACTGCGATCGCCAGCCCGCCTGCCAAGCGTGGCGATTATGGTAAATCCCCCCTTTTTGAGGGAGGCTTATGTCCAGCAGTGGACGTCTTTCGGCTGATATTATATTTTTTTATTATGTAGTCTTTACCTGAAATGATCTTTTCTATCACATAATAAAATGTCAAGAAAAATGAAATAATATCGTATCATTTCATTTAAAATAATATACTGCCGGTATCGGTAACTGTAAACTCTAGTCTGCCACCATCTTTATTCACCACAAACGATCTACTCGTCGTTCTCGTTCAAATATGTAGTAGCGGTTATGAATTATTTCGTAGATAATGGCCGCTCTTTGTGGCACAAAATTACTAGTTCCCTTTGACAATTGTTTTCAATGACGTGTATTAAGTTTCACCTTGTAATGGCTAATAATGTGAACAGTTACCAACTGGTTCGCAGGATGCACGTGCAGCAGAAAATTTATCTGATCTGCATGGATGACATAGACATTTTTCATTCATCTTTTTTTTCTATTTATTACCAATTACAGTTGCGAATCGATAGACGGCTTGCAAAGAAGAAGAAGAAGAAGGTCGAAGGACGAAAACAAAATTGGAAGTCATATTATTAAGTTAGGCTGAGAATCAGCACTTTTCGAACATCAACATTACATAAGACGGTCAGTGGGTCGTCTTAGGGGCGGAGTTGTAATTTTTTTTGAAATTTCCCAAGTTTTTAGCAGTATAGTGTTGACGTTGGCCATAAAAACTTTTAAGATTTTTTTTCCCATATTATTTTTATATATTTATGCGGGTATTTGACGTCATCTCATGGCTTTCAACCAGAGCAACAATTTCTTTCCAGAAAAGATTTCCATCCAAGCTACCATTTTGGAAATATGAAGCGTTTTATAAAAATAAAAAAAATATCGAAGGCCTCTAACTCGGAAACGGAGCGTCGTAGGTCCATGCGTCTCGGAACCGAAATAATTTTTATACCCAAGGTCAATCCGATACTGCAATAAAATTGGAAAATTTCCGAAAAAAAATAACGAATTTTTATAAGTCCTCGCTCCATAGAGCCCCTAAGGCTACAACACTCCAACCTATAAGACGCCAAAACGCCCGCCATTCACCACTTCCTAGTGCTTCAACTGGCAAGAAGAAGTGCCGCAACAAATGGTCGATAGCAGGTTTTCTTGGCTTGCTTGTTTCAAGACATGCTTACGTAGACAGGAGACTTTTTGACCTCGCACAGGTCTTTCTTTCTGTTTCTCTATTTTGTTACTTTTAATCTTAGATTGATAATAAAACTGAAGACTTTATTTGTTTTTTGAACGCGCTAATTTCTGGAGTTCCCAGTCGGATTATAAAAAAACTTTTTGCATTTGATCGCCTAATTCTCAAGGTAGGCACGCGACCAGGTTAAAGGGGGAAGGAGATGGATGCGGGTGTCCAAGACCGGGGAAATTGGTGTGCAATAGAAGAGCATATACAGGTTACGCTCAGCATCAGATGGATGTAGATTGAAATAAGAGAGAGAGGGAGAAAGAGATTGACATGACGTGGTAATGGAAGGTGAGTGCAAGGAGTATAGCACTAACTGAATGGTTTTCCTTAGCTGTAGATGGATAGTGTTTTGTGTGCAGTTAAGACCTGGATGCGGGTCACGAAGACCAGGGAAGCAAGGCACAAAAGGAAGGACCCCGGGTGAATCAAGTCTTAATAAAATTATGATGAAATAATATTAAAACTTGGACCTTGTACATGGCGTGTGGTGGCAGAATATTTTGTGTAGTCATCCGAACAAAGTTATTTTTTATAAAAAAACAGTGAGGCTCAAAAAAAAGACATATTGACGTTTGAAAGTTCCGTATATTAGTTGGGTAGTAAAGTCGTTCCAAGGAAGTACCTACCTATTAGGTGTGTATTTCAATCGATGGAGAAAACGTCATGGTATTTCAAAAGTACTTTTGCCACTGAGACTGTCCTTTTTTGTAGTGACCTAATAACCTAGTAATAAAAAAAAATAAATATTAAAGTATGAATTCTTAATACAAAACGTTTAAAGTGTTTCTTTAGGTAAGTAATTATTTATTTGCATCTATAATCTATTAGAGGGGCGGACTAAAACAAGTTATCATCATGTCTTGTTAATGGGGCACAATAATTGTAGGTATGTAATATTATTACATACCTGATGATAACGTATTTAAATAACGCTTGTAAATAACTGACTTCAATTGTTAATAACTGCTCAAAACTTAAATTGTAATGTTCTATAAACAATAATTTTAAGTTTCGAACGTAGTCATTCGGTTTTTTTTTGGACCAAAAGACCAATTTGCATGGCAAAATGGTCACTACTGGGGGGCAGATTGAACCGGTTCTAAAATTAATATCACGGAGATAAAAATATCAAACATGTTAATAGCTCTTCAAACAATGACGATTACGGTATTTTGTACGTTAATGAAGCCAGGCTAACGACAGTCTGTCGTCACATTATCTATCTTTACACAGAGTTGGCTGTCTTTGTATCGGTAAAACCATACAGTAGCGGTGCGGCGGTTACTTCTATGGTTCTAAACAGACTGAGCAGCAAATTGCTTGAGCAGTTTTTCGTTGATAAATTCATATTGAACTAAATCGCAACCAAAATAGAGTTTAAAATAGCGTGCAATTGATAATTCTGGCATGGGTTAGAACATGCTCGCCCATATCTTTACGCGAAACTTATCCACATAGAACATACTCGGTCACTTTGGTGTGGACGAGGAAGCAAAATTCGGCATTCAACGTTAACTTGTCCTCTATTCCCAAAAGTACTGATCGGCGTATCAGCGAGTACCTACCGAAGATGTACGAGCATTTCTGGAACGAAAGTACTAAACCAGTGTTTCCATTGAGCAAGACTTGCATCAATTTAAAGGAGTGCCCGCGGTATAGTTTCTTGCCCATTCTTCTCTATACAGGCACCCACTACGCTTTGGAATGGGAACAACTTAGCTTCATTTGTTTTGACTGACCGACCCCTTGACGTTTGGTTTATGAAAGTAACCTGTAGGGTTGTGTAACAGACTAACAGTAGAAATGGCTTTAATTTTGACAGTGCCACAACATTCATTGCGTTATTTATGTTGTTGAGCAAACTTATTATTCGAACATTATGGAGCAATGGAATATCAGTAACCCTCAACATGATCATAATTGACGATGATGATTGATAGGTAGTGTGTTATGAAATAAGGATGCTAGGTCCACACAAAGTGCTATCAGCGATAACGATGATGGAAAAATCAAAATAAGCTTTTATCAAATCTGCTGAAAGTCTATGTACACATACGGAACGCTTTAAAAGAACTTGCAACTTGTCTCGGCGCTATGAACGGCAAATTTGGAGGTAATAATAATAGGACATAATTGATATCGATTATTTTGTAATCACAGTTACAAAAAAAATCTACCCTAATAGTCACAAATGGCAAAAACAAAGGTAATATGGATAAGTAAGTGTATTATGTGTCTATTTAGATTAATATGGTTTTAATGACATACGGTCATTTGTTTCCATGTTTTTATTTCACTATTATTCAGTGTGCCTGTTTGCCTATAACATTAATTATTTGGCGTGTGCTGAGAAAACTATTGATGATACATGAAAAAAACTACTACATAATTAGAGTACTCATTATTATCCACAAAAAAATCCGGGAGGGCTTCTAACTAACTATCACAGTTAAGTCACAATAGCGGAAAAAAATTATTAGATCGCTGCGCGCCGCCGGTAGAAACAAAAGTTGGTTATATTCGTATCGTAGTATTAACGGGGGGTTATCCGAAATTGCCTGTTACAGAATCAAGATTAAATGATCAAATTCGTATATTTAGGCCCTGAAAAAAATATATGTCGTAGGTAGATCCTTGTTTGAGGGAAATTAAAGGTTCAAAACACGATTAATTGCAATTTGCTCGACGAAAAAAAAATCCGAAGTAGGGTCGATTTCGAAACCAGTTTCCATTTCACTTCCTAATAACAGCACAAAATTGTGTAAAAATTGCATGTACAATAAGAGAATCGTATTTAGGAGGGAAATTAAAGGTTGAAATTTTTAGTTTAATAGATTTTTTTTTGAACAAACTCAAAAACAGTAAATCGGGCTAAACCGGCTCGCGCTCAGAGTCCTGCAGGACGTCATAGAGGGTGGACCTGTGTCAAAATTTTCAAAAACTCGCTCACCCTGCGCCTGTACAAAAAAATGGAATAAAATAATAACAAATTAAATTATGAAATCGGGATAACTCACAAAAAATATCTTGAAATTATATTATAGTTTTAATTCATAAAATTAATTTCGAAAATGTGATTATTTCTAGTAAATATGATGACGTTTAATTGTCATCTTAAAAAAAGTGAGAGTTGTATGTAATGTTTTATCGTCGTTTATGAAGAAGTTTGTACAAAAATCATTTTTCTAAGATTTTTAAAATCAGATTCATCCACAACTATGATATTTACTCTCCACCTACCTGTCTTTGCTACTATTATCCTACATTAATATCACATGGTAAACAATTTGTCCGCAGTGTGTAGCAACACAAGATTTTTTCTAGGATCGGTGATTTTATCATATTGGCTCTGAGTGAACAACTTGCAGTTTTGAATACCAAAAGTCACTGTCACTATACGATAAAATATTACGTGCTTGAAAAATAGCGCCGTTTGAAGGCAGTGGTTATACGCTAATAGTATAACTTGGTGCTCATGTTGCCAATCAAGTTCGTCAAAGACGTATCGTATCGTATCTGTGCCATATACTTGGATCTATGCCACTTTTGTCTTGGTAAATGGTCCAATGGGTCGGTAATTCGACAAGACCGGGGACGGATAAAAAATATATACAAATTTAATTTTGATGTCTTAAAATAATAGATTCGATAAATTTTAGCTGGAGCAGTAGGTACATCACTAGACAATAAAGTACGGCAATTGTTCCTTTATATGTGCTCACAATATTTACGGTTCTTTATGAGCGGTGTCAAACATCAAAAACAAAAGAATTTGGTTACAGTATAAGCGAAACAGTACGACGATTTTTAGCCGATTCTACTTTATACAAATCTGAAATTCAGGATCTGTGAAAATTCTGCCACTAAAGAAGTTAAATAATGGATGCAAATTTGTATGGAAATCTACCATTTTTGTCGAAGAGAAATACCGTCGGGCACACGGCTTGTCTATTAAATAATTTTTTAAAGTTACTGATTACTAACGCTTAGCCTTAACTTCTGGGTCTGAGAAGCATGAATTCGGTTTAGAGATATTTATTTTCTCAAAGAAGAAATTGCACAATGGTTTTTTTTTTGTTTTGGATGGGAAATCATCAAATGATTTCTACCGCTCTGGAAAGCGTGACAGACTTTTATTGTTTAAAACCCACCCATGTTCCTTCAGTTCAAATTCAAATTCTCAAATTCACTGACAACTAACACTTGTGTTGGAAAGTCGCTGGTTGAAAGGTCTGGAAGCATGATTTCGGTTTAAAGATATTTATTTTCTCATAGAACGAATTGCACAAGGGTTCCTATTGCATTGGTGCAATTATTTATTTTCACATTACTACCAACAATCTATGTGTATCTGTAACTGGCTTCTGCTCGCGACTTCGTTCGGAGGATTGGCGACGCGGGAGCAATTGACGTACAGTTGGCCGTGTGAGAAGCAGCTAGTCCTGAGGTCGGAACCCGTAGCAATCATAATAATAATAAAGCTGGAGAGTTTGTTTTTGGGATTCCGTACCTCAAAAGGTAAAAAAGGAACCCTTCCCGTTTGTCCCTTTGTCTGTCCGTGTGTCCCCTCTGATTTTCTCAGGAACGGGTGGCTCTAGCAAGTTGAAATTTATACTAGATACTGAAGTCTATAGTCCCTATTAGGTGTATAAAAATCAAGGTCCTGAGTTAACACAATAAAAAGATATGAACAAATTTAGATTTTTGCGAAAAGTTGGAAGTACCAAAATTTACCTTAATATTCAACTTTTTGAAAATTAAAGTAAATTTTGATACTTACAAGTTTTCGCGAAAATCTAAATTTGCCCGTAACTTTTTTATTACAATATGGTACCTACAAATTTGTACGGAACGCTCAGTGGGCGATTCCGACTCGCACTTGTCCGGTTTTTCATATTTGTTTGAAATCTCTATCTCTGGAACTACCAGCCTCAGGCTAAGCTTTTTTTGAATATAAATACATTTTTGCTTTTGTTTCATTTATAAAATTAGTTGATTGCATCACATTAACAATTATATTAAATTACAACACAGCACTTAAGCCGATTCCGACAACGCCACAATATCGGCGGTCAGATTTTCGTATACGTTTAGTACCTACTAAACTCTTTTACAAAATTAGTTGTTATTGTCAATTATATCGTCGCAGACAGTGTCTGACACCGATATCGGACAATTTCTACCGGCGAAGACCCAGTGCGGGGTGAGAGAACCAGCCATTCTTTCACTTGAACACGCATAAATGCGCTGCCGACTTCGAGACGTCGGTAATTACTGTATTGTAGTCGTTTGGTAACTCGCGATGGTCATCGATATTCACCAATATCATCGGGCCGATAATAATTATATCGGTTTGTGTATAGCTGCTAACTTATCGGTATCGGGTTGGCGTCGGTATCAGATCATTTGAAAACGCTCAATAGGTAACTTACAGGATATGGAATCAATAAAAACAAATAAATATTCTAAAATAAAAGTAGCCTAAGTTACTCCTTATTACATCAGCTACCTGCCAGTGAAAGTCCCGTCAAAAAACGGTCCACCCATTTCAGAGATTAGCGGGAACAAACAGACAGACAGACAGACAAAAATTTAAAACATGGTATTTTGGTATATGTACCGTATTTCATATGCATGTAGCAGAAAGCGGTTATTTTAATATTACAAACAGACACTCCAATTTTATTTATATGTATAGATGTATAGATTTTAGTTCTACCATAAAATGTATCTAAAACTAAGGAAAAATATCGAACATAAGCAAAAATAATTCCGTTGATCAACTGCAATATATTATACTATGGCATGGATTTTCTGCTAAATGGTTGACAGTTCATCTACACTAATATTATAAAGAGGAAAACTTTGTTTGTTTGGTTGTAATGAATAGGCTCAAAAACTACTGGACCGATTTTAAAAATTCTTTCACCATTCGAAAGCTACATTATTCACGAGTAACATAAGCTATATTTTATTTTGGAAAAAAATAGGGTTCCGTAAGATATTTGGGTTTTTCGGACACAAGGTGTAAAAAATCAACCAGAAAAGTTACTTATTTTGCGTACGCTGCCTAAACTATAAAAGAAGAACCATATAAAATGTTCTAATTAATTGTAGATCTTATAAATATCTACAAAAGGTCCGCGACACACTATACCTATTTATGTCGAGTGAGGCACAACAACCGTTTTTTTATTTAATAATCTTGAAATTTTTTTGGACTACATTTAAACGCGTTTATTTTACTCATGCTATTAATCCTTATCAAAATAAATGATTTCATCACTAAGTACAGTTTATGTAGATAATATTTAGTATTTGAATGATTAAAATTGGACGTTTAGTTTTGAAGTTATGGCGTTATGGTTTCTAAGGCTAAAAGTTGCTTAAATTAAGCAACTTTTAGCCTTAGAAACCATAACCAAACCCACACGATGAGGTCGAAAACTATTTAAATGGCAGGTACATAAGCACATCTGAAGCTGTCTGGCGTTTATTTGAATTTCCCATTCACGACCGGCATCCTACTGTAGTGCATTTGGCCGTTCATCTAGAGAACGGTCAAAGGGTGTATTTTACACCAGGGACAGCTCATCAAGTGGCCCAAAACCCATGCAATACCACATTACTGGCATGTTTTGCTCTCTGTAATGACGATGAATTCGCGAAAACTCTTCTGTATCATGAAGTCCCGCAATACTATACATGGGCAAATAATAAATTCACTGGAAGGAGGCGCGGTGAAGATGTAGTTGGACATCCGGGGATAAAAAAGATGCCGCTTTAGGTAGAGTCTACGGGATACATCCATCCCAATCAGTGTTTTTATCTTAGGATTCTACTGCACCACGTACGCGGTCCGACCTCATTTGCATACCTTAAAACTGTAAACGGTATTGTCAAAGAGACGTATCAAGCAGCTTACCGTGACCGAGGTATACTTGAAAACGATGACCATTGGGGTAACACTTTAAGCGAAGCTTCGTTATCACATTGTCCAAAAAAACTAAGGGAGTTATTCGTAGTCATACTTTTATTTTGTCAACCATCGGAACCATTGAAGTTATGGGATACTTTCAAAGATCAGTTCTGTGAAGATATTAGACATCGTATCAGACAACAAAATCAGGATAACACTTTACCCTTCACTGAAGTCATTTATAATGAAGGATTAATTGAAATAGAAAACAAACTTCCAGAACTAAACGACAAAAATTTAAGTGATTTTGGATTACCTTCTCCCGTTCGTACCCAGAATAATACTATTGACACAATGGTACAACAGTATAACAGAAATGATCTAACAGCGTTTGTTAATGAAAATGTGCCAAAATTAGTACCAGATCAAAGACATGCTTCTGAGACTATTGTGGACAGCGTGAACAATAACATGGGGAGATTTTTTTTTTTGGACGCACCAGGAGGCACCGGAAAGACTTTTCTCGCAAATTTGATACTTGCTAAGATACGGCAATCAGGGAAGATAGCGATTCCAGTTGCTTCGTCAAGAATTGCTGCAACTCTCTTGAACGAAGGAAAAACTGCTCACTCTACGTTTAAACTCCCACTATCCGTATCTTTAGATCAACGGTCTACGTGCTCTATTCGGAAAAATGGGCCTCTTGGTAAGTTGCTGCAAGACGCGTCGTTGGTAATATGGGATGAATGCACCATGAGTCATAGAGCTCATGTGGAGGCCGTGGACCGTACTTTAAAAGACCTCTGAAGCTCTGCTAATGTCATGGGTGGTATCACTTTTGTATTTGCTGGATTTGATTTCCGATTTCCGACAAACGCTTCCAGTCGTCAACAGAGGTACGCGAGCAGATATTTTGAAGACATGTTTAAAATCGTCTCACCTTTGGACATCTGTTCAACATTTGAATTTGCGCACCAATATGAGAGCTCATCTACATGGAAATACGCATAGCAGTTTTCCACAACAGCTGCTGAAACTTGGAGAAGGAATTTTTCCATCTTTAAATTTGGGCACCGATTATGCGGTTACTTTGGATGAGTCTCTAGGCCAAATAGTGCATCATTTAGATAGTCTGATAGATGCTATATATCCTGACATCGAAAACTTACATCAAAATTATTTTCGTTGGCTGTGTTGTAGAGCAATAGTTTCTCCCAGGAATGAAACAGTCAACGAAATAAACAATTTAATTATGCAGAAAGTACCGGGTGAAGTTAAGTGCTATAAATCCATAGACACCGTCACTAACATCGAGGACGCTGTGCACTACCCCCAGGAATTTTTAAATTCTCTGAACCCCGCTGGGCTACCACCTCATGAACTGTCGTTAAAAGTTGGCACGCCGATAATGCTTCTCAGAAATTTAAGCCCCCCCAACATGTGTAATGGCACGAGACTGCTTATAAAGGAGCTAAAAGATAATTTAACAGTAGCGAAGATTATCACCGGCCCTGCAGCTGGTGAATTAGCTCATATACCAAGAATACCCATGATCCCTACTGATTTGCCTATACCCTTCAAAAGGCTCCAATTTCCAGTAAAAATTTCTTTCGCACTAACGATAAACAAATCCCAGGGCCAAACATTCAAATTAGTAGGAATTGATTTACGAAAAGAATGTTTTACGCATGGGCAACTTTACGTTGCCCTATCACGGGTCCGCGCTCCCGACCATCAGTATATTTTGTTACCTGAAAATAATTTAACGTCAAATGTTGTTTATAGAGAAGCTCTACAATAATCGCTTTAGTTATCTATCCTAAAACAACGGGTTGCGCTCCGGGACTGCCGGCAGAAGTGAAAACTTAGTATTAATTACATTTAAATATTTTCATCATTAACAACTTTAACATACACAGAAAGACAATCTGTGCAGCCTGCGGATAATGACTGCGTCGTCGATGTTACTGTCGGTGTCTGTGAATTGACCTGGGAATCATTTTGCTGACCGTGTCTTTCCTGGGTAGGCTTTTTGCAGCGGTAACCGACATCCACGCGGGCGGAGCCGCGGGCGACCGCTAGTCGTAAATAAATACGTCGCGTTGCATTTGGGGGAGGCGGAGGTAGCGTTTCAAAGGCCCACAGGCCGGAACAACCTAGCCTTAATTCTTATTCAAATAAATAGATTTATTAACAATGGTATTTATCTAGCAGTAAATATACTTTCTAATGAATTCGAATCGAACAATTAATTTCGAAGTTATCACGAATATAACAATGCAATACGTGAAAACTTTTAGAACTGAACTATACATACCTAAAAGACTTTGTTTTACCTTCCCCCAAACGCTCACAAAATGCGTAGACTTCTCCCGCTCCACCCAGAGCGGGAGAAGTTATTTGATGATTTCCCATCCAAAAAAAAACCCCGCGCTTGGTGCTCAAGGTGCTCCCCCGACTTCGACCATCGAACGTTGAACAAGATGAACCCGTGCAACATTTTTTTTGGAAATTATATCAGCACGAGATTTAAGTTTTGTAATTTTTTTTTCATTACCATTCGTAACTTTAAAGAGAAAATTACTTACTGTGTTGTTGTATTTTTGATACCAACATAATCATAATCGAGTTCAAGTAGTTACAAAATATTAAATACCTTGGTTAATTTACCTTAGTTAATAAGGAAGTAAATCTAAAGAAAGTGCAAAAATATCATTACCGTTCCTATCATTACCACAATTTACCATCCACTTTTTATAGAAATGGTAATGATCATACAGTTATGGTAATGATGTTACACTTATGGAAATGATCTTAAAATTATGGCAATGATTATAAAAATATGGTAATAAATTTAAGTGGGTAAGAGGTTAAGTTTGTAAATCACTATGTATCGATATAACTTCTTTACTATTAGCTACATTTATACTAGTCTAATCTGATCATGAATGTAGAATGTTGTTTTTTTGTTAAATGTTTATGTGTACCTATTAGGTTTAGTCGAAGAATAATTATGATTCTAATAATTAGCAATTTATTTATTTATTTATTTAATACTTTACGCACAGAAATGTACAGAGGCGGACTTAATGCCATAGGCATTTTCTACCAGTCGACCTTTGGGCGATGCAGAGACAAACAGTGGTAGGTGCTATCAAATAAGTGGTGTTTTTAATAGCAATGTTACCTAAAATAACTTAATTTCACTAATGTATCGTTATTCGAGTAGAAAAATTGTTTTTTTCTATAAAACCTCAATCTGAAACAATTGTTTTGTTATTGAAATCTTCATTACCAGTTTTAATTTTTCATTACGATTATAACAAATAATTACCAGATTTACCGTACCTAGGAAAACTTTTAGGTCCGTATCTCCGCTTGTTTTGCGATAACATACAAAATGCACGAAATACGAGAAACACCCTTGAAAGCGAAGCATTGTAATGATTCTTTATAGCAATTTACATTTCATTCTTATTTTCTTTCTTTTTTACCCGACTGCGAAATGGTTATATTTTCCATTTTTATTTCCTCCATCCAATATGGTTTTTTTTTTGGGTGGGAAATCATCAAATAACTTCTTCCGCTCTGAGTGGAGCGGGAGGGCGTGTCAGACGTTACTGACTAAAACCCACCCGTGTTCCCTCAGTTGCCTGTGTGCCAGGGGCCGCGGTATCTCTTTCGAACAACCCGCACCCCTGGCAGGCATCGGCCCTTGCGGGCCCCATCAGTTGCTGCTGACATCTCTTTGAGGCGCGCGTGGAACACAACGCGCCATCGACCCGGGCTTGGTCCTTACCGGACAGCGAGCTACCCATTACTCGCCGTCCGCAAGCCCGTGCCTACGGTGGCCGGGAATCAGCCTGGGATTCCCGACGCCCAGGGCGTCCCCTGCGAAGGCCACGGCTGTGAGGGCGCATGTACTGCATCTCCCTCACGTGCGCCGCCTCCTTGTTTGCGAGCATAACTGCTTCGCTGAAGGAGGCGACTGCTAGCCATGCACTCTCGCTCCGTACCATGGCCTGGACCAGGGCCGGACGCGAGAGATCGCCGCTGCCGATCACCTCCACGAGGACACGGCGGTGCTCCGCCCAAGCCGGACAGACCTCCACCGTATGCTCCACCGTGTCCTCAGGGCGATCTTCGCAATGGAAACACCCGGGCGTTTCCTCCCGCCCTATCCGAAACAGGAACCTCCCGAAACAGCCATGTCCGGTGAGGACCTATGTCAGGCGGAAGGTGAGGACGCTCTGCCGCCTCTCAAGCCACTCCTCAAAGAGGGGACTTACCGCCGCAATCGTGGCGTGCCCACCAAGACAATCGCACTTTCCATGTCGCCTTCGGCGGACAGAGATCCTGCCGGAGCTCTGTCCGCCGTGCCAATATGGTTAAGTAAATGAAATATTAGCAGTGAAAGATTGTATTACTGTGTCTCCATTAATAAAATCTTATTCTATTTCTGAAAGCTTGTGTCAGTGAGTAGGTATGTACATTATATGTTTGTTACTTCATGCGAAATCTAATTGACCGATTGCGATGAAACTTGATAGGTACATAAGTGTTCCCTATAGCTGTTACTTTTTATCCCGATATGCCCACGGAATCGAAACCTACGCGGGTGAAACCGCGGGGCGTAGCTAGTGTGGTATAAATGTGAGTTAAGAGTGAAATGTAATAGTATAATATGTATGCTCCTTTACTTATGTAAGTAGGTAGGCACACTCCTTTATAATTGATCATATATGCTGATGGGACTTACTAGATAATGGGCAGCAGCATTCTCTATGCATTTGACCACCATACTACGATCGCCAACCCGCTTGCCAAGCGTGGCGATTATGGCAAATCCCCCGTTTTGGAGGAGGCTTATGTCCAGCAGTGGACATCTTTAGGCTGATATGTTGTATGTTGTTGTATACATGCTGAGTCTGCACAATATCATATGGATTATGGATTCACTAATTAAATAGTACTAAATAGATGTGGTTGTTTCCTTGAAACCCTTAGAAACCCCAACATTACATGGCGACCCTGCCACGGGTTTCAGCCAAGGGGATTGTTAGTAGTTTAAATAGAGTATCAGTTTTTCAGCAATTAATTACAGCATAACTACCTCGATGGTATAATGTGTCGGTCAAGGAAGAGGTTTTCCTCAGCCAAAACGCGGTTGGAGGCAACAATGACAATGACAGTCTCTCACAAGGATGGCATACAGCTGGGACATTCTTTGTACACTTTAATTTACCTTTGTGAAGAGAAAATAAATGATAAATTATTATTATTATAATGACGCCACGTTAAAAGAAATCGGAAGCCACGTGGAACGGCTTAGCATTGTCACCTACATTGTTCTGGCCATTATTGGGATTATTGCAGTTTATATTTGCCTGCGGATGTACAGGAGCTGCCACCGTACAGGATGTACAGGATCCAGCAGGATAACTCCCAGATCTCGTACTACATCTACCTGGCATAAGTTCACTCCGTTTATTTGGTACCTACGCCGAATTCACTATATTTACTTACCTGGTGAATTGTCTGTGGCTACATTTCGAACTATTCAACGAGATTTGATTATGATAATACACCGCAATACACAGCTATAGGTAAGCATATGTAGCGTTATCAAACGGGAGCGTTACGAAACCCATTTATTTGGCTTAAATTAATAAATGTAGAGCTTGTAAACTCGAAGTTTAGTAATTAAATTAACATTTTAAGTATTATTATGGGCTCCCCCCTAAAAAGGAACACCGACCGGGTTAGTTAACTAGGGTTTTTGAGTTGGGAACATTGCAGTTCAATTAACTAAACATAAAATAGCATTGCAATGTCTGTAAATGTGCATATGTAATCCGACCAAAAATGAATGTACAAATAATGAAAAGAAATATTACCGATTATCAATTTCACATTACATTACGATACATAATACGTTCTCGTCTTTTAATTTTATATAGTGGTGTGGTGGCCATCTACAATACCACATACGAACTTTGAAACACCAAACTTGAGAAACACAAAAAGTGAAGTGGCGCCATCTACAATGCCAAATGCTAACTACACAAGACCTGAAGTTACACCATAGCTACATCGCGCAAGCAGAGTTTACCGCGCGATCCACAGATATACAACATCTCGACATCAACAGTCGGGCAGTTGCCCACCAGACACAACACCCGTCTGGTCGGAGGATCCTTCCTTTACTCTAGAGTATGAGTGAACTTTACACCCTGTTCCTCATACCTCTATACTGGTGACCCCGAGAAAGAACGTCAGCGCAGCCTTCGTGGAACAACCTTAGCGTGACGTCATTATTCCTCAAGCTTTCGAGCGGCGAGTCACACAGCCAGCCAGCACCCACGGCTTCAACAGGTATCCTGACCACCTGCATGCAGCGAACCGCATGCCCGGTCATCACCCACAGCCTCATCAACCTCAACCCGGCGCTGTGCCACATCCGACGCACTGGAGCACAACGCAGCGCCACCCCGACTCACTAGAAGAATCACCGCAGACAGTTCAGACCCACGGCGAATTATGCGACACCGGTTCCAACTCACTGGAACCACAACTGGCACTGGCAAGCAATTGTGATATGCACTGACTTCGCCCACTATCGACCTCCGGTCTCCGGACGGGAGTAATGTGGCGGCCATCTACAATGCCATAAGCGAACTATACAAAACCTGACGTCACATCATAGCTACATCGCGCAAGCAGAGTTTAACGCGCGATCCGCATATATACAACATCCCAACATCGATCGTCGGGTAGTTGCCCACCAGACACAACACCCGTCTGGTCGGAGGATTCTCCCTTTTCAATAGAGTTTGAGTGAACTTTACACCCTGTTCCTCATACCGCTATAGTGACATCGTGTTATTGATTGAATGTGGTTTCCATGGGGATTTAGTTTAAAGATTGACGAAAACGGCAGATAAGAAAAAATATGTTTTAAGTTTTTTTACAATTTGTTTTAATTTTATATGAGTTCCGCTTATAATATAGTACCGAATATTCACGTACTCCAACGAACAATAAACGATGTGAAATACGAGTACACAAAAAGTTATCAGGCGGTAGGTACCTCATAACGTCAATTTACTTGACATTATTAACACTAACCCCGAGTTTAGCCACCTAACTCTCCCACATCGGTGGGCTAAATATTTAAAAGTTTAACTCTAGGTTTACCTGTTACTCATGGTGGGAAATATGACCCATGAACGCGCAAATGGGCCCAAAAAAAAATAATACCACTCAATTTGTAAGTGGCACTACAAATTGCCATTCACGTCTTCTGACCCATTTGTTTATATTTTCATCACATACATTTTGAGCAGACCATATTTACATTATGGTCTTATCGCTAGATTGTAAGAACGGAATTGTGCAAGACACGATGACTTGCAGTTTACAAGGAGCAACATGAAAATAAATACAAATAATAAAGATAATGCCACAATTTGATAAGCAGGTAGGTACGTTAAAAATATATATAACAAGCTACCGGTTTCTCTTGTGGACGCTACTTAGTCTTCACCAGAGAGTTTTTTAAATAACTGATCAGAATCATTTACTGACTTCATGGTAACCGGTGGTGCGTCGATTTCCCTGCCACCCTGTATAGACAATGCTTGAGCAACTTACAAGTGGGCCCCTAGTCCTGATATTTTGGGTTCTCCCTTAAACTCGCTGACAGACCTTTAGTGTTTCCCTTCTGAAGCATTACTATAACTAAGCAGGTATCAATGTCATCTCTGTCAGTCTGTAACGCGACAAATAACCCAAGCGAAACACCATCATATCCCTTGCATTTTCCCAACTATTTATGTCGGCTTTCAATCCTACCGGATGGAGCTGAATACCAGTATTTTGTAATAATATCTCACCATAAACATTTTCATATAAAATGTTGCCAAGACGAGACCATATGATTCGCACTGTCAAAAAGTTATCAGATCTCATAAAGAGCCAAGCTCCTAACTCTACACCCCCTAACTCTAGAAGGCCTAACTTCACATACTCTACACCTTAGTCAAAATTTATGTGGCTTTGCCATTTCGCTACATTCACATGGGCGTAAGGTGAATGTATCCACTGTTCATTACTTTTCTGATAAACAATAGTTCTTGTAGTAACGAAACGGCCAAATCACATAATTTGACTGTTTGTGTACTAACTTACATACTAAATTTGAGCTTTCTAGGACATTAAGTAGTACTCTAAGAATTTTGATGGTCATCAGTGAGTCGGTGACGAAACCAGGGTTTTTAACCGATTTCAAAAAAAGGAGGAGGTTCTCATTTCGTCTGTATGTTTTTTTTTATGTTTCTTACCGCAGAACTTTCGACTGGGTGAACCGATTTTGATGATTCTTTTTTATTTGAATGCTGGTACTTCCCGTGTGATGTCATCTAGATCTGATTATGCGTTTCGCAGACAGACACTGGTACTCTTCAAAAAATAACAGTAAAGCACCCGCGATTACAGCTATCGCATCAATGTTCATTGTTTTGATCCCAAGGATGATGAAATTTCGAATTAGTGAGGTAGGTACTATAACTAAAAGGTGAAAAATAAAAACTTTTACCAAAAAAAACAACCGACTTCCGAAAAAACACTACAAAGTGAAACATAACTTTAATTTCGGAAGGCAGTGACAAAAAATTAAAAAAATACATATCCAAAGTCACCGACTTCCGAAATTAAAGTTATTTTTCAATTTAATAGTGTTTTTTCGGAAGTCGGTTGTTTTTTTTTTAGATATTATTTTTTGGTTATTTTTTTTTTAGGTATGATTTAAACCATTGAGTCTGTTTTTGAAATAAGAACCTAACTGAAAAACGAAATACAGCTCCTTTTACAAATCTGACAACTGAACTGAACATGAAAAGTTGGTAATGCAAAAACTGACTTAGAGTTTCAGGTTAGAACTATAGTTAGATCGCATTTTGTAATAAGACGGTATATGTTTAATTTTGTTTATCTTGTACAATCCAAACCCAAGTTATAAGGGTTCAAAAAAATGACGAAGCTCTTCGAGAAAAGGTAGGTAGTGCTTGCGCTCCACTTGGCTCGTCTTGACGGGGGCACTGCCGTGGCCCCAGATACCCTGGTGGTGGCCAGAGTTTCGGGGTTTTGACTACCCGTAATGACTGTCAAAAATCTCTTGAAGACAGCCAGGACCAGCGTCTTAACGACCTTTCCGAATCATGGAGGGGTGGGTCTCTGTAATTAAAGGTCCCATATCCACGGATGGACCTCGGCAAGCGTATTTAAACCTTAGATCGACCCGCGCGGCCGATATTTAGCCACGACCCCCAAGTGACCCAAGCGCAAAAATGAAAGAAAATTGTTACAATTTTGCAATAAGTAATTGATCACCCGGAGCTTACCTACTATCAGATCAAACCACAACACGGCCATAGTTATCAGCAAGCGCATTGGCCGATGAGCAGCCGATATTGACAGAATTAAGGATGATTTCCACCAAACAGCTCGCATCGCATCGGATCGGAAAAGATACGAACGGATGCGGCGACAGTCGATCACGTCAGGCAGGATGTCGATGCATACGATCGGCTCCGTACCGTCGCTTGCGAACGTATCCGTTTCTGTGCCTAGTCAAATAGTTTAATTCCTACTGTCTTGACGTGTTCTAATTTTTGAAAACGGCAGACGAACGAATGATGATAGCCGAAAGGATCCGGTCGGATACAACAACAGGGAACGGAGCCGATCAAAATCAAAATCAAAATATTTAATTTCACATAAACCTGCATGGGCGGGCACTTATGAAACTTCAAAAGCTAGGTACACGGCTCCAATTTTTCGCTTCCTATGGAGAAGAACCGGCAAGAAACTACACGGTTACTCTTTTAAAAATAATTGGCTTTTAGAATGTTTTCAAATTACAGTGATAATAGGTATGGGAGGACAGTGCAGGCCTGTCAATAAGTACCAAATACTTAGAGGAATGAAAATGAAGAATAAAAAATCGTCTACAAAGTAACAGCCTATATGGCCTACAACGTTTTCTCATTCAAATTATGTAAAAGAATGTATATAAATAAAATGAACTTATTTATAATATATATAAATAAAATGAACCAAGTGACATGATTTCCATGACAATCACTAATAAATAGTCGTTATTACAATTGATATATAATGTCAAATAATTACGAGTTACGTCAGACATTGTAAAAAATAAAAAGAATAAGTATTTATAATTTGGGTGTAGTTAATAGACTTTCACATAGTTATGTTATTAATGAGGTACCAAAGAAGCGACATGTGCAGAAGTAATAAATGCCAAACTTCCCTGTCTTCAACGTAGTCTTTTATCTTATAATATGTTTTTTTGATAAGGACGCGTTTGATGTGAGTTGTAAACTTTCCATCGCTAAGTTCTGTAACCGACTTTGGCAACTTGTTATAGAACGGATACTGTTTATTAGAACTGACTTGCTAGTTTTAGTTAATCTAAATTTTGGAATCACAATTTCATCTTTACTACGTGTATTTAGATTATGGAATTCGCATCTTTTTTTTGAAAGACTTATGTTTTTGCGAACATACAAGATATTTTCTAGGGTATAAAAAGAGGGTAGAGTTAGTATATCAATTTCGTTGAATTTGTTTCTAATAGACTCGCGAGGTCCCATTTTATAGATTGCGCGGATTGCCCTCTTTTGTAAAATGAAAACTGAATCTACGTTAGCTGCCGATCCCCACAGCAGAACGCCATAAGACATAATACTGTGAAAATAAGCAAAGTATACTAACCTAGCTGTGGCTACATCAGTCAACTGCCTTATTTTTCTTACTGCGTAAGCAGCTGAGCTTAATCTACTTGAGAGAGCTCTAATGTTGCCCACATTGCAATTTTAAATCTAAAATAATTCCTAGAAATACAGTTTCCGAAATAGCATCTAGTTTCTTGCCATCGAGTTTTAAATTTAGCCCTACTTGGGGTACATTTGGTAATGAGAACTTAAGACATTTAGTTTTGTTCGCGTAGAAGATTATTAGCCGCAAAACATTTTGAAAGAACAGCTAGACTATCATTAATATGTAAGACATCCGTATCTTTTCTATTTATTCTAAAAATAAGAGAAGTGTCATCAGCTAATAAAATTATATCCGAGAAGTTTGCCATCAGGTAAGGAAGGTCATTAAAATAAACTTAAAATAAAAAAAGGGCCAAGAATTGAACCTTGAGGCACGCCCATCTTAACTAGAGACCCCGAGTACGTCACCCCGTTAACGTTTACTTTTTGCTGCCTGTTTGATAAATAGGAAAGTACAAGTTTAGCTTGTCCATGAATTCCGTAGTGGTGTAATTTACAGATCAGTGTATTGTGGTCAAAGCAGTCACACGCTTTTGAGAGGTCACAGAAAATGCCAATTGCATCCTGGGACTTCTCCCAGGAATCCGAGATGTGACTGATGAGTTTCACTCCCGCGTCAGTCGTCGACACCTACCTTTCTTGAAACCAAACTGTCGACTATGTAAAATCTCATGTGAGTTAAAATGTGACCACATCTGGTCTTGCATGATTTTTACATAAATTTCGCTGGAAAAATGCTGGAAGCACAGATATAGGTCTATAATTGGAGGGATCACTCTTACTACCCGATTTGAAAATTAGTACTACTTTACTATGTTTCATTAAATCAGGAAGCGTACCGCTGTATATTTCTGTTAGGACAGGGGCAATTGGGAAATCCCCCATAAGTCTTCAGTGTTTTATATGTTAAGACTTTTAAATGCTGTTTTAAATGTGGCAATAGAAATGGGTTTGAATTCAAAACTTGGAATGCCTTTACTGAAGTTTTCTTTAAGAAGAGATTCAGCTAATACAGATGACTAGGCTCCCCTAGTCATCTGTATTAGATTTCGTAACCTCTATTGAGATGTTGGTAAAGAAATTTTCTAGAGTCTCTCTCTCTCTCTTTTCTAGAATCTTCAGCAACTTTTAACTTACCTGAAATGATTTCACTATAATTTTTAACTCATTCTGTTGCTCTCGCTCATCTCGCTGTTTTGCGTTTCCAGTTTCTTGGTTAGTAACCTGCCACACGGCTTTTATTTTATTTTTAGAAATACAAATTTTGTTACTTTTTCATTTAGATTTAGCTTGAGCGCAGACTCTTTTGAATATCTTAGAATAGTTTCTTACATAATTATGAAGGGCCTGATCAGAATTCAATGATTTTTCGTGATGCAAATGATATAAGATGTTTCTCCTTTTTTAATGCCATCAGTGGCCCATTCGCTAAATTTTGGTTTAGTAGTGATTGTAACTTTTTTACAGGATATGCTTTATTGAATTCTTGGCATACTGTAGAAAAAAATGTACCATAGTTTATATTGGGGTCTTGTGAATCAAAACTGGCTGCTGAGATATTGCTAAGAACATTAGTATTAAACGTTTTCAATTTATTTTTAGTCAGAGGCCTGATCGTGCGTCGCAGCATACTTTCGGCTACGATCGCGTGTCGAGGAAGACGCCCGCGGTCAACTTGCGCGATTTGGTAATATAGACTTTAAACACAGTGTAGACGACTTAATATCGTTTAAAGATTGTAAAATCCATTCCGATCTGATGCGATGCAAGCTGTTTGGTGGAAATTATCCTTTATAGTAATAATAACAATAAGATTTATATAATTATTTAATCGTTATCAGGCAGAAGTGGTTGTCACACTGATACGAGATAAACACGAATTAATTCCTGACTTTACGCGTTGTCATGATGATTTGCATTATGGCCGATCGATCGAGATCGCAATTTCATACTTGATAGCTGCACTTTTATTGGCTTGTAGCTAAGTAATTACAGCCGTACTGGTCAATCGAAGGTTAAGGCTACGATTGCCGCGGTTGGTTCGTGGTTGGCTGGCCAGCTTTACATCTACAGGATAAGATTTTATCCAGTGCCATTAATTCAGCATATCATTCTAGACCCCTAGCGCAGAAATTTTTAGTCGGTAATAAAAAAATATCAGCTTTTCCATACATTTTGACCGCGTAAGTATTGCACTTTTCTGTAATAAAATAAAATAAAACAAGACCCCGTCGTGCCCCCGGAGCCGTTGGTCCCGCCTGTCATTCGTGGACCTTTGACAGTCGTTACGGGTCGTCAGAAGCCCGAAAGTCTGACAACCAGTCTTACCGGGGTATCGTATTACTCAGTAACTGGGTTGTGGAGGTCAGATAGGCAGTCGCTCCATCTAAAATACTGGTATTCAGTTGCATCTGGTTAGACTGGAAGCCGACCCCATCATAGTTGGAAAAAAGCTTTGCAGATGATGATGTTTACATTCGCATGGATCCATACTCATTCTGGAAACCTTGCCTGGTGCAGTTACTTCAATATTAGGTGCAAAAGGGCATTTTAAACATGACAGGTTGGAGATACCTACAGTCATGCTTTTCGGACCCGCTGGTGTCACTAATTCACTTTTTGTCACTATACACCATTTTCAAGGCTGATGTTTAAGAATTTTTCAACATACGTAATATATAGGTACAATATGTAACATAATTAACGCAAGACCTCATAAACCCCAAAAAAAGCCTAGGTATATGAAAACTCACTGAAAACGATTCAGTAGTCAATTATGAACAAAGTAGACTTGCGCTTATTTTGTTACACCTTGTATAAAAAGAAAATTATATAGATATACCTACAGACGAATTGTGAACCTCCTACCGAATGATTCTTTAACGACCTACAATCCTGTTACGACTGGGATACCGCTTATTAACACATTATATAAAAAAATTAAATACATAGATAGGTATACAGACAATTTGAGAACCTCCATTAAAAAAGAGAGTATTATTTTTGTATTCGAAGTGAACTTTGATCAATATCTAAAATTAAACGATAAAAATTATTATTTCATATCTCGTGTAAAGTTATCTCTAATTGAAAAACAAGTATGCATAGGCATTTATGTATGTAAAGGATTTAAGAACGGATTATGAACATTACACAAGGACACCTTGCTTGAGGCACTCGTGTTTTAAAATACTGTAAGTGTGGAGCCATTTTGTTTTTTTTTTGGTTATTGTTTTTGGTAATGTTACAAATGTAGGTGGCGTAATTTTCGAAATATTTTGGACGTAGTAATACATTCATACACAAGTTTAAGTACCAACTTCTAAAACTTGAATTTACCTTTAATGGAATGTTGCTTTGTTTCTGACAGACTGTATAATTGTTCTCATAAACCCGACCACGAGACTCCTGGGTTGGGACCCCAATCGGGCAAAAAATTAAGTAGGTAGATAATAAAAACTTTAAAAAAATATTGAACCGTTGAAAAGAAGAAACTGAAAAGCTGAACATTTTAGACATATTAAGACATATTTGAATTTTAGACATAGCTAGATTAAAAACATTTTAGTCTAGCTATGTTCTTAAATTAAGAACTAGGTACGTATGTGTGTCAAGTTTCAATATAATCGTTTGTTAAGTGAAAATTGGGTAGGTGGAAAATCAATTAACCTCTTTTTTCTACATTTAGGGGTGGGTTTGTTTTTCAGTTTTAATTGGGACCAAATTCAAATTACACCTTTTCTAAAAAAAAAATTCTTTAATTTCGGAAATCGGTAACTTTGGATATATATGTTTTTGACAAAAAATAAAAAACATATCCAAAGTCACCGATTTCCGAAATTAAAGTTATTTTCCACTTTGCGGTGTTTTTTCGGAAGTCAGTTGTAATTTTTTTTTTTTCGTAACCGACTTCAAAAAAGGAGGAGGTTCTCAATACGACTGTACGTTTTTTTTAAATGTTTGTTACCTCATAACTTTCGACTGGAACCGATTTTGATGATTCTTTTTTATTTGAAAGCTCGTGCTTCCCGTGTGGTCCCTTTTCAATTTCATATAGATCTGATTATGCGTTTCGGAGACAGACAACGGAACTCTTAAAAAAATAAAAGCAAATCAACCGCGATTGCTGCTATCGCATAAACATGCATTGTTTTGACCCCAAGGATGATCAAATTTCGAATTAGTGGGGTAAGTACTGTAAATAAAAAGTGAAAAAAAAAACAACCGACTTCCGAAAAGTGTGCATACGAAAAGTACTGTAAATTCATAAAAGGCGATCAAATTTATCAAAATGGCTGCCATTTGGGTTGGATTTGGGTTCCGACCCCACACGTAGATAATTTTATTGATAAAATTGGGCAAACTACCACGAAATTCTCAGCAGCAGCCTGGAGTAAGGAAGCAAACAGTGTGACACCGACCCTGTATCTTGGAACGCGCGTAAGACCATCGGGTTGGTTCTGCGCCTGGGGTCTAAGTACCCTTCAAGCACGCAGTCCGTCGTTTCGGCCGAAATAACGGGCGCTTCCTACTCCGTTTCACTAAAAATGAATGACAAATTGATTTGACAGTTGTCCCTACTCGCGTTTCGTTTTTGCCCGACCGAAAAATTTCATTTGAAACTTGTTTTGACGAATCTACTACTTTCGGACGAGCCCGCATCTTTATTGTTGAACTTGGAGTACGACTTGTAGACCCTTGATCGCTTCCCGGCTGCGCAGGATTGCCGTCCCATCGTACTATGAGCGAGAGAGAAGAAACAGTGTACTTCTACTGTTTGAACAGGTGCTTGTGCAATATAATATCTCTTGCAAACTTGGGTAGTCTCCGTTTCTGAGATTGGCTGACCGAATTTTGATCTAACGATCAAAATTTGTTCAGTCAGATATTTATAGGGTGTAACAAATAGACATTACATCTTCTAAACTGTAAGTAAATTGATTTCAGAAGTAAAAAACAACAATCATGACGAGACGCGCTTTCGATGCAGTGCACTGGTATATTGCTGAGGTAGGGTCCCGTGTGGTAGCGAAGACTGGGATCCCTTCAGACAGACACCACATCGGAAAGCTCATACTAGACAGCTTGCAAGAAGACCGCGATTTTGTTATGCAGGTATTTACTTTTTTACATTTACTTTCTTAACGTGACACCTTTGCGTCTGAATATAAATACGGACAGTACCGAAACTACGAACAAACGGTCAAAACAGTACACTCACACGGACGCGCGCATCTACGAGACATCTCAACGAAGGTTGCAGTGCTCTGAGTCATCTCTCAGTGTCGAGTGCCGTGTCGAGACGAGTGGGCGCGTTATGCGTTTATCTCTTGCGCCACGGACCACCAGCGATGTTTTCAATAAACTTTTGTACGTAATTATATCAACAAACAGGCATTGTTTCTATATTGTCCATATTTATACTGTGATTGCGTCTTTCTATGATTTCTTTACTAGGTCAAGTCTCAAGTACTTAGTTTTTTTTTTGCTGGGGGGAAATCATCAAATGACTTCTCCCGCTCTGGGTGGAGCAGGAGGGCGTGTCAGACTTTTACTGACTAAAACCCACCCATGTTCCCTCAGCTGCCCGTGTGCCAGGGGCCACGGTATCTCTTTCGAACAACCCGCACCCCTGGCAGGCATCAGCCCTTGCGGGCCCTACCAATTGTTGCTGACATCTCTGACGGTGCGCGTGGAACACAACGCGCCGTCGACCCTGGCATTTTTTTTTTTGTTTAACGTGGAGAATTGCCTACTGCGCTACCACGGGGAGATAGCGCAGTTATGTGGGACTGTAACCCACTAAAACTCCACGGTGTCCTCCAGTGCCGCTTGAGGCGGGAACACGGAAACGCGCAAGCCATCCGCGAACCCACCGCGGCTGTCCGCTACCGGACCGGAGGGGAATAACCCCTATCACCGGCGCACCAGGACACATGGCACGCCATGATCACTCCAGGAACCAAATAGCATAAGGGCCCCAGACGACCCCATGTCTGGCACCCTTGGTCCCCCTGCGACGGGTCGGCACAGTGGCCCCGCCGCCTATCACTTTTTGGCCGCAGGGGATAGGCAGAGCGGCCAACGTTATACCGACACTCCTCTTCCCCTGCGGCCCCACCGCGTCCGCCATCAAACGGTGGCGGCCCCGCCCAGGCCACGGAAGGGAAGAGCGCTACTCAGAAGTACCGGCACTCCTCCTCCGCCGCAGCCTGTAACCCTCAGCCGCGATGCCTCCCATTCGACATCGCGGCCCGCCTCAGTTGCGATGCACCTCACCGCAACCTACTTTTTGGCCGCTACGTCGTCGGCTTGGAGGCAAAAGCCCTGACGAGCGGCCCAACCTTGTGGTTCCTCTTCGCTTCACCGTGGGAGGGTGACCACGGTTACTGAGCCCCCCCGCAACGACAATGCGGGAACCCCACTGGGGGGGAAGTACTTAGTAAGGTTAAGTTGATCCTCTAACAAAGCTCTTGGTTTCCACTTGACCAACCATTGTTCTCATAATGACCAATGAGGTGTTCTGTGATGCTTGTGTTAGGATCTGTCTTGGCACCCAGGATCGATTGATCTGTGTGCTACAAATTGCGGAACAAAACATATTTGTTACAACGGCCCTTTCACAACTTCTTCCAAAACAAAGAAACGTGTACAAATCCTTAGTTTTGTGTTCTGTGCAAGTAGACAATAGACGGCTTATTAGTCGACCAAGTCCAGCCATTCGAGTTATCATGACTTTCAAACCATTCAGATAAACGATACATGGCGAAAGGAGATCAGCTGGGTTTTGGGCCCAAATTAATATGAAACGTGACTAATCTCCTTTAAAAATTTTGGTAGGTAGTACAAAATTATCCTAGTATTTATGAAATACGCATACATTCAACCCGAATTTCTCACAGATCGATGGAGGAGCAGGCAAATCTGAAACCAATGGCTTAGTTTTAGACAGAAGCATTCGATGTGCCGTTTCTCTCACGAACTTGGGACTGAAGAAAGGTGACGTCATGGTGCTGATGGGACCGAACCACATCGATTTCTGCATACCCCACTACGCAGCGCTGTATCTCGGGATCATGATTGCATCTATTGATGTTACTTTGGGAGCCAGTAAGTTTATTTTTTTCCGTGTCGATTAGGGCATTACAGATATTTTTTCCAATGTTTGAATAGCCAGCACAAGGGAAGCTCTCCTTCTGTTGCATTTCTTGCTTTATTATGATTGTTATAGAAGAGACAAAGGCTTATCACATTTTGTCAATAATCCACCATTATTCTAGTGCTTTTAAGTGGATTGTGAATGTCAAATCAGTAACCTAAACGAATGTATCTTGACAATATTTTCCTTCACCATCCAAAATCCAAAGAGGCTTAAGATATTTAAATGTATTTTTTTTTATTCAAGAATATTCCAGAACGTACCTACGTATAAAATTCCATATTCCTGCCATATCAACAATATAAAATGTTAACATTTCAGATGAATTGAAAGAATTATTCCATACGAACCACCCGAATATAATATTCTGTCAAAGCGAAAAGATAACAGATATCCAGAAGGCCCTAGAACTGTCCAACGTAGATGCAAAAATTGTTATCTTTGACAAGGATGGCAAACACACTACATTAGAGGACCTGCTGCAAAATGTAGATGAGAAATCAAACACAAATTTTAAGTGAGTAACTTTTGATACTTATCAAATGTTAACAGGTCACGATCGATTAAATCGAGCAAACCTGTAAAAGCGATATCTTTCAAAACGAGCAAACCTCTAGGCACCTTTTCTGCAATGACATTAAACAAGACTGTTAAACGTTTAGGGATTAAATTAATCTTTATTTACATCCAGACCTACAGATCTGAATCCTGTGGACACCGTAGCGTACTTGACATCAACAAGTGGCACCACAGGCGTGCCAAAAACGGCCATGCTTACACACAAGAACTTGGCTATGGCAACGTCTTATATGTGGTAAGTATTTGTAAAAAGTAAGATTTCTCCAAAAGGAAGGGTAATGCAAAAGAACTTAAATAGATTTAAAAAAGAGGAAATCTTTGTGTTTACGTCATGTTATTTATTTGCCTCTTTTCAGGGCAAATTTCTCTAAGTTCCCAACGCCAACAAGGATGGCGATAGTGACAGCACCAGCACAGTGGTTGTCAGCTGGCTTCCACTATCTCTTCTCTCCGATCCTGAAGTATACGCGGCTGCAGACATCATCACCTCTCACTCCGGAACATTTCGCGGAACTAGTTAATAAATTTAAGGTAGGTTGCAATTCACTGATGAACGGGATTCTTGTTAGCGATACTCAATGAAGGAAGACCGATAGGTTTTGGACTGATGTCCGTGTACCGGAAGGCGCAATGAGGTTAAGCCTCCCACAAGGTGGACTAATAACCTGAAGAGGGTCGTGGATATCCGTTGGATGCGAGAGGCGTGGGTCCGATTGATGTGGCGACACTATTGGGAGGCCTACGGCCAGCAGTGGACATGTATTGCCAAAAAAATAACATGCTCTTAGCGCAGTTTAATCACCGGCTGGACCTAAGTAAGATTTTAGTCACAGTCTATGTTTTGGAATGGACAACTAGCTTCAACTTTCCGACTAACTGATCGACTTTTTGTCAATCGAAATGTGCCTGTAAATGGTTTAATTGAAATAAAAACTTTGAGTTTGACTTTAAAACATTCAACGTAATTTCATAAAGCCTGATCGATTCCTCGATTTGTTACTTCAATTTCAACAGTTCACTAGAGCGAGTGAAAGAAACTGAGGCTACTCAATTTCTTTCACTCGAGGCCACTCGCCCTGGGTCAGTACATTTGATGTAAGTAGGTAGGGTATTGTTGACGATGATTAGCCAGTAAGTAGGTACGTTGATATTGTTCTCATACACCAAAAGTGATTTCTTATTCCCACAGCCTACCTACATAGCTACTAGCCCTACAATGATGACAACTATGATGACAAGTGCTAAATGTGACTTCACCTGCTTTGAATTCGTCGTGTTAGGTGGCAGCGCCGTTACAACAGAAGTCGTCGGTGAAGTTAAGGTAATTGTTTATCTTCTCTAGTATTATAAATCTATTCAGTTATCGACTATGTTCCTTAGATTTTTTATCCCTGGGGTTCCTTTTGCACGCTACCTGCCTAGATTGGCCGTGATCGAACGAAGATGGACAAGTGTGCCTGTTGGTGCAACTTGGGAGAGGCCTATGTGTAGCAGAGGATTGCAATCGGCTGAGTTGATTGATTGATCGATCCTGACACAATTGTAATAAGGTTGCAGTTTGCTTAGTTATGTAAAAAACACGGTTTTCGTCTTGTATAATTCTGTCTCTTTCTCATGGCAAGACCCCTGGAGGTTCAGTCGATTATTTATTATTTCTGTTTTCCAGCAAATTGCGAAAACAGATGACGTGTACGGTATGTACGGCCTGAGTGAATTGAGTGGGCTTGCTTTTCAACACGACTTCCCACCGGCACCGGGGTCCTGCGGTAGACCAATTGGCTGTATTGAAGTGAAAGTAAGTATTTAATAACTATCAAGGGATGCCCTGACTTCATTGGCAATGTTCTCCAGAACAGACAGGTGTCATCACTTGCAACCGGCGTGGCAGCGTGCTTGTATGAGTAGATGTTTGAACGTGGATGCAGCAAGTGAAGGATGGTATGTAAGAATCATGGTGACGTTCTGCTGTGCTAATCTCTAATACCCTATCAAGACTTTGTACCCTACGATGAAGTTGTCATCGAGACTGCCCTGAGATTGAACGAGCATGCAGCGCTGATTCAAACAGTATTCACTAGTTATTGCGGTGATGCTTGGAGGGGCCTCGTTCTGCTTTGGATGTCTTTCTGCTAAGGAAATGACGATGAATGTACTGTGGACAAGCTCTACAATACCATTTTTTTAGAAAACTTCGTCAAAGACGATAATGATGTTCACACATTAAATGTTCTTTTTTTGTTTCAGTTGGTGGATACTGAAACCAATAAAGATATCACTGAGCCTAATGCTTTGGGAGAATTATGGTTTAGAGGCCCAACTGTGTTCAAAGTAAGATTTTTCTTTATTTCTAAATGAACCTAACTATTGTTTGAGTAGTCGTTCACCCATCGAAAAATGCTAAATTTGGTGAAACAAGCTACGATCCAACAAGTCTGCAATAGAATTTCGGGGTCTGAAGTGATTATAATTATCTATCTATATACATACATAAATAAGTGTATGTTTGTAATGTCAAAATAACAGCTTTTAAATAAGGCGTACGAAAGTCTAAAGCCAGGTACATCTCAAAAAACAAAATTCTTAGAATATATCCCCTCTCTGTCTGTTTGTTCCGGCTACTCTCCGAAACAGCTACCGCTACTTTTAACGACATACTACGCGGCGAAGCCGCGAGCTGAAGCTAGTTAAAAACAAAGAAACTATATCACAAAAAGAAACACAAGTTTTATCTATATTTGGGCGTGGTAGGTTCTGATAAGCATGATGGACTAGGTTCTTATAAGAATTATGTCCAATCTCAAATTGCATTCAAATTCTGTACATTTTCAGGGATACCACAACAACCCAGATGTGACGAAGGAGACGATAACAGAAGACGGCTGGCTCAAGTCTGGTGACATCTTCTACAGGGATCACTCCTGGAATATGTTCTTTGTTGAACGATTCAAGTTATTGTTGAAGTACAGAAGTCATCAAGTACGTTACTTAAACCGTTGTTTAAGGACCCCTCAATACTCAAATGCCACTTAACTTCGTCGGGACTGAAACATTATAGTGACAGAAACCGATTGAAACTAAGGGGGAACTGCCAACGTAGGCCTCGAAATTCAAATTTACTTCTGCAATCTTTGGTAGATTGCAGTAGTAAATTAATAACATTTTAAAGAATTTTTTACCCATTCTTCTCCATAAAAATACCGTTTCATTTTCCCGTAAATATTGACTACTTATTTAAAATGGATGATTTTGCTTTAATCATGTTATCTGCCCTAATAAGGGGCGTGTTAAGGGTTTTATCCATTTATTCATTCAAATGATTTTTTTTGTTCCATTTGGTATGTTTCAGTTTTATTCGTTTTATATCCTGAACGAAATATGGTAATTGCAGGTGTCTCCAGTAGAAATCGAGGCGGTGATAATGAGACACCCTGGAGTATTCCACGTGGCAGTGACAGGTGTACCTGACAGAGAGTGTGGGGACCTAGTCGTGGCGTGCGTTGTTCCTAAACCTGGATGCAGCCCTAAAGCACAGGAGATCAAGGATCTGGTTAAAGGTAAGCGCTGCTAAGACCTCCCAATTGCTTGCAAAGGAACTATAGAAGTATGAAGAACAGAGTGTAAAATTTGTTCATCCTCCAAAGAAAAGGGAGGGTCCTCCGACCAGACAGTTATTGTATCTGATGGGCAACTGTCCGACGATTTATGTCGGGATGTTGTATACAGGATAAGTTTTTATCCGGTGCGAAAACTGTACCCATGAATTCAGCATATCATTCTAGACCCCCCAGCGCAGAAATTTTTCGTCAGTTATACAAAAAAAATCAACTGTTTCATAGAAAAGTGCAATACCTACGCGGTCAAAATGTATGGAACAGCTGATTTTTATTTAGTGTTCAAAATATCGAATGTTTGTTTGATCTAGCGTTCAACGCATCGCATATTCATTCTATCAAAATATCAATATACTGTATAGGTACTTTTATATAGAATACAAGAAAAACCCAAAAATTACTAATCCTTAAAGCACAGAAGATGGACCACGTTGCTTGATATATATTTGAACACTTTATGTATTGAGTGTACGATATATTGAATGTTCGATTTATTAACCATTCGATATTATGAACGTTCGAGTATTTAGAAGTTCGATTAAAGTGGTCGATCAATTGACATTCGATTATTTGGCATTCGATTTGGCACAGTACACCTCTAGCTGCGTACCTGTGTCAGCGTTTATTGTTCTACATTTTATAGGATTACTGGCACATATTTTTACTTTAGACTCTAGGATACCAACGCACCTGCGATGCCCTGCTATTACAGATGTCTATAGGCCGCAGTGACAACTCACCGCTAAAGAAGCCACCCCGTACCACTTACTGCCTGCTTCTTTGCCACCAAGTTGTATGAAGATAATGGAAGTTTTGGGCCATTATAATTTGAGAACGTCATTAAAAGCAGATATTAAAATAATAATGAAACTAGTGTTACTTACTCTCTAAAAGAGAAGATTTAGCATAATTAGCTTATAATGTTCTTAAGCATAATTAGCTTATAATGTTCTTACTGCTGGCACGGCCTGTGTGCCAGCAGTAAGAACATTATAAGTATATAACTTCTCTGTGAGAGGGAATTGGCCGCAATCCACCACGTGGGCCCAATGCGTGTTGGCAGATGTCACTTGTCTTCGAACTTTTGGATCTAAAACATGCCGGTTTCCTCACGATGTTTTCCTTCACCGTTTTGAGAGGAGTGGTGACGAAATAGTTTTCACAAAATAAAGCATCTGTCGGGGTTCGACCCTGCGAGCTACGTCGGTAAGTATTGGCTATTACCAATGACCAACCACTGCTCTAGAAAAGAGTAAACACAAGAGAGAAGACTTGGGGGAGGAAATAAACATGAAACAGAAATATAAAAGTAGTAATGACATTCGAATTCTCTTTCCAGACACGCTAACAGACTCCAAGCAACTAAGAGGGGGCGTGATCTTCATGAACGAGCTACCACAAACCAGCACATCTAAGATAAACAGGAAGAAACTTAGAGAATTGGTCCTTACTATGCCAAGAGAATAAAAGTCGAATAGCTAAGTTTTTTATATTAATGAAGATGGAATATAGCAATAAATTACTCATTTTTCAGTAGACATGTGTGTTTATTAAAACAATAGCTTCTTTGGTTTCCGCAGCATAGTTACATGATTTCTGTGAACAACTGGCTAGCTATTAGGCGGTACCGTAAGTGAAAGCAACTATCGCGCGAGTTTATATGGATACTAGCTTTTGCCTACGGCTCCTCCCACGTGGATGTCGGTTATCGCGTAAAAAAGTAGTCTATGTTCTTTTCCATATCCCAGGCCTTTAGGCATTACCTTTGTCAAATTTCAAGACGATCGGTGCAGCAGTTTAGGCGTGAAAGCGTAACAGACAGACAGAGTTACTTTCGCATTTATAATATTAAGTAGGGATAATGTAATGTAACTAGATATAAACTCAAACTCAAACTCAAACCATTTATTTCAAATAAACGAATTACAGGCACTTTTGAATTGTCAAGGTCGGTGAGTTAAAAAGATGAAGCTAGTTGCCCATTCCAAAGCGTAGATACCTATGAAGACGAACGGGCAAGAAACTCCATGGACACTCTTTTAAAATCATGGTATTGTTACAAAAAGTTGGTTACATTATTATGTTGAAATTATCAATGTGAGAACGACGTAAAAAGACGTGCACATTAAAGCGTTCGTAATTAAAACAAAAATAAAATAACAATTCAGAAATTAAAATAAGCCGTGGGAGCAAAGAGATGACCAGTCCCTACTGGCGGCGCCCGTTCACGAACTTGACGTATGGATCAGCACCATAAACCCCACTTGTTGAATAAGAGTGTCTACACGCGGGTCCGGGCATGCCTGAATTTGACTATACTTACGAGAAATCTTTCGTCTTTTGTTGGGCGGCGGTGATGATATATGCCCTCCTCATCCTACGAGGATGAAGAAGATGATGACGATGAGTCATTAGGTCTCGTATTTTTCGCGTACTTAACTTCATCCGAAGCTTCAACATTCGAGTTTTGCTCACCTCTAACACCTACCTGTACAATGTCGTCCTGATTCATCTTGAAAAACTAATTAACAACGTAAAAACCCGACACGCATACTTAATTGACACTGTGTGTTAATTTCATAGGATAAATGTATTTACCTAGTACGTTTTTTTAAGTTTTTAAAAATGTTCAATGTTTTAGCGGCAAAATTTACAAACGCTATGAAATTGACGGCTTCGCGCCAAGCGTCGGGATTCCTCATTAGAAAAGGACGCATGCTGGTGAGAGAAAGAGACAGGTTTAAAACCATGGATAATTCGAAAAATTTTAACCATAGATATCGATATAAAGGCAGATTTACATCAGCTTCTTCACGTAACAACACTGTGTGTTTTAGAAAACACTTAATATACTTACTATTGTTTGTAAATAACTGTTTTCAATTATTATTAACCGCTTGCTTAGGTACATTGTTATATTCTTCACCTATACAGTAGTTAAGTTTCGGACGTAGTTAGCCATTCATTTTTTTCTTTAGGATTAAAACATATTTACTTACGTTTCGAACGTAGTTAGTTACTCATTATGTCTTTTTTTTTCGAATCAAAAGACCAATTTGCACGGCAATACTTGATAAGTCACATAGGAAAAAGATCAAACCACTTCTGGGAGGTAGATTGAACCAGTTCTAAAATTAATATCACGGAGATGAAAATATCAATCATGTTAGGTTAGGTTAGGTCTTCAAACAATGATGATTAGGTGCGGGTTGTTCGAAAGAGATACCGCAGCCCCTGGTACACGGGCAACTGAAGGAACACGGGTGGGTTTTAGTCAGTAAAAGTCTGACACGCCCTCCTGCTCCACCCAGAGCGGGAGAAGTCATTTGATGATTTCCCACCCAGAAAAAAAACAATGATGATTACGGTATTTTTTACAAATCATAGGACGCTAATGAAGCCAGGCTAAGGACAGTCTGACGTCACGTTGTCTATGTTTACACATAGTTGGCTGTGTTTGTACCGGGAAAACCCCACAGTAGCGTTTCCACTTTTACTACCAAGGTTCAAAATAGACTGAGCAGCCGATTGCTGGAGCAGTTTTTCGTTGATAAATTGAAAATGTACGAAATCGTCAACAAAATAGAGTTCAAAATAGCGTAGGTACATGTGACGATTCAGGCGTGTGTTCGAACATGCTCACCAATATTGTTTTTTCTCGAAACTATACAACCAAGAACATGCCCGGTCTTTTTGGTGCGGACGAGGAAACAAAATTAGGCTTTCAACCTCCTTTCAACGTTAAATGTTAATATCCTTTTTTTCCAAAATAACTGATCAGTGTACAGCGAGTGCCTTCCGAAGATGTGCGAGCATTTCTGGAACTGAAGTACTAAGCCAATGTTTCCATTGTGCAAGACTTGCATTAATTTAAACGTGTGTCATTTAAAAGAGTGCCAGTGGATTTTCTTGCCTGTTCTACTCCATAGGAAACCTCAAACGGTTTGATAAGAACAACTAGCTTCATCTTTTATACAGTAATTTTTTAACTGTTAACTCCTTTACAGTTCAAAAGTGCCTGTAATTGTGTTAATTGAACCAAATGCTTTGTACTTGTAACTGTCAGTATAAAACCAGCAGTTTTCATGGAGGGTCCGACCTGCTCTGCTACACTACATATCAACATAGCTCGCATCGGCGGCGTTTATATAAAGAAAAACCTAGGTTTATTTCGTCAGAGGTACGCCTGAATCCGCATTTTGCGAGGATTGTCAAAAGAATCAATCTGCTCAACACGGATGCAGAGGTGAAAAAAATAAGTAGACGCAGTTCGAATCCGCGCCGTTGGTTTTTGCGCGTACCTGAGGCCAATTCTCGTAACTACAAACGTTCTTAATCTAGTCGCAGTCTCATCTCGGCGAAAATCAAATGTCAAAAACTTGTCAAAAATGAATGGAAACTGGAGGCATTTTTGACAGATTGAGATTGAGATGAGACTGTAACGTTCTTAAAATTACGAGAATTGTCCCTCTGCGCGCTGCCGGCGTCCTATGGCCTGCTACCAACGCATGCTAATTACTGTGGCCTTTAGAAGACCTGACTAGACTTAGCTGACGCTGTGCTGGCAAGCCCTACGTCTCAAGCTACCAAAGACGGTACCCTTCCTACCTTAAAATGCGAGTACTCAGATCGATCGGACTAACCTACGACCTAGCTGTGAACTACCTACTACTATAAATATATGTATGAAGCTAACTAGCTATTTTTATTTTCTCTTTCTCTAATCGAATCGTTAACGGCCTGCGCAAGTGCACAATCTACCTGCAAACTCATAGCCCAGTACCTAGGTAATACTTGGTAGGTAATATTTTGTTCAGTCGAAAGACGTCCACTGCTGGATCTAGGCCTCCCCCAAAAAGGGGGGGGGGCATAATCACCACGCTAGGCAGACGGGTTGGCGATCGCAGTATGATGGTAAAATGCTTAGAGAACGCTACTGCCCATTCTCTTGTAAGTCCCTTAGTCGCCTTCTACGACAGAAAAAATCCCACGGGCAGAAATGGGCTGGTGCTATTCCTTTACGTCCAGCACCACACGAAACGATACTATAACATAATAACATGAAATTGAGACTGATTATTTTGTAATCACAGTTACACGAATATTCTACCCTAATAAGTACAAATGGCAAAAACATGTATCTTTATGAGGATTAATATTGTTTTAATGACATACGGTAATTTGTTTCCAAGTTGTTATTTCGCTATTATTCAGTGAGCGGAGCTCGCACAGCTGAATTTTGGGCCAAAGATATTTGAATTTGTTTGCCATCGATACTCGAAGAAGTAGAAGTATAGCAAGACGGTTATTCCAAAAAAAGGCTGCCGGAGTTAGAGAGTTGGTAATGTGATACATCCGGTGTCTAAAAAAGCCAGCCTGTCGATATTTCTACGGTCGTATCGAATTATCTGTCCGTTGATTTGTGTGAGGGAGAACACTAAAACAGAAAAGTTAACATCAGTTTACAGACAGACGACCAATAATATCTTAAATATTTTGTTCCAAAAATAGCTTACGATAGTGTTACACAGGTTAAATTCTTGCGCAATTATCCCAGAAGTAACACATTCATCCAGTTCTTAATCTCAGTCAACATATCGAGGACGAGTTGCAAACAAAGAAAGTGACTGGCGCAATATGCGTGGACTTGTCGGCAGCATACGACATCTGACGGAAGATCCAAAGATAACTCAAATTTTTAGAGAACTACTCGGTAACCGACGATTTCAGGTGAACCTTCTTGAAGAAAGAAATTGATGGCGAGCCCAAAAAAATGGACTACTTCAAGGTAGCGTACTGGGCCCGGCTACTTCTTTACATATTCGGACAGCGAGCGCAGGAGCTCCACGACCTGATCCCACCATCGCTTTTTTACTACTCGACTACCAGACTTACTTGTGGGTACTATCTGAACTTGTTTGTTTATCCCCTTCACTCGAACTTAGCGCTTCTCCTCCACATTCATGCGCACAACCAAAGTGCCATAAACTCCCTGCCAGCGTCTATGTTCCCTTCCACATTTAACCCGTCTGCCTTCAAACCAAAAGTGAACAGGCATCTTCTGGTTACGCTCGTTTCATTATAGACCTCATCCATCGCTTGTCATCAGGCGTGATCGGGGTCAAGACCAGGCCCATTCAGCAATAAAAAAATATACACTGACGACCGACCAACACGTTAGCCTGAATACGACCCGCTTTCGAACAGTGGTGGCTCTGTGAGAGCAATGGTTTTAATATCATCGATACGGGACGATACGCAACCGGTGCCTGTCTCTGGTGCGTAGAGTGCGGGGCAGTACCAACACCGTCCTGGCGACATTCGCCAACAGATCGGATTGCTCTTATATCCGGTAATGCTGCAGCAGACATCTTGTTATCTTGTGAGTGTTCGTTGTTGTCTGTGCTTGTTATCCCGTCTGTATCCTTTATGTATCTGTGACAGAAAACTAAAATTATTAAATTGTAATAAAAAATTATCGACTTAAATTGAGGTTATAAAATTACATAAGCACAATTGTCCAATGCGAAACATCTTTATGGGGATTTAAAATTAGAAATTCAGGTTTAAATATTCAAACAATAAAGTCAAAACACTCAATTTGTAAGTGGCACTACGATTCACAGTAAAGTTGTCTGACCCATTTGTTTATATTTTCATCACATACTTTTTGAACAGACCTTAATTACATTATGGTCTTATCTCTACATTGTAAGAATGGAATTGTGCAAGACACGATGACTTGCAGTTTACTAGGAGCAATATGAAAATAAATATACATAATGCCACAATCTTATATCAAGGTGTAGGTATGATAAATTATAACAATGCCACAATCTGATATGTATGTAGTTATGATAAAAGAAATATATAAAAAGCTACCGGTTTCTCTTTTGGATGCTTTCATGCTACTCTTCTAGTTTAATAGTCTTCGCAAGAGACATGCTTATAGCTATAGCATCATCTGCCTAATCTTATTAATTAACCGTAACCTCTTAAATTGCTAATCCATTAGTTAGAATTGCATTGTACTCATAGTTTCATAATTGCAGGATCTACTTAGCTACACTTTGCGTGAATCCCACTGAAGATTATGTTCACATTCTGTTATACACACGCTGTTTTTGGCATAGAATGAAAATTGCTTACAAAAACCAATTTATACAAGATTCTAGACCCAAAAACTTCAATGCAACTCCAAACTACTCGACAGTTTTTGATGAAAGTACAAATATTTTACATTTTTGGAATGCTTATAATCTCCTCATAACGTTTAGTTATTAATATTATATGTATTGGTTTAATAAAATAAAATTAACCATTATAGTTTGAGACGGTATGTTTTTAAGGTTATTTTATTTTTATAGTGAGGTTTACCCTTGACCAGCCTGCCGCTGTCAAGTATTTGTTGTATTAAGATCTTTATATATTTGTTTACGCAAGGAGCAAAAAAAAGTTGCGCATATTTGCGCTTTTTCTGGCACGGTGCCAAAACACATTGCGAGATAAAAACGATTTTTTTTTCAATTCCTTTTTGAAACCACGATTGATGGTAAGGTGACGCAAGTTTGAGCGCTTCTTGTACAGTTGGTGGTGCTACTCCTGGGTAAATGAACAACTTAGAGATAGTTAGGGACTCGAGATGTGAACGAAAATTCATTTCAATACGGACTGTCAACATAACATGCTTGGATTAGAAGAATGGAGATGATCTTAAACATTTCCTATAACTTGTCTTTTGAAAAGTGGTCACTTACTACACTTGAAAATATAAACAACAAAGACAAAAAGAAAAACCTGGTACAAAAGCGGTTTAAGGAGGAAATAGGATTGCTGTCGATAAACCCCGACGAAGCACTGGAAATAGTAATGACGGAAACACAGCTCAAAGATTTTTTCAGAATTACTCTTGCTCTGCAGTCACAGAACTTACCTAGATATAGAACCTACAAGTGTAGACGTAGAACTTATAAAACGAATGTACTTAATACTTACTACAAAGTACAAACTATATCATCTATTGGCATGGCTATTCATTCAAAATAGTTCGGTAAAAACGCATATAGTACAGCCCAACTGTACGTAAATATATATATTTGGTATTATATGCCTTCCTTCGTGCATAAGGTCCAGGTCCAGGTCAGGTCCTTACCTGACAGCGAGCTACCCATTACTCGCCTTCCGCAAGCCCGCGCCTACGGTGGCCGGGAATTGGCCTGGGATTCCCAACGCCCAGGGCGTCACCTGCGGAGGGTAGGGCCGTGAGGGCGCATATACTGCCTCTCTTTCACGTGCGCCACCTCCCTCTTCGCGAGCATTACCGCTTCGCAGAAGGAGGCGACGGCTACCCATGCACTCTCGCTCCGTACCATGGCCTGGACCAGGGCCAGACGCAAGAGATCGCCGCCACCGGTCGCCTCCACAAGGACACGGCGGTGCTCCGCCCAAGCCGGGCAGACCTCCACCGTATGCTCCACTTTGTCCTCAGGATGTATGTTGGGGTAGGCTTCCAATCCTACCAGATGCAAATTAAGGTACCGGTATTTTACATGGAGCGACTGTCTATCTGACCTCCGCACCCAGTTACTGGGTAATACTATAGGTACCCCTTGGTATAACTGGTTGTCAGACTTTCGGGCTTCTGACTATCCGTAACGACTGTCAAAGAACTATTAAAGACAACCGAGACCAGCGTCTTAACGTGCCTTCCGAGGTTTGGAGGGGTCTGGATCTGTAATGGATGGTCACCTATCCACGTAGCTTGACCTGCAATTGATTCGTGCAGCTATTATTATTAAGCCACGACCTCCAGCCAAGTGCAAAAATGTTATAAAATTGTTACAATTTGACAATAATTTATCACCCGGAGCTTACCTACTATCAGATCACACTACAACACGGCCGTAGCTTTCAGCTAGCGCATTGGCCGATCAGCAACAGATATTGACAGAATTATATTAAGTACCTACAAATAACAATAAGATTGATATCATTATTGAAGCATTATCAGGCAGATTTTATTGTCTTAGGCCCCGTTCCCACTATATCGCGACGACAGATTATCGTGTTGTTTAAAGCGTCATAGCTTGTGTTTGCCGTGACGACAGACTGTCAAGTGAATGGGAACGGCTAGCACAACAGTCGTACAACGATAAAAAAAACCTCTCAACTTATATAGATGCACATTCAGATGTCGTTAAATATGTGTCGTTATTGCAACTATCTCTCGTTTACACGTGTTTTCTCTCCCATCACGCCAATACTCGGCTTCAAAAGAACGTAGAAGAGACTGATGTGCAAACGACAAGGCGACTGACGCGAACAGAAAAATGTCGTCAACGATAAATTAATCGTCCCGACACAGTAGGAACGCGCCCTTACTGATCCGATATAAACACGAATTAATTCCTGTCTTAGCGCGTTGTAATGGTGATTTGCATTATGGACGATCGATCGCGATCGCAATGCAATACTTGATAGCTGCACCCTTATTAGTTGTAGCTAGTAACAGCTGCACGGGTCGATCGATCAGGTTAAGCAACGCATGCTGCAGATGATTCGTGGATGGGTGGCCATTTTCACATACTGTGCTTTAAAAGCTAGGTATATGGTGATGTTTACATTCGTATGGGGACATATTTAATATGGAAACCTTGCCTGGTGCAGTTGCTGGTGTTTTTTTTTTTGGGTGGGAAATCATCAAATAACTTCTCCCGCTCTGGGTGGAGCGGGAGGGCGTGTCGGACTTTTACTGACTAAAACCCACCCGTGTTCCCTCAGTTGCCTGTGTGCCAGGGGCGGCGGTATCTCTTTCGAACAACCCGCACCCATGGCAGGCATCGGCCCTTGCGGGCCCCATCTGTTGGAGCTGACATCTCTTTGAGGCGCGCCTGGAACACAACGCGCCGTCAACTCGGGCTAGGTTATTTTCGAACAGCGAGTGACCCATTACTCGCGGTCCGCAAGCCCGCGCCTATGGTAGCCGGGAATCAGTCCTCAGAACCTTGCCTGGTGCAGTTACTTCAATATTAGGTGCAGAAAGGCGAGTTAAACATGACAGGTTCCCCCCAGTGGGTACCCGCATTGTCGTTGCGGGGGGCTCAGTAGCCGTGGTCACCCTCCCACGGTGAAGCGAAGAGGAACCCCAAGGTGGGACCGCTCGTCAGGGCTTTTGCCTCCAAGCCGATGACGTAGCGGCCAAAAAGTAAGTTGCGGTGAGGTGCATCGCAACTGAGGCGGGCCGCGATGTCGAAAGGGAGGCATCGCGGCTGAGGGTTACAGGCTACGGCGGAGGAGGAGTGCTGTTACTTCTGAATAGCGCTCTTCCCTTCCGTGGCCTTGCCAGACACGGGGTCGTCTGGGGCCCTTATGCTATTTGGTTCCTGGGGTGGTCACGGCGTACCATGTGTCCTGGTGCACCGGTGATGTATTCCCCTCCGAGGACGGTCCGGTGATGGACAGCCGCGGTGGGTCCGCGGATGGCTTGCGCGTTTCCGTGTTTCCACCTCAAGCGGCACTGGAGGATATCGTGGAGTTTTAGTGGATTACAGTCCCTCATAACTGCGCTATCTCCCCGTGGTAGCGCAGTAGGCATTTCTCCACCAACTGATCAGCACCAACCGATGGGGCATGGAAGGGCCGATGCCTGCCAGGGGTGGGGGTTGTTCGAAAGAGATGCCTTGGCCCCTGGCACACGGGCAACTGAGGGAACACGGGTGGGTTTTAGTCAGTAAAAGTCTGACACTCCCTCCTGCTTCACTCAGAGCGGGAGAAGTTATTTGATGATTTCCCATCCTTAAAAAAAAAACAACATGACAGGTTTGAGATACAGTCATGCTTTCCGGACCCGCCGGCATCACTAATTCATTAGTTGTGCACTACTATACACCATTTTCGAGAAAGTTTAAGAATTTTAAGGTTTTTTTTTCAAATCGGTCCACAATTGACGAAAATATCGATGAACATACAGGGTGTAAAAGGACACATCACATAGCCGTCAACCTGTCAACTAATCTTTCTTGTTATAAGTAACATTGCACAAAATTATACAATTGCTGCGAAACGACCTTTATTTTCGGTGTCAAAATTTGCCTTTTGCGGTAGTGCGCAATTTAACGCACGCAAAACATTGTGCATATGGATGCATGTAACGGTACAGGGGTCAAGGGGGTATTTGAAGTTGTGTTCCATCATTAAAAAAATATTATCGTAAAAAAATATCGGTGAAAGTTGCAATTTTGATCTTCAATATCTCCATAACCAAAAGTTTCCTAGGTGTGGTCCAGACCAAAACATATTAAATTGATGGGGAGTACTTACTGACTCTCGGCTTCGTTAAGTGTTTTTACACCCATTATAAAAAAATAAAAAAAAAAGTTATACAGCTGAATTGAAAACCTCCTACCAAATTATTTTTTACGACTTACAATCTCAAGTCGTGGCAGTTATCACTGGGCCACCACTGATCAACACATTAAATAAAAAAGGAAAATATATAGATAGATATACATACAGAAGAGTTGAGACCATTAAAAAAAATAGTAATATTTTCAATGTGAACTTTGATCAATATCTGGTAGCAAACGATAATTATTATTTCATATCTCGTGTAAAATTATCTCTAATTGAAAAACAAGTAGACATAGGCATGTATGTATGTAAAGGATTTGAGAACGAATTATAAACATTAGGCAAGGACACCTTGCGTGAGGCACTCGTGTTTTAAAATACTGTAAGTGTGGAGCCATTTTGTTTTTAAGTTTTTTTGGATATTTTTCTTCTTGTGTTGTGTTTATTGATACTTGTTTAAAAGTTACAAAAGTAAATAGTGTTAAATCTTTAATTTTCTTAATATCTTGGACGCAGTAATACATGTATAAGTAAGTTTAAGAACCAACTTTAATAACCTAATACTAACTTACATAATTAACCTGTTATCGCGACATACTTTTTTTTTCTGACTGCCTCGTTCGTCTCATAAGCCCGACCATAAGGAGTTTCGTGACTCGGGTTGGGATCCCGAGTCGGGCAAAATTGACGAGACGATTAGACAGTAAAAACTTTTATATAAAAATGAAACCGACGAAAACAGAAACTGAAAAGCAGAAAATAAACCTTGTAATCTGCTACATTTCTAAATTAAGAACTAGGTACATATGTGTGCCAAGTTTCAATACAATCTGTTTATTCAGGTAGGTGGAAAATCAATCAACTTCTTTTTTACTAGATTTGGGGTGGATTTGTTTTTTCATTTTAAATGGGACCAACTTCGAATTAAATCTACCCTTTCCAATAAAAAAGCTTCGTCGTGGTCATACATTAAAAAAAATACGGGTTGACTTGAGTCTGTCTTTTTTTGCCGTCAGGTCGGCATGGTTGTATTGTGTTGAACTCGAGCGATACGTTATTATTTGCGTTTATCGGCCACCCTCTGGGGATTTCATTCGTTTCGAATCGGGAATGGAGGATTTACTCAATAAGTTAAAATCAAGTAATAAAAGTATAATTTTATGTGGAGATTTTAATATTAATATTTTAGATGTTACTCCATTAAGTATTAGACTTCTTAATCTGTTTAGATCTTTTAATTTAACTAACTTGTTTTTAGAACCTACTAGGATCACGGCTTCTACGTCGACTTGTCTTGATAATATATTTAGTGATTGTGATGCCAAAAATAAATTAGTACTAACTGACTTGACGTCTGACCATTATGGATCATTGGCTAGATTTCCTTTACCATTACATAAAAAACCACATAAAGTAGAATGCAGGCCTTATACTGCTAGTCGTTGCAACAAATTTAAAAATAACATAGCTTATAGAATTTCACCATCTTTATCAGAACACGAGAATCCTAATAAAATCTTTGGATCCCTTTTTGATGTCGTGCAAAAAGAATACCAATCTACTTTCAAGACCAAAACCATTAACATTAATGACACCTCCGTTGGCTTCAACCAATGGGCCACTCCAGGTATTTATAAAAGTAGAGCGAGACTATACGAGTTATATGGTTTGAAAAAATACAGGTTTGATAGTCCTTTTCTAGAGTATGTCCGAAATTATTTAAGAAAATCTGTGTTTTTGATAAAACAAAATTTTTAAGCGATACAATAAAAAAATCCAATAAAAAAGTAAAAACCACTTGGAAAATTATTAATAATGAAACGGGTAAGTCGGTTAAACAAGAAAAATAACTAGAGATTATGGTCAACAACAAATTAGTTACTGAAGCTGCTGACGTAGCTGAGGCATTTAATGAGGTTTTTGCCAACATACCTTTAACTACGACTCGCAACTTAAATTCGTCCCCGTCTAAAGCGGAAAACCTTCTGCATAGTAGTGTGCCCAAATGTAGTCGCTTATTTAGTTTCGAACATGTAACGCCTCGTGATGTAGTTAGTATTTTTAACGCACTTAAGTCTAAAAACACTGGTGATTACTGGGGGATCTCTATTAAATTTTTTAGTAATATAATCGACATCGTAGTCCCCTATCTAGCTATTACTTTTAATAAATGTGTTGACTTAGGAACTTTTCCCGACCTCATAAAGAGTAGTAAAGTCATACCATTATTTAAATCAGGTAATAAAAATAACGTTATTTTTAGGCCTATTTCTATCTTACCGGCATTTAGTAAAATATTTGAAAAGTAAATACTCAAGCAGTTGCTAAGACATTTCAATTTAAATTGCCTCCTTCATGATGAACAATATGGCTTTACAAAAGGTCGTTCAACTACAGACGCGGGCGTTGCTCTGCTGAAACACAGATTTAACACATGGGAGAACTCACAAAATGCTATTGAAGTTTTCTGTGATCTTTCCAAAGCATTTGATTGCGTGCACCATGACACGCTATTGCGTAAACTACGTCATTATGGTGTTCAAAATGAAGCTCTCAACGTAATAAATTCTTATTTAAATAATATGCACCAATGTGTAGATATTAATGGTGTGAAATCGTCCGGGCTACCAGTTCAGTTAGGTGTACCTCAAGGCTCAATACTGGGTCCATTCTTATTCTTAGTGTACATTAATGATTTACCATTCTATTTAAAGGGTATCTGTTACGTTGTATTGTTTGCTGATGACACCTCTCTTATGTTTAAAGTAGACAGGAATAGACAAGATTTTGACGAAGTAAACAGATGCACTCTCAAGGGTTACGCATTAGTTTACCACGAATAATCTAGTTCTCAATACCAAGAAAACTAAATGTATAAAGTTCGCTTTACCGAATGTAAGAAATCTGGGACCCAGCATCGTCTTAGATAATGAGGTGCTTGCAACTGTAGAATCGGCCGTTTTTCTTGGCATAACAGTAGATGCCAAACATCAGTGGGGATGACATATAACAAGCCTAGCGGGAAGGCTCAGTTCGGCCGCCTACTATTTTTGTTCTTCAAAAACGAGCTGTTCGTGCAATTTAGCAACTGGGTACTAGAGTTTCTCTGAGAGAATTTTTTAAAGACATTGGTATTATCACGGTGGCATCGCAATTCATCTTCGCTAACATCTTATATATAAACTCATACACTAAAAACAGTGATATTCATAATATTAATACTAGAAATAAGGACAAACTACGTGCTCTCTTTCACCGGCTTCATAAAGTTCATAACTCATTTGCTGGGCTTGGTATAACTTTCTACAACAAGCTTCCCTCTTCTTTGCTAGATTTACATTTTAATGCGTTTAAAGCGAAAGTAAAATCAAATCTTTGTTCGAAGGCATACTATTCTATCAACGACTACTTAAACGATAAGAATTGTTGGTCGCTGTGATTAACTCAAGACAACGTTTGTGTTCTTTCACCAGAATTAGCTTAACTACTGACAGGTCGTATGAATTACTTCATATCATTGTTTATTTAATTTGACTGCATAAACCATTTTTTTAATTTTTATCAATTAAATTTTCATTTATTGTTGAATGTTAATTATATGCTATTATTGTATAGAATCAAGTTCTTCCAACATAACAGACAGCTGTGCTGCTGGGGAGTTTGTTGCGCCACTTCTTCTTCCCAGCTATAGCACTAGGAAGTGGTGAAGGGCAGGCGTTCAGGGGGACTGTCTTATGTAATTTTGACGTTCAAAAAGTGCTGACTCTCAGCCTAGTTTGAATAAATGACTTTTGATTTTTTCGTCGGTTAAAAATAGGTAGTTGCCGGGGGTGAATTTGGTAATAACTATGATTAATAAAATAAAATAAAATAAGTATGTCAATATTAACTGGAAATTTATCTTTTGGCATTTATTTCAATAGGATGCAGCATTTATTGTTATTATTTCAGTAACACCCATTGATAATACTTTTCAGTTACTACGTTTTATTTACGACAGTTGGGTTTCAAATTCCAAAGTTAGAAACAGTATTTTTAGAGTATGCACGCTTCATAAAAGGCGATTAAAATAGAAAAAAGGCTGCTATTCAGGGAGTTTGGGTTCCGACCCCACAAGTAGAATATTTTGTTAAATAAAATAAAGCAAATAATAATATTATTAGTTTATTTCATTAAAACGTATACAAAAAGAGTACATTTAACCAACAGTAGTAAATTTCCCATACAATTATAGTTCCTAAAAATAAACTATTTCTAAAATATTTTTATTACAAGTGCAAGTGATAATGTTTTGGAATTTGAATATTAGATAGCGACCCGCCCGATCTAGGTTTATTTAAACCTGGGTTTCGGGCCATCACTTTACACTTCAATAAAATTTGGACATTAACATTTAAAATTAAATTGATTTAAAAATAATGTATTGACAACTATGAGATAAAGCATATTGGTAATTAAACATTAATACCTTTAACTAAGCTAATGTAAATACTACAAAAGTAAATACTTACGAGAGAATAAATTATCGTCATGACATAATTTCTAGAAGTTTTTCTGTGTCTGTGTAATTGAGTAACGCTAAGTATTCTGATAACATAGTACTACATTTTTTATAGCTTAACCTATAGATACTCATTAATTTGTTAAGTCTATTATACAGAAAAGGACCTAAAAATACAATTTATAGGGCATGACAAACAGTCGTAACACCTTTTAAAGCGTAAGTTAATTCTATTGATTTCAGAAGTAAATAACAACAATCATGACCAGACGCGCATTTGACGCAGTGCACTGGTACATGGCCGAGGTAGAGTCCCGTGTGGTGGCGAAGACCGGGATCCCATCAGACAGACACCACATCGGAAAGCTCATACTAGATAGCTTGCAAGAAGACCCCGATTTTGTTATGCAGGTATTTACTTTCTTTAATTTGAAACATGACACCTTTGCGTCTCAATATAAATACGGACAGTACCAAAACTACGAACATACGGTCAAAACAGTACGCTCACATGGACGCGCGCAATCTACGAGACCTCAGCGAAGGTTGCGGTGCTCTCAGTCATGTCTCAGGGGCGGGTGCCGTGTCGAGACGAGTGGGCGCGTTATGCGTTTATCTCTTGCACCACGGACCGCCCGCGATCTTTTTAAAAAACCTTTTGTACGTAATTATATTAAAAATAGGGCTAGTTTCTATATTGTCCATATTTATACTGTGATTGCGTATTTCTAAGATTTATTTGTTAAGTCTCAAGTACTTAAGAAGGTTGAGCTGAACCTTCTGTCATAATGCCCAATTAGGTGTTCTGTGGTGCTTGTGTACGTCCTGACGTCCGCTATGCACCTGCGCGCGAGTGACAATGAGCCGGACCGCTCCCCTCACTCTCCCGCCCGCCCGCTCACTCGTTCGTCCGTCCGTAGTTTTCGGTGTGAACCCGCATAGTTTAGCTCACCAATCTTCTCTTAGTTCATATAGTTTCCCTCACCTCGCTTCGCCCGTCAGCTCGCTCGCCAGCTGGCGGTGTGGCCTGCGCTTTATCCTTGGATTGATGAAACATGCATAAATTCATCCCGTATTTCTCTCAGATCGATGGAGGAACAGGGAAGTCTGAAACCAATGGCTCGGTTTTAGACAGAAGCATTCGATGTGCCGTTTCTCTGACGAACTTGGGGCTGAAGAAAGGTGACGTCATGGTGCTGATGGGACCGAACCACATCGATTTTTGCATACCCCACTATGCAGCGCTGTATCTTGGGATTATGATTGCTTCTATCGATGTTACTTTGGGAACCAGTGAGTTTATTTTTTTCCGTGTTAATTAGAGCATTACAGTTTTTTTTTTGTTCAATTAATGAATAACCAGCACAATTAAGGGAAGCTCTCCTTCTGTTGCATTTCTCAATTTTTTCTTTAAAATAATATGTAGCAGTCCCATGGCAAGACAAAGGCTCTTCAAATATTGTCAATGTTCATCACGGTTTATACTAGCGGACTCTCAATGTCACATATCACTATCCCTAAACTAAGGTTTTCTTCACAGTATTTCCCATTACCAAGCAAAATTCAAAAAGATTTAAGATACTAGTATTTAGATATATTTTTAAATTCATAAGATTATTCTAGAACTTACGTTTAAAATTCCAAAGGCTTGCCAGGTAAATAATGTAAGATGTTTACATTTCAGATGAATTGAAAGAATCATTCCATACGAACCGCCCGAATATAATATTTTGTCAAAGCGAAAAGATAACAGACATCCAGAAGGCGCTAGAACTGTCCAATGTAGATGCAAAAATTGTTATTTTTGACAAGGATGGCAAACACACTACATTAGCGGACCTGCTTCAAAATGTAGATGAGAAATCAATTCAAAATTTTAAGTGAGTACCTACTAGTTACTTTTGGAGTTATGTCACCTTTAACTTGCCTACAGATTTTCTCGATTTTTGATGATCGAGGCGACCGTGTGATCTAACTAAATTGAGTTTTATCAGCTACGGACGACAATCAACAAAATGATAGACACATCATTTTGTGCCAGTTCCCACCGATATCCCCTATATTACCACCTACCTATGGACCTACGTGGGTCTTTAGCTTAAAAGCTCCCCCAAACTAGCCCCTAAATTAAATTTTGTTTCACCATTATTTTTACCTCCTAACTAGGAGACACATATTTATCTGTGTGACGTTTTGTTTTCGATAATAGTGACTGATTGAACTTATCGATACTTTATAACACGATTTGCTTTTTGTAAAATTCTTCAAAATATACACATAAATGGATGCAGAATTATTTACAAATCGTGTTTTGATGGCAATAATTTCATTAATATTTTGCATGAATTTCATGTTTTCTTGCTTATTTACTCTGTGTATACAACATTACGAAACGTCGCGTTTTATCTGTCGTCTTATTTGTCTTTGACACTTCTTTCTTTTGTGACGTCATTACGTGAGATTTGTTTGATTGTTTGCATTTGCAATGAGTTTATTAAGGTTAATCTAGGCGACATTTTTTCCATCCAACTTCGGGAGTGTATTACTCCACTGTTCGACAATTGACATGAAAAACGAAACATGGTATGGTTTTGACTAATCATTAATATTGACGGTGTGGAAACAGAATACTAAAATAAAAAGCCATAAAAAGTTATGAGCTAACAAATATTCGTTTTTCTTGCTAATTTAATCCAACCTTGGGGCGGGTTTGAGTAATGAAAGAAGTGTAAAATCATCAAAACCATGTCGGTATCGACAAAGCTCAAATATCGAAAAGTTCAATACACTTTATTGGTAACTGACCGTGAGTAATGGGTAGCTCGCTGTCCGGTAAGGACCAAGCCCGGGTCGACGGTGCGTTGTGTTTCACGCGCGCCTCAAAGAGATGTCAGCACCCACTGATGGGGCTTCGAAGGGCCGACGCCTGCCAGGGGTTCGGGTTGTTCGAAAGAGATACCGCGGCCCGTGGAACACAGGCAACTGAGGGAACACGGGTGGGCGAGTCAGTAAAACTCTGATACGCCCTCCTGCTCCACCCAGAGCGGGAGAAGTTATTTGATAATTTCCCACCCAAAAAAAAAAGTACCAACGTTACAAAATTACGTGCAAGTATACAATAATTGGACGCATTCCTCAGGCTAGATGGAGCGACGATATTCTATGCCTATGTTCAGAAGCGGACTGCTGTAGTCGGGTGATTATACAACAATTATGAGCGAATTATAGGAGACTCCTTGATATTTATCGATCGTTAACAGGTGACAGTATCAATCGATAAAATCGATCCAATCTGTAGAAGATGATCATATCGAGCGATAATAGCGAACTTAAAAAATCGAGCATTTTTGTAGGCACCATTTCTGCAATCACATCTAGCAAGACTGTTAAAAGTCTATGGACTAACTTAGTCTTTATTCAATTGCAGACCAACAGATCTAGATCCAGTGGACACGGTGGCGTACCTGACATCAACAAGTGGAACCACAGGGGTACCAAAAACGGCCATGCTTACACACAAGAACTTGACTATTGGAACGCCTTATATGTGGTAAGTAATTCACCTCTCCTCAATAGATACTTCACGTTCTCGTACTCCGAACGACTAAAACTCCAATATGTTCTTCGTGCTACCCTTGTTATGTGGAAAGTGAAGTTTCTCCAAAAGGATAATGCACAAGAGGTTACTCTAACGAAGTAAAAAAAGAGAAAATCTCTTTTTTGAACATCATGACATAAATTTTCTTCTTTTCAGGGCAAGTTTCTCTAAGTTCCCAACGCCAACGAGGATGGTGATAGTGACGGCACCAGCGCAGTGGCTGTCAGCTGGCTTCCACTATCTCTTTTCCTCGATCCTGAAGTATACGCGGCTGCAGACATCATCACCTCTCACTCCGGAACATTTCGCGGAACTAGTTAATAAATTTAAGGTAGGAGGCAATTCAGTGATGAACAGGGCTCTGGTTAGCGATGCACAATGAAGGAAGGTCATTGGAGCCGAAAGGTCCTGGACTCCTACTGAAAGGCGCAGCGTGGTTAAGACTTTCACTAGGTGGACCGATGGCCAGCAGGCTTAGCATGACGGTTTATATTTCTACTATACCGTAGAATAAAAATCGCTTGTCTCCATATCTCGGTACAAAACTGTCAACTGTCTACACAGAAACGTAATTTTTGCCAAAAAATGCCTATTTTTTTTGTTGACAAAACGCTTCTCTACGGTTCTTGTGCTAAGCCTGTTGGAGAGGGTCGCAGTAATCCGCTGGCTGCAAAAACACAAGACTGGTTGCAATTGGGAAGCCTAAGGCCAGCAATGGACATGTTTCGGCTGAAATCGAAAATCGTGTAAACTTAGTTATATGGGAATGCTGTGGTCTCCAGTAATTGAAGGAGCACACGTAAAATAACCTTTTTATTACCGTGATTTATCTATACTTCTATACTATATATTTATACTATGCCTGCCCGCTTTCGAACAACCCGCACCCCTGATGCGGGTTCTTCGAAAGAGATACGGCGGCCCCTGGCACACAGGCAACTGAAAGAACACTGGTGGATTTTAGTCAGTAAAAGTCTGACACGCCGTCCTGCTCCACCCAGAGCGGGAGAAGTCATTTGATGATTTCCCACCCAAAAAAAAAAGAGTTTGTTTGCTTGAACGCGCTAATCTTAGGTACTACTGATCCGGTATTAAAAACTATTTTAATGTTAGATAGCCCATTTATCGAGGAAGGCTATAAACAGGAAGGATATAACATCACGCTAAGACCCTTAGGAGCTGAGCAAAGTGAGAAAAGTCACGAATTCGAAGTACTCGCACGGGCAGGCTATTCGAAGCGACGGGGTGGGTCGGGGGAGCAAGAAATTTGACGCAAACCAAGTCGCGAGCAGAAGCTAGTAATTTATATGTGTATCAAAGGACACAGAAACAAATTAAAGGATAAAAATACGTTGAAGATCCAAATGGTGACGAATGAACGAAGATATTGCCAAAACAAGAACACGCTTTTAGAGCCTTTTAAGCCCAGGCGGTGATTGAACTGCACTAATGCAGTACAATCACTGTCTGAGCTTGTATAGTCAAATTAAACCTTATTTCTTATAGCCTGATCGATTCCTCGATTTGTTACTTCAACCTCAACAGTTTCGTATTCACTAGAGCTAGCCTCAGTTTATTTGACCCGAGTCAGCTCGCGTTAGCTCGAGTTAGTACATTGTTGATTCTTCTTTATAAATATTGTTTTCTTATTCCTACAGCCTACCTACATAGCTACTAGCCCTACAATGATGACAACTATGATGACAAGTGCTAATTGCGACTTCACTTGCTTCGAAGCCGTCTTGTTAGGTGGCAGTGCTGTCACAGCAGAGGTCATCGATGAAGTGAAGGTGATTGGTTTTATCTTCTCTAGTATCTAATATATATGTCGCAGCCATCTGGTTAAATTAGTCAGCTAATTGGATGCCTAGGCGGTTCATTAAACGCCCGGCATCCAATTAAATAGCTGAAGGACAACTAGCCAAGTCATTGAGCGCAACGTTTAACCAGGTGATTGAATGTCGTGTTGTCATTTAGTTAAATATTAGAAATGATGTACGACTACTTTTTAATAATACCTATCATAGAGTAACTAGTAATACTGAAACGTTGGTTCACAACAAAGTACTTATCACGAATATTACTCAATAATAATTAAGTCAGTCAGTTAGTTCAGTCTGTTTCGACTCAAATATTTCGCGAAAACTTGCAGAAGACGTTATTATTTGGCACGTCCATGTTTTCCTACTATTTTGACAATATCACACTTTAATTACACTTAAAATTGCAGACAAGAACGAAAAATAACGTTCACAGTTTGCGCTATCGATGCCATATTTATTTTCTAGCGCCGCAGTGGAAAAAGCTGTACTAAATTTGAATCACTTGGTCTTCAGTACAGCTTTTTCAGTCATCCTCAAATGGCTGACTTTCAATACGACAAGTTGTTAAATCTTGAATGATCCTAATTCAATTAACTATCGGCCTAGGCATCCAATTAGCTGGCTGATTTAACCAGATGGCTGCGACATATATGTAGCAATTCAGTAATCGACTATGTTCCTTAGTCGGTGTCAATTAAGTGCACTACAAAGATTTTTGCCATAGTCAATCATGTGGGAGTGGCTGTGAGACACTTCCTGGCTAGATTGACCCTGATCGGATATGCCATCATCTGTCTAGCTTTTTCCCGGGGTTCAGCTTCCAGTCTAACCGGATGTAGCTGAATACCAGTATTTTACATGGAGCGGCTGCCCATCTGACCTCCTCAACCCAGTTACAGGGAAACACGATACATCTTGGTAAGACTGGTTGGCTGATTTCCGGGCTTCTGGCAACCCGTAAAAACTGTTAAAGATCCACGAATGACAGCCGGAACCAACGGTTTAAAGTGCTTTCCGAGGCACGGAGGGGTCTTGGTATGTGATGATGGTCACCCATCCACGGGCAAACCGCGGAAGGCGTAGCTTAACCTGATCGATCGACCTGTGCAGCTGTTGTTTCTTAGCCACAAGCTAATCTATTAAATAGCCACAAGCCTATGTGTAGCAGTGAATTACAAAAGGCTGTTTTTATTTATATTGATCGAACCTGGCACATTTTTAAGGAAAGTTGCAGTTCGTTATAATTATGTAAAAAGGACGGTTTTCGTCTTGTTTAGCTAGCCTGTCTCTCATGGCAAGACCACTGGAGATCCATACTAATGTTTATTAATTTTGTTTTCCAGCAAATTGCGAAAATAGATGACGTATACGTTATGTACGGCATGAGTGAATTGAGTGGACTTGCTGTTCAACACGACTTTCCACCGGCACCGGGGTCCTGCGGTAGACCAATTGGTTGTATTGAATTGAAGGTAAGTAATTGTAAGTAAAGACGAAAGACGAAAAAGAAGTCACGGGCAGGACTTGTTTGACTTGTTGCTATAATCCAAAACTTTTGGGATAAATTTAAGCCAAAGATCACCTTTTGATGATGTTCTTCAGTTTAATGTCCTTTTATTATTTCAGTTGGTGGATCCTGAAACCAATAAAGATATCACTGAGCCTAATGCCTTAGGAGAATTATGGTTTAGAGGTCCAACTGTGTTCAAAGTAAGATTTTTCTTTAACACAAACTTTTGTTTGTCTGGTTGTCTAATTTACTCCAGAGATCAATTGGCAGATGGCTAACAATTGCACATGATTTTCTACGGGCACAACCTTGCGATCAAACACAAAGGCACAGTCAAAAATTAAAACGCTCTTGTAGGTGGTAACTACCTTGAAACAAAACAAACTGTGTTTCATCGGAACCCTTTACTCATCCAAAATGCCGAATATGGTAAAACAAGCAACAATCCAACAAGCTTACAATCTAAATTCTGCGTCAGAAGTGCTAAATTATTAAAAATAAAGTTACTATATCACAAATTATTCATATTTGGGCGTGGTAGGTTCTGATAATCATGATTAACAAGGATCTAACTAGAATTATAGATTCGAAATCTCACTCATACTATATCAATATCATTTATTCAAACTTAGGCTGAGAATCAGCACTTTTCTAACGTCAAAATGATATATGGAAGTCAGTCCCCAAAACGCCTGCCGTTCACCACTTGCTAGTGGTTTAGCTGGAAACAAACTCCTGCAGCACAGCGGTCGGTTTAGTTCGAAAACATGATTCTATACACACAATATAGTGTGCAAACAATTTTCATTACGCAACATAAAACATTTAATTAAATTATTTGCCACATATTGATACATGTCAGCTAGCACATACCAATATGCCAACAAATCATTAATAACCAACATTCCTGTATATTTTCAGGGATACCACAACAACCCTGAGGTAACAAAGGAGACGATAACAAAAGACGGCTGGCTCAAGTCTGGTGACATTTTCTACAGGGATCACTCCTGGAACCTGTTCTTTGTTGAGCGATACAAGTTATTGTTGAAGTATAGAAGTCATCAGGTGAGTTACCTTAACTCGTGTTTTAAGGATCTGATCCCCGAATACTCAAATCTTATCCTCATGGACCGGTTGGTCTATAGGACGGGTCACACTTTTTCTGTCAGTCAGGTTTATAATAGTTATAAACCTTAACTGATGATAATTTGCGTTGGATTTGTGTTCGCCCGTTAATTTACTACTAAAATAAATCTCAAAAATGATGTCATCCACGCACAAAAACATTTCTGAGGCCCTAAAAACGTATCTGAAGCCGCGATTAGCATGGTCACTTTCTAGAACCAACTCACATAGCACAATGTGGACATTTATCATCGACTCGTAGAGAAGAAGGGCGTGTTTGATGTCCAAGAGCATCTTTTTTACCATTTCCTTTGACTATATCCTGAAAACACATGGTGATTGCAGGTGTCTCCAGTAGAAATTGAAACAGTGATAATGAGACACCCTGGAGTATTCCACGTAGCAGTGACAGGTATAACTGACAGGGAGTGCGGGGATCTGGTCGTGGCGTGTGTTGTTCCTAAACCGGGATGCAGCCCTAAAGCAGAGGAGATCAAGAACCTGGTTAAAGGTAAGAGCTGCTAACCTTGTATTGAGTTGTAATAGAACTATAGAGGTATGAGGAATAGGGTGTAAAGTTCACTCATCCTCCAAAGGAAAGGGAGGATCCTCCGAATACTGACAGAGAGTGTGGGGACCTAGTCGTGGCGTGCGTTGGTCCTAAACCTGGTTGCAGCCCTCAAGCACAAGAGATCAAGGATCTGGTTAAAGGTAAGCGCTGCTAAGAACTCCCAATTACTTGTAATAGAACTATAGAAGTATGAAGAACAGAGGGTAAAATTCGTTCATCCTCCAAAGAAAAGGGAGGATCCTCCGACCAGACAGTTATTGTATCTGATGGCCAACTGTCCGACGATTTACGTCGGGACGTTGTATAAAGGATGAGTTTTTATCCGATGCGCAAACTGTAACCATGAATTCAACATGTCATTCTAGAGCCCCAACGCAGAAATTTTCCGTCGGTTTACCTACGCGGTCAAAGTGTATGGAACAGCTGATTTTTTTTTTGTTTTACCGACAAAAAATTTCTGCACTGGGGGGTCTAGAATGATATGCTGAATCATGGAACCAGTTTGCACACTGGATAAAAACTTATCCTGTATATGCTAGTTGCGCAACAAACTCTGCGCACTCTCTTGCGCAATGCAAGGTCTTGCGTGACCTCAGTGTGATGCGTAATTTGCATGGGGCGATGGAGCTGCTACAGAACTATTTATGAAGGGCTCTTCTAGAAAGTACCTAGGGGTGTACTATGCCAAATCGAATTAAAATATCGAATGTTTGTTTGATCTAGCGTTCAACGCATCGCATACTCATTCTATTGAAATATCAATATACTGTATAGGTAAGTACTTTTATACAGAATACAAGAAGAACACAAAAATTACTAATCAGTAAAGCACAGAAGATGGACCACGTTGCTTGATATATATTTGAACACTCGATGTATTGAGTGTACGATATATTGAATGTTCGATTTATTTACCATTCGATATTATGAACGTTCGAGTATTTAGAAGTTCGATTAAAGTGGTCGATCAATTGACATTCGATTATTTGGCATTCGTTTTGGCACAGTACACCTCTCGCTGCGTACCTGTGTCAGCGTTTATTGTTCTACATTTTATAGGATTACTGGCACATTTTTTTACTTTAGACTCTAGGATACCAACGCACCTGCGATGCTCTGCTATTACAGATGTCTATAGGCCGCAGTGACAACTCACCGCTAAAGAAGCCCCCTGTACCACTTACTGCCTGCTTCTTTGCCACCAAGGAAATAAACATGAAACAGAAATATAAAAGTAGTAATGAAATTCGAATTCTCTTTCCAGACACGCTGACAGACTCCAAGCAACTAAGAGGGGGAGTGATCTTCATGAACGACCTACCACAAACCAGCACATCTAAGATAAACAGGAAGAAACTTAGAGAATTGGTCCTTACTATGCCTAGAGAATAAAAGTCGAATACCAAAGTTTTTTTTATATTAATGGAGATGGAATATAGCAATAAATTACTCATTTTTCAGTAGACATGTGTGTTTATTAAAACAACAGCTTCTTTGGTTTCCGTAGCATAGATATTTTTTTTTGGGTGGGAAATCATCAAATAACTTCTCCCGGTCTGGGTGGAGCGGGGAGGGCGTGTCAGACTTGTACTGACTAAAACCCACCCGTGTCCCCTCAGTTGCCTATATGCCAGGGGCCGCGGTATCTCTTTCGAACAACCCGCACCCCTGGCAGGCATCGGCCCTTGCGGGCCCCATCTGTTGCTGCTGACATCTCTTTGAGGCAAGCGTGGAACACAGCGCGCCGTCGACCCGGGCTTGGTCCTTACCGGACAGCGAGCTACCCATTACTCGCCATCCGCAAGCCCGTGCCTACGGTGGCCGGGAATCAGCCTGGGGTGCCCGACGCCCAGGGCGTCTCCTGCGAAGGCCATGGCTGTGAGGGCGCATGTACTGCATCTCCCTCACGTGCGCCGCCTCCCTCTTTGCGAGCATAACTGCTTCCCTGAAGGAGGCGACAGCTAGCCATGCACTCTCGCATCCGGCCTGGCCCAGGGTCGGATGCGAGAGATCGCCGCCGCCGATCACCCCACGAGGACACGCCGGTGCTCCGCCCAAGCCGGGCAGACCTCAACCGTTTGCTCCACCTTGTCCTCTGGGCAATCTTCGCAATGGAAACACCCGGGCGTTTCCTCCCGCCCTATCCGAAACAGGAACCTCCCGAAACAGCCATGTCCGGTGAGGACCTGTGTCAGGCGGAAGGTGAGGACGCCATGCCGCCTTTCAAGCCACTCCTCAAAGAGGGGACTTAAAGCCGCAATCGTGGCGTGCCCAGCACTGGGTTGCGACAATCGCACTTTCCACGTCGCCATGAGATCCTGCCGGAGCTCTGTCCGTCGTGCCGCGATTTCCCGCGGCAGCGGAGTTATGCCCCGACGTTTGGCGCACACTTGGGAGTGGTGCGAGGACCTTTTCCTCCAGATCCCATGGCGGCAATCCAGCAAGGAGGCCCGCCGCCTCACCGGAGATCGTGTGGTATCCCCGGATTTCGAACGTAGTTAGGTACTCATTATGACTTTTTTTCGGATCAAAAGACCAATTTGCACGGCAATATTTTATAGTTAGAGTAATTTTTTGACTGTTAACCCCTTTACAGTTCAAAAGTGCCTTTAATTGGGTTTGTGTTGAACCAAATGCTTTGTATTTGTTACTGTCTGTACAAAACCAGCAGTTTTCATGGAGGGTCCGACCTGCTCTGCTACACTACATATCAACATACCTTGGATCGGCGGCGTTTATATAAAGAAAAACCTAGGTTAATTTGGTCAGAGCTACGCCTGCATCCGCATTTTGCGAGGATTGGCAAAAGAATCAATTTGCTCAGCACGGATGCAGAGGGGGAAAAAAATAAGTAGACAGTTTGAATCCGCGCCGTTGCGTACCTGATCTGAAGGCCAATTCTCGTTATTAAAAACGTTCTTAATCTAGTCGCAGTCTCATCTCGGCGAAAATCAAATGTCAAAAAGGAAACTGGAAACTGGAGGCATTTTTGACAGATTTAGACTGAGATGAGACTGTAACGTTTTTTAAATTAAGAGAATTGTCCCTCTGCGCGCTGCCGGCGTCCTATGGCCTGCTACCAACGTGTGCTTATTACTGTGACCTTTAGAAGACCTGACCAGACAGCTGACGCTGCAGTAGCTGACGCTGTGCTGGCAAGCCCGCCTACATCTCAAGCTACCAAAGACGGTACCCTTCCTACCTTAAAATGCGAATGCTCAGATCGATCGAATTAACCTAGGACCTAGCTGTGAACTACCTACTACTATAAATATGTGTCATACACATATTTATATATTTCTCTAACCAAATCGTTAACGGCCTGCGCAAGTGCGCAATCTACCTGCAAACTCATTGCCCAATAACTACGGAATACTTGGTAGGTAATATTTTGTTCAGTCGAAAGACATCCATTGCTGGACATAGGCCTCCCCCAAAAAGGGGGGGGGACATAGTCACCACGCTTGGCAGGCGGGTTGGCGATCGCAGTATGGTGGTAAAATGCTTAGAGAACGCTGCTGCCCATTCTCTTGTAAGTCCGTTAGTCGCCTTCTACGACAGAAAAATCCCATGGGCAGAAATAGGCTGGTGCTATTCTTTTACGTCCAGCACCACCCGGAACGATACTAAAATATAGGTAATAACACGAAATTGAGACTGATTATTTTGTAATCACAGTTACGAAAATATTCTGCCTCAATAATCACAAATGGCAAAAACAGGTAATGTAGATAATTAAGTGTATTATGTATGTTGTTAATGTTGATTAATATTGTTTTCATGACATACGGTAATTTGTTTCCATGTTGCTATTTCGCTATTATTCAATGAGCGGAGCTCGCGCAGCTGAATTTTGGGCCAAAGATGTTTGAATTTGTTTGCCATCAATACACTAAGAAGTAGAAGTATGGCAAGACAGTTATTCCAAAAAAAGGCTGCCGGAGTTAGAGAGTTGGTAATGTGATACATCCGGTGTTTCAAAAAGCCACGTAAAGCCGTCAATCTTTCTACGGTCGTGTAGAATTGTCTGTACATTAATTTGAGTGAGGGAGAACACTAAAACAGAAAACTTAATGTCAGTTTACAAACAGACGACCAATAATATCTTAAATGTTTTGTTCCAAAAAACGCTTACGATAGTGTTACACAGTTCAGGTTAAATTCTTACGCAATTATCCAAGAAATAACACATTAATCCAGGTTCTTAAGCTCACTCAACGTATCGAGGATGAGTTTCAAACAAAGAAAGTGACGGGCGCAATATGCGTGGACTTGTCGGCAGCATAACACACACTAAATATTAAACACTTGCTGTGGAAGGTTACCTATCTGACGGAGGATCCAAGGGTTACTCGACTTTTTAGAGAACTACTCGGTAACCGACGATTTCAGGTGAACCTTTTTGAAGAAAGAAATTGATGGCGAGCCCAAAAAAATGGACTATTTCAAGGTAGCGTACTGGGCCCGGCTACTTTTTTACATTTTGGAGAGTGTGTGCAGGAGCTCCACGACCTGATCCCATCATCGCTTTTTTACTGCCGGACTACCAGACTTATTGTAGGTACCATCTGAACTTGGTTGTTTATCCCGATCACTCGAACTTAGCGCTTCTCCTCCCTCCACATTTATGCGCACAACCAAAGTGCTATGAAACTCTCTGCCAGCGTCTATATTCCTTTCCACATTTAACCCGTCTACCTTCAAACCAAAAGTGAACAGGTATCTTTTGGGCACGCTCGTTCCATCATAAACCTTATTCAGCAATAAAAAAATATACAATGACGACCGACCAACTGGTTAGCCTGAACACGACTCGCTTTCGAGCAGTGATGGCCCCGTGAGAGCAGTGGTTTTATCATCATCGATACGCGACGATGCGCAACCGGTGCCCGTCTCTGGTGCGCAGAGTGCGGGGCAGCACCAACACCGTCTTGGCGATGTACGCCAACAGATCGGATTGCTCTTATATCCGGCAATGCTGCAGCGGACATATCGTTATCTTGTGAGTATTCGTTTTTGTCTGTGCTTGTTATCCTGTCTGTATCCTATATGTATCTGTTTGTATATGAGTCTTGTTCATTTGTAACAGAAAAATAACTTTATTAAATTGTAATAGAAAAATTATTGACTTAAATTGAGGTTATAAAATTACTTAAGCACAATTGTCAAATGCGAAACATCTATAAGGGGATTTAAAATTAGAATTTCAGGTTTAAATATTCAAACAATAAAGTCAAAGCACTCAATTTGTAAGTGGCACTACAATTCACAGTAACGTTGTCTGACCCATTTGTTTATATTTTCATCACATACTTTTTGAACAGACCATATTTACATTATGGTCTTATCTCTACATTGTCAGAATGGAATTGTGCAAGACACGATGACTTGCAGTTTACTAGGAGCAATATGAAAATAAATACAAATAATGCCACAATCTTATATCAAGGTGTAGGAATGATAAATTATAATAATGCCACAATCTGATAAGTATGTAGGTACGATAAAAGAAATACATAAAAAGCTACCGGTTTCTCTTGTGGATGATATCATGCTACTCTTCTAGTTTAATAGTCTTTGCCAGAGACATGCTTAAAGCTATAGCATCATCTGCCTAATCTTATTATTTAACCGTGCTGGTGCGGGTTGTCTAGGGGTGCGGGTTGTACACAGGCAACTGAGGGAACACGGGTGGGTTTTAGTCAGTAAAAGTCTGACACGCCCTCCCACTCCGCCCAGAGCGGGAGAAGTTATTTGATGATTTCCCACCCAAAAAAAAGAAAACCTCTTAAACTGCTAATCCATTAGTTGAAATTTCATTATACTCATAGTTTCATAATTGCAGGATCTAATTAGCTACATTTTGCGTGAATCCCACTGAAGATCATGTTCACATTCTGTTATACACACGCTGTTTTTGGCATAGAATGAAAATTGCTTACAAAAACCAATTTATACAAGATTCTAGACCCAAAAACTTCAATTCAACTCCAAATTACTCGACAGTTTTTGATGGAAGTGTACAATTTTTTTTATATTTTTGGAATGCTTATAATCTTTTCAAAACGTTTAGTAATTAATATTATATATATTGGTTTAATAAAATAAAATTAACCAATATAGTTTGAGATGGTATGTTTTTAAGGTTATTTTATTTTTAAAGAGAGGTTTACCCTTTACCAGTGCCGCTGTTGAGATATGTATTTTTGTATTAAGATCTTTATATATTTGTTTACGCGTGGAGACAAAAAAAGTTGCGCATATTTGCGCTTTTTCTGGCATGGTGCCAAAACATATCGCGAGATAAAAACTATTTATTTTTCAATTCCTTTTGTAACCATGATTGATGGTAAAGTAGCACACGTTTTAACTGAAACTCGTTTGGGTGGTTCTTGTAAAGTTTGTGGTGCTACTCCTGGGTAAATGAACAACTTAGAGGCAGTTAGGGACTCGAGATGTGAACGTAAATTAATTTAAATACGGATTGTCAACATAACATGCTTGGATTAGGAGAATGGAGATGGTCTTAAACATTTCCTATAACTTGTCTTTTGAAAAGTGGTCACACTTGAAAACAACAAAGTCGAAAAGAAAAAACTGGTACAAAAGCGGTTTAGGGACGAAATAGGATTGCTGTCGATAAACCCCGATGAAGCACTGGAAATAGAACACAGCTCAAAGATTTTTTCAGAATTACTCTTGCTCTGCAGTCACAGAACTTACCTAGATATAGGACCTACCAACCATAGATTTAGAACCTACAAGTATAGACGTAGAACTTATAAGACGAATGTACTTAATACTTACTACAAACTATATCATCTATTGGAATGGCTGTTAATTCAAAATAGTTCAGTGAAAACGCATATAGTACAGGCCAACTGTACGTAAATATTTATAATTGGTATTATATGCCTTCCTTCGTGCATAAAATACTAATGAAATATACGGAGAAAAAATCATTGAGTAGGTACTAAGTTATTTTACCTATCGGACAGTTGTCCGAAGACGCGCAAGAATCCCGAAATAAGGATTACAAAAAGTTAAGACTTCATTCATTCTAGAAAGTTTCAAGAGCGGCTAAAAATGATGAGGTGTCCCATACCTTATTGTACACTTCCGATCCATACATTTCAAGTTTGAAAAATACCTCAGAAACAATATAGAAAAACTTTTAAATGAAGCCAAGGCCCTTCTTGCTGTCAACGAAAATCTGTAGAAGCTTTCTGAATTTTGTACATATTTTTTTTCTCTTACTATTAATATTTTCCACTCTATGTAAATTACAAAAAAATACGAATTTTGCTTTTTTTTCATATAGAATGCATGTATTTTTTTTTATTTAATGAATAAACAGAATTTTCAAAATCATTATTATTCCCTTCAAACCCAATACATCCAAGTATACCTATGTGTACAAAATTGCAGCTTTTTTCGTTTTGAAACAACAGAGATACGGAGTTTTGAGACGAAACATACGCGATTTTCCCATAGTGCGTCGACCCGAGCCTGGTCCATACCGGACAGCGAGCTACCCATTACTCGTCGTCCGCAAGCCCGCGCCTACGGTGGCCGGGAATCAGCCTGGGATTCCCAACGCCCAGGGCGTCACCTGCGGAGGCTAGGGCCGTGAGGGCGCATATACTGCCTCTCCCTCACGTGCGCCACCTCCCTCTTCGCGAGCATTACCGCTTCGCAGAAGGAGGCGACGGCTACCCATGCACTCTCGCTCCATACCATGGCCTAGACCAGGGCCAGACGCAAGAGATCGCCGCCACCGATCGCCTCCACAAGGACACGGCGGTGCTCCGCCCAAGCCGGGCAGACCTCCACCGTATGCTCCACTTTGTCCTCAGGATGTATGTTGAGGTCGGCTTCCAATCCTACCAGATGCAAATTAAGGTACCGGTATTTTACATGGAGCGACTGTCTATCTGACCTCCGCACCCAGTTACTGGGTAATACTATAGGTACCCCTTGGTATAACTGGTTGCCAGACTTTCGGGCTTCTGACTACCCGTAACGACTGTCAAAGAACTATTAAAGACAACCGAGACCAGCGTCTTAACGTGCCTTCCGAGGTTTGGATGGGTCTGGATCTGTAATGGATGGTCACCTATCCACGTAGCTTGACCTGCAATTGATCCGTGCAGCTATTATTATTAAGCCACGACCCCCAGCCAAGCACGGGAGAAGTTATTTGATGATTTCCCATCCTCAAAAAAAAAAACATGACAGGTTCGAGATACAGTCATGCTTTTCAGACCCATCACTAATTCATTAGTTGTGCACTACTTACTATACACCATTTTCGGGAAAGTTTGAGAATTTTAAGGTTTTTTTTTCAAATCGATCAACAATTGACGAAAATATCGATGAACATACAGGGTGTAAAAAGGCACATCACATAGCCGTCAACTAAGCTTTCTTGTTATAAGTAACATTGTACAAAATTATACAATTGCTGCGAAACGACCTTTATTTTCGGTGTCGAAATTTGCCTTTTGCAGTAGTGCGCAATTTAACGCACGCAAAAAAATGTGCATATAACGGTACAGGGGCCAAGGGGGTATTTGAAGTTGTGTTCCATCATTAAAAAATATTTTCGTTAAAAAAATCGGTGAAAGTTGGAATTTTGATCTCCGTAACCAAAAGTTTCCTAGGTGTGGTCCAGACCAAAACATATTAAATTGACGGGGAGTACAACTGACTCTCGGCTTTGTTAAGTGTTTTTTACACTCGTTATATAAAAAAGAAAAGTTAAAGATATACAGTTGAATTGAAAATCTCCTACCAAATTATTTTTTACGACCTACAATCTCAAGTCGTGGCAGTTATCACCGGGCCACCACTGATCAACACATTAAATAAAAAAGAAAATATATAGATAGGTATACATACAGAAGAGTTGGTAAACTCATCCATTAAAAAAAGAGTATTATTTTCAATGTGAACTTTGATCAATATCTGGTAGCAAACAATAATTATTATTTCATATCTCGTGTAAAATTATCTCTAATTGAAAAACAAGTATACATAGGCATGTATGTATGTAAAGGATTTGAGAACGAATTATAAACATTACACAAGGACACCTTGCTTGAGGCACTCGTGTTTTAAAATACTGTAAGTGTGGAGCCATTTTGTTTTTAAGTTTTTTTGGATATTTATCTTCTTGTAATGTGTTTATTGATACTTATTTAAATGTTACAAAAGTAAATAGTGTTAAATCTTTAACTTTCTTAATATCTTGGACGCAGTAATACTTACATCCATATGCAAATTTAAGAACAAACTTTAATAACCTAATACTAACTTACATAATTAACCTTTTCTCGGAATGTACCTTTTTTTCTGACGGACTGCCCCGTTCGTCTCATAACCCCGACCATAAGGAGTTTCATGACTCGGATTAGGATCCTGAGTCGGGCAAAATCGATGAGACGATTAGACAGTAAAAACTTTTACATAAAAATGAAACCGATGAAAACAGAAACTGAAAAGCAGAAAATAAACTTTGTAGTCTACTACATTTCTAAATTAAGAACTAGGTACATATGTGTGCGAAGTTTCGATACAATCTGTTAATTCAGTAGGTGGAAAATCAATCAACCTCTTTTTTACTAGATCTGGGGTGGTTTCGTTTTTCCATTTTAAATGGGACCAATGGGACTTCGAATTAAATCTACCCTTTCCAATAAAAAAGCATCGTCGTGGTCATACATTAAAAAAATACGGGTTGACTTGAGTCTGTCTTTTTTTTTCGTCGGTTAAAAATAGGTAGTTGCCGGGGGTGAATTCGGTATTAACTATGATTATTTAAAAAAAAATAAGTATGTCAATAATAACTGGAAATTTATCTTTTGGCATTTATTTCAATAGGATGCAGCATTGATTGTTATTACTGAAAAGTATTATCAATGGGTGTTACTGATAACACCTATTGATAATACTTTTCAGTTACTACGTTTCATTTACGACAATTGGGTTTCAAATTCCAAAGTTAGAAACAGTATTTTTAGAGTACGCACGCTTCATAAAAGGCGATTAAAATACAAAAAAGGCTGCCATTCAGGGGGTTTGGGTTCCGACCCCAAAAATAAAGCAAATACAAATATATAATATTTTGTACGCTCCGAAATCGTATTGTACTGTATAGGATTTTTTGTCAAGAAATTCTCAATTAGGAGGTTAATAGTGTGACACCGACCCTGTATATTCGAATGCACGCGTAATACCGTCACGTTGGTTCTGCATCTGGTGGTGTACTCTCCAAGAGCGAAGTCCGTAGTTTCAGCCGATACTACGGGCGTTTTCTACTCCGTATCAATAAAAATGAATAACCATTCGAATTGACAGTCCGTGACCTACTCGCGATGCCTTTTTGCCCGACCGAATATTTTTTTTGTTAAACTTGAGGTTACGAATCAACTAATGTCAGACGAGCTCGTATATTTATTGACGGACTTATATGTCAGCTAGCCATGCCAATATGCCAACAAATAAAATGAAAACTCGAGGCACATAGAATAAAATTAAAAAAATGTAAATAAAGCATTATATCAAAATAAAAGCATCCTGGTATAAAGGGCGTGATAGCTTACCTAAGCAATGCTGGATTATGTTCACATAGCTGTTACGACCTGAGTTACAACTCGAGGCTACAAATGATAACCTAGGACCATCGACGTAAAAATAAATAAAGTGGTAGGTAATTATTAGTCACAATAACAAAATCAAGGCCAGCAAGACGAGCAGTCACCACAAGCAGCACCCGTTCTCGAGCTTAACGCAAAGATCAGCCCCTCGCCATATTTGAGGAGGTAACCCGACCCCCGATGCTACCGCAAGCAATGACATCTACGGGAGCATGACGAACTTGCTGCCGGTCGCTCAGGCAAGAATAAAATGATCAACTGTCGAGGTCGCTAGCTTAATGGTTTACATAAAGCAACAGCCCTGTTCTGAATAGTAGAACCCCTGATCGCTTCCCGGTTGTATTGGATTGCCGTCCCGTCGTACTATGAGAGAGAGGGAAGGAGGAGTTCACCTGTATTTGCACAGACACTTCTACACTATTCCATTGCGTAATTGGCTAGTCTCCGTTAAGATTGGCCACCACCGTGATCGCAAATCGGTCAGGCAGACATTTATAGGGCTTGACAAACAGTCATAACACCTTTTAAAGCGTAAGTTAATTCTATTGATTTCAGAAGTAAATAACAACAATCATGACGAGACGCGCATTTGACGCAGTGCACTGGTACATGGCCGAGGTAGAGTCCCGTGTGGTGGCGAAGACCGGGATCCCATCAGACAGACACCACATCGGAAAGCTCATACTAGATAGCTTGCAAGAAGACCGCGATTTTGTTATGCAGGTATTTACTTTCTTTCATTTGAAACGTGAGACTGCGTCTCAATATAAATACGGACAGTACCGAAACTACGAACAAACGGTCAAAACAGTACACTCACACGGACGCGCGCAATCTACGAGACCTCTCAGCGAAGGTTGCGGTGCTCTCAGTCATGTCTCAGGGGCGGGTGCCGTGTCGAGACGAGTGGGCGCGTTATGCGTTTATCTCTTGCACCACGGACCGCCCGCAATCTTTTTGAAAAGTCTTTTGTACGTAATTATATTAAAAATAGGGCTAGTTTCTATATTGTCCATATTTATACTCTGATTGCGTATTTCTAAGATTTATTTGTTTAGTCTCAAGTACTTAAGAAGGTTGAGCTGAACCTTCTGTCATAATGCCCAATTAGGTGTTCTGTGTTGCTTGTGTACGTCCTAACGTGCGCTATGCAACTGCGCGAGAATGACAACTGTGACAATGAGCCGGACCGCTCCCCTCACTCTCCCGCCTGCCCGTCCACTCGTTCGTCCGTCCGTAGTTTTCGGTGTGAACCCGCATAATTTGGCTCACTAAGCTTCTCTTAGTTCATATAGTTTCCCTCACCTCGCTTCGCCCGCCAGGTCACTCGCTAGCTGGCGGTGTGGCCTGCGCTTTAACCTTGGATTGATGAAACATGCATAAATTCATCCCGTATTTCTCTCAGATCGATGGAGGAACAGGGAAGTCTGAAACCAATGGCTCGGTTTTAGACAGAAGCATTCGATGTGCCGTTTCTCTGACTAACTTGGGGCTGAAGAAAGGTGACGTCATGGTGCTGATGGGACCGAACCACATCGATTTCTGCATACCCCACTACGCAGCGCTGTATCTTGGGATCATGATAGCATCTATCGATGTTACTTTGGGAGCCAGTGAGTTTATTTTTTCCGTGTTAATTAGAGCATTACAGTTTTTTTTGTTCAATGAATGAATAACCAGCACAATTAAGGGAAGCTCTCCTTCTGTTGCATTTCTAACTTTTTATTTAAAATAATATGTAGCGGTCTCATAGCAAGACAAAGGCTCTTCAAATATTGTCAATGTTCACCACGGTTTATACTAGCGAACTCGGACTACAATGTCATATATCACTATCCCTAAACTAAGGTTTTTCTTCGCAGTATTTCCCATTACCAAGCAAAATTCAAAAAAAAATTAAGATCCTAGTATTTAGATGTATTTTTAGATCCATAAGATTGTTCTAGAACTTACGTATTAAATTCCAAAAGGATTGCCAGGTAAATAATGTAAGATGTTTACATTTCAGATGAATTGAAAGAATTATTCCATACGAACCGCCCGAATATAATATTTTGTCAAAGTGAAAAGATAGCAGACATCCAGAAGGCGCTAGAACTGTCCAATGTAGATGCAAAAATTGTTATTTTTGACAAGGATGGCAAACACACTACATTAGCGGACCTGCTGCAAAATGTAGATGAGAAATCAATTCAAAATTTTAAGTGAGTATTTATTTATTAAAACTTAATGCACAAGTAAAAAAATACTGTACAAAGGCGGACTTAATGCCTGAGGCATTTTCTGCCAGTCAACCTTAGGGTGATGTAGAGAGAAAACATGGCAGGTGCAACATAAGGGATAGGTTACTCGAAAAATATTACATACTATTACATAGATACATACATACATACATATATATATACGAAAATAAAACTTTGTCTTGAGAAATAACGATAGGTAGAGGAGAAAACGAATCCAGTAAGTCAGCGCTGGTATGATTCTGCCAATTTCTTACGAATATGCTCACGTGCCTTTACTTTAAACGAAAGCCGACTGGTTGCCATCCTGATGTTCAGAGGGAGTGCATTCCAAAAAAACACTGCCTGGACAAAGAAAGAAGATTTGATGAAACCAGAGCGGTGAGAGGGACATCGTAGAAGACGATTATTGGTGGAACGAAGATTTTTACTATGCGCAGAGCACAAGTATTGAACCTGGGAAGTCAGATAAGGAGAAGTGGGTTTGTCGAGTATAGAAAACAACATTGACAGAGCTCGCAACTCTTTGCGCTGACGGATGGGTAGCCATTTTAAAAGCAACCGGTGCGCGGACACATGATCATACTTACGAAGATAGAAAACGTATCGAATGCAGTTATTTAGAAGCCGGTCAAGTTTATTGAGGAGATCTGCGTTCAGGTCATATTAACACACATCGCCATAGTCAATTATGGGAAAGATTAGGGACTGTACAAGCATTGCCTTTATGTATGATGGGAGAAGGTTTTTCAACCGATAGAGCGACCGCAACGTTCCAGTGACTTTTTGACTAACAGTCGTGACTTGCTTTCGCCAGTCAAGACAAGTGTCGACATGTAGGCCAAGATCCTTAACATCGGAGCTAAACGGGATGACTGAGCTGTCGAATGATACAGGTGGCACAGTCAAGCTATTCAACTTCCTTATGCTGTGGGGGCTCCCTAGAATGATAGCCTGACACTCGGCAGGGTTAACCGCCACCCTAAACCGATCAGACCAGCTCTTAACCACTCTTAAATCCCGGTTTAGCTCCTCCTCCTTCTACTCCTCAATCGCATCTGCTATGTTGTCAACATCTGCCTGACAGTAAAGCTGCAAATCGTCCGCATAAAGATGATACGCAGTCTGAAGCTCGGTGGTAATGAGATTAATAAAAATACAAAACAAAAGAGGAGATAATATACCGCCTTGAGGGACGCCAGTTTTAAGATCATACAAACTCGATAAAGAGTCTCCAGCACGAACAGACTGCTGACGTCCCTGAAGATAAGAGGCAAACCATTCCAATACCTCCGGAGAGACCATAAGATAGGAAAGAATGGACAAAAAGAGTTCGTGACTGACGGTATTAAAAGCATTGGAGAAGTCTATTAACACTAAAACTGTAACTTTAGTGTCTTCCATTCCACGCCTTATATCATCAGTCACTTTTAGGAGAGTAGATGTGGCACTGTGCCCGGGCCTGAAACCGGATTGAAATGTACTGATGAGGGAGTTGCGGTGAATAAAGTGAGAGAATTGTTTATGCACACTGGCCTCGAGCACTTTAGATAGGAAAGGAAGGATAGAAATTGGGCGAAAGTGACTTGGAAGAGAGGGACTGGGTATTTTAGGCAGGGGTCGAACAAGGGCTTTACGCCACAGGGAAGGGAAAACACCATATCATAAACTTCTCCCTGTACACCAGTACAGGGAGAAGTTTATGATATGGGAGATTGCAGGAAGGAGTTGATCAATAGCTGCTACAATCATATGGCGGCTGATATCATCGCAACCCACGGCTTTGGATTTAATGGACAGGATAATCTTTTTGATCTCTTCCGGGTCGACTGGGGTGAAAATAAAGGGGTTAATATTGGGACGCGTCAGACCAGCAAGGTAGTCGAGTGTTTGACATTTGGTTAGACTATCCAAAGTAGGAACAGTGGCGAAATGGCGATTGAGGTCGTCCAAACCAATTGTGTGAGGAAGGTCCGAATGTCGCGATTTGCCGATACCCAAGGTTCCAAGGAACTTCCAAATATCGGCAGGAGAAGAAGTGATATTATTTAAAATGTGACGGCGTTTAGCGTTGCGTATCATCTGATTGCACCGATTCCTAGCAGCCTTAAAGAAGGCCCAATTGTCTTCCGAGCGGTCCGTTTTAAACTTCCGAAACGCGCGGTTCCTCCGTCGCATTGCCATCCGAACTCCCCTGTTCATCCAAGGTGCAGGGGCACGCTTCAACTTGACTTTTTTGATTGGAGCATGGGCGTCATATAGCTTGACCACGACATCGTTGAAAAACCTAACTTTTTCGTCAACTGAGGCAGCTGCTTCCAGGGGTGACCAGTCTATATTGGACGCATCTTGTTGAAGCCTCTCGCTATTCATACGCGCAAAGGCACGCCTGTACTGGAACGTTGGTTTAGGCTTAGGAGGTTTAAGGACATAGGATAAGAAAATAAGGTCGTGATGGGAAAATCCAGGAGCATCGTGTTGCCCATGTAAGGAAACTAGGGAAGGATTAGAAGTGAGGATAAGGTCAAGCCAAGTGTCATCACCGATAACATTACGATGAGTGGGTTGGAGAGGCAAGACATGCAGACTGGCTGACTCGATTAGATGCAGGAGTTTACGGGACCGAGGGGAGTTACGGGCAAGGAGGTTGATATTAAAATCTCCCGTAACAATGTGATGTGCATACTCCGAACCCAAAGATTCAAGGACCGATTCGAATTCAGTGAAGTAATCAATGGAAGGGGGCAATAGACGACACCAAGGACAGTTTTAGCTCCTTTGACGCAAACCTCGAGGAAAATAAACTCTGCTGTACCGTTGGGAGAATTGAGTGTGAGAAGTGAGTACCTACTAGTTACTTTTGGAGTCATGTCACCTTTTACTTGCCCACAAATTTTCTCGATTTTTTATGATCGAGGCGACCGTTTGATCTAACTAGATTGAGTTTTATCAGCTACGGACGGCTATCAACAAAATGATAGACATTCACATCATTCTGTGCCAGTTTCCACCGACATCCCCTATACTACCACCTACCTATGGACCTACGTGGGTCTTTAGCTTAAAAGCTCCCCCAAACTAGCCCCTAAATTAAATTTTGTTTCACCATTATTTTTACCTCCTAGTTAGGAGACACATATCTATCTGTGTGACGTTTTGTTTTCGATAATAGTGACTGATTGAACTTATCGATACTTTATAACACGATTTGCTTTTTATAAAATTCTCCAAAGTATACACATACCTAAATGGATACAGAATTATTTTTAAATCGTGTTTTGATAGCAATAATTTCATTCGTATTTTGAATGAATTTCATGTTTTCTTGCTTATTTACTCTGTGTACATTACGAAACGTCGCGTGTTATCTGTGGTCTTATTTGTATTTGACACTTCTTTCTTTTGTGACGTCATTACGTGAGATTTGTTTGATTGTTTGCATTTGAAAAGAGTTTATTAAGGTTAATCTAGTCGACATTTTTTCCATGCAAACTTCGGGAGTGTACTACGCCACTGTTCGTGCAATGTACATCAAAAACTGAACATGGTATGGTTTTGAATAATTATTAATATTGACGGTGTGGAAACAGAATACTAAAATAAAAAGCCATTAAAAAGTTATGAGCTAACAAAGATTCGTTTTTCTTGCTAATTTAACCTAACTGTGGGCGGGCTTGAGTCATAAAAGAAGTGTAAAATCTCCAAAACTATGTTGGTATCGACAAAGCTCAAATATCGAACAGTTCAATACACTTTATTGGTAACTGACCGTGAGTAATCGGTAGCTTGCTGTCCGGTAAGGACCAAGCCTGGGTCGACGGCGCGTTGTGTTCCACGCGCGCCTCAAAGATATGTCAGCACCCACTGATGGGGCCCGAAGGGCCGATGCCTGCCAGGGGTGCGGGTTGTTCGAAAGAGATACCGCGGCCTGTGGCACACAGGCAACTGAGGGAACACGGGTGGGTTGTAGTCAGTAAAACTCTGACACGCCCTCCTGCTCCACCCAGAGCGGGAGAAGTTATTTGATAATTTCCCACCCAAAAGAAAAGTACCAACGCTAAAATATTACATGCAAGTATACAACAATTGGACGCATTCCTCAGGCTAGGTGGAGCGACGATATTCTATGCCTATGTTCAGAAGCGGACTGCTGTAGTCGGGTGATTATACAACAATTATGAGCGAGTTATAGGAGACTCCTTGATGTTTATCGATCGTTAACAGGTGACAGTATTAATCGATGAAATCGAACCAATATGTAGAAGATGATCATATCGAGCGATAATAGCGAACTTAAAAAATCGAGCATTTCTGTAGCCACCATTTCTGCAATCAAAATTAGCAAGGCTGTTATAAGTCTAAGGATTAACTTAATCTTTATTCACATGCAGACCAACAGATCTGGATCCCGTGGACACCGTGGCGTACCTGACATCAACAAGTGGAACCACAGGGATGCCAAAAACGGCCATGCTTACACACAAGAACTTGACTATTGGAACGCCTTATATGTGGTAAGTAATTCACCTCTCCTCAATAGATACTTTACGTTTTCGTACTCCGAACGATTAAAACTCCAGTATGTTCTTCGTGCTACCCTTGTTATATGGAAAGTGAGGTTTCTCCAAAAGTATAATGCACAAGAGGTTACTCTAACGGAGTAAAATAAAAGAGAAAATCTCTTTTTTTGAACATCATGTCATATATTTTCTTCTTTTCAGGGCAAGTTTCTCTAAGTTCCCAACGCCAACGAGGATGGTGATAGTAACGTCACCAGCGCAGTGGCTGTCAGCTGGCTTCCACTATCTCTTCTCCCCGATCCTGAAGTATACGCGCCTGCAGACATCATCACCTCTCACTCCGGAACATTTCGCGGAACTAGTTAATAAATTTAAGGTAGGAGGCAATTCAATGATGAACAGGGCTCTGGTTAGCGATGCACAATGAAGGAAGGTCATTGGAGCCGAAAGGTCCTGGACTCCTACTGAAAGGCGCAGCGTGGTTAAGACTTTCACTAGGTGGACCGATGGCCAGCAGGCTTAGCATGATGGTTTATATTTCTACTCTACTGTAGAATGGAAATCACTTGTCTCCTTTTCTCGGAACAAAACTGTCAACTGTCTACACGGAAACGTAATTTTTGCCAAAAAATGCCAATTTTTTTTTTGACAACACGACTCTCTACGGTTCTCGTGCTAAGCCTGCTGGAGAGGGTCGCAGTAATCCGCTGGCTGAAAAAAACACAAGACTGGTTGATGTGGTGATGCTATTGGGAGGCCTAAGGCCAGCAGGGGACATGTTTTGGCTGAAATCGAAAATCGTGTACACCTAGTTATATGTGCATGCTGTGGTCTCCAGTAATTGAAGAAGCACACGTAAAAGAACCGTTTTATTACTGTGACTTATCTTTACTTCTTTATTATATATCTATACTATATATTATTATATTATATATTATATTATATCTATATACTAATAATAAAGCTGAAGAGTCCGTTTGCTTGAACGCGCTAATCTTAGGTACTACTGATCCGATTTGAAAAATTCTTTCAATGTTAGATATCTCATTTATCAAGGAAGGCTATATAGGATATAACATTACGCTAAGACCCTTAGGAGCTGAGCAAAGTGAGAAAAGTCACGAATTCGAAGTACTCGCACGGGCAGGCTATTCAAAGCGACGGGGTGGGTCGGGGGAGCAAGAAATTTGACGCAAACCAAGTCGCGAGCAGAAGCTAGTAATTTATATGTGTATCAAAGGACACAGAAACAAATTAAAGGATAAAAATACGTTGGAGATCCAAATGGTGAAGCTACGGGGTGGGTCGGGGGAGCAAGAAATTTGACGCAAACCAAGTCGCGAGCAGAAGCTAGTAATTTATATGTGTATCAAAGGACACAGAAACAAATTCAAGGATAAAAATACGTTGGAGATCCAAATGGTGACGAATGAACGAAGATATCGCCAAAACAAGAACACGCTTTTAGAGCCTTTTAAGCCCATGCGGTGATTGAACTGTACTATTGCAGTATAATCACTGCCTGAGCTTGACTTTACAGTCAAATTAAACCTTAGTTCTTATAGCCTGATCGGTTCCTCAATTTGTTACTTCAACCTCTACAGTTTTGTATTCACTAAAGCTACCCCCTGTTTATTTCACCCAATTCCTCTCGCCCTGAGTTAGTACATTGTTAATTCTTTTGTATGAATAGTGATTTCTTATTCCCACAGCCTACCTACATAGCTACTAGCCCTACAATGATGACAACTATGATGACAAGTGCTAAGTGCGACTTCACTTGCTTCGAAATCGTTTTGTTAGGTGGCAGTGCTGTCACAACAGAGGTCATCGATGAAGTGAAGGTGATTGGTTTTATCTTCTCTAGTATCTAATATATATGTCGCAGCCATCTGGTTAAATTAGTCAGCTAATTGGATGCCTTTTGTTAAATTTCACAAATGATGAACGACTACTTTTTACTAATACCTACCACAAAGTAATTAGTAATACTGAAATGTTGGTTCACAACAAAGTACATACCACGAATATTACTCAATAATAATTAAGCCAGTCAGTTAGTTCAGTCTGTTTAAACTCAAATATTTCGCGGAAACTTGCAGAAGACGTTATTATTTGGCACCTCCATGTTTTCATACTATTTTGACAATATCACACTTTAATTTTACTTAAAATTGCAGACAAGAACGTAGAATAACATTCACGGTATGCGCTATTGACGCCATATTTGTTTTAGTGACTACTAGCGCCGCAGTGGAAAAAAACTGAACTAAATTTGAATCACTTGGCTGAGTCTTGGTCAGTCATCTTCAAATGGCTCACTTTCATACGACAAGTTGTTAAATCTTGAATGATTCTAATTCAATTAACTATCGGTCTAGGCATCCAATTAGCTAGCTGATTTCACCAGATGGCTTCGACATATATATAGCAATTCAGTAATCAACTATGTTCCTTAGTCGGTGTCAATTAAGTGAACTACGAAGTTTTTTGCCATAGTCAATCATGTGGGAGTGGCTGTGAGACACTTTCTGACTAGATTGACCCTGATCGGATATGTCGTCATCTACCTAGCCTTTTCCCGGGGTTCAGCTTCCAGTCTAACCGGATGTAGCTGAATACCAGTATTTTACATGGAGCGACTGCCCATCTGACCTTCTCAACCCAGTTACAGGGTAAAACGATACATCTTAGTAAGACTAGTTGTCAGATTTCCTGGTTTCTGGCAACCCGTAAAAATTGTCAAAGATCCACTAATGACAGCCGGGACCAACGACTAAACGTGCTTTCCGAGGCACGGAGGGGAAGAAGAAGAAAACCACCCACCCACGGGGCAACCGCGGAAGGCGTAGCTTAACCTGATCGATCGACCTGTGCAGCTGTTGTTTCTTAGCCACAAGCTACTCTATTAAATAGCCACAAGCCTATGTGTAGCAGTGAATTACAAAAGGCTGTTTTTATTGATATTGATCGAACCTGGCACATTTTTGAAGAAAGTTGCAATTAGTAAAATTATATAAAAAAGGACGGTTTTCGTCTTGTATAGCTAGCCTGTCTCTCATGGCAAGACCACTGGAGATCCATACTAATGTTTATTAATTTTATTTTCCAGCAAATTGCGAAAATAGATAACGTTTACGTTATGTATGGCCTGAGTGAATTGAGTGGGCTTGTTGTTCAACACGACTTCCCACCGGCACCGGGGTCCTGCGGTAGACCAATTGGTTGTGTTGAATTGAAGGTAAGTAATTGTAAACAAAGACTAAATCATGGGCAGAACTTGTTTGACTTGTTGCTACAATCCCAAACTTTTGGGATAAATTTAGGCCAAAGATCACCTTTTGATGATATTCTTACATTTAATGTCCTTTTTTTATTTCAGTTGGTGGATCCTGAAACCAATAAAGATATCACTGAGCCTAATGCCTTAGGAGAATTGTGGTTTAGAGGTCCAATTGTGTTCAAAGTAAGATTTCTTCAACACTTACTTTTGTTTGAGTAAACTAGAGATATTGGCAGATGGCTAACAATTGCAAATGATGCGATCAAATACAAAGGCACAGTAAAAATTAAAACGCTCTTGTAGATGGTAACTACCTTGAAACAAAACAAACTATGTTTCATCGGAACCCTTTGCTCATCCAAAAATGCCGAATGTGGTAAAACAGGCAACAATCCAACAAGCTTACAATCTAAATTCTGCATCAGAAGTGCTAAATTATTAAAAATATAGTTACTCTATCACAATTTGGGCGTGGCAGGTTCTGATAATCATGATTAACAAGGATCTGACTAGAATTATAGATTCGAAATCTCCCTCATACTATATCAATATCATTTATTCAAACTTAGGCTGAGAATCAGCACTTTTCTAACGTCAAAATGATAGTAAGTCAGTCCCCAAAACGCCTGCCGTTCACTACTTGCTAGTGTTTTAGCTGGGAACAAACTCCTGCAGCACAGCGGTCGGTTTAGTTCGAAAAACATGATTCTATACACACAATATAGTGTGCAAACAATTTACGTTACGCATCACAAAACATTTAATTAAACTATTTGCCATATATAGATATAGTATGTCAGCTAGCACATACCAATATGCCAACAAATCATTAATCACCAACATTCCTGCATATTTTCAGGGATATCACAACAACCCGGAGGTAACAAAGGAGACAATAACAAAAGACGGCTGGCTCAAGTCTGGTGACATCTTCTACAGGGATCACTCCTGGAACCTGTTCTTTGTTGAACGATACAAGTTATTGTTAAAGTACAGAAATCATCAGGTGAGTTACCTTAACCCTTAATCGGGCCGAACAAAAAAATCAACTGTTCATGGTTTAAGTGTAAGTTCTTGTATCATGTTAGATAACAGTGTACATAAAATACAATATTTATAAATTACTGAAACTGAAAAAAAAGGTTTTTTTCGTGTGGGAAATTATTTCCCTTTATAAACAAGAAAAAAATAATCTGATCCAAAATTTGCTACTTTTTCGGTCTATGAGATATAACGATCTAAAATGATCGAAACGATCGACACCTCCCATAGCTTGCGTATGTATAATCAGCTTTTGCTTTTGGACACAAGATGTCTGCTTTGGTGCCATCTTTTTGTGTTCTTTTGATCTAAATTTCTAAAAAGTTCATCTAAATCAAATAAAATCAACAATTAAAAACAATAAAAACAGGTCAACTCCTTCACCGCAGTCAGGGTAATAAACGAAATGACAGAAACAAAAATAAAAAAGTCGACAGAAATAAATCCCTACATTTTATATATTGACGCAATATGGTGTTCAGAAACGGGCAGAGGCAATTATTTTCCCACTTACAAGACAATATTTCAAACGAATAAAATCCACACAAATATTACATTTTTGCATAGAATATCATAACAACGTTACACAGAATATAATAAATTAGTCGATAACGGCTCAAATATCTACGTATCAGAATCTTTCTTGAAGAAACTTAACAGAATTATGTCTCCACTGCATGAAAAACGCGCAGTTTTTTCAATAATAACGTTAATCTGATTCTGACGTTGACATTTGACATTTGAAAAAGTGGGGTTGTCAATAAAATAAATGAGTAACTAATCAAGAATATATTTGGGTAAAAAATAGTCTGGGGAGTTGCCGTTTAAAAAATATTCGAGTATTTATGACTCGGTTGTCGGGGTGGGAAAATAGTTCCTTGTGCCCGATTAAGGGTTTAAGGATCTGATCCCCGAATGCTCAAATCTCATCCTCATGGACCGGTCGGGCTACAGGACGGGTCACACTTTTTCTGTCACTGTTATAAACCTTAATTGATGATAATTTGCGTTGAATTTTTATTCGCCCGTTAATTTACTACTAAAATAAATCTGAAAAATGATGTCACCTACTCACAAAAACATTTCTGAGGCCATAAAAACGTATCTGAAGCCGCGATTAGCATGGTCACTTACTAGAACCAATTCACATAGCACATTTATCATCGACTCGTAAAGAAGAAGGGCGTGTTTGATGTCCAAAGAGAATCTTTTTTACCATTTCTTTTGACTATATCCTGAAAACACATGGTGATTGCAGGTGTCTCCAGTAGAAATTGAAACAGTGATAATGAGACACCCTGGAGTATTCCACGTAGCAGTGACAGGTATAACTGACAGGGAGTGCGGGGATCTGGTCGTGGCGTGTGTTGTTCCTAAACCGGGATGCAGCCCTAAAGCAGAGGAGATCAAGAACCTGGTTAAAGGTAAGAGCTGCTAACCTTGTATTGAGTTGTAATAGAACTATAGAGGTATGAGGAATAGGGTGTAAAGTTCACTCATCCTCCAAAGGAAAGGGAGGATCCACCGAATAGACGGGTATTTTGTCTGCCCGGCGACTGATTTCGGGACGTTGTACATATCCTCCTCTTGGGTTGCATAGGTTTCAACTCTCTAGAAGTAAGACGGTCGCGCGATCAGATGACTGTAATATTTAAAATTCTTAGGGGGATTATTGATGTTCCTGATCTACATAACGAGATCTGCAATCTATTTGTCCCGGACAATTACTGTCGTGGCAGAAGACACCGCTTACTGGCTGTTCCAACTTGCCGTACGGTTGCACACTCCAAGTCACCTATTCCTCGGACATTAACCGCTATTAACGCTCTCCTGAACTCGAATACAGATCTCGATATGTTTGCGAATGAATGGAAGATGATGTTGTCAGAATGTTTGAATTTTTGTGAGAAGAATGCATGACTGTGTAAATAGATTGTAGATATTGTAATGTGTATATTGATGTGTTTAAATAGTGTAATTGGCTTCGGCCGTTCTATTTAAAATAAAAAAATAATAATAATAAATAAATAAAAAAAAAAAATATCCTAGTTGCGTGGCAAACACTGCTTGCGCAATGCTGGATTTTGCGTGATGTTAGTGTGACATCACGCAAAATGTACGTCACGTGTGTGCATGTGTTGTGTGTGTGTGTTTTGCGTGTTTTGTGTGTGTCGCATGTGGTGATGTCGAAGCCTCTACAGAGCTATTTGTGAAGGGCTCTTCTAGGAAATACTACCAGCGTACCCGTGTTTGAGCGTTTCTGGTTCTTCATTTTATACGATAACAGGCACATGATGACATGACACATATTAGCTCTTGATCTAAAACTCTAGGATGCCAAACCCATCTGTGAGGCCTCTGCTATTGCAGATGTCTACAGGCCGCAGTGGCCACTCACTGATAAGTTAGTCAGCCAGTACCACTCACTTCCTTCTTGTTTGCCACCCAGATACATGAAGTTTTGGGTTAGTATAGCTTGAAAACAGTCTTTGTGCCGTCACGAAGAAGCAGATATTAAAATAATAATTAAAATAGAGTCAATACTCTCTGAAAGACGAGACTTGGCATATTTAGCCTATATAACGCGTTCTCACTACGACACAAGCCCCTTCTCTGTGAGTGGGAGTGGACCGTAATAACGTGGGTCCGGTGTGGGTTGGCAGATGTCACATGTCCTCGAATTTTTGGTTTTATAGAGGTATGAGGAACAAAGTGTAAAGTTCACTCATACTCTATAGAAAAGGAAGGATCCTCCGACCAAACGGGTGTTGTGTCTGGTGGGGACTGCCCGACGGTTGATGTCGGGATGTTGTATATATGCGAGTCGCGCGGTAAACACTGATTGCGCGATGTAGGAATACTGTGACTTCAAGTCTTGCGGAGTTCGCATGTGGCATTGTAGATGGCGCCACGCAATTTTTTTGTGTTTCAAGACTTTTTGATGCGTGGTTCGCATGTGGCGTTCTGCGTTATAGATTTACACACAGTTCTAAGCCATGCCGGTTTCCGCAAGATGTTTTTACTTCACCGTTTTGAGAGCAGTGGTGATTTTGATGAAATAGTTTTCACTAAGTAAAGCGTCTGTCGGGGTTTGAACCTACGACCTAAAAATTTACCACTGCTGCGAAAAAGAGAAAACCCAAAAGGGAAAACTTGCAGGAGGAAATATACTTTTGTAATTGTTAATATAATTCGAATTCTCCTTCCAGAAACATTGGCAGACTCCAAGCAACTAAGAGGGGGCGTGATCTTCATGAACGAGCTACCACAAACCAGCACATCTAAGATAAACAGGAAGAAAATTAAAGAATTGGTCCTTACTATGCCAAGAGAATAAAATACAAAACTTTTTTTTTGTAAAAGTGAATTCATTCAGTATTAAAGGAGATGGAAAACGGCAATAAATTACTTATTTTTCAGTAAAAAATAGTTTTTTACTAAAATAATGGCTTCTTAAGGTTCCGCAGTATAGTTACTCGATTTCTTGGACAATTTGTTAGCTATTATAGGTGGCGCCCTAAGTGGAAGCAACTATCGCGCGAGTTCGCGCGTATATAGATATGATATGGGTACAGTATATCAAACTACCCGAAACTGTCAAATTTTCCCAAACAACTTTAAACCTTATACTTCAGTGATAAAGTTGAAAATCTATTAAATAAATTTGACAGATTGTAGTAGATTGATGTGCTGGCGTCTGTACTAAGTTACTAAGCGACCAATCCAGTCTGACATATCGTGTACTAGCTTTTGCCAGCGGCTTCGCCTACGTTGAGGTCGAAAATTATCCCACGGGAACATACAACCGGGGTAAAAAGTACACTATGTGTTAATCCAGATTACAATCTATATGTGTGCCAAATTTCATCTAAATCCGTTCAGCCGTTGTGGCGCGATTGAGTAACAAACATCCGGCATCAAGGCGATGCTTATAAGCAGATAAATTTTAGCAGTCGGGACCCATTCTAGAAATGGAGGCTTAGTGAATTGAGAGCACATACCTATATTACATTGCAGATTACTCCAATCTACTGACTAGACGGCTGAATTTCTAGAATGGGTCCCGACTGCTACAATTTATCTGCTTATAAGCATCGCCTTAGCAACTGGCGATTCTTAAGTTAACTGCATCCGGGTACAACGACTTTCTTGTTTTAGGGCTTTTCCATGAATACTCAGAAAAGCAGTCAGGTTTTGTAGTTTTTTAAATTACCGTTTTTTATCTATTATGTATTTGTTTTTATTTTATATTGTACACACCAACTGCTCGTAATTGTGTCTATATGTCTAGCGATAAGACCGCCTTACGTAATTTCTAATCAGATACCTAAATTTTTCGTCTGTTTGTATATACTTAATTTTACATTTAGTGTTCTCACTCACTTTCATAGTCCGATAAGACGGCAATCTGACACGTCCAGATAGGAATCAGGCACAGGGTGCTAACTCTGGAATATAATTCCGATAGATCGACATTGGTCAAACGTCAGTTGGTTGAGTTAAGCGTCAGGGATTGGCTACACTCAGTGAGTCCAGCCAATCCCTGACGTTTGACTGACAATTCCAATGTCGATCTATCGGAATTATATTCGAGATTAAGCACCCAGATCTCTGTGAAAAAAAAAGCGAGTTCAGAAATTCTACAGTGTAATGTGTGACGTCATTTTGGTCCACAATAGTTTCCTTCAGTTTGCACGCAGTGACCTTCGGCCTTTAAATTTGCGCGATCATGAGTTGATCGCTGCAGCTTAATCATTTTTGAGCGTTAAAATGGCGCTTTCACACACCCAAGAATTCTCTTATTTTATTTTGTTATATTTGGAAAAAAAAAAATGATATTACATTACATACAACACTCATCGGTAAGGTTTATAAAACTTTAAAAAAAAACAACCGACTTCCAAAAACACACTATAATGTCAATTTCGGAAGGCGGTGACTTTGGATAAGTGTGTTTTTTAATTTTTTGTCACCGCCTTCCGAAATTAAAGTTATTTTTCACATTTTAGTTTTTCACTTGTGCTTAACCCTTCACAGCGTCCCGGCGTGATGTTATGTTATGAACTGATGTAAACAATAGACAGACATGAGATTTCTGCAATTCCAGTCCATTTGCTATCATTTATTGAGGAGTTCCGTTGCCTATCTCCGAAGTTCTTCATCAGATCTTCACCAAATTGAAATAGGACCACTCTTAGAAAGTACTCTTCCAAAAACCAAATCGCTTCAAGTGTGCTTATAAAATTTGAAGAGTTCTCTTTCTCTCTATTTCTCCAGGATCCCATCATCAGATCCTGACTTGATGATCATGGGACCACTTGGGAAGTATACCCTTTCAAACGAAAAAAAAAATCCAAATCGGTTCAGCCATTTTCGAGTAATCGGGTAACATACAAAAAAAAAATTAAAAAAAAGGTTCCGACGAATTGAGAACCTCCTCCTTTTGGAAGTCGGTTAAAAACAAAATCAATGTAATAACAACAACATTTTTCACATATTAACCAACAGGTTTGCTTTAATGAGGGCTCAACGGTAAGCTAATTATTTTCTCATTCAAGGAAACATTTTATATATATAAGGTGTATCTATTCATACACGAAATATCTGAAAGGGTCATTGTACTCATCATTATGAACAACTTTTACTACTGGACCAAACCTGAAATCGCGAAAAAAATATCAGCTGTTCCCTACATTTTGACGAGATATGCGAACATAAATGTAGGGAACAGCTGATATTTTTTTCGCGATTTCAGGTTTGGTCCAGTAGTAAAAGTTGTTCATAATGACGAGTACAATGACCCCTTCAGATATTTCGTGTATGAATAGATACACCTTATACAATATGTATCAAAAACCCTGTTGTTCCTTTTAGGGACGTATACACTTACCTACAAGCACAACATTGATGAAGTTATAATTTAAAAAAAATTAAGCATTGGCCAGTTGAGAGTTCATTATCAAATAACTATTAAAATCGACACATTCAAAAAATGTTTACAGGATCTGACTTTACAAGTATCTTTATTTCGCATAATAGCCTACGAGCTCGGCGGCTTTCTTTGATCTGATAGAAGATGCCGCCAAAAACCTACGGGCGCTCGCGCCGCGGCGTTTCGGTACCACGTGCCTAATACCCCCTTTACCCCGCCACCCGCCGCCCTGCGAATCACTTCCTTAGTCTCCCGCGCAGGTTACTTCCGAACGGATGTAAAATTTGTTGACCTACGTAGTGAGTGACTCGTGTTTTGTTTACGTATACGTTGACCATGCCTTATTCAAACGTAGAATATTTTAATATGTTGATGCGTCTAGGGAAATGTGACTGCAATTATGCAGAAGCACGCAGACTCTACCAAGAACGTTTTACGAGTCTACCATTACCATTCCAACGTTTGCACATACGTACGTTCAATACCGGCAGTGTGCGCGGACAAGACCAACATCGACCTGACGCAGGCAGACCGAGGACTCGAAACAGTGACATCGTGGAGCAAGTCTTGGACGCTCAGTGCGACACGAACTCGGAGTAAACCATATGCGCGTTTGGAGAGTTCTCAAAGAAGATGGACAGCACCCTTTTCATTATCGTCGCGTCCAATCACTAATTCCCTCCGACTATGAGTCAAGACTGGAATACAGTAGACAGGTGCCACTTGACAAGATCGAACAAGATAGTGATTTCTTGAATTGGATACTGTTCACCAACGAATGCTCATTTGTTAGAACAGGTGGTTTTAATTCGCACAATGAGCACGTGTGTTCGATCACATTTACGTGACAGACGCGGCGACTTTGTTTTTGTTGATGTAGTGAAGTGTTAAATGTAGTTTAAAAAAATATCAATTGTTCATAAAAATACCGTGTAAACCAACATTTTCAAAGATTCATTCGTTAAAGTGATAAATAGCTGGCAAGGTCACGAACTTGTGTAGAAAAATAGGTAGATAAGCGGCGGCGCGGTCCATCGGCCGCCGCGGCACGATCAAAGAGAGCGGCGCGTGGCGGGAACGTTCTACCTATTTCTGATTTCGCTTCATGCAGAATTGCAGAGGTAAAAAATTAGTCAAACATTACAAATATTCACAATTAAATATTTATTTTAATTTATTTTTTTGTACAGTTTTTATAAATGACTTGCTCTATTACGTATGTATACCGATTCTGAAAACGTGGGTAGAAGGAACAACAGGGTTTTTGTTACATATTGTATATATCGTTACAAAGTCCAAGTTGTTCAGTACATCAATAACTTTACTTTACGGTATCTGGCTGATGTCCCCCCGTACAGCAGACGAATCAGCACCCTAATTTCGTAACACACTCTCTATCACAATCTGAAACATTTTAAAGGATATTGCTAATCCATTGCTTCATTAATTCGAAAAATTTGTCCGCTTAGCAAAGGAAATAACGCAATGAATGTTGTTGAACTGTCAAAATGAAAGCCATTCCTAATGTAACGCGCGTACGCAGTACATATTTAACTTTATCTATATATATAAAAATGAATGGCCAAATGTATGTACGCGCATAACTTCCGAACGACTGCACCAAATTGGATGATTCCATTTTTATGTAGGTATTCTTTATTGTCAGGACAACGTTTTTGTATAAGAAAATTAAAAAAAAAATAGATTTGAACAGAATTAATTTTTACAATCTAATACAAAAAGTGATTGGCGGTATGTGACAGAAGACTTTGACAGATCTTTGACGAAACAATCGACCAACTGATTTGATTTGGATTGTACCAATCGTGACTGGAGAAATAAAATATGGCGGTACGAAGTTCGCCGGTCAGCTAGTTTTACATAAAAACGTTTAACGTTTTAATTTAAATTGTACTGCCGCCGCGCCTTCACCTTACGCCGTTTTTGTGTAATTCGTGCCTTAGTGTGTGAGGCAATTACCGCGCGGATCTTCTAAAGTGGGTAATACCCTACTAAGATCCTATGGCGGGGCGACCTCGCCACTCTTCTCTGGTAGAGTGCCTTCACCAACGTTTAGAAAAACATCGGAGAATTCTTGACCAAACCGAGCTCCCCTGTTGATGATCAAGCGCAGTCTATGAACTTGCGAGTCTTGCGAACATAGTCGACATTTGCAAAGAAGCATTCGTCTCGTCAGCCCTAGGTCCTTGCGTCACCACTGGTATTGCTACCCGAAAATCGTCAATAAACAGAACTGTGACACCACCCTTCATGTCTTAGTTCCTGCGGGTGGCCTGCTCAACTGAGTAACTGGGTATTACGATACACCTTAGCAAGACTGGTTGTTAGACTTTAGAGCTTCAGACTACCCGTAACGACTGGCAAAGATTTACGAATATCAGCTGGAATCACTGGTTTAACGTTCTTTCCGAGGCATGGACGGGTCTCGATACGTAATGGATGGTCATCTATCCATGGACCAACCTCGGCCTGCGTTGCTTAACTTTGAAATAATTGTACTATCATGCTATCATGCTATCTGCTGCACTTCGGCCAATGTGCTAGCTGATAACATGGCCGCAGTGTGGTGTAATCTGATAGCAGGTAAGCTCCGGTGGGCCAATTGACCGATAGTAACGATTTCATAACATCGTACCATATCGCACTTGGCTTATTTGTCGTATTACGGAGCCGTCTACACTGATACAGACATTTTGGGGTTCTGCAACTCAAAAGGATAAAACGGAACCCTTATAGGATCACTTTGTTGTCTGTCAGTCAGTCTTTCTGTCAAGACCCTTTGTCAGGAGAATGCGTAGAGGTAGCAAGGTGAAATTTATATCAAATACGTAGGTCTTAAACCCTCTTGGAGCTCTAAAATAATCAAGCTTCTAAGCCAGTGAGATAAATCAAATCAAATCAAAAGTCATTTATTTAATCAAACTAGGCTGAAAATCAGCACTTTTCGAACGTCAAAATACAAAAGACAGTCCCCCAAAACGCCCACCCTTCACCACTTCCTAGTGCTTTTTTTTTTTTTTTGGGTGGGAAATCATCAAATAACTTCTTCCGCTCTGGGCGGAGCGGGAGGGCGTGTCAGACTTTTACTGACTAAAACCCACCCGTGTTCCCTCAGTTGCCTGTGTGCCAGGGGCGGCGGTATCTCTTTCGAACAACCCGCACCCCTGGCAGGCATCGGCCCTTGCGGGCCCCATCTGTTGCTGCTGACATCTCTTTGAGGCGCGCGTGGAACACAACGCGCCATCGACCCGGGCTTGGTCCTTACCGGACAGCGAGCTACCCATTACTCGCCGTCCGCAAGCCCGCGCTTACGGTGGCCGGGAATCAGCCTGGGATTCCCGACGCCCAGGGCGTCTCCTGCGAAGGCCACGGCTGTGAGGGCGCATGTACTGCATCTCCCTCACGCGCGCCGCCTCCCTCTTTGCGAGCATAACTGCTTCGCTGAAGGAGGCGACTGCCAGCCATGCCCTCTCGCTCCGTACCTTGGCCTGGACCAGGGTCGGACGCGAGAGATCGCCGCCGCCGATCACCTCCACGAGGACACGGCGTTGCTCCGCCCAAGCTGGGCAGACCTCCACCGTATGCTCCATCGTGTCCTCTGGGCGATCTTCGCAATGGAAACACCCGGGCGTTTCCTCCCGCCCTATCCGAAACAGGAACCTCCCGAAACAGCCATGTCCGGTGAGGACCTGTGTCAGGCGGAAGGTGAGGACGCCATGCCGCCTCTCAAGCCACTCCTCAAAGAGGGGACTTACCGCCGCAATCGCGGCGTGCCCATTCCTAGTGCTTTAGCTGGGAAGAAGTGGCGCAACAAACTCCCCAGCAGCACAGCTGTCTGTTTAGTCAGATAGACTTGATTCTATACATACATAGCAAGGTAATAAACATTACGAGACACAGAACATTAATTAAATAATTAGTCATAATGTCAGCTAGCCGTGCCAATATACCGAAAAATAAAGTGAAAACTGTCGAGGTCGCTAGCTAACCACATAAAGCATAAAATAACATAAAGATATATGCATATATAATATTATTATTTATTATATTTGTCAAATAACTTGATCTAATATGGTTGGTAACAATAGGAGGTTATAAACTATGTTAGTAAGCAACGAATTTAATATAATTAATAATCAAAAGATTAAATAATAATCTAAACATTTTATTTTACCGTCCGACCCAACCACGATGCTTACCCAGAGCGAGTGTATCGGACGCTGATATTTAGTGGAAACTATCTTCAAACGGCAGTAACACCATTCGGTGTTGCTGCTGCCACGTACTCTGCCCAACAATGACGACACAAGCTTGCGTCTTATTGCATAAAAGTCATCCGTACGTGCTTCGGCAAACATTGCGGACGCACTGCAGAACCGCGTAACCGCAACAATATTCTGGAGACGTTATTTTATTGTACCCGCAAAGCGCTATAAGCCTTTTGATTATAATTATCCCACAGGCTGCTAGTGTAGAAGGATTGGCAATATACTTTGAATAGCGTTAACTTGACTTCAGGTGAGCAACGAGCAAACCTGCAAGCCAACATATTACCCCGGGTCCCCCCCCAGTGGGGTTTGGGAGCAACGTTTCACAGCACAAGTAAAGGAGAAAGTAAAATCTGTAGTTTTACACAGAAAATAAAATAACATTGAGGTTATAAAATTTAATTTTCTGTTGGAGAATTGACCGTGACGTGACGTATCGATGTATGGGAGAAAAAACATCAACGTAATTAACGCCATTAATGTTGTTGAACATTCCTACTGTTGTGTTACGCCCAGTTGCCCCACTGCACTTTTTCATATTGTTTTTAATCTAATCGTTTTATTAGGAGTTAAAAAACTCTTTTGACAATCTCTAGATAATTACACATAAAATGTCTTTTAATATTACCTATACTCATTTAATTTATTGCCCAATATAGGTCTGTACCTATACTAAAGATAAATTATGTTATACATACTTACATTTAGCAAAGTGGAGTCGCACATAGCAGTTGTTACCAATTTACACACTGTAAGTATCTGTACAATTTTTTATTTGTTGAAAAGCAAAATTCATTTAGTTTGTTTTATAGAAAACATCCTAAACATACAAAACATCCAAACTCATACTTCAACTAATTGCGACGACCTTGGTTACTTATCTCTTTTGGTGACTGTACTTACTGATTCCATGCTTGACTTAAAATGTTTTCCGTTCACACTTATTTTACCTCATTTTGCGTCACTGTCAAAATCAAAGTGTTCTTTGTCACTGTTTTAATAAGGTTGCTTTGGGTTGCTGCCACTAACAAGTCTGTCAATATCATAGTGATCTTTACTCTCGTTACAATAAGGTTGCTTTGGGTTGCTGCAATCAGAGGTAAAATATCTATGAAACATACTAATGAAACAGGCTGTAGATAAAAACCTTTATTATATTATTGGGTGTAATTTAGTTTTCGTTGTAAAGTTAATTTTTTCATAAGATTGTTTCGTATATTTTTACATTCTCAACACAGAAGAGCTAAAAATATGGTGAAACACGCATTCGACGCAGTGCACTGGTATATGGCCGAGGTAGGGTCCCGTGTGGTGGCGAAGACCGGGATCTCTTCAGACAGACACCACATCGGGAAACTTATACTAGACAGCTTGCAAGATGACCCTGATTTTGTGTCGCAGGTATGTACAGTCAAACCACTTATTGGGTACGCAAGTACCTGTGTACCAAATAACTATACTGGCAGGCAGGAAACACATTTACTTTTTATTTTATGTATTTCGAAGACTTTCTTACAGACACACAGGCGTTACAAAAACATAAGCATATTTTTTTTAAATCCCAGAATATCAACAAAAAATCAGTAGTTTCATAGAAAACTGCACAGTCAAAATGTATGGAAGCCGAAACAAAGTTCGAAAAATTGTCTGAAAGATTTTTTTACTAAAGTTAGAACTCATTTTGTTCAGTGACGCTATTTTTCTACCTGCGATGAGCCTTAGATTATACACAAAGTTAGAAATTAAAGATATTTCTTATCCTAATTTATGTAGTGTCTCAATGAAATTTACCATTGGCATATTAACATTCAACAGATCGATGGAGGAACAGGTGAATCTGAAACCAATAGCTCCGTTTTAAACAGGAGCATCCGATGTGCTGTCTCTCTCACGAAATTGGGACTTGAGAAAGGTGACGTCATGGTGCTGATGGGACCGAATCACATAGATTACTGCATACCCCACAATGCCGCGCTATATCTTGGGATTATGGTGGCTTCTATTGATGCAGCTTTGGGTGTCAGTAAGTGTATTTGCAAAGTTTGTGTAGTTAGGACGTAAACTCATAAACCAATGAATTTGTCAAGATGACATAAAAAGGGAAGGAGTTGAGCAGTGGTAGCAAAGTGGTAACAGCCACGACTAAAGAATTGTAGGTCATAGGTTCGAACCCAGAATGGCGCTTTATTTTGTGTAAATTGTTTTATTTCCACTGCTCACAAAACGGTGAATTAAATCAACGTGAGAAAACCGGTGCGTCCTAGAAGAAAAAAATCGAGCTTATGTGACATCAGCCCACACTAGGCCCGTGGCGTATTACGGCCCACTCTGTCGAAAAGAGGCCTGTGTCTCAGCAGAGGAAATATATTAGGGTGATTAAATATGTATGACAAAAAGAGGACCTCAAAAGGAGTGAAGATAAAAAGTGAACAATAGGTATCAGTTTTTGTAAAATGGTGCTGCATTTTTAAGTAAAGAAAGCAACATGCACATGAGAAGGAGGAAACATAAAGCATTAAGCAAAATACTATTCACGTTTCAGATGAGCTGAAAGAACTATTCCATACGAACCGCCCAAACATTATTTTTGGCCAAAGTGAAAAGACTACAGACATTGAAAAAGCATTGAATCTGGCCGAGGTGAATGCAAAAATTGTCACATTTGATAAAGATAGTAAATATACTACACTGGCCCAACTATTGATCGATACTGATGATGAAGCAGTCAGAAGTTTTAAGTAAGTAACATCTAGTGGTGAAAAAGCTGTGTGAGAAGTAAGAAAAGTTACGTGTCGCAGGAAACAAAAAAAGCATAAGGATAGAAGGCATGTTTCATTGTTAGTTAATGCAGAAACTGAGATGTAATAATATAGATAATTGGAAAAATAAGATAAAATGTACCAACTCCAACACACATATTTAAAAGAGTCGGTCATTGGATTGGATAAGAGACGGCAGTTTTTGAACGTCAAAATTACAAAAGACAGTTCCCCCAAAAACGCCCGCGTTTCTCTACTTCCTAATACTTTAGCTGAGAATAAGAGGTGGTACTACGTTAGTTGTCAAATCGATTTGACCAGCAGCAATCATTTTATAAAACCTTATCCTCTCAAAATTCCAGACCAACGGACTTCGATGTAGAAGACACGGTAGCTTACCTGACTTCAACAAGTGGAACCACAGGAGTGCCAAAAACTGCTATGCTTACTCACAAAAACTTGACCATCGGGATCCCTTATTTGTGGTAAGTATTTCGTTAGTATACGTGCTTCGCTTTGTTTAAATGGTCTAATCAAGAAAAAGAGTGCTCCCGGAGCTCCGATAGGAAACAAACCTGGCAGCAAAACAAGCGCTTAAAAATATTGCCAAGTACCCAAAACTGTCTAGGCGTGCAGTAGTCCTTACTGGTAGAACATACCATATGCTTTAGGTGGATCACAGTCTACAACGGGCCGCGCGACGGGGCCAGGAAAAGGAGCCAAATGCCCTAATGAGCCAAATATGCCAATATTGAATTTGTATGTAAAAAAACACGCGCGGTGGCGCGTTGTAGTGTTTCGCTTCAGGACATATCCTCGCTTCTGTACCTACGGAGTACTTTTCATTCTTCTATTGTTTTGCATTTAAATGAATTTTTCCATAAGCCCTCAACACAATCGGAAAAAATACTTTAATATTTTGAACTAGTTACTACGATTAGCTAATACAAAAAGAATTGCTTGAATCTGATTTCCTTTTGGATTAACAACTCCAAGAATGTTCTAGGACAAGCTTCTCCAACTTCCCGACACCGACACGGATGGTGATAGTGACTTCGCTAGCGCAGTGGCTGTCAGCTGGCTTCCACTATCTCTTCTCTTCGATTTTGAAGTGTACGCGGCTGCAGACATCAGCACCGGTCACCCCAGAGCATTTTGCAGAACTTCTCAATACATATAAGGTACACGTTAAATGAAACCGTAAAAATTCATCATCTTTAAGAATATTTCAGTAACTGCTGTAGTTAATGGTGTTATTCCAAAATCATTACGCTTGGTAGATGAATTTTATTGTTAATCTCCGTTACTTTTATTAGCATACAAGAGAACGGTAAATGAAAAGTAGACACAACATACCACAGAATTCACAGGATTCCACAGGACCTCTCTGAAAACCTGATCAATTTTCTGCATCAAACACTAAACATAAGATTTAACAAGATAGATAGATATTTACGTTTTTGAACAGACAAATTTTTCGACCATATATTATGAAACAATGGATTACCAATATATTTCAAAATTATTCAGATTCTGATTTATAATGTATTAGGATGGTGGACAAAACGTACATTAGGGCGATACAAACGGCGCGGCGGCGGCGGTCTAATCAAATTTTGAATGTGTTTCATATGGATTATTTTCAGCCGACATACATCTTAATTAGTCCTACTCTGATGACGACCATGATTACGAATGCTAAATGTGACTTCAGTTGTTTCGAGCACGTCGCGTTAGGAGGCAGCGCCGTATCGCAAGAGTTAGTGGATGAAGTAAAGGTAAATGTATAACAATCAAAATTAAGGAGTCCAGTAACTTGTCACATTGTCATCGCATTTTTATAATATGTGGAACATGTCGTTTGTCTGTGTCTTTAACTCACTCTGAAGCTCAAATTTTGTGCAATACTGTAAAACCTGACCCGTGGATCATGCGCCCCGACTGCCATTCGTGAATCTTTGACAGTCGTTACGGGTCGTCAAAAGCCCGAAAGTCTGACAACCAGTTTTACCATGGGGTATCGTATTATGTAGTAACTGGGTTGCGGAGGTCAGACAGGCAGTCGCTCCTTATAAATCGACCCCAACATAGTTGGAACGAGGCTAGACAGATGATAATCACTGTCATTTGCAACCGTTTAAAACGGAAGGTCATGGTAATCCTCATGGTTTATCTACACTTCCTACCCAAAATTTTATTCAATATTTTTTTGTTGTTTTTTTTTTTGTATTTATTTAATCCATTAATTTAACAGTTTTATTTTTACATATCACCTGCCAAACTGCAAAGCAATTTGTCGGCAGTAGGTTCTCGTGGATTTATCACGAATCTTTGCTTGGTTAAACATAATAACTAAATCTAATTTAAAACTAAGACTAAAACCATGGCTCTGTAGGCAAACAGCAGTTACCCACACAATCATAGATTCTACAACCACAGCTACTACACTCTACGGCATCAGCCAACGAACGTCACGAGACCACCCCATAGTACCTACTCAGTGCTTGGTAGGCAAACTTAGTACCCACGACATTAGCCGACCGAGGCCGCCGAGAACCGCAGCAACTATGGACACATTGCCATGTTATGTTTCCTTAAGACACTTTTACGGTGGTTTTTACCTTTGACACGATCGATCATTCCCTCAGGTAATTCATTAATTAACGTAGGTGTAATCAATTGCTCGTACACTTACCATAATAATTGTTTACATTTCGCACTTGTAGTTTCTTTTTCTTTGCAAATCTGGTTGGGTACTTATGTACTTTTGTTTTACAGCATATTACGAAAACAGAAGCCGTGCACATTATATATGGCATGAGCGAATTGAGTGGTATCATTGTCCAACACGACTTCCCACCGGCGCCAGGGTCCTGCGGAAGACCGATTGGCGGCGTGGAATCAAAAGTCAGTAAATTATAGTTATCAGCTTTTTAACAAGTAACAAGTAAAAAAACAAGTAAAAACACAAGTAAAAACAAGTAACATGGGCTGTTGATCGCAGTCTCTCCGGTGGACTGGGACCCAGATGAGATTTTAGGAATCATTAATCAACTTTTATGGAGGAGGTTCTCAATAAGACCATTTTTGTTTTTGTATATAATGTTACGCTACATCTCCGACGATTGAAGATTGATTTCGAAAATTCTTGTATGGCTCAGTGGTGGCCCCATATAAATTGCAATAACTTTGCTTGGGTAGTTTTTGGGATAGTTTAAATATTACGAATGCTTGTGTAGTTTTTGAGTTCGCTTCAAATATACTTATTTTTGCCACTAAAAACCGCTTCCAAAAAAACCTTTGGGGACTATTCTTGAGAAACTGCGTGTATTTTTTTTTCATATGTGAATGATTCAGTTGGTGGATCCTGCAACCAATGAAGACATCACTGAACCTAACGTGCCAGGAGAATTATGGATTAGAGGCCCAACGATGTTCAAAGTAAGAATTATTTGTGTCAGGCTACGTACGCACTGACAGGTGGCTTACTTAGCGCCTAGAGCCTAGTGTGTCTTTTACTTCGAAACAGAGAAGCGTTAGTGGAGTCGCCAACCGTGCATTACATCCGGTTACGAAAATTCTAGAAAGTTCGATACACTTCGCTATTTGCAAGATGACTCGCTAGCGCTCTAGGCACCAAGCAAACCGACTGTCAAAAATATAATTATTGCTCTTACTCATCAAAAGCATGTTAAGCCGTTGGTGTCGGCTGTCCTTCGTTGATCTTTGCCAGTCGTTACGGGTCGTCAGAAGTCCGAAAGTCTAACAACCAGGGATATTGTATTACCCAGTAACTGGGTTATGGAGGTCAGTTGGGCAGTCGCTCCATGTGAAATACTGGTACTCAGCTGCATCTGGTTAGATTGGAAGCCGACCCCACATAGTTAGGAAAAAACTAGGCTTATGATGATGACTCATCTGAAAAGCCGTTAACCCTAAATTCCCATCCTACCCCTGGTGTATTGGACAGTGTAGTCGTGCAATATTTTTATTTCTGTGTATTTTGGGATATTGTGATTGGAATATTTACAGGGATACCACAACAACCCTGAGGTGACAAAGGAAGCTTTAACAGAAGATGGCTGGCTCAAGTCTGGTGACATCTTCTACAGAGATCACTCCTGGAACCTGTTCTTTGTGGATCGATATAAACTATTATTGAAGTACAGAAATCACCAGGTGAGTTCGATGGTGCTAAAGATTTCAATAGAATTTCGATCTTGGACAAACATTTTCTTATAGCAGCTAGTGGTTCTTTTTGGAACTGTCTTTTATAACTATGACGTTCAAGTTTACATTAGATTGGATGAATTCTTAATTTTTTTTACAAATTACCATTTCATGTAAAAGTAATTCAATTGGATTATGTGAACATAGAGGGTTGTTTCTATCATACGATAGAGAAGGAAAGAGAGAAGAGGAGGATGAGTGACTTATCAGCAGATTTGGACAAGCTTAGGCATCGGTATGAGTCAAGTCCATAAAATCCTCCATGAATATTTAGCGGTCAGGAAGTTTTGTGCTCGGTGGATACATCATAATTTGACAGAGGCCCAAAAACTCCGTCGTGTTGATTGGTGTCGTGAAACGATTCAAAGATTTAACGGAGGTGACTCAAATGCTGTGTTCGACATACTTACGGGTGACGAAAGCTGGATTTATTATTATGATCCTGAAACTAAGAGACAGTCTGCTGTCTGGGTGTTTCTTTCTGAGGAGTTGGCAACTAAAGTGAAGAGAGGTCGAAGCGTGGGAAAAAATATGATGGCCTCTTTCTTCGGAAGGACAGGTCATTACGCAATAATTGTTTTAGAGGATCGAAAAACAGTTACTGCAGAGTGGTACACTAACAATTGTTTGCCACTTGTGTTGGAAAGTTCGGGAGAAACGACCTCGCAGTAGGATCCTCCTTCACCACGACAACGCCTCGCCCGACACCGCCAAACAAACAATCGACTACTTGGCGACGTCAGACGTGGAATTACTTGGTCACCCGCCTTATAGTGCCGACCTCGCACCTTACGGTTTTTATTTCCGAAAATAAAAGAAAAACTTCGAGGAAAACGTTTTATAGACACCTAGGAAGCAGTGGCTGCGTTTCAAAATGCCGTGAAAGAGACCCCTAAGGATGAATGGGCAAAGTGCTTTTCTCAGTGGTTTCATCGAATGCAGCGATGTATTGATGTAAATGGACACTATTTTGAAAAGATATAATAAAACTAATATCTTGCTAGTTTGTTCAGTTTTTGATGTTCTAAGAACTTTCAGTGTCACCCTCTTATAAATGTTACCGGCCAAACCCGATTTCAGGCCAAACTGGTTTATTAAGCCGGGGCACACCGATTACATAGGTTAGGTTAGGTTAGAAATGTGATCAAAAGCGCGCGAGCCGAGCGAGCGAAGCTAGCGGTGCCGCGGCAGCGGCCGGCGAGTGCTACATCCAAAGGCTGTTAACGAAACGGCTAATTAAGTTGGCTGAGACATATCACGCGTAGGATAAGCCTGTTTGGCCGAGGACAAACTAGTTTGGCCTGAAATTGGGTTTGGCCGGTAACATATACAACAAGACACAGACCTACAAATTACAAAAAACGTGGAAAAAAAACATGAATTACGCGGGCTACTGTAGCATTTCCATAAAAATCTAATTTTATGAAAACTAAGCAACGTTTATGAAAGCGAACCTGTGTATTACATACATTTTATATGAAATTACATTAAGAACCAAATTATTACAGGTGTCTCCAGCAGAAATTGAGACGGTGATAATGAGACACCCTGGAGTATTCCACGTGGCGGTGACAGGTGTACCTGACAGAGAGTGCGGAGACCTAGTCGTGGCGTGTGTTGTTCCTAAACCTGGATGCAGCCCTAAGGCACAGGAGATCAAGGACCTGGTTAAAGGTAGAAATTGACTGCTTTACTCATAGGTAGACGCTTTAAACTCGAGCTCTTTATGTTCTGAGTTGAGCTGCATGATTACTGACAAATACGTGCACTAGACAGATCCACTCAATCTGTGTGGTTCTTTCATCAGAAGGCTATTTCAGACACAAATCTAAGTGGTCTTCACATGACCTTTTTCTTAGCGTATCGATGGCAAAAAAAACGAACATTAATATTTTTGACCGAAAATTCAGCTGCGTGAACTCCGCTCACTTACACGATCATAAGATCGTCAAATGCACAAGTAACCGGGCATACGGTGCAGGATGGAAGGTGAGCCATTGTCTGTAGTGAGGTGCCGCATACGCACTTGACAACACATCACAAGACCTTACCAATATTATGTCTGGACTTTAAAAGAGACTGCGACCTTTGAGTTTCTTTCAGCCTTTCTTCACAGAGTAGATAGTCAGATAGGAAAAACCGACCACATCTAGTTTTTTTTAATATGTAAAAGTGTTCATACAAACCTACTTACCTAATGATTAAACCCAAGAAGTAATACAAAAATGAATGTATTTCCAGAAACGCTGACAGACTCCAAGCAACTAAGAGGGGGCGTGATCTTCATCAAAGAACTACCAACGACCAGCACATCTAAGATAGACAGGAAGAAGCTTAAAGAATTGGCCCTCACTTTGCCAAGAGAATGATGGAATGTAAATAAGAACAAAGGGCTCCAAATAAATGTTTATTAACCAACCAACCTTTAATGTTTCCACTGCTGGGTGGAGGCCACCTATCTGTGAGAGGGACCACCACGCGAGGCCAGTATGGACTGGTAGATGTCACATGACTTACAAATTATTATAACCAAAGTTGTTGATTAATACCTGGCCATCATCATCATCTTAATCAGTCTATTAAATTCCCACTGCTGGAACACAGGCCTCGTCTCTGTGAGAGGGCGCGTGGGCTGTAACCCACCACACGGGCTCAGTGCGGGTTGGTAGATGTCACATGTCTTCGAATTTTTGGTTCTAAGACATGCCGGTTTCCTCACGATGTTTTCCTTCACCGTTTTAAGAGCACTGGTGACGAAATTATGAACACAGAGTATACTAACTCGTAAGTCCCAGGGCCATTGCCACTGAGATTAGTAAAAGAGGGGAAAACAGGAAGGTGGCAGGTGGTGGATGAATATCTACAGTTAAACCCACCATCTGCACCTACCTGCAGTTTAAAGTTCAAATCTATAATCTTATCGCGGTTGTGTGATCTTTGATCCATTATAAAAAGATACGACTAGCAATAAAAGATTAGGTGCAACGCTACTACTTACTCATAAAAAATAGGTAGGAAACAAAAATCAGAAAAGACGATGTTCCTTAGTAAGACTGGTTGTCAGAGTTTTACGTTTCTGGTTACCCGGAACGACTATCAAAGAACTTTGAAATACAACCGAGACCAATGGCTTAACGTGCTTTCCGAGGCATGGAGGGGACTCGATTTAAATAGTCTCTTTCTTCTCGATGGCGGCTAATAAAGATATACTTACGGAAGAAGAAAATATGCTGCGCTGTCCTCAAGTATCTTGGGATACTGGCAGCAGGAGGATGATGATATCTCTTAATTACAGCGCCGTAATATTAGTACTATTAATCACAATCTGTAGGATATTGCTAATTCATTGATTCAAATGTTCGAAAAATTTGTCAGCTCAAAAACGTAAAAAACGCAATGAATTTTGTTGAACTGTCATTCCTACTGTTAGTATGTTACACAATTGCCCCGCAGGGACGCATGGCTCAAAAGATCCATTGAGCCATTGAGCTATGGTTGAAACGAAACTTCCAATGATAATGATGATTTCATTATTTTACCGCTGGTTAGTGTAGAATGTTTGAGTATTGACTCAGACACCGTCTGGGCACACTCATTCCTTCGTAGTCGGCCACTTGCAACGCTGTGTATGGGGCGACATCGACATCGACATCAATAGCGTTAAAATGGCAAAGTACAAATTAAACTCTTCCATCGAGAGCAACATACAGCGTTCAGAGAAAGTTAATCATTAATCGTACTTTGTTGCTCAATGTAGATTTCAGACCCCAATCTACATGTTCTTCACATAATCTGACCAAGGTTATGTCTGGCCTTTAAAGATGCTGTGACCCTTGAGTTTATTTCGGCCTTTTTCTCAGAGTAGTTACATAAAAACGCCGACCTCATCTAGTTTTTTAAATATGATTGACGTGTCTGTACAAACCTACTTACAGAAATAATCATTAAGATAATATTCTTACTATCAGTAGCATGTCTAAGATGTAAGTAAATATAATTTAAGTTTTACAAGTACCCAGATAATAATTATAAACAGTTCATAGTGACATAGCACAATCTGACTGGCAACTGAAGTGATCTCTCTAGAAAATGATAAATGTAAGTCTTAATTTTGTATTTAGATATAATTATTGGACACTCGCTTTTTCCAGCGGCTTCGCTCGCGTGGAGGTCGAAAGTTATCGCACGGGAACGTACTACTACGTTATTCCAGGTTATAAACTATAAAAGGTGTATCTATTCATACACGAAATATCTGAAGGGGTCATTGTACTCGTCATTATGAACAACTTTTACTACTGGACCAAACCTGAAATCGCGAAAAAATATCAGCTGTTCCCTACATTTTGACGAGATATGCGAACATAAATGTAGGGAACAGCTGATATTTTTTTCGCGATTTCAGGTTTGGGCCCATAGTAAAAGTTGTTCATAATGACGAGTACAATGACCCTTTCAGATATTTCGTGTATAAATAGATACACCTTATATATCTGTGTGCCAAACATCCAAATCCATTTTTTGTTTTTTTTTTTTTTTATTATAATTTCAATCTCAAGCTCGACTTCGTTCAAGAGTGCCAATTTTCTTGAGATTGGAATTGAAACTGGATTCGGATTGGCATACGATCGAGATTAGGATTTATTTCAAGAGTAAGCCTCCTAGAAGACGAGGTCATCGTGCTAGTGGTTCAGCAGCTTCAATATCATCAGGATCGTGCCAGAACATACCTAGCAGTTCATCGTGGACGTGGTATCATTTGTAAACATAATCCAGCATTGCATATGTAAGCTGTCACGCCATTTATACCAGGAGGCTTTTATTTTGGTACATGCTTAGTTTACTTTTTTTTTTGTACTTAAGTTTTCATTTTATTTGTTGGTATATTGGCATGGCTAGCTGACATATGACAAATTTTTAAGTTCTGTGTCTCGTTATGTTGATTACTCTGCATACCTATGTATAGAATCAAGTCTATCTAACTAAACAGACAGCTGTGCTGCTGGGGAGTTTGTTGCGCCACTTCTTCTTCACAGCTAAAGCACTAGGAAGTGGTGAAGGGCGGGCGTTTTGGGGGACTGTCTTATGTAATTTTGACGTTCGAAAAGTGCTGATTCTCAGCCTAATTTGAATAAATGACTTTTGATTTTGATTTTGGTAAGACGAGGCCAACTTAAAAAAAAAATGCAAAATTGTTAAAAACATACATTAAAAAATTATAGTTTTCAAATTTATGGGTGCTATAAACAAACGCTATAAATTTTTTGATGTTTTAACCAAAATTAAGATAAAATGTAGGTACCTACTGTAGGAGCACCCGTACCTAATCTTTCGAGAAATACTAGCGCAATGTTATATAAATCTAAACTTCTGGTTGTTTCGAAGAATTTCCTTGGCAAAACTGTACGACACTTTGCCCGACCTAAGAATCAAACCCTGGACCGGCAGATCACCTGTCACGCCTGAGACCAGTACCCCGAGGCAATCACAATTTGTTGATTAGGATCTGCACTTTTAAAGGTCTCGTGCGCTGCATTTCAAATGAATCAATATTTAAAAGAAAGAACGATAAAGTCTATTTTGTGACTCGCACATGAAAATCAGATACAGAATCATAAATTAAACCACAATCATAAAAAACTATGAAAAACAGAATTATCTTATCAAAAGCAATGTTTTTTTTTGGCTGGGAAATTATCAAATAACTTCTCCCGCTCTGGTTGGAGCGGGAAGGCGTGTCAGACTTTTACTGACTAAAACCCACCCGTGTTCCCTCAGTTGCCTGTGTGCCAGGGGCCGCGGTATCTCTTTCGAACAACCCGCACCCCTGGCTGGCATCGGCCCTTGCGCCCCATCAGTTGGTGCTGACATCTCTTTGAGGCGCGAATTAAGTAAGCGACAACGGAAGTATTTAAAAATAACTTTATTCCGACAGAGTTACAGCGAAACAGTAATTAATTAAATCTAACAAAATATTGATCTTATATACTAACTTAATTGCTAACGTAGTACATGCACAGCGTGATCAGATTGACGCATGTTCTAGATAATTATAAATGCTGATCGCGCAGTGGGGAAATTGGGAAATAATAATCTAGTAAATACTTATTGTCTGACAAAGCTAATATTGGTAGGTTGGGGTTCCTTAACTCCTCCCTCCCTAAGAGAGGAATTTTCCGAAGGTGTCGCAGACGGTTTCGGAGAATTTCGACAAAAGTTTATGAACTGAAATTTATACATTATAAAGATAACTATTGCTATTACAATAACCACATACTCTAAGATGGTCCATATACTAATTTCTATTGTCACTGTTTGTGTCGTATCGTCTATTTCACTAAATTTTGCACTTTGTAACACTTCTTTCACATCACTGAAGTCCACATTTCTTAAATCCACTTTCTTTGATCTTCTCTGAATGTCCTGTTGTAGATCTGGCATCTGGATCAATGGCAGCTGGAAACTGGAAACTGTAGTGTTTGTGGTGGCGGCAACGATGACTTCGCCTATTTGTGTCTCGCATTGTTGGCCAGGTGTCACGATGTAGGTCCCAAGAATAGTGTACTTCAGGATTTCTGTATTGCAATTCTCGGTGATGATGAGATTTTCCTCTGAGTAAACCAACCATTGGTTGTCGGTTATTTTCTGTATCTTAGTTTTTTCTATTTCAATATGGTTCTGTATGCAGTTTTTGTAGTTGTTCTTCATCAGCATTATTTGTTCAATGCAGGTCTCGGTTGGAAACTGGGCTAAATTAGTTTCAGCGCAAAGAAATTTTCCATTTTCAATCTCAGTACATGGGCTTACCACGGGCATGTATTTCAATCTATTCACCATCAGGTAAGGATATTTGGGTATTATTGTAAAGGTATTTGGAGAATGGAATATAGGGATGGGTATAACCTTGTAATAATTATATGTTTCGTTATTTATTAGGGGAACTTCTAAAACAAAAACTAACTTGTTGTTATTTATATATGATTTAAGTATGATATTACGTTCTAATTTTATTAAATTATGTTTGCTTACTGGGTATATTGTTCTAGCATGTTTAGCAATGACTTCTAACGTATTATATAATTCTGTACTATTTATAATGGATTGGTGCAATGTATTCAGTTTGCTAAAGGCTATTGCCGTTTCAATCTCTTGTATGTTTTCGTAACAGGTCCGAAAGTTATTTAAAATTTGATACATAGTATTTAATATTTGGAAAAGTTTGTTAAACCTGAACTCATGTTCAACTAATTTTTCCATTTCATTGGTATGTAAACCCAAGTTTTTAATATTTGAATTTATTATTTCAGAGTCATTTACTAATTTATCAAAAGCTTTTTGCATTGATGATACTTTACGTTCGACCACATGCTCTTTGTTCTGTATCATTTGGATTTCTCTATCATATTTAATTGCATCGTCTTCATCTAAATTTCCTGTGATAGCTTTTACAAGTGAGCCTAATGGATTAAACAAAGCTCTTTTATTTCTATAATGGAAAGGTAAGATTTGAAAAAATCTATCCTTAGTTAGTTTAATAAGATATTCTATTTGGCTTTCTATTCCTATAGTTTCGTTACTAAGACTATTTTCCTTAATTTTAATTTTCAAGTTAATAAAATCCCGAATATTATTATCTATTTGTAAGTGTAATGATTCTAAATCTACACTTTTGTATATTGTCCAATAACTATTCCTCTTCACTGCTACTCCCCGCTTTATCGCTGCTATCCCCGGATTCTGACCGAGGTTTTGGAGGTCCAGCGTGAGTGTTGGCACCACTAGTACCAGAAGTACCAGGCACGATCTGTGGAGGACGTTTTACATTTTTTAAGGCTACTCTAGTTTTCCTTTTCTTTACTTCTACTGGGACTATATTTCTTTCAACTTCACCTATTACTTTCGCTTTTTCATATCGAGGTTTTTCTTTAGCTTTTCTAGTCCTAGTGTCTTTCATGTAAATATTATCGTCTGGTTCGAGTACCGGTGTCGTTTCGCCACCTTTTTTATTAATTATTTTAATTTTATCGGATTCTAATTTTTCTGTTATGAATTCATAGAGTATTTTAAGGCGTTTTCTATGATCTAACAATAATTTCTGAGTTAAGTTCTTCTCTCTATCCACGTTAAATACATTATCGGAATAAGTGTGACCAAATACTAGTTCAAAAGGCGTAAAATCTGTTGCTGAATGTATGGTGTTGTTATAAGCCATGATGGCATAAGTCATAACTGATGCTGCATCTAAATCGCTTTTATCGTATTTTGCTATACGATAAATCTCAATAATGGTAGAATGAAACCTTTCTACTATTGCCATTGAACTGGGATTATTTGGCGTCCCAATATGAAGTTCAATTTTGTAAAAGCTTAACATTTCTTTAATCAAAGTATTGTTGAATTCTGTACCGGAATCGCAACTAATTTTCCTAGGCAGACCATACATGCTGAAATATTTAATCAATGCCCTAACTATCTCTGGTGTACTCCTATTCGGTACCTCTATGGCTTGTGCTATTTTACTAAATGCATCCACTATAGTTAAATAATATTTCCCTTCAATATATAATAAATCCATAAAAGCTTCCTGAAAAGGGGCATCCTGGGTTTGTGTTAACTGAATGTGGGGTTTAATCGGCTTTCTATCATATTTCATGCGTTTACATGTTTCGCAAGCATTTATGATTGCCGTGACTGTCTCTTTCATGTTTGCCCACCAATAATGTCTTTTAAGTTTGGTTAAAGTTTCTTTAATACCTCTATGACATGTTTTCCCGTCGTGGTATTTTAAAATAACTTCTTTTTGATCTTCTTCAGATCCTGTCAAATTTATAACTCTTTCTGTACACTCGGTTAACTTAACTGAATCCTTTTTAAATAACTTAATTACCATGTTTGAAAAAGTTTTTCTAAAAGATGTGTGTTCGAAGTATATAAAGTACTTATGTTTTGGATCAATATACTCTTTCAAAAAGTCTTTAACTAATATATCATTATTTGTCGGTAAGTGAACTTCGAGAATTTTTTGTTTATTATTTGAAATATCTTTTACGTCTAATTTATTTTTAAACCATGAATGAATTAAAATCTGTTTTGGTTTAGTATCGACAGCTTCGTTTAAACTAGGAATGCCTTCGTGTTCTCTATTTGAAACTGAGTTGGCAGTGACCCCATCATCAGAATCCGAAAGTTCTATCGTTTCTATTGGAGTTTCGGGGTCTTGCAATTCGTTTTCTATAATTTTTTGTATACGTTCCTGCCTATCTCCTATATTTACGAATATTGAATCTAAATCGTCGTCAATTGCATTAATCTTAATCCTAGATAAAGCATCTGCATTCGTGTTTTGAGGGCCTTTCTTATATTTTATTTCGAAATCGTACTCTTCTAACCTTAACCGCCATCGCGTGAGTTTACTATTGGGCTCTTTCAATGAATACAGCCAAGCTAATGGTCTATGGTCTGTAAATATGGTAAACTTATTACCATACAAATACGGTCGAAAGTGCTTAACTGCCCATATTATGGCTAAAAGTTCCTTCTCGATAGTGCTATATTTTACTTCTGTGTCGCTTAAGGTTCTACTAGCATAGGCTACAGGCTTATCTGAGCCTATCGTTCCTTGTGACAATACAGCCCCGATCGCAAAATTGGATGCATCCGTGGTTAAAATAAAAGTTTTACTAAAGTCAGGAAATTGTAACAAAGGTGCATTTGTTAAAAGCTTTTTACATGTCTCAAAACATTCTTTATATTCCCCATTAATTACAATTTTGCGACCTTTCTTTAAACAAGCTGTTAATGGTCTAGTTATTTTGGCAAAATCTTTGATAAATTTCCTATAATAACCGATTAGTCCTAAAAAGCTTTTAATCTGTGTAACCGTTTCCGGTATAGGATACCTAAGAATAGCGTCTATTTTATCATTATTTGGTTTCAAACCTTCACTTGTAATAGTATGCCCTAGGTAGAGTACTTCCTTTCTAAGAAAATGAGACTTATCTAATTGAACTTTTAAATTTGTTTGACGGAAGCGGTCAAAAACTGCTCTAAGTTTTTCTACATGTTCAGGCAAGCTTTTAGAAAAAATAATGACGTCATCGAGATATATTAAGCAATGTAAGCCTTGAAGGCCTCGTAAGACGTTATCCATCGCTCGCTGAAAAGTTGCGGGTGCGGTCTTTAACCCAAACGGCATTCTGTTAAATTCATAATGACCTGAAGGTGTGCTAAACGCAGTTTTAGCTCTATCTTTCTCCTGAACCTCTAATTGATGGTACCCGCTAGCTAAGTCGAGAGTTGTAAAGTATGTACTATTACCTAGCATGTCAAATAAATCGTTAATGTTGGGCAAAGGGTATTTATCATCAATTGTGATTTCATTGAGCCGTCTATAGTCAACTACCATCCTCCATTTTTGTTGGCCTGACGCGTCTAATTTTTTCGGCACTAAATGTACGGGAGCACTCCAGGGAGAATGAGATTCCTGGATAATGTTATCCCTTAACATTTTCTCGACTTGACTACTGATCTCTTTTGTTTGAATAGGTGGCAATCTATGTGCCTTAACGTTTATTGGGTCTTCATTTTTTGTTCTTATTCTATGTTTAACCTGATTTGTGTAGGTTAACGGAATATTTTCACAATAAAATATATCTTTGTATTCTTTACAAAGTCCCTCAATAACCGTTCGTTCTTCTGAATTCATATGATCTAACTGTAATTTGTCTAAATTCTTTGTTAGCAAGCTGTCCACTTCTATATTATTATCTATGAAATTAACACTAACAGATGGGTCCTGTATGTATGGTTCCACTTGAAAAGGTCCCGTAACTACTAATTTTCTATTTTCATGGCTACAATTCTGAATAACAGTTGTTGCATAGCCTTCAATACACGTAACTAATGCGGCGGGCATTCGAATCCCTTCCGTAAATTGCTTAAAATCTAACACAGCTTCCCCGTTCAGTACGTTGACTGGGAGTCTTACTCTAAGTTCACTACGAGATGGTAGATTATATATCTCTCTCATAGGCGGTGAATATATGATAGGAATATCAGTATTTTTTAAATGTAGTATCTGATTTTCCATATTAATCTTTGCCTGTAATTGCTTCAGCAAATTGCTACCTATTAACCCATCATACCTATCGTCGACACTATAGACATAAAACTTATGGAACTCTTGACTTCCAAAGGTAACCGGTAATGGAATAATAGTCGTTTCACTATGAACACTCGATGCGTGAGTGCTAACAACTTCGAAGGGTTCATACTGTAAATAATTTTTAAAATATTTATTCGCTATATACGGGCTTATAAACGATCTAACACTCCCCGTATCTATCATAAAAACTGCCTTTAATTCTGGTATAACTATATGTGGTAAATTTAAGCGTTTATTACAATTTATTTTTATTCGTTCTCTAGGGTAGAGGCCGTTATGCAAAAATTTCCCGCCCCGGGTTCTTCAGGAGAAAATTCTTGGCACTCATTGTACGAATAACTTGAACTCTGTTCATTATTATTAGAATTATTTATGTAATTAACACGTCGTGAACTTGCAGTACGCATGGTGACATCAGTATTCGCACCCGACGTAGATGCTTGCGCTGCAAAAGACGGCGTGCTCGGTGCATGTGCCGCGAACTGTTGGTTCGGTTGTGCAATCGGAACAAATGACCTACTTGACTGCGGTGACGCATTATTGTTGTTTGTACGATTAAAATTGTCTTGATTTCTTTGAATATTATTATGTTGTTTATAATGTCTGGGCTGATGCGAATTGTTCGGTGTAAATGTGCTGTTTGTAGCACTATTCGGTACATGTGTACTTGATATGCTATGTGAATCTTTCTTTTGATTATTAGATTCAATTGCATTTTGGTTATTTGGCAAATTGGGTCTGTTATTTCTGCTAAAATTACGTCTGTCGTTTGTTTTCGACTCATAGACTGCCTGGAAGTTTTGTTCTTCTAAAACTATTTTTAATGCATCCTCTAACGTTGTGACGTCGCGCAAACAAACTAATCTAACTAAAAATGGCGGTAAATTAAACAAGAAAGCATTCATTGCTCTGTTACTATAAATGATTTGCTTTGCCTTACGTAGAGATTCATCAATGATAGTTTCTGATATTTTAGCAAATAAAACACTTCTCATCCGCTGTATTCTATGGCAAAAATCTAAATAACTTTCACCCTTATTTATTCTACACGATTCTAACTCCATTGCTAAACAATCCTCTGTGCGTGGATCACCGAAGTGTTGGTTTAACAACTTCTTCAGCTCGTCCCACGTACCTATAGCTTCTCTTTCGCCTACCAAACTGGCTGCTTCGCCTGATAACCTACTTGTTACTACATGAAATAAATATTCATTTTGGGCTGCGGTTCCTAAGAACGTAGACAAAATGTATTCATATTTTTTTATAAATAAAGGCAACATTCTAGTGTCGCCGCTGAATATTGGTATGATGTTAACCAATTCCTGTGGGACACGGGTTACGTTTTCCATTGTGAAAAGTTATGAAAGAAACCAACGCGGAGAAAAAAAATCACACTAATGTGCTACTAAACTATCACTACTCTAAAATATTAGTACAATTAAAATCTATGCAAATATTATTACGGCGTTGTCCAATCCCTAATAATACACAAACACATAGACTATTACAAGGTTGGGATATAGATGGAAGAGCTGAGAGGAAGGTGAAAAAGATTTACTCACAATTCCGCAGCTAGCTCCATGCTCCCTGAATTACTGCTGTGGCTGGTCCTCTTCCGTAACTCGAAGTGGCTTCTTAATGAATTTATTTGTTCGGCGATCTCTGCTAAACCGTAGACACGGACGTCGGCTACTCCACGTAGAATTGTATACACGGCAAACTGACTACAGAGATCCTACCGGCTGCGCCAATTAAGTAAGCGACAACGGAAGTATTTAAAAATAACTTTATTCCGACAGAGTTACAGCGAAACAGTAATTAATTAAATCTAACAAAATATTGATCTTATATACTAACTTAATTGCTAACGTAGTACATGCACAGCGTGATCAGATTGACGCATGTTCTAGATAATTATAAATGCTGATCGCGCAGTGGGGAAATTGGGAAATAATAATCTAGTAAATACTTATTGTCTGACAAAGCTAATATTGGTAGGTTGGGGTTCCTTAACTCGCGCGTGGAACACAACGCGCTGCAAAGCAATGTTTTCGTTAAAAAAGAATTCCTGGATATACTTTTTTGAGATAAAAACTTTGGAAGCACATCAAAATTGTAGTTCCACGCGCCAAACAGCCTGTATGTGGGGAAAATGTATAAAAATGTGGCTGTAACTGTAGTTTAGTTTGGTGCGGGTTGTTCGAAAGAGATACCGTCGCCCCTGGCACATAGGCAACTGGGGAACATGGTTGGGTTTTAGTCAGTAAAAGTCTGTCACGCCCTCCTGCTCCACCCAGAGCGGGAGAAGTTATTTGATGATTTCCCACCAAAACAAAAAACTGTAGTAGGTATATTTTGGAATCTTACGGCTTCCACGCGAATGAAGTTGCGGGCAGAAGCCAGTTAGTAATAAACCTACTTAAATTGACTTATACATTACTGTGCACTTTTAAATCAATGCTTACATACAATAAAAACATGTCAATGTGTTGTCAAATCGTAAAAACCGCGTGAAGCTCGTGTGTGTACATATTTATAAACCGTAGATGTGTGTGAGTGTGAACCGTGATGAGTATCAACAAGAGGAGGGGCAATCTGTTTAACTCGAGACATGATACATTAATAACATAATATTTGGTAGCCGCAGTGCGTTATCACTTCTAACTAGAGTAGGTAATACCCTAACGCGTCTTGATAGTTTGAATAAAACATGGCGGAATTTTCCTACAAAAACGAAATCATCGATAATTATATCAACGAGTTTACGTCGCGAATAGTTTCAGAGACTGGGATTCCAAGTGATAAGTACCATCTCGGTAAAATTATCTTGCAAAGTATCAAGGATGATCCCGACTTCGTTATGCAGGTAAACGTTTGTTTTTTATTTGATGTTGAAAAATCTTACCGTCTAATTATAATACGGGATCTAACTTTTAGTTGTCTAGCCTGAACCTCTGAGCTAGTTTTTGCTTTTCCAACTTTATTTCAATTTGGGTTAAGTTCTCAATACAAAAACGACAACTGAACACCGGACTAAGTTGTCGAATTTGGAAAAAGAACTGCATTTCTGTATACACATTGGGATCTTAATTCAAAAACTGTCTACCTGATGTAAATAAAAACTTTGTTTTCTAATATGGGGGTAAAGATTTGGTTACTCCACTAGTCCCCAGTGACAATCCCTATCATTGGGGATTTGTGTACGACTTATAACGACGTCTTTATTTCATAAGGAGGTAAGGACTCATTGATTATGTTTACGATCAAACAAATTAAAGTAATGGCTAAGTGTAAAATGTTTTAACTAGAAGAATGAAATCAGTCTAAACTTTACTACCTACAAATAATATTTTAGAGTTCAACTTTTAATTTAGGTACTTTATGGTTACCTACTTTGTGAGTTATTATTTTAGAACTTTTATTTACAATGGTAGTTGAGTGTTTACCTAAGCTTAATGGTGCGTTTTTATAAAACAAATTAGTACTAATAACAAAACATAACATCGTGACAGTATTCCTCGAAGTGTTAGGCAAAGGTGGTGTACCTTTAGTAACTACACCCACATTTCGTCAGTTACGTTTAAGTCCATGTAATAGAGGAGCCTATTGCCATCAGAGGTAACAAAAAAATATATCTCGTGATTAAAACAAAGTCTATTATTGTATTCACTCAGTGTGACACCCCAATACGTAGGTGGCTGTTGTCGCATGGACGTAAAAATATCACTGCGGGATTTTTCCTTGATTGATTGTTGATAATCAAACAGTGTGATTTCTCAACGCGCTAGGATGCACTCAGTTTGATTCTCAATGCTAGGCTCAACACCGAGAGTTGAAAATGCAGTGCGCGATAATATCCTGCCGCGATATTTTTACGTCGTGGACTTTGTCTTACTCCAGACAAAATAATTATTCTACCTACATAGGTAGTCGTAGATTAATCATAAGACTATTACAAATTGAAGTATTCAGTTTTAGGTTTTAACAGCGCGTGGTAGCTGATCGCGCGTGTACGTCTAGTGAAGTACCCTACTCACAAATCCGGACGTCCAGGAGCAAACCGGCTAAAGTCCGCGCGTCCCGAGATTTATTACTGATTCATAGCGTTGCATTCAACAATTGTTTAAAAATAACATATTACTTTTAAATAGACTGTTTTGTTTTTAAGCAAGTTGACTTAGTGACCTTAGTTGTGAAATAATTTTTGTTTGAATTTCGGTTAAACATACATAGATAAAAAAATATAATTTCAGACGAAAAATTATCGTTAATTCTCTGTTTTCCGGAATTATTTTTGGTGTATTACTACAGTAATTTTTACTACTACTATTACTTTTACTATTTTTACTTTAAAAATCGACATACCGTCAAATATTTTCTATTGCAAATATTGCAAATAGAAAATATTACTTAGTACGATTTAATATTTTTATTTATAATTTATAATAATAATTTTAAAATAATTTATTTCATAAAACCGTATACAAAAAGAGTACATTTAGCCAACAGTAGTAAATTTCCCATACAATTATAGTGCCTAAAAATAAACTATTTCTAAAATATTTTTATTACAAGTACAAGTGATAATGTTTTTGAATTTGAATATTAGATAGCGACCCGTCCGATCTAGGTTTATTTAAACCTGTGTTTCGGGCCATCACTTTACATTTCAATTAAATTTGGACATTAGCATTTGAAATTAAATTGATTTAAAAATAATCTATTAACAACTATGAGATAAAGCATAGTGGTAATTAAACATTAATACCTAAGCTAATGTAAATACTACAAAAGTAAATACTTACGAGATAATAAATTATCGTCATGACATAATTTCTAGAAGTTTTTCTGTGTCTGTGTTATTGAGTAACGCTAAGTATTCTGATAACATAGTACTACATTTTTTATAGCTTAACCTATAGATACTCATTAATTTGTTAAGTCTATTATACAGAAAAGGACCTAAAAACACATAAAATCGATTAGCAAAAGCATGTCTAGTTTGAGGCTTTATGCAAACTAAATCGTTCCTTCTCTTGTCGGAAGGTACTGGGTCAAAAGGAAGTGCAGTGTGCTGGTGTAGTACTGTGCTTAGAATGAATAATTGCCGAACTGTTAGTACATTACATGCAATGTAGTGCTGGTGCGTAGGAAATCTATATGGGCGAAAGGTAGCAACTTTTAGAATTACTCTTTGAGCACGCTCTAGAAGGAGTAAAATTATTTTTGCTGCACCACCCCAGAAAGTTATGCAATAGCTAAGAATGGATTGACACAAAGCTAAATAAACTTGTTTAATTAATTTATAATCGGCTATGTTCCGTAAATTCTTAAAAACATACATTAATTTACGCACTCTAGTACATAGTAAATCGATATGTTTACGGAAATTTAGATTGGAGTCAATTGTGACACCTAAATATTTCAAATGGTCAGCTTTAGCTAAAGTAGTGAGTGCAACAACATGCAGTGTCAGCGTACGTGCTGCAATAATGTGCGTAAATGTCTAGATTAGTAAGCAGTATGTTAGTATTTCTCATTCCAAATAAAATGTATTTTATTTTATCTGCATTTAATGTTAGGATGTTATTATGGAGCCAATCGGACATTATGTTAAAACCATTTTGAGCATATTCATAGACCTCAACTCTTAATTTAGCTGAGAACAGCAGAGCGGTGTCATCAGCATAAGACATTATGATACTATTTTGAAGTGGCAGGCTGCACAGTTCATTTATATAGATTAAAAATAACGAGGGCCCCAAAATGCTGCCTTGTGGAATTCCAAAATCACTATTTTTAAGTTCAGAACTTGTATACTGACTTATTTTTACACATTGATGACGCTCGCTGAGATAATCTGCAAGTAGTTGGAGTTGTGCTCCTCTTATTCCTAGTGTTTCAAGCTTGTGCAAAAGTAAAGTAGAATAAATAGTGTCGAAGGCCTTGGCGAGGACTAGAAAGATACCAATTGTGTGCATACCATTATCTAGTTTGGTAGCAATATAATTAGTTAATTTGTGTATTGCTTGGCCAGTTGATCTTTTGGGCCTAAATCCAAATTGATTATCAGAAAGTAGTTTGTTATCTTCCAGATATTTTACCAACCTACAGTTAATGATTTTTTCTAAAATTTTCAAGAGTCCTGTTAACACTGCAATGGGTCTGTAGTTATTCACACAGTTTTTGTCTCCAGTCTTGAATACAGGAGTGATTATAGCTTTTTTAAGGAGTTTGGGGAATATTCCTTTAGATAAACATAGCTGAAAAATGTGGGTTAGCGGAGGGGCAAGTATATATCTAAATCTTTTAAGTATATTATTGGGTATGTTATCCCACCCAGTGGCACATACATCTTTTAACCCGGATAATAACCTTAAAACGTCGTTAACGTCGGTATCTAATAAAACAAAAGAATTGACTGTAGAGGATGTCGCAGTCGTGTTTTGAGGGAATAAAGTATTAAGATTTAACGATTTTTCAGCCAAGTTTCTTACCAACGTTAGCAAAGAAATTGTTAACTTTATTCATTGCTTCGGATGGATTTATCTCTGTAGATAGTAAATTAAGCGGAGGCTCGGGGTTTTTCGTACTAAATGTATTCGTTTTTATGAATTTCCACGCAAGTTTACTATTTTTTCCCGCTTTCTGTAATTCATTTTTATCATACTGATTTTTTAGTTTTTTCAAAATATTATTGCAGAAGTTCCGGTACCTAGGTAACAGAAAGTATTTCGTTATCAGATGCAAGTTTAAATTTTAGGTGAAGTTTGTCTCTATGTCTTATACAACGAACGAGACCGGGCGTGATCCAGGGTTTGATACCAGACTGTACTTTCTAGGCATTGTTTTAGTAAATGTGTTTTTGCTTATTGAGTATTGTAGCGAATCTATGAAATACTTTAAAGAAACATTCGCATTGTTTGAATTATAAACTGGGTCAAAATTAATACTGCGTATGTCATTTTCGAGGTTTGTCATGTTGACTTTAACATAGCTACGCGTGCAGTTTTTTCTATGTGAACTTATTTGTAATGTTAGTAAAACAGCTTGATGATCGGTAAGTGAGGAATTAGTAACCAATGTTTTGGATGGATTTTTGGATTTTAGAATGATGTGGTCTAAGCATGAACCGCTCTGATGCGTGGGGTGATAGTGAGCTGGTAGGAGTCCATGAAATGAACAAATAGTCAGATAATTATGTACATGGGTATCTATTTTCTCAGAAGCAATGTTAATGTTAATATCACCCAAAAGTACTATGTTTTTAAAAGATGATGGATTTTAAGTTTGTTTCGAGTGAGTCTAAAAATCTGTCTACATTTTGTGAAGGAGTCCTATAAATAGCCATGAGTACTATATCGGGACTAATTTTAATGATTAAGCAATTACTATCTTGTGATGCCGGTTCTTCTTTGATGGCACGTAGATTATTTTTGATATATACTACTAATCCATCGTTTTGGTTTATGTTTCTCTCAGTTTTGTATGAATAATAACCGTCAAGAGATGGTAAGTTGACTGTCTGTTTTGACAACCAACATTCTGTTAGGACGATAACATCACAGCTTATATCAAGAATCTGTAATAACACTTCAAAGCCGTTCTGCTGCGAATATTCTGTGTGAGCAGGGTTAACGTTTTGACACCAAAAGGAAGAAGGTGTTCAGAGTCCTCAACATTACACAATTTAGATTCAGTTACAGAAAAATTGTCTAGATCACATATTAGCTGATTTGTCATGATCGTTACAAACTAAGCGAAAATATAAATAGAGGATAAACTACCTGTTTGTGTGCTTACTAAATACAAGAATACGGTGGCGCTCTTAGGCGCCTTCATAATCTATTGAGTTAATATAGTTCCTCCCAGAATAAATGCGTGCTGGGCAACTTACGTCACCGGTTGGGTGGTCACATTTCCTCTTGAACCGTTTGCACGTCGCACATTGAGGGGTACAGGATTTTCTGCTCCATTCCTTGAACGAGTGTCCAGTCTCACCACAGTGGTTGCAAATAGAATAGTTTCTCGGCAAAACTTGGCTGCGTGACCAAACTGCTGGCAATTGAAGCACCTAGTGACTATCGTGAAATTTGTCACAGGGCATGATGTCCAATTAATAAAAATTCGGCTTTGATTTACCAATATTTTTCGTATGCTAGCGGGTAGTTCTAGGATGTAGTTGCATGTAGGACGGTCTTTCTTACCCGATTTATGGCTCAATTTGATACTCTCAAGGAAGGACTCACGAGTTATATTCGGCAACTTTTCTGAGAGGTTTTGCTCGTAGATACACTCAAATACCTCCTGCTCGGTAAGGGTAACGGGGACACCAATAATAGTGACCCTCGGGTGGCGTTTAGAAGGTCCTTCTATTGTTGGGCCCGATGATACTAACTTCTCCGAATTCTTTAATTTCTCAATATCGCCTTTATTATCTGTGCTAATCAAAACGTTTTTTACTTTTCTCAGGCCACGGACATGGAGCTTTAATTATTCGGGGGAGATTATCTTTTGGACAAGTGACTTGGTGTCGTCACTTGTTTGGGTCTTATCACTGGGATAGATGGCGACTGAACTCAAATTTGCAGGACGGACGAAGTTATCGGAACCTTTCTTCACCATGTTTGCATATGAGGAATTTCCCCAGTGATTTAACTTTGTCTCTACAACCTCTTTGAACTGCTGGAGAGAGTGCACAACTTTTTGATGTTCCTGTAGGTGCTGGATTGTGGTATGGGCTAGCATCGTCTTCTGCTTCAGCGATTGGTATAAAACGGCCATCTGAGAAGTCCCACCCGAGACCTTCCTGTAAAGGGTGGAGACACGAAGCTTCTGGTCCGCGTTCATTTTTCCTTCACCGACAATACTGAAAACTTCGTTCAGAATGGCATCTATAGATCCCATCCATCTCTGGATCTCTGGCGTACTAATAACTTCACACGGCAGTTCATTCGCCGCGGGTGTTGGTGGATTTGGGTCACTCGGGGGTAATGATTCAGTAGGCGTCGGTGGAGTACTTCGCCGTAGTAGTTGGCCACGACCAAACGGGCTTGAACCTGGGTTAGACGTACTACCAGAACCACTTTTACTATTGTCTATAAGAAATATTTAATTCATCTTGCACATGTACCTCAGTAAGAACCAGAAGTCACACGCGACACACTTTACTTTTATACTGACGTCGCAAATAATGATATTTATTTGTAGTAATTGTTTATTTCATTATAAGCAACACAAAACACACGTCCGCTTTGTCTCGCGCCGTGTAAAGCGATCAAAAGAGTAAATGATATTAAAGAGTAAATGTCAATAATAACTATAAATACCAACGATCTAGTGCATGGCTGGATTTTTTTTTACTTTTGTTTGTATTTAATGAAATAATCACGAAAAATCGCCATAAATTGCCAGCCCGCGTGGGGAGAACGGGAGAACTTGGATTTTATCGTAGATACGAGATCATTTGATTTTATGAATCACTAGGCACTTCTCGTGACTAGACTTTGAAATCAGAAAATATATCAAGATTTAAAAAACCGACCAAGTGCAAACCGGACTCGATGTCCCAGTGCGCGAATAAAACCCGCCGCGATTTAATTACGTCCACGTGAATGTCGACAAGGCGCCAAAAAACAGCCCAAAGATCTAGGAGTATGATGATGAGATGTTTCAATAGGTTTTCGTAACTTTCTGTTTTGCTCAACAGATTGACGGTGGTACCGGTGAATCAGAAACCAACGGATCCATGTTAAAAAGAAGCATACAATGCGCCACCAGCTTCAGGAGCATGGGGCTGAGGACCGGTGACGCCATGGTGCTGATGGCTCCCAACCATCTGGACCAAGCTGTTCCGTTCTATGCTGCTATGTATCTTGGAATCGCAACCGCTCCTATTGACAGGACTCTTGGAGTTAGTAAGTGAAAAATTATCACATTCGAGAGTCACAACGTTTTTAAGAGACCAAAGTAGCTCGTATGTAGGTAATCTACACTTATAATAATATTTATAAACAGGAAAGATTTGACTGTTTGTAAAATTGTTTGTAATGGACAAAAATATTGTAGAACATGTTAGCTTTACTCATTATTTCTAACAATAATCCCTTTTTATTCAAATAAGTCCGTTAAAACACGAGTACGATGAAAAATGTTGACATTCGTCACTACATAGTATAAAACAAAGTCGCTTCCCGCTGTCTGTCCCTATGTATGCTTAGATCTTTAAAACTACGCAACGGATTTTGATGCGGGTTTTTTAATAGATAGAGTGATTCAAGAGGAAGGTTTATATGTATAATACACGGACATCCGCGCGGACGAAGCCGCTGGCAAAAGCTAGTATTTTATAAAGAGGTAAAATTTGTTTGTATGTTTGCATGTAGGGGTAATCTCTGGCACTACGAAAGGTTATAGGCTATTTGACATCGAAGCCGAACAAAAAGAAAATAATTGTAAGTCGGAAAGAACGCCAGGTGAAATCGCAGTAATGGGTAAGGTAGGGTGGTCTAAAACTGCGCGGCCTGTAACTCGGCGCAGACAACATAACTCGGAAGCAGAGTAAAGTTAATCCATTCCTTCATATTTTGTTCGAAAAATGTATCTGCTCAGCATCGTAAATAACGCAATGGTTGCACTTAATGTTGTGGAACTCAGGACACTAGTTCTTTTACCGATCTGTCCCATTCCCACCAGAGTTTTTTGAATTGAATGATCTTAAAATTGCCTTTTTTTCTTCCAGATGAGTTGAAAGACGCTTTTAACGTCTGCAAGCCAAAAATTATTTTCTGCCAAAGTGAAAAAGTTCAAGATGTCCAAAAAGCTGTTGGCCTCGTAGGTTTGGACTCTAAAATTATCAGTTTTGATGCGAGTCCACATACGACCAGCCTTTCCGAAATGATGGAGGAACATGGCGACCAAACTGACGCGGCCGTCGAGAACTTTAAGTAAGAAAATGTTGCATTCTTTTATATTGTTGTTCTACCAGCTGCCAAGGATTCAAATTCAAAATATTTCATTTCACATTAACCTGCATGGGCACTTATGAAACGTCAGAAGCTAGGTGCTTGGTTCCAATTTGTCGCTTCCTATGGAGAGAAGAGCCGATTATAAGATATTAGAGATATTATCGCATCACGCACGCCAATTCTTCTTTCTAAAAGTGGTCCTTCCTCCATAATATAATCAGTTTTATTGACAATCCAGCAGTGGTGGCTACTGAGCCACCACTGCTGGCGCGGCTGTTACCACTGGGTAACAGCCGCGCCTTACGAGTTGTAGGTCGTTTGGTTTGAACCCAGATAAGCGCTTTACTTTTTGTATGTTATTTAATCACCACTGCTCTTAAAACGGTGAAGGAAAACATCGTGAGGAAACCGGCATGTCCTAGAACCAAAAATTCGAAGACATGTGACATCTAACAAATGGTTCCGCGTAGTTCATTATAGCCCAGTCTTTCTTGAAGACAGAAGGCCTGCGTCCCAGCAGTGCGAACATTGTAGGCTGATTAGCTATTTAAAGCCTTGCCCTTATTTACATTTCATTCTCTTGGCGTAGGAACCGACAATTCCAAGATATGTGACATCTAATAACCCGCACTGGGCCCGCGTGGTGGATTACGTCTCTCTTTCTCTCTCACCGAAAGGAGGCCTGTGTCCCAGCAATAGGAACATTAAATATAAGCAATTTTTTTTCAATTAGCCTACATTGCCCCACTGTTGAGCACAGGCGTCTTCCAAATCCTTTCAGGCATCCTTTTCCAGGGCCTCCTCGATCCAGCCCTTGCAATACGCGTCTAGGTCGTCCCGCCATCTTTTCTTGGGCCGGCCTTGGCGGCGCCGTCCATCCTCGGGCACCCACTGTGTGGCGACAATTACCCAGTGGTCACTGCGCATGCGGCTGGTGTGACTCGCCCAGTCCCATTTTAACCTCACAGCCATTTCGTCTACTTCTAGGATTCCCATTCTGGATAATTAATAATTTATGCTTATTAAATAGATAATCAATTGGTGATATACCATACCCAGTAACAAACTGGAAATCTTGCCATATGGTTAATTGATCGCTTCGATTATTAGCAGACTTGAAGCTAAATTGCTGTCTATAGAACTCTAGATAAAGCAATATATGAGATTACCAGCTTTTGCCCGCGGCTCCGCCCGCGTGGATGTCGGTTATCGCGTAAAAAAGTAGCCTATGTCCTTCTCCATATCCTAGGCTATATTTCTGCCAAATTTCATGACGATCGGTTCAGCAGCTTAGGCGTGAAAGCGTAACAGAAAGACTGACAGAGTTACTTTCGCATTTATAATATTAGTAAATTCCTTATTATATTATAAATGCAAAAGTAACTCTGTTTAACTTTATCTAAACGGCTATAAAATCTTGATTGGACGTGTTCTTTCTTTCAGGCCTACAGACTTCGACCCTGAGGAGACGATAGCTTATCTAATATCGACAAGCGGTACCACAGGACTGCCCAAATCTGCCATTTTGTCTCACAAGAACATGGCGACCTGTGGACCATATATTTGGTACTTATCATGATATTTGCACTCACACTTCGCCCGCGACTTCGTCCTTGTGATAGCTCATATTACTCCAGAATAGGTAATGTAGCCTTTCACAGTAGTTTTTGAGTGTAGATTTGCAGAAAAGACCGAAGCGGCTATTATTACAAAGTGAGTTCCAACTTCGGTCCAAGCTCAATCTTTTCAGCCAGTTTTTGTATTTGGCACTTGGTCGTCTTTTATTAATAAACAGGATAATTTTTTATCTAGTGCGCAAACTGTTACCATGAATTCAGCATATCATTCTAGACCCCTCAGCGTAGAAATTTTTCATCGGTTATACAAAAAATCAGCTATTTTATAGAAAACTGCAATACTTACGAGGTCAAATATTTGGAACAGCTGTTTTTTTTTTGTATAACCGTCGAAAAGTTTCTACGCTGGGGTCTAGAATGATATGCTGAATTCATGGTAACAGTTTGCGCACTAGATAAAAAATTATCCTGTAGGGAAGTGAAGTTATTTATTATACTTTACTACTTTTAGAGGACTGGATAGACTGAAAAAATAAAGATAGACGTAGTTATTTGTTAAGCGTGAATTACACAGAAACGGCAAAGGTGAAGGCGCGGCGCAGGCGCAACGTACGCAGTACATCTATATCTATCTTCTATACATCTATATATACACCGTGCCATCCCCCTTGGATGTCAAAGCCGCCATAGGGATTTAGGTCCTGAGTGCCCACAAGTAACATCGAATGTTAATATTAGTATGCCCCACAAATAACATATTGATAAAAGAAAATAATTGAAAAAGGTTTGAGTTTCCAAATTATAAGGTTTTTTAATGTGCCCTACACAAGTATTAAAAAGTTATTAAAAACTCTTCCTACATAACATGTTAAAGCTAAATATATCATATGATATGTTTAAATTAGAATTTACGCAGCGTACATATCCACTTGCAACAGTTCGCAGTGAAGAACTCGAACCAGGTTGAATGCCGGGGTCTTCGTTATGTACTGACATCAAATCCAAGTTATCGCTATAAGAGCGGAATCCATATTCAAGCCGTGGTCGTCAGGTATAGGAGAATCGCCAAAGTCAGTATTAATGGTCAAAAACGTCGATTTTAATAGCAAAATACACGCAGCGAATCACTATGATGCAAATGCAAACAAAGTAATGAAATGACATTTCTAATATTGTCAACTGACAAGTTTCAGTGCTGCCATTGCACAAACAAAGTATCGATCGATGCATTATGTAGATCATTTTAAAATCATTAAATTATATTTTGTAAGTTGATTACAAATCTAAATGTATTAACATAAAATGCATTGGGACTTCTATAAACAAAAGGACGAATAAATAAAGTACAAATATGTGTAAATTTCAAATCAATGTTTTGAAACAAATCTTTATTTTTTCCCGGATATTAAATTGGCAACCTAGCAAATGTCTGTTTATTTCGTTGTATCGTTTCAATATTTATTTTTTATTAAAAAAATGTTACTAACTTGTACCTATAGCGTCGTGAATAGAAGAGTTAATTACGTAAAATTTATAGTTTTTTTTTTTTTACTAAATTTAATTTCATGGGCATCGCAAGGCCTAAAATCGGCATTCCCCTTTAAATGGTTGTTTTCCCGCGGCAGAACAACTTGCCATAAGGAGTACTTTCGAAGCATAGAGTAAAAGTTAAAAAAAATACGATTTTTTTGTTTTAAAATAATTAAAAAAATATTCATCAACTCGATAAAACACTACTCGATAGTAACACTAGAGGTAACTTGTAGGTACTACTCGAATCGCACGCACCTCCGACAAAGAGAACAGCGATGCCAAAGACTACAATAGTATACTGGCAATAGACAGGCAGCTCCACTTTTTTTTTAATATTAGCAAGTGACAAACGCAGCGCCATCTAGTTTTTCGTTAAGGGAACTAATGAATATAAATCTCTATATATAGATTGGTACCGTTAACTGTGGCATCATTACTTTCCATGAGCAACTTTACCAATGAGAACTGAATTATTAAAATATCTCTCGTTAACTTAAAATTTGTTACAATTAGTAGATTATTCTACTTCTGTATCGCTTCGATATTAAATAGCGGCAACAGATTTTTGGATATAGAGAAATAAGAACAGTTCTCATTGGTAAAGTTGCTCATGGAAAGTAAAGATGAAGTTGATTGTAAGTCGCTGTTATTATAACTGCTGTACTGTACGCTGCATAGTAGGTACGTACTTATAGGTCATGTGACGCTTATGGGAAGAATTTTAAAGGTATTCGAAAAAACAATACATAGTGGTAATAAAATTACATTATTTTCTTATTTCAATAAATACATTTATATTACATTTTTAAATATTAGAAAAAATAGTAGCCCATCGGTATCGGAAACAGGGTCCAAGCTACCCGGCGGTCAGGGCTCTGGAGAGGAACCTCCTAACAATGCGAGCCGTGTCCAGGAGTACCGCTTTCTGGATCAAGCCCTTGACCCAGCTGCCCAACGAGAGCTTCCTTAGGTGTTGGTAGAGGCTCTTTGCTATCAAACCCTTAGCTGTTATGACTATCGGTACAATTATCGCTGAGTCCACATCCCACATATCGGCAACCTTGCGAGGCAAGTCAAGATACTTGATTTGCTTATCTTTCTCGGCTTTCACGAGGTTCCCGTCATGCGGGACCGTTATGTCAACGATCATCTCATCTTTCACTTTTCTTATGTTGTGCCAAAGTTACACAAGGACCTGAAAAACAAGTTATTTTCCTTTAAAAAAAATTACAATCAAACTTTAAAAAAAGATAAACATATTCAAGATTTTAAAATCGTATTAGTAATTTATTAGTAAGACTTACAACTATACTTACTAGTCTACTACTACTACCTATAACCTAGAGGCCTGGATCTCTATTCGATTTTAATCATGCAATTCAGTAATTAACTGTTTAACTTATGTTAAATGAATTATACCTACGTACCTTTTGATTTAATTGTTTTTGTTCTTTTCTGCTCTCTGCATTGAGTTTGTTCAGGTTGTATAACATTTTGATGTTCTGTAAATACAATATTCATAGTTATTATTAAAGTGCTTATAATATAAATATGTTTAGTATCTATACAATACAAAAAAGATTTGAACATAAAAATATCATTGTGTACTGGCAGAGATTAGCTCCTACAGTCAACTTTACCTCTTAATAATATTAGTATATTTATATAGAACTAATACAAACCTGATATCAAATCAATTCGTTTGATGGTGTCCTTAAAACATTTGATATGGAAGCTAAGGTCAGCTTGCTTATAATGGCTTAATGTCTGTTGAAGCTAGGGCCGGCTTGTTTATTAAAGCTTCAATGAGTTCTTTTCCTGAAATATATTTAAATATCTAGTATAGTTCAGGCCCAAAAGCAATCATGCACTAGTTTAGAAAGAAGATAAGAAACCTGAACTAACAGAGTTTTGATGTCTCACATTTAATGTACCCTGGATCTATTACAATAGGGATAGGGGTATATGAAACATAGTGACGAATAGAGTGTAAGCCGGTTTGGCCAAAAATAAAGGTTAAAAAACTTACAGTCTCTCCTAACCACAGCACATGACAACCAGGTACACAGCAAGAATTTTGTGACATGGTGGAAGTTCACTGTTCACTATTCGCAATTACAGGTCCAAACTCTAAAGAGTGCCTATGCCCAGAGTCCACATTAACTTCACAAGTTCAGGATATTGTTTACAATAACGCGTGCTCAACACAAGCGTACGAACGAATTGTAACGGGGCACAGCAACACGGAGTCGGAGGAACAGCAGCTCAACTCAACGTGGATCGCAAATGCACTTGCGAAACAACGAGGACTTTATTGCAAAAGGAAATTAAATGCGCGCAAGCAATTACACTACTACTCACATGCAACAAGCCATTTACAATTGAAGTGTGCCCATATAAAAATACAATTTCGCACGTTTTATACGCCAAAATATAATTTCTGCATTATTATGCTGATAATAAAAACCTCTTTATGCTCAAATTGATATATTCTGTTATTTTTCAAAATTTACTACCTTAATAACATGTGATCATAATTTTATTTCTTGATTTATGTTTTTTCATTAGTAAGGAAACTCCCAGTATAGGAATAGTATATTTAGCCATAGCAACACCGCAATCTTTAAATATTTTGTTCCCCTATTGTTATGATAGATGGCGCTGTTTTCAATAAAAAAACGCAATTTTGACTTTACTCCTAGTTGCCATAGCATGAGCGATGCATAAATGTTCAATGCAAAATAAACTCTCGCACGTGGTGATTTTTCTCAATGGTTAATCTGCCATTTTTTGTTTCTAATATTTTATTTGTTTATAAAACGATTGTATTACCAAGACAAAACCATTTCGCTGCGGGAAACCAACCATCAAAACACGGTGTATAAATAAAATTGGAGTGTCTGTTTGTAATATTAAAAATAACCGCTTTTTGCAACATGCATATGAATATATATACGGTATATACACCAAAATAACAATTTTTACAATTTTTGTCTGTCTGTCCGTCGGTCTGTCTTTCTGTTTGTTCCCGCTAATCTCTGAAATGGCTGGACCGTTTTTGACGGGACTTTCACTGGCGGACTAAAGAACTTTGGACTAAAGAAAAGCCTTACCTACTTTGTAATAAGACTGATTCTAAGACCTATAGCATCAAAATGTAGTCTACGTTCACAATACCATCTACTGAAAGCGCTGCATATGAGGACAACATGCACACCATGTTTAAAAATGGCGACAGTAAAATATCCATAGGTAAATCCAACAGTCGCTAGTTGTGATCGCACAGACCACCGTACCAGGGACGCGTGGCATAAAAGAGGAAGCCTATACTCAGCTATGGGTGGGACAAGGCTCAGCGGATGAGCTCTTGAGCTACAACTCTATGCAGTTATCCTACATTGACATAACCCACTTTTTCATTCTTTTCCAGTGCTTTTGCCAAAAAATTACCAGCTATGCGGTCAGCACTTCTCGTGGCTCCTCTGCAATGGGTGACAGCACTCCTCAACTATGTCATGTCACCATTTTACAAGTATACGAGGATACAATCCTCTCATGCCCTTACTACGGAACATATGTTGGAACTGATTGGGAAATATGAGGTTAGTTTACAACGTCATTATATAGATTCAAAACAAACCCGTATCGTCATCATGGTCTAGCCCTAATCCCAACTTATTTGAGATCAGCGAAGTATGCTTCATACATATTCCATACATTCCTTCAGCGTTCATCTCTCACCGACCCTGATGACCCATAATCCTCCTCCAGGAAAGCAGTAGGACTTACTTACTGCTCCCTACTGCTTTCCTCTACTCTCTGTAACTGAGCTAGTGCAGAGTTCACAAAAACAAAATAGATTCATTCCGACCTCGTCGCCGAGGTCCCTCGTGACGACCCATAACCCTTGATTAAATTATCTGACAATAATCATTATTAGATTTGATCCAGAATGTCCCATTTTGCTGTCCACCCCCCAGAGACCCACTAAGCCGAGGTTCGAACCCCACGGGGGTATACCCCGCTAAAGGCATCCTGCATTTAGCGGGGGTTACCCCTTAGCGTACAGAATTGATTGCAGTATCACATCAGCCGAAAGACAATACTGAGATCGCCAACCCGCCTGCCAAGCGGGGCGATTATGGCAAATCCCTCCCTTTTGTAGGAGGCTTATGTCCAGTGATGGACGACTTTCGGCTGATTGCAGAGATTGCTGATTGCTGTTGGTAAATATACATAAGTATATCATATGGCTACGGATATCCAACTTCATACTTCAGTAAGAAGAAGCCTATCTGGGCTAATGAAAGCAAAAAAAGAAAAGCATTCTTTCTTGCAGGTTACTTATAGAAAGATATTTACCACATAACCAATTTTTTTTGTTTTTTTTCAGCCAACCTTCATGGTAATCAGTCCAACCATGATGACTACGTTGCTAAAGGCAGCTAAGAAAGAAAACTGCGATCTGTCCTGCTTTGAGGTATTATACCTTGGAGGAAGCGCTGTGCAGAGAACCCTGGTCGAGGAATTAAAGGTATGAGATCCTATTATGTCCCCTGGTATTAAGAAGGCCAGCAACTATGGCTTTCCTCATAAATGTCGTAAAAATAGCCCAAAGCCTGGATTTGTTAAGCCCACTTTCGCACTTTTGAAAAATGACTTTAACGAAAGGTGATGATAAAAAATTACATATCGACGCTTGAAAGGCATTATTTACCAAGCGACATTTTGGCAACTTTACAGTAGAGCATTTTAAAGTTTATTTTAAAGTTATTTTTGAAAAAAAAAAAGAGTTAAAAATCACCTATTTCTCATAACTACTTAATTCCAACGAATTTTAAATGCAGATTAAAAGCTTAATAAACTGGCATTTAATAATTATGAATTTTCTCAGTATGAAACTCAATATCGCCCAACACGTCGCTTGGTAATTCTTGCCTTTCAACCGTCGTTATCCAAAGTCACCGACTTCCAAAATTAAAGTTATTTTTCACTTTGTAGTGTTTTTCCGAAAGTCGGTTGTTTTTTATTTTAATGCACTGTTTAGCCCCAAGAATGAAAATCCAAAAGTATAAAACATAATGTTCGATTTTCGACGCGCTGAGATGCACCGTGTTGGATTGTCGATGCTCGGTCCAACACCGAGAGTTAAGAATCCAGTGCGCGAACACATCCCGCCGCGATTTTGTTACGTCATTGGCGCTAACGTGGGCTAAAGGATAAACATAGCTTACAGTAGGATATTTATTTTATTATATGTTTTCAGAGTATGTCACCAAAAGCAATCGTGACTGATGTGTACGGGATGAGTGAGATAGGTTCCCTCATATTCCATAGCATTGACTCCCCGGTAGGGTCGTGTGGGAAACCATTTGCTCATTTCCAATACAAGGTAGGTATCTCTCCTTCTTACCTAATCATTAGCTCCGGCCAAGTTGAAGCGAATCCCGTGGGGGACGTGGCAAGTAGCCATTCCATATATTTTGTCCGCGTAGGTATTGTACCTTTCTATGAAACAGCAGATGTATGTTTAAAAATTATACGCTAGGAAGTCTAGAATCGTGTGCTGCATTCATGGTTACAGTATGTGTGTGGATGTCACTGTCCCCCTGTATAGAAATGTTGGTTTATGATAATCAGCTAACCGATAACCAATGAACAAAGTCTCGCTATTAGGCATTTCGTTAGACAATGGTGCCGATTCTGTTGTACACCGAACTAAACTAACTAAACTATCACTAAAATTCCTTACTTTTGGCTATGAGAATCTTAAAGCTATTCTGCAAAAAAAGATCTCTAAATTTAAAAATAATTTTGACGCAACTAAAATCGAATTTGACAAACGCGACTCCATGTTTGCCCTACCCCGTGATCTTTTTTAGAGCCGGAATCGCGCAGGGGAGGCAGCCTCAACGTGTTTTAAATGGATTTTTTTACTTTTTGTATCGAAAATATGAAAAATTATTACCTACATGTTGAGTTTTAGTGGTGTATGGGGTTTTATAAAGGGGGTCGAAATTTTCATTATTTTTACGATAGGACACACCAATTTCGAGATATAAGCAAAAGAAAAGAAAAAAAAGATACAGTACTATATTTGCGCCCGAAGTCGAGGTGTCAGTGTGAATTTTAGTTCTTGACAACTAATTTTATTCCACACCTTTTTAATCGCGATTAAAAATAGTCAGATTTAGTTAGACAATCGAAATTTTGTATTGAATAGAATAATTAGTTTGACAACAGCAGAATAGCAAAATTACCATTTTCATTAATTTAGTGAAAATGGTAATTTTGCTATTCTGTTGTTGTCAATTTCATTATTTTATTCAACATAAAATGTTGATTGTCTAACTCAATCTGACTATTTTTAATCGCGATTAAAAAGGTGTGGAATAAAATTAGTTGTCAAGAACTAAAATTCACACCAACACCACGACTTTGGGCGCAAATACAATACTGTATTTTTTTCTTTTCTTCTGCATAAATCTCGAAAATGGTGTGTCCTATCGTAAAAATAATGAAAATTTCGACCCCCTTTAAAAAAGCCATAGACTTCTAAAACTCAACATGTAGGTAATAATTTTTCAAATTTTCCATACCCAAAGTAAAAAAAAAACATTTAAAACACGTCGTTGATTTTTTTAGAGCCGGAGTCGCGCAGGGGGTATAGCCCCCCTGCACGACTCCGGCTCTAGAAAAATCACGGGGTAGGGCAAACAAGTACTACGTTGCGAAGCTAAAAAATACCATGTGGAGTCGTGATTGTCAAATTCGATTTTGGTTGTGTCAAAATTATTTTTAAATTTAAAGATCTTTTTTTGCAGAATAGGTTTAAGATTCTCATAACCCTCCTCCTCATTCCTCTGTAAGGAATTTTATTGATAGTTTAGTTAGTTTAGTTCCGTGTAGGTACAAGAGAATCGGCCCCACTATTTACAATCGAAAACGATGTTAATTTAGGAGGTCATTAGCACATGTAGATATGTAGTTAATTTGATGACATATGATTAGATGCGTACAGACTATAGACTTGATAAGTATAGGTTCTATCAATATCTATACGGTACCTATTTATTTATATCTCTTTTTTAAATGTGTAAATTCAGCCATTATTTTTCAAATTGAAATAAAACTACAGAAGTAGTAGGTAAGGTCAGGAAATTTATTGAAGTCGGTACTTAACTACCAACTTAAATTGTCCATATATTGAAATTACAATTGCCATTCTTTGGCCGTAAGTTCTATGAAATAGCTACAACTTAGCAAATTGACGAAGGGTGTCAATTTGTCTGTGGCGGCATCTACAACGCCACATGTGAACTACGCATCGATGACCTGACGTCACACAAATCCTGCATCGCCAACCAGAGTTTACCGGGCGACTCACCGTATAATTGTGAACACCGTTAGTTTATAATCTATCTCGCGAGATTATAAAGTATCGATAAATTGTGAACAGCACCCTACTGCTTACCGACCGAATAGATTAGGTTGGGTCAGAATTGCGACAAAACGCGCGCGAGCCGAGCGAGCGGAGCGAACGGTACCGCGGCAGCGGCCGGCAAGCGCTACTTCCAAGTTAATGGCAGTTCCTTGACTATTAAGTTATAGCGCAAGGTACTATCCGTCTTATTAGCAGTTAACAATTTGACGGTTTCACTTCGATAGATTATAATCTACCGAAAAATAATGCGTTGAATTGTAAGCAGTATGTTACGGTTCACAATCTTTCGACAGTTTACAATCTCGCGAGATAGATTATAAGCTTAATGGTATTTACAATTTTACGGTGACATCCCGACATCAACCGTCGGGCAGTCCCCACCAGACACAACACCCGTCTGGTTGGAGGATTCTTTCTTTTCCTTAGAGTATGAGTGATCTTTACACCCAGTTCCGCATACCTCTATATGTTTAACAATTAATTTCCCTGGCCGTAGGTACATCAGTCTTTTTACGAGGCCCCCCTGTTACGTACCTAATCAATACTAAAATGTTTTCAGCTGGTGAACATAGAAACTGGTGAGGAAATAAAAGAACCCAACAAACGTGGAGAATTGTGGATAAAATCACCCGGTGGATTTAAGGTAGGAAGAGTTACCGAAGTAGTCACGAAGGGCGGAATTCAACTATGAAACTATACACGATCGGCAGGCTTAGCATGACACTTTCTATTTCTACTCTACTATAGAATAGAATTCACTTTTCTACATTTCCCGGTGAAAAACTGTCAACTGTCTATACGTAAACGTCAGTTTTGTCTACTCTTCAGATGACAAAATGCTTGTCTACAGTTCTCGTGCTAAGCCTGCAGCACATCAAAACTGCGTTCAAGGGCTGTCAGTGTCAAAATTCCGCAACAATGATGACACTGACAGCTCTTGAACGCAGTTTATATGTGCTGATCGCGTTCACTTTCATTGGTGAAATTGTCACTTAGGCGTGCACTAGAATCTCTAATCAGAGTCTATGCTGAATCTCTGGCCAAACTGAAGCGTTATCCCTAGCGAGATGTGGGACGAAATTCGCTTGCTCAGATTGTGTCAACTAATACTACGGACCTTTTCAGAGCCAGACAGAATAGTTTTAAACATGTCTAGCGCAAAACGCAACTAGTCATTTGTGGTGCAAGCGGTTTTAAGTGAAAGACAGTTTCAACCTAATTGAAGTTTCATTTTACCGAAAATGTTGCAAAAAGCGGTATCTAAAGCAATTAAGAGGTCGACTATAGGTACAGTCCAATCACACTTATGTTACCTCTGACAGCTGGGACAGCAGCAGATTAAAGTGACCGCAACCCAAAAATAACCTTATTGTAACTAATTCAAAGATCCCTTTGATTTTGACAGTGAAGTACTGTATCTACCGTTTTCTTTTTCAGGGCTATTTCAATAACCCAGCAGCAACGGCAGAGGTTCTATCCGAGGACGGCTGGTTCATGACCGGTGACATGGTGGTCAGAGACGAGAACTGGAACTTCTACTTCATTGAACGCATTAAAATGCTGCTCAAGTATAAAAATCATCAGGTGAGCTAGAGTATCCATTGCAGTTTCTTGTTTGCCCATTTAAGACTAAAGGTCATCACTAACTTTAACAGCATCGCAAAACACAGCAAAAATCTTGTCACTCAAGTCAGGGTTTTAAGTTAACTGCAATACAGTACATTTTACGATGACAATACAAAATAGTGGACAGCTCGTGTGTGACAGCAGTGTGACGCCAGCTGTCAAACATTTTTGGGGGGGGGGGGGTTGGAAACCATCAAAGAACTTCTCCCGCTCTGGGTGGAGCTCCAGGGCGTGTCAGACTTTTACTGACTAAAAGCCACCCGTGTTCTCTCAGTTACCTGTGTGCCACGGGCCACGGTATCACTTTCGAACAACGCCCACCCCTGGCAGGCATCAGCCCATGCTGAGCCCACCAGTTGGTGCAGACATCTCTTTGAGACGCGCGTGGAACACAACGCGCCGTCGACTCGGGCTTTATTCTTACTGGACAGCGAGCTACCCATTACTCGCCATCCGCTAGCCCGCGCCTACGGTGGCCGGGAATCAGCCTGGGATTCACGACGCCCAGGGCGGTAACACGTTAGTCGGAGATTACGCGCGCTGATTAGATTATTGCCGCTGTTTGTAAGGTAGACCTTACGAACAGCGCCTCAAAGACCTCGGCCTTATCACAATGGGACAGCGTAGACAAAGCGGTACGCTCATTGAGAAGTACAAAATAGTAACAGATCACTACCAAGTGCCCAGACATCACTCTGAATGCCAACAGACATTTGCGTGATCATTGAAGTTCAAGTCATGGGAAAATTCATTAAAGAAAAAGCCTTTGCAGCAGCCTTTTCCCAACTAAGTTGGGGTTAGCTTCCAGTCAAACCGCATACCAGTATTTTACTTAGAACGTCTGCTTTTCTGACCTCCACAGCCCAGGTTTTGGGTACTACGATACCCATATGTAAGACTGGTTGTCAAACTTTCGGGCATGTGACGACCCGTAACGACTGTCAAAGATCCACGAATGACAGCCAGGACCAACGGCATAGCTGAGTGCTTTCCGTGGCACGTTGGGGTCTTGTCTCTATGTAAAGAACTAACCACGGGAAGTGTAGCTTAACCTGTTCGATCGACCCGGGCAGCTGTTATGCCAAAGAATATATAAAAAAAATCCAATAATAAAGTAAAAACTACTTGGAAAATTATTAATAATGAAACGGGTAAGTCGATTAAACAAGAAAAACAACTAGAGATTATGGTCAACAACAAATTAAATACTGAAGCTGCTGACGTAGCTGAGGCATTTGATGAGTTTTTTGCCAACATACCTTTAACTTCGACTCGCAACTTAAATTCATCCCCGTCTAAACCGGAAAACCTTCTACATAGTAGTGTGCCCAAATGTAGTCGCTTATTTAGTTTCGGACATGTCACACGCCTCGTCATATAGTTAGTATTTTTAACACACTTAAGTCTAAAAACACTGGTGGTTACTGGGGCATCTCTATTAAACTTTTAAGTAATATAATCGACATCGTAGCCCCATATCTAGCTATTACTTTTAATAAATGTGTTGACTTAGGAACTTTTCCCGACCTCATGAAGAGTAGTAAAGTCATACCATTATTTAAATCAGGTAATAAAAATAACGTTAGGAATTTTAGGCCCATTTCTATCTTACATTTAGTAAAATATTTGAAAAGTTAATACTCAAGCAGTTGCTAAGACATTTTAATTTAAATTGCCTCCTTCATGATGAACAATACGGCTTTACAAAAGGTCGTTCAACTACAGACGCAGGCGTTGCTCTGCTGAAACACATATTTAACGCATGGGAGAACTCACAAAATGCTATTGGAGTTTTCTGTGATCTTTCCAAAGCATTTGATTGCGTGCACCATGACACGCTATTGCGTAAACTACGTCATTACGGTGTTCAAAATGATGCTCTCAACGTAATAAATTCTTATTTAAATAATAGACACCGATGTGTAGATATTAATGGTGTGAAATGTTCCGGGCTACCAGTTCAGTTAGGTGTACCTCAAGGCTCAATACTGGGTCCATTCTTATTCTTAGTGTACATTAATGATTTACCATTCTATTTAAAGAGTATCTGTGACGTTGAACTGTTTGCTGATGATACTTCTCTTATCTTTAAAGTAGACAGGAATAGACAAGATTTTGACGACGTAAACAGTGCACTCTCAAGGGTTACGCATTGGTTTACCAGGAATAATCTAGTTCTCAATGCCAAGAAAACTAAATGTATAAAGTTCGCTTTACCGAATGTAAGAAATCTGGGACCCAACATCGTCTTAGATAATGAGGTGCTTGCAACTGTAGAATCGGCCGTTTTTCTTGGCATAACAGTAGATGCCAAACTTCAGTGGGGATCACATATATCAAGCCTAGCGGGAAGGCTCCGTTCGGCCGCCTACGCCGTCAGAAAAGTAAGACAACACACTGACGTTGATACAGCTCGGTTAGTCTATTTTAGTTATTTTCATAGCGTTATGTCCTATGGCATTCTGCTGTGGGGTAATGCCGCTGATATTCAAAATATTTTTGTTCTTCAAAAACGAGCTGTTCGTGCAATCAAAATCAAAAGTCATTTATTCAAATTAGGCTGAGAATCAGCACTTTTCGAACGTCAAAGTACATGAGACGGTCCCCCAAAACGCCCACCCTTCACCAATTTTGCAATTTACCAACTAGGTGCTAGAGTTTCTCTGAGAGATTTTTTTAAAGATATTGGTATTCTCACGGTGGCATCGCAATTCATCTTCGCTAAAATCTTATATATTAGGAAAAATATACACTTATACACTAAAAGCAGTGATATTCATAATATTAATACTAGAAATAAGGACAAACTACGTGCTTCCTTTCACCGGCTTCATAAAGTTCATAACTCATTTGCTGGGCTTGGTCTAACCTTTTATAACAAGCTTCCCTCTTCTTTGCTAGATTTACATTTTAATGCGTTTAAAGCGAAAGTAAAATCAAATCTTTGTTCGAAGGCATACTATTCTATTAACGACTACATAAACGATAAGAATTGTTGGTCGCTGTGATTAACTCAAGACAACGTTTGTGTTCTTTCACCAGAATTAGCTTAACTACTGACAGGTCATATGAATTACTTCATATCATTGTTCATTTAACTTTTTTTAAATTTTTTATCAATTCAATTTTCATTTATTGTTGAATGTTAATTATATGATACTATTGTATAGAATCAAGTTCTTCTAACATAACAGACAGTTGCTGCTGGGGAGTTTGTTGCGCCACTTCTTCCCAGCTAAAGCACTAGGAAGTGGTGAAGGTCGGGCGTTTTGGGGGACTGTCTCATGTAATTTTGACGTTCAAAAAGTGCTGACTCTCAGCCTAGTTTGAATAAATTACTTTTGATTTTGATTTTATGACTTAGCTGCAAGCCCCTCTAGTCTTTCTAACCAAACAATAATATTTACTTTTCCAGATATCGCCAGCGGAACTAGAAGCCGTGATCCTTCAGCATCCCGGTGTTCAAGATGTGGCAGTGACGAGTCTCCCTGACGCAGAGTGCGGTGACCTGCCCGTGGCTTGTGTCATACCACGTTCAGGGGCTGACGTCACCGAGAAAGAGATCAAGGACTTGGTTAAAGGTATAGAGGAGCTTATTAGAGTGCTGGAGTCCAAAACACAATCACGATAACTACACTTGAATTTTTATAAAAAATTTTTGGTTTCGGTCGAATTTGAACTTTATTTTGAATCACATTGAATTCGTAGTTCCAAAACATGATAATTTTCTAAGATTCTGAGTCAAGTTCAAGTTAGTTCACGGTCGGAAGGACGTAAAAATATCGCGGCGGGATTTTAACGCGCATTGTATTTTCAACTCTCGGTATTGAACCGAACATTGAGAATCCAACAGAGTACATCCCAACACGTCGAAAAAAACACACTGTACGATTTTGAACTCTTGGCGCAACGCAGTGCGTTGAAGATTCAGTGCGCAAAAACATCCTGCCACGATATTTTTACGTTTGTGTGAGCGTGCAACTCAAGGGTAATTATGTGATTGACGATTGTTTCCTCATAGAAGCGACGGATTCAACTGATCTCATAAAAACGGATAAATATTAGAGAATTAGCACAGATATTAAAAATAACGTTATATTTGCAGAAAACCTGGCAGACTCCAAGCAACTGAGGGGCGGTGTTTTCTTCTTCAACGAACTACCGCTGACTACGTCAACTAAGGTTCATAGACGAAAGCTGAAGGAGATCGTCATAGCAAGGGCGAGAGAACAAGTTGCAATATAGTTTTGATACTCCTTAAATTGTTTTATTTATGTTGCATGTAGAGAATACAATCCCGGGATCCCGGTCGTTTTCTGACCCCGAAAATCCCGAGACTGTACTTGGCTAATCTCGGAATTTGCGGGATTGCCACAAACAGGTGTCGTTTCAAAATGATCTTGCGCGAGAATACATACCAGAGATAACACAAGATGAAAACGTTAATGAGATGATAAAGAAGATCCGCAAAATAGTAGCGTACTTATTTCAAAATATCGCCATTGAAAAATTAACAGTACTTCAAAAATATGTGAAAATTAAACATGGAAAGAGCTGTCACTTCTAACGTAAAACCAGTTGGAATAGTCTTTTAAAAATGCTGGAGATATTTAATATTTTTGAAATTCTAAATGGATTTTTTGTTTAGTCTTTTTTATTTCTTACAAAAGCATAGTTTTCTTTAGTCTGTGGCGGACATATACAATGCCCCACATACGAAACATAAAATCAACAAATGTGGAAAACACAAAAATTTTAAAAAAGGAAGATTACTTCTTCCTTTCTTTCGAAAACACAAAACGTGAGGTTGCGCCATCTACAACGCTATATGCGAACTACTCAAGACCTGACGTCACACTGCAACTACATCAGCTACATAGCGCAAGCGGAGTTTACCGCGCGATCTGCATACATACAAACATCCCGACATCAATCGTCGAGCAGTTGCCCACCAGACACAACGCCCGTCTGGTCGGAGGATCCTCCCTTTTCCATAGAGCATGAGTGAACTTTACACCCTGTTCCTCATACCTCTATACCTTCACCAACGTTTAGAATAACATCGGAGAACTCTTAAGCACTCTGAAGCCGTACCGAGCTGGCGCGTTGATGATCAAGCGCATAGCGTCTATAAACTTGCGACGACGAACGAAGCATTCGCGCTCGGGTCACCACTGTTATTGTTACCCGGAAATTGCCACTAAACAGACCTGTGACACCATCCATCATGTCTTGGTTCCTGCGGGTGGCCTACTCAACCGAGTACCTGCGTAATACGATACTCCTTGGCAAGACTAGTTGTTAGACTTTAGGGCTTCTGACTACCCTTAACGACTGGCAAAGATTTACGAATATCAGTGGTTTAACATGCTTTCCAAGGCATGGACGTGTCTCGATACGTAATGGATGGTCATCTATCCATGGACCTATCTTGGCAAGCGTTGCCTAACCTTGAAATGATTGTACTATCATGCTACCAATTTCTGCTGCACTTTGGCCAATGTGCTAGCTGATAACATGGCCGCAGTGTGGTGGAATCTGATAGCAGGTAAGCTCCAATTGACCGATAGTAACGATGTGATAGCATCGTACCATATCGCACTTAGCTTATTTGTCGTATTATAGAGACGTCTACACTGATACAGTCATTTTGGGGTTCTGCAACTCAAAAGGGTAAAACGGAACCCTTATAGCATCACTTTGTTATCTGTCAGTCAGTCTTTCTGTCAACACCCTTTGTCAGGAGAACGCGTAGAGGTAGCAAGGTGAATTTGATATCAAATACGTAGGTCTCAAGCCCTCTTGGAGCTCTAAAATAATCAAGCTTCTAAGCCAGCGCAATAAATCAAATCAAATCAAAAGTAATTTATTCAAACTAGGCTGAGAATCAGCAGTTTTCGAACGTCAAAATACAAAAGACATTCCCTCAAAACGCCCACCCTTCACCACTTCCTAGTGCTTTAGCTGGGAAGAAAAAGTAGCGCAACAAATTCCCCAGCAGCCCAGCTGTCTGTTTAGTCAGATAGACTTGATTCTATACATACATAGGCAAAGTAATAAACATTACGAGACTCAGAACATTAATTAAATAATTAGTCATAATTTTAGCTAGCCATGCCAATATACCGAAAAATAAAGTGAAAACTGTCGAGGTCGCTAGCTAACCACATAAAGCATAAAACAACTCATCATAAAAATACAGCCATTTATTATTATTATTTATTTTATTTGTCAGATAACATGATCTAATATAGTTAGTAACAATAGGAGCATAGAGACTATGTTAATAGGCAACGAATTTAAATATAATTAATAATCAAAACATTAAATAATAATCTAAACATTTTATTTTACCGTCCGACCCAACCAGGATGCTTTCCGAGAGCGAGTGAGATTTGGAAATTTAGGTATCTATCAGATATTACCATGTGTCAACGGCAATTTTCACTGAAAATTTTTTATCTGTATTAATACATTTTAACTCGTCAGTAAAAAAAAAATTAGTTCACTAAATAAACATTTAATGTATTGACTAACCATATAGTAAGTATATTCGTTTTACACATACAGGGAAGATTAGAAATAAATTATTTTCGTATAGGTACGTAGGTTCTTTATTTTTGTGCAAGAGTTTAAATTATATTAATCGAGAATAAAGTGGAATAAGTTAATAAAGTATTCTACTTTATTTTCGATTAATAATAATAATATTCACTTATAGTTGGCAACCGGTACGACAGTGGGTGCCCTGACGTCATCTATCTGTCACCAGAGGCCAGCCGCCACACAACCACCGATGCGACGCTTTGCTAAAGTGAATTTAATCTCTATAGAGTCTGTGTGGAGTGAGTGTGACTGTCACCGGCCACTGTCACTCTTACCCGACCATGATTGAGGTGAGGGAGATTGGTTATCATTTGACATGTTTTTTTTTTATGTACGTTCGGGCATAACTCCGTGATATATAGACGGATTTGCAAAATTCTTTTTTTTTGTTCGAAAGGGGTTTATACCGAAATGGGGGGACCATTTCGGAAAAAAATAAACTAAATTTCATATAGATATGATGATGTGTTTAGGAGACAGACAACGGAACTCTTCAAAAAATATCAGCAAATCAATCGCGTTCGCTGCTATCGCATAAATATGCATTGTTTTGACTCCAAGGATGATGAAAATTCGAATTGGTGTGGGGTAGGTCCGTAGGTACCTAATAAGTGAAAAAAGGAAAACTTTTCCAAAAAAAAAAAAACAACCGACTTCCGGAAAAATACTACATAGTGAAAAATAAATTTAATTTCGGAAGACGCTAACAAAAAATTAAAATACATAATTATCCAAAGTCACCGCCATTCGAAATTATAGTAATTTTTCACTTTGTAGTGTTTTTCCGGAAGTCGGCTGTTTGTTTTTTTTTTTTTTGGAAAAAGTTTTTTTAAATCTTCGATAGTATCAGTCCCGATAGTTCACGTTTTCTTGTTTACTTTTTAATAGAGGAGTTGGACATCGCACCTGTCAAATTAATATCTGGTTTTAAAAAACACACTTGAACTTCGTGCCGCGTAAAAAGCGTTTTGTAGTGATAGGCATACAAAGTACCTACATGAAAAAATATGCCGGTCATTGTGAGAGCGCCAATAACAGTAGACTTTACCCTCAGATTATAAAACTAATATAATCTGAGACTTTACCCTACAAGGTTTTGTTTATTTTGATAAAAAAAAAACTGATAGCAGCTAACTATTGTGTTCATTGATAATTTAGCTTATGGTGAGTACCTACACAATACAGTATTCCTATAATGCCGGTCTATTGCATTTACAGCAGGCTTAGCACGAGCACCGATTTGTTGACGGAAGAATAGACATGACTATTAACTAAATGATGTACAATAGGAGAAGATAGCTATGAAATCTAAACGAATCATGATTTTGTAGATATACTTTGTGCCCGTCGAGTAGAAAGTTTGTTCTCAGTGTGATTTAGAGAGTATGGGAAGAAATATTCTTCTAAAATAGTCTACATTTATACGACACAAAATTATGTCGACGGTGCAATGTCAAAAATGGAGAAATGAAATGTCACTTTGTATTGAAAAAGCACTGTCTATTTTTCGTAGAAATAGAAAGCGTTATGCTAAGCCCGCTGGGCACAATCATCCAAACTAGGCTGATCCAAGCTTGAGTCCCTCGTTGGTCTAGTGGTCGTTCTATCTGGAATTTCTCAGTAGCAGGCTGGAGTCTGTATTTGTGATGGGAATAGGCTCGCCCTGGATTATACGTACTTGGCGAAATGTGGGTGTACCTACTGAAGAAGCACCTCTGCCGAACCTTTAAGCGTGATGATGTTGTATAAATCCAAACTCCTGGTTGCTTCGGAGAATTTCCTTGGCAAAACTATACGACACTTCGCCCGCCCTGAGAATCAAACCCTGGACCCGCAGGTCAGCAGTCACGCCTAAGACCAGTACACCGAAGCAGTCACAACTCGTTGTTTGGGATCTGTATTTTTGAAGGTCCATGCGCTACATTTAAAATGAATCAGTATCTAAGAGAGAAAGAAAAAGTCTATTTTGTGACTCGCACAGTAAAATCACATACTAAATAAACTAAACGCAATCATAACAAACTATGAAAAATAAAAACGTAAAGGTTTTTTTACGGAAATTAAGAAATTTTCTTGAAAGCGCAGTTGTTTTAAATAATGTTTTATTGAAATTACAAAAACATTGGAGAATACAACAAAAAACGTTGAATTTGAACACATTATGTGCAATACCATAAAATAAATTATTATTATATTATTAAGTATAGTTAAATAAATTTATTTTTTTCTTTAAAAAAAAAAAATTATAATATTTTTTTTGCGTGTAATAGCTAAGTAGTAACTAACTAGTAGGTAAATATTATGGAAAGATTTTGGATAACTAAGTACTTAATTTAAAAAAAAACATATTTAAACATCTGTGACACTTGGGGCATAGGGTGTAGATATGGGTAGAACCTAGGTAAGGAACCCCAAAGTTCTGAAAAAAATGTGCGCCAAACAGCCTGTACCTATGGGGAAGTTTTATATAATGTGTGAATCTTCAAGCGCGAAAGAAGTCGCAGAAGCCAGTTAGTAATAAACTTCAATACAATGACTGTGTACTTTTCAAAGCAATGCTTACATGACAATAAAAACATCTCGATGTTTTGGCAAATCGTCAAAAACCGCGTGAAGCACGTGTGTGTACATATTATTTATAAACGGTAGTTGTGTGTCAGTGTGAACCGTGACGACTATCAGTAGAATGGCGGGGAGGGGGGGGAAGGTGCAATCTATTTAACTCTAGACATGACGAAATTAATAACATAAATATTTGGTAGCCGCAGTGCGTTAGAGTAGGTAATACCATAACGCGTCTTGATAGTTTGAATAAAACATGGCGGAATTTTCCTACAAAAACGAAATCATCGATAATTATATCAACGAGTTTACGTCGCGAATAGTTTCAGAGACTGGGATTCCAAGTGATAAGTACCATCTCGGTAAAATTACCTTCCAAAGTATCAAGGATGATCCCGACTTTGTTATGCAGGTAAATAATATTTTTTTTTGTTATTTGTTGTTGAAAACTCTAACCGTCTAATTACAATACGCGATCTAACTTTTAGTTCTCTAGCCTGAACCTCTGAGCTAGTTTTTGCTTTTCCAACTTTATTTCAATTTGCGTTAAGTTCTTAATAAAATAAATAATAGTTTTAAAAAACTAAAAAAACACGCTTTAAAAACCAAACTAAAAAGTAGAAAATAATTTAATTCTATTAAAAAGCGTGAGGTGCTTTTTGAGGTATTTTTATAATCAATTAATAACAAGCACCCCACGCTTTTTAATAGAATTAAATTATTTTCTACTTTTTAGTTTGGTTTTTAAAGCGTGTTTTTTTAGTTTTTTTAAACTATTATTTATTTTCTATTTTTTAGTTTTGCTAACTACAAAAGCGAATTTTTTTCTATTTTTTTTAAATGATTGAATTGTCATAGGTCCTCGATAAGTCTACAAAGTTTAAATGAAATCTGACCGTTTAAAGTGGGTCATAATAGCGTCCAAAGGAGTCGGTTACATACAAACATACAAACATACAAGTGAAGCTAATATATAGCGTGTAAAAACTGAACACCGGACTAAGTTGTCGAATTTTGTAAAAAGAACTGCATTTCTATACGTATTGGGATCTTAATTCAAAAACTGTCTTGATGGTTTATTAAACCGGATATAAATGAAAACTTTGTTTTGTAATATGCGGATAAAGTTTGGAGTTATTTAGTTAGTTTGTTTTGTAGTTATTAGGGATTGTCACTAGTTCCCAGTGACATTCCCTATCATTTGGGGATTTGTGTACTGTTCTTCCACAAATCCCAGTTCAAGTCTCATAGAGCTCATAATGGGAATTTGTGTAAGCAAATGTCACAAATCTTCATCAGTTTAAAAAATAAAATACAACCAACTTTTTATTATGACGAAATCTTTATTTATAAGGAGGTAAGGACTCCTTGATTATGTTTATGATCAAACAAATTAAAGTAATGGCTAAGTGTAAAAGATTTTAGCCAGAAGAATGAAATCGCAGTCTAAACTTTACTACCTACAAATAATATTTTAAAGTTCAACTTTTAATTTACTTTATGGTTACCTTCTTTGTGAGTTATCATTTTAGGAATTTTTAACGGACTTCAAAAAAAGGAGGAGGTTCTCAATTCGTCTGTATGTTTTTTTTTTTTATTTGTTACCTCAGAACTTTCGACTGGGTGAACCGATTTTGATGATTTTTTTGTTATTTGAAAGCAAGCGCTTCACGTGTGGTTCCATTTCAATTTCATTTAGATTTGATGATGCGTTTCGGAGACAGACAACGGAACTCTTCAAAATATAACAGCAAACAAACCGCGATTGCTGCTATCGCATAAATATGCCTTGTTTTGACACCAAAGATGATAAAATTTCGAATTGGTGTGGGGTAGGTACTATAACTATAAAGTGAAAAATAAAAAACTTAAAAAAAATCGACTTCCAAAAAAATAGAACTTCTGTTTGTATTTAACGAAATAATCACGAAAAACCGCCATAAATGCGCCATTGCCAGCCCGATTGGGGAGAACGCTCTAAACTTGGATTTTATCGTAGATACGAGATCATTAGATTTAAAGAATCACCAGGCACGTCTCGTGACTAGACTTTGTATTCAGAAAATATATTATAAAAAAATCCGGCCGAGTGTGAACTGGACTCAGAGATCCAATGCGCAAAAAAACCTGCCGCGATTTGATTACGTCCGCGTGAATGTCGACATAGTCGCCAAAAAAACAGCCCAAAGATCTAGGAGTATGATGAGGAGATGTGTCAATAGGTTTTCGTAAGGTTCTGTTTTGCTCAACAGATTGACGGTGGTACCGGTGAATCAGAAACCAACAGATCCATGTTAAGAAGAAGCATACAATGCGCCACCAGCTTCAGGAGCATGGGGTTGAGGACCGGTGACGTCATGGTACTGATGGCTCCCAACCATCTGGACCAAGCTGTTCCGTTCTATGCTGCTATGTATCTTGGAATCGCAACCGCTCCTATTGACAGGACTCTTGGAGTTAGTAAGTGAAAAATTATCACATTCAAGGAGTGTCACAACGTTTTTAAGAGATTAAGTGGCTCGTATGTCGGTAATCTACACATATAATAATAATATTATAAAGAGGAAAGATTTGATTGTTTGTAAAAATGTTTGTTAAGAATAAACTAAAAAACTACTATACCAATTTTAAAAATTCTGGAACCAATGAAAAGCTACATTATTCCGGAGTAACATGAGCTACATATTTTTTTTATTAAAATTCCTACGAAACTAGCAATATTATAACACAAGGTGTTAAAAAATGCTTATAAATTATGTGTCGTGCGCTACGAAAACTATCGATGATAGGTACATAAAATATTTTAGTAACTAGGTACATGTTTGCTACACTTATAATTTCTGCCAATAATCCCTTTTTGCTCAAATTAGTCCGTTAAAACATGAGTACGATAAAAAATGTTGACATTCGTATTTTATAAAGAGGTAAAATTTGTTGTATGTTGCATGCAGTGGCGTGCAGTCCACAAAGACTGAAAGATACTGCCACTCTACCTAAATCAAGTAATTATTTAGAACGAATATTATTTTAACAATAAACAAAACATCTTTATTCATAAATCAGCTCCACCTGTCGAGTGTCGGTCGTATCATTAGTATCATCGATACAAAACCCGTTCGTTCGTACAATTTGACGCAACTTCGTATTGTGATGCACTAGCGCCGCTGAGTGCCTCGGGAGACACACGAACTATTCTCGGCTTAATGTTTATATGCGTGCTCTTGTGGTCATGCAGATTTATTGTGTGTGCGTTCCTATACATACGTGGCACACAATGTAACAATTTACCCACACAACCGTACAGGGTAGTCAGGTGGCTTTTGACACGGCGAATTACGAAACTTGCCGAAGTTTTTCGCCCAAAGTTGGTAACGCGACTATTTTTTAAAGTAGCATTCATTGAATTGTCGCTACATAAACTGCCATTACTTTTTTGTCATATTATTTTTATATTCCGATTTCCGACGCCGTTGTTTGTTTTGATTTATTTGTTCTGGTTGTGAGCTATGATAGCATGTATTTAAAGTTTTAACGTTGATAATAGTGTGAAAAATAAATATTATTCACTGTGAAAGTTGTTCAGGTGGTGTGTGTTTAAAGAAAATAATAAATGATGCATTTTCAAAACTATCTTTCGGTGAACATAAAAAAACCTGTGATCGTGAAAAGTAGTTTTACACCGGATTTGCAATTGATACAAACTAAAGGTAAAGTCAATCGTAAATTCAATACAAAAATATGATTCATTTTATTGCCTCACAAGTTGCATGCTGTGTAGGTACAGCATTCGGTTATTCTGGTTTTTTTTGCCTTTTTTTAATTTTTGCTTATCCTGTCTAAAAGCTCTGTGCACGCCCCTGTTTGCATGTAGGGGTTACTCCCTAGAACTACTGAGGGTTATAGGCTATTTAGCATTGGAGCCGAACAAAAAGAAAATAATTTTAAGTCGGAAAGAACGCCAGGTGAAGTAAATGGTATGGTAGGGTGGTCTAAGACTGCGCGGTCTGTAAGACTGCGCAGACATCATAACTCGCAAACAGAGTAAATGTGATTACTTCATATTTTGTTCGAAAAATGTATCTGCTCAGCAACGTAAATAACGGAATGATGGCAATGAATGTTGTGGATCTCAGGAGGACACTAGTTCTTTTACCGATCAGTTCCATTCCCACCAGAGGTTTTTGAATTGAATGATTTTACTATTGCCTTTTTTCTTCCAGATGAGTTGAAAGACGCTTTTAACGTCTGCAAGCCGAAAATTATTTTCTGCCAAAGTGAAAAAGTTCAAGATGTCCAAAAAGCTGTTGGCCTCGTAGGTTTGGACTCTGAAATTATTAGTTTTGATGCGAGTCCAGACACGACCAGCCTTTCCGAAATGATGGAGGAACACGGTGACCAAACTGACGCGGCCGTCGAGAACTTTAAGTAAGAAAATTCCGCATACTTTTATATTGAAGTTCTACCAGCTGCCAAGGATTCAAATTCAAAATCAAAATATTTTATTTCACATAAACCTGCAAGAGCACTTATGAAATGTCAGAAGCTAGGTGCATGGTTCCAATTTGTCTCTTCCTATGGAAAAGAGCCGATTAGATATTAGAGATACTTGTACTATATTATCGCACCGCGCACGCTAATACTTCTTTCTAAAACTCATCATTCCTCCATTATATAACCATTTTTATAGACAATCGAGCAGTGGTGGTTCAGAAACCTTGCCATATGATTTATTGATCGCTGCGATTATTGTAATAGTGTTATTATATAGACTTGAAGCTAAATAACTGTCTATAAAACTCTAGATAAAGCTATTTATGAGATTACTAGCTTTTGCCCGCGGCTCCGCCCGCGTAGATTACGGTTATCAAGTATAAAAGTAGCGTATGTCCTTATACATATCTCAGACTATATCTCAGCCAAATTTCATGACGATCGGTTCAGCGGTTTAGGCGTTAAAGCATAACAGAAAGAAAGACAGACACAGTTACTTTCGCATTAATAATATTAGTTGATCCCTAATACTAATATTATAAATGCAAAAGTAACTCTGTTCAACTTTATCTAAACGGCTATAAAATCTTGATTGTACTTGTTCTTTCTTTCAGGCCTGCAGACTTCGACCCTGAGGAGACGATAGCTTATCTATTATCGACAAGCGGTACCACAGGACTGCCCAAATCTGCCAGTTTGACTCACAAGAACATGATGACCTGTGGACCTTATATTTGGTACTTATCATGTTATTTGACACTAGCACTTCGTCCGCGACTTTGTCCTCGTGATAACTCATATTTCTCCAGAATAGGTAATGCAGCCTTTCACAGTAGTTTTTGAGTTTATCCATTACAAACAATCAAATCTTTCCTCTATATAATATTAGTGTAGATTTGCAGAAAAGACCGAAGCGGCTATTATTACAAAATAAGTTCCAACTTCTGTCCAAGTTCAATCTTCACAGCCAGTTTTTGTATTTCGCACTTGGGCGGTTTTTATTAATATAGATACGTTAAGTCATTTATCATACTTTAGGTACTGCTTTTAGAGGATTAGATAGACTGAAAAAAATGGTTGCCTGTAAAGTCTGTTTACGGACGATAATTTTACGAGATAACGTCATAAGAAAACAGGCCGATCGTGCCTCTCTTTCGCTTGTTCCGCGCTCTCGCTTGCACGCTCGCCTCAGGCGGAACGTGACAATGAGTCATGCTTTTCGTGCGAGCAGGAAATGAAAAGCTTATCTAAGTACACAACACAGACAGTTCACAGTTCATTGTACTTGTTGAATTGATACTCAACTAAACAAATTTTGTAATACATTACAAAATTTGTTTAGTTGAGTATCAATTGAGATCATCCTCAATCACTTTGACTCACTATTTTAGGCTTCTCCTGGCTCCCACGGCTTATTTTAATTTCTGAATTGTTATTTTAATTTTGTTTTAATTACGGACGATTTAATGTGCACGTCTTTTTACATCGTTCTCACATTGAAAATTTCAACATAATAATGTAACCAACTTTTTGTAACAACACCATGATTTTAAAAGAGTGTCCATGGAGTTTCTTGCCCGTTCTTCTCCATAGGTACCTACGCTTTGGAATGGGCAACTAGCTTCATTTTTCTAACTCACCGACCTTGACAATTCAAAAGTGCCTGTAATTGGTTTATTTGAAATAAATGCTTTGAGTTTGAGTTTGAGTTTGAGGAACCACCATTGTCAACATCGGTTGGTAATGGTGATCATTGTGTGGACAGAACACATAACGCTTACATAATTGCGGGCTGAGACCCATCCAGTGCAATCTGCCTGGGTCCAAAGCTCACAAGAAGTGCACGGAAACCACATTTCATCGTCTCGCCCGAATTTTGCACATATAAGACATTGCAAACCAAGATCTTCTACAACATTATCTTCGATGTCCTGGCACAAGTCAAATGTATGAGTCAACGTTATTCCGGCTCAATAGAAGCTATCAGCGTTGAGACGGAGGCAACAACTTTGCCTCCATCTCATCGGTGGTAGCTCTGTTGATCATCATTCATGAGCAGCAGTTGATACTGAAATAAAGTCAGCAGCACATTGGACTACGATAGGTTCTGATTGAAGAACTTCAGTAGATTTGAATGTCGCTGTCTTTATCTGGTTTCAAGTGCACCCGTAGCTAACATTAGCTATTTTTTACTGTGTTCTCGAATTCTTTTTGCCGACCAAAACGCGGTTCCTTGTCTATTTTCTTCGTGTTTGTTTTTTGAAGACTGGCAAAAGTTCATGGTTTTCGAGACTTTCCACATTTTTATCACACGAAAAGCAACGTTTGTTTACTTTTTTTTCTGCACTTTTTCTGGCTGCGCGTAGACACATTTGACGTTTACCTAAGCGTGACGTCAGACCCGACGCCATGACACTGCGAGCTGTTTTCGCGCACTATTGAAAAAATATTAGAAAAATGGCTTTAAACTTCAATAAACTTTACTTTTTCACCAAAATAAAGGGTTTTTCGTAAATAGTAAAGGTGTAGCCACATTACGGAAGAGGATTTCAAAATTTTTCGTCATGCCTATTGTGCCAGAATGTTAATAGCAGTTCGTTTTAGACATGGTACGTTTCGACAGCGACTCCACTGACATCATCTCTGTCTTAAAAAATAGCCTCCACGCAACCATCGATACGACCATGATGCGACGTTCTGCTAGAGTAACTGTCACCAGCCAGTGTCACTCGTACATAGCCGACCATGATCCTGGATCTGACATTTCAAGTATTTTTTTATTTTTTTATTTTGGCTTCACACGGTTTGTGCATTTAGACAGTGTCAAGTAATTTTTCTTTTAGATCAAGTAAATGGCCCGATATCGGGCACGAAGTTACAAAACAGTCATAGTCGTCTTTAGTCAGTCAAGTCAAATCAAAGTTATTGTAAAGCGGTAGTAACTTTACAACAACCTAATAGATAGGAGTTTTTGGGGGGAACACGAAAAGTCCACGTTAGTCACCTTTACTACACTTGTGCACTCACACGTAACTAAATTGAATTATTCACTATCAAAATTATACAATTTAATTCGCTATTTCACTAAATTCCATGAAAATGAAAATTCGTGCGACATGTTCCAACGCGATCCCACCAAAAACTTCTTCAAGTATTTTTGTTTACTATTTAGCATAGGAGTTTGACATCACGCCTGTCAAATTACCATCTGATCTTTTTTCAGGCGGGCAAAGAAGCTTTCCTTCAAAGATAGCTTCATGTCAGTAACATTGATGCTCAACGCTTCCGACATACCCAAATCATTTATAAGTTTCGGCTGAGGAGAGGGCTCGAAGGTATATGGAATCCGAGAGTTGGGTTGCCACGGATTCAACAATCTCCCCTCGCTTTACATGCATGTCCGGACATTCGTCCACACCAAATTTCATCCTGATGGCGCTACTGAAGGTTTCAGTTACTCTCGGTAGCTCCATCAGTTGTAAATTGTTGGGGGCAAAGAGTTTTAGGTCATCCATGTAGAGGAGATGAGATATAACCTGACCACCTCTCTTCAGCCGATAGCTTATACCTGAATCCTCCAGCAGTGTGCTTAGAGGATTCAGGGCTAGGCAGAACCAAAGCGGACTCAAACTGTCGCCCTGAAATATGCCTCGCTCGATCCTTATTGGCTCGCTATTCCTCTGGATATTTCGACATCCTGGATATCGAAAGACCGTCCTCCATTGCCCCATGCATGACATCAGGAAGATGCGTAGAGTTGTGTCTACTTTATACAACTCCAGAACCCTCATGAGCCATGTATGTGGCACCGAGTCATAAGCCTTCTTGTAGTCTATCCAACATGTCGAAAGATCCTTCCAGGAATGACGAACCTGTTGGCTAATCAATGGGGAGCAGCTCCTTAGTACCGCGAGATCCGTTCCGTCATCCATTTTGAGAGACAGACATGATGGAATTAGTGTCTACATGATTGTAAATTATAGCTCCCAAAATGGATGTAAGAACCTTATAGACCGTCGATAAACACGTTATCGACCTATAGTTTTTGGTTCCGCGGTACTACCTGATTTATGCAGCAGGTGGGTAACTCCTGTCGTTAGGAACTGGGGTAGCGAACTAGACTCCAAAGGAGTCTGGCACTGGGCTGCCAAGCGAGCGTGCGATCCTATGAACCATTTGATCCGGAAGTTGTGCAGCCCGTTCGGCCCTCGAGACTGTTGGGCAGTTGAGTTGGACAGCGGACGGACTGCACGAGCTACATCTTGGGGGCAGATTGTAATAACTCCATTTCTGGTATCGGATCGCAGGCTCGCTCGACTTCTCGAGCAAAATCAGCTTCGGTGTGACTGACAGGCATTGACCAGATATTGCGCCAAAAAAGCACATGGCATCATCATCTGGTAGACGCGTATCAGCCACACCTTGGTCCGGTCGCTCCCAAGCACCATAAACTCACCTTTTACCACTCTGGAAGGTGCGGTTCTGAGTGTATCGGTCTACTCGCCGCTTATACCTACGAATACGGTTTGCTCATGCATACACTTTCTGCTTCAGGAAGTCTATGCGCCCTGTAACACGGGACATATCCATATCCTGAGGGCTGGTATGCCCGCCTCACAAAGCGCATCACTCTAGGGCGAGTGTTGCCCTCCCTGAAGCAGATTAGTTTACCGATGAGGGCTCTGGCCCCACAAATACGACGTTCAATTCTGCACTGCCAAGCTGGTACGGCTGGTTTCGGTCGTGTAGCTCAAGAGCTACACGACCGAAGTACCAGTTCACGTCAAATTCCGAATTTGACGTGAACTACACGACATACCGCTACAGCCGTGCAGTACAGAATCGAAAGAGTATCGGTGAGATCTTCGCAGTCATCAAAATAGTTTGACAACTGCAAATCCAGAGCCGCCACTAGCGCCCTATTTTTGTTATGCATGTGCAAACGAGGTAAACGTAGCCTAAGTTCGGGCGACACGAACCGATATTCCCGAATCGCACCCTCCAAAGCACTCTTCTGCACTGGGTACTTACGTTTGTAGCCCTGTCAACAAACCCCTCGTCAGCTTGAACCGCGTAACTTGTGGTGAGCCGTGGTGGTACCACAACACTCTGCGACGGGGATATGATGACATGGCTACTCTGCATTTCACTTCGTAGGCGATCAAGTACAGTGTCATCCAACATAGGATTACGCTGGATGACCCGCATCTGATCCGATAGTCATCGTGTAGTAACGTTGACAGCTGGTTCGAGCACCTGAAAAAGAGAAAGCATCCAAACACGGTACGCGGTCAGATTATTTCCTCTTTCCGTAGCCCCATAGTATGAGCACATAATAAGATTTCCAATAGTCTTCTGATTTTGGGTTTGGTTTATTATGGAAAGCACTTGTAAAATGGGTTGAAAATCTAAATTATTATTAAAGATGAAATTTTAAAATTTTATAAATAAGACTTCTTGACACCGTGTTGCCAGTGTTATATATTATTATTATAAGGTTAGATATTTATTAATTTGTTGCCACTGTATCTAAGTACTACTTATAAGTAATACTTAATTATTTCAAATGCACTTACGTTCATTCATGTTCAATACAGAACTAGTTTCACGAAAAAATGAATGCAGCATACTGTTAAATCTAGTGATCGAAACCAATAACACGATTCTAGATGTTTCCAAGGTATATACCTAGTCGCCTCACCCCAAGGTCTAAATTTGGAATGATTACCTTACGGTTACCATATAAAACCTAATTATGAGGATAACCACTTTATATGGATATCTCAATCGAAAGGGTAACCCCTTTCGTTCATTAATTTATCGAAAGGATTACCCTTTTACTGGTGTTAGGAAAGGTGTTACACGATCAAGAGGTAACAACATCCATACAGAAACCGAACGAACGGGTTACACTTCCGAAAGAATTAACTCATAAAGGGGGTTGTACGGTCCCTGGTTGCTGCCCAGGGCGGATGTAAACATGCCATAGCACTGCTTATGTGGGTCCATAGACGAAGCGAAGAACCTTCATGCACAGAAGTTCAATGTTACTGGCGGAAATCAAAGCTATCAAGAGTTGGCACTACCTTGAAATTTATATCTGCAAAAGATTTATCTAAAGGTAGCCCTATATTGCCTTCCAACTCCACAGTTCTTGAAAAATTTTTAGAAGAAGGAAAAAAGAGAAAACTTAACAACTGCGAGCTACTAAAGTATCAACAGGATTATAATTGTGATAAACTACATATCGTCTCAATGCACCAACTTGTGCTTACATATAAAGAAGAGTGCTGTGACTTATTTTTAAGTAAAGTGAATTTGACGGTTGAACTTATTAACAAGATTGAAAATGAAACCAGAGACCAGTTCAAAAATAACCTTTGGTACGAACTGAGGTATGGCAGGGTAACAGCTTCTAAAGCTTATGAAGTGAGTCGGTGCCAGACCGATGATGGGACTCTCATTTCTACTATCATGGGGGGGAAGATACCAGACACACCAGCAATGAAACGGGGTAGATATTTAGAAAATGATGTACGAGAAATAGTTAGCAAGAAACTAGGGAAAAAAATCAAGAATAGTGGACTGTTCATATCTCAAAAATACCCAATGCTAGCAGGTTCCCCTGATGGAATATGTCAAGATAGCATTGTGGAGATAAAATGTCCTATAAGCAACAAAACTTATTTCAATTATATAAAAAATGGGAAACCCAGCAAGAAATGCTTTGCCCAGATACAAATGCAAATGTACCTCAGTGGACTAAAAAAGTGTTACTTTTGTGTTGCAGACCCAAATTTTTCAACTACTAAAAATGTAGAAATTTCATGTATAACCTTTGATGATCAATATATGTCAGGCTTTCTTGAAAGTGTTATTAAATTTTGGAAATCCCATGTGTAGCCATTGTTATATAAAAGTATAGAATAGAAAATAAAAATGCAGAAATTTCATGTGTGTTTTATTTAATAAGAGAATCTTGTATATTAATCAAACCACAAGCTATAGTTATCACATCATCAAGAACTTTAACCAAACTTAAGTGAAGACAGGCATGTGGTTTTAACATGTTGAATTCACGTAACCGTCTTATCACCCGCTCAACATGAATTCGTAAGCTAGCTATTTGTTTAGTTTCTTTGGCTTCAGCTTTAGTTAACTTAGCTCCAGATACAACACTTGGAGGCCGTACTAATAGCACACCCATTTTTCGTAAATACACTTCCACATGTTTAAATCCTCTATCTGCCATGACCCACATATTGGGTTGCAAACATTTTGAGAAGTCAGAAGTTTCAACATTGCATGTGTCTGTTATTCGGCCTCCATAACCATTTGAAATATAATTTATCAAACCATTAGGTGTACAAGATATAAGGTACTTAATTGTGTTGGCTTTCTTGTAATCAGACCACGAAAGAGCTTGATTTAAGGCCTTTGAAGGCTTTTGTACTTCAATCTCTAAACAGTCTATTATACAAGTCACCTTATTGTATTTATGTCTAAAAGCCATAGGCATTTTTTTTTTAATCAATTCCTTATCTAATGATACAATAAAAGGACGCATTACACTTGCTATAATAGGTACACTTTTACAAAAAATTTTACTTGGGTAACTACTACCAATGCCAAAGTCATCAGCAAGTTCACGGAATGAATTATTTAACCTAATTTTTTTTAGACATAGTAAAATATGATTAAACGGTATATTTGTCTGTTCTTGAATCAGGTTAACTAAATAATAACAACTTAAAGGAATGCCAATATAAGAACGGGGTCTTTTTTTAATTTTCTTCAAGGTGCACTCTAAAGCATTTAAATCTTCTCTCCTTTTGTCATCCTCAAGCATCTCACTACAGTCAGATGTAGACTCCATTTGAAGAGATTTTACAGATATTGATGATTCTGTGTGTGTTACAGAGGGAATATAAGAAGTATCACTATCTGATTGTTCTATTTGTTTCACTATTTTAGTCAAAACATTTCTACTTTGTATTGATGGGTTATTATGAACACCATGCTTGATTTTAAATGGTGATGTAGAGACAGAATGTAGAAATGGCTTCAATGGTGATGTCATCTGATTTACCAAACTGACTTTTGTTTGGTTAGCTTTACTTCTGAATGTTTTACATATGTGTACTTGAATTGATTTATCCAACACTCTTGGTGTTAATTGGGGAACTTCTTCAACGATCTGCTGAACTGTAGAACAAATGTTTTGTTATTTAAGTGCAATGTAATAATTATTATGAACACAAATAGGAGATTAGGCCACAGAAAAAATCTATGTAGTTTAGAGTGTACCAACAATGTAGGTATGTATTAATACTGAAAATAAAATTAACTTTTTCAATGCTATATTGCTATAATCTAATAAATAAGTTATCAAATATATACCTGCACTACCAGATGCAATTTCTTCAGAACTTGATTGTTCTGTTACTATACTTTTTTCTTTGATTTGCTTTTCACACTCTTCAAGAATCATCATCCTTCGTTTCTTAGCTAAATAGGGTCGCTCTGTTGTGTCAGATGTTCGTGTTTTCCTGTCTGGTTGGCAAATAAATTTTTTGGGCATACATCCTGGTTTCATACGTACTTGTGATACCGACCCCATCACATGATACTCCATATAATTTTCCATATCATTTGGCAACTGAAAAAGAAAAGTAAACAATTAAATTGATACTAAGGATGATAACCAAGACCAAAACAAACATACATAACCTAAATAAATTAGTTATTAAATATCCTCGATATTTCAACTATTTCACGTCAAACAAACATTTTAAGTTTAAAACCTATCAATACATGATAATATACTCACATCAAAGTGGTCTTCGCAGAAATAAAGTGGAGAATTCGTGACTACTTCGTTTGGGTTTCGCCGTGCGAGCTTTAACCATTTATCTCTTATTATTTTTTTGTTTGGGACATGTACAAACACCTTGTTGGGTGTTGTTATTGATGTGTTTCTACACTGAGGTACTGCACACCACTTATAAACTTTGGAATTCATTTTTATCACACGAAAAGCAACGTTTGTTTACTTTTTTTTCTGCACTTTTTCTGGCTGCGCGTAGACACATTTGACGTTTACCTAAGCGTGACGTCAGACCCGACGCCATGACACTGCGAGCTGTTTTCGCGCACTATTGAAAAAATATTAGAAAAATGGCTTTAAACTTCAATAAACTTTACTTTTTCACCAAAATAAAGGGTTTTTCGTAAATAGTAAAGGTGTAGCCACATTACGGAAGAGGATTTCAAAATTTTTCGTCATGCCTATTGTGCCAGAATGTTAATAGCAGTTCGTTTTAGACATGGTACGTTTCGACAGCGACTCCACTGACATCATCTCTGTCTTAAAAAATAGCCTCCACGCAACCATCGATACGACCATGATGCGACGTTCTGCTAGAGTAACTGTCACCAGCCAGTGTCACTCGTACATAGCCGACCATGATCCTGGATCTGACATTTCAAGTATTTTTTTATTTTTTTATTTTGGCTTCACACGGTTTGTGCATTTAGACAGTGTCAAGTAATTTTTCTTTTAGATCAAGTAAATGGCCCGATATCGGGCACGAAGTTACAAAACAGTCATAGTCGTCTTTAGTCAGTCAAGTCAAATCAAAGTTATTGTAAAGCGGTAGTAACTTTACAACAACCTAATAGATAGGAGTTTTTGGGGGGAACACGAAAAGTCCACGTTAGTCACCTTTACTACACTTGTGCACTCACACGTAACTAAATTGAATTATTCACTATCAAAATTATACAATTTAATTCGCTATTTCACTAAATTCCATGAAAATGAAAATTCGTGCGACATGTTCCAACGCGATCCCACCAAAAACTTCTTCAAGTATTTTTGTTTACTATTTAGCATAGGAGTTTGACATCACGCCTGTCAAATTACCATCTGATTTTAAAAAACAAATTGCAGTAACTGGGTGTCGTCACCACCATTATCACTGTTGTAGAACAAGATGACGCCACAAAGCACCCCGTAGTATTCCTGAATTCATAATGGCAAGTGGACTTCCAGCGCACATTAAGTATCCAGCTGAAGGTCGGTATCCCGACTCCGCCGAAGCTGTGTAATGGCTCTAAATCGTGTCTTTGGCGAGACAGTGCATATACCGCGTATAATTCGATACCCAACTAATTTAATTTAACCCTGTATATGGGGAAGTTTTATAAAAATGTAAATTCTGGAGTCAAGCGACTTCCACGCGAACAAAGTCGCAAGCAAAAGTTAGTTAGTACTAAACTTACCTACATACAATGAAGAAATCTCGATGTTTTATGAAATCGTAAAAAACCAAAGCACGTGTGTGCCGCTAGTGTACATATTTATATTCCGTAGATGTGTGTGTGAACCGTGAAGAGTATTTGTAGAGTGGCGGGGGGGGGGGGGGCGAGCAATCTGTTTAACTCGAGTCATGATAAATTATTCACATAATATTTGATAGCCGCAGTGCGTTATCATTTTTAACTAAAGTAGGTAATACCATAACGCGTCTTGATAGTTTGAATAAAACATGGCGGAATTTTCCTACAAAAACGAAATCATCGATAATTATATCAACGAGTTTACGTCGCGAATAGTTTCAGAGACTGGGATTCCAGGTGATAAGTACCATCTCGGTAAAATTATCTTGCAAAGTATCAAGGATGATCCCGACTTCGTTATGCAGGTAAACATTTGTTTTTGAAAACTCTAACCGTCAAATTACAATACTTACGTGATCTAATTTTAGTTCTAGCCTCAAGCTCTAAGCCAGTTTACACATTTCCAACTAAGAATACTAAAGTGGCAACTCATCACCAGAGTAAGTTGTCGAGTTTTGTAAAAAGAACTGCATTTCTATACATATTGGGTTCTTCGTTCGAAAACCGGTTTGATAGTTTAATTAAACCATCTAAATAAAAACCTTGTTTTTTAAAAAGGGGGTTAAAGTTTGGACTTATTCAAAAGTTCACGAGACCCCGCTAAAGTCTCATAGAGCTCATAATGGGGATTTGTGTAAGAGAGAAAAAAAAATAAACAACATAAGTATTAGGTATATAAGAATCACGAGTCTTTATTTCTTACTAGCTTTTGCCAGTAGCTTCGCCTGCGTAGTGATCGGAAATTATCCCAAGGGGACGTTTTCCCGAGATAAAAAATATGATTTATTAGTTAGGTTACATAACTCTTTTTCACCATTGAACCACCAACTTCAAATTATTTAGTGTGACCAATGAGAATTCAATAAATAATATTAAATTATTACAATTTAAATTATAAAATTAATACACGTAAAAACCTACATATCTGGATGACTCACTGAGTTGCTGCGCACATTGGGGCAAGCCGCAACACAGGTCATTGCGAAAATCTTCCTACTTTCGTAGCATAGCACACTACAAGCGGGCCGCATCGCAACTCATAACAGCGGCCGCAAAAATACGTCTGCATGGTGAACGATCGGCAAATCCGTTGCGGTGCGGCCCGGTACGGCCCGGTACGGCCCGATACGGCCCGTCTGAAGTGTGCGATGATTCATGAATGATAAATGATTTTATTTCTGTAAGTAGTTTTGTACAAACACGAGGTTGGCGTTTCTGTTTTTTTTCTGACTACTCTGAGAAGAAAGGCCGAAACAAACTCAGAAGCCGCAGTCTCTTTTAAAGTCAAGACCTTATCCTGGTCAGGCCATGTGAAAACCGTAACCTTACATACCTGTAGAATGGTGTCTGAAATGGTAGGTATTTAGTGGAAGGAACCACACAGATTGAGTAGAACTGTCCAGTCAGTGCACGCATTTGGCAGTAGATAATCGTGCAGCTCAACTCAGTACTCAGGTAAGGAACGTACAAAATGTGCGAAAGTGATTTAAGAGGATTTTTGTAATGTGTTGCATTGCGGTACACCCTGGGCCTCAAGTCTGCTATTAGGTACAATAGTGTGAGAATGGTCTATCACTGATTTCAAAATTGTTGATTTGACAAGTTTGGTAATCTACTAATATAATGGCGTCATTATGACTTTCCAATGGTCAGCCACTGACACTCCATTGAAAGAAATGGCATTTATTGGTACTCTCGTACATAATGACAAATGTATGACTGACTTAGGCGGTAATCTGCTAAAAGTGCTTAGGGCACGTTTCATATTTTCGTTAACTATCTTCTCGGTCTACACTGAGCAAAGCTGGGTCGCAAAATCTTGACCAATTATAGCCTTCAAAAACGAAAGTATTAATTTCAACTTGCTAAAAAATCGCTAGCAATGCTGCAATTTTAAGAGAATTTGAATAGAAATAGGCCGATTTGGAAATGCGCTTTTATCCTCGTACTGTACAATATATTCAAGTAGGTCTTCAGATTTCTTAGATATAGGTAACATTATGAAATGGTTTATTGATGTTTTTTTTTTTTAATAATGTAATTATTGCCGAGATTTTTCGCCCCCCTTTGCTAGGCGCCCAGGGCTCTTGCTCTGCTTGCCCCATCCTAATTACGCCCCTGGGTACACCCCTTCCTAATTTACGCTAAAAAGGTTTATAAAGACCACACTGGCCAAAAACGATTGCATAGACTTTATCAACCAACAAGAGGAATCTGGAAGCTGTTGCCAATGTCTTCCTCCTCTCTAGATGAAGCAATAGTAGGTAATCTTACTTGTTTTAACAGTCATCTCTGGATGCTACGAGGCTGTTCTAAGCCACTTACTAAACTCTTGGACGAGGCAATATTGACCTTCTACAAATCCACCTTATGAAGACAAATTTCTCATATTTCAAAAATACCAAGTCCACATTGGCACGTACACACTGGCTACTCATCAAGATATACATTTTCAGTATAAGCTGATCTCGCATTTTATATGATTTTCGTACAGTGCAAGGTCAGCGTAAACTGGAAAGCAATATCTTGATATGTAGCCTTGGGTACGTACAAATATCGTGGCGGGATTTCTCGCAAAGGATCTTCAACGCCCATGCTTAGGACCGAGAGTTGATAATCAAACAGCGTGTTTTTTCGACGTGCTAGGATGCACTCTGTAGGATCGTCAATGCTCGGTTCAACACCGAGAGTTGAAAATTCATTGCGCGATAATATCCTGCCGCGATATTTTTACGACCGTGCCGACATGGCCTTACTCCAGTCAAAATAATTATTCTACCTACATTGTATTAAGGCGTGGTCGTAGATTAATCTTAACTTTGACTTTATCGGAGATACGAGATCATTCGATAATATCAATCACCAGACACGTCTCTAGACTAGACTTTGTAATCAGAAAAAATAAAAAAATCGGCCAAGTGCGTGTAGGACGCGCACATGAAGGGTACTTTTTTATTGGTATCAACCATTGCCTGGGAGTTATTGCAATATTGTATAATACACTATCAGTAGGGATCGCTTGCATTTCGACAATTCCTATAATGTTATGAAATCGTTACTATCGGTCAATTGGCCCACCGGAGCTTACCTGCTACCATATCAGACCACACTGCGGCCATGTTATCAGCTAGCACGTTGACCGATGTGCAGCAGACATTGATAGCATGATAATACTTACTATTACAATTATATCAAGGTTAGGCAAAGCTTGCCGAGGTCGGTCCATAGATGGATGATGTATGGTCGCAAGTTCATAGATTGCGCTTTTCATCAACGCGCCAGCTCTGCTTGGCGGGAATTCACGTGCTCAAGAATTCTTCAATGTTTTTTCTAAAAGTTCTGCCGTCCTTTAACTAGAAAGGCGTTAACCCTCACTTGGTCAATTTTCACTTTTTAATAGAATCCAAGAGAGTTGAAAATTCTCAGATCTAACAAACATTTTTACAAAGAAAATAGTTCTCAAGATTTGAGAAGTTTGTAGGCCGTTAAGTAACATAATTTTGGATGATGCCATCACTTGAAAGCGTCTAACCCACACTTCTTAGCCAAATGTACTATTAAATACTTTAACTGCCGAATGAAATGATTATTATCTAGTATCAATTGACGTGTCCTACAATCAGTAACGTAAGTATCACAGTTTTTAAGAAATAACGATTCGCGCGGGTTGTGCCATTTTCTCAGAAACAACTTTTGGGGCTTAACGCCTTTCGAGATAAAGGGCGGCAAACTTGGTGAAGGCACTTCACAGAAGAGTAGACTCTAAATTAGTTCCCACTTTAGAAAAATCGCGGGTTAGTTGCGTAACGCACTAACGGTAGGAATGGTTTTCATTTTGACAGTTAAAACAACATTCATGGCGTTGTTTACGTTGCTAAGCAGACAATTTTTCGAACATAGGTATCAGCGGCGAGGTGTCAATTTTTCTAAGAGAGAAGCCCGCGGGAACCCGGCTTTGACTTACTGACTTATCAAAAAAGAATACTTACTATCATTCTAAAATTAATATATAAAGAATTAAATACAATAAAATTAAACAGCTGAAAACCAAATAAAACATGCAATATTCCACCATCTCGTTCTCGCTGACGCATTTTTTCTATATCCGTCTCTATAGTAACCCGTTGTACAGCGGCTTGCTCCCATCCGGTGCCACGTGACCTAAAGTGACATCATTAAGGGATCACTGTTGTATGAATTTTCAGTTCCCCATTATGACGTTTTGGCGCCGGGTTAAATTTGAACATTTTGTTGTTGTTGTAGCAATACAAACCTAAAAATAAGCGTTTTTGTTGTTTGAATATTATGGCGAATTAAATACCCGTTGCTACCCCTGTTACTATATTTTTTGGCAATAGCAGATACTATTAACGTCCCATTTTTAAAAAGCGGTACTTAGAGATGCGAATCACCGAAGGGAAGCCGGTAGGAATCGTGTTATATGGTGCTTTCGCCACTGATAGGTTCGAAAGAATGGATTGGTCCTTCAAAATGATTCATTCTGATTAATAGTGTGTTACGAACTAAACTTAGGGTACCGGTTTCAGTTGGCAACAAATTTTTAATAGTAGGTAGCAGTATCTTTATCAATGATTCTATTCACGGGAACGCGCTCCGTAACGGTTAAATACTGTCCTAAGTTTTTTTTTCCGCAAAATTAATGATAAGTTGCTAATCTGTTAATTTTTTCGTAAAAACTTAAGTTTAATCAAGTGGCAAGCATTTGCTGTATTTCATGAAGAAGCACCTAGTGTTTTGAAGACAATAACAAAATATCGTAAAACTGTTTGAAAGTGTCGTATCATAGTGCCTGTTCGCGAGTGCAAAGGATTCTCACCTTTAAGTGTACGGCATAAACCGCAAACTACTGCGTGCGCGCTCATTACCTGACTGTCAGTGCCACCAACATTCCGACGAATTACTCGGCGTGAGCGTTCCAGGTAACGAAAACGGTACGGTCCACTTACCAACAAAATTATTAAAAGTTGCATTGTGACTGGTGGCGCCACCCCGATCACATTATCATTGAAATAACTTCACTCGAAAATACGACACTGCTGAGGCACGTTTACTTTCTAGAATCATTATGCCACGCATTGTTCGAACTCCCCAAAGCCGACAGATGTTGAAAATATACCGCAGGTTCAATCTGAACCGGATATGGAAAAAGTGCTTTCAGATACTCCTAACACCTCTACTGTAAATCCCCGACAGCAGAAACAACCGCGTATAGATAGCCCACCCTCTGTAGAGCACGTGAGTCAACCTTCTGACGAGATGCTGGAGACCATTCGCCACGAAATAAGAACAGCAGTGGCAGCCGAAATATCGGCATCGCTAAAAGCATGTATTGCTACGGAACTAAGTGAGTTAAAAGAAGCCCTAGTACTCATAAAAAAACTCGAAATGTCGGTTCAATTTATGAGCAATCAGTTCGACCACATGAAAAGTGAAGTCGACAACTATAGGGACACGAACATAAAAATACAAAAAGAAAACGAGGTACTCAAAAAGTCTATGTCAGATCTGTCTATAAGAGTTAACCTGCTTGAACAAAACTCACGCCAACAAAATGTAGAAGTCAACGGAGTGCCGGAGAACAAATCTGAGAACCTAGTTAAAACTGTGATGCAACTTGGAAGGGCGGTCTCAAGCACCATAAAAGAGACGGATATCGTATCGGCTGTACGTGTCCGAAAATTAGATCCCCACAACAACAATCCTAGAACCGTGATTGTTAAGATGAATAGCATTCCTGCACGGGATGAAATGTTAACATCTGTGATGAATTTTAATAAAGAGCACCCCGAAGACAAGCTGAACTCGAGTCTGTTAGGTTATGGTGGCCCAAAAAAGCCAATATTTGTATCCGAGCACCTCTCTCCTCTTAACAAGGAAATTCACGCCGCAACCAGAAAAGCAGCACGAGACAAAGGTTACAAATATGTATGGGTGCGCGATGGACGTATCCTCATTCGGAAAGCAGATGGGATACCAGCTAAGCAAATACGCAGCCTTGAAGCGGTAGCACTGCTGTAATTAGAATTATAAAAAATAACTTACACAAAACCCTGTACTAAACTCTCACGTTCAATATTTACTATCAAAATTTTAGAGGAATGAAAACCAAACTAAACAACATTATGCTGAACGCGCAGAACAGTATGTACGACATTATTATAGGGACAGAAACATGGTTAGATGACAGCGTTAACGACGGCGAAATACTTGACTGTAGGTACAATATCTACCGCAGAGACAGAGCCTCAACAAATGCAAGGAAGAAGAAGGGTGGAGGTGTACTTATAGCTGTCCTGAAGTCTATCGGGTCCGTTCGCATGTCACAATTTGAGACGGAGTCCGAAAACATATGGGTAAGTCTAAAGATCACAAATGGGAAAAAGATCCAACACCTCAATATCTGTGCTGTCTACCTACCACCCCCGGTTCAGCAATCAACTCTTGATTCGTTCCTAGATAAGGTTACCTCAGTTATCGACACAACCGGAAATCAAACCTTAATAGCTGGCGACTTCAATCTGGGATCCATTAATTGGATTTTGGACGAAACAGGAACTCAAAGCACATTTACGTCACCAAGCAACTACAATACCCCACTGGGTTACTCGTTAATAGACTGCTTGTCCCTAAATAATATTGGACAGTTAAACTGTGTCAAAAATCAACTTGGCAAATCCCTTGACCTGATTTTATCTAACTTTCCTGGCGGTTTTGTTCATGAATGCAAAATCCCCCTGTCGGTTGTAGACTCTCATCATCCACCATTGGAGATTGTTATAAGAAATATGTCACATACCACACTTAAATGTAAACGCTCAGCAAAATATAATTACCGAAATGCGAACTATACACTGTTGAATGAGCGAATAAAACAGGTCAATTGGACTACATGCTTGTCCGATTGCGCAGATGTCAATGCAATGGTTGAAGTACTGTACAAACACCTCCATTCTATAACTGACGAGGTCGTTCCAAAAACGAAAGTTTCACATAATAGGTACCCCCCTTGGTTCCCAAGAGATCTTATTAGACTTTTAAACGAAAAGGAAAAGCTTAGGATACGGTTTAAAAAATATAAAAATCCCCGCGACAACTACGAATACAGATTGTTGAGTGAGAGAGCTAACATAATGATCAAAAGTAACTACAAAGACTACGTGGGGAGAATCGAGAAGGGCATATCACATAATCCCAAAGTTTTTTGGTCCTTTGTCAAAGCAAAAAAAGCGAACTCTAATGACATGCCATCTGAGATGAAATTAAATAATCAGATAGCCACTTCCGGGGACGAGGTCTGTAAACTCTTTGCTGCCCATTTTTCCTCAACATTCACCTCATCAGATGAAACAACGCATGCATCATTTCAGAAAAATCACAAGTATCCCCAAAATAGCTTAAGCCGGGTCACATTCTCTGAAAGAGAAGTAATTAAGGTCCTTAAAAAACTAAATGTATGCAAAGGTCCAGGACCGGATGGTTTTCCACCACTATTGGTTAAAAACTGTGCAAGTAGCTTGGCCCTACCGCTAAAAATCATTTTGAACCACTCTATCGAAACGGCACAATTCCCTTCTGAATGGAAAAACGCTAATGTAGTGCCCATCTTTAAAAAAGGTGAAGCAAACAATATAAAAAATTACCGGCCAATATCAATCTTATCTGTGTTTTCGAAGGTCTTTGAATCCCTCATGTGTCCAATTCTAACATCTCTTCTGAAAATAGAACTAGCATCCCAACAGCATGGATTCTGTGCACATAGATCAACCACGACGAACCTGACTCTCTATGTCAATGACCTAAACAAACTTATCGACTCTCGCTCACAAATTGACTCCATTTATACAGACTTTAGCAGCGCTTTCGATAAGGTCGACCACCAGATCCTACTGCAGAAACTTTCAAACCTCGGCATATTTGGCCAGCTTCTCCAATGGATTGAGTCTTATCTGACTGATAGAAAGCAACGGGTCGTAGTAAAGGGGCATCAGTCTTCCTTTTATTACTCTACTTCTGGAGTTCCACAAGGCTCTCATATGGGTCCAATATTGTTCCTAGTATTCGTTAATGACATAGTGAACTGCATCAAGCACAGTGAATGTTCACTCTTTGCAGATGATGTCAAGTTTTATAGGGAAATAAATTCACTCAAAGATATATCCTTGCTGCAAGAGGACCTAAACTCAGTGCACAACTGGTGCATAAAGAATAGAATGACTCTTAACGCCGAAAAATGCCAACACATGACCTTTACTAAAAAACTAAATACCATTCCATCCTCGTATTCGTTGAATGGTCTAACACTGAAGAAGGTTAACACAATTCGCGATCTGGGAGTCTGCCTCGACAGTCAGCTCAATTTCATTCCACACATAGACAATATTGTCAAAAAGGCAACAAAAATGGTAGGATTTCTGAAGCGCGTCTGCCGCGACTTTAAGTCGATTCGCACCCTCAAACTCCTCTACTTCACCCTCGTCAGAAGTATACTCGATTATGCATCGCAGGTGTGGAATCCTACCTACCAGGTCCATATCAATCGAATCGAACGCGTCCAAAAAGGTTTTACTAGGTACCTACGACATAAATCTAACAGCTGCCCCATCACATCTAATTACTCTGAAAGATTGAGTCATTTCCACCTTACATCCCTCGAAAACCGCAGAAAAGTGATGGATCAAATTCTGCTCTTCAAAATTATTAATGGACTGATCCATGTTCCAAAACTTCTGGAAGACATTAATGTATCTGTTCCCCGTAGTAGTCAACCCAGGCCGGATCGCAAACTAGCTGTGTTCTCTCTACCTACAGCTCGAACCAACCTTGGGCGATCAGCGCCTTTGAGCCGTCTGATGAGGACGTATAACGAAAGTCACTCTCGCACCCATAGCATTGACATCTTCTCCAACACCCTGACTCAATTTCGCAAACATATTATACGACAACTTGCAGATTGCTGATAGTTGATTCTTGTTTGTATTCTGTCATTCATGTCTATTTCTGTATTTTTTGTTACAATTTCAACTTTCTAACTAATTATTTTTTATAATTTTTAAAATGTTAAATTCACCCATTTCATTGCATGTATTATTATTGATTTTCTTGATTTTATAATTGTTAATTTCTTACTAATTTAGTTGATTTTATCATTGTCATTTTATATTTATTAGTAACTTATTTGATTTTATAATTATTAACTAATTTTATTTTATTTTTATTTTCGCCACTTTCATTAACCGTGTTTAATTAGGCAAACCATGTAAGTGCTGTGCACACCTTTAAGTGATAAGTTCACTGTAGTACTAGATTAATTATGACTAAACTTTCTGTAATGTTTATGTGAACTAGTCGTTGGAGTGCCATAATAAATAAATAAATAAATAAATAAATAAATATTCAGTGAACTAGTTTGACTGTTTCTTCAATATTTAGGCGCCAAAAGAACAGCCCAAATAAACGATCTAGAAATATGATGATGGGATATTTCAATAGATTTCGTAAGGTTCTGATCTTCTGAACAGATTGACGGTGGTACGGGTGTATCAGAAACCAACGGATCAATTCTAAGAAGAAGCATACAATGCGCCACCAGCTTCAGGAGCATGGGGCTGAGGACCGGTGACGCCATGGTGCTGATGGCGCCCAACCATCTGGACCAAGCTGTTCCGTTCTATGCAGCTATGTACCTTGGAATCGCAACCGCTCCTATTGATAGGACTTTTGGAGTTAGTAAGTGAAAAATGTTCATATTCGAGGAATGTTACAACATTTTTGAGAAATTATTTGGCTAGTACTCTATTAGAATAAGCAAAGAGCGGATGCAGGATTTATTTGGGGGGGGGGGGTCACAGGGGTGTAGACAATTATGAAGTGTCTCCACTAACCCATCCAGAGGTTTTCTTAAAAAAACCGCTTTTAGTGATAAAATCGTCTATTGTGTCACCCCTTATAATATTTCTAAGTACATATAAATCTATCTGTAACTTTTATGGTGTACATATTGAGCAGTAGGTATTTTATCTTTATAATTCTTAGATAGAGGCATGGCTAAGAATCTAGGTCAGTGGCGTGACAAGACTTAGTTCGTGGACGAGCCAATGAAATAGTGGAGTGCTATCGGCTGATGATAGTACCTAATCGTGCCTAGAGGACAATCACAATGCGAATAGCGAATGCGATGTTAATTGTTTGATGCAGCGGGCGACGTCATTACGTCAAAGCCGGCTGTCACTGAAAACCAACGCTGGGGCTCTGTCTTGCATAGGGTCGCAGCATAATTCTGAGCGATAGCCGTTTTGCGTGGATGTGACGCATGTTTCCCTCAACCTTTTCTTTTTTTTGTGTGTTCCTGTTTCTTTTGCGTCATGTTTACCGCATATAAACGTTTTTTATTTCGTTCTTTCTTTTTTCTTTCGTTTTTTCTCACAACTGCACCGTTATTAAATACCACACTATCAATCAGAATCAGAATCCTTTTGAAGCATAAATAGTTCTGTTACCCATCTGTCCCATTCCTATCTGACTTGTAAAACGTAGACTACAAGCTGTCAATTGTAACTAAGTATTTTAAAATTACCTGTTTTCTTCCAGCTGAGTTGAAAGATGCTTTTAACGTCTGCAAGCCAAAAATTATATTCTGCCAAAGTGAAAAAGTTCAAGATGTCCAAAAAGCTGTAGGCCTCGTTGGTTTGGACTCTAAAATTATCAGTTTTGATGCGAGTCCATACACGACCAGCCTTTCCAAAATTATGGAGGAACACGGTGATCAAACTGACGTTGCCATCGAGAACTTTAAGTAAGAATATGTCACATACCTAGTCATAAATTGTTGCTCTACCAGCTGCCAAGGATTAAGTAGAAAAAATACTTATGTTAAGTATATTATCGCACCGCGCACGCCAATTCTAGGCCTATGCACCTGTATGAAGGGTAATTTTTTTACCAGCGCGCAAACTGTAACCATGAATTCAGCAAATCATTCTAGACCCCCTAGCGTAGAAATATTTCGCCGGTTATACAAATCAAAATCAGTTGTTTCATAGAAAAGTGCAATACCTACGCGGTCAAAATGTATGGAACAGCTGATTTTTCTTTTTTTTGTATAACCGACGAAACATTTCTGCGCTAGGGTGTCTAAAATGATATGTTGAATTCATGGTTACAGTTTGCGCACTGGTTAAAAATGTATCCTGTATTCCTAAACGTGATCCTTACTATATAATATGACTATTTTAATTTGACTATTTTTATAGACAATCAAGCAGTGGCTGGCTCAATGATGACGGCCGAAACTTACGAGTTACGGTCGTAAGTTAAAACCCAGACAGGTGCTTTACTTTGTGTAAATTATTTCATCACCACTGCTCTCAAACCGGTGAAGGAAAACATCGTGAGGAAACCGCATGTCCTAGAACCAACAATTCGAAGACATGTGACATCTACGAACCCGCACTGGACTCGCGTGGTTCATTATAGCCCACTCTCTCTTTAAGAGAGGAGGCCTGTGTCCCAGCAGTGGAAACATTATGGGCTATTATTAGCTTACTAGCTTTTGCCAGCGGCTTCGCCAGCGTGGTGTTCGGAAATTATCCCACGGGAATGTAGTACCGGAATAAAAAATATCCTATGTGTTAATCCAGGTTATAATCTATCTGTATGCCAAATTTGATCGAAATCCGTTCAGCCGTTTTTACGTGATTGAGTAACAAACATCCAAACATCTTCACAAACTTTCACATTTTTAATATTAGTAGGATAATAATAGTATACCATGTGTTTTTTCCCATAACTCCAGGGTTATATTCTAGTAAAAATTATACAAATAGTCCTAGAGAATGTGGTCGAAAAATGCATAGTTTCGAAGATACCATCCCTCATAATTTAGTTCAACAATTGTCACCCGAATGACGAATCTTTGCTTTTGTGACGTTGCCAAATTACCGTACAAAATACTAACACTCGATGTATGTAGGTATCTAAGTTTCATTGATAAATACGAGTAATTCATCTTCATTATAATCGTGACTTTGTCGAATTATTTTGTACGAAAAATTAAAACAAAAAGAAAATATGACTGATAAATAATTCATATGTCAATTGGTGATCTGCCGTGCCAAGCAGTAACATACTAGAAACCTTGTCATATGGTTTATTGATCGCTGCGAATATAAGCAAGCTTGAAGCTGAATTGCTGTGTAAAAAATTCTAGATATGGCATTATTGGTTAACTTTATCTAAAAAAAAAATCGTGAACTGATTGTACTTGTTCTTTCTTTCAGGCCTGCAGACTTTGACCCTGAGGAGACCATAGCTTATCTAATATCGACAAGCGGTACCACAGGCCTGCCCAAATCTGCCACTTTGTCGCATAAAAATATCGTGACTAGTGGACATTACATTTGGTAGGTTACTGATCATAATATTTGACATTTGCATAAACTGTGCCAGGGCCACGGTAACTCTTTCGCCCTAGCGGACCCCATCCATTTTCGCTAACATCTCTTTGAGGAATGCGTGGAACACAAAGCGCCGTCGCCGACCCGGGCCTGGTCCTTACCGGACGGCGGGTTACCCATTGCTCGCCGTCCGCAAGGCCGCGCCTACGGTGGTCAGGAGTCCGCTATGGACTCCCGACGCCCAGATCGTCTCCTGCGGCGGCTAGGGGCGCGAGGGCGCAAGGATTGCCTCACACTCATGCTCTCCACCTCCTCCTTCGCGAGCATTACTGCTTCGAGTAAAGAAAAGCCTTACTTTGTAATAAGACTGATTCTAAAAACATCAAAATGCACCTACTTTCACATTACTATCTACTGAAAATGCTGCATAGAAGAAGGCCAGCATCCACATCATGCCCACTTTCAAAGACAATAGCGCCTATTTGTTAGTTTCGCAAAGTTTCAACCAAATATCCATAGGTATTCCAGCAGCCATTAGGTGAGATCGCTCCTACCAGGGACGTATGTTACAAAAAGGGAAGCCTATACACAGCTATTGCTGGAACGAGACTGCCAATAAAGATAATGATCCTTAAACAGCCGATTAGCTCTTGGAGTACAACCCTATGCACTTCTTCTTCATTGACATAACCCAGTTTTTCTTTATTTTCTAGTGATTTTGCCACTAAATTACCACCTACTCGGTCAGCACTTCTCGTGGCTCCTCTGCAATGGCTATCAGCACTCCTCAACTATATCATGTCGCCATTTTATAAGTATACGAGGATACAATCCTCTCATGTCCTCACTACGGAACATATGTTGGAACTGATTGGGAAATATAAGGTTAGTACCTATACAACGTCATTACAATATCGTATTGTCATCATCCTCTAATCCTAAACCCAACTTATTTGAGGTCGACGATGCATGTTTCATTTATATTCCATACATTCCTTCGTCATGCCTTCATCTGTCACCGAACTGATGACCCCATAACCCTCCTCCAGGAAAGCAGTAGGGCCGCTTACACAGTTAACAAAAATAATATAGCTTCATTTCGACCTCGCCGCCGAGGACCCTGGCGACGAACCCGGCTGAATTGTCTCCTCTATCCCTTGCTCGAAGAATTGCCGTAATTGCAGTAGTTTTAAAGTGCACTGATAATAATAATTATCCAGATTTGATCGAGTCTGTACCATCTGGCTGTCGTCCCCACCAGCAGAGCCCTAAGCAGAGGTTCGTTTCCCACAGGGGTACACCCTATCCTTCGCTAAGGGCGATAAGATAAAAAGTATCCTATATTAATAATAATGATTTATTTGTCACCATAATTTATAGGTACATTAGAGAGGTATCAATACAAAATACGTAACAGCAATAATTATACTGTGGGAGACTGGTGCCTAAACTAGACGTGAGGTCTGTATTTCAGGACATCAGGTCTCCTCTCCTTGGGTAGTGCTTACATTTTAATGTACAATGATTATAGCGGTAAGAATTTACAAAAGCATTGTCTTAAAATATAAAAAATAAAAACGAAAATAGTTTTAATTATTGTTTGATTGTGTATTTGTGAGTGAGTAAGGTGTACGTGTGGTTGTACGTGTGGGTGTATGTGTTGGGGGGATAGATAGATGGAGTTAAATGTTAAATTGGCTATTTTGGGACAGCAAATAATTTTTCTGTTTCTTCATAATTTTACTCCCGGAGCCAACTGCTTTGTTTAATTTTGCATTTGGTTGGGGGGAGGTTATAAATTGGAAGTATCCTGTTTATTTTATTATAAAGAAAGCAACCAAGGTAGCAAAAGAATCGTTGTAAGGAAGTTGTAGAGAGCCGGATGTTATGGCGGACTATGGGGTCGAATCGTCTACTTCTGTGGGAGAGTGAGCGGTTGAATGTAGTGAGGCCATTCTGTTTTATAACCATTTGTAATATGAACAGATTACGAATAGTTAATACGTTTGCTTCCCTATATAACACAACCGTTGCATATCGGAAAGGTCTGAATTAAGAAACTTTCAGAATGGCTCTCTGCGCTCGTTCAAGCTCTAAGTTACAATTTTTAGTAGCACCACCGCACGACGTTATGCAGTAGGTTAGTAAGGACTGGCCGAGAGCCAAGTAAACCGATTTCCTTAAGATCTCATCTGCCACGTGTCTTAGGGTGTTGAAGACATATATAAGTTTACGTAACCTACTGCTAAGAGTATTGATATGCTTTTTGAAGCTTAGGGTGCTATCTATTATTACCCCAGGGTACTTTGCAATGTCTATTATCTGAATGCGGGTGGTGCAGTTGCAATCATTTATATTTTGTTTGTGGGCTACTATAGAATACAGCGAGTTTATGTGTGTGATTGACGCATTACAAAAAGAAGGGCATGTGTACGGTTATACCCGCGTTTAGAGTAAGAACATTATTACGCAACCACTCCGTCACAACTTCGAAAACCGACTGAGCTTGCGTGTATACATCGTGCCATGTACTGGCGCTGAAGAGAAGAGCAGTATCGTCCGCGGAGGTTATAATTTTACCTTTGTGAAGAGTGAGCATATCCATATCATTAATATATAAAAGGAAGATTGTCGGAGCGATAACGCTGCCCTGTGGCACCCCATAGATGACAGTGCGTTCGTCGCTGATGGCATCCTCTATCTTAACGCACTGGGTACGCTCACTCAGGTAGTCCTCAAAGAGTTTGAGCTGAACCTCCCTGACTCCTATGCTTTCCATCTTACGAAGGAGAGTAGGGACAGACACCATGTCAAAAGCTTTGCCAAGGTCTAAGAAAATGCCTATTACTTTCTGTCCATCATCCATGTTTGTGATGACATAATTGGTTAGATCATGCTCTGCATCGGTTGTGGATTTTAGTTATAAACTATTTGTATGCCAAATTTCATCCAAATCCGTTAGGTGACAACAGAAGTGTTTTCACCTAACGGATGAAAACAGAATTGTTTTCAGTATGAAAACTGGTTCATATTAGTGATTTACCGACTAGTCGGCCATATTGGTAGACGGCGATTAGTCAAAGGCTAAGACCGCCGACTAGTCGGCCCATTTTTTACTCGTATTAATAATTATGCTTAAAAATGTAAAAGACGATGATTGAAAACAAATTAAAATCTTTACTGTTATTATTTTATTATAGAATCAGTTTAACAGTTTACTTTCAGTGTCACCTAGAAAAGCATAGTAAATTAGCATAGGAAGAAAAGCTGGCTCGCATGTAAGCAATGGTAGGATAAAATAAGCAAAGCAAATAAAAAAAAACATGCCCCGAAAATTCCGCCTGGGAGCCGCGTACGCACGAGCCGAACATTAACGATGTCACCCGAACTCAATTGAACGCAATGATCGGCTTGCCCGACTAGTCCGCTAGTCGGTTAGTCAGCTAGTCGGCCAAAATCATAGTCGGCTCATCTCTAGTACTTATACTTCTATGGCTAGAGATAGCCAACTTCAAAGATATTTGCCAAATAACCAAATTATTATTTTTTTTCTAGCCAACCTACTTGATAGTCAGTCCAACCATGATGACTACGTTGCTAAAGGCAGCTAAGAACGAAAACTGTGACTTATCCTGCTTTGAGGTATTATACCTTGGAGGAAGCGCTGTGCCTAGAACACTTGTGGAGGAATTGAGGGTATGTGTTTCTATTATGTCTCCTGGTATGAAGACATTAGACCAGTAACCATGTCTTTCCTCATGAATGTCGTAAAATAGCCCAGAGCCTGGATTTGTTTCCGGTTAATTGCCCCACTGGTCTAGTGGTCGCAAGCACTACTGCTGAACACGAGGTCCTGGGTTCGATTCCCAGGTAGGGTAGTGTTATTCGGCAAAAATCCAGTGCGCCATAAAATTCCGCCACGGTATTTTTACGTCCGCACGAACGTGAGTAAAAATTGCGCACAGTAGGATAATTGTTTTATTATATGTTTTCAGAGTACGACACCGAAAGCAGTCGTGACTGATGTTTACGGAATGAGTGAGATGGGTTGCCTTGTATTCCATAGCATTGACTCCCCGGTAGGGTCGTGTGGGAAACCATTTGCTCATTTTCAATACAAGGTAGGTATCTCTCCTTCGTACCTAATCATAGCTCAGCCCAAACTGAAGCAAAGCGGGTCCCGTGGGGGAAGCGAGACGAACACCGTTTTGGATGTGTTCAAACTGGTGTGAATAGTCGCAATATATCTTAATTTTTAAAACAATCTTCGCGCGCAGTTACCTCTCGCAACGAGGGTTTGATATACCGGTATTTTTGGAAACCGGTATGTACCATTGGCTTTGGTGTGATACCGGTATCAGAGTAGTTCCCGTACTATTGATACCGGTAACAGACGTAGTACCTGTACTATTGGTATTTCTAACCAGTATTGGTAGTATCACAAATATGTCCGTAAGTTAGAGTGGTGGCCTAGTGGTAACTGCCGCGACTAACGAGTTCCCTAGTTTATTATATTAGTCTATGAACGAGTTGAAGGTCGTAGGTTCGAACCAAGGCAGACGCTTTTACTTTGTGTAGGTAAATTATTTAATCACCATTGCTCACAAAACGGTGAAGGAAAACATAGTGAGGAAACGGCATGTTCTAGAACCTAAAAATTTGAAGACAATATGACATCTAAAAACCCGCACTGATGGATTACGGTGGATTACGGTCCAGTCCCTCTCACCGAGAGGAGGCCTGTGTCCCAGCAGTGGGAACGTTATAGGTTGATTATGATAAGAGTGAAGAAGTTAATACTTAGGCATTACAAAAAAAAAACTTCAAGGTTGCCAACCGTACGAGGTTCTTCGTACAAATAAGCCCAACTGGAACCGGTATCCAGCTACTGAAACGGCGATAACGGCGACCTAGCTAGCGTACCGGTATATAACCTATATTTTTGGTTACAAGCCCTGTCCGCAACCCGCGCGGAATTCCCCTTAGTGTGGCCAGCGCTTTACTCATACAGATCAGCAGGCCTCGATCAAACAGAGAAAGAAAATGCATCAGGGGCCTCAATTTGTTTGTCAGTAGATCGAATATCTGTTAAAACGATATCAACATTGTCGATAGCCTCTTATTCACTGCAACTTGACAATTTGATGCGACATAACAATATTCGACCTGCATCGTTTGAGTTTATACAATTTATCACAGTTTGGAAAAGGTTTTAATATTAATGTTGTGACTCAAGCGATGTCAATGTAGGCTGTGCTTGCTCCGCTGGCTAAAGCTTTGTTTTATAAAAATGAGATATTAATAAGTAGGTTACACTTATCAAGTTTACCTATAATGTGCACGTGTCTAATCTTAAACTCGAAACATAATATAAATGCCATAAACCTCCTAAATTAACATCGTTTTAGATTGTAAATATTAGGTATCTAACAAAATGTTTAATACCGAGGCTTTATTGATTGGTTATCGATCAGCTGATTATCATATCGCGCCAAGTAAAAATTTCTATCGAACGTCGATGTTCTTGCCAACCTGTATGTACCTATAGGTAGGTACCTAGCTAGTTTCATTCAATTAACCTGATTAGGTTTTGGCTGATTTGGTTTCCTAGGAAAGCTGTTACCGTACCTAATGTTAATTGTTAATCATCATCACTTCAGCCGAAAGACGTCCACTGCTGGACATATGCCGTGGGGTTTTGCCATAATCGCCACGCTTGGCAGGCAGGTTGGCGATCGCAGTATGGTGGTAAAATGCATAGAGAACACCGCTGCCCATTCTCTAGTAAGTCCCTTAGTCGCCTTCTACGACATCCACGGGAAAAAATGGGATGGTGCTATTCTTTTACGTCCGGCACCACACGAAATTGTTAATCCAATCCAAATATTAATTGTTTCCAACCCCCAAGATACAGGCAAATGCCTAGTTTGGGGGTCACTACCCACTCTTGTACAATAATTATGATATGAATAGTTGCCAAAGAAGACAAAAAAAAGCAAAAAAACTACTATTCTGCCAGCAACATGTCATTGTTTTAAAAATGCCTACATAAATTACCCGTAAATTCAAACCACAGCTGGCAGTTCCATCAATTGTATATAGGTTAGCAAATAGACGTAATGTGTCAATTTGCTTAACAAATAATTTCTCTGACTATTTATAGGTGCTAAGTTAAATCAATACTTAAATATTTTCAGCTGGTGAATATAGAAACTGGTGAGGAAATAAAAGAGCCCAATAAGCGCGGAGAATTGTGGATAAAATCACCCGGTGGATTTAAGGTATGTACGGAGAAGTCTAAAGTCTATATAGTCTTCGCTAAAAAGTCCGAAAAATTCTAAGGCGGCATCTATACATACGAATACACCACAGAGGCCCTAGTGTGTGTTTCTTCTTTACGCATCGACCGCGTTCTGCGCTCCAATTGGCGTTTCATCAATCCAGGACCGATCGGAGCGCCGAACGCGGTCGATGCGTACCTAAAGTCGAGATAGTTTAAAGAAAGTCACACTAGGGCCATTGATGTCTCACGAACACAATCACTATATCGCGCAAGCAAAGTATGCCGCGAAATCTGTATTACAAGCGAATGCGATGACAACCATCGGGCAGTACCCCACCAGACACAACACCCGTGGGAAGATCCTCCCTTTTCAAGAAGTGATTGTTCAACCTGCACCTCCGTTCCCTCGTAAAACATCGTCATGTTTCTGCCCACCGGTTGAAGATGATCAACCTGCCTAGCAACGGCGAGGTGTCAATTTTTCTAAGAGAGAAGCCGGCGCAAAGCCGACTTTAACTTACTGACTTATCAAAAAATAATCCTTACTATCTAAAATTAATATAAAGAATTAAATACAATAAAATTTAACAGCTGAAAATAAATTAAATGTGCAATTTCTCCATCAATTCCTCCATCTCGTTCTTGCTGACGCATTTTTATATATCCGTCTCTATCGTAACCCGTTATACAGAGGTTTGCTCTCGTTCATATCAAGCGGTGCCACGTGACCTAAAGTGACATCATTACGGGATCGCTGTTGTATGATTTTTAAAATCCCGATTATGACGTTTTGGTTGTTGTAGTAATAAAATGCAATAAATAAGCGTTTTTGTTGTTTGAATGTTATGGCAAATTAAATACCCGTAGTGTAACTATATTTTTTGGCAATAGTAGATACTATAGACGCACCATTTTTCAAAAGCGGTAGAGATGCGAATCACCGAAGGGAAGCCGGTAAGAATCGTGTTATATGGTGCTTTCGCCACTGCTGCCGAGCGTTTTCGCAACTGTGTTGAGATCAGTTTCCACTGTAACCGGATGCAGCTGAGCACCAGTATTTTACATGGAGCAACTGCCTACCTGACTTCCACAACCATGTTACTGGGTAACACGATGCCCTTGGAAAGATTGGTTGTCAGACTTTCCGTTTGGACTGTCATTGATCTCCGAATGACAGCTGGGACCAACGGCTTTACGTGGTTTCCGAAACACGGAGAAGTCTCGAGATCGTCGTCGAAACGACTCCGATAAGCGTTATTATTTACCCACGAGCCAGATGACAGTGACAGAATGATTTTTTTAATATATCTTGCGCTAATCGCGTTGAGTTACCTGTGGTGCAAGCGGTTCTAAGTAACAGATAGTTTCAACCTAATTGAAGTTTCATTTTACCGGGAATTGTTCTCAAAAGTAATAATATACCTGTGAATAGGTACGTATGCGAGGTAGGTATTTTATCTCTGACAGCAGTGACAGCACCAACCCAAAAGCAACATTATTGTAACCAGAACAAAGATCACTTTGATTTTGACAGTGGCGCTAAATCAAAGGTAAAAAAGGTGAGTAAGTGTGAACGGACTGTACCTACCGTTTTCATTTTCAGGGCTATTTCAACAACCCAGTAGCGACGGCAGAGGTTTTATCCAAAGATGGCTGGTTCATGACCGGCGACATGATGATCAGAGACGAGAACTGGAACTTTTACTTCATTGAACGCATTAAACTGCTGCTCAAGTATAAGAATCATCAGGTGAGCTAGAGAGTATCGATAGCAGTTTTTGTTTGCCCGTCTAAACACAAGTGCTTTCGGTTGTGAGCATCTTAAGAGCGTTCATCCCGCGCGGTCTGGCAACGTCGCATGTCTAGTGGTTTTTCATGATTATTTTATTAAATATCAAACAAAGTATTTATTTTCAGCCAAGCACTAGATCGTTGGTTTTTATAATAATTGTTAACATTTACTCTCAAACAAAACCATTTAATCGTAACAACTACTAAAAATAGAAAACATTTGGCGATATGTGTAAAACCAAAATAACTGTGAAAAAATAGAATAGAAACTTATAACCAACGATCTAGTGCTTGGCTGAAAATACATAGTACATTGATTTAAACTTAGTAAGATAATCATGAAAACCCACTTGAAATGCGACGTTGCTAGCCCGCGCTGGATGAATGTTCTTAAAGTCATCACTAAACCGCACCGCTCTCAAACAGCAAATAATTTGTCATTCAATTTAGGATTTTACATCAACAGCATTAGAGTATATTTTACGACAATACATGACAGCTCGTGAGCAGCGCGTTGCCCGCGAGCTGTCCACTATTTACACCACTATTTTGTATTTTTGCTATTGCAGTATTAAAATTTTGTGACGGCTCCCAGACTGAAATGCTTCAAGAATCGACTTGACAGATTCAATATCTTCAAGCTATTTGAAACACACGCTTCAACGAATTAGGAGCTAGTCTGTCTAACCCAATAATAATAATCTTTACTTTTCCAGATATCGCCAGTGGAACTAGAAGCCGTGATTCTTCAGCATCCCGGTGTTCAAGATGTGGCAGTGACGAGTCTCCCCGACGCAGAGTGTGGCGACCTGCCCGTAGCTTGCGTCATACCACGTTCAGGGGCTGACGTCACCGAGGAGGAGATCAAGGACTGGGTTAAAGGTATAGAGGCGCTGATTAGAATGGCTAGAGCCCGAAACACAATCGAGATAACTACACTTGAATTTTCACAAAATTTTTGGTTGCCGTGGAAATTGAACTTTGTTTTATGTGACATTGAATTCGTAGTTCCAAAACATGATAATTATCTAGATTCTGATCTGATCTAGATTATATACTCATAGAAACAAATGATCGGCTTATTTGTCGATTCGTACGAATTTAAACATGCCAATTACCTGAAAGTTTTTTTCTGGAACTGTCGATTCGCCCACAAATAAGGGACTACTCTGTTCAGCTTTTGTCAATAGAAAACAACGATTTTGTATAGAGTCCATTCAGCTTTCCGCGGCTGAACGGATGCGTATGCATCTCATCTCAGCGCTGAGCAAGTGTGAGTAGTCCCTAAGACTTCATGCGAGTTGCCTATAGAGAATATTATATTGTTTAAAAGCCACGATTCGACTAGTAAGCCAACTGATCTCATATGAAACGGAATTTAAAGAGATTAAAAGTAACGTTATATTTGCAGAAAACCTAGCAGAGTCCAAGCAACTGAGGGGCGGTGTTTTCTTCTTCAACGAACTACCGCTGACTACGTCAACTAAGGTTCATAGACGAAAGCTGAAGGAGATCGTCATAGCAAGGGCGAGAGAACAAGTCGCAATATAGTTTTGATACTCGGTAAACTGTTTTATTTATATTGCATGACCATTTGACCGTACAACGTGGCAAAGCTGCAGGCCTGCCTCAGGTGAATTTGTGTTTATTTCCCCTCTTTTTTATATACATGTACAGTCACGAGCATTAATATGTATACACGTAGCGAAATTCAAAAAGCTATTTTCTCTGAAATAACGATGGCAACAAAATCAAAATCAAAATATTTTATTTCACATAAACCTGCAAGGGCACTTATGAAACGTCAGAAGCTAGGTGCACGGTTCCAATTTGTCGCTTCCTATGGAGAAGAGCCGGCAAGAAACTCCACGGTTAGTCTTGAAAGAAGAGAAATAATTGGATTTTATAATGTTTTCAAATTACAGTGATATTAGGTATGGGAGGACAGTGCAGGCCTGTCAATAAGTACCAGGTACTTAGAGGAATGAAAATAAAGAATAGAAACTGTAGGCCTACAACGTTCTCTCATTCACAATATATAAAAGAATCTACATAAGTAAAATCAACCTATTTAAACCAAGTGATATGATTTCCATGAGAATCACTAATAAATACTCGATATTACAAGTGTCGTATAATGTCAAATAATGACGAGAATATGTCAGAAAGTGTAAAAAATAAAATAATTAAAATTAACATTGTAATTTGGAAGCAGTTAATAGACGCTCACATAGTTAAGGTGCTAATGAATTACCAGGGAAGCCACATGTGCAGAAGGAATTAATTCAAACTTCCTTGTCTTCAACGTAGTCTTTTATCTTATAATATGCTTTTTTGATAAGGACATGTTTGATGTGAGTTTTAGACTTTCCATCGCTAAGTTCTGTAACCGATTTTGGCAACCTCGAGACAACCTAGGTATTTGCTTATGGTGTGGGCAAAAAAAGTACTCTGTGGGTGTGGGTTCCAAAATACCATTTTCATAATAACATACAATTACAATCACTACATGAGGAGAAAATCACTTTTAAAAATTGGTATGCGTATACATATTAGTGCTCGTGACTGTACATCATCTGCCTAGCTTTTTTCCAACTATGTTGGGGTTAGCTTCCCGTGTAACCGGATTTAGCTGAATACCAGTAGTTTACATGGAACGCCAGAACCCAGTTACTGGGTAATACAATACCCCTTGGTAAGGCTGACTGTCCGACTTTCGGGCTGCTGGCGACCCATAACGACTGTCAAAAATTAACGAATGACAGCAGGGACCAACGGCTTAACGTGTTTTTCGCGGCAAGGAAAGGTCTTATAAGTAAAGATGGTCACCCATCCACGGACCAACCGCGGCAAGCAGAGCTTAACGTGATCGATCGACCCGTGTGGCTGATATTATTTAGCCAGAAACATGCATATTATTATTATATTTCAAGTATGTTAGATATTACCTTGTTTGAAACAGAAGCCCGTTGCGGTTTGTGTGGTTCTAGAGTTACTGTACCTGCTTTTCGATTTCGGAATTAGTCAAACTATACTTTGGCATTACCTAGTTAGTACAGCAAAATTTTTGGAGTGTAAAAAAGGAGAAAACTAATACATTTCTTGGTGTGGTGACAAGTACATTCTACATATTACTAACTCCAATGGGAGACGGTTCAATTTGCGCAGTCCCTACCAAAAAGATATTGCATTATGTTTGACCAAAAAGATTGGAAATAGTGTGCATGACCTATCTATAGATAGGTTCTGACCTAAATAAAACCAAAACTTTAATAAAAATATATATTTTTTATTAATAATAATTAAAAATCGGGTGTAATATACCCTCATAAATTCTGGGAAACAGCGTGAAAGCTCAACAATTGATAAGTAACGGACATTAAACACTTCATTTCGTCAAATTTAACATTAGTGATTACTGATATACGTCAAAATTTTATAACTGTGCTGTAGTTTGATAGGTTCACCGACCCACGCAGCGCTTGTTTTTGGAGATTCTGAAAGGAATTGAGAAATTAGTTTATTGTTTTGCGAATCAGAGGCGCAATCTCTTTATTTTTAAAAAGGTTCGCATTCAAATCTGTCTATGAAAAAAATACTTTAATTTACCACGTAGCATAAAAATTGGAAGGATACGTGGTATAATAGGGTATTTTCCATTTTTTTTTTTTACTATTCTAATTTGAAGATTGGGACGAAATATGTAATAGAAAAATAAAAGTAAATTGATTTATATCCATTTTCTCAATTGAAAACGATTTGAACCAAAATATTTCGTTGTTTTGAATTTACCGCCAAAACGCTCCTTACGATGACTTTTTATCACGTGACCAGACGTGACGTCAACTTTGTGTACACTACAGTAGTTAGTAAGTAAAAAAGTGAATGTCGAGTTTAAATGAAGTTAAATTTAAATTTAAAGATTTTTAATGGATAGAAAGTGATATTACTGGTGTGGGGTGGCCTCTGTGTACAAATACTTCTAAAACTAAGTATTAGTACCGGTACCGTTTACACAAAGCTGACGTCACGATGTTACGTGATAAAAAAGTCATCGTAAGGAGCGTTTTGGCGGTAAATTCTAAACAACGAAAAATACATTTGATTTTAATCTTTTTTAATTGAGATAAATAAATTTATTTTTATTTTTCTGTTTAATATATCGTCCCAATCTTCAAATTAAAATAGTTTTTATTAAATTGGAAAATATCCTATTGGGAGCTATGGATGTGCGAGCGCCCCTTCCAACATTGCGCCGCAGCAGTTCCCCGGCGGCGCATCTTCATAGCACGTTTTACTTGCTCCGCTACACTACCAAGCATTTCGTAGCTTAGCTTTTACATCCTCGTAGCATAGCTGCATAGCACATCTCTGGTGGAAAAGTAACCTAAAACTCGCTGAGATGAAATTGTGTCTCGATTTTGAACATTTTCTATATGAGATGCCTTCCGTTGACAATAGGTCGATAATTATATTCTATAACCCCACTATCATCTGCCTAGCCTTTTCCCAACTTAGTCGGGGTTGGCTTCCAGTCTAACCGGATGCAGCTGAATACCCCACTTTCCCTATAAAGTCAAAGTCAAAGTCAAAGCATTTATTTCAAATAGGCACATATAAGGCACTTTTGAACGTCAACATTTACATTAAAATAGAATTGATTCTAGTCGCCCCTTCCAAAATGTAGTAGAATGGGCAAGAAACTCCACCGTTACTCTTTTAAAATTATATAACTACAATATTTAACATACATTCATTGTATAATTATGTGTGAAAACGATGCATCCAGAACAAAATTACTGTACCAAAATAGGTAAAAATAATGAAATTGAAGCAATTACAGATAAATTAATTTTATGATAGATACATGGTGCCCACACATTTACAAACATTGTAAAAGTAAATATACAATTTTCCTAGAATATTAACAAGTATGTAATCAGTCAGTGTGTGAGTTAAAGTAATCATTGAGTGTAATCAATGTCATAGATATAATTAATTACATAATTCAATTAGCAACCAGTTTGATTTTGTCTAGACTCTAGATTGTCCTATGGAGCAGGACCAGCATGTTTCCAAGCATAACCCACGTTACTACATTATTTTTGTGTAAATAGGGATAGACCAGTTTTACTTGGTCTATATCTTGGTCATATTAAAATATCGTGAATATCAAGAAAAGAATACTCTTGTTCTGGTTACATAACATAACAGTACACCTTGTTACTTGTTTCCCGACAGGGTTGGGCAGAGATGTTCCTATAGTACACCCACATTTCACCAGTTACGTTTATGTCCCATGTAATAGGGGAAGAGCCTATTGCCATCAACCATCATCAGGCACAAATCCAGACTCCGGACTGCTACTGAGAAAATCCAGAAAGAAAAACCGAATCATATTTTGCCCGACCTGGAACGCATGCTTAGCAGTAGGGCTTGATACCTCTAGACCAGTGATGGACAAAGGTGAACGGCAGGCTTGTATCGGCGTTTCGTACCGCTAACAATATTTCGTGTTTTGGGATATTTTTTGTTTTAATTGGTAGTTAATATGATAGAGAAGCCCTTTTAAAATTCTTAGATTTTTAGAAGTTGGGACGTAAAAGTTATAACCAGTTTTATTTTTTAAGGTTATATACTAGTGTACCAATTTAGATTGTTACATTTAGGTACATAAAAATTGTTTTGGTGATAAAATAAATATTCTAGATTGCTTGTCGCTATCTTTGTAGTGTTTTACTTACCATTAAGTAGGTAGATTGAGATGAGGATCGTACCTACTCAGTGGGGTGCATTAGGAGATACCTATGTCCAGCAGCGGACTGCAACAGTTCGATGATGATGAAGTTCTGATGGGGTTTTGAGTGTAAGTAAATACAACAATACTTTGTTTTTGTAAGTAGATTTATTTTATTGTACTTATAATTAATTCATGTTATTTCTATTGCTAAATAACAACAATTGCAACATTCCGGAGCGAAATGTTGCTAGATGTTTAACATGTGATGTTATATGCCTTGCCTTATCTTTTCCCTATACTCTGTCTAAGTTAGAGCAGGCAAGGTATAGTTTAAACAGGCAATTTAGCACGTTTTCTTGGATTCGGAATGTGCAGACGAGCACGCAGTTTTTGATGGCTGGGCTGCATTCCAAGTTACGATAAAATCGATTTGAGCACACCCGTTCCGATTTAACGTGAGCGCGATAACGATGTCCCTTGAATCGTCATAGATGACGTCATGACACGCCGACCGTGCCCTAAACTAATATCACCGTGAGAGCTAAGAAGAAAACTGTGGTGTATATAGGTTTTGAGTGAGCACTGTTAGCGCGTCCACGAGCGTTCCGTATTGTTGACAAAAATGACAGCTGTTAGCTGTCATAATCGTGATATCTAAATCGGAAAGCACCAAATGATTGATGTAAGCCCTGTGAGTGATATTTTTCTCATTCGGAAAGCAGCCTCAATGAGTCGTCCCGAGAACAATCTTTTTATAGATATTATTAATAAATCCCAACTTCTAAAAATAGTACACTTACACGAAAATAAAAGGCTTAGTTGCCTTAATAAGTGGTACAAATTCTCTAACAGAACAACATAAAAAGTATGCGGTACGAAATCTGCCGTTCGCCTTTCTTAATGGGGGGCCAGAAAATTTTAAGAAATTTCAGAGGAGGTCCAGAACTATAGGAAAATGCATTTTGTGTTGAAACTTTTAATCATATAAAAACATTACAACATTAACATTTGTGAAAGTGTGCAAAAATGTTAAATAATCAATTTAACTTTTCTTCGAAAGCCCTGCCATGGTAGGCGTGTGAGACATATGAAATTGCTTTTGATTTGCCATAATATTTTCGAATGCAGATTCGACCTGTGACGAAGTAACTTTTAGCAGCACGAAAAGGCTAGTCTAGTTGCCTCCTTAACCTACGCGTCTATTATTCTACTAAGTAGAATCTACTTCATACTTCTGGACCGTCAAAATATAATTATCGAGGTCCATATACTATTCATGACGAAGGATCGTCGGCGGGCCGGATTAAATGCTTTCACGGGCCGGAGCTGGCCCGCGGGCCGTACTTTGCCCATCACTGCTCTAGACCAACGAGGCAGTCTTATTCTGGTTTTTTTTTTTGTAATAACCCGCTCTGGGTGGAGCAGGAGGGCGTGTCAGACTTTTACTGACTAAAACCCACCCGTGTTCCTTCAGTTGCCTGTGTGCCAGGGGCCACGGTATGTCTTTCGAACATCCCGCAGCCCTGGCAGGCATCAGCCCATGCGGACCCTACCAGTTGGTGCCGACATCTCTTTGAGGCGCGCGTGGAATGCAACGCTCCGTCGACCCGGGCTTGGTCCTTACCAGACAGCGAGCTACCCATTACTCGCCGTCCGCAAGTATTTTGTGATTGGTAAACCAAAATAACAAACCTTAAAAATTGCCAACATGAAAAAAAAATGTTTTCGGCCTATTAAACTCAGCCCAGTTTCTGTGTTCCAGAATGAAAATTTGACACTCTTTAACGTCTCAAAATTGTTTTGGTAATCCTAATCACGCTCGAGCTGATGATCTTTTTGTCAACTATTCGTAATTTAATTTCTAAACATGTAAAAAAAATATGCTTCTGGATAAAATTGTACCATTTTACCCACACGTGAAGTTTAGTTTTTTTTTTTACTTTTTCAATAGTACTTGTCATTCTGAAATCAGCTTAAAATTAAGCTACAACGCACAGCTGTAAAGTTGGTATTGTTTAAGTAGCATAAAACATGAAATGGAAACTTGGGTCACAGTCTCTTTTAAAGTCCAGATTATAATCTTTGGCAAATCATGTGAAGACCACGTAGATTGGTGTCTAAAATGGTATATTAAAGAAAGAACCACAGAGTTGAATATAAATGGATTAGTGTAGATCAATCAGGCTTACCTTTTTAAATATATTAGCCATCAATAAATTAGTCTTCTTGATATTTTCTTTTTTCTTTTCCTCTTTCTTCTGAAGGACTTCTGGCAACGTTTTGTATATCTTCTCAGAATGCTTCTTCATTTCACGTTCACTTATAAATTTTGGGGCAGCTGGAAATGTTAAAAGAAAGTATTGATAAGAAACTGGACAACACAACATGAAATGAAAAAAATGAAAATGAAAAAGTGTTTATTCACAGAAATTTGTTTTCAGGTTTCATTCATTGCAGGTTACATTTACCTCTGCCAAACTGCATAGCAGTTGCAACATAGACACTTAGAAATAAAGTATTAAAGTGAATCTAGTTTGGGAGTGTATTACTCCACTGTTCGACAATGTACACCAAAAATAAAACGTGCTATGGTTTTTTCTCATTATTAAAATTGTCTGTACGGAAACAGAATACTAAAATAAAAAGCCATTAAAAAGTAAGGAGCCACAAAGATTCGTTTTTCTTGCTATTTTAAACTAACTTTGGAGGTATTTAGGTAACAAAAGAAGTGTAAAATCTCCAATACGAAGTCGGTACCGACAAAGCTCAAATATCCAAATATTCAATAAACCTTAGTGGTTATTGATTTAAGCAGTGGTTATTTCATAAGACCCGATCTTCCGAAGAACTTCAATTAATTTTTACGTGCCTGTTTTACTATAAATGATCCTGCGTCCACTCAATAACGTTGTGCGTGTAGACTAACTCTCACTCGGATTCGGATCGGATTGATCGGATTGATCGATTGATCGGATTGATCGGATTGATCGGATTGATCGAATTGATCGGATTGATCGGATTGATCGGATTGATCGATTGATTGAATGATTGATTGATTGATTGATTCTAAACATTACTATTAAATATTATTATGACTTAAAAAAATACATATTACAATTCCTTCACTAATTAATCGAAAGCTTCGTTCTTCGTTCCATCCGGGTGTCCCTTGACACCACTCAATTTTTTTTTTTTAAATTACCATTTTTTTATTAAAATATTACTCGTGACATCATTATTTTATTTTATTTGACCCTAAAATGTTGCTTTCTTGTCGGTATTAGACGGTGGCGTGTTGGGCACGTTTTCATTTGTCGCCTATAGCCGAACAACCTTTTGATTTTTTAGTTAATTTTGGTTAAGGATGCATTGGGGGACTAATGCATTACTTTTACACACATAACATCATATGTTCCGTGTGGTGCCGGACGTAAAAGAATAGCACCATCCCATTTCTTCCCGTGGGTGTCGTAGAAGGCGACTAAGGGACTTACTAGAGAATGGGCAGCAGCGTTCTCTATGCATTACCACCATACTGCGATCGCCAACCCGCCTGCCAAGCGTGACGATTATGGCAAAATCACCCTTTTGAGGGAGGCTTATGTCCAGCAGTGGACGTTTTTCGGCTGAAATGGATGGATAGATGGAACATAACATCACGCCTTATTTCCCCAAGGATTGGGCAGACAGGTGCAGGCACCCACATTACGCCAGTTATGTTTAAGTCCTATGTAGTAATAGTAGGCGAGCCTATTGCAATCAACCGGGCACATGCTGCTTCTGAAAAATTCTAGATAGAAAACCCAATATCGCTTTGCCCGACCAGGGAATCGAACCTAGGACCTCGTGCTCAGCAGTAGTGCTTGCGACCACAAGACCAACGAGGCAGTCTATTTGAAGTTAAAATAATCTCTCTAGAATAATACAAAAAAAACAGCTGTGCCCTACATTTTGACCGCGTAGGTGTTGCACTTTTCAAAGAAACAGCAGATTTTTTGTTTTTTGTAAAACCGGCGTAAAATTTCTGCGCTAGGGGGTCTGTAATGATATGCTGAATCCATGGTTACAGTTAGCGCTCTGGATAAAAACTTATCCTATATATAAAAATGAATCCCTATTTCCCTTGGTCACGGCATCACACATGAACGATTGGACCAATTATGCTAATTCATTTTTTGTTGTGTTTGTTATTGTCAAGAGAAAGTTCTTATGAAAGAAAAAATTAAGAAAATTGCGCGTAACATTAGAAAATTAAACTTTACTTTTATTATACCAATACGAGTTTAATATTCATAGTTAAGGCACGTCTGTCGGGTCAGCTAGTAAACAATAATTATAATGATAATGAAATGTGTAACAAATATGTGGAGTTGGAAAAGGGATTTCATTTTATTTGTTGGTATATTGGCACGGCTAGCTGACATAAATGACAAATTTTTAAGTTCTGTGTCTCGTAATGTTGATTACTTTGCCTATGTATGTATAGAATCAAGTCTATCCGACTAAACAGACAGCTGTGCTGCTGGGGAGTTTGTTCCGCCACTTCTTCTTCCCAGCTAAAGCACTAGGAAGTGGTGAAGGGTGGGCGTTTTGGGGGACTGTCTCATGTACTTTGACGTTCGAAAAGTGCTGATTCTCAGCCTAATTTGAATAAATGACTTTTGATTTTGATTTTTTTTATTTCATTTTAAGTAAAGTCCTTACGTTTTTTCCTTCGCAAGTCGAGTCCGATCTGTTTGGCCAGTAGTCGCAGTTCGTCCGAGCTGAAGTTCGTTAGGTCTGGCTGTTGTTCCACGTGCAGTGATAGCAGGTCCCGTTGGGCAGCACGCTCGTCTGCTCTGCAAATTAAGACGCTAGCTTATTTAGAATAAGGGGCATAATTATGTGGCGAAGCGTAACAATTCTGGTATTCACTGGCAAATAAATAGGAACTTTGACCCTGTGAAATAAAGTTGAAAATTTAACTTTCATCATTTCCGAGATAGCATCAACGCGGACAGAGGTAAGCAATTAAGGTTATTATTTTCGACTTTATTTTAAGATAAGCAATGTCGATATTTGTTTGGTAGGGATTTTTGATGATTCTTTCAAAAATGATAATTTTAACGTAGAGAAGCGTCCTCTGGCTAGCTAAAGCAAATATCTCCATAGGTGGCTGGTGAAGTCGAATTGGGATGGGAGGAATAACCAAGAAGCTTATAGATAAAAGTGGAGGCCACACTCCAAAAAAAAAAAGAGAAGACGACCTGTGAGCTGACGCTCTCTTTCTGAATACATACATAAGAGACAGAAAACACATATCACTGTCTCGTTCTGATGTATATATGTATTAAGAAAGAGACCATTAGCCCGCAGTCGTCTTCACTTAGGTATTTAGTGTGTTGCCTCCACATCTTTATGCTTCTTGGGCATAGCTGAATTATTAATTCAAACGAGTAAAGTAACAGTTGCTAATGTCACTGTATAAAATACTACAGTCATATTTATTGTAACAGTGATTGTTTCTAATCTATTCATAATAAAAAAAGGAAAAGAAAACGGTTAAAAAAATATTAATCGATCGTAGAAAGATCACTGTGATCTTGACAGACTAGTCAGTGACAACAACTCAACAGCAACCTTACTGTAACGACGGTAAAGATCACTTTCGATTTTAATGGTGATGCAAATTCAGAGGTAATATAACTGTGGACGGATTGTAGAATATTTAATTCTCTTAGTCAACGTTTAAGAACTCACCAAATCTTTTGTGTACGGAACGCATGTTACAAGGATCGACACACTGGTTACAAGGATCAAAGCAAGGGTTGCAAGGATCGTTGCACGCGTTGCAAGGATCTATGCATATGTTGCAAGGATTTTGTTCACAAGGACTGTAAGACGTGCATGGTACGCAAGGATCGGTATTGCATGACTCTCTTGTATAGGGAATGCAGGGTTCGACTGATTCACAACGTTTGTAGCATACACCTACAAAAGTATCAGGTTTAATAATGATCATTAGATTATGGATATTACTACTGGCAACTTCTTCAACTGTGAAGAAAATACGCAAGACATCTAAGCATAATCTACACTTAAAAATTTGAATTTAAGGTTCAATTTACAATGACAAAGTACCTCCACAATACACAGGGCCCGGTGCTACATTTCCCGTGCATCTAGGTTTGTGTACAACGACCATGTTCAAACTCGGAGCGTATCGGGCTTGAGTTCTGCAGCGAGAAAACTTGGTGAGCTCTTAAATTGTCGTGAAATATTATAATCGACCAAAAAATTGCTTTACCACACTACGGTTGAATGAGACTGGTACGTCATAATTCGAGGTCTATTTTTGCTTTCAAGACCAATGTGACAGTTAAGTAGTTCAAGCTACGTGAAGTTTCAATTAACTTGTTCTTTTTTTCAAAAGTGGTGCAGCAATTACGTGGTCGACTACAGAGAGGGGTGAAGGGTGTGACGCTCGCCTGTGACAAGATATACCTATTACTTACTTTAGTATTTTTGGTCATCAACCAACTTTTTTTTTTAATAGTATTAGCCGTCACTTCAGGTTACGAACACAGCGTACTTTATACATTTTTGAAACCATATTGGGATCGCCAACCCGCCTGCTAAGCGTGGCGATTATGGCAAACCCCACAAAAACGTCAAACAATAAAAATAAAAATGGCCCCTAATGCCTGGCGGCCTACCCTTGGCTACGGTAGCGGTCAAGTCCACGGTGAGGCAAGGGGTGCAATGAATACCCGGAAGAGATCTGGCTACCACAATCATCAACGTAGAGTTCGAAGGCCTCCCCATAAAGTGTACCGATGACCTTGTGAAGGCTGCAGGAATATGCGAATAAGAGAAAACTACAAAATTGCAGCCATAAGGGTTACAATTGCTAGTAAGATAAACCCTACTGCAAATAGAAAGTTCACCGCACCCGCATTCGTACATACTGATAACGCAGTGAGCTCAACAGTGAATAACAAACTGTATTTGTCACTATAGTGCCTACACAAGTGGTACAGAAAAAAAAATCTGTAAATTGGTTCAAAAAATCAAATTATGTTTTAAAACTATATGATTCCTTACCTCCTCTCACTGATAAACTTCAAACAATTCTGCCGTTGCGAGGTCTGCTCCACGAAGTCCGGCCGGTTCTGTTCCAAATACTCTCTAATTGTGGCCACCTCGACGCTCCTGGCATACTCATCAGACGTCTCGCACTCATCGGGACAGCTCCTCGACCTGTTTTTACTACATTTGGGGCTGCAGCGAGGGCTTGACCGACCCGACTCCCTACACGTACCCTCTTTCTTTCCATCGCCCTTACGTTTTGGAACTTTGACAATGATATTTTTTAAAGGACGCTCCTTTTTCTCACAAACCGTCTCTTCACTTAGCATACTATCTGAAGTCTGTATTATTAGATTGTAGGCAATGCATTTTTTCTGCAGCTTCTCAAAAGCCTTAGAGCGTTTGCACTTGTGATTTCTGCAAGCACAATGATGTACTTTCTTGCATTTTTCGCAATTAGCTGAAGTGCTACTAGAAACTTCGCATTTCCTACCCCTGCATTTGACCTTTTGATGGTATTTCTCACATTCTTTCTTAATTTTGCTGAGCACTTTACAAGCGGCAGAATCTGAGGAGGATTTAGGCCTATCCGAGGAGCAGGGTAGGTCAGAAGATTCGGGGCAGATTTTGTTGTCTTTAAAAGATTTTGTGCACGAAAGTTGAACACTTTTATCTATCAGTTTCTCTGAACAGCGCTCGCCGTCAGATGTTTTATTCCGTTTGATCTGGTTACAGCTGGACTTGGTGCCAGTGCTTGTGCTACATGCCTTTGGTTCCGGATCAGTACTCTCGTCAGTCTCCAGAAGGTAGTTCAGAACAGTGATTATTTCCGAAAAGCATTTATTGTTTTTAATCTTTATCATTTCTGTTTTGGAATAGCGTCGAGTTATATCTTGAATCATGTCTATTACGGGGCCTCTGCTTGATTTTTCTGGGAAGCAGACCTTATAACAGCATCTTTCATGTTGTCTTGGTGGGTCCTTTGGTTCATTGTCCGAACAAGATGGTTTGCAATCAGCTTCTTGGTTCTTGTCTTTTGTAATAACATCAGTTTGGCAGCCTACGCATAAGCCTTTATCAGGTTTGTCTTCGATCTCAGTGACAACTCCAACATCGTTGGTACCGCATATTGTAGTTTTTGGTTTTTCGGCTGCTCTTTTAGCTTCTTCATCACCAAAATCTTTTTGTATTCCTATGTTTATTTTCATAGTTTTATTAGATTTTTCGCTTTTGTTACTTTTTATGCTATCGGTTTTTAAATCCTTGCTTTCGCATTCTTTTTCTAACGTTTTCGTTACCTTTTCATCACTTTGTTCTACTTGACAAGAGTTCTCGCAAGTTACAATTTGAGTTTTTGGTTCATCACAAATTATAACAGGCTGATTGTTATTACATTCGACATCTTCTGGCTTTATAAAATCGGTTTGGATGCAAGAACATATTGATAACTTCCCTGAGTCAGTGTTTGATCGTTTAAAAGGCGGTTTTTCCTTTGCGGTGTCGGTTTTAGGGAACGTATTGCAATGAGTGCTACTTTCTACCAAACGTTTGTTTGATAAACATGATTTTCTGGACACTGAGGGTTCTATCATGATTTTGTTTTTGTCAACGAAGATAGTGCCTGAGCATTGTGTAGATTTGTTCTCTTCGCTGGCCAATGTCGCTTCGTCAGCAATACATATGTTTTCTGTGACCACACCTTCGTTTACTTGTTCGACTTTCTTATTAATGTCTGTGCCTGCCAAGTTTACTGTGAGTGTCATATTTGTGCCTTTAATGGGTATTGTGTAGTCTTTACCAACCAACGAGGATGATTCTTTGGAAATCTGATTTTCTTGTTCACCTCTGTTAGATTTTACTTCTCTATAAACGTTCCCCGATGATTGAATTAGAAGATTTTCAGTCGTGCTATTAGTACAAACGTCGCTAAAAGACTTTTCTCGTTCAGAATCAGAACTGTGAATTGAGACCTTTCTACGATTTTCACAGATCAGTTTCGCACAATTATCTATGATGTTAATATCAGATAGTGAGGGATCAGCAATTTGGGGGTTGATACTGATTTCAGTCTGAAGGCATCTTGTAGCCTCACACACTGTAAAACATTTTTCCGTATTTCTTGTACCCATAATAGACTTGGTTGAAGTTCCGCACAAATTTTTGGCTTCCGAACTAAAAGAAGAGTAATTTTTCACTCCTAGGCACATGTTGACGACCATGTTGGTTTGGGACGATTTCGAATGCCTTCTTGCATGTTTTGAAGTGTTATCCGAATTACTGCTTTCTGAGCAAGTGTGCGTCTGGCAAGGGGATTGTATTAAGTCTATTTTATCATGTTTGACAGAGTTGCAAATACTTCCGCATTGTATGCCTGTGTTGCCTACTCTCGTATGATCTTCGGGCTGCACGCCTCGGTTGGTCAATTTACAACATTGGTAAATCACAAAATTGTCACCTACATCTGAGGAAGAGACTTGTTTTCCGTTACAAAGGCACACGTACTTAATATCGCCTGTCTTTTTATCTGGGACAACACGAGTGTTTCTAGGAGACAGTGGTTTACACTTTTTACATTGACAGGGCTTCAGTGTACACTCTTTCGGTTTCGTTTGGTGAGGGCTATCATTGGTTGCTGCTTCTTCGCACTGTTTGATAGTCACCTGCACAGAACTGTCCACACATTCCGCCTTAGAATTTAAATAATGGTGTGGACAGCAACAGTAATGGTGTTTACTTGGACCAGCTTCGCCTATCTCCCTTTCAACCTGCATCTTTTTCTTCAAGTTCGGCCGTTTTTGGCATTCCGAATGACTTGAAGAGAGAGTGAACACGGAGTGGCTTCTTTGGTTTCTCATTGCATTGATTCTCCCTAAGTCCATATTGGAGGAGGAACCTCCTTCTAGTTTGCTGGCATCACCCGATCCATCATCGTAATTGTTCCTAGTCAAGTCTTTCATCAAATCTTTCAGTCTGCTGCTAATTTTAGCCTCCTGACGTAATGGTACTTTGAACGCTGTTTCGGAACTTACAAGTTTCTGTTTTAAGAACATTTCTTTGTCTTTCAAATGTCTTTTGTACGCCTCTTCGCGCCTGAGAGCCTCTAGATATTTTAAGTACAGCTCTTCAGAGGATGTTTTGGGGAACGCATTTTCTGAAGATGTCTTTCCTCTGCTAGAGACATCTGAGTCTGTGTTAGAAGGTAATGTCTTCATCAAATTAGAATTTAATTTTTCGCTACTAGTACTGAACAGATTTGGAGCACTTTGTGATGTAGAAGCAACAACATTGGGGTTGAACTTTTCGTTCCTTAGAATAGATTTCTTTGGTTTTTTATTCGTACTATCTTCTGTATTATTAGCATCAGACGTACTTGTTGTGGTATTATTTTCTTTTTTGCCTAACTTTTTGCTGTCAAAAGTGAGTCCAGACAGAAATTCCGTCGTAGTTTCATCGTCTCTGTATTTTGAATTGATTAATCTATGAACTATATCTTTGATTAACTTTTTCTTCGTGTTACCATCGTCATAACGCTTTTGTAAAGTAACTTTTAGTAAATCAACACATTTTTCTAAGTCTTTGGTGAGTGAATGATGTGATCCTTTGCTTGAGTCTGTGGTTAGAGGTCCACTGGACTCTAAACTGGACTTATTCCCAGCTGTGCTGTTGTCAGGTCTAGGCTCATTATTTTTCATTTGATTCTGGTGATACATATGTCCGGGCATGTATTCAAAACTTTCTGCTTCTGACAAATGCTCTCCACTTTTTTCTTGTGCCGTTACATCTTTGTTTGCTTTAACCTGTTTTCTAGGTCTCAATTTTCTTCTCATATTCCTGGATTTCTTTCTTCGCAATCTCTTGCGTAATGTGTTGAGGCTGATCATGACAGGAATCTTCTGAGTGTATGGATTAACAGGCTTGGGTGGTTCATCCATAATGGCTGATTTTTCTTTAGGTGATTTGTCTTTAGTCAAAGAAGTTTGTATTTCTTTATCCATACTTAAATATGGAGTTATTTCTACGGTTGCTTTTTCTGGAGAAACACTAATATCATTTTTCACATTATCAACTGTAACCCCGCCATCTCGTTCAACATTAAAAGATATATGCTTTGTAAGATTAACATTGATTGATGGAGTCTGATTTGTATCTGAAGAATGTGGTACATTAACTTCAACGAAATCAACATCTTTTTTGTAAATCCTTGTGGTTTTCTTTCCCAAACCTTTCTTTGGTTTAGATTTGATATCATTTTCGTCTAGAGGTGTGGAATGTGAGGTAGGGGCTCCAATATCCTGTTTTGAATCATTGTTAGAGTATTGTTGTTTTAAAGCAAGTCTTTCTAAGGTACTAAGGCTGGATGCGGAGTTTTTTCTGTCACTTTCGTTACCATAGCCTACATCAGCGAGAGAATCCCATTCTAGTTTTCTTTGAGAAGTGATACTACTGGTTGGAGAGAGTGGCTTATGAGCTGATAAGTCTAACAGTGCGTCTAATGCTGAAATATCAAGAATTGTGATGATTAGTACAATAAATTGCAATGATAATTAATGTATTCCTTTTGCAAAAATAATTATGAAAAGTAAGATTGTGATTCATTCATTATCTAGTAAGCCATTAAGCAGGCCTAACCAAAGCTTTAGTTAACTTAGGACTGATTTTCCAACCATCAGATATCCTCTACGTGAAGAATAAAAGTAGTGGTTTCACCTATTTTCAATCTAAAAACTGTCACATTTATTCCTCAAATAAAACTTATTTTACAGCTGAAAGTCAACCCCTGGTACACTTCAATCCATACTGACTACAAGATTTTGTGATTTATACTTCTCTCTAATATGACCTTAACAAATTCATTCATATTAAAATTCAAAATTAACTATTAAGAAATAAAACACTGGTGTTGACTAACAAAAGATGTTACGTTTCCTACACATAATTTAATGATAAATTATTTTATTTTTGTAAGTAGGTTTGTACAATGATATTTTAAATACTAGTTGAGGTTGATGTTATCTGTCTGACTACTCTGTTAAAGAAAGGCCGAAATAAAAGCAGAGGTGACATTCTCTTTTAAAGTCCAGACACAATCTTGGTCAGTTCATGTAAAGCAGTACCGTAACTATGGTGGGGCAGTCAAGGCAAGAGCCCTGGGAGCCTTGTGAAGGGGGGCACAGAAGGTCGCTAATGATTAAATAAAATAAAAAAAATACATCAATAAACTATTTCATACTGTTACCTATATCTAAGAAATCTGAAGAGCTACTAGAATATATTGTGCAGAACGGGGATGATAGTGTATTTCGAAATCTGCCTATTACTATTAAAATTCTCTTAAAATTGCAGCACTGCAAGCGATTTTTTAGCGAGTTGAAATTAATACCTTTGTTATAGAAGACTTATAATTGGTCAAGAAAGGTTATGCGACCTAGCTTTCAATGTAGACTGAGAATATAATTTATGAAGGAGTGCAAATGTGATACGTGCCCTAGGCGCCATTTTCTATTGGTATGCCCCTGATGTAAAGACCATGTAGACCATAAAGAACCACACAGATTGAGTAGTCCAGTCAGTGCACACATTTGTTAGTAATGGTGCAGGTGAACTCTAAACTTAAGGGGAACCTAGTCGCGGGCTCGAACTCACTGATGGGCCTGGCTAAAAAGCACGCTGTCTCACCAGGCACCGTGTCCGACAGAGGTAACATCAGTGATGAACAGTTAAACGCTAGTCTACACGCACAACATTATTGTGTGAGATACAGGATCATTTATAGTACAACAGGCGCGTAAAAAATTAAGAACAGACCTTCGGAAGATCGGGTTTTATGAAAAAACCACTGCATAAATCAATGACCAATAAAGTTTATTGAACTTTTCGATATTTGAGCATTGTCGGTACCGACTTGGTTTTTCAGATTTTACACTTATTTTATTACTAAAACACGCCCAAAGTTAGGTTAAATTAGCAAGAAAAACGAATCTTTGTTGGCTCCTAACTTTTTAATGGTTTTTAATTTGAGTATTCTGTTTCCGTACAGACAATATTAATAATGAGAAAAAACCATACCATGTTTAATTTTTGATGTACATTTTCCAACAGTGGAGTAAAACACTCCCGAAGTTTGTATGGGAAAAATGTGGACTAGGTTCACCTTAAGGCCCAATTTAAATGCAATACTTGTACATCTAAATGAAAAAGAAAACAAGTGAAAACAGCATGAACTTACATTTCTGTGAGTTATTATCATCAAAATTAATGGATTCATCGTCCGTGTGTCTCATTGATAAGTCAGCAGGCACTTCCTCAGTGATGATCGGTGGAGATTCGGTGTGTGGGGAGTCAGTCTTCGTTTTTTGATCTTCATCATCCTGAAGAGTAAAAGAAAATGTGAAAAATGATTCGATTGTTTTTTGGTGCTATAAAATAATTCTAAGAACATGTGGTATTAAATGAGTAGGTAAGCTGACCCACTGACCAAAATATTCCATAAACCGACCCCCTTTTTACTTTAGTTCGAATACAATATATAATGTGAAGCAATTGAAGAAAATTTAAAAGAACTTGATATCCATAATACAAAAATTGTCTACAGCCTTGGGAAAGCATAGGTTTCCAAAAAAAATGCCTCAGAGTCCCCAACATCCAGCAGCAAAAAAACAAAATTTCAAAATAATAAAAACAAAAGTATAAAGTAGGAACAAATAACGAAAGAAGGTTACCTGCGAACTGGAAGGATCCGGCAGTGAACACAGTATAGAGATTCGACAAACTTCGTGCGAAGAATCACTTTTCCTACCGCCAGAATCCGACGAGTCATTTTCACTCTTCATTTTACGCCAAAACAAGCCACTCGTGTCTTTAATATCACTCTGAGCTGTTGATAGCGAGAAAAATTGCTCTAAATCCCTCTTCCTACCAAACTTTTTGTAGTAATCGAGGATTGTGGCATTTACAGCACCACGGGAAACCACATCGTCAGAGGTTCCCACAACACTTGATTTGTCAACTTCATCTCTTTCCATAATTCATTAAAGCAACGGAATAAACTTTTTACTTGTTTTCTATTATAACATCACAATTTATTGTGTATTTACGTTGTGTAACGGCTCCGATAAATGTACATTTTCAAAATTGCTTGACGTTTTCAAAAAACAAAACAAATGTTGACAGGTTTTAATTTTAAGTATGGAATCTAGGTTTTTGGGTTATGTCCACTTTGACAACATATTCAACATTCACGCAGCTAAAATACGTTTAGAATCATCATCCAACATCATTGATGAAATTCATTTCTGGTTGAAGAACAAAAACGAAACGTTAATTTTGTTTTTCATTAAAATTAAGTTAAATAAAAGATTGGCTTGTAGCAATTTTTTTTCCGTATCCGTATACCGTCACAAATAAATATTGTGGCCACCTCATTACCGGAGATAAACCCTCCTGATTGCTTCAGGAAATCACTTCACTTCCATTGATAAACTAAAACGAATCAATCGGTCGTCAGCAGCTGGATTAACGTGAAGAATAAAATGGTAATTTATCTGATGCTGATCCTACAGCTACAGTATCTATCTGCCCATGGTGAACTTTAGGGAATTTTAGAGAATTTAAAAAAATAATAATTGAGGATGTCTTTTGTCACTTTGGTGAGGATTCTGTTAAACACCAACTATTAGGCTATAGCTAACTTCTTCCTTTTAATTAAATAAGAGAGGTGAAAATAAATAAGAGCTGTCTTTAGTTGAACTAAGATTTTCTTCGACGCAACTACGACGAACTAAATTCATCATGCTAAAATTAAATAAGAAGAAACTCCACATCTCACATATTCTGAGACTTATGGTAAAAATGGTTCAAATTGTATTAGTCTTTACGGTGTTTCGCCTCCATTAGTATTTACGCCACAGTCTGCTAAAATCAATAGTTATAAAATTCGTAATTTAACTGACGTATAGACAGCCCGCTTGCGCTTAGTCTACTTCAGTTATTTTCATAGTGTAATGTCATATGGTATTTTGTTGTGGGGAAATGCCGCCGACATTGAGACTATCTTTGTCTTGTAGAAAAGAGCTGTACGATCAATTTAGAAATTTAGCCCGAGACACTCTCTTAAAGGAGATTAATGTAATGACTGTGCCTTCACCGTATATTTTTGAAAATCTTATAAATGCCCATAAAATATTAAATTGCTTAAAAATATAGTGATATCCATAGTATAAATACTAGGAACAAACACAAATTTGTTGTAGGTACAACAAGGCTCAAGAAAATAGGTGGGTCATTCAGATGTCAATGTATACACTTTTATAAAAAACTTCCAAGCCATGTTCAAGATCTAAGTCTCAATAAGTTTAAATCATTAATTAAATGTAAGTTGTGCCTGAAAGCTTTATATAGCGTTAAAATAAACTAAATAAACATATACAAACATACAAAAACACAGGGACAATTAGGCGTCGAAGTATTCGTCCGCATCGCTGTCATCAGGAAACGTGCCCAGAAGACTGGCAGCATTGGCACATTGAATGGCAATGCTAATTCTTTGGCCAAAGAATGACCCAGCCCTCTGGTCACGTGAAGTGTTGACCAGCCGGCGAGAAATTTCCTTAAAAAGGAAACGTATACTCGGGCCCCATGACCCGAGCGTTTCGACCCCAAACGGCTCAAAACTGTAGTTACCCATAATGTTACAGTATTTAAGCCGCTTGAGGGTCTCAGCAGCCGCAGCAGCGGCACCAGCAGAGCCCGCCGTGCTAGGAACATGAGATGGCGCAAGGGTGTCGACACAGGTTGCATCCTACACCAGAGGTGTACCCACCTTCCAAGGCAATAACGTCATACCGTCTGGTCTCTTCCCATCGTCACGTAGGTACCAAGCCGTTTGGTTCTAGCACCGCTGGTACGCTGACGGGCGGTGACAAGGGCTCAACGAATAATATCGTTGATGCCGGGGTGGCGTGCTATGCGACCTGCGCTCCTACAGTAGGACAGGCCATGGTGCCCGAAAATGTCGACAACTTCACCGCTATGACACCGATGCGGAGCAACACAAGGTGTGCCCAAGCGGGGACACGTAGCAAGCCGAAACGATGAGTCATCCATCATAGTGCCTATGGAGGAAGACGGGAGCGCCTGAAGCCACAAGCCTGGCTCCCATTCTCCCACAGCCAGCAAATGGGCACGCTCAACAGTATTAAGTGACGTACTTGTCAGGGTATTCCGTATAATACTGCAGAGCGGCACATCCCACCGTGTCTCGGAAGAATGGGTTATCAGGTAAAACCGTATTGGGACAAGCCATTTTCCAGACGTTCAACGCATCAGTCAAACACGGCACTTCAAAATCGACCAGTGAAGAAGATAAAATGTTCCTGGTTAATTTATCCGTGCTGTGGACCGAGGAGAGGAAGGCCGGTAAACTAATACTTGAAATTTTGCGGACGCCACGACCACCCAGGCGAATGGGAAGTGTGGTTTGCTGCCAACCTCGGTCGTCCAGGGCCACATTTAGGATTGATGTAGGTAGGTAGTTACAATTTACTATACGAACGAAATAAAACGCAATGGAATTGATTGACACATCTCTATTAATATTCTCTATGGACACATCATTTGACACACAGCTTGACAGTGACATTAATTTTTGTAAATTTTGAGATTGTAAATTTCGTGACGGCAAAGGCGATTTAGGGGAGTTCTCTGTTGATAATTTTATCCTAATTCCAATTTCTGCAAATAAAAATCATCCAAAATGTCTAGACAGACTTCCAGACTCGACGCCAAGAAAGTTGTAAGTTGGCAGATTCTACCAATTACCAAAAGTACCTATGGAAGCATAGATTTTACGGCGGTTTCAATGAATATATCATTTTTTGTAGAATTCCGAGCTACTTACGCTCACATACGGCGCACTGGTGTCTCAAATGCTGAAAGAGACTGAAAATGCGGAGGATGTGAACAAGCAGTTGGAAAGAATTGGCTACAACATGGGCGTCAGACTGATCGAAGATTTCCTGGCTAGGACTACGTCTACGAGGTGTCTGGAGATGAGGGAGACCGCTGATAAGATTCAGCAGGCTTTCAGGTCAGCTATCATATAGTTTGTGTTGTTGAGAGAAAAAGATTACCAATCATTGCAGTAATTTGATGCCCAGTATATGTTGGCGTTTTAAGCTCCTCTTATGGAGATTATGTCAAAATGAAGTCATTTATTCAAACTAGGCTGAGATTCAACACTTTGAATGTCAAAATTACATAAGACAGTCCCCCAAAACGCCCGCCCTTCACCACTTCCTAGTGCTTTAGCTGGGAAGAAGAAGTAGCGCAACACACTCCCCAGCAGCACAGCTGTCTGTTTAGTTAGATAGACTTGATTCTACACATAGGTAGGCAAAGTAATCAACATTAAGAGACAGAACTTAAATAATTTGTCATATGTCAGCTAGCCATTATAAATATACCAACAAATAAAATGGAAACTTAACTCAAGCACAAAAAATAATAATGTAAACAAAGCATACTACCAAAAGAAAGCCTCCTGGTACAGAGTCCGGTACGAGTTGTGATCACCACGGAGTAAGTACAAAGAGGAGACGTTATAATTAGATTTCCGTAAGGAACAACGCGTGACAATTTGCGGGGTGAGGAGGCGTTAGATCCCGCCCACTTCTTTATTTTCCATCTACCAATTAATAGCAAAACTACTCGCTCGTTCTGTAGAGTTTACTTTGTAGTGACATAAGTATCTCACACTAGATGTCACTCAGTGCAGGATGCAACAGGGTCGTACTCAGAATTTTCGTACCACTCCGTTTTTATATAAATTTTGCGAACCATCTTGATATGTTTTTTTTTAAATTGAAATAGTGATATTAATTTTTGTAATCCATTGCTGTCTAGAACATACATCATTTAAAATTTAAGTAAATAAGCTTTAAATACTTTTAATTAAGTAAACAAGTTCCAAACAGTATGGTAGTTGTTCTTTACTTTCCCTCCGTGAGACAACTAGCATGGACCATACTAGTTGTCTCACGGAGGGGAAGTTATTAAATAAAAATTTAGAATAGAAGATTGTATTTTTTATGAATATTTCCATTTATGAGACAGCCGCGGAACATTCAGTAAAATAATTGAATTCTAATTACGGCCCTGTGTTTTTGTAACTTGACAGGACAAACGCCAAAAATACACTGACTAAGGCCACGCCTACTTGATGACGTCAAGACCTAGTCGAGAATCACAGTGCACAGTTGTTTAGGCCGTCTCCTCTTTGTATTTACTCCGTGGTGAGCACAGATTGGCAGTAGTGGGGGCAAGCCCGCGCATGTACACTTTCGGCCAAATGTATTTAGTACCGCCTTTGCTCAAATTATTGAAAGGTACTTACGCAAACGATTATTAAAATATTAGTGGTACTTGAAATTTAACTGTAATACAATAATGTTGTAGGCCTTTGTGACTAAAACATAATTATGTCAATAAAACAATTATAATCTGGTTAGAAGCGCTTCTTCTTTTTGTTTTTACAAAAAATCGTCTCAATCCGGAGGAATAGGGAATCAATAATCTCAATCCGGAAGAAAAGGGAATCAATCATCTCAATTGTGTGACTACGATTTTAAAACCAAAAATTAAAAAAAAAACAAGAATTTTATGAGACGAGATACCAAAAATAAACTATATTAAAAAAAAACACAACAAATACGAAATAACAAAATTTAATCTATTTTATAATCGAAAACTTAAGTCACTGAAATTCCACGACAGTGTCCCAATAGACGACGAGCATAGACTGACGGACCAATCGGGTGCAGCCTCGGCGCCCCCTGCCTTCTTCATTCCGCCTAAGAGACAGAAAAATTAACTACTGCTGCAACTAGGTATCAGTTTGTGCTCACAACTCATGCCGGTTTCTGTATAAAGGGTGTGATAGCTTACATATGCAATGCAGGATTATGTTCACATAGCTGTTATGGACATATAATCAGCCTATAATGTTTCCACTGGTTGGAACAGGCCTCTGCTCTTCAAGAGGGAGTGGGGTTTAATAGACCATGTGGGCTCAGTACGGTACCAATGGTAGATGTCTCATGCCTTTGAATTATTAGCTCTAGGACATGTTGGTTTTCTCATGAAGTCTTCCTTTACTGTTTTGAGAGCAGTGGTGATGAAATTATTTTCACAAAGTAAGGCGGCTGCCCGCTGCCTGGGTTTGCACGTGTAAATAGGGGGTGATAGCACTGGGCCGCAACTGCCCAAATTGTACATACAATGACACAATTTTATTATCAACTGCTGTATGTAATAATGAAATAAGCAACTGGTTTGACAAATGGCGTATAAAAGCGAGTGCCAATAAATCAGTGCAGGTCACCTTCACACTACGAAGAGAAACTTGTCCCACTGTTAACCTTAGTAGAAGGGAGTTGACTCACAGTGATACAGCTAAGTACCTCGGATTACACTTAGACCGCAGGCTGACGTGGCAGAAACACGTTGAAACAAAACGCAAACAGGTCAACCTCATATACTAAGGCCTTTACTGGCTCCTGGGTAGAAACTCAAAACTATCACTAGACAACAAGCTCCTAATCTATAATAAGGCTGTCATTAAACCAGTTTGGACCTATGGGATTCAGTTATGGGGAGCCTGCTGTGATTCCAACATAGCTATAATTCAAAGAGCTCAGAACCACATCCTCCACAAATAAGCAATACACACTGGTTCATTAGAAACAGTGAAGTACATGAATACCTGAGTATGCCAACAGTGAAGGATGAAATAAAGACATTCGCAGGCAAATACAAAACAAGACTGGGCAACCATCCTAACCAGCTCGCTGTCCAGCTCACATTACCTGACTGTCTAAATCGCCTGAAACGGCGCAGAACCCTGGATATATATTAATATGGAGGATGTTCTTATTGGGGAATATCTCCTCATGAATCGTAGTCGCTCAACACATCTGCTCATACTCAGCAGGACTGATTGCATGATAAGACATTATAAATAAAAAAAACTGCTGTATGTAGGAAATTACGAAATACAGCTTGCAATGTAAAAGTCTATTAAAAAAAAATCTTGGCAAAGTGGAACATGAACCTCTGTTTTCAGAAACTATTAATGTTCTTGTTCCTTATTTCACCAATCACCATCCATCAGTAATAAAGTCAGATCCAAGAAAAACGATGTTTTTTCAATATATTATGTTCATGAGCCTGCGCAAGGCGAAATAATTTTTACACACTGCCAAAAGCATTGATCACTTATACTAAACTGCATTTAAGAATACCTGTTGATCCTCTCAAATTATGTTTCCAGACTGTACCTGAACATGCAGCCCACAGTAACAAGCTGGAGCAGCGCCGGAGATGAGTTCTCTCTGGTCTGGGACCAGTGTGCCCTCAGTGAATGGGTTGAGATGCCCAACAATGGGCTCAAGTACTGCGCCCTAATACCCGGAGCCATCCGGGGGGCTCTGCAGATGGTGCAGCTTGAAGTACAATGCTGGTTTGTGCAGGTAGTTAAAATGTATAAATTGTTTTTGTCCAACCTGAAATAAGTTTATTTTGAGATGTGGCCAGTCTCCAAAGAGTAGGCAAGCTTATCTCTCTCTCTCTCTCTTTCTGTGAATAAGTTGCTTTTATTTATGAGTACTTGAGGTATTTGGTCATGTTAGCTGCTATATTGGCAAAACTTCACGCAAATGTACTGTTCAATAATGTTCAGCTCTATGTCCTTAGAAAACATTTAATTAACGCCATCTAGTGATTCTAACGAAAACGTCGCCCAACAACAATTAATGTCAATGTAACTTGGAATAGTTTTAGTACCGATGCAAAAACACAGATAGCAGTCTAAAATAATTTCAAGAAAATCTACTTCCTTGACTTACGTTTTATTTGTTAACAAATGGAATAAATACTTACATAAACAATGAATATTATTAATAAATACTTTTTATTTCTAGGACCAGTTGAAAGGTGATGCTGTAACAGAACTAAGAGTAAAGTACATTAAGAGATTAGAAGACGCAGTGCCCGCTGGCGAAGACTAGTCTTAATCTATTGTTATACGTTCCAAGATGTCCTTTAAACTATATTATATGAAGACAATTACTTCTTTGGGAAGCTATAAGAGCGTAGAGCTGGCTAGAGCGATATTTAGATCCTTTTGAAGGCCTTCCTACCTAAATTAATCGACCAGTAGACCAAGTTTCAACTGACGTAAAACATCGCGGTGGGATTATATCGCCCACTGGCTTATTTTTATAAGCTGAATAAATAAATCTGTAACTAGTATCAACTCATCATTACCAAAACGTTGGACATACTGGTCAGTTTGCTCGGTTTTGTTTTCAACTCAACTAAGAAAGCCAACATGGGCTCACATGATAAATGATTTTATTTGTGTAAGTAGGTTTGCACAAACACTTTCACACGTCAATCATATTTTTTAAACTAGATGAGGTCGGCGTTTCCTATCTGACTAATCTGAGAAGAAAGACCGAAACAAACTCAGGAGGTCACAGTCTCTTTTAAAGTCCAGACATAATCTTGGTCATACATAATCATGAGGTCTCTATTAGAGAGGTGAAAGTGTTCGTTTCCTTCCTAGCCATAATTCCATTCATCATTTCTTTGGTCGTTAATTGCATAGTAAAACCATAAATATCGAAGATGTAGGTACCTAGGTACTGTGTTAGAAAATATGATATTTTATTATATCGCTGTGTACTGTCTTAGAAAATATGATATTTTATTATATCACTATCAGTTAAGTTATCAATTTACAGCATATTGTTAGGGTTAATATCCTTGCATTCGTTTTTTTTTATGTTATAGTTCCTTAAGGCTAGTTGCATATAGTTATTTTAGTGTAATACTCATAGGGGCCAGATTCTCGAACAATAATTTTCGTGCTTTGTATATGTAAGTATATCTTTATTATTTGTTGTTCTAGCCAGCATAGTTGTAGGTAAGCACGGCTACACATCAAGCTATACATTTCCAGTATAAACTGATCTCGCAATTGTATAGGAGTTCCGTACAGTGCGAGATCAGCGTAAACTGGAAATGTGTAGTAGTAGCCGTGTTTTGGTCACACTTTGTGAAAATTTCAAGTGTCTACCTATTGCTTTTTAAAAGCTACAGGTGACGGTTTGTGGCAGACGGCCGGATGAACGGACAGCGCGGCCTTAGTAATAGGGTTGGCCCCCTTGGAGAACGAAATGCGATATGTTTGGATGAATGATTTATTATCAGCTAATGGCAGCCGTTTACGCGCGCTTTACAATTTATCAAATTAATTTTGCGATGATTTTCCTCCGAGAAATTGGCCCTAAATGCGGCAATTATTCTAAGTATATTATTATTGAAAATGTCGTATTTTTTGTTTGATGTGTCATCGGCATAAAGCTAAATTAAATTAATGTTCTATAGTCTTTTTTTTATTTTTACTCGCCGGTCCTTCCGATCCAGGCGCGGTCGCAGCCAAAGACTGGGGGGGGGAGGGGTCACAACCTAGGGGGTCATGACCTAGGGGTCATATCCGACCTCGCCCGCCTCTCGGACCGCACCTGTTCCGATCCCACCTAACACTAAGGCAGGCTACAAGGCTACAAGTACATCTTGTTTTTAGATTTTGATTGAAAGTGCCAATACATTAAGCTATAAGTACTCAGAAACATTGCAAATCATAAATCACAAACAAGCCAATCAATTCCCAACTCAAACACAAAGCAATAAACTTTAAAAACAAACAAACAACGGTACAATAGGTACATAACACAACTCCTAGATAGCAGGGCGATATGCTATTGTCTATTTTTTCATGCAAAGTGATAATTGAGAGACTTCGACTGCTCTCGAAGCGCGGATATTCTGTTGTTACCGATTGGATGTCTGTTACACCGAACAATTAGGTTACTAATTTTTCTTAAACTGAGACCTATAATGATGAATATGAAATTAAAGCTAAAGGTATATTTGAATTAAATAAGTATCTATACACCGTGAAATTTTAATGGTTGTTTTCCCGCAGCGAAATGGTTTTGTCTTGGTAATACAATCGTTTTATAAACAAAAAAATATTAGAAACAAAAAATAGCACAGTAATATATATGTCAATGCAGATTAACCATTGTGAAATATCACCACGTGCGAGAGTTTATTTCGCTTTGAACATTTATGCATCGCTGTTCCCTTTGTCGGAGGTGCGTGCGATTCGAGTAGTACCTACAAGTTACCTCTTGTGTTACTATTGAGTAGTGTATTATTGAGTTGATATAAATAATATATATAATATTTTTTTAAATTATTTTAAAACAAAAAATCTTATTTTTTTTACTTTTACTCTATGCTTCGAAAGTACTCCATATGGCAAGTTGTTCTGCTGCGGGAAAACGACTATTTAAATTTCACGGTGTATATTAAATACGTGAAGCAAAAACTTTGTACCCCTTATAACGAAAATTACGCGGACAGAGGCGTAAGAAATTTGGCACAGTTAAAGTTATGGAGGAGTGCAGTAAGCTAATATTTACGGGCGAAGTTCGATCACAGGGCGACCGCAAGTTTATGAAAATCTAGATATCGCTTCGATATATACCCACACGTGCAGGCTAATGGTATGCACAATTACTTTGGGTACTACCTAATCTATACTCCGTGTGTTTCGTAAAGTATTTTGTAACTGTCTACCTAAGTATTACAGTTCACGAAATACAGCATGCCGACAGACAGACAGACGGACAGCGTAGGTTTTGTAATAGGTTTCCGTTGGCACCCTTTTCGTACGGAACCTTAAAAACTATTCCATTAATCTTTTGAAGTGACTTTGGCTGTCTTCAAATTATATTTCTATTCTTGATTTCATCGATAAGCAGTGTTACACAACGGTGTAACAGTCATCCAGGCTGGTCCTACAGCATGTGCAGTGTATCGTTAATTACGATTTGCGATATGAAACAATAGCCAAGTGCAACCGCTACGTTCAAGGATTGAGAACGTTCGATGGGATGTACCTAGATACTTATCGGTATCGGTATCAAGTTTACATGGTAACGTAGGTTTTTCTATAGGTACCTGACTACCTACGTCGAATTTCGAGCATTGCCGCGTTGGGCTAGAAATACTATAAGGCCCAAAGGGGTAAGTAATTGCGTAGGTAACACATATTTATTGGAGGACTATGTGGTTTATGTTTTTTGTTTTGTTTTTTTATCTCTTTCTCAGTTAGTTTTTAATGATAAACTGGTGGTTTACCACCAAAAGGCCATATTTTCAGACACCAATCCGCTATCTCTGTAAGTAGGTTTGTACAAACACTTACGCGTCAATGAAATTTTAAAAACTAGATGAGGTCGGTGTTTCCTATCTGACTGATTCTGATTTTGACTACTCTAGAAAGAGAGGCCGAAACAAACTCACAGAACACAGTCTCTTTTAAAGTCCAGGCAAAATCTTGGTCAGATTATGTGAAGGCCATGTTTTTGTGTCTGATATGGTTTTTTGAGGAGAAAAGGAGGAGAAAGAACCACACAGATTGAGTGGACCTGTCCAGTCAGTGCACGCATTTATCAGTTATCATGTAGCTCGACTCAGAACTTAAAGCGGAAGCACTATGGTAGCCTGCGAAAGGAGATGGGCCAAACATGCCCCTCGGAGTACAAACATAACTTTATTGCAGTTAATTTGAAAAAATACATAAAGAATTTTGAATAACTTTTTTAGCCTTATAGCAGAAGTGGAGAAATAATCATAATTAGGTACAAGTTTTCTGTTTGATTTTGTCTAAAATACCTTTTTAACGCTGTCATATAAAATTACCAAAACTTAGAACAGGGAAAAACTTAACACGTGATAATTACTTAACACGTAAGAAGAAAAAGCAAAAAGCATAGTAGGTATAAAAAAATAGTTTAACAAAACTAAAAAAAACACGCTTTAAAAACCAAATTAAAAAGTAGAAAATAATTTAGTTTTTTAAACTAAGTATTTTCAATTTTTGGTTCTACTATCTACAAAACCGTGATTCTTCAGTTTTTTTTCTTTTTTTAAATGATTGAATTGTCATCGGTCCTCGATAAGTCTACAAAATTTAAATGAAATTTAACCGTTTGAAGTGGGTCAAAATCAAGTTCAAAGGAGTTGGTTACAAACAAACAAACATGCTTAGGTACAAACATACAGGTGACGCTAATAAAAGCGTGTTAAATATACTCGTTAATTATTCTTCACCTAATTTTTTTTTCTTTATTGTTATTTGCAATCGGTCGCTAGCCCATAAGCCAATTTGTTGTGGGATCATATGGCTTTTCTAGTGGAGCGGTCAGCGCCGCCCCTACCAGTCAAATAAGGTGGCCCCTTCTAAGTCTCTTGACCACCGCAGACGGGTCCAACAAATCCGCTACTAGTGGATTTTGGTGTGAAGTTAATCGCTCTATGTATTGTAGACTTTCGTTTTAGAAACCCGGGCGTTTGTATGCCTAATTCAGCTCATTTATCAAAATACTTATAGCGTTAAACACATTTGGTTAAACAATGTTAATTATTATTGATTTAACGAAATCGGAAAAGGCATATAATTTAGCCTTTAGAATTTAACACGATTATCTGCCCGTCAGTAGGTACCTAGTCGGATAAAAAACACAAGATTACATCATCACAAGTAGGTATCCCACTATTTACATCTATGTACCAGGCTAGCAGAATGTACGAGGAGCTAGTTGAACAGACAATGAGTTCGTTAGGCGTGAGTACCCTCCTCTGGAGGGTGTCACTCCAAGTTTGTTGCGAAAACCACAACAAATACATTTTACTATCCTTTTAAAACATAACCTGCTTTATTAAGAGGAAATACAGTCTATTTTGGATTAAGATTTTGTTTTTCAACTGTGATTTTAACGTGTTTTGTACTTGGAGAAAAACTAAAGTGCTTCTCTAGATGAAAGTGCCTTCCATTTCCATCTATCTAGGTATATATACTTAGCTCTTTTTGACATGGACATCTTGAAAGTAAAAAGGAAGTATTATAGGCATCGGTATAAGTACCACATACCTTTATGCATGTTTGAGCGAGGAGGGGTGAGGAAGAGTCATAAGTACATACAGTAGGGACAAAAATGGTCGTATCATAATACACTGGTTATGCTGTGTTGGAAGGTAGTTGTAGAATACTTAGGCACAATTTTGAAAACTATCCCCCTTGGCATAGAGTTTAAATTAATTGTCTTTATCTTTTGACACCCTCTATACAGGGTGGTGGGACATCCAAGCGCAACCCGTTACCACAGATTCGGGGCATGATTCTGATTAATTTTGACAGCGAAAAATGTCTACTATAGGAGATCTAGATATTTCTTATCAGAAGGCTTAAAGTCACCCAAAGAGCAATGGAGAAGGCTATGCTCGGAGTTTCCCTACGTGATCAAATCAGGAATGAAGAGATCCGCAGGAGAACCAAGTCAACCGACATAGCCCGAGGAATTGCCAAACTGAAGTGGCAGTGGGCAGGGCACATTGTTCGCAGAACAGATGGCCGATGGGGCCGAAAGGTTCTGGAGTGGCGACCGCGTACCGGAAGACGTAGCGTGGGAAGGCCTCCCACAAGGTGAACCGATGACCTTGTGAAGGCTGCGGGAATCCGCTCCATGTGGGAAGCACAAGACCGGTCGAAGTGGAGGAGCCTGGGGAAGGCCTATGTCTAGCAGTGGACGTAAAGCTTAAAATAGTAATTTTTGGAAAATATAATAAATCTTCTTATTAATATGTAGATAGTTTTTGTCGGTAAACCCCCCCCCCCCAGTCTTTGGCTGCGACCGCGCCTGACAGAATGCGCATCGATGCATCTGCCACCCTGTTTTATATCTCAAGACGCCCATGAATAGGTACACTTTGTTTGCATAATTATAAGAAATGTAAATACCGAAAAAGTCTTCCATTTCTGTTGTTGTTCATACCAGGTCAACTCAATAGGATATTTTCCGACAGCTTAGGCAAAAAGCAGGCGGAAAATGTTAGTTTTAGTTCATGAAATAATAAAATAAATTTTAAAATTCAAATCAAGATTTCAGTTTTTTTAATGAAATAGTAGCTGCCATGTTATTACGTCTTACCGCTGTATAAACTAATCAACTGAACCACTTTTTAGTTTTATTATTTGGTAACCAAAGTTATTTTATATTGAAAGAATATCTTACATTCAGGAACAGCAAACCAACGATAAGTAGGAATCATAACTACTTATTTTCTTTTTTGATTAAAAACAATTATCATACAAAATATCAGAGCATTTGCTTACAAAGCAAACTGACGTCATACACACAGACCAAAATGGCGTCCACTGTGTCCAGCGTTTTCGTCTAATTATGCGCGAAATATGAAAATGTAAAATTTTAATGCATTTTTATAGCACTAATCGATTAAATAAAAAAATTGTGTTTTTTTGTAGTTCATTAGCATTTTAGAATCTAATTAAGACACTTTCCAGAAATGTGTGTAATAAATACCCTATTTATGTGAGAATATAAATAAAAAATATTGATTAATTGATTCATTGTTTCAGCAAAGTCATAAATTCGTCATTGGCAACAAACGTTCCTACTTCCTATACACTTAAACAATATTAAAATACGATACCTTTCTTCTTTATCTATAATGATTAATGATTCATTTGTCAAAATATTAATCATTTTTATTGTTTTAATTTACGATTCAATTAATGTAATATGATACCTATGTTTTGTGGGCGTTACAACTATGACACATACCTACAGATTATGTAGGTATTTTATCAGCCATTGTCTTTCTGCAGAACAAAGGCAGTGTTGCCAGCTCCAAAAGTTCCAATTATCGAGTTCCGACGTCAAAATTATCGTATTCTGGGTAAAATTATCGTACAAAAGCAAAAAAACCTAATTAATTCATTTCAATTGATAACAAACGACAATACTAGAGTCAAAGGAGGAGTATGTCCCAAGTTTCATCAACAGAGGCCCTAGTGTGAGTTTTATATAACCATCAACACCAAACGCAGTGAGTGCGTTCGGCGTTCCGATTGGCCTTGGATTGGTGACGGACCAATCGGAGCGCCAAACGCGCTCACTGCGTTTGGTGTAAATGGTTAAATGAAACTCACACTAGGGCCTCAGACCAAACCGTAAACGTGTTTTGTCGTAGTGTTTATTTAATATTTTTTACCGTAAAATTTGATAAGTCTTAAACAAACATCGCTTAAATTTTTCACCTAGAAGCCATTTAACGTTTTGTTTACGGCTTTGCGCTTATTGCGGATGGAAACTTACGAATATTTTCAGAATTGTGCGATAATGAATGTAAGGGAAAGAGAGAGAGACATTTACTTGTTGATGCTGTCATCTTCACATTTGCCATTGTGATTTTGTTGTTTTTTTTGCGTTTTTTTTTCTGACAACTACGGTTTGTTGGAACCTATAAGCACATAATTATTGTACATTAGACATTCATGATTCGTATATCGTCATAATTATCGTACGGGTTGGCAACACTGAACAAAGGCCTCTTCTCTTACAAAGAAGAGATGAGCATCGATCACGTAGCTACTAAATACGATATTTTATTTGATGGATCACCATCGGCATGTTTTCTGGGAAGAGAGATTATGGAGGAGATTGCAGTGGTGGCCCAGTGGTAACGGCCGCGACTTACGAGTTGTAGGTCGTAGGTTCGAATCCAGACAGAGACAGACAGGGCTTTGCGTTGTGTAAATTATTTAATCACCACTGCTCTCAAAATGGCGAAGGAAAATATCGTGAGGTAACCGGCATGGCGATGTCAACATGAATGACATAGCCAATATCTGGATTTTAAATAGGTGTGTCCGTGGAGTTACTTACTCGTTCTTCTCCACAGGAACTTACTACGCTTTGGAATAAGTAATCATTATCTTTCTAACTGACTCCTTGATAATTCAAAAGTGCCTGTAATTGGTTCATTTAAAATTTATTTTAAATGAACCAATTGCACTTTGTAAATGCTTTGAGTTTGTGTCCCTGCCACCCTGCATAGATGTCTTAACATTTTTGGCATGTCGAAGAAACCGACCTTCGACATACACTATTTCTACTTAAAGTAAAGTTCATAACAATAATTATACAACTGCAGACGTCGATATAAATTGTTGATATAATTGTTAATTGTTTTAAACACACGCACATACGTACGCTATCGCTATAACCGCTTGACTAAAAGGAAAAATAACTTGTGATGACGTCATGATATGAGTAATAATTATGTACTAGTGGTCGACCAGTAACCATAATTCATTTAAAACTGAATGTACCTATGTCTAATACACCTTCTTAACATAGTACCTTCCTATAAAATACCTGTACCTGTACCTACATATCTAATGCGGTTTTCATCAATAGACACGAGTGATTCTAGAGGAAAGTTTATAATTTATAACTAATACACCAACTTCCACGCAGGCGAAGCCGCCAACAAAAGCTAGTTAATATATAAAAAAAAAAACTTTCTGCACTCGCTTCTCATGTACCTAAACTTCAACTGTGCCACATTTCATACTCCTCGTTCCACGTAATTTTCGTGAGAAGGCGTACAAAGGTTTTGCTTCACGAAAATATTTAGATGATTTAGTTCATTTTAAGATTTAGGATCAAGTTCACCACACAGACCAGTGTAAGACTAAACACCGACAGACGTTACGCCGACAGACGTTACGCCAACAGACGTTACGCCGACAGACGTTACGCCGACAGACTGTACACCGACAAGACTTTACTTCGACAGGACTCTTCGCCGACAGGACAGGACAGGGCTCATCGGGTAGGTAATGGGTTAGGTTAGGTTAGAATTGCGACCAACTGCGCGCGAACCGAGCGAGTGAAGCGAGCGGTCCCGCGGCAGCGGCCGGCGAGCCCTACTTCCATGTCAGTGGCAGTTACTTGACTATTTAGTAATAGCGCAAGGATGAGCCTTGTGTCCTGTCGGCGCAGTGTCCTGTCGGCGAAGAGTCCCGTCGAAGTAAAGTCTTGTCGGTGTTCAGTCTGTCGGCGTAGTGTCTGTCGGCGTTTAGTCGTACACTCCTCTGTTACCCAGTTATTAAAAGGACGGCCGCCTAAGCAATAAAGTTATGAAAAAAGGTCACTGCTAATACATGCAATAAAGTGCAGAAAATTCAAAACGTTGCAATTGCCTAATACCTTTACTGGAGTTGTCGATTCGACTACAAATAAATTAACGTCTTGCGAGTCGCCTGTACAGAATAAGTTTTTATCCAATGCGCAAACTGTAACCATGAATTCATGAGTGCCCCAGCGCAGAAATTTTACGTCGGTTTTACAAAAAAAGAATCAGCTACTTATTTCATAGAAAAGTGCAATACCCACGCGGTCAAAATGTATGGAACAGCTGTTTTTTTTTGTGTTACCGACGAAAAATTCTGCGCTGGGGCACCCCCCAGCACAGAAATTTTTCGAATGATTATGCTGGATTCGTGGTTACAGTGTGCGCACTGGTTAAAAACTTAGGTATCCTGTAGAAAATAATCCGATCCTAATAGTAATTATATAAACGTGATAATTTGTATGTTTGGATATTTCGATATTTGTATGTTTGTTACTCAATCATGCAACAATGGCTGAACGGGTTTGAATGAAATTTGGCACACAGATAGATTATAACCTAGATTAACACATAGGATACTTTTTATCTCGGTAATACGTTCCCGTGGGATAACTTTCGATCTTCACGCGGGCGAAACCGCTGGCAAAAGCTAGCATTATTTAAAACAGTAAATTCGTGTGAATCGGCTAATAAGCCATAGGAAGTGGGTAAAATAAAACTGCGTTGTATTAGACTTTAGTAGTTATAATTAATTACTGATACGTAATTATTTGTCTACTGTACCCACAGTTAATACCTACTTAATAAAATACAAACTCGCTTTTCGTATCCGTCCGTGTTTCCACTTCAATCTTTTAATACTACGCAATGGAATTTGTTGCGCTTTTCAACATCAATTCGAACTTTTATTCCGAAAGGTTTGTTCAAAATACATTAATATTTAACTTAGAAATAATCGATAATAACAATAAAACATTCCATCATAGACCTTAACAGTCACTTTCCATCAGGCGTGATCGAGGTCAAGAGCCTACTCAGCAATTTAAAAACAACATTTAAAAAAATTTGCACAGAAATTTTGCAGCATTGCACCCGTGCAGGGGCGGCTCTCTAGTTTGTACATAATTAATAAAAAACTGTAATACAAATAAGAAACTGTAATACAAAGAAGAAACCATAAGCTTAAATCTAATATGAGTTACAATCAAAATTATCAACAAAATGATTCCAATGCCTATGAAACTCACGAATTGCCCGCATTTTATTATCTGGTTCCAGAGCGCTATATTTTAAAGAGTTAAGAGCTAAAGTTTTTAACAACCGCAAGTCTGATACCCTACTCGCGACCGCTACAAAAGCCACATAAAAGTCATCAGACAGTGGATCAGCCTCCCAGGCACCAGGGTCATCGCTTGACAGCACTACAGGCAGGTCCAAACTCAAGAATATATTCAAAGGATGATTTCTCACATCCCTGACCAAAGACAACACAGTGTTTGATACCACATTCACTTCTAAACCTATGTCCTTGTTTATCACTTCTTTTATCAGCACTGGGTGTTTTGCAAGCGCATACGCATGACCGATTCGTTTAGCTCCCAACAGTACAGCATCAACTAAATTCTCATCAGTCAGTGTTCCGTACCAATTTGTTTCGCCAGCGTGGAAGAAGAAATTAAGATCCTTGGCTTCTAGTAGCTGTGGAACGAATTCTATTAATGGATTCCCTGAATCTTCTTGTCCCACTAAATCAAACCCTGCGAAGAGATCGGGCATATCTCTCTTGATATGTCTCGCTGTGCGTATGTATTGGTTGAGCATATCTCTATCCACCTTCCTAGATGGAGCAAATATAAGTTTAGCACCCACGAAATCCGGGTGATCTTTCACGAATCTGTTTATAGTTTTCTTGTAAGATTTTGCTGTTATTAGCTTATCATACACGGTGCCGTCTAACTCATAAAGGTTGGGCAATATGCTCCTGACTTCCACGTACATAACATTGTCTTCTCTGAAGAATGTGAGGGCGTCGTAGAAGTACTGTTCCCAATTTGGTCTGTAAGTCAGTAGTCCGTTCACAGAGTTGAAATATTGCATAAATGTTGTCCAAGTTTCTTTGATGGTAGGGTAAACCACGTCAGGGTTATCACAAACCAGGGTGAAATGTTTCCGTAGATCTGCATCGAATTGGGTAACCTTAGGAGCAGCACCCCTAGCTTCACTCATGAGTTGCCACGGGACATCACACGTCATGTTAGGAACGTTGTTAGAAAACCTGAACGTGACAGGCGTCCCAAAACAAACATAAAGATGGTCCATGTAGGTGATGTTCAGCAGATAATCAGGTCCGATGATCGCCATGTCGTGGATATGAAGCAGGGCTCCTTTGGGCATGCTCTTGATTATCTTGTAAACCTTGGACTTCTGGATCTGGTTCTTGAAAGAGAAGAAGTGATGCGACAGATTGTAGTGATCCGGGTGGTTAAATCCATAGTCAATCTCGTTGAACTTATGCTGCATCAAACAATTGTTTACAACATTTTCTTTATCATTGAGCGTCAAATTCCCTCCAAGAGCCGACCGTAATTCAAGTTCAATTAACTGGCTTCTTTTCTCGCTGTAATTTTCGTCACATTTTGCGTAAACAAACAGTAATGTAAAAATTAAATGCCACATCGTATCGTACGTTCGCCGTGGTTAGGCGTCAAATCGCTACTGTGGAGCCAGCCAAAGGAGCGTCGACCTATGACATAGCGATAAGCCGGGCACGGTTGTGTTAACAATAGCATAATAATTGAGACCAATTTATTGCATTGTACCTACTACGTGAGAAGCAGAGTGTTATTGCAGCTGGTCGGATGAATGTAGTTAGGCTTATTGTCAAGGACAAATAAATTCATAGATATCTGTGTCTGTCATTAGCAGACGCCACTCGCGAGATATGTAACTGAAACTCGTTTTATTCGGTGTAATCGGAACTAATATTTTGCCTACATATAAAGAGAAGAGATTTGTTGGATTTTTTTAAATTGTTTGTTTGTTTGTTTCTGTCTTTCATCCTACCCAGGGTAGGTATGCGCCAGCCCTAACAGCATCCTGAATGCAGCCCGAACAGCACCCTGAATGCTATGGCAGATAGATCGGACAGCCCCATACTTACTGGGAGTCGGTAATGGGTCATTGGATTCGCCTGTCTGCCACTGTGGCTTGGTAATAAATATTGTGTTGATTATCTGGTAGATGTAAGTACTGATACATCCTAATTTCTAAGTCATTTGAATACTAACCAAATGGATGTTATGGACTTTTATGGTTCTAACATAAAAAGTTTTTATTTTTCAAACGGCTTATTGGTTTTCTTTCTGACTTCGTCCGCGCGGTATAGTTTTTTTACTATTGTTTATTTAACAATAAAAACAAATAAAATTTCTAAAATAAAAGTAGCCTAAGTTACTCCTTATTACATCAGCTACCTGCCAGTGAAAGTCCCGTCAAAAACGGTCCAGCCATTTCGGAGATTAGCGTGAACAAACAAACAGACAGATGGACAAAAATTGTTATATTGTATATGTACCGTATATATATTCATATGCACGTAGCAAAAAGCGGTTATTTTAATATTACAAACAGACACTCCAATTTTAGTTATATGTATAGAGTTTAGATTTGACACATGAGTAGACCATAGCCTGGATTAGGAAAGGATACCTCGAGAATTATGCGGGTGAAACCGCAGGGCACAGCTAGTTAGATATAATTATTAATTACAATTATTAGTTTACACATGGTGCGAGTATTATAGACAATTTTTGATTAGGCCTGTTTCAGCACAACCTGATAGCAATAAAACACAATCAGGAGGATTACCAAATCCGACAAATAATACCAGAAACAGAGACTAGACGCCCCCAGGAATTATTCTAAAAATTATACACCGTGACATTTTAGTCGTCTTACAAAGGTGGTCTACTCAATGTATCCGTCAGAAAATACCTTTAGGCGCGATTAAAACATTTTTACCATTAGTTAACATAATAGGTACAAAGAAAAATAAATACAGCTTTAGAATTATGAAACACCATCCTTGATAATAATGTTTACATATCAAACGGTAGAAGATATCTACCTACCTACCATTACATTCCATCATTAACTCCATCTCCATAACAGGGTGTTTCAAACTACGTCATGCGTCTTAGTGAATTATAGTCATTGGATACATGAAGTCGGCTGCCGTTGTAAGACGACTAAAATGTCACGGTGTATAACAGCCATTCATTTCATATTTCATTGAAATCTGGCTGCTTATTAGTATGTTTTGAATTGTGCTTCTCAATTCTTTCACTATGTACCAACATGAGAAGTGACATTTTCAGTAATCACTATCACTACATAGTATAAAACAAAGTCGCTTTCTCTGTCCCTATATCCCTATGTATGCTTAAATCTTTAAAACTACGCAACGGATTTTGATGCGGGTTTTTTTAATAGATAGAGTGGTTCAAGAGGAAGATTTATATGTATAATACACCGACCTCCACGCGGGCGAAGCCGCTGGCAAAAGCTAGTTCACAATAAACGGTATGCGCTCTTTAAAAATAATGCTCTCAATCAGAAAATTTACGACCCAGATGGTGGTATATCTATGGTAAATATCATCATCTGCCTAATCTTTCGCCAACTATGTTAGGGTCGGCTTCCAGTCTAACCGGATGCAGCTGAATACCAGCATTTTACATTTAACGACTGCCTATCTGACCTCCACAATCTAGTTACTGGGTTAAAGGATGCCCTTTGGTAAGACTGGTTGTCAGACTTTCGGGCAAGGAACATACACTCACCTACTGGTTTCTGACGACTCGTAAAGAACTTTCATGGCAAATATCTATGGTAAAAAGTCGAATTGATAACTACATTAGCTTTAAGAAGGTTCACAATAAGATTCATAAAAGCTTACGCTATACCGTATTTTCACTTTGGAACGTATTTTCATCGGTACCTATCTAAATTGTCAAAGGTTTGTAGAAGAATAGTAAAACGCCAGCTTAAAAAAGGTTGCATTGAAATATTAAAACTTTTAACTTTATTCCTAGAACCTAAAAAAAAATTAACTACTTACTTTATGTTCAAAGCCAACTACTCTTTTAATCCACGAAAGACACTAGACATCACTTTCAAATATTCCTAAAACGTCTAACATCTAACAAGTTCCCGCAATTAGAAGATTAAAGGGATAGGTGACGCGGTCCCCGTCTCAACATGTCGAGGCCGCCATGTTTTTTTGCAACTGCAGGGCGGTACTACAAAGTGCCACTTAATCCATACAACCCTTTCGCTGGGAAATCAGTAGGCGAGCAATGGCGGCCTTTAGCATTTCTTTTTTTCCCTCCACTTTGAAAGCGAACCCCTGTTTGCGATACCGATTTCTGTAATGTATATCTGAGTTTTAGGGATTTTTTTTCTGTTCTTTCTTTATGAATAACGTCTCGTGTATGTTTTTAAATAATTGCGAGAGGGTCTGTGAGAAATTTAGCTTAGACTCCTCTGCTCTTTTAGTTTTTAAGGCGTTTTTTCGTGCGTGTGGGTTCTTTAAATAGAGATTGGGAATTTTGAGTTCATAAAGTGAAGTATTTACGATTAATAAATAGTTGGAAACTCTTTACGTAATAAAATAAGCTTGTTTTATATTATGTTGTGTATCAGCTATATCTTCTGTGGAACATTGACGTCCCTTTCTGCTAACTTAGTTTAAATATCGTGCTTTAGAAGTGAAAACGGTGTGAATGAGGTGTGAGGATAATCATCAAAGTACCATGAGATTAAATGACACTTAACTTCAGGAAATTCAAAGAAAGTTAAGGTAAGGTTAAGTAAGTGTCGCTATCATGTCTGCGAGGATTTCATCACAATAAAACGGTGAGTACTACCTACTTAAGTAGACCTCAAAACCGTATCTTGAAGCCACGCCACATATCGACCTAGGCCTGAATTCACTATGACCACTTAACGATTCCTTACTCGAAGCCACGTCAATCGCACACGAAATCTGTTAATATCGTATTAATAATAACGACAAATTGTTTTGGAACATACAGAATATGACATTTCGATTCCTTACCGTTACAGTGGTTAAAAAAAAACACGATATTGACGTAGTTTGAACGTAGTAGATTCCGCGGGGAATCATTATAACCATACAGAGTTAGGGCCCTAATCGTAATGAATTAGTATAATTTTAACCCCCTGTTCATCTCTCATCATCATCTGCCTAATCTTTTCCCAACTATGTTGGGGTTGGCTTCCAGTCTAACCGGATGCAGCTGAATACCGGTATTTTACATGGAGCGACTACCTATATATACGATACCCGTTGGTAAGACTGGTTGTCAGACTTTCGGGCTTCTGACGACCCGTAACGACTGTCAAAGATCCACGAATGACAGTCGGGACCAACGGCTTAACGTGCTTTACGGAGCACAGAGGGGTCTTGGTATGTTGGAACAACTTTGGCAAGCGTAGCTTAACCTGATCGATCGACCTTTGCGGCTGTTTGCCCCTCTAAGCTACAAGCCCTCTTTCGATCACCGCTCTTGAAGTAAAGTCTTAATAATGCACCTATGCTATTTCGACCTCCTCCATAATATTCTTTGAAAAAAAAAAATGTATCATCTGTTCTGAAAGGGTTCCCCAAATGTCACGTATTGACAAATTGTGTACAAGTGAGCGTTGTGTTATTTACTTTGAATTCAAAATAACGTATTATTTAGACAAAATATTTACCAGTGAACTCATACAATCATACAATTTTCTTATACTTCACATTGTTTATTATGTTTGCAATTGCCACAAAATCATAAAACAGTGGGACAAATTGGATTACACAGATGCGAAATGCGATAAGGATTGGGCATCAGCAAGCCTCTTTATGCTGAGTTAATAGGTTTTTTAGAAGGATTTGTCTTTTGAAATTTAGATTATACAAGATAAGTTTTTATCCAGTGCGCAAAATGTACCCATGAATTCAGCATATCATTCTATACCCGGTTTAGTTCGTTAGTCCGGTTAGGTTTTACAAAAAAAAATCAGCTGTTTCATAAAAAAGTGCAATACGTACGCGGTCAAAATGTATGAAACAGCTGATTTTTTAAAATATTACCGACGAAAAATTTCTGCGCTGGGGTCTAGAATGATATGCTGATGAGCTGTTATAATGATATGATAATAATACTGATGAGTGTGGGACCCTGGGTTTAGTCACCAGGCCGGGCCAAATTATATTGGGTTTTTCTAAAGTAGCAGCCCGGAGTCTGCATTTGTGCCCGATTGATGGCATTAGGCTCGCCCACCATTACTTGGGACTTAAACATAACTGGCGAAATGAGGATTATTACAAAATCAAAATCAAATCAAATCAAAATATTTTATTTCACATAAACCTGCAAGGGCACTTATGAAACGTCAGAAGCTAGGTGCACGGTTCCAATTTGTCGCTTCCTATGGAGAAGAGCCGACAAGAAACTCCACGGTTACCTCTTTTAAAAATAATTGGATTTTATAATGTTTTCAAATTACAGTGATATTAGGTATGGGAGGACAGTGCAGGCCTGTCAATAAGTACCAGGTACTTAGAGGAATGAAAATAAAGAATAGAAACTGTAGGCCTACAACGTTCTCTCATTCACATTATGTAAAAGAATCTACATAAGTAAAATGTAATGTAACCAAGTGATATGATTTCCATGAGAATCACTAATTACATTACACATCCGAATATCCCTACGAGAAAAACAGGCGTGGTTTTAATAATATGTACCTGACTAAAATCTATCAGAAAACTAAGCTTTCAAAGTGTGTCTAGAAAAATAAACAATCAGCCTATAATATTCTATATTGCTGAGACACAGGCCTTCTCTCAACAAGAAGGAGTGGGCCGTGATCCACCACGTGGTTGGTAGATGTCACATGTCTTCGAATTTTTGGTTCTAGTACATGCCTCCTCCTCACGATGTTTTCATTCACCGTTTTGACAGCAGTGGTGATAAAATAATTTACACGAAGTAAAGCGTGACTGGGTTTAAACCGTCGCGACTACTGTAACAATAACTGATGTTAAATGACTGTAAGTACTTATTATAAACTAATCATATCTAAGACTAGCTTCTACACGCAACTTACGTCCGTGTGGGGGTCAGCTTAGTACTTAATCTACATATATATATGTAGATTAAGTATTTATTATTAGCTTATATATATACAGGCAACTGTGGCATCGTTACTTTCCATGAGCAACCTTACCAAAAAGAACTGTGCTAATATTTATTTCGATAACTAAAAATCTGTTGCCGCTATTTAATATCGAAGTGATACAAAAGTAGAATAATCTACTAATTGTAACAAATTTTTAGTAATCGAGAGATATTTTAATTCAGTTCCCATTGGTAAAGTTGCTCATGGAAGGTAAAGATGCCACAGTTGACGGTACTAATAATAAACCTGAAGAGTTTGTTTGTTTGTTTGCTTGAACGCGCTAATCTCAGGAATTACTGGTTCGAATGGGAATATTCTTTTAGTGTTGGATAGCCCATTTATCGAGGAAGGCTATAGCTATATTCCATTCGCGCCTCAAAGAGATGTCAGCATCAACTGGTGAGGTCCGCAAAGGCCGATATATGCCTGCCAGGGGTGCGGGTTGTTTGAAAGAGATACCGTGGACCCTGGCTCACAAGCAACTTCAGGGAACACGGGTGGGTTTTAGTCAGTAAAAGTCTGACACGCCCTCCTGCTCCACCCAGAGCGGGAGAAGTTATTTGATGATTTTCCACCTAAAAACAACCCGCACTGGGCTCGCGTGGTGGATTATGGCCCACTCCCTCTCACCTAGAGGAGGCCCGAGTCCCAGCAGTGGGAACATTATAGGCTAATTATGTAAAGTTCCGGGCAACTACGTTACCTAAGTACTATAAATGCCCCCTAAAATCCTACCTTACGTCCAAGCTGAACACCTGGCTACGTGGGGGGCGGACACGCGTACTGTACAACTGTACAAAAACTTGTGCGGCTAACAAGGAAAGGTAACCCCTTTATGGAGTTTTGAGAAAAACCTCAACAAAAAGACAGTGTCCGTATCCAATTGCAGATACTGTTTAAAAATAAAACACAAACATTTACTTAATCTACAACAAAACAAAACCCAAAAAGCGAAACAAAAAACAAAGCAAAAAAAAAGTAGGGGAGAGCGGGGCTGGTAGTTCCCGGGGTAAGTTGTTCCGGCAGCAATAACTTTGTAAGGAAAAGAGATAGCAATACATGTGAAATGCACCGTTAAAGCGTCAGGTGACGCGCCACGCTGGCAGCCATTTTAGTTACTCCGGCGACGGCGGTTGAGTGGCTGTGTGCACATAGCTGTCAAAACATTACGTAAGTACATTTTTTCGTGTTTTAACAATTTGGTCTATCTCTGATTAATATCGACCGATTCATGCGTAACTTTCCTAAATTGTAGTGACATTAGTAAGGTATCTTATAGCTTACGTATTTTTTAAATTGATTATATTAGTCTGCTAATATGTCAGTCTTCATAAATAAACGTAATTTGGGGCTATAAGTTCCTTCCTGAGGGGGCTGGCTGTTCCCCGGAACAACTTACCCCAATTGACCTTTAATCGTAACTAAAATTCTTATGACCATTTTTCTTTTCTTTATAGGATGCGAAACTACAAACGTAAGACAGAGAGAGGTAAAACCTCCGAAACATTGTTGCGTCAAGCTGCAAATGCTGTCATCAAGGAGGGAAACCTATTAAAACTGTGGCAAGAGAACTTGAAATTTGCCACATGACGTTACATCGATTTGTTACAAAATTAAGAGCTGGCAGGGTTCCTGCCATAGGTTATAAACCCAGGCTAGCGTTTACCTTGGAACAAGAAAAAGAGTTAGCGAACTACATTTTAAAGTGTTCCTCAATATACTTCGGTCTTCTGCCCGGAGAGGTGCGTAAACTCGCGTATGAATGTGCAGTAAAATTTTCTTTAGAAAACATTCCCCCCTCGTGGCACAAGAATCGAGAAACTGGAGCTGACTGGTTCACTGGATTTATGAAGAGGAACCCGGTTTTATCGATAAGAACCCCAGAAGCAACTAGTGTGGGACGTGCATCTGCATTTAACAGACATAATGTAAATGAATTTTTCACTAAGCTCGGTGAAATTCTATTAAAACATAAATTGACACCATCAAGAATTTGGAACCTGGACTAGACTGGAGTAACGACTGTGTTGAAGCCAAAAAAGGTTGTGGCCCGAAAAGGTACAAAACAGGTCGGTGCTATACTGTCTGCTGAGCGCGGCACTTTGGTGACTGTGGAGCTAGCAGCCAGTGCCGCAGGAAACACCATACCGCCAATGTTTGTGTTTCCACGTTTAAAGTATAAAGACCTGTTTTTACGGGATGGCCCTCCTGAGTCCGTTGGAGCGGGGAATAGCTCAGGATGGATGACTGCCATTGAATTCCTCACTTATATGGACCATTTCATAAAATTTATTAAGCCTACCCCAGAAGAACCGGTGTTGCTATTATTAGACAATCACTCATCACACATTGACATTAACGTAGTTGAAAAAGCTAAAGCCAACTCCATCATCATGTTGTCATTTCCCTCTCACTGCACCCACATGCTGCAACCTCTGGATGTTGGCATCAACGGGCCTTTTAAAACATACTGTGCCAAAGCTCAAGATAACTGGCTCCGTAACAACCCGGGCAAAACTATGTCAATCTACGAAGTTCCTGGAATTGTAAAAACAGCATGGCCTTTAGCGTCAACCCCTACAAATATTATAAACGCATTCAAAAAGACTGGAATATGCCCTTATAACCCCGATGTTTTTACAGACGAAGATTTTGCTCCATCTTTCGGGACAGATCGACAATTGTCAGAAGCTACTTCATCTCAAGCAGTGTCAAATGAAGAATCCTCCCAGCCTTCTAGCAGCTCAATTTCGGCACAATATGATAACTAGCCAGGACCATATCACATTCAAATATTAGTTCAGAATGATGTGCAGCCGGAGCCTTTGACGACTTTAATATCAGTGCAGAATGATGAACAACCTCAGCTTTCGAAAACAAATCAGAGTGGTGTCTATCAGACTGACTCATTGACACTGAATACTGACCAAGAACTTCAAATAACGGTAGCAAAGACAAACGCTACAGCTGTATTTAGTCCTGAAATTGTGAAACCTTTACCAAAGGCACCACCAAGATTGCAGACATCTGCAAAACGACGTATAAGAAAAACGGCTATTTTAACTGATACACCAGAAAAAAATACGTTGGCTGAAGAACAGGCAAAGAAGAAGACAAAAATGAATTTAGACATTGCAAAGAAGGGAAAAGGGAAAAATAACGATAACAGTAAAGGAAAAGGTAAAGGCAAAGGGAAAGGGAAAGAAAAATCTCAAGAAAAAGCTAAACGAAGAGTATTACAAGAAAGCGAGAGTGACAGCGATAACGATCTGGACTGGTACTGCATAATTTGTTGTGATTCTTATTCAAATTCTCGTCCAAGAGAACAGTGGATAGAATGTACTATCTGTAAAAATTGGGCTCATACCAAATGTTTAGATAAAGGTGATGAAGTCACTTATGTGTGTCCCAACTGTGAGTCAGATGAAGAAATGGGTGATGAATAAGATTACTGATAAATAAGAACGGAGGTTACCAAAGTTAATTACGCCTGATTAATGAAAGACTGATGACTGATCTTAATTATAATATAAATAAATAAAAATAAGTTTATCTGGAGGTTCCCAGCTATGAGTCAGATGAAGAAATGAGTGATGAATAAGATTGATGATAAATAAGAACGGAGATTGCCAAAGATAATTACGCCTGATTAAAGTAAGACTGATGACTAATCTTAATTATAATTTAACTAAATAAAAAAAGTTTATCTGGACTGCTATTATTTTGTAGGCAATTTAGAAAAAAGTTTAATTGTGCATAGAATAAACATTACTTGCATACATTTATAGAAATAGTTGTTTTATTTAAGAAAACCTATGTTATTCTGACAATATAAATTGTGATAATCGAAGCGGAACAATTTGCCTCGAAGGTGGAACAACTCGCCCCAAAGCGGGGCTGAATGTTCCGATCCGAAATTTGACAAACATTTGCTTCTGTAAAAAAATTATATAGATATTAGTAGAAGTTCCTTTAATATTACAAAAAAACGATAAACATCCTTTCAATGTTTGCACATTTTGACATTAAAACCCGTCATTTTCATAATAAAATTTCATGTTATTTGAAAATCGGAACTTCCAACCCCGCTCTCCCCTACTATAAATAGGTAGGTGTTCTATTCCTCATGAAACTATCTTCATTTCTACCTATCATAAAGGATAAACAATTTATCACAGTTTTCTATAGATTCAGTTTACTTATCTTTATCTACTTTATCTTTGCCTTATCGGTAATTTCTATCACGTTCTAGATTTCGACGGTCAGACATATTTCTGATAAGGCAAATCTCGAGTGTACTATGGAAAATAAATTCTTGTTGTTCGTCTATTCGTCGTCGATTTTATTAATGAAGTATAATTATTCCGACTTTTACGGCAGACTTACCAGTTGTATTCGAATCGAGCCCAGACAGATACTTTTCTTTTTTTTTTTCTGTTAATAATTTAATCACCAATACGCTCAAAACGGTGAAGGAGAACATCTTGAGGAAATTGACATGTCCTAGAAATTCAAAGACATGTGGCATACCAACCCGCACTGGGGTGGCCCACAAAGAGGAAGCCTAGCCCAACAGACATTATTGGCTGAGAAAGCTTTTCCGACAAATTTTACGGACCGAATGAGAGTTTAAGATACTGTGGTCCAACTGTGGACAAAGAGACCACTTACATACATAGATACTATTACATAATTATATCAAGTTAACCTTGTTCCAATATTTAGCCTAATCTTCTTGTTAATATTCAAGCAATTCGTGCTTGAATTAGCCTTTATCTCAGCAGTCTACATGCACAATTTAGCACGAAATTAAGATTTTCCTATACTTAAAGCCAGCTCATTGCTGATTGTGCCAGTAAGTTCGACTTTTTTAACAGACAGTCGTTACGTGTCGTCAGAAGTCCAAAGTCTGACAACTAGTCTAAGCCAAGGGGTATCGTATTACCCGGTAACTGGGTTGTGGAGGTCAGATAGGCAGTCGCTCCATGTAAAATACTGGTATTCAGCTGCATCCGGTTAGACTGGAAGCCGACCCCAACATTGTTGGGAAAAGGCTAGGCAGGTGATGAAGTTTGAATTTTTAAAATATCCTACTACCAACTTTGTTGAACTTAGTTATTTTGAAAATTCGTGTATTACGAGATAGACAATAGGTCTTAATGTTTATGTGTGAATACGATAAGACAGGCGCTAAATGGCGGTCTTCCGACACGGCACGGGATTTTTAGATGATAAATCACATTATCCGTTATCCGTGTGGTGCCGGACGTAAAAGAATAGCACCATCCCATTTCTTCCCGTGGGTGCCGTAGAAAGCGACTAACGGACTTACTAGAGAATGGGCAGCAGCGTTCTCTATGCATTTGACCACCATACTGCGATCGCCAACTCAAAGGGGGGAAGCTTATGTCCAGCAAAGTACGTCTTTCGGCTGATATGATGAAATCACATTACCTTCCTACATACCCTTCGCTCTGCCGTAGGTATAGACTGCAGAGTTGCTCTCTTTGAGCACCGGGCCACCAGCCACCAGGCCACCAGCTTACCATAGAAAGCTGAAGTTGTAAAGGAATACATCGTGAGGTAACCAGCATGTCCTACGGCCAAAAATACAAAGACATGCGTCGTAAACCTTCTCTCAAAGAAAAGGCTAGAGTACGAAACTCCGAACAGATGGAATGTTGACCTCCATGACAAAATTAAGTTTTATTCTTAATAATAGGTACACAAGCGTCCACAGCTGCGGCGGCGATCTCTCGCGTCCGACCCTGGTCCAGGCCATGGTACGGACCGGGAGTGCATGGCTAGCAGTCGCCTCCTTCAGCGAAGCAGTTATGCTCGCAAAGAGGCAGGCGGCGCACGTGAGGGAGATGCAGTACATGCGCCCTCACAGCCGTGGCCTTCGCAGGAGACGCCCTGGGCGTCGGGAATCCCAGGCTGATTCCCGGCCACCGTAGACACGGGCTTGCGGACGGCGAGTAATGGGTAGCTCGCTGTCCGGTAAGGACCAAGCCCGGGTCGACGGCGCGTTGTGTTTCACGCGCGCCTCAAAGAGATGTCAGCAGCAACTGACGGGGCCCGCAAGGGCCCACACGCGTCCACAGCTGAACATATCTTAGGGTACTGCCAAATGCGTGCACTGACTGGACAGGTCCACTCAACGTGTGTGGTTCTTTGCTCAAAAGACCATTACAGACACCAATCTACATTGCTTTCACATGATCTGAACAAGATTATGAGTGGACTTCAAAAGAGACTGTGACCTCTGCGTTTGTTTTGGCCGTTCTTCTCAAAGTAGTCGGATAGAAACCACCTAACTCATCTAGTTATAAACCATAATTTACTTTTGACATGTAAAAGTGGCTGCTACAAACATTGAAATACAAAAAAACCCTCACAATCAGCGTCTGAAAAACGCATAAATAGGGCGCAATGTGCGCTGGTGTCAAATAGTATCGTCAGTCATCTATCAGTCCGTGTCAGTGTTTTTGGACATTGCTTTGTACAAACCACTTTAAGTCATGCGTGTAAGGTTGAATTCGCAAGAAAAAAGTGGTTTATCATAGCTGACGTATAATTAGAGACAGTTTTGAGTGTTACTTTTGTTCAAGACTGCATCTTGGGTTTTTTCTATATCAATGGCTGCAAGCCTAATTGTAGAAATAAAATTATTTAAGTACATAAACAATTACCTACAACAATGTAAATAACACAACGACTTGAGTGTACATACAGAAATAAAAAAAAAACATAGTATAATTTATAAATGGACGGTATTCTGAAAAAACAAAACGTTTTGATAAAACTGCACGTAATATAGAAATGTACTCATTAGTTCTGTGTTAGTGGCTGTGAATACTAACGGATTCGACACATTGGAAAATTGCTAGAAATAAAAGGTAGATAAATCTGTTCTATATTTATATTGTTATTTCTAATAATAAATGTAGTAATTCTGTCTCGTTGGTTTAGTGGTCGCAGAGCATGAGGTCCTGGGTTCGATTCCCAGATGGGGCAAAGTGTTTTTGGGCTTTTCTATCTAGAATTTCTGAGTCTGGATTTGTGCCTGGCGAAATGTGGGTGCACTTATAGGTCTGCACAACCCTTCAGGAAAACGAGGCGTGATGTTATGTCATGTAAATGTTGTAATAATGGTGTTGGGTTTGCAGAAGAAGCCTGAAAGTAGAATAAATGCTGTGAAATGTGTTCCTTGCGTCAAAGAGATGTCAGCACCAACTGGTGGGGGGTCCGCAAGGGCCGCTGCCTGCCAGGGGTGCGGGTTGTTTGAAAGAGATACCGTCGCCCCTGGCACACAGGCAACTGAAAGAACACGGGTGGGTTTTAGTCAGTAAAAATCTGACACATCCTCCCGTCCACCCAGAGCGGGATAAACGCCGGGAGGGGACGTCCTAGGCAGACATGTAGTGACCTTATTTTATTTTGTAATGTTCTTCGGAAAGGTGACCAGAGCTTCAATTCTTGTAATTTCAAGAACGTTCACAGTCAGATCTCAGTCTCAATCTGTCAAAAATATATCGAGTTTCCATACATTATTGACAAGTTTTTGATATTTGATTGTCGTAGCGATGAGACTGCGACTAAATTGTAACGTTTTTAATGACGAGAATTGACCTTAACGAGGGCGAGTTTCTTTTAACCGTCTCGATCTAACGCATCGAGCGCGTTCGGCGCTCCCTTTGGCCCTGGGTGGGTGGCGGACCAATCGGAGCGCCGAACGCGCTCGATGCGTTTGATCGAGACGGTTAAATGAAACTCACACTAACGCCACAGATACGTATGAACGTAAACGAGGCTAAAGGAGTATGTAAGGGTCGTCGTATTTAATGTCGCATGTAGTTTCTGCTTGCCCCCATGGGACGTGAGTATTTGTATGTATTTTAATGAACACAATACACCGTGACATTTTAGTCGTCTATATCTTCTACCGTTTGATACGTAAACATTATTAACAGGGGGAGTGTTTCACAATTCTAAAACATTATTTATTTTTCTTTGTACCTATTATCTTAATTAATGGTAACAATGTTTTAATCGCGCCTAGAGGTATTTTATGACGGATACATTGAGTGGACCACCTTTGTAAGACGACTAAAATGTCATGTTGTATACATGAACATGTCATAATTTATACTTACACGTGTTTTAACCTACCAATGACATATTTAAAAGCATTCCGACTTAAATGTTATGCAATGCAGTACAGTCACGAGCAAATACCTTCCATGTAATCATTGTTTAACATAAAAACCCAAGATGCAGAGTCTCGAACAAAAGTAACGCTCAAAACTATCCCCAATTATACGTTAGTGGTTATAGTTATGATAAAACGCATTTTTTTGCAAATTCAATCTTACACCCAAGACTTAAAGTGGTTTTTATAAAGCAATGTCCAAAAAGACTGACGATCTATTGACACCTGCGTACATTGCGCCCTATAAAAAGCAATGTCCAAAAAGACTGACGATCTATTGACACCTGCGTACATTGCGCCCTATTTATGCTGACATTTTTGAAATGCTGATTGTGTATCATGGGTTTTTTGTATATCAATGCATGTAATGCAAGATTCAACTAGATTTTCTTCTGAAATATTAATAAGTATTTTATGGAGTTGTAAATATGTTAAACTCCGAACCATCTCCAATTTCTGTCTCTGAATAGTATAAAGTAAAGTCACCGTCCTCGTCTGTCTGTTCCTCCACTTACTTCTTCTAAACCCAGCAACTGATTTTGATACGGTTTTAACTATCATCTGGAGAATTTATTCCAGAAGGTTTACGTATGTATGTATAATACCTGCATATATACGTAGTAAAGAAAAGCCGATATTTCAAAGATTAGTAATGATGTCGACAAAGCATATTTTTGGGCGCTTACATTGCAAACGCTGGCTTACGAACTCTTACGAGATAGATGACAAGGACTACAGAAAAGTTAGGGATGGTAAATGTCTATCTCCTAATCACAGTAATCATTATTAACCCACAGTAATCAATTTTATAATTTACATATTACTAAAAAATAATGGATTATTTACGAAACTATTTTAAACAATACAGTATTAATCCTTATCCAATTTAATAAGTTAGATATGCTGTGCATTTAATGTAGGTCCTGTAGATCAAAATTGCCCTGAACAGTATATAATTAAAATGATTCTTAACTTAGAAAGAAAGAAAGAAAATAATAAAAAAAAGCATCAAAACATCAATGTGTGCCTCACGGCAGCGCTAAAAAGACTGGGCTAAAGGTTTTTTTTTCTGGGTGGGAAATCATCAAATGATTTCTCCCGCTCAGGATGGAGCAGGAGGGCGTGTCAGACTTTTACTGACAAAAGCCCACCCGTGTTCCTTCAGTTGCCTGTGTGCCAGGGGCCGCGGTATCTCTTTCGAACAACCCGCACCCTTGGCAGGCATCGGCCCTTGCAGACCCCACCAGTTATTGCTGATATCTCTGACGGCGCGCGTGGAACACAATGCGCCGCCGACCCAGGCATTTTTTTTTAACGTGGAGAAATGCCTACTCCGCTACCACGGGGAGATAGCGAAGTTATGTGGGACTGTAACCCCTAAAACTCCACGGTGTCCTCCAGTGCCGCTTGAGGCGGGAACACGGAAAAGCGCAAGCCATCCGCGAACCCGCCGCGGCTGTCCGTCACCGGACTCTCTTCGGAGGGGAATAACCCTATCACCAGCGCACCAGGACACATGGCACTCCGTAACCACCCCAGGAACCAAATAGCATACGGGCCCCAGACGACCCCGTGTCTGGCACCCTTGGTACCCCTGCGACGGGTCTGCATAGTGGCCCCGCCACCTACCACTTTTCGGTCGCAGGGGATAGGGAGAGCGGCCAACACTATACCGACACTCCTCCTCCCCTGCGGCCCCACCGCGTCCGCCATCAAACGGTGGCAGCCCCGTCCAGGCCGCGGAAGGGAAGAGCGCTACACAGAAGTACCGGCACTCCTCCTCCGCCGCAGCCTGTAACTCTCAGCCGCGATACCTCCCATTCGACATCACGGCCCGTCTCAGCTGCGAAGCACCTCACCGCAACCTACTTTTTGGCCGCTACGTCGTCAGCTTGGAGGCAAAAGCCCTGACAAGCGGCCCCACCTTGGGGTTCCTCTTCGCTTCACCGCGGGAACCCACTGGGGGGGTTGGTCTAAAGGTCAGACGCTGGTTTTCAACTGGACTTGACGTGTGAGATGACGGATGTAAATCGGCTTTATACCAATACTGCACGTGACGTGTGCATACTGAAATAAAATTAATTTGTGTCAGACAATATATAATAAAATAGTAAAGAGTAGTACATGTATAGCGAGAATGTTGATATTAACATAGTAGGAGAGTGAATAGTGAGTGTGAGAGTGTAGTTGATGTTAAAGTATCCCAGTTTTAATATTTTAGTCGCATCGAAACGGGCGGTCGGCCGGCATGCCCCGTTGCGGTCCACGCTGCGGGGAGACATTCTTTAGTTATACGACCTCTCTCACATATACCTACCCGTGCGAAGCCGGGGCCAATCGCTAGTACTATTATGATGTAATAATAGTATCTCAAAGATGCAATTTTTGATTCACGAAGAAATAGTTTTAGAATGTTACGTCACTGTAAGGTATTTATGCTCGTGACTGTATCTCATTGTGTCACGTTTCTAACGAGTTTTGCTTTCGCGTATATCGCATACCACGACATATGTCACAGATTTGTCACAGAATTGCCTATTTCCTAAGAACTATTAGATTGCTGTTGATCGTTAACATAATTTGACTTTTGAGGTGCTTCGGTATATCAACTGGTCGACTGCGGTTACTTGTATCTACTATTTTGTATTCTATGCTTCGGTCGTGACTGTGGTAGAAAGGCAGCCTATACGTAAGGGTGCAATTACGTATAGGCTGCCTTTCTACCACAGTTGTCGTAACAATTAAGGCTTTACAGAATAATCATTAAAATCATCAAAACAATCTTCTAAATTAATTTAATCCAAGTAAATGACTATTTCATGAAAAGGTCATTATAAATTGCAAAAAGGGAAGAACACTTTTGGCGCTTCCCCATAAAGTTTTAAATTCCGGATATATTGACGCACATGAATTAACAAAATATATTTAGCTAATTATAATTTGGTTCTGCTTATGTTGTGGCAACTTTCCAACCTAACCTAACCAACCGTATAATTGGTTCATGACTTATTTTCAATATTGTAAACAGCATTGTGTTCAACTTTCACTTCAATCCAATATGTCTTGTGTTGATTTGTTTGTAAAAATAAATAATAATAAAAAAAGTCTAAACAAAATATTTGGACAAATTTTTACAGAGGGATTATTGCGTAAAACACTAACGCGTCACATGGGCATGCAAACCATACTATAATTTAATTTACACAAATTAAAAGAGATAATAACATAATAAATAATAAAATTAAGAAAAAGAAAATAATACTAAATACAAATTCATATCAATGTTTTGTAAAGTCTTAAAATCAAAAAATCAAATAACGTCTATCCTTTGTTATAGATTTCGTCAACTTCGCTCCTACATGCCGACTAGCACTTTTACAATATCCAAGCGAAGTAGCAGAACAAAATACTGCTTACAATACAAGTATGGCTATATTATGAATAAAAATCGTTGGCACTGAGTGAATTGATTGTTACGTCATATCTCACCCAACGCTATCTACTGAGGTATCAGTTTTGCCATACCAATCTTGTTACGATAGTACGGTGATCGAACGCGGACCGTGACAATGTGGCCACTTGCTATATTCTTGTTAACTAATGGCATACTAACTTACTCCCAAAGTATAGATAAAGTGCTCGAAGAAAGAAATGATCTCCTCGAAAGAGAACTGGCTATGATGGTCGGAAGCTCTATCGAGCTAAGTGACGGTGAACTGAAGGCTAACGAAATTATAATGAGTTTTAAACATGAAGAGGTTGCGCGGGGTTTTGCTCACCCAAAACTTTTTAACCTTTCGAAACACTTCTTCGAATATAAGGACGCAGTGAAGGATGCAAAGTTGTTCCAGATTATAAAGAGTATGCCTAAAGGGGCTGTCCTCCATGCCCATGACACAGGATTACTAAGTCCAGATTATGTGCTGCGTTTAACGTACTTGGATGACCTGTGGGTTTGTTTCACAGAAGACAATTCGGATATCCAGTTCCTATTTTCTGCAGTTATTCCTAAGCGTCCTTGTCCCTGCACGGCTCGGTGGCAACTTATGAAGAATGCGAGAAATGCCTCCAAAGACGTTGAGAAATTCGATGCGGATCTGAGAAAACACTTCAGTCTGGTGATTGCCAATCCAAATGAAGTTTACACCGATGTGAATACTGTGTGGCATTCGTTCCAGCACTATTTCATTTGTACCGGTAATCTATTTACTTACAAACCTGTGTGGGAAAAATACTATTACGATACATTACTGGAATTCAGGAAAGATCAAGTTATGTACCTTGAAATCAGAAGTGTTTTGCCGTCATTGTATGACTTGGAAGGGAATATATACGACGCAGCGGCTACTGCAGAGACTTACAAAAGAGTTACTGAAAAATTCATGAGTGATTATCCAGATTTCTTTGGAGCAAAATTGATATATGCTCCATTAAAACTAGTTAACAAAGCTACTTTGCAGGAATATATCAAGACCGCCATGCAAATCCAGACTTTGATGCCAGATTTTCTGGTAGGTTTTGACTTGGTTGGTCAGGAAGACTTGGGAGTACCGCTGAAAGACTTTGTACATGAATTAGCGGAAATTCGACAGCACCTAGATTTATATTTACATGCGGGTGAAACAAACTGGTCTGGTACTAGTTCTGACGAGAACTTATTCGACGCTATAGTTCTGGGAGCTAAGCGAATAGGCCATGCATTCGCTCTCACAAAACATCCCCTGTTAATGGAGGAAGTGAAGAAAAGACAGATTGCTCTAGAAATAAATGTTGTATCAAATTGTGTTCTAAAACTAATTGACGATGTAAGGAACCATCCTTTAGCAACTTTCTTGAGTCTGAACATGCCTGTTGTGTTATCAAGCGATGACCCAGGAATTTGGGAGGCTGATCCCATATCCCACGACTTTTATGTCGCATTTGTCGCAGTGGCTAGTCGGCACGCAGACCTCAAGTTATTAAAACAGTTAGCTTTAAATTCTCTGTATTATAGTTCATATCCTGAAAAGGACAAGTTAGTGCATGAATTCGAAATTCGCTGGACAAAATTCATTGACGGAATTGTAAAAGACAAATGGTAGGTAATTTGGAATCTCAACTTTTTGTAGTATCTGATTGTTTTTTTTTTGTTAATCATCACGTTGCATATTGTTTACATAAATATTTTGATTTGTTTCTTTTAGTGTTTTATTTCTTATAGTGCCCAAAGAACGAATATTTATGGGAGACTAGCTGTGCCCGCGGTCTCCCCCGATTGTATATCGGAAATTATAATTATCCCACGGGAACGTGCTACTGGGAAAATTACATTAAGTACCTAGTTAAAGACAACATCGTTAGACAATATGATGTCTTCTAATCTGTCTGCATGTCCTTGTTATCGGTGTTTATGAAGTTGGGTTATTACAAAATATGAAAGAAGTATGTATAGACGCCACCACATCACGCTCATGCCGGGGGTGCGGATTGTTCGAAAGAGATATCGCGGCCCCTGGCACACAGGCAACTGACGGAATACGGGTGGGTTTTAGTCAGTAAAAGTCTGACACGCTTTCCTGCTCCACTCAGAGCGGGAAAAGTTATTTGATGATTACCCAAAAAAAGTTATAATTTGATGATTTCTCAAAAAAAAGCACATCTCGCTACCCCAATCTGTCAAATTTCTTTGATAGTTTTTCAACTTTACTACAACAGTATAAGGTTCATGTTCAATTGGGAAAATTTCACAGTTTGGGATAGCTTGATGCGCTGGCGTCTGTACATATACTTACTAAAATCATTACGCTTAATCCACAGTATTCACACCCTCGGGGTATTTCCGTCATAATGGCAGCGGATGACAATATTTTTTGGAATTTAGGCATTTCCTTCAAAAACCTCGGATTGTGATTGAAAGTGCGTAGTCCCAATAATAAGGTGCAGGTTTTTAAAATCTAAATAATAATGATAAAGCTGAAGAGAATATTTGTTTTTTGTTTGAGTGCGCTAATCTCTTTTGGTGACTGTACGTGAAGTGAGCTGTCATTCTGTAAAATCTCACCGTGAAAACTAAGGTGAAGTGGGCTGTCAATAGTGTAAATTTCTATACAATGACAGCTCACTATAATATCACTTCACCTATATTCCACGGTGAGATTTTTACAGAATACCCAAGCTGATACTCCCTAGTGTTGACGGTTCACTTCATTCACTATTCGCGCACTGGATTTTCAACAGTCTGCTTAGCGCCAAGAGTTGAAAATCGACCAGACTGTTTTTACGACGCGCTGATATCTTTCTTCTATCTTGGATTCTTGGGTAAGATGCACTCTGTTGGATTCACAATGCTCGGTTCAACATCGAGATTTGAAAATCCTGTGCGCAATTTTTTTAAGTCCGTGCGAACGTCGTCGACTCTAGTTTACAAGGTGATTTTTTCACAGAATCTAACGGCTGATGACAATACGTACAGTCATGATAACACATTTTTGAAAAGTGTCTTATTTAGATTCTAGAGTGCTAATAAACCACTAAAAAATACAACATTTTTATTTAATCAATTATTGCCATAAAAATGCATAAAATTTTACGTTTTAAAATTTCGCGCGTAATTTGACGAAAACGCTGGACGCATTGGCCGCCATATTGCTCTGTGGGTATAACGTCATGCGCTGATATTTTATAAGACAATTGTTTATAATTAAAAAAAAATGATATTTTTCTACTTACCGTTGGTTTGCTGTTCCTGAATGCAAAATATTATTTAAATAAAAATTACTTTGGTAACGAAAATAATAAAAATACAAAGTTGCTTAGTTGACGTTCGTGGTGTTCAAAAACAGATTTAAAAAAAATCTTTTAATGGTATTTTAAAATTTATTTGGTTGTTCTTCCATGAACTAAAACTAACCTTTTCCGACTGCATTTTGCTTAAGCTAGCTCAATAATATACTTTTTAGATTTTTCCTCATATAGAGTAAAATACCCAATTACGAAATCGAGTTTAATCGAGGCGGAACATGGTCCATGGCGCGATGGCGCCTAATTGGTATGTATCACGAATATCTAATCAATAATTGTTTCATATCAACACACGTGCCTTAACACGTGTCGTAGCTTGTCAAAGTCAAATCGTTTATGTATGTATTTCAAATTAGCACACATAACATAACAGGCACATTTGAACGTCGCGCCTTTCAAAAGTTAGGTGTGTATGAAGAAGAATGGGCACAAAACTACACAGTTATTATTTTAAATTATTTTACAATATTGTGTACATGTGCACCCTATTTGTGTAACGCACGATCAATCATAATCTGAATAATTTTTAAACAGATTGCTAATCGATTGCTTCATATGTTCGAAAAATGTGTCAGCTAAACAACGTAAACAACGCAATGAATATTGTTGAACTGTCAAAATAAAACAGATTATGAATGATCGTGTGGTATGCAATTAGGGTGCAGTATCTACTAATAATAACCAATAGCCAATTTATGTACAATTATTTTATTTTTAATTTATTGTGTTTACCAACATAGGCTATATGTTTATATTAACACTATATGAATATAGTCTGAAATAAAATGTTTGAATTCGAATAAAGCTAACGAGTTTATTTTCGTTGCCGATTCGTAGTCACACCAGATTATCACACCAATGTGAGAAATAGGATTTTTTTCTCGTTTGTCACAACACCACTGATTTTTCCACACCATTTATTCCTAACTAGTGCTGTCCTAGCTATTAGGGCATGCTCCCGGGAGATCCCGGTCTCGAAATTACGGGTTATAGGGGTTATTTAAAAAAGAGGGGTTAAAGTATGAAATTGCCGTTGTATAGTAATAGACACTTCGAATTGACATAAAATCTTCATGGTGTGAGATTTTCGTGTGAAACTTTATTCACGTGCTACCTATGAGGTTCTTCTTTTAAAAAATGTTCAACATTCGATTTTCGACTTTAAATGGTTTTTTTAAATTCAGCTTAGACGTAAAGATCCGAGTAATCCGAGTTATTTTTGAATACGAGTTCAGACGCGGAAGTAACGCGGCAGAAACGGCTCCCAATATCAACGTTGCGATTGGAGAGGGGACTGCTAATGAACGCACCGTGCGTTTTTGGTTTAAACGCTTTCGTAATGGAAACTTCAACTTGAAGAACGAACCACGTGGTAGACCACGTAGTAGAAGGTACTTGTACTTCTGCAATACATTTGAAAACGATCTTGCTGACTTTTAGTTTCCGTTTTTGTGCATTGTAAGAGCTGCACTTTACGCTATCGAATTGTGGTACTTTTAACTCTTTTCCGTTTAAAGGTCTTATATTTTCCTTGTAGATTTTTGTCATTGGCCCCGCAGAAGTAGCGAAGAAGCTATTTCATTTTGGTTCTTATCATTATGGTTGACATGTATTTTTGTGCTCGCTGTTTTTACGACATTTTCACCCTGTGAACTTAAACAACCACTAACATTATCATACAACTAAACAAATGTAATATTATGTTTCTAGACGGATATTAATGCGAGTCCGTAAGATTACGACTTAGAATAAATTGGTTAATATAAAAGAAAAAAAAAAGTTTAAAATCTAAAACCCGACTACTGAAAAGGATGAAACAAGAAAGTACCTTCCCGTGGTCGCATGCTACCATCCATAGCTTTGTATGTTATTACAGCGTCAAAGTATAAATATTCCTGATATAAGCCCAAAAATAATAAATAAAATATACCTAAGTTCAAAAACGAAAACCGGGAAGGTAATTTCTTGTTTCAGCCTTTTTAGTAGTCTGGTTTTCGTTTTTAAACTAACGTATATTTTATTTTATTATTTTGGGGCTTATTTCAGTAATATTTATATTTTTGAAATGTCCTAATTAAGCCCTTACATTTGATACACAACATGACCAGATAAAAAACATATTTTAGGTCATGACTTTATGTCCGCTAGAGGGTGCCATATTCAATTTTTTGGGACGTCACATAGCCTATAACCAGCGGACAATTAAGACGCTTCCAACGATTCCAGTTGTCCAATTATGACAAGTAGTTTAGAAGTTATGAGAGAACAGATGAACATACATCCATACATATCGGTCAAACACATAATCCTGCTTTTTGCTTCGCCATAGTTGGGTAAAAAAAAGAAGTGAGATAAAGATGTAAGTACTTACTTACTTACTTATACTAACCATCCGAATTGACAAAACCACGTACATACATAGGTTGGTGTATGCTCAGATTGTAAAACAAACGCAGATAGACCGCGCGGTATACCAAGAGTGAAGCCAAAACACCAAATGGGTCATACACAAAAAGTGAACATTACAAAATATTTATAATAAAACGTTTTTTGGCCGCACTCTTGATGTTCCGCGCGGTCTGTCTGCCTTTGTTGTATAATTTGAGGGTATATGGTACTTACGTTTATTGTGAGCGAACCTGAGCACTTCATACTGTTGCGACGGTTACGACAAAACCATATTTGCGATAATTTTTTGTAAACATTCTGTTTTTATTATTGCTGTTGCTTAAATAACAACACTTATCCACGTTTTCTAAGTATTAAGAATACAAAAATCCATGGTAAGCGAATGTGAAACCAATGCACGATTTGCAAAATCGTTAATGTTGAAATGTGTAAATTATTTGTATTGTAGTTGGTCTGTCAATTGCATTTATCATTTTAAGTATTGCGTTTCCAACCGGTCAGTACTAGATAAGGTTGCATTATCATAAGAACCACTGGCCTTCCACAGCTGAACATAGGCTATAGCTTGCACTACTTACCACAAATTATCGCATACATGATGTGGAAAAATCAGTAGTGTGACAAACGAGAAAATAATCCTGTTTCCCACGCTGGTGTGATAGGTAATCTGGTGTGACTACGAGTCGGTAACGTTTTTTTTTGTTTGTTCGTTTGAACGCTAATCATAATCTCTGGAACCACTAGTCAGATTTGAAGAATTATTTTTGCATTTGATAGCCTAATTCTTGAGAAAGATTATAGGCTACATTACATCACGCTACAGCCTTTGGGAACCGATAAAAAGAAAAGAAAAAGTCAGTAAGAGACCTAAGTGAAAACCAAGTAATACCACGAGGGGTCGAGGTGATGCGACGGCCGACGACGAGGGAACAAGAAAACTCGCGCGGACGAAGTCATGGGCATAAGCTAGTTATGGTAATAAGAAAAACACCATTCTCAGTATATACAACGTGTAACGGAAAGGGTATATACATACCAAGGGCACGGCTTCTTTGGATGATATCAAACGATATTGGAGAGGTTTTTTTTTAATCCTATCTCTAGATGTTCGGAAGTTATGAGAATTTTTAATACATTGATACCAGAACAAATTGAAACAAACTCATCACTTAGAAGAGATTTATCGTAACATTGGATAGTAACGTGGAAAGTTATTGACCTACGTAGTGCGGTGACACGTTTGTTATGATTTGAATTTAAGAAACATATGAAACCGAAAATTTGGGATCAATTCTTAGAGTATTTTATTTTGAGCTGAAACTGATTGTGATTCTATGCTAGTTGTTATCTTTAGTGCTTAAGGATAGCAATAGGGTTTCTGTTACACCCTATATATTTATGCATTTAAACTCTTAGCCACATTCAAAACAGGTATACAGCAATACATATGAAACTATTAAACTAGGTATTCAACATAATAACGATATAAACTTCTTGAGGCAACCTTCTAATTTCGAAGCTCGGAGAGAACTAACTTAGAAAACTAGGCGAGGCGAATCCCCGAACACCATATTTTCATTCCGTTCCGTTAAAAAAACAGTATTTTTTCGATATCTGTCAAATGAGTCGTCATTACACTGATATAAAATCATTTGAGGCAAATTAGATACTTTCAATTTGATAAATATTATTTAAAATCACTAAAAATCTTACCAATATTAAAAATCATGACAATGTGAAGGGACGAACAGACTGTTCAAAATGATCTCAATAACTTAGAACATTAAACTTTATCTCAATTGGATAAAGTTCTTGTCAGAATGACAGTTGTCATGCTGTCTTCATTCTGAAACAATCCTTGGCCCTTAGTACGAGTTTCATTTAACTATCTCGATCATATGCATCGAGCGCGTTTGGCGTTCCGATTGGCCCTGGATTGGTGACGGACCAATCGGAAACCCGAACGCGCTCGATGCATTTGATCGAGATGGTTAAATGAAACTCACACTAGAGCCACTTGTGTCATTGAGTCAATATTGAATTTTCATAGTTGTGAACATTCTGTTCGTCCCGATATTATTGACGCTGACTGTACCTAAAATAATTACTGAGTATAACACAATAGGTAAAATAACAATTTAAAATGAAGTACTGACAGATAAATTTATTGCGTATTTACTATTCTTATACGAAGTATATTAATCCTTCTAATATCATGGCCGATTCCAACAGGTGAAGTACCTACAATACAATACGCTTATTAATTATTATTTGTTATATCTTAATCCATAGTACTTACTAGAGAATGGGCAGCAGCGTTTTCTACGCATTTTACCACCATACTGCGATCGCCAACCGGCCTGCCAAGCGTGGCGATTATGGCAAATCCCCCGTTTTTGGCGGAGGCTTATGTCCAGCAGTGGACGTCTTTCGGCTGATATGATGATTGATGATATCTTAATCCTATTACGTCGCTATTATTGATATCTTTTGTTCACTTTTTCGGCTAAATTGCCGAATCGGTTTTGATAGGATTTCGGAGGAGTGCAAAAGGACTAAGGGAGTTAGGGCAGTTTCATCTTGTGGATGAAACTGCCCTGTATTAGTGTGTAGAAATCCTCATTGGGATTTCAGATCATCCGCTCTAGAGGAGATGGTTGCCGAGACATAAATACTACTGAAACGTATTTTAGCTTTTTCTTTTTGGCGATTGAGCTGACGTCGGCTACTTATTCAGCCAGCATCATTGTGGTGGTGTTTTGCCTTAGTCTTTATGTGCTCATCTTGCCCTTTTATTTGGACTGTTAGAAAGAAAAAAAAGTACATTTACTTCTTTCATAATGTTTAATCAACTCAGCTCAAGCAGGCATAGTAGTCCACGGCTGGACATAGGTCTTTCGGACACGGCCCACTTGTCAAGATTTTAAGATGACTTTATCCGTTATTAAGGTCTTAATGGGTCTTACTAAAAAACCAAGAATACTGTACATACCTGCAGTCGCCAAAAGTGAGTCGTAAGACGCCGATGGGTGTTTTCGAATGAGAAATTTTATAAATGCACTGTTTCTTTTCGAACGCTCTCGAAAGATGATAGGAGTGGAGGGAGGCCTTTGACCAAGAGAGAGACAGTGCAAGCTAGAAAAAAAAATGAAAAGTTTCTATTATTTAAATTTTATTCGGAAATACCCATCGCTTTCTTACAGAAGATATTATATTATAAGAATAAAGTTCCCACTGCTGAGACACAAACCTCCTCTCTTCAAGAGGGACTGGGCTATAATGAACCACGTGGGCCCGTTGCGGGTTGGGTAGATAAATGAAACATGTCTAAAATCAACGATAAACGAAAAAATTCTTTCGTATTGAAGAAAGGTGTAATCGTAATCTCTTTCATAAATAAAATTGGACAGACAGCAATACAACTTGACCTTTATTTATTACTTGACAACAGTGTAACATTATGTACTTATCGTTCAGTAAGCATTATCAAATTATTAATTTACAATGAGATAGATATTGTTATTACTAATAACGATAAATGTTCCATAGTATTATGATTAAAGAGAATCAGGTTTCTGAGAATTCTTATAGTACTTATAATCGCAATATTTGATAAAGATACCATACTTACCTACCTAGATAAGAAACGTTGGGAAATACCCAAAAAAACTGAGCAACAAATTGAAGGAAAATTCTCAATTTCCATTTCACAAAACAACAGCGTTTCCGTAATAACTCGACTAAATGCATTAATGACATCATCCGTCCGGCTCTTGTCACCGCCAGGGTACCAGCTGCCTTAGAACTCAATGGCTTGGCATGCAACGATGGGAAGAGGCCAGACGGAATGACCATAATGCCTTGGAAGTTGGGCAGGCCTTTGGTGTGGGATGCTACCTGTGTCGACACCCTCGCGCCATCCGATCTTCTGAGCACGGCAGGTTATGCTTGTACGGCTGCTGCAGGAGCAGAAAGCCTCAAATGGCGCAAATATAACAACCTTATTGGGAGCTATATGTTTGAGCCGTTTGGGGTTCAAACACTAGGGCCGTGGAGTGAGGTCTGAGTGCTCATTGAGTATTTCGAGACATCGCCAAGTGGTTGGTCGACTCTTCACGTGACCAAAGGGCTGGCCTATTCATAGATCAAAGAATCAGCATTGCCATCCAACGTAGCAACGCTGCCAGCCTTTTGGGCACTTTTCCCACTGACAGCGATGCGGACGAATTCTTTGATGGTCGAATCCCTGGTGAGCTCTTCCCTTTTCTACTTTACATACTTGTTCATAATGTTTTTTTCCGCGTATTTGTGATTTATTGTTATATCTAGACAATCTTTTTCTCCTAGCGTGCATAGCAATCTAAACATAGTCCGTCTAGAATTTGGCTACGAGCTTGGCACTTTCAGCAGCGTACATCAGCTCCTATAACGTGCAGACAACAGGACACGCTGGACAAGATATTAAGTGCCCCATTATTTGTGGGACAGCACCACATTTACACTCCAGGGCGGAGTCATCTGTGAATCTCCACCTTAGCAGGTTCTCTTTACTTCGGCCTACCTGAGTCTGGAGTCTATTTAAAGACTTTTAGGGAAGCCAGGGCAACTCATGTCCAGGTGCGAGATTTTTAGCAGGTGGAATGAACGGTTTTTGTAGGGAAGCACCATCTCGCCACAGGGTTAGCCTTTCCTTAGACCGTTCGCCAGTGAGTGGAGGAACACTTTAAGAAACTGTTGCGGCTTTTCAGCCTTTGTGAAACGACGATGTTATCGTTAGCAAATAAACTGGAGAGTTCGTGGCTAAATAATCGGGTCGATTGAAGGTTAAGCTACATTTGCCGCGGTTGGTTCGTGGATGGATGATGCATGTAGGGTTGCCAGGTCGTACAACCGAACAGACTAGCCAGTTTAGCTGGACATTTGGGTAAAAACCGGACACCCTTATTTATTTTTAAGTCGTTTTTTAATTATTAGCTACCATAAAATCTTACATTTAAACGACACAACAATAAAATCTAAAATTTTAATGACACAACAATAAAATCTAAAATTATAATGACACAACAATACTTAAGTAATGAATCATTCTTCTTTATATGGACAGTGCTAGTCCACATGCGCAAGCAAGTGGACTAGCTAGTTTTTGTAAATCGATTTAATCGTTACGGGTAGTCAGAAGCCTGGAAGTATGACAACCAGTCATATCGAGGTATTGTATTACCCAGTCACAGTCACGGTCAGATAGGCAGTTGCTCCATGTAAAATGGAATTCAACTGCATTTGTTTAGGATGGAAGCCGGCCCCAACACAGTTGGAAAATGACTAGGCAGATTATGAGTCGAAAGCAAAGTTGAAAGACGTCCCACAGCTGCACTTATGAAGTCTCCTCTAAGCAACGACTGTCGATTTTGCGCTGCATTCTTCCAGGGGCCTAAGTCTGCTATTTTTATAAATTCGTCATTCCAAAATGATCCCATTGTCATTTTGCTAAAAGTTCGTAATCTGCCAAATTCATAATGGTCGATCATTGGTCGGTCAATGGTCTCGTAATAGAATTGTGTTATAATGGCATTGTCATATCGCCATTATTATAAAACACGTTAGTAAAAATGATTTTCCAAAAACGACTACTAAATTTGAACATTTATTCATCCCCGATTTCATCTACATATATGTATTTGTGACATATTATTTATTTGTTTATTAGTGTAAAATTTTAACAGATCAAGTACCGCCTAAGTCAGTGATTCATTTGTCGTTATGTACAAGATTACCAATAATGCCATTTTTTTCAATGGAGTGTCTGTGGCTGACCATTGGAAAGTCATAATGACGCCATTATATTAGTAGATTACCAAACTTGTCAAAATCAACAATTATGAAATCAATGATAGACCATTCTGACACTATTGTAATAGCAGACTTGAGGCCCTGGACATCTGCGAAGTGCGACCTATACAATCATAGTTTATTTTACTTAACCCTTCTTCTTTATTGCGAAGATCGCCCTAAGGATACGGTGGAGCATACGGTGGAGGTCTGCCCGGCTTGGGCGGAACACCGCCGTGTCCTCGTGGAGGCGATCGACGGCGGCGATCTCTCGTGTCCGGCCCTCGTCCAAGCCATGGTAAGGAGCGAGAGTGCATGGGTAGCCGTCGCTTCCTTCAGCGAAGCAGCGGCGCGTTGTGTTCCACGCGCGCCTCAAAGAGATGTCAACACCAACTGGTGGGGTCCGCCAGGGCCGATGCCTGCCAGGGGTGCGGGTTGTTCGAAAGAGATACCGTGGTCGCTGGCACACAGGCAACTGAGTGAACACGGATGGGTTTTAGTCAGTAAAAGTCTGACACGCCCTCCTGCTCCACCCAGAGCGGGAGAAGTTATTTGATGATTTTCCACCCAAAAAAAAACCTTTTTCTTTTCGTGTCGATAGTATTTCGTGTGGGTAATACGATGCCCCCTTGGTAAAACTAGTTGTCAAACCTTCGAGCTTCTGACTACTCGGAACGACGGGCAATGATCCACATAAAATGATAGCTTAACGTGCTTCCAAGGGTACCGTTCCACGGAAGGCACGTTAAGCTGGGCCTTGGTACCTAAAGATGGTCACCCATCCACGGACCAAACATGGCCAACCTGATCGATCGATTTACGATCGGACGTCTTTTCGATTAAGATGATATTATTAATTATGAAGATATTTCAGACAGTTAGCAATTAAACCCCACATTAACCTTAAACCACATAAACAAACAAATAAAACCTGTGTGGTCTATATCCCTGCTCATAAATCTTAGGGGCCACTAGCGGCTGACACCAATTAGTGTGAACAGCTAACGATTATGAACGCAAACGGCCCGAGTCCGCGTCAGTGTGAACTTAGCTTAATTAGACCAACAGCCGTGCGCGGGAGTGGGGTACGTTTGAATTTGGAAGTTTGGGCGAATTTATTCATTTTAGGGACGATGCTCTGATGTAAAAATAAATCGAAAGGGAATATAATTGACTAACTTGTTAAAGTTAGACGTATAAGTATTTAGTAGTAAAATAGTGTAACAGGAAACTTACTGTAAGTACCTAGGTAGGTACGTATCATAGGTACTCACATATGTATATTACAAGCTGTCATAAAAATACAGGGTTTCAGGCTGGATCCACAGTTCTGTCGATTAACTTTTTAAAGAAAATATAATTGTCCATTGTGTGTGTTGTTCCATAGACAAAAATGTCAATTGTTCTGTCAGGTTCTTTATGGGTGGTCTTGCAGATGAAGTAGGTACATGCGTCGTATGTTTATAAAATATGAAACTATGACGTCACTCAAAACTTAAGTAAGTAAGCGGGTACCTACCTAATGTCTTGCTTCACCCACTCCTTTGAAGCTTCGAAAAATTCCATTACGTTCTTAAAAACCCACTACCTATCTGGTTTCTAAGACTGAGTTCTTTATTTAAATAAATGTGTTGAAAATCACAATTTAAGGGATATGCAGTTGTACATACATCGCAGCAAATGCAACTAATTAGGGGGTCGACAGAGACGTAATGGTGCACAACTGTGAACATTCACGCTGCGATTGCGGCGCCGACACTGATGTACATATAAAACTTACCACGCAAGAGGAGAATACAGAAGTCTTACACGATAAGCATAAGCGCTCGTGAACGAGAGGCGAATAGATGAACAAGACAAGCGTTAGGTTTGCCCTCGAGCAAATCAACAACTGCCTACTTAGCTAGCCTTTTTCCAACTATATCTAATGGGGTTTTTTTTTGGATGGGAAATCATCAACTAACTTCTCCCGCTCTGGGTGGAGCGGGAGGGCGTGTCAGACTTTTACTGACTAAAACCCACCCGTGTTCTCTCAGTTGCCTGTGTGCCAGGGGCTACGGTAACACTTTCGAACAACCCGCACCCCTGACAGGCATCGGCCCTTGTGCACCGCCTCCCTCTTCGCGAGCATCACTGGTTTGCAGAAAGAGGTGACGGCTACCCAAGCACTCTCGCTCCGTACCATGGCCTGGACCAGGTCCGGACATGAGAGGTCGCCGCCACCGATCGCCTCCACGAGGAATATCTATTGGGGTTGGGTTCCAGTCTAATGGAAGATGGGGACCTATTAAGTCCATCAATGAAGATACGGGAAGATCCAAAAGTAATTCAATACTTCGGAGTGAATCTTACTCCTGATTAATTAGCTTATTCAGACAAACAAAAATATATCGGGAGTTAGGAACAACTGTTAACTCGTGTTGTTAATGTTTGAAGGTGATATAGAGATATGAGGAACACACAGGTTGTAAAGTTCACTCATACTCTATTGAAAAGGGAGGATCCTCCGATCAGTCGGGTGTTGAGTCTGGTGGAGACTGCCCGACGGTTGCATGCATGTGACCGTCTCTGCGCCCCCGACGGGGGCGCGAGGTATCGGTTTCGGGGCTTTTGGCCCCATGACCGAGGAGTTTTTCTCTCGGTCCCCAAAATTGGGGACTTGTCTTGGGTTTTTCCCTCCCTATACCGTGGGAGGGGGTGGGCGTGCTCTTTCCACACGTAGACGCCTAGGGATTGCCTCCCATTGGCGTTCTGTGGTGTGTTTTTGGGGTGTGACTGTAGGAGCGCCTTAAGTGCTTCTCGGGGCCCGTGCGACCATGCCCCTGCCGGGTGAGATCCCTATTTCCCTAGGGAAGGACCAGCAATGTAGGTACTTACGTAATTGTCTTATTCGTGAAAAATTGGCAAATATAAGCTTCACATCGTCGTATTTGGCCACCACAGGGGACGAAAAAGTTTCTTTCACAATTATTTGTTAAGAGTTTACCTTTTGCAGTTTCCTACATTATGCTAAAATACTGCTCATCTGTGAATAGAACTAATTGTGTTATTTATACGCAGCTGTTAGTGATGTTAATTTAATACTTTTAGTATTCATATTAAGTTTCTCACAATTCATGTGATTTTTACTCTGAATTGGTACTGAATACAATCTTTCGGTGGATTGGGAGTTAATATGAGTATAATCATTGGCTACTTATTTAACATAACATCACGCCTTGTTTCCCCGAAGGGATGGGCAGAGGTGTATCTATAGTACACCCACGTTTCACCAGTATTTTTTTAAGTTCCATGTAATATAGGGCAAGCCTATTGCCAATCGGTTCCAAATCCAGACTCCGGGCTACTACTGAGAAATTCCAGATAAAAAAACCCAATAACACCCGCCCGACCTGGGAATTGAACTTGCCTACTTATATAACACTTCATAATTCGATTTTGAATAGCACAAAAAATGTGTTTGACATCAGCAGGGTTAAGTACGAGAATCATAAAAAAGCGTTTTGGTCGACGAAAGAGTAGACAAAAATAACGTTTCTGTGTAGTCAATTGACAGTTTTGTACCGAGAAATGTAGACAAGCGCTTTCTATTCTACGGTAGAGTAGCAATAGAAAGCGTCATGCTAAGCCTGCTGATCATTCCTACCTACTATTAGGATGGATTATGTGTATTTTATAGGCGCCTTATTTACACTGACGCCCCAGCAGGTTTAGCGTGACGTTTTCTATTTCTACTTTACTATAGTAATAAGAATTTACTATAAGTAATAAGAATTTACTATAAGTAATAAGAATTTACTACAGGACACTCAGAAAGTAATTGCGAAAAAACGTTTTTATGTATGAGATTATTTGTAGGTAAAAATAGGTACAGTCCCAATTTCAAAATTTCCCTCCACATTGTTTGCGAGCTAATTTAATTGTGTCTCATTACAAAATGATCTGTGCCAGGAACATTTTCGCGCTATGATTTTTTTACGATTTCAAGTGTCGCCTTGCATTCATGATGAACGAAATGGCATTCATTGATGAAGGCCCTTCTAAGGCAAGCGTGTATTGTTGGTATAACGAATTCAAGCACGGGCGACTAACTTTGGGGGATGAAGAAAGAAGTGGTCGCCCTTTGACGGCTGTTACGGAAGTAAACTTGTTAGCAGTGAAAAATTTAATCCATGACAATAGGCGAGTTGCGTATCAAGAGATTCAGCACATACTGCAGGTAGGATCGGGAAGCCTTCACGAAATTCTACACGTCCATCTTCGCGTGAGGAGGATAGTTTCACGCTGGGTGCCGCACAACCTCACCGATGCTCAGAAGCAGGCCCGGGTGGAATGGTGCCGTGATATGATAAACAAATTTGAAGCAGGCTCGTCTCGGCGTGTTTACGACATCATTACAGGTGATGAGTCTTGGATTTATCGATTATATTAGAAATGAAGTGCCAGTCGACGTGTGTTTCAAAAGAAAATTGTTTAAAAACTGGTTCAGGCACATGATACTTTATATAGGCTAGTGGAGAATACTTTGAAAAGATGTAATAAAAAATGTGTACCTATAGAACATTTATTCTTATTTTCGCAAAACTTTCAGAGTGTCCCACGTACCCAGAAGACACCCAGAAGATACTTGTAGATTCGCTGCAACTTTTACTGCTAGAACTACAGATTCACAAATTACGCAATACAACAAAGTTGCTACAAGTATTCTGTAGGCGTTGTCAATTGTCGTCAAGATGGACGGCGCAACAATAGGCCCCTTATGGGCCAGGACTGACTGCCTAGGATGCCATCTGAAAGCCGTGGTCGTATGCAACCTACCGTAAAAAAACAATACATCCTAACAGTACGATCATAAGCTTTAGGGCATAATGGCATACGATCGCGGCTTTCAGATGAGAATATTTTCTTGTTACATACATTTTAAAGCATGATTTTTCAGTAGTCGGGTTTTAGTTTTGGAACTTACTTTTATTCAACAAATCAGGCCGTAGTCTTATCGTAGTCAGTGTTAATGATAAGGGAGACAGAGGTCCCGGTCTCCAGCATCTGTCAGTATCCACCCGTGTCTTGATAATTATGTCAATAGTGGCCGCCGTGGATCGCCGACAATTGTGATGTCATTAACATTTTCATGTTGTTTTTAGAGATGCAAGTTGCAAGCTTAAAAACTTTGCGTTGACAGCATAATTAGCCTATATTGTTCCTATATCCTACCGCTAGGACACAGGTCTCCTCTGTGAGAGAAAGTGGGCAAGTAAGCCACCACGCGGGTCCAGTGCTGGTTGGTAGATGTCACATGTCTTCGAAGTTTTGGTTCTAGTACATGCTGGTTTCCTCACGATGTTTTCCTTCACCGTTTTGGTAGCAGTGGTGATGAAATAATTTACACAAAGTATAGCGCCTGTCTGAAAAAAGACTGTCTACTTTGGGGCTCATTGGCAAATAATATAAAAAAATTAAAAAAACTTAAGAGGTGTCAAGGGACACCCGGATGGAACGAAGTTCCTTTCGATTAATTAGTGAAGGAATTGTAATAAAATTTTAAAAATTGTACATATACATACACACACACACACACATATATATATAAGAGAGAGAGAGAGAGACAGACAGGGAAACAGGCGCACGCCGCACGGCTTACAACAATGTAGCAAAAAGTGTCGTTACAACTTTTGGTCTTAATTTTTTCCGTGTAGGCCCCTTTCGCAACGCGCGATAAGGAACTTCGTTCCAAATTTTTTTATTTCGGACTGATAAATAATCCATAGATGCTACTAGAGTACAACTTATGAAAAATAGTGTGAGTATATTACAATTATTTATATCCTAATGTGGGTATTAACCCAGTGCTGGACGTACCGCGTGTCCAGCCTGTCCGCAATAACAGCCAGGATGCTGTTGGTGCTGGCGCGCAACCTGCCGAGCGCCGAAGCATGTAACCTAGCCTCGCTGTAGATTATATTTTACTAGCTTTTGCCAGCGGCTTCGCCCGCGTGGAGGTCGGTGTATTATACATATAAACCTTCCTCTTGAATCACTCTATCTATTAAAAAAACCCGCATCAAAATCCGTTGCGTAGTTTTAAAGATTTAAGCATACATAGGGGGACAGAGAAAGCGACTTTGTTTTATACTATGTAGTGAAGCTATGAGTCGTTTCGTCGTCTCAACTCGCTGTAAACCTGTGAACCTGCTTAATGTATTACTTGGGCAATAAAATACTTTTTCGATTTCTATAATAATATATACCTTAATTCCTATACCGACTCACCTACCTAATGAAAGCTTAGGTATCAGTATTCTAAAGTCTAAACACTCTACACTAACAAAACAACTCACTGGCATCCGTTTACAAAGATATTATGATCATGTAGTCACTTGAAGCGGATCAAATTATGAGTGGCAATGTTATTACAGCACTTGAGACACTTTGGCTTTGTTCCTAAGGCTCAGGTACCTACACCAAAGCACAGATCGATTCAAACCGCGATCGATTCAAACGGCAACGGCGTAAGGTGAAGCCGGGGCGCAGGCGCAGGGTACACAGTACATTTTATATGAAAAATGTTTGTGTTTCACGTTTTGAGACAAAATGCACTGCGTACGCTGCGCCTAGGCCGCGGCTTCACCTTACGCCGTTTCTGTGTAATTCACGCCTTATGGCGGCTCTGACGGTTTACTCCCTCCTATGAATGAATTAATGCACCGACCCCAGCGTAGTTCAACCAGACTCGATTAATCGAATGAACCTCAAGATTTGCGCTAGCCCTTGAAGCATCATGTTTCATGGTGCTACAGACACCATTGCATATCAAGGAGCAGACGTGAGGCTCTGTAATAGTAGGGAAGACGTGCCCTTAGGATAGGGAAGAATTGTGAGCCGTACCGGTTATGCAGCCAAGAGTAGACATTGGACTTGAGGAGAGACGGGTGATATTTATCTATGGGGTCTTTAAACGATGTCACAGCCAGGTTGGTTCAGGTCGAGTGCTGCGGTGAATCTCACAGACAGGCTGTAGTCTGTATTTCGCTTACTAGACCTTCCCGTTTCACTATTAATAATATTCCAAGTCGTTTTAATTACACAACTACTGTTTTAAATCTTTGAACTCAAGTAACGCGACTTGACCATCCAACAAACTTTTTTAAATAATTTAGAATAATTTCTAACATATATATGAAATTCAGCAGTGTTTACATAAGTCCTTTCATTGTACAGCTCATAAAGTCGAATTCTACTTTTATGAATACCAATGGTAACCCAATCACTGAAACAGACGTTACTATTAATGGAAATAGTCATGGGAATAAAAGTGGAATTCAATTGTTTACAATATATCTTAAAAAAAAAAAAATAGTTTAAAAACTAAAAAAACACGCTTTAAAAACCAAACTAAAAAGTAGAAAATAATTTAATTCTATTAAAAAGCGTGGGGTGCTTTTTGAGGTATTTTTATAATCAATTAATATCAACTATTATTTATTTTCTATTTTTTAGTTTTGCTAACCACAAAACCGTGTTTTTTTCAATTTTTTTTTTAATTATTGAATTGTCATAGGTCCTCGATAGGTCTACCAAGTTTAAATGAAACCTGACCGTTTAAAGTGGGTCAAAATAGCGTCCAAAGGAGTCGGTTACATACAAACAAACAAACATACAAGTGAAGCTAATATAAAGCGTGTAAAAACTCATCATATAGATGATTAGGATCAGCATTTGTACACAATTGTGTAGTTGGTTAAATGAAACTCACACTAAGGCCACAGATCACGTGTTTTTTTTTTATGATAACCATAGATGATCTATAGGTTCCTGATGATGACTTTAGGTATTTGAAGTACGGAATCCTTACCTACGAATTAAATTATGGAACATTTCATAGAAAGTGTTAGGAAATATCCTTGTTTATGGGTGACTAACAGTGAAGAATATAAAATAAATGAAATTAAAGATGCTGCTTGGAGAGACGTAATAAAAGAATGTGATTTCCGGACAGTAACTATTTATTGTTATTATATTCTTAAGAATCTATTTTGTATTCTTGTAGTTCGCCATGATACAGTGCCAGATGTGTAAAAAAATCGACAAAATTCTTCCCGTTTAAAGAAACTTTCATTTGAATATCTGAAACCTGAGTGGGATAATGGCGTAAGCTGATATTGAGTAAGTAGGTAATATCTCACTTTCATTCAGCATATTGATGTTATCATTGATTAGGTAGTTATGCAAGACACATGTAGCATTCACAATTTTATCGACAAGCTCGACACGACACTCAAATGATTTTCTATATATCCCTCCACCTTATTGACAATACTCCAAAAGTATTTTCAAGTCCCTGGCGTGCTCTTGATAACCTAAAAAAAATAGTTAAAAATTCTTCGACTGTCTGTTAATTTTGATTTCTGATAGGCACGCATTAGATTTATCAGAAGGGAGAAGGCCTCATCCTCTACGAATACTTAGGGTAGTTCCGGTCCTCCTGGACACAGCAGCTCATCCGGTGGCAAATTCAAATTATTTGTTTTTAATTTCTGACCAAATACACTGTCGTTCAAAATTCCACCAACAGCGTAACGTCCCATAGATCAAATATCAATGTACAATGAATGAATCTTTTTTTTTGCGTCAACGACGGCCAACAAAACTATTGAAAATGTTTTTCTATTTATAAAAATTGGTGCCTGAGTGTGGTAGAGCTTTTATTACGACGTATTTGCCATCAATAGCACCGACGCAGTGATAAAATTGGCACATATATTTTTGAAGTTTTCAGCTATTTCCTTCCATTCATGTTCAGTAGGTTCTTTTAATACTAAAGGTTGAAGATGGTTCCATATCGCATCACAAACACTTCCAACAATGCTTGAAATTGTACACAAGCCCATTCTAGAGCTATAAGTAATGTGAACGAATCCCCTGTAGCCAAGTATCTGTAACAGATGAAATAAATGTTAACATTTTTAATATTGGAATAATTGCGTTTCGGTTACAGTAAAGAAGCTAAAAACGTATGAAAAAAGCTACGTGACGGTCATAGACAGTCACTCAATAGGCGAAAAACTACTACTGGACATGCTGCTGATAACGACAAAGGCTGGAAATATGATACATTAATGGAATGTTTAATACCGTACATGGCAAACAGGCCGAGGACCACAAATGCTGAACCTTTATCAGAATAAGCGGACTCTCTACAAACTCAAAAGTTTGAAAACGCCGAAAGTAATTAAGAAGAAAATGTAACTATTTTAAGAAAAAGAAAATCAAATGATAGCTTAACAAAGTATTTAGATGAGGAAAGAAGGCGAGAGATAAAAGGGCCGCCGAAAGAGATCAATTACGAAGACAAATATTGACAAGGCAAGAACCGCCGAAAGATGATATGTCTTTTTTTGACAAAATGTACGAAAGAATTTATCTGAAACTTTTCAGATGAACATAAAGAATTAAAGTTTTTAAAAGTGTGATGCACGCCAGATAGGAAAATTCAAAAGCAAGGATAATTTATAATATTTCTGGGGCAGGATCCTTTACGCTACCTCCTCCTGCCCCTCATCCTGGAACATCAAAATCGACACAGCTCTCTATCATCACATTCAGTACTTACTGAGACAGATATTCTTTCGCCTCTGGGTCAGCATATACTTAACGAAAATGACACTAGCACCGATATTAGATCTTATTTAACTGATGACGCTACTCATGAAAATTTGTAGGTAGTAATTACTTGTTTGTACGGATGACCAAATATAAATGTAAGAAACAATATATACTTAATAAATGATGAAGCAAATTTATGTAAGTCTTATCTTGATTTGACACTTACCTTAAAGTTATTGCAAGTCTCTCGAGAGAAGAAATACTTTTGCGTATTTGCGTCTCTTGCTTGATAATGTCCTCTTCAATCATAGCATGAAGTTCGAAAAATTTAGATTTATTCGTCCTGTAGTCATTACAAAACTTTCTTCATCGAGTTCATTAAAAAGCCGAAATTCAGCGTAATCTTCTCTTAGTCTAATATGATTCGTTATCCAGAATCGACGTTTATTATATTTTCGTTTATTCTTTCTTAATAAAGATACATGTAAATCGAGTACAGCATCATCGTCGTCTGATTAACTATCGTAGGAATCAAGCAAAACAATCTCTATATTATCTATTTCAGAATTCGATCGTTTCGAGAAAGAACGTGATGACACAGTGGTGACCGAAGCTGAACTGTTCCAAACTAAATATCTCACAGTGTGAACAGCAATCGCCGGATGTAATAAATAGCTCAAGGTGCAATATATATTACATCCCATAGTCAAAAGCCGGCTTAAGACTCTTGTACCTTCACCAATAATGAAGCAAAGACCACACTTTATAAGTGGATGTTTGTACCACAGATAAAATTTGCTTACTAATGTAACCTATATACCCAGTTTGGCTTTAAATAAATATTAAGAAACTAAAAAACACTTTAAAAACCAAACTAAAAAAGAAGAAAATAATTTAAATCTATTAAAAAGCGTGGGGTGCTTTTTGAGGTATTTTTATAATAAATTAATATCAAGCACCCCACGATTTTTAATAGAATTAAGTTATTTTCTGCTTTTTTAGTTTGGTTTTTAAAGCGTGTTTTTTAAACATTTATTTTGTAGTTCAAAAGCGTGAAAAGTTTAAATGAAATCTCACCGTTTGAAGTGGGTCAAAATCAAGTCGGCTACAAACAAACACACATGCTTACAAACATACAGGTGAAACTAATAAAAGCGTATTAATTAGTGATGTACCGACTACTCGGTAAATCCGGAGGTCATATTTGTAGTCGGCGACTAGTCGGCGACTAGTCGGCTAAAACTACCGACTAGTCGGCACATTTTTTAATCGTATTAATATGCTTAAAAATTTAAAAGACGGTGATAGAAATTAAATTGAAATCTTTACTGTTATATTATTTTATTATAGAATCAGTTTTACAGTTTACTTTCAGTACAGTCAGGAAATTAGGATAGTAGTAAGGAATAGGAACCCTTATTTGGTCCATTAATTAATGGGAATAATTTAATCCTTCTAACAAAAAAGAAGAAACTCTATACCATAGCAAACAATAGAGTATTTTCCAATTTATTACAAACTATTTCAATTTGAAGATTAGTACAAAATATGTAACAGAAAAATAAAAACAAATTGATTTATATCCATTTTCTCAATTAAAAACGATTTTATTCAATTTTTTTTCCTTGTTTTGAATTTACCGCCAAAACGCTACAATGACTTTTATCACGTGACCAGACGTGACGTCAACTTTGTGTAAACTAAAGTAGCTGTAAACAAGTGAATGTCGAGTTCACAATTAACAAGATTTTTAATGGATATAAAGTGGTATTACTGGTGTGTGGTGCCTCTGTGCACAAATTCGTCTAAAACTGCACCACACAAAGTATTTGTACCGGTGCCGTTTACACAAAGCTGACGTCACGTGTGGTCACGTGATAAAAAAGTCATTATAAGAAGCGTTTTGAGCGATAAATTCGAAACAACAATAAATAAATTTCGATGTTAATCGTTTTTAATTGAGAAAATGGATAGAAATCAATTTATTTTTATTTTTCTGTTACATATTTTGTACCAATCTTCAAATTAAAACAGTTTTTAATAAACTGGAAAATATCCTATAGGCAATAAGTAGGTTTGCCATTTTGAACATAGCCGATGTCACCCGAACTCAACCGAAATCAATGATCGGCTGACTAGTCGGCCATATTGCAGCCGACTAGTCGGCCAAAGTCATAGTCGGCCCATCTCTAGTGTTAATAATAAAAATGCTACCATTGGTAAGCAAAACGAGTAGTTTTTGTTTATAGGAAGCAAGTTAGCAAGCATTAGTATGGTGACGTCACGTCAGGTACCTACCTACAATCAGACGAGTTCTGTTTTAATAGTGTACCTCGTGACTATAATAAAACCATAGAATGACGCATAACGTGCTTAATTAGGTTTGGAGTTTTCGTGGAATGAGAAATCATTTCAGCTATTGCACGATGTGATTTGGAATAGAAAACGTGCTTATTATACAGGATCTTATTAAATTAGCTAGCAAAACATAGCAGCGATGGTTTATCGATATGTAAACACGGGAAAATTAAATTTAAAATATTTGATTATATTTTTTGTGGGTACATTCACATGGGCGTAAGGTGAAAAATGTATCTACTGTTATGTTGTCTACTTTTCTGTTATACAATAGTTCTTGTAGTAACGAAACGGCCAAGCCACATATTTTGACTAAGGTGTGAAGTTTGTGAAGTTAGGCTTTGTAGAGCTAGGGTATGTAGAGTTAGAAGCTTGGCTCTACATGACATCTGAAAACTTTTTGACAGTGCGACTCATATGGTAACATTTTACATGAAAATGTTGGGATTTCACTTCTTTTTGTAAGTTTATTTATTTATTTATTTATTTAATACTTTACGCACAGAAATGTACAGAGGCGGACTTAATGCCATAGGCATTTTCTACCAGTCGACCTTTGGGCGATGCAGAGACAAACAGTGGTAGGTGCTATCAATTATGTGGTGTATTTAATTATTATTCAAATACAACTAAATATACTCATATTATACCTCAAAAAAAAATATTTTTAACAATAAATATGCTATATACATAATTATATATATGCACAAATAAACATACATAAATACACATAAATATAATAAAACAAATAAGACAAACAATGGGAAAACATTATCGTTGTGAAGATACTGCCAGCTTCTTTTGAATATGCTCGCGAACTTTAACTTTAAAGGATAACCGGTTGGTTGCCATCCTGATATCAAGGGGGAGCGCATTCCACAGAGAGATAGACTGAACGAAGAAGGAAGAGTGCATAAAGTCCAAGTGAAGTGAGTGAAGTGTAAGTTGCTTGTGACAATATTTATTTTTTTATTTTTTTATTATTATTTCATTTATTATTATTATTTATAGTAACAAAGAATTCCTACGTCAATTTTTAAACCTCTAGCGTCAAAATTGCGGAAGTCACATGCAAACTTCCATCCCCTAGTTTAAGGGGTTGAGGGATAAGAGTTCCAAGTTTTAGAATGTTTGTGTTGTTTGTTTACTAAAACTAGCTTACATACCAAATTTCAGCTTTCTAGGACCTTAGGAAGTACCCTTAGAATTTTGATGATCGTCGGTGACGAAATCAGAGTTTTTTAGATACCAATAAAATCTAAAGTATAAGAGCTATGCAATTAACTTTATAATGGTATTCAGTTATTATAATCTTTATATATTAACGAACATAAAAAAACTTCCATTTAAGTTTTGGTATATTAATTCAAATTAACAGTCTTCAGTCCATGACACACGAATCCATGACTCTAAGTCTTCGATAACATTGGATGTTTGCTGCTCAATGTTGTGTCTGCTCACTTTCGCGTGATTTTGGAATATCGTCATCGTCGTCTTCGAGCCATTCATAGACAAGTAGGGTTGCCATATGTGTTCAAACCAAAATCGACTAAATTTTGTTGAAAATCCGTAAACGTAAAAAAAAAATACGGCTAACGTAATCACCATCCAGACGCCCCATCCCCCATGTCATCAAAAATAAGCAAAGCAAAGATCCCCCGGCCCCCCTGTAGTGCTTACGTAATACTTGAATGGCCCCGAAGAAATGGGATGGTGCTATTCTTTTACGTCCGGAACCACACGGAACAATGATAATGACATACCTCGTTATTATTACCACGTCATTTACTTACGTATTTTCTAAACCATGGTTTATTCATTTAAAAACAGGTTCAAAATAAATTACCTAGCAAAACTGTGCAGGTGGTATGGGTATGAAAATCTAAAGACGATAAAATTAAAATAAAAAAGATTTTATGTATTTGTTGGTGGGTTAACGAGCGCTTATTATGGGGCTTGTAGCTAAGTAATAAACAGCCGCACGGGTCGATCGATCAGGTTAAGCTACGCTTGAGGCGGTAGGTCCGTGGATGGGTGACCATCTTAACATACCAAGACCTCGCCGTGCCTCGGAAAACACGTTAAGCCGTTGGTCCCGGCTGTCATTTGTGGATCTTTGACAGTCGTCACTAATTGCGGTCGTTGACTTCATCTTGTTTTTTGTTTTATGATGTTTATAATTAGATATCGTTGACTCCACAAAAAAATCATCAAATTAATTTCTTTATAGTTTATTGTGTTCACATATTAATACAGGGTATATTTTTAACCAGTGCGCAAACTGTAACAATGAATTCAGCATAATCATTCTAGGGGGCAGCGTAGAAATGTTTCGTCGGTTATTCAAAAAAAAATCTGCTGTTTCATAGAAAAGTTACGCGGTCAAAATGTATGGAACAGCTGATTTTTTTTTTCGTATAACCAACGTATTTTTTTTATGCTAGCGGGTCTAGAATGATATGCTGAATGCATGGCTACAGTTTGTGCACTGCTTAAAATTTTATCCTGTTTATCGATACCAATTAGGTACGTCTGTTAGTTTATCAAATGGAAAAACTGATTTAAACTGATATTTCAAGTGACTATAATTATTACTGCGGTTGATGACCCCACAAAGAAACATCATCAAATTATAGTAGGAACTTATGTACTTTTTGTCTCATGATTTTTATATATCAAAATCAAAATATTTTATTTCACATAAACTTGCATGGGCACTTATGAAACGTCAGAAGCTAGGTGCACGGTTCCAATTTGTCGCTTCCTATGGAGAAGAGCCGGCAACAAACTCCACGGTTACTCTTTTAAAAATAATTGGCTTTTACAATGTTTTCAAATTACAGTGGTAATAGGTATGGGAGGACAGTGCAGGCATGTCAATAAGTACCAGGTACTTAGAGGAATGACATTCAAGAATTGAAATTTAATTTGACCCTTTATACATTGAAGGGGTCATCAGTCCAACGAATGACATAAAAAGATAAAAGTACGCATTTCTTTTTCATATCATTAAATATTATGACACGCAAACAACATCTTACAATCAGAACTAGCGTCAGAGATAAACGTTTTGAGCGTAATAAACTATAGTAGTCATCTCATCTTATAATAAATTAAATAATAATTAAATCGTAGCAAACACATATTTCTAGGAAATACCTACAAAATCTTCAAGCTGTATAAATTAACGTCTCTTTGATAAATAATAAATTGTTTAAACTCCTTTGCACAGTTTTAATTTAACGACTTGAACTTGAATTTTGTCAAGTTGTAATAACCGCGCATTATGTTTGTATGTTACCTCTTATATCTTCCCGTCTCACATCCCGCAGTGTCACAGGACGAAAGTCTTTGACCAGTGCGTGTTGTCAGTCATGACATATGGCACTGAAACGTGGTCGCTCGCAATGGGCCTTATAAATAGGCTGAAAGTCGGGTGACTTTCAGCCTCAGAAGGGCAATGAAGAGGGGTCGCTTGGAGCTTCCCTACGTGATCGTATCAGAAATGAAGAGATCCGTAGGAGAACCAAGGTAACAGACATAGCCCGAAGAATTGCCAAACTTAAGTGGCAGTGGGTAGGGCACAATGCTCGCAGAACAGATGACCCATGGGGCCGGAAGGTTCTGGAGTGGCGACCACGTACTGGAAGACGTAGCCTTGTAGGGCCTCCCAGTGGTTAACTTTGAAAGTTCTACTTTCATTCTGTATCTTCTAAGTACTAAAATATTTACGAGAGGTAAATTTACCCCATATTTTCACGACGTCGCGTCGTGGTCAAAACCTAGGCTAATATAATCTGTGGTGCCTGCTATGACAATATAAGAAGATCTCTTGCAACCAATTCATGGAGAAGACAAATTGATCACAGCATTCCTTGTTATGGCTTTGAAAACACATTTCGGAATGAAGCCCTAATCTCGCCTTAGTTGTATGATCAGGCATCACCTAAAATACTATTTTTTTTTTTTTTTTTTTAATCATTGCCCCACACTAGGAATTACTCCTGTATTGTGGGTGCGTTTACAAACATTTAAACTCACATACACAAACAGCCAGACCCGGAACTACTATTTGTAGGTCTTACCAATATTTGTTCCGTGCGGGAATCGAACCCGCGACACGCAGCGCAGCAGTCAATCGCTTAACCGCTGCGCCAACCGTGCCGTATATTAAACGCCTGGCACAGATTTATACACATTAATCTACATAAAATACCTAAGCAGTAAAGTCAAAATCAACTTTATTAAACCTTCATATTTTTTGTACCCTACTGCTGAGCAATATGCACCTTTATAAATTTGTTTAGAGAAGATCAGTACTGTTGAATGACGTAGATTTTATATCTGTACATTCTGGGGTACACGCCCATACAATTTTTGGTCATGAACTTTGGCACAAAGATAGTTTATAACCTGGACTAACACATAGGATACTTTTTATCCCGGTAGTACGTTCCTGTGGGATAATTTCTTAGTATCAAATTATAATACAGTATAATTTAAAACGAATCTAATAACTAACCCAATCGGCATACCAAAATTCAATCAAATATGTCTGTCACCGTAAAATTGTAAATACCGTTAGATTATAATCTATTACTGCTTACAATTTAAAGCATTATTTTTCGGTAGATTATAATCTATCGAAGTGAAACCGTCAAATTGTGAACTGGTATCAAGACGGATAGTACCTTGCGCTATTACTAAATAGTCAAGTAACTGCCTCTTATTTGTATAAGTAGCGGTCACCGGCCGCTACGGGGCGGCAGCTCGCTTCGCACGCTCGGCTCGCGCACGGTTGGTCGCATTCCTAACCTAACCTAATATAACCTATTCGGTCGGTAAGCAGCATGGTGCAGTTCACAATTTATCGACAGTTTATTATCACGCGAGATAGATTTAAAGATGTTCACAATCATACGGTGACATATGCAATAGTTTAGTCACTATAGCTAGTCAAAGATTGGCAAAACACATAGTCGCCCCATCACTAGGTATCTACTGATTAGTTTCTTTGAAACAAAACACTTTTTTTTATTTTCGATGCTAAGATTTATTCGATTGTTCCAAAATACTCTTATGCCGCGGCCACACTACGGTCAATGTCAATGCCCAACATCGCGGTAAACATTCCGATAGTTAAAGCGATAAATTCAGTGGCCACACTTGACCGCCACCCGAGTTATCGCCTAATGTCAAATGGAATTGTGAATGCCATTGTAAAATTATCGCGATAAATTGTGGCTACACCTTCGGTTGACGTCCAACATCGCGATAATCAATGGCATTTCTCGTAGGTGTAACTGCGGCATTAGGCATTAATAAGCATTACCAGTATTTTCATTAATTGTCAAGTGTTTATCAATCTTTTTTCATCGTGTATATTTGATAACTGTTGAGGTGAAGGCCTCTTCCAGTGAATGCCAGCTTTACTAATAAGACTCTCCACAATAAAGATATTGAATTGAATTGAATTGAATTTCTGTTTTTTGTTACGACCATCCAGGGCGACCTAGCGATCTACCTACACACGATCTCGTCCTCCCAGCAAGTGTGTGGTCTTCCTCATTTACGTTTGCCAACCGGTCCCATCCAAGAAGTCATCTTTTTGGCCCGTATAACACTTCCGGAATAAATTCTCCTAATGATGACGAAAACCATATCAAAATCCGTTGTGTAGTAAAGAAGAACGACGCGGTCACAGACACGAAAAGCGACTTTAATTTATAATACGTACTTATACGATACATAGAAGTATCACTTCACTGTCACGGTCAAATAACAAACCAACTGAGCTTCGAGGACATTCTTCAAATTAAACCAATATTAGACCACGTTCGCACGAACATAGAAATAAAAATATTGCGGCGTGATTGTATCGCGCACTGAATTTTAAACTCCCTGTTGGTGTTGCGTTCAATGATTGTTCTACAAATAATTTCCACCAAACGGCTCGTATCGGATCGTAACGCAACGGATTTTGCAATCTTTAAACGATATTAAATCGCGTACACAGTATTTAAAGTCTATATTACCAAGCCGCGCACAGCAGTTTAACCGCGGACGTCTTCCGCGACAGGCGATCGTAGCCGAAAGCATGCTGCGACGCGCAATCGGCTCCGCTCGCACACACTGCATACGTCACTCAATCATGGGTTTAGAGAAAAAATATTGTTATTTTCTTTTTCTTCTAATGCAATAGCCAACAATACTAGGTCAACTACAACCATTTTCAAAAATTAGAACACTTCAACACTGTAGGAATGAAACTAATTAACTAGGCGCTCAAACGGATACGTTCGCGTACGTACGGAGCCTATCGTATGCATCGACATTCTGCAGGACGAGATCGGCTCTCGCCGCGTCCGTTCGTATCCTTTCCGATCCGATGCGATACGAGCCGTTTGGTGGAAACCATCCTTTACAGTTTCAAGCCTCAACTCCAAGGAGTTGAGGAGTGAGCGAAGATATTTTTACGTCCGTGCGAACGCAGCTTCAGAACATTCTTCACATTGAATCACTATCAATCACCATGCTTTTTTATTAACATTCGTGAATTGAATACTTATTAAAAACGACCACAAAAAACTGAACCAGTTTCTTTTTATAGATCACGTAGAATTTTGTAATCAGCAAGAACATAGTCGACCGCATGTTGGTGGTGGTAACAGTTTGACCTTGAGTTGGTGTAGAACAGTGCTATTCTATAAGGGACAATGGCTTGGCTGTAGTCTACGAGGAGATCGTCGTCGAGACAGTCTGGAGATTGACCGATCGTGCAGCGTTTATTCAAACAGTAGTCACTAACACATTTATGGTTGGCGACAAACTCTAGGCTATTGTAACCTCCCGTCGCTGTTTCACAGACGAATAAGGCCTCGCAACAAATTTCGTTAAATCATAACCGAACAATCTCGACTCTCCTTGAAGAAGCTGATGCTGCGTCCCAAGCTGATTCGAAAATTCTAACCCATGCCAGTCTTATTCAGTAAAAATCTCACCGTGAAATTGAGGTGAAGTGAACTGTCATTTGCGAGCGATGACACTATTGACAGCTAACTTCAAACTCACTCATTAATTTTCACGTTTTGATTTTTTACTAAATAGAACGACTGTTCTCATTCGTTTAGGTAAATAAAGGAAATCAATTGATAACGTATGGACATAATGACAGGGGAGTAGGTTTTCTTTCATCTGATATATTATTATTAATAATTATAGTTATTATTATAGGTGTCAAATAGATAAGGCGTGTCCATTGATGACCTTTGCAAATGGGTCAAATTGTTAATACATGAGCTGTAGCTGCTGTTGCATCATATTTATGACGGCAAGTTAAGAATGTTGATACATTATTGATAGAGCAGTGGTGGCCCAGTGCCAACGGGGACTTACAAAGTTTGAAGTCGTGTGGTGTTGAAGTGGGTTCGACCCCAGACAGGTGGTTTGCTTTGTGTAATTAATTTTACTACAACTGCTCTCAAATGAAGGAAAACACCGTGAGGAAACTGGCATGTCCTACAAACAACATTTCGAAGACATTTGACATCTACCTACCAACCGGCACTGGGCTCGCGTGGTACAGCCCACTCCCTCTTGTAAAAGAGAGACTCCTCTCCTCCTCTAGTTAAATGTCTGCCCTACGCTATTTCAGAGTTGTTCATATTTACAAGCTCCTGCCTTCAAACATTATTTTAGCCCCTGAAAGACAGGCTTGCGGACGGCGAGTAATGGGTAGCTCGCCTTCCGGGTCGACGGCGCGTTGTGTTCCACGCGCGCCTCAAAGAGATGTCAGCACTAACTGGTGAGGTCCGCTAGGGCCGATGGCAGCCAGGGGTGCGGGTTGTTCGAAAGAGATACCGTGGCCCTGGCACACAGGCAACTGAATGAACAGGGGTGGGTTTTAGTCAGTAAAAGTCTGACACGCCGTCCCGCTCCTCCCGCTCAAGTTGTTTGAAAATTTCCCATCCGCAAAACAGAAAAAAACCTCTGAAAGACCTAGCGTAATACTTCTGCTTTTGGGATGTCAGTTATCATACATAATCAGCCGATAATGGTTCCAAAGTTGCCACACAGACTTCTGTTCTCTTCTTCTTCTCTTCTCTCTCTGAGGACAGAGGTGATTACATCATTTGCTTCATATTATTGACAGGCGACTTCATGTACGTGAAATGTATTGTTCCCTGACCCACCCTATTACATCGCATCAAGATCTCAAGATTATACTGCGTCATCGCTCTGCGTTCTTTCTGACTTAATTTTTTTGTTCGACGCCTAAGGGTTCTAGCGTGATTTTAAGTAGCGTAAAGGGTTCCTAAAGAATTGGGGTATCAAATCCGTAGTAAGTACTAATAATAGAACGAAATGAAGAGCATGTTTGTATGTTTGTTTGAACGCGCTAATATCTGGAACTACCAGTCGGATTTGATTATATATTTTTGGATTAGGTAGTAGGTATTTATAGAATAAGTGAGTATTTTTATTATTCTTGTTCGTATAGTAAAAAGCGATAGGTATAGGTTTTGAACTGTTTTATTAAATTTATCTTGCATTATCTTTGAGCAACCTTTCAAAAACATCTTAATAAAATATCGTAAATGTCCAACATCACAGTTTAATTCATACAATTCACAGATATTCAGTCTTATGGCGAAAACCGCGTGTTTACAAAAGAGCTACAAAGAAGCTGCCTTGCGCGTGTGTGCGTGAGCGTGTTTACAAAAGCATATAGCTAGAAAATATATTAAAAAATGAGCTGATCTATACATTTATGTTCGCATATCTCGACGCAATGTATGGATCAGCTCATTTTTATTTCACGATTTCAGGATTGATCCCATAGTAAAAGTTGTTCATAATGATGAGTAGGTACAATGACCCTTTTAAAAGATTAAAAGTATAAAAAAATAAACATGTATATGAATCAATGAACACACACTAATGTGGGTTACGCAATTAGGGTCCAGATTAAACTACGCTTGCCGCTGTTGGTCCCTGGGTGGGTGACCGTTTTCACACACCAAGACCCCTTTGTGCCTCGGAAAGCACGTTAAGCCGTTGGTCCCGGCTGTCACTCGTGGATCTTTGACAGTCGTTACGGGTCGTCAGAAGCCAGAAAGTCTGACAAACAGTCCTACAATGGGCTCGAAAGGTCACATCGTATTACCCAGTAACTGGGTTGTGAAAGTCATATAGGACACGCCGGGCTGCTACTGCTTAGTTATGGAAAACCCAATAATACTTTGCTCGACCTGGAAACCCCTCCTGCTCACCAGTAGCAATTGCGACCACTAGACGAACGTATTTTAAAATTATTATTTTAATTACTGACAGAAATAAGTGCAATTATGATTAATATTTTGTACTTGTACGCACGCACACGATTATTTACAAAACAATATATTATCTTATTACACTCTAAAGACTTATGATAAATATCTGACGATTACAGACAACATATTAATTATTTTTTACAGAAAGTTAGTTCCAAATCCTGTTCAAAGGCTTCTTGGCAGTTTTAATCGACTTTAAAAAAAGAGGATGCTTACTTTCGATGATTATATAAGAACCTAATATTGGACCGGTCGAAGTGAAGGAGCTTGGGGAAGCCTATGTCAAGCCGTGACGTCTTTCGGCTGATATGATGATGATGGTATTAATATTTATCATCAACCCCTACCCTACCACTCCGAAGAGGGTACCGCTTCTAAGGTATTCCATTGAGTGCTATGTATTATTGCATGCCTTATATCCACACTTTAACTATAGGCCCTGCAATAATAGAGGGTTCCATAAATTAATCCAATAAACTTATCTATGACACATCTATTGTCTATACGTAACTTAGTATTTACAAAGCTTATAGTAGCCATTTTATCCAAGGATTACAAATTATGCGTCGGAAAATAGCTGGCTTTCACTTAAGTCTTGCACAGTAATAATATTAACAAACGCTTAACAAAATTACGAAATGCTAGTGTCTAATAAAGATTCATCAGAAATCACATCTTTCACAAACTTGTCCCAACGATCACTGAAAACTTTGAAAAGTCTCGCTTTACCCTCATCCTCCAGCGCGCTATACGTTATAGAGTTCAGAGCCAGTTGTTTCAGTAATCTCAAGTCAGCATGCTTACTTGCAACTCCCATAAACGCCACGAAGAAGTCATGAGACACAGGCTCAGCACTCCACGCACCAGGGTCATCACTGGACAACACTACAGGAAGACCCAAAGCTAAATACGAAGCTAACGGATGGTTCCTTACATCGTGCACTAACGATAACACCACATTAGATATCACATTCACTTCCAAAGCAATGTCTTTTTTGATAACAGCTGACATCAGACTCGGATGCTTGGTCAAAGCGTAGCCGTGTCCTATCCTCTTTGATCCTAGCAGAATTGCATCGACTAAATTCTCGTCAGCTGAGGTTCCTAACCAAGCAGTCTCTCCAGCGTGCAGATAGAAATTTATCTCGCCCTTAGCCTCAGATAGTATAGGAAGGAAATCTGTTAATGGTCTACCAATGTCTTCTTGACCGACAAGGTCAAATCCTGCTATCATGTCTGGCATTTCTGCTTTAAGTCTTCTTGTCAGATTTAAAGTTTCTAGCACCTGGTCAATACTTAGAGCCCTGTGTTTTGTGACAATCAGTTTGACACCGATGAAATCTGGATGAGTATCTTTAAACTTGTCAGTTACCTTCTTGAAGAGTTCCACCAAATACTTCTTATTGTGTTTTGTGCCATCCAATTCATATAAGTTTTGTAAACCTGTACGTATCTCTATATACATAATGTTGTCTTCATAGAACTGCTTCAGCGTTTCATACCAGTACTTTTCTCTTACCGGTCTGTATGAAATCAAAGATTTGATGGCATAATAAACTTTGTTGAATCTCTTCCAAACTGTGTTGATGTCTACAAAGTCATAATCTTCTCCGTCATCTTTGTAAAGTGTGAAATAGTTTTTCAATTGAGAATCAAAAGCGTCTGGATCGCCCGAAGAATTCCGGAGATCGCTAACAAGAGCCCACTCAGATGAACAAGGTCGTTCTGGGGTCGACTCTGAGAAATGTAATCTTAAATCATCGTTCGCGTAGCACGCATACAAGTGGTCCTCATAAGTCAACTGCACTAGCACATCTGGATGTAACATTAAAGAGCTATGCACATGTAACACAGCACCTTTCGGCATTCTTCTGATAAATTGATACACTTTCGAATTTTCGATATCTTTCTTGTACGAAAAGTAATGTTTTGAGAAGTTGAAATGCTGCGGATTGATGTACGAAGGGTTGAGTTCTTTCATCTTCCACTTCATCAAAATATCATTGGCTATTGTTTCATCTTCATTCAAGTGTTGTTTCCCTCCTACAGCTGTGAGTGTTTCTTCGTCCAGTAAAGCTCTTCTTTCTTTAGTGTAGTTGTCTGGTATGAGGCGAGCGTCAAGTGTGCGACAAGCGAAGCAAGCGACAAGACACGCGATAGTGTAAGCGGCCAGTTTATTCATTTCTGTGCGTTCGTCACTAAGTCGGTAAGTGTTCGCGTCGCGACCGACACTACAGCCAGTGTTGCCGTTAGGACCATCTAGTTTGTGGCTACATCAAAGAAAAAAGTTGCTAGTTTTGTAAATAAATGACTTTCGAATTTCCGCTAAAAGTGGCTAAAGTATTTTTGGTTTCATTTAACCGATATGTACGAATTTTTACTGATAATAATTTTAATATCGTATAGGGGTGCGGCTAAGCGGATTTAATAACACAATATTTAATAGTGTTAATAGAAATTTATTAAAAACTGGTTACAAGTTTATAGCTAAAAACTTTAAAATTTGTTTTTTTTATAGTAAAAAAATTCAAACTCAATTTTATCGTCCATAATTCAAACAATAATATCGTTTCGGTACATGTTGACACGAGGAGTATTGACTTTGTTTGAAACAAACCAGGCCCCATAGCTATATTTATAACGTCCATTTTCATTAAATCGAATTGAAATTACGTTAAAAATATAAACATTCACATAAATGGGAATCCCTTGATTCGGCGCGGACCTCTGTGGTGGCTTACAGGTATTGACGATCGTCCCATAATTATTTCTCTAAAATACATTAAGTATTAGTCGGTAGACTTCTAACAGTAATAAAAGTAGGTAGTAATAATCTAAAAAGTAGCCAGAAGTAGCTAGATTAATTTTGGTGGCTAAAACAGATTATTTTTTGGCTAAAACCGTCGAAAATCCGCTAGATCTAGCCACGAAGTGGCTAAAACGGCAACACTGACTACAGCACTGTGTGTGGCGGTCGTTTATATATGTCATAAAACGTTTATTGTTGAGTGGATAAGTACTGGAATTAATGAACGTTTGATTTCGCAGAAACGATCGTTGGTTCTGATTAAATATTTGGTTAAATATATCGAGATATCGAAAGCCTTGGTTGGTCACTTAATTAATTTATAGTGCTGATAGGAGCTGTGAATCTTCGTTTCGTATTAATATTTATTAATTGCTATGCACTCTTTGTTTTTTTTGTCCAATATGTAAAACTCTAGATGTCATTAGCATTGCTTTAATAGGCGATGCTAATGATTTTTTTAAACTAAACTAAAAGGATTAGGTACGTTGTAGTGGATATTTTAAACTCGTCGACCTTGATAGCAAGTATTTTGATTTATTTTAATCTACGTCACGTTTTATTATTCATACAAAATATTAATAGTATTTTTATTTAGATATTGGGGTCAGTTATTTCTACGTGGAAGTAATTTATATAGATACCAGCTTTTGTCAGCGGCTTCGCCCGCGTGGATGTCGAATATCATCCCCCGGGAACGTCTTAGCGGGATGGAAAGTATTATATGTGTTAATCCTGGTTATAAACTATCTGTGTGCCAAATTTCATTCAAATCTGTTAAGCCGTTTTTGCGTGTAAGAGTAATAAACATCCATCCATCAATCCTCACAAACTTTCACATTTATAATATAACTAGGATAAGTATGATAGGAAAGGGGTCGTGGCTAAGTACTAACAGCCGCAAGTGTCGATCCATCAGGTTAAGCTACGCTTGCGGGGGTTAGTTTGTGGATGGGTGCCCATGTTTACATACCGACACTCCTTCGCGCCTCAGGAAGCACAAAGCTGTAGGTCCCAGCTGTCATTCGTAGATTTTTGACAGTCGTTACGCGTCGTCAGAAGTCCGAAAGTCTTACCAAAGGGTAACGTGTTACCCAGTAACTGGGTTCTGGAAGTCAGATAGGCAGTCGCTCCATGTAAAATAATGTATAAAGGGACGTTATAATAAAAATGATGAAATGAAATGCACCGATCCCAGCGTGGCTTGACCAGACTCGATTAATCGAATGAACCCCAAGATTTGCACTAGCCCCTGGAGCCTCATGCTTCATGGTGTTACAGAGGCCATTGCATATCAAGAAGTAGACCGGGGGGCGCTGTAATGGTCAGGTAGACGTGCCCATAGGATAGGAAAGGATTGCGAGCCTACCGGATATGCATCCTTGAGTAAGCATTGTACTAGTGGAGAGACGGGTGGTATTTATTTATAGGAGGGCATCTTTTCACGACGTCGCCGGCATGTTGATTCAGGTGGGGCTTCTTCAATTGTTTTCTTAGCTCTTTTCTATGCCGTTGCTTGGCTATGTTCTGTGTTGTTGTTTTCGTAGTAATCTTCTGAGTTCTCGCAGCTAACAGTTTCTGGTTTTTTTGTAGATATCGTTAGCCGCTTTCTTGATCTTATTTTTGTCTCCAGCCATGTCCTTCCAAAACTTGATTCCCATGTCGAAGTACTTCATTGCTTTTTTTAGATTGTCATTCCATGGGTAAATAGGTCGTCCGAGGTTCTTAAATTTGGCCTTGTACTGCATTGCTGCCTGCAATAGGTATGCTTTATTCCGTCTGAAGACGTGTGCTAAGTAGCACATCTTGTGGTTCTTGATGCGTTACGGTTTTTCCGTCTAAGATTTGGTGCATTTTCTTAATTATTAGTTTATTCCTGACGTGGTTAAAAGTTAAAGCCATTCAGACTGCTAATGTGTTACACAATTAGATACCCCGTTGGTCTCACTTAGCACGCAAGCTACGACGAGGTATCGAGGTACAATAGTAACGGTGAAGCATACATAACATCACGCCTTTTCCCCGAAGGATCGGGCAGAGGTGTACCTACCTGTAGTACACCCACATTTCGCCAGTTATGTTTTAAGTCCCAAATAATAGGGGCGAGCCTATTGCCATCAATCGGGCACAAATCCAGACTCCGGGCTGCTACTGAGAAATTCCAGATAGAAAAACCCAATAACACTTTGCCCGACCTGGGAATCGAACCTATGATCTCGTGCTCAGCAGTGGCGGTGGCGACCAATAGACCAACGAGACAAACCTAATGAAATAATGGTGAAGTTTCAAATAATAATCTTTATTATTATTATCATACTGATAGTCAACAATTTTGGTACCAAAACCTGATCTTTATCCGCATTGAGCAACAAATATATGTAATACTAGCTTTTACCAGCGGCTTCGCCCGCTTGACGGTCGCTGTATTATATTATACATATAAACCTGCCTCTTGAATCACTCTGTCTATTGATGAAACCCAAATTAAAATCCGTCGCGTAGTTTAAAAGATATGAGCGTATAGACACGAAAATCGACTTTGAAACTACGAGTATGTTAAGATTATATATGACAAATTCTTAGATTAATTAAAACAAGGTAGGTATAATTTGGCAAGAAGTCCAGATGTTAAACATTCGTCATTAATTCACTTCTATGTGAACCATCTATTGTGCAGAAATCTTATAACCATTGTGCACAGTTTTGGTCATTTCGACTTATATTTAAATTTAAACACATCAATTATCTGCACAATTTACGAAAACTGACAATTGGTAGAACTATTAATTTGAACACTATAATTTAATAACAATTTAGTTATTATCTAAATAAAAATCATCTACATCCGTCAATTGAATATTGTGAGAAACTAGAATTTAACTCATTCTGTTAAATTATATTCCTATGCTTAATAATTACTATTAGCCAATAACCTAAACCCCAAATTTTCCCAAATGAACATGAACCTTATTCTTTAGTAATAAAGTTGAAAAACGTAAATTATGAATGAAAGTAAAAATCGCATTCATACTTACTTCTATACTCTATACATATAGTCTGTGCCAAAAGTATCTCATGAAAATGTAAACAAATGGATCAAAAAACTAGTCTTGTGCCTGCTCGGTAATTTTTAAGATCGCTCCGTACTAGTTCATTTCGGTCAGTAAACTAGTTCATTCTATTAGTTCTATTAGCTCTATTCGGTCTTCACTCTCAGTCAGTACTTCCATAGATCACAGAGCATAAAAGTCTCATTGAAATCGTATCAGTCAAATCAGTCGCTGTCATTCTCGTTCTCGTTCGAATATACGTTAGGGCTTTTTGTAAATGTACAAGGAGCTATTAGAACTAATAGACCGATTATAAGTCAGCATTCAGAAACGTTTCTTTTAGTACAGTGCTAAGAAACGATTCCTATTCGTTCATTGTTCACGAACTACACAAGACTACAAAAAACATACCACACGCTTTCAAACTTTCAACCATTTTTGGCAATCGTTTTATAGAAGAAAAACCATCATACTAGCGTCAAACTCATAGCTAAATTCTGCACCCTATTACGTAACATACTTTATTATTAAAATCTGTATCATTTTGAAGGATGGAAATAATGTTCGAGAAATGTGACTTATGAACAACCTAAATACTGCATTGAATGTTTTTAAACGATTAAAATCAAAGCTAGGAATGGCTGTCAGTTTTTACGGAGTTACCCCTCTGTAGATGCCCATTTGAACTGCCAGTTACTAGCTGAATGCTTTGACTTTATCATCTGAATATTTAAGCCCGAAATTCAAAATTCAGATCATTTTCATTTGACATTTTTTTTATTTTTTTTATTAGCCACTACCCACCGCTGGGCAAAGGACTCCCTACTCTCTTTCCACCTCTCTCTGTCCAATGCTGTCAAGGACCTATCTTTCTTAAAGGAGTCCAGCTCATCCCGCCATCTCCGTCTCCATCTCCATTTGACAGTTAAGGTTTAATTATTTAACTCAACTTTCGTTGACGATTTTTCAATTATAATTTAATAATATCAATCAAACAATAATTATTAGGTACTAGTGTTGTGTAATTATTGTTATTGCTATTATTCCGACACCGCATCTTACACTTTTTATTTGATTTTTATTTCACTCTTTCCTGCTGTATTGTGCGCGCCTTTAGTCTGTGCTAAATAAACGTATTTTCTTTCTTTATTTCTTTTAGGAAAAAGTGGTGGAATATAAAGTGATAGCGTAGGAATTTAAAACTTGTACATGGCTTTTTCTTTTTTTTTTTTTGTGGGTGTGAAATCATCAAATGACTTCTCCCGCTCTGGGTGGAGCAGGAGGGCGTGTCAGACTTTTACTGACTAAAACCCACCCATGTTCTCTCAGCTGCCCGTGTGCCAGGAGCCGCGGTATCTCTTTCGAACAACCCGCACCCCTGGCAGGCATCGGCCCTTGCGAGCCCCACCAGCTGCTGCTGACGTCCCCCTGCGACGGGTCAGCAGTGGCCCCGCCGCCTACCACTTTTCGGCCGCAGGGGATAGAGAGAGCGGCCAACTCTATACCGACACTCCTCTTCCCCTGCGGCCCCACCGCGTCCGCCATCAAACGGTGGCGGCCCCGTCCAGGCCACGGAAGGGAAGAGCGCTACTCAGAAGTACCGGCACTCCTCCTCCGCCGCAGCCTGTAACTCTCAGCCGCGATGCCTCCCATTCGACATCGCGGCCCGCCTCAGCTGCGATGCACCTCACCGCAACCTACTTTTTGGCCGCTACGTCGTCGGCTTGGCGGCACAAGACTTGATCGACGGTGAAATTCAAGGTGAATGTTACTTCACCAGCTTTGCGTGGTGTGATGTTATTTATTATGCGTTACTATAACTACAAACCTGATTTTTCTGACCTTTAACTTTTTTTGTTGAACGAATTTTTTTCTTTTCCATTATTAGATTTAAATAACTAGTGTACAATGTGTATTTTGTGGTACCCACCTACGCTATGCTGCTTTGATAGGAGTATATGAGCGAAGCCGTTGTTACACTTGTGACTTTGTTCATTCGTCCTTCATATTCAGTCCATTCTTCTTTTGGAATGCGCTTCCTCTCGAAATCAGAGTAGTGTAGAGCCATCTCAACACCTCTCTCCCTTGAATTTATATATATTTATATATTATAGTAGATATGTATGCATGTATGTGTATTATAAGTTTATTTATGTACCTATCTTATTTATAATTCATTATGATATATTTTACAGTTTTTTTTTTTTATCATTGTCTCTATCATCCACTTCACCACCCTTGGTTGACTGGTAGAGAATGCTTAAGGCATTAAGTCCGCATTCGTACCTTTTTTGTGTGCGAGAAGTTTAAATAAAAAAAATAAAAAAATAAAGGTTCCGACGAATTGAGAACCTCCTCTTTTTTGAAGTCGGTTAATAAATAAGCCGTGAATAATTTTAAACGTTTGATGTGACATAAAACCCTTCATTGTGCGTGGTCTGACAGACACTTGGCCGGATTTTTATTTCAGTTTTCTTTTAATTATTTTAAACTAGTATTTGCCAGCGGCTTCGCCCGCGTGGACGTCCAAAAACTGTCCCACAGGAACGTATTACCGGGATAAAAGTATCCAATGTGGTAATCCAGGTCATAATGTAACTGTGTGCCAAATTTCATCCAAAACATACAAACTTTCACATTTATAATATTAATAGGATATATTTATATTATATATAAATAGGTATATAGTAGGATTTTCTTTAAACTATTTAAAAAATATTTTTAATTTTCCTTAAATTGTTTAAAATTTTCTTTAATTATACACTGTGACATTTTAGTCGTCTTACTAAGGTGGTCCACTCAATGTATCCGTCATAAAATACCTCTAGGCGCGATTAAAACATTGTTACCAATAATTAAGATAATAGGTACAAAGAAAAATAAAGAATGCTTTAGAATTACGAAACACCCTCCCTGTTAATAATGTTTACGTATCAAACGGTAGAAGATATCTACCTACCTACCATTACATTCCATCATTAATTCCATCTCCATAACAGGGTGTTTCAAACTACGTCATGCGTCCTAGTGAATAATATTTTCATTTTTTTTATTATGCAAACGTTCAAAAATATCTTTTTTTTAAATAAATGGTTAGTAGTCATTCGACACATGAAGTGAGCTGCCTTTGTAAGACGACTAAAATTTCACGGTGTATACACAATCTCTGTAAGTAAATTGTATTTAGTCTAGGTCTTCTCATGCTGATCCATGCAATGTGGGACATTATCTACATGGATCATGGTTCAGGGGTTGAGACTTCAATAATATAACGTATCCAAAAGTTTTGGAAATAAATTACTAATAGTAATTACTAGTAGTAGTAAACAAAAAAACGCAGCATTTATAAAGATTTTCATGAATTTTGCTCATTGCGGAACCCATCACAATAAATACGTAGTAGGTATCAAGATTTTCTGTGTGGTAAATATTTACAACATTTTAATGACGCTTGACGCACAAATATTCCAAGTTGTTTTCGTTACACATTCACATATTACATAGAAGAGGTACAAACATGTATGGACAATTGGACACTCAACTGATGCCCTATTTATGAAATTCTTACAATTATAATGACTTATGGAAGGTACTGATAAAAAAAATATTTATTTACCGTACTACCCAGTAAATGGATCGTGGACGTCAGATAGACAGTCGTTCCATATAAAATATGTACTGCTAGCCAAAGTACTGTAAAAATATCGCGGCGCAATTTTATAGCGCATTCGATTTTTAACTCTCGGTATTGAGCCGAGCGTTGAAAATCTAACAGAGTATATCCCAGCGTGAGGATAATACGCACTGTTGAAATTTCGCGTCTCGGTGCCTATCTCATAATCAGTCTATAACGTTCCCACCGCTGGGACACAGGCCTTCTCTCTGTGAGAGGGAGTGGCCGTAATCCACCACGCGATAGCTTCGTGGTAGATGTCACATGTCTTTGAATTTTTTGGTTCTAGGACATGCCGATGTCCTCACGATGTTTTCGTTCACCGTTTTGAGAGCGTCTGAGCTTTGAAAATCCTGTGCGCGACAAAATCCCGCCTCAATATTTTTACGTTCCTGCGAACGGTGTATTCAGCTGGATCCAGATTGACTGGAACCCGAGCTCAATATAGATGGGACAAGGCTAGGCAGATGAGGTTGAGGTAGGTACTGTCAAAGAATGAAAGGACAATTAATAGGTAAGTACTAGCAGCTTTCTTTTCCCTATTACGTAGTGCCAACCGACGGATATTACCAACATTTTTAATTTCCGTTCAAAAAGGTAACATGACATACGCCTTTGAGCGAAAATAATGTGTTTTTATTGTCTATCGCCCCCAGAGACAGATATCTGACCAATTTGGAAACAAAATCCCGTGCACACAATGACCACATCTGTGAGCAAACGTTACTATAGTGGCTGAGCGCTGCAAGCAATAATAGTCCTTACTGTGTATAGAAGTTAGTTTCCTCGGTACCTATTCTCTATTCTAGCTACTGTCATTGAAATCTATGTAATCTACTAGCTTTTGCCAGTGGCCTCGCCCGCTTTTACTTATTTATACCTTAACAAATTATAAGTACAACTAAACCTTCCTCATGAATCACTCTGTCTATTGGTGAAATCCGCAAGAAAAACTGTTCAGTAGTTTTTGAGTTTATCGCAAACATACAGACACACGCGGCGGAGGACTTTGTTTTCTTTGTTTTGTTTTTTGTTTTAAGGATATTGCTAATGCATTGCTTCATTTGTTCGAACAATTTGTCTGCTCGACAACGTTAATAACGCAATGAAACCTGTTGAACTGCCAAAATTAAAACCATTACAAAAGTACTGTTACCGTGTTACGGAATTACCCCGCTGAACCCGTGTAATAATACCTAATACCCCATTCGCCTAGGTTACGAGAATTCTATCAGTATCAGTGAATAATGACTTCTAAGTCTAAAATTACTGTAAACATTTCCAGGATATTGTGACAAACAGTGTCTTCTGAGTATAAGCAGAGTTCTACGTAATTAACTACCTATAGGCTGCCTCGTTGGTGTAGTGGACGCAAAGGCTGGACTGCTTAGTGTCTGGTCCTGGTTTCGTTCCTAGTTTTCCGGGTTGGGAAAAGTTATACTTGGTGGCAGGTGCATCGACGTCCAACCTATTTCTTTTTTTCTATTTGGGTGGGAAATCATCAACTTCCGCTCTGGGTGGAGCGGGACACGCCCGTCCGACTTTTACTGACTAAAACCCACCCGTGTTCCTTCAGATGCCTGTGTGCCAGGGGCCATCACTTTCGAACAACCTGCACCCCTGGTAGGGACGTACAACCACGACTTTTTGTCGGTTTTAAAACAAAAAGTTCTTTATGAAACAGCAGATTTTTTAATGACTTTCTACGCTCAGGGATCTGGGATCATGTGCTTTTACCACCTTACCATTCATGGTAACAGTTTGCGGCGTCGATGTCATGCCACCCTGTATCTGGGGGTACGGTAGTGCCCGCCAAGACGAGCCAAGCGGAGCGCAAGGGCACTACCTTCCTTTTCTCGAAGCGTTTCATCGTTTTTTTTTTAACCCTTTTAACTTTGGTTTGGATTATACCTTATACTTAAACAAAATTCTCGGGATATGTTGTCAATAGTAATTTTATTGATATCTAAATCTAAAAAACCCTGATTTCGTCATTGACTCAGAATACCCTAAGAATAGAGTAAGTACCCTAAGATCTTTCTAGTTCTTAGGGTACTTTCTAATGTCCTAGAAATTTGGTATGTAAGCTAGTATTAGTACACAAACAACAAAAAAATCTAAAATTTTGAATGTTATCCCCCAACCCTTTAAACTAGGGGATGGAAGTTTGTGTGAGATTTCCGCAATTTTTTACGCTAGAGATATTAAAATTGAAAATATTGTCACAAGCAACTTACAAAAAGAAGTGAAATGCCACCTAAAACATTTTCATGTAAAATGTTGCCAAGACGAGACCATAAGACTCGCACTGTCAAAAAGTTATCAGATCTCATAAAGAGCCAAGCGTCTAAATCAACACGCCCTATCTGTACAAGGCCTAACTTCACAAACTCCTCACCTTAATCAAAATATGTGATTCATATGGTCTCGTCTTGGCAACATTTTACATGAAAGTGTTTTTGGTGGGATTAGTTATACATGGTCTAAGTAAACTGGTTGGCCAACGTCCAGCCAAGTGTACGTCGGACCACGCGCAACGAAATCAAAGAACTAAAGATAAATAATAATAATAATCATTTTATTATCAGGCAACTAAGGCCCATACTTACATAAAATAGACAAAATAATCTTAAACAGTAATGACATACTAATACATATTAAAAACCAGCTTAAAACTATCCCTAATCACGTAAAGTACATAAATGAACTACATGCTTACATTTTCGAAACTGCCATCAACACACATAAGTTCAAGAAAACGGGATAGCAAACAAACAAACCGTCTTTGCTGCAGTTGAATAAAAATACTGATTGGACACTTGCTGTCAACAGCGCCATCTAGTAAAGCTTCGACGTACTACACACAGTGTAACATGATTGTGTCTTTACTCTGTAGTGGTCTAGTGGTCACTTAAGTTCCGATGATTGCTACTTGAGGCGCGGCAAGCGTCACGCTACGGAATATATACCGCCGGGTAGAAAGGGCCGCGTAATTGAATTGGTGTTATGCCGCGGCCAGACCAACGAAAAATGCCATTGATTATCGCGATGATGGCCGTTAACCGTAGGTGTAGCCACAATTGATCGCGATAATTTCACAACAGCATTCACAATGCCATTTGCCATTAGGCGATAACTCGGGTGGCGGTCAAGTGCGGCCACTGAATTTATCGGCGTTGTTTATCGCGATGTTGGGCCTTGACATTGACCGTAAAGTGGCCCCAGCATTACAAATACCCTACATAAAGCAGCAAATAAAAACAAAAACATACGTAGGTACTTAAATAGTCCAGTTTCTGTCATAAAATAAGTAGTAAGATCCCATGAAACTCATCATCTTCTGCCTAAAGTTTTCCCAACTATGTTAGAGTCCGCCTCGAGTCTAACCGGATGCCGCTGACCAGTATTTTACGTGAAGCGACTACCTATCTGACCTCTACAACCCAGTAACTGGGTTAAAGAGGTTAGACTCGCCTCCCCTTTGATTAGATTCGTTGTCAGATTTTCGGGCACCTGACGACCCGTAATGACTGTCAAATATCTACGAATGACAGCCGGGACAAACGGCTGAAAATGCTTTCCGAGGCATAGAGGGAAAGGTTTCGGTATGTTAAGATGGTCACCCATCCACAGACCAACCTCGGCAAGCGTAGCATAAGCTGATCGGTAAACCCGTGCGGCTGTTCTTACTTAGCCATGACCCCTCTTTCCCATCACACTCTAGAATACTGTTTCTAATTAAGTCGCCATCAAATTAAGGAAGAATAGCATATCTTTAGATAGCTTAGGTACTGTTATGGTAATAACATCTCAAACTAGGAATATTTTAAATAGGTACATATATAGTTTCATGTTTTTACTACCCAGTTTTTTTTTTGTTTGACTTTTTTGTGTCCTACACAAAGGGCAGGCAAAGGCCTCCTCTTTTCCTTCCAAACCTCCTTGGCTTGTGCGTTCACTGGCCACAAAATTACTAGAGTAAAAAAACACATAGATTAAATTTATATATTTTAACTAGTTGTTTATAGAGATCATCGATAGAGCGGTGAACTCCAGAACTCTAAAAAAATTCGACGTGCTCATTATCATAAAAAGCAGCCGGTACGATAATGTCAAGTATTTTTAGTTACAGCTATTATGATCACAGTTAAATTGTGTCAGTCAAGGCGCTAACACATATCTACCGACGAAACGCTGACAAACATTGACATGAACAAACTAATCTTTTTCACTATCGTGGGTCTCTTTCTCACACTCGAAGCAAGAATCGTCTTGGAAAACTACAACAGAGAAAGAAGAGCATTATTGGAGAGAGAAACACTCGCAGCTGTAGGCGGGAAACAACATTTAAAAGCAAATGAAACGATAGCAAACAATATCTTAATGAGATGGAAGATGCAAGAACTCGACGCTTCATACGAGGAGCGGCAACATTTCGACTTCTCCAAACAATACTTTTCGTACAAGAAAGATATCGAAAAGTCAAAAGTTTATCAAATAATCAAACGAATGCCGAAAGGTGCAGTCTTACATGTGCATAGCACTTTAATGTTACACCCAGATGTGCTAGTGCAGTTGACTTATGACGACCATTTGTATGCGTGTTACGAAAACGACAGTTTAGATTTACATTTCTCAGTGGCGACCCCCGAACAACCCTGTTTGTCCGAGTGGGCTCTTGTTAGCGATCTCAGAAATTCATCCGGTGATCCAGTCACTTTTGATTCTCAACTGAAGAACTATTTCACACTTTACAAAGATAACGGAGAAGATTCTGACTTTGTAGACATCAACACGGTTTGGAAGAGATTCCGCAAAGTTAATCACGCTATCGGATCTTTGACAGCGTACAGGCCAGTTAGAGAAAAATATTGTTATGAAGTACTGAGGCAGTATTACAATGACAACATTATGTATATAGAAATCCGTATGATCTTGTTCAGCGTATACGAACTTGATGGCACAAAACACGACAAAAAGTATTTGGTGGAACTTTATAAGAACGTCACTAACAAGTTTATCGACGAGCATCCAGACTTTATCGGTGTAAAACTGATAATTGCACAAAGCAGGTCTCAAAGTATTGAAATGGCGCAAGAAGCTTTGAATATAACAAGAAGAATTAAAGCAGAAATGCCAGACATGATAGCAGGATTCGACTTCGTCGGACAAGAAGATACTGGCAAACCATTGAAAGATTTCCTTCCTATATTATCTGAGGCTAAAGAGGAGTTAAACTTCTATCTGCACGCTGGTGAGACTGCTTGGTTAGGAACCTCAGCTGATGAGAACTTAGTCGATGCAATTCTTCTAGGGTCAAAGAGGATAGGACACGGCTTCGCTTTGACCAAGCATCCGAGTCTGATGTCAGCTGTTATCAAAAATGACATTGCTTTGGAAGTGAATGTGATATCTAATGTGGTGTTATCGTTAGTGCACGATGTAAGGAACCATCCCTTAGCTTCGTATTTAGCTTTGGGTCTTCCTGTAGTGTTGTCCAGTGATGACCCTGGTGCATGGAGTGCTGAGCCTGTGTCTCATGACTTCTTCGTGGCGTTCATGGGAGTTGCAAGTAAGCATGCTGACTTGAGATTACTGAAACAACTAGCTCTGAACTCTATAACGTATAGCGCGCTGGAGGATGAGGGTAAAGCGAGACTTTTCAAAGTTTTCAGTGATCGTTGGGACAAGTTTGTGAAAGATGTGATTTCTGATGAATCTTTATCGAATGGTGGCAGTTTGATTTTAGGATTGTGAAGAACATAACAGTTGGTAATGTTCTTCTTTCTGAGTACAGTTATGTTTATAGTAGGTTAAGTAAGTATTGTTTTGTTGTATGAAATGATAAGTGCTTGTTAGTTTCCTCATTATGCGTCACTAACCGATTGTGTATGATGTTAAAAGATCTACTTACCTATTTTGCGTGCAATTTAATTATTATCTATAATTTATTTTAAACAGTTTGATTTGTTATTTCCTGTACAAGTTAAGAGCCTGAAACAAGTTAAATTCCCGGAATTATCAAGAATCTACATATTAATTAATACGTGAAGTAAAAGTTTGGACCCCTTTTTACGAAAATTACGCGGACGGAGGACTATGAAACCCAAACTCAAAACATTTATTTCGATTAAACCAATTACAGGCACTATTGAATTGTCAAAGAGTCGGAAAAATGAAGCTAGTTGCCCATTCCAAAGCGTAGTAGATACCTATGGAGAAGAACGGGCAAGAAACTCCATGGATACTCTTTTAAAATCATGATTTTGTTATTAACAATTTGTTACAGAAAGTTGGTTACATCATTTATGTTCAAATTATCAATGTGAGAACGATATAAAAAGACGTACACATTAAAAGCGTCCGTCTATTAAGGAAAAAGCTAATATTTCGATAAAATAATGCATTGGAGATACATTAAGTTTTAAATGAATTACGGTCGAATTTTTACGACTGGACGACCACTAGTTAGCATAATATACACCGTGAAATTTAGTTGGTTGTTTTCCCGCGGCAGAACATCTTGCCAAAAGGAGTACTTTCGAAGCATAGAGTAAAAGTAATAAAAATGTAAGATTTTTTTATTTTAAGATAATTAAAAAAATATTCATCAACTCGATAAAAACACTACTCAATTGTAACACTAGAGGTAACTTGTAGGTACTACTCGAATCGCACGCACCTCCGACAAAGGGAACAGCGATGCATAAATGTTCAAAGCAAAATAAACCCTCGCACGTGGTGATTTTTCACAATGGTTAATCTGCCATTTTTTGTTTCTAATATTTTATTTGTTTATAAAACGATTGTATTACCAAGACAAAACCATTTCGCTGCGGGAAAACAACCATTATCATTTCACGGTGTATAATGTATCTGCTCAAATTGCAATCAATCTTTGTGACAGAGAGTTAGCTGTAATCCGCCACGCCGGCCTGCGGGTTGGTGGATGTCACATTATGTTTCAGAATATTTGGTTCAAGCATTTGCCGGTTTCTTAAGATAGCTCATACACACACAAATAATCACCCTATAATTATCCCACTGCCGGGAAACAGGCCTCCTCTCTCCGAGATGGAGTGATCCACCACGCGAGCCCAGTGCGGGTTGGTAGATGTCACATTTCTTAGAATTTAGCTAGGTTTAGCTGATGGTAAAATATAAGTTACTCAGTAAGGAGGTAAGGCACGGGTCTGATGACCAGAGTTTGCCAGATGTACAGTTGAAGTATCGGCACTCGTGGCAATTCCTTTCATCATTATTCTCGCTTATCCCAATTTATTTCGGGCCGGCGCTGCCTGTCTTTTTCTTCCGAATCTCTCTATTAGTCGCCATCTCGGTAGTCAAACCCTTTCTAGCTAAATCATCTTGGCGCGTTGTGTTCCACGTGTGATTCAAAGAGATGTCAGCACCAACTGGTGGGGTCCGCAAGGGCCGATGTCTGCCAGGGGTGCGGGTTGTTCGAAAGGGATACCGTGGCCCTGGCACACAGGCAACTGAAAGAACACGGGTGGGTTTTAGTCACTAAAAGTCTGACACACCCTCCTGCTCCACCCAGAGCGAGAGAAGTTATTTGAAGATTACCCACCCTCAAAAAAAAAGAGCCATATCATCTATCACACCGTTCATCCATCGTTGATTTGGCCTTCCTCTACTGATTTAGTCATCCCCACTATCTTACAAATAATATTTTTGTTTATTTTGGGCGTGCGAGACTAAAATGGTTGACGCACAGTGATAAGCTTTTGTTTTAGCGTCACGAAGATCAAAGACCTACCCACAATTTATCATTAATATCAACAAATGTTGTACGAAAAATTAGAGCAAGCCAGAGAGGGGTGATTGCGAAACATACTAGTAGAGGAATGGTTACTAACCGACTTCAAAAAAAGGAGGAGTTCTCAATTCGACTGTATGTATTTTTTTGTTTGTTACTCCAGAACTTTCGATTGGGTGAACCGATTTTTATGATTATTTTTTTATTTGAAAGCTGGTGCCTTTTGTGTGGTCCCATTTCAATTTCATATAGATCTGATGATGGGTTTCGGAGACAGACAACGGAACTCTTCAAAAAATAACAGTAAAACAACCGCTATTACTGCTATCGCATAATTATGCATTGTTTTGAACCCAAGGATGATTAAATTTCGTATTAGTGGGGTAGGTACTATAACGAAAAAGTGAAAAATAAAAACTTTTACCAAAAAAAAACAACTGACTTCCGAAAAAACACTATAAAGTGAAAAATAACTTTAATTTCGGAAGGCGGTGACAAAAAAATTTAATACATATCCAAAGTCACCGACTTTGGATATGTCGGTGATTTGGTCGGTTGTTTTATTTTGACAGTTCAACAGCATTCATAGCGTTATTTACGTTGCTGACTGAGCAAACAAATTTTTCGAAAATATGAAGCAATGGATTAGCAATATTCTTCACAATGATTCAGATAGAGATTGATAGTGTGTTACGCAGTTAAGGAGCTGATATTTTTTGGTGTAACTGTCAAAATTAAAGCTATTACTACTGTTAGTTCGTTTTTGAGACAGGTCAGCTCAAAGCTGCAATGGCTCTTTCTTCAAAAGGCCCTTCCCGACATTGCCCTGCAATGTCAGACTCACATAAAATTGAAATAATATAACGTTTGGACTTTAAAAGAGACCATGACCTCTGAGTTTGTTTCAGCTTTTCTTCTCAGGGAACAGTCAGCTAGGAAATGTCGGCACCATCTAGTTTTTAAACTATTGACCAACAAAATATTGACCTGTAAAAGTGTTTTTTAAGATCTACTTACATAAATAAACATTTCATTTAATTTTATAGTGTTTTACGCAATTACCGCGCCGCCCGCGTCAGGTCTGTGACGAATAAAAAGAAATCCTCATACGTTTTTTTTTTAATATTAATTTGAGTGCATTTCATTTATACAACAAACGATTAGTAGATAATAGTGTCAGGCAGCAGCTTACTGTTAAAAACTTTTCCATAAAAAAAACAACCGACTTCCGGAAAAACACTACAAAGTGAAAAATAACTTTAATTTCGAAAGTCGGTGACTTTGGCTATGTATTATAATTTTTGTCACCGCCTTCCGAAATTAAAGTAATTTTTCACTTTGTAGTGTTTTTCCGGAAGTCGGTTGTTTTTTTCTTTGGAAAAGTTTTAATTTTTCACTTTTTAGTTATTGTAGGTACCTACCTACAAAACGATGCATATTTATGGGATAGCATCAATCGCGGTTGATTTGCAGTCATTTTTTGAAGAGTTCCGTTGTCTGTCTCCGAAACGCATCATCAGATCTATATGAAATTTAAATTGGACCGTTTCGGAATAAACCCCTTTCGAAAAAAAAAATATTTTGCAAATCCGTGTATGACGGAGTTATGTCCGAACATACATAAAAATATATATATTAACATGTCAAATTGATAACCTCCTTCTTCTGGAAGTCGGTTAAAAATATAAGGCAAAATCAAACTTGTTTACAAAATATTTTAATTATAAATTAATGTTTACAGTATTCGGTCTCACTTCTAAGTTTTAAGTACTCGTAGCTATAGAATTATGACTTAGTTATAAGTTCAATAGTTTATCAAATTAACACAACACAACATTAGTATGTTATTGGTAAGACCACCCAATTATTTGATGTCTATAGTTGTTATAATAATAGATATCTTTTCATCGTTAGTTTATTGATAGGTAGGTACAGCTCTAGATATAAAGGTTAGACCTAGATACTTTAGTACCTAACAAAGAGTGTTAGGAATGATATCTGAATAAAAATCTACACAGGGTTACAGTAGGGACATCGACGCGAAAACTGTAAGTACGGATCCAGTATCTACATGATTCCTGCGTAGAAAATCGTCAGTTATTAGAAAAAAAAATGCCATTCCGTACGTATTTTGATCGTGTAGGTATTGCACTATTCTATGAAGCAGTAGATTTCTTTTTGATAACGGACGAAACATTTCTAGGCTAGCGGGTCTCGAGTCTAGTCTCATGTGCTGCATTCGTGGTGACAGTTTGCGCGGCGATGTCTCTACCACCTTGTATAACACATTAGAAAACCAACACACACACACACAGACACACAACACACACACACATCAGAAAACACACACACACACACACATTAGAAAAGCATACTTACCGAAGTAGGTTACCTACCTACTGTATAATATTTAAAATCAAAACATACTTAAGTACCTATGTGTCCATTTTGTTATACCCAAGCAGCGGAAATCAAATAGTTCAAAAAATAAATAAACAATGCCTTTGTTCCCTGTTCAGTCTGCCTAACCTTTTCCCAACTATGTAGGGTCGGCAGTGGGATAATTCTAGGGTGACTATTTGTGTGTGTATGAGCTATCTTAAGAAACCGGGAAATGCTTGAACCAAATATTCTGAAACATAATGTGACATCTACCAACCCGCAGGCCGGCGTGGCGGATTACAGCTAACTCTCTGTCACAAAGATTGATTGCAAATTGAGCAGATACATTATATAATATGCTAACTAGTGGTCGTCCAGTCGTAGAAATTCGACCGTAATTCTTTTAAAACTTAATGTATCTCTAATGCATTATTGTATCGAAATATTAGCTTTCTTGGATTCCGGTGTAACCAGATGCAGTAAAGAAACCAGTATTTTGCATAAAGCGGTTGCCTATCTGACCTCCACAATCCAGTTTCTGGATAATATGATACCCCTTGGCAAGACTGGTTCTCAGACTGTCGGGTTCCTGACCATCCGTAACGACTATCAAAGATCTACGAATATTCCTAGTGGTGTACGTTTTAATTTCTGTGGATTTGCCTCTACTTATCACTAGATGTCGCTACTATATTGTTCTTCAAGTTAACGCGTGCGTAGCGCCATCTAGGTGCAAGTAGCGCGTACTAGTAAACTAAAAAGCTAAGTAACTGTTGAATTTTGTTACACATCCGATGCATTTATGTTTTAATGTTAATTTCGAGCGTTAAACAAAATTAAAATTACCTTTTTATACAACTTGTAACAGAAAAAATGCAAATCCTAAAAGTTGTTTGTTAATGTAGAATCGACATCTGGTTCAATTTCAGTAGGTAGGTACCTAATCCTTGGTTTGGATGTGTTAATCTTAACAGACAATTTACTAAGGTTTGATTTGGCGTCGATGAACACACGTTATAGATCAGTAGGAAGGTATAAAGGTAGGTAGGACCTATAACATCTGCCTACAAAAAATCAAAGTCTTGTTACAAAATAGATACTCCTCTAAAAGGCCGCTTTTGTTTGAATGAAACATAGAATTGCCCAAGCTTGGAAATTTTAGATCAGAGGGGTAATTGTGTATAAACTATCAGTAGAAATCGCTTTCATTTCGACAGTTCTACAACATTCATTGCGTGGTTTACGTTGTTGAGCAGACGAATTATGCAAACATATGAAGCAACGAATTAACAATAAGCTTCGAAATTCCCATTCCCAATTCCCATTCTTCCTGTGTCGTAGGACGCGACTAAGGGACTTACTAGAGAATTGGCAGCAGCGTTCTCTATGCATTTTACCACAATACTGCGATCGCCAACCCGCCTGGAAAATCCCTCCTTTTGGAAGAGGCCTATGTCCAGCAGTGGCCGTCTTTCGGCTGAAATGATGATGATGATGATGATGATGATGAAGAAGCTTCAAAATGATTCAGATTTTGATTAATAGTATGTTACACAATTAGGGTGCAGGCAGTGCAGGTGTCTGTGCTATTTCAAAGAGAAGACGAAGGTACCTGCCTGGGCTTGCGGACGGTGAGTAATGGGTAGCTCGCTGTCCGGTAAGGACCAAGCCCGGGTTGACGGCGCGTTGTGTTCCACGCGCGCGTTAAAGAGATGTCAGCAACAACTGATGGGGCCCGCAAGGGCCGATGCCTGCCAGGGGTGCGGGTTGTTCAAAAGAGATACCGCGGCCCCTGGCACACAGGCAACTAAGAGAACACGGGTGGGTTTTAGTCAGTAAAAGTCTGACATGTCCTCCTGCTCCACCCAGAGCGGGAGAAGTACTTAATTTGATGATTTCCCACCCAGAAAAAAAAAGAAAAAGAGGTATCTGCCTATTTTACATAGAAGAAATTGCAATCGCTTTCGTCTTAGTTGTAAAATCTACCTGAGTAAATTTACAATATTCATACAAGTACAAAACTTATCAGAAACCAAAATCTGAGATTTCGTCGTCCGTCTCCCAAAAAGTGCGTCACGACGGAGCAATTCTTTTGCCCAATTATAGCTCTTACACTGTTGTAATAAGGGCTATATCAGCGCGGGTCATCTCGGGTCAGAGTCGTGACAATGATGTGACGGTTTATGGAGATGCGTTGGGAGTTGGAACTCTGCTTACCACAAAAGCGTGAGTGATTTACGATAGAGAAACGGTAATGGACATGGAATGTCTTTTAGGTGATCTTATATAAATCTTCACACATTTTGTACCTACTTGTTTAAAAATAGGTAGGTACGTAGGTTTTTTTTTTCTTCCAAAAAACTTGCCAATTTTTTGACATTGTTTTGAGTCACACAACGACAAGGTTAGGTTTATCTGTGTGCTAGTGCAAAATAGTTGGGAAAAGGCTAGGCAGATGATATATAATAATATTCGAACCGATTTGACTGTGTTATCAACTGCCAGGGCTACGGGTTGTTCGAAAGAGATACGGTGGCCCCTGGCACACAGGCAACTGAGGGAACACGGGTGGGTTTTAGTCAGTAAAAGTCTGACACGGGCTCCTACTCCACCCAGAGCGGGAGAAGTTATTTGATGATTTCACAACCAAAACAAAACCAAAACTGTATTTTCAAAAGATGTACCAGCATTGTCTTGTATCCTCCCTTCAAGACTAAACCTGATTGTTTACCCCAAATTACAATACTTATAAGAATACTGGCTTTTGTCAGCGTCTTGAAGCGGCAGGTCGAAAATTATCCCATGGGAACGTACCACGTACCCGGATGAAAAGTATTCCATGTGATAATCCAGGTTATAAACTGTGTGCCAACTTTCATCTTGATCCGTTCAGCCGTTTATGCGTGAATGAGTGACAAACATTCAAACATCTTAGGCTTATTACTTAATTAACTCCACGAATCGAGCGAAACATTATAATATTTTCTATAGCCGACTCGCACGAAGTTGAATTATTTGTAAGAAATTCGTAATAAGGCAACTGGCACATTATGTAATTTATGTAGACATAATAAAGATAGTGTACTTTTTACCCGACTGCTCCAGAAGGAGGGTTATGTTTTTCGAGTGTATGTATGATATGTAGATATGTATATTTCTTTGGCACGCTCTGTAGCCTAAACGTCTTGATCGATTTCAGCTTGAGAGGTGCTGTTAGATTCGTCTTAGTTATGAGAGTGACACTGGGTATATCAAAAGTGAAAAAAAATCCCGTTTTTTGGCGCCATATTGTGCATTCAAAAAAAAAATTCTCAAACCCTATTGAGTGGGGTATCAAAATAAAGGGTTTCCATAAATGGGTCTCATTTATGTCAACAATATTTATATTAAGTAAAAACTGTGAAATAAAAAAATATTTACAAAATCAAAAGATGGAAACAAGAAACTCTAGAAGTAAGAAGCAATCTCAGGCAGTCGGAGGCAATAATGGTCTTTATTGTTAAATTTAAGAAGATGCCTCCGACTGCATGAGATTGCTTCTTGCCCCTTGTAGTTTCTTGTTTCCATCTTTTTTAATTGAAGTTCACTTTTTAGGCAGTCGAGTTTTTTTATTTTGTAAATATTTTTTTCCATAACTTTTCGTTGTTTCCTTAACGTTGTATTCAAAACGTGGCAGTTGGCTTATACGAATTTCTGTAGAACATATTATATTATTTTAAAGGGTCGTTCCGTCGATTCGCCTGTTTCAGGAGACTTTATTCCGTGCGAGTCGACTAATAAAGCCACATTCAAACGTAAAAACTTTCACATTTATTATATTAGTATTTAGTAGGATGCACTTCAACAGACAACCCTTCAAAATTTAAGACACCCAGACATTAACAACCGGATCAATCCATACCCAGAATTTAAAATAATTGTCGCCGGATACATTATTCAATTCATATCATTCATTTCATTTCGGTCGGAGCCACTTACATCAAATTGTTTGGTCCGCAAGCAAATATTTTCAAAACAGGGGTCCAGCTGCCATTGTCAAATTGACCGAATGATTGTCGGGGGACCGAATGAATGAATGGGATGTATGTATTGTTGGATTAAAGTATTTTAGGGGAAAATGTACGGTTGACATTCGTTATGGTTAGTGATGTTTATGTAAGCTCTTGATTTTTGTTGGTTTGAGCCATTTCTTTGTTGGTTGGATCAGATATTTTTTATATTGAAGTGCTTTTGTGATGCCTCGTTGGTCTCGATGAGGTCTTGGGTTCGATTCCCACGTCGGGCGAAGTGTTTTTGGGTTTTCTATCTGGAATCTCACAGTAGCAGCCTGGAGTGAACTGAATTTGTTCTTGGTTAGTCGCAATGAACTTGCCACCTATTACACGGGACTTAGATAATAGGTAATACGGGCTGTTGTCCGCAACTCCACGTCAAAGCGCGTATTTTACGTACGGGTGGGAGAATCGGTCATTCGATCCACCCCAGCTCCTCGAGAAAGGCCAGCAACGCCTTGGTGTTGCTGACAATCTCATTTAGGGTACCGGGGTTAGCGAAGTTCTTTGCCCTGTATCTGGTGACCAGCTGCTGTCTTGTCGTCCTCCAATGAGGCCCTGCTCAGCGGACACAGGAATTAAGCATGACTGGTGAAATGTTAGTTTAAAAATAGTTACCTACACCTCTGCCTTACCTTTCTGTGAATACAGGAAACGCGTTTATATATGTAACTAATATAATTACATTTATCAATATTCACTAACATAACTTCAAATTACAATTTCACCAACACAAAAACAAATGCCAGTCGGTACAATAGTCATCAGATTCAAATTATTTGTTTGTAAACATAGGTTATAGATACATAAGTGTGTGAGATGTTGTTTGCTTTGCCATTAGGCGTACAAATGTTAGTATCAATGTCAATTTTTCAATTTACAATATCAAATAAAAATTATAGAAAGGGCTGGTGTTGGATAAATTCATGTAAAATATGCCCCTGACAATTAGTAAAATTTTAAATAAAAACTACAATGTCAAAAAAATGTACGAAAATAATGAAATATTTAGGTAACAGATGTCAAAAAAAAACAATTAAGATAAAACAGGGAGTTTTTGGCTGGATCACGTTGGAACATGTCGCACGAATTTTCATTTTCATGAAATTTAGTGAAATAGCGAATTAAGTTGTATAATTTTGATAGTGAATTATTCAATTTATTTACGTGTGAGTGCACAAGTGTAGTGAAGGTGAAAATAAGTGACTAACGTGGACTTTTCGTGTTCCCCCCAAAAACTCCTAATACGTTGTTGTAAAGTTACTACCGCTTTACAATAACTTTGACTTGACTGACTAAAGACGACTATGACTGTTTTGTAACTTCGTGCCCGATATTGGGCCATTTACTTGATCGAAAAGAAAAATTACTTGACACTGACTAAATGCACAAACCGTGCGAAGCCAAAACCCAAAAAAAAAAAAGATAAAACAGAAATGTCAAAAAAAAATTAGGATAATGTCAGTTAATCAAATTAATACAGGAGTGTCAAACAATGCATAGTGAAGGAGGAATTACAGAACTGTCATTCAAATAGTCCTTTATTGAGTAGTAGTAATATTTATCAATTAAAATCTTCATAAGTACACTTTTGAATTTGTCCAGATTTAATTATTTTCAAGCTTCAGGCACTTTGTTAAATATTTTTGAGGCCATACAGAAAGTACGTTTATTCATTAGGGCTGTTCTGCGTTCCATCCAAATTCAAATGCAGCCCATACACGAGTACTTTCCAAATTGATGAACAACTTAAATGCGGACCTACAGCTTGAGTACCCGAAATCCCATTCATCAGTGTTTTTGCTCCCACACAATACGTTTGTGGAAGACGCCAGTGATAAATCTTCGAGGCACAGGTGAGAGCGGCGAGATCAAAGGAAGCGGCGCCCTTTGTAACGCCCCCCACCCCGCAGAGGCTTGTCAATATTTGCATACTAAGTAAATAAAGTTAAAAGATCCTAAATTGTGTTGATTGAGATATTCAGATGGGAATCACTTACTGGTTTTTAGGTTTAGTGGTAGCAGAGTGATATATACGAGCATCCTGGGATTGGAGGAATGTTAAATCTAGCGTGTTCTTACAAGACGTTCCCTGACTCCTGAGGATGTTTTTCTTTTCGGAATCAAAAAAACTTGAATGCTTGGGAACTTCCTTTGTTAGTGCGACACAATTTGTATAGTAGATCAATACAAAGAAGATAATGATAATGGAAATACATATATAATTTCCATGAAGATTTCATAGAAATTGTTCAATTAAAGTCGCGTCGCGCTGTCGTTTCGCGCCTGGCTGCGGGAGTCGGACCAAGTTTGTGAAATTTTGACAAAATCGAGCATAGTTTAGCTCCTAATAGGTAAGTATTATGCAATGCAGTCTTTGTCACATTTAGGTAAACATACATCCGGAAATTGTAGCCATTGTAGGAAAGTTCTATCTACTTTTGCAAAAGATGGATTCGATAAATCAGTCGGTACATGTAAAATTCTAGTATTCAGTTGCATCCTTTTTAAAACTGGAAGCCGACCCTAACACAATTAGAAAACCGGTCAAGTGCGAATCGGACCCATTAATTTTTAACTTTATTTTATACTAAGTAGTTGTTCTGTTGCCCGCGGCTTCGTCCGCGTGGAGGATGAAAAGTACCCACGGGAACGTACTACCAGGATGAAAACTATCCTATGTGTTAATCCAGGTTATAAACTGCCTGTGTGCCAAATTTCATCCAAATCCGTTCAGCCGTTTTTGCGTGATTGAGTAACAAAGATCCAAACATCTTCACAAACTTTCACGTTATAATATTATAGTAGGATTTCTTATTTATATACCCCTTACGGATCATGAGATACAGCCCGCTGACAGACAGGCGGAAGGACGGACAGTGAAGGTTTAGTAATAGGGTCCGGTTGGTTACCCTTCGGGTACGGAACCCTAAAAAATAATAGATTAAAAAATCTAAAAAATATGCTTTAAAACCCAAAGCAGAAAATAATTTCAATTATTAATAAATTAATAATCTATTATTTAGTTCTACTAACTACAAAAGCGTAATTTTTCTGTTTTTTTTTTGGTAAATTATTGAATTGTCATCGGTCCTCCATGGATAAGTCTACAAAATTTAAATGAAATCTGACCCTTCGAAGTAGGTCAAAATCAAGTCCAAAGGAGTCGGCTACAAACATGCTTACATACAAACAAACATACAGGTGAAGCTAATAAAAGCGTGTTAAAAAGGCAAATTGGGCAGACGGATTCGGAAATAGGTCCTATTTTTTTATTTTGGTTCTTCCGATTGTAATAACCACGTGACATGAAGGAAGGGTCACCTCAGACCATCGCGTGCACGTCAAACGAGCCGCCTTTGACACGGAGTGACGATACAATGATCACGAAACATCATCAATGGACCACATCCTCTCAAAACGCCCTAATGAGCCACAATAATTGACAAAAAACGAGCCTTTTCAAGCGATTTCAACCGATTTCTTACTTTTAAAAATACAACTTTATTTTGACACCCCAAAATTTCATTTACATACCTTGTGTTAAACAAATAGGGTCTATTTTCGAAGTGTGACCGGTTAATGATCAGTATAAGATATGTTGGTGATTGGTAAGAAATTAATCTGTGAGCTCCCGTTTGCAACATGTCGTCATTGTGTTGTTGTTATTAATATAAAGAATCTGTGGTTTTCATCTGTTTTTGTGTATGTCCTGGTAATTGGTAGTTTTTAATCGGATTTGCAAATTATAGGGTGGATTTGACAACATAGGAATAAAGAAACGAACTCCAATGTATTTAGGAGTTTAAAAAGGAAACCGTTCTAAAGGAAGGCTTTCCGTTACGAAATGTTGACTGCATACAGCTTTTGATTGACGTTAATAATAATACTTAGGGGTATTACATTAATAATAAGTTGTTTATTTCTCCTCACAATGACAAACTTATTCTAGGTTTCACATATTCAGTATTTGTTTTCTTAGCAATGTGAGGAGCTGGTGTCTGAGTTAGGCGAAATGCCTGTATTACAAATCACCAGGTCCCCACCTCACGGAAGAACAGAAAGTTTTACTTAACAAAATATGATATTATAATACAGTGTTATAAGTAAATAAGGAGATTTAAGACTAAAAACATGTAACAACAATTTGGGGGTAGAAGCTAAAAAGAAACTATCAACAAAAAGTTAATCAAGGCGCCTGTGTCGTGTGTATTGACATTGCTCGATGAACTCGAATATTTTGTCTGTACCTACTAGTATTTATTACTTAGGTGCCATCTACATTATACATATTATACCATAAACATTCTTCATTATTTATACTACAACTCATCCTTGCATGCTCATAAACGCATTAAGACAAATGTCTGTTCTACTCAATTGTGTAAAAGTAGTCTTTCGCATCGCAACTTTAGTTTCCTTGGCAGTTATTTATACAACAAAATAAACTCGACATTAAAAATATACGCCCTTATTAAATCAAAGTGCAAGCAAGCTCTCACCACGTATCTACAGAACCTTGATTACGTTAGCACTGAAAGCCTCCTAATTGTTTTAAGATGAATGTGTTTTCAGCCTGTCCATCACAACACCACACTTCAACCAATCACACAAAACCGCACCACACTACACTGCACTACACCACCACACCACACCACACCACACCACACCACACCACACCACACCACACCACACCACACCACACCACACCACACCACACCACACCACACCACACCACACCACACCACACCACACCACACCACACCACACCACACCATGCCACACTACACCACTCCACACCACACCACGCTACATTACACTATACTACACCACACTACACAAACACACAAATAACTAATTATTATTTATTTATTTCTTCTTTTGTTTGTATCTTTTTAGTTCTTTGTTTTAGTTTCGCTAATGTTTCCTACCAAAGGTGGAAAATAAATATCTTTAAGATTTAAGTTATACTCATACACTGTTTTTTGGGGGGCCTGGTAATCTGTATGACAGGTTTTCCTAGTGCACCAGATACCAGTCTCTCACAAAGGATTTATTTAGATACTTATTGTAATCTTCATATATTTAAGGCGCCTTTGTGAAAGAGAAAATAAATGTTTATTTATTATTTATTATTATTATCTACCAGCAAATGAACATACTGCAATAAAACGAACTGAAGATTAAGCAAGAACACAGATGCGTTGCAGAGTTGTCGTTGTTTTTGCCTATTTTATTCGCTCTCTGTGAGCTCTAATACATTATATTCCTCTAGGAGTATTGTACGAGTACTTTCATCATAATTTAAACTTATTTTGAAATGAATAAAATGATGCTAGCTTACATCAGTTATTTTCTTGAGCACGGTTCCTATTACATGATACATTCTGAAGGTCTAATGATGACCAGGTAAGTGCTTATCGGTTCTCAGTAAAGGAAATAGTTAGGATGACCTAGGTTTCAACATTTATCTGATTGAGCATTTTTATATGGAAAACGCACAAAAGGATCTACAAACTTCTATAAACATACGATATTTTTGGGATTTGAGCCATGTAATCCCCTTAAACAGGATAAAATTTACTGTAACCATGAATTCCGCATAAGAATGTCAAACAAATTCTAAATCATTTTGAAGAATAAAAGCTAATCCATTGCTTCATCATCATCATCATTTCAGCCGAAAGACGTCCACTGCTGGACATAGGCCTCCCCCAAAAAGGGAGTTTTGCCATAATTGCCACGCTTGGCAGGCGGGTTGGCGATCGCAGTATAGTTGTAAATGGATAGAGAAATCTGCTGCCCATTTTCTAGTTAGTCCCTTAGTCGCCTTCTTCGACACCCACGGGAAGAAATCTCTCTTCTTAGTCGAAACACTCTTTTCAGAGTGGCCGTGGTTGCGTAGACGAGGTACACGGAGAGATGTTCGGTGGGTTGTTGACTTCCCCGAGGATTGCCCTTTCAGCGACGTGCTCTCATTTCTGCCGGTTGGAGACGTTGCGAGTACACTGGACCATGGTGGACTCAGTCAGCTTTCTTGATCAGGTCAGTCCAGCGAGTTGTTGATCGGACTCGTGATCTCTTGCCCTCCACCTGGCCCTGAACCACCAGTCTCTCCATAGAATTTTCACTTCTAGTGATGTGACCAAAGAACTTTAATATTCGTAGTTGTACAGTAGACGAAAGCGGGAAGAAATGGGATAGTGCTATTCTTTTACGTCCGGCACCACACGGAACTAGCAGCCATTGCTTCATAAGCTCGACAACGTTGTTAGTTCAACAACGTAAATAACGCTTGGCTTGGTTTAGAAAGCCATTCCTATTGTAAGTGTGTTGCAATAATCCCGCTGAGAAAAACTAAATTAACTTCCACAAACTCCATCAAAATCAAAATCAAAATCAACATCAGACTGCTTAAAAAATTCTATTCTATACACCGTGACATTTTAGTCGTCTTACAACGGCAGCCTACTTCATGTACCCAATGACTGCTAATCATTTATAAAAAAAGTTTTTTTTGAACATTTGCACAATAAAAAAAAATGTAAAATATCATTCACTAAGACGCATGACGTAGTATGAAACACCCTGATAAGGAGATGGAATTAATGATGGAATGTAATGGTAGGTAGATAGAAATCTTCTGCCGTTTCATACGTAAACATGATTAACAGGGAGGGTGTTTCATAATTCTAAAGCATTATTTATGTTTTTTTGTACCTATAATCTTAATTAATGGTAACAATGTTTTAATCGCGCCTAGAGGTATTTTATGACGGATACATTGAGTGGACCACCTTTGTAAGACGACTAAAATATTACGGTGTATATTTTATTCTGAAAAATTTACATGTTTTGAACTTTTAGTTGCAGTTGGGTTTTTTAATGTTTAGGGCCGTCTCTCCACTAGTCCAACGCTTACTCAAGGATGCATATCCGGTAGGCTCGCAATCCTTTCCTATCCTAAGGGCACGTCTACCTGACCATTACTGCGCCCCCTGGTCTACTACTTGATATGCAATGGCCTCTGTAACACCATGAAGCATGAGGCTCTAGGGGCTAGTGCAAATCTTGGGGTTCATTCGATTAATTGAGTCTGGTCAAGCGACGCTGGGATCGGTACTTTTCGAAAAATCTGGAAAATCCAGTGCGCGATAGAACCCGCCGCAATATTTTACGTACCTGCCAACGTGGTATATCACAGAACATAATACAAACGATATTTCCCTCATACTATTTTCGCATCCTATATAATTATTCCACCCATACATCTATCATCCTAGCCTTTTTTCTCAACTATGCTGGGTTCGGCTTCCAGTCTAACCAGCTAATTACCAGTTTTTGACGTAGAACGACTGCTTATAAGACCTCCACAACCAAATTACTGGGTAGATAATACAATACCCCTTGGTGAGACTGGTTGTCAGATTTTCGGACTTCTGACGACTCGTAACGACTGTCATACATCCATGAATGACAGCCGGGACCAACGGCTTAACATGCTTTCCGAGGCACAGAGGGGTCTTGGTAGGTAAAGATGGTCACCCATCCACGGACCAACAGCGGTTAGCGTAGCTTCACCTGATTGATCGATCCGTGCAGCTGCCAAAAGCCAATTATTTCACAAAGACAATGTAGACAACAAATACAGCCATCTTAAAATGACGACATTTGTCACAAGACTGTTTTATTTCTCGACGACCTATTAATTCCTATAACCATGGGGTCTTTTCTGCCCCATGATAATTGTTAGCAACTGTCTCCTGTGGCTGTGGTGAGGACAATGGGCTCTGTCCGTTATTTTGGTTTAAATATAAACAATAAGTAGGTAGTTATAAGAATTGTGCCAACTGTCGTACTGTATTTGATTGGCGAAGATGAGGTTCCTATTATTTTATAGGATTGTAATGCGTTTAAGAGTTTTTTTTTAAAGATAAGAGAGGTTTAAACGTAAAACAATGTGTAGTTAAGCAGATGTTCATTATATAGCTCTAGAGTTTGTTTGAACGCGCAAATTTGTGGAACTACCAGTTGGATTTGAAAAAATCCTTTTGAATTTGATAGCTTAAATTTGAGGAATAGGTTATTTATCATCAGGGTATCTAGATACGATAAAAAACAAAAACAGGCAGAAGACGAAGCGCGGGTGGGGCGATTGGAGTTACGTGGTGGGTCGGGTCCGAAAATTCAGGCGGAGGAAGTCGCAGGCAGGAAATTAGTGTTTATAAATACACCCCTTATTGGCTAAGGTTGGTCTCTTGAATTAGACAGTGTAAAAAGATCTTCATTCATAGACAAGTGGTTATTAGAGAGTTGAAGCGGAAGTAACTTGAAGTTTCTTAGAGTATCTACAAATTAAAATGTTTTTGGTTTAGAGTTTAGGCAATTTTATTAATTGTACAAACGCTTGGGTTTGTACAGTGGACCACACGTCAGTGGTAACAAAACCAGGATGCACTAGGTAGGTAGCCTGATATGACTATTCCATGTATTTTTCCTGAAATATTGGGATTAAATGAACTTAGAGGGCTGATGATTTTAATTATTATTATTATGTAAATACATACTTGTTACAGTCGCGAATCATATTTTTAACCGACTTCAAAAAGAGGAGGAGGTTCTCAATTCAACTGTATGTTTTTTTTTTATGTGTGTAGCTGTACCTTTTTTATGTGTGGTAGAAAGGAAGCATAAAATAATATCTACATTTAAGAACACCATCACTCATGGGGAACCTCTTTTTCTACCACCAAACCACCCTACAAAATCTATAATCAATTTTCTTAAAAAAAATATAGTTACAAAAAATCGACTAGCACGCGATCTTATTATTATAAAAACAGCCTAATTCTGGGGTAAAGTTTTTTGTAACCATAATTAGTAATTGGCACGTATCGTGTGGTCGCAAGTTTGCGCTTGCGCAACTCAAATTGCGGTTGGAGTCATCATTTTGTTGAACATATGGCAAGTAACGGTTCCCGGACTATTGTCTGGTGGTGGTATTGTCTGCTGTATCCTTAAGTTAACGGTTAAGTTAAGGGTACTTTACTACTTAAGTGGATTTCAAACAGAAGCTCATGTGTACTGGAAGATTGGCAAGAGATCACAAAGAAAAACAAAAAGCTTCTACTCATCTTAATCTGAGCCTGTAGTTGTATTTTGTTAAGTTTGGTCGTAAAACTTACTCAAATGACCGACGAATTCATTTGTTTTAAGGTAACGAACCTAACTCACCTAGTTTAACAACATAAGTTATTTAGTGACGTGAAAAAGTGTTTTATTTTAAACCAATTTATAAAAAAAAATGCATAGACAGACATGGGAACTGTGACCGAAGTGAAAACGTAATACTATGTATAGATACAGATATAGGGACTGTTAACATTAGCATATCCATGACGCGGACTAATAAGATTTTGACGAACAAAAATCGCTCAACGCGCTTAAAAAAGATTTCACTTTGTTTATTTTTTTTTAAACTGGGACACCGCGCACCGTTCAAATTTCGAAGTGAACTGAACTGAGGAATCGAAAGATGAAATATTAGCTGTGTCCAAATTTTTGATATACAAAAACCCAAGAAACAGATCCGGCTTCTCAAAAACGTCCGCATAAATAGGGCGCAATGTCAAATAGTATCGAAAGTCATCTTTCAGTCAGTCTTTGTGGACATTGCTTTGTAAAAACCACTTTAAGTCATGTGTGTAAGTTTGAATGTGCAAAAAAATTTTTTTATCATAACTTTTTAACCACTGACGTATAATTTGGGACAGTTCTGAGTGTTACTTTTATTCGAGATTGTGCATCTTGGGTCTTTTGTATATCAATAGTCCAAATTCATAGACATCAGTACCAAATTACCATATCTGTAAAGAGAATCTAAAAGAAATCGTGTCACAAGACCCTTTGCAAGTGATACCAACAGACATATAATAGCAAATCAATGTTTTCCAGTAATGAGACCGAATCAGAGCATTAACTCCATAACCCAATCTTTGGAGATCCCATCCCAAACCACACCACCCTGTTTCCTTAGTAATAAGGTTCAAAGTCCCATGCCAAAAGAGAAAATCAGCGATATCCTGTGGGGATTAATTCGATAGGCACTGATTTACCAAACGAATTACGAATGGTTACTGATGTTCGTTACAGTAATTCAATTTTATACAATTTGTTCGGAAATCATAATATTGAGTTTGAGTTTGATGCAAGTGAAGCGTGTGCTAGTGAGGTTGTAATTTAGTTTTTTTTTTGGGTGGGAAATCATTAAATGATTTCTGCCGCTCTGGCTGGAGCAGGAGGGCGTGTCAGACTTTTACTTTTACCCACCCGTGTTCCCTCAATTACCTGTGTGCCAGGGGCCGCGGTATCTCTTTCAAACAACCCGCACCCCTGGCAGGCATCGGCCCTTGCGGGCTCCACCATTTGGTGCTGACATCTCTTTGAGGCGCGCGTGGAACACAATGCGCCGTCGACCCGGGCTTGGTCCTTACCGGACTGCAAGCTACCCATCACTCGCCGTCCGCAAGCCCACACCTACGGTGGCCGGGAATCAGCCTGGGATTCCCAACGCCCAGGGCGTCTCCTACGGTGACTAAGGCCGTGAGGACGCATATGCTGCCTCTCCCTCACGTGCGCCGTCTCCCTCTTCGCGAGCATTACTGCTTCGCAGAAGGAGGTGACGGCTACCCATGCACTCTCGCTCCGTACCATGGCCTGGACCAGGGCCGGAAGCGAGAGATCGCCGCCGCCGTCAAGTAAGTGATCACTTTGACATTTTTAAGGTATAAACCGTCAGGAATTACTTCATGTTAGAATGAGATTGAAAACGGAGTTAGACCTAGCCCATGAATTCCGAATCTTACCCTTGATGACGATGCAATAATTTTGACAACGAAATCCATTGCTTTGGTAAAAAACGTTTGTTTGCTTGGCATCAAGAACAGCACAATGGTTATAATTATGTTATGAAGAAACTTTATTTAATAGAATATTCATACCTAGAGGCACTTATACTCTTAAACACCAGAAAATACAAACTTACCCAGAATAAATGGGGTGACTCTGTGAACTACTTAAGACCACAGAAACACAAACAAAGGATGCTTCTCACTTTCCTAATATCAGTACACTGTAAACAACAGTAACAGAGTGTAATATAAAGAGCATACAGCAAATCATACAAATTGTTATACATACTGGGGACCACTAAATAAAAGCTGATAAATTATCTGATAAAGATAATTTAGCTTCTCGTTACAAGGAGTACGATTGACTGGATGTGACTTCACTTTATTATAGCTAGAAATACTGTGGGATACAGGCCTCTGTTTTGTGATAGGGAATGGGCTGTAATCCAACACGAAGATCCAGCGTGTTGGTTGGTAGATGTCACGTGTCTTCGTATTTTTTATTTTAGAATATGCCGGTTTCCTCACGATGTTTTCTTTTACTGTTTTGATAGATGAAATAATGTACACACACGTAATGAGTCTACCTGGATTCGAACCTACAACCCGTAAGTCGCGGCCTTTACCACTGGACCACCACTGTTCAGATTTATTTAAATACTGGATCAATGCAAATCAGTATTTAGAGTGAACATTATGACGTTGTTTGTATAACCTTTTCTTTCAACTATTTTTAGTTTATAATCCACTACACCTGCAGTATTGCATTAAACAGCCACTCAATCATGGATGCAATAACTATTAAACAATATATTTTTTTAGTCAGTTTTTAGTAATTCGCCTACCATTGTTTGGTTTGCATCACCCTAAGGAAGACTGGTAGAACATGCCTGTGGCGTCGTCGGCCTCTGAACATTTTTGTGCTTGAAGTATTAAAATAAATAAATAAGTTTGAAACGGCTGGTTAACACTTCCTTTGACCCAAGGGTTGGTTTTTGACTTTAGCCAGAGCCTCAGCATTGCCATACAACGTGGTAATGCCACCCACCATCAGGCTCTTACTAACATTACCAATCGACAGCAATGCGGATGAATTTTTCGACGCCAAATTCTAATTTGTGAATAGGTTTTACGTTAGGATATACCTAATTGTTTTTTTTATGAATTAATTTTGAACCAGTATAATTAGGAATTAAATAAATCAATATTCAAAACTGTTGCACCATCCAGCATACCAACCCCGCTAACCAGCCCGCTATATTATCCCGTACAAACAGCGTGCCCAAACGAGTACAGTGTATATCCCCAATCGACGCAATTCAATAAGGGTGGTTACGACTGATTGCAATCAACCCTCCGTACGTGAGCCGAAAGTATTGGCGTGTGTTTTCACTGCATTTTGGTGTTTTCGACATGGTGAATAAATATGACAGTAATTTTATTTGTAATGAGATTTCGTTTAATTTTCCTAAACTTCTTTTGATGTGTTGTTCGATATCAGAAATGAGAGGCCTATACTGTCCAGCTGGAAACGTAAACGAAGCAAAATAAGTGTGGTATGTGTTTGTGTGTGTGTGTGTCTGGATGGAGTGAGTGTGTGGTGTGTGTTTGGTATGGTGTGGTGTGGAAATGTGTGTATGTGTGTACTGTGTTGTGCATGTGTGGTGTATGTGTGTGTGTATTGTGGTGTGTTGTGTTAGTGTGTGTGTCTTCTTTAGTTTCTGCCTACCCCATGGGAGGAAGTGTGACTTGTTGTGTCAAACAAATTGATATATGAGAGGTGTATGTCCAACAGTGGGCGTAAGTGGGGCTGTTAATGATGATAAGACCTATGTCAGTAAAGTACGAGTACCTAGTTTGCAGTTTTGTTTTTCACAATACAGTCATTTGGGTAGAATTTTAGATCTTCGGCATTGTTTTTTTTACTTTCTCAGATTTCTATGACAAATCATTATCTTTTTCTCATATCTAGGTCATTTATTCGATTTGATTATTTGTACAGTCGATGTGAAGCAAATTGACGCCCTACGTCAGTTTGCCGTGTTTGAGCCATTTCAAAAAACTGTTAAAGAATGACAGTTGTGATTTGAACGGACAATTTAAGTTGGTAGTAAATTTATTTAACAACTAGCTTTTGCCAGCGGCTTCGCCCCCGTCGGGGTCGAAAATCATCCCACGGGAACGTACTATCGGGATAAAAAGTATCCTATGTGTTAATCCAGGTAACAAACTATCTGTTTGCCGAATTTCAACCAGATACGTTCCATTTTTGCATGATTGAGTAACAAACATCCTAACATCCAAACTTTTACATTTATAATATTAGTAGGATAGTAGGAAGTAGGATAGTAGAAAGTAGGATAGTAGGAAGTAGGATAGTAGGAAGTAGAATGGTAGGATAGTAGGAAGTAGAATAGTAGGAAGTAGGATAGTAGGAAGTAGAATAGTAGGAAGTCGGATAGTAGGAAGTAGAATGGTAGGATAGTAGGAAGTAGAATAGTAGGATAGTAGGAAGTAGAATAGTAGGATAGTAGGAAGTAGAATAGTAGGAAGTAGAATAGTAGGAAGTAGAATAGTAGGAAGTAGGATAGTAGGAAGTAGAATAGTAGGAAGTAGAATAGTAGGAAGTAGGATAGTAGGAAGTAGAATAGTAGGAAGTAGAATAGTAGGAAGTAGAAAATTAGAAAGTAGGATGTAGAATAGTAGGAAGTAGGATAGTAGTAGGATTTGTTTTCCTGACTTTACTTTCCTATGATGTTATTGATTACACTAGCCCATGCATCAACCAAACAAATCAACACCTTATACAAACTAAAGCACATAAACCAATGTCCCCATGAACCTGCTACCACACAAAAAGCTATAATATCTCAAGCGCCATTCAAAGCTAGGCTACAATTAACTGCAGCGAGGAATATAATAAACTTCATAACTGGAAGGCTTTATTGCCGACACGGGATGTTATACAGCCGCCATGGCTTGTACATGGCGTTCTGAGTTCAAGGAACTAATACACGCGAATGTGTTCTATAAAGAGTGAGTTAGCCAATTTCCTTAGGAAACACGGAATGAATAGCACTACTATAAAAGGAAAAGGGTTAAAAAAATAATTAGGGACCTATTGAGATTAAAAAGCTACTGATATGTAACTACGTAACTTTTTAAATTAAGTTAATCTTTACATTATTTATTAATTTATTTATACAACTAACAGTGGGTGGTCCCTTGTATAAGTGCACATTGAAATCGAAGTAGCGAGAAATCGTGAGGGGAATCACATCAGCCCCTAGAAAAAAACTTCATGAGGACCACGACCACTCTGTCTGGCAAGTGTGTTACGAAGAAAAAGAGACAACTAACTATTTATACTACTGACAGGGGTGCGGGTTATTCGAAAGTGATACCGCGGCCCCTGGCACACAGGCAACTGAGGAAACACGGGTGGGTTTTAGTCAGTAAAAGTCTGACACGCCCTCCTGCTCCACCCAGAGCGGGAGAAGTTATTTGATGATTTCGCACCCAAAAAAGAACTATTTACACTACGTACATACTAAAAAAAATTGCTAACTAACCATACAAATAAATACAAAAACAAAAGGACACTTAAGCGTCGAAGTATTCGTCCGCATCGCTGTCATTAGGAACCGTGCCCAGAAGCCACGGTGAATGGCAATGCTAATTCTTTGGCCAAAGAATTAGCCAGCACTCTGGTCAGGTGAAGCATCGACGAGTCGAAAAAAATCCTTAAAAAGGAGACGTGCACTCCATGACCCGAGCGCTTCAACCCCAAACGGCTCAAAACTGTAGTTACCCATAAGGTTACTGTGTTACTCTTGTAATCTTTTTTGGCTTATTCAATGGCAGACAAGAAGACATTAAATTCTTCTCTCGAACTCTAGAACTACTTAATTATTTATTTATTTTAGTACATGGAGGATTTACATCTAATAAAAACAGACAAAAAAGGAAACCATGGTCACCAGAAAGCCAATTACAAATCCTCACTTATAAACTTATAATAATAATTGAAGACTTTATAAAACCACCTTGTCAAAAATTCCATGAGTTAGTTACGCCATCTTGTAGAGGAATTTGTAAGCTTTCTGATTATGTTTTATATTTCTTCAAAAACTTATTCACGAGAAATTTGCTGTTTAACCGACTTCAAAAAAAGGAGGAGGTTCTCAATTCGACTGTATCTTTTTTTTATGTTTGTTACCTCATAACTTTCGACTGGGTGAACTGATTTTGATGATTCTTTTTTTATTTGAAAGCTGATACTTCCCGTGTGGTCTCATTTCAATTTCATATAGATCTGAGGATGCGTTTCGGAGACACAACGGAACTCTTCAAAAACTGACAGTAAATAAACCGCGATTGCTGCTATCGCATAAATATGCATTGTTTTGAGCCCAAGGATGATGACATTTCGAATTAGTGGAGTAGGTACTATAACTAAAAAGTGAAAAATAAAAACTTTTTCCAAAAAAAACAACCGACTTCCGAAAAAAACACTATAAAGTGAAAAATAACTTGAATTTCGGAAAGCGGTGACAAAAAATTTAAATATATATCCAAAGTCACCGCCTTCCGAAATTCAAGTTATTTTTCACTTTGTAGTGTTTTTTTCGGAAGTCGGTTGTTTTTTATTCGTTGTATTGATTCTTCTTAAGGCTTCTTCAAACAGCCGCGACGCGACACTTGTAGAACAATTTCCATTAAGTTTTCATAGAAATTGTTCTACGAGTGTCGCGTCGCGGCTGTTTGAAGAAGCCTTAAGAAGCGACCGTCGCGTCGCGCTAGTATGCAAGAGCCTTTAAGCAACCGTTGTCAACGTGGTTTCGGCAAAAAGCAGTGTCAGTGACATCGGTTGATTATTTAAAAAAAATGTGATGATGATAGAATAGAATAGAATAGAATAGAAATAGAATAGAAAGCATTTATTCGACACAGACACAACACAACAGCAACAAACACATAAAAAAGAACAATAAACATGACAATAAAATTGCAGTAAAAAGTGCTGAGCGTGCCCATACCGAAAGGGTTGATGATGACGATGATGATGACGTAAGTGCTGATGTTGATAACTCTGATATCAGTAGTGGTGAGGAATAAGTGTCAGTGATAAATGATTTTATTTCTGTAAGTAGGTTTGTACCAACACTTTTACACGTCAATCATATTTTTTTAACTAGATGAGGTCGGCGTTTCCTATCTGACTACTCTGAGAAGAAAGGCCGAAACAAACTCAGAAGTCATAGTCTCTTTTAAAGTCCGGACATATTCTTGGTCAGATCATGTGAAGACCATGTGGATCGGTGTCTGAAATGGTCTTTTGAGGAAAGAACTACACAGATTGAGTGGACCTGTCCATTCAGTGCACGCATTTATCAGTAATCGTGCAGCTCAACTCAGAACTTGAGGAGCTCAACGATTTGACGAACAATACCAAAGAAAGGACATTTGGGTAGGCCGCATAAAGTACTGATCTTCTCAAGTTTAGCTCAAGATTTTTAAAGGATTTTAAATATTTCAAAAAGTCCGAAATATGCAAAATGATATACTGCAAATCATAGTAAAATGTAAGTTTAATATAAAAAGTTAAATATGAAGATCTGAAAAGGTTTTTTTACTTTACTGTAAAACTAACTATTTTGACTACGGTGGTTTTATAAATAATGTCTTCAATTTAAGGTGTGAGCACAAAAACAAAAAAAAAACACATCGCCAAGTAATGAGCAATATAAATACTTGGTTTGCAAAATTTTTAAATGACTAAAACAATAGATAAAATAATAAAAACAAATAAAATAACCGACCGCTACTTGAAAAAAAAAAGGTTTATTAAGCACCTGGCCGTATTCCCACTAATAGTAATAAAGTAAGTCAACTCACAGATATCTATAATGTTGCTGGCCACCCAACAAACTTCGGTTCTTTCACTTTTTTTTATTTCTTATTGAATTTTGTGTTTCTCGATTTGTGTCCAAATAAACGGTATTCTTTTTTTTTTCTTTCCAAACTGCAAGCATAAGTTACGCCGGACGTAGGCGCATAATTAAGTCTCGCCACTTGTCAAAGGTACTCTTTAGTTTAAAGCACCCGAAAGACGTGGCTGTGCATCCTGTTGACGTAATTTACGATTTTAAAATAATTTTGTGCACTTACATATTGTAAAGTTCGAATTATAAACTTTAAAACGAGTTTATATTGATACTCGTATCTTCATCTTTAAACATTATACCGAAATTTAAAAATATAATCATATTATAACACTTTTGTCGGAGTTTTTGGCGGGATCTATGTATCTATGTATGTATAGAATCAAGTCTATCCGACTAAACAGACAGCTGTGCTGCTGGGGAGTTTGTTCCACTACTTCTTCTTCCCAGCTAAAGCACTAGGAAGTGGTGAAGGGTGGGCATTTTGGGGAACTGTCTCATGTACTTTGACGTTCGAAAAGTGCTGATTCTCAGCCTAATTTGAATAAATGACTTTTGATTTTGATTTTGAATTTTTGATGTCGCACGAATTTTCATTTTCATTAAATTTAGTGAAATAGCGAATTCAATTGTATAATTTTGGTAGTGAATTATTCAATTTAGTTACGTGTGAGTGCACAAGTGTAGTGAAGGTGAAACTAAGTGACTAACGTGGACTTTTCCTGTTCCCCCCAAAAACTCCTATTAGGTTGTTGTAAAGTTACTACCGTTTTACAATAACTTTAACTTTGACTTGACTGACTAAAGACGACTATGACTGTTTTGTAACTTCGTGCCCGATATTGGGCCATATACTTTATTTAAAAGAAAAATTACTTGACACTGGCTAAATGCACAAACCATGTGAAGCCACAACCCAAAAAAAAAAAATACTTTTGCCCTTACAAAATAATGTTATAAAACAATTTTTTACCGATACGATACAAGGAAAATTCAAGAAGTTAAAATCACCGAGGAGTTTTCATCAATTATTTTTTTCAATTATTATATCTTTACATTACATTTATAGTATTATTTTACTCTTTTAACTTAGATCTTTTATTTAATATGTTCAATCCCAATGTATGAGAGTAGATAAAGGAGTGTATGAAACTGCACATAAGTAATTATTTTGCAACACTTTCATAAACTACTAAGTATCAGCATGTTTGCAAATATTAATAGTGACATTTTTTTATCATCATTGGCACCAGGAAGTTGCTGTCAGAATAAGAGTAACAGTTATCATTCCCTACTATAATAGAACTCAAGCAACAAAGTCGTTTTTAGGGTTCGGTACCTCGAATGGTAAAACAGGAACCCTTATAAGATCACTCTCTTGTCCGTCTGTCTGTCTGTCTGTCCGTGTGTCACCACCGATTTTCTCAGGAACGGGTGGACCTAGCAAGTTGGAATTTATACCAGGTACTGAGGTCTCTATTAAGAAGGTGTATAAAAATCAAGGTCCTGAGTCAACACGATATAAAGATATGGGCAAATTTAGATTTTCGCGAAAACTTGTAAGTACCAAAATATACCTTTATTTTCATTTTTTTTAGTTTTTAGTTGAAAATTAAGGTATATTTTGGTACTTAAAAGTTTTCGCGAAAATCTAAATTTACCCATATCTTTTTAATTATGGCAGTATAATGGGTAGTTTCGGAATCCTCGGCGCACGAGATCGACTCGCACTTGACAGGTTCTTTTTGTATTTAAGTAGAAAAATAATTCGTTGCACATTTCTTTAACTCCAAAGGCCTATTCAAAAAGCCTTGATACAGTTGTAAAGAAAATCTATTTTATAGCACAAAATGCTAATAAGGGAAGTTTCTCCCCACCATTAGTTTTCACCATGAAACACTACCATTGTCACACTAGCGGCGTAAAAACTGGTGGCACAGCCATCATTATCAAGTGGGCGTGTCCAGGAAACACTTGAAAACTATGGAAAATATATTCTATCTCGAAGAATTTAGAGTTGGAAATGAAAAAGGGGCTGTTTGTGTACATGTTCGTGTTATGTATAGAAAGTAATGTATGTGGGAAAACGTGTCGATGGCCATTTAAATTGAGTGACAAGAAAAAAATATTTTTGGAACTGACAATCAAAACAATCTAGAGGACCATTTTTACTACTCTTTTGTATGCCAAACACCCTGGGTTTCTATGAAAACAGAAATAGGGAAACGGCAATCTTTTCGTGAAAATATTGATATTAAAAACCTAGGCGCATACACATTCGAAATTCAATCCATCACAAATATTTTTATTGAAGTGAAAACTTCATTAGGCGCGGGCATTTATTGAGATGGAAAAAAACAATTGAATTTGCGACACCCCGTTACCGACACCTATGTATTTATGTTAGTTTTATTTGAGCTTGATGAGTAAAAATGACATGTGCCTAATAAAAGATTGTACCTATTTGGTAATTTTTTTTTTTACATTTTCAGTAGCGCATTCAATGAGAATTGTAATATATATTTTTTGTAGTTGTAGTTTGTAATAATTAATTTAAAAAAACTTCATTTAAAATGATTTCCTGCGCAGTAAAATATTTCCTGACGATTCAAAAACTACACACGTAATTGTTCAAGTTTTTTCTTCTGTCGGCACTCCCGGAGTGCCACTGTTTTTTTTTTCATAAAATAGCTATTCGTTAGGATTAAATAAACTTATGTTGTATGTAAATTATGTTGATGATTTTCATGATTACAATTCTGTAAATACAGACGTCTAACGGTCTAAAATCATATTTTGTTCACCGTACGCACAGCTACACTACACATCAAGCTATACATTTCCATTACAGTGCGAAATCCTATCCAATGCGAGATCCCTTTATATTAGAAACTAGCTGTGCCCGCGGCTTCGTCCGCGCGGATTAGTTATTTTTTCATTATTTATTTATGTTATATACATTAATAAAAATAAATAAAATTTCTAAAATAAAGGTAGCCTAAGGTACTCCTTATTACATCAGCTATCTGCCAGTGAAAGTCCCGTCAAAATCGGTCCAGCCGTTTCAGAGATTAGCCGGAACAAACAGACAGACAAAAATGGAAAAAAAAAATGTTATATGTACTGTGTATACATCCATATGCATTTAGTAAAAAGCGGTTATTTTAATATTACAAACAGACACTCCAATTTTATTTATCTGTATAGATGTATAGCTTGATGTGTAGCCGTGCGTACGTTGAACAAAATATGATTTTAGACGGCTTTACATCAAGCTATACATTTCCATGTGAGCCTAAGAAAATATTAATTTTGCGGGCTACCTTTTAGCAAAAGCTTTCCTAAGGTGGAATATATTTCTGTCAATTTCAGTTTTCTTAAAATAAAAAAATCAAAATCATTAATTTTATAAATAAGGTACAGTAAAAAAAAAAATGTGTTGGTACAGTAGGTTGGTAAAATGTACAATGTTGTTCTCATAATCTACTTTTAATTTCGTCGTGCACATATAAAATAAGGTTTTTTTTTTTTTTTTTTTTTTCTGGGTGGGAAATCATCAAATAACTTCTCCCGCTCTGGGTGGAGCGGGAGGGCGTGTCAGACTTTTACTGACTAAAACCCACCCGTGTTCCCTCAGTTGCCTGTGTGCCAGGGGCGGCGGTATCTCTTTCGAACAACCCGCACCCCCGGCAGGCATCGGCCCTTGCGGGCCCCTCTGTTGCTGCTGACATCTCTTTGAGGCGCGCGTGGAACACAACGCGCCGTCGACCCGGGCTTGGTCCTTACCGGACAGCGAGCTACCCATTACTCGCCGTCCGCAAGCCCGTGCCTACGGTGGCCGGGAATCAGCCTGGGATTCCCGACGCCCAGGGCGTCTCCTGCGAAGGCCACGGCTGTGAGGGCGCATGTATTGCATCTCCCTCACGTGCGCCGCCTCCCTCTTTGCGAGCATAACTGCTTCGCTGAAGGAGGCGACTGCCAGCCATGCCCTCTCGCTCCGTACCATGGCCTGGACCAGGGTCGGACGCGAGAGATCGCCGCCGCCGATCACCTGCACGAGGACACGGCGTTGCTCCGCCCAAGCTGGGCAGACCTCCACCGTATGCTCCACCGTGTCCTCTGGGCGATCTTCGCAATGGAAACACCCGGGCGTTTCCTCCCGCCCTATCCGAAACAGGAACCTCCCGAAACAGCCATGTCCGGTGAGGACCTGTGTCAGGCGGAAGGTGAGGACGCCATGCCGCCTCTCAAGCCACTCCTCAAAGAGGGGACTTACCGCCGCAATCGCGGCGTGCCCAGCACTGGGTTGCGACAATCGCACTTTCCACGTCGCCATGAGATCCTGCCGGAGCTCTGTCCGCCGTGCCGCGATTTCCCGCGGCAGCGGAGTTTCGCCCCGGCGTTTGGCCTCCTCGCGCCACTCCCAAGTGAGCGCGAGGACGTTTGCCTCCAGATCCCATGGCGGTAATCCGGCAAGGAGGCCCGCCGCCTCACCGGAGATCGTGCGGTATCCCCGGATCATCCGGATGGCCATGACCCTATGGGCCGCCTTCAACCGGCGCGCTGGTTGGCGCCTTAATGTAGGCGCCCACACCGGCGCCCCGTATAGGGCCATGGCCCGCACGACCCCCGCGTAATATAAAATAAGGTTACATTTTATTTAAATTAATTATTGATCTTAACCATGCAGTCATTAAACAGATAATCCCATTAAGATTGTATTATTGAATTAAGTAAATGTCAATATAATGAAAAGAAAACAAAAAATAATAATAATGCAGCATGTGCAAAGATAAATAAAGTTTAATCGCTCCGCCATTTTGTTTCGGTCGGCGACCAATTAACACCGATGTACTCACACGAGGCCTCAACGAAACCACATACCTACTTGAACATAAAAAGTACATTACAAGCTATACGTTGACGAAAATGGTAGTGCCGGCCATTTAAATCATTATGGCTCCTATTATGTAACGGTTTGGGAGGCAATAAATAAGGCTATGCAGGGAAAAATTCAGATTGGTATTTTACAGTTACCTACACTGACGATTTTATTCTGTATCGTAAAAACATCGCGGCTGGATTTTATCCCGCATTGTATTTTCAACTCTCGGTGTTGAACAGAGCATTGATAATCCAACAGAGTGCACCCAACGCGTCGAAAACACACACTGTTCGATTTTCAACACTCGGCCAGGCTTAGCATGCCGGGGCTCTTTCTGTACAAAGTGACATTTCATTTCTCCATTTTTGACATCGCACCGTAGAAATCCTTCTACAATCTGTATTTTTTTTTGTCTTTCGTTTCTAACGATCTTTATCTTGGTCGTTTTTTTATGTAGACTATATTTCAGAAGAAAGTTTTCTATCCCAAACTGTCAAAATCACACTGACCACTGAGAGTCTGTTGTCGAAAGTAGTAGGTAGACAATTTGATTTTGTAATCGCCATGCTAAAGACACAGCAGAAAACTTTCTGTCTACTCCGCACGTCATTTTTGTCTAATCTTCCGCCAACAAAACGGTGCTCGTTCTATTTAAACCTGCTTTGTGAAAAAAACCCGCCGTGATATTTCTACGTCTGCGCGAACTTGAGCGATAACTATTTTATTCTTAATTTAAAGTCTATCAGCAATTTCTTTCAAATTGATCGTATTTGATACGTTCAGCAATGGACGTCTTTCGGCTGAAATTATAATGACGACTGTACAACAAACGCGTCCCCAAAATTTTGTAATTAGTAGGGGACAAAATCAATGTCTTCAACTAAATTAGGATTTTAATAGCGTGTGAACGTAGCCACCACTGTAATTAGTATATAATGTGTTTCGACCTTAAAGACTAATTAATGACGGACATTACTAATACCTAGACGTAGGAAAAAATCCGGCCATGCTCGAAACGGACACGCGCATACGGTTCCGTACCGCACAAAATTATTTTTGTTGTTGGATCTTCTTTTTAACCGACTTCAAAAAAAGGAGGAGGTTCTCAATTCGACTGTATGTTTTTTTTTGTTTTTTATGTTTGTTACCTCATAACTTTCGACTGGGTGAACCGATTTTGATGATTCTTTTTTCATTTGAAAGCTGGTGCTTCCCGTGTGGTCCCATTTTGTATAGATCTGATGATGCGTTTCGGAGATAGACAACGGAACTCTTCAAAAATAACAGTAAATAAACCTCGATTGCTGCTATCGCATAAATATGCATTGTTTTGACCCCAAGGATGATTAAATTTCGAATTAGTGGGGTAGGTACTATAACTAAAAAGTGAAAAATAAAAACTTTCATTTGCCGTGAGAGGCAATGGTGGCCAGTATTCTCTGAAATTTTCAAATTGCTACCTTATTACTTATTAAAAGATTAGATTTTGCCTACGGCTCCGCCCGCTTGGATGTCGGTTATAGCATATGTACCTACATAAAAAGTAGCTTATGTCCCCTTCCATATCCCAGGGTATATCTCTGCCAAATTTCATGACAATCAGTTCAGCGGTTTAGGCGTGAAAGCGAAACACACAGACGGAGTTACTTTCGCATTTATAATATTAGTAGGGATTTATAGTCCTATGAAAAATAAAATAATAGCTTTTTGAGGTACCTATTTTTATAATCAATTAATATCAAGCACCCCACGCTTTTTAATAAAATAAAATTATTTTCTACTTTTTAGTTTTGTTTTTAAAGCGACTTGTTTTAGTTTTTTAAACTATTATTTATTTTATATTTTTTAGTTTTGCTAACTACAAAAGCGTGTTTTTTTCTATTTCTTTTTTTAATTATTGAATTGTCATAGGTCCTCGATAAGTCTACAAAGTTTAAATGAAATCTGACCCTTCAAAATGGGACAAAATAGCGTCCAAAGGAGTCGGTTACATACAAACAAACAAACATACAAGTGAAGCTAATATAAAGCGTGTAAAAAGCGTAGGTTTTGTAATAAGGTCCCATTTTCACCCTTAGCTGCTGCTGCTAGGACACATCCCACCTCTCTGTGAGAGGGAGAGGGTCGTTATCCATCCTCGCGGGCCCAGTGCGGGTTGGTAAATGTCACATATTTTCTAATTTTTGGTTTCTAGGAGATGCCGGTCTCCTCACCATGTTTTCCTCCACCGTTTTGAGAGCTGTGGTGATGAAATAATTTACACAAAGTTAAGCACCCGTCTAGGTTCGAACCTACGACCTACAACTCGTAAGACGCGACCATTACCACTACGCCACCACTGCTCACCCTTAGATAACAGAACCCTAAATAATGTCTAATTAATTAGGTATTAAGGTCTCCGTAGGTAGCATAATGATTTAAAATGGGATGATTACTAGACTAGTTTGATGTAAGTAAATACTAGTTATTCCACAACCGGTAAGACCGGCTGCTGACCCATCATAGTGCAAAATAGCTGAGATATTCTGTAAAGCTCAGTTTGAACCTCATTGAAGTGACCAAAGACAATTCTAAAGTGATGTCATTTGTTTTTAAAGTCGGATTGTCAGCAGACTTCGAAATTGGAAGTGATTTTAAATGCTCGGTTCTTATTCGTTTTTTTTAAACTAATCGTGTTGGATAGCAATGGTAGTATTTTTTATTGCCAAACTGGGTAAGTATATAAATAGATTTGTAGGCTAATGTCACCTGTGATAACTACTTCGATATGGGAGGGTCTGCCACGGAGTAAATACAAATCTACTATACAAAGCTATGGCACCTTTGTTTCCTTATGGATAAAGATACAAGAGTCTTAATTTTAATCAATAACGGTGCGTAAATTATAGGAATCGGTCATAAGCTGATATCTGACATGTTTCCACGTCCCTAACTGACAAAACTATATAGGTACAAGATGGCAGACATCGACGCGCAACCTGTAACCTTGGATTTTGTACACGATTCTGAAAAATTTTAATCCAGGGGGTGAAGAACTTTTTCGTTCATCAGGTAATTATTTAAAAAAAATGCTGTTCCATATATTATCACCGCGTAAGTATTGCACTTTGGTATATGCGGGGCTCACGGTCCTACCCGCCGCAGGAGATGCCCTGGACGTCGGTATTCCCAAGTTGATTCCCGGCCACCGTAGGCGCGGGCTTGCGGACGGCGAGTAATGGGTAGCTCGCTGTCCGGTAAGGACCCAAGCCCGAGTCGACGGCGCGTTGTGTTTCACGCGCGCCTCAAAGAGATGTCAGCATTCTACTGGTGGGGTCCGCAAAGGCCGATGCCTGCCAGAGGTGCGGGTTGTTCGAAAGAGATACCGTGGCCCCTGGCACACAGGCAACTGAAGGAACACGGGTGGGTTTTAGTCAGTAAAAGCGGGAGAAGTTATTTGATGATTTACCACCCAACAAAAAAATCTGTTGCACTTTTCTGTGATCGTTTAACTAATTAATATTTTTATTTCATTTTATAAATTTTGTGTTTAGATGTTTTACTTCGACTGAAGAAATGGAAAGTGAACAAAAAGGGAAACGTCTGATATCAGCTTCAGAGAATACGTCACGCGACTTGTTAAGCTGATCCGAAAAGCACTCTGAAATCATTTATCAAATCTGAGTAAGTACTGTAAGTTTCTTTTTTCAAGATAACAGTGTTGTCAATAAAATAAAATAAACAATCTAATATTTATGCTGGCAGCACTCTCTTAACTTTTGTTTTCTTTCCAATAAAATGGCTACGTTGTGTTATAAGTTATAGTGCTCTTGTATTACTTCGGTACTATTTATTAATTATTAGAAAGCTATTATACAAATTACAGTTAAATTAAATAATTAGACATTATGAAAAAGTATATAAAGTAAAAAAACGAAAGAGCTTACTGGGCATCAAAGAATTCGTCCGATCGCTGTCAGTGGGAAAAGTGCCCAAAAGGCTGGCAGCGTTACCACGTTGGAGGGCAATGCTGATTCTTTGACCTAAGAATAGGCCAGCCCTTTGGTCACGTGAAGAGTCGACCAACCGCTTGTGTCTTTTTGCTGATTAAAACTACAGTTCATGAAAATCATAACCTCATTTATTTATATACTTAATTTTAAGGTAGGTACTTACACCATAAACTAAAACTAAATAATTACATCTCTGTTAGCAAAAGATTCACTCACCTAAAACAACATTTAAAGCCTTTATATAACTGGTATTTTTTATCTCGACAAATATAGAAAATAATAACTTCATCGCAATTATTAAAGAATTTTTGAAGAAAATCTTTAACACTATCATTGGAATCTATGACATCCTTAAATCTATCTACTAATCTATTACTATCAATTTTATTGCTTACTGGGCTTTGTCGATAAAGAGGCAAACACACACAAACAAGCTTTTCTCATGTATACTTATATCAAGAAACAGGCCTAAAAATATTGTAGGTACTTACCGTGTCCATGATTTGTGAATACTACAGTCCATCCATTAAAATTCAACCGAACCGTGATACATTATTAAGTAAACAAACAAACATAATACCTGCAGCCACTAGGTATAAAAACATTGGTCTAGACGTCACCCCCGTTCACCCCAAGTGTCTGGTCTGCTGAATTATTCATCGCCACCCTGGACGATACTGTTTGTGTAGCGTTAATATTATTGTTTCACCTAACTATGTATGTATGAAAACAACGTGAAGATATCATATACCAGCGGATCTATTCTGTTAAAATCTCACTGTGAAAAATTAGGTGAAGTGAGCTGTCATTCCATCGGACACTAGGGATTGATGCTAATGACAGCTTACTTCACCAAATTTCTCACGGTGAGATTTTAACAGAATAGCATTGCTGGACTAATAGTTAAGATCGATGAGATAAGAGAGGTACCACGCAAAGCTAAATGTGTTGTCTGATTTTTGAATTAGCACGTCAGTATCAGGTTGTACTCACGGCTACACATCAAGCTATACATTTCCAGTATAAGCTGATCTCGCATTGAATAATATTTCCGTACAGTGCGAGATCAGCGTAAACTTGATATTTATAGCTTGATGTGTAGCCCTGCGTACGTTGAATATAATATGATTTGCGACTGTAACAAATATGGCTTTATCACATCAGCCGAATGACGTCCACTGCTGGATATAAACCTCCCCCAAAACGGGGGGTTTGCCATAATCGCCACGCTTGGCAGGCGGGTTGGCGATCGCAGTATGGTGGTCAAATGCTTAGAGAACGCTGCTGCCCATTCTCTAGTAAGTCCCTTAATCGCCTTCTACGACACCCATGGGAAGAAATGGGATGGTGCTATTCTTTTAAATCACACGGAACATATAGTAATATATGGCTTTATTCCTACTATTTATGTGTTATGCAATTGCCCCCATGCATTCATTATTTTTCTCTTCCATAAAATTTTGACAAAAAAGGAGGAGGTTCTCAACTCGTCTGTATGTTTTTTTTTGTTTGTTATCTCAGAACTTTCGACTGGGTGAAGCGATTTTCATGGTTCTTTTTTTATTTGAAAGCTGGTGCTTCCCGTGTGGTCTCATTTTAATTTCATACAGATCTGATGATGCGTTTCGGAGACAGAGAACGGAACTCTTCAAAAAATAACAGTAAATCAACCGCGATTGCTGCTATCGCGTAAATATGCATTGTATTGACCCCAAGTATGAAGAAATTTCGTATTAGTGGGGTAGGTACTATAAATAAAAAGTGAAAAATAAAAACTTTTACCAAAAAAAAAACAACCGACTTCCGAAAAAACACTACAAAGTGAAAAATAACTTTAATTTCGGAAGGCGGTGACAAAAAAATTAAATACATATCCAAAGTCACCGACTTCCGAAATTAAAGTTATTTTTCACTTAGCAGTGTTTTGTAGCCTTAACTTCACGTCATTCCTATACATAGAGTTGCAAATATTCATGCAACTATGTAATACAACTCAAGTATGTTCCCAAGTCAAAAGTAAGACACTTGTCTCCTCAACAATTCGGCGTTTCAAATTGAAACGAGCCCCGCCATCACCTCCAAAGCCTGAAGTACTGCCTAAAGCCACTCACAACCCCCTGTGCCTATGAATAATGAAACCTCATAAACACTCCAGCACCCCTGGTGAGGATGAGTCAACAAATATTGGAGACAATATGTGTGAATGACAATACGAATGAATGTACGTGGATGGTCTCTGTGGCAAGTTAGACAATATGTAGAAAGTTGGAATAATCAGAAAATAATAGTGGAAAATCAATTAATAATTTATCAGTCAACTCTGTTTAAAACGAATTATTTTCATTTGACCATTTGTAATCCAAAACCCAACCCAAAATTCCCGAGTCACCGTGAGGTCCCTAACATCTGGCTATTTTCTAAAATACTTAAACTGGGGGGACATCCATTCCATATTCCTCGTTAAAATATCACATACCTACACTACAATGATAATTTGACGTTCGTAAATATTTGACATTTTCTTTTGACTTTTGTATTTTTAAAATTCTTTTTTTGTTTTTTTTTTTGTTTTAAGCACTAATCAGTCAAGTGTATCTCTACGCGGTGAATTGAGTAGATATCTTTTTTATTAGGTTAACGAATCGAGATAATTATGTGCTGTTTAATTTATAGAATTAATTTTGAATTTCGTAAAAATGTCAAATGGAAATCTAAAGGGAGTAGGTACTTACTACTCTCTATAGATTTCCATTTGACATTTTTCCACAATTTTTCCCGATTTAACGCACCTATTCGTTTTTACGTATTCACAATTCGGCCACCATTCATTCCTGAATACCTTCGCTCTCCCATACACATATCCTCCATCCTAGGGCACATACATCACTCCACATCCTACTTTATCACAGTATCTTCAACCCACAAATTGCCGCGCTATAGTTGCCATCCTCACCGATATAAATCCACTATTGAAAGAAGTCCCGACGCCCATTCACAGGGTCTTTTCAACGCGCTCAGGACAAACAGACAGACAGCGCTACGCAAACACTCCTGTGCGCGGAGATCAAAGCGCGATATGATACAGAACCCGGTTTAATTTGGCGCCAACGTACGGAACGCCATTTTTCCGTTTTCGCGGCATTCCGTGTTTTTGTTTTTCTTTTATTTGTGGCGAAGAAGATGAGCTGCGTTGATCGGTGGATTGGTTTTTGTTGTGAATTTGAGGAATTGAGGGGAATGGCAGGACACGTATGTGAGACCACATAGCAAGGTGAACGATATTTCAAGGTAATGTACAAATTTATCCAAAATGAGTTGAAAGTCGATGAAAACTGTGTGTAATCTACTTTACACATGAGAGAGACACGAATGTATTGGGGCTTTATTACACCTACATAGGTACCTCTACCTAGTCTTACCTAACCATAGTTATTAACGATCATGTTACCTAGGTACCTAAGTCTGAATATAATTAATGTGTCAATCTTTCGTAAATTTCTACAGTCCGTCAGTCAGTGTTTCACACTTATTTCACCTCTAGTTTGCGTCTGTGTCAAAATCAAAGTGATCTTTGTTCTCATTTTCAGTAAGGTTGGTTTTTGGTTGCTGCCATTACCAAGTCGAACAATGTTATACTGGATTTTATTCTCTTTACAATAAGGTTACTGTTGGGTTGCTGCTGTCAGAGGTAAGATAACTGTGAACAGACTGCGCGGGCACGATTTTGTAAAATAAAAACATTTTTCAAATTTCGAATATAAACTTTTCTTTAGGTTTGTCTGGAGTTCTATTTTTTTTAAATCTTGCAATTACCGCTCCGATATATAATCACATTTCGCCAACAAAACAAACTATAAGTAACGACAACTTTATATTAACTCTAAATTCAAAATTTAAACTGTTAACCGGCACCATATTGTCCCCAGTCCCCCTTCCAAACGGTAATTGTATTCTATTCACGAGCAAAGTGTCCGAGCCCTGCTTTTATGGTGGTTTTACTTAGATTACATGGTTTATAGTAATGGGACGCCATGGTATCTTTATGGAGAAGGTGCACGGCACGAGTGATTGGGGTTTGAAAGTCAAGGATATTGTCTATTTGGGTATTTTTTGTAACGCTGTAAACAAAATTGGACTCAGTTTTGCGAAAATGACGATCTGTACGATTTATGTCTTTATTACATGACTGGAAGTCGTCGGTAATCCATATCTTTCAAATGATAAAGCTGAAGAGTTTGTTTAAACGCGGTAATTCCTGAAAGTTTGAGTAGGATTAAATAGCATAGACCAATTCTTGAGCAAGGCTATTCAACATTAGGCTAGCTAGGGTACTTAGGAGTTAAACGAAAAGAAAAAGAGGGAGAAAGAAAGCTAAGCAAAAACCATGTTAAAGCGCATCAGGCGTTTTTTATTTGTTTGTAGGAAATCATCGAATAACTTCTCCCGCTCTGGCTGGAGCAAGAGGGCGTGTCAGACTTATACTGACTGAAACCTATCCGTGTTCCTTCAGTTCAGGCCACGGTATCTCTTTCGAACAACCCGCACCTCTGGCAGGCATCAGGCCTTGTGGACCCCACCAGTTGGCACTGACATCTCTTTGAGGCGCGCGTGGAACACAACGCGGCGATCTCTCGCGTCCGCCCTGGTCTAGGCCATGGAACGGAGTGAGAGTGCATGGGTAGCCGTCACCTCCTTCTGCGAAGCAGTGATGCTCGCGAAGAGTGAGGCAGCAAACGTGAAGGAGAGGCAGTATATGCGCCCTCACGGCCCTCTAGCCGCCGCAGGAGACACCCTGGGCGTCGGGAACCCCAGGCTGATTCCCGGCCACCGTAGGCGCGTGCTTGCGGACGGCGAGTAATGGGTAGCTCACTGTCCGGTGAGGACCAAACCCGGGTCGACGGCGCGTTGTGTTCCACGCACTTCAAAGAGATGTCAGCGCCAATTGGTGGGGTCCGCAAGAGCCGATGCCTGCCAGAGGTGCGGGTTGTTCGAAAGAGATACCGCGGCCCCTGGCACACAGGCAACTGAGGGAACACGGGTCCTCCCGCTCCACCCAGAGCGGGAGAAGTTATTTGATGATTTCCCATCCTCAAAAAAAAACCCCCTGCGGTGTAGTTGCGTAACTCACTAATGGTAGGAATGGCTTTCATTTTGACAGTTCAATCACATTCATCGCGTTATTTAGGTATTTTCGAAATGGATTAGCAATCTCTTCAAAATGATTCAGATTCTGACTGACGCAAATATGGCGCTGTTTAAAAATTCATCCTGTGTGTGTAAGATATTGTTTTATAGGAACTGTACATTTAATAAAAGCAATTAGGCAGGTAACATGGACGGACGTTCATTGGTCAAGATGACAATTGCGCACGAGTTGTGTCGACCAGTCGCCTACAAGGACCACTTCAAGCCAATTGTCTAAGATGCGTTTCTCAATTGAGTGGTAGGTTACCTAATAATATAAAGATACAGGATGGCATACGCCTGGTATACCTACATATGATATCTATAACTTACAAACATATAGACAAGAATAATAGCACAATTTTATTATAGCTTTTCCTTTCTTTGACAGATATTTTTCTAAGTATACCGTGTGGTTCACATCGGCGTCGAGTCGACGATGAAGTTCCTAGGACTCGTCCTCGACAGCCGGTGGAACTTCGCGGAACATTTCCGACGTTTGGCTCCCAAACTGGAGCGGGCCGGGGCTGCCTTAAAGCGGCTCCTGCCCAACCTAGGGGGCCAAACGCCTCCTGCCGGAGGCTCTACGCGGGGGTCGTGCGGGCCATGACCCTATACGGGGCGCCGGTGTGGGCGCCTACATTGAGGCGCCATTCAGTACGCCGGTTGAAGTCGGCCCATAGGGTCATGGCCATCCGGATGATCCGGGGATACCGCACGATCTCCGGTTAAACTGGTCCGTTGTGGTTTATGTGTGTGTACACGTAAACCACAATGGACCAGTTTAACTCCACAACAACACACACACAAACACTGCTCACTCTTCTTTAAACCCATTCAATGAAATACGTACTACGTGAACATCTGAATTATTACGCAATTAATTTTGTAAAACTTGTCAATCCGTCTAAAGTACACTGTCCTACAAGATACAGGATTCTCCTAGTTTGTTTCTCCCACTTCCGGGACACAGGCCTCTCGGCCTCTCTTCGGCAGGGAGTGGGCTGTAATCCACCGCGCGGGCCCAGTATGGCTGATGTCATGACACGTGTCTTCGACTTTTTGGTTCTAGGACACGCCACGGTTTTCCTTCACCGTTTTCAGATCATGTGCAATTTCTTTGGTCTAGTTAATTTGATTAATCACGGAACAATACATTTAAGTAGGATTTAAGGATTTTAACGAAGCAGTTTTGACGTTTTTTTAAATAAAATAAAACCTTTTTAGTAGCGCAATTTTTCTTTTAAGAACTGTAAGTAGATAAGTTAAACGCCATTTTGATTTTCCAAAGAGCGTTCTTAAAAAGAACAGTATTTTTCTTACGAAACGCTGATCGATCAAGCAGATTAGATTTCCATACGTAACATAAGCACATTATAAGCATAATATACAATTTGTGATGTAATCCTATACACCACCATGACTTATCTCTGCTGGCTAGGGGAACTATGATTGAACACAAGTGAGGATAAATCCGGGGGTGAGTCGTAAGGGTTAAGAAGATGAAGCGGATAATTGTTACACTAGATTATTCATACATTTAAACTGAAATCCTATTAATATTACAAATGTAAAAGTTGATGATATGTATATTTAGATGATTGTTTGGATGTTTGTTATTCAGTCACGCGAAAACGGCTGAACGGATTTGGATTAAATGGCACACATATAGTTTGTAACCTGGAATAACACATACGATAAATTTTATCCTGATAGTACGTTTTCATGGGATAATTTTCGACCTCCACGCGGGCGAAGCGGTTGGCAAAAGCTAGAGTAAATTTTTGAATGTTAAATAAAACTGAAAATAATGAAATCCCAACTTATGTTTGACTTCAAGCAAGATTAACATTAATTAGTCTTTAAAAATTGACAAAGATATTCTTATAATGTAAGAAACATACATAAAACGTTAGTCAAAGAAAACACATAATTGGCCATCTTACCATTTCGGAGTGATGGCCGTAGAAGCACGGGATAGATAGCCGGTACTAAATTTCCCTTTGCCTTTCCCCTTTCCCGTAATTTGTACGTGCTGGACCTCTTTTTTCTTCTTCTGACCGCATTTCGAGCACATATTACCAAATGGTGTACAATTCTCATGTAACCACAGGTCACAAATAAAACATTGAACCCAGTCATCATTGAGTTGAGTTTTTTAATCGTTTTCGCCAAAGTCAGCACAATTTTCAGCTTCATTTTTAATGTCTTCATCAGATCGTATCACAGTATTGGTTCCACTACTTACAGAAATACATTTGACAGATTTCAGTTTTCTGGCTACCATTGGTTTTTATACGGCCATCTCACCTTTTTGTACGGGTGAGATGGCCACATCAATATTCAAACTAATTAACAACAAATACTTCACCATTTTGAGGTTAGAACGAACAATTATAAACACTCATCATAATGAACTTACAAAAACACAAAGAACTACTAAAAATATTAGTTTTATAGGATGGTATATGAACCTATTGTAAAATTTCACTAATACGTACCAATTCAAGGCCGATTTACTTATTTTTTTTTGTACAGAGATTTATTCGTATGTTGTTTCGTGGTGCCGCACGAAGCGTACTGATGTAAATACAGCGGCATCTAATGAATGATTTAGATAATATTCTCATTGGCCAACCCCTATGTACACCCTAGTAAAACAATAAATTATAAAAAACAAAGTGTAATCAATCTTTAAAAAGCTTTTCTCCACTATGAAAGGTTATACGTTTTCTGATAGGATCCAAACTTGATCAATACTACTTTAAAAGTAACGTTGATGGGTACAATGGGCCTCATAAGAGTGACCCAAAGGGCAATGGAGAGGGCTATGCTTGGAATTTCCCTAAGCTATCAAATGCGAAATAAAGAGATCCGTAAGAGAACCAAGGTAACCGACATAGCCAAAAGAATTGCCAAACATAACGGCTAATAGAGAAAGATGTCTGGAACAAAAAGATAGGCGGCGCCGGCTCTAAATATAAGTAGATATAGTATGATCCCTTCCCCTGCTAACCTACAATATCTACAAGACCGTAGGCACGGGCTTGCGGACGGCGAGTAATGGGTAGCTCGCTGTCCGGTAAGGACCAAGCCCGGGTCGACGGCGCGTTGTGTTCCATGCGCGCCTTAAAGAGATGTCAGCACCAACTGATGGGGCCCGCAAGGGGTGCGGGTTGTTCGAAAGAGATACCGCGGCCCCCGGCACACAGGCAACTAAGGGAACACGGGTGGGTTTTAGTCAGTAAAAGTCTGACACGCCCTCCCGCTCCACCCAGAGCGGGAGAAGTTATTTGATGATTCCCCAACTAAAAAAAAAAAGGATCAGGTCAAAAATGACATAAAAAACAAGAATCTTGACTGCCCGGAACCTGTAACAATGTCGGTGTAGAGTATGTATGTAGTGTACCGGACACGAAACATTTAATTTAAAGTCGGTCTTGTAGCTATTTGAAAACACAGCACCTCATCATATCAGCCGAAAGACGTCCACTGCTGGACATAGGTCTCACTCAAGCACCGCCACATCCAGCGAATTCCTGCGGCTTTCACCAGGTCCTCGGCCCACCTGTTGGGAACCTTTCCAACGCTATGTTTTTCATTATGCTGTCGCCACTCCAGAACCTTTCAGCTTCATTGGCCATCTGTTCTGCGAACAATATGCCCTGCCCACTGCCACTTATGTTTGCTAATTCTTCGGGCTGTGCCAGTTACCTTGGTTCTCCTACGGATCTCTTCATTATAATAATAATAACAATTTAGTCGTAACACAATGTCTTTTATACAATCCATCCATCGTTTCTTTGGTTTCGTTCATCGGTTCATTATTTATATGGCACTTACTGCGAAAGGACGCAATTACATCCACATTACAATGTTGTTACCTGTATTTGTTTTCAGTATCGCGTTTCTAAAATCATCATTTGCTGGGCTTGGTATAACCTTTTATAACAAGCTTCCCTCTTCTTTGCTAGATTTACATTTTAATTCGTTTAAAGCGAAAGTAAAATCAAATCTTTGTTCTAAGGCATACTATTCTATCAACGACTACTTAAACTATAAGAATTGTTGGTCGCTGTGATTAACTCAAGACAACGTTTGTGTTCTTTCACCAGAATTAGCTTAACTACTGACAGGTCATATGAATTACTTCATGTCATTGTTTATTTTGCATAAACCATTTTTTTTTAATTTTTATCAATTCAATTTTCATTTATTGTTGAATGTTAATTATATGCTATTATTGTATAGAATCAAGTTCTTCCAACATAACAGACAGCTGCGCTGCTGGGGAGTTTGTTGCGCCACTTCTTCTTCCCAGCTAAAGCACTAGGAAGCGATGAAGGGCGGGCGTTTTGGGGGACTGTCTTATGTAATTTTGACGTTCAAAAAGTGCTGACTCCCAGCCTAGTTTGAATAAATGACTTTTGATTTTGATTTTGAAAATAAAAACCAAAACAAACAAAGCAAAACAACAACCAAACATTGCACAGTATCGAGACTGTCCGGTCAAACCCCAAACTTGTACCCACCCTACCCGGGCAGAATTGATGGCTTGCTAGACTGCGCCGGACGTCAATCTTCATAATGACCGCACGTTATTCGCTTTGAATTGATGTTGATTCAGTTATTCTGGTAAATCACCACCATTGAATGATTGCGTACTAATTATCATGCGTCGATTTGAGCCAAGAGTAGGATGGATTTATTGAATGAATAAATATATTATGTACCCAAGTTTTAATCGGTAACAGAAGAGAGTAAATAAGTGTCTCTTCGGGAAAAGAAGAGAAGAGAGAGAGAGAGAGTTTAGGTAAAGTTTGGCATAAGTATTATCATCCAATGATGTTGCCACTGCTCTGGTATAGGCCTCCTCTGTGTGTGAACAAGTGGGCCGCAATTTACAAAGCGAGCCCAGTACAATAATAGGTCTAACATTAAATCTTGCTAGCATTGAAAGAAAGAAAGAAAGAAAAATAGATTTATTTGTCAAAGAAACACGTGCAGATATAAAGATGACAACATTTTTTTTTACATGATAACAACACCGATATTTATAAATAGGCAGACAAGGTGTAAGGGAAATGCTTCCTAAAACGAAGACAGGTGATAGGGCTAGTGATTCTCGATACAGTACCATCAATTTTTTTATTTTTTTACAATTTTTACCTTATATTTTTTTGCATTTTTTGTACACTATGCTGTGAGAACAGTTAAACGAACCATTATTTGAGATTAAACACGTTTAGAAACGACCCCAAGTCCAGGCGGCGACTTTAGGTTTAGGCATCATTTGTAAAGCGCCGCCAAAATAAAATAAATGGAAACATTACAGAAGCGTCAAACGTTTTAAATTGATGTAAAATAACCAATTTAAGGTGAAAGGTTATTGGTATCCGTTTGCATATAGGCTGTATATAACCTACGTTCTGGCTTCGGAAGCATTCCCCTTACACCCTGTATAGAACATCAAAGTCTCTCTCTCAGAATCAGTTCTCATTGATTATCTCACGAAGATCTCAGTTTCAGAGCTAATAAGGCTATAAGGTCGATTCTTGAAAGAACTGATAAAATATATCTATATTGAATATAAAATATTGACACGTTGCGTTTTTCTTACTTTGGCCAACTCAGCACAATTACAGTTCAGTGTAACTACAATAAAGTTACTAATCAGAAACTGTAACATTTCATAGGCTATTCAATTCCTCAATATGCATTAATGCTAAATTAGCTGCATTGGAAAATGTCTGTGACATCAATACATCAGTATTGAAAATATCCTTTAAAACTATATCCGAAACCCGTTCTTTAGTTCTTTTTCAGTTAGCAAAAATACAAGACTTTTCTCAATCATCTATAATTTTTCTATCCACAATGTTTCAGACCTTCCCATGCAGTCAATAATTTAAAAAACATAAAAATCCGCACAATCTTATCCTAGGAATTAAATTAAAATGGCGTCTCACGTCCAAACTAATTTAATTTCCGATCACGTTGTAAACGTCAAATAAGGGAAACAAGATAATTATTAATGCCAACAGGCCATGAGACTTGTCACTTGCAGAGTCTTAGACCATATACGACATATCTTGAGTAACGTGATTCACATAAAATCGATAGATTCCTACACCTCATACTGTTGTTGCAAGAAAACCTGGTTCCCATTTTCTCATTTAATCGGAAAAACTAAACTCGCATTGTATGAGAGACGTTGAGGTATTTTTCTGATGGCAAATGCAATTATTTCCATTTAAATGGCACGTAGATTTTAAAACATCTGTACAAAAAGAAAGACAGAAAGAAAAAATTGAGATAGATTTATACGACCGACGTTAGGTTACTCTTACATTGTGAAAAATGCTACTATTCAGAGTCAAACTGAATTAACTAGAAAACTGCGCAATTTTTTTTTTGTTATTTTTTTTTTGTTAGCACATGTATATTGTATCGCACTGCTAGGCAAAAGCCTTCCTTTTTCCTTCTAAACCTCCCTGTCTTGTGCGTTACCTGGCCATATTGGGCCTGCAAGAGTTATCAGATCGTAACACCACCTTCGCACCTACCTCGACGGCAATGTCCTTCCTCAGGCGTCCAGTATGTAATTATATTCGTGTCTAGCCTTCGTCACGTTGCAAATATATAAAACACGAAAAAAAAATATAGGCCAACTCCGTCATTATAACTTTGACACCTCAGATTATAAAACAAAGGCAAATAGACCGCGCGGAACACAAGAGTGAAGCCGAAAAAACAAATACTGTTGGTTTTTCGGCCTTATATAATGTGAGTTTGACACAGGCGCGGTCCGAGGGGGGGATCCTAGGAATCATGACCCCCCCCAAAGCCATAAACGTAAAGTTTAAAATGGTCATTTTTCAAAAATATAATAATTTTTCTTATTAATATGTAGGTAGTCTTTGTGTGTGAACCCCCCCGAAGTCTTTGGCTGCGACCGCGCCTGGTTTGACACAAAGAAATCAATAAATAAACTATCATAGGTATAAATTAACAAACATTACAGGCCTGATTACTGTTCGATAATGATCTAAAGTCAAACTTAGATAACTGAAAACAATAAATCTTATCACTCAAACAATCACTGGACAGTCAACACAACCAATTTTCAAAATATTTTCTATAAAATCCCAAAGTCATAGACAAAACGGAAGTGATGACGGAGATGCGCGTGCGCCTGCTTCCTGCCGCGTGCTCGCCAAAATGGCGGCTGCCTGCTTCCGGTTAGAACAGGAAGTGACGCTAGAGGGTGCCGGGAGTTCGCTAACGTATAATTTATGGTTAGGGATGCTGCGACAATGGAATTATTTAGATTTGCGCAATCATTGTCGTGTGTGTCCTAAGTGTGTCGGAATAAACTTGTAGTTTGAAAGTGATGTGACATTTTTGGTGAGAGAAAGTTGTTTTTGAAGACTGGAAGCCGATAGGGACAAATTGAAACTTTCATGGTTTCGACAATATAACTACCGAACAGCAGGGAGTCTACTTTCTAAGAACGAAGTCGGTAGTTTCGGCCGAAGTATTGGGCGTTTCCTACTCCGTGTCACCTATAGACATAAGATTATTCTGTGGCCCGAACTAAGAATGAATCACAACACGATTTAACAGTTGTCCTTTCTCCCGATGTATTTTACCCTTTCGAAAAAATTGGTCTAGTGGTCACAGGAACACTGAGGTTGTGAGTTCGATTCCCAGGTCGGGCAAAGTGTTATTGAGTTTTTCTATCTGGAATTTCTCAGTAACAGCCCGGAGTCTGGATGTGTGGCCGGTTGATGGCAATAGGCTTGCTCCCCAATACATAGAACTTATGTTCAAGTTCTCTGTACTGGTGAAATGTGGGTACCTATACTACAGTCACGTGCTAATACTTGAAATCTCTCATGTCAAAATGCCATTAATTACTACCAAGCATTCCTTTTTAAACTTAACCCTAAAAAACGAACGACATCAACACATTTTTCCCCGTAACTTAACTGTTATAAACCGCACACTCTCATTCTCCCCTAGTTCATAGTAAAAATGCAAAAATATTATAATGTTGGTAGTAGTAATTACCTGTCATGGCCGCCATGGTAGAAAGATGATGAGAAGTGTAATTATCAATGAATTTGTGCTAACATAATCTATTAGTGTTATTATAACGCTATTAGGAATAAATTTATGTTGGTTTTTATTTGAATTAGGGGTCAGTATGTATTGTTGTTGTTAAATTGTTCTTGGGAAATATCAATTTTAAGTTGTATTTGTTCAATAATTGTGGTTTGTTGTTATTAGTTACGCTCAATTTTACAGTCTTAAATATAATTTTACTGCGTATAACAATACGCAGTAAAATTATATTTTTTTAAACAAAAAATACGACGAAGACAAACTTCTGTAGGTAGAGGAAACGCCATTTTTCCATAAGAAAAGCAGACTGCCTTCCTCACAGCAATGGACAACAATACTTTAACTTTTTTTTTATAATGTGCGTCTTGTTTATGTAGAATAAACAATTTTTCTTTTTTTTTCTCTCTCTAAAATTGCTTAAACAGGTAGGTTTTTTAATGTAACAAATGAACTTTCTGATAAAATTATGAAAATTTGACAGGATCTTTACTATGGGTCATTTATTTTCTTTGAGTTCCATACCTAAAGGGTGCCAACAGGACCCCATGGCAAAGCCTCCGCTGTCCGTCCGTCAGTCTGTCGGCGGGCTGTATCTCATGAACCGTAATAGGTAGACAGTTGCAATTATCACAGAGTGAGTATTTCTACTGCTACTATAATCTATTTACATTTAAACCTAAATATATAAAAATGATACCCTATTTCCCTTGGTCACAGCCTCACACGTGAACGACTGGACCAATTTTGCTAATTCTTTGTTTATTGTGTTTGTTATTGTCAGGAGAAGGTTCTTATAAAAGAAAAAAATAAGAAAGTTGCGCGCAGCAAAACAAAATTCGAATGCAAAATGCTGTCAGGTCAGCTAGTAACAAATAAAAATAAAATAAAGTTACAATTAAAGAGAGTCTCCATAAAAGAAACGTGTTTTTTTGCCTTGTGGTACGGAACCCTTCGTTTACGAGTCTGACTCGAATTTAACCGGATTTTATTAGTTGCCTGAAGTCCGACTACTCTGAAAAAAGAAACACCGTAACAAACTCAGAATATATTTTAAAGATGCAGAACCCACCCACAAAATTCTACGTTCATATTTCCTTACAACGTGCTGAATTTTTCGCCCCGTGCCCATAAGCCTTGAAGCGAAACTAATGTATTCACTGCCAACCATGATATGTACTCTTAAGTGTTGCACTCCCATAACACAAGGGACCCATGGTAACTACGGTCAATTATGACCATCATTTCACGGTAACGTTATAGTTTTCTTAGTAACTGCGTGACGAGCCAGTTTTTGTTGACCCGTGGCTGGATTTGGTATGAAATTGAGTCTAGTTTCGCGTCTTGCTAATGTAATAGTACCCAGACTTACATTTTGCCAGTCAAGTTTAAGCCCCATGCAATAGAGGGCGATCCTATTGCCATCAATCGGGCAACACGCTACAAGTAATCAAAATCTGAATAATTTTCGAAGATATTGCTAATTCATTGCTTCGTAATATTCGAAAAATTTGTCTGCTCAATAACGCAATGAATGTTGTTGAACTGACAAAATTAAAGGCATTCCTCATTTTCTACAGTTACTGTGTTTCGCAATTACCCCTTCCGCTGCTACTGAAAAAATTATAAAGGCAAAACCCAAAAATGCTAAAAAATGCTTTGCACTGCTACTGAAAAAATTATAAAGGAAAAACCCAAAAATGCTTTGCACTGCTACTGAAAAAATTATAAAGGAAAAACCCAAAAATGCTTGGCACTGCTGCTGAAAATATTATAAAGGGAAAACCCACTGAAAAAATTAGAAAGGAAAAACCCAAAAATGCTTTGCACTGCTACTGAAAAAATTATAAAGGAAAAACCCAAAAATGCTTTGCACTGCTACTGAAAAAATTATAAAGGAAAAACCCAAAAATGCTTGGCACTGCTGCTGAAAATATTATAAAGGGAAAACCCACTGAAAAAATTATAAAGGAAAAACCCAAAAATGCTTTGCACTGCTACTGAAAAAATTATAAAGGAAAAACCCAAAAATGCTTTGCACGAACTAGTGACCGACCCAGGCCCTCATTCCCATGCTCAGTCTAAGTGAGGTAAGTACCTAGATATATAAAACAAAAAATAAACAAATTGAATGAGAGATTATATTTCATTTCTAGATAAATACTTAAAAGAAAAGGCAAAACTTTATTATAATACACTATCAGCAGGTTCACCCAAGTACAGCCATCTCGTAAAAGTAATAGTTTTTGCTTGCCACAATGATATTTGAAGTTATGATGGGCAGTGATACCACGCATATGGCGTTATTAAGTCGTTTATAGTTTTTTTATTGTTAGAAAACTGTTGTAAATGCCATTCGGACGCGTTCTTGGGTGGCTTTAATAAGTTTGCATGGGCCAAGGTAGCCCGTGAAACGCCCTGTTTTTCGAAAACTGCAGGTCAGTGTCGCGTTGTACAGACGCACTATGTGGAGGCGCCTAAGAGAGCCTGGCCATAAACATTTTGTAAAAATCGGCGTAGGTACTTGTATTATACCTCAAACTGTAGCTAAGAAGTTAATCTACTATATTATACATAAATTATGTATGTGGCTGGTACTGGTTTATATTAAAGAGCATCTAAATTCAGTGATTCAAAAATTTTCACAAGAACATTTTTTTTTTTTTTTTTTTTCAGAATTATTTTCTAGTGAGCTAGCAATGAAAACTATACAAGTGTTATACCATTCCAGAAAGCTTATAATATATACTTTCGTCTGGTATGCATAAATATACTATAAATTTGTTAACATATTTACTAGAAATATTTATTTCATGACATATCAATTTTGCGTATCTGAAACTTTCAATTAGAGTTTTGACAGTTGCCGAAATTTGCCGAAGGTCTGTAAATGATGTTATTTGATAGGAAATTTAATATTATTATTCAGGAAGAAAAAAAAGTTGCAACTTCATTACACAACATATGTTAGTTAATCTATTATAACATGAAATAGTATAAATTTCTTATAAATACGTAGGTGATGCTATTTGATTTATTAGTTGATATAGGTTATACTTGTAATATTTTTTTAGTTCCGGTTTGTGTTTAGATAACGTATTGAGTATTTCTCACCATATTTTAGTTCACACGCACTATAACTTACCAATAAAACATATCGGAAAGCGCATAACCACCTAATGATAATTCGTTCTTTCTACCACATTTTGCACACGTTTCAAATCAATTATTTTGTATAATATAGGGTCTCTGCATACTCAATAATTACATACTGTTTTTCGTTCGTCATAGTTGTTATTAAAAGTGTACCTAACCAACTACCTTCTCGCAATGAGTGAATTCAACTGTATCAGACGGGACCTATGTCTTGTTTTAATTGAAAGTGACGGGAATTATGTTGATGCTTTAACACGTTATATACGGAATAATTTTAACAACGTTTCCGAGGCAAACATCGCTAAAATTGTCGCAAGTGTACAAAAAAATCTTATTAACAACTTTCGTCAACGCTACACTAAATCTGGCAGAAACAAGGAAAATTTTTAAAATCAGAATAGCGTGTGGTTGAACGTCATATTCACTGTAAATCTGGAAGATCCTACTTGTGAATCTGAAACTTCGACATCGACGGGGAAGCGAGGACACCCTTCTAAAACCTATGAAGACAGTTCTGACACAAAGACGAAAAAACAAGGAGTTGCTTGAAACATGTGGCCTTGATTTTAAACTGAATTCATATCTTCAGGGATTGAGATCTGAAGGAGAAACAGAAGAAGCATTCACTGTCGAAATTTAACGAGCATTGCCAATAGAAAAAAAAGGGAAATAGGTACGTCAAAATCTTTTAAATGAACCGGGACATTTAACAGCGTACTCTAAAGATGAAGCTCTCAGTATTTTTATGGAGTTGGACCTTAATATGGCACAGTATGAAAACATGAGGAATTACTTAATCGCGAAGAATTGCTTATTATTTCCATCATATTTCATTCCATTCAGGAAGCTAAAGGAAAGTGCTACCCACCAAGATCAAGCATAGAAATTAATAATATTAAAGCAAAAGTAAAACTTCAAGATCTGCTGGATCACACTATTGCAAGAATTTTACAAATCGATGGTGTAAACAATGTTGGTATAACACATTTAATGCTGTATTCTAAGGGGGGCTGTGATGACTCAAGTGGACAAAATGAATACAAGCAAGTCTTAGCTGAAGAGAGTGAGTTAATTTCTGACACAAATTTATTTACATCTTCATTATTGCCTCTGAAACTAGTAAATATAAATACAAATGAAACTGTGTGGGAAAACCCTGCTCCATCATCAGTAAGATTTTGTAGGCCCATTTTAATAGAATTTTCAAAAGAGACACCTGAGAAGACTACAAGTGTAGTTAATGAAATTAAAGCTCAAAAAGACGCTCTAACACCAAGCTTAATCAATATAAATGGTGAAGGTATTGAAATCAAACATACGTTATTTTTAACAATGGTTGACGGGAAAGTGGCTCAAGTTTTGTCAGAAACTTCATCAGGTGCTGTCTGTATGCACTATTTTTGGTGCAAGACCTACAGAAATGAACAATTCAGAAAAAGTGCAAAATAAACCGGTTGATGAAAATTCTTATCAATATGGACTTTCGATTTTGCATTGCTGGATTAGATTTAAAGAACTAATTTTACATATATCTTATAATCTAGACTTCGAAAAATGGTCTGCTACAACAACAGAAAATAAAGACTTGAAAAAACAAAAGAAGACATACGTACAAAGAAGGTTCAGAGAAGAACTTGGTTTAAATATAGATAAACCTAAGCAAGGTACTGGTAACAGCAATGACGGTAATACAGCTAGACGATTTTTTCAAAATTATCAGTGCAGTGCAGAAATTACTGGTGTGGATGAGGAACATCCACCACATCATGGGCAACATCCGGACAAACCTATTGAGGTTTTTGTGATGTTTCTGTTTATATTTTGCTTTTCCTTTATTAATAAACATTTTAATAAAATTGATAAAACGATTTTATGTGTTACTTCAACTTATGTCAAGCGGAAAAGTAATTGATGCTACGAAATTTGGACAGTATGCTTTCGATACAGCACAACGATATCTTAATAAATATATGTGGTATTATAGGCCATCATCTGTCCATAAAGTCCTAATTCACGGGGAAAGCGTCATTCGGCATTATTCAGTGTTACCTCTTGGACAGCTCTCCGAAGATGCTCAGGAATCAAGGAACAAAGACTATAAACGATTCAGACTTCATCATGCTAGAAAATGCTCTAGAGTAGCTACAAATGAAGATGTTCTACATACACTTTTGTACACTTCGGACCCTTACGTAACAAGTTTAAGAAAACCTACCAATAAAACCTTATAGATGAAGCTTTGGAGCTAGTAGAATAATACACTGAAATGTTTATTTTTTCTTATTTCATTAATTAACAACAGTAATTTTAAGAGTTTATTTTGTTATAACATTTTAGGTGACGTTATTTAAAGATAGTCGTAAATTTCTGATCATTTTTCAATATTTCCGAATTAAATTATTTACGCAGATACCAGACTACGATACGCAGAATCCGAATCTGGCCGCAGAATTGCTCTATCACGTAAGGATTTTGAGATAACCTAACCTGCAAGAGCAAAAAACACCGTTTTTGCTCATTTTTGAGGTTACGTAGCCCGCTAGATCGTTTTTCCTCTAAAAAATTAAGAATTTATCTAATAATACAAGTCTTTTTCTTTAAAATGACGTTGAGTTGACTCGAATATTTTTTTTTTCGCTGAGATGTATCGCATTTTGAACTTTTCATACATTTTAACTATGCTTCTAAGGGTTGAAGTAGCTACCTATATTAAATTATTCTAATACATTTTTTTTAAATCTTCCCTTGGATTTCAAAAGACTTGGCCTTTTTACTGTAGAGAGCATTCATATTTTACTGATTTTCAAACACATTTACTTATTTACTCACAACGAGATCAATCAACTGTGTAGTGTTCATCGATTTTCAGACAAGAAAATCCACGTTATGAAAAATTCAAAATGCGATATCTCAGCAAAAAAAAAAAGATATTCGAGTAAACTCAACGTCATTTTAAAGAAAAAGACAAGTACTTTCAGATACAATTGATGACTTTTTAAAAGAAAGAGGATCTACCGGGCTATGTAACCTCAAAAATGAGCAAATACGGTGTTTTTTCTCTTACAGGTTAGGATATCTCAATATCCTGACGTGAAAACCAATTCTGCGGTCAGATTCGGATTCAGCGCATCAAAATACTTCGGAAATGAATAGTCTGGTATCTGGGTAAATAATTTTTCGGCCTGTGTTATCTGGTGCATTTTTTACCCTTCATAAATCGAACGAGTCTTTTAAAATACTCACTTAGCACACCATTAATTGAACCCAATAAAAAATCCTTAATAAAAACAAAGGAAACAACAATTAAATCTTTTATAACTATTTTACGCCACTTAACAAAAGCGACTATAAAATGATGATAACAACATACCCCACGAATACCAATTAAAAGAAATCTCAATGAATAATCTCGATGGTAGTCCATACGAATTCAACAATACAATTTAAAAAAAAGACTGAAAAGGACATCCTTATTAGTATAATTAAAATCGACTAAACTGATTTACGACGACTATATACCCACATCACTTGAACCTTCTAATTGGCAGGATCTTAGTGCTCAATTTTATGCACAGGAAATACGCCATTCAGCCAAAAGATTGTTTTTATTAGGTTGGCAGCACAAAGGTATAAAGTACAAAGGGCCATATGATATGACAGATTTATTGTAAGTACCAATGCGTAGGCAAATTAGACGGATATATCCATCTCCCTTTTACAGTTTTTTTGCGTGATTAAGAACGTTTTTGATGAAACCGATGAATAGTAATGTATTCCTTGGTCGAATATTTATTTTCGGGAAGCTCATGTCAGTTTTTCGGCAGACATCTTGTTTGTGGAATTAATTGCACGTTTTGAAGGATAAGTCGGTACGTTTTTGTTATGTAAATTTTTCGTTTTTAGACCTGTACGGGAATCGCTTTTTAATAAGGCTTAAGTTGGTAGTAAGAAATGTAAGAAGTTGTTTGCTAAAATAAAATGCCGTTTGGTTTTGTCAACTTTAAAAAGCAAGAAATAATTAACATACTCACCTATAATACTTAAGTACCTATAGCTTTTCCATTACCTTTAGATAAAATTGCGATCAGGGTGACCACGTAGAGTCAGTCACGAGCAATAATATGTATACGCTAACCAACTTTTAAAAATGATTTCTTCCTCTTTTACTAAGTAATTGTAATTTTATTTTATTATGAAAATAATATTTTGGAACCCACACTATAATGAAATAACTACCTAAATTATCTGAAGGTTGCAATCGTTATTTAAACGAAAATCGCTTTTGAATTTGGCTATGTGTATACATATTAATGCTCGTAACTGTACAGTGTCTAAGTAATCTAATAAAGTTATCTATTTATGACAAATGTCATTTTGAAGATAATTATGAGGAATTTTGTATCATCGATACGAAAACCAGAAGAATAAAGGTTTAAATCGCAACATTCTTTTATTGAAAATTGAAGACCGATTCCACCAAAATAAAATATATTTTTTTCTTCTGTATTCGACACATCTACACTAACACACACACACGCGCGCGCAAACAGCACAAACAACCCGAGTGTCCGTAGGGTTGCCCCAGCTTGTTTGCCCACGAAATAGATCTGTTGGCACAGTTGATTGCAGATCGAAAACTTTACAGAACTGACCACTCGGAATCGGATTACGGGTTCGTTACGCAGAACATTTTTGCTATTTGACCACTAACAATGTCAACAAATACAGAGGTTTGTTATACTTTTGTTTACTTGGCAACCCTGGCTCGTCGGCTGATACTGTTGGTAATTGAATTTGGAGTTTATGTGTGTCAATAGTGTTCGTGCTAAGTTTGGGTTTCGGGTTCGGAGTTCATCAAATGCTGAGACTGATAAGGGGATTATTGTAAACGCGGCAGTTTTAACAGAATCTCTTTTCAATTTTACAAAATCGAGTTTATAGGGTCAAATTAAATTAGCCAGCGAAACTCTACAGGCGTGATGGGTTACGATATCTTAACATGACAAAATAAAAATCCGTTCAGACGTTGTTGCGTGATTGACAAACATCCAAACATATAAACATCTAAATATCCAAACATCCAAACTTTCACATTTAGGTATAATATTAGTAGGATTTGATGTCAATACATGTCCCCACCTGTTATTTTTGTTGTGTCCACGAGTGACAGCCGGGACCAACAGCTTAACGTACTTTCCCAGGCACGGAGGGGTCTTGGTATGTAAAAATGGTCACCCATCCACCGACAAACCGCGACAAGCGTAGTTTAACCTGATCGATCGCCCCGTCCAGCTGTTATTACTTAGCCACAAGCCACTCAAACGCCTTAGGCTTGTCAACAAGTACAATGTAGTCACAGTTTACACAGACCCAAAACCAGCACCACATACAAGCACCAACAAAAATTAAATATTTTAAACTGTCATATGATCTGCTGATCACGTTCAGTGTTATTGGTGAAATCCGCTCTTAGTCCATGCTTTTTTAAAGATATCTGCCAAGTCGAGCATACATTTTAACATAGGTACTCTGTAATCAATCTCGCGACATACAGGCTCATTCCTAGACCAATGGAACCAAAAAAAGAGAAGAAACTGCATCAATACAAACAGGATCAAATAAAGTACAGCCGGAATGCACAATTGGTGACATTTCATCTGGATCAGCAGTAATTGTGCAAACGCATGCGCCGGCGCACACTGGTCCCAAATTAAAAAAAAGTGGACATTGATAGTAGACCGCTGATATTTTTTTTTATTGTTGATATAATGATAACAGATAAGGCAAAAAAATATTATTGTCCTACTTCAAATACTTTTCTCTATAAAAAATATTTCTTTTTTTTTTGTATGGGAGTGATTACATTTTACTCAATTTCTCAAAAACCTTAAGCGATGTCGAGATGGCATTCACATATGTTAGAAAACTAATAATTCTGAGTATTTGGCTCGAAGAAACTTATTGCTTATCTCTGCGTACTTTCGAGATAATAGTGACAGAAAATAACAATTTTTTTTAATGTTAATTGTTCGCTTTTTTTAATCATAGCCTTACTCATATCGCAATAGGTCCGCTGGCCAGCAAAATGGAGCTTCGACGCGAGTTTGCCGGGATAACAAGATGGCCGCCTCTCATGACGTAACGTAATACGGTCACGAATCGCGCGCGTACACCTCACTCAGTGTACAACTAAATGTGGTTGCGATAAGACGTGTCCTTATTTTTTCTGTGCGCTTGAAGAAATGCTTGTTGTTTGTTTGTTTTGTTATTGTTGTATTTTGAATCTTTGGATTTTAAAATCAAATAATTTTTGTTTGTCTTTCTTTCGTCGAATTTGTTTTCGTAATTTTTTTTGTTAAAATCAAAGTCCCTTTGTCTTTGATATCTTTGATTCTAATTTGTTTTCAATTTTCCTTAAAATTATAATATGTCCGCATTTGTCACCAACTTAGACTTATACGTTGTTCTTAAATCAGGAGGTGGTTTTAAAAATGTCGAATTTTTATTTAATGCCCTTATTGAACGTATTGGTGTTGAATTGTCTTCCGAAGATTTGAGTAATATTAAATTATTTTGTCGTAATTTTTCAAGTAATATCTCAAAAAGATGGTCTGCTTCCAGTAGAGCTCAAAAGACCTTTCTTAACAAAAATTCAGACTGGTTACAATCCCAAATAGTTTGGCCAAAATGTCAAAATATCGATTTAAGCAGCATTTTTAAAGTTGCCGAGGAAGTAATTCCAAATTTCGAAACGCAAGTGGATACTCATCAATTAAGTTATGGTACAAGTAAAAAACCATTTGTTGATATATCTGATAAACAGAAGAAAAGGCGTTCTCTAACACTTCTAGATCACACAGAGGAGGAATTAGTTTATGCTTTATGTGCCAAATTAAAAGAGTCTAAAAAAACAAAATTAGCAGCTATATTAAACGAACTCAGCCAAAACAAGGAAAAATGTGAGATGGTATATGATGTACTATTCGCTAAAAAGACTGACAAACCGTGTTTACCAGATGATAAAACGTTAGCGCTTTACACCTCAACAAATTTGTCAAAATGGCAATATCGAAATTTAAGAACTATTCTTGCTTCAGAGAAAATGTATGGTCTTCCATCCTATCAAAAGCTCCTGGAAGCTAAAAAAACTTGTTATCCTCCAGAGTCAGACATAACTGTAACTGAATCTGATGCTAAGATAAGACTTCAATAGCTTCTAGATTTGACAACTAATAGGATATTAAAAACAATTCAGCACAACTCTGCCGACAAAAAACCGCTAAAACTAATAAGCAAATGGGGTTTTGACGGGTCATCTTCTCAAAGTAATTATAAACAAAAGTCACACTCCGACACTAAAATTGACGATTCTTCAGTTTTCATGATTAGTTTGGTTCCGTTTCGTTTGGAAGAAGAGAGTGGTACTATCTTGTGGCAAAATCCTGCTCCCTCTTCAACAAACTATTGTCGTCCAATTGGCTTTATATTTGCAAAAGAAACAAATGAATTGATAAAGAAGGAAAGTGCATCCTTAGAGGAAGAAATTCGTAATCTTGTTCCCACAATTGTAGATAATTTTGATATTAAACATGATTTGTACATGACTATGATTGATGGGAAAATTTCTACTGTGATTTCCAATACTTCTTCTGCAGCTGTTTGTAATATTTGCAATACCCCACCTAGCAAAATGAATGACTTGGACTTTGTATCCAAAAGACTCATCAGAGAAGATATGTATAAATATGGTCTGTCTTCGCTTCATATGTGGATAAGATGTATGGAATGTATTTTACACATTTCGTACAACTTAGACTTCAAAAAGTGGGCTGCACGAAAAGAAGATAAATTGTTAAAAGAAATTAAAAAGAATTTGACACAAGAAGAATTCCGGGAAAGAACTGGTTTGTTAATTGACATAGTAAAACAGGGATTTGGTACAACCAATGACGGTAACACGGCAAGAAGGTTTTTTGAAAATTATGAAGTATCTGCTGAAATAACGGGTATCCACCCTGATTTAATCAAGAGATTTGCAGTCATTTTACAAACAATTTCATCTGGTCAACTTATTAATACCAACTTGTTTAGGGAATATTGTAAAGAAACAGCAATGCTATATGTAAACTTATATCCATGGTATTACATGCCTTCAAGTGTCCATAAATTGTTGATACACGGTGCTGATATTTGTGAAAATTTCTCCTTTATTCCGATAGGCATGCTTTTCGAAGAAGCTTCCGAAGCGAGGAATAAAGATTTCCGGAATGTTAGAATGGCACATACAAGAAAAATCGGTAGAGTTCAGACTAATTTAGACATTATCCACAGCTTTCTAATTAGCTCAGATCCTTACATCAGCCATATCAAACCAAAGTTTGCTCGTTTACATAAACAGTTGTTTCCAGAGGCTAGTGCTTTGATCTTGAACAATGAATTGCTTTCGTTGGAAAACGAGGAAATAGAGATTTCTCAAGAGAATATAGACCCAAATATTAATCTTTCACCATAATATTTTTTCAGAATCGTTTGTGAACATATTCAACTTTATGTTTGCAGCTTAATATGTCTTCATTTTGATTGTTTTTTAGAACTGATGAAAGTACTCCTTCAGAAAGGTCATAGCTTTTCAGTCATTAGTGAGCCCCCATAACCTCTTTTACAGAGAAGTCTCTTTTTACTTATTTGACATTACGCATACATTATAATTATGTGCTAAAGTAAGGCTATGATTAAAAAAAGCAAAAAATTAACATTAAAAAAAAATGTTATTTTCTGTCACTATTATCTCGAAAGTACGCAGAGATAAGCAATAAGTTTCTTCGAGCCAAATACTCAGAATTATTAGTTTTCTAACATATGTGATTGCCATCTCGACATCGCTTAAAGTTTTTGAGAAATTGAGTAAAATGTAATCGCTCCCATAAATATTTTTTTTACAGAAAAGTATTTGAAGTAGGACAATAATATTTTTTTGCCTTATCTGTTATCATTGTATCAACAATAAAAAAAAATATCAGCGGTCTACTATCAATGTCCACTTTTTTTTAATTTGGGACCAGTGTGCGGCGCCAGCGGCAGCGCCACTGAATCGAACGGTTACGATGGTAATAAGCACGTAGGTACCTATAGCTACTAAGTTTTTCATCCGATACTTGGTTTTACTGTTTTATATCCAGTTCAATCTCTATTCTTAGTGCGGATTTCACCATTGAAATTGAACGAGATCAGCACGTCTAAACCGCGATCAAGAGGTGTTAGTGTCAATATTCTATAACAATTTTGACACTGACAGCTCTTGAACGCAGATTAGATTTTCTGAACGCGTTCAGTTTAATTGTTGAAAACTGCCCTAAGATGAATAGATTGAAAACCTCTTTCTATTGTATTCATAGGGACATTACCTCAAAGAGTATAATCATTACCTTGTCAAAATTTTGACATCGCGCCAAAGACTTTCTACCATCTGACATTTTTGCTTTCGTTACCATCCGTTTCTACGGTGATAAAGCTAAGCGTAGCATAATCAGCGTATAGTGTCCCCTTATGCTGGGACCCAGGCCTCCTCTCGATGAGAGAGAATGATACATCATGCAGACCCAGTGCGGGAGCGAGCAGGAGACATGTGACATCTACCAAAGATGTCACATGTCTTAAAATTGTTGGTTCTATGACACGCTGGTTTCCTCATGATGGTCCTTCACCGTTTTAAGAGCAGTAGTGAGGAAATTATTAACACAAAGTCAACCAGCTGTCTCTAGGTTCGAACCACGTTCGTACCTACGACCTACAACTCGTAGGTCGCGGCTGTTCCCACTGTGTCACCGCTGCTTGCCAAATACTAATTTAATTCAATTTAAATTAGATCATACCTACAAGAATAAGTTTAACATGCTTGCTGTGCAGGTTCAGGTTCCCATTTTGGCCAGAGTGCCATCATGGGTTGTGGGCAGATAAATAAAAGCCTAACTTCTAATTTATATTAATAATATAAATGCATTCCCATTCCCATTTCGTACCGTGGGTGTCGTAGAAGGCGACTAAGGGACTTACTAGAGAATGGGCAGCAGCGTTCTCTATGCATTTGACCAACATGCTGCGATCGCCAACCCGCCTGCCAAGCGTGGCGATTATGGCAAATCCCCTATTTGGGGGAGGCTTATGTCCAGTCCAGTGTGTCCAGTAGTGGACGTCTTTCGGCTGATATGATGATGATGATAAATGCAAAAGTAAGTTTGTGTGTTACGCTTTCACACTAAAACGTCTGAACAGATTTGGATGAAATTTGGGACATGGGTGAACCATGACTTGAATTAGGAGATATAATACTTTTATCCCGATATTATCACGGAATCTAGACTTATGCGGGGTGAAACCGTAGGGCACAGCAAGTTATTAAGGCTCGTGCAGACAAGCGCGACGCGACGGTCGCGTCGCGACACTCGTAGAACAATTTCTATGAAAATTTAATGGAAATTGTTCTACAAGTGTCGCGTCACGGCTGTTTGAAGAAGCCTTTAATGAAGCTACCTACTAATTCATTATTACAAACCCACCCAAACTACCTTCCATCACCGCCAACCAATTAATACTATCTCTACCACAAACTGGATTGAAACTAGTTTCGCACTTACTTCAAAAGGGTTCTCTCATACCTTTTTTATACTTAACACGGTCGCGTCGCCGTAAAGAGTAGCAGGGACCACTATAAATTGTAGGATGGATGGACGGCTGGATGCCAGGCGGTATCTTACGGCACAATAGTACGTTTTAATTCAGGAATTGAGAGTATTTGATTGTGAACTGTATATTGGAGTTAGGTGGTGAGGTGTGGTTGCTATTGGAGCGGGCTTTTTTTATTCGAGCTCAAACCGTTTAGCAATTTGTTAGATTAACCATAGTCAACTAGTGAACTCATGATTAAAACGTATGAAATCATGTTAAAAAGGATGTAGAAATGGCCATGGAATGTGCGATTTGTTGTCCAGATCACTTTCACGGGCACCGGCAAAGTTGGCGAAAATCACATTGTCTTGACAAATACTTTTTAAAAGAAATAAGCTCACTATCAATTTGGTTGGGAAAATGTTATTAATACACTAATTGATCTTTTGAATTTACCCTCTCCGGAAAGTTATAAAAATATAACACTGCTATGACCCATAGCTGTGTAAAAATCGCTTCGACCACGTCCGCAAGGTCGTAAAAATATCGCGACGGGATTTTATCGAGCGCGGATTGTATCAGTCTGTCACCGTAAAATTGTAAATACCTTTAGATTATAATCTATCTCACGAGATTGTGAACTGTCGAAACACTGTGAACATACTGTTTACAATTTAACGCATTATTTTTCGGTAGATTATAATCTATTGAAGTGAAACCGTCAAATTGTGAACTGGTATCAAGACGGATAGTACCTTGCGCTATTACTAAATAGTCAAGTAACTGCCACTAACTTGGAAGTACTTAGCGCTCGCCGGCCGCTACCGCGGCACCGTTCGCTTCGCTCGCTCGGATCGCGCGCGGCTGGTCGCAATTCTTACCTAACCTATTCGCTCGGTAAGCAGTATGGTGCACTTCACAATTTATCGAATCCAAGAGCGTGCACACTGTACGATTTTCAACTCCCGGCGCTGAGCCACTGCGGTGAAGATCCTTGACGCGAAAAAAATCCGCTGCGATATTTTTACTGACTAAAGGCTCGTGCAGACTAGCGCGACGCGACGGGCGCGTCGCGACACTCGTAGAACAATTTCTATGAAAACTTAATGGAAATTGTTCTACAAGTGTAGCGTCGCGCTGTCGCGTCGCGGCTGTTTGAAGAAGCCTTAAATTAAAGCTCGGTACCTATAAACAAAAGCGGATCGTTTTGCTTACCAATGCTAGCATTTTTATTTATTTATTTATTTAATACTTTACGCACATATATGTACAGAGGCGGACTTAATGCCATAGGCATTTTCTACCAGTCAACCTTTGGGCGATGCAGAGACAAACAGTGGTAGGTGCTATCAAATAAGTGGTGTAATTAATTATTATTTAAATATAACTAAATATACTCATATTATACCTCAATTTTTTTTTTAACAATAAATATGCTATATAAATAATTAAATATATGCACAAATAAACATACATAAATACACATAAATATAATAAAACAAATAAGACAAACAATCAATGGGAAAACATTATCGTTGTGAAGATACTGCCAGCTTCTTTTGAATATGCTCGCGAACTTTAACTTTAAAGGATATTTTCATTTTTTCTTTCTTAACTGGGCAAATAAATAGTTTCGTAAGCTTATTTTACCTGTGATAGCATTTCCAAGAAGTGGGGGGGGGTGTGGGGGTATTAGGTATTTGCTTCATTATTGGTAATAAAATTAAAAGAAAAGAAAAACTTTTAAAAAACAAGCTTTTATAATGTTCTTGTAACTAAAAATTTAAACCCGATAATAAAAAAACATAACCCTCCTTCTGGCGCAGTCGGGTAAATATCATTATATAGTGGCGCAGTCGGGTAAATATCATTATATAGGTACCTACATTGCAACCTTTAACGATAATTAACCATAAATAACCGTAAGTAGGTACATACCTATTAGACATTTTTATTAAACCCTAAAATTTTACACCTTGTATTAAATCTTTGCGTTTTTATCATATACCCAATTTTTTTATAAATAAAAGCGTGTTACATTGTCATGGAATATTAAAGAACATTTAGCATAATTACACCTTCATTATTGTTCTGTTATTAGCGTATTTTAACGTTATCTATACTGAGAGCACTTTTCTAACGATTGGTTTTCTTTATATTTAGCTAAGTGCTAAACTAGTTTTTCCAAGCGTTGTCGCTTGTGGACATCCCTATCATTAACAATCTTCTCCTGTCGCTTCAATTTCGCCTTCTCTAAACGTCTCTTTCTTTGTGTAGTAATTTCTTTTTTGTTCATATTGTTACCACGAGTATTGTACAAAAACGGTCCATCCCCCAGAGGTCCATTGTAGGGGGATAAGGGCTTCAGTACAACAGGGTTCGCCCTGGTACCCTGAGGCGCAACGTTAGCGATATGAGATGTTTATATACCCTCATACCATTCAGCCCTCGGCACGTGCTCACCTTGGCTTTGGGTCATCTATCTAATCAAAGACAGAATCCACATTAATAACAAACGGAACGAACGAACTTTATTTCCCAGAGATGGGGTCGCATATTCACGTCCACCAAACCACCACCACTCACCAGCCATCAAAAACGGTCCACCCATTAAGACGAATCAAAATCTACGCGATTGTGTCGTTTAATTACTGAGTTCCTATGGCCAATTTCCAACTCCATCATCAGACCCTGGTTACCATCTAGCAGCAAAGTACTCGTCAAGACCAATCAAACGAGCCCATACTCGATGGGGTTATGTCGTGTAATTACAGAGTTCCTATGGCCATCTTCCAGCTCCATCATCAGACCCTGGTTATCATCTAGCACCAAAGTACTCGTCAAGACCAATCAGAGGAGCCCATACTCGATGAGGTTACGTCGTGTAATTACTGAGTTCTTACGACCACCTTCCAGCTCCATCTTCAGATCAGACCCTGGTAATCACAAAAACTCTAAAAACAAAGTAGTCGTCAAGACGATTCAAACGAGCCCAAACTCGATTAGGTTGTGTCGTTTCATTGCGAAGTTCCTATGGTCACCTTCCAGCTCCATCGTCAGATCAGCACCATTTTATCATAATATTGCATTGTCACGCGATTTACATATGTATGCACAATTTCAGCTCAATCGGTAACCGGGAAGTGGATCAAATTTAATTTGCAAGATTTGATGACAGACATTGGGACAGGATAATAAAATAAATAAAAGCTTGGAAAAATACAAGAGTCTTCATTTTAACCTACAACAGTCCGTAAATTATAGGAATCGGCCATTAATAAATCGCTCTCAATGAAGCCACTCACACAAAACACAAACAGGGTAATGTCGAATTCAAATTCCAGAAGCAGCGTCTAGTTGAGCAATTTGCTTAAACTGAACCTTACGATATTGATACTAAACCTATCACAAGCTTGGATATTTGCACGAGAGGTGTGTGGATAAACTTTGCAACATTTTTACATGGAGATGGGTATAGATAGATACCAGTGGCGACACCACCATATAACACGATTCCTACCGGCTTCCCTTCAGTGATTCGTATCTCTACCGCTTTTGAAAAATGGCACGATAAAAGTGTATATTATTGCCAGAAAATATAGTTACACTACGGGTATTTAGTTTGCCAAAACATTCAAACAACAAAAACGCTTATTTTAGCTTTGTATTACTACAACAACAAAAAAATGTTCTAAATTAATCCGGCGCCAAGACGTCATAATCGGGAACTAAAAATTAATACAACAGCGATCCCGTAATGATGTCACTTTAGGTCACATAGCACCGATTGATAATGGATAAGAGCAAGCCGCTGAACAACGCGTTACGATAGAGACGGATATAGAAAAAATGCGTCAGTGAGAGGAGGTCATCGTCAATTTTATTGTATTTAATTCTTTACATTATCTTTAGAATGATGGTAAGTGTTATTTTTTGATAAGTCAGTAAGTTAAAGCCGGCTTCGCGCCGGCTTCACTCTAAGAAAACTTGACACCTCGCCGCTGATAGATACAGTACTCTTTATTATGTACACTATATAAAAATTACATATATACTTACAGCATAATCACCCTATAATTTTCGCATTGCTTCCCACCACGCGAACCCAATGCGAATTGACAGATGTCACATGTATTCGAATTTTTGGTTTTAAGACATGCCTGTTTCCTCACGATATTTTCCTTCACCGTTTTGAGAGTAGAGGTGATGAAAAAAAAAACAAAGCGCCTGCCTGGCTTAGAACCTACGATCTACACTCGTTAAGACAGGGTCGATACCACTGGGGCACGTATGCTCCCGATGGATGATACTTTAATGTAGAAATGTAGACTTTATGTAAAATTAAGCATTTACAAGTGCAAATCGGCTAGTACAACATGAAGCATAGAGAGTGAAATTTTCCTGTTATCATTTACAACGTCCCATTACTTGATAGACTAAAATAAATTGATGGATTAAGAAGCAAAAGTAAAATAGTGGAAAAAGCGCGACAGAACATAATCAATCAAGTGCTTGTAAGAATTCGGAAAACAGAATAATACCTACTGTTCCCACTGATCACTTTCAACAGCTTATTAGTCGATTTGCACGAATTTATTCGCCCGAATCAGAGGAATAGACACTTATTACTTTCTATAGGCGACTCTTCTGTAGTGCATTTTATTGCACGTTCTTGCAGTGACCTTTTTCAGAACTGTATTGCATAAAATACAAAACGTGTCGATTCCCCCACACATAAATTACCTTTGTGCCAGTCGTCTATGAAAAATAATATATTATTCAAAAGTGTCGATTCGCCCAATTCTGGCGAGCAAATTCGTGCGAATCGACTAATTAGTCCTTCCAACAGCCCAGACATCGTAACGGCCAGTCGAAAAACACGTTTATTCGAGTCATTAAGGGCCATGTCATCTGCCAAACACATTACAACTGCCGTCGTAATTAAATGGAAAGAGAAATTTAGCTAAACAGAGCATAAACGTAAAAGCTTCGATGCCAACAATAAAACCATTGAGGGTGTAGCGTAGAATAAGGGGATGAGATCCACAAGACATTTGGACAGAGTATCTTGCCTGCAGCGTCATTATGGCGTAGTAACGGAAGTGGCGTCAGGCGCCGTGGCGCGTGCGTTACAAATCACTACTTTACAACTTCCGGAAAACTCAGTATCTCCCCAACTACGCGAGGCAACGGACGTGCGAAAAAACGCAAAAGTGTTCTAATAATTTTTGGACACGCATCGCTGACGACGCGTAATGGTCGTGTGATGATATTATGGAATATAATAATTTGTCTCCTCTCCCCTAGAGATTTAGGGGAGTACAATAGTTTGCGCTTTGCATTTTTTGCTGGTAGTTATGGTAGATTAACTTTGTATTGAGGGGTCTTCGACTTGAAATGGTCAAATTTTGTTAGACAAAGTTGAGTAAATGTTACTCGTATCATAGTTCAGTTAGAATAATTGTATCACTTTTTAAACTCATCGTTAACAGTCCATGTTTGAACTTCGTAGAAAATCCACAAAACACAACAATTCAGTTTAAAGAAACTCCCATTTTAAACAACAATAACTACGACTATGTATGTTATATTTCAGAAGTCGGAGAAAAACGATGAAATTTGAATTTTATACAAAGCAGCTTATTTTTTCGTTACAAAAAAAAACGAATCAATCAAAATTAATACGGGCTAGGTCATTCCCACGCATCGCATTACGAGTTAATTTATCACCGCAATGATAATTCAATAACCACGAACGTAATAAACTTTATTGATGAAGGGATCATAAAAAACCACTTCATAACCGAAATTGTTTTCGACCGCCAAACAAACAAGCTGAGTAATAAATTTTAAACGTATTAAATAAAATCTCTTACGACACGACCAGTATTTGTTGGTCTTCAACTATGGGCCCATTCCCCCTTTCTGGCCGGGTGTTCAACCGTATCGAAAGGCTGGGCCAGGTCAACGTAGTTTGGCGCGGTGTCCCTCTAGGTTTGGACACGTGTCTCGGGCACCCTTTCGCGAACTTTTGTAAGTTAACGTTGGTAACATTATAAATATTTGGATTTATTGTAAGTTCCCTTTGCGTCGTGATTTACGAATGTCAGCGGTTAGTGTGATGGAGTGGTTGATTTGTAGACATATTCGTTTAAAGGGAAGTTGTGTGATTGGATTCTAGTGTGATCAAAATTATTATTAAGTAGCATATTGTATTATTTGTTCTTAAATCAGATATTTATTATTAGTCATTAATTTCCCAGTGCTAGTCAAAGGTCATCCTACTCTCTATACACCTCTCTCTGTTCAGTTGAATCAGTTGTTGAATCAAAATTGGTTACCCCTAAACAATGAGGAACTCACTGTTGAATTTGTAAAAGAATGCTACGAAAGCCAAGTAATGTTTCACCATTCAAAATCAAAATCAAAATCAAAATCAAAATCAAAAGTCATTTATTCAAATTAGGCTGAGAATCAGCATTTTTCGAACGTCAAAGTACATGAGACAGTCCCCCAAAACGCCCACCCTTCACCACTTCCTAGTGCTTTAGCTGGGAAGAAGAAGTAGTGGAACAAACTCCCCAGCAGCACAGCTGTCTGTTTAGTCGGATAGACTTGATTCTATACATACTGAGGCAAAGTAATAAACATTACGAGACACAAAATATTAATTAAATAATTAGTCAAAATGTCAGCTAGCCATACCAATATACCGACAAATAAAATGAAAACTGTCGAGGCCAAATAAAGCCTAAAAGAACTCATCATAGAAAATATTGTTATGAGTAGATCATGTCAATAACTAATGACTAGATAGTTAAAAAAAAAAAAAAATTGTTAGACAGGCAATAAAAAATAAAATAATAATTATATGAACGCATATAACCTGTCACTAGATACGCCGATTCTGGAGAAAGAACACAAACATTGTCTTGAGTTAATCACAGCGACCAACTATTCTTGTCATTTAAATAGTCGTTGATGGAATAGTAAGCCTTTAAACAAAGGACGGATTTTACTTGAGCTTTAAACGCATTAAAAGGCAAATCTAGCAAAGAAGAGGGAAGCTTGTTATAAAAAGTTATACCAAGCCCAACAAATGAGTTATGAACCTTATGAAGCCGGTGAAAGGGAGCACGTAGTTTGTCCTTATTTCTTGTGTTAACGGTGTGAATATCACTGTTTTTAGTGTACAAGTGTATATTTTGCCTAATATATAAGATGTTAGCGAATATGAATTGTGATGCCACCGTGAGAATACCAACATCTTTAAAAAAGTCCCTCAAGGAAACTCTGGCACCTAGCTGGTAAATTGCACGAACAGCACGTTTTTGAAGGACAAAAATATTTTGAATATCAGCAGCTTTGCCCCATAGCAGAATACCGTAGGACATAACGCTGTGAAAATAACTAAAGTAGACTAACCGAGCTGTATCGACGTCAGTGTATTGTCTTACTTTTCTGACGGCGTAGGCGGCTGAACTGAGCCTCCCGGCTAGGCTTGATATGTGTGATCCCCACTGAAGTTTGGCATCTACTGTTATGCCCAGAAAAACTGCCGAGTCTACGGTCTCAAGCACCTCTTTATCTAAGACGATGTTGGGACCTAGACTTCTAACATTCGGTAAGGCAAATTTTACACATTTTGTTTTCTTGGCATTGAAAACTAGGTTATTTGCCGTAAACCAATCCGTAACCATTGAGAGAGCACTGTTTACGTCGTCAAAATCTTGTCTATTCCGGTCTACTTTAAAAATAAGAGAAGTATCATCTGCAAACAGTACAACATCACAAATACCCTTTAAATAGAATGGTAAGTCATTGATATACACTAAAAACAAGAATGGGCCGAGTATTGAGCCTTGAGGCACACCTAACTGAACTGGTAGCCTGGAAGATTTTTCACCATTAATTTCTACACATTGGAACCTATTTTGTAAATATGAATTTATTACTTTTAAAGCTTCGTTATGGACACCGTAATAACTCAATTTTCGCAAAAGCGTTTCATGGTGCACGCAATCAAAGGCTTTGGAGAGATCACAGAAAACTCCAATAGCATTTTGCGAGTTCTCCCATGCTTTAAATATGTGTTTCAACAGAGCAACACCCGCATCTGTAGTCGAACGACCTTTTGTAAAGCCATATTGCTCATTATGAAGGAGGCTATTTGAATTAAAATGTCTTAGCAACTGCTTGAGTATTAACTTTTCAAATATTTTGCTAAATGCAGGTAAGATAGAAATAGGCCTGAAATTACGAACGTCATTTTTATTACCTGATTTAAATAATGGTATGACTTTACTACTCTTCATGAGGTCAGGAAAAGTTCCTGAATCAACACATTTATTAAAAGTGACAGCTAGATAGGGGGCTACGATATCTATTATATTATTCAAAAGTTTAATGGAAATGCCCCAGAAATCACCAGTGTTTTTAGACTTAAGTGTGTTAAAAACATTAATTACATCACGAGGCGTTACATGTTCGAAACTGAATAGGTCACTACACTTAGGCACACTACTATGCAAGAGGTTTTCAGCTTTAGAGGGGGACGAATTTAAGGAGTGAGTCGTAGCTACAGGTATGTTGGCAAAAAACTCATTAAATGCCTGTGCTACCTCAGCTTCTTTACTAATTAATTTATCGTCTACCATAATCTCTAGTTGTTTGTCTTGTTTAACCGACTTACCCGTTTCATTGTTAATTATTTTCCAAGTGGTTTTAATTTTATTATTAGAATTTTTAATTGTGTCGCTTAAAAATTTTGATTTTGCAAAAGCACTAATCTTTTTAAATAACTTTGAATAATTTTTGACATACTCTAGGAAAGGGGTATCAAACCTGATTTTTTTTAATCCATATAACTCGTACAGTCTCGCTCTACTTTTGTAAATACCTGGAGTAGCCCATTGGTTAAAGCCAACGGAGGTGCCATTAATGTTAAAGGTTTTGGTCTTGAAAGTAGATTGGTACTCTTTTTGCACAACATCAAAAAGGGCTCCATACATTTCATTCGGATTCTCGTGTTGTGCTATAGATGGTGTAATTCTATGAGCGATATTATTTTTAAACCTTTTGCAACGACTAGCTGTATAAGGCCTGCATTCAAGTGTATGCGGCTTTTTATGTAATGGCATGGGGAATCTAGCTAATAAACCACAGTGGTCGGATGTTAAGTCAGTTAACACTAATTTACTTTTGGCATCACAATCACTAAATATATTATCAAGACATGTTGACGAAGATGCCGTGATCCTAGTAGGTTCTAAAAACAAGTTAGTTAAATTAAAAGATCTAAACAGATTAAGAAGTCTAATACTTAATGGAGTAACATCTAAAATATTAATATTAAAATCTCCACATAAAATTATACTTTTATTACTTGATTTTAACTTATTGAGTAAATCCTCCATTCCCGATTCGAAACGAATGGAATCCCCAGAGGGTGGTCGATAAACGCAAATAATAACGTATCGCTCGAGTTCAACACAAGACAACTCAATAGTGCGCTCAATGGAAAGGTTAACTAAATCTAAACGTTGTTTACATTTAAACTTGTTTGAAACAAGAACTAAAGATCCACCGCGAATAGCAGTTTTTCTTACAAATGCACTTTGAACCGTAAAATTATCATCATTGATAAACACTACTTCATGTTCTTTCAACCAGTGTTCAGTCAAACATAACACCTGAACATCATAGTTCTCCATAAATAAGCTTAACTCAAGCTCTTTGCCGGACAGACCCTGCATATTTTGATGAACAACATTCAACATATGCGGCTCACCCGTTGTCGCACCTAATAGTTTAAACTACTAGGCGAATCAAAAGTAGTGTTAGTACCACTACTAACAGTAACCAAACATGACTTCGACATACTACCTATGTCTGGGTTTAAATAAGCTAATAGCCTTGCTATTTTAAGTCTAAACCTAATTGGCAGATACACTGTATTCCTTGTCGATTTTAACTTATCAACAAAACTGTTGCTGTCAAAAAATATAAGTTTTTCACTGTAGTGACTTACTAAGAACTGCATATGATTATTTAACATATGTATATAGTTGTTTTTTCTACTAGATAACCTCTCAAAATATGGAAAAGCACACAAAATAATTTTATTACAATTAATCTTTAAGATCTCAGTAACACTGTCAGTGATATCTTCCTTTTTTACCTGTGAACTATTACCTACAAATACAGTTATGTTGGTATTACAATCATATTGATATCTTGTAATTGAAGTCATTATTTCCTTAAAGGATTTCCCAGGTAAACAATTGTTTTGAGTAGAATTACTCAAGTTGTTACTAAGAAATTTCCCTAAACCTCTTCCTATACTATCAGAAAACATAACCGACTGATAACAAACTTGACTACAACAAGGAGTAACACTACTAGCTACTGACTGATCTTGAGGTGGTACTTGCACAATATCCGGTATATCTTGGCTGGGGTTACAGTCCAGAGCACTCACAACTTGGGACGGGTCCTCCGTTACCTCAGGCTGGAGGGCATCAAGGTAGGTTCCGCTTTGACAAGTACACTGAGTGTTGCTGAGAGTCAGCAAGTCCACTCTGTCTACCAACACATTAGTAGCAAGGATATGTTCCTTAATTTGGTGCTGAGAGCATACATATTTATTATAAACGGACTTTAGTGAATTATTAAGAACTTTAATTTCTGACTGTAAGCGTTGAGTGTCAATTTCATAAATATTTATACTGTCTTCTAATTTTATTTCGTAGTTCTTTAATTTATTGACAAGAGAAACACGTTCTTTCCTTAATTGAATATTTTTGGAATAGTGTTTTTCATGTTTCTTAAATTTATTACATTTTTTAATGATTCTATTGAATCTTGCATATTTTTTTAATTTATTTTGACTAATTTTATGATTACAGTTATGTTTCAGTAAGGAATCCTCTGTTAGGTCAATTGTTGTTATGGCATGAGGGTTACAATTACTATTTAACAATTCATTAAACAAATGGTTTGTGTCATTGACCTGAGTACGTTCTTTATCCTTTTGGAATTCTAGAATTTTAACATTTGCATGGATTAATTCATCCTCTAGGTCCCTAACCTTAAACAAAGCCTCCTCATACAAATTACTGCAGTTTTTAAAACCATCTGAGACCACCCTTAGTTGATCCCGTTCAGCCACAACATTGAGGTATTGAAGATGTAAGTCAACGAGCTCCTGTTTTAAGCTTGTGTTTCTGTTGACAACTTTCTCGACTTCCTTCTCACTTTCCTCTCTTTCGTCTAACAGCTCTTGACATTTACTTTGTGAAGCCTTGAGTTCATGAAGGGTCATTCTCAATTTAAGCTCCAACTCCTGAGCAGCAGCCTTACGGGTCATCACAGGCATGGTTTCAGGAATAAGTACTGGAAGTATAATGAAAGGAACGGTGAGAACTAAATAGACAGACAAACAAAAAGGGAAAGCTAGAAATGAAAGAAAGAATGGGAGAAGTTAGTAAGTACTGCTTAATAGAGTAATGAGATAGGCGGGTCAATCTAATTGAAATGCAACTAATATGAGTATATCAAGTACAAAGTTACATTGATTCTATTGTTTTATAATTTTACTTTAACGTAAGTGGGTAGGATGAGTAATTTAAAATAAAATAAAATAAAAATCTAGTTTTGCTATAAGATTAAACCTGACACTAAGACTGAATTAATGTGTTACTGAGTCTATGTGACGATTGTGTGCTAATTACAGAATAAAAAGTGAACAATACTCCCCGTTTAAATCGAACATCAGCTGTTCGTGATAGGTTACCGGTACGGTGTGTAACCAAACACTGTCTTTTACTTTGTAAAATTGTAGGATAACAATAATCCTTAGTATTTATGTAATTATTTTGCATTTAGTTATATTAATACACGATATTAACACTTATGAATAAATAAAACTAAATTTTAAAATACGGAACAAAATTTTTGAAATTAATGGAGACACAAATTAGTAGCTATGTTACTAGCCGAGCATATACCGACATTGAAAAAAATCTTTGAACCATACCTCCACGCATTTCTCAAATCGACACCAACAACAACAAACGAACTTATTGACATCAAAGCTCATCTCATCGAAATTGTTGTAACACAACCCTTTTACAAAAAATCTTGCCACACCATTGGCTGAAATCCCCGTACCTAGGTACAGGCCTTGTCTTAATTATCACGTACAAACATAACCTAACACACATCTATAACATCAAAGAGCTGAAATGTGCTGCAAGGAAGCATTTTTATAAAAAATCCAATCACCTAAGTAGAGCATGGGGATGAAAGGGGGGTGAGAGGGTGTTCCACCCACAAGGGATGAAGACATCACGCGAATGCACATAATTCATTGATACTATCCTTCACTAAACTAATGTGAGTGAAAATAAGCGCTGATTGTTTGGTACGGTTTGCAGAGGAATTGTGGTGAAATTTCCGTGGAGTATTTTTTTGAGTTTTGTAAAGTAAAAAAATCTCGAGATTAGCTGGTATGGCCCCGACTTACGAGTGGAATTTCCAATCCAGGCAGGCCCTTTACTTTGTGGATTCAATTTTTTCATCACTCATCTCAAAACAATGAAGGAAAACATTGTGAGGAAACCGGCATGGCCGGGCGAATTTTTAGTTTCTACCGAAAAATTCATAGACATGTGTCATCTACCAACGCGCACTGGGCCCGCTTGGTGGTTTATGGCCCACTCCCTCTCTCAGAGACGAGACCTGTATCCCAGCAGTGGAACCATTATAAGCTGATTACGAAGAAAAATCTCGGCACATACTTAATGGCAGACCTTACGATTTGGGGAAAACTACCATGTATGTATGGTGATGTGATGTAGTATGGGATTTTTTTGGCATACTTCCGCCAAGATAATTCTTCATCAACAAATCTCATAAGCTTCAAAGTATCTTTTATTACCCTTTTCCATATTCCCGCATTCTTCCGATACCACTACTTCTTTGAAGGGGCAACTAGAATCGATCCTATTTTACTTAAGGGAATCAATCCAATTTTCTTATAAATTTTGACGTTCAAAAATGCGTTTTATGTGCCTATTTATTTATATACCTAAAAGACTTTCACTTTTCCGTTCTCAATATCCTCTCATTCCAAATGAAATAATCGATGGTCTCGTTTTTGTAGACCCTACTGTAATAGTCCGGTCATGGTGTGTGGCGATCTAACAATACTGGCCACCCTCGCGTCACATGCACCACATTACCGATATCACTGTACTATACGACTGTATGTCAGCATAGTCGAACTCTTAATGGCTTCTAGGTATACAAAATATAAAGCCATCTTAGCTACTGCGCCAACTTTGAATTTAAAAAAGGCTCACTTAAGTGAACAAAACGTTTTTAGAGGCTCATTTATTTAAAAAAAACTGTTTTCCAAATAAAAACAACCGACTTCCGCAAGAAACACTACAAAGTGAAAAATAACTTTAATTTCGGATGTCAGTGTCAACATACATACGAAAATAAAGACGAATTGAGAACCTCCTCCATTTTGAAGTCGCTTAAAAAAGTTTCAAACAGCCTCGCCCTATATTAGATACTGCGACCAACTCTGAAGTTAAACCAAGACGAAGCGTTTTTAGAGGCTCATTTATATAAAAGAGCGATTTTCTTAAGAGGTTTCAAATAGTCTAGCCCTAGCTTAGATACTGCGATCAACTTTGAGTACATCATTAAGACGAAAACGTTTTTAGAGGCTCATTTATTTACATAAGTGGTTTCAAATAGTAGGGCTAGACTATTTGAAACCACTTATGTTTAGTTACTGTGACCAACTTTAAAGTTACTAAATAAAAGCTTAGAGCATTAAAACTAAAACGTTTTTAAAGGCTCATTTATTTACATAAGAGGTTTCAAAAAGTGTAGCCCTAGCTTAGTTACTGTGAACAACTTTAAAGTTACAAAGATGTTCATTTATTAAAATAAAAGCGTAGAGCATTAAAACTAAAACGTTTTTAGAGGCTCATTTATTTAAAAGAGCGATTTTATGTTTAGAAGTTCAAATAGCCTAGTCCCAGCTTAGTTACTGCGACTAACATTGAACACAGGCTCAGTTATAAAAAAATCATACATGAATAAAAACAAAACTTTATTAAAGGCTCATTTGAAAAAAAAACGATTTTCTTTAGAAATTTAAAAAAGCGGGACAAAGAAATGAAAGAGAGTTTTTTTTTTAAAGCGGTTATATTTAGATGTTACAAATAGCCTAGCCCTAGCTTAGTTACTGCGATCAACCTTGAAATTAAAAAGACGCTCATTTATTTAAAAAAAGGCTATTATCTTTAGATGTTTCAAATATTTCCATTAAAAACCATTCCCTGACATCCACAGAACAGAAGTAGGTACAACACAAGAAGAAAAGTGGACCACGCATCTTCTACAAATATGATTTATCGACATAATTTCGCCTAAACCAACAGACGAACACGTCAGATTGTCCCTTCGCCACCCAGCTAGCCACATAATCTCTATATTTAGCTCTAATCACGGTAAAGCTATGATTACAGGTCAATTTGAGTCCGCCATCATTATTTATATTTTTTAAACGAGCAACCAACTCGATAATGAGCTTGAGTATCACGAACCTGAGTTTCGAGTTAGAGAACAGAGTTGTGGAGTAGCCCATTTAGGAGAGGTTCAATTTTTTTTTAAATTTTATATTAAGTATTTTGTTTATAATCAAATGCATAATTCTTCTTGTTCATAACGTGTCGATAGCAAACTAAATACAGTCAGCCCAAAATTTGGTTACGAGCTTGGCACTTTCAGCAGCGTCCTCATCAACACCTGCAGCGTGCAGACACTAAGACACGCTGGACAAATTATTAACAACTAACTGCTACTAATAATATGTGGTTTTATTTTAATTATAATTATGTATCTTAGTCTATAAGGTATTTATTTTATGGGTCTTTGTTGCCTGAATTAAATTATTTATTACTAGCTTCCGCCAGCGGATTCGCCCGCGTGGAGGTCGAAAACTATCCCACGGGAACGTAGTACCGGGATAAAAAATATTCTGTGTTATTCCAGGTTACAAACTACCTGTGTACCCAATTTCATTTAAATCCGTTCAGCCGTTTTTGCGTTAAAGAGTAACAAACATCCATCCATCCATCCATACTCACAAACTTTCACATTTATACAAAAAAAAAATGCCCCATTGCTTATGGGACAGCACTACATTTACACTCAAAGGCGAAGTCATCTGTGAATCTCACCTTAGCAGGTCTCTTTACTTCAGCCTACCTGAGTCCTGAGTCTATTTAAAGGCTTCCAATGAAGCCAAGGCAACTCATGGTCCAGGTGCGAGATTTTCAGCGGGTGGAACGAATGGGTTTGGTAGAGAAGCACCATCTCGCCACAGGCTTAGCCTTAGCCACAGGGAGTGACCGTAGCGTGTAGTCGCTTAGATTTAAGTTTTTAAGCCCTGGCTGGAGGCCTTAACTTATTGAGGCAGCCACAGGCAAGACCTGTTAAGCAACTGACAACCTCTTAGGTTGACCTGCGAGATGTCATGCCAAAAAAAAAAAACAAAACAGTAATATAATGTGTTGTGTTGTGTTAGGTTTGAAGATATTTTATTCTCAAAACAGACACAAAGTCACAAATGTTGTGCATGATGAGTGTGGTGTGTGTTGTGTTGTGTTTTGTGTTGTGCGTAACACTCATAGAATTACACCTAAGTTTTCACGGTGTGCTTTTTCAGAATAGACCGGCCATTCTTTAATATAAGTAATTTTGCAATTTCTGATTACCTTTTGACATCTTGAAAGCGCCTGGATAATACCTCCAATGAAAAAGGTCGACATACGCAAAAGGGTTAAAAAGCTAGATTTAACCATAGCTTTGCTCGACCCTATTGTTCAATTTCAAATGTAAAAAAATACTCAGACATCGTAATCGCTTATTACCGAAGTTGATTTCACGTTTTTATCGTTTATGAAAGTTTAGGGCTAGTAGACCTCAACTAAAGTTTAGGGCTAGTAGACCTCGACTAAAATAAAAATGATACAAGCCTAGTATGGATCCATTGCAAGGCAAAAACCTCTTCTCATACGGAGAAAGTGAGTATTGATCACCACTCTCGCCAAGAGGGGTTAGCGATTACAGAATTATATAATATATTATATATATACTCATACTGTATTCATACTGATATGTATTTGAATGTGAAAGTAACTAACTCTGCCTGTATTGTTACCTTTTCACGTCTATACAAGCCACCTGATTTCGAATAAAATTTTGCAAGGAGATAGATGGCATCCTGGAAAAGAACATAGGCCACTTTTTATCCCGGTAGCATGTTCCCTTGGAATAATTTTCAACGTGTCTGGACTTTAAAAGAGACTTACCTCTGGTTTGTTTCGGATCTTCTCAGAGTAATCAGATAGGAAACATCGACCTCGTGTAGATTATAAAATATGATTGACGTGTTTGGAAAAACCTACTTACAGAAATACAATAATTTAATTTTAACATTCACGCGGGCGCAGCCACGCGCGGAAGCTAGTCAACTAATGATCCAGGTTTCTTCACGATGCTTTTCCTTCATTGATGTCAGTAACGTACAAGATAAATAAAGAGAAAAAATATAATATACACAGCCTCTCCACCACATCCTCTGTCCTTAGTACACAGGTGATAATGTGGCAATGTCGCTACAGCCGCCGGCTACACACGATTATCCTATCTGACCACACAGCACTCGACACGGATTCATTCACTTTTACGTGTGCACGCCCCTTTATTTTTAAAAGTAAGGTGCACTGACTGAATAGTTCCGGCAGAGAAATTGGACATTCCGGCTTATAAGATTTTTCTTCTCGGCTTGTATGAAATTATTTGCTTCTCATTTTACGAGAGCAAGAGTGGAATTGGTTAGAGGTCGTAGGTTAGAACCCAGACAAGCGGTTTACTTTGTAAAATTATTTAATCACCACTGCTCTCAGTGAAGGAGGAGGATCGACAGGAAATCGGCATTTCTTCTCAGGGATCAGTCAGCTAGGAAATACTGGCGCCACCTATTTGTAAAATATGAACCAAAAATTTATGTATATATATATACCTAAAAGTTGTTTAAAAGATCTATCTACCTTACTGACATAAACGTCATTTAATTTCTAATTACTTTTGATAATAATTAAAATGAATTCAATTCCGTGTGGTGAGGTGATCGGTGGCGGCGATCTCTCGCGTCTGGCCCTGGTCCAGGTCATGATTCGGAGCGAGAGTGTATGGGTAGCCGTCACCTCCTTCTGCGAAGCAGTAATGCTCGCGAAGATGGAGGCGGCGCACGTGAGGGAGAGGCAGTATATGCGCCCTCATGGCTTTAGTCTCCGCAGGAGACGCCCTGGGCGTCGGGAATCCCTGGCTCATTCCCGGCCACCGTAGGCGCGGGCTTGCCGATGGCGAGTAATGGGTAGCTCGCTGTCCGGTAAGGACCAAGAGGCCTACTCCCTAAGCACGAATTCCGTCGTTTTGGTCGAGGTAACGGGCGTTTCCAACTCCGTATCACTTGCGGACAGAAGATTAGTTTAGATCCCAAACTAAGAATGAATGTCAACACGATTTGATAGCTGTCCCTACTCCCGATATGTTTTTGCCCGTCCAAAAAAAAGTTAGTTAATTGGCTGTGGGATACACTAAGAAGTTTTGAACTACTTTTGGACGGGCCCGTATCTTCGTTGACGGAGTTAGAAAGTAGGCCCCCAGGAACGGGACGACGGAGATATCAGTACCAACTGGTGGATTCCGCAAGGGCCGATGCCTGCCGGGTGCAGGTTCTTCTAAAGAGATACCGCGGCCTCTGGCACACAGGCAACTGAAGGAACACGGGTGGGTTTTAGTCAGTAAAAGTCTAACCCGCCCTCCCGCTCCACACAGAGCGGGAGAAGTTATTTGATGATTCCCCACCCAAAGAAAACCCTCACAAGGAAAAATAACCAACCATTTAACAACGTTTAAAACAGGTATTTCTATTACAGGCTCCAGCCTCCACAATATAAATGTGTTTTTTCCAGATTCTTAGTTCCAGAGATGACCAAGAACTATCTGGAGCTGAAAACTTCGTTCGATAGGCATTTCTTCGATTGTTTGTAAATCTGTTTGTAGGAACTGTATGTTCCTACAAACAAATTTCGAACAATTAATATTTACTATCGAACAATTAATATTTTTTCAAAATTATATTATCAATTATAATTATTATAACTATCATTAGTAGGTAGGTAATATTTACTAAGATTAAACCTTAAGTACCTTTCCCTTCATGTTCCAACAGAACAGCCCAGCAAAAAAACGAAACTGCATGATGTACCTACGTTGTTAAAGAATGAAGAGTAATTACGATGACCATCATAAAGCGAATTATGAGGACATTACTGTGCAGTTACGTAAAAAGAGACATTAGCCATTCGAAAGCTAAGTCACGAACTGGCAATTTCATGGCAATCAATAGGTTTATTGTAGTATCGCCAAATCTTTGGGATATATTTTTCTATGGAAAAGTTAGATATTTCTTAAAATACATATGTTTATACAAAGTATTTTTCCGTATTCTCTCAGCTCTCGTGCAACCAATATCATCCATAAAGGCATAGGTATCACAGCACTATGCTACGCGATGGCCGTTTTGCGCGGATGTGCCACATATTTTGCCCCAGGTTGTTCTTTTAGTGCTCTATGTTTTTTTGGGCTTGTGGCTAAGTATTAACATCCACACGGGTCAATATATTAGGTTAAGTTACGCTTGCCGCGGTTGGTCCATGGATGGGACCATCTTTACATACCAAGACCCATCCGTGCCTGGGAAAGCACGACTTTGACAGTCGTTACAAATCGTTTGAAACCTGAAAGTCTGACATCCAGCCTTACCAAGGGGTATCGTTTTGCCCAGTAACTGGATTACAGAGATCAGATAGGCAGTCGCTCCATGTAAAATACTGGTACTCATCTGGTTAGACTGGAAGCTGACCCCAACGTAGTTGGCAAAAGCTGCTGAGCTTAACGTGCTTTCCGAGTCACGGATGGAGTCTCGATATGTAACGGTGTATTAAAATTTACGTTATTCACTATAAACGCAGCTTCAACATAATTTACACTTTTCAACAAAACGTATCTCTTTATTTGAAGAGTGTGGTCCTCCTACATATACCACCCACAGCACAGCCTCGTTGCAATCATGATAGGTAGAAGGTGCGTAATTATCACCCAAGTAGGTACCGCTCGGAACCTCAAATTGGCCCGTACAACATTTCCCATAGTTGCGTAAAATGCAATAATAAAATAGAATGCAATGGAATATACTTATTTATTTGCTTAAAAACATGTTACAATAAGGTTTTATTAACAAAATTATGATCTTACATGTTTCGCCGTGGACTGGCATACAAATATTAAACATTTTTATATGTAAAAATTTAAAACGACACTAACATATGACCCACGACATGTCACATGTCTGTCACGTCATAACTTTGGTTATATCTTAAAACGAATAGGTATAGGTACATAAAGTAAAATAATGAAACAGTCAGTAACCATTTTTATCTCTTACTTTTTATCAATCAATTCTTTCACAAAACAGGATAAATTTTTAACCAAACGCAAACCAGCGCAAACTGTAACCATGAATTCAGCATATCATTCTAGACCGCGTAGCGAAGAAATTTTTCGTCGGTTATACAAAAAAAAATCAGCTATTTCATAGAAAAGTGTAATACATACGCGGTCGAAATATATGGACAACTGATTTTTTTTTGTATATCCGACGAAAAATTTCTACGCTACGCGGTCTAGAATGATATGCTGAATTCATGGTTACAGTTTGCGCACTGGTTAAAAATTTACCCTGTATAAAAACAATTACCAATAAGCCATTTATGTATGTAGTTTGGATTTAAAATGTTTAAGAGGGAGTTCTTTTATTTCTTTTTGAATACTAATCAATATTTTAATTGTTGTGATAAAGATATTTATATGGCAAAGTAGCAAAGTGTCTTTATTTGCGTACCTGTCTATTAATAATGTTTGAAAATACTAGTGCTCGTCTAGCGGTCGAAATTCAACCACGTTTTTTTTTTATTAACTTTATAAATTTCGTATGCTTTAGTATACAAAAACTTTCTTTCTGCACCCTATCTTCATATAAACTTTAACAGTGCCAAATTTCATACTCCGCTGTTCGCATAATTTTCGTAAAAATAGGTACAACGTTTTGGCTTCACGTATGGCCTATATGTATGTACCTACGTACATACATATAGAAAGATAGATTCTTATCGTCAAGAATGTTTACCACTAAGTACATAATTGAGAAACTTTCCCGCAAAAAAAAATGTCCTCAGCGTCTCCAATAACGTTATACGAAAATTCAAATTCAAACAGGCACAGATCTCGCAACTATTGTGCCATTCGTAAAATTGGAGAGCTGATCTAAAGCCTTTTGTTCACATAAGTTTTATCTAGATGTTACTTAGGTTCCTAACAATATAGATATAGCGGAATGTATCTAAATGCCACAGAAGAAGATTTCCAATGAATGAAAATCATCTTAATATGCTACATATACATGAAATTTTGCACAAGATTTCCTTTTAAAATCAAGGTGAGCACTACGAGAGGATTTTTAAAAATTCATTAATTCATTTTGGAGATGAGAGAGTGTTATTGTGATGTGGAATGCCATCGGGCACACAGCTTGATCTACGTTATATCCATGTAAACAGGTACCACGTGGATGCCCTGCCAACCTGGCCCTGAATTCACTATGACCACTTAACGATTCCTTACTCGTCACCACGACAATCACACACGAAAACTGCTATATCGTATTATTTATAATATCGACAAATTGTCTTGGAACATACAGAATATGACATTTCGATTCCTTACCGTTACATTGGTTTAAAAAAAAACGATATTGACGTAGTTTGAACGTAGTAAGATTCCGCGGGGAATCATTATAACGATACAGAATTGGGGCCCTGTATAAGTTGAGAAATACAATAACACTATGAACTAGGTACAATACATCACAATGCCACTAAAAGTACCACCCACGCTATAAGAAGTGCTGTTAGTTGGCCACGTTATTATCACCAATGGTGCCCGTAAATTATGGGAAAACAACATCGCGGCGACTGCCAAATTTGTGGCTGTTTGACGACAGGAATTTGTGGACATTCTCTTTGATTTTTGAGAGAGGTTTTTGGCCCAGTGAGCCTAACAGATTTCAAATTTCTTAGGTGTTCAATCCGACTAATATTATAAAGTAGCTGACCGACGCTGTCTTAACTATGAATATTGAATTCGCATTTTACATAATTATATATGTTACGCGCAACTGTCTTAATTTTTTCTTTCATAAGAACCTTCTCTTGACAATAACAGACACAACAAAAAATAAAATTGGCAAAACTAATCCAGGCGTTCACGTGTCATACCGTGATCAAGGTAAATAGGGATTCATTTTGATACATTATATAGATAGACTTGAAAGGTTGGATGTTTGTTAATCTATCTCGGCTGAACAGATTTGGATGAAATTTGGCATCCAGATAGTGTATAACCTGGATTACCACAAAGGATACTTTCATAGATATGTTTTTTGATAAGACTTATGTTCTTCCTACTAATACTATAAATGTGAAACTTTGTATGTTTAATTATTTGTTACGCAATGATACTACCATTCATACGTTCCTGTGTGATAAGTTCCCGTGTGATAAGTTCCCGTGTGATAAGTTCCCATGTGATAAGTTCCCGTGTGATAAGTTCCTACACGCAGGCGAAACCGCTGGCAAAAGGTAATCGTTTATATTTCTTTGTTCACGTACTTTTAATTCTGTGTCATTTGTTTTATTCAAGCAATCAAACTACAAACAAACTTAAATACAGAAACAAATATACTAAATTCCCAGTCTTAGCACATCCACGCTAAACCAACACTGAAATTGGCCTAAAAAAAGCAAAAGTCTAAAACAAACAGATCACGGCACCAGGCCCCGGGCAGCCGAAATTTAATCATACTTATTATCCAGTTATGACAGGCAACACCGACAGATATAGCGGGTTCACTAAACAACCGATAGTTCATTTTGTTTTGTTCCTCTATGAAAAAAACCAAGTTGTTTCGTTGACGATTGATAGTTGGGTTTGTCTGAGAAAGTCTGACAACCATTTTAAAAAAGGATATCGTATTATCCAGTAACAGGGTTGTGGAGGTCAGAGAGCCAGTGGTTCCATGTAAAATGCTGGTATTCACTGCATCCGGTTAAACTGGCAGATGATGATGGTACAGTTGGGTTTGTGATAAAACTGGGGTCGAAACTCCACTTCTCTAAGCTGCAGACCTGCACCCTATTTGCATAACACATTCTCAATCACAATCTGAAAAATGTTAAAGGATGTTGCTTATACATTGCTTCAAATGTTCGTAAGATGTATCTGCTCAACAATGTATACAACGCAACGAATGTTGTTCAACTGCACACATCAATACTTTGTTCAGTGAGAAATCATTTGAACCAATGACTATTGGTTAATAGGTATTTCATATAGTTGACCAATCAGTCAATCAGTTCAGCCGAAAGACGCCCACTGCTGGACATAGGCCTCCCCCAGACTCCTCCACTTCGACCGGTCTTGTGCTTTCCACATCCAGCGGATTTTGAGGGGTTTTGCCATAATCACCACGCTTGGCAGGTGGGTTGGCGATCGCAGTATGGTGGTAAACTACATAAAGAACGCTGCTGCCCATTCTCTAGTAAGTGCCTTAGTCGCCTTCTACGACACCCACGGGAAGAAATGGGATGGTGCTATTCTTTTACGTTCGGCACCACACGGGGTTATTATAGTTGATAATAACTACTTTTTATTACTTTAAGTAGGTACTTATCAAGATTTTGATATGAATAATACCTAAATATCTGCAACTACGAAAAAGATCGGAACAACCAAAAAGCACTACAAACAAAATTGTTAAAAAAAATAAACGTAAAAACATTTTATGTCACAGTCTACTTTAAAAACCTCATAAACACCCAATCAAACAATAAAATAATACGTCAACAGCCAATTAACAAGCAAACAGCATTACCACAACTGACCACTAAACAAGTTAAACCCACTTAAAACGTGAACCAAGACACAGAATCCCATCCCAATTTTGAAACAATCTGTATCTCGAGTCATGAAATAATTTATAACATACACTCGCCCTGTATAATTAGGTCCGTTCAGACGGTTGATTGCATATTATATTGATGTTTCAATTTTATACCCATTTTTATGGTCATCGACCAACTGTGGGGGGTGGCCACCCAGACCGTTGTTGGAACCCTTCACTCTAGTGGTCATACCAATAAGACTATCCTCGTCTACTTAAGCTCTGATGGATTCAGGATTTTCTGTCTCCTTCTTACCGGTTTGGAGCGTCTCCCGTCTCCCTCTTGTGATTATGGCAAGTGAAGAAAGTTGGGCCTCGTCACGAGTTATAAGATGTTTAGTAACTATGTTGTGATTTTCGATTTTTATTTGAAGGAAGTTTCCTTATTGGTTTCCGATTGTGAATTCTTTCTTGAGATTTTTTATAACATCACCTGTTTACGTTTTATGGTTCGTATCGTAATCAAAGCCTTAAAAGACGTCGAAGTTTTTGCCAACTTTTGTAATTAACAATCGAAGTTTCGATGCAAAAACAAAGTTACGGAAAACGGTATAGAAATAACATCTTTCTAGGTATGCCTCTTACATAAATGATGGTCAATTAACCCTTTCGAAGGTATTAGAAGATTCCGTTGACAAATTCGTTTGGGAAACATTCTCTGATGAATTTGTCCGACGTTAATACGTGGTTCTGTTGGAATTTTGAACGTTGTTTTTCGTTTATTTTTAGTTCTAAATCGAGTGGAATCGATGTCGCGACTATCTCGGTGCTTTGATCTCGTTTAGGCGCGTGCGCACCTCAAAGTTTGGATCCAGAGAAGGCTTCCTCAACATTTACGTTGAAGAAGTAATATTTTACTAGAAAAATATAATAATTTCGACAAACTGTTCTACAAAGAAAATCTACTTATCATTGTTGTGGTCATATTTTTCTGTGTGTTTTTCATTTTATAGATGAGGGTAGACGGGCTTGTGGCGAAGTAATAACATCTACTATGGTCGATCAATCAGGCTAAGCAACGCTTGCCGAGGTTGGTCCGTGAATGGGTAACCATCTCTCCATACCAAAACCCCTCCGTGCCCCGGAAAGTACGTTTAGCCGTTGCAGCGTTGGTCATTGTCCACTTATGACAATCGTAACAGGTCATCAGAAGCCCAAAAGTATTGGTTGGTTATTTAAGGTCGTTTTTTTCCATTGCATGGTGATATCTGACCACACTTATTGTGTGGTGAAATTCCATTCTATACTGTGAGCATTTTTAATCGCCTCAAAGGCAGAGGTGAAATATTTAGCGCCACTGGTAACGTTATATGCGTCGCTATGGGGCTCACGGGTGGATAGTCCCACGTAGACACAAACGAACGATTTTACCAGACGTGAAGACATTACTATTAAAATATTTAATTATGAATCAATCATTCCGAACTTAGCAGTTTGATCATTCAAATAATGCCTTTAATCGGTTAAGGACAGATTCTCGTTACGGCAGATTCTTTTTATGGCAGATTCGTGATACGGACAAGCAGTCTTACTCAAAGGGTAGCGTATTACCCAGTAACTGGGTTGCGGAGGTCAGATAAGCAGTCGCTACATGTAAAATACTGGTATTCAGCTACATCCGGTTAGACTAGAAGCCGAAACCAGCATTTTTTTTAAATCAAGGCTCATCTGCCTAGAATTTTCTCAAAGTCAAAGTCAAAGTCAAGAATCTTTTGACGGTCGGGAAAAAGTTAAGCAGATGATGATCTGAATTCATTTCGTATGTGTATCATACCTACACATGAGAACGAAATGAATTTTGTATGTTTATGTAATGGAAGATGTACCTAATCATGCAAAAATGTGTGTATCAGTCTCTTTGTCCATTGTGGCTGTACCGTTAACCTCATAAAACTTATCACCAAAGAGACTCAATTTTATTTGCCTAACGAGGTTTAGAGGATTTTATTAGATGCAGCATCCGAATAACACCGTTCCTAAAAGCCAATTAGCTTTGATTATGGCCCATGTAATTGGGGTTATATAAAAAATAATAAGTGTTTTTTTGTTCTTTGCTTTATTGACGGAATGGTTGGCAAGGCATTCATTGTCAGATTAGGTCCTGACTTCTTAATGTATTTCCTATATTATTACATTTTGCAACTGTTATTGAAGGACTTTTTTCTGTCTCTAGCATTCAGGACAGATTTTTTAGTTATTTGGACCATATTTAGCAGAATGTGCTTGGATGTGTGGATGTCCGGTAACGTGCTACGAAGACAAATAGCCTATCTTTCTTCTTAAAATATTACCTATCTGCCAGTGAAAGTTCCATCAAAATCGGTCCAACCGTTTCAGAGATGAGCCGGAACAAACAGACGGAAAAATTAAAAAAACGCGTTTTTTGTTACGAAAAGTTGTTATTATGACAGACACTGACAATTATTTTTTATTTATTTGTATCATTAAGGTAAGAATAAAAATAATACCTACAAATTAAATTAAAATAATCAGATTTATAGCAACCCAAATATTGAAGAAAGTTTTGTGTGACCTCGAAAAATATGATTTTATAACAAACTCTGATTCAAATCAGTTGAAATTGAGCCTAAATCCTGTAAGATCAGGGTTTAAACTCAGTATAAAAACATATAATAAAATGTTTCCAAAAAAACTTTGAGCACCAAAAGGCGCGCGGCGACTGGAAAACGTCGGCGGCGGCGGCGCCTGCGCATCTCTTATAAATCACGTCTCGCCATCTTGTAGATTACCCGATTAACTAGTCAACTGTTAAAAACATAGATCCTTTATGTTCTACTACTATTACATTCACGCTCACTGAGTTTTGGAGAGGGCCGAAAAAAGCAACCGAACTTTTTTGACATTTAAACTTCTTTGACATTAAAAAAAGTGACATTCAAAAAAGTGTGGGTTTTTTTTTCTTAATTTGGAGGGCTGGAGGCACAGGTGGAGTTAACTGTCATGTTTTTTTCTGGAGTATCGTGATACGATGTCATGTGGCCACTTATTGGAAGTGATAGGTTTGTAATAGATATATTTGAAGGAGGTTTCTTTCTGCTTTGGTTAGAAGCAGAATAAATTGAAATGTGATCGACTTTTCTTGATGTAACATTTTTTAAATTGTTTTTGTTGTAACCTATAACGTTTCGGTGCTCTTTTTTCTTTGGTATCGGTACTAAATTGAATTGGCTACGGTTTCTTGTTAACCGTTTTTTTTTACCCAAACTTTTAATTAACTAGATACGGACTTCTGTCAAAATAAATACAAAAAAATGAAAACGATATTCCTGTAGATCACCTTTAGAAGTTTACCTTTTATATTTGACAGCGGGTATGTGAATAGCTTAGCTTGATGTACAATTAATTTTCTAGATGCTGTGATTTTTGTAATTTATACCAATCTTGTCATCATGATCCTCATTTAAGCCAAAAAACGTCCACTGCTGTACATAGGCCTCCCCCAGGCACCGCCACTCCGACCGGTTCTATGCTTCTCGCATCCAACGGATTTCTGGGGTCTTCAACAGTTCATCGGTGCACCTTGTGGGAGCCCTTCCACCTCTACGTCTTCCGGTACGCGATCGCCACTCCAGCTCCATCACCCATAATTTATGCGAGCAAAATGTGCCCTGCCTACTGCCACTTAAGTTTTACCATTCTTCGGGCTATGTCGGTTATCTTGGTTCTCCTACGGATCTCTTCACCAGTCTTTCATTTAGGTAATATTGACGATCAGTTGGTCCTAGGTTATCATTTGTAAACATAATCCAGCATTGCATATGTAAGCTATCACGCCATTTATACCAGGAGGCTTTTATTTTGGTAGTATGTTTTGTTTACTTTTTTTTGTGCTTGAGTTAAGTTTTCATTTTATTTGTTGGTATATTGGCATGGCTAGCTGACATATGACACATTTTTAAGTTCTGTGTTTCGTAATATTGATTACTTTGCCCACCTATGTACAGAATCAAGTCTATCTAACTAAACAGACAGCTGTGCTGCTGGGGAATTTGTTGCGCCACTTCTTCTTCCCAACTAAAGCACTAAGAAGTGGTGAAGGGCGGGCGTTTTGGGGGACTGTCTTATGTAATTTTGACATTCGAAAAGTGCTGATTCTCAGCCTAATTTGAATAAATGACTTTTGATTTTGATTTTGATTTAAGGGAAAAAAGACTAAAATTAGAAGAAACTCAAAACATCGTCTAATCATTTCCTAACGTTCAGGCAATACATCATTCGACCTCCATATAAAATTCCAACATGGATTCCATATAAAATTTCAACGCACGCGCATTCTATTGACACAAGTCGCGACTGTTTGTCTGTTAATTGTCCCTGTCAACTAGTAATTGACCCCATCGCTTCCTATTTAACGGACCACCCATGTATTCAAGGCATCCTCATATTCCTCATCGTAAGTGGTAAGTACTTACAATTGACTTTAGTTTAGTTTTTTTATACTGCTTTTTCTGCCTCTGGAGAGCAGTGGGGCTCAGTGGTCCGATTGTAGATCGTAGGTTTGTACCCAGACAGACGCTATGCTTTGTGTAAATTATTTCATCACCACTGCTCTCAAAACGGTGAAGGAAAACATCGTAAGGAAACTGGCATGCTTAGAATTAAATATCCGAAGACATGTGACATCTACCAACCGACACTGGGCTCGCGTGGGCCACAGGGCCGACGCCCTCACACCGAGACGAGTCCAGTGTCCCAGTGTGTGAACGTTATAGGCTAATTAGGCTGCTTCGTTAGTCTAGTGGTCGCAAACGCTGAGTAAGTACTGGTGAACATGTGGTTTTGTATTCAATTCTCAGGTTGAACAAAGTCTTATTGTGTTTTTGTGTCAGGAATTTCTCAGTAGCTACTTGGAGTCTGAATTTGTGACCGGTTGTTGGTAATCTGGGGGCACGGCAATCACGGTGACCATCCTTTTCTCGATGCAATTCAGGCCGTTTTCGACCCCCCTATAACTTCGTTGCGGATAAAACTAGAAGCCTATATTCTAATTGGCTAACCTAACAACATCTTATAGTGACCATATCGATATAAAAAATCTGTTGTTTTAAATAAATAGATAGACGTGGCAATGATATGGTCACTATAAGATGTTGCTAGGTTAGCTTTTTAGTATAGAATAGAGTAGAATAGAATATTTCTTTATTTTGAAAAAACATGTATATGATTACGTAACTTAAGACAGTAGGTTCCTTAAGTAGGGACTGAATAAATTAACTAACTTGGTATTACATCGATCTCGCAACTTTTTACGGTAGAAGAATTGAGTTGCGAGACTTGGTTTTTTTTACAATTTATGTATTTGATGGCTTATGTTTATCTGTTTATTTAAACTTTTCGCACAACCATTAACCAAGGGTGGTGAAGAGAGGTTCGCACCTTTTCACATACGATTTAAAGATAACTAGCTTAATTTGGGTGTTCCATTGGTGCACTTCTGCCTAGCTCTTCCGGGATTATAGGGGTGATGTAATGTTCTTCCTGCTATCATTATTTGACGAAATTAACCTCCTCTTCTACCGATCTTACCATCTCATCTCCTTAAGATGTCTGTGTTCTCGATGTCCACACTTGTTTCAATAAAAATTAGTAACTGAAACAAGTTTATGAATTTAATGAAACATTTAACAGCTAGCTAGCTATTTCTGATTTTTGAAATAGCATTTGTGCACAGCTTATACAATATGTAACAAAAACCCTGTTGTTCCTTTTAGGGGCGTATACACTTACCTACAAGCACAACATTGGTGTAGTTATAATTAAAAAAAAATAAGCTTTGGCTAGTCGAGAGTTCAATATCAAATGACTATTAAAATCGACACATTCAAAAAAAATCTTTACAGTATCTGATTTTACAAGTATCCTTATTTCGCACAATAGACTACGAGCTCGGCGGCTTTCTTTGATCTAATCAAAATCAGTTAAATATTACAAATATTCATAATTACATCTTTATTTTAATTATTTTTGTTGAACAGTTTTTACAAATGACTCGCTTTATTACGTATGTTTACCGATTCTGAAAACGTGGGTAGAAGGAACAACAGGGTTTTTGTTACATATTGTATAAAAAATCGCGATAATGTCATAATTAAGAATTTTACACGTTTCAAGAAGTAGTAATGCAAAAACTATTCCGTAATAGGTAATTATTGTTAGTAATTTCATGTTACAACTGAGTAAAAAGTAAAATACGCATTATTTATCGCCACATGCCAATGATTAGTAAAACTATGCAGCAAAAAAGACTAAATTGGCTGTAATGTATCGTTTATATTACCTACTTTAGTAGGTAGAATTCGTTTCGTTAGTATGATACATAATTATGTATAAATATAATCGCGATATTATTCTAGTACATAATTTATTTCTTGTACGTAATGAGAGTGAGGGAGGGTAAGTATTAATTTACATAAAAACAAGTAAGTATTGACCTAGGTCCGACCCCTTACCAGGTATACCATTTTTACCCTACTACGGCGAAACAAAAAAATGGTTAGTGATTTTTTTTATTTTATGTGCACTTAGCTAACTTACAGTACAAAATGACGTAAGTATCATCATATCAGCCGAAAGACGTCCACTGCTGGACATAAGCCTCCCCCAAAACGGGGGGATTTGCCATAATGGCCACGCTTGGCAGGCGGTTTGGCGAGTGTAGAGAACGCTGCTGCCCATTCTCTATAGTAAGTCTCTTAGACGCCTTTTACGACAACCATGGGAAGAAATGTGATGGTGATATTCTTTTACGTCCGGCACCACACGGAACAAAGTAAGTCAGGCAGTAGATATCATTTATCGCACACAGCAGTGTCTTCTTTTTAGTACCTATTCCTACACATCATAAATGGATGGTGAATATCTTTCAACCGTTCCAAACGTTCCACAATTGGGTTTTTTTTTTTTTTTTTTTTTTCTGGGTGGGAAATCATCAAATAACTTCTCCCGCTCTGGGTGGAGCGGGAGGGCGTGTCAGACTTTTACTGACTAAAACCCACCCGTGTTCCCTCAGTTGCCTGTGTGCCAGGGGCGGCGGTATCTCTTTCGAACAACCCGCACCCCCGGCAGGCATCGGCCCTTGCGGGCCCCTCTGTTGCTGCTGACATCTCTTTGAGGCGCGCGTGGAACACAACGCGCCGTCGACCCGGGCTTGGTCCTTACCGGACAGCGAGGTACCCATTACTCGCCGTCCGCAAGCCCGTGCCTACGGTGGCCGGGAATCAGCCTGGGATTCCCGACGCCCAGGGCGTCTCCTGCGAAGGCCACGGCTGTGAGGGCGCATGTACTGCATCTCCCTCACGTGCGCCGCCTCCCTCTTTGCGAGCATAACTGCTTCGCTGAAGGAGGCGACTGCCAGCCATGCCCTCTCGCTCCGTACCATGGCCTGGACCAGGGTCGGACGCGAGAGATCGCCGCCGCCGATCACCTCCACGAGGACACGGCGGTGCTCCGCCCAACCTGGGCAGACCTCCACCGTATGCTCCACCGTGTCCTCTGGGCGATCTTCGCAATGGAAACACCCGGGCGTTTCCTCCCGCCCTATCCGAAACAGGAACCTCCCGAAACAGCCATGTCCGGTGAGGACCTGTGTCAGGCGGAAGGTGAGGACGCCATGCCGCCTCTCAAGCCACTCCTCAAAGAGGGGACTTACCGCCGCAATCGCGGCGTGCCCAGCACTGGGTTGCGACAATCGCACTTTCCACGTCGCCATGAGATCCTGCCGGAGCTCTGTCCGCCGTGCCGCGATTTCCCGCGGCAGCGGAGTTACGCCCCGGCGTTTGGCCTCCTCGCGCCACTCCCAAGTGAGCGCGAGGACGTTTGCCTCCAGATCCCATGGCGGTAATCCGGCAAGGAGGCCCGCCGCCTCACCGGAGATCGTGCGGTATCCCCGGATCATCCGGATGGCCATGACCCTATGGGCCGCCTTCAACCGGCGCACACTGGTCCCAAATTAAAAAAAAGTGGACATTGATAGTAGACCGCTGATATTTTTTTTTATTGTTGATACAATGATAACAGATAAGGCAAAAAAATATTATTGTCCTACTTCAAATACTTTTCTGTAAAAAAAATATTTCTTTTTTTTTGTATGGGAGCGATTACATTTTACTCAATTTCTCAAAAACTTTAAGCGATGTCGAGATGGCAATCACATATGTTAGAAAACTAATAATTCTGAGTATTTGGCTCGAAGAAACTTATTGCTTATCTCTGCGTACTTTCGAGATAATAGTGACAGAAAATAACATTTTTTTTTAATGTTAATTTTTTGCTTTTTTTTAATCATAGCCTTACTTTAGCACATAATTATAATGTATGCGTAATGTCAAATAAGTAAAAAGAGACTTCTCTGTAAAAGAGGTTATGGGGGCTCACTAATGACTGAAAAGCTATGACCTTTCTGAAGGAGTACTTTCATCAGTTCTAAAAAACAATCAAAATGAAGACATATTAAGCTGCAAACATAAAGTTGAATATGTTCACAAACGATTCTGAAAAAATATTATGGTGAAAGATTAATATTTGGGTCTATATTCTCTTGAGAAATCTCTATTTCCTCGTTTTCCAACGAAAGCAATTCATTGTTCAAGATCAAAGCACTAGCCTCTGGAAACAACTGTTTATGTAAACGAGCAAACTTTGGTTTGATATGGCTGATGTAAGGATCTGAGCTAATTAGAAAGCTGTGGATAATGTCTAAATTAGTCTGAACTCTACCGATTTTTCTTGTATGTGCCATTCTAACATTCCGGAAATCTTTATTCCTCGCTTCGGAAGCTTCTTCGGAAAGCATGCCTATCGGAATAAAGGAGAAATTTTCACAAATATCAGCACCGTGTATCAACAATTTATGGACACTTGAAGGCATGTAATACCATGGATATAAGTTTACATATAGCATTGCTGTTTCTTTACAATATTCCCTAAACAAGTTGGTATTAATAAGTTGACCAGATGAAATTGTTTGTAAAATGACTGCAAATCTCTTGATTAAATCAGGGTGGATACCCGTTATTTCAGCAGATACTTCATAATTTTCAAAAAACCTTCTTGCCGTGTTACCGTCATTGGTTGTACCAAATCCCTGTTTTACTATGTCAATTAACAAACCAGTTCTTTCCCGGAATTCTTCTTGTGTCAAATTCTTTTTAATTTCTTTTAACAATTTATCTTCTTTTCGTGCAGCCCACTTTTTGAAGTCTAAGTTGTACGAAATGTGTAAAATACATTCCATACATCTTATCCATATATGAAGCGAAGACAGACCATATTTATACATATCTTCTCTGATGAGTCTTTTGGATACAAAGTCCAAGTCATTCATTTTGCTAGGTGGGGTATTGCAAATATTACAAACAGCTGCAGAAGAAGTATTGGAAATCACAGTAGAAATTTTCCCATCAATCATAGTCATGTACAAATCATGTTTAATATCAAAATTATCTACAATTGTGGGAACAAGATTACGAATTTCTTCCTCTAAGGATGCACTTTCCTTCTTTATCAATTCATTTGTTTCTTTTGCAAATATAAAGCCAATTGGACGACAATAGTTTGTTGAAGAGGGAGCAGGATTTTGCCACAAGATAGTACCACTCTCTTCTTCCAAACGAAGCGGAACCAAACTAATCATGAAAACTGAAGAATCGTCAATTTTAGTGTCGGAGTGTGACTTTTGTTTATAATTACTTAGAGAAGATGACCCGTCAAAACCCCATTTGCTTATTAGTTTTAGCGATTTTTTGTCGGCAGAGTTGTGCTGAATTGTTTTTAATATCCTATTAGTTGTCAAATCTAGAAGCGATTGAAGTCTTATCTTAGCATCAGATTCAGTTACAGTTATGTCTGACTCTGGAGGATAACAAGTTTTTTTTAGCTTCCAGGAGCTTTTGATAGGATGGAAGACCATACATTTTCTCTGAAGCAAGAATAGTTCTTAAATTTCGATATTGCCATTTTGACAAATTTGTTGAGGTGTAAAGCGCTAACGTTTTATCATCTGGTAAACACGGTTTGTCAGTCTTTTTAGCGAATAGTACATCATATACCATCTCACATTTTTCCTTGTTTTGGCTGAGTTCGTTTAATATAGCTGCTAATTTTGTTTTTTTAGACTCTTTTAATTTGGCACATAAAGCATAAACTAATTCCTCCTCTGTGTGATCTAGAAGTGTTAGAGAGCCTTTTCTTCTGTTTATCAGATATATCAACAAATGGTTTTTTACTTGTACCATAACTTAATTGATGAGTATCCACTTGCGTTTCGAAATTTGGAATTACTTCCTCGGCAACTTTAAAAATGCTGCTTAAATCGATATTTTGACATTTTGGCCAAACTATTTGGGATTGTAACCAGTCTGAATTTTTGTTAAGAAAGGTCTTTTGAGCTCTACTGGAAGCAGACCGTCTTTTTGAGATATTACTTGAAAAATTACGACAAAATAATTTAATATTGCTCAAATCTTCGGAAGACAATTCAACACCAATACGTTCAATAAGGGCATTAAATAAAAATTCGACATTTTTAAAACCACCTCCTGATTTAAGAACAACGTATAAGTCTAAGTTGGTGACAAATGCGGACATATTATAATTTTAAGGAAAATTGAAAACAAATTAGAATCAAAGATATCAAAGACAAAGTGACTTTGATTTTAACAAAAAAAATTACGAAAACAAATTCGACGAAAGAAAGACAAACAAAAATTATTTGATTTTAAAATCCAAAGATTCAAAATACAACAATAACAAAACAAACAAACAACAAGCATTTCTTCAAGCGCACAGAAAAAATAAGGACACGTCTTATCGCAACCACATTTAGTTGTACACTGAGTGAGGTGTACGCGCGCGATTCGTGACCGTATTACGTTACGTCATGAGAGGCGGCCATCTTGTTATCCCGGCAAACTCGCGTCGAAGCTCCATTTTGCTGGCCAGCGGACCTATTGCGATATGAGTAAGGCTATGATTAAAAAAAAGCGAACAATTAACATTTAAAAAAATTGTTATTTTCTGTCACTATTATCTCGAAAGTACGCAGAGATAAGCAATAAGTTTCTTCGAGCCAAATACTCAGAATTATTAGTTTTCTAACATATGTGAATGCCATCTCGACATCGCTTAAGGTTTTTGAGAAATTGAGTAAAATGTAATCACTCCCATACAAAAAAAAAAGAAATATTTTTTATAGAGAAAAGTATTTGAAGTAGGACAATAATATTTTTTTGCCTTATCTGTTATCATTATATCAACAATAAAAAAAAATATCAGCGGTCTACTATCAATGTCCACTTTTTTTTAATTTGGGACCAGTGTGCGGCGTGCTGGTTGGCGCCTCAATGTAGGCGCCCACACCGGCGCCCCGTATAGGGCCATGGCCCGCACGACCCCCGCGTAGAGCCTCCGGCAGGAGGCGTTTGGCCCCCCTAGATTGGGCAGGAGCCGCTTCAAGGCAGCCCCGGCCCGCTCCAGTCTGGGAGCCAAACGTCGGAAGTGCTCCGCGAAGTTCCACCAGCTGTCGAGGACGAGTCCTAGGTACTTCATCGTCGACTCGACGCCGATGTGAACCCCTCCCACCGTTATCTGGGAACCCGTCAGTGGCGCATTCCGAAGACCATGAAACCACATGGCCTCGGATTTGTGCAAGGCCACCTCGAGTCCCAGTTGCCGGATCCTATCGACGATTGTCGCAACTCCGTGTGTCGCTAAGTCGGCCGCCGCCTGATACGACCTCCCTTGCGCCAGGACCAGCGTGTCGTCAGCGTAGCAAATTACGCTGACGCCACTAGGGAGGTCGGCGCGCAGCACCCAGTCGTATCCGATGTCCCACAGATGCGGCCCCAGGACCGATCCCTGTGGGACACCGCACGACATCTCTCGCCGGTTCCACTCTCCTAGGTGACCGGGGTAGATGACGGCCCTGTCCGTCAAGTAGGCCTCGACCACACGACAGAGGTAGGTCGGCATCCGGTGATACCGGAGTGCCTCCCTTATGCAACTCCAGGGCAGGGTGTTGAAGGCATTGGCGATGTCCAGAGACACCGCCAAGACGACCCCACCCCGGGCCACAGCATCCCCCGTCGTGAGGGCTCGCACGCGCATGATGGCGTCCACCGTGGAGCGCCCCCTGCGGAAACCGAACTGGCTCTCCGCCAAATCCGGCCCCACCCGCACCAGCCGCCCGACGAGGCGGTCTGCAATGACTCTTTCAAAGAGCTTGCCCACCTCGTCGAGCAGCACGATGGGCCGGTAAGCGGACGGAGAGTCCGCGGGGCGCCCCTGCTTCTTGATGAGGACCAGTTTCCCCGTCTTCCAGTGACGTGGGAACCGGCCCTCCTCCAAGCATGCGCTTAGGAGCCCTCTTAGTCGAGGCCCGAGAGCCTCCAAGGCCAGGACCCAGGCTTTTCCAGGCAAGCCGTCGGGTCCTGGGGCGGTATTCTTGGCATTCAGCCTACGTACCGCCACTCTCAATTCTACCTCGGTCAGCTCTGGAGCATCGTCGTCGTCGTCGGTGTGGTCCGCGTCGGGCACCGCAGGTGGCGGAGCCATGGGCGGGGGAGCATGCTCCCCTCGCGAGGGAAACAGAGCGCTCACCACGTCCTGCACGAGCTGAGGCCGGAGACTCTGGGTCAGCGGGGGAGCCCACGGGCGGATTTTCTCCCGCACCGTTTTGTAGGGGCGTCCCCACGGGTCTCTGTTCAGAGTCTCCAGCGACTCCTCACGGGCCAGTGACCTGGCCCGCAGGATCTCCGCTCGGAGGGCGGTCTTCGCCACTCTTTACCCCTCGTATAGCTCCGCCTGAATGGCTTCCGTATCCGGAGGGCGGATACGGAGCCTGCGGTGCCTGGTGTACCGATGCCGCGCAGCAACGCACGCCTCGCGCAGAGCTGTGAGCTCCGGCGACCACCAGTACACCTGGCGTGAAGCACGTCCTGGCTGGACCCGGGGCATTGCCACGTCGCATACCTCGGACATGGCCTCCCGGAACCACTCCGCCTCGTCGTTGATGTCGGCAGGCCTGTCCGGTGGTGACACCCAGGCCTGCACGATCGAGGCTTCCAGGAGGAGCTCCCGGTCCAGCCGCTTCAGCGCCCACCGCGGACCACACGGGGCCTGTTGGACCGGCGCGCTCGAGGCCTGGGCGGAGACGTCAAACCGGATATACCGGTGGTCGGAATACGTCTCCACCCCCTCCATGACGCGCCAGTCGACGACACGCGGTGACAGAGCGGGGCTGGCGAACGAAATGTCCACCACCGACTCACCCCGCATCCGCACACACGTGGCGACAGAACCCCGGTTTAGGACGACCAGGCCCACCTCTAGAGCCCAGTCCTCCACCATCCTACCCCGCACATCCGTCAACCGGGAACCCCAAGCCAAGTTCTTGGCATTGAAGTCCCCGAGGACGAGCACGGGGAGGGAACGAAACCCGACGACGACGTCTCTCAACTCCTCAAGGGAGTTGTGGAACTCGGCGAGAGTTCGGCTCGGGGAGAAGTACACCCCTACCACTGCAATCTCCCCGAACCGTGCTGCTACGCAACCCCTTCCTCTCTGGATACCCTCGAGAGCCGGGGTGCCGGCGGCAGCCGACGAAATTATGGTCACTGAGCCGCTCAGGTCCTCCACCCAGTAATCCCTGGGCGGGACAAAGTACGGCTCAGCGACCACGGCGATGTTAATCGACCACTGCGCCATGCTCTGGAGCAACAGATCCTGAGCGGTGGCGCAGTGGTTGATGTTCGCCTGGAGGAGGCGAAATGGAGCCGTTATTGGCATTCCATTTCAGCCCCCTCCGGAGCCCCCTGAGAGGGCCCTGCCGCGGTGGTAGCGGCGGCGACGGCGATGGTAGGGGCGGCAGCGGCGGCGGCGGTGGCGGCAGCTACGGCGGTGACGGCGGTGGCGGAGGGCTTGCCCCTGCCCCGGCTCCTGGTTTCAGTGGGTGGAGCGCAGGCCTTGCTCCCAGCCCGGTGTTCGGCCGGCTTGCCAGCTGCCGCACATAAATAGCAGTGCGGCGCGGCATTGCATGAGCCGGCCTTGTGACCGGGCTGACCGCAGCGGAAGCAGTGACCGCTGCGGTCCACCTCCGAAGTGCATTGGACTCCGACGTGGTGACCCACCTGACAGCGGAAGCACCTCAGAGGTCTGGGCTCCAGCAGCTTGACCTGCGCGGATACCCAGCCCACCAGGAGCCTTCGGCCCTCCTCAGTGATTTTTCGGGCCGCCGACACGGGGCAGCTCACCGTAACGGTTCGCATGCCCGTGTTGTCAGGACGAATGGTGCCTGCCTTCACCTGCTCGGCAGAGCACCCAGGCAGGTTTGGCGAGTGTAGAGAACGCTGCTGCCCATTCTCTATAGTAAGTCTCTTAGACGCCTTTTACGACAACCATGGGAAGAAATGTGATGGTGATATTCTTTTACGTCCGGCACCACACGGAACAAAGTAAGTCAGGCAGTAGATATCATTTATCGCACACAGCAGTGTCTTCTTTTTAGTACCTATTCCTACACATCATAAATGGATGGTGAATATCTTTCAACCGTTCCAAACGTTCCACAATTGGGTGAGTTCGCTTTCGTAACTAATTATGATAACACCTACCTAGCCTTTTCTAACCATGTTGAAGTCGACTTCCATTCTATGATGCAGCTCAATACCAATATTTTATATATACCCGATACCCCTTGGTAAGACTGGTTGTCAGACTTTCGGGCTTACGACACATAACGACTGTCAAAGAACCGGGACCGGAACCGGGAACCGGGAGCAACGGCTTAACATGCTTCTGAGACACGGAGTAAGTAGCATTGCTATGTACAGATAGTTACTCATCCACGGACTTACCTCGGCAAGCGTAGCTTAACGTGATCCATCGACCCGTGCGGCGAAACTATATATGACATACTTACAAAAAGTCATTAAATTGACTCAATAAAACCTAAAGAATGAAAAAAACAATAGTAGATTGTATGGCAAGGGAGCAAAATAATATTTTTACGGCGAGGGCGCTATTTTGAATCCAGAGCGAAGCGAAGGACTCTAGAATAGAATCCCGAGCATAGCGAGGGATTCTAAAACAGAATCCTGAGCGTAGCGAGGGACTCAAAGTACCTCGCCTGAGGGAAAAATATTTTTGCTCTCGAGTTATATACCTACTCTACTTTTGTTTTTTTTGGGTGGGAAATTATCAAATAACGCCTCCTGCTCTGAGTGGAGCGCGCCAGACTTTTACTGACTAAAACCCACCCGTGTTCCCTCAGTTGCCTGTGTGCCAGGGGCCGCGGTATCTCTTTCGAACAACCCGCACCCCTGGCAGACATCGGCTCTTGCGAGCCCTATCAGTTGGTGATGACATCTCTTTGAGGCGCGCAGATACTTTTAAGTAATAAATTTGTAAAAAGGTCAATTACAAATTTATATTTATTGTTTCACGAGTTAATGCACTATCACTTTCAGAACTCGACGTAGAACTCATTTTTTTGCAAAATACAAAAGCCCGTACCGATTACAAGAACAGGGAAGTAAATGGCGCCCTTTTGTTTTTTCTTTTTTAGTTACCGCGCCTCCCCGCACCGTACAGCCAATACTAACAGCCAGTAATTTATACAATTTGCGTTCGATTTCAATGAACGATTCATGTTCCAAATTCAAATCTCATTACTGCCCGCTAAAAAGTCTAGTGGAGAAAAGAGCTACTTTACTCCCGCTTATAGAGGAACAAAAAGACACATTTCGAATAGAAAGAATGAAAAAGAAAAGAAACAACACACAAAGAAAATCAATAGTGTCATTGACATGAAAATTTGTAAAGACGCCAACAGGCAAACAGAGACACAGGTGGCCATTCCCGCACTACTCAAAAGAGTCAACTTGGACACCTTATCATTACAGTGTCCTGCCTAACGTGTGATTAACTACACCCTGTTAGGACACTGGCTCGTCGTGAGAAAGCACACACGCTCCGGACAAGGATAGTGGATAGTTCTGAAGAACTAGCGGTAGACAAAATGACACCGAAGGATCGAGGGAAGATAATTACGGGTTATTGGCAAAGTGCGGTGTTCTGTTTGTGAATGATTTCCACATTAGCAATGAAGGCGTCGTTTTATTTTTACCCCTTTATTTATAAACGCTGCAATGATTAGCGACTGTTTAACAATACCTTTTAATCATCGTTTATAAATAAAACCTATTGATTAACAATTTTAGTATCGATGTAGCGTGCTTCATTAATTTGAATCTGAATTTGCAATTATTTTCCAATCCACGTAAATACCTGAAGTTTCACGCAAATTTTAATGCGAACACACACAAAGTCACATCGTAATGTCACGCCAGTATTCGTATACATTGTATTATGATATACATTTAAACATCCATCAACACGTCGTTAGAAAAATACGGTAAAACATTACTGTCACTCTAGACGCTTCTACTCAGGCAACTTTCTCTATTTAAGATTGTGCGTTTTAAAATGTACTCGTTTCGCCCGTGTGGAATTCGAAAATTATCCCACGGGAACGTACTACCAGGATAAAAAGTATACTCTGTATTAATAGAGGTTATAAACTATCTGTGTTCCAAATTTCATCCAAAACTGTTCATCCGCTTTTGAGTAACGAACATCCAAACATACTAACTTTTACATTTATAATAATAGTAGTATAGTAGGATAAACCAATGCACGTAATAGAAGTGAAGTTGAGATAAATAAAGACTTTTATGCGCCAAATAATTACAAGAACGTCAGTAAAATTACGGTCTATTTGACCACCATTTGATATTGGACACTTAAAAGATCACCTCGTCCAAGAATTACATTGAAACGCAGCCCTCTAAAGCGATCTACAGCTACAATCTCAATCCCAATAGTCGGTATATATAGCAATCAAAGTACATAGTGCACAATCCTGGTAATGTAACGCCAGAATTCCGTCGGCTCCTTAGCAATGCCGACTGTCAAAAGCCAATGTCGGCTCTCCCTCGAGTGTCCGAGCCACTCGGCCCCTGTCCCCCTTCTTACCACCCCACTGACCGTTGCTAAAGAAAAGTTACTATGGTTCCGTGATCGAGAAGTTTGTGAGATAGATTAACGATCTTCTTTTTCGTGTCGATGGCGATCTATATTGAGGCACGTTTATTGCGTTAGAGAACTGTCTATTAGAATCTGAATATTTAGAGGGATATTGCTAATACATTGCTTCATTTGTACTAAAAATTTGTCTCCTCAACAACGTAACGCAATTAATGTTGCAGAAATAAAGTCATGATAACGATTAGGCATTTTCACTTAAAAACATCACCGGTTGAACTGTTCAAATGATAGCCATTCCTACTGGGGCCCAAGTTTGCCATTTTTATAAATTCGTCATTCCAACACGATTCCATTGTCATTTTTTTAAAAGTTCGCAATCTGCTAAATTCATAATGGTCGATCATCGGTCGGTCAATGGTCTCGTAATAGAATTGTGTTATAATGGCATTGTCGTATTGCCATTATTATAAAACCCGTTAGTAGAAATGATTTTCCAAAAACGACTACTTAATTTGAACATTTATTCATGCCCGATTTCATTTATATATATTTTACATATTATTTATTCGTTTATTAGTGTCAAATTTTAGCAGATTACCGCCTAAGTTTTTTTTTTTTTTTCTGGGTGGGAAATCATCAAATAACTTCTCCCGCTCTGGGTGGAGCGGGAGGGCGTGTCAGACTTTTACTGACTAAAACCCACCCGTGTTCCCTCAGTTGCCTGTGTGCCAGGGGCGGCGGTATCTCTTTCGAACAACCCGCACCCCCGGCAGGCATCGGCCCTTGTGGGCCCCTCTGTTGCTGCTGACATCTCTTTGAGGCGCGCGTGGAACACAACGCGCCATCGACCCGGGCTTGGTCCTTACCGGACAGCGAGCTACCCATTACTCGCCGTCCGCAAGCCCGTGCCTACGGTGGCCGGGAATCAGCCTGGGATTCCCGACGCCCAGGGCGTCTCCTGCGAAGGCCACGGCTGTGAGGGCGCATGTACTGCATCTCATCATGTATTACCGCCTAAGTCAGTCATTAATTTGTCATTATGTACGATATTACCAATAAATGCCATTTCTTTCAACGTAGTGTTAGTGGCTGACCATTGGAAAGTCATAATAACGCCATTAATTAGAGGATTACCAAACTTGTCAAAATCAACAATTATGAAATCAATGATAGACCATTCTGATACTATTTTAATAGCAGACTTGAGGGCCTGGTAGTGTGTTACGCAATTATCGTGCAGGGCGGAGTCATCTATGAATCTCCACCAGAGCAGAAGGTCCATTCCGATGATTAAAAACGTTCTATATCTAGGCGAAATCTTATTCTAAGCGACAATCAATATCAAAACTTGTCAAAAATGTAGGAAAGGTAAGTATTTTTGACAGCTAGGTCGCCCCCTATTAAATGCGACTTAAACATAAATGGCCAGGAGGAAACGCCCGGGTGTTTCCATTGCGAAGATCGCCCTGAGGACACGGTGGAGCATACGGTAGAGGTCTGCCCAGCTTGGGCGGAGCACCGCCGTGTCCTCGTGGAGGTGATCGGCGGCGGCGATCTCTCGCGTCCGACCCTGGTCCAGGCCATGGTACGGAGCGAGAGTGCATGGCTAGCAGTCACCTCCTTCAGCGAAGCAGTTATGCTCGCAAAGAGGGAGGCGGCGCACGTGTGGGAGATGCAGTATATGGGCCCTCACAGCCGTGGCCTTCGCAGGAGACGCCCTGGGCGTCGGGAATCCCAGGCTGATTCCCGGCCACCGTAGGCACGGGCTTGCGGATGGCGAGTAATGGGTAGCTCACTGTCCGGTAAGGACCAGGTCCGGGTCGACGGCGCGTTGTGTTCCACATGCGCCTCAAAGAGATGTCAGCAGCAACAGATGGGGCCCGCAAGGGCCGATGCCTGCCAGGGGTGCGGGTTGTTCGAAAGAGATACCGCGGGCCCTGGCACACAGGCAACTGAGGGGAACACGTGTAGGTTTTAGTCAGTAAAAATCTGACACGCCCTCCCGCTCCACCCAGAGCGGGAGAAGTTATTTGATGATTTGACACCCAAAAAAAAAACATGACCAAATGTGGGTGTACTGTACTCTGCTGTACCCATCGGGGAATATAGGCTTGATGTTATGTTATGGTGAGTGGTGGTGGCCCAGTGGTAACGGCCGCGACTTACGAGTTGCAGGTCGTGAGCTCGAACACACACACACGTTATACACAAAAGCTGTTGGTGTACCTTGATAATAAATAATTAAATAAATAGTTTCAACGAATATTCTCAAACGGTGAAGGAAAACATTGTGAGGAAACCGGCATGTCCTAGAACGAAAAATTCGAAGACATATGACATCTACCAACCAGCACTGGGCCTTCGTGGTGGATTATGGCCCACTCCCTCTCACAGAGAGGAGGCCTGTGTCCCAGCAGCGGGAACGTTATGGGCTGAGTATATAGTATGTATGTTATGTTAGACTGAGATATAACTCGAACTTTTTACAATTACGGGAATCGTCCTTGGGGTTATGAACAGAGAGCCGAATTTCAAGTTGAAAATAAAAGAAAATTTATCATCGGTTTCAGATGATAGTACTTTTTGTGTCGTACTTTTTAGAGCGTCATTTATAAGTAGTCGCGTTTTAGTTTTTTAACTTATTTTTATTTTTAGGATCCCGTACCAAAAGGGTAAAACGGGACCCTATTACTAAGACTCCGCCTGTCCGTCCGTCTGTCTGTCTGTCTATCTGTCACCAGGCTGTATCTCATGAACCGTGATAGTTAGACCGTTAAAATTTTCTAAGATAATGTATTTCTGTTGCCGCTATTACAATAAATACTAAAAAAAAACAGTATAAAATAAATATTAAGGGGGCCCCCGTACAACAGACATGATTTTTTTGCCATTTTCATAGATAATGGTACGGAACCCTTCGTGCACGAGTCCGACTCGCACTTGTCCGGTTTTGTAATACTATCAACCTATACGTAAGTGGCTAATGCTTATAAAGAGGAGGCCTTTTAAGATACTCGTGGCTATGGGAATAAATTTTTCTTCAGCAAAACACGGTCACGTAGACGAAGATTTATTCAAAGAGCCTTCAAATCAATCTTTCAGCTTATTTGTGTCAATATCCCATAACAGTTTTTTTAATTTTTGTCGGCGTATTACAAAGGCCGACCACTTACCGAGTACGTATTCGAATTAAAGTTATTTTATTGCATATCAAGGACTCTTAACTTTTAATGTTTCCTTTCTACGAGGCGCTGTCATTAAAAACTTATTCTTCAGTTTTAATTTATTCGTTTTGGTTTGTCATCCTTCTGCTTTTGTAGGATCGACTGTAGGTTCTGTTCTATGAAATAATAGATCTTCCAAGCATATAAATAGTAAAAGATGCAGAAGTCTCCCTCCGGTATTTAAGATTTTCTTTCACGCCAAATTTTCCGTGCCCACGCTAAGCCGTTGGTCCCGACTGTCATTCATGAATCTTTGACAGTCGTTACGGGTCATCAGAACGTATGACTACCAGTCTTACCAAGGGGTATCGTGTTACCCAGTAACTGGGTTGCGGAGGTCAGATAGACACTTGCTCCATGTAAACTGTAAAATGTATTCAACTGCATGCAGCTTGACTGGAAGCCCATTCTAAATTTAAAGCATAAGTTCTAAATGCTAAAATACCAGTCTGTTAAAATACGTATCTGTGCAAATCAAAAGCCAGATTAAACAATCACTATTTTTACACCTCAAAAATTCTTCATACTTTTAAACCAAATTTATTTTTGCTACATTTCGTTGATTAAAACATTTCTCGAATAGACCAATGGTAAGGCTCCCAACCGGACATCTAAAGGTGTCATGGAGACGACTCACTCGCACAAGGTGGCCTCTAATATAGCTCAATATAGCCTAATATAGCCCCTCAACCCCCGATTGCCCTTAAGTGCTAACCCAACTTGAGGCGAAGAGCCCGAAATTAGCACTTGAAATTCTCGAGCCTACAATATGAAATTCTTTGTTTGCCTGTATTTTCGGGCATATTTTTCGTTTGTACATGCTCTAGTTATTTTTTTAGATGCTTTTGTATGGTCCCTTTGTCTGATATTGTCTCTTGGTTTTTTTTAAGGCTCGTTGTACGTACCTAGTTGTGTTTGTTGAAGCAATACCTATTAGAAACTGGTTGATTTGAAGGAATACTTAACTTGAAATGTTGTAAGTATTGATCTTTAGAAAAAGTATGAAACTGCAGATATGGCGAGATTCCAGAATATTCTTGTTGTCAGCACCTAATGAAAGCGTCTGTTTGTTGGGGGGTCTCTCAGTAATGAAAATGGTCAGATATAATAAAATGAGCAAGAAACAAGGAAAGGAAGGTCCCAAACTCCATTTGTATTGCCATCGACACGCTAAGAGAAGTAGGCATGTTATAGAATAGGTGATAATATCACATGGTCTGACCAAGATTATAATCTGGACTTTAAAAGAGACTGCTACCTCTAAATTGGTTTCGGCTTTTCTTCTCAGATAGGAAACGTCGACCTCATCTAGTTTTAAAATATGATTGACATGTAAAAGTGTTTGTACAGACCTAAGGCAAAAGCCGGATAGTTGCCACACTTTTTAACATCACTCTATATCTCTCCGTACAAAAAGCAAAATACTTTATTTGTAAAACTGGCCAATACTTTGGTTTTTAATCTACAAATTTGTGAAAGTAAAAAGCATTATTTTTAAAGTTTCCACAGTATTAGCGATTTTTGCAGACGTCTATATATTGGGACATCTATCCCACATAGGGGATAGTTGCCTAATACATACAAATTACGTTTAGGGTAGATGCCTCGCCGAGAAACAGGACGTCTATCCCGCAAAAACTTTGATCGCATTTTGCCTTCCCATGCAATCGCACAGAGACATGCGACTCGGTCAACTTAGTGGTAGTTGGAAAGTCCTTCGATAGATTAATAAAATAACATGCGATTCATCCGCGAAACTAGAGTAATACAAATCGGGGCAAATATACCCATGGGACAACTATCCTGATCTTATCCTACTTACAGAAAAAAATCATTGCTCATTTATAGAAATCATTGCTCATTGGTAGAAAATAAATAAAAACCAGTAAATAATCATAGGCGGGCAAACATATTTTCACATAAAACAAAGCATCCTGGAATATAAATAGTGTTACTTTCTCGAAAGTCATATCACAGTCATTCATGATTATTAAATTAATTAAAAAAAAAACCCAGAACTCATTGGTCTACTATACAATATTCTTCCATTTCCAATAAACCTCTGACTTTTCTTTAACAATAGACCTCTCTCACTAATAAACTCTTAACCACACATCACTGAACTAAGGACAAAGGTCCTTATAATTTGAATAAAACACAAGCCATCGATTTCCCTGTATTTATGGTATCAATTTCCTTCGCGGACCCAATTAAAGTGCCATAAGCCGCTTATTAGTCACCCCATATTTTCCCCCCACTTCCCCACTAAACCAACATGGCGTCGCGATTGTCACCTAACCTCAAACAAGGATACTATTACCTGATTTTTACACAATTTTGAACCTTATGCTGATAGAAAAAGATGCGAACGTAACTGCATAAGAAATTTTGCATTACACCTGAAGTCTTATTCTTCAAACTAGTGTGCCATATTACCCCGTTCTACGCTAGATTCTTGTCAAAGTAAATTATTCTTTAGAGGGATGATTTTAAAGTGGTTTTTTAGTTACTTGTGGTTTTTGATTGTTAGTTTTGTTGTTATAAGTACGTGCTGGAGGCGTGACATTATCGCCCCAAGGGATTGTGAATTATATATGAAGGGTCGGGTTAAGTGTATTTTTAAGAACGACAGGGTTTTTATTATTGATACTGAAATGACCTGCTGGCCAGTTCGAAGGCGAAGTTGCCCTAAATTATATGGTTTCATTTGTAGGAAGTTTTTAAGTAACTTTTTCTGTTTTTTTTGTCAAAACTTTGACCGGAGTTTCATTGTTCGACGAAATTCGAAGTGGACACGTGTTTAATTCTGTGTGATGTTTTTTAAAGTTGTCGGCTTTTTGGGTGATGGGCAAGAGGTTAAGACTGCGCCTCTTAAGCACGAAGTTGAGGATTCGAAATCCGGAAAAGTACCTATGTGTCTTTTTTATCACTGACATCGGTGAGGAAAAATATTTTGAGGAAACTTGGAACTTGTCTATACTACCATACTAAAAGAGAAAAGATTTGATTGTTTGCATGTTTTTTTGTAACGTTTCCACGCTAAAACGGCCGTATGGATTTGGATGAAATTTAGCACATGGGTAGACTATGTCCTGGATTAGGACAAAGGATACTTTTTATCACGATATTCCCACGCGATCGAGACTTATGCGAGTGAAACCGCGGGGCGCAGCTAGTGGTTATTTATTATAAGTCTGAAATCTCCAATCCGTCTTGAGCAAGCGTGGTGATCAATGCTCGTGCCTTCTCTGTAGGAAAAGAGGCATTCACCCTGCCCCGGGACAGTAATGGGCTAGTATTATAATTTTATTATTATACTAGCTTTTGCCGTATAATAATAAAAATCGCGTAAAAAAAGTAGCCGATGTCCTACTCCATATCCCAGGCTATATCCGGACTAATTTCATGACGATCAGTTCAGCGGTTTAGGAGTGAAAGCGTAACAGACAGTTACTTTTGCATTTATAATACTAGTAGGGATTAGTAGGGATAGTTGATAATGCAGATATATATGCAGGCAATAATAGGCAGGGGCTTGTGGCTAAGTAGTAACAGCCGCAGGATTCGATCAATCAGGTAAAGATACGCTGGCCATGGTTGGGCCGTGTAGGGTGACCGTCTTTACAAATCAAGATCCTTCCGTGCCTCGCCCATCGTTCCGTCATTCGTGCATCTTTGACAGTCGTTACGGGTCGTCTTACAAACCAGATTTTACCAAGGGATATCTATCGTATTACTCAGTAACTAGGATGTGGCGGTCCGATAGGCAGTCCGGTAAGACTAGAAGCCGACCCCACAATAGTTGGGAAAAGGTTAGGCAGATTGATAATATGCTGGTTACTAAGTATTTTTAATTTCGGGTAGACTTGCATGTTTAGATCGTTTCGTCAAGTCGGGGAAGTCATTTCTCACAGAGACTAGCTAGAACCACACTTTACATAAAACAATATTCTACGTATCGATTACCTATTTCAAATTCCTTGAAAGTCGTTTACTTAGAACTTCTTTACTTAAGTATGATAGACAGGTGGATTAAACCTTTTTGCTGATGCAGTTTTTCCTTATCTTTAAGTAGTAAGATTTTGAACAGGTAAAATTTGTGTGTAGCGGTAATTTCCGGAACGATGACCTTGTGAAGGCCGCAGGAATCCGCTGGATGCGGGAAGCACAGAACCGGTCGAAGTGGCGGAGCTTGGGGGAGGCATATGTCCAGCAGTGGACGTCTCTCGGCTGAAATGATGATGATGATGACCAGTAGGATTTGAAAAAAATCTTCTTGCTTTTGAATGCTTAAGGAAGGTTGTAACCCCGAGGAACCTAGTAAACAGAAAAGTATCAGAAAGAAGGCTTAGAGAAATTGTTGTAATATCGCGGGTGTTACTGGTTTTATTGAAAATATCTGGATGACGATTGATGTTTTTTTTTGGTTTGACGTTTTATAAAAATGAAACGTAGCTAGATCGATTTATCGCCCCCGAAAAGCCCTGCATACTAAATTTCATGAGAATCGTTGGAGCCGTTACCGAGATTCAGATTATATATTTACAAGAATTGCTCGTTTAAAGGTATTAGATAAATGCCTTGAGTTTGAAACAGTAACTGAGTTGTGGATGTCAGATAGGCAGGCGCACCACGAAAAATACTGGTACTCAGCTGCATCCGGTTAGACTGGAATCTAACCACAACATAGTCGGGAAAACGCAAATAATAATGACTGAGTTTGAGTTTAACTTAAAACATTATCAGCCTAAAATGTTTCCACTGCTAATACATACGGCTACAAAACATCAAGCTGTACATTTCCATTTTACGCTTATCGCCTACTGTACAGAAATCCTATACAATGCGAGATCAGCTTATACTGGAAACGTACACAGGCGTCTGTGAGAGAGAGTGAGCCTTAATTTTCCAGTGCGGGTTGATAGATGTCACATGTCTTCGATTTTTTGGTTCTAGTACATGCCGGCTTCCTGACGATGTTTTCCTTCACCGTTTAGAGAGCAGTGTCAATTAAATAATTTACACAAAGTATAGCACCTGTCTGGGTGTGAACCTACGACCTACAATTCGTAAGTCGCGGCCATTGCTACTGTGCCGCCACTGCTCTCCCCATCATTGCTAATTTCTATGAAATGAACACACCTTTTTAAACGACTTCCAAAAAAAGGAGGAGGTTCTCAAATCGACTGTATGTTTATTTCAAATGTTTGTTACCTCTGAACTTTTTTATTTGAAAGCGGTTGCTTACCGTCTGGTCCCATTTCAATTTCATATAGATCTGATAATGCGTTTCAGAGACAGACAACGGAACTCTTCAAAAATAACATTAAATCAACCGCGATTGCTGCTATCGCATAAATATGCATTGTTTTGACCCCAAGGATGATAAAATTTAGTGGGGTAGGTACTATAACTAAAAACTGAAAAATAAAAACTTTTTCCAAAAAAAAAATAACAACCGACTCCCGAAAAAACAGTACAAAGCGAAAAATTACTTTAATTTCGGAAGGCGGTGACAAGTTGGTTGTTAATTTTTTTTGGAAAAAGTTTTTCAGTATAAATTTTATGCATTTGAACTCCTACCCACAAACAAACCTGGTAATAGCAATACATATCTAACTATTTAATTAGGTATTCAACATAATAACATTATAGAATTCTTGAGACAACCTTCTAATTTCGAAGCTCGGAGAGAACTAATTTAGAAAACTAGGCGAATTTCCCAACATCATATTTCCATTCCGGTCCGGAAAAAAAACCAGTAGGTAGGTTCTTTTTTAGATAACTTTCAAATGAGATACTTGATAAACGTCATTATTTATTTATTAAAACTTTATGCACAAGTAAAAAATACTGTACAAAGGCGGACTTAATACCCGAGGCATTTTCTACCAGTCAACCTCGTTACACTGATACAAAATCATTTGAGGCAAATTAGATACATTCAATTTGATAAATATTATTTAAAATCACTGTTCCGTGTGGTGCCGGACGTAAAAGAATAGCACCACCCTATTTCCTCCCGTGGGTGTCGTAGAAGGCGACTAAGGGACTTACTAGAGAATGGGCAGCAGCGTTCTCTATGCATTAGACCACCATACTGCGATCGCTAACCCGCCTGCCAAGCGTGGCGATTATGGCAAATCCCCGTTTTGGGGGAGGCTTAGGTCCAGCAGTGGACGTCGTTCGGCTGATATGATTTAAAATCACTACAAATCTTATTAGTATTTGGAAGTCATGACATGTAAATCTTGTCATCCTACTATCCTACAAATATTTTAAACTAGATTGTGCCAGCGGCTTCGCCCGCGTGGAGGTCGAAAACTATCTCACGGGAACGTAGTACCGGGATAAAATGTATCGTACCTATGTGTTATTCATGGTTACAAACTACTTGTGTACCAAATTTCATTCAAATCCGTTCAGCCGTTTTTGCGTGGGATAGGATGTGAAAATATGTATATTTAGATGTTTGAATGTTTGTTACTCAATCACGCACAAACGACTGAACGTTTTTAGATGAAATTTGTCACACAGATAGTTTATAACCTGGATTAACACATAGGATACTTTTTATCCCGATAGTACGTTCCCGTGTGATCATTTTCGACCTCCACGCGGGCGAAGCCGCTAGCAACAGCTAGTATTTTATAAACACAGCAACTTAATAGTACAAAAACCAGTATAAATCAAGTAGTAAACACGTCGAATCAATTACCAACCCATGCGTAAATGGCGAACGAATTTTCTCAATTAGTCACATTGATCATTCCAAATTTGAATGGGCCAATACGAATCGATTGCCGTTAATCGTCGACCAATCAGCAGCGGGCGGCTGATCAAAAGACTGACGCGTGCGTTCTGATCATCAATGATTGTGTTAATTATTGTATGTTGTAATTTAACCGTTGGTTTATGTACGATTGGGTTATTTGGTACATGGTTACCGGTTATGAGACCACCCTACAGTTAACCATGGGTGTTCTAAAGATGGTGAAGGAGTTATGCCACGAACATGACTTTTATATTCACCTGCTGTGCATGTCTTTGCTTGATAATGACGTCACTATATTAGCTTTGCCTTTCTTGTATCAATAGATGTGGGTACTGTAGAGGTTATTCACTTACTGAAGAACCTCACGCACATACTGGCAACCAAAGATTGGGTTGTGTCTATGTTTGAACATTCAGGAAGTTCTTAATTAAGAACGTCAAATAATTTTACTAAGGTTCTTGTTCCGAATGACAGACGCGTCTTTGTAAGCATCCGCTAATCATCCAAACTCTTGAAATAAACGTGGAATCCCACAGTTTAAGGCCCTGGTAACTTTAAATAATGTCGTTATGAGCGATAATAGTTCTTATTGCAAACCGACACGGGTTAAAAACTGTTGTAATGAATTCGAATAATAAATGAGCAAACGTACGTCGTAAAAGTGCAAATAAAATCGTATAAAATTAGATATTAACTATTTAATAATAAATAATCCATCACTAGATGCAGTTTGGTATTTGGAATTTTATGGTATATTTATAATTATAATTATAATTGTTATTGAAGGGATAAACCGATTTTAAAGATAATTAAGAGGTGAGTTTGATGATTTTTTTGATGCATTAAAGTGTGTTTTATTATGTTTTGAGTTCCACCACTTTATGCAAAATAAACTTGAAAATACCATATATTTTTTTGCTTTCAAAATTATTTACGGTTAAAGAGATACACTGGTTTTAAAAACCACCTTTTTGATCATTTTCAAGAAATCTCCGCCTTAAACGCCCCATGGTGTTTTAATTTTATCAATTACACACCCGGTACTTGGAGGCTCGTCCGAGCCTCCACAGTACTATGTACACTTTTACAATTAGGCAGGCCCTACACCTACAATACTGTAATTGTGAAATTATAATCGATTGATCCGTGGCACTCAAACGATCAATTATATTGACGCATTAACATCCGCTGAATGCGAGAATCACAGAACCGGTCGAAGTGGCGGTGCTTGGGGACGCCTATGTCAAGTAGTGGAAGTCTTTCGGCTGTAATGATGACGATAATTCAGTGTAACAATTTAAGACATCGTTAAAAATGTTCTTTACTTACTAGCTGGCTGGTTTTTAACAGACACCAGCAGGCTTAGCATGAAGGCTCGTGCAGACTAGCGCGACGCGACGGTCGCGTCGCGACACTCGTAGAACAATTTCTATGAAAACTTAATGGAAATTGTTCTACAAGTGTCGCGTCGCGCTGTCGCGTCGCGGCTGTTTGAAAAAGCCTTTACGGTTTCTATTTCTACGAAGAACAGACGTGCTTTTTCTATACAATGTCACATTTCGTTTCTCCGTATTTCAGTCTGCCATTTTGTCTTTCGTTTCTAATTATCTTTGTCTAGGTTCTTTTATATGTTGGCTATTTCCGAAGAATATTTCTTCCCAAACTGTCAAAATCACATTGACGACAAATTTTCTACTCGACGGCCACAAAGTATACACGATTATCTACAAAATCATGATTCGTTTAGAACGCATAACTGTGATAATTAATAGAAGAACATAGCTATCTTCTTCTATTGTACATCATTTAGTTAATAGTCATGTCTATTCTTCCGCCGACAAATCGGTGCTCGTGTTAAGCCTGCTGGACATCTTTAGATACACTCCTGCGCTTCGGACATTCTATCATTATCTAACAGCTATTAAGTTACTTTGTATCTTTGAATACAATTATCTGCCTAGCCTTTTCCCAATGGTCTGCTTCCATTCGAACCAGATGCAGCTCAATACAATTTTATGAAGTAACTGTAGGCAGTTGCTCCATAAAATGCTGGTATCCGGCCGGTGGTCAGATAGGTCTGACCTCTTTAGTCCAGTTACTGGGTAATAGAATACCCCTTGGTAAGACTGGTTGTCAGACTTTTGGGCTTCTGACGACCCGTAACGACTGTCAAAGATCCACGAATTACAGCCGGCACCAACGGCTTAACGTGCTTTCCGAGCCACGGAAGAGTCTCGGTATGTAAAGATCACCCATCCACAGATCAACCCCGCCAAGCGTAGCTTAACCTGATTGATCGACCCATGTGGCTGTTATTACTTAGCCACGAGCCCCTCAAATGTATTGTTGACAATTACTGCGTACATTTCTCTTTCCCTAACTTTGCTTTTCCTTTGCCACCTTTAACCCGTTTAATTAACCCTACAAAACCAACTGCCCTACACATTAACCCCATCACACAAAAATTCACGATCGGTCAAAACCACCACAATCGTTATATAAAATACTAGCTTTGGTCAGCGGCTTCGCCCGCATGGAGGTCGAAAATCATCCAACGGGAACGTACTATCGGGATAAAAAGTATCCTATGTGTTATTCCAGGTTACAAACTATCTGTGGGCCAAATTTCATCATAATCCGTTCAGCAGTTTTTGCGTGATTGATTAACAAACATCCAAACATCTTTACACACAAACTTTTATATTTTTAAGGCATGTATTTAATACGGCAACTAAGTAAAATGAATATAGGTTTTAAAAAAAAATAGAGTGGGTACCATATATAATGGGTTGGCAGCTAATAAGGAGTATCGTAATAAGTAATAGGTAGCATATTAATATATCAGTAATAAGCTCCGTTTTAATTTAAACTAGCATCAAGTTTTTCTTTTGGGAACTGAATTAATATCTAAGCGGAAACTTAATGGCAAAAAAAAAATAGAAAATGGGCATTCATAAATAATATAAATCAGATTCTATTTAAAATTGTTTGTATGAAGAATAAATATAAACTAGCTTATATTCTAGCTTAGTTTCTGTCACGGCTCCGGCGCTGCGGGGCTACGGCGGTCCCTCGCGAACTTATCGTCGCAGATGGTTTAACACTCACCACCGCGGCTTCGGCTTGCTGGCCGGCTTCGCCGGCCAGCCTCAGCCGCCGCGGCGAGTGTAACAACCACCCGCTCCTCAGCTCGCGGGCCGCCTCGCCCCTCCGTGCCTACGCGATTCTAAATTACACTCTAGGGGTAGGGCAGACAAGACTGCATGGAGTCGGATTTATAGCGATTCGTTTCTGTCAACCTGAAGAACCTAGTTTTTTGCCACCCTACTAACATTATTAGTCGCCAAGTCATTATTTATAGCTCCTCGCCTAATATTTTATTTGACTGGTATAGTTTATTTGCTACCTAAACGCAGCTGCTAGTTTTTAGTTTTTATAACACCTTTAATTTTGAACCTTACATAATATAATAGTCGCGAAAATATTTAATCGCTGGCAAGTTATTTTATTTGTTGCAAACATTTAGTCGACTTTTAAGTTATTAGTCACTCGGAAAATAATAAGCTTATTTTTAATATTGTTTACTAGCTTTTGTACGCGGCTCCGCCCGCCCGAGTGGATGTCGGTTATAGCGTATGTGCCTATATAAAAAGTAGCCTATGTCCTTCTCCATATCTCAGCCTATATCTCGGCCAAATTTCATGACAATCGGTTCAGCAGTTTAGGCGGTAAAGCGTAACGCAGACAGGCAGAGTTACTTTCGCATTTATAATATTATAATATATAAATATATATTATAGTAGGATTAATAACAAAGGGAACGTTTAGCCAGGGTTCCGTAGCGACAAAATAAAATAAAAACAGTATGTAACCGCGACTGCGAACCACCTATAATAAGCCTATTGTTTTATACAAATACAATATTGCGTTTATAAATCGGATAAGCCTATGTAACTGCGGATGGCATGGAGTCGATGTTCATTTTTTTATTTAAAGATGTTTTTTCTTTTACATGCAAGACTAGTTGAAGATTTTTTTTCACGTGGTTGCTAAGTATAAATCATTATGGTCAGCCTATAATGTCCCCACCGCTGGGACAGTGTGCCTGCTCTCTATGAGAGATGGTAGACCGTAATCTACTGCGCGGGGGCAATGCCGGTTAGTAGATCATTGAAGGTCGAATTTCGAGTTCATAATATCTAAATTGATAATTGGTATTTTGTTGTTAAACATTTTGAATAATATTGTATCATTATTAGTTTAAAAATTTCTTAGTCCCTAAACTGTTTAAAAACCTTCCTTCTTAATCTTTCCCTAGTTCTTTATTGAGGATTTTTATACAAATAAAAACATAGGTTAGTAATTATGAAGTAAGTGCAATTAGGCTTACTGTAAGTATAGCCAAACGTTCTTACTAGCAAAAAATATATAAGATGGATCAGTCGTTAAAATTATTTTTCGACTGATCCTACTTCAGTAATTTTGAGAGAGTGCAAAACGTTAGACATATATAATAATAATAATAATAATAATAAAAATTGTTTATTACCACAAAAATTCAGTACATTGCACTGTGTACAAATTAGAGATCTTATTTTAGCATTAGGTAGGTAAGTACAGTAGATTCAACCCTGTCCCCTAAACTAGGCTAGGCCTGTATCTTAGGGGGCAGTACCCGGATATAGGATATGCTTATATTATGATGCTATTGTGACAGACGTGCCAGTGGACTGTGTCAAGTGGGTGCATTTTTTATCTTGTGGTAAACTTTTAAAAATGTGAGAGTGAGAAAGTGAAGAGTGAATTATGTTGTATTGGAGTAAATGATTGATGATTGTGTGAGGAAGTGGATGGGGTGTTTTGTGATAGTGTTGTGTGTAGTGAATGAAGTGAGTGTATGTTTGTAGTGTGTTAGGGATGTGCGAGTGATAAGCGCGTGTGCGAAAAATAGGTGGATAATATATAAAGAGGTGTTTATTAGGTGATGTATGTTAAAAGAGATTCCGTTCCATGATAATCCTGTTTCATCAGCCATTCAATTACTGTGCGTTTTAGTTTAAACCTGGGGAGACCGAGAATATTTAGTTTTTTATGGGCTTTGTTATAAATGTGGGTACTTATTACGTAAAATTGGTGCCTTGCAAACTTCGTTTTATGTTGGATGCTGGGAATTATCTGTTTACGTTTGTTGGGGTCAGGGGGAACCAAACTGCTATGTATCCTAAGAATTGATTGAAGTAGAAATAGCTGTCGTATAGTTAAAACCTTACAGTCTGCATAGAGTTGCGCTGTTGGATATCTGCGTGGCTTCTTCGTCATAACCTTAAGGACTGCTCTTTGGGCTCTCTCAGCCCTCAGGAGACCTGTCTTATGGGCTCCACCCCACACATTAATACAGTACCCTAGCACCGATTGGCATAGCGCAAAATACACCATTTTAAGAACATCCTGGTTAGCTGACCCCCTGAGTGATTTAAAGATAGGGATAAGACGCATTGTTCGTGTGGTAAGTGTGTCTAGGTGTTTGTCCCATCTTAGTCCGCTGTCTATATGGATGCCGAGGTATTTTACGCAGTCATCTCTTCTTAATTTTGGACAGGAGCAAAGTGTTGAAGGACTTGTACATGCGTGTGCCGTTAAGGAGAAAGTACTTGGTGGTTTCATATTGCAGCGGATGGCGAAAGGAACATATGAAGTTTTGGCCAGATTTAATGTCAGTAGGTTAGAGTTAAACCAGTGCATGATTCTACTTAGGGCAGACTCAGCGTTGACTTTAATGGCTTCCCAAGATGGGCCATAGGCGATAATTGCGGTGTCATCTGCATAGGTGTATATGTTGCAGTTTGGGAGCGTCATATTACAGAGATCATTTATGTAAATTTGAAACAATGTCGGCCCTAGTATGCTACCTTGTGGTACGCCGTAAGTCACTAGCTCCTCGTTACTCAAGGTAGGACCAATTTGGACTTGTTGAGTACGGTTTTTAAGGTAATCTATGAAAATTTCAAGAGCTTTGCCACGAACACCCAAGGATTCCAACTTAGAGATAAGTCTGGGCACAGAAACCGTGTCAAACGCTTTGGAAAGATCTAAGAAAATTCCCAGGCACTTCGTCTTCTCATCGAGTTTTTTAGCAATCAGTTGCGTAAGATCTAGTACCGCGTCTTCGGTTGATACTCCTGAACGAAAACCGTATTGGGTGTCAGCTATAAGATGAAATTTGTCTAGGAAGTTTCTAAGTTGTTTATTGAGAATCTTCTCAAAAATTTTTGAAAGTGAAGTGAGTACCGATATGGGTCTGTAATTGTTAACACAGTTTCTGTCCCCTCCCTTGAAAATTGGGTGCAGAATAGCTTTTTTAAGAGCATTTGGGAAAACTCCTGACTGAATGCAGAGGTTAAAGATGTATGCTATATGTGGAACCAGGATATGACGATGCATTTTAAGCAATGATGACGTGATACCATCCCAACCTACAGCACAGTCACTGCGTAGCTGAAGTAAAGTTGCTTCCACGTCCCTTTCGTCTATTTCAGTGATGACAAGCGAATTACAGGGCTGGCAATTTGTTAAGATGTTGGGGGAATGACTGCTGATGGATGCGGTTTGATTTTGAAGTATCTTGGAAGCCAAGTTTTTGCCTACATTGGTGAAAAAACTGCACAAATTATTAATGGAAGAAGTCGGAGTGTCACATAATTTCAACAATATGTCTGAGCTAGTTCTTATTGGGCGAGTGTTGGTGATTTCTTTGATTGTTTTCCATAGGGATTTAGGGTTGTTTTTACTTTTTTGTAGCTCATTGTGTTCATGTGTTTGTTTTAGTTTTCTAAGCAATCCGTTACAAAAGTTTCTATAGCGCGTGTAGGTGATTTTTAGGATTAAGTTATCTGGAGTGTTTTTAGATTTTAAATGCATGATGTCCCGATTCTTAATGCATTTTAGAAGACCTGGGGTGATCCATGGCTTCAAGGTTCGTTGTTTCCTCGGAAGGGTGACATGTATTGTATGTTTAGTTGTTACTGTAGAGATAATTTTTACAAGTATGTTCATAGCTTTGTTACCGTCACGAGTCTTGTAGATATCTGCAAAACTTGTATTCCCCAATTCGTCTTTCATAGCGTCGTAGTTTGTGCGAGATACAGTGGTTTTCTTGTTACGTGTAGGATTTGTGTATTTAAGTAGTAGCACTATGGGTTTGTGGTCAGTAATGTGTGATTCCAGTATTAAGGTGGTAGTGTCTAATTTTGTCTTTACGAGAAAGTGGTCAATACAGTTATCCACTCTGGTTGGTAGTAGATGGGTAGGTGATAGTCCATGAGAGGCGTTTAGGATAAGATAGTCTAAGCTACGGTCGTTTCTGTTGTCTTCCTTGATATCAATATTCAGATCACCAACAAGGACGACGTTCTGATAATTAGATAGATCATTGTAGGCATCATTTAAGCTATTCAGAAAACTTTCAAATTGATCTCTGGTGTTGTACGAGGGAGGCCTGTAAACTGCCACAATCGCAAGTCCCGGTTCTATTTTGCATATAAGACAGTTTGCATTTACAATATTGGGTTCGTATACAGTGGCGGAAGATTGGGTTTTAAGGTAGATTACGACGCCTTCGTTTTGATTTTATATAGCATAACACATAATTTATTAAGACCAAAAACAAGATGGATGGATTGTGTGGGGGATGATATGAACGTTTTTTTTTTAAGTGCGCCTACGGTCTAATGTGAGCGAGTGAAAATGTCAACTTCTCATGTCTTCCCAGTGAAACTCTTAAAAGAAATCAGAAACATAACAGTAGCCAGATTTCAATTTACTAGGAAAATAATGTTATATCACTTTTAGAATATTTCATGAAGGCGTCTCCAACGTCCATCATCATCATCAGCCCACCGCAGTCCATTGCTGGACATAGGCCTCTCCAATTGCACGCCATTCAGCTCCAACGTCCGACCTCAACACACATGGAAAAACGCTAGGCGGATGAAGATGAGTTCTCCGAAAAAATGATGTTACTGGCGAAATGGCGACTCCATGGTGCTCCTGTCCACATATTGGGCAATAAGAGGATCGTCCGCGTCGGCGAGCGTGGCGCCAGTAGCCTCCATTTGTGTTTATTTATTTGTACCTCGTCTGACCTTATTTATGTATTAATTCATTTTCGTATACAGACCCACAGGTTTCGCCGTGTAGTTTAGATGTAAAATATTTATGCCTATAATGTGTGTTCAGTTGTGTTTTGGATTTATGTATTTGAAATGCCGCTCCTAAAACTCCAAAAAAAAAACTACCAATTAAAATGTATAAAAATACTACTTATCTTTGGAATGGTATGTAATGGAGTTTTGTTTTTCGCACAATCATTTTAATAAATAAACACTAAAAAGTGAAAAATAACTTTAATTTCGGAAAGCAGTGATAAAACATTAAAATACATATCCAAAGTCACCGACTTCCGAAATTAAAGTTATTTTTCACTTTGTAGTGGTTTTAAGGAAGTCGGTTGTTTTTTTTTAACATACAACCTAACACTGACACACTATTAATCAGAACCTGAATCGTTTTGAAGGTTATTGAAACAAACGCATTCTTACATATCTTCGAAAAAATTGTCTGCTTAGCAAACAACAACGCCATGAATGCTGCGGAACTATCAAAATGAAAACGATTCTTACTGATCGTGTATTACACAATAACCCCCTACAAATTACGCTACGGCTACGTTAACGCATCCCCATTACCCCCTTTACCTTACCAGGGAAGACAGTATCTGTTGTGATGTCATTTAACAAAAATAAATCGTTTCCTCCCTTTTTCGACTCTTTTGGTAACTGCTTAAGAAAACCTTTCCCATAACCGAAAACATTAAACAAATTTCAAGGAAAAACATCCCTCATTTCCTATCTGTACCTTATTTTATCTTCACATGACGTGTAGGTGCACTACACTCGTAATTCGCGCAAGTACAGAACGCCGCGTTTTGCCGACTCGATTCGCGATCGCGTCGCGATACGCATGTGTGGCCCCCGCACTAATTGACCGTATCGTTACGATGCCGATGTGTTCTCGGTATTTGTGCATAAATGTGGCATGATCCTTATAGTTCTTAGGGACAGGACATTGCAATTTCTGTATTGACGGGAAAAGGCGAAGAAGGCAGTTTATGTTTTGGCTCCACGGATGGTAAAAATTGTCCTGAAGATGTTATAAACTAATTCTTAGATTATACAATCCGCAATCAAGTTTCTAGTAGTTCTAAACTAGTTTTTTTAATTTTTTTATTCCAGGTTTATCGCAAAAAAATATTTTTCAATTATTCTGCGTCACATCTTTACCTCGATACATAGGCGTAGATAATATTGAAGTGGCTGTTTGTAATGTCAAAATAACAGCTTTTTACTAAATTCATGTGAAAGTGTATTCCTACTTACGGTGTCTGGATGGATCACAATTTTATTTAAATTAATTTTTTGGTCAATTTTTCCGGACTTTCACTGCCAGATAGCTGATGTTATAAGGAGTAATTAAGGGTATTTACTTTAGAAAAAGAGTGAGGGGATCCACATCCACGCAGTAACACTGATGATTTCACCAATAAGTAGTCTATTAACCGCGAATTCCGAACTCCAGTAGCAGAGAATGCATGATTCCCATACCGTTTGGCTATCAACATCAACCTAAGTAAGATAACCACCTTACGTGCGCTGATCAGCATAAAAACAAAGCCAGTTCTCCTACACACCCGCTCATCCTACAATCGATTAGAAGACCTCACCCGCACCGTATGACATCGCATTCCATTCTTTCAGTTAAGAGGTGGTGCAAGTTGTGGAAGAGTTGCCTGACTCTTAGACCCGTCTGCACTAAACTTTGACAACGCTTACGTTCATGCTGAACTCTTAAGTGCGTGCTTAAGAGTTCAGCATCCAAAATCCAGTGTTGACCCAAACATTGAGAATCCAACAGAGTGCATCTCAGAGCGTCGAAAAACACACCGTTTGATTTTCAACTCTCGGCGCTCAGCAGTGCGTTGAAGATTTAGTGAACGAAAAAATTCGAAATGTGATCGGTTTATTTGAATAGACGACCGCTTTTCTTCCGGGGTGTGTGACTAAACGCTGGCAGACACTACGCCGACAGACTGAACACCGACAAGACTTTACTTCGACGGGACTCTTCGTCGATAGGACACTTCGCCGACAGTACTCTTCACCGACAAGACTCATCCTTTCGCTATTACTAAATAGTCAAGCAACTGCCACTAATATGGAAGTAGTGCTCGCCGGCCGTTGCCGCGTCACCGCTCGCTTCGCTTGCTCGGCTCGCGCGCGGTTGGCCGCAATTCTAACCTAACCTATTACCTACCTGATGAGCCCTGTCGGCGAAGAGTCCCGTCGAAGTAAACGCTTGTCGGTGCAGTCTGTCGGCGTAGTGTCTGTCGGCGTTTAGTCGTACACTGAACATCTGTTTGCTGTGCAGACAAGGCAAATCAGATTATCGAATTGTGTCATTTTCGATACGATAGCATGTCGGATGGTTGTGAATAGCTTAGATGAATGTCTCCTCCATTACCGCATCCGACCGTCAAAAGATTATTGTAGCACTTTATCCGTGGGCAGCACTGCACTGCGTATCTACACTGTTAGGGTTGGCTTCCAGTCTAACCGGATGCAGCTGAATACCAGTATTTTACATAGACCGACTGCCTACCTTCACCTCCACAAACCAGTTACTGGGTAACACAATACCTCTTGGTAAGACTAGTTGGCAAAGATCCAAAGATAAAGGCTAAGATCCAGGAATGAGCGCTGGGACCAACAGCTTAACGTGCTTTCCGAGGCACGGAGAGGCCTTGGACCCATGGATTCACTGGATTCACGGATCAACCGCGGTAAGCTTAGACCTGGTCGATCGACCCGTGCGGCTATAATTACTTAGCCAGAATCGTCACCATTAAACAAAATCCAGCAAAGCGTCCTTAATCTCCGTTCGCTCATCCCTTATGTTCCCGACGCTGCGGGTCGGTGCACGGCGCGCGCGGCCACGCGTGGCGTTTGATCCGCCGACAAAGACGCCGCTAGTAGACCACGTGGTGATGCTGGCTGTACCAGGAACGGGGGTAGGCAGAACTTGCAGTTCCGTGAGTATGTTAAGTGATATGTGGTCTGTGACAAGAGAGACCTTTATAGCTTTTAAAGGTACAGCGCTAAGCATGAGCTTTAAATGGTCCCCTACCCTCTTTTGTTGTGACACGTATCTCAGGCACCTGACATCTCACAAAAATTTCAACGGGAGAAAGCTGAAGGCCAATTCTCATAATTAAAAACGTTCAAAATCTAACCGCTGCCTGACCTCGGCGACAATATTAAATGTCAGAAACTTATCAAAAATGTATGGAAATTCGAGGTATTTTTGAAAGATAGAGAATGAGAACAAACTGTGAAGGTTTTTAAAATTACGAGAAGTGCCTCTCTGGTGGCCTAAAATACAAGGTTTCAGCTTGGCTTAGGCACCAGTCTTAGTTTTTTTTAAGCCCAGGGTTGAACAATATTTTTATTTTATTTAATGTAAGTCTAATAAGCAAATCATCATCTGCGTAGCCATTACCCAACTACGTTGGGGTCGGCTTCCAGTCTAACCGAATATAGCTGAATACTAGTATTTTACATGGAGCGACTGCCTATCTGACCTCCATAACCCAGTTACTGGGTAACACGACACTCTTGGCAAGACTGGTTTTCAGACTCTCGGGCTTCTGACGACCCGTAACGACTGTCAAACATTTTTCGAACATGTGTTTTTTTGGGCCAGTGGCAGTTCAATTTTATTTATTGGTGTATGTATATTAGTTTAGATTAACCACCAGGAAAATATCGAAACCGGATGTCGCCTATCATACGATACGCTCATTCACGCAACACTTGTAGGATGCAATATGTTACGAAAACCATGTTTCAAAGTTTATTATCATTTCGAACTCAACCGGTAACCTTCCCTTAAGAAAAATAGTTAAAGGAAGCTCTTACTTGTTCTAACGCCATATAGAGCAGTCCTTTTTGATATACTGTCCACTATATTGGGACCAAAGAGTTGTAAGTAATAAATACATACAATGTTTTATGGTAATAGACATAAGAGTTATATTAGTTTGCGTGTTTACCTTAAATGGGAAGAGAGATTACTTAGCGGACAGTATGGATACGGTAAATTGTTCGTTAGAATCATATTTTGTTCCACAGACAGCCAGGCACCTGCAAATTGCAAAAAAAAATTAAGAATATATGAATTTCGCTGGCCAAATTACTGCCTGGCTGGCTTTGAATTTACCATGGCTCTCTAGGATTGCGTAGGTAGATAATACGTTATTACGGGCTGTTGTCGGCAACTCCACGTCAAAGCGCGTATTTTGCTTATGCAACCCAACTCCTTGAGAAAGGCCAGCAACGCCTTGGTGTTGCTGACAATGCCACGTAGGGTACCTGGGTTACCGAAGTATTTAGCCCTGTAATTGGCGACCACCGAGCAGTTTAACAGCACGTGCGCTGCTGTCTCGTCGTCCTCCATTCAGGCGCCGCACCGCGGATTGTCTGTTACTCCTATGACAAAGAGCTGTTTGTTAAATGACCCATTGCCTGTTACAGCTGCTGTAACTGTACGCAGCTGTGTGCGTAACGCAATCACAGTTCTTCTTATTTTGACCATTCGAAAATATTATAAGCATCCTGTTCTATGACCATCAGTGAGTGTAGTAAGCACTTAGCTGATCATCATAGAACCGGGTGTTAACGAATATATTTTTCTCTAGTTTTCGCCAGCAGCTTCGCCGGCGTGTAGGTCAGAAATTATCCCATGGAAAAGTACTAGTAGGGGCTTGTGGCCAAGTAATATTAGCCGCACGGTTCGATCGATCAGGTCAAGCTACGTTTGCCGCGGTTGATCATCTTTACATACCAAGACCCCTCCGTGCCTCGGAGAGCACGTTAAGCCGTTGGGCCCGGCCGTCATTCGTGGATCATTGACAGTCGTTACAGGTCGTTAGAAGCCCGATAGTCTGACAACTAGTCTTACCAAAGGGTATCGTGTTACCCAGTAACTGGGTTGTGGAGGTCGGATAGGCCGTCGCTCCATGTAAAATACTGGTGTTCAGTTACATCCGGTTACATTGGAAGCCGACCCTAACGTAATTGGGAAAAGGCTAGGCAAATGATGATGTGTTAATCCAGATTATAAACTATCTGTGTGCCAAATTACTTCCAAATCCGTTCCCCCGTTTTCGCGTGATTGAATAACAAACATACACACATTCACATTTAATAATAAATAATAGGATAGCAGGATACGACGATATTTCTAACAAGTCATATTCCTGGAAAGTCCTGTACATCCATTGGAAATAAAATTATTCGGCGCCTCTTTAAGAGCGTTTATTCTGAAAGTCGCAAATAGCTGTCAAACATTTACCTGTTTTTATTAATTTGTTAATATCACTGTATGAAAATATGAAATATCGCTAAGTAGTGACCTAAAATATGAATAATGATTTGCAATTATAACACTGAATTCGATGTTGTAACCGTTTTAGGAGTAAAAAGGGCTTTTGGAAAGTTTCCAAGTTCCTTTTTTACATCTAAAACTAAATATTAGATGTTATGATATTGATTATTGCATTTCATAATTAATATTTTAGGTCACTAGTTAGCGATATTTCATATTTCCATACAGAAATATTGCCAAATTAATCAAAACAGTGAATTATTTGACAACTATTTGCGCCGTTGCCCATTTTCGGAGTAAACACTCTTAAGATAGTTTTAATATACGTTATCTGAGAATTTATAAAATTATTACCTATTGGAGCATAGCTACTATGTTATACCTAGTGATTAGGGGTGTCAATTTTTTTTATATTAAGATTAAATGATGAATGACTTTATTTCTGTACCAGCTTTTGCCAGCGGCTTCGCCCTAGTAAAGGCCGGTTTATTATACATATAAACCTTCCTCTTGAATCACTCTCTCTATTGATGAAAACCGCAATTAAAATCCATTGCGTAGTTTTAAAAATCTAAGCGTACAAACACGAAAAGCGGCTTTGTTTTATACTATGTAGAGATGTAAAGAAGTACGAATTTCCATACACACGTTTATCCATCCCCTATTTAACCCCTTTAGGGGACAAAATTTTCAAGAATCCTTCCTTTTTTTTGAGGGTGGAAAATCATCAAATTCTAAAGACTCAATAAAACCTAAAGAATGTAAAAACAATAGTAGATTGTTTGATGGGATGGATGTAGGGATCAAAATAATATTTTTACGGCGAGAACGCTATTTTGAATCCAGAGCGAAGCGAAGGACTCTAGAATAGAATCCCGAGCATAGCGAGGGATTCTAAAACAGAATCCTTAGCGTAGCGAGGGATTCAAAGTACCTCGCCTGAGGGAAAAATATTTTTGCTCTCGAGTTATATACTCTACTTTTGTTTTTTTTTGGGTGGGAAATCATCAAATAACGTCTCCCGCGCTGGGTGGAGCAGGGGGGCTTGTCAGAATATTACTGACTAAAACCCACCTGTGTTCCTTCAGTTACCTATGTGCCAGAGGCCACGCGGTATCTCTTTCGAACAACCCGCACCCCTGGCAGGCATCGGCCCTGGCGGGCCCCACCAGTTGATGCTGACATCTCTTTGAAGCGCGCGTGGAATACAACGCGCCGTCGATCTGGGCTTGGTCCTTACCGGACAGCGAGCTACCCATTACTCGCCATCCGCAAGCCCGCGCCTACGGTGACCGGGAATCAGCCTGGGATTGCCGACGCCCAGGGCTTTTCCTGCGTCGACTAGGGCCTTCGCCCGAGTGGAGTTCGCTGTATTATACATATAAACCTTCCTCTTGAATCACTCTGTCTATTGATGAGAATCGCAATTAAAACCCATTGCGTAGTGTAAAAGATCTAAGCGTACAAACACGAAAAGCGACTTCTTTTTATACTATGTAGAGATGTAAAGAAGTACGAACGTCCTTAGACACGTTTATATAACCCCTTTGGGGGTGAATTTTCAAGAATCCTTCCTTAATTATTTATTTTATTATTTATCCTTTATTTCAGGCAACTAAGGCCCATAAAACACAATACATATATTATATGTATAAAAACAATAACTATAAACTAATACATATTTTTTATACAAATGTTAAAACTACTGCACACGAAGTGACGGCGTCGTGTTACGCTGCGAGGTGTCGCGTAGCTGGCCGCGGAAACGCCGATACAACACACCTTTCGGCCAAAACTCTTCCTTGAGGAAGGTCACCAAATGGTGAGACGGAACGCGCACCATGAACGACTTGAAATTGGTGTTATGACGCGCTTCCAACTTCTCCACCCTCAAGGTCCAGTTGGTCTTCACCCGTATGTACTCTACGATGTCCTCAGTCTTCGTAGAGTGGTGCAATCGGGACACGTATAGCAGCGTCGTCAGTACTGCAGGACGTAGCAGCATGTTAGAACCTGCCAGCGCCGTCCCACACTGGTTACGATAACTAGGCATCCTCTTCTTTCTCTCCACCTTGATGAACCCATCCTCAGCGCATGAGTTCTTCGGTGGAACCTGCTGTTCTTGGTCCATCACAACAGTTTTCGTCGCGCTCGATGCTGAACGACTCTGCTTTCCCCCGTTTAGTATTTCTGCTCACCTTCGTTCTAGCTAAGGACCCTGCAGTTTAGGCTTCGCGATCTTTGTCAGTAATGGGGCCACACGGCCCCACGGAACTATTGGTCAAGTTAAGCTACGCTTGCCGAGGTTGTCCTTGGATGGGTGACGATCTTTACAAGACAGACAATCTTTACAAGACAAAGTGTGACAACCAGTCTTACCAAGGGGTATCATACTACCCAGCCACTCCATGTACTGATATTCAGCTGCATCCGGTAAAAGCCTAGGCCGATGATGTTGTCTGTCAGTTAATATAACATTTTGATAAAGTATATGGTTGACAGCCCTATGGCTGAGCCCTAATGTCGGGTGGTCCAGTATCAAAGGGTCTCCTGCTGCGTCATCCCGCCTCACTCGTATAACATAACTCATACGTAATCTCTCGGCGCCTATCGTGACCAAACCTTGGTCAAATATAACCAAACACCAGTGAAACTTTCTTCTGAGTAAAAATTGCCATCCTCTTTTCGGTAATTAATGAATAACCTTGAAATGGTCCATGGTAGAACTAATGACCATTCAGAAAAAAACACTTCTTTCTGTAAAAAAACATTTTCCAAAAAAAACAAACGATTTCCGAAAAAACACTACAAAGTGAAAAATAACTTTAAATTTGGAAGTCGGTGTCTTTGGATATGTATTTTAATTTTTGTCACCGCCTTCTGAAATTAAAGTTATTTTTCACTTTGTAGTGTTTTTTCTGAAGTCGGTTTTTTTTTTAACTTTTTTTTACAGAGAACATCCAAATATAAATACATAATGTTTTTTTCTGAATGGCCATTAGTTCTACCATGAAACATTTCAATGTTTTCTATTAATTACCGAATACCCTGTATAATGCAGTGAGCTTTAAGTAAGGTGGAATTTCTACAGAACATGTGGATCGGCAACTCATCGGCTGCAGCGTGTTTGTGAGTATATGGGGTCAGCACTTTGGTCTAAGGAAGAAAAAAAATCTTTAGCAACATATCGTCTTGCCATGGCTACAAAGAACTTTCTGTAAGGATTCTAAAAATATCTTATATGATGTATGACCCTTATTTTATACGAAAATTATCGTGGTTTACGACAATGTGAAACCATTTTTTATTTCTTCAGAAATTTTGTTGCTGAAATAAAAACAAAAACAGCTTACTTACGAACCCTTTTTGACCTAGCAGTAAGTATGGCGAACGTTCCTCTATGATTTAATCTCTATGACATTGTATGATAGAGCGTTAAACACAAATAAAAAAGAAATAGAAAATATATAAATACGAAAAACCTACAAACGTCGTTTATGGTCGTGACGAACACGTCGTAGTTCTATATCAGAAAAAAAATCAGAAGAAATTATTTAATAGAATTATAGTTATTAAAAACATTAATTCAGCAAACCTTTAAAACAGATCAAGAACAGAAATAAAACAATCGTCCGTGAGTTGACAAAATGTCGAAACAGCAAGAAAAAACATGAACACACGAGAACATTCTTTTGAAAAAATAAAAAAGATAACCTAAAACGAACCGCAGACATTTAAATAAAGAGCATCGCAGCGCGTTGGCGCCAACGTTCCGCAGTTTTTTTTTTAGAGAGACCACGATTCAATTTGCTGAGGATCAAGCATGGAGGTCACAATGTCAGGTTGCATGCCGCTAATTAACTAGGGTGCCGGCCGTTTATGGAAACAGAATAAAATATTGAATAAAGTAATAATTTTGTGTCAGGTATCTTCTACTAGCTTCGACTAAAGTAAACAACAGGGAGCAGTGGTGGCTGAGTGGTAACAGCCGCTACTTACGAGTTGTAGCTCATAGGTTCGAAACCCAGACAGACACTCTTTGTGAAAATTATTTCATCACCAATGCTCTCAAAACGGTGAAGGAAAACATCGTGAGGAAACCGGCATACCTATCCCAGAACCATAAATTCGAAGACGTGTGACAGCTACCAACCCGCACTGGGCCCGCGTGGTAGACAACCCAGTCCCTCTCACCGAGAGGAGGCCTGTCTCTCAGCAGTGAGAACATTTTTAGGCTGATTATGGATTATGGACAGACAACATACAGCCTAAACGCCTAGAAGCATGCAATTTTGCACGAGAATTCGTTATATATCGAAAGTGATAAAAAAGGATTAAAAATGAAAACTATGCATAGAAGTTGACGATGGGATTGGAAGCACGGATGCATGTTTTCAATCAACTAACTCTTGATGGTTTTCTTATAGCTAAGGTAAGTACTACTAATGATGTTAATGAAGCTAGGAAGAGGGTGACTTCAGATATAAGCACACAAATGTACAGAGGCGGACTTAATGCCAGAGGTATTTTCTACCAGTCGACCTTTGGGTGATGCAAAGACAAACAGTGGTAGGTGCAATAAATATAAGTGCATAAAACTATTTAAACTATAAGTAGCGATATAGTGGTTAACAGACACATGGAAAAAGAAGACAAGCTGCGGCGATTTCAAATAAATTAGTACAAGGGCGGGAGGATAACGACATTCGTGAAAAACGTAAAATCATAATAGATATGAGTTATTATGTAATTTCTCACCGACAAGTCGTCACTTTGCGGCTTGCTTTAAGCTTTAACTAGCTACTTTGAAAAGCCAGTAAAGAATAAAATAATTTAATTCAAACAATAACGTCATACTAATCAAACTATAGAAATAATAGCTTTTGCCCGCGGTTACGGCCGCGTGGAGGTCGGAATTCATCCCACGGGGACGTAATACCGGGATAAAAAGTATCTTGAGTGTTAAATCAGGTTATAAAGTATGTGTGTACCAAATTTCATCCAAATCCGTTTAGTCGTTTTTGCGTGAAAGAGTAACAAACATACATCCATCCTCACAAACTTTCACATTTATATCAAGCTATGGAAAGATAATCCGGTAAAGACTTTCGAGTTCTTGATAGCCGATGACAGCGTATGAGTTACGATACAGCGGATGCTGGAGTGTAGTGTGGTGGTAGTGCGCAGCGGGGCGCCGCGTGCAGATGGACCACCCGACTTGACCCGACTGGGGCTGGCGCTACCGCCTGAGCCTAGCGGCAACATTCACAGACTTTAGTACAGTCTGACCGAATTACGTTTTTGGTTTACGGCAATTTTCGGCCCCTGAATTTTTTTTTCGGTCATACGACCCTCGAGACCTTAAACATTATGCCAAAATTCTAATTCCTACATTAAATAATCTTGCATCTCGTGAACAACCCTATTATAATCAAAATTGTACATAGTTTTAGAAACCAATAAGATAAATAAATAAATGTGTTTTTACTCTGACTATGTGCATGTCATCGAAACCTTTTGTTATGGCAAACTATGCCAATCAAAATCCCTATGTTGCAAAGATCTCGAGTAAAACCTCTATGACAGAAAAGTAACTGGTCTTATAAACAATGTATGCAGAGGTTCCGATTTTCCTTATGGTGACGTTATGAAGAAATAATAAAAAAAAGTACCGTAAGGATAATCGTACCTATAACCCCCTACCGAAGCTTTTAAATAAATTATTATTTTTTGTTGTCGATTCGCATGAAGTTAATTCATTTGTGTTCGAATCCACAATTCCAGAAATACGTATTAGGCACGTTTTTAATTGTAAGGTTTTCAAGTTTGCTGCCACACTATAATAATATATAATCACTTAGAAGCATGTAGTAAACAGCTATATGTCCCAATTCTTACTTATGCTTTTGCTGCCACTTCTTCACGTGTAGCGAATATTATTGCTCGACATATTTCTCACACAGCCATTTGCAAATAAAGGATTAAAGAAACCTACCCGTGTGACAGCCATTGATCCTTTGAAGCACTTATTTACCTTGATAATTGTATCATCTGCCTACCTGGACTCAATTGCCAGTACATCCCAAAATAATCTTTGACATTTTCCACTTGAACAAACAGACTATTGAGAAACGTTTAAATACGTAATTGCTTCACTACCAGAATTTTGCATTGTATTTTTTTGCAGATTATGCCAATCCAATAGGGACATAATATGGCGGCAGCTTTTATTTCTGTGCGCAACTTTCTGCGCCGTTAGCCAATATGTCATGCGATTTGCGTCACTGCAATTCGGTGGCTCAGGTAGCTCACAAATGGCAAACGCAGGATTAAAATTAAATGTCCATTTGAACGTTAAAGGGATTTAAATGCCGTGTATCTTTTGTATTACACGTGTATTGTTGAATTGGACTTGGTCAATTTGAGCTTGGTTGGCTTCCAGTCTAACTGGATGCAGCTGAATGTCAGTATATTACGTGGAGCGACTGCCTATCCAGTTGATAATGGCGGCCCAGTGATAACGGCCCCGACTTACCTACTAGTTTTACCACCCCCGCTCAGCCCGCGTTGTTGAAGACACAGGCCTCCTCGCCTGTCTCCCAGCAGGAAACAGTCATCATCGTCATCATCATCATCATTTCAGCCGAAAGACGTCCACTGCTGGACATAGGCCTCCCCCAAGCACCGCCATTTCGACCGGTTCTGTACTTCTCGCATCCAGCGGATTGTTGCGGCCTTCACTAGGTCATCAGTCCATCTTGTGAGAGGCCTTCCATCGCTACGTCTTCCAGTATGCGGTCGCCACTCCAGAACCTTCCAGCCCCATCGGCCATCTGTTCTGCGAGCAATGTGCCCTGCTCACTGCCACTTAAGTTAGGCAATTCTTCGGGCTATGTCGGTTGCCTTTGTTCTCCTGCGGATGTCTTCATTTCTGATTCGATCGCGTAGGGAAACAGTAGGTATAGGCTGAATATTGACTGGCAATTTAACTTCCACAACACAGTTACTGGGCAACACAAAACCCCATGGCAAGACTGGTTGTCAGACTTTCGGGCTAATGACGACCCGTACCGACTGCAATAGATCTACGAATGACAACCGGGTCCAGCTTTGAGGTGGGTCATTGACGGTTTTTTGGATAATGTAATTTAACTGTTAATCATCAATGGTCAATAGGTTAAAAAAGCTGTTAAATTATTAACAGGTTTGAATGTTTGAACATTCAAAACCTGTTAATAATTTAACAGTTTAGCGCTTTTCTGTAGCGTTTAGTTAGTGTCAATTTATGTCAACGTTTTTAATCATTGACAATTTTGTGCAAATAATTAATTGAAATAATATAATGACATTTCCTTCGTTCTCTTTTCAGGCTTAGGACTGGCTGGATACAAATAGTATCCAGGCGTACTTAAAAGATCATTTCATTTTATATACATTCAAATCAAATAATATTTACATTTACAACACATACAGTTGATTCTCAGAAATTAATAAAATTACAGTGAAAATAATCCAATGAGCCGTTGACGTAAATTAACAGCATTAGTAGCATTTTATTTTCAAATGGTTTTATTTGGAACTGAATAAAATAACGACTATTGAACTAATGCGTCTTGTGCGTTGACGTAAATTAACAGCTAATATTTTCAACCTGTTTTTTCACTGATGATTAACAGTTATCTCGTTGACGAATGAAAAGTCGTTAAAAAAATACAGTTTACGGATTCAAAGACCACCTCTAGTCCAACTGCTTATCGTGATTTCCGAGGCACGAAGGCGTGTTGGACCTTGGTTTATAACTAATGTATGGTCACACATACACGAGCCGATCTTGGCAAGCGCTGCTTATCCTTGAAGACCCGTGCTGTCATTAGTTAGCCACGAGCCCCTCCACCACCTGCACTATCCCAGCTAAAGCACTAGGAAGTGGAAACGGGCGTGCGTTTTGGGGGACTGTCTTATGTAATTTTGACGTTCAAAAAGTGCTGATTGTAAACTCAGACTAATTTGAATAAATAATTCGAAAAAAGTGCTAACTCTCAGCCTAGTTTGATTAAAGGACTTTTCATTTTGACTATGTGCATTCATAGTAGGTATTTATTATGCACTTTGCGCAGCTTATCGATCTAAAGCTAAATAAAGTAAACGAGCCGTCAATTTGGCGTCGTAGTTATTTTAGAAAGTTTAAGGATCACTTCATGCGTCCAAATTTGGTAAAAATTGAACAAAATTGCTGCGACTCAGTCTGTGCCTAAAATTGTTAGCTATTGTAAAGGTGGATATACACTGTAAGTCAAATCTTTCGCTTTTTTAAAAAAAATTTGCTATTTGATTAAGTCTGTGTGTATTGATCGAATCTTCCTTTCTGCAGTGTGCAATAAGGTGCAGATGAGTCTAGTCGTTAAAAAAATTAAGCTTGGCACACAAGAAATTCAGTTTTAGCTACGCAAACTGAACTTTATGAACTTATGTATTAAAGTTATTATCCCCAAAACACATATTTGCTTACTTATTGGGAAACTAACCCCTTTATTTACAAAAGTTGCTTTAATTTAAGAAATGTTTACCGACTGTTTAACCTTAAATTTTTGACGTTTAATTTAAGCAACTCTTAATTTAACTAACGTTTATTAATTAAGCCCTAGGTTGTTAATCGCATGATACATATTGATCTATCTGTCCAACAATCAATATCTTTATAATCGCCGCCATTATCTTGCCCTCATCCCAATTTATATGATGTCGGCGCAACATATCTTTTTCTTCGATATTTCTCTATTAACCGTCGTCTCGGTAGTCAAACCAAATTAAAGGACAAAAAATATAAGTTTACCTTCACTATCCCGACATGAATCGTACACAAAATGGACGTATCTTTACTAACTACCGAAATGTCACAACAATCTGTTCCGAGTCGCTACTTCAGAAAACATTCAAAAAAATATCCGGCCAGTAACTTTCAAGAGATTAATTCGTCATTTGGAAGGAAACTAGTTTCTCGAATTCGGATTTCGATGTTGGAAAAAAAACGCCCAATTGTGTAGTCCAACCTTTAGTTGGTGATTCGAGACTTGTAGTGTAAGCTAGGGTTGTTGTTGGGGAGCAATTTTTGCTTTTGCAATAGCTGTGTGAAAACTAGTTTTTGGGAACAAAGGAGTACTTAGAAAAAAAAATATAAAATGACTTCGGTACCTCATGGTACCGAAGTCATTTTATATTTTTTTTTTAATTGTGGAAAATAGATAGTCACTGTTGAAAATTAACAGGGGCTGGTGGCTAAGTAATACCTAACGACCGCACGGGTTGATCGATCAGGGCCTGAATTCACTATGACCACTTAACGATTCCTTACTCGTAACCACGTCAATCACACACGAAATCTGCTAATATCCTTTTAATAATATCGACAAATTGTCTTGGAACATACAGAATATGACATTTCGATTCCTTGCCGTTACATATTGGTTTCTAAAAAAGACGATATTGACGTAGTTTGAACGTAGTAAGATTCCGCGGGGAATCATTATAACGATACAGATTTGAGGCCCAGCTTAAGCTACGTTTGCCGCGGTTGGTCTGTGGATACCAATACCCCTCGTCAAGTGTCTGTGGATACCAAGTCGTTTCAGATGCCTGAAAGTCTGACCACTCAGTCTTACCAAAGGGTATTATATTATGTAGCAACTGGGCGATAGAGATCAGATAGGAAAATCGCTCCATATAAAATACTGATACTCAGTTGCAACTGGAAGCCGGATCCGAGAAAGTTGGGAAAAGGCTAGGCAGCTAATGATGATGTTAGAAATTTAAAAAAAACCACTGTTGCCTTTTGCGTTTTTTTTTTTTTTTTGAGGATGGGAAATCATCAAATAACTTCTCCCGCTCTGGGCGGAGCGGGAGGGTGTGTCGGACTTTTAATGACCAAAACCCACCCGTGTTCCTTCAGTTGCCTGTGTGCCAAGGGCCACGGTATCTCTTTCGAACAACCCGCACCCCAGGCAGACATCGGCCCTTGCGGACCCCACCAGTTGGTGCTGACATCTGTTTGAGGCGCACGTGGAACATAACACGCTGTCGACACGGGCTTAGTCCTTACCGGACCGCGAGCTACCCATTACTCGCCATCCGCAAGCCCGCGCCTACGGTGGCCGGGAATCGGCCACCGTAGGGCGCATATATTGCCTCTCCCTCACGTGCGCCGCCTCCCTCTTCGCGAGCACTACTGCTTCGCAGAAGGAGGCTACCTACCCATGCACTCTCGCTCCGTACCATGGCCTGGACCACGGCCGGACGCGAGAGATCGCCGCCGCCGATCGCCTCCACAAGGACACGGCGGTGCTCCGCTCAAGCCGGGCAGACCTCCACCGTATGCTCCACCGTGTCCTCCGGGCGATCTACGCAGTGGAAACACTCGAGCATTGCCTCTTATGTTATCATCTTAGGTCAACCACCAAAGTACATAATTTAAATCCTAATGTGATAGTTTGTATGTTTGTATGTATGTTACTCAATTACGCAAAAACGGCCGAAATGATTTGGATGAAATGGCACACAGATAGTTTATAACCTGGATATAACATATAGGATACTTTTTATCCCGGTAGTAACTTCCTGTGGGCCAATTCCCGACCTCCACGCGGGCGAAGCAGCTGGAAAAAGCTAGCCCATAATATTTATCGTTGACGTTATTATGTAAACTAACAAAAATTAGTCCTAAAAATATACGAAAAACGCTCAACGCTAACGCTTAACGAACGCGGAACACGAACTCATCCCCCTTCTTTTTAACTAAACAAAATATAACCTACATAAAAATAATCTAAACTATAAAGCTAAGTGTATACTGTATGTCTGACGTCACCCGAGGCCGCCGTATCCCGCATCCCCCTGTCTTTAACACGGTCTCTTGCCCACAGGAGTCTGTGGGAAATTATCCGGAAAATAGCCGAGATACGCACCCCGCGTAGGTGTAATAATGCCCCCTTCTACGCCCGCCTTTTACGCCCGCCCGTGAAAGCCGTGTTGTATTAAAATCCGGGCTTGCTGCTGGTGTGTGCTAGGCTTCATGTCAGTTGTTATTTTTTATTTTGTTTTGTATTTACTTATTTGATAGTTTTCTCTTTCCTGTGTGACTTAATAAAATATATTTTATAATACTAGTTGGGTTGGCACAAACCTACACAGCCTGAAAAATCTAATAATTGTCCTGAATAATATAATTAATGTTTGGACGAATGTTTATATGTCCGAATTTACAGTGGCATACTTTTAAGGTGGCAGAATTTTATTTGGCATAATTACCTTTGGCAAAGTTAATATTCGGCATAATTTCGTTTAGCAAAACTTTTATTTAGAGCGAATATATTTTAGTAGGCTACCCAGAACTGAAGTATTTGGATTAGGTTAAATATTATGTTAAATATTCGCAATAAAAGATTAGGTTAAGTGTTAATGCACCCGATAACTACCCAATAAATCCAAGTAAAACAGTTTCCTGCTAGTACAAAATATGTATTACCTGTTTCAGAGAGAATTATATCGTTATTAAAAAAAAGTTTATCTAAATCTTTTTCAAATCAAAATCTTCATAGAGAATAGGTAAGCAGGTACTTATTATATATTTTGTTTCAGTTTCAGAACCGTAACTCAAATGAGAGTCTCAAGAAACATTTAAAAAATCGTATAGGTAGGTAACACGTTTTACTATAAATGTACATTAATATTTTATTTATTACTTTTTTATGTGTGTATCTGTCCGTGACATCACAGCGGGCCCTATCAGAATACCATAGTACTGCGACATTTTTTAAATTTCGCAGCATAATGCTGAGATAGTGGCCTTTTGGCCTCGTACAGGTTCTTGTTTTTAATTTTTACTTTTTTTTGTATAAATCTAATTTTAATTTTATTAAGTACCTAGCGTAGCGTAGTAGTGTTTTAGTTTTTCAATGTGTTTTATTGTATTGTGTTGTAGTTATGTTTGTGATATTCCTGTGCTAGTCTAATAAATAATTTTCTTTCTTTCTTTCTAACACTCCGCACACACAATCTAGCCGATCAACCTATATTATAAATGTGAATGTTTGGATGTTTAGATGGTTGTTACTGAATCGCGTAAAAATGGTTGAACAGATTTGGATGAAATTTGGCACACTGATTGATTAACACATAGGATACTTTTTACTTTTTTTAGAGTTCCACGCGGGCAAATTCTATAAGTACCTAACACCAAAAAAAATTGTCTGAATAATTCCAAGTTTTTTTTTTTTAATTACTCTTAGACCTGCATGCGATACCTTCAGGCAACCGAAAAGGGGTGGGGTAAGGGGGTGAGTGGCATTCGAGAAGGTGAAGAGATAATTCCTCGAAGATGAAGAAGAGGAGGGATGGTAACACGGTAAGCAAAAGTGGATTAGGAATGATATGAGTTGGAGCCAGTCAGTTAACGCAATTGGAATGGCCTATCATTGACATCATTGATTTGGACAGTTGTGGTAATCTCCTTATATTGAAAGGAGTCTATGAATTTCCATAGACAGAAAATGGACTGCTTGTTCCATATTCAGTTGTGCAGTGAAGTACCTAAGAGTACGAGAGAGGCAAAGCTAATGTGCGGCCAATAGTTGTCTCTTTCTATTTAGAATTCTCATTTTGAATATACATACTCGGTTAAGACGCGGTCTTCGATAAGTACGCAGCTGTAGGTATCCTAAATAAAAATTGACGTTTATTTATTTATTTATTTAAACTACTCGCACACAAAAAAGGTACAAAGGCGGACTTAATGCCTTAGTCATTCTCTACCAGTCAACCAAGGGTGGTGAAGAGATTAGAAGGCAGGTGCAAAACATTCAATTCAATTCATTGTCATTCGCGCGTTCATCAAAGTCCTTTAAAGATCATATTCGATGCTTATCAATCCCCTAGAATTTACTTTATAGATATTTATTAAATAGGCTAGGCCAGATACCCACATAAACACAACGAGAAACCATAGGCAAGACGATATTTTCAACCAGCACTACTAGTTAATAAGGTTCAAAATGAAACGTTCCAAATCATTAAGAAAAGAACATTTATTTCCAAGGGTGATCTCTCATCAGGAGAAGTTTTAAACTAGGGCGCGAGAATTACTAAGTGTTTAAGGAAGAAAGCAATTATACGGGCGTTCGCTAATGACTTGACAAGTTGAGTTGTTTGGTAGAAATATTGTAAAGTAAGGTGGCTAACTTTGTTTGAGGGGCTCGTGGCAAAGGTGGATGAGTCCATCCATTAGGTACAATATCTGGATGACCGAGATTTACTCGGTTTTTTTTTGGTTTGACGTTTTCTAAATAAGAAACCTAGCTAGATCGATTTATCGCCCCCAAAACCCTCTGCATACTAAACATATCTGGATGACCGAGTTTTGCTCGGTATGTTTTCTAAAAATGAAACCTAGCTAGATCGATTTATCGCCCCCAAAACCCGCTGCATACTAAACATATCTGGATGACCGAGTTTTGCTCGGTATTTTTTTTTTCGTTTTCTAAAAATGAAACCTAGCTAGATTGATTTATCGCCCCCGAAACCCCCGGCATACTAAATTTTATGAAACTCGTTGAAGCCGTTTCCGAGATTCAGATTATATATACATATATATTTATACAAGAAAGGTATTACATAGATAGATATCGAGACCTACTCCGTGCCTTGTTTGACATGTATGACAGCCGCGACCAACGGCATAACGTGCTGTACGTTAAGCCGTTGGTCGCAGCTGTCATTCATAGATCTTTGACAGTCGTTACGAGTCGTCAGATTCCAAGTTTAATAACAAGTCTTACCAAGGGGACATCGTGTTTCCAGTAACCAAGTTGTGGAAGTCAGATAGGGAGTCGTTCTATGTAAAATGCTGGTATTCAGCTGCATCCGGTTAGACTGGAAGCCGACCCCAACATAATTGCGAAAAGGCTAGGCAGACAAGTATGATCCAAACTTACAAACAGAGAAACTTTACTTCTTCAAATATTAGTGTAGTTTCTGATTGTGAATCTGAATTGACTGATAAAAGTTTTGTAAAATGGAATGTAGTAATATTAGAGTAAGTATTGTGCTGTGTAAATCGGTGTTCAGTCCAATATACTTTACACGTAACAAAAGTGAAATTAACAAAACCTCACTGCAAAGTAATTCTAAAATCAACTTCAAATCTCCAAACGATCACTCAGGTAAACACGCTACAAAGTTCCAATAAATAGCTACATAGAGTCAAGCTACATCTCTGCTCACCTCCCCGGATGAATGATACGGCTCCAAAGGTCGCAGGCGCGGCAACACGCTCCCAATAACTTGACCACCCTCGAGTCGGACAAAGGAACCATGTCTCTAGCGCACAGAGTAATGGTGACGCAGATGCGACTGGTTTTGAAGGGAATTTTTGGTGAAGTCTTTTTTTTTCAATACTGTTTCTTATTATGACGACCATTCTGCTAATGTCTAAAGTGAATTAGAAAAGCTAGAAATAAATTGCTAAAATTCTTCGATAATAGTTGAGCTTGGTCAGTCAGTATAGGATTATAAGAACCTTCCCAATGAGAAAGTCATTCATTGAGATTAAATATAATGAGATAAAATCAAAATCGAAATCAAAATCAAAAGTCATTTATTCAATTTAGGCTGAGAATCAGCACTTTTCGAACGTCAAAGTACATGAGACAGTCCCCCAAAACGCCCACCCTTCACAAAAAACTAAGATAAAAAAACTTAGAGCGTTGTATTGATGATTTCAAATATTACAATTATGTAAAGCCATTTTTGTTACAAATCTCGGATCATATTTTAATCAATATACAACCCAACACTGGCCTGCAAATTGCAAAAGACCTTGGCAGATCCTCCTTAGGGCAGATTTCACAAACTTAACTAAACGAGATCAGCACATTTAAACCGCGTGCAAGAGCTGTCACTGTCACCATTACTGTGGATAAATGACACTGACAGCTCTTGAACGCAGAACACTCAATTATAATGATACATCAAGACATATGCAAAAACAACCCTCACCTGAGCTAAACTAAATAAATATTAGACTTCAAGACAAATTCGTCTTCTTTTTAACATATGGCAATCTAAATGGACTTAACCCAGAATTTGGCTACGTGTTTGGCGCCATCAGTCCCTGTAACATGCAGCTGACAGGACATCATATTAAGTGTCCCATCGTTTATGGAACAGCACCATATTAACACTCCAAGGCAAAGTCGTCTTTGAATCTCCACCTGAACGGGTTTTTCTTGCATCGGTCAATCTGGGTATGGAGTCTGCTTAAAGACTTCCAGATTACCCAAGGCTACTCATGTCCAGTTGGGAAATCTGCAGCGGGTGAATAACAATGTGGGTTTGCGTAAGGAAGCACTCTATCTTGCCACAGCTTCAGGCCTTCTTCTAATCGTTCGCCAGTGACTGTTTTTTTCATCTGGCAGATTTCAACTGGCAGTAATTAGCTGGATTGGACGACTTATGTTTTTAGCACCTAGCCAGCATTTAACCACGGGGTAGCGTATTACCCAGTTACTGGGTTGTGACGGACAGATAGGCAGTCGCTCCATAAAGTACTTGTGTTCAACTGCAACCGGCTTGACTGGAAATCGACCGCGACATAGTTGACAAAAGGCTAGGCAGGTGGTGATGTTTTCAGCACCTTCAACAAAACAAAATAACATATGAGTTACCAAAGTTTGTGTACGTGATCAAAACACGCAAACATTGTATGGTTAAGCATACACTATAATCATTACTTAACTTTAAACAACGTTTATAAAAAAAGAGTTCCATAACCTTCTACCACTTATGACTTACTGCAACTCAGCTTAGCTCGCTCAGTTCACACCTGACGTCACCATAGCGTCACACACAGCACATTCTATCGCATACTCTACGTCTGTACCTACGTACAAAACGGCGAATTTTCTGCCTCTCACGTACCTATCTATGATATGCACACACACACACATACAAGGGGGGGAGCTGGGGGGTCGTCGCTGACCCGTGGCGCCGCCTCAGATTGTTACGGCCAAAGAAACACTCCCTGAGACTAAAGAAGTGGAATAGTCAAGAATTGTTAGGAATATTCTAAGAATATTTTTGCACATTATTTTTTTTTTCGTTGCCAATGGAGATATTTGTCATATGATAGACAAAATCCATCAAGAGTGCAAGAAGTGTGAAAGAAAAGCCTTCATAATGCTCAATATTACTGGGCGAAAATGTAATAATTTCCTTTTCATTAATCTTCTAGTCTATAATTCGAAGTTTTTATTTAGTTCACAGAAGACGTCACCTGGAATGAGGCCACCATATTGGAATGAAGTTTATTAAAGCAGCTTTCCATAGGAGTAAAATTGTAGAAATCACCGTGTAACGACAATGGCGTTACGTAACGAAAAAGCGAATGCATAACTTCATGTGATTCTTAGATACCTACAAAAGAAATACACAGAGAGAGAGTGAAAAAGTGACATAGTTTTCATGAGTTTCGAGGGTGCGGAAGTCAATGTGAGGTCAAAATGAAAATCCAAGATGACAGCTGCAAATTTTTTCAAATTACTCATCACGGGTTTTGTTCAAGGTTTTTTTGTTTCAGTTCAATTACACACCTGAGAAACAAAAATTAAACAGTCACCAGCCGACTCCTCCCCGCCTGTATCCCCACAGTACACATTCAAAAGGATCACGAGTTTCTTGTGCCCCGCGCCACTTTCATACCATATCTTATTTTATATTTTTATTTATCCAGCCTGTATTTTTACAGCCTCGACTAGACTGGTCGTTTTATTTAGAACCATATTCGCGTCTTTTGGTCACATCAGCGATTCTGAATGACATGAGATTTGGTTTGTGTGATGACCAACATCAGCTATTTGTATCTTTGCTTTATGATATGCTCTCACAGTTATTGTGGTAGATAAAAAAGTCGGTTTATTTTGTGTGCTATTCCATTTATTGTATAGCTGAATTTGAGATCCCGCGTCGTTTGGAATTGCAAAAGTTGTGCCAAGAAAATTGGATGGACACCTAGGAATATGAAAAGATTATATTACTTTGGACGTTCTAAAAAACGAAGAACATTAAAGACTAGGTCAGATAAAACTATGGCAAACTAACTTAGACACTGCACATTTTAAAGCAGCAGGTTTAAGTTAAAAAAAATCATCGACACAAAAGATAATATTGATAAAGAGTGCCATAATGTAAATCCAATCTATCCAACTAACTATACATTTCATTACATTTCGACACAATGTAAAAATTGTTAATGAAATATATAAAACATGTAAAAAGAGAGTAGAAATGCAAGTGGTTTTAAAAAAAGGAGGAGGTTCTCAATTGGACAGTGTGTTTTTTTATATTTGTTACCACAGAACTTTCTACTGGGTGAACCAATTTTGATGGTTCTTTCTTTATTTGAAAGTTGGTGTTTCTCCTGGTCCCATTTCAATTTCATAAAGATCTGATGATGCGTTTCGGAGACAGACAACGAAACTCTTAAAAAAATAACAGTAAATCAACCACGATTGCTGTTATCGCATAAATATGCATTGTTTTGACCCCAAGGATGATGAAATTTCAAATTAGTGGGATAGGTACTATCACTAAAAAGAAACCACCGATTTCCGGAAAAATACTACAAAGTGAAAAATATATTTAATTTCGGAAGGCGGTTACAAAAAATTATACTATTAACAATGGCTAAATCATCATTCTCCTGCCCTAGTCCCAATTAATTTGTGGTCAGAGCAACATGTCTTTTTCTTCTCCACTTCTCTATTAGACGTCATCTCCGTAGTTCACACCCTTTCTAACCATATCATCATTCACACAGTCCATCCATCGTTTCTTTGGTCTTCCCCTACTCTTATAGCCATCGACATTCATACTCAAAACTTTCTTCACGACGTTTTCGTCATTCCTCCTTAGCACTTCCCCATACCATGACAAGCTAAATACTAAATACTAGGTAAATGTGTTGACGCCACATAACAAATATAGACAATCTAAGCTAAAGCTTACAATGATGTGATAAGCTCTCAAAATGCCCTGGAAGGGCTTTAAAGAAAATTAAATAAGGCGGTAGTCCAGCTCTTCAAAAAGAGCCATAGTAATCTTCCATAACACACTTACAGTAGCAATGGTAATGTTGACAATTCAACATTCATTACGTTATTTACGTTTTCGAGCAGATAATTTTTTCTAACATTTGAAGCAATGAATTCACGCAATTGGGGTACTGAATGTATTGATTGACCACTAACATATTAGGCTAAGGATATTAATGTTGTACCCTACATAATATATACACTCTCGATTGCCCTCTAACGCTTATCTAAGTAAGGTAGATACGTACAGCGGTGTTTCTGTGAGACTAGTAACGTTCGGTGACATTACTCAATGTCGCGAGCACGCGTACTATCGCGTACAACGGGCAGACGGACTGCGAATTAATGGTCAGCTCACAGGCGTAAGGAGGGTAGCGTTAAGTATGTTTTGTACGGAGCATGGGGAGGTTTGGCACGTCAGCGCGATTCATTTGTTTAGCATCACACGCCCGAGCACTGCTCTAAAACGGTAAAGGAAAAAATCTCAAAACATCGAAGACGTGCTATATATACCAACTCACATTTGGCCCACGTGGTGGATTACGGCCCACTCTCTCCCGCGGCATAACCGCGGCCACACCAACGAAAAACGCCTTTGATTATCGCGATGATGGACGTTAACCGTAGGTAGCCACAATTTATCGCGATAATTTTACAATGGCATTCGCATTGCCATTTGACGTTAGGCGATAACTCGGGTGGCGGTCAAGTGCGGTCACTGAATTTATCGCTTTAATTATTGGAATGTTTACCGCGTTTTTGGGCATTGACGTTGACCGTAGTGTGGCCGCCGCATTACAGAGAGGAGGCTTGTATCCCAGCAGTGGGCCAACAGTATAGGTAGATTATGACGTCAGTTCAAAGGACCGCCGCGTGGGTCGCAGTGGACGATCCTGGCTACATTTTCGTGGTTAACATACCCGTGGGCAGCTGTGGAGCGACGACTTCACGCCTTTTGAGTTCGGCGTTGCTTGCGTCGTGGTTTATTCAATGCAAACATGAGACGAACAGCAAATGCAAGGTGGCCGTGAGTTTGAACCCAGTCAGGGACTTGTGTATTTCACTTCATTACTACTGCTCTCAAAATGTTGAAGGAAAACATCGAGAGGAAACTGACATGTCTTAGAAGGCATGTGACATCTACCAACCTTTTTTGACGGTTGCTCATTATAAGGCTGATTGTGGTGACACTCTTTTTGTGAATCTGTCGTAAAATGAGACTGAGGATAGTGCCACAACATGGCAGGCTTCCAGTTTTCTTCTGTGAGCTCAAATACAGTATCTAGACCTTGTAGGTAGACAACCGGTATCTACGCTTTTCTGTGCCTCAATACCACACATTGGTATTAAGAAATATTTCGACGAAAATTGCAAGTTGAAACATCTTAAAAAAGCTTAACGGAAAGCTAAACAGTCAAACTGTACAAGGTAAGAACGCACACCAACTTTTAAATGCAAAATCCTGAAAAACCTAACACCAATTGAGAAAACAAAGACCACAAACACGTCCCATGATTTATAACTGTACTAAGAATGTGGTTTATCGAAAATTCCCGATACAATAGGGTAGGGGGGTAGGCAGAGGCGCTGGCAGCGGCGCCTGCAGCCGCGCCCGAGATAAGCGCGGCGACGCCCGTCCTATGAAATTATAGCACCCCTCAGGGCGGCTTGCGGTGAAGTACAGCAGCTGAAGAAATATTTTTCAAGTTAGATCGTACTTTTTCAGGATATGGTATCAAATTACCCAGTGACTGGGTTATGGAGGTAAGATAGGCCGTCGTTCCATAAAAAATACTTGCATTCAGCTGCATCCAGTTAGACTAAGCTGACCCCAACGCCGTTAAATGAAAAATTAATTTATTTCTGTAAGTAGGTTTGTACAAACACTTACACGTCAATCATGTTTTTTTTTAAACTAGGTGAGGTCGCTGTTTCCTATCTGACTACTCTGAGAAGAAAGGCGGAAACAAACTCAGAGGTCACAGGCTTTTTTCATAATCTTGGTCAGATCATGTGAAAAAGTTGGCAAAGACTAGGTGGTAACTGGTGTTGATGCTGATGTGAACGCTGGTGCAGAGATGGTTCTAATTATAATGACTGCAGGCCAGTGCAGGTGCGAAAGTATTGGAGATTGTAAGAAGACTAAAACAATGTAATCGCTCTATTATTATTGTCAATTGAATAGCCTCATCATCGGGGGCCTATTTAAAATAACCGATCGGTAACAGGCAACAATCCGGCGAGTTCACAAACAACACCTGATGTATAAATGAGACGACTTGAAAATGTGTCGCATTTTTAAGTCTATTATGTTACAAAATTACGAAAAGCAATCTCTTTTTCAATTTTATTTCAGGGGCAGAAAAAAGTAGGTAAGAGCAAATAAGAAAGAAAGAAAGAAAAATATATATATATGTCACAGAAACACGTGCATATAAAAAGATGACGAATCAAGAATTTATTCTGTGACGATTTACACATACCGTTCAAATAAGGATGATCTATCTCAGGAATTAGAAATTATGTCTTTTACCAATCAAAATAATATAAAATATTACTTAAAACAATTATCCAAGTGCTCCTCAACGTCACTACGAGCCTGGAGAGGGTGTCGGGGTCGAGCTCTCCTCCGGGCCATTTGTCAGTGACAGGACGTCGCACGGAGGCAAGGGAGGGAGGGAGAAGCAGGAGGACTCTCCCACTCCCCTTCCCCCAGATTCCTCCGTTTGCGGCTTCTGCACGCGACTGTACGCGAACGTGTTAGCCTTAAATTACAGCAAATGGCTTTAAATTAAACTGAATGTTGGGTCTATTATAAATGGGGTGGCCATTTGGCCGTTGGGACCTGAAACTGTTAAGTTTCTAAGTGAAATAATTGGGCTTTAGAAAGCTTGAAATTTAGCTTTTTCTTCGTCTTTGGTTGACATTAATTGCGAAATGTGGGGGGTGTTCTATACGTACATCTCTGTGGAAGCTATCGGAAAATAGAGGTGTGATGTTGTTTGTGTTTTGTTCAAGAAACAAGTTAAACTCTTCTGTCTGGAATTGGAAGTAGGTACTGGAGAAATTGTAGCCTATTTGATGCTTACAACTTCAGAGAGTGTGCGATGATTGAAAAACAAATGACTTCAGTTCGATTTTGAACGAGGTCTAGTCATTCGGGTGAGGTTTCAAGTGAATTGCAAACCTCACTCTATAGGTAGGTACTTCAATATCTTGGCTTCTAAGACCATGAGTCAGGCTCATGGTCTTAGAAGGAACAGTGTGGTTTTAAATTCGAAAGGACTCCGTCATAACCCTCCATTCTTCCCAGACGGAGAATATCCATGAGGACTTCCCCAAAGAAATAAAAATTCTATAGTTTCAGCCAGGGACCTTATTAAGTCAGAGTCAAGAGAGGCTTGTGGCTAGGTAGCAAGCAGGTCGATCAGGTTAAGGTACTCTAGCCGCAGTTGGTCCGTGGATGGGTCACTATCTTTACAAACCAACACCTCTCCTTGCCTCGGAAAGAATGTTAAGCCGTTGGTCCCGGCTGTCATTCGTGGATCTTTGACAGTCATTACGAGTCATCAGAAGCCCGAAAGTCTGACAACCTGTCTTACCAAGGGGTATCGTATTACCCAGTAGCTGGGTTGTATGGGTCAGATAGGAAGTCGCTCCATGTAAAATACTGGTATTCAGCTGCATCCGGTTAGACTGGAAGCCGACCCCAAGATAATTAGGAAAAGGCTAGGCAGTTGATGACTTTGGGCCAGGGACCTCGGTAAGTCAATATTCTATCACAGAAATTGTCTGTATACTCTATACATACACGTAGCCATCAAAACACCTTTCCACTAAAAATCAATACAATCTAATATTTCACAGTATCCATTTACTATAGGTAAAAGTTTTAAAAGCAGGTACTTACACAGGCTATTAACTAAATCCATTTAAACTTGTGACCTACTTATATTAAGTACATATCTCTGTGACACAGGTAAGTAGGTAGGTATGCAGCTTATGGCGTTTGCAAGGTAAACTGAAACTTAAGTTTTAAAAGTTATTTCTACTCTGTACCATTTGGCTCTTCAACTCTGTACCATTTGGCTCTTAAGGCACACTACTGTAAATGTAATTATGTAGTACATCAATAACAGTGTGGCAAAAGATGGATGCAAGTAGTAGAAATGCTGTGAAATTGCGTTCCTTGCGAAGCATGTGTGGTGTGACTATGAATGATAGGCTGAGGAATGATGTGATATGAGGCAACTGTGAGATATAAAAGTAGATGTAGTGACAAAAATTTAAAAGAGTATGCTTAGATGGTTTGGTCATGTTGACAGGAAAAATGAAAGGCTAGTAACAAAAGGTATTTACAAGGCAGATATGAGTGGAAACGCCGGTAGGGGACGCCCTAGGAGGACATATATGTATAGTGATCTTATTGGTGATGTTTTTAGAAAGATCAGGGCTTCAAGTCTGCTATTACAATAGTGTCAGAATGGTCTATCATTGATTTCATAATTGTTGATTTTGACAAGTTTGGTAATCTACTAATGTAATGGCGTCATTATGACTTTCCAATGGTCAGCCACTGACACTCCATTGAAAGAAATGGCATTTATTGGTAATCCCGTATATAATGACTAATGAATGACTGACTTAGGCGGTAATCTGCTAAAATTTAACACTAATAAATAATGTGTAAAATACATATAAATGAAATCGGGCATGAATAAATGTTCAAATTTTGTAGTAGTTTTTGGATAATCATTTCTACTAACCGGTTTTATAATAATGGCAATACGACAATGCCATTATAACACAATTCTATTACGACACCATCGACCGACCAATGATCGACCATTATGAATTTACCAGATTACGAATTTTTGGCAAAAAGACAATAGGATCGTGTTGGAATGACGAATTTATAAAAATAGCAGACTTGGGCCCCAGGGGCGTAGTACCCGTATAACCGGCATGTGTATAAGACCGTAAACGAGGCAAAAGGAGTAAGTATGTAAGGATTGTAGCAGATGGCGGTCTGTAATTTCTGCCTATCCATGGGAAGAAGGCGTCAGTTTATTAATAATGCTGGTTCCTAAATATGATCCCAATTATTTGTCGCATCAACAAAAAACAATAAATATAAATACATATGCTGATAAATATGTACATTACCCCTCCGGAGTCGGTAGACAGAATAGCCCTGACTCACTCACTGCTTGGTTCCTCAACGCCCAGCCCTAACTCTTGGACCTAGGAAGCTGAAATTTTGCACTAAGGTTCCCCTTTATGGTGGAGAAATCCAGCTTATTTCTTTAAGCTGAATTTCTTGATATTAACGGGTTCTGCCAGGTGTGCGGGTTGTTCGAAAGAGATACCGCGGCCACTGGCACACAGGCAACTGAGGGAACACGGGTGGGTTTTAGTCAGTAAAAGTCTGACACGCCCTCCCGCTCCACCCAGAGCGGGAGAAGTTATTTGATGATTCCCCATGTACAAAAAAAAAAACCGCGGGTTAGGGAACATAGGGCAAACGATGTTGCTGCCATAGTGTTAGTAATTTAATAATAGCTCTAGACGAGGTTAAAATATTCATTCAGTCAGGTGGAAGCTCGACTTGCTGCCTGTGCCTGCAGAATAGAATACTCTTTCCCAGAAGCAGCCCAAAATATGGATTTTTGCCCGGTTGCCCCCTATTAGATGGGACTTAAAATATAAATAGCGAAATGTAGGTGTACTATGATAGCTCTGCCTAACTATTCTGGGGCAACACAGGCATGATGTTATGTCAAGTTGCTATGAAACGAAAGGATAGACGCTGACAAAACCGTGATCCGAAAGACTTATTTAACAAGATAGCCTGAAACTAGTAGATCAATCAAACCCAAACTATTGGGCCACTTGCCCCTTACAATAAAACACCCCAAAATACAGAACATCACTTAACCTACACACTCGTGTTACTACAAATGTTGTATTGTACGAAATTACTTACCCAAGAAAGTATCCACTTCCCTTCGGTTTATTCAAACTACGTCGTTACTTCGCCTAGTCTGTCCACCTAATATTGACGTTCGCGCGCCTTCCGCATTACTTCCAATTCTGCGTGCTATTACCACTCTATCAAAAGCACATACGGTCGGTTTTCCAATACCCAACTTCAGGATTAACGTTGCAAGAAAACCAATCCAATTTGCTGCTGTCTTAGACTTTTTTGCGTCGCTCTAAGTTCGTTTTTCGCTTGTTCGAGCTCAGATATGTAAGTAGATAATCTTGCGAGAAAGGAAATCAGATTTGCTGGTGTTGTGGACTTTGTTGCAGAGGGTTAAGGGTGGTTTTTCCTGGTGTCTGTGTAGAGGTAAGTTAGGAAATGTTCCAGTAGTTTTATATGTAGATAGGATTGGTGTATATCTGCAAGTGTCAACTGGCTAATGTATGGCTATGGGACTAGTGATTGTTCATTTGTTCATGTTTGAATTTAGAAATAAATGTCTGGCACTTAGAAAGTTGGAGTTCTAGGAAAAGGAGCTCTGATTTTGTGTAGATTCGTCTCTTCAAGATCAGAATTTCTAAAAGTATCGTCGTAAATAAATTAGGTCTTCGTGGTCAAGAGAACAAAAAAATGAGCATTCCAATTATGAAAGTGACTTACTTTGTGGCCTGCATCTATTCTGAATTTCTGATATTAAAAAAAAATAATTAAACAAAAACGTCTTTGCTAAAATTCCGTGCCGTGGCCTCGATCAAATAAATGTGACCAGATGTGAAAACTAATTACATTTTTAACTTTTTTTTCTAAAATCTTAACCACCGAACTCTCTAAGAATTGCACCGCGAAAAATTCCATAAAAATAACAGCACTATCCTAAATTCCAAGACGTACGTGTAACTCACTGGCCAGTCGGGGGATAAAGGGCCATCACAAAGGAGCCATCCCCCCCAGGGTGGGGGAGTCCCCGGGGGATCAATTTCAGCGGGTGCCTGTAGTGTAATCGCCTTAGTAGACTTTAGTGTCGTAATGTGGCCTGGCCGTAGCCGTAGGCTTAGCTTTGTGTGTGTCCAGTTAGTATGTGTGTGTGTGTGTGCAAGTGAGTGTACGTTTTCACGCGAATTATGAGTCTTTGTTTGGTTGCGTTTCGTTTAAGGTTTGTGGTCGATTGGTCGGGCCCTATCGTAATCAAAGTGACAGTTGATAGTGATTAGTTTCACTGTATTTGGTAGTTAATCGCTTGATACTTGACTTTCTGTCCAACATTAACAGTAATAACGATCGCACGGGTCTGGTTAAGCTGCGTTTGCCGCGGTTGTTCCGTGGATGGGTGACCATTTTTACATACCCCTCCATGCCTCAGAAACCACGTTAAGCTATTCGACCCGGCGGTCATTCTTGAATTAATCGTCAGAAGCCCGAAGCTCTGACAACCAGTCTTACCAAGAGGTACTTATCGTGTTACCCAGTAACTGGGTTGTGGGGGTCGGATAGGCAGTCGCTCCATGTAAAATACTGGTATTAGCTGCCTCTGGTTAGACTGGAAGCCGACCCGAATAAAGTTAGGATTTTTTTTTTTCTCTTTTTTTAATTTAGGGAACTTTTATATGAAATACATTACAGTCCTATCGTACCTTATTATGGCTACAATACAAAAAAAAAACCAATTTACCTCTCAGACCAAATGTCAATTCATTGGGTACGGTAGACTTAAAACGAAGACTTACAAATCTACAAAGACTTTTAGCAGCATCAGACAGTGGTACCTAATTATACACAAAATCTCGTGAAACAATCCTATGCTATTTTTATTTCATTGTAGATCTATTTTTTTTTTCTCTCTCAGTCTGAAAGTGGACACATTCGGACAACAAATGCACAACATCTTCTACCTTACCCCAAGTCTGGTAGTTTGGGGAGTTGCACTTTTCCATGAGAAATCCAAAATTGTTGAGAGGCATGTGTCCAGATTGATCTGAGAGCCTACTAACGTATAACAAAAAAAATCAGGCCCTACAAATAAAACATCAAGATATCACGAGCCATAAAATTATAAATAGTCGCGACATTCACAGAAGCCGCGACTTGCGACTGCGATAAATCTCGGTCGCACGTATCGTGGTCCGCATCCGTCGCGTCGTCGTGTCGTGTCGCTCGCGTTACGCGGAACACTCCAAATACATCACGCCATCTTGATTAGTAGGGCTGGCAGAGATTATAGAATTAGTTTAATGCCCGATTCCTATAGACAAAAACGGATCGTTTTGCTTACCAATGGTAGCAATTTTTATTGCCAAACTGGGTAGGTAAATAAATAGTTTCGTAAACTAATTTTATCTGATAGCTACTTCCAAATCGAGAGGGTCTACTATGCGAAGGTATTTGGTCTTTGCTTCATTATTTGTAAAGATACAAGTGTCTTAATTTTAACCTACGACTGACTGTACGAGGTGCATTCAATAAGTACCTAGCCTCATCGCCAGAGGGCGCTGTAGTTTCAAAAGAGTTTTACCACAGTGTAGCACATTCTTTTTTAATTCTTTTTTCAAATTTTCATTCCAATCCCTTCATTTGTTTTAATTTGACAACTTATGGAAGCGAACGTGTCGATCGGTTTTACAAAAATGGAAAAAGAGCAATATCGTTCGGTGATTCGATTCCTATTTTTGGAAGGGAAAACGCGCATCGAAATCAAAGAGCGCTTGGATGCTGTGTACGGTGACTCTTCTCCATCGATGGCCACCGTCAAGAATTGGTTCAACGAGTTTGCACGTGGCCGTACGTCGGTTTTTGATGAACCACGTACAGGTGCACCGAAAACAGCTGCTACGGAGGAAAACATTAAAAAAATCCATGATCTCGTATTGGCAGATCGCCGATTGAAGGTTCGGGAGCTAGCTGAGACTGTAGGCATTTCAGAAGGAACAGTGCATCATATTCTTCACGAGGAACTCGGCATGAGAAAGCTGTCGGCGCGATGGGTGCCGCGTTTACTCACACCAGAAAACAAGCGCAACCGTGAGACCACATCGGAGACGTGTTTGGCGCTGTTTAAGCGGAATCCAGCGGAGTTTTTGCGTCGTTTTGTGACCGTCGATGAAACCTGGATCCACTGGTACACACCAGAGACCAAGGAGCAATCAAAACAATGGATCCAGACCGAGGAACGTGCTCCAAAGAAGGCGAAAACTGTAAAATCGGCCGGAAAAGTTATGGCCACCGTTTTCTGGGATTCACAAGGTGTGATCTACATCGATTACCTCGAGAAGGGTAAAACAATTACAGGGCTTTACTATGCCGATTTATTGGGCCGATTCGACGCCGAATTAAAGAAAAAACGACCCCATCTGGCGAAGAAAAAAGTGCTGTTTCACCACGACAACGCACCGGTTCACACGTCTGCCGTTGCCATGGCCAAATTGGTCGAATTACGCTACGAATTGCTGCCCCATCCACCGTATTCTCCAGATTTGGCCCCTTGTGACTTCGTTCTGTTTCCTAATCTGAAAAAATCACTCGCCGGGAATAGATATGGATCGAATGAGGAGGTCATCGCCGCCACGGAGGCCTATTTTGCAGAGTTTGACAAAAACTATTTTTCGAACGGATTAAAAAAGTTGGAGCATCGCTGGGCTAAGTGTATCGAACTAAAAGGAGACTATGTTGAAAAATAAATTCCCACTTTTCCAAAATTTTCGTTTACTTTTTGTAGGCTAAGTATTTATTGAATGACCCTCGTAACTTATAGGAATCGGCATTTAATAAGTCCAGGTTTCTTCGCGACGTTTTCCTTCAGCGATGTCTGTCGGTATTGTCTAAGATAAACTTAGAAAGTGCAATATCAGCCGAAAGAAGTCCACTGCTGGACATAAGCCTCCCCCAAAAGGGGGCATTTGCCATAATCGCCACGCTTGGCAGGCGGGTTGATGATCGCAGTATGGTGGTTAAATGCATAAAGAACGCTGCTGCCCATTCTCTAGTAAGTCTCTTAGTCGCCTTCTACGACACCCACGGGAAGAAATGGAATGGTGCTATTCTTTTATGTCCGGCACCACACGGAACGACTTAGAAAGTACCTACATCTAAATTGGAAAATTCACATTTTACCTAATGTCGTTCTCAGTTTTTTCAATAGATTAAGTATTTCTGAAACTATACATTTGTTTCTCTCAGAATAGTCTTTATTTTTGAATGTTTGCTTGTTACGCTTTCACGCCAAAATGGCAGATCAGATTTTGATGGAATTGTGCACATGGGTAGACCATGACTTGACAATGACTTACATCCCACTGTCCAATCCTAACTGTAGGAGTCAAGCTCGTCCCGCCATCATCTCCTGGGTCTCGAATTCTCGATGTCGCCGGAAGTTTTCTTTCTGGGACCCACATGGTGGTAGATTTGACTCATGACTTGTTCGACATGCGGCAAACGTGTCCCGCCTAGTCTTTAACTTGGCACTTAAACTCGGCTGCTTTTTGGGTGACGTCAGCGATTTGTCTTTTGCAGCGTAGCTCTGTGTTCCTAACATGGTCCTTCAATCAATCGGACTCTAAGAATGCTGCGCTCCATTGCTCACTGTCAAATCTCAAGGTTGAACCTCTGCTGAACTGTTGGAGTAGAGGGATATTGCGTACCACATTACCAGTAGTAATGGCTGTAATTTTGACAGGTCTACAGATAGCTTGTACTGTCCCAAAGCTGGGCAATGCCACCCTCCATTCTTACCGTCGGTCTCGCTCTCAATTCGCTAGGACGACATCCAAGTCGTCCCACTATCTCTTTCATGGTCTACTGCGACGCCATCTTGAGGTTTCAGGGCACCAGTCCTGTGTGTGCATGAAAGAGCCAGTTTTAAAAAGTATCAAAAATAATCATTTGAGGCTAATTGTTTTTAAATAAACATACTTTGTTTCAATAATTAGTTTAATAATGATGGTACCAAAAAAAAAATGGTCACAATGTGAGAAAACTGAAATATAGCTACTTTAAAAAAAAAGGAATTTGGCTCTTTCAAAACAACCTGTCAATGAAAGAGCTACCGTGTGCTTTGAAAGAGGCAGAGTGTACTTCGTGGAAACAAACTAGTTTTTCTACAATTTTAATATCTCTTAAAAGACTCAAAAATCTTTTATTATTTATTATTTTAACATAGGTGCAGATCACAGCCTTTGATCAGCCTCAAATAATCATCTTACAGTTCGGGTAGGGGATTCGGTACTGGGGCTCGCGAATACATGTTTTTCTAGTCTAAAAGATGAACAGTATGAAATAGGTATAAACAAGACGGCAATGTTAAACTAAAAGCTAGTAGCATATTGAAAGAGCCAGCTTTCGTGCCACGAAAGAGCCAGCTCTTTCATAGAGCCGACAATTGGCTGTTTCAAAACATTTTGTATTAAAAAATATAACCTTGAACTACAGCAAATTTACCTTAACATTATAATATAACAATAATATTTTCGTAAAATAATGCCAAATATATGCCTAACTATAAGACATATTCATTTTGTCAACCTATGCCTTACACTTTTTTGTCAAAAAAACTTAAGTAAACCTATAAATACATACATTTTGGCTTCAAAATTTTCAATGCAGTCATATATATATATATATATATATAATCATTTATTTCGGATGAATCAGATATCCATATTTGTGTTAGTATGTACTTAAGAGCTAAGTTAGTAACATTACAATACAATTCAACTAAAACTAAATCAATTAGACACGTGGAGTGCAATCCAGTGTCTAACAAAAGGACCGTCTAATCGATCTGCTATTACCTTTAGAATGCTATTGGAGCTTGCTCGAATACGGTGCAATATGGAGGCCGCTCGCTTTCTCATGATGGCATGAAAGCCATCAATCCGAGCCTCCATAAACATTCCAGAAGCACTACAGCATCTCGGCAGCCCCAACAACATCAACTCCATTTAATTTCCTAGAACTGTCAAATTTCTGTGGGTGGCAGCTGTCCAGAGTTGCCATATAAAGAGTACAATTGAGTTATGGTACGATTTTTTAAATGTGAGATATGCGTATCGGCTCTTTCATCCCCTCCCCTACATCATCAGCTGTCTAGAATTTTCGCAACTATGTTTGGGTTGACATGCAGTCTAACCAGATGCAGCTGGATATCAGTATTTTACATAGAGCGACTGCCTATCTGACCACCACAGCCCAGTAACTGGGTAATACAATACCCCCTGGTCAGACAAGCCTGAGTTCGGAAATGTGAAAAAGCTAGGTACCTTATTGTTAATTTGACAACCTTAAGCACCGTTTTGCAAATAGAGCGTTACGATATAGGTAGGTAATTATAGGAGCTATAAAGGTAGGTTAACACATGAAGCGTGATGCGATACGGAGCGGTGCCGTGCGATATTAAGCGGAACTTATCTGTTTGGTAGACTGATTCAATGCGACAGATGTAGGTAAGTCATTGGATCATCAAAGAAAAATCTATTTAAGGCTCCCGCAGAAAGGTGCGACGCGACAGTAGGTACAGCAATTTCTATGAAAACTGCGTGGAATTTTTCTACCTGAATCGCGTCGCACCGTCGCGTCGCGCCTGTCTGCAGGAGCCCTTATTCAAAGTCATCCAGAGTTGTAGTTAGGAAGCTGTCAGTGATGGAAAGTGATTTAATGACATGGGAAAATTTGGCATGTCTTGTAAATTTTTATAGAATTTTCGTGACTTCCAGTAGCTACATCTATACTCCGTTTGAAATAAGATTAGACATTTAAATAAACCTTTTTTTTCAGTCTGCTCAACTGATTTTAACTTCTGTTGCGTTGGTAGCATGATTAATGGCATCTGCAGTAATCAGTTGGGATTGTAACTACTTTATTTTAATGCGATCTTTATGCCTACGGAACAGAAGTCAAAATCGTTTGAACGGACTGTAAAAGGTTTGTTTAAATGTCTATATTGCAAATGGAGAAACTACCTATAGGTTTAAGTATATTGTTCAAGTTAAAGCTACCGGGCCAGATAATCTTGCTGCACTAGAACTAGGGATATTTTTGTCCACTGAATCTTCAACGCATTGCTAAGAGCCAAGAGTTGAAAATCGAAGTGTGTTTCTTCAGTCTATTAGATTCTCAATGTTCGAACCGAAATTTTAAAATCCAGTACCGTGATAAAATCCCGCCCCGATATTTATACGCCAGTGTGAACGTGATATTTAAAATTACTTAATTTTCGACTCAAATCTACATTTGATTGTTCTTAGTTTAGGCTGAGACGTTACTTAGTAGTAGCAAATATTGTTTTTTTTTTCTGTGCCTTAGTCCTTACTCGGAATTGTCCTTTAGTTCTGCAGCCTACACTTAGGACTAAAAATAAAAATACAAATTTATGTGTTGGTACAGCCATTATCTGTTCGATAGTTATCTTTGGTAATCAACACCTAGCGAATGGTGTGAAGGGATTGTCCGCCAATCAGAGACCTGCATGGCGACCCTTAACGCCCGAGGCGCGAAACTCGACACCTTTTTAGAACGCATTCAAATAATATCACAAGAACATGCATTTCTTTATTTGAAATTAAACTTTGCCAACCTTAAAATAAGGTTGATGTTGGTTTGTGTGAATAGGTGTGAAAATTGACGCCTATAGCCACACTATAATCAGCGATGTTCTTGTACTTTATGTCAAGGGAATAGAGGCTATTTTCGAATGTGCGTTTATAACGTATTGTTTAAGGGATATGTCCGTTGTGTATGATATTGAACCATGTGTGGTTTGCAAAAGATTGGTTTTGGTTTGCAGCTGTAGGTGTTAAATTTAACACCTAGAGTGCTATTTGTTGATGCAACGACAGTTTCCTATTGGTCGACTCGGGATATTTGGAGCGCGATAGATAAGCCGAGGAGTTTTTGTGTAGGCCTATAAATAAATGCATGTCGTATTATACCTACATTTTGTAGGTTAGACATTTCGCAGCTACGTACATTTATGAAAAATAACCACGATAAATGATTTCTGTGTCTTGAAATATTAACACATTTACATTTTTTTATTGAAGTTTAAAAAAATAACTGAATCGCACACTTACCTACTTACTGGCCGTACCTAAGTACATACCTGCATATAAGAAAATTCGCTTTTTTATCTCTATTTAAGACAAAACGGGAAACATAAAAAAGGCAAACATTTCATGAAAATACCAAGATGCGACCTTTTTTCTGGTGTTGTTAATCAATAATTTAATTAACAAATAAAAACCTTGGAACTGCCCATAAAATCCTACTACCTAAAGCAAAAAGAAAACTTCACAGTAATTCAAAAATCGATTAAACCGATATTTATGTAAGTTATCTCACGTAATGTCAGCATTCCAAGACTGGCAACATTAAATAAAAACCTTCATCAATTTTCCCGCCAACTGTCACATTTACGCGCCAACGCACTGATACTTATTTTTAATTTTCCCACATCATGGCGGCGACAGCGGCATCAGATATCTATTTCCAGCTATCATTTTACAGTAACGTTGCTTGGCACTTGGTGTGGGATGTTACCAATACATTATATCTTCCTAAGTACGTAAGTTTTTATTATAAATCAGATTATTTCAGTCATTGATGGGTTTAATTCAAATAACCATTATTGCTCTACGCTAAAAAAATTACCTTTGCTTTTTAAAATTGAAACCAATAATAGTGCTGCTTGAATTAAAAACCCTTTTTGCATCAAGAGCTGACAAATTCTTCAGTATCTTCTTTATAAATTACAGACAGAATTTTTATGACTCTCAAGTTATTTCAACTATATGTTACTCGAAAAGTAATTAAACGAAACATCATCGCGTGCAGTCCGATTAACGAGTCAATAATCGAATATACATCATTGTGCATCCTTCGATTAATGCTCGGTATTCGATATATTCACATTGCACCTGTATTTTATGTACAAATTTATTTAACCTACGGCTGTTCAACGTGGGTGTTTGTTTCCTGTTATAAGAATGAAGAACCACAATGGATGACAGCTGTCACTGTCATTTGTTCAAAATATCCCTTTGGTCTTGCGATCTTCAACGTTCTAAGTTTGCTACAAAAGTACCTAATACTTTAACGATCTTGTTCATAAAAAGTTATCGAACATCTAAAACCTTGCGTAAGTCTGTTTGTCAAAAAGTGTTATTCATAAACGCATTTTAGCGCAAAAACGTTCTATAACCCTACTTTATAGTTATCGAAGTCAGAACCCTACTTTAAAAGTGTTTTAAGGAAAAAATTGCCGACTCTTTAAACCAGCTGATTGATTACAAAATGATATTTGACCATTTGACGTACAAATATTGTGTCACCAAATGTCAATTTTCAAGCAATCAGTTGAGTGTTTTTTTTTTTTTTTGTATTATTTTGGCTTCACACGGTTTGTGCATTTAGCCAGTGTCAAGTAATTTTTCTTTTAGATCAAGTAAATGGCCCGATATCGGGCACGAAGTTACAAAACAGTCATAGTCGTCTTTAGTCAGTCAAGTCAGAGTTATTGTAAAGCGGTAGTAACTTTACAACAACCTAATAGGAGTTTTTGGGGGGAACACGAAAAGTCCACGTTAGTCACTTATTTTCACCTTCACTACACTTGTGCACTCACACGTAACTAAATTGAATAATTCACTATCAAAATTATACAATTTAATTCGCTATTTCACTAAATTCCATGAAAATGAAAATTCGTGCGACATGTTCCAACGCGATCCCGCCAAAAACTCCAGTTGACTGTTGTAATTTCGAATTATTTGTCAAATTGAAATAACAATGACGTCACCGCATCAGAACTGTCGAAACTGTAGACAGTTAAATAATTGCCAGCACGTAATAACGTCTATGGTCACAATTATATTAGGTGTGTAGGCATAGGCAGACATTCTCGTTTGACGATTCGAGGTGTTGGTCAATTTGTTGGATGACTTCATTAAAAAAGCAACATTTTGAATTATAAACGACATATTAGTTATAGAACGTTTAAGAAACGTTTATGAATACAAAATTTTATCAAGGCTTTTATAAGCTTATCGAGCAATTTAACGAATGAATGTCTTAAACCTTCGATAAGCTATTTTTATGAACAAGACCGTAAAAGTTTATCAACAAAAATTGGCGGGTTCTTGTGAAGGTCTCAACTCAATGGTTCTGTATTTGAAATATAGGTAGAAATTGTGAAAAATTACTACCTACGTGCTTAATTCCACTATTGAATAGGTACCATGCCAATACCCCTCTCTTCGTGTTCCAATTAAGTATGATTAAAAAGTAGATGAATTTTAATTTCGAGCCACTTAGGCCGTATTCTGGTGTAACTTGCACGAGCACTGCAGTTATCGTGTTTCATTTTCAATCGTCGAACCTACCTACGTCGTGTAAAAAGTGAAGTGATGTGAAAGTGAGTTATGTTTACGGACAAAACTTATTTTCTCATGTGATTTTGTGCCATTGTAAATTTTTCTCTTCTTCCATACATTCGTCTAGAACAGGCGGTATCCACCTAGATGTGTACATGCTTATTATTTAAATAAAGAATGTGATTGTCCGTAGTGTTGTGCGTCTGTCGCATAAATAATGTAGCGCGGTCGGAACGCGCCACTCGCTGCGGTCTAGGCGCCGCGGGAGGAATAGAGTTGTGGGAGTCGCAATGATGACTATAAAAATGCTGGTAGGTAAAACTTACCTATTACTTTTAGTCAAAAATTATACAGTGTAGCAGGGAACATCGACGCATAACCTGATACCATGGCTTTAGTACCTATATGATTCTGAGGTCAATCTCTAATCGGTAATTTAAAAAGTCGGTTGTATACATTTTGACCGCGTAGGAAGGTTTGCAATTTTCTATGAAACACCAGCTTTTATTTTGATAACCAACGTAAAATGTCTATGCGATCTAAAACCAAATTATGCTGAATTCAAGGTTTCAGTTTGCGCGTCGTTGTTCCTGCCATCCTGTATCCTAAAAATGCTAAGTACCTACCTACTATTTTGAAAGGCTTTTGAAAGTACATCTCCTAAAGGGGTTAAATGGAGGATAACAGTTCTGTCATTTTTGCCCACACGACTTGTTATTTCAAACTGAGCTCAAAATAAAATTTACCCGAAAGAAGAAGATACAGAGAAAGGTCGGAAAATGGTGATCACTGTCGAGCCTCAGTCACATTAAACTTAACTTGTCATGGCGGGTTTCTTTTGTTCTAAAAATGTAAAGGGTTTTTCATAAGCTTGAGTGATGCTGATAGTACCTACATTCATTAAATGTATTAAGGCAACGACAGCTCCACGGTTCCTGTGCCGCAGCTTGGGTGGCGCCGGCCGCTATAAAATTCGGACAGCGGCGCGGAATCCCACAGATTCCAACTTAATATTAATTGTCGATCGACTAACCTCAACACTCCCCCCTCCCTAGCGCCACGAGATAATGATGCACAGAAAACCCACATCACAAAAATGCTTTGGTAGAACACACGTTTCAATTAGCAAAAACATCGATTTTTGATGATGATGGATAAATTATGTAATTTGCTGATTGGTACGGATATTATATGTATAAGACTCGGCCGAGCCATCATAAACACCTATATAATGTTCCCACTGTTAGGACACAGGCTTCGGCTCTGTGAGAGGAAGTGGGCCGTAATCCTCCACGCGGGCCCAGTGCGCGTTCGTAGTTCTAGGTTCTAGTTCTCGGTTCTAGGATATGCTGGTTTCCTCACGATGTTTTCACGGTTTGAGAGCAGCGGTGATGAAATTATTTACACAAAGTAAACTACCTGCCTGGGTTCCTGGGAACCCTCGACCTACACTACACTACACTCGTAAGTTGGGGCCGATACCGCTGGGTCGCCACTGCTCACGAGCACCTCCTGCTGAGTCGTGAATGATTTTTGTAGTAATACACGGGCATGTTTTTAAGCAATGATTGCTCGGCAACACTAATGGATAGATCTGGCAAAGCAATTAAGTGGAGCAATCTGGAGCAACAACAATAAATTGCCGATGTGTTTCGGCAATATTACTTCTGATTGCTCCATATATTTCATGAGTTGCCGAATATCCAATCGGTTTGGAAATTTTTAGTCAATTTTCTTTCTATCTCGTTTGTACGTATGACTATGTCTCGTTTTTGCGAGAGGAACCGGCTGGCGGCGGAGGCGGCGGGGGAGGCACATTGCCTAATTTTTGAAATTGCTCTATATTGCTCCATATTGTGTGGCCGTATCTCTGGCAACAGGTGGCTACATCTTGCCATTGACCTAAATTACTGGATGTAGTCGTGACGTCATAGTTAACGAGAATTGCCCAAGATGGAGCAATTTTTGTTGCTCATGTAAGCACACCTATATATGAGCAATCAACTTTCGATTGTTTTGAAAACGTCCCATCGATCAACATATCAAAAATGTATGTGCATGGAATGTTAATGTTAGTAAGGTGATAATTTTTTTATGATGGCGTCATCCCTTTTGCGTGAACCTAATGATTAAGTTTTAAATGATGATGTAGCTTAGAAGAAGTGCTAGTTATTTTATCATATAGGTAATTAGCCGATAATGTTCCAACTGCTAGGACACGTGCCTCCGCTCTGGGAGACGGAGTAGGCCGTAATCCACCACACGGGCGAGAGTCATGGGCTTTTTTATTAAAAAGGGACTTGTATAAACTGAATCTACTGCTATCTTTACTGTGACATCGCCCCCTCCCTTCCTCCCACGCCAGACATGGGAAAAACGTTAACGAATTTTGAATTCTTATTTTAAAGATATGACAGATATTTTTTTAGGCTGGCTGTAAAGATTTGTATCGTGCATTTTTAATCTGCCGATGTAGATTCTTCGAAAATATTAATAATTATGTTATCTTGTTGTTAATTAATCTAAATAGGTTCTCAAATATCAAAAGGTTCGTATTTTTGAACAGTGCAAGTTCTACTCATATTTTTTTCATATCTATACTTATTAATATTAAATTACGGTAGGTAGATATCGTAGCCCACTGGTATCGGGAACAGGGTCCAAACTATCCGGCGGCCAGGGCTCCAGGGAGAGGAACCTCCTAACAATGTGGGCCGTGTCCAGAAGTACCGATTTCTGAATCAAGGCCTTAATCCAGCTGCCCAAGGAGAGCCTGCTTAGGTATTGGTCGAGGCTCTTTGGCAGTCACGACTACTTATCGGCATAATAACTGCTCAGTCATGGAGGCACGTCTCCTAAAGTTACACAACTGCGAAAACAGAAAAATAACAGCTGACACGATTTCTTTTTCACTTATATTCTCCAATTTGAATAAACCAAAATTACCCGTAAGTACATCATTTTAAGTATGTACTTTAAAATACAGGAAAACCAGTCATTTATTTTACGATACCATTCATCGTAATTTTCACATACGCTTAAAGAACCGTTACTCTTAGGCACCACAAGTGGTCACCACTAGCAATCTTACCAATAATTTACGATGTCTTAAGTATGGAACAGAACGGTTTGTTTTTCAATGGCAACACAAAGGCCTTATATGGATGTTAATGTTATTTGATTTGAAGTTGCCTACCGTTACGATGGATAATTTTGAAGGGAACAGGGTTGCCAAGGGTCGTAACAGTAAATATCTAAGCTTACCAGAGATGTCCAACGCTTATTGCGTTGGAGCATGAACGATTATTTAAAAAAAAAAATGAAGCCCTTTGCAACTCAAAGATTGATTAAAAGTTTTTAACTTGGATTCAGGTCGAGTAATTCCAATTATCATATAGGTAGGTAAGTAGGTTACATAATCAAAGTCATAAGACCTGCAAACTGTTATATCTCTTGGCAGCTGCTGACAATACAATCGGAAAGCAAACAATTAGGTACGTAAAAGCACATCACATTAAAGAATAAAAGAATGACGCAGCAACCCTAAGTAGCAGCTCCTTAGTCCCTTGTGGCCGCAAAATTATAGTAAAATCGTATAATTATGGATGCGGCCGTAATTCCCACTGCGGTCACCGCTTCCTTCCCTATTGTTCGTTTGAAAACATACGATGCGGACAGGACGCATCGACTACTCGCATTTTAATCGATTTCATATATTTTGACAGTTGCGGTTTTTAAGCGATTTTTTCGATGAGAAACGGTTTTTTGTCTAATTCTCGGGGGTGGGAAAAGATGTTTTTATGTTTTTATTATCTATTGTTACATCCAAAAGTAAAATTAAAGCATATATACAAAAAAGGTAAATGTTAAATTACTGTCTGCCTCTTTGTCTGCTCTTTTCTCAAAGAAGGCTGAACAGCACCCTAATTGCGTTACACACTGTTCATCAGAATCTGAATCATGTTGAAAGTTATTGCTATTCCATTGCTTTGTCTGCTCAACAACGTAAATAACGCAATGAATGTTGTTGAACTGTCTAAATGAAAGCCATTTCTACTGTTAGTGTGTTATGCAATTACCCCGCAGTTTTGGTGTAAAATTTTGCTGTTTGACTATGTTGTAAGTACGTAGCGTAAATTAACAGTATTTAATCAATAGGGGGTTTCTATTATTATTTTATTTTCTCAGTAGATACTTAGCTATTGATTGACCTTCATAACTTACATTATACCAACTTACAGAAAAAAAAACGAATGACTCCAACTCACAAACTTGACGTCCAAAGCCTCATTTACACACCTTAAGTTTTCATAACTTCTAACAAACCCATCAGTGTACATTAATCACGCGTTCCATTGCGTATTCATAAAAAAAATACGCTTCCACGACAGTAACACTGGCAATAATTTAATTGACGCAGTAACTCAAATTGACAACATCCTTTAAAAAAAAAGAAATTGCTCAGCTAGTTAAGGATAATAAAAAGTCGGTGCGTACCATCAATTGCCCATAGACCATAACTAATGGAATATGTTACCGGCTTGTAATTACCCATGTTTAATGTCAAACAATTAGACGCCATTTCTGTCGGAATTTACATTTCATGTTGGCAACATTAAGTCGAATTTGAATTAAGAAAGGGCGGGATGCTTGATATTTTTAGTAGGCACAAGGAAAGAGAAAATTGTTGAAGTATTTATTTTTCTTTTTTTGTTGCTAAATGCGTTATCAAGCAAGATATCGTTATAATATCTTAATATCTCAACTTGATTAGATAGACAGATATAAAAATAATTTATTTAGTGCACACAAAATAAATAATGGAACAATAATCACTCTTTCGAATAAATTATGTTGTGGGTACCTCATAACGTAGATTTTCTTCAGCATTACTATAATATACGCATTTGTTGACAGCAAGTATTGTTATATTTTATTCCCAAAGCACCCATTGGAATATTTTTTTTTTTTTTGGGAAAATATACAGTTACACATTACATTATTATTAAAAAAATGAGCTAGAGAGTGAGTAAATGTGTAACCCACGACATTTTCCACATATTATAAAATTAATGCGATGTGAGCTTGTAAGCTCACATCGCATTAATTTGATAGGTACAACGAGATTTCATAAAGTGTTAATGATGAAATTAAACGGGCATGCAAATAAAAAGGTAAAACAAGAAATTTAAAAAAACACAGTCTAAATGTTAAATATTAGGAAGCATTATACAAAACTGTTTCCCGAATAAGGCTCTTAAATTTACCAGTTGGTAAAGCAAAGATGTCAATATTTTGGAAGTGATTGTTATATTGACCTGTGATGCGACGTAGGGGTGCTCGTGAGCCTGCATTCGTAAGACTAGATGATACGGCAAAAAGTGGTCGTGCGCGCACTACACGGCTTATGGTCGTTCTTGTTACTACGTAGCTTATCTTATTTGTAATATCCTTACAATCATATGCGCTATTACATATATAAAATAAAACATTGTCTCCAATAGTGTTTATTATGAGATGGTGGTTGGTAGAGTACCTACAAAGCTGCAAAGCTTCTCTATTGTACTTGTATATCGGACTGTCATGTCGTACGAAACGCCACGTCTGACCGTGTATTCGCTTTGAAAACTGGAAACGAATTGCGAGTAACTGATTCTTATATAGGTAAGATCTAAAGTGTAGCCTTTGGTTCAAGAAGACTGTCCATCATTTGACTTAACTAGACTGAGTCGATCATTAAGGTGAATCTAGTCCACATTTTTCCCATACAAACTTCGGGAGTGTATTACTCCACTGTTCGACAATGTACATCAAAAATTAAACATGGTATGGTTTTGTCTCATTATTAATATTGTCTGCACGGAAACAGAATCCTAAAATAAAAGTCATTAAAAAGTTAGGAGTTAACAAAGATTCGTTTTTATTGCTAATTTAACCTAACTTTGGGCGTGTTTAAGTAATAAAAGAAGTGTAAAATCTGAAAAACCAATTCGGTATCGACAAAGTTCAAATATCGAAGAGTTCAATAAACTTTATTGGTGTGATATATGCAGTCATTTTCTCATAAAACCCGATCTTTCGAACGAATTTTCTTAATTTTGTACGCGTCCTTTTTACTATAAATGATCTTGCATCTCACTCAAAAACGTTGTGCATGTAGTCTAGCGTCTAACTGCTCATCACTGATACTACCTCTGTCGTACACGAATCCTGATGAAACAGCGTGCTTTTTAGCCAGGCCCACCGGTGAGATCGAGCCCGCGACTAGATTCCGCTTAAGGCATACTTAATTGATAAGATAAGTAGTGGTAGATAGGTAAAATCCGCGCGCGATGAAAATGGGATGGAACCTTGTCAAAGTACCTAAATCGAAAATTACAGAATATATAATTACACAATAATATATAAATCTCGCACTTAAAAGAAAACTCGAGCAGAAATTCACGGCGTGGATTTCTGCTCGAATTTTATTTTAAATATTGTGTAATTATTTAACATCATTCATCGATGTCTGTCATTTTCGATTTACTTTGACATGGTTCCATCACATTCTCATCGCGCGCAGATTATATTTTACGTACTTAAATTGAGTAGGAGGGAGATTAACTACGAATTTAAATAATTGTCCGTTTCTTCTAATCACAACTGTCATATGCGTTGACAGTTGTCTATGAATGAAAAGGGGGTTTTGACAATATCACGCTTGACATGATTTTAATGACTTTCCCTCATACCTTAGATATCCTGACATCTATTGTTAACTGCTCAATTTCTACGTCGACCTTTCCTGACCTTTGGAAAATTGCTGTTGTACGTCCTATACCTAAAGTTGTGAACCCTAGTACTATAAAGGACTTACGGCCTATAAGCATTTTACCCTACTTGTCAAAAGTGCTTGAAAAGGTAGTAAACGCTCAATTATCCACATACCTTGAGCGAAATAACATCCTGCCGGAGGCGCAATCAGGTTTTAGGAAGGGGTGTAGCACTGTAACGGCCCTGTTAGATGTTACGGACAATATTTTGTCGGCTCAGGATGATGGATGTTGTACGCTGTTAGTTCTACTGGATTTTTCTAGGGTCAAATGCCCTAGAAAAATCCAGTAGCTGCTATAAATTTGTCTCTCCTGCTATCTAAGATGACGCATTATGGTTTTGATGCACCCTCGGTTGCATGGTTTAAGAGTTACCTTAGCAATCGAAAACAGCTGGTTGAAATACAAGATGCTAATGGATCCAGTATTCTATCAAATATGACTCCAGTGGTAAGGGGTGTTCCACAGGGATCTGTACTGGGTCCCCCTTTATTCATTTTGTATACTGCTGATATTGTAAATGTTATCAAAAATACTAAGTATCATATTTACGCTGACGACATTCAATTATACCTTTCTTTTAAACCTGAACACTATGAAGCCACAGTCAAATTATTAAATGAGGACCTGGACAGGATCGTTGACTGGTCGAAACAAATCTCCCTATTACTCAACCCGACCAAAACTAAATTTATGCTTTTCGGGTCTAAGGGTCAACTGGATAAAATAAATTCAAATCTTACCAGCGTGATCGTAATGGGCCAATGTATAGATCGAGTTTATGAGGCGAGGAATCTGGGTTTGATAATGGATCAGGATTTACGTTTTGAGGCTCACACTGCAAATTGTGTAAAAAACTGCTTCTACCGTCTTAAAGTGCTGTATAAGATGCGTCCGTATTTAAGCGAAGATCTGCGTGCACAGCTAGTTGAAAGTTTGGTTCTATCTAAGTTAAATTATGCCGATACTGTGGTAGGACCTCGACTTCTAGCACGTACCGTACGACTAATTCAAAGGGTTCAGAATGCTTGCGCGCGATTTTGCTTTAATGTACCACCAAGGAGCCACATTACACCATTTCTAAACAAAAATAATATTTTAAAAATGAAATCCCGTCGGAAGTTACACTTAGCCTGTCTTCTTTTCGGCGTTATCAAGTGTAAATGTCCATCATACCTGTACTCGAAGCTTGTGTGGGTAAATAGTCACCGGCAGCGAAAAGCTAGGCGTTGTGCTCAGCAGCTGGCTACCCCGCATCACCGTACTGCAGCCTTCCGAGGAAGCTTTCGTTACGCGGCATCCAAATGTTGGAACAACATTCCCCCACCCATTAGGGACCTAAAAAACATTAGTACATTTAAGGCTAAACTTAAGAAATTCTTTTTAAATTCACAAATTGAATTTAATGACATTAATATTGATAAATCTTTTATTTAATCCAATAGCTATTTATAAGTACATAATTATAATTAATCTAATAGTTTATGTTCAATCAATTACAAATTTAAGTATGTCTCCTTTATTTTGAATGATCTCATATTATAGAAACTAACCTTATTTTAGGCTGGATGTGATGCGGTGTCTCCAAAAACCACAAGGTTTCGATCTTACCTTCTCTTTTCCGTTACAATATAAACTTTGACTGGAGGTGGGTCGGTCTTACGCCTTAGAAATATTAATTCACTGGCACATAGAAATATTTTATGGAAAGCACATTTCCCTCGCTGGCTTTTCTTTTTTTTGCGGCTTCTCGATGATGTGTCACTGCGTCAAGTGACAGGCGCTATTTTTTTTTATTGTAGATTCGTGGGTATTTAAAAAAAAAAAATCTCTGTACTAAGTAGCACACAAAAATCTTTTACATTATTTATTTACGTATTTTTAAATATTTTTTGTTACTATCTTCAAGTATGTATCTTTTTTATTTGCCTACGTCCGTGTGTCACTGCAGGGTGCCAACTGAAAACCAGCGCTGGGTGTCTGACGCCCAGCAAATGCTGAGATGGCAACCCTTTCGGTATGGGCACGCTCAGCACTTTTTACTGCAATTTTATTGTCATGTTTATTGTTCTTTTTTATGTGTTTGTTGCTGTTGAGTTGTGTCTGTGTCGAATAAATGCTTTCTATTCTATTCTATTCTATTCTTAAAAATTGACGTAAGATGTCACTTTGCTTAACAATGAATTTCCCTGCCTGTACCCGACCTTACAAGCTTTCGTTTTTGTTAGAAACCCAACTTTTCTCTCAGCTAACAATCTCATTCTTCTTTTTTGTTAGAAAACCACACAAGTTTTTTTTTTAAACGTCATGTTCCTAAGACATTCGATATATCGACGCCGCCCCGACCGAATGTGTAACGCAACACTGCTGACAAACCGAAGCCGAATATATACATGTAATCCTCTGCTTATGTTAAGTACTTGTGTTTTAACACGCTTTTTTCATATCGGAGAGAGAAGGATGAAGTTTTCAATAAGCATTGATTTTTAGTGGGATACCAAATGGTGTTTATTTATTTATTTACAACAAACATAAAAACCAACTGTGTTTATACCTATATCACATAATTATATCAATATGCACAACATTCTTATTAAAAGGTGATTGACTATTCGATTACATTTTTAAATCATTAAAACATTAGAAATGAGACTAAATCATTTATAATATCTATACATTTCGTCACATTGCACTAAAACAATACAAACATAAAATTAATTAATGTTTAGGCTAAGAGAGACGAAATTGGCCTCCTAGAGGTTTAGGTATGTTTAGGTCCGGTCTATTCCGAAAAATCTCAAGGTGAATAAGAAGTAGGTAATGAAGTAAGCTGTCATTCCACTTGATGCTGAGGTTTGACATTATTGACAGCTTACTTCAAGTTCACTTCACCTATCTTCAACAGTGAGATTTTTACAGTTACATCGGCTGCTTTAGAAACACAAGGTTACAGGTAATAGAATTCTAGCTTTTGCTAGCTGCTTCGCCCGCGTGTAGGGCGGAAATTATCCCACTGGAAGGTACTACCGGGATTAAACGTATCCTTTATGCTAATCCAGGTTATAAACTATGTGTGCCAAATTTTTGCCAAGTCCGTTCGATCCTTTATGCGTGATTGTGTAACAAACATCCAAACATCTAAATATCCCAAACATCTGACAGCACAGTTCAGATCAACAAACAAACAAACAGCTCAGTTCGGCCGCCTACGCCGTTAGGAAAGTAAGACAATAACTCTGACGTTGATACTGCTTGGTTAGTCTATTTTAGTTATTTTCATAGCGTTACTATCCGTCCTACGGCATTCTGCTGTTAGGCAAAGCCGCTGACATTCAAAATATTTTTGTTCTTCAAAAACCAGTTGTTCGTGCAATTTACCAACTAGGTGCTAGAGATTCTCTGAGATAATTTTTTAAAGATATTGGTATTCTCATGGTGGCATCGCAATTCATCTTCGCTAACATCTTATATATATACTTATACACTAAAAACAGTGATATTCATAATGTTAATACTAGAAACAAGGACTAACTACGTGCTCCCCCCTTTCACCGGCTTCATAAAGTTCATAACTCATTTGTTGGGATTGGTATAACATTTTTTATCAAGCTTCTCTCTTCTTTGCTAGATTTACATTTTAATGCGTTTAAAGCGAAAGTAAAATCAAATCTTTGTTCTAAGGCATACTATTCTATCAACGACTACTTAAACGATAAGAATTGTTGGTCGCTGTGATTAAGTCAAGACAACGTTTGTGTTCTTTCACCAGAATTAGCTTAACCACTAACAGGTCATATGAGTTACTTCACATCATTGTTTATTTTATTTGACTGTATAAACCATACTTTTTTTTTATTAATTTATATGTAATATTAGTAGGATAATAATATAATATAGTAGGATTAGTAGGATAGACATTTTTTTACGTTGGGTTGTTTATTGAACTGCAATTCAGCCTATTACAGTAAATCCAAGAAAATGCACACGCAATACGTAACAGGCACAATGACTATTCGAACGCTTTTGTCATTTCGAAAAAAAAAAACAGACAATACACTCGTATTGAGTGACGACAGATGTTAAATTCGATTTTCGAAATCTGTGTTGCCAGCGGAAAAAAATGGTAATAATAGGGTGGAAAAGAAGCATGTTTAAATCGTTATTAATTTGATATTTACCGACGTATGTCGTTGACAAGCCACAATGATACGTTAGTTTATGTAAATAAGGATGATTTGTGGGTTAGTAATGTCACTTATTATCGGTTCGTCGAAAGTAGAGTTCTGTTGTTATGTCTCTTTAAAATAAAATTTCGTAATCTATTTACGATTAAGTAGGTATGTGGTTTATTTTAAACATATGGTCCTTACCTTCTTAATCTCAAGTTCATACAGTTACTCAATTCATACGTATCTAAACGTAAGTTTAAAAAATGACCTGGGTAAGATAGCACTTAGTAACTTAACTATCAAGTAGTAGGTAGCATAGAAAGACTTACAAAATGATGTTACCTTTTTTTAATAAGGTTTGTCAAAAGGATAACTTGCCTCGTACAACGTGATCTATCTAGACTCTAGATATACTTACCTACCTTCTCAATCTGTCATTGATTGTCCACATAGGTCCTGTTTTTGTCCAGTTTTGTTAATATGCGCGTTAAAATCTAAGCGTATAGAACTTATAAATTTTGGATTGGGCAACTGGCTTCATCTTTCTGATTGGAAATATTTACCTACTTATAAAACATATTTTAACAAAACTGGTTAAAAGCGGATGTGGAATCTATGTAGTTGCCCATACCAAAGCGTAGAACATTTACCCTTTGGAATGGGCAACTAGCTTTACATATCTACAGAGAAGATCAGGCAAGAACATCCGTGGACACTCCTCCAAATCGATATTTACAAAATGAAGATATCAGAGATATAAGACTGTAAAATGAAAGTAGGTAAGTATGCCATTTTAGAGTTCCTGGAACCTGATCCTTCTATGGAAATCACCAAACATAATCAAACGCTTCAAATAAACTCCAGATATTTTGCTTCACACAAATAATTTTCAAACGCCTATCTGTTTCAATGGCGGTTGGCGCGTTTCCGCTGGGTTGCCACAGTGAAGTGTCAAATTACCCCTAATTATCCACCATCGAGGGACCGGAACGCCGGCTGCCATCGACAATTGAATATTTTTTTTAGAATTACGCTTAAATATAGTGTGTAATGGAATCTGATGAATGCCTTGTTTTTTTTTTATGTCTATTAAGTTTCACGGTAAACCTATTTGCATATTTTTTGTGTTTATTATTTACTTTTTGGTGCTTTTCTTGTAGATTTCCCTCGTTTAGTATTACACGGTTTAAGATTGATTATTTGAGTTAAATTAAAGATAGGTAAGTGCTAGGTTAACATGTACCTACCTATTCTTTAGGATTCATGTCCCATTAACTATAAGTAGGTAGGTACCTACTCATATAATGTGACGGAGATAAGGAACTGGAATATAATAATAATAATCGTTTATTTATAAAAGAGGCACATTTACAACTAACTATTAGGCGCAGCCTGCCTCAAAAAGATGAATAGGTACATCGACAAGAATTCATTTGATTGTCTACAATTTGTGTTTCATCATACAGGGTTATTTTAGCTGGCTAGTTAAACACCACATGGGTATCCATATTTAAACTTGATTTATATCTAAGTAATAAAACAAAAAAATCATTAAATGCTTAAATACAGACCTGTTTCTGTATTTAATGTGTTCGATATTTATCTACTAGGTAGGTACCTACATACTTAAGCTTTTTTTTGCAAGCACAAACAGTAGATATTATTTAAAGGGCCTTTTTTAATACTTAAATTGGAGAAACTTCACAGACGTAAGTAGTGGATATCGGCAAAAAAAGCAAAGGAAAATATCCTAAGAGTAGGAATCGGATCAGTCACCTAATCATAATTTTAAGTAATACCACAGGTACCTGTGGTATTACAGTATCTACCTAACATTTTTCTTTTAACGTAGGTACCTACCTAAACAGGTAGGTATCTACCTACCCAATCATAATTTTCTGTAGGTACCTAACAACAACTAATCACGGGTCAATGCCCTCGTGTCGACCCTATTTCCTTCATTTGGAATTGTAAATTTTAAAGGATTTTTCTGTTTTATTGCTTTTATCACTGGTGTCTCAATTATAATTAAAAACACTATGTTTAAAGTGACTCCAACCCACATGACAAGACCTCCCTATTTCAAAAATCAATAAAAACCAAATAAAAAAATGGCACATGAAAATTTATTCAGCCATCAAACGTAGATATAAAATAAATAATCCACGTTATTAACGATAACAATACACTGTGCAGGCGCACCGCACAGTGATCTATAGATCATTTTAGCTCGATCCCTATTAGCTTGGATCGAAAACGCCCCGCCTACGTGGAAGCCCACTGACCATTAATTGGGTACAAAAATCGATGTAGGAACGCCCATAATACGGCCGTCTCTCTCCTTCGTTCGAAAGAACGTATGTCCATCTCTGTTTGGCGGGTGTCGTCAAGCGCTCGGCTTGTTCGTTTTCGTCGCAAGCGCAGTTCAGACGTCACAATGCCGGCTTCTACAGAAAAATAGTATGATTGTATTCTTTTATTTTTACATACGACGCCGCCCGTCGCCGCGTGCAATATTTGTGTAGAATAGAACGTGTTTTTTTTTTCTTTCAAAACGTCTAATTTGAAAGTAAGTTGGCATCTTGGGACGCGCCGAGAAATCTTTTTAGGAATGAAACTTGAGTTTTTTGTTTTATGTCCTGATGAAGTTGACAGTGTTGTGGAATTTTGATCGGAAAGATTCGGAAATGTGCAAAAAATTGCTTGAGATACATAAACTTATGTATTGGTCGAATGTTGCCAGAGGAGGCGGCGACCTTTGATATAATTAGTCTGTAAGAAGCTGAAGTGAAATGGATACGTTATTGTATTAATTTTTATGTGCGTTCCTTAGATATACATCAGTTTTAAGAGCTACATTTCAGGGTATCTTTAACACCGAATTAAAATACGGTAGGTACCTATCAGATGTTTAGTACCTGCCTACCTACCTATATTTTTACTTTATTACCAATTATTATTGACAGTTTAAATACCATAGATTATAAATAATACTTTTAGTTCAATAAAAAATTTTGTTCATTCAATTTATCATTGTCCAATTTCAAAAGTTCGCGCCACTTTCCGCTAGATGGCGCTGCTTGCTACTTGCAAACGATACATAATTAGTTGGTGTAAAGTAAACTCAAATACTCAATACACTTATTAATTTATTCCTCACATTGTATACAAACGTGTTTCGTAAAAACTAGTCTTTACTAAAGGGGTGTTCAGAGAAATTTATAGTATTAATTAGGGGCCATAATTATTAAATTAAAGACGTAGAACCGGCGTGTATTTCAAGTTACCTTATTTTTTTGCTCAAATCGTGGCGTATTATGGACTGATAATTAAGAAGGCATTGGTTTAAAACAATCCTTTATATAGGTATCTCTTCAGACACCTAAAGATAACGACATGAACAGGCTCCCAAAGACTAAGGTAAGTAAGTATTCACTGTGAGATCCTCTGGTGGATCTCAGGGGCTCATATACCGGGATCTAATAATGAAATAGATACGTTTGTTGAGGGATAAACGATAATTAGGTATTCTTATTTTAATTTTCTTCCTTTTGGTTTGTCAGCTCGATCTACGCCTAGTCTAACGGGGTGAATCGGGACGAAATTTTAAAAGGGATTTTAACAATGAAATAATATAGTTTGTTGCTAAAAAGGGCTTTAAACTGTAGGTGTGGTGTGGTGTGGTGTGGTTGTGTGTGTGTGGTAGGTAATTAACGATACCTAAAGTGCCATTTTTGGCCAAAAACTATAATAGGTACGTTAAAATCAATTTTAAAGTTTCGACCTGATTCACAACGGCATCCCCATTCACCCCGTTTGTATGTAGGTGGGTAAGTACAATTTTTCTGCTATTCTATCTCTAAATTAGTTTGTCTGTTCGAATGTCATTAAAGTTATTTATCGCCAGCCTGCACAGCGTACCTTTACAGTACAGTCAGCTTTAAAAATATCGGGACGAACAGTCTGTTCAAAATGATCTCAACGACTGAGATTAATGGGACCATTTCGGAATAAACCCCTTTCGAACAAAAAAATATTTTTTGCAAATCCGTCTAGGCATGTATGACGGAGTTATGCCCGAACATATCTACATAAAAAATATAAATGTATGTACATATATAAACATGTCGAATTGATAACCTCCTCCTTTTTGAAGTCGGTTAAAAATTATCGAGCTCGCTTCGTGCAGCTAAAGATGCAACCCCGGAAAGTAAACCTGCCGGCGCCCATGCCCACTCTGCTTTCCAAAACTATCCTAAAATATTGTCAATTTTTTCCAAGGTTCTTCAAAATTACCTACCTATCTCTCCGTTAATAACCCAGGATACAACCAGTTTCTGTCACCATCCGTTGTAAATAGGCACACAGAAATACACCAGAAAAGTAAGTCATTATAATTTTGTTACTTTTTCATTCCAAGATCGATTATCTACCACTAGACCTCATAAATTAATTATTGCCATCGTAAATAAAACCCAATATAGAGAAGTAAGAAGTTTCTTGTGTTCGAAAATAAAGCTAATTAAGATAAATTAAACGATAAGCTAATTAATAAACGAATTGAATTATGGTTAATTTGATATACCTAGGTATCGACCCACCTTCTCTAGGCCACATAATTAAATAACAACAAACAATCGTAGACTCGCTCCTTATTGTTTACTAGCTGTGCCCGCGGCTTCTCCCGCGTTGATGACCGAAATTATCCCACGGGAACGTGCTACCAGACCAAAAAGCCGATTTGTTACTCCTTATAACCCCGCTATCTGTCAAAGAAAGTCCCATCAAAATCAGTCCAGCCGTTTCGGAGATTAGCCGGAACAAACAGACAGAAATTTTAAAAATTGTATTTCTTTTTGTTATAATTATGTACCGCATACACTTTGATATGCATTGAGAAAAATGCTGTCATTTTGACATTACAAACAGTTACCTCAATTTTATTTATATGTACCTACTTAAAGATATAGATTCGTACTCTGTAGTCTTTCATTATCCCTTCCATAGATCCCTTCATTCCTTCATATATACTTACATAAAATATATATACTATTACTTAACTATACTATACTTATATATGTAATATATAATATCTAATATATAAAATTTCCATGTCACAATGTTAGTTACCGTACTCCTCCGAAACGGCTTTACCGATTTTTACCAAATTTTATATGCGTTTTAAGTAGGTCTGAGAATCGGCTACTGTCTATTTTTACCCCTAAGTGATAAGAGTTGTTCACCCTAAATAATTTATAAGGCAAAACAACGTTTGCCGGGTCAGCTAGTAATATTATAAAGCTGAAGAGTTTCTTTGTTTGTTTGCTTGAACGCGCTAATCTCAGGAACTGCGAGTTCGAATCGGAATATTCTTTTAGTATTGGATAGCCCATTTATCGAGGAAGGCTATAGGCAGGATATATAACATCACGCTAAGACCCTTAGGAGCCGAGCAAAGAGAAAAATGTCACGAATACGAAGTACTCGCGAGCGTCAGGCGAGGCGAGCGACGCGACGGGGTGGGTCGGAGAGCAAGAAATTTGACGCGAACGAAATCGCGGGCAGAAGCTAGTCATAAATAATGAACTTATGATTTTCTCTTTCCAAGTCCTTCAAAAAATTCTATGGTGTAATAACACAAGAAACAAGTCCGTGATGAAAAGATTAGCCCAGTCAGCAAACTATAATCAAATCAAAATCAAAATGTTTATTTCAATAACTTAAAAATACTGTTACATTAAGAAGATCTATCTATCTTACTTGCCTTCGCCTGCGGTTTTGATTGCGTGTCGGAAAATATCTCACGAAGCACTATTGGGATGAAAAGTATCATGGAGCCAAATTTCATCCAAATCTTTTCAGCCGATAATGCATGAACCTAGGTAACAGAGAGTAACGGATTCTCGAATTTAAAATTCACCTTTTAAACGATCCTCTTGGTCACATCTAAGGTGGTCGCAGTTACTTGGATATTTAGTATTTATATCATTTTAATTACCTATTAACCTCTGTAACGAAAAGAGGTTTGATTAAATCCATGCCTTAAATTGAACCCTCACTCATCAAAATAACATTCCAAAAACAAAAACGTTCGTTCATTTCGAAATCCGAATCAATCATTCCACAACCGACACACACCAGCATAGACTGTAAAACTCTTAACGACTCAAAAGAGACTGTCTAATAACGGCATAGAGCCATAGACTACACAAAAGTGCCCCCGTTTGCCTTAGAAAGATCTGTGGCACGCACCGGTGATCCTGTGAGGCTAAGGGCCTCTTGAGCCCTCTGGGAGGTCTTAAAGAACCCTGTAGGGCTCCGCATGTGCGTGTAGGTACCTATATTATGATGTGTGATTCTACTTTTGAAGACGTTAGCAGTTTTATGTAAGGTAACTATGTAATATGTGCTTGGAGTAAATGCTTGGTAGCGCCTCGAACTTGACTAGTGAATATATTTATTTAAATTGTATCCACCGAAGGAAGCTTAGCCATAACTGTAATCAATAATTATCAAGCTCATTGCGTTGGCATTATATTACTTAACGCTTTCAAATTCTATTAAAAAAACATTTTTTTTTTCTCTCCATTATACAGCCTGCTGAGATGTGCTGCAGGCTTAGCATGACACTTTCTATTTCTACGAAGAATAGACATTACTTTTTCAATACAAAGTGACATTTCGTTTCTTCATTTTTGACATCGCACCGTAGATATCCTTCTACAATCTATCATTTTGTCTTTCGTTTCTAACGATATTTGTCTAGGTCCTTATGAATGTAAACTATTTAATAAGAATACTTCTTGACAAACTGTCAAAATCACTTTGACAACAAACTTTCTACTCGACGCCCACAAAGTATAAAACGATTATCTACAAAATCATGATTCGTTTAGAATGCATAACTGTGATAATTAATAGAAAAACATAGCTATCTTCTCCTATTGTACATCATTCAGTTAATAGTCATGTCTATTCTTCCGTCGACAAACCGGTGCTCGTGCTAAGCCTGCTGTTTAAAAGTGTACGAAATCACCCTAATACAGTTTATAGACTCGTATTATCCATTTGTACATCTACATAGAAGTCTTTGATTGTAATATACCATGCTTCATCATCATTCATCATAGCGTAATGCACGCATGCATGCAAAATCAGCCTATAACGTTCTCAGAGGCCTCCTCTCGGCGATCGGGAGTGGGCCGTAATCCCAGTTCGGGTTGGTAGATGTCACATGTCTTCAAAGTTCTAAAACATGCTGGTTTCCTCACGATGTTTTCCTTCACCGTTTTGAGAGCAGCAGTCATGAAATAATTTACACAAATTGAACCTACGACGTACGACTCGTAAGTCACGATCGTTACCACTGGGCCACCAGTGCTCTTCATAATTATCTTGCACCCAATGTAGGTATTTGGAGTCAGCGCATCGTCTTTATTCTCCACCCTTCTCTATTAGTCTTCATCTCGGCATTCACTCCCTTTCTAACCATTCCATCCTTCACATAGCCCATACATAGTTTCTTTAGTCTTCTGCTACTCACTATAGCCACGACATTTACTTACCTACCTCACAGTGGCGAGGGGTGGAATTATGGCCAGGGCTAAGCTGGTCAAAAAAAAAACACCCATCGCTTGATTCAAGCTTAAAGTTTCTTCGGAAGATGCGGCCCCCACTTTCATTGATATTAGAAAATTTTGTACGAGACGTTTGTTTTTTTCTGTGCGCAGGCATCTTTTCAGTACTAGTTATTTATTTATTTAGCCCGTTAAACGGGGTGAGATTAATCTTTAAGACTATTGTTTGATTCGTTTGGCTATAGGATGTCTCTCAACTCAGTGTGCCTTTTGGCAAAGGCCTCCTCCAGTAGTTTACATTGGTTCCTGTCTTGAGCAACTCTCCTCCATTTGGGTCCCGCAGTAAGTTTCAGCTCATCTTCCCAGCGCATTTGTTGTCGTCCTCGACATCTCTTGCCATCTCTTGGATACCAATTCGTTGTAATTTGGCAGTACCACTTAGAAACACTTAAAAAATAATTCCACTTTGAAATAATGAACGGTGGATCAATGAGAAGTGGGATTTCTTAAAGGTAAGCCGATGGGCATCGGCTTGTATTAACTCGTCGCCACTGCTACCTCATTCCTCCGCACCACAAGCCAATCTTACCTAATTTAAATACAGTATTTTTATCCATTTGCATTCAAACAATTGGCCCTGAGTGCAAATCTAGTTACAGACTCAAACGAAATAATGATACAGAATTAATATCATACGATTTTTAAAGCTTTCTCAAAGCGAGGCGAACCCACTATTTAACAGTGAACACCACAAGAGCCGCTTCATAAAAAACAAGAGTTATTTCATCAATAAAACCGAATTCAGTACCAAAACGGGCTAACACCAAATTTAAACCAAATTACCAACTTTACACTACTTCCACAAGCGAAATTAACCTTTATGTCAAAGACATAGAAGTTACAGCGAATGTAGAGATAAGTTTGTAAATTATCGGCCACCCACGCAGTGCGAAAATGTACTATAATAAAAATCATTCGCTTTAATTTAAATGTCTATGCAAATGGGATGAAAGAAACCGTAGGTGTGCATCGAGATTACTATATATTTATAGGGCAAAAGATTAATTTATTGGTCTTTAATTAATTAGGTATTTAGGTAGGTAGTTAAGTTAGGTACACTGACTTACGATGCAGTCTTGCCAGAGCGCTACCTATAATAGGTACCTGTTTTTAGGGTTACACACCTCGAAAGGAAAAACAGAGCCCTTAAAGGATCACTTCGTTGTCCGTGCGTCTAGCTGTATGTCAAGAGCCTTTTTCTCAAGAACGCGTGCAGGTGTCAAGTTTATACTAATCAAATACATAGGCGTAAATGGCCGTTTATTTTATTGCATTGATTTAACAGATTAATTTTTTTAGAAGCTACACGGGGATCGTATGAGCTTTAAAAAAATTAAGTTTCTAAATCAACGCAATACGAAACTACGACCATTTACTTATTTATACCTACGACAAATTTTGATACTTGCAAATAAATCCATACCTATAAGGTACTTCCCGCTGACCTACAATCATGAAGCTTAGCAAGAAGCAAGATGTCAGATAACAAGTAAAGGAAAAAGTTCAAAAATCGTTAATTTGTAGTTTTAAAACATTAGTACCTATAGGTTTTTTTGTTGCGATTACAAACTTGCATATGCGGTTGGAGAATTAACCGTAACATATATCGATCGATGTATTGAACATTATTTCTACCATAAAGCTAGGTTTGTTCTTGGGATTAATTCATACCAACTACGGAACCCTTCATTGTGCGTAGTGCACTTGGCTGTTTTTTTTTTTTCATTATTAGTCGAGTTAACTAATATTTTTGTTTGCACGAATTTATGAGACAAATAAACCTACTTATTCGTTTTCTTTCTTTTCTTTTTCTCACCTTTATTACCTACCTAGGTAGATCTTTAGTCCAGTCAACCTATTTTTTTTGGGTGATTTATTTATAGTACTTACTTACTTGATCTCTGACATAAGTTTTAGATTACCTATGCCATTTAAACCGCCTCTTTAAAAAATGCACAATGAAATAGGTATGTAGTTGCTGATATCAACATAAATAAGTAACGCTTTCTCCATAAAAGGCAATTTACTCAAAAAACATGATGTTATGTATGATTTGGATCAATATTCTTGTACTATGATGACCAAAATACTTAATCCTGTAATATTCCTACCGTTGGGAATCAGGTCGCCTCTCTGTGAGAGGGAATTGACGATTAAGCAATGCGGGCCCAGTGCTGGTTGGTAGATGTCACATGTCTTTGAATTTTTGGTTCTACGACATGTCGGTTTCGTCACGATGTTTTCCTTCACCGTTTGGAGAGCAGGGACTATGAAATGATTTGCACAACGTCTGAGTTCGAACATACGAACTAAAATTCGTAGATCGCGGCCATTACCACTAGGCCACCGCTGTTCTCACTATTAGAAGACTGCAGTGCTAAACTGAAAATTTCACTTTAATAATTAATTAATAATTTATTTAAAACAAATGTGGGTACAACTTATCTATCATAAACAAAAACACAATGTACATAGATTCAGGTAGTAAAAAGATAGAGTAAACGACGATGTCTGTACTAGTATTAACTGTGTGACAGACACCGGCGCCTTCCTCCTACAACCTTAAGTAACAAGCTTAACCGAGACATGATGTTTTCATATACCCAGTAATATTGCAATGATACTTATATTTCTGGTGCAAATTAATTTACACTCATTTAAGTTTAGATACCTATTAGAATACAAATTTAATTTAATTGAATATAATTTAGATTGAAAATTATTTATTTATTTTAATTTTTAGGCATGCAAGGAAATGTGTGTATCTGTGTACTTTAAATTTTTAGGCATGCAAGGAAATGTGTGTGTCTGTGTACTTTAAATTTTTAGGCATGCAAGGAAATGTGTGTGTCTGTGTACTTTAAATTTTTAGGCATGCAAGGAAATGTGTGTGTCTGTGTACTTTAAATTTTTAGGCATGCAAGGAAATGTGTGTGTCTGTGTAGGTACTTTAAATCTCACTCAAGATGATATACATATACCTACGGCCCCTACGTACAATCCCCTGAGTGGTAGATACGTGATTTGCATGTTTTGTTTTCAGGACCTTCAGGCCAGCCTATACCTACTATGATTTGTTTAACAAAAATAAGTCTAAGATGGCAAAATGCACTTTAAATGACATTACATTAACGAGAACATGATATACACGTGTTTGAAACTTTGAAACGCTCTCCTGTAAAATTTGTCATTTCGCACACCTAGATCTAAAGGGAGCCAAGTCAAAAATTGGGAATTTTGACGTATGCTTACCACTGAATTCCTTAACTCCTCACTACCTATGGACCAATAAAACAGATTTAAAAATATTTTTCTAGTAGAACTTGCATAGCAAATATGTATACAGATAACTTATCCTGTGCACAGGAACACGGTAAACAGTTTTTGAGATTTTCTGAAAAAAGAGCTTTTTTGAGTTAACTCTGTTTAGATCTAGATGTGCGATTTGTAGGTGGGAATTTTTTTTTTTTTTTTTTTTTGATTTTGGCTTCACACGGTTTGTGCATTTAGCCAGTGTCAAGTAATTTTTCTTTTAGATCAAGTAAATGGCCCGATATCGGGCACGAAGTTACAAAACAGTCATAGTCATCTTTAGTCAGTCAAGTCAAATCAAAGTTATTGTAAAGCGGTGGTAACTTTACATCAACCTAATAGGAGTTTTTGGGGGGAACACGAAAAGTCCACGTTAGTCACTTATTTTCAACTTCACTACACTTGTGCACTCACACGTAACTAAATTGAATAATTCACTATCAAAATTATACAATTTAATTCGCTATTTCACTAAATTCCATGAAAATGAAAATTCGTGCGACATGTTCCAGCGCGATCCCGCCAAAAGAAAACTAGTTGGGAATTGTACGTAGGGATCGTCGATATTTTTTTTTTTTTTTGTTTTGGCTTCGCACGGTTTGTGCATTTAGCCAGTGTCAAGTAATTCTTCTTTTTTATCAAGTAAATGGCCCGATATCGGGCACGAAGTTACAAAACAGTCATAGTCGTCTTTAGTCAGTCAAGTCAAAGTTATTGTAAAGCAGTAGTAACTTTACAACAACCTATTAGGAGTTTTTGGGGGGAACACGAAAAGTCCACGTTAGTCACTTATTTTCACCTTCACTACATTTGTGCACTCACACGTAATTAAATTGCATAATTCACTACCAAAATTATACAGTTTTATTCGCTATTTCACTAAATTTCATAAAAATAAAAAGTCGTGCGACATGTTCCAACGCGATCCCGCCAAAAACTCCCGTCGATACTTAATTCGAATGTGAATTCATTTGTTTTAATCTTTATGGCAGATTCACGACGAGACACCGTTTGAATTTCGAAGTGACGTGACGTCTAGAAAATGACGCTACTGAACTGACTGCCTCTTTAGTCTGGAGGTCGCAAGCGCTACTGTTGAGCATGACATCTTGGATTCGATTTCCAGGTTGACCAAAGTGTCATTAGGAATTTCTCCATAGCAGTCCGGGGTTTGGATTTGTGCTCGTTTGATGGCAATAGGTTCGCCCCCAATTACATGGGGCTTGGCGAAATCTTAGGTACACCATTGCGCAACCGTTCGGAGAAACAAGGCGTGATGTTATGTGATGATATGTAACGCTACTGAACACTCAATATAAATATCTCCGTGGCATATCCGTCAGTTTTCAAGATTAGAAAAGACAATAAAAATCTACCACACTAACATACCATCACGCCACTAGATAAGATCATTATGCCAATAATTATTATTGCTACAGTAATTAAGTTGCTTCATGGTGACTGCTCTGGAGTTACGAGCTGCGAATAATCGATATGGCTGCACCCCACTAATGGCTCGAGCATTCCATGGTGTTGGCTCGAAGTCAGTGGGTAGGTCGGTTTTAATATACGCTGTAACTATGCTGTTTATATTACGGGTGGTCAAGAGGAATAGCTCGCTAGATAGGCGTTGAGCTGTTGAGGTCGTGAATGCATCCTTTTATTAATATAGACACGTGACACGTATCTTGTACCTAATTTAATTATGTAAAGTACACAGCTAACTTCACTCGAATAACCGCACAAAATATTTGAAAAGAGAGTACTATAGTTCACAGCGAACTTCACTCGAATGGAACGACACACAATATTTGAAATGACAATTCATTTGTTTTAAAAATAAATCATCGCGGATTTCACAATGAGAGAGAATTTCAAAAGTAGGTAAACTTTCATTTACATTAGGCTGCACACTGCCCGACCTGGGAATCGAACCCAGAACTGACCTAATGAGGCTACTAAAATTCTACCAGTGCGTTTTTTTTATTACTAAAAGGGCCTGCCCTTGAACTCGATCGCTCCTGATGAAGAGCGATAGATGAGGTCTTCGATGGATCGAGCGTGCCCAAAAAATGCCTATTCACTCTATTTTTGAAAAAAACCTATCTATAAAAATGTTCCAGCAACATTATTTGTTTTCCTATATTCTAAAACCTGATCAACGAGACAACATTATCTATTTAATCTAGATTGTTATCATAGAACTAAAATAGACATATCATGGCTAAGAACGGACGTGTGCATTCAATTTATTTCTTCATTAGGTACTTTAAGACTGGTTGGTAATTAATTTGTGGTTTACATCTTGACAGTTTTATTGCAAAAAAGATGTTTTTATACTTTCGGTTTGTTTTAACTTGGTAAAACCGTCGTTTCGTTAGTGGATTTATATTTAACAGGATAAAGGTACCAACAGGTAGGTACTATAAGAAGTTAGATGCTCCATTTTCTTTCATAGAAATAGTTCACTTCCAGCTGTTAATCATTTGTTTATACTAACACTATAATATGGATCCATGGTCTGAAATAAAAATGTTGTTTTTTTTTTTGAATAATAATCATATTTAATCCATATACTCGTAAATAGTCTGGTACAAATATCTATCATTTTAAGAAAAAATATTGGTTGGTCGCTCTAGACTTTGGTTATGAAACGTCACTAAACTTGTCATTTTTTTCATGAAAACTTGTGTCATAAAAGCTTCAGAAGCTACTTTATATTATTTCTTTACTAATAAAACAAAACAAGGTAAATCGATATTGGCACAACAGCTGAAAAAAAACTAGGTAAGCATGTTTTGTAATTTCAACTGTTGGTTTAATTTGGTTATAACTAATATTTTATTCCAACCTTCTTGCAGGAAGGAAATGCAATACTATGGCCAGGCCACTGGCCTATTTTGGTAAAAAAAAATGACGAGATGACATTAGAATTTGTTTTTAATTTTTTCGTCGTCTGATTTTAATGGCTGTCACTTTTTTCTAAGCTAAACCAGCCAAGACTTTTTTTCAAAATTTGAATGAAATTCAATGCAAGCTTTTTTTAAATATTTTCACGAATTGGAAAACATTCCGTTTTCCAATATGTGTAACTTGATCTATGTGGCTTTCTTTAATGAAATCGCATTTGACATGAAACAGGATCGGCAGTATATGAAGCGTTTTTATAATATGTTATTTTTTATATAGGTAGTTAGGAGCCATTTTACCATTTTCTTTATTTTTAACAATCAACCCGTACCCGAAAGCCTGCTTTTATTTTATTACTCTGACAATAGTTACCTACACTTGCATTAATAAGTCCCTCTTAATCGTATAATTATTTACAATACTTTAGTTAACATTAACTTAAGCTATCAAGCTAACATTTACTTAAATTACAATATATTCTATCTTAAGATTTATCAATTAACAAGACATGAGCTTTTGTGACTTCCAATCAATACCGTACATCCGATTATGGCAAGGGAAACCATACTAGGCGTCAATGTCAACTTTATGAAAGGTTACCTACATTATTATGTATACAAACATGTAATAATATCGTAAACGCTTAGCTACAGATTACGCTTAGCTGAATAGGGTGACCCAATGATCGCGCGAAGAAAACCTTTTTTACTAGCGACTTCGGCCGTGTTGACGTCGGGAAATTATATTATTTCCAAAACGGGAATGGACTACCGCGACAAAAAGTATGCTCTATCCTAATTTAGGTCTTCCTTTGTGCCATTAAGTATATCTAAAAACGATTAGCCTGGATTGATTATAAATATTATACACATTTGTAAACATACAGCAATTTCTTTCACATTTAAATATTAAATGCTAGGAAGTAGAATAACTTATCGAATTGAACTCAAACTCAAAGTATTTATCTAAACATATATAACATAACTATACAAAAAAATAAAATTGACGTGTCCTTTTGTATTGTCGGAATAACAGCCTTTTGACTAAATGCAATTATGTTGGTAAGTACCTACGTACTTAAACCCAGAAACAATATTTAAAAAATTATCTGCCTGTCTGTCTGTTTTTTCCGGCTAATCTCCCAAACGGCTTGAGCGATTTTGACGGGAGTTTTACTGGCATATAGCTGATTATAAGGAGTCTCTTTAGCACGGTCCCGTGGGTTAAATTCCGACATCCACGTAGGCGAAGCACAGTTGGTTTCAAATGAACTAATAATAAAAAGGTACTTTTGAATTCTTCAATGAGATATGTTGCAATTTACAAGTATTTATATGAGAACCAGAGATAAGCAAATTATATAACCCTCCAAAAAAACCTATTGCACTCGTGTACATCAGACATCGACAGTGCCTCCCTAACCGAGACTGAAACAATAAGTAGATATCGGTGTTCGACAGTTGGCAAGCTCAGCTGGCACAGATTGTACACAACTTTGTTATTAATATTATCTTTGTCGACACATATTTTGGTATTTTTTCTAAAATCAAGTGAAAAGTAGTGGACATTAACAAAAAAAAAAGATATCGGCGGAAATACAAATCATCATATCAGCCGAAAGACGTCCTCTACTGGACATAACACTCCCCCAAAAAGGGAGGATTTGCCATAATTGCCAAGCTTGGCAGGCGGGTTGGCGATCGCAGTATAGTGGTCAAATGCATAGAGAACGCTGCTGCCCATTCTCTAGTAAGTCCCTTAGTCGCCTCCTACGACACCCATGGGAAGAAATGTGATGGTGCTATTCTTTTACATACAGCACTACACGGAACCCCGGCACCGCACGGAACATATATATTTTGGTATTTTTCTGAAATGTAATGAAAAGCCGGTTGTGGAAATTGACGAAAAAAAAAGATGTCGGCAGAAATACAAAGAAGATCTTCATTATGTACGTTTAATGAAAGCAGCTGCACGAACCTTCAGCAAAAACATTCTGCCTAGCGTTTTCGTAACTATATTGGGGTCGGCTTCCAATCTGACCATGGTCCTGAGACAAAACACGTTTCTGTTAGCGTTCTCGCTGAAAGCTACGCCAAAATGTACGGGAATGACATTACCTGCGGAAAGATTACGTCGTGTCCTTTCCGCAGGTAATGTCATTCCCATACATTTTGGCGTAGCGTTTGGCGTAAACGCTAACAGAAATGTGTTTTGTCTAGGCCTGCAGATACCTACAGCTAAATACTAGGTTTTAACAAGCAGTGACTGCCTCCACAACCCAATATCTGGGTACCCCGATAAGTATTACACTTACTCTTTGTAAGACTGGATGTCAGTTTCGGGCTTTTGACGACCCGTAACGAAAGTCAAAGCTCTACGAATGACAGCCGGGACCGACGGCTTAACATGGCCTTCTGAGGCACGGATGGGTTCACCCATCCCCGGACCGACCTCGGCAAGCGTTGCTTAACCCTGAAGATCGACCCCTGCGGCCTTTATAACTTAGCTACTCATATAAGTAATAACTAGCTGTGCCCGCGACTTCGTCCGCGTGGATTTTTCTATAATAAAAGTAAGCTTAAGTTACTCCTTATTACATCAGCTACCTGCCAGTGAAAGCCCCGTCAAAAACGGTCCAGCCATTTCAGAGATTAGCGAGAACAAACAGACAGACCGACAGACAGACAAAAATTGTAAAAAATGCAATTTTGGTATATGTACCGTATATATATTCATATGCATGTAGCAAAAAGCGGTTATTTTAATATTACAAACAGACACTCCAATTTTATTTATATGTATAGATGTAGGTAGATAGTTTAGATACACGCAGATAACCAAAGTTGTCAAAATAGCTCACAGAATAGGCAAGCTGAAGTGGCAATAGGCCGGACCAATAGCCGTAGAACCGGTGATCTTTGGGGTAGACGTGTTCTTGAGTGGAGACCGGGAATCGGCAAACGTAAGGTAGGTCCCTCAGGCTAGGGAGCAACGATTTTCGCAGGGTAGCAGCTGGATGAGAGTGGCCAAGAATCGAGCTGAATATCGTGCAATTGGAGAGGCCTATGTCCAGCAGTGGACTGCTGCGGGCTGATGATGATGATGGCGACTGTGAGAGCCGGTCGTATTGCTATGGTAACCCGAAACATTCATGCTAATAATATTATTTCTATACTAACTATTGACCTAGTTTGAGAAGCAGGGTTTAAAAAAATTGTACAGATTTATCAACAAAACAAACCTATCTAACTCAGTAACTCACTACCCACTGATTGTTGCTGTAACTATCTGTAATTTTTGATGAATAAATACATGTTATTATGTTATTATTATAAATGTGTAAGTTTGTATGTTTAAATGTTTTTTTTTTTTGGGTGGGAAATTATCAAATAACTTCTCCCGCTCTGAGTGGAGCGGGCGGAGACTTTTACTGACTAAAACCCACCCGTGTTCCCTCGGTTGCCTATGTGCCAGGGGCCGCGGTATGTTTAAATGTTTGGATGTTAAAATGTTTGGATGTTTGTTGTGCAATCACGCAAAAACGGCTGAACTGATTTGGATGAAATTTGGTAGACAGATAGTTTGTACACTGGAATAATGCATGGGATACTTTTTATCCCGATAGTACGGTGCCGTGGGATAATTTTCGAACTTCACGCGGGCGAAGCCGCTGGTAAAAGCTAGTTCAAAATAAATAAAGGAGATTGTTTGTGTCACAAATTCTGGCGTGAAGTTCAAAACACAGCATCATATTGCTTTAATTATTGTCAATGTGATGATTGTGTGAGTGATTTGTTTTTTCTTCATTTAGCCATGGTCTGGCAGTTTGAGTAATTTATGCGGCCTACCCAAATGTCCTTTCTTTGGTATTGTTCGTCAAAACGTTGAGCTCCTCAAGTTCTGAGTTGAGCTGTATGATTACTGATAAATGCGTGTACTGAATGACGGGTCCACTCAATCTGTGTGGTTCTTTTCTCAAAAGACCATTTCAGACACCAATCCACATGGTCTTCACAGGATCTGACCAAGATTATGTCTGGACTTTAAAAGAGACTGTGACCTCTGAGTTTTTTTCGGCCTTTCTTCTCAGAGTAGTCAGATAGGAAACGCCGACCTCATCTAGTTTTAAAAATATGATTGACATGTAAAAGTCTTTGTACAAACCTACTTACAGAAATAAAATCATTTATCATTTATCAGCGTAATTAATACCAAAATTAGCATAAAACAAACACTATTAATACTTCTTGGCTCATTTTAAAAAACAAAACAATGAAATCCACTGCCAACCGAATTACAATAATAACGTTAACCTATCTACCAAATTCATAAACCTCAGAACAAGGAGAGGAGGATAATAAGAGATATTCAAATCAGTCTGTGGAGTGTCCAGGCAGATATTCAATAAGAAGCGTTGGAGAACCACGATCACACCGCGGTGGAACGTAATAAATAAATGTATTTAAATTTAAGGAGATTGATCTGTGTTTGGTTGGAGTGGTTCCGTAGGTACGGTTGTCAAAAGTCAAAGTAGGTTATTTATTTGCCTAGTTTTAGGATTTTAGAGGATTTTCATAGATTTAAGAGAAGTTTAAAGAAAACAGAAAAGTAAAGAAGAAAAAAGAAGAAGAGAAGTAAAGCCAAAAGATTGTTTTGCAAACTAACTATAGGTGCCACATTTTGTTAAACTACCTACATCATTATTGTCATTATTTACACCTTTAGATACTTAAGTACCTACTACCTACTTTAAAACTGTATTAGTAATGATTTTTTATACAACTCTTTGTATCCATGCTGAATTTACCGGTACATGATTGTTGCTGGCTTGCATACACTTTCGCTCCATGTCACCTTTAGTATAGAACCCGTGTCAACAATCGTTGGGGAAACACTAAAAAAAAAACGAAATAGTACCTACCTGCGTATTAATGGAAAATAATTACGTTGATATTAATTAAGGCATTTAAAATCACAACTGTCATTCTTTGACAGCCTTATGAAAAGTCGTGTTTCTCATCGTATTGCAAGATACAATGATAAGTAGATTGCCTTCTAAAAAGGCATGTAACATGCGTTGCTGTCCGTGATGGTCGGATGAAACTGCCTGAAAGTCAGAAAGCACATGCTTACCGAAGATAGTACGTATTCCTATAGCTCCATTCTAGCACATGCTTTTTTTTTTTGGGTGGGAATTTAGCAAATAACTTCTCCCGCTCTGGGTGGAGCAGGAGGGCGTGTTAGACTTTTACTGACTAAAACCCATCCGTGTTCCCTCTTTCGATCAAAAATAAGGGCCGCAGTATCTCTTTCGAACAACCCGCACCCCTGGCAGGCATCGGCCCTTCCGGGACCCATCAGTTGGTGCAGACATCTCTTTGAGGCGCGTGGAACACAACGCGCCGTCGACCCGGGCTTGGTCCTTACTGGACAGCGAGCTTCCCATTACTCACCGTCCGCAAGCCCGCGCCTACGGTGGCCGGGAATCAGCCTGGGATTCCCGACGCCCAACACATGTTGGTATGTCTAATTGAAGTGAAATACAAATGTCAAACGTATTATTAACATGTAAAACATGCCTTGTACGATACAAGATAATTATGTAGAACTCTACCAGACTTACAATCTAATCAAATAGTTTAATTGCTTGAATAAGGGTTATACACCGTATCCTACTTTGACAGGTGTGCAAATATCTATTACCTGTAATACCTTATTAAAATATATATTACTTTAATCAAGCCAAGAATTCTGTACCTTCCGAAATTTCTTCTTCAGGTCATGGACCTGATTTAAAAAATCAATCCATCACAAACAACAAAACAAAATAAATCCCACCTCAGATTTAATTCAATTCCACAAACGAATCTCACACCCACTGAACCCTAATCGTCTAGAACCTTGTCGAACTTACCCACCGAATTTTCTAATCGTTGTCCTGAAGATTTTCCAACATTTTCATTGCGACAAGGTTGTATTGACCCTAGGAGGGGTTCAATAAGTGTTCGTTGGGGTTTTCTATAATTTCGTTATAAGATTTGAGGTGAGGGGAAGGTGTCTCTACGTTCAAGATGATAAATTGTGGGGATTTGTAATAAGACTTATTTCTAAGATGGTCTGAAGTGTCGGCGAAATTGTGGTTAAGGAAGGATTCTCTGATTAGAAAATAAAATTATGGAATAAGTAGGTTTATACTCCTGGAAAAAATTACAAATTATAGTATTGGGGGACACATTTTAGATGGCAAGTTCCTATCTACTATAGGGGCCTAATGGGGCTCCCTGTACCGGAATCGAGTTATAAAACACGTTTGTTGTGAAATTTCGATAATTTATTATTCCTAGAAAAACTTTCTACGAACCTAATTTAATCTTCTTCCTTTGGCTTGTCACTTGTCAGCGATCTGAACATTCAAATTAATTTAGAAATGGAATAGCAGAAAAAACAGTAGACGACCAAACCGCACTGGGCCCGCGTGGTGGATTGCGACCCATTCCCTCTCACAGAGAGGAGGCCTGTGTCGCAGCACTGGGAAAATTATAGGCTAATTATGACCTATTTGTTACTTATTATTGTACAATAGAGACTTCAATTCAGAACTAAATTCCTTTGCAGACCTTGTAAAACATTTTCGCTGCATCCCTACCTAAAACTTTGCTGTCTCCGTTTCAACAAAAAGCGTGAACCACCAATCTTTTTGGATTGGACTGCAATTAATTTTATCGTTCGTTACGTTTACTGCTAAATGACTCAATTATCTTCCATTTTGATGGAAATCATCAATATTTTGGGCACGCGATCTTCATGCTTGTTATTGATTGCCTCGGCCATTAATATTTTGCTTCCTCGATTCTCGATTTGAAAATAGAATGGTTACGTCACTGGAAATGATTGGCGCACTAAAATATTCTTAAATGTGATGCTTTTTTTTTTCAAAGACAATAAAAGGCCAGTATTAAAAAATATGGATATCGTCAGGTGAGGTCTACACACTGGCTGATAATATTTGGACATTAGATGTTAAAGTCTATAGATAAAAGTTGATATGTTCTATGTAGGGAAAACGTTTAAAAGTTAATACTCCAATATACTTTTGTATAACCTAGGTAGTTAAGCTACATACCAGTAGAGAATCCTAATCAAAATTATACATACCTACATCCATCTCTAAGAATTGGATTGATAATTCTAGTAGCTAAGTTCCTGTACCCTAATTAGTCACTATCAATAAGAGTCTGAATCATTATGAAGTAAGGGTATGTATTGTTAACCCAATGATGCATACCTAGGTATGTTCGAAAAACAAATCTGCTCAACAACGTAAATTACGCAATGAATGTTGGTGAACTGTCAAAATTAAAACGATTCTTACTGTTAGTGTTACGAAATTACCTCCCTGGACTGACTCAAATTATCTCTCTGGACTGACTCAAATTATCTCTCTGGACTGAATCAAATTACCTCTCTGGACTGACTCAAATTACCTCTCTGGACTGACTCAAATTATCTCTCTGGACTGAATCAAATTACCTCTCTGGACTGACTCAAATTACCTCTCTGGACTGACTCAAATTACCTCTCTGGACTGACTCAAATTACCTCTCTGGACTGACTCAAATTACCTCTCTGGACTGACTCAAATTATCTCTCTGGACTGAATCAAATTACCTCTCTGGGCTGACTCAAATTACCTCTCTGGACTGACTCAAATTATCTCTCTGGACTGACTCAAATTACCTCTCTGGACTGACTCAAATTACCTCTCTGGACTGACTCAAATTATCTCTCTGGACTGACTCAAATTACCTCTCTGGACTGACTCAAATTACCTCTCTGGACTGACTCAAATTACCTCTCTGGACTGACTCAAATTATCTCACTGGACTGAATCAAATTACCTCTCTGGGCTGACTCAAATTACCTCTCTGGACTGACTCAAATTATCTCTCTGGACTGACTCAAATTACCTCTCTGGACTGACTCAAATTATCTCTCTGGACTGAATCAAATTACCTCTCTGGGCTGACTCAAATTGCCTCTCTGGACTGACTCAAATTACCTCTCTGGACTGACTCAAATTACCTCTCTGGACTGACTCAAATTACCTCTCTGGACTGACTCAAATTACCTCTCTGGACTGACTCAAATTACGTTGTAATCGAAACGGTAAGAAGAAAATTGTACAGGTACCTACCTATAAGTAACCCCACAACTGTTATAGCTATAATCATCTAAGTACTAAAACAATCACAACAGACTAGATATAATAACCTAATTAGCTAAAACATAAAAACTACGATTAACAACCTCGAAGTGCCAAGGTAATCAATTAGATATTTTTCTCAAGAGTCCTCCAATAAGTAATTGACGTCGACTTAAAACAAATAATCGCTCTGCAATGATTAAATACCAATTTGTATGCATGCAAATCCAAGTACCTTTTCTAAGTAACATCTAAAATTGATAATTAGTAGGGCAGGCATAATTGACATCGCGTGTTGAAGTTCCTGGCCGGTTACTGAGGTAAGCAGTGTTAATGTAATGAAGTTTATTTTGTTTTGTAAAATGAGGTTTTTACATTAGCACCCATTTTGCACATTGCCACCTAAGAACCATGGTGTAATCCACTGAATTTAAACCGACAATTAGTCTATTTTAAAATTTGTGAGTCAATAAATAAATTTCACTCCTTCAAAATAAGGTCGTTTTCATGAATAATTATGATGGCTTAAACCTCTGCTGTCCTATTTAATATTAGGTGTGCCGACAACACAGTTACATTTTATCCATTTTTTTCGAAATTATAAACGAAGAAAAACACTTTGTAAGCTTAATGTAAACTTTATATTTTAGTACATTGCTACTCGCCCAGAGATGGCGCTGTAAACAGTTTCGTATGAACGGAAACTATTTTACGCGCCGCCCTGAAGTTTTTTATAGAACTATGATGTTCTTAATTATTTAATGCCTATCTATACGAATAAATAAAATTCAAGTGTCTATCTGTGATATCAAAACAACAGCTTTTTACAAATAACAAAAAAAAAACAATGTTTAAAATTGTAATCTGTCTGGCTGTCTGTTTGTTCCGGCTAATCTCCGTAACGGCTGGACCGATTTTAATTAAATTGGGCATGGGGATAACACACCGGATTCCCAGCACAAAAGGCAGAAATATTATAAAGAAATAGGTACCTACCTACCTGAGTCACATTAAAACATGTAAACGTAGCGCAACGAACTCAATTGAACTTTAAGTTTTAGTGGTGAATTGTTTCAACATCAAAATCTAACATCAGTATTAACTTTTATTCCAGTATTAGAAAACACTAGGCAGATTGGAAAGATAAAGTCAACAATTTCCTTAGGTAAAGCAAAAAAAAAAAATTGTCCCCTTTAAATCGACACGAACAACCAACACCAAGTTCTTACTTATCGTCATTACGTCCACCAGCCCACATAATTATAGATAGCTCCTAGCCGTCTCAGCTATTAATGCTAACTGCAACAAAAACGTGTACCTACAACTGTGGCCAGCTGCGGACTGTCCCACGTTGTTATAAAACTTAAATGGACGCCCAGTTGCCCTGCAACTTGAAAAACTGGTATTTCTATTAAAAAATTAAGACTAGATTCACTCTGTAAAGACGACTTGTTGAAAGAAATTGGCGTTACTTTCATTATGAATGTAATTATTACCGTTAACACTTTTGAATTGCTAGATACTTATTGTTAGGTACAGACGCCAGCACATCGAGCTATCACAAACTGTCAAATTTTTCCAATTGAACATGAACCTTATGCTATGCTATTGTGATAATGTTGAAAATCTATCAAAGAAATTTGACAGTTTGGGGTAGCTTGATGTGCTGGCGTCTTTTACTTAATAGGAAGTGATATTAAAATTCGAATAACGTTATTGCGACGCAAGCTATTTCGAAAACTTTACGAGTTTAAAAACACATCGAGTCGAAAACCGCTATATCGGATGACGTTGTCGCGAACACGCTGATTCGCGAGTTCGATTCCCAGACAAATTCAGATTGGAATATGCTATTCGCAACAGTGGATGTCGATACCAAGACTTTCGTACTAACGTACCATACACAGTTTTTCGAATCGGCTTATTCGCGACTACGTCATTCGTTAAAGCGGTTTTCGACTCGATGTGTTTTCGAACTGGCGTACCACCAAGTGAGTGTTTGCAATGAGTTTGCATCATAATAAGCCTATAACGTTTCCACTGTTGGAACTCAATCCTCCACTAGGTGAGAGGGAATGGGCACTTGGGCAGCACCATCTACGAGGGTCGAGTGCTGGTTGGTAGATGTCATATGTCTTCGAATTTTTGGTCCTATGTTTCTTGGTTCTATGCCGGTTTCTTCACGGTGATTTCCTTAGCCTTTTTGAGGTCAACGGTGATGAAATAAATTATACAAAGTAATTTACCTGCCTGAGTTCGAACCCACGATCTTACGACATATAATTCGGGGCCGTTAGCACTGGACCACTACTGCTCTCTTACTGATGCGTGATCAAATCTCCTAAACTTGTACCTAGAAATAGCGATTCTCAAAGAAGTCTCGGACCCAATTTTGATTAAAAGTAAAACGTTATCGTTAGATTTTTACATGTTTATGTTATCTTCTTACTTAGATGGTAAAACGTGTGATTTATTTACCACGTATTTTCTCTAGAAATTTAGGTAGATATTCCAACGCCCAAATGCCTAGATTTGAATGATAAAGTTATCGTCACCTTTAAGGCGGAGATTTCTGGAAAACGCTCCAAAAAGTGTTTTTTTAAAGCTGTGTATCTCTTTAACCGTAAATAATTTTGAAAGCAAAAACATATATGATATATTCAAGTCTTTTTTGCATACAGTGATGGAACTCAAAACATAATTAAACATACTTTAATGCATCAAAAAAATCATAAAAGTCACCTCTTAATTATCATTTAAATCGGTTTATCCCTTCAATAACAGTTATAAACATAATTAAAAATATGCCATAAAATTTCAAATGACTGCATCCAGTAATGGATTATTTATTATTAAATAGTTACTATCTAATTTTATACGATTTTATTTGCATTTTTCGGACGTACGTTTGCTCATTTGTTATTCGAAGTTGTTACAACAGATTTTAACCCGTAGCAGATTGCAATAAGAACTATTATCGCTCATAATGACAATATTTAAAGTTACCAGGGCCTTAAACCAGCTCTCGCATGACTACTTCTGTCTCTCTACTCTACGAAGCGTAAGTACATACATATATATTTCTACCCAACGTGAAATTTTTAAAATTTCTTCGACCGTAATCTAACTTGGCGTAAGGGACAAATTGCTACTTTTCAGGAGAGCCAAAAAACCTTTTTTTTTTTTTGGAAATGTGATCATAACTTTTTTATTTTTTAGGGTATATTGAAGTGGTTTATGTGGTTCTGCCTAACTTTTTGGCCTCTAAAACTTGATATAATGTACTTGCCCATTAAGGCATTAGTTACAAAGATAGCATGTCCCTTACGTCCAAAAAATTAAAAAAAATGTCCATTAAGCCCTAACTTTTTTTTGCACACGAGTTTCAAATGACGTAAGACTATCAACACTGTTATATACAATCAAAATGGCGTAAGTGTTTTATCAAGTAATTAAAGTTTTATGTTAAGTTTTATGAGTTTGTTCCGCCACTTCTTCTTTCCAGCTAGCACTAGGAAGTGGTGAAGGGTGGGCGTTTTGGGGGACTGTCTCATGTATTTTGACGTTCGAAAAGTGCTTATTCTCAGCCTAATTTGAAGAAATGACTTTTGATTTTGGTTATTAGTTAATAATATATAGGCAAACAAAGGGTAATGAAGTAAAATATAAAAATACCACAGTGTTTTTATTACTATTATAATATTTTAAACTCAACATTAACTCTTTGAATCAATACAAACATAAACACTTCCATAACTTGAATTTTAATAAAATTATTATGATTATTTAACCTTTTTTATTATTAATTATTTATATTTACTTTTTATTGTACATTTTTGCTTTAAAAAAAACGTTGTCTCAGCTTAGCCATAATTTTTCAATAACTATTGACGTTACTCAAATAAATTAAACTAAATAATTAAAAAATCTATTCTTCTTCCTCATGAGTGTTTTCATGATCGTCACTTTGTAATAACTTGTCTTCAGTTGCTTTAGAATATGGAAGTTTTTGTGTATTTTACGCCAATGTGATAAGTTGTTACCAGTACATACGTCAATCGCATTTTTACTTTTGTCCGATACATCATGTTTTTGTTTAAAAAATGATTTAGGAACGTCATTTTTCTGTGGCGTATCGGACATTTTTTTCAAGCTACAGCGATGTTATATATACCATTCGAAATAGCGCAAAAATCTGTATCCGCCTGCATTCAAAACTCATTTTGAGCAAAATGTCCCTTACGCCAAGTTAGATTACAGCCGACGATTTGTTTTTGACATCTCGCCGTAAAAATCTTTCTACGGTAAGTACCATAATGGCGTACGTAACACACTATCAATCACAGTCTACATGATTTTCGTTTTCTACAGTGGGCATGCTATGCATGCTAGGCTAGGGTCAGATCAGCATCTATGTGCTCAGATTTCTGGGATTTTACAAACATTCGATCATATTCAGAAGGATTTTGAAGGAACTGGCTATTCCATTGCCACGTTCGAAAATTCATCTGATCGACAACGTAAATAACGCATGTGGTAGAATTGTCAAAATTAAAAGTATTGCCAGTGTTTGTATTACGTAATATGTACCCCTCTGTTTAATTTCCACTTTTTTTAAACGCTTAGGTACTTTTTTCTTTTAATCTTCTCGCCTCCGCGACCAAAACTTCTTGAAACTGAACTTCATCCGCAAAATACACCTAACTTTGTCTTTTGAACTTGTGTGAAAATGAAGGTAAATTGGATGAAACGAGTTTTTAGTTTTATGTAAGTAAATCACGTCATAAGTCACCTAAATGTCTTAAAATAGGTAACACAATGCTCTTCAGTTTTCAAATTGATACCTTTAGATGTTATATTAGGGCATTCTCCATGACATTTTGTTTTAGAAAAGAATTAAGGGGTAGGTAAATAAAATCAGGCTCTATGGCCGGTCAATGTAGCTAGAATAATATCGCTGGATTGGAGCTCTGTTAGCATTCTGATTCCGTCTCGGCTGTCATTCGTAGATCTTTGACAAACGTTACTGGTCGTCAGAAGACCCAAAGTCTGGCCAAAGGGCATCGTGTTATCCACTAATTGGGTCGTGGAGGTCAGATAGGCAGTCGATCCATGGAAAATATTGGTGTCCAGCTAAATCTGCTTGGATTAGAAGCCGCCTCCAACATACCTAGTTAAGTAAGAGCTACGTAAATGATAATGGTGCTCTGATTCAATCCATACGAATGCCAATCCTACTTTAGGTATACTACAATCCTTTTATCCTACTTTATACAGCATAAGTTTTCATCCAGTGCGCGAACTGTAACCATGAATTCAGCATATCATTCTAGAGCCCCTAGCGTATAAATTTTTCATCGGTAATAGAAAAAAAATCAGCTGTTCCATACATTTTGACCGCGTAGGTATTGCACTTTTCCATATGAGACAGCTGGTTTTTTTTTTGTGATGCTGAATTCATGGTTACAGTTTGCGCACTGGATAAAAACTTATCCTGTATATATTTGTCTATATGTATATTTAACACTATAAATGTGAAAGTTTGGATGTTTTGTTACTCAATCGCGCCAAAACGTCTGAACGGATTTGCATGTGGCACACAGATAGTTCATAACCTGGATGAACACATAGGATACCTTTTATCCCGGTAGTACGTTCCAGTGGGATAAACTCAGACTACCACGCGGGCGAAGCCGCGGGCAAAAGCTAGTACACAGAGTACACCCATATTTCGGCAGTTATTTACCCTATGCCGCTACCTACCGCGTGTTAATCCAAGTTATAAACTATCCAAATTTCATCCAAATCTGTTCAGCCGTTTTGCGTGATTCAACAAACATCCAAACATGTAAACTTTTAATTTTATAGTAGGACTGAGATTAGTTGGATAGTAGGTAACGACCTACTATAGGTGCAGCTCTACCTAACCGGGCCTCTAAGTAACAGGCGTGATGTTATGTTTATTTTATTCAGGAATTATTGTAAAGACGCAGAGATGAATTTAAAATACCGAAGAGCGTCAGAATATCGCGTGCTCGTTCCACTGTCGCTTGCCCGACACCGCTGAACAGAAAGTGAGTGATGTCTTTGATAGCCAATTAGCTTCGGAAATATCTTTTATGTGTAATTTTTTGAGATAGTTTCTCGCCTCTATTTTATAATTTTTTAATGCTTTCGTTAGTGACGCGGTTGCCCGCTACTTCGTATGCTATCGACATGGTCTTCACATGATCTGACCAAGACTATGTCTGGACTTTAAAAGAGACTGTGACCTTTGAGTTTGTTTCGGCCTTTCTTCTCAGAGTATTCAGTTAGGAAACGTCGACCTCATCTAGTTTTAAAATATGATTGACGTGTAAAAGTGTTTGTACAAACCTACTTACAGAAATAAAATCTTTTATACAGGATAAAAGTATCCTATGTCCTTACCCAGGTCATGGTCTTTCTGTGTGCCAAAGTTCATTCAAATCCGTTTTGCCGTTTTCGCGTGAAAGCGTAACAAACAAACAAACTCACTTTCGCATATATATCAAACATTTTTCCCACTCAGATACAAGAGCCTTACCAACTACCTACATTATAAAAAAATATTGTAAATCGTTCGATCCAATACTGAGAATTTTAATACTTAAATAAATTGCGATGTTTTCCGAGAAACATGTTGATTTCAGTTAAAAAAAAACGGAAAATTAGGAGCCATAATACGGAAAATATTTACCTACCTTTCAGTAGGTAGTGGGTGCCTTTTTTTAAATAAATATATTTCATTCCTTTTATACCAGCACCATATACCAACCTGTAGGTTAGACTTACTAGTGTACTAGTACCTATGTCTTACTAGGTAAACTGAACTCAAATAAATCCCACGAAGCAGCAACTTCTAGCTTTTAAAAGATATCTAAGTATTAAGTGTTAGAGTTGCATGATAGCGTTTCAATTAGGTAAGAAAGTATTTGAATCTAATCAAACAATTTCAACCGACTTCATCTAATTATTTAAAGCTCAAAAAATACCTGCAGCAGTTTGTGAGATGATGCGAAAATCTATTTTCGAAATTGCGAAAAGCGTGGAATGTAATCAACTAATCAAGCATAATTTCGCAGTTTTGAAAATTTGCGTTTCACGGAATCGTGAAGAAAAATGGCTTCACAATATTTAGTCAGTACCTAGTGTTAATTCAACAGTTTAACACGAAATACCTAATGTCCGTTATTAATGTAGAATACGAGTGAGAAATACTGCAACGTTTCTACATTATATTAAAACAAGAAATAAACGCTTCACACGCTGTTAACGAACAAACAAATCGGTGTTAAAATGAAAAGCACAAAAGTTGTTGCTAAATAATGTAGGAAAGTAATTGAATTCTGTTCACAATTCGTCTGCTCGCAGCGGTTTAGACGAGTGAGGAATGTTGGGCTTGGCAAGTGAATAAAAAAGAGATGGAGAAGCCTCATATTGAGGTAGCATAACAATGAAAAGACAACAGTAGGCACCTCTACGCTTCTGCAGTAGAGAAAACTTGTTTAAAAGTTGAACGAGATCATTTTAATCGCATAAAACGAAACATCAAGAAAGTAGTAAGACCAACTCTGAGTGGAACCAAACAAATTTAAATTAGTTGTTCAGTGTTCTAGACACAGCAGCAACAGACGGCGGCTAACAAAAGTTTAGCTCCGAGTGGAGTAGTGTCGCGACCAGGCCGCGGTCGCGGTGGCCGCGAGTCGCATCTCTAGCGCGCCGCACAAAAGATACGCCGTAACGAGCTCAATTGATGAACCAACGGAAACGTGTCCAATTAGAAGGAGGCGGCGGGCGCGGGCGCGGGCGCGATGTCTGGCGGCGTACCGGTGTCCCCCGCGCGCCGCATTAACCAGATTAGCGGAGCGGAGCGCGCGCGAGGTGTGGCGGCGGCGGACACCTCGCCCGCGACCAAAAAACAACGCGGCGCCGCGGAGCCCCGCCCGGCGCGGGGGCGCGCGGGGAAACACGCGCGATTGGGCGGCGCGCGCGGGAGGGGTGTCGCGCGCGGCGCCGCCGGCGGCCAGTCGTTTGACGCCTGCCGCGCGAGCGGGTGTCGTCACGGGAAGAACGAGTGTCGCACGAGCCGCCGGCCGGCGCGTTATGGACGTTGCATGAGCGGGCGCGAGCGCGACCGCTGGAGCCGACGGGCACGCCGGTCGTGGAGCGCGCGCCGTGGGTCCCGGGCGGCGCGGGCATGCGCTTCGAGGGCGCGGAACGGCGCGACGCCGTCGCCTTCCACCCGCTGCTGGCGCCGCGGCCGAGCGACTTCTCGGTGTCGGCGCTGCTGACGGCAGGCGCACTGCCGCCGCCTCCTTACCTGCCAGCCGCACTCGCTGCTGCCGCCGCGCTGTCCGCGCCTTGTCCGCTGCTCAAGCCGCCGCCACCGCCGTACGCACCATTGCCGCCAGATGACGACGGTGTCGTGGACGACCCCAAGGTCACGCTCGAAGGCAAGGACCTGTGGGAGAAGTTCCACAAGCTGGGCACCGAGATGGTGATCACCAAGAGTGGCAGGTCAGTACGGCCCCGCGCAGCATCGCGTCGCTCGCTACCGACGCCTGTGATCGTGTATTTGAACCGCGGACGTGCCAGTGTTGTGTGTGATATGAACCGTCAAACGTACCGATAGCACCTGCACTGACCGGTAAGTGAGCAGACGACCAGGGCCCGTAGATATCCGTGTTGTAACTCACCGACTCTCCCCGTGCAGTGCGCCACTCGGCAGTCACATGGAGTTGTTTACAAAAACAATTACAAGTTAGGCCTTTTTGAACCTCCCTTGCAGTGTAAACTGAAACGTTTCACGAATAGGCTAGCTATAAATTAATGAGGTACGCATTCTTGAGTGAAATCAAATATTAAAATAATGAGAGCGAAATCCAGTCAAGTTTAGCGTAAGTTATTTCAGTAATTGTGGCTCACCAGTCACGCTATTACGTCACATTGCTCAAATAATTGCCACCAGACGCTACGATACATTTCATACGTACTTACCTAATTAGATTTTTACCAGTCTTGTTGAGACTGCTCTATTTTTTAGCTATGTAATGCACTGCATGTGGACTTTTAAAATACCTTGAGTCTAGTAAGGTATTTTAAAACAAATAAACATTATAACGAAGCGTCCACTCATTATTCTTACATTTACAATAATTTACATATTTTTTTAGTTGTTTTGTACAAGTTTTGCTAATTACATTTCGCGATCACGTAGGGTGAGGATCTCGGCATAGGCGTATTTTTTCGCCAAAAACTAGCATCCGTCGGAACGTGTTGTCGCATTAATTACTCTGTGATGCTGGAAACCGTTGTTTTACTCTGTTTCCTAATTTATTCCCAGTTTTAAGTGCGAAAAACGTAGAGCTGATAGTTTAGCAACATAAAATTGTATTAATAAAATTATTGTCATGTTGAAGTTATTATTGAATGAACAGAGAAATAGGAGTCATAATGGCAATTCGTAAATTCGAATTCAAAGTGGTATATAAAAATGGAAACTAATACGAAAAATTTAAAAACAAATCAGTCATCAGAAAAAATATTTATGATTGTTTTTAATTGTTTAGAAAAAAACGGAAGAGTAAATCATTTATTTACATTCTGTTCTCAAATGTTTGTCTGATTAATGTTTGCATAAATTGCATGTGGCAGGTAATGCTGAGATGAATATGCAAATAAACAAGCCATTAATAATAATATGCATCATTCTGTCTTCTGTCACAATATTGATATCGCTATGGTTAAAATTTCTGTCAGTTCTAAATAAACAAGACAAGCTTTATTTATCTCTAGCAAGGTCTATTCTGTGCCTATTTCATCATTTTAACTAAAGCAAACCAGGATGAAAGTAACCTATGTTCTTCTTGAAGTCCCAGGCTACCTAGGTAGACATCTAAATATTCGTCAAATTTCATAACGATCGGTTCAGTAGTATATGCATGAAAAAGTTACAGGCCGAAAAATTAGCATTTACAATATTAATTCATCCATGGGTCTATGGATTCCACGTTTCCAAAAGTTATAGTTCTAATTTCGGATTTTTTACTTCTCTTCGGTAATTTAAATTTGACAAAAATATACGTAGGTACTTAGCTACTTGTTTAGTGTTAGAAGTTTTTAGGGTTGGAGACTTTCGTAGAGCGCATTCTCGCTTAATCACTTTAACTAAAACCAAAACGAACAATAGTTTAATTGCTTCATGCTGTATCGTAAAAAACCGTGAACTTGTTTTATGAAACCCTTACAGTTTTTTAATACAGAATAAAATTAGCCAGAAGGCAACAAAAATAGGAAACAAAACCAAACCGCACATATAGTGTCGTGTTTAGTAAGAATTATAGCCCAACTATTTACAATATGTATGGTGCGTGAAAACTTTATGGGCTACTAGGTACCTCTCCATTTCGTACCTAACATGTAATAAAATAATGTGACGCACGCACATCACTACTGACAAATTTATTTGACATGAACAAAAACGCGACACGCGAAAATGTGTGTTACCCAACACTAGTGAAATGTGTAAAAAAGAACTTAATGCGTCTATTCACCTGTTAGATATATAATTATGTTTGTCTAAAGTTAAGTAGGTAGATAGCTAATTTGAAATGAATTTACGCATTGTTGAAAGCTCTACTATCATAATAATTTAAAAAAATATTTTATACTTATGACTTATGTAGGTACCTATCTATCATTTCACAACGCGTTCACGGTTAACCCTAAAGCGCTGGTAATAATTGTGAAAAATAAAGTAAAAATAAATAAGACGTAAAATCGTTAGCAGCATCAAGATCCTACATTTTTTTTTTGTTTTAATTTTTTTCTGTTTCCGTTCAAGTATTTATTTTTATTTCTATTGACGTTTTACAAAAATATCAAGCCAGGTAATTATTATAATAGGTACATATCGCCTTAGATATTTCACGTTAGGTATTAGAGTAGAAAGTATTTGTTTTTTTTGATATTTCTTATAAAAACGTAATTAAAACGAAATTCAGTTTGACTCCTTAGGTAGATTATAATTCTGACTTAGGTCCTGTGTCTGTTTCTCTCAAATAAATGAGTTTCGAAGGTATTTATTTAATAAATTGCTGAGCTTAATAAGACAAGAAAGGGAAGCTGTAAAAATGAGCAGAGATTTTAGCAGCTGGTGCTCTCAGACTGATACAATGTTTTACAAAAGGTTTCTGTTTTTTTTCCTTTTGCAGAATGGGACCCTAAAAAAACGCAAATATCAATAAGTAACGTTTCGATTAGGATTGAATTTTAAATATTTTTACTCTAACCTAAAAAAATGTGTAGGTCAACCAAGTTCATTTCTGATTAAATAGATTGAATATTAATTATTTGTGATGACTCATTTCATTCATATTTTTATAATAAACGCAACATGTTTTTTATTAACCATTTATTTTGAGTAAATCAGCTGATTTTTATCAATGAACTTAATGATTAACTTAATTTTTTTTATTATGAAATCACGCGCTGCAGTATTGCCGACGGTTCAATAATACAAATAATAAATAAAGAACATCAAGAAAAATATTTCAGTTGTTTGAATTTACTTCTTACTACAAATAACGGCAGCTGCGTTGTAGGTACCTTCTAAGTAGTTTCCTGAACTTGCACAGAATAATTTCACAATATCAAGAATAAACCTTTAGGAAACCACATTTATGTGTGAACAGGATGAACTGTCACTAAAATAGTTTTACTAAATAAATACCATACTTACTGTACAAGCGGCAACGTCACAAAAAATACCCTATCAGTTTTCCAAATGCAATTCTATAAAATGAAGAGCAAGAACGACAAATAGACCAAAAAAAAAGATCAAAAACGAAAAAAAAAATAAGTTCACTTAAACGAAACTCAACGATTCACGAAAAGGAAAACAGGAAGAGTAAGAAAGGGTAACACTCGAAACTTCAAAGGCAATACGTTTGCAAAATTCTGGTGTAAAGTGATGGACATTTTTGTCGGAGACGCCTCCCCCGTAACCTTTGAAAGAAGTGCCCAAAAACTTTTGCCCGCAAAACTCTGTACTAGAACGATTTTTTTCTCGCTTTCCCATTCTTGTTTAGGGGCCAACTTTCTGAAATTTCTGTTGTAGGTTTCTTCTGTAGAAGTGTTTGAACAGTGCCGCGTTTGCCGGTACACCAAGAGGTGTTTAAACTGAATCCCTTTAACTTCCATTCAGTAAACTCCGGTTTTGAAATGAAATTAATTGAAAACAAAGTTCCGCTTGTTAACATTTCTGGTTTCATTGACCAAAGAATAAATGTTATTCCAAGAAAGTAAAGAATGCTGTTGTTCGCTTGAAATAAAAAAGATCTCTTGCAATAAGTATATTTTGCTTTTTGTACTTAACCAGTGAAAATTTGTTGTATTTGAAGTCACCAAACCCTTAAAACTTCTTAACGACCAACTAAGGATGGTTAAAGATTTATTAAGCTTAAAAAGTAGGAAGATAAGCACTACGTTACATTAAATTACCTTTATCCCAATTTAATTGGGCTGAGTGCAACTTGTCTTCTTCCTTACATCTTAATCAGTCGTTATCTCAGTATTTACCCCCTTTCATGACAAATCATCATTCACAAATTGCGTCCATCGTTTCCGTGGTTCTTCCCCTACTTTTATCGCCATCTTCGGTCTTCATCAAGATCTTTGAAAAAGAAATAAGTACAGGAAACAGCAATACAACAAAAAAAATTACGCCCTGTTTTCCCGAAAAGCGCTTGCGACGATTAGATCAACGAGGGGTATCTGCAACGTTTAATTGTCCCCAATTGAGACTAGCTGTCTATTATAACATAACATCACGCCTGTTATCTCCGAAGGGTTACGCAGAGGTGTACAGTACCTACCTGTAGGACACTAAAATTTTGCCAGTTTGTTTAATTCCCATATGACAGGCGTGAGCCATAAATCCAAACTCCGGGCTACTACCGAGAAATTCTTGACTTACGTATTGGATACCAATACGTAAGCCAAGCTAGTAAGCTTACAAAATATCTGCTTCTAAACTTCCTATATCGCTTGAAACACCAGTAGCCGTAGTACCCAGTTCAGACTTGCTCATGCGCATATAATTACTACAGACACATGAAGTAGCCTGACATGGTGTGCAATGTCATTATACGCTGACTGTCATGTTATTAAATGACAGGTAATAGACAAATATTTGATTAGATGACAGGCTAACTTTTTGTGCCACGGGTTTTAATATGACCTCCTTGCGCGGATGGAAACTTTTTGTTTTTGGATTGTTCCGGTACGTTGAGAGTCTCATTCTAATTCAATGGTAAGCTTTTACTTGTGTTCTTAAACCAATATTTTAGATCTAAAATAAATAAAAGTTGTTTTTATCTTATGCAATTGAAACATTGATAGATCAGTCACTATAATTATCTAGGCTTAAGGCACAATTTGCCTACATAACCATTTTATAGGCAAGTAATAAATTAATGTAAAACTAACAATTTATCCATAAATTGATCTAAACATTCCGAACACGGCCCGTTCATAATAACTTAATCACTGCGCAGGATTCGAAAAATAATGCTAAGCCTATCATTATACTAACTATGCTGTCTTATCCTGTGAACTGTACTTTATATTAAAGGCTATAGTTTCGTCTGTCTCTTTGGTAACACAAAACGGCACTATTCTGTGACCTTAGCAGTAATAAATAATGGATTTGAATGTCATGTTCATTATTATCTCATATTATAGGGGCCAAAGAACTGAATCTGTAGTTTTTAGGACACAATCCTTTTAAAACACACTATCACGCCGCCGATCTCCAAAGGGTTAAGCAGAGGTGTGCCTATAGGACATCCACATTTTGTCAGTTATGTTTAAGACACATGTAATAGGGGGTGCGACTCTATTGCCATCAACCGGGCACAAATTCAGACTCCGGGCTATTACTGAGACATTCCTGCTTGCGTTCATGATTTTTAAACAAACTAAAAACTATTTATTTTGATAAATAAGGTCATATTAAGCCACCATAATTTGAAAATCTCTACCTATGTGCAAATGGTTTTTCAAAACTTGCCATTATTGCAAAAATGAATTAAAAAGACCGGAGTATCGGCTTTTTTGAAACTGGTAAATGCAGGCAAGTTTATATGGCCGTGGACATGTGTAAATAAACAGCTGATGTTTTGTCTATCAATTTCAATATGTAATGCTATACTTAGACGATTCTCTCTGAACATGCGAACATTCCTATTAGATAAGAATACGTCAAATGAATATTTAGTGCGGTCTGTGATCAACTACTAGTAAGTACTACTTACTACTAGCCATAAACATTAGAATAGGGTGCATAGGGAATAGTTAAACGAGTATTGCCGCCATTATTTATTTGCTCTAGGCAAATTAAAGACCACTTTGAAAAATGTGTTCTAGGTTCAAATGACAGACTAACATACCTACCACCTATTTTATTTTACAGAGTCAATAAAATTATAATTTTCTGTTGGAGTAACAACCCTATCGTTTATACAGAGACATTAATTTGAATTGTTAAAAAAAAAGAATCAAACGCGCCATTTAATAAAGTTTTAAAAAAATAATGAATTTGTAAAAAAATATAATTCGCGTTTATGAACCAGTAGTATTTTGGGGGTTAAGAAAAAGAATACCTTCATTTTATTTATGGTAAACATACTTATTTTCGTTGATTATTTTACATTACATTATTGAACACATTGTTATATTGAATTATTAGTATTCTACGTCAATTTTTTGAAGTATAATTTAAATGAACGCATAGTAACTATTCGATACCTTTATTTATTTCAAATAGGAAAACTTCTTAGTATTTTTTTAAGTGTTAGGTTTTAAGTAAGTAAGTACCGGGTAAAGAGTTCCTGGAAGTACCTACTTGGTACTGGTTGGACAAAGGCTTTTGCCCAACATTGGGACAGTATATGTTTTATTAAGAAAATACCTAAATACATCGTATCATACTATGTCTGCAATACAACATAAATACAACCGTCCGCAGACATCTTACATTAACACAGCATGACCAATACAAGCGATCAAATGCAATGGCGACACGTCAATTAAACAAACAATAATATCGATCGGCAATTTATCGCCGGCGCAAGATTTATTAATTTGAGGCCATCTCATGTTGTTTATTTTAGTAATTATACAGGTCCTTCACAGGGCACATAGGCGCCAGCAGTAACAATTTATCATGTATTTGTACCGTTTATTTATTACTACAGCTTCTGGCTATTCTCCCTGTCTTGGTCTGCTAAGAACTTAACTCCTACCGAAAGGACTAGCCTATAAAAGAAGAGGACAAGCCCTACACCTATTCTGTAAAAAAGACTCGCCGTAAAAATAAGTTTTCACGGTGAGTCTTTTTCACAACTTGCGCAAACTTGCGTGTGACCTGACAGTGACATACCATGATGCTAGGGATTGACCAAACATTACATTTACAATCATAGTCAACGTTCTAATAATATTTTAAAACTAATTTTGTTGATAATTTTTTACTATTTATGTGTCTAAACATTTCTGTTTTAGGGGCTTTTTAAATAGACTAGCAAAAAAAAGAAATAATAAATCAACAGAATTAGCATTTTTTTTAAAGGTAAATCAGAGGTGTAGGTACCTGTAGTATTTACACCCACATTTCGCCAAGTCCCATGTAATAGAGGGCGAGCCTATTACCAAAAATCCAGACTCCGGGGTGCTACTGAGAAATTCCAGATAGAAAAACCCAATTTCACTTTACCCGACCTGGGAATCAGGACATTATTCAGCAGTAGCGCTTGCGACCACTAGGCCAAAGTGACAGCCAATAAATGCCTAACTTATCTTGAATGGGTGTTTCTGAGAATAATCGTGTTAATTACAAGGCAAAGTCATTAGCACTGATCCTAATTTCTCACATAATTTTAACCCATTGTGTTTATACAACAACTGGTAATAAATTATCTTGTCTAATTAAATATCTATAACAACGTTTCTTGCAATTTCTTCTCCTTTACTAAATATTTCATTTAAGACGCTGTCTAAACGGAAAGGATATTTACAGTAAAACGCAGCTTTTTTTTCTCACTGTTAGGCGTATTGGTACTATTGGTACTTAGTACAAGCCCGAAAAAATTCAGTGTATTGTCAAATGCTCAAAGAAAAGACTTGTACAAAAATATTTCATACAATCTGAAAAATGTTTTTCGACGCATAATTCTCCAAATTTTGAGCGTAAACTATCATATTTTATGTAATAATAAAGGCAATTCATTCAACTAGAGAAATACCATTAATTATTCCACTGAGCCTTGCATTTATTTATTAATGTACTTAGTTAAAATAGCAAAATTAAATTTCGTCATAAAGTCAATCACAATATAACATCACGACAGTAAATTGCGATGGGTTATACAGAAGTTTGCCGGACGTAAAGAATAGCACCACCCCACTTCTTCCCGTGGGTCTCGTAGAAGGCGACTAAGGGACTTACTAGAGACTGGGCAGCAGCGTTCTCTATGCATTTTATCACCATACTGCGATTGCCAACCCTTGGCAGGCAAGCGTGGCGATTATGGCAACTCCCGGGAGGCCTATGTCCAGCTGTGGACGTCTTTCGGCTGAAATGATGATGATGCAGAGGTGCATGTTTCAAGTCCCATGTAATGCCCTACTGACATCGAAAAGGCAGAAATTCTGACTCAGGATTGCTACTAAGGAACGTCTTCAGCGTAAGGAACTGCTCTGGCTTTGGCGTAAGGAACTGCTCCGGCTTTGGCGTAAGGAACTGCTCTGGCTTTGCCGAACTTCACCTGTTTCTAACCAAATAATTATCAAAAGTAATTTCTTCTCATAGATAAAAATCATCTAAGCGACGTGTTTAAACTCATTATCTCATGATTTTTTTTAAACTATTCCGAAAAGTCCCTGTTCTTTAATCTTTACGTTTGAATGAGTACCTACAGTCATACCATGTTGCAGACTAAATAATTAAATAATAACATGAGCATAATTAGCCTATAATGTTCTCTCTGCTGGAACACAGGCCTCCTCTCTTCGAGAGGGAGTCGGCCATAATCCACCACGCGGGCCTAATGCGGGTTCGTAGATGTCACACGTCTTCGAATGTTTGTTTCTAGGAAATGCCGGTTCCCTCACGATGTTTTCCTTCACCGTTTCGAGAGCAGGGGTGAATGAAATAATTTACACAAAGTATACCGCCTGCCTGGGTTTGAACCCACGACCTACAACTTGCACTACCACTGGTCTTAATTTAAAAAAAATCTGGATGACCGAGCTTTGCTCGGTATTTTTTTCTTGGTTTGACGTTTTTTAAAAATGAAACCTAGCTAGATCGATTTATCGCCCCCGACAGCCCCTGCATACTAAATTTCATGGAAATCGTTAGAGCCGTTTCAGAGATTCAGATTATAAATATACATTCATATATACAAGAATTGCTCGTATAAAGGTATTTAATTTTAATTACTTAATACAAGTGTGCCTATAAAATTTGAAGAATTCTCTCTATTTCTCCAGGATCCCATCATCAGATCCTGACTTGATGATCATGGGACCACCTGGGAAGTATACCCTTTCAAACAAAAAAAAAATTATCCAAATCGGTCCAGCCATCTTCGAGTAATCGGGGAACATACATAAAAAAAAAAGGTTCCGACGAATTGAGAACCTCCTCTTTTTGGAAGTGGGTTAAAAAATAAACTTTAATTATTATTATTTTCCGCATAGTTGCTTGTCTTTGGGTGGTAAACGATAATAGATTATGTTTTGACTTCTACACGGATTCATAAGTCCACAGATAATGTTGAATAATTATATTATTTATGAATTAATTTCTTTATCTCAAGCTCGGCCGTTAGCCTCGGCTATATCTGGGTTTTTTGGTATTTTTACTCAATACCTACTTATTACGATTATGACAGTTTTTTTTTCACTTTGGGCCCATGGCTTTTAGCACTATCGAGCATATAGGCGTTGAATTTGTTCTACCAGAATCGCGGCGCATCGTCACGTCTCGCCTGTCTGCGGGATATGCGGGGATAATTTCCTAATTAAAAACCAAATAATACTAGCGGACCGAATCTAACCGAAGATACCACGTTCAGCAGTAGCACTAACGTCCACTAGACCAACGATATTTTGCATTGTCCCCAAATGATACTGACTGTCTATAATAAGAAAATTAGAACTTTGCGGGCTACCCTGGTGACTTGCTCTTAAGAGCATTCATTCCACGCGAGCTGGCAACTATGCATTTATAGCAACAACAACAACGCATTTTTCGTGATTATTTCATGAAATACAAACAAAAGTTCTTTTTTTTTCAGCCAAGCACTAGGATCGTTGGTATTTATAACTATTTGAAATATTTACTCTTTCATAAAAACATTTAATCGAACTTAGTAATGCAAATAGAAAATAATTGACTGTATGTCCATTTTTATGACTAAATCCCAAAAAAACTGCAAAAAAAATTGCATACAAACTTGAAAATGCCAACGATCTAGTGCATGGCTGAAAAAAAATGTTTACATTTAATTAAATAATCACGAAAAACCGCCATAAATGCACCGTTGCCAGCCCGCGTGGGGAGAATGCTCTTAAGTCCCATGTACAAGGGGGCAAGCCTATTGCCATCAACCGGGCATAAATACAGACTCCGGACTACTACTGAGAAATTACCTATATTCCTAAATCCAATGACAGTTTTCCCGAACAGGAAATCGAACTCAGATCCTCTAAAAACAAAAGAAAATAATTGTTCATACAATTTATTCCATTTTTAAAACGCATTTTGCACCCTCAGACATTACAACATGCAAAATAAAACCGATTCCTAGGAATGTTGTCCCTTTCTATAGCGCATTATAAGTATGAGAGTGAGTGAGATACTTGCATAACAAGTGGTTTTAATAAAGTTACGATAGTCTTTGATGTTAAAGTCTAGTGCAACTAATTATCTCCCTAGTGGTGACTGGAGTGGCCATGTGTTAGATTTTACTGGGACATTCCTGATCAACAAATTGTATGGTCACTAGCGACTCGCCCTGGTTTACACGGTTTTACGACTAGTTAAAACCGATATGTTTTCTTTATTATAACAGTAATTTTAATATTTGTGTTGTAGGATAAAAATTCCGAAATAAATTCTATAAATGATGGTGAAAACCACATCAAAATCCGTTGCGTAGTTTAGGAGAACAACGCGGTCATACAGACATACACGAACAGTGACTTTTAGTTACAGAGAAATTTTAAAATTTGAGAGATTATAAGTAAGAGGTGCCTTTCAATAAGTCTAGTTGTTAATAAAATGTATTTAATTTATTGTTATGTGTGAGCTAAGATATTTAGTAGAAGGTAAATAACAGCTAGATTTTTTAAAGAAAATTCCTAACCTATTGCTTCGTAGTTAGAAAAAATCATTTGCTCGTCAACGTAAATAGCGCAGTGAATTTTGTTAGACTATCAAAATGACATTATCACTACTAGTGTGTTACACAAGTACCACGCTGATTTTAATCTTTATCCCAGAACTTTACAAACAGTCAGGTCTTCCTACGCTAGACCCAGACCGGCTGGACTACAAATGGTCAGACAAGACAACATAGTCAACGTTAGACAGCTGGCAATACCTATTAAAATTCTAGCTGCCTAAGTTACTATTTAACTTGGGTATAAGTGTGCGCTTATTGGGAATTTACTTAATGTGATAGCTGTAAGTAACTGATATTTATTTAAGTAAGTTTGTCCGAAAAACACTTTTATTTCGTTGTACACACGGCTACACATCAAGCTATACATTTCCTTAGCTTAGCATGACGCTTTCTATTTCTACGAAAAATAGACTGTGCTTTTTCAATACAAAGTGACGTGTCGTTTCTCCATTTTTGACATCGCACCGTAGATATCCTTCTACAATCTGTCATTTTGTCTTTCGTTTCTAACGTTCTTTGTCTAGGTTCTTATAAATGTAGACTATTTCAGAAGAATATTTCTTCCCAAACAATCAAAATCACACTGACAACAAACTTTCTACTCGACGGCCATAAAATATATACGATTATCTACAAAATCATGATTCGTTTAGAACGCTTATCTGTGATAATTAATATAAAAACATAGCTATCTTCTCCTATTGTACACCATTTAGTTAATAGTCATGTCTATTCTTCCGTTGACAAATCGGTGCTCGTGCTAAGCTTGCAGTTCACGCTGATCTCGCACTGTACGGAAATCCTATACAATGCGAGATCAGCTTATACTGGAAATGTATAGCTTGATTTGTAGCCGTGTGTACAGCATGAGCAGCGAATACTGTTTCCACTGCTGGTATACAGGCCTCATCTGTATAAGGACTGGACCCACCACGAGGGCCCAGTGCGGGTTGGTTGGTGCTGCGTTAGATTTCTAAGTCGTTCAGTATTATTGAGTTTTCCTGTAGGATTTAGAGGGGCTTGTAGCTAAGTAATATAAGCTGCACGGCTCGATCGTTCAGGTTAAGCTGCGCTTGCCGCGGTTGGTCCGTGGATGGGTGAACATCTTTACATACCAAGACTCCTCCGTGCCTCGGAAAGCAGACTAAGCCGTTGACCCCGGCTGTTATTTGTGGAGCTTTGACATTAGTTACGGGTCGTCAGAAGCCCGAAACTCTGACAACCAGTCTTATCAAGGGGTATCGTATTACCCAGTACCTGGGTTTTGGAGGTCAGATAGGCAGTCGCTCCATGTGAAATGCTGGTAATCAGCTGCATCCGGTTAGATTAGAAGCCGACCCCAACATAGTTGGAAAAAGGCTAGGCAGATGATGATTTTTCCAGTAGCATGTACCTAGTTAGGAGTTGTGCCCGGATGATGGCTCCAACCTATTAAATATGTGAAATGTGGGTGCGCTAGCATTGCGTTCCCTTATGAATTGTCCCGTTTCCCGTACTGAGGTATACTGTTAAGTACATTGTCATATTTTCACTTACCTACATAGGCTAGGTCACAGCTTAGTTCATAGATGACAGCCTTGCCTCTGCCTTGGCATTCATTTGGCAAATCTTACTCTCCATTTGCTACTGTATATAATATAGGGTGTCCCAACAAGAGCTCCGGATTTAAATTTGCCTCCATTTTGTTAAAATACGAGTTGTACGGTGATTTTTTTTGATATTTGTCACATTAAGAATATGGAGAAGTATCCAAACTAGGGATGCCTCGATACGCCTTTTTTCCGATACGATACCGATACCGATGCTCTTATAAAAATATCGGCGATACCGATACGCTTATTGATTCCAAAAATGAAGGTAAAATAAATAAAACACTAGTCAGGTTATTTTTTAATTAATAAAAAAATAACAAATAACAGGACAAACTAAATAAAACCGTTTATAACCATAGACAGGTTGAGATTAGTTAATAGTATATTTAGCATAGTTAGTTCTTACCTCGTTTGCAACGAAATAGACCAGACAACACCCGTGTTTACATTACATTTTTAAAGCGCGAAATTTGAAGAGTATCGTTAATAATAAATAATAAATATCGCCGATGCCGCCGATATATCGGCAAACTTCGAGTATCGCCGATATATCGGTATCGGATGCTTCCCTAATTCAAACCAACAACGTTTAATTATTGTAAAAACATTCCAAAAATGGTGAAAGTTTTGCGAAAACAGTTCGCCAATTCATTCTTTTTTCTTTGGGGCTATGTGAAGAAAAGGTGTATGCGAATAAGCCTGAAACAGTTGAACATTTTAAGAGGAAATACGGCGTGTTATTGGTGAAATACAACCACATTTATGCGAAAACGTTATTCAAAATTTCAACAAAAGAACTGAAAACCATTTGCCTGATGTCATATTTCACGTTTAATCGGAACTATTCTTCTTTATGTAGAAATAAATATGTTTGCTTGTGTTTTACTTTAAAATTAAATCCGGCGCTCTTGTTGGGACATCCTTTATTATAAATGTGAATGTTTGTCTAGATGTTTGGATATTTAGATGTTTGTGACTGACTCGCGCAACAATGGCTGAACGGATTTACGTTCAAGTGGGATAATTACCGACCTCCACGCGCGCGAAGACGCTAGCAAAAGCTAATACACCCTAATTCTGAAAAAACAACGCATAAGCACTAGACTGAATACAATATTCCATAGTCATCATAGATCAGCAAATAAAAAAACAAACAGCTGTCACAGAAGTGCCAATTTATTAAACTACGTGTACCAACCGCCTATTATAGTGACACAAAATATACCGTGTTAATTATAGCACATTATCACATAACGTGGGCCGTGTCACGCGATTATGTACTTTGGGTGTAGGTATTAAAGTGGATTCGTTATTGATTACTTTTGGTAGATAAGTCTGATTGTATTTAATTATGTTACGAGTTCTGAATTTAAAATTCGAGGGAAAATAGAATGGCTATATTTTGGTTTGTTTATGAGAAAAGTCTACCATAGAGTCTAGACCCACAAAGGCGCACCAGAAAAAAAAACAGAACTTACCAAAATTTGGTAGAGTCCCGCAAAACGTCTTGCTTAGACTCTGAATTTCCAAACCTAGAGAGAATTGCATTTTCTTTGGCCATCAACTTTAAATAAGTACATTTTTAATAGCCATATCACTACCTACATGAAATCAAGTGACCTAGATACTTAATCTTTTTATATTGCTCAGTCCCCATCCTACATTAATATTTATCTTTAGGTACTTGACATATTATTCTTAATTAAAGTCACTTTTCGTGCCTGTCTGGGACCGCGTTGTTCTTCTAAACCACACTACAGATTACAATTCGGTTTTCACCATCTTGTAAAGAATAAATCCCGAAAGAATAATGTATAACTTGAAGAAATTTCGATTCTTTGTCAAGTCATAAAACCGTGCAAAGTATTGGCGGGTTGCTCTTTTGTAAAAACTCACTAAAGAGCTGTATCGTCCACCACCCAGTGAGACAGAAGTAATTCGGACACGGGCGCCATCTTGTGGGCGCGACGCGTAACTCGATATGTAAACAAAACGATAATGTCTACGGCTTATCACGACTGCGGCTGATATCGTCATTAGTTTAGGAAGGGACGGCCTGAAAGACTATTAAGTAAAAGGTACATAAAACGCAAAACTATGTTCCAACTTTTTCCATTTACTTTGCTGTCTTTGATTATGTAAATGAGTGATCATTTGAATAAAAATTTAATGAAAAAAATCAAGGGATTAAATGAACTAAGAGGGATGATTTTAATGATTATTATTCTGTAAAACCATATCTGTATCATATTTCATTCAACATACAAACGTTACGAGCTGGGGTTCGGGCTAAATAAATAACATCAGTTTTACACCAAAAACACTAACACGTTATTTAAATAGTCAGAAATACAGTAATCATAACTCTAGTCAGAATCAATTATAGTTTACTATATTTGTGACTATTTAAATACTTAAAGTGTTAGTGGTTTTAGCGTACATAATGATAACCTCGTTTATCCAGTGATGCAAACTTTACAGGAAACAAAAAAAACCTGTTAATTTCGTCAATTTTTAAAACATTGTTATGTGCTTTTGACTCATATTTTGTATGATAGAAAATTTATCAATTCAAAACATGAGACAAGAGTACATTACAATGTTTTAAATATTGACGAAATTAAGTTTCTTTTTTGGTTTCCTGTAAAGTTAGGATTTCTGGACATACAAAGTTATCATTCTACAGCGACGATAACAGCATGACACTAGCTTGAAAATTGCAAACAAACTTCAGAAAACTCGAATTTTCTGAGCTACCTTAGCATATGCTCCTTAAGTTAATATCCTGTCAAGTCACATAATTACAGCAGGTAGGTACAGCTGCGGAACCGACACTACATACCGAGGTACCACAGAACTAAAACAGATTAAAAACCCTCCGATGAGTCGATGAAAGCGTGGTGTGAATTGCATCGCCGCCATTAGCCATACTCCATAACAATTACAATTGTAACCGTCTTCTATAATACAACGGGTGAATAAACAGCTGTCATTTTGTGTTTTTCTCACATTCGCAGCGCACGGAACATCGTCGACTTGGTACAGTTACGTTCAGAAATACAAGGTCGCATTAATCCAGCACATGATTCTAAAACCCGTAGCCTAGTGATTTTTCGTCTGTTATCAAAAATAGAGGGTCACGCGCATGCGCATGCACACACAGTATGACGTCATAGGCAAATGATGTCCCTCTTAATTAATTTTATAAATATAGCCTACCTTTTGCATGCTCAACCATCACTCTAGCACTAAAACTCTTGTAGTTATTAGCGATTAAAATCTTACATGTTTTTGTCGGTCAGAAATATTGAACCTCTTACCAGTACTCTGAGCGCAAAGACGTTTTCACGTCAAAAAGAAAAATAAAGGTGTTTCATAGAAAAGTGCAATACCGGTCAAAATGTAGGTACAACTAACGGACAACCTTTTTTTTTTAATGACTAAAGATTTTTTTTTCTCCTAATACCTTCATTTGAATTAGCAGGATAGGTTAGCTATTAGCAGAATCCCGCCTAACACATGCTTTATAGGTGTTGCATTACATTTCAACATTTCGGACGCCGACCGACCCTCGACTGCACACATGGCTACACATCAAGCTATTATACATTTCCAGTTTACGCTGCTCTCGCATTGTATAAGATTTCCGTACAGTGCGAGAGCAGCGTAAACTGGAAATGTATAGCTTAATGTGTAGCCGTGTGTACACGAATGTGCCGTGTATGCACAAATATTTTTGTCCGTGACTGTACAATAATATGTAGGATTCACGCAATGATCGCTTGCTTGGTGGTTAGTAGCGATATCTGAACATGATGTACAAGTGATGCCTAATTAATTGTTCCACAACATGCCACACCTGTTTTTATTGCTTAGGCTAAGTGCACACTGGCGCAGCAAAACGCGAGAACGCGCGGGCTTGAGTAGGTTCCTATTAGCTACTGTAGAGTACGACTCGGCCGTCTGCGCCCACACGTTTGCAGTGACGTGAAAATATCGCTGCAGCTTTTTTTCGGGCACTGGATTTTTAACGCTTGGTGTTAAACTGAGGATTGAGAATCTAAAAACTTACTGTACGATTTTCAACTCTTGGTACAGTGCTTTAAGATCCATTGTGCGAAAAATTTCTGCTGCGATATTTTTACCTCCATGGACCAAGCTTGTTCAATGTGCGGCATGGACGGGATGCATTATGATCCAACAAAGTTTAGTTAGCCACATATTCTGGCACTCAATCATACCTTAGATGTATTTTACTTTGAGTTAGATAAAAGTAGATACATTATTCTACAGTCAGGGATATTCAGTTTTAATTGTTAAGCAAATTGCGACAATATTACGTCAATTTGCTGTCGTAGCCATTTCATACAACTGCCAAAGAATGATAGTTGAGATTTGAATAAGTATATGTAGCACAATTGTTTGAGTTAAGGTGAACCTAGTCGTATTTTCCATACAAACTTCGGGAGTATATTACTCCACTGTTCGACAATGTACATCAAAAATTAAACATGGTATCGTTTTGTCTCATTATTAATATTGTCTGTACGGAAACAGAATACTAAAATAAAAAGCTATTCAAAAGTTATGAGCCAACAAAGATTCGTTTTTCTTGCTAATTTAACCTAACTTTGGGCATGTTTCAGTAATAAAAGAAGTGTAAAATCTCCAAAACCAAGTCGGTACCGACAAAGTTTAATTATCGAAAAGTTCAATAAACTTTATTAGTCATTGATTTATGCAGTGGTTTTTTCATAAAATCCGATCTTCCGAAGGACTTTTCTTAATTTTGTACGCGCCTGTTTTACTATAAATGATGCTGCATCTCACTCAATAACGTTTTCGGTGTAGACTAGCATCTAACTGCTCATCACTGATACTACCTCTGTCGGACACGAAGCCTGGTGAGACAGCGTGCTTTTTAGCCAGGCCCAACAGTGAGTTCGAGCCAGCGACTAGATTCCCCTTAACCGTGAATTTGCCATTAATTTTCTGATTTTTCTTATATGGTTGGAAAATAAAAATACTGTGAACAAGCATGTGGTAGTGATAGGACGCGTCATATTATGTAGGCAATATGCATCCAATGTCCACAATTCCTAAAGATTTTCACAGCGCGTTTTAACATAATGTTTACAACCTTATAACTTCTCTAGCAAAGTTTACATTACTTATTTACACTGTACTTACATGCTAAATAAGCAATAACATAGCTAGCCAGATTCGCACGTGCGATTATTTATCGCGCACTTGATATACAACTCACTGAACTGCATTGAGAGTGTAAAATACAAGTCTGTTTTATTAGTTTCTGAAATGCGCTCTGTTACAGAGTGTTGATAATCCAGTGCGCCCTATACAATAGTCGCGTAAAAAAATCGCCAGTTCTAAACTGCACACGCGTTTACCGCCGTATCGCGACAGTATGAAAACGTCATAAGCCTTTCACGGCGAGGCGCGACCACCAGCGTGGCTTACAGCAATCCCTAACACTGCCGGCCAAATATAGTAAGCCACCGTTTTTACTTCGAATCCAGTATTTAGAGCTTGAGCTGGGCTGATTTCTTTGGTAAAAGTGTAGGGCAGACTTGTTTAATTACATTTCAACTTGTGGCAGAGATGTTGAATCGGTATTGTTTAAAGCGTTGTAGTTTTTAGTTGAATAAAAAAAGTAGGAAAAATGGATTTTAATAAATGGGAAAAAAGAAAACAAAAAAAGTTACAAGCTAAAACTTATGCAAGTGCTTTTGAATCTTATACAAGTGAATTCTAATGCGCATTCAAGATCAATAACAGCTATTTTATAGACGTTTATTTAAAAAAATACATACAAAATTACCAATAACCACATTACAAGCAAACCATTACATTAACCCTTCACTCGACAACACCATTAAACTAATTCCTTGCAAAAAACCTGTCACTCCGACCAACCACGAGTAACAATATATAATAACCATTTAAAGTGATAGTATGTTGTACTTTCAACTGTAATTCCATTTGCAGACAACACGCGAGCAGAATAAATCAATTACGATAACCGTTTGACATTGTACGGGTTAAGTTTTATTAAAATACTATGCATTTGCGGTTTATGGTTAACGAAACTGAGTACCATGTGCCAAAAAAAAACGTTTTGATTTTGAATTGAGAACAATTTTTTTTATTAGCTGGCAGTACTTTGACAGGAAATCGTAGTTAGTATCAATAAATTGATACATTTTCGATCCATAGCTGAAAAAAATCTTCAAAGCCCAAAATTCGTAAATGCTACTTAGCTTCGTAAACGCAAGTTCCATACAAGGGGAATAGGTAAGTAGCCACGACGCGTTAGTGGGGACAGCGACGCCTTCAGGCGCCGTTGTCAAATGTTTAAAAAGAAAAAGGTTGAATGAAGTGCTCCTTTGCGTGGTTTTATTTCTGCGTTTAAAATGTTGTATTACGCACAATTCAACTGTAATATCAATTGATGAATTTAAAATGAGAACAATGTGCTTTGAAAAAACTTTGAGGCAACCATTCGATAATGTTAACATCAGTTACATAATTCCGAACTTGATGGGCATTTTATACTTATATGAAAAATGTAAGTTAGATACACACTAGATAATTCGAATCAAATCAACTCATAATAAAAGGCTTTATTTGCGAGACTGCAATGGCGTGTAAAATTGTACCAGCACCAAGTCATGTATGATTTCCAACGATACACCAATAAAAACAGGAGAAAACTCACTGTTATGTAATGAAAACGAGTTCTGCGTAATATTCATATTGAAAACCGTTTTTAGTGAGAACCCGTATTACTAATAATTGCTGTCAATATTCATTAGTGCTGGCAACACCGTCGTTTATGTAGTGCTAAAGTGGGAACTTTTTTACACTTAGGTAACGCTCCGTGTGGCAACACTGTTTTTGTTTTTTTTCTATCTTATCGCCTTTACGGGATTTTACACGTAAATTAGTTCCGGAAAAAATTGTGCTGTTAAATTTTTAGATAGCGTGTAAGAATCCATGCCACTGTATTAGAAAAAATACAAAAAAAAAATAGGTGTGAATAATGTTTCGTTTGTTTAACGTATTTTAAAAGGAGAATGCGCGGTTTATGCGCGCGCTTATGTAAGTAATTTTAAGTAAGGGTAAATTAATGACGGACTTATCAAAGTTGAACGCATGCTATCTAACTTAATAGGCTATTGTTAACCTATCTTAGGCTCGTTATAATGCATAGATAATAGCAATTTGTTGGTCTATCACCGTCTGGTGACATTTTAATTAATTTATTTTGCTGTTTCTTGTAATAAGGTGTAATTTTTTTATATAGGGAACAACAGTGTTAGTGACGCAAATTGATGCCATTACACCTTTTTCAATTTATGTTAGTTATAATGAGTCTATGAAGGACTTGTGGCGAAGTATAATAACAGTTGCACGGGTCGTCCAATCAGGGTAAGCCACGCTTGCCACGGTAGATCCGTGGATGGGTGACCATCTTTACATAACCATGAAAGCACACTAAGCTTTTGGTTCCGGCTGTCATTCGTGAATCTCTGACAGTCTTTGCGGGTCGTCAGAAGCCCGAAACTCTGACAACCGGTCTTACCAAGGGAGATCGTATTACCCAGTAACTGGGTTGTGGAGGTCAGATAGGCAGTCGCTCCATGCAAAATACTGGTATTCAGCTGTATCCGGTTTGATTAGAAGCCGACTGCAACATAGTTGAAAAGAGGCTAGGCAGATGATGAAGATTAGTCTTATCTTATGGTCATGTCAGCAAATAAGACTTCTGCTGGATGAGTAACAGAGAATCAAATGACAGATCTATTAAAAAAGGCCCCTCTAAAATGCAATTATGACATATTTTATGAGTAACTGCCCTATGTCCTCAACCAGGTCATGGACTATCTATATGCAAACTTTCATCCAAATCTGTTCAAGGAACAAACTTACTTTCGTATCTTACATTATAATTTTAGTTAGGTTTAGGTTAGTTAGTTAGTTTTTAAAATAATACTGGTGACTATACCAGGCCATACTGCCGTTCATGCGATGTCTAGCCAAAACCGTGTTACCCTAATCGCCGACTTGACACTGACAGACCAAAAAAAATCTAGCCAAGAACTAGGCAAAGAATAAACAATCTATCATTCTAGCCTGTGGTATTGTGGTCTAGTCTTAGAAACGGTTTTGTTTCTGTTCTAGACGTGCCTTGCTTTTAGAGTCTGTCCGAATTTCGTTTTCCGTTTTCGGTCGAATTTGTAAGTATATCGTATTCGGCAAAAAAAAAACATTATCAGTTGAACTCTACTTGTTTTTTATTCTTATTTCTGTAAAATATGAACGCGTCAGTATTTTTTCCTATAAGTACTCATTACAGAAGAATGCTCTTGACCTCGATCTCGTCTGATGGAAACCGATGGACGAGGTCGACGATGGAACCAACGTGCCCAGAGGATGCCTGTTAATTCTTTGCTAGTTTAGTCAATGTTAATCTTGAAATAACTATTTGCTGTCTTACATAGGGATATCGTATTAACCAGGAACTGGGCTGTGGGCGACCCCGACATAGTTGAGGAAACGTTTGGTAGAAGATGAATGACTGCTGGGTGCTGGCCTCCTCTAACCGACTTTATTGGTGTCACTTCTATACAATCCTGGGTCTGTACCAACGATTGTCTCTGAAACTACCACCAGTGGCGGTACCTTCGAAGAAGCCGAAAAGCCCAGCTTGCCCTAATAAAATTGTAATTATTATATTTAGTTATCTTCGGTTTTCTAACCAAAATTATGATAATGGTGTTAGTAATACTAACAAACATGAGAACATGAGCCAATCCCTTAGCTGTTTTTTAATAGTAAAAAATCTGTCGGCTTGCCTTGATTTTGACGCCTAGGCACGCCACTGGTCTAAAACAATGATCACAATGTGTGAAATGAGGTCATCAAACCCGGAACCTAACTCTACCTACTATTTGATACGATCCACTTGTCCCTTTCCAATTAATACAGGATACTCTTACTTTCAGTAGGCTTGAGAAATCTGAGAATCAATTACATTTAATATGATTATTCGCATTTAAATTCCCCGTTGGCACAGATAAGTTAAACGGCGAGGTTTCTGCCCCACGCCCCGGACTCTGTGCAGGGACCAGGCTGCAAGGGTTTTGAGGGACATTCCAGCTACCGCATGATACATTCTTTCTGTGTTATCTCTACAAAAAGACTTCTTCAGGATTATTCCACTTTGCCACGCCTATATATCCCAATTACTGGGACACAGTTGAAGACAAAATTGTGAACAATCTATACCACTGGTGGGACACATTGTTAGGGTAACGTGGTCATATTATTTTCTTCTGAATGGTGTCACGAACTTCAGGTGATTTCTTCTGCTGAAAGATGTGTCCTTAAGTAAGAAAGTACTTGTATCTGCAAGGCAGCTAAAATAGATTTACTTTTTTGAATATTTGAATGTATATATGCAATTTACTTTTTAAAGATTAAATATGTAAATAAACATTCCTCAGCTGGCAAGTAGGTAATAAAAAATTGTTCTTATTTGTAAAAATAAGAATTAATTAATGAAATACCCTGAAAATTCTAGCCCAATTTTGGGTAGAAAACTAGTATTTCAAGACTAAAAGATATTCAATGTTAATTTAGTACAAAATTTTTACCCAAAGCAAAGTTTATTTATTACTTCCTGTCCATGTTTCTCCGTAGCTCGTGGTCCCTCTCCTCGCCAGAGAGGGAACCCAAACCGCGATTAGGGGACGCGCTGATACCAAGCCTCTTCTCTTAATTACAGCCTCGGAAATACCTACTTTAATAGATATTTAACTCACAAGTCGCAGTATTTGTCAGTTATCCGTCAGTAATAAACGTTTATGAATAGTTTTGGTAAATTAATGTTATTGGGATTTTGAAAAAAAATCTTTTGGTATCGATTATTTTTAGTTTTATCATGGATAGGAATAATTAAATCTTTATATTATTGGAAAGCTAAGTCTTGAAATAGTAAATACAAGTTTAAAAAAAAAGGAATCATAAAGCATTAAAAAAAACTCGTCTGTATCGCAATTCTGATTCTTTGGCCAAAAAATAGTCCAGCCCTCTGATCACGTCTTAGTTATTGCTTAGATATTTTCCGGGTCAAAAAATTGTATACCAAAAGTAAGACCAGGTAAAAATCCCTATTTCAACTCTTGGTTACATTTTATACGGTTAGATACATAAATAAAATACTTACCCTAAGTACCTACCTCTTTATTTTTCTCCAAAATTAAACTAAAATTGCACATTACATTGGCCGCCATGGGATCTGGAGGCAAAGGTCCTCGTGCATACATGAGAGTGGCTCGAGGAAGCAAAACGCCGGGAGCGTAACTGCGCGTCCGTGAGAAATCGCGGCACAGCGAACAGAGCTCCGGCGGGATCTCATGGCGACATGGAGAGTGCGATTGTCGCAATCCAGTGCTGGGCACGCCACAATTGCGGCGGTAAATCCCCTCTTTGAGGAGAGGATTGAAAGGCGCCACGGCGTCCTCACCTTCTGCCTGACGCAGGTCCTCACCGGACACGGTTGGTTCGGATAAGGCGAGAGGAAACGCCCGGATGTTACCACTGCGTAGATCGCCCGGAGGACACGGTGGAGCATACCTCATATGTTGTATGTTTCCTCGTGGAGGCGATCGGCGGCGGCGATTTCTCGCGTCCGGCCCTGATCCAGGCCATGGTACGGAACGAGAGTGCATGGGTAGCCATCGCCTCCTGCGAAGCAGTAATGCTCGCAAAGAAGGAGGTGGCGTACGTGAGGGAGAGGCAATCTATGCACCCTCACGGCCCTACTCTCCGCAGAGACGCCCTGGCGTCGGGAATCCCAGGCCGATTCCCGGCCACCGTAGGTGCGGGCTTGCGGACGGTGAGTAATGGGTAGCTCGCCGTCAGGTAAGGACCAAGCCCGGGTCGACGGTGCGTTGTGTTCCACGCGCGCCTCAAAGACATGTCAGCACCAACTGGTGGGGTCCGCAAGGGCCGATGCCTGCCAGGGGTGCGGGTTGTTTGAAAGAGATACTGTGGCCCCTGGCTCACAGACAACTAAAGGAACACGGGTGGGTTTTAGTCAGTAAAAGTCTGACACGCCCTCCCGCTCCGCCCAGAGCGTGAGAAGTTATTTGAGTATTGTGTTTGAGCGATTCCCATAACTAGCGCTTCCCAAAAACGTCCGTTTTTATCCCAAGTTAAGTTAAAGTCACACTAACCAAATTTGGTAATCGTACCTCGAAACTCCTTGTCGCAACTAGATAAACGAGCTTAAACAAAAGACAAAAAAAACTTAACAAAACCTCACACAGACGCCGCCAAGCATCGAATACCAAAGCATTTGAGACACGACTCGAGATCTTAAAGATTTCGTTCGTTAATTACACTTCTTACTTACGTATCACTTACTTTTAAGTTGAGGCTCCCAAGTTCCTAACTTATTTGTTACTTTTTTGTTGTGATTAAGCGAAGTCACATCCAATGCAGAAGCAGCGCGCTAGCGATGCAAGTTAGGAGATGATAACTTAACGGTTTCTTTTCTTCTTCGCTATCTACAAGACCATAGCTAATTTAGACATAATTTTACTATAACCATCATCATCTGCCCAGCCTTTACCAGTATTTTACATTGAACGACTGCCTATCTGACCTCCACAACTCAGTCACTTGGTAATACGATACCCCGTGGTAAGACCCGGCTGTCAGATTTTCGAGCTTCTGAAACCCGTAACGACTGTCAAATGATAGTCATGTCCTCATGACAGCCGACAAACGGCTTAACCTGGTTCCCGAGGCACAGACGGGTCTTAGTGTGTAAAGATGTGTCACCCATCGACGGGCTAACCGCAGTCAATCTGATCGGTCGACCCGTGCGGCTATTATTACTTAGAATAACTTAAAGAGATAAGAATATAGACAAAAGATATCGTTAATAATTATTTTTCTTTATTTATTATTTCACCAAAAAAACTCAGCAACATTAATTACAATTTTCAAAGACTAAGCGCCTATTAGGCTTGTAACTAGGTCACAATAATTTTAATACTCTCGACTCCTAAACTAGGTGTGTGTGCCTGTGCCTTAGGAGTCAGTGATTCTCCGTAACAAACAAAGCCATATTATAGTAAATCAGGACGTTTCAACACTAAGCAAATGGTGTTAAAGAAAACACAAAATGAAAAACGTTTAACTTTGTGGTGAGGTGAATAAATGTACGGTTTGAGTGTGTGTGTAGTGAGTGAGTGTAGGATGTGTGTGTGTATGTAGTGTGTAGCTGTAGGGTGTGTGTAGTGAGAAAGAATTGAGTTTAACCAGTACACATACGTTTGGTTACGTTGAAAATTATATAGTTCAATTATCATTGTAAATTACACAGCAGAAGATCCTCAGTGTTGGCATAACTTAGTGTTTGGAGATCATCTCTATTTCGTCATATACCTATTGCATCGCACGTGTGGTCACATTCCAAGTTTTATAACTTGAACATTACAAACGTCTACTTACTGCATAAACAGTGATGTAGCCCAACACAAAACGCTGTAAAAATATTTTTTAAGTATGCCAATATTGGTAGATTAGTAAATTTTATATTTGGTTGTAAAAAACTTGAGTTACTTTTAAATATAGTTTTTTCTCCGTTTTGCTACTCTACTGCAAAACCCTTTACCTGTTGGAGCTTTCTAGTTAAAACGCAAAGAATTAAAGCTGGTAGGTACTGTCGGCAAAAAAACCTGGCTTCTAGCACTTACTGTCTGGTCATCATTCTCTTCCCCTTACCCCAATTTATTTGGAGCCGACGCAACATGTCATTTTCTTCCATACTTCGGTAGTCACCCCCCTTTATATCATCTTTCACTGAGTCCATTCATCGCCAGGTATTTCATTAAAATTAGACCATTTATTTTATTTGGAACTTTGAAATATAAGAATTAAACTGGACCATTTCGCGGAGGAGCTTTTAAAAAGATTATTCAAAAATACTACAATATAATAAAAGGAAAAAAATGAAATGAAAATGTAAAAGTTTGTATGGTTGAATGTTTATTACACAATCACGCAAAAATTGCTGAGAGGATTTAGATGAAATTTGGCACACAGATCATTTATATTTATAACCTGGATTATCACATAGGACTTTCTCCTACTAGTACGTTCCTGTGGGATACTTTTCAACCTCCACGCGGGCGAAACCGCTGGCAAAACCTGGTGAAAATTATAATCATAAAGCGTCTTACGCTGCTGTCTGTACCACTTTATGGGAACTTCAAGTAATGCAATATTGTTTGACGACTTTTCGGTACTTACACAAATGAATGACCATACCAATATGCGGTAGCACTTGAGTAAATCAGTTGCCTTAAAAACGCCTTACCTTAGCCATAGAAGTCAGTAGTATTTTTTTTTATTGAAATCATAATCATAGTCTTACCACAATGTAACTGATTGCAGTCTTGCATCGGTCATACAACGATATATGGTACTTTTGGCGCATTGAAAAAACCAGAACAAACGCCGCAATTTTGTTCTTACACATTTAACAAAAAAAAAAAATGTACCACAAACGCACCTTGTTTATGTCATTAAGACGTCAATAGATCGTTGTAGCACTCTCATTTGACAGAACCTGTCACCTGACACATGTCAGACATTTTGACATTTAACAATAGGTAGGTACCATAGAAAGATAGTACAAAACCTACCTGCTTACATAGGTCCTGAACTGCAGTATGGTATCCTTTCCTTGAGGCTTATTAGTCGATTTGCACGAATCTATTCGCCCGTCAGGCGAATCGACACAATAATATACTATTTTCAATGGGCGACACGCACGAAATTAATTTACTTGTGGGCGAATCAACAACTCCAGAACGTATTAGGCAATGGGCACGTTTTGAATTTTATACAATAACTAGCTTTTCCCAGCGGCTTCGCCCGCGTGGAGGTCGGTGTATTATACATGTAAACCTTCCTCTTGAATCACTCTATCTATTAGAAAAACCCGCATCAAAATCCGTTGCGTAGTTTTAAAGATTTAAGCACATATAGGGAAATAGGGACAGAAAGCAACTTTGTTTTATACTATGTAGTGAAGTTATGAAAGACGGTAACTGCAAGTACATGCAATAAAGTGACTAGATAAAATAATATATTAATAAAAAGCGTCGATTCTACCGAATCGGTCGAGTTAATTCGTGCGAATTCACTAATAAACCTTCCTCGTCTGTCAAAAAAGGTCAAACACGTGACAATAAACAGCTGAAGTTAAAAAGGTTATTTTTATAACATAACATACCGCGATTCAAATTGTTCGCCAATCGCCTTTAATTTATTGCGTAAATGGATTTATCATCGCTCCCCTTGTGAATTGTTACAATGCATTTAACCTTGAGAGGTCGTTGACTTGATGTGGAATTATTTGTGTGTGACACACTGATCTTGGAAACTGAGTAGGTAACTTATTTGAAATGACGGTTGATGCGGTAAACTTTCTTGTGGCTAAGTAATAATAGGCGCACGGGTCAATCGACAAGGTTAAGCTACGCTTGAATCCGTTGGTCCGTGGATGGGTGACCATCTTTGCATACCAAGTGTCTCGGAAAGCACTTTAAGCCGTTAGTCCTGGTGATTTGTGCATCTTTGACAATTGTTACGGGGCGTCAGACGCCGGAAGTCTTACTAAGGGGTATCGTATTACCCAGTAACTGGGTTATGGAGGTCAGATAGGCAGTTGCTCCATGTAAGATATTGGTATTCAACTGCATCCGGTTAGACTGGAGGCTGACTGACCCCAACATAGCTGGGAAAAGGCTTGGCAGATTATGATGGTTGATGCAGTAATCTGAATGTTTATGCAAATTCCAACTTTTTGACAGAAATATCGAATGTAAAGAGTTTGGAAAAGATATAGGTCGGTTACCATGATACAGCATGTTATTCTTGACTGCGTTGCAATTTTTCGTCTGTTACAAAAAAAAAACAGAGTTTTCATAGCAAAGTGCAATGACCTACGCGTTCAAGTGTATCCGGAACAGCAAATTTTTCTTTTTAATATTAGTTGAGAATAAAAAATAAAAAAAAAACGTATTAAACTGTAATAATACGTAGGTACCTAGGGGTGTAGGTATTATTATTGCTAACAGGTGGTTGTAGAAAAAAATAAAGCGTCACTTTTGGTTAGAAAATTAAAAATGCTGTGAAAAGTACGCTTTAGTTGGATTATGAAGGTCTTTTATGTTTTACCAGCGAGGCAATAGCGTAAAGGCTCCTGCAGACAGGCGGGACGCTACAGCGAGACGCGACTCTGGTGGACCATTTTCTATGAAAACTACATGAACATTGTTCTACCGAAGTCGCGTCGCGCCGTCCGTCGCGGCACATCGTCTGCCTTAACTTACTAACTTGGCTGTCATTTTGACAGTTCAGCAACATTCATTGCGTTTTTTACAATGTTGAGTAGCCAAATTTTTCGATCGTATGAAGCAATGGATTAGCAATATCTTTCAAAATGACTAAGATCCGTATTAAACTACTTTTGTCATCGAAAAATTACAACTTAACGCCTATTTTTGTAGGTTTTGATTTATTCAAAACTAAATAAGAAATCTATAAGACAGTTTTCTCAGAACAAACAGTGTAGGTATTCTTACATAGAATAGAACCAAATAAATAAATCGAAAAAGTTGTTCCCTATATAATACGAAAATAAAAATTCATGGTCGTCCTTAGTTTTTGCCCAGAATCTCCTGTTTTGGTGCCATAGTTAAAAACATTAAGTTTTATTGCTATCGTTAAGACTTGAATGGTTTATTTGATCTGTTAGTATTGCCACAGTATAAAATGTTCAGAAGGCTCATTTGTTACAACAATCCAGTATATGGTCGCACCAGTCTATAAGAAAAAACAACTGCTTTACTGCACTATTCGGAAAATACGTGGCTGTAACTAAAGTGATATACCTAAGGGGTGTCCTAATTTGAAAAAATTAAGACTACGCTTATAAATGGCGGTCTTGCCTGGATGTCTGTATGTGTAGGGAAAGAAAAGTCAGACTGTTAGAGGAAGAACAACTTAAGAAGAAAAAGTTAGTTTAATTAGTTTAAAATGTAAACAATAATAATTCGTTTCGTTCAATCTACGAAATCAAATAAACAATCCTGTGTTTTCTTCAGCGGAACTTCGGTTGTTCCTCTGTTCAGTGGCTCATACTTTATTATACTTGAATACCTCTTCAACCCGCGGCCCCGCCTGCCTTTGCTATTTAGACAAATGATTATTGCTTATAATTAGGAACTTGAATCATTTAATTTAAATCATTGTATAGTACTACAGTCGGCCATAAAGGGTTACAGCGTAAACAACACTGCTACAAAGATGTGTTGGCGTATGAACGACGTTGTCAAGGGGGCGCTGTTGGTAAACATTTGTTTTGTGATATACTATTGAAAAACAAGATGGCGGCTTTGGTACCGATTTTGGCCGCATGTCAAAAGATTCTTGTACAGGTATCTAAGCATATTCAGCCTATAATGTTGGCACTGCTGGGACTCAGTCCTCCTCTCTGTAAGAAGGAGTGGGCAGTAATCCACCCGTTGTCTTCGAATTTTTGGTTCTAGGACATGACATGTTTCCTCACGATGTTTTCCTTCACCGTTTTGGGAGCAGTGGTGATGGAATAATTTACGCAGAGTTAAGTGCCTACCTGGGTTCGAACCTACGACCTACAACTCGGTAAGTCGCGGCCATCTCCACTGAGGGAACACTGCTCCTCTGTTGGCATTTTTTTTTGAAATTGTCACATGAAATGTATTGAAAAATCAAGATGGCGGTGTTGGTTCAGATTATGGCCGCACGCCAACTTTGAATCAGTACCTACACTTTTTCAGAATTTTCAGTAGTTTTCGAACTACACGCTGCAAAAAAGATTTTATGTTCGTTCTTACTATGTAACTGTTTCCCAATGTTGTACAGCGTTATAAGTAATAGTAATAGAATTCTTATTTCGTTTTACCCGGACCATAACATCACAATAAATAGACTCCATATTTTTAACTTCTTTTTTGTCTTATAGCTTAAAACAGATCTTGAAGTTTTACCCATCCTGGAAATCTGAGATCTTTTTGCGAAGACACCAATAATGAACACCATTTTTTTCCACTATCTTTTAATTGCAGGTCCCTATAATAGTGGAATTTCTGGTATTCTTTTAAATTGCGTCGAATGTCGTTGCAAATCTGTCACCATTACTCAAGCAGCCATTGATTGACGACCCCCTTTACTTTTACGAGAGAACTAATTAGCCACAAGGATCTATAAAGGTTTTGTGCTAATGGAATCGGCACTAAAATAAAAGAATTTTTGTTTTTCTTTGACTTGGAAAAAAAGAAGGTTAAATGAGTGAGTTGTGTCCATTTTGTGGTCTATTTTATAGTAGGAACTTAATACAATTGTTACGTTTTCTCTACACACATCTAGATTTAATGCAGGCCTGATCATTTGCATTTGTCTTAGTAATTCTAGCCACGAATTTATCACACTTTAAAACTACTTTTTCTAGCTATTCAATTGTAATTTAGCATATTCTTTGCTTCCTTAGTTTAGGCCAGTTCAATCCCCAAGGAATATTATTTAAAAAAAAATGTATTCGAAACAAGAAACTCTGAAAATAAGTACGTAGGTACATTTCTAAATACTCTCCTCTCAATAATACAGTGCCAAATTACCCGACAATGCCTAAAAAAGTGTAAAGGAGAAGGGAGTTAAGTTGCTCGTTTCCGACGGAGTTCGGAACCGAGGGTGGCCGAAATTTGGCCACTTACACCGAAGGGTGCCGATTGACTCCTTTGAGACCTCTCCTTAACTGTTCCCGACAATTGACGGCTTAAGGGTACATTATCTTGCTGGGAATTGTGGGATGTGAAATTAACATTGTTTTTAATACCATGAAAAATGAAAAACAAAAAAAAGAAAGCTATTTACTAGCTTTGACAACTCTACAGTTACAAATCAAAAACTATCCAAGACTGTTGGAGCCGTTGTACTGCCTACGGATCCCCTAAGATTGCCTCCAGCTCAAACATGGCCAGTTTCAGAATACAACAACTCTTTCAACTAAACTAAAAACCTCATATCTCAACGATTTGCTGCTATGACCCTTGGAAACTCGTATAAATATATCAATGAGGCTCTTTCTACCCTATCGCCCGACCTAGGGTCACAAGAATGAGTCCTTTCATGATCCGCGAAGAAGAATCTTTGTATCCCTAATCAGAAAAGATAATGCCACTTAAAGTGCCATTAAGTTGCATGATTTATTTTATAGATAACAACTGAGTCACAGAACGAATATAATATTTTATCTGTGGCCGTAGTTTTGATGTTTATAGTCTGTGGTGAACTTTGCTCTATGGTCGTTAAGGTATGAAGAGATGGTTGTCTTTGGAACTCAGGAAGTTGGGTGTCTACTGGAGTTAATAACACCTTAATTATTTGTCAGGGGAAATGTATGGTGTTATTATCTTATAATCATCAGTGTCCAAATACAGGAATTTATTTGCTTAAAACGAATCTTCAATCACTAGCTATGTAGTACACAAATTTGTTAAAGAAAATAAACTATTTGTATTGAATTTGTATCAATCAAAAATCACCCAAAGGGCAATGGAGAGGGCTATGCTCGGAGTTTCCCTAAGTGATCTAATTAGAAATGAAGAGATCCGTAGGAGAACCAAGGCAACCGACATAGCCTGAAGAATTGCCAAATTTAAGTGGCAGTGGGCAGGGCAGATTGCTCACAGAACAGATGGCCGATGGGGCCGAAAGGTTCTTTAGTCGCGACCGCGTACCGGAAGACGTAGAGTGGGAAGGCGTCCCACAAGGTGGACCGATGACCTTGTGAAGGCCGCGGGAATCCGCTGGATGTGGGAAGCGCAAAACGGGTCGAAGTGGAAGAGCCTGGGGGAGGCCTACGTCCAGCAGTGGACGTCTTTCAGCTGAAATGATGATGATAAATCAAATTGGACTAAAGTTTATGGAGATATAAAGTCCGTTTGCTCAGCGGAGTGGTTGCGTAACACACTAACAGTAGGAATGGCTTTCATTTTGACAGTTCAACAACATTCATTGCGTTATTTACGTTGGTAAGCAGATGAATTTTTCGAACATGAAGCAATGTATTGGCAATATCCATCAAAATGATTTCTCAATCATTTCATCATCATCATCTGCCTTGCCTTTTCCCAACTATGTTGGGAACCGGATGCCGCTGAATACCAGTATTTTACATGGAACGACTGCCTATCTGACCTCCACAACCCAGTTACTGGGGAAAAACGATACCCCATGGAAAGACTGGTTGTCAGACTTTCGGGCTTCTGACGACCCGTAACGACTGCCAAACTATCTACAAATGATAGCCGGGACCAACGGCTTAACGTGCTTTCCGAGGCACGGAGAGGTCTTGGTATGTTAAGATCACCCATCCACGGAACAACCGCGGCAAGCGTAGCTTAACCTGATCTTATTACTTAGCCGCAAGCCAATTAGCCATGATTTCTCAATCATTTGTGTTTGATTAAAAGCGTTACTGGTAAAACATTCCTGGCCTCCACAACCCAACCTACTGGGTAATACGATACCCCTTGGTAAGACTTGTTGTCAGACTTTCGGACTTCTGACGACCCGTAACGACTGTCAAAGATCCACGTATGACAGGACCAACCTCTGCCTAACTCTTGGGGACTAGGGTATTTTATTCTATATGAGAAAAAATCTAAATATATGATGAAATAGATTAGGCAATAAGCAGTCGGAAAAATTTGAACTCCATGAAATAGTAGCCGCCATGTTATTAGGTCATACGGTATGTCAACTGAGCAACTTTGTACTTTTATTATTTTCGTAACCAAAGTAATTTTTATTCAAAAAATATTTTGCATTCGGGAACAGCAAACCAACGATAAGTAGAAAAGTAACTCATTTTTTTTAAATTGTAAATAATTGTCTTTACAAAATATCGGCGCTTTTGTTTATATAGCAAACTGACGTCATACCCACAGAGCAAAATGGCGTCCACTGCGACCATCGTTTTCGTCAAATTACGTGCGAAATTTGAAAATGTAAAATTTAAATGCATTTCTTTGACACTAATCGATTAAATAAAAATGTTGCTTTTTTTAATGGTTTATTAGCACTCTAGAATCTAATTAAGACACTTTTCTCACTAAATACTCTTAGGTAATCTTAAAGATATCATAAGTTACTCAGAATAAACTTCCCATATCACTCACACATACGTATTGTGTGGTCGTTTTAAACACAAGTATTTATTTATTTATTTTTATTTTTTTATAAAAACGTTGCCCCACACTAGGAATTTCTCCTGTATTGTGGGAGCGTTTACAAACATATAGTACGTTTACGTCTAGTATGTTTGTCTTATTAACGTTTCTCAGAAACTAAGCTAAGGTCTTGTATTTTAATTAAGAGCTGTTTTAGAGTTTTATGACAAGGTCCGACATAGTGGGTAATTTAGGATTTATTTGTTTAGTACCGTTAAATTGTATTTTCAGGGTTATTTAATGCTTTTTATATTTTTTTATACGATCACTTTAATAGGATTTTAAGTGGTAAAATCGCTAGAAGTTTTGTTTTAAACTGGTTATCTCTGGAAATACTCTGGATACTATTCATTCATGAATGTGTTAGAAGTGTGTTAATAGTACTCATTAGTTACCACAACATATACGCTATTAAAACCTAACTAACAACTAGAAGTGCAACAAAAAACAAAAAAAAACCTTAACCTTTTTTTAATTCGAATATCCCACATAACCTATAATTTACTTATCAGAGTGAAAAGGCAACAATTTTTCCGTCAAGTCAAAACAGAGCTGCATACTCGTACATCAGGCACCAGGCACTGGTTTACCTATAATAAAATAATATTGACTTCAACAGAATCATTCAAAGGATTTACAAGTTAAATATTATAACGGCAATAACACCAAAATGATAATAAATCAAGGGGTGTGAATGTTTATTTATTGCATAATATTGCCTTATTGCAAAGTCTATAAACTGATCTTTATGTTATTTCACTCAAATCGTACGCTAGTTTTGACACTCTTTTGCATATTACATATTGACGGTTAGAAATAGGTGTAACATGCTAATAAATGTTCTTTATTTCTCCTGCCATCAAAATGTAACACGCTTTTATTTAAATAATTGACATTAAATTATTTTGAACTTTTTAGTTCGTTTTATTATCAAGTATCTAATAATAAAAGCTTGTTTTAAAAAAACAAAATTCTTCTAATTTTTTTTGCTTTTGAGTTCTAATGTTGACCATTTTTACTTTCCTTTGCCATTCTGATCAATCCTTATATTTATCTTAATGCAATTCATTACTTCATTTAGGGAAATTCACCAAACTTTGATACTTAGAATAAGAACTACTACTAGACTTATTCTACCATACCGTGCCCGGTACGGTACGGCTCACACATCCTTCCCTTTACTAAGTGCACGTGTGGTCATTATGGTACCCCTGGTCTACTCCCTGATATGCAATGGTTTCTGTAGCACCATGAAACATGAGTCTTCTGGGGCTAGTGTAAATCTTGGAGTTATATTCGATTAATCGATTCTAGTGATCCACGTTAGGGTCGGTGAATTTCATTCATCCAGATTTTACCAGCCTCCTCCATTTAAATCATACTCGTTTAAACACCGTTTTATCTTGGAAACACATTTCATCAACCGTTGAAGTTGTGTAGCTCAAATTATTGGCAGACCTCTTAGCTAAGCCTCCTGCTTACTCCACATCGGTAAAGACCATGAACATAGCTGCACCCAGATCTGGCTTAAATAAACACCAGTACGGTACCTAACCTCAGTTGCAACTGAGTGTGACAGACGTGAGCTGACTGATGAGTGGAGCAAATAGCTCAGGGTTGGGTGGGTGACGCAATATGTAGCTACACAGAACGGATGATGGCAAATCTTAAGGTGGAATGCGATAAGGTGGCTCGCGAAATACAAATTTTCTTACGTCTCATGAATCATAGAACAATACAAAAAGACATGATAGCGAGCAACAATACAGAAGAGACAACCCACAACCGTATGTTATGGCGCAGAAGTACTAGGAGAGCTGACCCCAAATAAATTGGTATAATAGCCAAGAGAAAGAAGAAGAAGAAAGCTTACAATCTGACACTTACCTGAAAAAACCTAAGTTAGTTTGAAATTCGCGATTTACCCTGACGCTTTAGACTAATTTTCACGGTGCCATGAAATTGCCTGTACCATGACGATAAGTTGAAGCAACAATAACAGTTGCGCCGTCTGGACAATGTAAAGACGATGGAAATCATTTGTTGCTTCAATTTTACATGCAAGAGGCAAGAAACTCGCATCGTGTAAGTAAGGCTTTAGGGGCTTAAATATTAAGAAGAAAAAGAGGTCTCTGAGGATGGACTTTGTCAGAGACTAAAAAGTATTTCAGCTGCCCGTTACAGTCCAGAAGTTATCTGTTATATTGTAAACAAAACAATAGTTTACGAAAAACAACTGACTCGAAAATGAAAGCAAGCTATATTAAAATCAGACAAAACCATATCATTCCATCAAAATCCGCTAAGCTACATATCATTTTGTACAGTACGCTTTTATATATACTTTGACTTTTAAGAAGATAATTAATAAACGTCTCTGCTAGTAGCCACCAGTATGTAAGTATACAGAACTGTCACGTATATCTTTCCAATACTAACTTGTAAAGACGGCCAGCTAGATTCTAATAGCAGTAATTGCTTCTCATCATTTGAGACTACTAGTTCTATTTTTAGACACGGAGATTATCAATTTTGCTCCAATTACTTCCGCTCCTGTTTACCTAGTTTCTATTTTTGTGACCATTGGCTCTACTGGATCAGTTTAGTAACATATATATCACTTATTATACATATATACATCAGCAAGCAATATTGTTTTCATAAATAAGTACATATGTAAATCTAAATTATCATCCTGATACTCCATCAGTATTATGCCAAATAAATCTTAAAACGTCCGTCACATCAAATCCAAACACGACACTTTGAAACGCCATCCATAATTTATCACCATCTTCATCACCGAATTTACTTATATCAGTCACAGAAACACCAGACTACTAGTCTCCGAGAACTAATAACAATTGCTAATAACCAGGAAGGCCAAATAAACCGACAAATTATACAGTCTGACCACGTAAATCCGCGAATCGGGCGATGTCCGAAATAACGGGTGAGATGGACGAGGCGTCGATTGAGGGACATTAGGTAGTCGTGATAAGAATTTGTTTAGAACAGTTGTGCCGACCCGGATGTGGCCTGTCGTGAAGATATATGGTGTTTTGTTGATGCTAATAAGTTGTTAAAAGTAATGGTAAGCATTTAAGAACATACTCAATCTGTCACTGGTCATCGGACACAAACCTGATAGTTAAACACTAGTGTCCAGCAGATTTTGTTTACACATATTAATTTACCGGGGAATAAGCTTGGATGGCGGTCGAAACAAAACTTAAGAAGAGTAGGACCTAATATCGACCCTCGGGGCAGCCATCCTTGTAAGCTTTATAAAAAAAGTAGCTCGACAAAAAACTTCGTTCGTGACAAATAAATAAGTAGTTACCAGTACGTCCCCTATACTATTAGAACCGACCAATGTTGCCATTGGCTAAATCACCCCCCTGCCTATCCGAAAAAAGAATCGACTAGCACTCAAAAGCTTACGCGCATACTTTTCATATTTTTAACACAATTAAATAAATTAAAAACTTAACCATGCGCCCTTATAAACGGTGCATATTAAGTAGAATAAAAAAGCATATAAAATAAACGGAAAGACAACTCGATGCAAATGTATCACATTTGAAATGCATATGAGTTTTTATTGTGAGAAAAATTTGTCCTGTCAGCCTATTTAGAAGTAAATTTATGTATGTATATTTTGCTTGTCCGTATCTAAGAAACGGGTAAACTGTTTTCGATGCGGCAGACGCACCAGAGATTTGTATTAGTAATTTTAATTGAGTTTTTATGTTGATCTAGGAATTGCAAAACGAGCTTGGTAGCAGTTTATAAACTGATCTTATGGAATACATCTTTGGGTCGATATACTCAACAAATTTAATAAGGAATCATTCAATGACATTGACATATAAAATATTCAAATTTCCGGTAATTCCGCTGCCAACAAAACCACATTCAATCTCAACAAAAAAGTAACATTGAACCTGCACAGCGATAAGAATTTCAAGTTCTATATCTTCACGCAAAATCTCAACTGAAACCTTTTCTATTATCGAATTGAAAAATTTCCTCCTTCAGCGAAGCAGTTATGCTCGCAAAGAGGGAGGCGGCGCACGTGAGGGAGATGCAGTACATGCGCCCTCACAGCCGTGGCCTTCGCAGGAGACGCCCTGGGCGTCGGGTATCCCAGGCTGATTCCCGGCCACCGTAGGCGCGGGCTTGCGGACGGCGAGTTATGGGTAGCTCGCTGTCCGGTAAGGACCAAGCCCGGGTCGACGGCGCGTTGTGTTCCACGCGCGCCTCAAAGAGATGTCATCAGCAACTGATGGGGCCCGCAAGGGCCGATGCCTGCCAGGGGTGCGGGTTGTTCGAAAGAGATACCGCCGCCCCTGGCACACAGGCAACTGAGGGAACACGGGTGGGTTTTAGTCAGTAAAAGTCTGACACGTCCTCCCGCTCCGCCCAGAGCGGGAGAAGTTATTTGATGATTCCCCACCCAAAAAAAAAAAAAAAAAACCTTTTCTATTATCGAATTGAAAAATTTGCTAACAACGCTCTCAATTATCCTTAAAACGAAACAATAGTTTGGACAAGACATCTAACAAAAATGACAATGTCAAAACCTCCACTGTAGGATTAAAAAAAGAGCATCAAGTCTTAATGTCATCACTAAACAAATCATTGACATCGCGTGCATACAACCTGCAAATAATATACGCTCGGCACCAAATTGTGAGTGCCAATTCGTTGTAAGACGCCACTTTTAAAGTGGAAGACTCTATTTGTAACTGTCTTTTTATGTTGTGGACATAATTTTTTGAAGGTTACCTACACTGCCTTGTATTTCTGAAGGATGGTTTATCGATCGATTGACATGACGCACAGTGGAACGAATGTATGGGAGCGGTTGGACGTAGACATGTCCGAAAAATAAGAGTAAAATTATGACAAACTAATGATGCCATCTTATTCGATTACTTAATGCCTTCATAAATTGTGGTGATGAATTTCTTCATAACTCCCATATTTCGGGAGTAATTTGAGAAAATGTGAAATTTTACTATGAAAATGAGTGTATCGAGCTCTCTCCCTCCTGATTCCGGGCTTGTTTCAAGTAGCGGTCTCTAATATCGTAATGCTATTACTAAGAGCTATATTTAATACTAAGACACATAGTGCGCCAAATGTGCACTTTCTGGGATAAAAGGAAATGAAAATTTAAAAAAAAAAACGTTTTTTCCCCATTTGTATTTACTTTAAACCGCAGACAGACTTATTAAGAGGTCTATAAATATATTATATATATATACAGAAATATATATTAACAAAAATATTCACAAGAACTGATGAGAGTATGACTTTTAAGTAAGTTGATAATAAATTACCTAGTTTCATTAAAAGTACAATAAATAATTAAGATGTAAGCTCTAATTTACTAAGTTACACATTTTAAAACAATAACATCATTTAATTATCTTCGTCATCATCATCATCATCAATTAATTCAAATTCAGAATCGATGTCCGCTAAATCATTTATGTTAACAAATTCGATATCACTTTTCTCAGAATCCGTAAGCTCATAAAATTCCTTAAAAGAAGATTTTTTTACAAACTTATTTCCTTTTGGACGGATACTTGTAACAAGTGGATCAGAAGACAGTAAAAGATTGTGCATAATATCTTCATTGCATGAGATACTGCTATGCTTTCGAGAATGCCCCTCTCTATATTTTCTAAAATCTTTATTTCTAGCCTCAGATGCCTCTTCGGATAGAAAACCAATGGGCACAATTGACATGTTCTGAACTATGTCTGGCCCATGCATTAAAATTTTATGAAGTGAAGAAGGCATATAATACCATGGGTATAACTCCACGTAAAGCTTAGCAGTATCAAAGCAGAACTCTCGGAATTTAGTTACGTTGATCTTCTCTCCTGATGAAATACACTGCAAGATCACACAGATTTTTCTTAAAAGCATAGCATCTATTCCGGTCAGTTCAGCAGATTTAGTGTAGTTTTCAAAAAATCTCCTTGCCGAGTTGCCATTGTTGGTGGATCCACTGCCTTGTTTCACAACATCGAGAAGTAAGCCCGTTTCTCTTCTTACAGCCTCTTGAACTCTTTTCTTCCTGTCATCAACTTGCCTTTTTGCTATATCACCCCTTACTTGCCATGATTTTATGTCTAATTTGTAGGAAATGTGTAATAAGCATTCCATTGAGCGAATCCAAGCGTGAAGGGTGCTTAAGCTATATTTATACATGTCCTCGTTTGCGTGTTTATCTTTGATTAACTCTAAATTATTCATTTCTTTAGGACAAGCCTTGCATATGTCACACACTGAAGCTGCTGTATTGGATATAATGGAATGAATTTTACCATCAATCATTGTCAACAGCAGTTGGTGTTTGACACTAATTCCATCAGTGATGGTGGATGGAGTTAAGGCTTCAATCTCTGCTTCGATTTCAGCCATCTCTCTCTGCACATTTTCTTTGGTTTCCTTTATAAACTTAAACAATATTGGCCGGCAAAATGAAGTGGAAGATGGTCGCTCGTTTTCCCAAATTGTTACACCTTTTGAGACGAGCCGCAGTGGTACAAGACTAATCATAAAATTACTAGCAAGATCGATTTGCTCATCTTCACTCGTCCTTTGATGATAAATGCTTTGGCTAGATGATCCGTCAAAACCCCATTTGCTGGTCAATACGAGCTGTTGATTGGGATCAACAGGGGTTTCTAACGACCTAATAAGTCTTCTTGAGGTTAAATCCATCAAGGCTTGTAATTTGATTTTTGCAGAGCTCTCTGTAACTGTGAGATCTTCTTTGGCCGGATAGCACTTAATTTTTTCTTTAACCAACATGTAGTAACTCGGGTATTGAAGAGCTCCTTCTTGAGTGTTGAAATCCCGAAGAGTGTTATAGCGCCATTTCGATAAGTTCATCGATACATAAAGAGCCAATGCCTTCAAAGGGGATATTTCCCGTACCTGAATTGATTTACCTTCAATGAAGGCTTTGATTTTTGAGGCCTCTTCTGGATTCTCCGTCAAGTATTTCATAACATAAGCTGTATCGCTTTGTCCTGCCTTTTGAAGCGCCCTTTCGGCCGAAAACATAATTTCAGCGCTGCTACTGCTGCATGAAAGACTATCTTCAGTGCGTCTTCTTTTTTGCCGGTTACTAAGGTCCTCAAAAGATTTACGAGGACTAGGATGTGTACAAGTTGAAGCATCAGATTTAGCAGGAGAAATTATGGGCTCGATGACGTCACTTATATTTTCTGTAGAAGGTTCCATATTTTCATTCTGTAATTCCGGCCATTGAATTGCAGCCTGTAGCCAAATCTCATGTTTCTTCCGAAACTTATCTGTGCTTCTTCCAGACTGTGTCCATTTTGCATAAATGCGGTAGCAAAATCGACGACACCAGTCTTTTAAACTTGTTTCAGCACTTTCACATAACTGAACACAACTGTTATCTTTTAAAACACTGAACAAATAGTTAAAGTCGCGTAAATCTTTATGTGCGCGTGCGCATAAAGCAACGTGAATATCAAGATTTGTATTAAAATTTGGAAAATACATTGCGAGATTAGCTTGGATACAACGAGGTGTAAATCAACACTGATTTTAAAGTTACTAATAGTGACCTATTTATATAAAATCCAGGTATCCCAGGTATCCTTTGTTAAATATTGCAAGGTAATTAGTTATTGTGATAATTAGTAAATGATGCATGCTAAATTAGTGTATTAAGAGCCATTTAGTAATTAAATAATAGCAATGTTCTTATCAGTAATCATTAGTGCATCAGTTTTATATGTAAACCTTAAGTCCCTAATTATATATCCTAATTAGCTTATATCTTCTCTAATTGGCTGCTCAGAAATGTTATTGTAATAAGGTAAACCTTTAGAAAAACGGTTTTAATCAACAAAATAAACAAAAAATAAAAAAATTGTGTTATAAAATAAACATCACTCTTTATCCCAGAAAGTGCACATTTGGCGCACTATGTGTCTTAGTATTAAATATAGCTCTTAGTATTAGCATTATGATATTAGAGACCGCTACTTGAAACAAGCCCGGAATCAGGAGGGAGAGAGCTCGATACACTCATTTTCATAGTAAAATTTCACATTTTCTCAAATTACTCCCGAAATATGGGAGTTATGAAGAAATTCATCACCACAAGTTATGAAGGCATTAAGTAATCGAATAAGATGGCATCATTAGTTTGGCATAATTTTACTCTTTTTTTTCGGACATGTCTACGTCCAACCGCTCCCATACATTCGTTCCACTGTGTGACGTTTGAAATTGTTTCTTGGTAATCTGATAATATGGATTCATTAAAGTGGATGTTTCATATGCATAAAGAGGGTTATCTACACTAATATTATAAAGAGGAAAGATTTGTATTTTTGTATGTAACGAATAAACTTAAAAACTACTGGACCGATTTCAAAAAATTTTCTGCTGTTAGCAAGCTACATTATCACTGAGTAACATAGGCTATATTTTATCCCCATATTCTAACGGGAACGGGAACTACGCGGGTGAAAGTGAGAGCGCTGCTAGTGGTAAATAATAGAAGAGAAATAAAGCTTGCAATATGTGAAGCTAAATTGCAGGTTTCATAAATCGCACACCTAGATCACACTTTCACTCTTTGATCGCACTTTTTTCAGAAAAGATCAAAAACTGTTACCATTTTCCTGTGCACTGGAGAAGTTATCTGTTTACATATTTGCTTTGCAAGTTCTACTAGACAATTTTTTTTTAAATCTGTTTTATTCGTCGATAGGTAGTGAGTTAAGGAATTCAAGGGTAAGCATAAGTCAAAACTTCCAATTTTTTACTTAGCTCCCTTTAGATCTAGGTGTGCGATATGTGGCAGAGCAAAGCGTAGTATTTAAAAGTCCTTTTGTATCACATGTACGTACGAGTACACTCAAACCAGTAAGATTACCATAAATAAATAAGATACAGTCATCACCCAGATCTTGCTAATTTTCCATCTTCACCTCACGTCATCCGTGACCAGACTACATTAGTACATTTTTGCGTATTTTTCTCATACACTACCTGGTCTATTGGTATTCAGGTCTATTACACCAGTTTCCCATCTTCAAGGATTACGCAGAATGAACGGAGATTTTAAGAAACGGAACCGCGTTTTAAAATCAGCAGAAATTCAAGGATTTCTAGAAAAAACAAAAGCAGAATGATTTAATTGTGTTTTTTTTTTGCGTAATATTTATTGTCTATGGTTAAGTCGATTCGGAATACAGAATAGGTAATGATTTGAATAGTAAGTAACATTGAGGATAGGCCGTATTTGGTAACGTATCGTGTTTTACTATTTTTGTTTAAGGCTTAACAAGGCATTTGTTGACCAAATCAAAATGTTGGAATATTCTCCATCCACTCCTTTAATTGACTTATTTGGAGGTACACTAAAAAAGACCAAAATAAATTATCGTAATGACAAGGGCAACAGGTGCGTCGTACGATACAAATCTCATAGTCGTTGCTCGCGGAGGTTCTTTTTAGTATCAGAATTTACTTTAATTTAAAACACATAGAAACTCCTGTCAAATGCGTATATCACACTGGCTATGCGAAAACTTCGTACGATGCAACTTCATGCAGCGTAAGTACTCACCAAATCTTGTCTCCTTTAAACGCCACTCTCCGAAAGGCGCGTATTTGTTCTCAAAGCTAATTTTCTGCGTTCGGCGCGCTACAAAAAGTCGCAGCGACTGTAACTCATAAGTTCATGTCGCGCCGCGTTCTTTCTCAGTTCGATCCTCCACTATCTGGGCCATAGAGGATGGTTCAGAATGTAAGATGGAGTTTAAATTAAACGAAAAGTTTTCGTTGCCGAGTTCTTTGAAGTTTTGTGGTATTTGGGAAAGTAATTGATTGTGCTTGATGATCTGTGGGCAAAATTAAAATCTGCTAACGTATGGTTTTGTTACCTTTTAAATATGCCTTGAATGATTTAATAAAAACCATTTAACGTTACATTCACGCGGAAGCTCCTTCTTGCGACTTTCATAATAGGCACTGAATAAAATTCTCCCCAAACTGTTGCAGTATTTTTTTCATGTCTGTGTGCTGTCTTGCCTTCCTTTCGTGTATCTCTCTCCTTTTATTTCCCTCTCGCATGCATTATTGTTGAACCCCAAACAACATCAGCCTGTATTCGCGCCGGGCTGGATGGCGCCGTCGAAAATTCTCTGACAGTCCCGATCCCGCGATACGGTCCCTACATGTATTATGTATAACAAATGGGAGACATCCAAAATAAAGCATATAGAACGGGAGCGTTTACATTCGGCCCTGAATTCGGCTCCACGTGGACACATTCTCGACATTTCGTCGTAAGCAAGCCGCCATCTTTTTTTTTTTTTTCGGTTGTGGCTCGCGCGACGACTGTTTTCTTTTTTTAATTTTGCGCTAATTCCGTGGAACTAGGATGTTAGTTTTTTTGGCGCGTTCGGAAATTAATTTCATAATGTAATTATTTTTCATAAATATTAGTACTCATTTCTATAAAATTATATTAAGTACATACTAGTATGTTGTAGTAACAAAGCTTCTCACACACTCTGTCTGAATTTGCATTGAAATTTTAGACAACGGTAACATGAATGTGCTTCATACATTACACAAACAATTTGGACAAAGTATCCACCTGTTATACGAAAACAAAATCCGTTTCTAAAGAGTCATCGTCCCCACGGCCATAGCGTAAAACCATACTTAGACATCTAATTTGCATTTTTAACATAATCACAAATCACAGAGTACTCTAATAATGTCAAGATGATCCATACGAAATGGTACATGTGTCAGATTTGTAATCCTGTCACGTCCTTACTTGGTTCTCACCGTAAGTTTTATAAGTAACCCAATCACGTAAATAGATCGTAGAATGTGTGACTTTGGCTAATTGGCTACTTCTAATTAATTGACAAATAATCGTTACGTTCTTGTGTTAGTGTTGTGCGTGATTCTGTTTAGACGGTTCGATTCGAAAGTTAGTCGATTATTTGAATTAGTTCGTTACGCTAATATTTTTTTTGGGAATTTTGTCACGTTTTTTTGTTAAGTGATTGGACGATTAGTGGGTTTTCTTTTTTTATGTTTTGCTTTGACTCTTTTAAAGTAGGTTTTATAGACATTTTATTATAGTTTAATTGTTCTGTTGATTCATATTATTTTCCGTCAGCAATGCTTATCTTTAAAAATAAACTTAAACAATAGAAAATATTTTAACAGAACTTCTTAGCACTTATCATTTCACTTATCAGCATCATTACTTTCAAAACAAATAACTATAATATTATCCTAAAATGTTATCACAACGAACTAATAGATATCATAAACCAACCCATTCTGAAGGGACGATTATGGCGTTTCAAGAATATCATTACTCATCTGTTATCTTATCAATTATCAACCATCTAACGAAAACGCCTTCGCGACAGTGCGACATGACAGCGACATCGACATCTTTTTGTCGCTGCGACTAATCGTCACTTGTCGAGGCGCGGATCAAAAGTCCCGCATTTTGTTTCTCTCAACTTTTTGTCGACATAAAAAATCGGTGACGCGTTATTATTGATGTTTTAAAGCGGGATCTTGTTTGATTGCATGTTTTTTGGTTGTTTGTTCAGTATTATCACGGTTGTCGGTTTGAGTGTAAGCAGGTATGTAATCAGGCGTGAGAAATTGATTAAGCCGTTGTGGAGTGAATTGTAAGACGATTTAGTTACAAGAAAATTAATTAACGAATTTCAACGAAATTACATTTAATTAAACACCTGACTGATTCAGAAATATATATTTTTTTTTTTGTTAAAAGTTACTTTCGTGCAAATATTATGCAAGCACAAAAAATCTTTCTTAAATCACTGGTGACGCTGATTCAGCACTCCCTATTGCAGCAGAAAGTGAGAGACCACAAAAAGTTAAAGTGCTGGAAAAAATCAAACAAAAATAATTCAAATCCTACTTATTGGCAAATGCTTTCATTTCAATCCCACTTTCACATGAAAAAAAATTCGTCCCACCAACGTTGGGCCAAGGTCGACCAACATCCAACATTGAATGCAGGTGCAAATGTTTTTGTACCGGCACTCCGTCCGGTGCGTTGTCCGCCGCTCATATTAATTAACCTCTCGGAATTAAAATCCTTACTTTTGCCGTAATTTTCGAGTATGGTGTGAGTAGAATTTAAGAGGATTGAGAGAAAATTGCTCGTTGGGGTGCCTCAGTTTTTTAAAGCTATTTTGATAGTTTTCAAAATAAATTAAGGATACACCACACCGTGCACCTAGCTTGGGCACGCCGCGATTGCGGCGGTAAGTCCCCTCTTTGAGGAGTGGCTTGAGAGGCGGCATGGCGCCCTCACCTTCCGCCTGACACAGGTCCTCACCGGACATGGCTGTTTCGGGAGGTTCCTGTTTCGGATAGGGCGGGAGGAAACGCCCGGGTGTTTCCATTGCGAAGATCGCCCAGAGGACACGGTGGAGCATACGGTGAAGGTCTGCCCAGCTTGGGCGGAGCAACGCCGTGTCCTCGTGGAGGTGATCGGCGGCGGCGATCTCTCGCGTCCGACCCTGGTCCAGGCCATGGTACGGAGCGAGAGGGCATGGCTGGCAGTCGCCTCCTTCAGCGAAGCAGTAATGCTCGCAAAGAGGGAGGCGGCGCACGTGAGGGAGATGCAGTACATGCGCCCTCACAGCCGTGGCCTTCGCAGGAGACGCCCTGGGCGTCGGGAATCCCAGGCTGATTCCCGGCCACCGTAGGCACGGGCTTGCGGACGGCGAGTAATGGGTACCTCGCTGTCCGGTAAGGACCAAGCCCGGGTCGACGGCGCGTTGTGTTCCACGCGCGCCTCAAAGAGATGTCAGCAGCAACAGAGGGGCCCGCAAGGGCCGATGCCTGCCGGGGGTGCGGGTTGTTCGAAAGAGATACCGCCGCCCCTGGCACACAGGCAACTGAGGGAACACGGGTGGGTTTTAGTCAGTAAAAGTCTGACACGCCCTCCCGCTCCACCCAGAGCGGGAGAAGTTATTTGATGATTTCCCACCCAGAAAAAAAAAAAAAACCGTGCACCTAGCTTCTGACGATTCTTATGGAAATAAAATAGGTATTATGAATTAAATAAATGTCAGGGTATGAAAAGCTCTATTATATTTCTTAATAATCTTTTTGATTTTAGTATCAAAAGTGAACTAATCTACCAGACTACTACTAGAATTCTAGTCGGTACCCTGTTCTATAGGAAAAATCCATTGGCTAAGTAAGAACAGCGTTCCATTGGTTAGCGTTGTTTAAGCGACTAGACTTCAAAGATACCGTAATAATTAAAATATTACGATCCTGATACTATCTACCTACTTATCCAATACCTGTTTATAAATACATGAAAATCCCGTGACAGAAATCAGCACATCACTATTACTCGATACTCCAATAGTACCAACTTACCAAACTTAACTTTTTCGACCAAAGTAAAAGTTACTACTGGAATTTTAACTCCCAAAATGAGATAGGGAATCAAGTTAAGGCTCATTATTAGATACATGTTTAAGTAACGTGCCGGCCCACCCCGGCATGGCGCCGTACGAAAGTTACAAGCCTTTATCTACCATCTTGGAGGCATGGAGTCGAATCGTTGTAGTTTTATTTTCAAGAGAAAAGAAAGGTGAACGTTTTGTTCGAAATTCGAACGTTTTGTACAAATCGATTTTTTTTTTCCAATAACCTGTAATTTTTTTTCTAAAATGGCAATACAAAATTAATTTTGACTTATGCATGGTAGAGTTTGACCAAGTTCAATATTTTATTAATAATTAAAATTTTATTTAACTAATTCACTTGAACTAATATAGCTTTTTCATCAGCCAAATATTCACAATAAAGATCAATATATCTGTAGGGAAAAAAGAACCAACAAATCAACTCCACACCTCTCGTTTGGTCATCAAAGCTACCGTCGGGCCCTCGGATAAGGGAAACGAGATGACAACGCTTTTGTTAACCATTATTTATAGCGTTTTTTATCCACGACTTACACCGACATTTTGTCTTAAATCACATGGCCATCAAAATGTCCTTTAATATCTATAATACATGCCGTTGGATGTATGGGCGCTTGCCTTTCCCTTAAAACAATTTAGGCGTTGATTTTATGGTGTTTCATAAACTTTATTACCTATATGAAATAACTTAAAAGGTTGCTTTTTGGAGGAGTATATTGTTGATTAGTAATTTAAAAAACGATTTTCCAGACGGACTTGACTAGAAAAATATGAAGAAGGTTATATTATCATTTTTGACAGCACGATTATCTATTATCTATTCCCGTACCCGTAGTCTAAGGGAGAATTTCACCAATGAATCTGAACACGATATTGTGTTTGCATACTTCGGTTCACACCGCGAACTATGTATGAAGTATGAAAAGCGGTAGCTACATGAGCGAAGCTATACAAACTTAGCCGCATGCCCAGTATGGCTTTCGCTTTAGCGGCTTCAAGAGCTGTTATTGTCATAATTTTGGTCTAATATTGACACTGACAGCTCTTGAACGTGATTTCAATATGCTAATTCCGTTTAGTTTAATTTGTGAAATACTCCAGATTTTAGCTTACTTGTTGATCACTTAGATAATCTCTTCGATGACCCCTCTATAATAGGAAAGTAAAGAGGGTCACCCAAGTCCCAATCACAACTAATTTTATGTGCCGTGCATTTACATTTTTATCTAACAATAAAATTGTTTACCTACTTTTAAACCCAAAGGTGTTATTCCCCATATCGGTAACAAACTACGTGATAACACAAAACATTAATACTTTTCATGAGCAGTTGCCTCGCTGTGTAAGTAACGTATGTTCGGCTTATAAATTCCTTAATTATTTTTTTATTAATTAGTCAGATGGTGTTCGGTAGCGGAATTCGGCTTATCTTTATAGCCGATCGAGGTAGTACGTTAGACGTAGGATGTGCCCCACATGACGTTAAAGTGAAGCTAGAAGTGACACAGAGCGAAGGGTTTCAGTTTTTTTTTTTGTTAGAAAATAGTTTTAAAATATAAATGAATATTCAAAATAAACTTTTGACCTATTTTGAATTGGAACTACATATGAATATCGGGGTGGGATTTTATCGCGCACTGGATGCAGTGCGCGAAAACATTCGTGATACGTCCGTGCGAGCGTGGAATATACAGGATAAGTTTTTAACTAGTGCGCAAACTGTAACCATGAATTCAGTATATCATTCTAGACGTGCGTAGCGTAGAAATTTTTCGTCGGTTATACAAAAAAAACAGCTGTTTCATAGAAAAGTGCAAAACGTACGCGGTCAAAATGTATGGGTCTAGAATGATATGCTGAATTCATGGTTACAGTTTGCGCACTGGATAAAAAATTATCCTGTAAAGCCTTAATAAAATAATTTGAATCGAAATCTTTAAATTCCAAATCAAAAAGAATTTTGGCGTTCCTACATTATAAATGTTTGTCATTTCTTTTCTCAAACCATTTCCATACCGTCTAAATCAATGGCCTAACCCACATTGTTATAATTACAATTCACAATATAAATAGCCGAGGAATTTTAATTCGGCCACAAAATTGTATAACAACATTTAAAATATTATTTAATGCTATTAACGTGTTAGAACTTGGCTCTACGCTACACCTTGTATGTTAATAATTTAGCGCCATTTTCTTTTAACAACAGCTGTTTTTAAATTTAGAATAATGACTAGTTTTTGCGTCGTGTTTTGCTTGTGTAAATGATGTTCGACTAACGTAATAAATATCTAGAATAAGTGATGAAATCTGTGTACAAAAAACCGTTTTATACTTTTTCTGTGAATTACAATTTGTCGGTGATTCGTTTAAGCGTATTTCTGAGCTGTAAACGTAAAATTCAATGCAACAACTTAGCTAATTTTTTTGTCTTGGTATAGGTTCTCAATTGAGTTATAAATAATGTGCCTGGTTTAATTGATTTGCTATCAATAAAATAGGTACAAATTAAAGAGAAAAATATCCTAAAACAAGAACGTTTCTCAAATTAAAACAGAATGTCGCGCCAGAAAGCTGGTTTTATTCAGTAAGTACCTACTTGACTAGCGGCCCGACCGTTTCGCACGGTTTTCAGACTTGATAAAACATCATAATTTCGTTATTATAAGTATGTTAGTTGAATATCAATGTGTACAAATAAATCTTCGGAAGGCTTTTGGATAAGTAAGAAAGGCGCACGGTTCGATCGATCAGGTTAAGCTACACTTGCCGCGATGGTCCGTGGATGGGTGACCATCATAACATACCAAGACCCTTCCGTGCCTCGGAAAGCACGTTTACCCGTTGGTCCCGGCTGTCATTCCTGGATCTTTGACAGTCGTTACGAGTAGCCAGAAGCCCAAAAGTCTATTAACCCAAAGGGTATCGTGTTACCCAGTAACTGGGTTGTGGAGGTCAGATAGGCAGTCGCTCCATGTAAAATACTGGTATTCAGCTGCATCCGGTTAGACTGGAAGCCGACCCCAACATAGTTGGGAATAGGCTAGGTAGATGATGATGTAAAATAAACCTTCCGGAATAAATTCTCTAAATGATAGTGAAAACCGCATCAGAATTCGTTGCGAGGTTTAGAAGAACAACACACAGACAAACACTTATATCGACTTTCATTTGTAATACTACTAATAATAGATGTTCTTTTTTATTTCATTGTTATTTAATATAAAATAAATAAAAATAAACTCATCACTTGCGTAATAGTGTAATTAAAAAAATCTAAAATAAAAATTAAAAAAATAGCACAGACGCTGAAGCACATCATGCTATCCAAATCTGTCAAATTTCTTTGATAGATTTTCATCTTTATGACATAAGCATAAGGTTCAGTTTAAATTGGAAAATTTTTGTCAGTTTGCGGTAGCTTGATATGCTGTCGTCTGTACCTCACGTCACTTAAGTAGAAACTTTCACTACACGTCGAATACGTAAAATCTAATTACATCTTTGTTATCGTAATTAATTATATTGATTTATTTCAGTAAGGTTTATTGTTGCAGTCAAGGATACCGCGATTACTATAGTTTGACCTTTGTATAACAGCAAAACAAATAGATTACTGTACATCTATAAAAAATGCTTCCTTAATTAAAATAACCGAATAAGAACTTACATAAATGTTTTTGTTTGCAGAATATTATGTATTTTTTATTTCATAATTATTATTACACGCCTAAAATCAATCTGTAAAACCTTTTCCGAACCGCGTTGTGGTCGGCCTCCAACCCAACCGGATGCAACTAAATAGCAGCATTTTATCTGGAACGACTGCGTATCTGACTTCCACAACCCAGTTACTGGATATTTAGGGTATACACCCATTTTTGTATTTTCCTTCTGTAACGACCGATACATTTTTCGTAAGTTTACATCAAGACACTTTTTTCCGATAGATATTTTTCTATAGATGAATCACTGACTTCTAGCCCACGACCACGGTCTTCACTCACTGGATTATCAACTCTCGATGTTGGACCGAGCATTGATAATCCAACGGACTGCAACCCAGCGTCGAAAAAACACATTGTTCGATTTTCAACTCTGTGCGACGTGCACTACGGTGTTATATTCTGTAAGAGCCTACGCGGTATAGTGACAGAAAACTAATTTAAAAAAATTAGGTTAGGTCACTTCACACTTAAAATACGGTATTACTAGACCAAAATTGTCAAACAATAAAAGTATCAATGACGAACATCTTCACAGCAAAACTTACGCTAACCTAAAAACACGTACTTTCGTCCAAAATGCATAGTAACTCATCTTCTTCATCTTCTGTAACGCAAAATATCTTGCGAAATGCGAACACTCCTTGTCAGTTTTGGTGTCAATAGGCGTCATTGATTTAGTTATACGTGTGTATAGTGTGCGGCGTCGCTTCGTTGCAAGATAAGGTGGACTGACTGGCTGACGGCACCGTGAGCCGTTAACTAGAGGTTAAACTAAGATTTTTTTTAGTAATTTACTCGCTTTGCTCTAAAAACGGTGAAAGAAAACATCGTGAGATTTCCTCACGATGTTTTCCTTCACCGTTTGTAGGTCGTGGGTTCGAACCCAGGCAGGTGCTTTACTTTGTGTAAATAATTCCATCACCATTGCTCTCAAAACGGTGAAGGAAAACATAGTGAGGAAACCGGCATGTCCTAGAACCAAAAATTCCAAAACATGTGACATCTACCGAAGCGCATTGGTCCGCATGGTGGATTAGAGCCCACTCCTTATCGAAAAGAATATGCCTATGTCCCAGCAGAGTGAACATTATAGGCTGATTAGGCTGGCTTTGTTTCTGTAAGTGCTCTTGCTCCTTCGGACCTAGGTTTGTTTTTACTTTACATACATAAACTTACGCGTTCTCATGGGGGTAGGCAAAAACTACAGTACGCCACCTGCTACAATCCTTACATACTCTTTTTGCCTCGTTTACCTTTACTCTTTTGAGTCAGAAGCTATTTATTGACTTAGCAAAATGTTTCGCCAATGTTCGCTGTGGTTTTTCGGGCTTTCTCAGCCTTTTAGTGCCCACAGACGTTACATCTATAACAAACACAAGTAATTCATATCTAACCGTAACCTAGAAACAAAAAAAAACACTTAAACCGTCGCATTTAACCGTAGTTAACACGGTGGAGCCCACCGTACTCGAACGAAGCCGCAAGAATGCGTCAATGTGCAGAGCACACACCCCCACAACCCTGCACTTTAAAAAAAAGCGAAAATTTTCTCTACTACACCAATTATCGCGCTCCGTAATTGAAAGAGGGAATTTTAATTAATCACATTATAAAGGCGCCATTTTGACATGTGTCAAAAATGATAAATTTATGGTCGTTTCGTTTTTTTTTATTAACTCGTAAACTGAGTTAATGCATCGTTTTAGTAAAAACATTTTTGTTATAAGTTGTAAAATTGCACTTTTCTTGTAATTGGTATGGTGGCACGTAAAAATTGATGGTGTGCTATTTCTTAGTGCTGAAATTATTGTAACCTTGGATGGTCATACGTGATAGCTGTCATGAGCTTACCAGTCGACACTAACAACTGCTCCTGCTAATTCATCCATAACATCGTTAAAATGACAGAAAAAACGGCAAAAATAAATAAATAAATCTATGTTTATAATATTATAAAGAGGTAAAGTTTGAGTTCGTGAGGTTGTAGGGGGTAATATCTGGATCTACTGGACTGATTTTGAAAATTCTTTTACCAATAGAAAGCCACGTCAGTTGTGAGTGTCATAATAAGCTATAATATATAAACCCGAAAAATGAAAAAGAAGAAGTCGGAGAAAAAAATAATAGTCGAACGAAAAAAAAAATAGTCGAACGAAAAAAAAAATAGGGGATCCCACCCGTGCGTAGCCGGGACGGACAGCAAGTCATTAATAATTAAGGGCAGTTAATAGTCTGAAGTCCTTACAGCAGGACAATAACAGTCTAATTTCACTAATTACGGCATAATCAGCTTGTAATGTTCCCACTGCTGGGACATAGATACAGGCCTCCTTTCTTCAAGAGGGAGTCAGCTGTAATCTACCTCGCGGGCCCGGTAGGGGTTGGTAGATGTAACAATGGCTTCGAATTTCTGTTGTAGGACACGCCGGTTTCTTCACGATATTTTCCATCACCGTTTTGAGAGCATTGATGATGGAATTATTTACACAAAGTAAAGCTAGAACAAAAGGCAAAAGAAAGCTAGTGCAGAGTGAAGTGCTACTAACGTGTGGTTTTTTTTATAATTATGTATAAGGTATTTATATTAAGGGTTTTTGTTGCCTCAATTAATTTTTTTTTATTTTTTATTTTTTATTATTAAAGTGTAAGTCGGGGCCGTTTATATAGAGTGACACCCAGCTTACAACTCAGTCACTGTGTAAAACCACCGTTCACCGTTTTGAGAGCATTGGTGATGAAATTATTTAAGTAAAGTGCCTGGCACACCAAAAACTTGTATCTAAGTCGTGGCCATAACCCTGGCCCCCACTTCTCTAATTAAGGCACTGAACTTTAAATACGACAAACACCTAACCAACCCTAGTGCAGGAATGCAATACCTTCACACTTCATTGCGTTGCTCAGTCAGCCAGTACCGTTGAACTGAGCGTGATGTCACCAGGGTGGGGTGATCAATTAAGCCACACTAGTCTGGTAGCATTCTAGACTTAATTTTTTATTTATTTATACATTAGTTATTATACTAAGGCACCAAGTCCCAGTAACAAATTACAAATAGGTACATCAAATTCATACAACATTACATACATTATAACATTAAAAACAAAAACATCAAAAAATAATTGACAATAATAAATAATGCTGGTTAAGCTCAGAAAATTATAAGCTAGAAAAATTGCAAAAAAAGAACAGTTTTTATCACTCATTAATTAAACTGTTAAAATACTTGCACCACTGCAATTTTGAGATAGACTATCCTTGCAAGGATACCCTATTTTAAAGTAAGGCTTTAAGGGAGAGCGCCAGGGTTGCCCCCGAAATTCAATTAAAATTTTCTTACGTTTTATACAGATCAGTGTCAGGTTGTGTTTTGAATAAAATATGATGTAAATAATGAAAACGTAATGTTTTGTATAATAATTGAAAACTAGATTTATATCTTTATCTGGTTCATAACTCTATATTTCACCTCTCTAACTCCTCAAAGACACATCCCTATTGATTAATAATTCAGTCAAAATCAATTTTAATATAAAAAGACTGATTTTACAATTATTATAAGTTTTTTTTTTTGCATGGCAAATGGTAGAATGAACCTGGAATCAAACATAATTCTGCACAACTCACCCATACATTCTTATACAATTTAAATTTACTTATCTTTACGTAGTATAAAACCATGCCGCTTTTCGTGTCTGTACGCTAAGATCTTTTAAACTACGCAATGGATTATTGCGATTTTCATCAATAGACAGAGTGTTTCAAGAGGAAGATTGATATGTATAATACACTGATCTCCACGCGGGCGAAGCCGCTGGCAAAAGCTATATACTATTATAATGATTTTCTGACTGAAGCATACATATATTTCCAGGGGTGCGGGTTGTTCGGAAGAGATACCGCGGCCCCTGGCACACAGGCAACTGAGGGAACACGGGTGGGTTTTAGTCAGTAAAAGTCTGACACGCCCTCCTGCTCCACCCAGAGCGGGAGAAGTCATTTGATGATTTCTCACCCCGAAAAAAAAAGCATACATATATTTTTGAGGTCATTTTTTATGAATGTTTTTTTATTTACTTTTGGCAGTTTAAATTTATTATTATTTGTTGAATTAATTTTAAAGAAATGACTTGAAATCAATTGTTAACAATCAAAATAGTTGCACGCTATAGTATGTGGCAAACATATCGGAACATTTAATTTTTTCAGTATGTTATACTGCATGTACGTTTTTATTCTTGTATGTGTACCTACACATGTTTTAGCTATAAAATATTATCTTTTCTTACTTTACTAGATTCTATTCTCAAAAAAGAAAGAAATCAAAAACAATAATTATGACAACATGCCCATTGTATAAATCATTAAATAGTGACACTACATAATACCACACAAATTCCGCAATAAATCGAAATACGAATCAATCATTAATGAATCAATAGCCCCTTCTATAATTATCATTACAAAGATAAAATTCTCAGTAAAGAAGGATTTCTTTGAAGTGCGAACGAGCTACCGTTTGACATTTGATTGACAATCGCTATAATTTTGCACCGTTCAGTGTTGTGACTGGTTTCATAATGATAGGCTTGTCGTATCAATACGGTACGTAAGTGGGGGAAAGGGAACAAACAGTTTTTAGAATTTATGTGTTGGAAATGTATAATTGTAATAGTCGGTTATTATTATATGATTCTTGGGTAAAAATGAACAACAATATCCTTCATGAGGGGGCTATTCTTGGAGTTCGTTTCCTTACGTGATCGAATCAGAAATGACGAGATCCGCCACCAACAACCAATGTAACTGACATATCCCGAAGAATTGCCAAACTTTAGTGGCAGTGGACAGTGCACATTGCTCGCAGAACAGATGGCCGTCGGGGCCGAAAGGCTCTGGAATGGCGACCGCTTACCGGAAGACGTAGAGTTGGAAGGCCTCCCACAAGGTGGATTGATGACCTTGTAAAGGCCGCACGAATCCGCTGGATGCGGGTAGCACAGAACCGGTCGAAGTGGCGCAGCTTGGGGATGGACCATGTCCAGCACTGGATGTCTTTCGGCTGAAATGATGACGATCTAAGTATTTCACAGAAAAAAAAAAAATGACAGGCATCGTGGACCCATAGCATGTTAGTATTACAAGAAACTTATTTCTTTTATTAGTAGTACGTACCTAACAAATTAGGCACACAAATACAATATAAAAACATAAAATCAAAAACACAGCATCCAATTACAGGAAGGTATTAAGCTCATGTCTGACATGTCAACTTTCAGAAAAAGGCTACCTTATAACAGATATAACAATTTGGTAGAGGTCTACCTTAAGTAGGTGCACTCAAAATTCGTCAGTCTTCTTTTAGCATCATCGATATGCTAAAAGAAGACTGACAAAGTTTATGTTATCGATACATAAACTTCAAACATCTTTGGGCCGTAGTTCAGTTGCGTGAACTGTGCATATCGCCAGTTACGACCTAAAGGGATATCATGAAGAGCACTGTGCAGCCAAAGGGCAAACTCTTTTCTTTATTTCTTTCTCTAAACAAAATCAGCGTAGTAACATGTCCAATAATGCCACAACCTACTGGTTTAGACCACGTTACCACGGATATAATAAAAACGCGGCGGGATTATTTCGCGCACTGTACGCCGAGTGCCAATAGTTGAAAATCGAACACAGTAAAAGTAAAATACACTGTTCGATTTTCAACACGTTGAGTTTCCCTTTGTTAGGTTCTCAAAGCTCGGTTCAGCACCGACTTTTGAAAATACAGTGCGCGAAAAAAAATCGCCGCGATTTTTATTACGTCCGTGTGAATGTCTACTTAGTCTTCTACTAACAACACGTGTTGAATTACTTGTGGTTGCAAGCGACAACGGTTGTATTAAGTTACAACTTCTAACTTTATGACTAGCTGTTTTTATTATTATGGAGATGTTTTGCTAACGGCTTCATAATTCATTTAATTAATTTGTCATTTTTGCTTATCGTTTGCCTCGTTCGCCAATTTGGTCGTTGGCCTAGTGGTCGTAAGCGTTACTGAGCATGAGGTCCTGGGATCGATTCCCAGGTCGGGCAAAGTGTTATAAAGTGTTTCTTTTCTGGAATTTCTCAAGTAGCAGTCCTGTTGTTGGATTTGTGCTAGGGATTAGGTTATTGTGGTAGGATTCCCGGCCACCGTAGGCGCGGGCTTGCGGATGACAAGTAATGGGTAGCTCGCTGTCCGGTAAGGACCAAGCCCTGATCGACGGCGCGTTGTGTTTCACGCGCGCCTCAAAGAGATGTCAGCACCAACTGGTGAGATCCGCTAGGGCTGATGCCTGCCAGGGGTACGGGTGGTTCGAAAGAGATACCGCGGCCCCTGGCATACGGGCAACTGAGGGAACACGAGTGGGTTTTAGTCAGTAAAAGTCTGACACGCCCTCCCGCTCCACCCAGAGCGGCAGAAGTTATTTGATTTTTTCCCACCCTCAGATCTTAGTCACAAGTAGCAATAGAATCCAGTGCTGGAGGATAGACAGGTGTACTTATGCCTTTAGAAGATTCTAAGAAGATAGTACATCCTAAGGGGAATCTAGTCGCTAGCTCGAACTCACTGTTGGGCCTGGCTAAAAAGCACGCTGTCTCACCAGGCTTCGTATCCGACAGAGGTAGTATCAGTGATGAGCAGTTAGAGGCTAGTCTACACCGAAAACGTTATTGAGTGAAATGCAGGATCATTTATAGTAAAACAGCCGCGTAAAAAATTAAGAAAAGTCCTTCGGAAGATCGGAATTTATGAAAAAACCACTGCATAAATCAATGACTTATAAAGTTTATTGAACTTTTCGATAATTAAACTTTGTCGGTACCGACTTGGTTTTGGAGATTTTACACTTCTTTTATTACTTAAACACGCCCAATGTTAGGTTAAATTAGCAAGAAAACGAATCTTTGTTGGCTCATAACTTTTGAATGGCTTTTTATTTTAGTATTCTGTTTCCGTACAGACAATATTATAAATGAGACAAAACCATATCATGTTTAATTTTTTATGTAGGTACATTGTCGAACAGTGAAGTAATACACTCCCGAAGTTTGTATGGCAAAATTATGACTAGATTCCCCTTAATAGCCACCGTGCTAAGTACAATATATCGCCACGTACAGAAATATCGCGCAACTATCAGACAATTTCTCAAAAAAAAAAAACAGGCTAAATGCAAGTCGGACTCACACGAAGGGTTCCGTACCACAAGGCAAAAAACGCTGAAGATAAAACACCTTTCTTGTATGGAGACCCCTTTATTTTGAACATTTATTTTTTTGCTGTTATTGTGGCAACAGAAATACACATCCTATGAAAAATTTTAACTGTCTACCTATTACGGATTATGAGATACAGCCCGCTGACAGACGTACGGATGGACGGACCGCTGAGGTTTAGTAAGGGGCCATCCTTAAATTACGTCACACGTTAAGGGGGGAGGAGGTCAACGATATGTGACATTGTGTGACAAGGGTCAGGGGGTCAAAAGCTTTGTGACGTCACATGTTAAAAAATCTAAAATACTAAAACTCTACTTACCTGAGTAGGTAAGTAGAGTTTTAGTATTTTAGATTTTTTCAATTTTATATTCAGAAGTAAGAGTTTACTTCTGAATATAAAATTGAAAAATATGTGACGTCACATAAGGGGGAGGAATTTTTTCAAGTTTGACCACCTGTGACAAGAACGGGGGGGTGTCAAAAAACGATGAAATGTGTGTGACGTAATTTATGGATGTCTAATAGGGTCCCGTTGGTTACCCTTCAGGTACGGAAAGTGTGTCATCATCATCATCATATCAGCCGAAAGACGTCCACTGTTGGACATAAGCCTCCCCTAAAAGGGAGGGATTTGCCATAATCGCCAAGCTTGGCAGGCGGGTTGGCGATCGCAGTATGGTGGTCACATACATAGAGAACACTGCTGCCCATTCTCTAGTAAGTCCCTTAGTCGCCTTCTACGACAACCACGGGAAGAAATGGGATGGTGCTATTCTTTTACGTCCGGCACCACACGGAACAAAAAGTGTATATGTTGATGATATTATCAAATATTCCTCTCACCATTTTGGTAAGCTTACTTACGTAAGCGTACTTAAAATGTATTCTTTCCACCGCCTCAACAATAAACTAAAGACATCAAACCTACTTACTGCAACATATAAAAATAAACATGTGATCAAACAGCTGATAATGGACGTGTATTCACGTCAACACGTCAAAGGAACTATAAATTATAATTTTATTGACAGACCTACTCCCATAAATAATACCTGTCTAGCTGATGTCGCTACGTTAACGAGAGCTATGAAATATTGCAAAAAATATCTAATTAATTATGTATCGATCTATTCCGATTCTAATTTGATTAGACGGAGAATCTGATGTTAATTGGTTATTTAAGTAAGAAGAAAAGCAATGTACTTGGGCGGGTAGGGCATTCTAATTTGAACTTTGTGCTATTGCAATACAATTCAGTGACGGGACATCATTATACCATACTATATCATAACATGACACGTATATCATTGCAATGTTCTACAGGGAGTTACTATACCAATCCACCAAGATCCAAGATCGTACACCCCAATTAAGCATAAACAATCACCAAAACTTTTTTTAAAGAAAACTATTATTATTTAAAAAAGCAGCATTGACCCTAGTATTACTTTATGCATTTCAAATTGAGCCATATTGCCTAACATCAAGATTTAATTTTCTTTGGCGCAATCGGCGGACAGTATAGCAAAATACGTAATTTTTTATTTAAAAAACCTATGTAATTAATCACTTGCTCTTGTTTTGTTACACCTTCTAGAATCGACAAACGAAAGAAGGCAATCATCCATATAAAGTAATTTGCAAGTAAGAAGATAAAAAGTCTTAATAAAATGGAGAAGTAAAGGATGTAAATGAGTCGGGGTCGAGTAACAGTGCACCGAACTAAGACACCAAATACTTGTAAATAAAAAAACAAACACCGTAAGCGGATGTACTAGCACAAGATTTCAAAATTCACACAGTGTTCAAAATAAGATGCTAAAAGATAGCTAATAAAACGGCGAAAACATTCGCCTCTTTATCTTCATTAGTATAAAAGAAAGAGATAAAGATACTAAAGCGATGTTGTAAAATTTGTATTCAAAACACATGTTTACAAGGCACGACATCTATCAGGTTGTCCACAAAACATTGCGGTGTTCATCACGTAATGTCTATAAATAAGAGGCTAATGAGCTGACCAGCCTCTGATTATCCTTATTCGATAAGCTTCGCGCTTCCTGGATGCACTTTTGATGATGATGTCAACGTTGCAAGGAGGATATCACAATGAGATACGCAATTGTCCTCAGTGCGCAGTGATCCTCTAGACACAATTTGGTGAGATCACCAAATGGTGTCTAGAGGTTCAATTAAAAAGTAATGGTGATTTAGAACGAGCACTTCTGTTACTTATATATATGTATATTTCATGAGCGGTTTATTATACACCGTGACATTTTACTCGTCTTACAAAGATGGTCCACTCAATGTATCCGTCATAACATACCTCTAGGCGCGATTAAAACATTGTTACCATTAATTAAGATAATAGATACAAAGAAAAATAATGAATGCTTCAGAATTATGAAACACCCTCCCTGTTAATAATGTTTACGTATCAAACGGTAGAAGATATCTACCTACCTACCATTACATTCCATCATTAATTCCATCTCCATAACAAGGTGTTTCAAACTACGTCATTCGTCTTAGTGATATTTTCATGTTTTTGATTATGCAAATGTTCAAAGAAATTTTTTTTTAATGAATGGTAGTAGATAGCAGTCATTGGGTACATGAAGTGGGCTGCCGTTGTAAGACGATTAAAATGACACGGTGTATACACTAAATACTAAATTAAATGACTAACTAACTGTACGAGTTTTTGGCGGGATCGCGTTGGAACATGTCGCACGAATTTTCATTTTCATGAAATTTAGTGAAATAGCGAATTCAATTGTATAATTTTGGTAGTGAATTATTCAATTTAGTTACGTGTGAGTGCACAAGTGTAGTGAAGGTGAAAATAAGTGACTAACGTGGACTTTTCGTGTTCCCCCCAAAAACTCCTATTAGGTTGTTGTAAAGTTACTACCGCTTTACAATAACTTTAACTTTGACTTGACTGACTAAAGACGACTGACTGCCAACATTGCCACGTTGGATTTTTACACTTTTATATTGTGCTTTGTCAAGTTCATATCACATAACACACAACATATATTTTCCGCTTCGGTAAGGTAAAGGTAGCGAGCGACAACGATTTCTATTTATTCTACTTAGATATAATTTATTTGTGTATGTTTTTTTCACAGCAAACTTCCTTATTAAGTCCTCCACAAGTATGTTTTACAGCAAAAATTCCAATTTACAGACAAATGTTCCCACAAATGAAGTTCCGCGTCTCAGGACTAGACGCGAAGGCCAAATACATCCTACTCCTGGACATCGTCGCTGCTGACGACTACAGATATAAGTTCCACAACAGGTAGACCCACATTCATTGCCTGCTGGACTACATCACCATCCTCGTCTTCACGTGTCTGCTTCTCCATGTACATCGACCGAGAGTTTGGCGTCATGCTGACGCCAGATTGTCGGCTTCACGTTTATAGATATCACCGTTGATTGGAGATGCTCATTCCATTTTAACAGCGTTCCGTTACACGCCTGTTTTCATTTAGCTTGTGATTCTCCCCACGCAATGCACTAGTTCCCATCACGAAACGATTCCGATGCGTTCGTTAATTGCGCCCAGACAATTTGTACGAAACACGCTTAATTTAAGGGCAACGACATCGCACGACAACTGGACACCGCCAGGATCCGACGATTAAGGATTCAACTCGCATCCAGTGGGTAATATCATTAAAATATCTTTGTCTCAAACGCCGCAGCGGTAATGTAAAAAGCCGGGCCGACACCAGAGGTGAGAAATACCGACGCGACTCTTACTGTTCTCCCAAATTAACCAAAATTGGAGCTGAACTCGCGGCGACAATCTCCTTGGGAGATCTCGGGGACAAAAACACAAAGAGTCTTCCGGGTGTTGTGAACATCCCTCAGAGCTGCATCTGAAATCGATAATCATCGTATTTGATCGTACATTGTTTGATTCCCGATGACAAGCCGCGATAAGGTTCGTTCCTCCGCTTTCCGACCGATCGACGTCGGGTATCAAACCGCCGCAGGTTTGGCAACATCGAGATGCGGCCGATAAACTTCGATTTAATATCCGTTAATTAATACGACCCGAGCATTCCGGTCCAAAATGCGACTGTGAGTCAGCCGTAAACCGATACAGACGCCGACAAAGGCGGCCGCCTAGCGCCGTTAATATGGTAATTAATTATTACAAATCTTTCGTACATAAATTACTTACCAATTACGAGATGGGATTCTAAACGAGATCCAGACGGTTTTTTCTCGGACGCTTGTATCGTTGAAGTATTCGTGTAAGTCGGTGTAACACCGCATTCGATCACGTGCGTTGGTCACGATTTCGCGACAGTGCAAAACCGCACAATGGACGCAGGCTCGCCATTTTTGGTCCTTCGTGGCGGAAACATGGGCTTTTTGTGTGTCGCAAATGCTTTATAACACCTCGTCGTGTCTCACTGATTAGACGAAAAACAAAGCAAAACGCGAGCGCTCTAACGGATAATCCAGTTGGCAATGGTCTGTCGGTCACAAGTTTATATATAGGCGACATAAAATAAATAAAATCTAATTAACACGGCGTAAGATCACAAGCTAAACACGCGTTTCTTAGTACATGAACATAAAAAGAGAAACTAGTTCAGCAACATGTCTCACAATCGACGTGATGTCAAATCGTTGTCGCAAAAGAACAAGTCCCAACCCATGTTTTTCTCTCGATTGCTTGCAGACGTATGTTTCCTGCCTACAAACTCCGCGTTTCTGGTCTTGATAAAAAAGCAAAATACATTTTGCTAATGGACATCGTAGCTGCCGACGATTGCAGATACAAATTCCACAACAGGTATAAATAAAGAGATGGAATTAAATTAAAATAAGTAAATCGTAGATGACGGGGCTAAGATACTTGATCTTATTTTAATATAATTCGTTGACATAAACGAGAGGCAAGAAGCATGCGTATTGTTGCAATTATGAAATGTGATATTGGAGATCTGCGTTCAGAACGTTAGGACCCCGGGACATACAACAACCATTTTTACTGTATTTTCTGCTTTCATTTCTCTTTCGAGTAACATTTTGCGACGAGATTCCATCGTTGAGGATTCAAGTCCATTTTTAAGACCACATTATCATATTCTGTTACAATTTACATATATTTTCTTTTGATATCGCACATTTCGGTACAAATAATCGTTGCACGCAGATCTTTCATTCACATTGTTTCTTATGCACTGTTGTCTGTAGAACTTAATAGCTTATTTGTCTTACTTACAGCATGTTTTTCATCGTCATTAGTATTATAGTGCATGTCTAACGCTTTAGAAACGAGGCCACAGAGATTGCTTCAATATAATTCATTATTTCGCCAAATTCGAAATTGGTTTCTTAAAATGCCAATAATCAATCAATTAAAACAATGTTGATACACAGTTTTGTACTAATGAACTATTAAAAAAATCATGTCAATCGGTCAATACTTTCATACAATTACGGGAAGAATGTTTTGATTGATTTAATTGGTTTATTAGGTAAGTCAATTAGAAGGTTTTTTATTTGGTGTTCTTGACTTTGTTCGTTTGTTTTCGGAGTCGGTGGATGGTTGCCGGGAAGGCGGACCCTGAGATGCCGAAGAGGATGTACATCCACCCCGACTCGCCCTCGACGGGCGAGCAGTGGATGCAGAAGGTGGTTTCCTTCCACAAACTCAAACTGACGAACAACATAAGTGACAAGCACGGTTTCGTGAGTACCGACTTCTTTTTTAGCTGCGGAATTGTGAGGGGAAAGGAGCTGAACCATTTAATATTAATGTGTGTTTAATTTCGTGTTATAAAAGTTGCCTGGTTTGACTCCTGGGACTAATATGGCGGGAGATTAGGCAAATGCCAAATGAGCAATCGGAGCGTGATTGCCTAAAATAATTTCTATTTGAAATGGCTGCAATATCATAGAAATCTTTTTGGACATCCTTTTGGACAAATCTAACTGTAATACTTATTTGATAAATGAAATTTAAAAGAAGCCACTTCAAATATTGTTCAAAACAGACATCGCATCGCATCAGCTCCTTTACCGAACCTTCACGGTTCCAAAGCCTACAATACTTTCCAGTTCATGCTCCTTTTGATCACGAATGAACAATTATACACAAAAATTGTTACCCACAATAGCATTATACCGCATCCGAAAAGTAGCAGTCCGTTTCTTTTTTGTAACTTTTTCGACAAAAAGTTTATAATGTGGGTGATATTATAATTAAAACGAGGTTGGGCAGGACCCCTGGAGTTGTCTGCGGGGTCCCTTTGTGTCTGTTACGGCTATTACTGATATTTACATTGGGTGCCCATCATCTTGCCTTAGTTCAATAGATTATCGCCATGTTAAGCGCACTTCAGATGTTTAAAGTTTTTTTTTATAGCGTGTTGATAGGGAGTTTTATGTTTGTGTGACAGGTTTTAATTTCGGATCATTTTGTTGTTATTTATGCGTTATGAGTTGCGGATGTGCTGACATTTTGTCAGTTTTTATGTCTTTTCAATTGACTTGCGTGTTTTTTTGAAATAATTGCTCCAAAATGCAGGTAGGTATCATCTTTCAAAATTAGAACGTCAGAACTGTCAAACTCTATTTAGATTTCGGTACAACCCATTTCCATTCAAAATAGGAACCACAACCACCCAAAATCTGATTATGAGATAAGAAAAAAAATTTGCAGTCCATTTTCAAAAAACGAAAAGAGGCTACTGTAAAGTAAAAGGCGGGCTCTTTTAGTAACTTACACTTGACCGTTTACACGACCGCGATCCAATCATAGATAACACAATTGTTTTTTTAATTCGCTCGATGGGCGCTTGGAGTTTTTTTGTTTCTTTTTTTTTTGGATGTCAGGCCTTTTGTCTTTGACGAGGGGCGAAGGTAATTGAAATAACGACGGTCGCCGAGAGGTATGCGTAGAATTTTGACAACAGCTGACTACCTCGACGCGAGTGATGTATATTTTCGTATTTTTCATCTGTCGCTTACGAATGTGCTGCATTTGTAGTTCCGTTTTTTTTCAAATGTGTAAATAAAATACTTAAAATAAAACTTGTCACGAAACCATTCTGGATTTAAAGTATTGCTTAATAATATCTACGTAGTGCAATGGTGGCTAGAAAGGGAGGACCGAGATGACGACTAATAAGAAAAGTATGAAAGAAAATGTTGCGTCGACCCCAAACAAATTGGGATAAGGTCAGGAGAATGATGAAATAGTTGCAATGCAGTCTATAAAATTATCTAATGTTAAGAATTTCTTTCGGTTTGAAAAAGGATAAAAATTTCGCTTTAAACGAGTTTTAAGATATTGTTTTTCCAATGAATATAAATCGGACTTTTTTCAATCAAACCTTATAATTAAAAGACGCTCCTATTGTTTTCTATCTCCAAAAGTCGCTCCTTCAGTAAAAAAGACGGTAAAACAGCTTGACAAGATAGATGTGTTCTGTTTTTAAAGTTTTTTGTCTCCGCTCTGACGAACATGCCGATTTTCGGACGACCGTCGATATTTCATACCGATATTATCGAAACAATCGTTAGTAACGATTAATTTGAAATATTAGGCTGTTTATATTTTCGGCTGTGCTTAAAAAATATTCAGTTTAGAAAAATTATATTTTACGATGCGGTTATAAAAAAAATATATACTTAGTTGCATTCAATTAATGGAATGATAACGAAAGTACCTACTGAATCTGGTGTGTACATAAAGGCTCCCGCAAACAGGCGCGACGCGACGGTGCGACACGATTCTGGTAGAATAATATTATTCATGAAGTTTTCATAATCGCGTCGCGCCTGTCTGTGGGAGCCTTAACCCAAATTGGCAAGAAAACATTATGTTACTATGTATGAAAATAAAATCTAACAATTCGCCACAAATTATTAATTTATGTAGATTACTTATAGCTTTTCGTACTTAGGTACTATATAAGTAATCTACATAAATAGAGAGATCCTTTACATATTTATGGCTAAACTAATCCAATAAAATAACAAGGCGAAACTATATAATACAGGCTCCATAATATCGTTTGATAACTTAATAATTTTCAATTATCTATGTAGTGTATGCCGAGTAATTGGTTTAGATGTAATTTTGTAAAGCGATCGCCGCCGCCTGTATTTAACTTGTTTTTAATGGCGGTGGAAAACTAGTGACAACCCTGACTTCGTCCACTTAAGCATAAATTCTAGGTACAAGGGTTGGGCAAAAGTCATCTATTAAAAAACTTATATCGCTTACGGCCTAGTGTGGACAAGGCCTTAGTCAGGGGTGAGTAAATTATTTTTAAAGATGGCCTGTATTTTAAAAGGGCATAACTTAGTTATTCTGTAAACAAACCATTTCGAGTCTCAACATTCTCAGATTCCGATTTTGAATTTTCAGGACATAAACAATAAGCTCTACCCTTTTTTGTGGCAGTCAGTTAAAAAGCCCATAACCTCAAAGGGATCTTACTCATAAGCATAACCCATTAGCCGATTCACAAACTAATTAAGTACCTACCATTTGACAGATCGTATCTCTAGTCGCCAATAAAAATTTAAAAGCAAACGCTCAGGCCCTCTGTCGTGAATCAAGCCGTGGATATATTGACGGCAATCCTGGTTATTTACAACGCCCTTAATTTTATGGCAGACGCAGGCAACGCGGGCTAAGTAAGCCGACAGAATTGGATAGGTACTGGCGATTTGTTTAGTAATTTCGACGTCAGTGTGGCGGTTTTTCTTTTAATTCGGTAGATGTAATGCTACTAAAACATTTGGAAAGTTGGGTCGTTTTGATACTTTTGATTAGTAAAGATTTTGAGTAGCGTTGGTTTTTAAGTTAAAAGAAGAGACTGGAAAGCTCGATCATGGATCTCGACATATTTATGGTTTTGAGAACACGCTAGTAACTAAGGTTTTTTAAGAGTAAAAAGGAACAAGAGTGTGATGAAAAAATATAAGCCAACATAGTCAATATTGTGAGATGTGCAAAAGTATATTATTGTATCGCATAAAATCGCCGCGACCTATGCGACTGTGCCCTTACAGTCTGCGGTACTTTTATTGTAGTGCTAACAGCCGAGATTGGCGTGGCGACTTTTAGACTTAAAAGTCGCAAAAAGCGTTTAATTATATTATTGTCGATGCCTTTTATCATTTAATGTGTACCCCATTAATTATACGTATAAATATTTCAATCGTAAAAGGTCTTATGAGGTCCAATATAGGTAGATTTTCTTTGCCGGCAAATTAGGGTTATTTAAAGTGGTGTATGAGCAAATAAAATTAGTCTACTGTTTGCATTCATTGGCGCCTGTACACGGTCTGACACATACCATTACTTACCTACTGACCTACCTACTATGCTTAAAATTATGGTTTGTACTTGGCTGTTGTCTTATAATCCAGATCAAAATCGGTCAAACTTTAAGAGCGTCTCCGAATGATTCAAAATTATAATTGGGAGTTTCTGTCACTGCATTTTTTTTTCTTTTTCTATATTTGTCTCCATCGGTCTAATACCACTCAAAAAGACAGCTCAGCATTGCTAATAACATCAAAACATCTTGATTCTACTACAAAAGAAACAAGTATCAAGTCTATTCAGTCTCACTAATCGGGGGTCTATTCTCAAAAGTTTTTGCGAAAAACATCTTGATCATTGAGGTTACTTTTAATACGTGTTGAGGTAGCTTTAATACGTCGATACCCCACGTATTAATTGTCTATGGCTTAATGTTTTCGTGCGTTAAATTCTATTCAAGTAGCGCTTTGTTCGGCTGCACATCTGTATCGTGAAAAAATTTGCTAATGGAGATTTTTGTCTATTGGTTAAAATTCGTGTATGAACTGGATTTTGATGTTCAGCTGAGTATAAGATAATAATTGACGCTGGATAAAAGTATACAGAGTACCAAATAATATAACACGTTTGCATAAGCGCAGTTTCTTACGTGAAAATATCTGAAAAGCAAAGAAAAACACTGTATAATGTTGCGTTATAGAACTTTTACACATCACAAATAAACTTCTGAAGTCAGAACTTCGATAAACCATTACATAACACAAGGAACTCCGAAGACTCACAAAAATTCTTGAGAAACTTTTTCCAAACAAGCTACTTAACCAATTAATTGCTCAATTACAACCAAAAAATGTTGTAGACAACTCTAAGGCTTCTTATTTTTCAACTTTGGACTATTTCTGCAACTGTAACTTACGCAAGCAAACTTTACGTTCATATAAACAGGAATATATACAAATGGGGCTACAAAGGCTGGGCCGTTGCTCGCTCAAGCAGGGAAGGGCCATATGCTCCGTAATTTATATACAGTTATTGATCAAAAGGTGATGTCCTTTGGTACCCATTCAAGCGATATGCACAGCCCCACCGAATTGTTCTCTATTAAGGGCGATAAAATCTTGCGAAGGGGCTATCGTCTTAACGGTTCGATAGTGTTCCACTGGATTAATTATCGAGCGGTGCGGTTCGCGGTTTTGAGAATAGGTATCTTGGAACAATGGCTTGTTTTGCGTGCATGATTTGTTTTTTTTACAAAACTATTTTTTATTCCTCTTCTAGCGTTGAATTTTCGGTAAAGTGCAACTCAATTTGATTATTTTCATCAAAGGAATTCACAAACAGATCTTATAAATGTATCACAAAGCATTTTTTTTTACAAAAAATATACGTAATCTCAAAAAAAAATCAAGACATCCTAATCCAAGTAGCGCAAACTTCAACCCTTTCTTCGAGACTTATTTGCCATTATCTAAAAAAACCTTCATTGTAGTACAATGGTACTTCTCAAAGGTACATTTTTACCTTATTTTTACCCATACAAAGTATTTGCTCATGTGAATACTGTAATCCCTTGCAAAAACCCGCTTTTCGGTACACCTTGATTACCGCTGGCGCCAGTTCGGTTTTCAAATAATTTTAAGTTGATTAAAAATCATAAAAGTTGATACTGGCTAGTGATAAAACGGCGCTTTCGGATTTCGAGTTGATTGGACGTTTTTATTTTTTTTGTTTATTAAATTATAGTAGGTTCCCGACAAGATATTTTGATAATTTTTCTTTGGATTACAGTTTTTCCATCTACCTTTACACCGTGATCAATGGTTATTTGATTTTTTTTTCTATTTTCTGCTTTGTAGGAGTCAAGTTAGTCCCTCCATCTGCGTCGTGGTCTGTCGCGATATGGTCTAGCATTTAATGGGACCTTCAGGCACATGAGTAACCACGTCGGTGGTTCGGTAGTTATGACCAAGCGTGTGTGGGAATGAGATAGGAAGGTCTTGCCAAACTGTGGGACATTACGGGCTATATACCTATAGATACAAAGCTTTTCTAGCAGCTGGCCTAGATTTTGTTAAAGAGGTCAAAGTCGTAAGTGGTAGTGGTTCAATAACCTCAGAACCATAGATGGCTAAAAGAGATGTGTGAAAGGAGAGGACATACTGCTGACCCCAAATTGGAGTAAGGGCAAGAGGCTTATAATAAGTGACAACTGTTTATCTAGAACTAGCTTTTGCCAGCGGCTTCGCCCGCGTGGAGGTCGGTGTATTATACATATAAACCTTCCTCTTGAATCACTCTATGTATTAAAAAAAACCCGCATCAAAATCCGCTGCGTAGTTTTAAAGATTTAAGCATACATAGGGATATAGGGACAGAGAAAGCGACTTTGTTTTATACTATGTAGTGATATGAACCTATGTCTCCCAAATGTTGGACAATCGAAACTTTATTTTAAACGAATTTTACTTCAACATTCTTTACGGAAAAGTAATTATTTGCGTCGAAATATGTGTGTTTGTATTAGTCGATCGTGTACTATTGATTTCCTAATTTATGTAAAAGGTTCCGTGTGGTGTCAGACGTAAAAGAATAGCATCATCGTATTTCTTCCCGTGGGTGTCGTGGAAGGCGACTAAGGGACTTACTAGAGAAGGGGCAGCAGCGTTCTCTATGCATTTGACCACCACACTGCGATCGCCAACCCAACTGCCAACGCCAAGCGTGGCGATTATGCCAAATCCCCCCCTTTTGGGGGAGGCTTATGTCTAGCAGTGGACGTCCTTCGGCTGATATGATGATGTATTAGGTACTGATTTTTTTTTTAGTTTTCTCAGTGGAATTTTGTGGCCTATTAAAGGGTCTTCAACTTCATATGGTTTAAGAACCTTATTTAAGTTAACTCTAATTTTCCCGAATAGAATACAATAAACTTTTCTCTTATAACCGTCCGGTAAACAATATTAATTTAATGTGCCCTTGTCAGTAGAGACAACAAAACAGCATTTCATTCTTATTGCCCTATAACTTAACTGACCTATCAAACAGTTTCTTGTTGACACGAACAGATACAAAATAGTATCCGTATAGCGTTACTAGTTGTCCATTTGTCATCTGACCCAAGCTGGGGTCATACGCGCCAGTGTAAACACAGCCGTTTTTCAAACATTACCGTGTACACACGCCCTTACGTTTTACTACTTGTTCGGGTTTGTAGGGCTGTCAAAGAACAAAAAGTTTTTGTTTTTTTACTTATGTAAGTACTTACTTGCTTGAGAATAAGGCACCCAGTTTCATACTCCGATAGGCTTAGTTGATTCTTATGAGTAGTTGAGCACTAAACTTACAATTTGTTTAACAAATTATACGAAACTTATCTGAGTACCTTCTACATTATTAAGTTGTTATTATATTAAAGTGGATGTGGTAAAGTAGGCCGCGAAACTTTCTTCCGTTGTTTGCAATTTGCAGGTCAACGTCAGGTTATATGTTGATGATGATCGTATGATTCATGACCGTAACAAATATGTCTTTACAGAATTAAAATTATCACAACTCTCTCATCATCATCATCATCATCATCATTTCAGCCGAAAGACTTCCACTGCTGGACATAGGCGTCCCCCAAGCTCCGCCACTTCGACCGGTTCTGTGCTTCCCGCACCCAGCGGACTCCTGCGGCCCTCACAAGGTCATCGGTCCACCTTGTGGGAGGCCTTCCAACTTTACGTCCGGAAGACGTACCTACAACTCTCTAAGTTAATTTAATTCAATTGAATTACTATTTCATAACAACAATATTCATCTTTGCGGGGAACCCTGGCACCTTTCATTTTTTTTTTCCAATTCTATAAATTTGTCTTTTTCGGCATCATTAATCCCACAGCCTAACTCCATACAGTATACCAAACCGAAGTCCTTGCGACGAGATGGTCAGGGTTAATGTCCCAAGTTGCCTTTAAACCTATCAATGTCAAAGACGATGAACCACTGCATGGTAATAAATAGTTACTCTGTGTTGACTGCAAGCGAGTTTGTATACCGCTCTAAATTACCTGTCACAGTTTATTCCATACTTGGTTATGGCTTTAGTAAGTACTAATCGTAACTATGTAACTCGTCAGGGTTCAAAGGTGTAATTAGAATTCATTTATGAATGCGACAGAATGAGGATATATTAAAGGAGTATCGTTACCAGTTCGTGGTTTATAACTGCAATTTGTATTACCTATGTTTGTACAAAAACAATATTAGACTTTTGGAACGAAGTTCTACGTGCATTCATAAGTTGTTCGCCAGGTGGCGCCAGCAAAGTTTACGAAGTATTGTAGAGATGAAGTGCGGCAAAAAGGGAGCGAATGCTCAAGGTTATTTGCTCGGTGAACCGCCTTAAAGCAGCTTGCGGTAGACGTAAAATTGTAGAAATGAAAACGTAACGTTAAAAGCGTTACGTAACGAAAAAACGCCCCTCCTCCATGGGACTTTTCACTACATAGTATAAAAAAAAGTCGCTTTCTCTGTCCCTATATCCCTATGTATGCTTAAATCTTTAAAACTACGCAACGGATTTTGATGCGGGATTTTTTAATAGATAGAGTGATTCAAGAGGAAGGTTTGTTTGTATGTATAATACACCGACCACCATGCGGGCGAAGCCGCTGGCAAAAGCTAGTATTATTATATAAAATAGAACAAGACAGAGAGAGAGTGAGATAGTTTTCATAGTTTTGGTTGGTTGGTTTTTGGTCTGAAACCAATAGTGAAGGCAAAATGAAAATCCAAGATGGCGTCTGAGATTTTTATAATGGGTGTTGTTTTCAAGGTTTTCGAGGGTGCTGAAGGCCATATTTTCTGTATGTACCATTCCCAGGCATCGTCCATTTTCCCAACTCCTTTGCTGCGCTGCTTGCCTATTGACACTTGGCCTGCTGAAATTCACAGAATATGACAATGGTTTCTCACAACTGGCGCACCAGTTCTTCATTAAATGCAGTATTGAGTCTATCCCACTTTCTCGCCCCTTTTACAGAGCTGACCTGTTTGTTAAGAAAGTAATTAAATATTTACAAACATGATTTTCATTATATAAAATTTTCGCAGTGCAACTGCAACGAATCTTCAAATAACATTTTTCCCCTGTGACAACCCTTAATAGTTCTCGTCTCGGATTAGGGCTTCGGTGACGTAATCGATAGGCTAGTGCCGTAATCCGGGCGCGATGCGCTGCGGTCGTATCTATACTTACGTGTGCAAGTGTGGACGGCACTAGTTTAAAAACAATAACTCGGCTGTTTCCGCGTGTCTATGGTTCACGGAGTTTTTGATAGACACGGAGATCATGTGAGGGATAGTACTTTCTTTTTTGTGTGGCATGGATGGAGTAACTTATGTATGATAGTGAAAGTGATGAAATGGGTAGATATGGTTGGTATGTTATAGTTTGTAAAGCTGTTGTGTGAACTTTGCTTTTCCTAAAACTGAAACAAGAAAAAATGCGTTAAAAATAAGTGAAGGAACTGATTTTTTTGGCATAAACCGAAATAAGTATTGCTATTGCCCTAGAGACCTACGCATATGGTGATGCAGTAAGACGCTTAGCTAAAGTCCGACTTGGGTTTCGTGAACGTGGCCAGATGATAAATATCATGAGATTATACTGGATTTGGCAGTGGTGTCAAGTAAGTTCGCCTTTCTGTCATATACATAGAGGACATAAACAGAGGGCCAGAGAGTGTACCTGTCCCCGTACCGAGCACTTTGACAGTGAAGTATTATACAGTATCGAACATAATTATTGGTCATTCTTCTTTTTTGTAGCATCAAAACCGTTCCCGCCAAGCCATGGAAACTTCACAACTGACAAAGGCGGACACACTTTCTCATTATAAAAAAATGTACCTATGGATAGATGCAAGCAGACTTTTCATGCCAGTCACGGTTTATAAGGAATTCGCCTCAGGATAGTCTCAGACATTTGATGCTATTTGATAGGCTATTTAATTGCAATAATGTGCTGAACTCGGTGGTGGCCCAGTCAATCGGAGACAGTAATAAGTTTTGAATATTGTAATTAGATAGTAATAGTTTATGTATGATTAGCTGTGTCCGCGACTTCGTCCGCGCGGAATAGTTTTTTTACTATTATTTATATATCAACAAAAAAAAAAAATCTAAAATAAAAGTAGCCTAAGTTACTCCTTATTACATCAGCTACCTGCCAGTTAAAGTCCCGTCAAAACGGTCCAGCCATTTCAGAGATTAGCGGGAACAAACAGACAGACATACACAAAAATTGTAAAAAAAAATATTTTGGTATATGTACTGTATTCATATTCATATGCATGTAGCAAAAAGCGGTTATTTTAATATTACAAACAGACACTCCAATTGTATTTATATGTATAAATAAGTATTCATAAAATATTTTTATTTTCGGGAGTGTTCTTTTTTTGTAGCTTAGGCTAGTTTTAGCTACGGGCCAAAGCCACGTAAATTCAGCTTTTGTTAGTGGCTTCACCGTGTAACCATGAACTCAGTACATGAGTTTAGTTATGTAGTGTGTTTTATCTGCTGTTTCATAGAAAAGTGATGAAATAATGAAAAAAAAAGTGAAATAAAAACTCATTGTCAAAAAAAAAACAACCGACTTCCAAAAAAACATGACACAGTGAAAAATTACTTTAATTTCGATTAAAAAAAATAAGTGGATCTCGTCCGTCTCGTTCTTCAACCAAACGGAAAATTTTTACTTCTGAATAAAGTAAAAAAAGAAGAAAAAAATTAAAATGTGTGTTAGTGCATGTGCAGTTCCCACAACACGCGATACTTTGCAAATGTTTGCGCGCCGAGTTGGATCAAATATTTGTCTTGGATCAAGTTGGGATCAAATACATTGATTTGGCACTTCACTACCAATGCCGCTACTATTGAAAACTCACTTCCAAGTGTCAATTGTTTTAATAAAAGGAGACGTGCCATAGTTCATAGAAAGTTGGGCCTGATGTAACAGTAACGATAACTGCATGATTGTCCTTAGATATTAATACCATTTCAAAAAAATTAAAATGGTTAAGACTGATCCATGGCAGAAAAAAATAGGATGTTATTGGTTTGTACAAAAACAGAGTTACTGTTTCATAAAAAGTTATACTTACAAGAGTTAAGAGCTCTCACGTTATACTTTTAAAAGAATTATCAGATTTTATTGCATACAAGAATAATATTTTTTTTTATTCGTAGGTTGTATTTGTATCATTAAACCAGAGATGGTTTGTATTGATACTCACATTCACTAAATCGATAACACTACTTAATCACTAATGGGTTAAATCGCTAATAATTAAATAATGTAGGTACATCCAAAATAATTTGCACACACTACTAAACTACGATATCCGTAAACATCTATCAGTAAGTACCCTACCTAAGTGAGTCACATGCAATGTTTATAGAATTTGCTCAAAAAAGAAGGGTTCTAGTCAATCTCAAGATTCCTATATTTTTAGGAAAATATTATAATTCCCGTAAACAAGTTTAATTTAATTTATGGGTATTTTTTTTATTTAACCGTACCACCACTTCCATACCGAGTTAAAACGATTTTAAGTAAAAGAAGTTCGTTCTTTAAACCAGATAGTAATTTAACAGATAGTATGTCAAACTCCCATACTAAAAAGCCAACACACACAAAGAACCGGAATGTCAGATTACTATCTGGGATTAAAAAACGAACTTTAGCGCTTTTTCCTATCGAACTATCACTATAGTCCGTTGTTAACTCTGATTTTAGATTTTCAATTTAATTATCAATACGTATTCTCCTCAAACTCGATAAGTCTCAGCACTTTATTCTGGAATCGAGAACCCATGGTAAACACAGCTAATCTATTTGCCGGCTAGTATTGACCAAGCTCCCTCGCTACATGTAAAAAGTGTCAAATGTTGTGCACCTTTGTTTTCACCAAACTTTCGCTGCAAATATTTGAGTTTCGCACTTGACAGATTCTGATCCGCAGGGGACCAGATTTCTGAACAAATCGATAGGAAAGGGAAATTAAGTAAAGTGGGGATATTAGAAGTGTATCAGTTGGGTTAGCTCGAAAAATTAGGAGGGATACTAGAGGAGGAGGAAGGTACCTAGGTACACTTCTACCAACTATAAGTTGTGAATTAGAATCAATGATGGATTGTCTGAAAGATCATACATAAAAATATGGCCGAGAGAGAGGAGACTAAATACTGGGAGACTTTCACATCTTAGCCTGCTTAAAATATCAAAAATTAAAAGGAGGCTCGCAATATTACACACAATATAAAACACTGCGCAGAACACACATTATATCAAATCAAAATACAATTTACGCAGCGACAAAAAGTCATACCAACATTTTTCTCTGAACAATTATTGTCGCAAGTTGTCCCGACAATATTTCTCCTTAAAAACATTCACAGCGAAAATCGGAACACCACTCGCATCCGGAATTGCAATGTCGTGTACCACAGTGTCGGACAAAGATACTAACAATTTTTATTGGCGGCATCACAGGTATTGAAAACAAATAAATAATTCAACAAAGCTGAAAGGGAATGCTCGCGTATCGTATCGCGTGTGGGCTGTGCGTGTCGACGCGCCGGCAGCCATTTTGTAACCCAAAAATTGGCGGGAAAATTAAGAAAACGACACTTCTATGTACCACAAAGTCTAATAAACTCACACGTAATTTATGCAAACGACCAAACGCCCCGGATTGCTGCGGAAGCATTAAAAAATAAAACAACGAAATTATTCGGAATTACGCTCTGAAATATTCGGAATTATTCTCGGAGCGAAGTTCGTAATAAGGAGATTTTATTGCGGGACCCAAAGTTTTCATTTTGATGTGTCTGTTAAATTCTTTGCGGTTATCGGGTAGGATATATTTTGGAGCTTCTGTCGGATTCTTTTAGTTTTCGGCGTAAGAATAGTTGCGGAAGAATTTTATAGATAAAATTCGTTGGGTATGACTGTGCCAAACTGTCACTGGCAGGACCTACCTAAAATTTCTAGGAAATTAGTAGATAGCTAACTTAGCATTCAAAATGAGGATTAACTTAGATTTAGCTTTAGATTAGTACCCACAAATGCTCACTTAATCAGTTTTGTTTCACTAAAAAATTCTCTACTTACCCAAACAATTTGTCTTAGAATTCAAATCGAAACAAAGAAATGATTTTAAGAGACAACCAACATATCAAACGTACATTTTTACATACCAATTGGGGCAGCGATTTTCCCTTCAAATTCATTGAAACATTCTTACGCTCACACCTCAGCAGTAAATAAGAGCCGAAATAAAAAAACCGCAAAACTTAGAAGACACTCAAAGTTCACTTTTATTTTACGTTTAGTGCCTATAAAAACGTCAGTGAGAACATACTTCCTAAAATTCGAGGTTCACAACTCACGGAAAAGTAGCAGCGTGTGACAATAAAATGTCCAATACAAGTGGCATTAGACTGAAACCTCCAAGATGGCTCGGAAGCACGCATCCACGCCAAATCACCAGGCTAGAAAGACCTGCCCCTCCTTGAAAATTCTACTCCAAAGATCCCGAAAGTTTCCCGGATTTTTCGCCACGTACAGGTCTCGATAGTCTGGTCATAATATGGCAGTCGGTGTCTATATGTGGGCGAAAGGGAGGCCAAATCACCTATTATTAAGGGGGGTGCCAAACTAACGGCTTCACGTGTTGTTCCTTTTTATGTGTTCCGTTTGAACAGCACGCTTAATGGTGTAATTTAGGTGTAAAAGTGTACACAGTTTATATATAGTTAAGTGGATATTTTCGAGGTGGAATAATGACGGAAATGATCCTAGGATAGGCGCCCATTAAACATTTCGAAATGTTGTAAACTTAATTACTTTACTTAACCAGTCACAATTAAGAATCCTTATTAGTAGGAACATGGAATTAAGAACACATTTTCATCATTCTAAACACGTTGGAATCTAGAAAATTATTTGTTTTGGTGAAGTAATCAAACGATTAAACGTTAATTACGAGAGACAGACTTTTTAAAAGGAGTAGCGTAATATAACGAGTTCATAAATCCAAAAATTGCTATAAATACGTAATACGAAACTTTTAGGAAAATATTTTTTACCAAACAAAATGGCGAAGAAGGTAAATCCAACGTAAATGTAGGTACGAGTGTACAGAATATGTTTTGCGTCAAGTTCCGACATAAATATTGTAACAAAGCTACCACAGGGGACCGTACGGAGAGCCGGCAGGGAAATGATACAGAAACTAGGCATGCCTCTCGAATATTCCAAAATGTTCTGGAATCCTATGAATTTTGTAACATCTGAAAGTAGTTTCGGCGATTTGGACAAGGTATGTAAAGATCATGGGTTCCCCTTCGAAGTGCTTGTTTGGGAATTGGAGCAAATTCAAGATGGCTGTCATCCCCAGAGTGAGGGACGTAGGTAGGTAACTAGTAAATTTTCTTTTTTTAGCAGACATTATAGTTGTGCGTTAAAGTACCCTCGTCTGAATGAGTTTTAGATAAAATAACGGACTAAGAGAAACATTTATGATTATCATCATCAAAAGTTTGCATCCATATTATTCTTATGTGCCTGGCCTGTGCTACTGTTTTTTTTTCTTAGGTTGCTTAAACCCGCTGCTAAATGATTCTTCTTTCTTTTGTTTTCTTACCAACTTTATCTTACTTTACCTGTCAAACCAAAAACGACATCAAACTGCATAAAATGAGAGTTTTTGGCGGGATCGCGTTGGAACATGTCGCACGAATTTTCATTTTCATGGAATTTAGTGAAATAGCGAATTAAATTATATAATTTTGATAGTGAATTATTCAATTTAGTTACGTGTGAGTGCACAAGTGTAGTGAAGGTGAAAATAAGTGACTAACGTGGACTTTTCGTGTTCCCCCCAAAAACTCCTATTAGGTTGTTGTAAAGTTACTACCGCTTTACAATAACTTTGACTTGACTGACTAAAGACGACTATGACTGTTTTGTAACTTCGTGCCCGATATCGGCCCATTTACTTGATCTAAAAGAAAAATTACTTGACACTGGCTAAATACACAAACCGTGTGAAGCCAAAATAAAAAAATAAAAAAAAACTGCATAAAATGTTACAAAAAGACTCTGACACAATTTGCATAGAAAAATCGTAAAAATGTCGCGGTTGACACACGGATCGCATCATTTGACACAACTCTTATGTCACATTGACATCGGACGCGTTCGTCGATGGTACCAAGGCCATATTTTAATGATACTCATTAATTAAAGAGAAATGGCAGTGAATTTGTTAGCTTTGTCGTTTATTTACGTAAATCTTTGCTAGGGAAAATAATGGTGTCATTTAGGAAAAAATGGAGGCATTTTCGGCATTTTGGGTTATCTGTGGGGTTTTGTTACTGTTGGTTATCAATTGGATAACTGTGACCTTGTAAGAAGGCGAAAAACTTGTTTGCTATGTAAAGACAAGACTCTTCCTTTAGTAATAAGTTTAATAGTTCTGAATGACTGCAGAACATAATTAACAACTTCATTCATTTTTTTTTTTTTTACTTTTTCAAACTCTTCCTATCGACACATTGTCCACTCAACAAGAATAAAAAGAGAATGACAAAATCTACATATTCAAATCGGGAACAATATTTGCATTTGGGAACAAAATCAGAGCAAAAATATAAAATAAAATATGAGACAGTTGAAAACCGTTTGTTTAAAAACACCTACCCTAGACTTATGAAATTCAAACTCGCGATTCAGTAATACCATAAAATACGATTGAAAAGCTTTCATGTCACGATATCGGTAACACTCGAGCAAATTTTCCAAGTTTAAATGTTAAAATTCGTTGACACTTCATGTCATTATTGTGTCACTGTTCTTTTAAAAAAAAATCTCTTTAATATGTTTCGGAAACGCGATGAGCCCTTTTGTTCACCGTTGTTGATTAAAGGATGAAGCTATATTTCGACTTTGTAAATAGTTACCTAATTTAGAACTAAAGCTAATGATTATATTTAGCTGATTATGATCATCGTTGATTTCAATCGTGCTCAAAGATAGATGCAAGTTTAATAAAGACTAATGATTAGAAAATGGCAATAATTACTTCAGCGAATCAGATATTTGTAATCGTGAAATAACTGTCACTAATTGTCCAAGACTACACGTTTGTCTTCGACCTCTAATTGTCACTTTAAACAGCTACAATTCCGAGAAAAAATATTTACACACCCAGAAAATCTTCGTTCACAAATATTGCTTTACCAGCCCCAATAAGTGCCCCTCTAGTTTGGTAACAGCGATTCCGTTATTGCCCGTCGTCGTGTGAGGAATTGAGGAATGCCTGGTTGTTTCAACATTTCTATTACACTGTGTAGCACTCACACCTGTCCCTTGAAACGTGAAAACGTCAATTTTACATTTTCCGCATTCTCTTGTCGCAAGAGTATTTGATATTCACTCTTATTCTTGGTTAGGGCTGTCAAATTGTGCATCTTTATGGATTTAGGAGAAACTCTACGTTACTTTAGATATATCACTTTAAATATAGGTATTATGAGTAGGTACTTTGGTGGTTGGTTTTAATAATCTAATCTGATTTGTTCTTAATTTTAACAAAATCTCTCCATAGTAATTTTCTTCTAAGAAAGTGAAAAACACATTTGACATTTTGTTTGTAGTATCTACTCTCTCTCTCTCTCTGAGTTTTTTAGTATCTACTTAGTTACAGTGTGTCTCCAGGCTGTATCACTTTTTATCACGCTTTTCTTATAAGTTTAATTTGTACCTAACTAAGAAACAATGTAATCAAATCATAACAATGTAAGTAAATTTTAACCTAATTTTAATAAGAAAGAAAGAATACCGTGTATTTGGACACAGTTCGTGAAACACAAAATAAATAACAAAAAGTGTATATAATTAACTAGGTACAACAGTGTGTGCCTCACGGACGCGCCAAAAAGGTTCATTTCAGCATTAATGCCAGACAGATGCTGTCTGACGCTGCTATTCTAATGAACCTTTAGGGACGAGTGACGAGGAGTACAAAACAGTTTCAACATAGGTAAACAAATATTTATATTTAATATTTAATATTTTTAATATATATTTTTTTATTTTTATTTTATTTTATTTTATTTTATTTTATTTTGTTTGGGTGGCTTACAGCTATCAGTACAAAAGTAGTAGTAAGGTAATTTACGACAAGCCATTTACAAGCCTCCACAGGTAGCAACGGAGTATTGTTGTACGTGTTATAAACTATGTTACACTAAATAATTAATTATGTAAGTGTAAAATTAAGCTTAAAACTAACTAAATACATAATTCAACTATTATATTAAGTAAATACATAGGCAGGAATGCATGCTCAACTACTAATTGGATCAATCAGAAACTACAGTTTTCAGATAAAATAGTAACAATAGACGCCAAGGAGCTTGTAAACAAATCGATTGAGGGGTGTTCATTCTTTATGATTTTGTTTAATGCTTTGACTGAGCGAATCATAAAGGAATTACTGCGGTAAATTGTTCGAGCATATGGAGCATGGAGAAGATCTCTCAAACGAGAGTGTCGAGGCGGTACATTCAGAGACAGCTTAGAAAGAAGTTCAGGACATTCAACCCTTGATTGTGCTATTTTCACTAAGAATCGTATGTCGGATATATTTCTCCGAGTTATAAGTGGGAGTAAGTGGAATCGAGCACATCGTTCATTGTAACTCAGATAAGGGATTTTAAATTTGTAACCTAAGTATTTCGTGAATTTCCTTTGTATCCGTTCCAGTCTGTCTGAATGCACTACATAATTCGGATTCCAAATTTGACTACCATATTCGAGATGGCTGCGGACGTAAGCACAATACAGGATTTTTAAAGTTTTCATTCTGTTAAACGAACTGGCATTACGGATAACAAACCCCAGGGCTTTGGATGCTTTTTTGGCGATATGATCGACATGACACTCAAAACTGAGTCTACTATCCAGCAGAATTCCAAGATCTCTGGTGACATGAGTTCGAGATAAAGGTTGATTTGCAATTGAGTAGTTAAAGATGACTGAATGATTTTTCCGGGTGAAGGTTATAACTAAGCATTTAGATATGTTAATATCTAGTTTGTTTCTGCTACAATAACTTACTAACCTAGAAACGTCTGCCTGCAAAAGTAGAGCGTCATTTAAACTTTTAACTGATGTATAGATTTTCATGTCATCTGCAAACAATAGGTGCTTCGAGTGTTTGAAACACTCGCCGATATCATTGATGAATAGCACAAATAATAGCGGCCCTAGCAAGGAGCCCTGCGGTACACCAGAGGGAATGCTTGACCAGGAGGAAATATAGCCACTAAGAACTACTGCTTGTGACCTATTTTGCACATAAGACGAGAACCATCGATATAGGTCTCCCCTAATGCCCAAGTCGAAGAGCTTCCTTAGTAGAATGTCATGATCGATTCTATCGAACGCCTTGCTATAATCAGTGTAGATTGCGTCGACCTGGGATCCATTGTCCATGTGCTCTGAAATATAATCTGTGAAGAGAACCAGGTTGGAAACTGTAGACCTTCCCTTCAGAAAACCGTGCTGTTGAGGACTCAAGCTAGCAACCACGCTGCTGTACAACTGATTGTAAATTATGCGTTCCAATACTTTAGCTAGCAGACAAAGCTTTGAAATTGGCCTGTAATTTTGAATATTATCTATAGGACCCTTTTTATGTATGGGTGATATGAAAGCTGATTTCCATAGAGAAGGTACAACACCTTCCGATATTGACCTTTTGAATAAAAGTGATACAGGTAAAGCTAGTTCCTCAGCGCACTTAACTATGAACACAGCGGGTAGGGCATCGGGGCCGGCAGATTTGGTTAAGTCAAGAGATTTTAAATGTCCATGAACAATCGCTATGTCAATTTCGATTGTAGTTATATCACAATTTGAAACGGAGCTGGTCGAACCACAGCAGTGACCTGCTGAGGAAGCATCTAAAAATGTAGTGTGAAAGTAATTAGCAAAGAGTTCACAGATACCTCCCCCTGAGTCACTTCTATTGTCACCATAAGACATACTTGATGGGAAATTACTGTTCATGCGTTTGCTTTTCATATACGACCAGAATAGTTTTGGGCTAGCACCTATTGAGGCCTCTATCTTAGTCATGTAGGCCTTATAGCAAAGCTGTTCAATCTCATTGGCTCTGTCGCGGAGTAATTGATATGATACGCGATCAGAAATATTACCGTACACTTTAAATTTCTTATAATATGTGTATTTTTCTTTAAGTATCTTGATGAGCGCCGAGTTATACCAAGGTGGGTATTTAAAGACTTTACACCGACGCTGAGGGACATGCTTATCTCTGATGGCGAATAACGTTGAGTAAAAATTCTGGACAGCTTCGTCAATAGTTCCTTTCAAAATTAGGTCGTCCCACCTTGTGCCTCGCAAGTCAGATCGGATACATTCGAAATTTCCTTTGTTATATTGATACATCATGCGTGCACTGGCATTAAGCGCCTGAGGCTGTTCAGTAACAAGCTGAATTGACAACGCTGGGTGGTATGAGTCCTCAACAGTTAAAGGTTCCGAACATGCCGAGACGGAGACGGGGATATTCGCGAGGACTAGATCTAGAATTTTGCCGTGCCTGTTATTAATTAGATTAAATTGCCGTAAACTACAAAGATTTAAGGTGTCAACAAAATTAGTAAACAAGCTAGTTTGAGGTGCAATAGGTCTGATTCCATCACATGTAGTCGTCCATGTTATGGAGCTCATATTAAAGTCCCCAAGAATAATAAATTTATCTGAGGGGTGGTTATTTATTAAGTCCGAAAGGTTATCCAAATAAAGATGTAACTGACTAGCGAAGCTATTGCCTGAGTTCTGTTCACACAGATACAGAGTACATATGTGAAGTCGGTAGGTACGTTTATCACAGCTGGTTCTCAATTGAATCGAAATCCAAATGTCTTCAGCACTGGATTGCCAGCCAACATTCTCAACTACAGCGAGTGAACGGCGGACCGCCACCAACACGCCGCCACCACGTGACTGCGCTGTGGCCGCGTAGTCACGGTCGCGCCGCCACACTAGATACCTATCGTCAAAAAGTTCACTGTTTAGAATCCCATCGACGAGCCAGGTCTCAGTTAAAGTGACTATGTCATAATTACATTTGGCTAAGTTCCTGTAAAAATTAATTGACTTCGTCCGCAGCCCTCGAACATTCTGGTGATAAATATTTAGTTCATACACTATGGAATGTGATATCTAAAAATAAGTAGTTCATCAGATAAAGTGTGTAAATAATGTGTCCCAATCCCGAACAAAAATATAGGCTTCCGTTTATCAACATAAAAATCTCAGCTCCATCCAGTCCAGACTCGACCATAAGTAACAAGTACATTTTATTGATTAAACTGGTATATGCGTAAATATTTGTTCTTAAGGGTAGGACAGAAAAAAACGTTAAATACATGCTAATTATAGTAAAACCTAAATATTTCATATTTATCTCTAAACTCAATACATAACGCTTGTAAAAAGGCACTCCAAACTGCTCAACATGCATCAAACCATAATTTTTAGCAAACCATTGAATATTATACCTATAAAAACAATAAGTTACACATTCCAACACAAAAAATAACAAAACGTAAACACAGCGAGTACGGTCGAATGAACTTTGGACTGAGATAAGCGAGAAGGCGCATTCCATGTTTCTCAAACTGCTAATTGATGATTCCTTCATTATTCGTTTTAGTCTTAGCATATTAGTTTTAAGACAAAGCAAAGATGATATGAATTTTAAGCGATGTAAACAAGGAACGTTGAGATTAGACGTGAAATAAAAATAGATCAGCGTATTTTTTGCAAGTCCCGTTCCGTTGCAACGATGAAAGTCTTGGAAGTGGCATCCCGTTTCACAAAAATCTTCATATGTTTCACCCACACATATTGGAAATTTTGTTCCTTGGCAAGGGATTTAGTTTGTGAGAGTAACATTTTGCTCTTTATAGTAAGGTGATCGTTGACGAAGATCCTTCCTGAACCAGTGATTCCAATGTGCTCCGGGAGTAGGGGATCCTTGTGGGAACGGGCAGCCGCGATGAAATCCTCTTTCACATATCTGTTCATAAAGGACACAATAATGTTCTTATTGGTAGATACGTTCGACGGTACTCTGTGCAAAAAATTAATTTGGTTCTTCATAATGGGATAAGAAACTTTTCCACCGATTTTGATAATAATATCAAAGAGGTTCTCTCTATCCTTCGTCGGTACTCCTTTAATTTCCACATTGTTGCTGCGGAGCCACTGATCAATGTCCCGATGGCCGTCCTCGAGTTTGACAATCGCTGCTTTTGTTTGTGTTACGTCCATCTGCACTGATTCAACTTTGGCTAGCCTCTCGTCCAAAGCTCGGACGTTACCGGGAAGTTCCTTTAGATTGGCTAGCTCCTGTCTTAAGAGTTGCACTTCAGATGCCAAACTAGAGAGGGGAGTAAGTTCTTGACGGATGTTAGACAGCTCACACATTATCGTTTCCAGTGTAATCGGTACAGAAACAACTGGCGAGGCTGTGCTTGATAGTGACTGGGTGTATGTATGACCCGTGTTCTTGCAATTAGCACATCTCCATGTAGCTTGGCGCTCCCCGAGTTTACGGTAGCCCTTCTCCGTGATTCCAGAACAAGGGAAGTCGAAGTGATTGCAACATGCTGAGCACTGGATTGCTTCCGTGACATCGTCACCACACCTTCCACAGATAACCATAGTTCCGAGTTAGATAACACTTAACAACAATTATAATTATTATCGTGAACGACAGCTGACGACTAGTGTCAGACGCGCGCCGCGGTCTCGCTTGAACGTCTGATCGGAGCAGCGTACGCTCAGGCACTGATATATATATATATATATATATTTTATATCTAATTGTCGTACCAAAATGTAACATTGTATGTGTATGTAGATTGGATGACAAAACTATAATTTGGTATCTCGGAGCTGATTTGATGATGGAGCCAGGAGGTGGGTAGACGAACTCTTCAGTGGCTACTAGTAAACCTGTTGAGTTACGGCTCATGATTCGTTTTGACGAGAGATGATGGAGCGAGGAAGTAAATATACATATATGCTTACCCACTATGTTAAACAGTCTGCCAAGCGAAGCACATGCTTTAATTTAAATGTCATAAGTACCTACTAGTGATAGTCATGATACAGAGTATTTTACAATACTTAGGTACCTGATTGAATGAAATATACGTCATGTCAACCCTACACAGAAATGTGATGCAAACGTCAAAAATAAATACTTTGACGCGCGTCTCGTGTCATAATATGACGGAGCGCGAATATTTTGTATATTTTTACTTTATTTCAACTATTCACGTTTGAGATTTCGTATTTTTATTGTTGAGTGTCTGTTTACATTGTTTTTTGTCTCTTGTGGACAGTTTGGGTCACCACCCTGTTCATGAAATTTATAGATATTGCTCATTTATTGCTTCTTAATTAAGTTTGATAAAATTTATCTGCTCAACAACGTAAATAACGCAATGGCCAATGAATGTTGTTGAACTGTAATGCAAACCATTTCTACTGTTAGTGTGTTACGCTATAGCCCCGCTGGTATGTGGCACTGCCAGGTTTTGGCTACGACCTAGGTGTGCAATATTGAAGAGTCAGGTGGCTGCAGTACTTAACCTTTTATCAAAGAAAAGAAAAAAAAACTATTTCTCTTCAGTAGAGGTGCCCCAGCACCTACACTAAACATACTTAATCCTAACAAGACTTATTTCGCTATCCTCTAATCGGCTCATCAATGCGTGTCTGAAACCCTAACGCTTCCAAATTGATCGTCACATTTGGGCGGGCCTAGGGCGGCGCCCAAACGACGAGCCGTGGGCGGGAGACGGATTGCGGTCGACAGGTCGTTCGCTCATCTGCTAGGTCACCTTTTTATATCAATTTGTTGTTGAGAGCACAAGATAAATTAGGATTTGTCAGTATTTATACAACAGTTTTGGCTCTCTGAGATGGCAATTGCCGAATACCGAAGTACCAACAAATATAAAATGACTAGATCATTTTGAAAAGGAAAGTCATTGTCTAGACCTTACAAAGGCTCTTGGAAAAAAATACGAGATTTTAAATAATTAATTTAAATGATCAATTTCATAACATGAAAAGATTCGTACTGTTGTTTACTCGAAGCCACAAACAAGATCACAAAGATTCTTTGTTTTAATCGTCCGAGCTACTTGAACGAATCGCGCATATTCGAGCAACATAAAGTTCAAATAATATTGTATATTTTCCAAATTCCAGCAACAAAAACAGTGTATCGCTATAAATTGAATCAACAATAAAATTTATTTTCTTTTAAACTTCAACAAAATATTTCTCACACAGCACCTGGTACTTAAAAAAAAAAGTTTAAAAAAAGATAAAAATTCTCAACAAATTCAGGTGTCTTTCGTCCATTACCAATCAATATGCATCAACTATCAAAATTATCGACGAAGTTATCGACAAAGACCGGTAGCTCCTTAATCCCTTTAAGATAACCGTTAAACCGTACCGAAGTATAAAACTCGAGTGACATTCCATGTACCTACATACGCCATAAAGTGATCAAAGTATTGATTTCAATGATGGCGGCTCTTTGGTGGTCCGACGTCATCACATAATTCTTATTTTGAATTTTGATATTTCAATTTGAATGCCGATGAGTTTCGATATTTGAATTCGATTTTGTTTGAATGTGGTTTGTTTGAAAATGGAATTCATTTGTTTTAGTTTCGAATGTATTCAAAGTGATGACGTGTTTCAGTTGTAACCATATTGTGTGTACATCTTTGATTTCGAGTAGGTTTGAATTGCTCGCAATATTTTACCACAGAGTAAAAGATTTTACTGCATCAATTATTTGACCACAAAATGCAACAGCTAGGTTTAAGTAGATACATTAGAAGCTCTACCGATACTGAAATTTCTTATTTCCAGTTTAACTACTTGTTTTAGACGTGTTTTCACGGTTTTATAGGAAATGACACAAAGTCCTAAAAATACAGTCACCAATTAGTTCTAATTGGACTACCCGCCACTAGTTTTAAATGACAAACGTAATGATTCGACAAAAACCCAAAACACCTCAACATTAAGTGATACCAATCGGCAAACAAATTAAACTTCACTTTTGGGAAGCATCCTAAAAATTTCCTTAAGCGCTACCGTCACACTTTAATTGTACACCTGAACAAATTAATCAACACCCCTAGCACACAGATATAAAGTTTAAATTCAAATGTCAAATGAGTGCGACGACCGTAAATGTAAATTTGTTTTTCTTGAGTGGATGTGTGGGTGTAAAATGTGTACAGATGGTTGAAAAAAATAAAAGTAGGTGTGTTTGTGTGGGTGAATGAGCTTCAACCGTTGATAAGGCTCAATAAAAAGTTGGATTTAAACACGTTATCGGCGTATCGGCGGCCTATTGGTGGTCGGTCGTGTCGGACAAGGAAATGGATAGAGTAGCATTTTTATTAATTTTTTGAATTTCAATTTTTTTAGTATAGGTACCCTACTAAGTTGCAGTATTGCCATTGCATTGTAATATAGAAGCGCATTGACAAACTCCCTTTCCCCGGCAAAGTAACATTTTGCTTGGCAATTCCAGAAAGAAGAGGCGGGCCTTAAAGCTGTCAAACTACTTTGTTACTTACAGATTAAACTTTATCAGGGGTCTGAATACTAGGGATATTCTATTTGTTTCTTCCGTCTCTTTCTTGTTCAGCTGAAAGCTAAAGACGGCAATACTTTAAAGTTTATTCAGAACAACTTAGGGCCAACATTCAATCAGATGAATAGAGTCGCTCTAATAATTATTATCAAAAATGTTTCAAGTCAAAATCTTTTCCTGCCTTGCTTGATATGAGCGGCCACTCCCACCACCACCACCACCACACATTTACACCAACAATTTCATTGGATTATTTATTAGTCCATTCGCACGAGTTTACTTGTGCCAATTTGCCTGTTACACGTACGGTTTGTCGATTCACCCGCAAAATAAATTAACTTCGGGCGAATCGCCTACAAAAAAAAAAACATTTAAAAGTCTCTATTCGGGCGTGTAAATTCGTGCGAATTGACTAATAAGCCATTTTATTAACTCACTCACAAAAACTCACACAGAACAAACTCTATCGCTCCACTCAAAAACAAAACTCCAGTGCTACCAAAAACTTAATCTAAAGTACACTTGACCACCTTAGCCCTATCTTACCCATTATGAGCAATAAAAGGAGCCAGGCTATCTTGCTCGCTACCGCGGCCAGATGAAAGGTGGGTGATACCGCTAAAATCGTCATTTGTTTTGTCACCACCGGCTAATGTCGTACGATGTTGTTGCGGTAGGTAGGCCAAGTTATCTTGTGAAGTGAGTCGTGTTGGGAGTGAAAAGGTTTTGTAGCTTATTTAGTGTTCTTTTGGTAGAAAATAAGCTTTTGATATTGGACAAGAAACTGCGCCCTAATTGCGTATCACACTAGCAAGCAGAATCTGAATAATTTTGATCAATGTTGGTAATTTTGATCAAAAAAAGTAAACGTTTTGCCCCACTGTCCTGTCATTTTGTCATTGACATTTCTTGACGTTTCTATGTTTACATAAATTATCTGAATTAAACCTTTAGGCTAGAGAGAATCACTTTTTGAATTTAAATTTCTTTAATAAAAACAATGTTAAGTCCACTGCTAGACGTAGGCCTCCCAAAATTGTGGATATTTGACAGTTTTTACGGATCGTCAGAAGCCCGAAAGTCTGACAACCAATGTTACCAAGGGGTATTGTATTACCCACTCTCTGGGTTATGGAGGTCAGATAGGCACTCCCTCGGTGTAAAATACTAGTATTCTGAGGCACCCGGTTAAACTGGAAGCAGACCCCAACAAACATAGTTGCAAACAGACTAGGCAGCTGATGATGAGATTTGAGATACAATTTCTTTCTGCGCACATATTTTTGCTTGTGACTGTACTCATTAACTAACTATCCATTAATTATTTACTGTTAATGTGTTAGTGAACACGTGTACACACGCTTGAGATTAAGCTGAGTAGGTATTCACTATATTAGGAGAAATTGCTTCCTCATTATTTTCATTTTTAACTTCGGTAGCAGTGTCTCTGAAAAGTTTTGTATCCAAATAATATTTAATGTTTGACTGATTTCTCTGTGGTTTCCAGCAAATACGAAGATCGTAGTAGATTTACACAACATTCTACACATATTTAAGTAAATAGTTGAAATTGTAATTGAAAGAAATATTGAATGAAATTTAATGCAACTTGCAACGTTATTATCGAGCGTATTTCTAACTATTTACCAATCTCTTGCAGAAACTATCATGACTGGGAAAGCTTGAAAACGTCTCTAATCAGTAAATCTGCACCAATCTCATGCTAACTGCTCTGATTGATTAAAATCTGTCATTTTCACCAGTATTTGACATTAGGTCGTCAATGTCAAAAAACGCTCTGTATTTAGACAGCCTTTGTGACAGTTTACCGCTTTCTTTTTTTTTTTTTTTAATTTTGGCTTCACACGGTTTGTGCATTTAGCCAGTGTCAAGTAATTTTTCTTTTAGATCAAGTAAATGGCCCGATATCGGGCACGAAGTTACAAAACAGTCATAGTCGTCTTTAGTCAGTCAAGTCAGAGTTATTGTAAAGCGGTAGTAACTTTACAACAACCTAATAGGAGTTTTTGGGGGGAACACGAAAAGTCCACGTTAGTCACTTATTTTCACCTTCACTACACTTGTGCACTCACACGTTACTAAATTGAATAGTTCACTATCAAAATTATACAATTTAATTCGCTATTTCACTAAATTCCATGAAAGTGAAAATTCGTGCGACATGTTCCAACGCGATCCCGCCAAAAACTCTACCGCTTTCTTAATAACCAAAGCATAAATAGATTATGGATTGTCAGAACACTAAACTGGCATAGACACTAAATTGTAATTTTTTAAACGTAGGCTACATGCCTAAAAGTTTTTACTAATAAAACATGGCACCAGTTCTTACAGCCGGCTACTTCCTATGGACAAGGGGTCCTGGTCATAATGCTAATTGCCTTCTCCTAATGAGCGCGACTTCACTTAAGAACAACGGAATTCATAATAGGCGTGACGTTAGAGTTAAAATATTAGAAATGCGGGGTCGACAACATTTTTGTGGAAATAAGCTCACCAAATTCAGCCAGAAAAATGTTTTATTTATTTATTTCAAGTGACCGACGCGTAGATATAATATGCAATGGTCTCTGTAGCACAATGAAACATGAGGCTTCAAGGGCTTATTTGCATAAGCCATTGAAGCCTCATCTTGGGGCTCATTCGATTAATCGAGTCTGGTCAAACGGCGATGTGGTCAGTGCATTTCTTTCATTCTTTAAGCTCACAAATGTGATGGCTTAATGCTAATGCCATAGGCAATTTTCTACCAGTCAAATTTTGGTCGTAGCAGAGACAAACCTTTAAATGGATGATCTTTTTGTGACTGAATAAAACCCTTTATAGGTAAGGTGCTCATTAGAAATTTTTCAAAAGTCTAATGTGATATGGTGAAATAAATGTAAAAACGGAGTTAAGTTTTTTTTTAACTAGATAATTAATAGGAGAAAATCGAACTAATGTTGTTACTTTATTGCATAAAAGTCAAAACGCGTTGTCGTTTCGCCGATAAAATAATTAATTTCGTGCGAATCGCCTTACAGAAAAAAAAATGAGTATCCAAAACTGCTGATTCGCTCGTTTCAGGCGAGTAAAGTTGTGCGAGTCGACCAATAAGCCGGTACGAAAAGAAAAACACATCTCTAGCTAAAGATACAACAAACATCTCAAAATTCAAACTTGTGTATTCCATAAAAGTTTAGCAACTCAAATGCCGAAGGATGAAGAGATAATAATCACAAAGTACATGTTCTTTTTTTTAAAAGGCACAGATTATAACGGTGTCGGTCATCGAAGCGCGAATTTCGGTAGCCGTTTGACGGTATCCATATTCGATTCAAAAATACTTTTTATCTACATTAAAAAAAAGGTTTAATACCTCGTGAATTGTAATTTGCAGGCACTCTTTTTTATTTGACGTTTTTAAACTTTTTTTAAATATTTGTTATTGTATTGAAAGACGTGAATAGTTTTGGCCGTAGAGCAATAAGACATCACATCACCGATGTCATCGCCTGTAGTTCTCCACGTCTGGATATGGGAAGGCTATTAATTTTGAAAGACACTTAGCCAGATCTCAAGGGTAATTGGGTAACGCACTAACAGTAGAAATGGCCTTAATTTTGACAGCTCAACAACATTCATTGCGTTATTAACGTTGTTGCGTCTGCTCAACAATGAGCAATATCCTTCAAAATGATTCAGTTTCTTGTTGATGGTGTGTTACGCAATTAGGGCCAGCGCCCACTAACGGCACGGCACGGCAAGGGATTTTTAAGCCACGAATAGAAATAAAACTTAATAGTATGACGTTAAAATTAAAATTTCAACGGCAACGATGCCTCAGCAACCTTAGGCATGCCGCGACGTCCTTAGGCATCATCATTTAAATTTTAATTTTATTGTCTTACATTTAAGTTATATTCCTATTCGTCGCATGAAAAGCTCTTGCCGTGCCATGCCGTTAGTGGGGTGCCGGTTAAGTGCGCAGCCATTATTAATACAACTATAAGACTATTATGCAAGACAATATAGCCACAGGTATCTGTCGCGTTTTAGCATGGCAATATCGGTCATTGACCCTCCTACATTTTCTAGCATTTTTCATTTCAAAAACTGAAATCAAAATCCGTTCGTTAACCTCCGGATCAAAATCTATTGTGATTTTCAACATGTTCCAATGACTAAAAAACATACAAAGTGTATTGTTTGGATTTCTGAGCAGAGACATTAGGCATAAGCCAATAATAATTGAGTTTCTTTCAGTTAGTTTTATCTGGTTTAGTTTAGTTAGTTGATCTGGCAGTTTGAGAACTTTATGTGGTCCACCAAAATGCCCTTTCTTTGGTATTGTTCGTCTAATCGTTGAGCTACTTAAGTTATAAGTTGAGCTGCTCGATTACTGCCAAATACGTGCACTGGTCCAGTCAAATCCAATCTGTGTGGTTCTTTCTTCAAAAGACCATTTTAGACACGAATGTACATGGTCTTCACAATATGATCAAACCAACATTGTCTATAATGTTGGTTATAGATATTATGTCTGAACTTTAAAAGAGAGTGACGTCTGAGTTTGTTCCGGCCTTTCTTCTCAGAGTAGTCAGATAGGAAACGCCGACCTCATCTAGTTTAAAAAATATGATTGACGTTTAAAACTGTTTGTACGAACCTCCTTACAGAAATAAAATCGTAACACGTAAAACTATGGAAATAGCAAATGGTTTGCTGTGTTCCTATTGTTCTTGCATTGTTCAGTTATGATTTCTGAGATTATTAAGTTAGGTACATGGTACCTACATGACGTGTATTAGTTCCTAAATCTATCGTGTCATTTTATCCATTGAATTTGAAAATCAAACTTGTCAGTAATGTGTCCAGCAAAACTAATATTAAATTCAAATAACACGAATAATGTGGTCTAATTTTGACGGCACAGACACAAAATTAGCCCTTTCCTCGAAATGAGACTAGACACAATTCATAAAACTGGTACCGCGGCGTTCAATAAAGCGACCGAAACCTGAGCGAACATTGTGCAATAATTGAATCGCATAATAACTGCGAAAATAAATTCACATGAGGCGATACAGCCCATAAAGGAGTCTTTATACTAAACAAATCGGCCTCCTTGAGCTTCGGCCTCCTTTGAGCGCAAACGCGCCGAAAGACCGAACGAACGAACGAGAGAACGAATGAACGAGCAGTTTTATTTGTCGTTAGTTAGTAATCGCCAATGAGTTGGACGCAGATGTGCAATTAGTCTGGTTTCAGAAAGGTGTAAGATGGCGGCTTCTTGGATGTTGAAGTGGGGTTTCATAAACTGGTACTTAGTCGGTGTAATGATTGTTTATTGTAGTATTTGGGGGTTTTAATATTAACTTTCATTTTTCGATCGATTTTTATTGACCTCTTTCGGTCATAACCTGAAATATCAAATAAAATAAGAGCACAATCTATACATCTATACATATAAATAAAACTGGAGTGTCTGTTTGTAATATTAAAACAACCGCTTTTTGCTTCATGCATATGAATATATGTATATACGGCACATATATTAAAATAACATTTTTTACAATTTATGTCTGTCTGTCTGTTTGTTCTCGCTAATCTCTGAACTGGCTGGACCATTTTTGACGGGACTTTCACTGGCAGGTATTTTTATTAATATATAAATAACTATTCCGCGCGGACGAAGTCGCGGGCACAGCTAGTGTTATAATAAAAATTTAAGAGAGCTTTGCCTGTAATCTTTCCTTGTAAGCTCTAACCTATGGTAGTAATTAAAACTGACTAAGAAAACTACGTTGTACGTCGTGGATTCGAACTCAGGCAGGAACTATATGTAATTTATTGCAACACCACTGGTCTCAATACGGGGATGAAAACAACGTGAGGAAAACAGCATATCCTGGAACCAAAAATGCGAAGACATGTGACATCTACCAACCCGCCCGGGAGTGGGCCGGCTCAATCCCTTTCACAGAGAGGAGGCTTGTATCCGAGCAGAGAGAACGTTACGACTAATTATCCTTATTTTATGTAAGTAAACTGGTATGGCCACGTTTGTGTCCATACTGAAAACCCCAATACCTACTTTGAAAACTAATAATTCCTCTAGCATAAAAATAGTAGCTGCCTTTTTAATACTCCCCTCATTTAATTCTCGCTTTCGATCAATATCAACAAAGCGTCATAAAAGCTGTCGCGTCTGACATTAATCCCACTTAATCTTTGAAATGAATATATAATAATAAAATCAATGAGAAGTTGTCGTCATTTAGCGTGCGCTTGCGGCTTTTATTTCAACGCTCATTGTCACTGCAGTTCAATACGATACTGTTCTAGAAATAGTTGCTATGCGTATGCGTAATACGGTAGTTTTAAAATTGTTGAAATGGTAAGTCTTCGGTTGGTTTAAAACTCAGTGAAACAAATGACTGATGATGTTAGACGAGCTTTACTTTCCATTAAGCTACGCTTGCCGCGGTTGGTCCGTGGATGGGTGACTATCTTTACATACTAAGACCACTCCGTGCCTTGGAAAACACGTTAAGCTGTTGGTCTCGGTTGTTATTCGTGGATCTTCGACAGTCGTTACGGATCGTCAGAAGCCCGAAAGTCTGTCTATCCTTACTAATGGGTATAACTCGGGTTGTGCAGCTCAGTTAGGCAGTAAAGGCTCCATGTATATTGGTATTCAGCTCCATCCAGTTAGACTGGAACCCCGACCCCATAGTTGGGAAAAGACTAGGCAAATTGGCCTGATACTATTTTGAATATTCTTGATTCTAATATCTTGTACATGGACGGGACTTACAAGAAGAAAGAAATATAACAATTTGTTCAAAATAGTGTCTTACAAGGCGTTACTGGTAAAACTGATATCATATTCATCATCTGAAGTCAAGTAATTCACATAAGAATTGTGTTTATGGCCTTATCTAAAGGCCTAGTTATTAGCGTGTTTACAAGTACCTTATTGCCTATTTGAACATCACCTTATTTTTTTTTATTCTTTGATAGTAATCGTATCGCCCGCATTTTCGATTCGCGCGATTCCTGAGGCCCGCATAATTCTCAATACCTTTTCTATACTATACATGCAAAAAACTTGCGTTTAATTACAAAAAAAAGCTTCATAGAAATTAACTGCTAGAGTGAACACACACGATAAATTGAAACAGCTTTATAAGGTAGTCATTTGTTTCTTTAAGTCTTTTGGTTTATGGGATTTAACAAACCTGTGTGCTTCTATTAGCGTAATCGTTTTGCGACTCAAAGTTTTGGGTGTGAATGTGGATGGCTATAGGAGTAGGGGAAGACCAAAGAAACGATGGATGGACTGTGTGAATGATGAATTATTTATTTAACCATTTATGCACACACATATAAACAGACAAGAAGAAAGAAACAGAAAAATACGTACATACGTAATGCTTATTTCTACAGAAATCTCTTCCAGCACATCTGCGATAGGAGAGAAGATAACAGAGATGTAGACAACGCGTGTAATAACAGTAGAAGGGAAAATATAAAATTACAAATTAAACTCTAATTTAAATATACACACATAATATACATACATACAAACATACATGCATACTTCTTAAATAAATATCACTAAAATATATAGAATTATAATGTAATTTAAATAATAAATACCTACATAAGCAATTATGATAAAGTGGAGAGATAGTGTTCTTTCACTTTTCTTTTGAATACTGCTACAGTTTGGCAATCCCTAATGTAAGGCGGAAGTGAATTCCATAACCGGACCGCGTGCACAGTGAAGGAGTAGGACTAGAAGTCGATTGAGTGGGGAGGGGACTTGAGGAGATTTCTAAGATGCGACCTGCAAGGCGCATCAAAAGGACGGGCGTAGGAGAAGCGGTCCCGTAGATAGGATGGGGTTTTAGGGTTCTGAAGAATGTTAAATAGCAAACACATGATATGACTAGAAAGCTTGTCTTACCGAGATGACGACTAATAGAGAAGTTAGATAAAGAAGACAGTCATGGTGTCGATTGTTAATTTTATACACTTTATTCCATCATCATTTCAGCCGAAAGACGTCCACTGCTGGACATAAGCCCCCAAAAGGGGGGTTTTGGCATAATCACCACGCTTGGCAGGCGGGTTGGCGATCGCAGTATGGTGTTAAAATGCATAGAGAACGCTGCTGCCTATGCTCTAGTAAGTCCCTTAGTCGCTTTCTACGACACCCACGGGAAGAAATGGGATGGTGCTATTCTTTTACGTCCGGCACCACACGAAACATTTAGGTAGGTTTATTACATATAGGGAGGTATTTGAAGTGACCTTTTCTCATAACTATTGCATAAAATTCAAAACGTGCCAATTGCCTAATACGTATTAATGGAGTTGTCGATTCGCCTACAACTAAATTAACTTAGTGCGAGTCGCATATTTAAATAAATGTATTATTTAAAGTGTCGGTTCGCCCGATCCGGGCGAGTAAATTCATGCGAATCGACTAATAAGCCGTTGCACCAACCCCAAATATGTATACCTATTGGGTTACGGGCCAGCGAATGAATGGAGAATCATCAATACTGCATCGCGTTTTAGCTACTCTCGACGTTCCGTCGGCATTAGCAGAATCACGCGTTCGTTTCAGAGCTTCCAAAAACTACTATATCGCTGATCGCCAATGCTTAAAGTAGCATGTCTGTTTTCTTTAGTACTTCCAAATGTTTTTCCTTATGGTCCTTCGTGTATTTTATAGCTGAACTATTTTGCACTCATTTGGTGCAAAACGATTTTGTGTAAATAATACAGTTAATTTTTTCCTCAGAACGTCCTCTTGGCGTTCATGATCTTGACCTCTATGTCCTTATTTGAGTTATCGTCAATTGTTTTTCTTATTGACCGTGACGATTTTAATGTTTTAACAACACAATTACCTTCTAATTTGCTTAAAGTGACCTCTGGTTGTAATGGGAGACTCCAGGAATTAACTCATACAAACGTCTCAATGATTCTCTTATGCACTATCCATGTTTAGTCCTTCCTATGTCGTCTCTGCCACTGAAAAGTTCATAAAGTTTACCTTTTTTTTTCATTTCGTTAGAAGGAAGACTTCGTCGGCCAATATTTGACATGTACCTATAACTTATCGATACATGTAGACTTGCCAAGTCCATCGTTCTTGGTTGTCCTGGTAAGAATATTGTAACTTGGAGACACCTTGATTTTTTCCAAAACATGACCCAATTTCTATTAGACTATTTTCCAGCTTCTTCTTTGCCCCATAAAAACTAGTTAAATCTCCTTTATTAAGTCCCCAAAATATAATCCAATACCTTCTGAAGATCCTTATCACAATTAGTTACTGTCCTTTGCAGTCATGTGAGACGGACCACAGACCACCAAACTCTAATAACTATAGGCCTAAAATCTCTTTTAATAAGACCTTAACTTACTCTTTATGGCTACTGAAGAGAAGTCCCTATCCATTAACTGTTATTGTCCTTCCCATAGCTACCTCAGAGTGAGAGAGAACATTGAACATTTTACGGTCATGCGATGATGCGACACGGACCACGGACCACCAGAATCGAATCTTTATCTATTTAATTGCCAGACTTTAAACACGTTTTATATTTAATTGAGGCGCTTCCGAGTCGGCTTTACGAGATTAGGAGATACACGGGTTAGTGAAGCCGACTGATAAATCTGTTGGCGCATGAGAAAGTTGATTAGAGTGGCCTGTCTGTTTTTTTTTTTTCGGTGAAGTTTTTGTCTTTGATTTATGTTGTCCTTGCGATGTAAAAGTTTGTTGTGAGGATTTTCGTGTTTTTGAAGCGATGTGTTTCCGCTGTTGTATTTTCTGTTTGTGTAGGTATGGTTTAGTTTGGTGACTGCTTTTCTCATTAAATTGCATTGCCTATAATTATACTCCCATCGTTATTAGCAGCCTAGTTCCGCGGACTATTGAGTATAGGCCTCCGCTCTTTTGTGCCTAAATACTCATATTTAGCTTCATTTCAAAAATTGTATCTGTAGCTAATTGTTATATGAACTTGAGAGAGTTTTAGATATTGATTATAATTATTATAATTCTGTAAATACTAACTTGTTACGGTCGCGAATCATGTTTTGTTGAAAATTGCAAAAATTTGCAGAAAATTGTAAAACAAACTACATAACTATAACTTCCGCTTTTTCTTTTTGGTGTTGTTCTAGTTCATTGCCAAATTGTGCTTGCCTTATCCGCTCTTGCACTGATGAAGCATTATCTGTAGGCGAAAAATCAATCTACAGCAACAATTTTACCTTTAAATCCATAATTTATTGATCAGTGCCCAAATAATAAACACCCCCTTTCTCCCCTAAAATCCCAAGAGACACCAACCAATCTCTCTTCATACTATTACACCGCTTTATCCAATTTAATAATACTAACACGAATATTATTATTAATAATGCGGCGGCCATTACTGCCGCGACGTAATGACGTAAGCCTGTTTCAACTAATCCGTTGCATCCATTGTGCCACCACCCTTAGTTTGTCACCCTAGGTTTTAACACCACTTTTTTGCAGCTGTCAAAATACTTGTAAGAATCTTATGATCAGGGATTAAGGTCGAGATTTGAATGTATGTTGAGCTATTTGACGGTAAATTAGGTTATAGGGAATATGTTGGGGTCATAGACGAATCGTGTTTACGAATGATTTTTTAGATGTAATTTTTATGTGGTGTTACGGAATATGTCATGATAAGCTGGGAGTTGAAATAAAATAAAATAAAACTACAGTATCAAGTGAAGATATAAGGACAATCAGACTATAACGTTCCCACTGCTGGGACACAGGCCTCCACTCTGTGAGAGGGAGTGGGCCGTAACCACCACGCGGGCCCAATGCGGGTTGATAGATGTCACATGTCTTCGAATGTTTGGTTCTAGGATAAGTCGGTTTCTCCACAATGTTTTCCTTCACCGTTTTGAGAGCAGTGGAGATTAAATAATTTACACAAAGTAAAGCTCCCTGCCTGGGTTCGAACCTACGACCTACAAACTCGTAAGTCGTGGCTGTTACCGATGGGCCACCAGTGCTCCAGAAGACATTGCGTTGCAAAAATAGTGTGCCATCTATAGGCACTACAAGTATCGTGGAACTACCACTTCCATGCTTGAAATTTTTTTTTTATTATTTTTGTTCTTTAAATCCAAACAAGAAATTCCTTTCGTAGTGAATTATCCAATCAAATCAGTGAGTTAAATGAGCATCAAGCTGGAAACCCTTCAGACATTCTCAGAAACTGGAGTAAGTGGAACAATATTAATGCTTATTGAGAAAGAAATCGGCAAATAATGCCCCTTTAATTCCAAATTATACTTAAGTTACAATGAAGTCAAAGAGAACTACAATGAAGCTTTGCCCTCCACACTTGAAGACCATAACTTCTTTGACTTAAGACCCAGAATCGCATCCTCAAGACAACCTTCGACTCGAGAGGCAGTAGCTACATCTATTACTTTATTGACACGAGGGTGACAATAAGATTACCGCTGCGTTCTGATTGGTCGCCAGCTCTGACGTCACGGGCCGTCCGGTCACGCCTACCCACGCTCGAATTACCGGATTAGAATGTCCGGCACTGTCCGATACTCCACCGTTGTTAGGATGTTGCCGAATGGACGACTAGTTATCAACAATCGATTCTAAGAACGATTTGCATACTCGATTATCGTAACTCGTAATCGATTACGTTTAAAACGTTGCAGAATTACCCATTTTAGGAACGAGTACGTTTGAAAGAAGTGTTTTGTGAGTAAATTATTAAACTCTGACTGTTTTGTAGAATAACCTTAAATACTGCTTCGAAAGGAAAACCTGAGGACTGTAAACGCAAACTACTGCAAACTCCACAAAAGATTTTTTCATGATTCTGTTTCTATAATCATTCAGCCGCCATACAACTTCAAAGTAATTATAACTGTGCAATTTGTAAGAAAGATGATTGCCGCGGTTGGTCCGTGGATGGGTGACTATCTTTACAGCCCGCGACCCATCTGTGTGTCTCTGAAAGCAGTTTGGTCCCAACTGTCATTCGTAGATCTTTGACAGACGTTACACACAGGTCTTCAGAAGCCCGAACGTCTGACAACCAGTTTTACCAAGGAGTCTCGTATTACCCAGTAAGTGGGTTGTGAAGGTCAAATAGGGCACCATGCAAAATACTGGTATTCAGCTACATCCAGTTACGCTGGAAGCCGACCACAATATAGATAAGAAAGACCTAGGTCGATGATGATGATTTAGTAAGAGAGATGCTTGTTTTTCGCAACTAGTTAGCTACATAATTGGCACATCTTATTAAAAAAAAGCAACCGACTTCCGAAAAAAACACTATATAGTGAAAAGTAACTTTAATTTCGGAAGGCGGTGACTTTGGATAGAATTTAATTTTTTTGTCACCGCCTTCCGAAATTAAAGTTATTTTTCACTTTATAGTGTTTTTTCGGAAGTCGGTTGTTTTTTTTTTGAAAAAGTTTTTATTTTTCACTTTTTAGTTATAGTACCTACCCCACTAATTCGAAATTTCATCATCTTTGGGGTCAAAACAATGCATATTTATGCGATAGCAGCAATCGCGGTTGATTTGCTGTTATTTACCATTACAGCTCCCATGGTACACGACATTTAAATTTATTATTTAGCATTAATATTTATTAGCACTGTTTCATTGTTTTATTTTATGTATTTTAATCAATAATTATAATTTATTCCGTTTATTACAGATATGTTTTATATTTACAAGTGGTAGGCTCAGCTATTACTTAAGTTTTTCATGGAAAATTGCACTTACCCGATAATGTAACATGTTAGATCACACGATGAGCGAGCGTCTTTACGTCACTCCAAAAGGTTGTTTCTGAAAAACAGCGCTGTTGACACTAGGTCCGTCCGAAGTCACAGCATTTTGCTGAGCAACGACCTGTTCTTGCACAGATACGACGCACGGCTTTGTTGTTTTAAAATTTGTGGTTTTTTTGGTATGAAGTAGTATAATGCACTCTGCTATCGGCATTTTGTTTTTGTTTTGATGGATATTATATAACTACCGGCGCCGTAACGCAGTATATATGTTGTCTATGGTCCCAAGCCTTGACTGACAGTCAATGGACAATATTGTATAACCTTCAGACTTGGATACGGGGCTTTTGTCTAAATTGTATGTGTGCATTTTAAGTTTCTTAGCATAATTTTATTTTTTTTATAATATGCGTTTTGTTTGTGCAGAATAAACATTTTTCTTTCTTTTTTCTTTTATTTTTTGAAGAGTTCCGTTGTCTGTCTCCGAAACGCATCATCAGATCTATATGAAGTTGAAATGGGACCACACGGGAAGCACGAGCTTTCAAATAAAAAAGAATCATCAAAATAGGTTCACCCAGTCGAAAGTTATGAGGTAACAAACATAAAAAAAAAACATATAGTCGAATTGAGAACCTCGTCCTTTTTTTGAAGTCGGTTAAAAAACAATGTCTAACTCTCTAAATACATACAATTAATACTTAAATCTTGATGAACTACCCAATCTCGATATAAGTTTCAACATACGAGTATTGATACGGCTCCCGTCGGATCCGCGTCCGTTTAAGATTGTAGCGCATGCGCCCTGTCTGTTTTGAAATTTTTTTCAAAGTTACTTTTGAGCCTGTAAACCATCAGTATAACTCAATTGTATAGTGGAATTGATCATATTAACGCCGTAGTCTAGATAATATATATCTAACTAATTTCAGACAAAAAAAAAAAACAATTAAATTTAATATTTTTATTACCTATTATTATTATTATTATCTCAATTTAAGGTTTGTTGTACGTGGTTGATTATATTTCTTTAATATTTCTCTAAGCCACTGATGCGCAGTGAATAGGTATGCGGAGTAAGAATGAATATCTAATTATGTATTTAGTTTTGCCAAATAAATCAGCGTATATAGCCAAATAATCGTACATGAATTTGCTAGGCTAATACCAATGTTTCTCTCAATATCATCTATCTCTATTAAACCAGCACCCTAATGGCGAAACACACTATTAATCGAAACCTGAATAATTTTGAAGATTATTGCTAATTCATTGCTTCATATGTTCGAAAAATTTGTCTGCTCAGCAACGTAAATAACGCAATGTATGTTGTTGAACTTTCAAAATTAATGCCATAGCTACTGTTACTGTGTTACGCAACTTCCCGCAGAAATTCAAGACCCACACTTTTATCTTCATCAAAATTGACCGCATCAAACGGCACCAGATTCTGTTCCCTTGACTTACAAGCTTTACAACCAAGAACTATCTCTACAACATTGTCATCTTTTTTCCATGTCATTCTCAGAACCTTGGCCAAAGTATTCGTCGAACAATCTAGACTGAAAAACGGTCCTTAGCTAGAATACTGTTCGCATTCCGAGTCTCGGTTTGGGCTACAGTGGCCACGTAATTGCGCTTCGCTTGGCGCCGTCTCCATTCTTGCTCCTTTTTTGACCCCGAGGCCCTTAACTCCTTTTTTTTATACTCCTTTTTGTTCCCCGTTTGTTGGTTTTGAGAATTAGCATGTCTTATTAACGTAACTGTCTGATAAGAGATTGGTGTTTTAACAGCTTGGGAATCAGGATTTCGGAAACCTTTGAATCTTATAGGATTTGTATTTTGGACCTAGGCAGTTTTGAATTTGGTATCCATAAAGGACCTATCTTCGTTTTTATTGTATCTGTATTGTGTGCTGCAAATGCTCTTTACTGCATAAACAGATAATAACATGTCCCAAAACCACCAATTTGGCCATCGCCATTCACCAAACCAAGCTCCACACATAAATCAACCGTCCAGTTAAAGTTTTAAACCAACAGATAAAATATGCGTCTGCGCCGGTCACCGAATCGGTAATATTGTTAACAAGGAGTAAAATAACTACAGAGAGGAAACCAAAACGAGAATTATGCATCATCTCGGGAATTTCTCAATAAGAGGTGTACGCGTGGGGCCGAGCACGCCCCGCGGCGCGCCACCGGCGCCTGCGCGGCCGTCCCGCTCGCGCATGCGCCCGCGCCCGCGACCCGCGCCCCGGAGCCGCGCGGGTGGCGGCGCGCGCGTCCTCCCCGCTAACCCACCTTTAAATACAGACCTCGCAACCTATATCATTAATCTATTACCAACTTCATATCGTGCGCTCGTGTATGTGAAGTCAAAAAAGAACTCTTTTTTTTTTTAATAGAATTCGTTGTCGGCCCGGTGAAAGGTAACGATGGTATGAGAACGATATTCGGTTTTATGGCGCTTAATTAGCGTTGATCTTTCGCTCTGTCGGCGTCTCGTCGCGGCGGAGAGCTGCCTTATAAGTCTACAGTTCTCCTTTATTGGCCAATATCTTCGGACGGGATCGTAGATACTTCAACTAGATGTCATGCTGGGTTCGTGAGTGGTTTAAAAAAAGGTCTATCATTACTTGCGAATAATGTGAGTCCTTTGGTTGACTTTATAGTGACCTGACGTTCAATGTTATGGGTGTCGTGGTGGCGCCCCGGGCGTCCGGTGCGCCTGCGCAGGCTCCATTCATATTTCGTACAACTGCCCGTTAATTACAGCTTACGGAGCTTTCGCGATCGTTGGTTGATTAAGTTTTTGACATAATGTTTTTTCGTTTAAAAATAAGTTTTTTGGTTATTGCTGTCGTTTGTCAAACATTTCTCCGTTTTGGGAAACAAACTTACAAAATTCACTTTATTTACAAGTCAGTAGCACTTTAACTAGCTACTAATGAGGCAGTATTGAGAGACAAAGTCAAGAGAAAAGCCTTATAAAGCTGCACCAAGGAAAAAAATCTCAATTGATTGCGCTCGTCTAGCCTGCCTTACTGTCTATATCATCTGAGGCTTGCAATTTTCCCATAAATACAGCTCAAGCAACAGTAAATTAAATTCTGATATCGTAGTATTAAGTTGTAAACATTGTTTACTCACAATTACCCAGATACTGGAGATACGGGAGATCTCGACACCGGTTCTGTGGTTTTTGATAATTTACTAGCGGACGGAAGTGTAGTTAGTTGTTACGAAGCTATTAATGATTATGAAATGTTTGTTGATGGTTCCTACTTGGTTTTATAGTAAATTTTTCTTTAGTGTTGTGTTAATCTTTGACTAGACTAGTTGATTTGACAACAGCATTTGATTTAGGCTTTCTGCATAAACTCTATGAAATACTTATGTCTTTACCGATAGATCGGGAGTTTTTGCAACTCCTCCTACTGCAAACCTAAGAGTCCTATTGAGGAGGATTCTGAACAAAAGACTTTTAAATTCAGAATAGTCTACGAAGTGCCCTACTCATATTCTAGTACAGAGCAATGTGGCGTCCACTGGGTCCAGCGTTCTGCTCGTATCAAGTCTTAAAAATGGGACAATTAGAGTGTGACAGTAGGTCATCGTAATTCTCTTGCCTCTCATTTATCCCAATTAATTTGGGTTTGGGATTTGTTTTGCTTCCATACTTCTCGGAAATTATCCCAAAGGAACGTAAACACGGCTAAACATCGAGCTAAAAACTTCCAGTATAAGCTGATCTCGCATTGCATAGGATTTCCGTACAGTGCGAGATCAGCGTAAACAGGAAATGTATAGCTTGTTGTGTAGCCGTGTCCACTACTGAGATCTAAAATGTGTTATAAATCCAGGCTATAAACTATCTTTTGGCCAAATTATATTCAAACATCTGAACATCCAAACACAAATTAGTAGGATAGTAGGATTGAACTGACACTCATCGGGACTTGACAGATATCAAGCAAGCGTACCAGGACCTCATAAAAATAACGAAAGTTTCCCTAAACCCTCATACCTACATCGATCATTCCTCGAAGGCTCGAAACAAAAACGTGCAATTACCTCCGCGTAAAATATTATAATTTATTCAACATTACTTGTTTATTATTTTATACCGAGAACCCAGAAATTTCGATACTTTTCGGATTTAGGTAACATGTTAATCTCGGTTTTTGGGTATCAGCTGCAAAAGATCCCATCGTTGTGTGGCCCGGGGCTACAGAGCAACGTGTTGCTTATAATAACACTGCTATCAATCTATTGTAAGGGTTTATTTTTCAGTAAATAGAGAGGTAAACATGATTAAGATCTTTTCCTAGAGGGTATGGTTTTAAAATGGCTACCTAATGTACAGGGCGGGTACTACAATAGTTCTCAAAAAAACCCACAAACACACATGAACAAACAAAAAACACTCCTTTTTTGGGCAGTTGTATAATGACATCCTAGCTGGAATGTCAGTATCGTGTAGTGCCGGACGTAAAAGAATAGCACCATCCCATTTCATCCCGTGGGTGTCGTAGAAGGCAAATAAGGGACTAGAGAATGGGCAGCAGCGTTCTCTATGCATTTGACCAACATACTGCGATCGCCAACCCGCCTGCCAAACGTGGCGATTATGGCAAATCTCCCCTTTTGGGGGAGGCTTATGTCCAGCAGTGGACGTCTTTCGGCTGATATGATGGAATGTCAGTCACCTGGTAGCTAGGCAGATTTTTGACGCAGTCGCTTTTGAAAGTGCCTGCGGTGTCGTGCCAACTTTCATAATCTGTTTAGCATTTTCCCAACTATTTTGGTGGAAATCTATCCGGATGCAGCTGGATACCAGTATTTTACATGAAGCGACTGCCTATCTGACTCACAAACCAGTTACTGGGTAATACGATACCCTTGGTCAGACTTTCCGACTTCAAATGACCCGCAACGACTGCCAAAGATTTACGAATAACAGCCGGAATCAACGGCTAAACGTGCTATCCGGGGCACGCAAGGGTAATGATATTTAAAGATCCATCCACGGACCAACCGCGGCAAGCGTAGCTTAACCAATCTACGGGCCCGTGCAGCTTGTATTACTTAGCCTTGAGCCTTTCAATATTTTTCCAATTGTCTGCACTCTAAACTCATGCGTAGAATGTTGGCAGATCACTCAATAGTTTAGTTTAGTTCAGAAACATAACTTGTTAACTACAAAGTTAATTTAGTACTAACTTATAACTTAAACTGAGACATTTTGAACTCATAATGTCATCAGAAAACGCAGTGCTAGTAGCACGCGCAAGAGTTCCTATAACTCTACACATTTTGTTCACAGTAAAATTATAGACAGTCTTCTATCACCAATAGACTACAGACCTACATTCTGATTTTTAATTTGCTAGTCTAAAATGACAGCTGCGATCCACCTTTTTATTGTCAACATGACAATTAAGCGATAGTAGGTGTCTGTCATTTTGGTCTAGCAAATAAAAAATCAGAGTTTATTATGTACAGTAATAACTAAGGAAATGACACGTATTTACCGTTCAAACATGAAATAAAACATCCGATATAATTTAAACAAACAAAAAAATTATAAAAGCAGGTCCATACACAATAATGACAGCTGTATCAAGAACGAGATAAATATCTATAAATACGTTATAAGTCATGAGTTACTTCCCATAATGACCGCCCACTCGCACAGACCAGTTAATTTGATTTAGATGCTACATACAAGTACTTCAGGTTTTTTTTATGATGATAAAAGTAAGGTAAAAGTAGTAAGTAAAGTAAAGTAATATATATAGGAATACTAATTGTTTGTCATGTTTAAAAAAAGTAAATCGTCTTAATCCTTTCCCATCTCAATAGCGTTCTCAAAAGAAGAGGATTAAAATGTTACTCCTGGATAACTAGAACGCGAATTAACTGGGCTTCTGGGTGATTGTTATAAGGTACCACAATCCATATTCGACCTAAGATCAAATTAAAAAGTAATTTATCAAACCAAGCGAAATTTCTTCGTAATTGTTGAAATTAATCGTTCAATGATTAATCCTTATACATTCATAATCATTTATATGATCATTACCTAAATATTTCAATATATTCGAAATACTGCGACCAACTGGGTAATAAAATAATCATTCAAAATAAATACAATAAAACGGTTTTGTAAACAAAAGTAATTAAGAAAACAATGACATAATCATCAGACGAAAAAAAAAGAAAAAAAAAACATCCATATCCGGCGAAGACGATCAAAATTCAAAAAACGTTCACAAAAATTGTAAACGTAAATCAGAAAACGACGTCGAAGTTCCTTCCACCATAATTAAAGTAATTTAGCACTCTCTGTCTCGAACCTGCTCTGTCCAATGTTTGTTTTGCAGGCGAGAACTGACCATAACCTATTATTACCATCTCGTTATACTTTTTAACGTGCAGGAGTGGTCAATGTTAGGGTTACTAAGAAATATTAAGAGTTTGGCGATTCAAAGTGTTTCTTGAAATTTTGTGCACGCTGTTTGGTTAACTTTTAAATATTTTGTTGACAGTTTAATATGCTTTCGTGGCTACTAGTTTCAAAAAATAGAATTGCAGTATAATTTACTATAGTTTCCTACGATACAGTGATTAAAAATGGTTTCTAAATAATTCCCAGCCGTTAAACAAAGACATAATGCCTTCTCAATAACTAAATGATCTCATAAGCTCACAATTTATTCCCCGTCACACATAACCGCAAGTTTGTGACCTCCTCTACCAACATTAAGTTCGATCGCCGGCGGCGCAGGCGCAACCAGTAAAAACGTGTTGTTATTATTAATAATCTTGTTCATTGAGAACACTCAAGCGTGCTTGTTAAGCTATGAAGAACTTCTTAGAAATGTACCTATAGGTAGGACCCACCACGTTGACACACCTTAGCTATATTGGCTTCTTTAGTGTTTTCGGCCTAGCCTTAAGTGGGTTCATCCTTTTTCTTGGCGTAAGTAGATCCCGGTACCTTTTTAGGGTATAGTGTCTGACTGGGCGTGGTCAGTTGTGTCATCCATTGCATATTTTTATTTAGTTGGTCGCGAGAGATGATTTTAACAAACAGTTTAAACCAATGGGAAGTTTTTAGAAAGATCTTTGATATTTTATTGTATATATAATTATTGAAAAGGCTTAGAGGAGTCGATTGCGTAAGATTCAAGTATATTTAATAATCTTGTAAATTGTATGATTTTCAGAGTTTTTATTTTTTCATTTTTTTAGTACCGATGGGCGATTAACAGGCACATAATGTGATATCAGCCATAATCCTGCTTACTCCCTTAGATAAGGAGTATTTACCCTGTCAGGCGATAAGAGCCTATATTCTAAACAAACTAAAGTACGTTTTTTCTCCTTTGTAGGAGCTCATCTATTGCCAAAGTCAACGGATGTTGTCAAAACTGCTGTGGCCCAACGCAGGCCCTAGTGCGCCCAGAGAACCCCACTCAGACCATTTGGTTAGTAGACATTTTTTGTTTTATTAAAAAAATAACATAGAAAACTTTTAATTTCTTCGAAAGGTTGGTAAACGCTGACTTTATACATGAAATTATTGAAGAAAAAACACCGAAAAAGGTTGGCAAACACTGACGGTAACAGTGACATAACGAAAAATGGTTTCGATCTTTAAATATTGTTGAAAGGTTCTCAACAACTGCAAAAAAAAACTACATTCTTTCATCTGTGTAAACTGCTACTTTTTATTATGATTAATTTTCTACATGTTCCGTTCATTGGATTTAAAATAACTTCAATAGGTTACCCATCATTTTGTTCCAAGTTTAATAATACGTGACTCTTGAAAGGGCTCCGAGCTAAAATAATGTTTTTTAAATGGCTGACAAGCGATGACGTATGAAGTCATTGTCCAATCACATTTAAGATAAATGGTCAATTTCTTACATGCACGTTTGTGTGTTTCTGGTCGAACAAAAACTTGTTATTTTTTATTACTTACAACAATTATCGAAATATGAAGAGTTTCATAAGTTTTCGGTATATACATATATGTGATTTTTTTTTGTTGTAATTTTTTTTTTTTTTTTTTTGTCTATTAGTAGAAGTAAAACGTTGACATCACTACAGTATTTGAATAATTTAATATTTATGTCAAGAGAAAAGATGTTCTGAGTAGATATGGGAGATAGTAAAAACCTCAAGTATCATAAGTATCACCTGCCCAGAAGACGCGGGAGCTACAATAAAAAGTTAAAGGAACAAGGAATCAATTGAAATAAACTTGTTATATTGAGTTGTGTCAATAACTTGCTTGAAAAGTCTTCAATTAAGGTTAAGGCCTTACTTTTTTACAAAATACTGAGAATGGCCCAGAGATCATTCGCAGAACTTTGTCAATTCCCGTCGGAAAACTTAGTTCAGTATACACTTCTACAGTTCTAACTTCAATTTTGTCCCAGAAAATTAGTCTGTGAAAGATTAGAATAGAGCTTGAAAACATGCATTTCAGCACTTGACCCAAATAAACCCTTTTTAAAGCCACATAACCTAACTGTTCTGTAAAACCTTTTGTCGAAAATTCACAGGATCACCCGCGTGACGATCATGTATGTTTTCCCGCGTAAACATTTTACGGAAACCGTGTAAAAGGCCCAAAAAGGGTCTGACACACCCTCCATAAATAATAGAATCATTAACATCTGCTGTTATGACCGGATCATCAATTTTTTGCCTCCAAAATAGTTATCCGTTACTCAAATAGCTTTGGGCGTTCCTAGACAATATATTTTGACGGTTACTTTTTTAATTTTCGAACAGTGATTAGGGAGATTTCACTTTTTTAAATTTCTTAAAAGACTAATAGGTCTGCGCTCTCGAAGCTTATTTAATTACATCTGTTGCCTTATATTGATCAGTGGTGGGCCAGTGGTTTCGGCCCGGACTTACGAGTTGTAACCGCCATGTCCCTACGACCAAAAAATTTAAGACATGTGACATCTACCAACCAGCACTGGGCCCGCGTTTTAGATTATAGAGAGAATTTTGAATTCTCGAAAATAGCCTTTGTCCTAGCAGTAGGAACTTTATAGGCTGATTCTGCCTTATGTAATTTTAACTTGGAATTTTGCAGTAGTTTTACTAATCGTAATCACGGAGATAAAATGAAGCCTTCTGACACGTAATAAAATAACTTTAAAATAACCTCCTATTCCTAAACGATGAGATTTAAAACACTGACCGCTGTTTGACGATATAACCTTTTAATTTTAACAATGACTGCTGTTTGACGATATAAACTTTTAATTTTAACAATGACTGCTGTTTGACGATATAAACTTTTAATTTTAACAATGAGCTCTCGTAGTACCGTTACCTATAATGACTCAGACAGAGGGGCCCGTGCCTTAAGAGTAATAGCCGCACATGTTGATCGATCAGGTAAAGCAACGCTTGCCGCGGTTGGTTTGTGGATAGGTGACCGTATCTACATACAGAGACACCTCCGAGCGACCCCTTCTTTCATCGGGTTTCGGGTCGTCAGAAGCCCTAAAGTTTGACAACCAGTCTTCTATATGCTATTGTAACTGGGTTGTGGAGGTCAGATAGGCAGTCACCCCATGTAAAATACTGGTATTCCACCTCTGTTTGACGATATGAACTTTTGTTACTACAAAATACTTACTTACCTACAATGACCTCTAGTATTACAGTTACCCGAAAAAAAGTCTAAAATAATTACCAAACTTAACATAATGATTCATAAAAAATCTTCCACACACACATACCTACGGCTATGAGCATTTAAGGGTAATTTTCGCTACAGAAATTGTTATTGATGTTAGTGATCACATACCTTAACTGTGTTAGTAGGGGCACCATATATGCTGTCAATTATTATGAATTTTTTTGTCTCGTACAGCTTGTGAGGTCTTTATATGGACTAGTGTATACGCGTGGCTATGTCTGTTCATCCTACTTTATATAGTTGTTGGTTGACCTGTTGGGAGTGAGCATTTGTCGTGTAATGTGTGTGATCTGAAATGTTCTAGTAAGTAGACAGCTATACTTTTTAGAGGGCTATCCCTCATTGATTTAAATATTTAATAAATTTTCTTGCCCTTTTTTGAATTTGATTTATGTTTCTGGTTACTATAAGAGATACATGATCTGTCTGATGCATATAGAGATGTGATGTTTCATATTCTTCGAAAGTTTTAGACATGAATGACCGAAACAAAAAAGGCATGTCAAAGAGTGATTAAGTGGAAGGAAGCAAACACTAAAATGATAACGGCAGGAGAATATGGAGATGTATGGACAACAATAAACTCAATAGTTAAGGCTGCAAGATGATCAATAACTAATAACCTATAGTCTTCTTCTAAATCAATAAGTAATAAAATAGTTACAGCGTGTAGAAAACGTATAAGCTCACTAGACATTTTCTAATTCTCTCTTCTAGTCTATTCCCACGTGATGTGAGTTAATTTGACCAATGAAACTAAACGCGATCAGCCCGTATAAGAGAGCTGTCAGTGTCATCGTTGTTACGGAATATTGACACTGACAGCTCTTTGAATGTATTATATTCTTATTGATTTTTTATTACCGCAAGTAAAGCCGATTTCGACCATTCGTCCGATGTTTAAAGTGAATTAGAAAAGCTAGCGTTATCCACACTGGCTTTTATGAGTATTTAAATTTAATAAAATATAAATGTTATCTACGACGAGTTGAACTTTATGTATCTTGAATGTGTTGATCGCGTGGAATTTCATTCGTGACATTCGCTCATAGTGGTTGAATCATCTTTTTCGTTTCTCTCTCCATTTCGTTTTTTTTTTTCATCTTCGTAGACTTAACGTATTTCTAATAGGCAGGTACAACACTTTATTATTCTCTCACAGGAGGACATTTAACAACATCCACAGCCATTTCCTTACTTGTCGCTTTTATGACTTCAACTACATTAACTTGTAAGTAAATATTAGTTTTTTTATTATTTTTCTTCACAGTTATGGTAGCGTATCCATTACTTGGCTGTTCACACATTCTTATGATTTTTTAATTATTGTTTTGATAAAAAGCGGTCAGTCACGAGTCGGACTCGTGTGCGAAGGGTTCCGTTCCACCGTACAATGATTCACACAACATAATGATATTTTTAATACATGAAGAAGAAGAAAACGCCGTGAAGACACATTCCATGTATGGAGACTGTCTTTAATTGTTACAACGGCCATTGTAGTACAAAATCTGTTTGTATAAATTTGAAGTGACAATCTTATACGGTTCAATAGACACAACCATGGGGGGCTTTCTCTCTTAGTCCTTAACCTAACGACAATACGGGCCTGTCCGAAAGTAGTTCGAAACATGGAACTACCGATTAATTAACTTTATCGGATGGGCAAAAACACATCGGGAGTAGGGACAACTGTCAAATCGTGTTGTCATTCATATTTAAGGCGGGCCCCCAAACTAACTTTATGTCTGTAAGTGTTACGAAGTAGAAAACGCCCGTAACTTCGGCTGAAACTACTAATTTCGTGCTTAAGGACTATTCCCTCGTTCGTCGTCGGAATGACGAACGGATAGCGAAGCCTTAGTAATAGGATCCAGTTGGCATGCTTTGAGTACGGAACCCGAAAAACTCGCAATCATTGCTGTGTTTATTATTAGATATTGTACATTCTTTACAATGTAATTTTATTACTGTTACAATACTTCAATTTGTGTTAGATTTTGCTTAAGTTTCTTAGTGCAAATAATGTTGAGGTCAAATCGTGAGAAATATTTTGTGATTTTGTTTTCTTTTTGTCTTTCATTTAATTTCATCACAAAATTATTTATTTGAATGTGTTACCCGACAGTTATGAACGGATACCTATTTACGTAGGTAAGAATAAATTGTTGTTTCGTCATTAGGTTATTTAAATTAATGTTTAGCACTAGTCTAGTTTGACTGCGCCATTTTACCTACGTCACAGCAATTTTGTTAACTGTCCTAATATTCAGTTTTATTTCTTACAATTGTTACTCATCTCAGAAAATTGTTTATTCTGCACAAACAAAACGCACATTATCAAAAAATACAAATAAAATGCCCACATACAAAGTGGCAAAAATCCTCGTATTCAAGCAATAAAAGTATGCCATTTTGTCCATTGCTTGATGATGTCAGGGCTATCTCCAAATAGTACTAACCAGTCATAGACTTAAAAAAAAAGGTTCCCGTCTCAAAGGACTGAATATAAATCATGACATCCGATGCAATAATTCAACATGGTCACTCTACGAGCCGGAGGCGCCAACGATCATCACACCAAGGTGTCTGCAGTCTAATTATATGGACGTGTACTCCTCAACCAACTCAAATATTTGGTATACCAACACCTATCAAAGAACACACAACTCTAGTCAAATAAAAATAGAGTCCAAATCCCTTTGACAGTTTTTCACCTCGTTAAAGATACAGCCAAAAAAAAAGGTTGGCCCCGAAATTGGCGTAAAAACTTAGTTAATTATGAAATGATTAGGGGTTTGTTCCCAAAACTAACAGGCGTTTGTTATAGATTAGGTAATAAATAGTTATATTGTCGTTAGTTGTTTGTTTTTGTGAATGACATGTGTTTTTGGAGCCCGTAATTGGGTGTATAATGGTGGAAGTCTATGGTGTATGGTGCTTTTTAAATTGAGGTGATTAGGAGGCATAGAGGATTATGTGTCAGCTGTTTGACCTCTACGGTGGACTTGTTAGGGTAACTAAAAATGACATATAAGTACTCAAAATTTGGTCCTTGTGCTTCTAGCAAACCAGTAATGAGTAAATGTTCCTGCAGAAAGGTACGATGTGACTCTGGTGGAACGATTTCTATGAAAACTTCGTAGAAATTGTTGTACCGAAGTGGTGTTGCAACTTTTTTCCCAACTATCCCAAAACAAGAACTACACTTGCTACCCGACTATAGTGTAGCAAACAAGAGGGTTACGATTTTGTCCTGTATGTATGGCCACGACTTTCAGATGAGTATATTTTCTTGTTTCATCCTTTTTAGAGCATGATTTTTCAGTAGTCGGGTTTTAGTTTTGAACTATATTTCTTTATTTCTTACAGCTCAATATAAAAGCAAAGTATTTAGAACCTGCAGGGGATATATTTTCGTAGAACACCTATCGGTTAAAGACTTTCGATCAATCACAGAGCCAATCAATTAGGGGTGGGTTTCACTACCCTAGCGTAGGGTTAGCAAATTATATGTTTGAGTCGTGTATAAAGGATTACAGTTTATGTGGAGCAATCATAGATTAGTGATACAGTTATTAATGTTTGTTCTAGTTCTAACTGACAAGTAATTGGTAAAGTAAAGACTACAAGAAAACAGAAGCCCGATAGTCTGACAACTAGTCTAACCAAGGGTTATCGTTTCAGTGAGGTCAGCAGTCGCTCCATGTAAAACACTGGTATTCCGATACATTCGGTTAGACTGGAAGCTGCAACTGAAGGAACATGGGTGGGTTTTACTCAGGAAAAGTCTGACACGACTTCCTGCTCCACCCAGAGCGGGAGAAATTATTTGATGATTTCCCAAAAAAAAAAAAAAATTTTCATAAGAAAATTGTCTAACTATACCTACCTACCATAACTAACATATTATTGAGCCATTGACAAAATTGTGTATTTGCCTGTAATCGGGGAAAAGACATTAAAACAAAAATATGTCTAAGTATCTAAATTTAAAAACTTTGGGGTTTGTGCCCAAGATTTATTAAATATAGAACCATTTTTTTTCTTTTATCTATCAACCCTAGCCCCTGTTATATCGCAGTAGCTGGCCCTTGGGATTAGCTATGGATCCCGTCGAAGTAAGCGTGTCAGCTACCATAACCTAGCCGTCGTTATGTAGAATATCGGTTATCATTTATTTTAAATAGAAACATAGAGGTTTCTGTTTTACGTCGTACTTTTTCTAAAGGAAGTTGTGTTCATTTTGCGCTAAAAACAAAAACATTTATACCAGTTTATTATTATAGAGCCCATTGTAGGGCAAAGGCTTGTCATACGGAGAAGGCATCAGGAGGCCCAATCGCTAAGCACGAAATCTGTAATCTCCGTCGAAGTTACGGGCGTTTCCTACTCCGTATTACTACCCTATGATTAATTTGGGGCCCAAACTAAGAATGAATACTACAGGATTTGAGAGTTATCCCTATATAGTTTTACCCGTCCAAAAAAGTAAATTAATCAGCTGTAGGAGTCACTTCGTAGTTTCGAACTATTTTCTGACGGGCCCGTATTTTTGGTTGACGGAGTTAGAGAGTAGCCTCCCTGGATTCATCACCTCACTACGCTTGCTCTAGGCAGGCTGACGATTTCAAACTTATATAAGTAAACTACAGGACCAGGTTCCCTCATGTTTTAACTTTTCCGATGTCAGGAATGTCCATGATAAACATCGGCAAACGTAGCTTAACCTGATCGACCGACCTGTGCGGCTGTTATTAAGTACTTAGCCATAATCAATCGTAACTACAATAATTCTAGTGTCTTCTTTATTTATACCAAGTTACTTATTTATTATTCCTTCAAGAAAAGATTGCATTGAAGATTAATCAAAACAAATATTCTTTAGACACCATTTCTTTGCCTCAAAACTATTCAACGATATTTTTCTTTTCTGTAAATAAAACAGCGACAATTACTAAAAATAACGTCTTCATTGATTTATACCATACTAATTAATTGATTAACCACAAAAGATAATAAAAGATCCGGAAGTGAGATTAACACTCGAATTTTTCATAATTATTAATTTTGGTACACATAGCAGATATTTTTAACAATCAAATTACAATCTTAACTTTAAAAAATAAGGTTTAATTTTGCGGAATTGAAAAGTTTCGTAACGATGCGCACGCGCATCGGTCGACATAGTTGTGCGTTTTCGACGGCAGGTGGCGCCTCACCATTGATCATATAATTTTATGAGCCCCGAACTCATTTATTATAGTTATAAATATAAAGAAGGTTCGTTTGTTTTGTTCAAGTATTGAATTAGGCTTTGTATTCTGAACGACCGTGTATCAATTTGTTTTTAGTATTTCTTTGTTATGGGAGTATTTGTTGAGTTGATAATAAACTTCAGTGACTTATACTTATCTGTTTTCACCCTTATGTGGGAAGTATTAAAAGAGCCTCCACGGGGTACTGAGGATACGTAAGGAGAATCAAGTCGTTAGCTCGAACTCACTTTTGGGCCTGGCTAAAAGCACGCGGTCTCACCAGGCTTCGTGTCCGACGTAGTATCAGTGATGAGCAGTTAGACGCTAGACTACACGCACAACGTTAGAGTTGCAGGATCATTTATATAGTAAAACAGTGGGGTAAAAAATTAAGAAAAGTCCTTCGGAAGATCCAGTTTTATGAAAAAACCACTGCAGAAATCAATGATTAATAAAGTTTATTGAACTTTCCGATAATTGATCTTTGTCGGTACCGACTTGGTTTTGGAGATTTTAAAGTTCTTTTATTACTTAAACACGCCCAAAGTTAGATTAAGCAAGAAAAACGAATCTATGTTGACTTTTAACTTTTTAATGGCTTTTCATTTTAGTATTCTGTTTCCATACAGACAATAGTAATATTTAATTTTTGATGTACCTTCATTGCCGAACAGTGGAGTAATACACTCCCGAAGTCTGTATGGAAAAAATCGACGGCAGCAAATTAGAAAGAGTCAACTGCACTTTTACGAAATTCTCTCTTTTACATAATTCACGTCGGAATTCTTTGTTTTGTCTTAGTAATATTGGCCATAACCATTTCCTTGGTAATGCCCTATTATCTAAATAATGTAAAATAGGAAAAGATAGCTTTGTTCTTCTATTAATTAACAGATATGCGTTCGAAATGCTCTCCTGTAAAATTATGATTTTGTAGATAACCGTCTATACTTTGTAGCCGTCGAAATAACCTTGGAGTTTTTGGCGGGATCGCGTTGGAACATGTCGCACGAATTTTCATTTTCATGGAATTTAGTAAAATAGCGAATTAAATTGTATAATTTTGATAGTGAATTATTGAATTTAGTTACGTGTGAGTGCACAAGTGTAGTGAAGGTGAAAATAAGTGACTAACGTGGACTTTTCGTGTTCCCCCCAAAAACTCCTATTAGGTTGTTGTAAAGTTACTACCGCTTTACAATAACTCTGACTTGACTGACTAAAGACGACTATGACTGTTTTGTAACTTCGTGCCCGATATCGGGCCATTTACTTGATCTAAAAGAAAAATTACTTGACACTGGCTAAATGCACAAACCGTGTGAAGCCAAAATAAAAAAAATAAAAAAAAAATAGATTCACCTTAAGTAACTAGTTAGGGACCAAAATTACGGACTTCTAGCGAATTTAGCTCATAAGTAAGTAGGTAGGATAGTGAACTTACCCAGGTAGGGTAGTGAACTTTACTACTGGGCAATTCTCTAGCCCGCCGGAGCTATTCTCATAAAATAACACTTACCACCATGGTTCCAGAAAAAGCTATTTCTTTTTGCTAATCCCAGGTAGGGTCCGTAGGGTTATATTTCCTGCGGGGTAATTGCTTACACACTTTTAGATGTAACATACTAACAATAAAATGGCTTTCATTTTGACAGTTCAACAACATTCATTGCGTTATTTATGTTGTTGCGCAGACAAATTATTCGAACATGGCAAGAAGAAATGGATGGAGAAGAGCAATGGATTAGTCGCAAAGGAATCCTTCGAAATGATTCAGATGTTAATTCATTAAGTCCAAACACATAATGACGTAATTTTGATAATTGATATAGGTCCTTCATTTTATCACTTACTTTCTCAGTTCCTTGAAGACTATTATACAATATGTAACAAAAACCCTGTTGTTCCTTTTAGGGACGTATACACTTACCCACAAGCACAACATTTACGAAGTTATAATTTAATAAATAAGCATTGGCTAGCCGAGAGTTCAACATCAAATAACTATTAAAATCGACATATTCAAAAAAAATGTTAACAGTATCTGATTTTACAAATATCCTTATTTCGCACAATAGACTACGAGCTTGGCGGCTTTCTTTGATCTAATCAAAATCAGTTAAACATTACAAATATTCATAATTAAATATTTATTTTAATTATTTTTGTTAAACAGTTTTTATAAATGACATGCTTTATTACGTATGTATACCGATTCTGAAAACGTGGGTAGAAGGAACAACAGGGTTTTTGTTACATATTGTATGTAAATATTAAAGGTTCTTATAGTAGGTACCAGTCCAACCAAATAGAGTACTCACTAGACCTTCAGTAAAATTACTAGAAAATCCGCTCATATCACAAAAAGACTATAAAAAGATAATATTTACCATCCCATCTTACCTCTAACCGTTCCATTAACGCCTTTTCAGATTCACATTAAAATGTGGAACGTACACTGGCGCCTGTCATTATTTTCCACATCAAACTATCCGGTTGCCAGTATAACTTCGTCCTTCTCTCCATCTGTTGTGCTTTAAACGGCATCTCTTCTAAATATGGTCGTTTATCCCATCACCGTTAGAGATAGACCTCTATTTTTTTTGCCCTATCTTTGAAATGACAGCTCTTCTCAGAATGGTCTTCTATAGTGATTTTATACTTGAGAAAGGAAGCTTTATAGTTTAATATCTAGTGTTATAATATACGTATATATATGTTTAATGAACGGTATAGTACTATCAGTACCTTTTGCTCTCACAATTTTCTGGATAGTGCATATGGAAATGACTTAATGTATCAGGCTGCTCGTGTTGTCGCCATTTTATTATTATTGCTTGGCTGCTCGTTAGTTGCATTCAGTTTCTGTTGTACTGCTGTTTTGGCCTTAGTTAAGGCTTAAGAATGTTTTTTGATGATGTTTCTATACAGGTATGACGAACAGGGTGTAAAGTTCACTCATAGTCTATTGGTAAAGGAGGAACCTCGGACCAGATGGGTGTTGTGTCTGGTGGGCAACTGCCCGACGGTTGATGTCGGGATGTTTGTATATATGCAGATCGCGCGGTAAACTCTGCTTGCGCGATGTAGTTGCCGTGTGACTTCAAGTCTTACGTAGTTCGCATATAGCATTGTAGATAGCGCCACTTCACTTTTTGTGTTTTCCACGTTTGTTGATTTTATGTTTCGCTTTTGGGGCATTGTAGATGTCCGCCACATTTCTTGCTAGCTTGATATAGTTCTTTTCAAGTTATAGACTTTAAACAAATTCTGAATTTCTAGAAAAAGGTGTAGGGTGTGGCGATAACTATGGTTAACCCTTTCTGATCAGGAATTCGATTATAGTAATTGGTGTTAAAAGTTATCTACGATTGTACCATTGCGGGCTCCAAGAATTTGGTTTTAGTACTAACTCTTTTTTTGCTGAATGGGCCTGCTCTTGACCTCGATGGAAAGCGAGGGATGATGTCTATGATGGAATGAGCGTGCCCAGAAGATGGCTGTGCACTCTTGATTTGAAGGCAGACGGGTTAAATGTGACAGGGAACACAGAAGCTGCAAGAGAGGTCCACACTGGGTTTGCGCGTAATGAATGTGGAAGAGAAACGCTGAGAACGACTGTTTGGGATACCATTCAAGTACGGTAGTAGAAAGTTGATGATGGGATCAGGTCGTGGAGCACCTTAGTGGCTAATCGTAACAATAAATTGTCATTTGGATCACGTTTCGTCTAAAATATCTTCTTCACGTTTACTTACTTTAGCATTATCAGCTCAACTTCTACATTCATGCTTTTAGCGTTAACTCCGTGAATATACCACACTACCATTTAGCCCGAGTGTACACAAATACAGATTACATTCGCCGTTAAAGGGTCTGTACACACCGCTGTTTGCGCGCCGGCCTGGTCAAACGTTAACACTTCTGTGCCTACCTACCTTTAAATCCCTAATACTTTTGATAGTTTAAATTTTGGTATTGCTGAGTGCTGTGGCTTTTTGTGATTCTGATTTTGATTTGTTTTTGTATATTTTTAGGAATGAATTTAGGTACAGGTTACTTTAAGAAATCTTTTGTCTATTTCAAGTAGTTATTAACCATCAAAAATACTTATTTGAAAATTGTAGCCAAGTTTAATAGTAAAAATATGGGTGGGTGGTTGTCCACTTCGCCTGCATAAGAATCGAGATCTTAATGGGTGCCAAGTTCAGTAAAAAATAATTTTTATGTGAAAACTATATCAAGGTTAGTAGTTTCGAAATTTTTACTCCACAGCCAACAAGTCTTTTACATTTTTCCAATAAAACCTCAAGATTTTTACGACTCGTATCTAAAGGTCATGTCATATCTGTACATATTACATTGCAGCCTTCCAATGCCATCTCAAGATGTTAGCGAGTCGTAACACAGACATTGTTGAAAGCATTTCTGCTTATCAGACATAACCATCAGGCACGGCTTAATCCATCTCACATTTCAGCTTTCAAACATCGTTGACAACTTCTTGAACTTCGTTATCACCACCACTTACGTCTTTACCAGCTCTCGAAACTCGCGTCTGAAAGGACCAGTTTCCACACTTAGAAGAGAAACTAGTAGTTTTAAAAAACCTCGGGCTGTCAACATCCGACAGTCATCTGACACCTGTCTAAACCACTTGCTATCAATACTCATGTCAGGGTAGAGCTATCAGGTGTCTTTAAAACAACAACGGTATTTAATGGGACCGTCCATAGATCAAATGTTTGCGTAGAGCATGGAGGTTTTAGTTATGTAGACTACTTGTGGCTTCCTGTTGTTATTGGTTCTTATTAATGTGTTAAAAGTGGAGCAAGTTCTTTAAATATAAACCATTCTTGATTGTAGTGAAACCTTTAAATCTTAGGTATGACAGAGTACGCGGAGATGAGGATAACGATAAATTTTACACACTGAAGAGTTTGATAAAAAAAAGTGGTATTACTCCACCTGTGAAAATATTTGGACACATAACAGCTGCACGGGTCGATCGATCATGTTAAGTTACGCTTGCCGCGGTTCGTCCGTGGATGGGTGACCATCATTACATACCAAGATCCCTCCACACCTCGGAAAGCTCGTTAAGCCTTGGTCCCGGCTATCATTCGTGGATCTTTGACAGTCGTTACGGGTCTTACTAAGGGGTATCGTGTTACCCAGTAACCGGGTTGTGGAGGTCTGAAAGGCAGGCGCAGTCGCTCCATGCAAAATACTGGTATTCAATTGCATCCGGTTAGACTGGAAGCCAACCCCAACATAGTTGGGGAAAGGCTAAGCAGATAATGCTGAATTTTTTTTACATCACTGCTATAAGTCGCACATGACTTGAAAGACGAAAAGAAATGGTTTCTTTTACCAAAAAGCAACGCCTATTTTCTTGAACTGCATATACAAAAAGTTCCCATACAGTCAAAACCAGCATTGAAACACGTAAAACCAATATTTTATTTCTATATATCACTAGCCAATGACTACAAATAAAATAATTAGATAAAAATGACTATAAAACCATCTGCCATATACACGTTAACAACCGCAGTACATAATCGTTTATTTATCAAGATACATATGTAAGTGGCTGATACGTCGTAAGAGTCTTTACGCTATAAGCGCGCGCAATTCTTAATGATATGCATCAGTGGTACATTCATAGGCTAAGTACGGTTCGCAAGTTAAGTGGTGTGTCTTTGCAAACGTATTTAGGGTCATGCATGTCTTCTGTGATTGTCTCTTCTTTATTACTGTTGTGGTCAACGTTTTTCTGATTGTTATGATCAGTGTCCGGCCCACCAAGATTCGTTTTATCTGAATCTTAATAAATGCCTGCATTAACTGGACAGGTCCTCTGTGTGGTTCTTTCCTTAAAATACCATTTCAGACATCAATCTACATAGTCTTCACATGATCTGACCAAGATTATATCTGGACTTTAAAAGAGACTGTGATCTCTGAGTTTGTTTCGGCCTTTCTTCTCAGAGTAGTCAGATAGGAAATCGAGGAAGACGACCTCATCTAGATTTAAAAATTAAATGACGTGTAAAAGTGTTTCTACAAACCTACTAACAGAAATAAAATCATTTATCATCCACTGAATTCTTCAAGGGGATAATCTCGTTGATTCATTTATACCTTAGTTGATTCTTCCAAACCTGAATGTCTTGTATGATTCTTGGCAGGAATCTGTATCCAGTATATATTGTAAAATGCGATGAAGAGATCAGAAATATTTAGAACACTCTCCACGACCTCGTTCGCAAATCTATCCTCATTCGCTAGCACAAATGTATAGCAAACGAGTGCTTGCTTAAGTTCATTAAGTGTTTGATTGTGACAACATTCTCCCAGCTCAGTCTAATGAAGATATCAATTTTGCGGCTCATTCATAAATTAATGTCTCACGGTCATATATCACGGTGATAAATTCCAACCACCAACTTTATACGCGAAAATGAAAATCCATCCAGCATTTGCTGTAACTTGCAATAAATTCTGCATTTAACTGCTGTTTCGACGTTTACTGCTTCAAAATAATTAGTTTCCCATATTTTAGCTTTACTCTCAATTTAATCAAGAACTAAATAGCTAGTACGGTGAGTACAGTAAGTGGTTGACTGTACGTCTCGGGCGGCACCTGTGGCGGCGTGGATGAAAGCGGCGTCGCTTTGTGGCGAGCCGGCAAATATTTATTTTAATTTAGTGGCCGCCCGCCGATCGCTCGTTAATCGCTAATGGATGCTCCCGCGCATGTGCGATTGTTCTGTGGTGTGCAGCCATGGATTGGGTAAGAGATTTTTTGAAAAATTTTGCTAGGTTATGAGTTTTCATGGGAAAATTTTTGAAGGGCTCTTTTTCTAATTTACTTGATGATTGAGGCGTTGATGTTTGGGCCCATTTTTGCACAATGACCATTGTTAGCGATGAGCAGGATCAAATAAAATACTGACGTTTCTAACTACCTGATTAAAAGTTTAAACATATACTCCGGGCTCCTCATTCTTACTAATTTAAGGGAAAGATCCGTACAGCAACACTTCTCTAAACCAACAAGCGACATAATGAAAAAAGCCTTGGTCCTCAGAGTCCAATAATTTCCACTGCAAGTCATCAAAAGATTAGAGTTCACAATGCGCCTCTTCGTAAGGCGACCGTTGATAAAGTCGATAAGCACACCGTCAAGATATCGTAAATGGAAGCTGCGCTTACGCAGGATTGTTTAGCTGATGATTAGAACGCAGAGTACTCAGGAACTAGTTGTTTGTAAAGTGAAGGTTAAATGTGAGAGTCGCAAACTTGGTGCAACTTGCAAGTTTGTGCTTAGAACCGCAATAAGAACATGAAAAACTTGTAAAGTGGCAGCAATTGTGAAATCTATAATAGTCATCATCTACCTAGCCTCTTCTTAACTATGTTAGGGTCGGCATCCAGTGAAACAGGATGCAGCTGAATACCAGTATCTTACATGGAGCGACTGCCTATCTGGTCTCCACAACCCAGTTACTGGGTAATACGATACCTCTTGGTAGGACTGGTTTTCGGGCTTCTGACATTGTGAAATCTATATAGTTAAAAATATTGAAGTCCAGTTACATCCGGTTAGAATGGAACCCGACCCGAATTTAGTGGGGTTAAAGCTACGTAGACAGAAGATGATGGGATTCTAATTGATCTGAGTGCGGCCATATTTGTACTCGTTTTGCCTGTGTAAATCGTAAGCAAGGCAATAAATAGCAAGAAATTATATGTAAGATTACGCCTGCTAAGACTTTGTTAAGTACAAACAAACGAAACACAGTTTGACACGCGACTTGATCGGCTTGCGGGTTCTTGCTTTGTTTGGGCTGAAACTGGTCCAGCAATCCAGTAGACAATCACAGTTGTAATCAGCCTATTATATTCCCTCTGCTGAGACACAAGCCTCCTCCTCCTCTTTCAGATGGAGTGGATAATAATCTATCGCGTGGATCCAGTGCGGGATGTCACATGTTTTCGCATTATGGGTTCTAGGATATCCTATGGGTTATAGCCGGTCTTTTGTATCACAACGTTTTCCTTTACCATTTTGAGAGCAGTGGTGATAAATTATTTTCACAAAAGCCTGCCAAGGTTCGGACCTCACGACCGTAAGTCGCGGCCGTTTCCACCTGGCCACCAGTGCTCGTTAGTCGTCAGCCGTCAGCAATCCAGTAGACAATAATAATCCCAAATACCTTCTTACGTCCCGTCATACTCCAATAACTAAAAATCGATATACCACCTTAAAAACTTTAAAATCACAAACAATAACGCTGCAAGCGACTGCCGCATTTGATCCAATATTTGTCAATGCTTTTTGTGGTAAAAAGGGGCATTAGTGAACCCCTTCTGTTGACTCAATGCTAAGACGGTTTGCCTGTCAACTGTTGGCCACAAATATTGGTGGCCGGCTCCTCTGTAGTAATCCGGCGTTTGTTTTAACTTAAGCTTCGGGAAATATGTGGCTACTTTCACGCGTTGAAGTGAGATATGTGGTTTAAATGAGTTTTTAGTGGGAATAAGGATTTTTTTTTTTATTCTGATGAAGTAGTGAGGTCACATGACGCTTTTATTTTTATTATGTACGATTTTGGCTGCTGATTTTTGAGAGATGAAAATATTAGTAAATTTTTTGGAGATGTTTGTTTGCAAACGAATAATTTGTCATTGGTCGAATAACATTTTCTTTCTTTCTAAATATGTGTATTAAATAGAAGATTAGTGCTGTAAAACAAAAGGATTTATTCTGTCAGTAAGATTCAGTTAAAAGTTACGGGTGGAGTTTTCACTTTAGTAGGTACTTACCAGAACCTCTGTAACAGTGAACGTAAAAAAACTGTGATTAAAAACTGGAAAGGCTGCAAGATTAGAATTTAGGAATTTCCTAGAAAAATATATCGAAATTGCGCAAAACTCTGTCGGTAAATGGACATATTCCAATTTCAAATACATAGGTGTCTTTGATTAGATACAGAACTTTGGTCACATTTGAAGATGGCGGCTGCAAATCATATACCACTTCCCAACTAAACATGAAGATGCATCATTCGAATTCAATCAATACTGCATAAGCTTTGCCGAAATCCCGTCTTTGCCTCATCGAATTCCGAACATTTGCAATAAAAAAGTTTCTATGGACTCGAATCACGTTTCGATAGCGTTCTGCGAATTAAAATTACAAAAAGCGAGACTGAGACGGCAGTTGCGGTCCGTACGTGGGAGAGAGTAAATGCATCGTCGCATCCACGCCCCTGCAGGAATAAAATTCAAAATAAGATTTCAAAGGAAGTAAAAGGAAAAACAAACAAGGCTCGGGTTTCTAGTAGGTTAGAACGAGACGAAGGCATGTGTGCACGCTCCCTCGACGATTGGTTAGTTGATATGAGTTATGGCGCGTATGCTTGCCGCGCGAATTAGCCATTTGGCGCGAATGTGTGGGGCGACGGGCGGCAATGCGTCGCCTAGAATGCGATATGTGTTCTATATTTAATTCTATTTGGTTGGGATAGGTCGTGTTCTTATTAATGTTAATGATTATGTCGCTTTAATATTAAAATAAAAATCTAGTCTATCTTTATCTTCAGTAGGTACCTAATAATAAATAAACAATTATATACATCGTTAGACAAAAAAAAAATTACACATGTTATGAAATTCACATTTCAAAATTTTTGTTTCTTTAACTTCACCGCGAAAAATAGGCGCGAAGAGCTTGCATTGCAAGAGTTGACATTAAAATAACTTGTAGACATGCAGCGCCATCTCGTAGCGAATAGCGCAACTACAGAACGTAACAATTTTCGAAGATGCAAAAGCTGACTTTTTGTTCTCATATTATGTAAAAATATCTTTAACTAAATAAATTTCATTAAAAGATTATCACATTTTATCAATGTAACTTACGAATCAAAATATGAATCTCTATCTATTCATCTGAAATGAATTACTCTAAAATCCGTAAAACCATTCACCGATTCTTAACAAGATACCGAATTTATGGTTTCCAGAAAATCGTAAAACCCGTTTGAGGTTTCGGTTTTTAATACAATTACGTTAAGAATAGTTGCGCCATAGACAGTTCATCAAAGAACGATCAACAAAATTATTGTTTATGATCTGTGAGCGTGGCAAAGGGATTGTAACGGCTAGACTAGTGGCGCCATCCCGCGCTAGTTACTTTGAACTATTAGTTAAGGATTCTGGTTTTATTTTTATGTCGATACGATGTAATTAAATCAATCAAGAAATGTCTAGAATTGTAGCGCGTAGTTTTGATGTTTTTGTGGATAGTTGATTGAATTGTTTTCTAAAAGCACTATTAACAGGTAATCCATATTACAGGAATTGAAATAAGTTATTGGTAGTAACGTAATAATTTGCACTAAGTACTTTAGGTACTTGAAGCAAACAGCGGAAAGGAATCAAATAGTGAATCCATCAAACTCTCAAAAAACAATTCAAAATTCGAACAATTAACCAGATGTCGTCACATCCTAGAGAGGGGCAATTACTTTTAATCGATACTCGATACATCACCGGCGCCGGACCACCGCGCCATCGATTTACATATAAATTTGTTGTCCAACCGTAAAATAAAGAAATTGGACGGACCAATAAGAGCCCGGTAATTAAAGCCGACGTAAGGAACAACTATAATTTTATTTTAATGTTATCTATCGTTTTCGGGCCGAATGCAGTCGTTCGTTAGCTTTAAAAAAAAAGATGTCTTTATGGTGTCGTTTGTTCCTGATGAGATGATCAGCGCGTCAAAATAGATATTTTAAACAGTTATTTTAATGGTGCTGTAAATTTTGATGGAATAATTCGTTAAGACAAAAGATTTCTTTGTCATCCCTCGTTATGTGATGCGATTCATCTTGTTGTGTGATAAATTCTTATTGACGGTCGTTTAGAGGCAACATTTCTTAAACGTGTCTTGAGAACTTGTCTTTTGCGACAAAATGGTGCGTCAGTCAGTAAGTACTACTTCTGAAGTGCTGTCTATATTGTTTATGTACAAGCTTGTCTTGTATTTTTTGGTCCTTTCAATATTCCATATTAAAAATCTCATCACACGACCAAGGTGATAGATGGTTTAAAACACCTATGCATGGGTGGTCAAACTCGAAAGCTTTTATTTCTATGAAACCATCTGAATTGTCAAGGAGTCAGTGAGTTAGAAACTTGAAGCTGGTTGCCCGTTACAAAGTATAGTAAGCTCCCGGATTTACTCTACACAATTAGAATCACAAAATAAAGCTATTGCTTAAAAATATTTCCAATTTCTCCTCTGTCTTGATTAACATTAATTGTATTAATCCACATAGGAAGTACTTCAATCAAACTGACAGCAAACAGAAATCCGAGTATGAGCGGATGTTGTCATAATCAATTGGTCAGATTTAATGAGAGCAATTGAATTAAATGGGTCGGCGCTAACTTTTATGGGACTACAATTAGTTAATGAAAAGTGTGTTTTAATAAATAAGACATACCTACCTACTACGTTATTGTAAGATTCAGCCCACATCAACTTAAAAAAAAAAAACTTAAATTCACTGTCAGACAACGCAGACTAAACCGTAAAAAAAAGACTTAAATTCACTGTCAGACAACGCAGACTAAACCGTATGGTCTAAGATAGACGCTAACTAAATATTTCGAATTAAAGAAAACCTTCCGGTGATTCGTGCGATTCGGCGTGGATTTTTTGGTTGTTTGTTGAGGTTTCATAGGGGTTTCATACAAGTTATCCTAAAATTTAATTCTTTCTGCTCCTTCGCTTACTTCGCCTCTAATAAGTGCGCATTTACCTCTAGAAGCATGATATACTGGGCAGTATTTTGAATTTTATGCGCATTATTGCTTGTACACACGGCTAAACATCAAGCTATACATTTCCAGCTTACTCTGATCTCGCATTGTATGAAAATCGTATACAATGCGAGATCAGCTTATACTGGAAATGTATAGCTTGATGTGTAGCCGTGTGTACAAGCAATAATGTGCATAATACTCAAAACGTGCATTTTTATTTCATACGTATTTCTAGAGTTGTCGTTTCGCCCACAAATAAATTAACTTCGTGCAAGTCGCCTATAGAAAATAATATATTATTTAAAAGTATCAATTCGCCCGATTCTGGCGAGGAATTTCGTGAGAATCGACAAATAAGCCATCAAAACGACGCGACCACAGTCTAAAATAAATCAGTGCACCAACGACAAAAAATCACGTTAATGACCACAGCTCAACATAGATCACACACAAATCTCAGATCATGGGAATAAGCTAACTATCTTACCAAATACAACCATGCATTGTCATGAATATTGATACATACATCGTCCTGGCCGGTGCAAAGCCGCCATTGAATACCAATGTCAGTTTTGCATACAAAACACAATTTTTACAATACAACTTAGAGCACAATGGTTGCATATCTAGATGGTATGCGAGCGTAATATGAAATGTGCTGGTTAAAATATAACTTGGATTTAGTTTGTGTACTGTGCAGTTGCTAGGGGTTTGTGGCTAAGGATCAACAGTCGAATGGATCGATCAATCAGGTTAAGCTACGCTTGCCGCGGTTGGTCCGTGGATGGGTGACCATCTTTATATATCAGGACCCCTCCGTGCCTCGGAAAACATATTAAGCCCGGCTGTCATTCGTGAATCTTTGGCAGTCATTACAGGTCGTCAGAAGCCCGACAGTCTGACCACCAGTCTTACGAAGGGGTATTGTGTTACTCAGTAACTGGGTTGGGGTAGGTCAGATAGGCAGTAACTCCAGGAAGCCAACCCCAACATGATTGAAATGGCTAGGCAGATAATGACTGAGCAGTTGCTAGAAGACTTGGAGCTTTTTTGTATACGGTCAAGTGTACATCCTTACTTTCCATAGCAACTTTTGCCCATGAGTACTGTACTTAAATTTCTCTCGATAACTATTGCCACAATTTAATATCGAAGCGATACAGAAGTAGAATAATTTACTATTTGTAATAAATTTTTAGTAATCGAGAGATATTTTGATACAGTGCTCTTTGGTGAAGTTGCTCACGGAAAGTAAAGATACCACAGTGGACGGTACCTTTATAACTTCAAGTTATCATTTGCCTCGTTGGTCCAGAGTTTGTCGGTAACAGCCCGGAGTCTGGATTTATGACCGGTTAGTGGCAATAGTCTCGCCCGCTATTACCTACATGGGACTTAAACGTAACTGGCGAAATGTGGCAGTATTAGTCAGGCGCGGTCCGAGAGGGGGGGTCCTAGGGGGCTCTCCCCCAAAGCCGTAAACGTAATGCTTAAAAAAGTAATTTTTCGAAAATATTATAAATTTTCTTATTAATATGTAGGTAAGGTAGTCTTTGTCTGTGAACCCCCCCCCCCCCCCCAGTCTTGAGCTGCGACCGCGCCTGGTATTAGTACACCTTTGTTTGCCTATTCCTTCGGGGTTTACAGGCGTGATGATATGTTATGTTATCATTAGTGAAGCTCGTAGGTGAAGTGAAGTCACCATCATGGGCTTCTGAGTTGGAATCTGATGAAGTTGCCGTACGCCTTGCTTACTTCTTTATAGTGTAAACTTTCTCTATAGAAAATTCTAAAAATAATCTTATCTTCGCCTCTGCTGCACCCTTCGCGCAACAGTCGTGTTGTTATATTATAGGTTAAACCGTATGATAATCTCAACATGAGGCTAAAACTTGATCCTTCTTGTGTGATTGATTCCAGTTATTAATCAGTGTTTTGAAAATAAACACTTCTATAAATATAAAGATCACATTTTGAAAGAATACTTACATGAAAAATTACCCCTTAAACTCCGGTATTACATTAACTCAAGTCATACAAAAATAATAAGTGATACTTACGTGACCAAAGTGCAGGGAGACAGTGCGACCACGCTACAGTGGTACAGTCCGACAGCAGTACGTAGTAATTTAGTGGCCGGGGGTCGCGCGACCTGTCATTATGTTGTGACAGGGCTGTCGCAAATCAAGCGATAAACGTTTTAAATAGTGTGGAAAATGGTGCTCAGTATAGCTGACGTGTGAAAAATAAGTTAAGAATTGTGATATGTTTGGTTGAAATGCATTTGTCTATGGTCTATCAAAAATACATTAGCATTCAGCAGCATGGTCATCTCTTTTTTCTATTCATTTCAAACAACGTTTTGTGGAGGGCGTACCTGCTTACATAAATAACAGTCCCATAATTAAAGAAAATTATGAGGATCTAGACAAAGTGACATTATTTACTGATATAACGTCACTGCAACTTTGTCAACTTTTTGACGTTTCTATCATAGGTATCGTTAACGATGACAGAAACGTCAAAAAATTATTGGATTGACTTTGGCTACCGAATAGCTTATGTTAATTGAGATGAAATTTGGAACACAGATAGTTTATAACCTGGTTTAACACATTGGCTATTTTTTATCTAAGTAGTACATTCCCGTGGGTGGTATTACGTAATAGAAAAACTACCCTGTCATAGGTACCATATGATAGGTACACCTGGCGTGGTAATTAAAGGATCATTTACCAATACTTTTTAGTTAATCTCCACTAATGCCAGCCCTAACTATTAAGTAATATTTTAACACATAATTCGCGGGCGTAACCGTGTGTTAACATGTGTCTCTGGGTTCACGACGCTTGTCAATCCTATCTAATATTAAAAGGAGGCGTGTCTGTCTGTCACGATCTAGTCAACTTGAGTATTTCGTAAAAGTTGTAGTGGATTAAATAATATCGTCGTCGTGTCGTAATAGGTACTGTTAAGTTATAGTTGAATAGGTTATATTGATCGGGAATTTGATATAAAGCAGGTAAACCTGCAAGATAACTCCTAGACCAATTTGATCCGAGGGTCAAATATCGTACTTAAAAAAAAGTCGAAATTCAAATCGCAATATCATCTCAGCGAACATCAATGTCAAAAATGTATAAATTAGAAGTTTTTTTTTTTGACATATTAAGAAGAACGGTCTTAAAAATATGGAAATTGCCCCTCAGGTGTCGACATCACATCTATCTTGAGTAGTCTAGACAGCTCCAAAACAGCGTAATATGATCATAACATTGTGTCCTTTTGAATTGAAACTAGATTAAACGTGTGTCAATATTTCTGCTACGTTTTTACAGCTGTAAACGTTTTTCCAAGTTTTGATAAATAGATTACGTTTTTTTTTTTGGATTCTACGCTAATCAATTATCTTAATTCCTTCTTAGTAGAAGTTAGTACAGCTGTAAAAACGTAGCAGAAATATTGACACACAAGTTCTATCTAGTTTCAATTCAAAAGGACACAATGTCATGATCATATTACGCTATTTTTGGAGCTGGAGGCAATAGGGCCGTCCCTATTTCAAGGAAAATGTGGTTGATTCTTTCTCTAAGTACCTATACTTAGAGAAAGAATCAACCACATTTTCTTTTCAGGAAAAACTAATTTTCTATACGCGAAATCCTTGGACCGAATTATTACCTAGCAAGATAATTATGCATAAGTACCTTATACTTAATCACCCCATCTAATAACAAGCGACATCGCGAGTCACAACTAGTCATAATAATTCTATCACAAACGCGAGCCAATTTCCCATCGATCACACGATTATTGTTGCAATTTAAGGCTAATTTCCCTTGAACGCGATCACGCTAAAAGATCGCGATATGTTTATGCATCATTCATAGGTGCAGACGATAATGATACTTAATGACATGGGGGTGGAAGCGTCAGTGGAATTTTAAAGATAGGTTATTATTGTAATACGTTGCCGATAGCAGGATCGATCGAGTTGTTAGACATTTTCTTTTATGCTACGTTATTTTTCACGTACAGTCTTACTTCATAATACCTAGGGAATAAAAAAACAACGGACTTCCGGAAAAACACTACAAAGTGAAAAATAACTTTAATTTCAGAAGTCGGTGACTTTAGATATATATTTGTTATAATTTTTTGTCAACGCCTTCCGAAATTAAAGTTATTTTTCACTTTGTAGTGTTTTCCCGGAAGTCGTTTGTTTTTTTTTTCTGGAAAAGATTTTACTTTTTTGCAAGTATCATCAAAGTTCCAAAATGAGCACGGAGTAAAAAGAAAACAGAGTGCTAGTTAATGGAACGTTTTTATTTAAATGTTCCAAATGGGCGATGCGCATTTGTCACAAAGTTTACACAAATATCGCATTATAAAATTAAAATAAATTAAACAATTCAGCATCGAAAGATTAATCCGAATATTCGCCCTTATATTACTTATAACTTTATTTATAACAATCAGCAAATAACATATTCCCAATGCTGCGACACAGGCCTGCTGTCTGTGAGATGGAGTAGACCGTAATCCACCACGCGAGCCCAGTGGTGGATGCACTTCTTAGAATTTTTGGTTTTAAGACATGCCGGTTTCCTCAAGATGTTTTCCGTCACCGTTTGAGAGCAAAGGTGACGAAATTAAATACACGAAGGTACTAGCCTGGGTTCGAACTCACGACCTACATCTAGCCGATACCACTGGCCCACCACTGCCTTTTTAATACTTCGTGGTTTATTAGAAAACAGAACTGCATAGGTCCTTGTCAATCGCTTGTCTAGTAAAGTAATCGTAAATTACAAGTGTTGTAACTATTGGAATATGTTAGAAAATTCACTTGTTTATATGCCTCGTGCGTGTGAGGTGAACGACGATAAATACATAGCTGTCATGTTTAACATATAGATTATTGGTTTAGCATTATAGGCTAATCGTTTGAATACTAACATAAATGATAGTGTCTATGCTTGAATCATGTTTAGGTTTTTTCGGATGCAGCTGTTACTTGTATTATTTAGCGTTTTTATAATCATTATGCCAGTTGGCAGAATGTTAGGAGCTGTCAAAATGTCACTAACGTCACCCAAATTTCATACATTTCGATTAAAAGTCTAGCATTGACTTCTTTATATTTAACACTGGACTATGTATGTGAAAATGAAATGTCTCTTGACATTTTGACAGCTCTTTGCAATAAAGAAACATAAATATCGGCCTAGTATTACAATACTAGGCCGCTATTTATGTTTCTTCAAAACAGTGCTACACCACTGCTGAACAAACGCTTCTCCACATACAAAAAAGGCACGATCATAGATCGCCACGAAATCTCAAGAGGGGCAAAATGATACATGCTTTATTTAAAAGATTCCATTGCCATTTGAACCCCTCAACTACCAACCAAGCTCACACGTGAGCCTTGCGAGCACTTTCCTAAGCTGTCTAAAGTGTGTTACACAGACGATCCTGAACTCGATGCACAAGTACCAGCCCAGGTTCCACCTGGTAAGGGCCAACGACATCCTGAAGCTGCCCTACTCTACCTTCAGGACTTACGTCTTCAAAGAGACGGAGTTCATCGCGGTTACCGCGTACCAGAATGAGAAGGTAAGCATTACTATCTGTCTTACTATGTATTACGTTGGTGGGTTGTAATTGATTCGCTGTAGGGAAAAAGCACAATATAATACTACTTACTACTACAGGAAAGTACTCGTTTTCTAGGAAAAAGAAACAACGGTCGAATCAGTAATCGACCCTTGCTTCTTTTCTAATTTTTAATTTGTTTCAATAAAAATTGGATCACCAAGTCAGACCCTATATCTAACTGATCTTTCTTTGCTTCTTGATAACTTCGATTGAAATTAAAGAGCATGATAGTTCCATTAAATTAAGCAGCAGCATTGGGTAGCCACCACCTGTCTATAAAATTTGCTTCTTTCTATACGATTTCAGTTTTGAATGGATAAGTTTTTAAGATTAGGAACCAAAATCATTGACTAAAAGTAAAACCTGTTAAGACCTCAGTGTTCTCAGTAAAATGCCTACCTTGGTTTCTGACTTTCTGAATCCTTTTATGACTAACCAGAGCTATCCAGCTCCTATAGGTAATCTAGTAGGTTATATTGTTTTAACGGCATTAAAATTTTACAACCGTTTTCATTACTTCCCGTATTACTAATCACAAGTAAACATAGTTTTATTACAATCACATAGATAAATTGTATTAAATGCAATCATGATTCAAGTAGGTAATATAGATCTCGGGTTTCTTAACATAATTTTACATAGAAATAATTATTAAGAAGATGGAAATTTGTGTAGCATAGGTAAGTATTTCAAGGCTTACGGAAATACATATGGGTTCGGTGTGAACGTAGTTAAATCCTTGGATAGGCTCTCTGCCACCCGGCTTATGAAAATGCTACTCTCATGTTGACTGCATTTAATGGCTGAACAACAGCCAATCAAGTCTGCTAGCAAATTTTTACAAGAAAACTAGGTTCCTTCATATAAAACAAATGTCAAATTTATTAATTGTTCACAGATAACACAACTAAAGATCGACAACAATCCGTTCGCGAAAGGCTTCCGGGATACGGGAGCTGGCAAACGAGAGAAGAAGTAAGTACCTAACCCTGGGAACTAATTAGAACTCCGCTCCACAGTAGCAAGTCAATGGAGTTAGATACTGACGCACGTCATGTCGTCAATATTCAATTAGAAATGGGAAATTATGAAGTGTCTTTTGCCATGACGTAGACAGTTCAACGTAGTATTAAAAGTTGGAATATGATTATGATAACTCCATTTACTTACTACTTCATGCCACAACAGCCGTTTTCCAGTTTTAAAATCAATCATAGACAACGCAACCAGCCAGACAATTACTTTTATAAAAAGATCTTATTACTTTAACCAGCCCGAAATAAAAATAAACGATCAAAACTATCACTTAATAGTCCCTTTCCTATATTTTAATACTTAATTGCTTAATTTATTACCTTGTAAACCGAACGAATGGAAAAAATATCTATTAATATAAGAGTCCACTTGGTAGGTGGGCTTCAAAAAGACAAATGGCGGCGCAAACTGCCGACTGACTATTTAAGTAAAGTTAAAAGCTAACTAAATTAGCGTGGTATCTGTGAATCTTCAGAATTAATTAGGACAGGGCGTCGTTTCCGAGTCCCGAGCCGTTGAAAATTCAAATTAAACCAATCGGGTGCCTCCTTATTCGTGTTCGGGGTTTAAACACGGTGGGTAACGCTCGAAATGGTGGAGTCATTCGACTTGGCGCTTTTTTCCAGCGTCTTTGGCGTGCAAGGGAGAAAATTGGATTTCCGCGATAAAATCAGCTTTAGTTTTTTTTTCTTCGCCGTATAATTTGCTCGGCTGTGGGGATAGGTTGCCGTTCCGCTACCTTATTTGAAATTCGAACAAGAGCTCAATTAGCGGGCGATACCCATCTGTTATGGCGCGCATCGTTAGCTCGGATTAGGATAGCGTTTTGTTAATGCAATTGAAGTTTGGTGGTAAATAGGTTTAAATGTTAATTGTGTTAAAAGATAATGTTAACGAACTTATGTTCATGTTCTGAAACAAAAAGCGTTAAGCGGAAACTAAGGTAATATTCAGGTGTTTTAATAACTATTAAATAGAACTCGAGGGCAGTCCGATTAACACATTAGCACTTTCCAAATGGGTCAATCCAATAATACGTGTTCTTTAGCACATTTTTAACACATTTAGCTAGCTACCTCCTAAATTACCAAACACCACCAATATCCACTGGGATTCCTCCAAACCGCTAAATAACATGAACCGACCACGTCCGGTGGCGGAAGCGATCCTAAATGCGCTTACACAACGTATTGCCGGACAGTAGCCGGACGGCAGCCGTGCCGGACGCTGCGGACGAATCTTCACAAAATGGCGGCCGGAAGCGCGGGAAACGTGAGCGTTTTGACAAACGCCGCGCTCGGAAAAGCCGGCACCGGGCCACGGACACATGCCGCATAACACATCCGGCTATAGGGCTGCCAGCGTTAAATAATTTATATTGTTGTTTAGTTAAAGTAATGAGGCCGTGGGTAGAGTGAGAAAAAAGGTTGACTTAGTGAAAGGGCTTCCGGATTTGGTGGTAAAATAAACTGATTTAGGAATTAAAGTTATCATTTACATATCATTTTGGCAGCAGAACCTCGTTACCGGCTAAAAATGTGGCTGCACATTTTGGATTAATACTTTTTGTAGTTTTCTATTTTCTATCTAATCATGAATTAAATCGTTACTAAGCCACGTTCTGATACTTTCCACAAACTTTTATTGTACTGATTTATCAAATATTTGTTCAAATAAAAAAAAAATATTCGATTTTGAAACGTTTTGATTGATTGTACAACCAAAATCAAAACACATTTATTCAAACAAGGCTGAGAATCAGCACTTTAAGTTAGTCCCCCAAAACGCTCGCCCTTCACCATTTCTTAGTGCTTTAGCTAGGAAAAAGTGGTGCAACAAACTCCCCAGCAGCACAGCTGTCTGTTAAGTTAGAAAAACTTGATTATATACAATGGTAGGTAATCATTCGTTCCTCTGTCAATCGCGGGCTCTTTCTAAAATGTCTTAAGTTCCACCTCAACCCAGCTCAAATTTTACTTCTCGTAATCATCATCAATCCAGCGTACCACAGTCCATTGCTGGACCTAAAGTTTTCACCTAAACCCGTTTTCAATCACTCCTAAACAAATTTCCGGACAACCCTACCTACCTTATTCGTACGAATATCAGCCGCGTATGCGACATAACTAAGGTACAAGGCTGTAGGTACCCCTTTGATATCACCCACCGTAGTCAGAATGGCCTTTTTTGTCGCAGGCTACTAATTAAGACGGGTCCTACAGGATTGAGGTAATTTTAGAGGCTCAAAGTTGTGGGTGATTTTATATTTTAACGGCGATGGGCAAACGGAATAATACGATTTTTTTATTAGTTGGTCCTACTCTAAGTCTACTTTTCTTAGTAAATTTCAGAATAACGTTAATGCAAATAAGCACAAACCAAATTAGTTCAATGTAAAATTTCGCAACCGTTAAGAGAATGTCTGCGATTTCAGACTTTGTAAGTTAATTTCTGGGAATGAAGCTCAGGAAAGAAGTAGGACAAACGTCAAACTTTGAAACAGTTTCTTAGTCCAAATTTGCCCTTAAGAGTTATTCATGCAAAAAATCTAAATGAAAAAAAAAAAACAAAATCGTATCATCATCAAAAATGAATACTCTTAAATAAAATAAGAAATGGTAACAACACAAACACACAGGCACAGAAACAATTGCTTCCAAAAAGAATTAACCCTCATAATAAAGAGACAACCAACGGTGCTTAAATCTGGTCGTTCACCGAGTCGCAAAGTTCCTCCTTGGGGTTTGTCAATGAGCAATGGAGCGTAGCATTTTAGGCGTTTAACAAACTGACAGAATATGAAACACCACGCTACGCTTTAAAACGGGATCCTAAATCCTCGCAAAAAGGCTGCCAGGCTGAGATGGGTCACGTCAGCCGCATGCACAAACTACTCCAAACAACTTTCATCTAAGCTCTGAATTCTTGCTTTCTTATCAGTCTAGCCAAAAAAAACAAGCTTACACTTCCTCTAAATGCAATAACACAAGAATCAAAACACCTACTTAATATACTGCGCTTGTCTCCACAAGAATAGCGTGTGGCGCCCCCTTGCGGCTTCCGAACTAACCGCGACGCTTAAAGGGATAAAAATTTGGCAAAATTACAAGGCAGGGCCACCCCTGTGTCGAAAGTTTACATTGTAACGTGGACACCCTAATGTGAACAGTTTAAGTTAGGGATGACAAAAACTTGAGGAACATTTTGACAGTTTAATTTTGTGTCACGACTTTTTTTTTACTTTTCCGAAATTATTTTTGCTTCTTCAGTTATGGCTATGAGAGATCAGAGCATACATAATGCTTAAATATTATACAGTACTATATATTATATAAAATCTAAAGGTCACTCACTCATTCATCCATTCATTCAATCACTGATTAAACACGAAAACTCAAAACCTACTGGACCTACGGAGATGAAGTTTGATTATGAGTAGGAGACGTCAGCTAAGAAAGAATTTTAGGAAACTCTCTCCATAAAGGGGTGAAATAGGGGTGGAAACGCGAGCGGAGCCGTGGGCAGCAGCTAGTACAATATAGTTTTGTTATGCAGAACTTGCAAACCATTCATAAGAACACGGTAGTTACACCGGTTAAATATACTTGGACTCATAATCGTTAGTTCAGTAAATTGACAGTTCGAATAAGAATAAAGAATAAAGAAAATAATGTTACCATACTAAAACGAATAGTGTTGGGATAGTGAACGATTTTGCGTAACGAACGAATGATTTCGTTATAAAACTTTAATAATTCGTTTGTAACATGTGGAATATAAGAATATTTATAACAAATTCTACTTTGTATTTTTAATAGTGCATAACATGTTTTTAAGGCAAGTTATTAAATTTAAAATATTTTTTTTTGCATGTAAGTACTTTCTTTTAAGTTCATTCAATTTCATTAATTCTTACAGAACCTCACTAACACTATTGTCATAATCTGGTAATCTGTCAACTGTCAGGTTACTGAATACGATGAGCATCTGACGAACTGTAACCACTGTAAATGATCCACGAAAGACAGCCGGGACCAACGGCTTAACGTGCTTTCCGAGACACGGAGGGGTATGTAAAGATGGTCACCCGAAAAGTAGCTTAACCTGATCGATCCTGACGTCCAGCTGTTATTACTTAGCCACAAACCCCTCAATGAAGACTTTAAGAATAAAAAATAAAAATAAAAACCTCACAAAATTAAACATATGCTTACCAAAAACTAAGCAACGCCAACCCTACACACCAAGGGGTGGCACAAATTAAATTCTATCAGTCGACAATGAGACGAGTTAATAAAACGAATTCACTACGGAACCCCGAAACCCAAGATGGGACCGTATTTAGGGATCAGTAAAACAATGCAAATGATAAAGAGTTGTTTGTTCAACGGGCGACAGAAGGCAAATAATTGCTTTCGCTTTTTGTCTTTTTTGGGGTGAGCTAAACGTTTGGGTCGAATCTTTTTATCTTTTTAGGTACAGTTTCAAAATATTGTACCCATTTAACGCGGCAGGGGAATTGATATGTTGTGCTGAACCCTTCTGTGTTAGAATTTGAAAAATTGTTTTTACGTTAGGTTGTTTTGTTAAACATTTCAAATTGATTTGTTATGATATCGAGAGTGAGACTCGAGAGCAGCAGGTTAAGCATGACGCTTTCTATTTTTACGAAGAATAGACAGTGCTTTTTCAATACAAAGTGACGTTTCGTTTCTCTATTTTTGACATCGCACCGTAGATATCCTTCTACAATCTGTCATTAAATTTTGTCTTTCGTTTCTAACGATCTTTGTCTAAGTCCTTATAAATGTAGACTATTTCAGAAGAATATTTATTCTCAAACTGTCAAAATCAGACAACAAACTTTCTACTCGACAGCCACAAAGTTTAAACAATTATCTACTAAATCATGGTTCGTTTAGAACGCATAACTGTGATAATTAATAGAAAAACATAGCTATCTTCTCCTATTGTACATCATTTAGTTAATAGCCATGTCTATTCTTCCGTTTACAAATCGGTGCTCGTGCTAAGCCTGCAGTGGTGGCCCAGCGGTATTGGCCACTTCTTACGAGTTATAGGTCGCGAGTTCGAGCCCAGGCACGCTCTTTACTTTGAGTATATTATTTCATCACCACTGCTGAAGGAAAACATCGTGAGGAAACCGGCATGTGACATTCACCAACCCGCACTGGGCCCGCGGTGGATTATTGCCCACTTCCTTTCGAAGAGAGGAGGCCTGTGTCCCAGAAGTGCAGCATTATAGGCTAATTATGATGATCAGATCGATATAAAAGTACTTTTAGTAGCAGAATTCTAGTTCGCAAATGTGAGGTACAGCTACTCTACACAATATTTGTTTACAATTTTATTAGGTAGTGTATTCACTTAGTCAATTATTTCTCGCTTCTTTTACTACTTTTAAATGGCTTGTTTTTTTTTTTTCGGTGGGAAATCATCAAATAACTTCTCCCGCTTTGGCGTGTCAGAATTTTACTGGCTACAACCCACCCGTGTTCCCTCAGTTGCCTGTGTGCCAGGGGCTGCGGTATCTCTTTCGAACAACCCGCACCCCTGGCAAGCATCGGTCCTTGCGGGGCCCATCAGTTGATGCTGACATCTCTTTGAGGCGCGCGTGGAACAACGCGCCGTCGACCCGGGTTGGTCCTTACCGGACAGCGAGCTACCCATTACTCGCCGTCCGCAAGCCCGCGTCCACGGCTTGGTCTAGTGGTCGCAGAGCGCTACTGAGCGCTCTGAGCTTGAGGTTCTGGTTTCGATTCCCAGGTCGGGCAAAGAGTTATTGGGTTTTTCTATCTGGAATTACTCAGTAGCAGCCCGGAGTCTGGATTTGTGCCCGGTTGATGGCAATAGGCTCACCCCCTATTACGTGGGACTTAAACATAACTGGCGAAATGTGGGTGTACTATAGTCTATAGGTACCTCTGCAAAACCCTTCCGGGAATCAAGGCGTGATGTCATGTGTTGTAAATAAAAGTGGCATTCACACCGTTCAAGCCACTCAATTTAGCGTCAAAACACTTTTCAAGAAAGCAATCAGCGACCACTTTCCACGGGTTTTCCAAAATGGCTTCCCATTTTACTACTACGCTAGGGTTACCAGGACCTAATAATCGGAAACCCGCTAAAAAAATCTTGATTATTTGAAAAAAGTATGGTCTTTTATTCCAAATAAAAGTAAGTAAGTAGATTAAAATTACTTTATTAAATTAAAGGAAAAAGCAAAAAAAGTAGGCCATTTACTTTATGCCTTTTATTTTGTTCAGAGACACCAACCAGGTTTCAAAAACTTTGTGCACATATTTTATTATGAAATTTTTACAAGTGGTACCTTGAAACTTATATTGAGGTAGTGTACCTAACTCTTACAGAGCCTGCTGGCACTAACGGAGGTGATAATGAGTGTAATGAATATTAGGATTTTGCTCCGGCGATGAAAAATCCGGCCTCGAATGAAATCCGGGCGGAGTCCGGTCTGAGCTCTTAAAAGCCGGTCAAGAACGGATTTATCCGGTCAAATGGGAACCCTAACCAGGGCCACCTTTACTAAACTATTAGCTAAAACATCGCAGTAATGGCGTCGCGACGGTGTCTCAAATTTCACTATCATTAGAAGATGATTAACCTTTGCGCGGCGGTCGGGAGTCGATGCGACCCATTACCTTAAATGTCAAATGATTCACACCCCACGTTCGGTGGTTTCAAGTTGTTTTTAATTTTCTGTGTGAAGAATACTTTAAAGACATGACCTTACGATGTTTTAGGAATAATACTTATGGGAGAAACGCCCGGGTAGCCCTCAAAAATCTAATTTTCTTACGTTTAGCTATTTGCAGATAAGTGTCAAGGCTGTTTGTTGAACAAAAAAAACGTAAGCAAAATTTGACATTCGCGGGCTACCATAGTGCATTCCCCTTAACAAAATATCCTTTAGGAAATGTCTAACCAAACCTTTGATTATGTTAACTAAAGATTAGAAGTTGAACTCTGTCCATAGCCTTAGAGATCTATAAAAGTTAAAGAAACGAACCCTTCAGTGTACACACTACTGTAGGATCTTGTCAGCGCGTAGAACGATACCTACTTGACTAAAGTTCTCCCATATGTGTGACCAATATTAGGTGAAATTTGGTGGTCCTATAAATATGATGGTTTTGATCGTTCCCCATGATGTTTTTGGCTGTCCCATATGATGTTTGTGGCTGTCCCATATGATGTTTTTGGTCGACTAATATGATGTTTTTGGCTGACCCGTATGATGTTATGGCTGTCCCGTATTATGTTTTTGGCTGTCCCATATTATGTTATTGGCTGTCCCATATTATTTTATTGGCTGTCCCATATTATGTTTTGACTGTCCCATATGATGTTTGTGACTGTCCCATATTATGTTATTGGCTGTCACATACAAGTAGTAGTCCAAATAAGTAAATAACACGAGTAGTTTGTCGGTGTACCGCAGGCAGGCGATGCTGACGGCGCGCTCGGACAACCGAGACGACGATGATGAGCGGCCGCTCGATGTGGGCGGGCCGTCCAGTCCGCCCCCACCGACGACGTCCACACAGCACAATACCAGCTGTAAGTATAACTGATTCTTTTATTTTGCAATACTGAGATCCTATTTTACAATCACCGGATAGGCCATTCGCCCAATGAATGCAAACATTGATTTGAACCCTAAGCTTTGTATCCCATGACAAAAAGTTATATTTTGATTTTAGTAAGTAGTTGTTTTGATCAACCACATTACTCAGGTTTCCAGTATTCGAGGGTGTTCAAGATCGGAATCTTTAAGGTGCTTCCGCATATGTGAACCAAAATGGCTACCTCTGCACCTAATCCAACAATAAACGGCAGTTTTCATGGAGCTTACTACCAATAAAGTATAAGCAGAAACGACATACAAGAGTCAACGTCTTGTCTACCCGATTTCAAACCTAGACTACCTAGGAATATGTATTTGTTAATATTATGGACCATAATTTATGTAACTGTATCGGTGACGGGTGATTTCCGGACGCAAGCGTTTATAGGGTTGAATAGTTTGATTGATTCGCTGAGTGATTCAGTTCATTCGATCACTTGTTTATTCGTATTGCGTCCTGTAATGTCGATAATGATGTCGTTCTAATTTCATATTGCTTGTTGTTAGCATACAATTACGCAGTGTTATTTATGCGACATGGTATGATGAATTGATGTTAGCTTTGTCCAGAATGCGTAAATTGGGACCAGAATCTTGGTACACAGAAAAATTATTAAAAATTATCTGGGTAGCTTGCTTATCTGGTCTTCTTCGGTCTTTCTAAAACATCTTGTGAATGTTCTAATGTCATCTCATTAGAACATCAGCTACAACCGTAAGCTGCATAGCAGAGACTTCGTAGTACTAACGCAACGCTCTCTTACAGCCTGGTTCAGTTCGAGCGGAGGTGGCGGCGACTCGGGCGCGGAGGAGGGCATCGAGGCGGGCTCCGACTCGTCGTGCTCTGCGGGGCGCGCGCCCTCGCCTCCCGCGGGACCCTCGCGCCCCTCGCCGGCCCCCGACGTGTCGCTGGGCCCCCCGGTGCACCCGCCGCTGCTGCCGTACCTGTACCCGCCGTCGCTGTACCCGCCGCCGTTCTTCCCGCCGCATCAGATGCCGCCCGGGTTACTGTTTAACTTGCATCCACTGCTGCAACAGTACTCGTTGCCGCCGCCGCCGGCGCCGCCCGGTCCTCATGGTACGCCGTTGGGGAAGGCGCATAGGTTTCAGCCGTATGCGTTGCCGGGGCTGGGGTCGGCGTTCGAGCAGGTGGCGCCCCGTGCGCGGTCGCTGAGCTCCTCGCCGGCGCGGGCGCGCGGGGGCTCGCCGCCGGCGCGGGCCGTGTCGGCTGACCCGCCGCCGGACGCGCCCAGCTCCACCACGCCGGCCACGCCACCCGCCTCGGACCTCAAGAGCATCGAGCGCATGGTGAACGGCCTGGACGTGGAGACCACGGACTGATGGCTAGTACTGTACATACCGTGTATTTATATGGTGGGCCCCGGCCGACGTTTTGTATCGTTCCTATTTTGTTTTTTCTTTCGAGTTCTATTCGGGTCGATATTCGTATACTGATTGTAAATAGTTAAGCTTACATTAGGATTCACGATGTAAGGTTCTGTGGACGGACGATGTCGCGACCTGACTCATTCTGCTATTAATAAGTTCTATTAAAAATAGCCTCTGTGTTCAAATCTTGATTTTTTTAAAGGAATAGTTTGGTATGCAAAACCTTTACAAAAATAATTTTATTAAATTCTTACCTATGTTGCATGTCGTAGTCACTTCGCTCCTTTGGACAAATCCCATAATTCCTAGTTTGTCTGTTTGTCCTCGCGACACCGCCCGTCGATCGTAGCAGCCCTCACGTTAGCGACACATAGCAACACTGCAATAGCAATAGTTTTAAATTAATACTCTGATTTCGACTGCCCACGGATTGTAGATGTGATGTGCAAATAACAAATTTTAAATTTTGGAAAGAAATGCATGGCATCTGCATACAATACATATGTTATTCACATGTATCGTAAGCAGGTGTATTACAATTTACAGGATTACACTAAAATTACAGGAGGAAAAAACTTGGACTTGGATGGTTAGCAAAAAATTTAGCAAAATAACATAATATAAAGCCTTGTGTCCCCGAAGGGTTGTGCGGAGGTATATGTATACGTACACCCAGCAAAATAACTTTTTGGTTACTGTGCTAAACTTTTTAAACCATAACATATGTGGTGTCTTCTTCCTATCCTTGGAAATAGACGGGTCAATGACCGTAGGCCATCCAAATTCTACGTAGAATATTATAATATGATTGTTTCGCCATACCTATTTACAAAATAGAATTTAAAAAAAAGTTTTTGATTTATTTTACTTATTTTTTCAATTTTATTGTTTTGTTGATTCGTTTCTTTCTATTTTAAATGATTAAAAAGAAGATTATTTTTATTTTTTGTTAGGCTATTGATTTTAGTCGATATTTTCTATAACGCCACCACTACAAACCGTATTGTCGAAAGATTAATTTCATTTCCCACTTTGAATAATTAAAAATATAATTATTAATATCGCTTTATTTTGTAAATACATTTTGTAAGGTATATTTACGTGTTTAACTAATAAATAGACATATTTTGAAAATATGTTTTGTCAATTGTGCTGTGAGATGGCACGAGTCCGATTGCTGCTTTCGTAAAATAAAAATAAATATTAACCCTTTTTGAATTCGATTCCTACTGCGAAAGTGGTGAAGATTGGAAAGAAATTTGAGAAAAAATGCGTATTGCTCCGGTAAACAGTGACTTATGTTGAACTATAAAAAAATCCCAAAAATAATACAAAATGAAGCAGGTTCCACCAAATGTTTGAGTGCAATATTCAATAGAATGCAAATCATATTACGTTTTTCTATCACAAGCAAGTTTAACCATTTCCCATAAACACGAATTAAAAAAAAAATCGACAACATAAGACGCTGTATATACGAGGCTTAAATAATTTGGTACTTATTTGTAAATTCTTATCTTCAATTGGCAATATATTTAAAAAAGATTTCTAAAGAAAGCAACAATTGGACTCGCGCAAAAAAAACGATTGATAAAAATCTAACTGTAAGTTAAAGTTTGTAATATATAGTTAATAAATATTGTAGTTAAAAATACAAAATATATAATTATAATAACTATAAAAATGAATATAATTTTCCATGGAATTTCATTAAACTTAAGCAGGATAACAAACGTTCGATAATTAATAGAAAGAATTGTTTTAGTATATATTGACCTATTATTTTTTCGTGCAATACATAAATAATTACTGTAGGTAACATTCAGTTACATAGTCAACCCCTTTATTTAGCTAAATTCCTAGGGACTTAACCAAAATGTCGGTTAGTCAGAAACTTCACTAGGAATTTACCTAGATTGTGATTTAAGCGTATTTAACTGCAACATCTTCAAAGAAAAGAAAATACCTCGAAGTAAGGCTTTTTCATATCACCTAATAATGAGTAATTGTCCAGCGCTGGACAATGATTAATTATTACTGTTTATTAATCACCACAAACAAGCGTTAGGAATAGTGATTCACCGTGCTTAGCAAGAAATTTGACAAAATAGGTCAATAACTACTAAAGCCATAAAAAAACTGTTTATTTTCTTTTTATATCTATATTTACTTACAATTACAATTGTCATGGTAACCAGTGATTTGATTGCAATAAAGAATTGTTCTTTTGCCATTTTTCTACAAAAAATTAATAAAAGCTTTGTGAAATGGAAGGAGACTGTAATTTTGCAACAGTTGTAATTAAAAATTATTCATTAAAATATATAGATAAATCTATTGACAAAATGAGAATTGTTTACTTTCGACATTTTTGCCCTTACCCTGTTTTAGATCATGACTGCAACTCACGACATACTTGTCCGCGCCGAAAGAATCGACCGCGCCGAATTAAAGAAAACCTTCCGAATTCCTCCGACGCCGACGATTCACAGTGGAACGAATGTATGGGAGCGGTTGGACGTAGACATGTCCGAAAAAAAAGAGTAAAATTATGCCAAACTAATGATGCCATCTTATTCGATTACTTAATGCCTTCATAACTTGTGGTGATGAATTTCTTCATAACTCCCATATTTCGGGAGTAATTTGAGAAAATGTGAAATTTTACTATGAAAATGAGTGTATCGAGCTCTCTCCCTCCTGATTCCGGGCTTGTTTCAAGTAGCGGTCTCTAATATCATAATGCTAATACTAAGAGCTATATTTAATACTAAGACACATAGTGCGCCAAATGTGCACTTTCTGGGATAAAGAGTGATGTTTATTTTATAACACAATTTTTTTATTTTTTGTTTATTTTGTTGATTAAAACCGTTTTTCTAAAGGTTTACCTTATTACAATAACATTTCTGAGCAGCCAATTAGAGAAGATATAAGCTAATTAGGATATATAATTAGGGACTTAAGGTTTACATATAAAACTGATGCACTAATGATTACTGATAAGAACATTGCTATTATTTAATTACTAAATGGCTCTTAATACACTAATTTAGCATGCATCATTTACTAATTATCACAATAACTAATTACCTTGCAATATTTAACAAAGGATACCTGGGATACCTGGATTTTATATAAATAGGTCACTATTAGTAACTTTAAAATCAGTGTTGATTTACACCTCGTTGTATCCAAGCTAATCTCGCAATGTATTTTCCAAATTTTAATACAAATCTTGATATTCACGTTGCTTTATGCGCACGCGCACATAAAGATTTACGCGACTTTAACTATTTGTTCAGTGTTTTAAAAGATAACAGTTGTGTTCAGTTATGTGAAAGTGCTGAAACAAGTTTAAAAGACTGGTGTCGTCGATTTTGCTACCGCATTTATGCAAAATGGACACAGTCTGGAAGAAGCACAGATAAGTTTCGGAAGAAACATGAGATTTGGCTACAGGCTGCAATTCAATGGCCGGAATTACAGAATGAAAATATGGAACCTTCTACAGAAAATATAAGTGACGTCATCGAGCCCATAATTTCTCCTGCTAAATCTGATGCTTCAACTTGTACACATCCTAGTCCTCGTAAATCTTTTGAGGACCTTAGTAACCGGCAAAAAAGAAGACGCACTGAAGATAGTCTTTCATGCAGCAGTAGCAGCGCTGAAATTATGTTTTCGGCCGAAAGGGCGCTTCAAAAGGCAGGACAAAGCGATACAGCTTATGTTATGAAATACTTGACGGAGAATCCAGAAGAGGCCTCAAAAATCAAAGCCTTCATTGAAGGTAAATCAATTCAGGTACGGGAAATATCCCCTTTGAAGGCATTGGCTCTTTATGTATCGATGAACTTATCGAAATGGCGCTATAACACTCTTCGGGATTTCAACACTCAAGAAGGAGCTCTTCAATACCCGAGTTACTACATGTTGGTTAAAGAAAAAATTAAGTGCTATCCGGCCAAAGAAGATCTCACAGTTACAGAGAGCTCTGCAAAAATCAAATTACAAGCCTTGATGGATTTAACCTCAAGAAGACTTATTAGGTCGTTAGAAACCCCTGTTGATCCCAATCAACAGCTCGTATTGACCAGCAAATGGGGTTTTGACGGATCATCTAGCCAAAGCATTTATCATCAAAGGACGAGTGAAGATGAGCAAATCGATCTTGCTAGTAATTTTATGATTAGTCTTGTACCACTGCGGCTCGTCTCAAAAGGTGTAACAATTTGGGAAAACGAGCGACCATCTTCCACTTCATTTTGCCGGCCAATATTGTTTAAGTTTATAAAGGAAACCAAAGAAAATGTGCAGAGAGAGATGGCTGAAATCGAAGCAGAGATTGAAGCCTTAACTCCATCCACCATCACTGATGGAATTAGTGTCAAACACCAACTGCTGTTGACAATGATTGATGGTAAAATTCATTCCATTATATCCAATACAGCAGCTTCAGTGTGTGACATATGCAAGGCTTGTCCTAAAGAAATGAATAATTTAGAGTTAATCAAAGATAAACACGCAAACGAGGACATGTATAAATATAGCTTAAGCACCCTTCACGCTTGGATTCGCTCAATGGAATGCTTATTACACATTTCCTACAAATTAGACATAAAATCATGGCAAGTAAGGGGTGATATAGCAAAAAGGCAAGTTGATGACAGGAAGAAAAGAGTTCAAGAGGCTGTAAGAAGAGAAACGGGCTTACTTCTCGATGTTGTGAAACAAGGCAGTGGATCCACCAACAATGGCAACTCGGCAAGGAGATTTTTTGAAAACTACACTAAATCTGCTGAACTGACCGGAATAGATGCTATGCTTTTAAGAAAAATCTGTGTGATCTTGCAGTGTATTTCATCAGGAGAGAAGATCAACGTAACTAAATTCCGAGAGTTCTGCTTTGATACTGCTAAGCTTTACGTGGAGTTATACCCATGGTATTATATGCCTTCTTCACTTCATAAAATTTTAATGCATGGGCCAGACATAGTTCAGAACATGTCAATTGTGCCCATTGGTTTTCTATCCGAAGAGGCATCTGAGGCTAGAAATAAAGATTTTAGAAAATATAGAGAGGGGCATTCTCGAAAGCATAGCAGTATCTCATGCAATGAAGATATTATGCACAATCTTTTACTGTCTTCTGATCCACTTGTTACAAGTATCCGTCCAAAAGGAAATAAGTTTGTAAAAAAATCTTCTTTTAAGGAATTTTATGAGCTTACGGATTCTGAGAAAAGTGATATCGAATTTGTTAACATAAATGATTTAGCGGACATCGATTCTGAATTTGAATTAATTGATGATGATGATGATGACGAAGATAATTAAATGATGTTATTGTTTTAAAATGTGTAACTTAGTAAATTAGAGCTTACATCTTAATTATTTATTGTACTTTTAATGAAACTAGGTAATTTATTATCAACTTACTTAAAAGTCATACTCTCATCAGTTCTTGTGAATATTTTTGTTAATATATATTTCTGTATATATATATAATATATTTATAGACCTCTTAATAAGTCTGTCTGCGGTTTAAAGTAAATACAAATGGGGAAAAAACGTTTTTTTTTTAAATTTTCATTTCCTTTTATCCCAGAAAGTGCACATTTGGCGCACTATGTGTCTTAGTATTAAATATAGCTCTTAGTAATAGCATTACGATATTAGAGACCGCTACTTGAAACAAGCCCGGAATCAGGAGGGAGAGAGCTCGATACACTCATTTTCATAGTAAAATTTCACATTTTCTCAAATTACTCCCGAAATATGGGAGTTATGAAGAAATTCATCACCACAATTTATGAAGGCATTAAGTAATCGAATAAGATGGCATCATTAGTTTGTCATAATTTTACTCTTATTTTTCGGACATGGCTACGTCCAACCGCTCCCATACATTCGTTCCACTGTGCGATTGGTCGAATTCCGCGAGGATAAGTGTGCGAGGTTTCATAGGATTTCAAACAATTAATTCTAAAATTTGATTCTTTCGACTTTTTGGCTTTCTTCGTCTCAGCGGGCCTATTCTCTAAGCACGAAATCCGTAATCTCTGTCGAAGTTACGGGCGTGTCCTACTCCGTATAACTTACGGACCTATGATTAGTTTGGGGCCCAAACTAAGAATGAATTACTACACGATTTGACAGTTGTCCCTAGTCCCTTTATGGCTTTAATCGCCCAAAAAAGTTAATTAACCAACTGAAGGTGTCGCTTCGAAGTATCGAACTATTTTCGTAGGGGGCCCATATTTTCGTTGACGGAGTTAGAGAGGAGCCCCCCTGATAAGTGTGCGTTTACCTTTAGGACGCTATTATACCACATAGTGCGTAGTACTAGATAGTATTTCGCACTATACGGGATTATAGTTAGCACTGTTTAAAAATAGTAGCAATAAATGGCTATGGTGGCCCATAGACAGTTATATCGCTACTATTTGAAAAAATAGATATCATATTTAGCCTATAATGTTCCCACTGCTGGGACACAGTACAGAAATCTTGGGATTGGACGTCAATCTACCAAACGGGCCCAGTGCGGTTTGGTTAATAAATAAAACAATAGTTAAATAATTTGCTAAAAATATTTGTGAAACATTTAAATCGCGATCGTCTTGCTCTTGACATTGGCACCATTTAGATCCATCAAAGACTTTAAACTTGACCTTACAGTATAATTAGGCACCCACTAGGCTTAAACGTTGAAACCTTGATATTTCCGAAACAAATCCAAATAAAACTATCTCCATCGCCTTCGCAACATGAATGGGCATCAAACTAGCTCCCAATCTCCCCCATTTATCAAAGCAACGCTGACACTGTGCTTACATTCTTATCCTAAGTACATCTGTGGAACGTTTCGCGCTGCACCTCAGCCTGCCAGCTCGTTTGCTCGCCCAGTAATCATAAAACTAGTTTAGCATACAAACTACTAAGTGGGTGAATAACACGATGACAATCTGATAGCAAGCGACCAATTACGTACGTGACACCTCGAGATGCCATCGTGCTAGTGTTGGTACTCGGTACCCAATTACTGGTTTATACTGTTCATGTATTTGTTGGTAAAAATATTGTATACGGCGTATAATAAAGATGTTAGATTCTGGACGTTTTTATTTTTGCTGATTGTGTGAGTTTGCTTTATGGGGCCATGGGGTTGTTAGCGGCTGTATAACCATTCATTTTTGACGTTTAAACGCCTCTTAACTTTAAGCAACGTTTATAAATAAGAGGATACCAGTATCATAAAAAAAAACATGCACAATATTAAGCGAAGTGTTGCCAATATACCTACAATATCTAACAAAAAATAAAAGTAAGAAACGTGACATTGGTAATTAGGCACCGACTTACTGGTAAACAAAATTCAACTATAGAACCACGAAAGTGCGGTAAGCGTTTGCGTCAAGGTTGCATCTAATGGGAGACTAGCTTAGCATGTGACAAGCAAATATAATGCTGATATTCTGCTGGATCCCTGCAGTGACAATGTGACATACAGACGTCGAGCTGACGAGATAAATACGTGAACTATTGGGTGGAAGAAGTGTAAGGTATGTGTAGAGCAGGCGTGGTCCGAGGGGGGGCCCTAGGGGTCATGATCCCCCCGAAAGCCGTAAACGTAAAGCTTAAAATAGTAATTTTTCGAAAATATAATACATTTTCTTATTAATATGTAGGTAGTCTTTGTCTGTGACTCCCCCCCAAAGTCTGGCTGCGATCGCGACTGATGCAAAAGTGAAATTAGTGAGGCTATATTAGGCCTACTAGCTTTTGCGAGCGGCTTCGCCCGCGTGGGCACCGACAATTTATGGCACGGAACCGTAGGTACTACCGGGATAATACAATATAGAATACAAGAAAAATACAAAATTTACTAATCATTCATCATCTATTTAATAAGATTAAAATGTGATTCTATATAAAAAGTACCTAGGATTTTGATATTTCGATAGAATGAATATGCGATGCGTTGAACGCTCGATCAAACATTCGATGTCAATACATCGAATGTTTGATCGAGCGTTCAACGCACGCTACTCAATAGTAGAGTTCGATATTATGAACGTTCGAGTATTTAGACGTTCGATCTAAAGGTTCGATCAATTGACGTTCGATTGAGCATTGTACACCCTTTAGGTATAATGTTAGTAGGATAGTAGGATTTATTATACCTACAGTAAAGTTGATAATTGTGCCTTTATTTGATTAGGTACGTACTTGATTATTTACACCTACAGCTATGCGCTATGCAGCATTGTATTTCTCAAAGAATCTATGAAAAATCCTAACACAAAACACCTTAGCCCAGCATGACATCCTGTAATCTAATTAGATATTTCGCTCGCGAACTCGTCTCCTCACATTTTATGACAACTGAATTTGTTCCCAGTAGACTGTTAGGACGCAGCCTCCGACGCGTGATGATCGTGTAGATAAGGCCTTATCGTGCGCACGTTGCGTTGGTGCGACTTGCGAGGTGCCCCACGCGTGTTGCGCGCCTTAACTTTTAGTGTAAAGGCTTGTACAGATTGTGGAGATATAGAGCAACGGCTAAGGTGTCTGTCTGGCGAGGGAGAGGTTATGAGACCTCTTCTTACAAAAGACATAAGATTGATAAAAGTACAACAATACTTTACTATTAAATCTTCGTCCTTGTATACCTATACTCCATTTATAATAGCTTTAGACAGAAGTTAAAAAAGGTTATTTTTAATATAGTACACTTTGTAACAAAAGTAAATTAAACTTGTTACAGTTACGAGTAACGCTAAATTTATTAAAATCCATTTATATACCAGCTGTCACACTTTATTGTAAGCGTTTTAACGAATTATGAAACTAAGTGGTTTTCATTTATTTATTTATTTCATTGCAATTTAAAATTAATGTCTCAAAGGTAAAAACCTAAAAGCAGCAGGAGTGGTGAACAATACCGAGAACGTTTAGTGACTAAATTAACTGATGAAGACGAAGAAGTTTCACCGACGTATTGTAAGTTGTTATTTAAAATAAAGTATTCTTAAAAAAAAAACACTTAATCTTAATTAAATTTAAATCATCATGGTGATTTTTTGTTTAATTAATTCGTTTTGTTGTAAGTTTGTAATGTGTGATGAAGATGTTATCACTACATAGTATAAAACAAAGTCGCTTTCTCTGTCCCTATATCCCTATGTATGCTTAAATCTTTAAAACTACGCAACGGATTTTGATGCGGGTTTTTTTAATAGATAGAGTGATTCAAGAGGAAGGTTTATATGTATAATACACCGACCTCCACGCGGGCGAAGCCGCTGGCAAAAGCTAGTTATAAATAAAGCATTATCCTTACATAGTACCTATAAGACAACGTCGCTTTTCGTGTTTGTACGCTTAGATCTTTTAAACTACGTAACGGATTTTAATGCGGTTTTCATCTTTAGACAGAGTGATTCAAGAGAAAGGTCTATATTTATATAATACACCGACCTACACGCAGGCGAAGCCGCTGGCAAATACTAGTCCCTACTAATATTATAAATGTGAAAGTTTGTGAGTATGGATGGATGGATGTTTGTTACTCTTTCACGCAAAAACGGCTGAACGGATTTGAATGAAATTTGGTACACAGATAGTTTGTAACCCGGAATAACACATAGGATTTTTATCCCGGTACTATGTTCGCGTGGGATGGTTTTCGACCTCCACGCGGGCGAAGCCGCTGGCGGAATCTAGTTTAAAATAAAATGACTTTTATTTCGTTTATCTCATTTTTTACTACTGTCTTAAATCTATCTAAAAACGTTATAACTTAACTTTGAAATAAAATGTTTTGCACTCCTGCTTCTACGAGCCTCTTTTTTCTAATGCTATAACAAATGGAGTATAGAGTTTTTGGCGGGATCGCATTGGAACATGTCGCACGAATTTTCATTTTCATGGAATTTAGTGAAATAGCGAATTAAATTGTATAATTTTGATAGTGAATTATTCAATTTAGTTACGTGTGAGTGCACAAGTGTAGTGAAGGTGAAAATAAGTGACTAACGTGGACTTTTCGTGTTCCCCCCAAAAACTCCTATTAGGTTGTTGTAAAGTTACTACCGCTTTACAATAACTTTGATTTGACTTGACTGACTAAAGACGACTATGACTGTTTTGTAACTTCGTGCCCGATATCGGGCGATTTACTTGATCTAAAAGAAAAATTACTTGACACTGGCTACATGCACAAACCGTGTGAAGCCAAAGTAAAAAAAAATAATAATAAAATGGGGTATAGGTACCAAGAATCCTCTGAATTTGAATCTTTCTCTAACGATTTTAGGTCATTAGGACACTAACTTTAAGAACCTAATGGTTCTGTTTATTGCGTGGTATAGAACCTCCATTTCCAAATCATCTTATCCTTTCCCCACTTATGTTGAATTGGTTTCCAGTCTAAGAGTTGAAGTTGAAAACTAAATATTTTATTACAAGGGACTGCCTATCTGACCTCTACAACTCAGTTATCTACTGGGTATTACGATACTTACCCAAGAAATCTAACAACCAGTTGTTAGATTTTTCGGGCTTCTGACGACCCGTAACAACTGTCTAAGATTCACGAATTACAGCTAAGACCAACGGCTTGACGTGCTTTCCGAGGCACGGAGGGGTCTTGATATGTAAAGATGGTCACCCATCCCCGGGCCAACCGCGGCAAGCGTAGCTTAACCTGATCCATCGACCTCTGCGACTGTTATAAATAGCCACTAAACTAAATTGGACGTTAAAACAAACCAACAAAAATGTGTCAATTCTGCAAGCACCTTTACTTCGACATAAAAAGGTTTTTATAACTCGAGTGAATGAAAAACTTAGGTAGGTACTAACACTATCGCCATGATCTGTGGGGTCAGCAGTAAGGATCATGGTGTGGAGGACAACTGGTAAGTAACAGTTGATGGGACAAGTTCTTGATGACTGGTACTTTTATAATAAGTTCCGGTTGGTAATAGGTATGTAAGTAACAAGAGAGCTTTAAGGCTTCTTCATACAAATAAACTAACAAACTACTATTTACTAAACTACCACTGACTAATAAATACTATAAAAAGGCAATAGTTCAATGGTTAAAACTGAAGACTTATGACTTTGAATTATTGGTGCAAGCGTCATCAATATGAGTTGAAAAGATAAGACGAACACACACATTCACACACACACTCATACACGCTATTTTAGAATGTAGCTCTAAGTTTAAGTTTATTTTTTCTTTTATTTAGTTATAGTTTAAGTCTTGTCTTGTTTTGTTTAAATTTGACTTGTAATTTTTTGTTTAAATCCTGTTTTTCTTTTTGTATGTACACAACACTTTTACCTTTCATAATTTTGTTATAGGAGAGCGAGGTCTCCTAGCACAGGTATATCTTGTACTTAAAAGGAGATCTCATTGTAAGATTAAATGTAAAAGTTGTACTAGTTTCTGAAATAAACAATTTTTTTTTCTCATACAGGCGCTACGCGACTCTTGTAGAACAATTTCTGCGAACACTTCATGGAAATTGTTATTTCTACAAGTGTCGCGTCGCGCTATCGCGTTTCGCCTGTCTGAAGAAGCCTTTACTGGTTAGTTTCTCATACTTACTATTAAATCAATTGTACCTGTATTAGGCAGAAGCAGGGGTGTATATTATTATTATTATTTATTTCCTAATGAAAAATCCTGTGCCACTTTTTCTGACCACGGGATTGAACCCAGTAGTCCACAACACCAAAGAGGCAGTCCAGTGGTTTCTACCACTATCTTATATGGTCGAATATCAAAGCAGATTTAAAAAAATTGTTAAAAAAAATGTTTAAGTTAGGTAAACGGTTTTATCTAAAAGCTAAAAAATAATTCGGTAAAATAAAATCATGGGGCGTAGCGTATCCTGAGTAAATATGTTTCACGCGCCCCGCGATTTTATTTTACCGAATAATTTTTTGGCTTTTAGTTAAAACCGTTTATCTTAAAATATTTTTTTACTTATTTTATTTTCAAACTTTTAGTTTTTATTTCGTTAATTAATTTTGACTTAATATTTATCATTCTATACAGTTTTTTTTTTGTATTAAATTGTATTGTTATCAAAATTAAAGGTGTGTACCAAATATCAGATCAAGCTGCCAACAGGAAGGGGGTAAAATTTCAAGTACTAAATTTGACCCAAAAAAAACAACAACAACAAACCGGGCAAGCTAAATAAAACCGTTTAAAAATAGGTAGCCTGTAGGTTCCCATTACTACTACTACTTTACTATTTGGCCTGTTTCATTATTCTAAATGGACCAATGTTATTATTACTTGTAGAGGTAGCACAAGCATTAAACAACAGACTGCAGGGCGTTTTTGATAATCTAGATAGACGCGGCAGGAATGCAGAAATGGCGCTCATTTGAAATTCTCCCGATGTACAAACATAAATTGCGATAAAACCACGTTTATGCTACACATACCACATTATTATCTGCGGACCGATCGCGCAAACTTTGGACCATTTATTCGTGGTGATGGTATGTCACTTATAAGTGGTGGATCGTGATTGTTGTTTTTAATTTTTTCACTACCTACCTACTTACCGGAGAGCAGTGGTGGCTCAGTAGTAACGGCACTGTTGTTGGTCGTGGGGTCGAACCCAGTCAAGGGCTTCACTTTGTTCCTATAAATAATTTCATAACCACTGCTCTCGAAACGGTGAGCGAAACCGGCGTTTTCTAGAACCAAAAAATTCTAATACATGTGACATCTACAAACCCGCACTGGGCCTGCCTGGTAGATAACAGCCCATTTCCTCTCGAAGAGAGGTGGGCTATATCCCAGCAGTGGGAACATTGTAGCTGATTATGCTGCCTCCTTGGGACTTTGGCAAGGACTCTTCTGAAAAGCTGTCTCTTGGCAGCTACACTGAATCAGTTTTTTTATTGATAAGTAATTGTTATGAGACCTTTACAATTCATAATGTACCTATCTTCTGTTAATCTTGGACTTTACTGACATCGATGAAGTGAAACTTCGTGAGGAAACCAGGACTTATAAACCCCTCCTAATGTGAAAGTTTGTGAAGATGTTTGGAAGTTTGTTACTCAATCACGCCAAAACGGCTGAACGGATTTGAATGAAATTTGGCACACAGATAGTTTATAACCTGGATTAACATATATGATACTTTTTATCCCGGGAGTACGTTCCCGTGGGATATACGACCACCATGCGGGCGAAGCCACTGGGAAAAGCTAGTACTTAATATAAGTTTGAAATTGTGCGTGGTGACCAATGCTCCTTTCTGCCTTCTCTGTATAAGAAGAGGCGTTTGCCCTACAGTGGGGCCATAATAGGCTGATATTATTATAATTGTTTGCTTTCTTGCACATTCAAAATACCTTCTTTTAAATGGCTGCCAAATACTTAGTGTTTTTAGACACTTTCGAACAGCGTTGCGCCTTATTTAAAACTAAACTAAGTATTTAGCTCCTTGTTTACCAAACCATTTAAAATATCCACTCTATTTGATACATTTTTTCTTAAATTCTTTAACCAACACTTAATTTATTTAAAAGTCCGGACTTAACCCTTTTCTTAACTCAGATGTCAATTATAAATTCGGCGTGAAGAAGTATTTTCGGTATTTCAATTCTTGGCGCGAAAATAAATCGAAAAAATCTTCTAACAAGCTAGAGAGGCCATTATAATTAACTGCTAAGGGTTATTGGGTAGGGTTGTCTCTTTCTTTTATTGGGTAAACGTGTATTTTTGTTGCGGTTACTCTTTGGAAGTGGCGACACAAATCACCTGAGACAATGAGAAGACAGTTGGCTGCTGGATCCAGGATTAAATAGTTTTGGATAGTCCATTTGTCATAAAAAAATAAATTGGTTTCATTGTCTAAGCGTAGTATGTACGTAGGTAAGTTTAATATGAAGCTGCCTATCAACTGAGAAGGTTGTAAACACAGAACAGAATAAGAGGTCCGAAAAAGAACCTCTTTTATCTGTTCTGAGTATTAAAGGTCGGGAATAATACCTACTTATAAAGACTTAATAAATAATAGGTAGGTAATTTGTTATGAAGCTGTATTGCCGTCAAAAATTGAGCATCTTCAATTTTTGTACGCGAATTAAGTCCTTCTAAGTCTAAAAAATCATTAAGATAAAAAGTGAAAGATTTCCAATTCAATTTCGTCTTCACTGTCTTACGCATCTGACCCATAGTTCTCCATAACTATGCAGTTATGCCATCTTCGTTCCATGAACTCCTTCAACATTGCCTCGAATTCACAATTATTTTGAAGGCAGGTTAAGGTGATTTAACAAGAAAAACACAGGATGTGGTGCCCCACAAGAAGTTAAACTCCATTTAAGGGAATAAATTGATGACAGAATGAATTCTTGGAGTTATTTATGGGTAATTATTCATGATTTTGGTTCGGACAAGATTCACATATGGTGAAAACATGGCTGACTTAAGTCAACTTGGGTATTTGTGTGTATAAATTGATTAACGTTTTGCTACTTAACAAGCAAAGGCGACCTATAGATAATTTCTTCAAAAGTAGGTGTGGCTGATATAATGAAACATGGAGGTTTAGATAGAGGTTGTCATACAAAAAAGGTGAGTACCTAGGTTTAAGTAAAACTATGTTCGCGCTGACGTAAAATGTATAGTAGAAGAGGTAGGGTATTTATATAGTAGAAGAGGTCTGATGCAAGGTATTTTATTATTGAGGAGTGGTTTTCCAATATAACTCCTGTCACAATTGAGGCCAATAATAAAAATAAAAACTAGAAAATTTGCAAACAACTAGCTTCTGCCAATGGTGGAAATTAGGGTCGCGCCCGTTTGGTAACTCTCCCATTTGGTAATTTTTAGATATCACGTGCCTGAACACACCTTAAAATACAGTCGGAGTAAAGGGTTCTGTTGTGCCGAATTTATTTAAGTAACCTATCTAACAAACAATTTTAAAGATTCACAGGTCAAAATTTGTTACGATAGAAGTGCAGGTACAAAATGGTTCGAAGTACGCCCTTATCCTTAATGATTGTTATTGAGCTGTAAACAGAATCCGGTTACAAGACAATACTTTGCGAAATTGTTAGACAACGACCGAGATAATTAATGTGCTTTCACATTAATTCTCTGTCTTACAGTTTGAAACAAAAGATTAAATATGTACCCTATTAGTTCAAAATGCGTAATTTACTACATTATACTAATTTCTTTACTTGCTTGGCTACCATCGCAGAAGCAGGAGGCAGTAGTGGCCCACCCGTATAAAAAGATTAAAAGTAAAAGGGACGTAGAATTGTTGTTTCAGGCGGGGCTTAGTTTAAGAAAAAACAAACTATTCGTTGGAGGTGTCGCAATAGAAAACTAAAGTGCAGTGGCAGTTTAAGTACAACAGTGAACAATACAATATTTTATTGAACGAAACACTCGTCATGTTGTATATCAGATTTTGAGTGTGTGCAATGATTATGATTCGGTTCCAAAGACAGTGGCAAGTGCAATTTGGAAGGTGTGAGAAAACAAACAAAATGAAGCTTAAATTGCCAGGTTTAAAAAAAATGCTTAATAAAAATCTAGAAATTTATATAAATGCTGTGTTTAGTTCTGATTTTATGTATTCGACTTTATGTTTTATTTACTTGATTTTATATATTTGTATACATAGTAACAATTAGACACATTTGGAATGAATAAACAAAGTTTACCTGTTGTGGATTATACTAACGTTGTTGATTTACTCTGCTTAGTTTAAATAATTAAATATATTTTTAGATACTTAATACGTAATAAATATACACTACAAAAATCTTAAACTAGGTATTTATTTCATTTCAAACAAATATTTACACTCCTTAAAAAATTGACTTAACATACTGACTGTACCTGATGCATGCGACACCGATAGAGCTAAGCATATGTATGTCCAAACGGGAGCGTTACGAAACAGGCGCGACCCGGAAATTATACCAAAAGAACGTGCTTCCGGGACAAAAGTTGCCTATGACCTTCCCAAGGATGCCAACTACCTCTTTGTCGAAATCCGCTCAATAGTTAAGGCATGGAAACTGAAAAGGTAACAAACAGAAAGAGTTACTTTGGAATTTATTATAATTCTAGCTTTTGCCAGCGGCTTCGCCCGCGTGGATGTCGAAAATAATCCCACAAGAACGTACTCCCGCGATAAAAAGTATCGTATGTGTTAATCCAGGTTATAATCTATCAGTGTGCTAAATTTCATTCAAATCCGTTCAGCCGTTGTTGCGTTATTGAGTAACAAATATCCAAACATCTTCACAAACTGTCACATAATATTAAATTAGTAGTAGTATTATTAGTAGGATAATAACATTAGTATGGATGGTGATTTACATACAAAGGGATGGGCGGGTAACAAGCTGTTTAAATGCCCAAAGGGTTTTTCAGGACCATCGGAACTTATTTCTTATCCACGCTTACGCTATTCCTAAGAATGTGTACCTTTTGCCTGCCATTTCCGCCGCTCGGTGGCTCAGCAATTAATCGCCACACTTCAGTAGGTCTCTGAGCTCTCTCTATTTATCTCCGTACACACACAGTCAATCAAGCCGCATTCTTTACGTAATTTTGCATTTAAACAAATGCAAAATTACGTAAAGAATGCGGCTTGATAGAATCTAGAATTGATCTTGGTTCTTGATTGCCTGGCCTTTTTCAACTAAGTTATAACGGGAACACACAAATACTCCGAAATATTTTATTCCAAAATTCGATGTTCCGATTTTAGTGATGTGTGTTTTAGTGAGATTTAGTGACAGAAACGAATCGCTGCAAAACCGACTTCACGCAGTCTTGTCTGCCCTACCCTAGAGTGTAATTTAAGCCCGCGTAGGCGCGGCCAGCAAGCCAAAGCTGCGGTGGTGAGCGTTAAAACCATCTGCGACGATAAGCTCGCGTGGGGGCCGCCCAAACCCCGAAGCGCCGAAGCCGTGACAGAAACAAGCTTGCTGCATGTTGCATGCCTGCTTGCTTGCTGCTTGCCTGCTTGCATCCTGCATGCCTGCTTGCACGCTGCGTGCCTGCTTGCATGCTGCATGCTTACTTGCATGCTGCAAATCCCCTGTATTATTGATGAATCACTTCGGTTAGGTTAGGTTAGAATTGTGACCAGGGAAACAAAATATTTTTATTTAAAAGTAAACAATCATAGTTTTAAATGAGAACCAATCTCCTGTTAAAAACTGAACCATATAGTTTTTCTTTAAAATTATTTCGGAATTCGTATTTATGATGTTTCGAATAATCATTAAGTCGAACTTTTTGTTATTCGATCTATTGAGACTCTGTATTTTGAGAATAGTAACTATAAACGTTAGGAATATTGAAATTTAGGAATATATATTCGGAATTTTGAACCATTCGGAATTATGAAAATCGGTATTTTGAAATTCGTATTTGTGACTGACGGAATAAAGTTTTTCGTATTTATGTAGTGTACCCAGTTATAACAAATAATATTAAGGATTTCAAATTTTTTGAATTCGTTTTTTGCAATTTGCATGGGAAAGTCAGGACAAATGCCGGAAAACTAGGGAAAAAGCACGAAGAATTAATCGAAGTAGACAACTGTTCAATGATTGCTGATCGATTATTAAATTATGGCTAATTATGTCAGTTATCGCAACGTCTAAATTGTGAAACTGGATTCGCAACTTTGTGGGCAAGGTTCTAGGTCAAGGTCTATTAAACGAACTTTTGTCTCTACAGACAAATGCCTTTTTATTTCTAGAGGAAATGCCTGGTACTATGCTAGCTTTTTAGGCTGTACTTATTTGTTTATTTATTTAACCATTTATGCACACATATAAAAATACAAGAAGAAAGGAACAGAAAAATACGAAGGTAATGCTTATTTCTACAGAAATCTCTTCCAGCAGTACTTGATACTTGATAAAGCAATTGTCTCTATAAACATCACACCTGAATTTCCCGAAGGGGTAGGCAGAGGCGGCATCTACATCGCCACATGCGAACTATGCATGGCGCTGATGACGTCACTCAAAAAACCTGCATCGCGCAAGCAGAGTTAACCGCGCAACTAGCATAATATTCAACGTCTCGAGATCAATCGTCGGTCCCAGACCACCAGGAGGGCTACTCTATAAGTCCGTCATCTAAGATACGGGCCCGTCCGAAAATAGTGTGATACTTAGGGATGAACCCTACTCCCGATTTATTATCTTTTTTCAAGCAAAAACACATCGAGAGTAAGGCAACAAGGTAAGACAACTGTCAAATCGTGTTGCAGTACATTTTAAGTTCGGGCCCCAAACTAATCTTATGTCCGTAGGTGATAAGGAGTAGGAAGCGGCCGTAATTTCGGCCGAAACTACGGTCTTCGTGCTTAGAGAGTAGGCCCCGAGACACAACACCCGTCTGGTCGGAGGATCGCCCCTTATCTATGAAGCTTGAGTGAACTATTCACTCTGTTCTTCCTCATACTTTTATAGGTGTATTGTACACCTATTTTATATTTCTATGGTACATCCACACTTTCCCTTTGCGAAATCATTTTAAGTCCTAAATGAAGCGTCGCCAACAACCATGTATAAATCCAGACTTCAGACTGCTGACATTTGACAGTGCAATTATTTTTTGTGTCGGCCCAACCCTGTAAAAAACGCTGGTATGGACCATCGTCCAACGATAAAAAATCATCACCAACACTATGGTAAAACTTCTTAATATTATTGGCATTTTTCCAACAAAACCTAGAAACAGAACCGCGTCAAAAACGAAGTGTAAATCAATTGCTTCGATTACAATGTACACCAATTTGCAAGTTAATTGATATAACTATGAGAATACAATTAAATAAATTATGGGCTGACCGATAACCGTCCATAGACTGATTGTCATTCATAATGGATGATGGGAATTGAATCATACTGCTCGTTATTACGGTTACAATTACTGGCGATTATAAGACTGATCGCCACGCCTTTCTAGACTTCTTTATGACTTGATCAGTAAGGAGAGAGTGGGGGAAAGAAATATGATACAGTGGCTTTACTTTCTGTAGGCTTAGCACGAGCACCGATTTGTCGACGGAAGATTAGACATGACATAAACTAAATGGTGTACAATAGGAGAAGATAGCTATGTTCTTCTATTAATTACCACAGTTATGCGTTCTAAACGAATCATGATTTTGTTGATAATCGTATATACTTTGTTGCCGTCGAGTAGAAAGTTTGTTGTCACTGTGTTTTTTACAGTTTGGGAAGAAATATTCTTCTGAAATAGTCTACATTTAAAAAGGACCTAGACAAAGCTTGTTAGAAACGAAACACAAAATGACAGATAGTAGAAGGATATCTACGGTGCGATGTCAAAAATGGAGAAACGAAATATCACTTTGTGTAGAAACTACGCCGTCTATTCTTCGTAGAAATAGAAAGCGTCATGGTAAGCCTGCAGAAGAGAATTTAGTGGGCGAAACTTCCCCGGATATCTGGGTTTGTGCCCGGTTGAAGGTGTAGCGGCACATCCTACATCGCCACATGCGAAGTACGCAACACATTGACGTCATGCAAAATCTTGCATCGCGCAAACTGAGTTTACCGCGCAACTAGAATAATTACCTATATACAACGTCCCGATATCAATCGTCGGGCAGTAGCCCACCAGACACGATACCCGCCTGGTCGGAGAACCGTAATGTTAAGTATGTCATCTTTTATATGCACGTGTTTCTGTGACAAATAAATCTATTTTTCTTTCTTTCTTTTCTTTCTTACCTTTTCTTCGGAGGATGAGTGAACTTTACACCCTGTTCGTCATACCTCTATAACGGCAAATAGGCGACCTATTACACGGGACTTTAACTGGCGAATCCCACATGGGATTGAGATCTTGAGATCATCTTTAACATGTTGTTTTTTTTTGTTGTTATCCTGAGTCCTGTGCTAGTTTGGGTGATTTAGTTTTATCTCATCAAGGAGATCTATAGGTCCTCATCGTATATTCAGAAGTTAAGATAGAATCAATCGGGGCGAAAAGAAATTGACAAATTAGTCCATGCTCTGTCGCTCTAAGGTCTACCATACAACAGATTTATCGTGCATGCTGCTCGATCCTATATTATGTATTTCAATAATATGTGAATTTAATTTATATGGTCAAATACGTAAAGTCTGACTGCAGCATCAGTTAGCAACACAACCCTTCAATCGACTTCAAGATATCCTTCCAAAAAACAACAGAACTCCAGAATCAAACGAAACAAAAACCTAACCTCATTTAACCGATAAGAAACATCGATTGTAGTATCGATACCTGTAAAAAAGGAGGGAATGTAATCGATTAAGCTAACAAAAGTAGCCCATCGTATATATCAGGTGGATACTCGTATTTTAGGGCTTTTTCTGTCGAGTACCAGAGCGCTCCAATTGTGCTGGCTCGAAAAAAATGACAGGTTTAAGGCTCGTGCAGACAGACGGAGGTAAGACGGAAGGATTAAATGTGTAAGTTGACTGTTGTGAAGGGGAAGCAGAGTTTTTGTAGTTATTAATTTACAAATGAAATAAGTAAAAATGAAGGGGTAGACCAGAATGTACCGTTATGAATATATTTTGGGACACTCACATGTTAGTTCAAGATTTTTTACCTAAAAAACAATTCAACGATCTAACATTTGTTGTACTAATACCTACAGCCGTTGTAGATGTAGTCAACATGTACAGACGCCAGTTTATCAAGCTATCCCAAACTGTCAAATTTTCCCACTTGAACATGAACCTTATTCTTTTGAATTAAAGTTGAAAAACCATCAAAGAAATTTGACAGATTGGGGAAGCTTAATGTGCTGGTCTATGTACTGGACACGGACAGGTTCGTGTCTAACCAATGTTTTAGAGTTCTGGTTGATTTAAAAATGTGTAAGTAGTTGTATGATCTCAATAAAATTAACTGTTATGCAAAACTTTTTCTCACAAAAATTACATATTACCTATGCAAAAGAAAGAAAAATACGTTTATTAGCATCGCATGAATAAAAACCTTAAAACTAAAAAAAAAACAGAAGACAATTAATAAAATACCAAAAAGGCCTCAGCTCAGCATAATGTCAGATTAAAACACAAGGTGGCAACTGACGCTGATTTTCAACAGTTAACCACAAAACCCACTTCATCTGCATCTGTTCCTCTCATGTGCACAATCTCTTATAAAATTCGGTCCTTTCCCGAATGGCGTTACGACAAAAACTGATGAATCTGACGACATTTCGCCGAGGGCGCCACTGGTAACGAATGTTCGCCGACGATCGTCGTGTGCCAGGGCGAAGGTTTTTGCCATTTTAAGGGAAATTTATTAAAGAGTTGATGTGTTATTTTGTATTAGTTGTTAACTGTGTTTCTGGGGTCGCTATTTTTGTGATTGGCGACGAGCAAATGTTATAAACTTCCCAGGGTAAAATTGTTGCATCGTTTAACGGAATGCTCATGATGCATATAATCTTAGAGACAGCTGTATATAAATTTCGAAGCGTAGTAGATTAGCAAGATTCTTGATGACACTTTGGGTGCTATGAAAGCGTCACCCTAGGAGGGAAAACTCTTTTGTATATCTAGCTTAGGTCCAATGAAATTATTTTTGTGATAAAATAAGGGACATAGTCGTTCTCGTCACGATTGGATAACTGATGAAATATCGATTGCTTTAAGATTCCATAGAGGGACTAATTGCGTGACACACTATCAATCAGAATCTGAATAGTTTTGAAGTATATTGCTAATCCATTGCTTCATATGTTCGAAAAATGTGTCTGCTCGACAACATAAATAGTGCAATGTAAATTGTTGAACTGTCAAAATGAAAGGCTTTTGCTACTGTCAGTGTGTTAAGTATCCCCGCTGCTCCCTATTGTCATGACAGGTATTGGTAGGTAGTTCCTTAGCCACTTTTTATGACATGCACTATAAAGAGGTAACCCATTGGTATTTTGCATGGTTTGGGAAATACCAAGACCAATATATTAATTCTATTCAAACTCATCTCATATTCAAAACTCACATTACACAGGTTTTCTGTTAAAAACACAAACTATGTCGTCACGTTCTCGTGTCGTGACGCGTTCCCCGCGAGAACTCACGACAACCCGTCTAGTTCACGTTAGATGTAATAATATACGTATTACGTGAGATTTTGTACTGATTGTGTATCTTGCACAATCGTGGCTAAATAGGGATGGGTGTTGTGACATTTGTGGGAATTAGGATTTTATGTTTTCAACATGGCGCCTGAGAACATGTCAAAATGAGCTGACGGAATGTCAGTCATGGGGAAGGTTAGTCAAAGCTAATTGTAGATGGCGTGATAATAGCTGGGTTCCTACGGCCTACAATTAATTTGACATTTTATGCCTTCGATTTTGTGTGCATACATGAGTGAGGTTTGATTTCACTATTTCAATATTTATTCGACATGGAAAGTGTCAGAATCAAAAGCCTCAAATATTGCATATTACTTCGCTTCGACATAATTTCGAACTCTGTGTACTTGAAATAATGATCTAGGAAAAGATAAACCTAACTTTAAGGTCTTTCAGAAAAACATTTTGGAACACAAGAGTCATTTTTGCACTCACTCACGCCTGGCATTATAAGCTTGTGTTGGGAACTAGCTACGACCGACAGCCCCATTTTAACAGTTGCCTTCCCCACAGTGGTGTCATATAACACATTTCACTCTTTAATCAAAATGATCCATTGCTTAAAACAAATGTAAATGATTGAAAAAGTATAATGTTATGGTGCTAAGGACGGTTAATTCTGACCTCAATCAGCGTCGCCACGAGACGCAATTAAAGTTTAGCTACCAGATCTTCCCTTAGTTCAGGGTTAGTGAAGTTATTAGACCGGAGCTGATGGATGACGACTGGGCACGCCACGATTGCGGCGGTAAGTCCCCTCTTTGAGGAGTGGCTTGAGAGGCGGCATGGCGTCCTCACCTTCCGCCTGACACTGGTCCTCACCGGACACGGCTGTTTCGGGAGGTTCCTGTTTTGCATAAGGCGGGAGGAAACGCCCGGGTGTTTCCACTGCGAAGATCGCCCTGAAGACACAGTGGAGCATATGGTGGAGGTCTGCCCGGCTTGGGCGGAGCACCGCCGTATCCTCGTGGAGGCGATCGGCGGTGGCGATCTCTCACGTCCGGCCCTGGTCTAGGCCATGGTACGGAGCGAGAGTGCATGGTTAGCCGTCACCTCCTTCAGCGTAGCAGTGATGCTTGCAAAGAGGGAGGCGGCGCACGTGAGGGAAAAGCAGTACATGCGCCCTCATGGCCGTAGCCTTCACAGGAGACGCCCTGGGTGTCGGGAATCCCAGACTGATTCCCGGCCACCGCAGGCGCGGGCTTGCAGACGGCGAGTAATGGGTAGCGCGCTGTCCGGTAAGGACCAAGCCCGGGTCGACGGCGCGTTGTGTTCCACGCGCGCCTCAAAGAGATGTCAGTACCAAGTGGTGGGGCCCGCAAGAGCCGATGCCTGCCAGGGGTGCGGGTTCTTCGAAAGAGGCAACTCAGGGAACACGGGTGGGTTTTAGTCAGTAAAAGTCTGGCACGCCCTCCAGCTCCACCCAGAGCGGGAGAAGTTATTTGATGATTTCCCACCCAAAAAAGAAAATGGATGACGACCGCAAACCTGTATTGAAAATACCCTCACACTTAAACAAAACGCATTGTTGATCATCAGGAGACATTTTTACTATGCTACATTATTATGTTCAATGTGTTTACTCTCTCAGCTGCAACTTATCGTCCCACAAATCAATCCAGACCAATTTGCCGAGACACCTCTTACAACCAGTCCAATTGCCTGTTTTACATCAACGAAACATCTTCAAAATTCGTGTTTTAAATAGCAAAAAACCTCTCATTGTGTGCCAAACGATCGATACAAAGCAATAATTTATGACATCCTATTTTTTTGGCCACAATTGTCTCGTGGCCGGTCCAGGAGACAACGTTGCATACATAACCAGGATACTGAGAAATTAATCGCCCTGCAATTTAGCTAGACGTCCTGTTTAGTTCGCGTGGGTACGACCGACATGCATTATGGATGCAGTTTTTGGGAATAATCGGAGTCATACTAAGGCAGTTAAATCTTAATACATTAAAAACCAGTAATTGTCTCCCAAAGCTAGTCCAATTTTAGAAGAAACTTTCGAAGTGTCACATTGACCTACGTATCACCTACCCCAATGACGGTGGAGAACCGAGATGCCTATGACTGTAATATGCTCACTGCACACGTGATTTACTGATTGTTTTGTGGTTTGGATTCTTCAGACGATGAACAACCACTGACTCTCTTCTCTCTGTTTTGGCAAAACATTCAATTCCATGGTTATACGGCGAAAATCATTATGATAAGGTAACCTAGACTTCTAAGTGGTTTTCATCATGTGATTCGCCCAATGAGATGAAAAGAAGCCACCAATGGTCTATTTATGATAATGTAACTTTCTGTTACAAACTTTATACACTTTCGCTATCGCAGTGCAAAATAACACCAACATCATCCCAGACGTGCGCCCGCGACGGGTGGCCCGATCTATTTCCGACAATTCCCGAGAACAGCCGAGCTCCTCCGAGCTACTGCAAGATTACCTGCCGTGATACACATAATTAATGGGGCTTCCGACCCCGATGTGTGTCTCTTAGCATGTTAATACGCGTTTACATTTATCTTAATCACTGATTTCAGTTGCGATGGTGATTGGTGACGGATGAGTGATCTGTCAGTCTGTTTTGGTAAGTACGCAGTAAAAGCAAAGTTTTACTATGATTGAATTTATTTGCCTTTCCCTAATAACAGCGACTAAGTAAGCTGAATTGATATCACTTTATCATCATGATTCAGCTGAAAGATGTCCACTGCTGGACGACTTTAGGCCTCCAAGCACCGCCACTCCGACCGGTTCTTTACTTCTCGCATCCAGCGGATTCCTGCGGCCTTCACATCGGTCCATCTTGTGGGAGGCCTTCCCACGCTACGTCTTCCAGTACGCGGTCACCACTCCAGAACCTTTCGGTCTCATCGGCCATCTGTTCTGCGAGCAATGTGCCCAGCCCACCTCCACGTAAGTTTGGCAATTCTTGGGCTTCACTCAGTTACGACAAAAGTGCAAATGCTGTAAATCGAGCTTACATTTGCGCTACCGCCTACGCAATTACTTACTGATGCCTGATGATGACGTTTTATTTTTGGTGCGTGATTCCAATGTGTTTGAGCCTGAGTTTGACTTTGAGAACGTTAACTCAAACTCAAAGCGTTTATTTCAAATAAACCAATTACAGGCACTTTTGAATTGTCAAGGGGTTAGTCAGAAAGATGAAGGTATATGGAGAATCGATATATCTATGGAGAAGAACGGGCAAGAAACTCCACGGACACTCTTTTAAAACAAAACATTGTTACTTACAAAAAATTGGTTACATCATTCATGCTGAAATATGAGAACAATGTAGAAAGGCGTGCACATTAAACCCATGAGACCAGATTTATGAGACAACCTTAATTAGACCAGCATCAGGTCTCTTTTAGGTTAGAGTAAAAATATTATTTTAGAGATTGCTTTGTGGCGAACCAAAGTAATATCTATGGTTCCCACTCTTAGTTTGGTGGCACCACTATTTGTGTTTCCAGACGAGATGTCTATGGTAGACAGATTTGAACTGGTGGGACTAGGATATTAGACCAGATGTACAGCTCAGCAACGTAATTAAGTTATACCGTGCAATTACTATAAGTTTCTCATTCCATAAGTGCCAACTGTGTGTTCTATGTATTTCCTCCGTTGTAGTACGAGGTGCATTCAATAAGTACCTAGCCTCATCGCCAGAGGGCGCTGTAGTTTCAAAAGAGTTTTACCACAGTGTAGCACATTCTTTTTTAATTCTTTTTTCAAATTTTCATTCCAATCCCTTCATTTGTTTTAATTTGACAACTTATGGAAGCGAACGTGTCGATCGGTTTTACAAAAATGGAAAAAGAGCAATATCGTTCGGTGATTCGATTCCTATTTTTGGAAGGGAAAACGCGCATCGAAATCAAAGAGCGCTTGGATGCTGTGTACGGTGACTCTTCTCCATCGATGGCCACCGTCAAGAATTGGTTCAACGAGTTTGCACGTGGCTGTCCGTCGGTTTTTGATGAACCACGTCCAGGTGCACCGAAAACAGCTGCTACGGAGGAAAACATTAAAAAAATCCATGATCTCGTATTGGCAGATCGCCGATTGAAGGTTCGGGAGCTAGCTGAGACTGTAGGCATTTCAGAAGGAACAGTGCATCATATTCTTCACGAGGAACTCGGCATGAGAAAGCTGTCGGCGCGATGGGTGCCGCGTTTACTCACACCAGAAAACAAGCGCAACCGTGAGACCACATCGGAGACGTGTTTGGCGCTGTTTAAGCGGAATCCAGCGGAGTTTTTGCGTCGTTTTGTGACCGTCGATGAAACCTGGATCCACTGGTACACACCAGAGACCAAGGAGCAATCAAAACAATAGATCCAGACCGGGGAACGTGCTCCAAAGAAGGCGAAAACTGTAAAATCGGCCGGAAAAGTTATGGCCACCGTTTTCTGGGATTCACAAGGTGTGATCTACATCGATTACCTCGAGAAGGGTAAAACAATTACAGGGCTTTACTATGCCGATTTATTGGGCCGATTCGACGCCGAATTAAAGAAAAAACGACCCCATCTGGCGAAGAAAAAAGTGCTGTTTCACCACGACAACGCACCGGTTCACACGTCTGCCGTTGCCATGGCCAAATTGGTCGAATTACGCTACGAATTGCTGCCCCATCCACCGTATTCTCCAGATTTGGCCCCTTGTGACTTCTTTCTGTTTCCTAATCTGAAAAAATCACTCGCCGGGAATAGATATGGATCGAATGAGGAGGTCATCGCCGCCACGGAGGCCTATTTTGCAGAGTTTGACAAAAACTATTTTTCGGACGGATTAAAAAAGTTGGAGCATCGCTGGGCTAAGTGTATCGAACTAAAAGAAGACTATGTTGAAAAATAAATTCCCACTTTTCCAAAATTTTCGTTTACTTTTTGTAGGCTAAGTATTTAATGAATGACCCTCGTATGTATACTGTGTGGTAAAAGAAATACACGCCTACTATACTAGCGAACACGGTTTCATTTAAATACAAACCGGGCGCATAACGCGCCTAAAGCTTAATGATTGAAAATGTATACTGACCGATATTAAGAAGTGCCTAACTTTAACCTAACCTCAAATAAGTTACCAACGAATAAGTTCGGAGTCATACGAAGCAATTTAAAAACCGAACTCCAAACTCAAACTAGCAAATCGCGCGTACAACTGATTACTTACAAAACTTCGTCAGTTCGTATAGTTCGTATTTGCAACCGAAACTCTCACGTTCGAAATTTCAATAAAATTGGAAGCCGTTGGACGCTGGACAGGGACGCGTGACAATTTTATCGTCTGCGTCGCCTTCCCAAGCCGTCAGTTTGCCGCCAAAAAACAAAGCAAAACAGTGACAATTGGTGCATATCCTCGACGAATTATCCCCGTTCGGCGCCTTTGTCCAATTGAAACCTTTATTTTACCATTTTTGCCGTTTTTCCATTCTCATTTGGTTATTTATCTTTTCTTTTTAGGAGTGGACAATGAGCTGGGCCGCTCATTATATCGTCGCAAGTTAGCACGGCAAGCTATACTAAATCTCCGTTGGAATTCTAGCGAATTACCTCAGTTACATGGCCCGTTTTTTTCCATGTGATTGATTTGAGTAAAAATTACTTTTGGTTTTTTCGAAGACACAGTTGCTGACGTCGGCTTTCGATTTGCTTTTTTTTCTGGTGCCGAATGACGGATTGAGTTTTTAAAGTAAGGACTGATTTTGCTTGGAATTGTAGACGTGATACGCTTTAGTGATTTGTATTGTGTTTACATTTTGAGGTTGATTGTGAACTTAGTGTGTTATATTATAAATTACAAGTAGCTATAGCTACTCGCAACCTCTGCCTTGACCTTAAAGTTAAAAGAACCTAAAGTTCGTTTTAAAAACCCAGATACTAATTTGACAGACGTCGATAATGTCAAACTAATGTCAAACACCTATAAATAGAAAGCAACACAAATTACTGTTTGTTTGAGTCCAGTACTAACCCCACAAGATCAACATTAAGCCCAACTGTATCATCGAAGATCGTTCTTCTTATTTTTTTTAAGTAATACACACATGCTTTTCCAATTCACTTTAGACATTGGCAGAATAGTTGACATCGGCTTTGCTTGCCATAATAAAAAATAGAATAGAACAGAAAACAAATTACCTACTTGAAATGTCAAATTATTATATTCTGGTAATATTATGATTTCTGGTAGATAACATCTCATTCTTACTCGCAATTTTTTCTCAGGTGCCATTATTAACCCAACACATAGCATCACGCTTATTTTCCCCAAGGGTTAGGCAGAGGTGTACCTTTACCTAGTAGACCCACCTTTGTCAGTTATGTGTAAGTTCCATGTAACAGGGGGCGACCGTATTATTGCCATCAAACCGACAACGAATCCAGCCTCCTCAATCCCTGTTGGCAAAACAGCCGATTTTTCTTTTCTATATTATCCACAACCTTATTATCAGAGGTCGGAGTAGGTAGATTGATTTTTTTACTTGCGTCAAGATATTACAATATGGACATGCCATTTTATCCATAATGTGCGGGAAGTACCGGAAAAAGTTCCGGAATTGGAATTATGGAATAAAATAAAATAAAAAACAAACAGATAGGCTAACAAAATCGTTTATTATATGAATGATTGATTGAATTCAGTGAACAATTATTTTAAATTCTTATTTTATTTTTTATTTTTTTACGTTTTTCACCTTAAACACAAATTCGTGCTAATTTCAAAATTCCGGAACAAATATCACAATAAATATGAAGTTCCGGTATTTTGGAGGCATATCCATATTATCCTCTACGTTTGATGTCAACGACCTTAAATCAATCTACCTACTCCGACCTCTGCTTATTATACTTAAAAGCCTTTAAATCGACATTCCCCAGTTCCACATATTTAAAAAAATTGCTACCGGGACAAAAAGCAGCCTATGTCAAGTATTTCTTATTAAGTACATAACCTATCTGCCAGTCAAAGTCCCGCCAAAATCACTCCAGCCGTTTCGGAGATTAAAAATATAATATTAAAAGTGTTATTAGTACCTATCGTTTATACTTTCATAAGCATTTCGTAAAAAGTTGTTATTATGACATTACAAGCAGACATTTTAATTTTATTTATTTGAATGTAGGTATGTATATATAGATGTACTTATCATAACTACATGTTGCTCTAACAAAACAGTTGCCTTAAATTGTTTGATCCAAAATAAGCATCTCATATGTCCATTATGTCCCGGATAGCCAGTTCAACCTGAGCTATAACGCAAAATTGGGCAATTTGCTGAAGATGCAGTGAGAAATCAGACCCTGAAATTATAGACAGGTAAAGATGGATAGACTTAACTTAGTCTTTTTGAGGGTTCCGTACCCAAAGGGTGACAACGGGACCCTATTACTTAGGCTTCGCTGTCCGCTGTCCGTCCGTCCACTTGTATGTCACAGGGCTATAATTATATTTTGAACCGTAACAGGTAGGCACGTAGGAAACTAACATCTATACATCGTAAGGACTATTATTGCTTGCAGCGCTCAGCCGCTATAGTAACGCTTGCTAACAGATGTGGTCATTGTGTGCACGGGATTTTATTTTCAAAGACGTCCACTGCTGGACATTGGCCTCCCCTAAGGGGGGGCGGGGTGTCATAAATGCTACGCTTAGCAGGAGGGTTGGCGATCGAAGTATGTTTTTTAAAATGCATAGAGAACTCTGCTGCTCTATGGTCTCTATAACAACAACTACCTAATAAAAATAATAACAAAAGGTAAAATCAAGTAAAAATGAGAAAACAAATATGTGGTTGGTACGGAACCCTTAATGTATGAGTCCGACTCGCACTTGGCCGCTTTTTTAATGCTGAAATCGGTTACATAAGTTATTTTATAACAGATATTACAATAGAAACTTATAGTATATTTTCTTAATTTTATGAGGCAATTTCATTATTTTTAACATGCAGACATACCAACCAGAAGCGTCAGAGAGCCTCATTCATCAGACGCTTTCAAAATCATCATAGGGATTTCTCACATTCTTATTTTTTAAACTTTACAGTTAATAAAAAAAAAAAAAATTGGTCTCGATAACAAATCCATCAGCAAAGAAATCAAACTTTGAATCAAGCCAACAATAAATCACTTTTACAATGCCCGTAAATAATTTTATTTTCCGAACAACCATCTCAGTGTCTATGCCACCACCCTCCTGGTTGACCACAATTCTCCGTGACGAATCTACGCCATCAAATAAAACCAACGCTTTATATTCGACACCAGCACCACAATAAATGTCCAAATATTTGTTACTGAGCATTTGGCGAATTCAAATACAACCGTGACTAAACGCCCTTAGATTCCCTCGAGATCGGTCAAGGTATCCACACAAAGGAAAACCGACCTTAAAAACTTTAGTTATGGTTTATTCTCTACTGGCAGCTGTTGTGAAGCTTTATTGTCATGCTGAAAGTGACCATTCGAAATCCAAACTTACCTTTTCTAATAACGAGACATAATTTTGAGTAACAACGTCTCCTGGACTATAACGTTTTTGGCCATGCAAAATTCAACTTTCTGTTACTAAGATAGAGTTTTAAACCGTTAAGCTGAATGTGTGGGTGAATGGTTAAGATAGAATTCGTAACGGCTAATATTGTACGCCGATATTGGCCAGGAGATAGCAAGGAGGATAAGATTTATTCGGCATGGGACCTTCATGGTGGTTTTCATATCAAAATTAAATATCTCGTTGGGGGAAAGAGGATTTTGCGGAAAATATCTTTTTATTATTGCCTTTTATTGCTATTGACACTATGTTTAATTAAACGAGAGAGGGGGAATCTAATTGAAGAATATTTGTAGAATTTTTTTTGCATTTTCGTGTTGGGTTACCCTTCAAATAGCTTTACACGATATATTTCTAAGCAAGATTTTCATGTTGGTTTTACACCGGCCTTTGTTGTGAGTAGTCCTTGCTTATGTTCTCAACACATGTTCTAGTTTTGCTGTTTTGTATGCAGATATAATTATTCTATAAAATAACTTTGAATATTGTTGGATGTAAGAGTAAGGGGTGACCAAAGAAACGATATATGGCACTGTGTGAATGTTGATATGGTACTAATAGGGAATTATGGAGGAAACAGACATGTTTCGCCGACCCCAAATAAATTGAGATAAGACCAGGAGCATGATAATGATGAAAGAGTTCATCAAGAGCAAGACAGTTTTCACCATCCTAAAAAACTTTAAAATTTTCCGAATCTCATACAGTCCAGCCAAACATTGGCCCAAACACCAGCCACACCTACCAACCTTCTCTCCAACATTGGCATCAATCCTGTCCGCGGTCACACCGCTGATGAACCGCAGGGTGTGGCCACACCGTCACGGCTGGCGCCGCGTGACAATGCCGCAATTTTCACGCGCCACCGCGCGCCGTGTAATGACGCACGGCGCACAGTGGAACACTTCACGTATTGTCGATAGCATTAAAAGATACCAATCATTCAATTGTGCAGGCGATCGATAGACGAATAAAGGTTGAATGGTGTATTCAGTGGCTGCTGATGAGGTTAGACATATGACTCGTTTACGATCTGACATGGAGTCTGCTATGAAAGAGGAAATGGTAGAACGATAGTGACTTTTAAGCAAGTCCTCAACATCTGTAATACCAACTTCCCTTATAAAGGATACAATTTTAACCAGTTCGCAAACTGTAACTCTGAATTTAGCATAATATGATACTAGAACCGTAGAAGTAGTTTTTGTCGGTTATAAAATAAATAATTAGCTGTTCCATACATTTTGACCGCGTAAGTATTGCAATATGAAACAGCTGGATTTTTTTTTGATAACCGACAAAAAAGTCTACGCTGGGCTGTCTACAACATTTATGCTGAATTCATGGTTATAGTTTGCGCACGGGTTAAATCAAATCCTGTGTGTATAGGGATTTGTGTTCACAAACAAATTCTAATACCAATGGTACCATTATAAAGTTCTATTCAAAGGTTGATTTAGTCATTTACATTTTTATTCGTCCTGGCGAGAAACGTCGAATAAATTGGTGTAAATCCACTCCTTGCAAAAATACCTAGGTAATAATTATTGTTAAGCTTAGTTCTTTGATAATATAATAAACAATCAAAGGCTTAGTTGAGATGTTAGAAGCATAGTATTTTTCCACATTCAAAGAAATGTACTACGATGTGACAATGACTGCTTATTTTACACAATTCAAAACTGTTTTTTTACTGACAAAACAGTCTAATTTATCAACCTATACTTATCAAAATTGACCTGCTAAGTACCCCATCACTTGCTTCACCGGAAAACAGAACAATAGCCACACTAGCAACAATCAGAACCTATAATTCCCTAAAATTAAGTAATAAACACCCATTTCCTAAAGAAGTGGTCTGATGACGTCACGGGAGAACGACGAAACACTTAGGCATTGGTAGCGGAACACAGGAAACGCGCGATATTTATTAGCGTTTGATTTATAAATGCGTCGTCGATAAAAGGCGCGGCCGCGATGTGATGCGCTCCGCCGGTTTTGTGGACACACGTGGGTTTGGGCTGGAGTTGGCATTTTTTGATGACATTTTGTTTTTCATTGTTTATTTTTAAATTGTTTTCAATAAATGGAGTGTGATGCTTATTTCATAAAAATATTGTGTCTAGAACTCGGAAATATACATTTGTACTTGAAAAGGCCATAGAGCAAAGCTTTAGTATTATGGTTGCTTCCGTCAAATAGTAAACCAGTAAACGATTTAAAAATAACTTTTACCTACCTTGTCTAAATCCTCATCATACGTAGTGGGCAGAGTTTGTAGACATCAGAGCGACTATTTTTACTTAAAGCTTGATAAATAAACATAGGCGACAATGAAGGCGGGTTACTGAGAGTGGAAGGCGGGGTACTTATTTTCAGGTCTACATAATTCCAATGATGGTTGCTTCTAACAGTTTCCTGAAGAGTTGGAGAGGGCTCTTTGTCAACTGAAATGAACAAGGTATAAACCGATACCTCTTCACAAAGTCTAAAAATATTGAAAAACCTATTTGATTCTCATTTTTAAAGTGAAAACATATTTAGCCGCGTTGAGCGATTATTGGTAGCAAAACTTATAGGTTCGCGTCACCGACATGTGTGACGTCTTGTTGATTTTTCCACGGTTTTAAGTTTTCACTTCTGCCAGCAGTCCCCATAACTGCCTATTTTTATTTTCTTTAGCCTTATATAAATATAGGTTTTGTCACCTGCTATGCAACTTCTTCCAGGCACTCCTGTCCCGCGCCACTAGTCCTCAAGGTACGCATCTAGGTCGTCTCGCCACTTCTTTCTTGATTCCCATAACTACCAAAAATATTTTCGACAGTACTTTCTATCTAGCCGTCCGTATGTCTCGTCCGTTTTCACGCGTCGCTGCGACTATTAATATTCAAATTGGCGCGATATGTCGCCGCTGTGTGAACCCGCTTTTAATTTATATTGTACTGCTGCGCTTCGATGACCGGCTTGCTCTATCAGATGAACTTTATAGCGTCATTCATCGACAAGCTATGTGTGTGGGCTATTTTTAAGTGTTGGTAGGCGTTCCAATTACCGTTAAGCTGTGCAAGGATCTTTTTTGTCACAGAAATTGAATAGACAAAACAAGATGGCGGCGTTTTTTGTTGGGGTTGGGAAATCATCAAGTATCTTCTCCCGCTTTGGTTGGAGCAGGAGGGCGTGTCAGACTTTTACTGACTAAAACCCATCCGTGTTCCTTCAGTTGCCTGTGTGCCAGGGGCCACGGTATCTCTTTCGAACAACCCGCACCCGTGGCAGGCATCGGCCCTTGCGGACGCGACCAGTTGGTGCTGACATCATATCTCTTTGAGGCGCGCGTGAAACACAACGCGCCGTGCCCAGGCTTAGTCCTTACCGGACAGCGAGCTACCTATTACTCGTCGTCCGCAAGCCCGCGCCTACGGCGGCCGGGAATCAGCCTGGGATTCCCGACGCCCAGGGCGTCTCCTGCGGCGACTAGGGCCGTGAGGGCGCATATACTGCCTCTCCTTCACGTGCGCCGCCTCCCTCTTCGCGAGCATTACTGCTTCGCAGAAGGAGGTGACGGCTACCCATGCACTCTCGCTCCGTACTATGGCCTGGACCAGGGCCGGACGCGAGAGATCGCCGCCGCCGATCGCCTCCATGAGGACACGGCAGTGCTCCGCCCAAGCCGGGCAGACCTCCACCGTATGCTCCACCTTGTCCTCAGGGCGATCTACGCAATGGAAACAACCGGGCGTTTCCTCACGAAACAGGAACCTCCCGAAATAACCGTGTCCGATGAGGACCTGCGTCAGGCGGAATCCACTCCTCAAAGAGGCGACTTACCGCCGCAATCGTGGCGTGCCCAAAGATGGCGGCGTTAGCGCCGATTAGCGTTGTATTTTGTTAGAACCTTATCTTAAAACGTTGCTTGGTGCGTCATTGCGGCTGCCCTTTGGGAATCTTCGAAGCTCACCAAAATATGTAGCCAATATGCAGTTGCATAATCGTCTCGCTTGGCAGGCGGGTTGGCGATGGCAATATAGTGGTAAAATGCATAGCGAACGCTGCTGCCCATTCTCTAGTAAGTCCCTTAGTCACCTTACACGGCAAGAAACGGGATGGTACTATTCTTTACGTCCGGCACCACACGGAACACGTCCAGCACCACACGGAATTCGAATATATTAAGCAATGGATTAGCAATTAGTTCTAGTGTGTTACAAAGTTAGGGTGCTGGTCTACTCTGCCACTTATTGAGATTAACCATGCACGGTTGACACCAAACACTTGTTAACCTGGAGGACGGTTGATTGTAGACAATTCCGTCAACCTGTTTGCCTCATTTCCTACAATTTGTCTGTCCCTGCCCACAATACCCACGGTTCCGTGTGTCGCGTCAGTTTTCACGCATCGCTGCTGCTATTTAATATTCAAATTGGCGCGATCTGTCGCTATCGGCCGCCCGCCGGTGTGAACCTGACATTACATATAATTTATTTGTGTTCAAATTAAAAATAAATGCTAGTTTTGGAATTGATTTCAATTAACTTATGTGAATACTTATTGGTTGGAATGATAACTACTAACTAATATTCCTTATGGTGTACTTACATTATTACATAGGTAATCAACTCTTTGTTAAAGTAGTATATCTATATATTCAAACACACCAAAATATTAAGTAGGTACATAGACCATTTATATAATGTGATGAATATGTCTATGTATACAGGATCAGTTTTTATCCAGTGCGCAAACTGTAACCATGAATTCAGCACCATTCTAGACGCTCCAGCGTAGAAATTTTTCGTCGGTTATAAAAAAAAACAGCTGTTTCATAGAAAAGTGCATACCTACGCGGTCAAAATGTATGGAACAGCTGATATTTTTTTTTTGGGGGTCTAGAATGATATGCTGAATTCATGGTTACAGTTTGCGCACTGGATAAAAACATAACTGTATATTATGTACGTATTTATTACATTGTTTATATCTTCATATAAAACTTATAAGTACCGATGGCATCATTATTTTCACGAGCGGTTCCTCCTATATGTTACGAAAAACAGGCAGCTGATCTGTCCGTTGGATTTTCATGACCTTAGCAGTAGGTGCATCGTAATTTATAAAATATAAAAGCATATTATTACAATGGAAAGTTATATCTTGTACCTAATTGTAAAAATTATTGAGAAAGTACATGTTATACACACAGAATTCGCGTTACACAAAAGTGAAACACGAATTTCGTTTCACATTTGTGCCGAATGCGTTAATAAAGTATGAAAAGTATCTAAAGTGTTAAAATCCTGCAAACAATAGTAATTAAACTTGGGGTAAGTACATAAGAAATGGATCGTTTGTATGTGTGCATTACTTACCTACTTACAGAATTAACAATTTTACTTCGTCCTTTTTTAAAACTAGAGAAAATCCTCTCTTCTTTGAGACAGTATTGTTGTTAAATTCAATCTTGGCCCATACATTTGAATTAGCTTATACCTAAGTACTTAACTTCATTTCTTATTAGCTATGCTCGTCATCGTCATAGCAACTTCTTTAAATAAAAAAATAAAAACAAATAATTAATCTATACCGCAGTACATAACAACTTACATAAAAAACATTACCATTCTTTAAACGCTGTCGGTAAAAAAATAGTGTAGCGCCTACACCCAAAAACTTATCGATTCGAATCGATGCCCCCAAATCGTTTTACCATCGCGTTTCGTTCGGCGTCCTACACAATACAATATGTAGGTACAATAATAAAAGCGTATGTTTTTGTGCATTCTCATTTAACACTAACCGACACACAGAGTTCGCTTTATAACCTATAATTGTACGCTATTTATTGCTATGAATGGCACAGGAGAAGCGGTGGAGTCGCTATGACGTTATTTTTTTACAGAATTCATATTGACTTTGAAGGATAGACTCATCATAACTAGGCCTAGCTTTTTCTTATGTTGAGGTAGACTTCCAGTCTAACCAGATGCAACTAAATACCAGTATTTTAAATGGAGCCACTGCCTATCTGACCTCCACAACCCAATTGCTGGGTACCACGATACCCCTAGATAAAACTGGTAGTCAGATTCTCGGGCTTCTGACGACCCGTAACGACTGTCAAAGATCCACGAATGACAGCCGGGACCAACGGCTTAACTTGTTTTCCGAGGCACGGAGGGGTCTTAGTATGTAAAAACGGTCACCCATCCACGGACCAACCGAAGCTCGCTCATAGTTGGGAAAAGCCTAGGCAGATGAGGAGACACAACCTTCCTTGTTGCGTCACTGAATGTTTTCCCTTTGAAGTTTCACAATTATATTATATACCTCGTGAGTATCATCATTAGCATCGATACACAGTTAATCGTAATCGTACGCAAAAACTCGGATCGTGTAGAATTTAAACTTGCGTCGAGTTTTCTTTGACGAACGTGTCTGCTTATTAGAACAGGTGCACTGGATGTACCTTTGGAATACCTATTTATGTAGAAGTAAGTACAGATAATATGTTTAGCTTATGTCACATACTCAAACAGTGGATACACAGAGTAATTGGGACTCGCACCTCGTTACCATGTATTCAGTACATTAATTATTTTGAATTGTCGTAACTTAGCAGTTGCTTTGCATAAATTAAATGTCAATCACAAATTGAGGTACTACGTTGAAGTCAATGAACTAATAAATTCTCATTTTACTGAGGAAGGCTCGTTTATGAAGCAACAGGCTTAGCACGAGAACCGTAGAGAAGCGTTTTGTTGACGGAAGAGTAGAAAAAAATGACAGTTGACAGTTTTGTACCGAGAAATGTAGACACGCGATTTCTAATCTACGGTAGAGTAGAAATGGAAAGCGTCATGCTAACCCTGCTGTAGAGGTCTATGCAATGATACTGACTTGATTGATCAATGGCGAAGCTCATTGGAACACGTTGTTTACTCCTGCCTTCCTGAGTACATTCTATGGTGTTCGTTTACAGTGTGTCCATTCAGTTTTCTAGTGACGTCATTACCTGAACGTAAGCTATAGCTAAATCTATCAATATTAATAGGATCACCTTCGTAAGGGAGGTGTCAGCCAAACATTGTAAGTAATTGAAAATACTTTTTTATAATTACTTATGTCGTCTAATTGTTTGATAATTACGCGTAGCGTCTTGGAGGGCGTCACGTCATAGTGACTGTTATGTTGCTTTTAACGTATGTATTGTAGTTTCGAACCAGGCGTTTTATTTTGTGTAAATTATTTCATCACTACCGCTCTCATTTTGAAGGAAAACCTTGTGAGGAAACCGCCATGTCCTAGAACCAAAAATTTGAAGACATAGGATATGGCGCTGTGAATTGCAGGCCACTTCCTCTCACCTATAGGAGGCCTGTGTCCCAGCAGAGGGAACGCTGATTATGTCAGGTATTTACAAGGAGCGACGAAAATCCAATATTATAAAAAAATAATCTACAAATCACAGCCTCTCCACGACAGCAGCTCTCATTCGTAATAATAAACGTTGAAATCTAGACTATTTGATGCAAAATCATGTGAAAATGTCAGCCAAACGATTGATTGCGGAGTAATTTGCCATGTTGGCGCAATGAATAATTGAATTTACACAGAAATTGTATTTAACACATCATTATGAGTTTCGCAAAAAAGATGGGCAGGGTTCTCCGGACTCGTGTTTGTTGTGGGTATCGCGGTAAACTTCACTTTTGCACTTATATGGTTACGTGCCACTTTCTACGTGGATTCTTGGAATATGATAAGTGATAGCTATGTAAGGCGTTTTAGGACTTGCTAGACATTGGAAAAGTGCGGTGGGAGATGTTTTTGATACGAGCAATAAGTAGGTAGCCGCATGATTGGTTTTTTATAGGAATTTCAATGGCTTTTCCAGCAGGGTGTGGGAAAATGCCATATTAGAAGGAATAAGTACGTATTCTGTACCCTAATTCCGTAACATACTTTCAATCATAATCAGAATAATTTTGAAGGATAATAAAGCTAATCCATTGCTTTATATGTTCTAAAAAAAAATCTGCTCAACAACGTTACTATCGCAATGTAGTGCTTTCTTCCACCCTTGATGCCAAAACATACTCATAATTATTCTAGATTTTTCTCCAAAAAAAGAAAAATTACGTAAGGACTAGGTATCTACCATTACTACAGTATAGGTATTAACCGCTCGATTTTACTTTGTTAAAACCAACACCTTCCATTGCTTAGGTAAATTTTGTAAAAAGATGTGGCGATTGTGTATACAACGTGTAACGGAAAGGGTATATACATACCAAGGGCACGGCTTCTTTGGATGATATCAAACGATATTGGAAGGGTTTTTTTATCCTATCCCTACATGTTCGGAAGTTATGAGAATTTTTAGTACATTGATACCAGAACAAATTGAAACAAACACATCACTCGGAAGAGATTTATCGTGATATTGGCAAGTAACGTGGAAAGTTTTTGACCTACGTAGTACGGTTACACGTTTTTTTATGATTGAATTTAAGAAACATATGAAACCGAAAATTTGGTATCAATTCTTAGAGTATTTTATTATGAGCTGAAACTATGTACATTGATTCTATACCAGCTGTTATCTTTAGTGCTTAAGGTAGCAATAGGGTTTCGGTTACACCCTGTATATAAATGTGCTCCAAAAGTTGCAAAAAACGAAGACCTTATATTAACTTTTCATAATTGCAACTAGTACTAGACCGGCAGTCTATTCTGTTCAAATATCACCGTGAAGACTTAGTTGGTAAAGTGATCTTGACGTGAGATGTCAGTAGCGTCATTCCCTAGCATCTCGTGGAATGACAGGTCACTTTAAACTCACTTCACCTACGTTTTCACGGTGAGATTTGAACAGATTAGCTTGGCTGGCAACCCTACTGCTCTCACACACGTATTGAATATAAAACACAGATTTTTATTAATTCTCTGAGAACGCGCGAGAGGGCGCTGTTAATCTTGCTAATGATATTGAGCTCTGTCACGCCATCGCCTTACTTGTATGGCTCTTATCTACTTTAATTAAATAAACGCCTGTAGATGCTTGTGTTTTAGACCGAGTACTTACAGTGGCATTGAGTTAAGGAATGTAACACACGATACATTGAGCGTTCTTACACCTAACGCTACGTTTAGGGTCTGCAAAGATGCAGAGCCCAAACTTAGCGTAAACTTACGCTTCGATCTGTCAAAATCAGTGCATTCTGGCGTGATTTTGACAGATAGCAACGTTAGCAGCCCTCTGCCAGCGTCTGTCTTCCCTTCCACATTAAAACCCTGCCTTCAAAGCAAAAGGGAACAGGCACGTCCGTTCCATCATAGACCTCATGAGGCGTGATCGAGGTCCAGAGTGCAATAAAAAATAAAAACCTAAGTTATTTGGTCTCTGTAGATATCTTGCCCTGAATGCCCCAGCTCCAATTAAAAACGACTTATGTTTCAACAATCTGTCAAAAATAGATGTGTGTGCTAATAACAGTGCGAGATAAAATCCCGGCGCGATATCTTTACGTCCGTGTGAACGTTGTCTAATGGCTAGTTCTTGCTTTTTCACCATCTGGAGTCAGATATTTTTGGTTCCTTCTGCATAGTCGCACGTCACAGTAGCGTACAGCTGCGTACAGTTACAGCAGCTGTAACTGGCCATTGGTCATTTAACAAACATCTCCTTGTCATAGAAGTAACAGACAGTCCGCTGTGCAGGGCCTGCATGGAGAACGACGAGACAGCAGCGCACGTGCTGTTAAACTGCCTGGCGGTCGTTAATTACAGGGCAAAATACTTCGGTAACCCAGGTACCCTACGTGAGATTGTCAGCAACACCAAGGAGTTGCTGGCCTTTCTCAAGAAACTGGGGTGGATCGAATAACTGATTCTCCGCAAAATACACGCTTTGACGTGGAGTTGCGGACAGCCCGTTTTACCTATTACTTATGGTCACACGTCACACGTAAACATTCAGTCTTCGTCATTATCATAACTACGATCGCGAAAAAGCCAGGACTGTATTCTTCATGTTATTTCACCTCCCCATTAAAAATATCCAAACACAAAAGGACCCCACTGGCCACAACTTCCGTCGATAAGCGATGAAGTAATTAGGTACAAGTAAAACACCATGGACTCCGGGGTCAGGCACCATGGAGACACACCTCTATGCGAAGCCGTCACACGGCGTGGCTGTAAGGATTGTCACGTTAAAGGAATAGTATTTTGATTAACTCCTAACTAAAAGAATAACTTAACATTTTTTAACCGACTTCCAAAAGGAGGAGGTTCTCAATTCGTCGGAACCTTTTTTTTTTTTTTTTTTTTTTTTTTTTATGTATGTTCCCCGATTACTCGAAGATGGCTGGACCGATTTGGATAATTTATTTTTTGTTTGAGAGGGTATACTTCCCAGGTGGTCCCATGATCATCAAGTCAGGATCTGATGATGGGATCCTGGAGAAATAGAGAGAACTCTTCAAATTTTATGGGCACACTTGAAGCAATTTGTGTAGTTTTTGGAAGAGTACTTTCTCGGAGTGATTCCATTTCAATTTGGTGAAGACCTGATGAAGAATTTCGGAGATAGGCAACGGAACTCCTCAATAAATGATAGCAAATGGACAGGGATTGCTGAAATCTCATGTGTGTCAATTGTTTACGTCAGTTAATAACATAACATCACGCCGGTACGCTGTGAAGGGGTAAGCACATGTGAACCACTAAAAAGTGAAAAATAAAAAACTTTTTTCAAAAAAGTAAACAACCGACTTCCAAAAAAACACTAAAAAGTGAAAAATAACTTTAATTTCGGAAGGCGGTGACAAAAAATTAAAATACATATCCAAAGTCACCGACTTCCGAAATTAAAGTTATTTTTCACTTTTTAATGTTTTTTTGGAAGTCGGTTGTTTACTTTTTTGAAAAAAGTTTTTTTGTAAAATATGTAACACAAAGCTTTGTTTCCCCGAATGGTTGGGTAGAGGTCTACCTATGGTACACCCACATTTCGCCAGGTATGTTTAAGTCCCATGTAATAGTGGAGAGACTTTTACCTTCAACCGAGCATAAATCTAGACTCCGGGCTGCGACTGCGAAATTACCTCACCCTCAGCAGTAGCGCTTGCGACCTACCGACCAACTGCCAATACGGACAATCCCTAGCATCAGATGCCATGACAGCACACTTCATCTTTAAGCTCAATTCACCTTTATTTTCACGGTGAGATTTAAAAGCATGTACCGGCTTTCTGGCAAAGACCTGGCTGCCACTTCTAACTCTAATTGTAGGTTAAGAAATTCGCCATTCTTCTATGAGCTTATCAACATTTTAACTTCAAGTTCAACTAATCATTCTGCCAAGCGTGATGAATGAGAGATGATTCCCAGCATCAATATAGCATTTCTTTTGGATTACGCTTTATGTTTGCACATAATATAACTCTGATTATGTCTTTGATATTCTTCTGTGACAGTAGGTTGGGTCGAAGAAAAAAGCCTTTCAATCGAGGGTGCATCCACAACCGTAATTTGTTTTGTCTGAACCAGAGAGATTGGACTGAAGATCCCTTCACCAACTTGAGAGCCCGAGGAAGCCCACAATACAGTCGATAATAGATCACAGTTTTTATTCCAGTAACCTGTCATTAGCAACAAGAAGCGATTGCAACAAAAACTATGCGCACACGCAGCAAAAGTGACAACCTTAACTAATGTCTCGTGCACCGTCCAATTTGCCGTCTCCTACTAAATTGTAACCTGTCACCATTGACGAGGTAGCCACATCGTGCCAGTGTAATTGCTCCAGTATATTGTCACTGTTATTATTCAAGACCTGGGTGTGCGCAGGGGTTGAGGAGTACCTACGTTGTTTTACGTTTTGAGTTGGTTAATTGCTTAAATATGTCCGTCTTGGGATGTAAGTTATTAATTTGGATGGCAGGAAAACATATGTAGTTCTTTTGTTTTCTGTCTGGCTTAGTACAGACAACGTCACATCAGTGGTAACAATTTGACATTTACAGCGCGTTCATGTCGTATCAGTAGGTAAGGGTGATGTTCGTAGTGCAAGTGTTTTAATTTATGTATAGTTGGGTATGCCTACTATACTGTAAATTCAATCAGAACAGGTACATCTTTTCTGCGTAGCACACTGTCAATCAGTATCTGAGTAATTTTGAGGGATGTTGCTAATCCATTGCTTCATAAGTTCGAAAAATTTGTCTGCTCAACAACGTAAATAACGCAATGAATGTTGTTGAGCTGTCAAAATGAATGCCATTCCTACTGTTAGTGTGTTACACAACTATCCCTCTGTTTAGTTCAAATTTTTACTTCGAGCACTCAAAGGGAATTAGTAAAGAATTCATCTTTAACTAAAAGGTTTCAACTTTAAATCTTCCCATGTTATCTAACTATTTTTGTTTGAATCTATACTTATAAAATTATAAAGCTGAAGAGTTTGTTTGGTAGAACGTGCTAATCTCAGGAACTACTGATTCGAATTGAAATATTCTTTTAGTGTTGAATAGCCCATTTATCGAGGAAGGCTATAGGCTATGTAACATCACGCTAAGACCCTTAGGAACCGTGCAAAGAGAAAAAAGTCACGAATACGAAGTACTCGCACGGGCAGGCGATTCGAAGCAACGGGGTGGGTCGGAGAGCAAGAAATTTGACGCGAACGAAGTCGCGGGCAGAAGCTAGTAACATTATAAAATTATAATCAACTACGAATACGGACGTTAAAAATTAACCTCAATTGAGTAATGAAAAACATCTTTACGGTGTTTCAAAGAATCAAATCATCATTATCTGCCTAGCCTTTCCCCAACAATGTTGGGATCGGCTACCAGTCTAACCAGATGTAGCTAAGTAAGTACCTGTATTTTACATGGAGCGACTGCCTATCTGATCTCCACAACCCAGTTACTGGGTAAAACGATACCCTTTGGTAAAACTGATTGTCAGAGTTTAGGGCTTCTGACGACCCGTAACGACTGTCAAACATCCACGAATGACAGACGGGACCAACAGCTTAACAAGCTTTCTGAGGCATGGAGGGGTTTTGTTATGTAAAGATGGTCACCCATCCACTGACCAAGCGCGTAGCTTCGACCCCTGCAGCTGTTGTATTGTTTTGTCACAATAATCAAATCAAAGTACTCAATTTGTAAGTGACGCTACAAATTATAATCCACAAGTACGTTTCCTGATTAATTTGCTTACATTATCATCCGAAAGCTTTGGAACAGACTATACACCGTGACATTTTAGTCGTCTTACAACGGCAGCCCACTTCATGTATCCAATGACTACTAATCATTTATAAAAAAATAAAAATAAATTGAACCTATGCATAATTAAAAATTTGAAAATATCATTCACTAAGACGCATGACGTAGTTTGAAACACCCTGTTATGGAGATGGAATTAATGATGGAATGTAATGGTAGGTAGGTAGATATCATGTACCGTTTGATACGTAAACATTATTAACAGGGAGGGGGTTCCATAATTCTAAAGCATTATTTATTTTTCTTTGTATCTATTATCTTAATTAATGGTAACAATGTTTTAATCGCGCTTAGAGGTATTTTATGACGGACACATTGAGTGGACCTCCTTTGTAAGACGACTAAAATGTCAGTGTATATGAGTATGTACTAGGTTTGGTGCGCTTTTTCTTGGAGATAACAGGCATGATACACAACATATTATTCCTATTTCCTAATTTGAATGACATTAGTTTGGGTTCCAATATAAAAATAGGGATGTTCCGTGTTCGTTATTGTAATTTTATTCATGCCTTCCTCGAATAATATTATACAATCAGCTTCCATATGCCATAGACCATTAAATTCTCTGTAATGTCACAAAACAAATAGTTTATATTGTGTTTTGGTAACATACAGACAAGCGTGCTATCTAGATGATTACGTTACGCCTTTCAATTAGTCTGTAGCAGATTTTTATCATACCATAATTATCGTTATGTTCATACTGTATGTCAAATTATGGTGTCAATAGTCATTTACACAGTGGCCATAGTTGGCAGATGCTCAACAATGTGTATCAGGAAAATTGTGTACAGCTACTTATTAGCTTGCTTATTGTAGTGATGATAATGAATAAGTCGCTACAGACTAACAAAATGTTGAAGGATAGTAAATGTGATACTTAGTTTCTTCACACAAAGTTGGTATTGCTGTTGTCATCTTTACTTCTGATATAAGGAACCCTACATTGACCTGTCACGGAGCCCTGCACCTAGAACCGAAGATTTACATTCTTAATTCGAAAATTCAAAGCGTCCAAAACTTCAACCGTTACGGGTGACCGCGTAGCGCAGGGTGACGCAAAAATATAGCCACCTCGTCACCCCAACTCGATACACTCTCGTGGGAATCGATTACGAATCGATACGAGCTGTAAATCGTATAATGATTATCGATATGCCGATAAGGTTGTTTAAATCGTGTTGTGTCACTCTGAAATGGGAATTAAAGACAATATATTGGGTTTATGTTATCTTGTTGAGGAATCTGTAATGGCTTTGGTTTACAAAAGCTGATTTTGCGAATTACTTAGTCTGCATGCGAGCGAACGAAGTGACTAATGCTCGATTTAGTATTACAGATCCATATGATTCAAAGTTATCGATTTTAAACCACTCGATTTTAAACCACTATCGACTATTAGTAGGTACCTACTTCAGAAACTTCAAAACCCTTTTATTAATTATATCAATGTTGAATTAATTCCGCGTCATTCTGAAGTATCTATCAAACAAGACAAGGAAAGCTTTTATTCAGTTGGTAACTGAGTTTTCTATAACACCCCATTTTACAAGAAAAAACCTCTCGTCTTCTTTTTTTTTTTTAAAGACTTCGAAGCTTTTTAGTGGCAAAATGTTACTATAATTTGAATGAGTTTCTTAACGAAAAAGATTTTGTGATTTAGTATGTATATTTTTCATGCCTACATGGTAAAATATGGCTGATCTTGTTATCATTTTTTGTTATCTGTTGTACCCATATTTATCTCTTTATCTTTATCTTTACCTGGCGGAGTTAGTCCAAGAGAATTTCAACACATCCAGGAAATGATTGAAAATACTGATATCCTTCTCAATAGGAGCTAAGTATACAGGATAAGTTTTTATCCAGTACGCAAACTGTAACCATGAATTCAGCAGATCATTCTAGACCCTCTAGCGCAGAAGTTTTTCGTCGGTAATACAAAAACAAAATCAGCTGTTCCATAAATTTTGACCGCGTAGGTATTGCACTTTTCTATGGAACAGCTGATTTTTTTTTGTTGTAAAACTACGTAAAATTTCTGCGCTAGGGGGGGTTTAGAATGATATGCTGAATTCATGGTTTCAGTTTGCGCACTGGATAAAAACATCCTGAATAAAAGGCAGTTTAGTCCATCAGGCATCATCTGCCTAGCCTTTTCCCAAACATGTTGGGGTTGGCTTCCAGTCTAACCTAAAGCTGAATACCAGAATTTACTACGTAATTATGTTTATCAGTGATCTATAGAAAATTCTTGTACACAATACGAGAATAGACTTCCAACAGAGCTCGTCTAATGGTTCACACAACGATTGACGCAATTTCAAGGAAAAAAAAACAGCTGTTATGCAAACCTTTGCCTGCCAACTGAGCTTGAGGAAGTATGACCTACCTACTGGTGTTTATATAGACTGTTTTGTTACCCAATCATCATGTCCCCTCGATACCCTTCGATGCGAGTTTCTTGGGGGATTACATAAAAATTATGAAGTTAGTTTTCAAAGGTCAGAGTTTTCAGCGAGGGGGACTTTGTACCGGAAAAGTGACAGCATTTCCATGCGGCCATGTTTTTGTAAAGTTGGAAAAAGTTTTTTTTTTCTCAGAAATAGTTAAGAAACTTACAAATCAAATACGATTAATATTGCTTACAGGCTTGCTTACACCTTTAAAAAAAGAAATGCTATCCCATACTAGGAATTGCATTTTTTTTTAACTCACCCTGAGTTGAAAAAAAATTCAGTACCATGTACTTTATCCATGGTACCAGACTGCACGCCGATATCCCTATCACCCCGTACTCATAACGCCTTCCTAAGCAGGTGGCCAAATAAAAACTGAAACAATTTACGCATCCATAATCCCAAATTAAGCTACCTTGACAGATGACCGAACACCCCACATGGCGACATCTCCCGAACCGCCGAAATCTCCCGTGAAGCTCGTCATGGAGCGTCGTGGTGTTATCAAAGGTCATCAGAGTAGAGGGTAGCATTTAAAACAATGATAACATCGACCCGGAGCGACAGACGCTGAGCTACCGAATCAATATTGGGGATCAAACGGTTGCGGAGTGTATGTGTGTGGAGATGTTGATACCGCTTGCGTTTAAGAAAAGTTTTTTTAAATTCATATTAGAGCTGGGGCCTGTGCTCAAAAGCAGTGATGGCCAAGTGGTAAGGCCATTGATTTACGAGTTTATAGGTCGTAGGTTCAAACCCAGGCACCCGCTTTACTTTGAGTAAATTATTTCTTCACTAGTGCTCCCAAAACGGTGAAGGAAAACATTCAGAGGAAACCGGCATGTCTCAGAACGAAAAGTTTGCAGACATCTACCAACTTGTGACATCTACCAACCCGCACTGGGCCCACGTGGTGGATTACGGCCCACTCCTTCTCACAGATAAGAGGCCTGTGTCCCAGCAGTGGGAACATTATAAGCTAATTATGTATGTATTAGCTTTTGCCAGCGGCTTCGCCCCCGCGTAGGTCGGAAATTATCCCACGGGAACGTTCAAACGTTCCCGTGGCATAAAAAGGGGATAAAAGTATCCTATGTGTTAATTCAGGTTATCCAGGTTATAATCTATTTGTGTGCTAAATTTCATCCAAATCCGTTCAGCCGGTATTGCGTGATTGAGTAACAAATATTCAAACATTCAAACTTTCACATTTAAAATATTATATAGTAGGATCTAAGAACTTCGTTAACGACTCGTCTTGTCTTGTCTTCCTAACATCGTCGCTTATAGTAAAACATTAAACTTTTTTTTAGAAAATGATTTTCTCTTCAAAGAAGACTTAGAAGTATAAGAATTATGTGGCAATACATTCCTGGAATGCTTGTAGCACTTAAAACTGCAGTCAAGTGCGCCCAAAATAAGATATTGATAAAAATGTGACTGTCTCTAATAATTTGGCGACCCACTGTTGAAGAAGAAGAATAATGTGGCAAGAGCTCGGAAGGAAGACCGACTCTGTGAGCTTAAATTAGGAAAAGGGCAGGAGGATGATGGACGCAAAGAGATGACGGGATTATTCTATCAGCAAATCTGTAAGGAGAATGAATACGGCTGAGAACTGACGTCATTTCGTTCCTTTGCAGAGGCTTAAGTATATGCAGAAATAGATTGTTGGCTGAGGATTACCATGAAGATTTTAGCCGAGGGTGATTGACAAAGGCAAGCCCTTAGATTTTTCAGCACGCTGCGTAATCAACCTATATACCTAATGTTCCCACTGTTAAGACACAGGCCTCAACTCTGGTGGTAGTGAGCCGAAATCCTACACGCGGGTCCAGAGCGGGTTGGTAGATGTCACCCGTCTTATATACCTAGAAAAAGTCTTATCCTGAGAATAAATTTTGAATTTGTGTCAGTTCTTCCATAGTAGAATTGTCAGACGTAAATTTTATTCCACGGATAAAAGAGACTTTGGTAAAATCAGCCCTAAGTCAGTTTTTTGCATTACCAACTTTTCATCTATTTGGGTTAAGTTCTTAATACAAAAATGACAATTTAGCACTGAACTAAGTTTCCAGTTTTGTAAAAGGAGCTGTATTTCGATTTCAGTTAAGTTCTTATTTCAAAAACAGACTTGATGGTTTAAACCGTACCTAAAAACAAACCTTGTTTTTTAAGAAGGGGGGCACATGTCTTCGAATTGTTGGTTCTCGGACATTTTCGGATTTCTCTCGATGTTCCGACCCGCGATCAGGCAATTTTTTGTTTTATCAATTTTAGATCTTTAAACAAAATCCTGTCAACGCGGTATCATCATCTCCCTATCCTACTGTCCGGGACTCAAAGCCCCTATAAGAAATCGGTCCGTCTCAAGAGATAAATATGTAATCTTAATATAATTGCGTCTGTACAAACCGGGCCGGTCAAACACGACCCTCGTTCATTTCCCGCCCTTATTGACTCTCTCGGTCGGCTGGGTCGTGGCCGCGACACTAGCAGTGTTGCTACATACACTGATAGATTGCTAGCGGGAAAAATGTTTTTATATTGGAATGTTTAAAGGATTTTGCGACATAATACGGTCTTTTCTGATAATTTTATGCTGTGAAGCAGATTAAATGCCTATTTTTAGTATAGGTACACTTTGCTCATTTCTGCAGAATCGGTAGGTGTGAGTTTTTGGAAGGCTCCATAAAAAATAAAATCATAGTCAAACAGTCCACTTCAGTGTCTGTTTGCATTGTCATATGGAAGTGTATACGGTACTTATAAGTAATAACAAAACTACTTTTTGTTTGGACTGTCTGTTTTTCCAGCTAATCTCCGAAACGGCTGCACCGATCTTGACGGGATTTGTACTGGCAGATAGCTGATGTTATAAGGACTAATATAACGTACTAGCTACTTTTGTCCCGTAGGCACGTTCCCGTGGGATAATTTTCAACTTCCACGTGGGAGAATCTGCGAGCACAAGCTAATTTCTTATTAAGGCTTTGAATAAGTATGACAGATGTCAAAGAAAAAAAATGTGCACCACCGGTGGCCATTTCTTTTAAAAGAAAATCCAATAATAAACACCTTTCTTTCCAGAACACTTCAATTTTACTTACACTTATACTGCAATGAAATCACCCTACAATATCCTTTAAAATGGCACCCATTTACTGGCAACACAAGCGAAAGATTCGCGAGACGAATGCGTCTCATGTGTGCGTGGGAGTCTGTGACTGATATAACAAGTGATGGAGCGACGCGTGCAGTTGGCGAGGCGGACGTGGCTTTTTAATTGTCTCGATGTTTTGGTGGTATCGGTTAGATAGAATTGAATGGTGAAGAAAATATTCTCTTACCATCCAAAATTAAGAATTTGGAGCATGTATAGCAGTTGATAATAGTTTGGCTTACTTATTATCTAAGTATATTACTATTAATAAAGCTGAAAAATTTGTTTGATTGGTATTGGTTGTTTGTTTGAACGCACTAACCTCTAGAACTGCCACTTGAATTTGAGGAATTCTTTTAGTAGCTTTGACCAAGGGACACGAGCCGTCCGTATCGTAAACTGGCTTTTGCCAGCGGCTTCGTCTGCGTGCAAGTCGCAAATTAACCTACTCACCCAATTAACCTACTACCGGGATAAAAGTATCCTATGTTTTCATCGAGATTATGCTATCTGTGTGCCTAATTTTATACAAATCTGTTCAGTAGTTTTTGCGTGAGAGAGTGCTAAGAGAGAGAACAAACATCCATTCATCCATCCTTCCTAACAAAGTTTCACATATAAAAGATTAGTAGGATTAGTAGAAATTAGAGGTATATGGTTATTAGCTAAGGTTTACAGTTTTTAACAGGCTTATAGCAGTTAAATATGCCAACCAGAAGGAAAGAAAATCCATCCGAATTCCTTCAAGGTCCCTAATAAAAGCTGACCCAACAAGCGCTAAAGAAAATAAGCAAAAACAAAAGACAGTCGAAAGTTAATCCAAATGTGAGGAAACGATTACAAATGTAGATGGTGTATGTGACAAGACACTTGATAAAGTGTCGGCAGTGGATTTGGCGATGCGGAGTCCTGCTTGTAATGGAGAACCCCCTGTTTGTGTGTGATTGTTATCTATAGCAGTGAAATGGGGAGACAATGGATGTATGGACTGTTAAAAGTTTATTATACCAAGGGCCCGGTTGACTGTCGTATAGCCAATATTTGCCTACACGTCTAGATAAATGAAAAGTGAAGAAATTGCATCATTTTTTTCTTGCTGAATGGGCCTGTTCTTGACTTCGATCACGCCTTATAGAAAGCGATGCATGAGGTCTAAGATGGAACGAGCGTGCCCAGAAGATGCCTGTTCACTCTTGTTTTGAAAGCAGACGGATCAAATATGGAAGGGAACACGGACGCTGGCACAGAGTTCCATCATAGAACTCATCCACCGCTTTCCATCAGGCGTGATCGATATCAAGAGCCCATTCGGTATAAAAGATAAATGACTTAGTGTAACAGATTTTGTGAAAACATCTGCCAGCCTTGACCAGATCCCATCAGGGAGTGGCCATACTGAGGAAACATAAATTTTCTTGGGGACAGTAAATACTCGCATCATAACTTTGACAGACTGACGACCTTAAATAATAATAACAATAATAATAATTTTATTATCAGGCAACTAAGGCCCATACATAAGATACACAAAATAATCTTAAACAATAATAATAAACTAATACATATTTTAAAAAAACCAGCTGAAAACACGTAAAGTAGACGGCGCCGTGTTTCGCTGCGAGGTGTCACGTAACCGTCCTCGGAAACGTCGATATACGACACCTTTCGGCCAAAAGTCCTCTTTCAAGCAGTACTGTAGATGGTGGGTTGGAACTCGTACCACGAATGACTTAAAGTTGATGTTGTGGCGCGACTCCAACCTTTCGACCCTCAGAGTCAAAGTTAAAAAGATGGCTGGGACAGGCTGGATGCGGAAGGCGGCGGTACTGCAAGGAGTAAGCCTGGGAGAAGCCTATGTAGGTCCAGCAATGGAAAATGGAATAGAGTGGATAGACCAGTAGATAGATAGACCTGTGTTGATTTACACTTCGGCAGGTGCAATAAGTGATCCATCAAGGGGCATCATATTTTAAATTATCGTACAGTTACAGGAACTGGGTTGTGGAGGTCAGATAAACAGTCGCGCTATGCATCCGTTTATACTTGCCAGAAGCCGAGCCCAACTTATTTGGGAAAGGGCTAGGTAGACGATGATGTTGATGAAGGATCCAGAGATTTGATCAGTCAATAGCGACACAGAAGCATAACCAAAAGAACAGTTAAAAAAGATTGAACAGTTTTCGGTTTAGAAAGAAAAGATTGCACGCGGTGCTAAGAAGGAAGTTTATACTTAACGTTAGCACCTTACCTTCGGCAACCTCAAAGAAAAAAAAACGAACTTAAACATATGCAAAAATAATGAATAATACCCAATTACAAAGCAGCGAAGCGCTGACATGTGTTATCCGGTGCAATAATTCGAAATTCGTGTCACTACTGAAAATTATGACTTCCCATTTAACACAAAATCGACAGCTTCGAAACGGAAAGGCATTAGTATCAAAATCTCATTACTCTTCGCCCGTCGGAAATTTGGTCATAAAATATTTCTGGACTGGCCTTATGTGACCCTTATTGTAGTAAAAAATGTCCCCCGTTTCGACGATATTGTTCTGTATTGTAGGGTAGCGGGGGGTCCAATTGAGCTGGTTGCTGACGGGCAGTGTTCAATTGATATTAATGACATCACTCCACCTGGTCACTGGATCCATCCACTCGGCTTACATGCAACTTAATTGAGTCGTTTTTCTAAAACATTTCGCTTGCTTCTTGCAAATGTCATGTTACACTATAAAATTAATTGTCGATTTCTAAAGGTTGGTCTTTCTGTTATGTAAGTTTTTATTCGATGTGTTTATGGCAGTTTTATTTTAAATTATCTATTGTTAAACTTCATGCTTGTACCATAAAGTAATTGCTAAACGAAAGGATAAGGCTGAACCATAGATTATTAGAACCGTTAATTTAAAATGCGTTTTTTTCTAATTCAGACACTATCTTTAATTTATTGGTTTTCGTTTATGGCTAATTTCAAAACGTCTTTCACTCGATGAACTACAAAATACATCACCAAAAGTAGCACTTTTATTGACTTTACCATAAACAATATTTCAAACATCGATCTTCAACATTATTGTTCTTCTTCCACACTTGAATGTACATACTTTCCGCTCGTGTTTTGTTTTATACTTTGTCTTACAAAAAAGCGTCGTTTCATGTAAACAGTAGCTAACAAGGTGCTACATAGAGATTACTTGTACCTACTACTGCTATAATGGGGTGTTAACTTGCAATAGACAGCTGATCCCGCCCGTACTACAAGTTAATCAATTTATAAGTAGCACTTTCTGATAGCATAATGGCTATATTTTATCGTTCGATTTCTTTTTCTTGACAGTCGTTTTTGGGTGAAACCGTAGGGTGAAATTAACACCTTCCACCCGTGAATTGTTCTTTGCTACGAAATGCTGCATAATTCGTTTCGACTTTTATATGCGTTTGAGCATATATATACTGGTAGAGGTAGTTAAACTTCAAATGCTTTTATTTGGTAAAACTTAAAACGACTCGTCGTATTGGCTATGTAGGTAAGTACGTATAGTAATCAGAGTAACTACTTACTTTTGAAACCCTGAAGGCATTTTGATCCTAATCTTTTTAGCTAGAAGTCGGCCTCTTGAAGAGAATAACGTCTAAAATTCAAATTCCATAAAGACTGCCACTTATCTGCCTGTCCTTTTCCCAACCATACTGGGGTCGGCTTCCAGTCTAACCGGAAGCAGCTGAAAGCATTTTACATGGAGCAGCAATATTTAGCGACACTGGCGGAAAAGTTGATGGACCTTTTATCAGGCTCTGGGCTGGCAGACATGTGCGTGCACATGTTAATGTATAATTATTTTATTTTTTAATTTATTGAGTTTACTAACATAGGCTAAGTTCATACTTACACTTTATGGATCCATGGTCTGAAAAATGTTTTTTTGTTAATACGAATTTTTTTTTTTTTGTTTTGGCTTCGCACGGTTTGTGCATTTAGCCAGTGTCAAGTAATTTTTCTTTTCCATCAAGTAAATGGCAAGTCAAAGTTATTGTAAAGCGGTAGTAACTTTACAACAACCTAATAGGAGTTTTTGGGGGGAACACGAAAAGTCCACGTTAGTCACTTATTTTCACCTTCACTACATTTGTGCACACACACGTAATTAAATTGCATAATTCCCTACCAAAATTAAACAATTTTATTCGCTATTTCACTAAATTTCATGAAAATAAAAAGTCGTGCGACATGTTCCAACGTGATCTCGCCAAAAACTGGTTAATACGAATTGAATGTGAAATCCTTAAGTGACCTCCGTAAGCCAGTTACTGGATAATACGATACTCCTTGGTAAGACTGGTTGGCTGACTTTCGGGCTGACAACCAGCCGACTAACTGCCACTATTACACCTCTTTAATCATTATTTTCATCAGGCCTAAAATAAGTGAAACAGGGTCAATATTATTAATCGAATCAAATCAAATCTAATTATTTATTTGCACAATACAGGTAGGTATAAATATAAAGTACACTGTATCATTACCTAATAAGATGTGCAAATATTACATTATTCAAACTAGGCTGAGGGTCAGCTCTTTTTGAACGTCAAAATTACATAAGACAGCCCCCCAAAACGCCCGGCCTTCACCACTTCCTAGTGCTTTAGCTGGGAAGACGAAGTGGCGCAACAAACTCCCGATAATCTAATTACATAATTATTAAAATAACATTACATATTTATTATAACCAAAAAAAAATATCAGAAGAAGTACTACAAATGTCAAAGGATTAAAAATACAAATTATCAGATCAATTATAATTCCATAAATGTCAAATAAAATTATTATTTTGTTGTAAACTATTTTTTTGTATAGTACTATAAGAGATATCAGTAACAAAAAGTACACATCACTCACAGAATTGTATCTAGTCTTCCCTGGAGTGCTGAAAAAGATTAGATAGGTAGCATATTTTTACGCATGGAATAAAGCCCGGATTAAACAACATTCCAACATCACCCCTAACTGCATCCCCTTTATTATCTAAGTGGCGCACACGCATCACTGCCGTGACTGCGCGCCATAACGACACCCGGCATGTGACGGACGCTGTCATTGTCACTGGCATAGACTAGATAGGGTATAGTGACCATGCGTAGAAGGATTTCGAGAAAGTTGATTTAGCAATGATTCCGATGCGATGTTCCGATATTGTGAATATCCAGGAAAAGAAGGATTTTTTCCTGGATACTCTTTTCTTTCGACCGGTCAGTTGTTATCTCTATCAAGAATCAAGATATTTTCAAAAGGGTTCGAAATGTATCAAACAGGTAGATAACATGACTATAGTACCACTGTATCATATCATGATACTCACCTAAAATTTGTGTGAAATACGAATCTTATTAATCCTACTTCACAACATAGTATAAAACAAAGTCGCTTTCTCTGTCCCTATATCCCTATGTAAGTATGCTTAAATCTTTAAAACTACGCAACGGATTTTGATGCGGGTTTTTTAATAGATAGAGTGATTCAAGAGGAAGGTTTATATGTATAATACACCGACCTCTACGCGGGCGAAGCCGCTGGCAAAAGCTAGTATATTATAAACGCGAAAGTTTGTAAGTATGGATGGATGTTTGTTACTCTTTCACGCAAAAACGGCTGAACGGATTTGAATGAAATTTGGCAAACAGGTAGTGTGAAACCTAAAATAACACATAGGTTACTTTTTATCCCGGTACTACGTTCCCGTGGGATAGTTTTCGACCTCCACGCGGGTGAAGCCGCTGGCAAAAGCTAGTAACATTATAAATGTGAAAGTTTGTAAGGACTATTGGATGTTTGTTACTCAATCACGAAAAAACGGCTGAACGGATTTGAATGAAATTTGGCACACAGATAGTTTATAACCTGGATTAGCATATAGAATACCTTTTATTCCGGTATTAGGTACGTCCCCTTGGGATAATTTACGATTCCACGCGGGCGAAGCCGCTGGCAAAAACTAGTAGTTAATAAATAAGTTACGTATACTTTTACTCAGCTTGCTCGAAGAATTTCCTTCTAGATCGATGCTTAAAACTTCGATCTAGCAGATTGCTACGTCTTCACCATCAATTGTGCAAATAATTTATCTCAAATGTTTTTTTTTTATGGGTGGGAAATCATCAAATGACTTCTCCCGCTCTGGGTGGAGCAGAAGGGCTTGTCAGACTTTTACTGACTAAAACCCACCCGTGTTCCCTCAGGTGCCTATGTGCCAGGGGCCGCGGTATCTCTTACGAACAACCCGCACCCCTGGCAGGTATCGGCCCTTGCGGGCCCCATCAGTTGTTGCTAACATCTCTTTGAGGCGCGCGTGGAACACAACGCGCCGTCGACCTGGGCTTGGTCCTTACCAGACAGCGAGCTACCCATTACTCGCCGTCCGCAAGCCCGCGCCTACGTTGGCCGGGAATTCCCGACGCCCAGGGCGTCTCGCGAAGGCTACGGCCGCAAATGATTTTGATACAGTTCAAGTAGCAAAAAACATCGATTTAAACGAAGTCTTGAATTTTTTATTTAGGTATAGGTATCGCAGATAAAATAGAAGACCCACTTTTGTACCTTTTATCATGGTCATCCTTCACTCTATCAATCCGTGTCGCGCCCACCTTACGATCACCGTGACATTGTTTGGCGCCTCTAAACTCATTAAACCACGATGCATTGTCCCATGCCGAATAATACGGTAGACCATTCAAATCCCATTCGATTTAATGTCCAAATTCTATTCGATTATCGAATAATTTATATCGATGCGTTAGTGCATTGTTTGTAAATACATGGGTGGATTTAAACTGTTTTTTCTTTACAATAGGTAGTGGGAGTGTCTAACAAAGACTAGTAAATGGTGCTCCATTTTCTTTGTCAATTACTGACGCCATAAAAGCACCGTAGAATTGTCAAGGGTTTAGACATGTTGTGTGAAAGTAGGTACATGGGTTATTTTTGAGCAATCTGTTCTTCTTTGTACAGACGCCAGCACATCAAGCTACCCCAAATTGACAAATTTTCCCAATTGAACACGAACCTTGTGCTTATGGAATAAAGTTGAAAATCTATCAAAGAAGTTTGACACATTGGGGTAGCTTCATATGCTGGCGTCTGTACTTTCATACTACGAAGACATTCCGTTGGACACCTAAATATTACACTGGTCCCGCTTTAACTTGTGCAGACGTCCTACAGAAACCGGTTACCTATCATTGCTTTGTTGCTTACCTTATTAATAATGATTAATCATCATCATCATTTTAGCCGAAAGACGTCCACTGTTGGACATAGGCCTCCCCCAATTTGGGGGGTGTGCCATAATCGCCGAGCTTGGCAGGCGGGTTGGCGATCGCAGTATGGTAGTAAAATGCATAGAGAACGCTGCTGCCCATTCTCTAGTAAGTCCCTTTGTCGCCTCCTACGACACCCACGGGAAGAAATGGGATGGTGCTATTCTTTACGTCCGGCACTACACGGTGAAATGATGATTGAAGTCTAGATAATGCTGACGCCAATCCTTTAAGCCATCTACTACGACTTCTCAAACCAAAGCGGTAATTGCGTAACATACTAACAGTAGCAGTGGCTTTCATTTTGACAGTTCAACAACATTCGTTACATTATTTACGATGTTGAGCAGACAATTTTTTTGAACATATGGAGCAATGGATATCCTTCAAAATTATTCAGATTCTGATCAATTGTGTGTTCCGTAATAACGTAATTTGTACCTGCAACGTGCAATAATCTCGACGAGAGTCCTACCTACCTCTGAATAATGTCCAGCAGTGGACTATTTTAAGCTAGCAGCAAGTATGGATGAAAACAGGAAACACCTACTACTATAAACACCTACTATTACAAGCAAAAAAAAAACAAATAAATAAGGTAATCATTCGCTTCTATCTAACGACATAGACAAAAAAACTTTAGTTAGGAACTTAACTAATAGAGCAATAAACGACACATGATGAACTAACTGATAATTCTGAAGTTAGATCAACTGAAATAGTTACCGTATAGTTCGCGTGCCACACACGTAATGGCGGTGTGGTGATTATCTGCCGGTAGGGGGCGGTGGGATGCGAGTAAAATATCGATATGATTTCGATTGTTGACCATCGATTAAGATTGTAGATTATCCGAAGTTGACTTTGAAGTATTTTTTTTGGTTTTTTTTTTGTGATACTGGAACGAAAATTAAAACGAAGTTTTCTTTATAAGCACAGGCGTTTGCCCTGCAGCGGGACAGCAACTTACTAGTTACTGGTAGTGCTAGTGTTATTATTAGTATTTTTTCCGCTGAAATCAGAATAATAGTTGTTCCAACTGAGGTATTGGTAGTAAGGTTGATGAGTATTTCTCATTGGTCTAATGGTGAGTTGGGACTAATGAACATAGCGTGATGGGTTCGCAGCACCCTATGTTCCAAGGTACGGGCATAATGTTTTTTTTGTCCCGTTAGTGACAATACGCTCAAATAAATTGATTATAAACACATAACCATGTCTTTGCCGTCGCACAGTTGGGTAAAAAGTCGATACGAAACCAAAATTCAAATCGGTTATTCCATTCCCAACCCTATGCTAAATATTCGCCCAAAAATTACACCAATCACTCAAAGTAGGGTAAAAAAAAGTTGGTGGAAAATGAAAAATTCCGTGTCACTATTTAACGAGCTGTGTCTGTCAGCGACGCGGACTTTCTTGATTTTTTTTTTAAATAAGGCAAACGCATCAGCTATTAAGCCTAATGCGAGGGGCGCTAGTTCGTGCAAGAAACTATGTTTTTTGACAGTTGTTCTTTTAACTATCTACGCGTAGCAATATCGCTGATAGCTACAAAACATATTTTTTTTTTAAATTGCATTTAATATATTTATATTCAGATCAAGGATTTTTAATTGCTTCAAAATTGGCTTTCATTTTATGAATGTTCTTTCAACTGTCGTTGTATATTTATTTATTTATTTATATTATTTTATTATTTATACACACAGTAAAATACATAGGTGATACCGCATAATTAAACAATTGAGTACAAAGGCACTGTACATATTACGGTACGTACATATTTCTTGGTGTTTATGTGCCTGTTTGTAACTAAAAGTGGAACGAACTTTTGTAAGTACAATCACCACTATTTTAAACATAAGTTTTATAATATTTATCACGTAAAAACTTAAAACGGCTTAATATTGCTTATTATTATTTTTGCTTGATCACCCTCTAATATTTCCACTGCTGGGAAACAGGCCTCCTCTCTGTGAGATAGAGTGGGCCATAATGCACCACGCGAACTCAGTGCGGGTTGGTAGATGTCACAATCATGTCTTCGAATCTTTCCTCACGATCTTTTCTTTCACTGAGTAGTGGTAATGGACTAATTCAGATTGTCAGAGTTGCGTGTGGTGCCAGACGTAAAAGAATAGTACCTACCATCCCATTTCTTCCCGTGGGTGTCGTAGAAGGCGACTAAGGGACTTACTAGAGAATGGGCAGCAGCGTTCTCTATGCATTTGACCACCATACTGCGATCGCCAACCCGCCTGCCAAGCGTGGCGATTATGGCAAAACGCCCCTTGGGGAAGGCCTATGTCCAGCAGTGGACGTCTTTCGGCTAAAATGATGATGATGAGGGTTCGAACCTACGACCTACAACTCGGAAGTCGCGGGCGTTACCACTGTACCACTACTATTCTCGGCCTTATTGGATTGTTCAAAGGATCATTATTTTTTTTATAACGAACTTCTTATCTCCAATTAAGTATCTAATTAGCTACGTACTTAGGTTACTTATGATTTTTATTTATTTATTTATAGGCCTTAAAACTATCGTTACAAGTCTTAACCAAATGCGACAGCAAAGTCACACACGCAAGGTTAAAATTAAAGCACACAACAAAGAACATTGTTTGTAACATAATATTAACAATAGTACTTTTGCGAATTCACTCCAGTAACATGTGAATATATCCAATTCGACCTGAATGTAATTGATAGTGCGAATTGCTCGAGTCAGAGGGGTTTTAGCCAGCAACACACATAACGGTCGGGTACGTACTAGAGATGTTGAATATAACCATCAACCATTAAAATTAACTAATATTTAAAATTAACTATGTTAGTCGAAAAACAAAATTAACATTATATAATAAAAATATTTTAACTTTAAGAAGTTGAAATATTTTTATAAACAAAAAATATAATAATAATAATAAAATATATATATATTATATATATATATATATATAATATATATATATTAAAAAAAATTTAAAAAAATATATATATATATTATATATATATATATTATATACTATTATATTTTTTTATATATCTATTTTTATATTAATTCCGTTACGTGCATTTAACTGTATGCCCTATCTCTCTTACGATAAAACACATTTACTGTTGGGGATATTTTATTCTAAACAAACGCAAGAGATATTTTTAACAAATATTTCGATCGGTTAATGGTTGATTGACTGAATTGGTTAGTTTTGTTTTGTTATTCGAATAACAAAGCCGTGTCGTAGCGTTGTATTGTTTTAGATTAATGTGAAGATTGTCAAGCTGTTTTAAGAAATGCCGAGACGAAATAATGATACTTGAAATAATGATATACTCACGCGTTAAAAATATTCGAATATCTAACCAAAATAAATGCTAATCAGGCCTAAGCCTGTTCAAGTATGAAGGAAAGTTAATTGAGATTAACTTAACAATTTCAACATGCATTTGTAGAATATTTAACCACTAACCATGTTTCAGTTAACTATTTGAATAAAAATATTAACTAATATTTTCAACCAATAAATTTATCGATATTTTTTTTAACCATTAACTAATAAAATAACCAATAAACAATTTCAACCAATATTCTCATCTCTAGTACGTACAAGTGCAACCGCTGCAGCACTACCGGATTGTGCTGTATGCCTCGGAGCAGTTTCACCAAGTACGATACTAGTGTAAATTCGCGTCGCACCCCGAGTTGATTGTATCCCACCATACCCAGTACGAATAGAGTGGGGTACATCAAAGGGTAAAATGGGTAAAAAGGGTGAAACTTGTTGAAAAACTCTACATTTTTAAACCTGAAATAGAGCCATGTAATTATGTAAGTGCCTATCTACTTTGCATGCCAAAAAGATGAAGTTTGCCACATGTGTAGACCATGACCTGGACCCGGGTTAGGACATGGAATACTTTTTTAGGATCGAGACTTATGCGCATGAAACCGCGGGGCGCAGCCAGTTCATTATAAATAACAACTAATCAATTAAACAATTCAAGTCTCCCTCATTAGTTTTATTAGCCATAAATTAACGATTGTTATAATGCTAATAACTAATTTAAATTAAACGTATTCAATTTTAAATGTTGTAGTTTTTAATAAATCATCCGACGATATCTTTGGGTTTAATCAGCCAATTATATCTTGTTTTATGACCGACTTATTAGAGGGCAATCGATCCACTACGTTTAAAAATAACAGTTTTAAGCAGTTTAGTGTTGCCATAGATAATAGTCGTACACGCGTACACTATGTCTACCTAACCATTATAGAAAAATAAACCCATAATTTTGCTATTTGCCAGCTGATCCGATCGTTTTAACCCCAACTGAACTGCTATTAAAATTATAAAACGTCATCGCGTTCACAAGTCAACAGCGACACTTTTACGCCGTCAAAATGGCCGTTTTTCTAAAACCAATGAACTGTAAACTATCGAGCGTGTGATGGGGTGACCAAATAAAGATAATTATAACTGCAATAAAAAGCATGTTATCCATTCCGATTGGTATCACCGACCTACAGGGTCGCGGGCAGGTGCAACCATTTATACCATAAATATGTCGAGTTACAGCATATTTCGAGCCTCGGGTAACATAGCTACATTAAATTAGCACTACTAGGAACTGTCGGTGCTACATTCTGGCCTCGATACCAGTTTTTGTCGTTGATTTTCCCGCGGTTACATACCCTGACTCGTTGCTGGGAGGCTGTTAAATCTTTTGAATAGTTCCGACCGAGTGAGAACATGGGTAAAAACTTGGTGATTGCTGTTTAAAATCACACTGCACAACTTAGCGGGGAATTATATGTATTATTTTGTAAGTATGGTACAATAAATACGTACGACACGAAAAACTTTAATTTATATTATTAAGAATTCAGCCAGTCGAAGCATTCATGTTTATATAGGTATCTATCGGGTGTTAATCAGTATTTAAATCAACCAAAGCATAATAGATTATTTAATTTCCCGAGAATTTTAAAACATTTTAATTCCGACGCCATCTTGATATCTTTACCGCGAAAACTGAAAAATGTCAGATGAATATTTTTTCATAAAATGTCACCTGCATCACTAGAGGAGCGAAACGCAACAAATTACTAATGTTCGGTCAAGCTAAACGATTATTGCTAGCGACGTGTGTCACGAACAGAAATGCGTGTAAGAGGGGAGACACGTCACTAGCTGGCAGGGCAACTATATGTACAAGAGAATATTAAAAATGTATGGGTATCACTTGCGTTGGTTACCATAAGGGCTAAATGGGGCTTCCAAAGTGGATTTAATGGATATGGACATTACGAGTGTTGACTAAATGTTAGAGCTGAATTGATACAAAAAGTCACCCTTTTGATTTTTAATAAAATAAGGATAGCATCATAGCACAGTGAGGAACCGCTCCAAAGTGCGAATGACAAATGTAAACTCACAGAAATCGTTTTCCTGGGCAATGGAAAATAAAAACTGTTTTACGAATTGTCAGTTTTCAAAAATGGGATCATCCATTGCAATTCATGAAATTATCATCGACAGCTTACAAAATGACAATCAGTTTGCTCTACAAGAACATGCCCAGAATCAACAATGTGTATTATTTTTTCAAAAACCATCCGTGACAAAGAATCAACTGATTACCAGTGCGGTGCGTGTGCCTAACAACAAAGAAATTAGCCAAGTTCACGGTACACTAGCTGTCGGACTAGGGGTAGCCGATTTAGTCGATTTATAACGCACGGCCGCTCAAACTGAATCGAGTGATTGGTGATGTCAATGCGGACGAATGCGGCACGCAGTCGCTGCGGTAGGCGAACACACTTTCTTTATTTGTAACGAAATAATAATTAAAATTCACGTGTAGTGCATATGTGGCAATTTTAAGAAACATTATCGGGCACGTTGTAATCACGCATTGTTAGAGGTTCTACTTATTTCTCTTGGTTTCAGAAGTGTAAAATAAAGGAGCTGAAACCAAGATTTCAAGATATGTAGGTACCTACCTTAGATAAATAAGCTTCTTGTACGATCTAACTTTGTTGTTAGTAATGTGTAATGAAGAATTGATTAAAGATTGTACCTACATCGTAGGTACTTTTATAGTGGCTACAAAACGTCAAGGTAAGGTAAGGTATATAGGTAGTAGGTACTAGCATGCATACTATGCGTATGTAGGTACATAAATTCCTATAAAATACACCACGCTTATAACGGCAGCTAAATCAAGTTTCCAATAGATCAAAAACAGTAACGACTAAGTAATCTAACAGAAGTGTCAAACACAACTTTATATAGTTATTTTATCAGTTTTATTGCACTTTTAATTCCCCACACACAAGCTTAACGACCAAATTAACTAAGTCCAAATTATTGTCCGCCAAATGTCATAAAACGTATACAAATAGACAGTCGCATGTTTACTTTAAGATATCAATCTTGAGAGCCCATTGGCCGTCGAATCCGCGCGAACCCCTACTGATAATGTTTAGAAGTATAAATGAGTTCGATATATAAAGTTTTGCCATCAAATTAAGTAGAAATAACACTGTAGAGTTCATGCTGGCTTATTAGCCTTTATTTATAAAAACATTAAGTTCATTTTCCTGTGTATAAATGTGTCGTAAGTTTGGTGGTTGTATCGGGTGGAGCGACATACGCTGATAAAAGCGCGCCTCGGATAGGAAGCGCAATAAAGCATGTCAATAATTGGGAGGGATGCGCCATTGTTTGGTCGCCAAAGTTCAACATGTTTCTAGCTGATGACTTTGGGACCGTGTTTGGTATTTTTTGGTTAATTTATAGACTGACGTGATATTTTTATCTTTTATTTAGGATAGGATGGTTAAATTTAGATCGAGATGAACTCTGTGCTGTGCTAAGTGAACATTTAGTAAACAGGTAAGTCTAATTAGTCGGCCACAATAAAAAAAAGAACTAGCCCTTTTCGACACAAGAGGATAGGTAAAAAAAAATGCCATTGACTTATATAATACTTTTTATATCAATGCAAAATGCAGATCTCACGTTTTTACAGGACATCCTTTTTTATTTCCTTTACTAAACCACAGTTGGTGTTTAGTGCAGTATTATTTTATTATTTTAAATAATTTTATAATAATAAATGCTTAGCCAATAGTCTCCTAGTACGAACACATCCCAAAGACAAGGGGAGTAGTTTGCGTCTTCACTCTGTAATTTATGACGTTTACCAATTTGTAGCAGTCGTATTAAAACGGACGTTAACTGTTGAATGGCCCGAAAAATAGGGTGGAATCCCTTGCATAGTTTAATATAAAATTGTTTATGCGTTTATTATTTCATTGCGTCAACGACTTACGTTTTTATCTGAATGAAGACATAGTTGATAGGAAATCTTGTTAAAAAAAATCAACGAAATATTAATTCGATTTCTAGAGATGTTAGGCGATTTTCCGCAATATTGTATGTTTTTTTACATCATTTTATAGTAAGTAGGCCACTGTGCGAAGGCCAAATCCAAAAATAAAGTAGGCCTTTGATAGTGTTTTGTATAACAATGAAGTAGGCTATAAATACCTATTTATGAAAAGAACCACAGAAAACAAAAGTAACTAAAATTATTCTTGAGAATATCTTTAGTACCTGAGGCCTGAGGCACATTGTAGCATTTTTTTTTTTAAACAAATTAAACATTAAACTAAGTAAGTCGGTACCTGTTACTACTTACGTACTATTAGTATTAATAAAGCCCTCTAATTATAGGTACTTAATTATGGAAAACGATTTTTTAACGATCTGCATTAATATGAACTCAAGGAGGGAATGCGAAAGACTTAGTCAATCACATGTAAAAAGTATGTAGTTTTATCTCGTACTTACCTATAATCAGAAAACTACTTAACTATAAAAGTACTTAACATAAGCATAATCATCATATGTATTCCCAGTTTCCCACTGCTGGGACGAAGCCTCCTCTCATCGAGAGAGAGTGGGCTGTTACCTAGGTGGGCATTTACCTGCCTGGGTTCGAAACCACGACCTATAACTCGTAAAGCGAGGCTGACACCTTTGGGCCACCCCTACTCTCTGTAAGTACTTAATTACGACGATTAAAGATTAAAAATAAATCTAATATCGTTGACTCATTGTTCACTACTCTCAAACCAACAAAAACTGTAAGAAAGCTCATGTCGACTAGTGTAGCGTCTTGGTCTAAACATTAGGTAACTAGGTAGTCAACAAGGCAGCAGCACATCCCATTTCATTCGGTACCTACTAAATTCAATACAATATAAAAATCAAATGAAGAATCGTGCAATATTCACTAATTGCATTGCCTAAACAGCGTAGTGTCGCTGTCGGGTTATAAACCAAATTATAACGCGTCATAACCTCTGTCATGCGACAACTCATTCGTGTAATGGCGCCAAAATTTTGGCGGGAGTTCACCGATGGCAACAGCCAACACTCCATACAGCCAGACGTTTTGACTAACACCGAGAGCGTTAAATGGTGGGTGAACAATAAAATACATTTTATGCATTTTTATTAATGTCTCGATAGCTAAGTATATATAGTGTAGTACGCATAAAATGTTTTAATATTCATAATTGGAAGTAACATGATCGCATTCACAATAAATATGCTACATATTTTAAATGTAGGCAAGCTGGTATGGGCAACGTTTTCTGAGCAGTGAAAAACAGTTGTGTGTACCTACTTATTGATGCTTTTAATTATTTTAATAAAATAATACACAAACGGTGCTCGCAAATCATATTTCGATCAACAAATAACTTGACACCGACCTGAAAATTACAAAAACATGAATATTAGTCTAAAAATATTAGAATATTTGTGCATAATAAATAAAGGAATGTTGCCTTTAGGTTTGTGGGTCCTTCAAACTTTCGGGGCCCGATAATCAACTGCGTGCGTACCTATATACCTATTTCTGGACAAAAAAGTTATGAATAAGTATGAAACTATGGCAAAAACGGCGGACACTAAAAATATTTATGAAAAAAACCATTGTGTCAAATACCTTCATTTCATCAAGACTTCATACTTTGTCTATACAAAAAAATTAATGTAACAAAAACAAATAAAATATAAAATATAAAAAAAATCTACAAAATGTGCTGGTTAGGTTGGGCAATGGCATTTTCCTTGCTTTCATACATTTTCATGACACCCGGGCAGCAGCCACATAAAACATGACTTGGACCGAATTTTCATAGTACTGTTTGTAGCAGTTTTTCCATAAGTATTTATATAACGTGGGAAGGTTAATGAAATCGACGAAGCAGAGAATAGATAGAATTAGGAGCATGATCTATGATCTTCAAGAATGTGTATCGTAAGTTATTAGCGATAATACCTAACATTCGATAATCATCAATCAGTTAATCACTGTGCCTATGCTGTACCCCTGACCCCCTTAGACTACCTCATAAATAATAATGACTATTGAAAAAACTTCAACCGTGTGCCAAGTTTACCTTGCTGTTCAAGGTCAGATTTGGCAAATAGTATCTGAAACTATAAGTTTATTATCCTAATCGGCAATTTATACAGGGTAAGTTTTTATCCAGTGCGCTAACTGTAACCATGAATTCAGCATATCATTCTAGAGGTAGCGCAGAAACTTTACGTCGGTTTTACAAAAAAAATCGGCTGTTTCATAGAAAAGTGCAATTCCTACCCGGTCAAAATGTATTATTATGTATTTGTGCACTGGATAAAAACTTATTCTGTATATGTAATGTGCCTACATAAGCTTGGGTTTTGAAAAAAATTGTTAGTATCAATGCGCTCCCAATTAGACCACTAACATCGTAATTTTCTATTACAGAACCTATATCAACTGAAAACTAGAAAACTTGTGAAAAAATCGCTTCAAAGCAAGGAACTAAAAAAGTGAGGAATGCTGCCTAAATCTGGAAAAATATGGGAAATGCCTTTGTGCCGTTTATGCCAAGAAAATAAAATTTGTCAGTTTGGTATGATCGGAGTTTGATTTTTACATCTCACAACATTATATTATTAAAGCGCTATTCTACTTGCACTAGTTGCACTCATTTATGTATATATTATAGTTACATTGACTGAAATCTCAAACTAGCTACCCACTCCTAGTTCGTTTCCACATTCTTAATTCCTGTTGACTCAGTAGCGGATTTAGGCTTAGGCCCGTGAGGCCTAGGCCTAGGGTTTTAAGACGACTAAAATTAACAGTCGATTGGGTTTTCTGTAATTGTAAGACCAAATTGTAAAGTTTATTTTCTTGCGCTCTTCAATCTAAACATGTACCAGACCGTACCATTTCACCCCCCCAGTGGGGTTCCCGCATTGTCGTTGCGGGGGGGCTCAGTAACCGTGGTCACCCTCCCACGGTGAAGCGAAGAGGAACCCCAAGGAGGGGCCGCTCGTCAGGGCTTGTGCCTCCAAGCCGACGACGTAGCGGCCAAAAAGTAGGTTGCGGTGAGGTGCATCGCAGCTGAGGCGGGCCGCGATGCCGAATGGGAGGCATCGCGGCTGAGAGTTACAGGCTGCGGCGGAGGAGGAGTGCCGGTACTTCTGAGTAGCGCTCTTCCCTGCCGTGGCCTGGACGGGGCCGCCACCGTTTGATGGCGGACGCGGTGGGGCCGCAGGGGAAGAGGAGTGTCGGTATAGCGTTGGCCGCTCTCCCTATCCCCTGCGGCCGAAAAGTGGTAGGCGGCGGGGCCACTGCTGACCCGTCGCAGGGAGACGTCAGCAGCAGCTGGTGGGGCTCGCAAGGGCCGATGCCTGCCAGGGGTGCGGGTTGTTCGAAAGAGATACCGCGGCCCCTGGCACACGGGCAGCTGAGAGAACATGGGTGGGTTTTAGTCAGTAAAAGTCTGACACGCCCTCCTGCTCCACCCAGAGCGGGAGAAGTCATTTGATGATTTCCCACCCACAAAAAAAAAAAAAAAAAAACCGTACCATTTCAAGGGTAGAATTTCTTTGTTAAAACTTTAAATAATTAATCAGGAAAGTATTAAAATTCGAAATATCTAACAAAAAGATTTTTAAAAAAGTATTTTTATTTTTAGCCTAAAAGTCACGAAAGAAAAAGGGCGGCCTATCGTCTTGGGCGTAGGACGCCATCAAACCTAAGTCCGCTACTGCGTTGACTCCTCTCCCCAGGAAGAAGAAGTTCCAAGGCGGCCTGCCTTCGTGCCTTCTGCCGTCCCGTGACCACAATTCGATCATTCCATTGAAATACCTACTTTTTGTTTCATTGCCGGTCCCGGCTATCGGGCTAGGTCCACTTCTCATACGGAGAATGAATGAGCTTGATCACCACGTTGGCTCAGTGTGGGTTGGTGATTTCAGACCGAATAGACTTCGGTCTGAAATCACCTGGGTTTCCTCACGATGTTTCCCTTCACCGTCAGTCAGTGGTGTCTAAGAGTTTAGACTAACTTAGTACCTACTAGTACTAGTACCTACATATAACTTTGAAAAAGTCTCAGTGGTGAACTTGCAACTCAGGGCGTAAGATTCGAATCAGATAAGAATCGGGCCACCACGAAATAGAAACCGGCCACCACGAAATATGATAATACCTACTTACCCCCGTTGATTGAGCTGGGCGTGATTATAATAAAATCAAAATGTCAAGATCGTCGACCGTTGAAATTCGGCCGAACCCGGAACGTCATGTTTATGTTCTATTCCTTTTCGTTACACTACGATTGCTGTTTTTATCTCTATTCATGTTTCAAATGTCACACAGAATATTTTGAAACACCACCGATTAAGTGACTTTTGACAAGTCCTGTTTGACAATGACATACGGCCTCAGCTGTTTATTTTGTTTTATGCATTGTGTTTAAATCTTTTAAATTACAATTTGTGAGTAAATATCTAGGGGTATAAGAGTGCTAGTGACTATAATACAACGCTAACACAACTTCAACATCAAAATGAAGACTTAAAAACGTAAAATTATTTGGTAAACATTGCATTAAAGCGAGCAAGTAAAGCGCGGGAAGATATTTTTAGTGCTAAGTGTCTATTTTAGGTGATTTTAAGGACAATGGCTACCCAAATTGAGATATCCGACGACGACGACAGTTTTAGTGAGCCTGGTTGCTCCAAAACTGTAGTAAACGACACTATGGACGATGCAATTGCAATAAGTAGTGATGAAGAATTCAACAATTTGTCAACCGAAACTGATAAAGTATCAGACGATGAAGAGTTGCCAGAAGTGACTATCAAGAAAAATAACGCGATTAAGTCATTATTTTCATCAAAAAATAATCCAGGATGTGTCAAAAAGAATCAGAATAAGAAGATTCCTGTAAAAGCTTTGTTCCCTCAGAAACAAAATGTTAATGTTACTGTAGCTAAGACTCCAAAGATTAGAGCGCCCATAGAGGCACCGAAAGAAGTTTTAAAAATGATGATTGAAGGTGTTAATGTCATGCTGCCTGTGAATCCTTACGGCAGTCAGGTGGCGTTGATGTCCAAGGTGATTATCACTTACAATTTCTATTTAACTTATGTGCATACTTAGTTATTAAAGGCGTTATTAACAGAATGAGTATCTCCAGCAAGTTTGAAAGGATTGCCAGAATAGGATTTATTCTTGAACTCAGTCAGTGATCAATTTGAACACCTTACCCATCCCATAGTGTGGTTTCACCTACAATATGATGGCATAATTGGTGAAAGTATGCATTATATTTTATCTTTTATGAACCAAGATTGTATCACTCCAAAAACAACTGCTCTGGCTACAATATACTAACAAATATTGACAGTTATCTTCCAAGACCGCCTAACTGACACATTTTGACTGCTTTTTTTTACTAACATTTAATTAATCTCTCTCATGTAATAAAAAATCTAAAGGTATTGCATTAATATGCAGTAAATAATTATATTTAAAATCCACTTTATTTTTGCTTTACTCATATTTGTACTCACATGAAAACAAAATTGATAATTGTGCTGCAAACTTTTAATATATTCTCTTGTTGGTTAACCATTTTATGCATTATAGGTCAAATTAAATGAACAAACTATAATAGGTTCACTATTCTTCTACAGATCATAAGTGGCATTAAAAAGGGAGAGAACTGCATACTTGAAAGCCCGACAGGATCAGGGAAGACACTTGCTTTACTCTGCGGAGCCCTGGCTTGGCAACAGCACGAGCAACGTAAGTTATTATTGTGTATTTATTGTTTTAACTGCTATGTAACATTAGCCTGAAAACGACTGTTGTCCAGCTGCATCCGGTTAGATTGGAAGCCAACCCCAACTTAGAAGGGGCTAGACAAATTGATTGTAGATTATACTGCTGTTCTATGTAGTATTTGTTGCCTTGTGATCCCAAAATTATAATGTAAAGTAATGCTGCTATTTGTGAAAATAGCCCATAAGTTGTAGGCGTTAACGTTGGTATTGGGGCTCTCCTTTTTTGTTGAAAATTGGTACTGATTTTTGAGCGATCCTATCTCGTGAATTCTTATTGCTACTAAAATAATGAGATTCGGTTTCTAGAAAAGGCAATGTTGAGTTTTTTTATAAGTTTATCAATAAAGCCGTTTTGTTTTTTAACCGACTTCACAAAATGGAAGAGGAACCTTTTCCTTTCGTCAATAAATTTGGTCAAGGTTTGATTAGTGGTTTTTGACTTAGCTTCAATAATACGTATTTTTTCCTCATAGTTAATGTCGATGATATCATAATAATTTCCTGTCACTGTAATTTACTTAGGAAGTGAATATATTCAAATGTGTGTGGGGAAGGTACCACAACAAAAATAATGTTCATTAAAAAAAACAACCGACTTCCAAAAAACACTACTAAGTAAAAAAAATATTTAATGCCGGTGGCAATATAATACAAAACCGAAGACTTCTGACCCCGTATACCCACATAATACTTATTGAAAAAAACAATAATATTAGCAACAACTAAAAATTACGTCATACAAACTCATTTTGATTATTCCGGAGTTGAGGCATGCATACCTCTGACGTCACTAACTACTTAAATGATAAGTGCAAGTGGTCTGTGGTGCAATCAATATTTTAATTTATCATTGTTCAACAAATCCCTTATGGCAAGATGGGCGTTTAATACGAATAGGAACCGTATGCTAATGCAAATAAGTCTCATATTCGTATGACACACTTGCTCATATTATCTTATACGAAAATGAACATTATTCGCTTCTACAAATGATTGATATTCATATGAAATGCTGACTTTATTTAGCTAAACTCGGTCAATGTGCGATCTGTGAATAGGCCTTAAATCTTTATTTTATATTTTTTTTATCACAATGTGAAGAGATTAGTAATGCATACATGTCCAGAAATGTAAATGTACTTTTGTTATTATCATCTAATAATATGTACTAACGGCCTAACCCAATTTCAGGCCAAACTAGTTTGTCCTAGGCCAAACAGACTTATCCTACGCGTGATATTATGTCGCAGCCAACTAGCTTAATCAGCCGTTTCGTTAACAGCCTTTGGAAGTAGCGCTCGCCGGCCGCTGCCGCAGCACCGCTCGCTTTGCTCGCTCGGCTCGCGCGCTTTTGGTCACAGTTCTAACCTAACCTAACCCATTTAATCGGTGTAGCCCGGCTTAATAAACCAGTTTGGCCTAGGACAAACTAGTTTGGCCTGAAATCGGGGTTGCCGGTAACATATGCACATGTGCTGAAAGCCGGGCGGACATATGGGTCATATTTGAAAGAGATGGGCAATCCCTCGACTGCCTCATTGGTCTAGAGGCCGCAAGCGCTACTGCTGAGCATGAGCTCTTGGGTTCGATTCCCTGGTCGGGAGACTGTTATTGGATTTTTCCATAAGACATTTCTCAGCACGTTCCCTATCGCCATCAACCGGGCATGAATCCAGACTGCGAGCTGCTCGCAGTCTGGATTCATGCCCGGTTGATGGCGATAGGGAACGTGCACGACGAAGGGTCTGGCATCTAGTGGCGCAAATCCGAAGTTTTCTCGGAATCATTACTTGAAATTGACAGTTCACATATTATAATAATCTCTTAGAAGAAGTAAAAAAAATAATTACTAAGTAAAAATGTATTGTTGTGTTTCTGGATGCTCGAACACTTCAAAGAAAACTCAAAATAAATCAAATGGTGTTAATTTATATTACTTTCCCACGGATATTACCTACTTACTTTCCTTGGTTACGTGTTAGACGATAAAAGTCGATAAATGCAGTAAAAAAAATGTGTGAGTATGAGTTTAAAAACATTTAGAAATTACTCAATAATGTTACTTGTAAAAATACCTGAGAATTGTATGTAGTAGTACTACTCGATACAAACAAATCTAAGTAAACATAACCTCAAATATTTTTTGTTAGTTTTCGATAGAGCACTATCTGGAGATTTTTTAAACTAAATTAAAGCACAGATGTGCCTACATTTTTCAGATAGGCCTGCCTTACATTCGTAATTTGCTCTGCTAATATTTATATTGCAATCAAGCTGTAAAGAAAGCGACATGAACATAAATCATTATATAGACAAAATATTTACGTGCAAAATGAGTTAGAAAATATTTTACAGTTATTTTGACATCATAAACGTTAGAAATACACGTTACACGTATACGTTAGAGCTACAATTTTGCCAGTTATTACTGCATTTTCAGGATTCATAACCGTTTCTTCTACATCTAAGACAAGCCCTTAACTTGGAAGAGTTTTTGGCCTTTGCGCATATTTTGCCCACGCTGACGATCATTATTAATCGGCCGGAACCCATATTTTTAATTTTAATAATTAGAAACGATATAAATAAAATGTAAACATTAACCTAAACATTGGCGGCAACACGATGACAGGTCTAAACAGTTTCATTTTTTGACCACACCGTGGCTCTGGTATCGATTTGTGCTGCCATATATAGTTCGTGCACGTTCCCTATAGGCTCGCCCTCTATTAGGTACTTGGGACTTAAATGTAATTGGCTAAATGTGGGTGTACTATTGGTAGTACCTACACATAATTAGCCAATAATTATAATCTTCCCACTGCTGGGACACAAGCCTCCACATGTCAGATGTCTTCGAATTTTTGGTTCTAGGACATGTCGGTTTCCTCACGATGTTTTCCTTCACCGTTTAGAGAGCAGGGGTGATGAAATAATTTACACGGAGTAAAGCGCGTGTCAAGTTCGAAATTAATACCTACAACTTGTAAGTCGCGGCCGTTTCCACTGGGCCTCTACTGTTGTCTACCTACCAGTGGCGGATTTATCAGCAGGGTGAGTAGGCTGGAGCCTAGGGCGGCAAATTTTAAGGCGGCGGCAAATTTGGCTCATTGTTTTTGCCTTAAGGAAAGAAAAATAAACATTATTATATACGCGGAAAAAAGGAGTCTCGAAAATTTTACAAAATTACAATATTTTAGTACCTACCTACTATACGTACAGTAGGTATACCGAATACTCCAATGTCTGTATATGAAAAATTACTAAATGCTGTGTAAAGTACACTAATTGTGAATATGATTTTTTTAAATATTCCAATAGCGTTTCAATATTACGATTCAAAAGAGTTTAGTAGGGGCAGCAAAAATGTAATAGCCTACTGGCGGCAAATGTGTATATCCGCCACTGTTACCTACTGTAGGTATCATGTTATGTGTATAAAAGAAAGCTCATACTATGATGACGGCATTACCAAGCACGTTTAACCCAGGGTCTGCTGAACCTACTTCCGCACGATACTCGTCAATGTAACCTCGCAAGCAGCTCAGCCCAACAAAAACTTTACCAACAACAATTTATTCGAACAATACTTTCCTATCAAATATTGCCTTAGAACCGTAAAAAGCGACAATTGATCACAAGTGTTTGCGTGCATCCAAGGCTTGTAGGCCGGCTTACAAATAAATCATAGGCTGACTGTCGCACGACAAAATCGTACAGCCTAACACGAAAATTGCGCTTCACCAATATCGAATGCATTTGTTGCATGCGATCGCGTTCCGAAGGATAGAGACGTAGCTGCTATTTTTAGACGTTATATAATTTAGAAGTTATAGTAGGAACGAAAGGATTTTCTTTTAATTTACTATGGTTTTCGACTTAGTCATGCACATTTATATTTATGTGGGATCTTTTTTTTCGGCCAGTGCTAAAAGCTGGAAATCCTTTTAGCGTGTTGATGGCAAAAATAAGTACTTTCAAATTTTTAAATTTGGTTTGCCCAAAATCCAGCATCGCGAATCCCGTTCGCTGACACAGCCATTAGGTCCGGGACTGTCTAGATATACGTGATGTCTCCATTATCACAAAAGTCATGATAGGTGGTCCTCATAGTGTAACTTTAATCACGTCTAATGACACCTATCAGGCTTTTTGTGGCAGGCAAAATGGGTATGGGCTAGAAAGAGCTATGATTCTCCGATTTTACTCCACATTCTCATACAAATCACCCAAACTTATGCCAAAATTTTCACGAACAATCCTACAACGATCGGGCACGTCATTGTGATGCAATTTTACACCGAAACTTGTACACACTCGAACTTTACCGTTACACCGAAATATTTCGTCACGGAAGTGGGCGAAATTTGAAATTCTAAGAATTACATCATCGGAACTCTTCGGGCAAAATATTGAATTGGAGATTTCGACATAGAATTCGAGGGGTTCCGGAGTTTAATTGCGTAATACGTAATACTTAACTTACTTGGATTTATGTTGTCCTAGTACCGTGGGGTGACTTGTTGTTTTGAAAGTTTCCTTTCTGCGAAATTTTAAGGGAGAAGTTTGTTTAAAAGAAATGAGGAAATATTACTACTTACTTTATATCAGGGTAAAATTAGGAAGAACCACGATTGAAAAGCGTTTTATAACTTCCGTGTTCTCTTACGTAATCATTCCATTCCCTACTTCCTCTATAGAGGTTTCTTGTATTGTAGTTTTGCTTAAAATATCTTGTTTTCGAATTCCTAACATTAGATATGGTTATCCTGTTTGGAATTATTTGGTGAGTACTAACTGTTGCCCGCGATTTCGTTTGCGATCCAGTATGTATAGTAGCTTATGTCCTTACCCAGGTTATGGTCGGTCTATCTGTGTGCCAAATTTCATCAAAATCCATTCAGTCGTTTTAGCGTGAAAGCGTAAAATACAAACAAACAAACTTGCTTTCCCATATATCAGTTAGAATGGTCGCCAGGAGCCCATAATCGTTTAACAAATGAATTAAAAATGCAAACAAGATTTCAATTCTTAACAGTTTAGTGACTAATTGCATAGCATTACAATATTTAATTAATACATGCTTACATTAATACAAAGGTGGTACAAAACGGTCACATTTTTTCCCATAATTACATGTATTATTCCCTTGAAAACTGCGGTGTGGGACCATTATCTATTTCTACGGGCAATTTTATTTCTTATTCCGTACAGGTATCAATTTATTGATGTTTCATACGTAATGGCTCATTAAGTGGGCCCGATAATTTCGCACCAGTCATGTCGACATGTTTTTTGTCTTTGCCAACAGAGATGTTATCTATGTAATGTGTTGCTATTATAATCGCTATTAAATTCAATAAGTCATATGATCATTATAAGTCGACATTGTAGACCCGTGGATCCCAAACTATATTTTCTCGTAGACTATTTTCAAAATTTTACTGGTTTCTTTGGACCCCCTTCTGCTAAATTTCTACCATATTCCCAAAACTTATCTAAAAATGTGAAGATTAGATCCAACGATGGAAACCATCCATTTTTTTCACGCCAACGTAGACCCTCCCGCGACGTCGACTCTCCCGTGAACCTCTGGGGGTCCACCCGGACCACTTTGGGAATCACTGGTGTAAGTAGACCTATCTTTGTTCGCGCTGCGTTTTTTGGTATGGCAACTTTATCTCGATTTTTTCTTGGTGTGGGTAATTAAGGAATGTAGAAATGGAAACTATTTATATTGCCTTTTTTCAAATTAGTCTTCCGACGTACTGTTGGGTAAAGAGCCAGTAGACCAGCATCTTTACAGCTCGAAAACGTAATCATCGGAGTCAGTAGGATGGGGATTGCACTTATGATGATAACAAATCAATATTGTACCTACTATGAAATTCTAATATCAACAAATACATCCTGTCTGGCTGATAAAACAAATAACGACGCGACGATTTATGTATTTTTCATTATCAAGAACATAATGCAATCGTTGCCTATAAAGAATGTAATTCACGTAAATGACATACATACCTATCTTATTTAAAAAACTTATCTCTTTATCGTTAGAAATTGCATAGATAATGTTAAGCCGAAGCAAAAATTCTATAAGCTAAGGAATAACCTGTAGCATATTGCTTCAGTCTGTAGATTGTATTAAAAAAATTACGATTAAAGTTCGAAACAATTCGGTTGACATTTTAAAACGCCCCAGACATTTGGTGAGAATCCTCGACAACCAGGCATATGGTTTTGGCGGGCAACAGACTCCACTAGCATTTTTGGTCACGAAAATTCGCGCCCAATTTTCTTCGTGTCAGAGTTTTTGACGGCTCAATCGCGGCTGCCACAGTCTGGGCCCCGAACACGGAAGTCTTAGGAAAACTTTTGACAGCTCCATGAATTCGGCAACTGGCTGCATTATGACAACACAATGACTTATTTCATCTTGCTTTGTTTTTCCTGTCTTTTCATTTAATGGCTTTAGAGTTTGTTCGTCATCAATCACGCCGATGTTTGCGGTATCAACGAATTTGCAGTACATCCCTCCACCCCTATCGCATTGAGTCCACGACACCTAAAAAGCTATCTTAATCCAGAACGCATCAATTACCCGCGCGTCCCGAAACCGCGCGCGACGTGACACGCCGCCGCCCCTAGACATGTCTTTGAATTTCGGTTCTCCCTTCTCCGTACTCTCCCTTTACTTTTTCCCGCAGTTTTTTTCGTTCCGCGTAGCTGGCAACCCTTTTGCTAAATTGAATTAGAATTCTGAATCTACGACGCGTTCGCTCCGAACCGTTGTCACACGAACGAACTAAATCCAACTGGTTCGTAAAGATATGAAAAATATGTTTTGTGTTATATCGCTGGAACTGGTACAATTTTCTCTAGTACTTTATTGTTGAACTGATTACAATGTCAGACGCTACAAATATTTATGCGAATATGAACACATTATTCACAACGTTTTCCACTCTCAACGCAACCTTTTATGCCGGTGTTAACATAAACATACTCGTATATGACGTAATCAAAGCTTTATAGCAGCGAATATGTGATTACATCGAATTAAATCCAGCCGGAGCTATCCGCTGGATGCTCAATATGGCAGGTATATTTTTGCTTAATCTCGATCTTAATGTGTGCTTGGGACGTCGGTAGAGCTCGCTCTATTCCGGCACACCTCTCCCGGTGCCGCCGCGTGCATAAATCGGCCTCCGCAGTTGCTTACTCTCAATCTTAATGTCAATTAGCCTAATTTGCATCGCCAGGGCCGCACAGGACCGGTGGGAAACCAGCCGTTGCGGCGAGGACACGACGTGGAATAAAAACGTAATAGCTTTACATATTTTGTTCATAATATTGTTACTTTATGATTTTATGCGTAAGTCCGTAATGTGGGTGTGGTGTGCGCAGTGTGCGCGTGGGCCAGTACTGCCGTCGGGTTTATCAATCCAGCATCGGCTACCTCCCGCGTCGCGTTAATTCCCGGCAAGGGTTGCCGCCAATGTCGTCTCGTCGTAAACTTTATTTACGACGCCGCCGGCCGATTATTGCCACGACGTCGCTCTTCGCCGGTTCATTTGCATAGAAATTTATACGCGGTGGATGACTCCCTTCGTTCGTACGTTTCCGGGTGTTCGATAGTTGGGGTGTCGTGGGCCTTCAGGATCGGTATATTGATCGATAGGTTTATTGCAGTGAATGGTAGCGAGTATCGAGTGCCAATTACGGCGGAGAGTGCCTTGTAACCTAGATTGAAAGCTTTGTTTTTACTGTGTAGTACTTATTGTAAAATGATAGGTTGATAAAAAAAAACTCTGATTGCACTTGACACATTTTTGTGACCGATTTTCTGAAAAACAAACATGATTCTACCATTTTTCAATTTCCTAGTGTGTTTGGCGGTAGCGCTACCTATTGATTGTAGCGTAAACCTTTCTCTTATCTCTTTTGTGATCTCTTTTTTTTTGTATGCACGTGTTTCTGTGACAAATAAATCTATTTTTCTTTCTTTCTCTTACTGGTCTTCAAACTTTTAGCTTTTGAGTATTAAGTAAATAGAAACTATTGTCTCCAAATGATATCCCAAAGAAGAAATGTTTAGCGGCTATGACTAACTTTATCATTCATCTTCTAGCTAAGTTCAAAACATTGTTGCGCTATAAAGCACATGCTTATTCGATTCTGCCATTGTCTGATGCATCTACGTTTATAGCAAGTTAAATCATCGGAAAACGGGGTTCCAAGAAATTATCACCCACACGAACAGCTGTCAGATCTATATCAGCTTTGTAAATGAATAAGTCTTTACTGATTGATTCATGGGCAGTTTTATCAACTAATTTGTTATGCCTATTTTGAGAGTAATGAGTCGTTACTAATGACTTTAGCCTTAGAAGACTGAAAAGCTTAGCTTATAAAGAATAACACGCAAAAAGTAAGGACTTACTTGTACAAGTATTTCTCGTATCAACTCCGCAACTCGCTGGGCCACTGTTTTAAGTTCCTCAACTACAAATTAAAACAACGTAACTTAATTTAGGCTATTGCTGTCTTTTCCTTCTCATGAAACAAGAAAGAGACGGGAATAAATTCGAGGCGTCAAATTAGACGTAACTATGACGAAATTAATTCATCACGCCAAAATCAAGCCAATCGAGACGTCATTTAGTTAGACAGTTCTAAATCGTCACTTGTCTTTTTCTTTCGCGGTCTGTCAGTAAGAGATAACAATAAATTTATTTTAGTTTAGGTGGTGAATAATCTGCACAATTATCATCAAATAGAAATTTTTACGAGGCCACGAGACGTATTTTTTAACCAAAAGCTGATCTCATGAAATTATGAAAACCTATAAAAATAAAATAAGAAAAAATCCGCAAGCTGTGTTGACTTTATCAGTAAAAGAAAATTTAAGATGTGACAAAACAAAACTAACACACATAAGACTGGCCTCTAAAACTCCGTAATAAGCAACAACACATTCAGAAACTCTTTCCCTTTGTCCTGGACAGACAAAAAAACCTAGTTTTCTCTCATAATGCTATGTAAACGTATGGGGCTGAAACATCCCATTACAGCCGAGTCGGTGTCGGCCCGTATGCTAATGGTAGATGTCGAAACACAGCGTTTTTCCAACCCGAACCATATCATGTCCTAACGATAAATACGGCTTATAGGTGGTGCGACGACTTGAAGTGCGTCGAATGAAAATTATATGACAGTACCTTAGAAAAAAATACTACAAAGTAAAACATTACTTTAATTTCGGATGTCCGGCGTCTTTGCTTTTGTATTTTTTTATGCCATCAACTTCCGAAATTAAAGTTCATTTTCACTTTGTCGACTTTTGGAACGAAGTTCCTTATCGCGCGTTGCGAAAGGGGGCTAGACGGAAAAAATTAAGACCAAAAGTTGTAACGACACTTTTAATTAAGACCAATATGGATGGATGGATGGATGGATGGACGGACGGACGGACGGACGGACGGATCGGACGGATCGATCGGACGGATCGGACGGACGGATCAGACGGATCGATCGGACGGATCGATCGGACGGATCGATCGGACAGATCGGACGGATCGATCGGACGGATCGATCGGACGGATCGATCGGACGGATCGGACGGATCGATCGGACGGATCGATCGGACGGGTCGGACGGATCGATCGGACGGATCGATCGGACGGATCGGACGGACCCATCGGACGGATCGGACGGATCGGACGGACGGATCGGACGGATCGAACGGATCGGACGGACGGACGGACAGATCGGACGGATCAATCCGTCCGATCGATCCGTCCGATCTGTCCGATCGGACGGATCGATCGGACGGATCGGACGGATCGATCGGATGGATCGGACGGATCGGACGGATCGGACGGATCGGACGGACGGACGGACGGACGGACGGATCATCGGCGACAGTTTATCGGCAGGATTAGCGCTCGTATTAAACAATTTAATCAAACATCCAAGTAGGACATTGCATTAAGTAGTTCAGTTTTTGGAACGAAGTTTTGGAACGAAGGTCCTTATAGCGCGTTGCGAAAGGGGGCTAGACGGAAAAAATTAAGGCCAAAAGTTGTAACGTGTTAAAAGTGTCGGTACGTGCGGCTTTTGAAGGCGGTGCTATTTTATTTTTTTTGTAAGTTTAAGTTGTTGTACCTGCCTACCCCACACAAATTCGTGTGAATGATGCCACTACCATTTGTCCCTAGTCTGGTAAACATGCTTTACTTCGCGCTTTCATATCAGCCGAAAGACGTCCACTGCTGTACATAAGCCACCGCCAAAACGGGGGGGTTTTGCCATAATCGCCACGCTTGGCAGGCGGGTTAGCGATCGCAGTATGGTGGTCAAATGCATAGAGGACGCTGCTGCCCATTCTCTAGTAAGTCCCTTAGTCGCCTTCTACGACACCTACGGGAAGAAATGGGATGTTGCTATTCTTTTACGCCCGGCACCACACGGAACTTCGCGCTTTACTGTATGTAAAAAATTTCACCACCACTGCCCTTAAAAAGGCCAAAGTTGGAGATCCAATTAAAAATATAATAATTAAAGCGGTAGTTTAATTAGCTCCTAGATTCTAAAAGACTGATCATCGATTCGATTAGTAATTCAATGCTTGACGTATAGAACTGAAACATTCCTCATTGTGTACTGGGCAAATGGGCATCACTGAAAAAAAATGTTTTTTAGTTCGTCACTTTGTGTCCTCTAATGTGCGCCATATTAAACGAACTATACCTCATTTGTCAAATTATGATAAGCAGTTTAGAAATTTTAAGGGAATTAATAAACATACATACATACCGGTCAAAAAAGCTCCTAAAGTTCTGAGTTGAGCTACACGGTTAACAAATGCGTGCATTGACTGGACGGGTCCACTCAATCTGTGTGGTTCTTTCCTCAAAAGACCATTTCAGACACCAATCTACATGGTCTTCACATGATCTGACCAATATTATGTCTGGAATGTAAAAGAGACTGTGACCTTTGAGTCTGTTTCGTCCTTTCTTCTCAGAGTAGTCAGATAGGAAAAGCCGACCTCATCTAGTTTAAAATATATGATTGACGTGTAAAAGTGTTTGTATAAACCTACTTACAGAAATGTAATCATTAATCAAACTATAACACTCCTTTTTGCTTCGCCGTAATCACGTAAAAAATAAAGAAAAAAAGTCTGGTCAAATCCTCGCACCATAATCAGTCGTCTAGTCCTCCCATAGTTTTATCGCGCACGGAAGTCGCTCCGTGCCGTGACAATAAAAGGGGTAGGCAAATTTTGAATATTTAAACATGCATTTACTTTGTGAACCGTAGAATAAAAATAAAAATCCTTCGATTACAGGCCGATGGCAGCGTTCGATAGTATTTTACGTGGCTTCCGTTATAAATTTCCCTGCCTTCCCTTCGCCTTCTCCATTGAATTTATCGATAGCTGTAAACCTTATCGTCGATGCTTGATCTTTATCTATGTTAGTGTATTTATAAATATGTCTTCGAGGATGAAGCTCGCTTTCGTAAACCTTCTTGTCGTTCGTTGAACGTAGATCTTCTACTTTACGAAAAAATCTAACTAATCTAAGAGTTTTATTGAATTTTTAATACGGTTAGAATCCTAGTCATGACACGCTATTTGAATAATCTTATCTGCATTCGTGGGAAAATCTTCAAGAAAATCAATGTATTCTTATAATTACTCTTTAAGACAGTAGAGGCTTCCGTACCTACTAATCTTTTGTACATGGACTACCCTACAAACAACAGAGTTACCCTACGAGCGCTAGATCTTTTTCTCCTTTGTCGTTCCCTTAATACTAAGGATCTTGACCACATACGACGCGGCTCGAAGTAATGCGGTCTTTTGTAGTGTGGACCGCACGAAAGATGCTGCCTCCGAGAGACCTCTTGATCGCATCTGAACATCTTGCCGGTTCTCTGCCTTGAGCGGGGTTTCCTTCCACCGAAGGTCATTAAGGACTGCTAAACGACGAGTCAGTCCACAGATGAAAAATTAAGTTCTTAAAACTACTGATTTTGAATGAGTCCTCATCTATTTTCATAGCTCTTAAAACAACCTTGAGATCTTTAAAGTTGGTGTAAAGAATAGCATCCGTAGCAATTGCACATACTTGGACTTCACAGAACCTTTACTTTTCATTAAGATTGTAGTGGTCAGATGAAAAGCCAATACTCTCGTGAGGAAGAAATCGTTCTTTCGCTTTAAAGTTAGAGGGCAGACACTGCAAGTATATCTAACTTTAAACTAAAGATGCTTTAACAAAGAGCAAGATGGATTTCAGAAAAGCCTTTGAGTTACATATTTAGCTAACAATTTACTTATTTTCCCAAATAAAATCCACATTAACATCGTCAAGATAATCGCGTGTCGCACTGATTACTCAAATGCCGAGTCTATAATGTGAAAAGCGAACGATAAATGTGTTTTAAATCCACCATTTTTTGGAATCGTAAACTGACAGTGTCGCGTGATTGGGGGTAGAACGAAATTTTTACAGTATTATACTGTTTTGAGACTGTAATCTTAATTTAGTTTTATGTTTTGTTTCAAACAGCTGTTCGATTTGGGTTTGATCGAATGTAGAGCTTTTATTTTGATGAGTTGTTGGTTATTACGGGTTGTTTTAAGTGTATGTCACATGACCTAGCCCTTTGCTTCTTTCTACTATACTCCTATTTTTTTATTTCGGATTTATTCATAACTTCCTTCAGTCTTTGTATCTAGAAAAATATTTTTCTGACGACAAAACGGAGGAGATTCTCAAGTCGACACGTACATTCTTTTTTATGTGTACCACGCATAACTTTTTACAGAGTAGTCCGATTTTGATAATTCTTGATGACAGCCGGCATGATTGATTGTTTAGTCACAGATATTAATGCCGAGTTGTCTATTACAGAAAGTAATAAAAAATTAAGCATGTAGTAATTAGTAGATAGCCACAAAAAATTATAAAATAAAAACTTTTTAACAAAAAAATTATGCCGCCGAAAAAACTGAAAAGCCAAATATAATAAACCTTTTTTTGTTTAACCTTAATAACTAAGTTCGGAAGTCGGTGACTTTGGATATATTTTTAATTTTAGGTTTATTATTTTTTGCTTTTCAGTTTTTTCGGCGGTTTAATTTTTTTGTTTAAAAGTTTTTTAAGGTCATACTTCTCAGTTCATACTTTAGTATGCTAGTTTTCTTTCATGCTTTTTATCTATTTGATCTCATCCATGCGATCTAGTACTTCTCTTCTTAAAATGTTACTTTCGCGTCAAAAAATCCAAGATTTAGAGACATCCTTTTAACCCTTTCTCAAACAGCAGTATTTTCTAGCAAATCCTTATTCTATTTATATTCTACGTAAATACAAAACACAAATGAAATCGGTATAAATCTGCGTGTTTGATGGCAATGAGGACATTAAACTAGATATGAATGAGAGCGCCATAACTCGCTGTAATCGGGCAACGTTCCATAATGTACTATGTGTTATGTTTGCATAAGTAATGCTTGTTCCTCTTTACGAAGTCTGATAGTAGGCTGTGTTGGGATCTACACTGTTTTATGGATATGTATGTATGTTTATTTGTTCGAGAAGCTGGTGGCTAAATAATAACAGCCGCACGGGTGGATCGAAAGTTAGACAACGCTTGTCGTGGTCACCCATCCTCGAACGATGACCATCCATAACATATCTAGACTTCTTCGTACTTCGGAAAACACGTTAAGCCGTTGGTCACGTCTGTCATTTGTAGATCTTTGAGAGTCGTTACGGGTAGTGAGAAGCTCGAAAGTCTGACAACCAGCCTTACCCAGTAACTGGGTTATGGTGGGCAGATAGGCAGTCGCTACTGGTCGAGTACTAGAATTCGGCTACATCCGGTTAGACTGGTAGCCGCCAACATAGTTGATAAAAGGCTAGGCAGATGTACTTAGATTAGTGTCGAGAGCACTGTGAGTGATCTTTACACCATATACTTAGTACTAATTTGTTGTATATTCGATTATTGATTTTCAGTGATAGGATACGAATACTAATAAATTACAGTTGAAAGACACTTGCGTACTTCACTCTCCTTCTTGGTGTAATAAGGATATTTTGTAAACCCTTTTATTTACGACATTAGCGGATTTGACAACTCGTTTATATGCAAATCTTTTTATATTACTTTGCTAGGCCCCTCGTCTAGGCTCTTTATTTTTATTTCTACCCCCCTATTATTTGTAAAGACCTATTTTGGATATTTCTCCGTAATATTGTACTCTTAGACTGTATTTTTGTAATTTCTCGATTTTCATGCCTATTTAATTGTATCATTAACATATTGTGTATTTTTAATGCATCTATCAAATTGTAAGCACACATAGCATTATTTTTTATATTTTTTTTTTAAATATATGTGGAAAATGTCATGGGCTATACGTTTATTCATTCTGTAGCTCAATTTTTCTGTAATACTTATTACCATGATTGTGTTGTTTTTCATTTTGCCAAAGAAATTAAATAAAATAAATTCAAATCAAATTCAAATTCATTTATTAATTTTGTAAACATAGAGTAAAAACCCTAATCATTTCCTTCATCGATGACCTTCTCATTGTTCATTCCTTTCGTAACCAGAGTTACAGTCCTATCACCATCAACAAACAGAACATCCCCTAAATCTCTTTTGTTTCATAAAAAACCTTCTGCTCATTATTTAGTTCCCGAGCCCTTACGTCTATTCGTTTACAAGTCATTATAATTACGTTACGTTCATACGCGGTGGTTTCGTGAGCGCTGACGCTTACGCCACTAATCGCTCATTTCAACGTAGCTATTTGTTATATTTTTTAGGGACCAGGCTTGTGAGACCTTGTTTTTTTTAGGTCTGTCGACTGTATTAATAGGTAGTTATGTTCGCGTGGTTCTACAACGATGATTTTTGGATAAAAAGGTTATAACGTGGTTTGGACATGACATGTAGGTACGGCACGCAGAAATTAATCGTCTTGTCTACGATTTCTTTTGAACAGCAATGTGTGGTTCTTTCCCCAAAATACCATTTCAGACCCCAATTTACATGGTCTACACATAATCTCGGTCAGATTATGTCTGGACTTTAAGACTCTGTGCGTTTGTTTCGGCCTTCTCAGAGTAGTCAGATAGGAAACGTCGTCCTCTTGTTTTTAAAATATGATTAACGCATAAAAGTGTTTGTACAAATCTACTTACAGAATAAAATCATTCATCATTACTTAAATACTTACTATCTTTACTAATCAGTATAGGAACAGTGCCCTCTCACAAGTCTCTCAAAGTCATAGGCCTACTTGTACGATCATACATTTTCCCTCTATTTAATAGTTATTTATGCTCTGTCTAAATCAGTCAGTTTTAAACCTTTATACCAGTGCTTTGAGCAGAACTGTTGTGTAGCTAAAAATATAAAGTAATCATGATTCATACCGTTGAATATAGCTCACGGAACCCAAGCACCGTTAAAAGGACACCCGTTGTCATTTTTTAAGGTTTTTCTTTCTCGAATAGCATTCGGAATGGTAATTTTACAGTTTTGAGCACGTCAATCTATTAATGTGATGGGCGCTTGGCATTATTCGTTTCGTGACTTCAGTTTAAACGTTTCGTTAGGGAATTAAGGTGGGTGTACACAAGGCAACATAAAATGGGCAACACAGCGGGAAGCAAGACGTACACTTTCCCTCAACTTCACTCACTTGCATGTGAGCTGTGAGCCTAACCAATGATAGTGTGACGTACAAGACTCGCTTATTACAGCTAATATATCCGTCAAGCTAGAATTCTTCAACGCTTCAGGCGGTTGACGGGCAGAACCATTCATTATAAGTGCAAGAGTGCACCAATTTGCTTGCCAACGTCGTCTTCAATATTCCCTTTTTGTACCTTATTTATTTTGCGCCGCTTTTTCCAAATATGACAAGACGGGTCTCACTTGAAACGGATCCTTAAAATCACATGTGGTCACACAATCACATCGTAGTGAGGTAATACGGGCTGGTGTCCGCAACACCACGTCAAACCGCGTATTTTGCGTACAGGTGGGAGAATCAGTTATTCGACTCACCCCAGGCCAGTAACGCCTTCGTGGACGTTACTGGCCGGGATGAGTGTGGTGACATGTGACATAAACTGTTCTTCTGCGATGTCTGTGGTAATAAAGTTTGCCCAAAATCTCGGACAAATTGTTGCCAAGTGAACACACAGCTTAAGGTTTTCTGCCCCTTTTTTTTAAATTGTCCTCCTGCAGTTAGTTAATGTAAATTCTGGTTGTTCTGCGGTATCATTATTGATAGGTGATTTATTTCAGGGGTGACTTTTATAGTTTTTAGCGTTTGATAACATCGAAACTAACTATAACTACTTTTGGTATTAAAATAGATATTTCGTATCGCGATTTGACGGGGTTTGAAGTTATTTGAACGGGTTTCTTTTACTAGCTCTTGTGGAATCGGTGTGTTTTAGGTTATTGTTATTGGCTCGAAACCACTTACATTATAGATGAATCATTTATTTACTTGCAGCTTCGCTCGCGTTAACCGATTTACACGAAACCTTAACAAATTATACACCTAAACCTTCCTTTGTCTGTTGGTGAAAACCGCATGAAAATCCATTCAGTAGTTTTTGAGTTTATCGCGAACAAACAGACGTGGTGGGGGACTTTTTTTATAATATTCGTGATGCATGCATACGTATTGCACATCAATTGCAACAACAATGTACAAGCTATTTACAACAACTTTAATACATACTTATTTGAATGAGGCAAAAGGAGTATGACGATAGCAGGTGGCGTTCTGGAGTTTCTGCCTAGCCCCGTGGAAAGAAGGCGTGAATTTTGTGTGTGTATGTATTTAAGTAATATTGGGTATCGAGACATGACATAGCTAAAAGCTCTTAATAAAAAACCGTATGAACTTTAAAAAAGTTTTAATGTCTAATTGATTAGCAAGATTTAATACCTTACAAAGTAATCCACAATATTTTTATAAAAATAATAAAGTTGTGTTTGATAAACCCCTTCCATAACTTGATACAACTAGCGCCATCTAGTGCGTAGTAGCAGAACTAAACTACGCTTGACGTTCAACAAAGTTACCGACGGACTTGTTGCAAACCATGGACTTAACTTTTTGTTTAAAATTAACAAGCTGTTTATTCCTGTGAACCTGTAAATGCGCTGAATTTTATTTAACACTTGAAAATACTGTCTTATCCCGCTGGTTACTAGCTTATGTCCTGATTTTTAATAGTCAAATAACTTTTGTCTTGAGGAATAAATGTGTCGGTTCGACAGCTTTTGTATTGAATATATGCCAAACTGTCAGATTTATTCTTCAGATAAAATAGGCTTACACTTTATTACTTTACATAGTTAAAAAAAATAACAATGTTTTAACATTAGGAGGACCGCAAAATTTGGTTCTATAACAGTAAACCTCAGTGCCATTTGTATTTTAGGATTGTATATATCCGTCCTATCCTTATCCTACTAATTTTATAAATGTGAAAGTTTGCATGTTTAACTGTTTGTTACTCAAACACACAAAAACCGCCGAAACGGATTGGGATGAAATTTGGCACATGCCTAGATAGTTATATTTTATCCCGATAGTACGATTCCGTGAGATAACTTCCTTATTCCACGCAGACGAAGCCGCTGGCCAAAGCCATGTATCTACTTAAACATAAACTTAACAAATATGTGTAGGAGCACACCACAATATATAAACGTTTAAAAAGTTCAAATGCGTAAAATGGCTACTGAGTCGGTTAAAAACAGAACACTTGGAGCTTTACCTACCTGTAGGGTAAAACCATGATTCTTGCCCCGGGGTATAGTTGCCCCGATTGTTAATATGTACTCTAGTTTCGCGGATGAATCTCACAATACGTAGGTATAGTATTTTATTAATCTATCAAAATATGTACTCTCTATCTTCCACTACCGACCGTTTCGCATGTCTCTGTGCCATTGCATGGGAAGGCAAAATGCGATCAAAGTTTTTGCGGGATAGATATCCTGTTTCTCGACGGGGCGGGCATCTATCCTAAAATAATTTATATGGATTAGGCAACTATCCCCTATGTGGGATAGATGTTCCAAATGCGAAAATCGCAAAAAAATAACAAATGTTAAAAACATTATGTTTAATATTTCCAAAGTGGAAATATTAAAGATAATGTTTTTTACTTTTCATAAATTATTAATTTTAGATAAAAAACCAAAGTATCGGTAATATCGGTAGTAATTTTACAATTAAAGTAGGTATTTAGATTTTTGTACTCAGATATAGAGTGATTTCTAAATCTGAGGCAACTATCCGGCTTTATAGACTGTTCAACCGTGAACAAGCAATAACATCACAGCGTCAGCGTTAAGAGCGACCGACATACGTCCGTTCCACGCGCCGGAAACACCGGGACACCGTCAGCGCTAAGTGACGTACTGAGAGCTTCATCGGCGCGATACACACACAACACACAAAGAAATAGATATCAATGTGTATTGGCCATAAAACTTGTATATAATTAAGTTAATTAGTGTAATAAATCAGTCATCAAACTTGAGTCGAGTGTAGATTCATCTCCTACAACCTGTTCTTACTGCGGCCAAGACACCTTTAGCCATCATCGGTCCTATAAGTCTGTGGGATCGGCAGTAAGAAAACCACCTCCAACCGTCCTTTGCCTGTAGAAGTGCCAGCCCGCGCCGAAGCTGAGCAAGTAGAGTTAAAATCCCTGAGATTTAATAATAATGAAATTGATTTGATCCAGCCTGTCCCCACTTGCTGCCCTCCCAACAGTGACTCCCTGAGCCGAGGCTCTTACCCCGCAAGGGGTGCCCTCAGTACGCAGTCGCTATAGTTTATAAGTGTAGTTTTGTAAGCCCTGGCTGGAGGCTCTTAGTCTAAAAGCTAATAGTCCCCATAGGAAAGTCCGGTTGAGCAGTCACGGCCTCTCAAGGTCAACTGCGAGATGTCATTTCCAAAAAAAAAAGAAAACCGTCTCCTGTATACATTGCACGACCTACACAAACCCCCATTCCTTCCCAAATTCCGTCTGTTACCGTAGGTCTCCTTGTAAGGCTTTCCTCTCGTCAGCCAACGTAACTCACGTTTGGTATGGTTTGTATGGTAGGTTAGGGCGGAGGGATAACTCTGGTGCTAGGTAAAACCCATAGGCTAGATTGATAGTTAGTTGGGTCTAAGATAACTGATAGGTACTAGGCTCAATTGTCTCAAACGTAGCCACACTGTACGTAATTGAAATAACAGCCATACTAAGCTGTAAGTTCCAGTGCGTACATAGGCCATATGATCCAAGATAGTGTTGTACGGTGGATCTCCAAAGGATCTTCTAAATCTTTACGCCCTGACGCCTGTCGTTGTATGTTGTGGAGTAATTCTTTGTTATTTTTTCATGTAGATTGTTATATTCAAACAATTAAATACAGCGTGGCAGGGATGTCGACCCGTAACCTTGGATCACGTACATGGACACCCTTGCGTTGAAATAATTGTCGGCTCTTTAAAAAACCTGATGTTTCCTATAAAAGTGCAATAAGTGCCTACGCAGTCAAAATGTAAGGATCAGCAATTTTGTTGTTTTAATTACCCACGAAAACTTCCAACGCCGGGTACTTCAGAATGATGTATCTACTGAATCCATGGTAACAGTTTGGCCATCGATCCATAAGCACTAAAGATAACAGCTGGTATAGAATCACTCACATAGTTTCAGCTCAAATAAAATACTCTAAGAATTGATACAAAATTTTCGGTATCATATGTTTCTTAAATTCAAATCATAACAAACATGTCACCGCACTACGTAGGTCAATAAGTTTCCACGTTACTTGCCAATATCACGATAAATCTCTTCCAAGTGATGTTTTTATTTCATTTTGAAAAGTTCGGTTTCTGGTATGTATGTACTAAAAATTCTCATAACTTCCGAACATGTAGAGATAGGATTAAAAAACCCTTCCAATATCGTTTGATATCATCCAAAGAAGCCGTGCCAGTGGTATGTAGGTATATTGTATAAATACCCTTTCTGTTACACGTTGTATAGTTACGTACCGCCGGACCAATACAATTCACAAATTCAGGCACCAGTCTAGGTAGGTAGTTAAAGATGCCACGCGAGTACTCGACCCATCTTGTTAAACAGATTTAAATTTAACATTACGGTTATTAATACCATGAAATATAGCAGTGGACTAAGAATGCAACCTTGTAGTAATCCTTACTGAACCACAATATTTTCCGAAATTAGGCTATTGTAGTAAACTCGCTAAGAAATTGAAGTACAATTAAAATTATATTCTTAAATGATCTAGCGTAACATTGTATTTGAAACTAATGCCACAGCAAAGAACAAAGTGTATGTTGACAAAAGCTTTCTGCAGACAATTAAAAGGAACTTAAATCTAGCAAATTCAGATGTTCGCTTCAAACATTTTACAAAATAGTACTAAAAATTAACACAATCAATCAGTAGGATTGACGCATTTCGTGTACATGACATTCGTTCAAAACAATTACTACTGACGAATATTATAAGAATTATATATTATTTAGTTAGCTTATATCTGCGAAGTAGCCTTATAGATAATCATACGAATTGGGCATAGAAAATGAATAATCACCAAATCCCTCATTTGCTTTGCCGTATTCGAGACTAAGAAGGCAATCGTACAAAACTTGAATCATCGCCATCTTTTGCCGCTACCCCGAACTAACTGAATTGGGTTCACACAATCATTGTGAACAACGCCATCTATACATACTTTTGAACACGATCTCGTCCTGCACTTAGCTACCCGTGTATTCCTACGGGATATCCTCATATCCGTAGCTGGAGAATGCAAACTTTAGGGCGAGCTAATATGGTGGCCCTTGAAAGCCGACGCTGCGAGGGAGAACGAGACTTTAATTGAATTGTTGGAACCGATACCGATGGCTTTCGATTTCGAAATAAACCAAAAAATTAAGCAAGTTATTGTAACGAAAGTAACAAAGTAAAGCATATACATATGTAATTGGTTCTTCTGTCAACCAGTAATAGAAGTAAAATTCTTAAACTGAAAAAATGTCCAATATTTTTTTATATCTAAATGTGAACACTTCACTCCCTCTCACAGAGAGGAGGCCTGAGTCCCAGCATTGGAAACGTTATAGACCAATAAACTACTTAAGTTACATGTCAACTTCAAATGCGTTCTGTGGATTAATCTTCCTTTTTTCAATCGTTTATTGTTTCGTACGTTCCATTGTGTAACATGTATACTTAATCTATTTTTTGTCATCTACAATACAAATAAAAACTCAAATTATTACTTCTATTTCAGTTCAACATTGGTTTCAATAATAACACGCACCCCTTTCGAAAAAAATCCTTTGTTGGCAAACAATTGGCAATTTGGCATATCAATGGCGCCATCCTATGTATTAATTACAAAGCGCGCCGACAACCCTGCTTAGCGTCGCTTTCAAGTGCGTACCCCCCTGGCAAAGGAACAAATCTTCCATGATAATATCAACTTTAAACTCTACCACCAAGGTCCATATTTGAATATAATTTATATACGAATTAACATGTAAAAGGCCAAACATCATTAGTTCAATTTGTTATTCTACGCTCCAGTTGTTAGAATTCATTTTGGGTTGACCAAAACTAAATCGCTAGGGGTGTGAATTAAGATATTATAAAAGGGACAAAAGGGGGGAATGTGACACGAAAAGCGCTTAGTGTCAACCTCATATGTCTTTGAAGTTTCATGTTAAATAGAGTGGGTAGCGTGTGGGCTATTTATTTGTACAAACGGTAGGGCGTTGTCGCCTGTAGTGACGTCATGTGTACAATGACATTTTAGCTGTGGGATTGTATAAATAAGCCCCTTTGTAAAGATGGGCGTACTTGGATTTACTATGGACATATTGAAATGTTTTCAATTTATCACAGGCTCTCCCTAACAAGTGACACCCCAAGACTCAACGATATAAAATGTTATGAACCTTACTCGTGTCAGATTTAGTTTTATTAGAGAGAAAAGAGAGACTTCAGTACTTATTAGAAGCTTTAGCAAAGGAACCTCGAATTTTAGGTCGTAAATCTACTTAATAAAATGCTTAAATATAAAGGAATAAATTTAAGCATTTTATTTAGGTTTAGGTTTTTAGGTTTAGGCTGTAAATTGTCCGCGAGTGAAGGATCACTCGCGGACAATTTACAGCCTAAACCTTTGGGTCTGGAAGCGATAAATTTTTCACAAGAGTTTGTTATGTATCAAAACTGAACATTCAAGACGGATGTTATAAAATTCATCTCCTAACGGGGTTAAATAGGGGATGAAAATGTGTATGGAAGTTCGTAATTTTTGCCGTTTTGAGCACATGGCTTGTCAAATATTATTATCTTATTATATTATTTATTATGTTATTATTATCTTATATCTCTTATTATATTATTATTATCTTCCAAAAGTTAAAACATGCTCTATAAGAAAAACGATTATTTTAACCTGCAGCTTCGACATCGAGCTTGCCTATCGAGTTTGCCCTACGTGTCAATAGGATTACAGGCAGAATCCGTAGCAGGCCCGATGTTAAAGCCTGCAATCCATCGTCACTTTGATTAAACCCATGGATATGTTCTATGCAATTGTAATCGGCAGATCGTTTTTATCGATCTAGGAATATCGTCGGGGAAAAATATTCGAGAATTCAGAGTTGTCTCTCTGACGCACTGTTTACATGTAGCGGTTTTATTATTGCTTGTTAGATTAATACAATACCATGCCATACCGCGTTCAAGGGTTCGTTCAGTTTCAGTGGTGAAATTCGCCACTGGTATGGGCAATTGCAATATGCCTGTGACCCAGCAGTGGGAACAATATAGGCTGATTATGCTAAGGGCTATTTCTTTAAAATTGGAGTTGTATTCCATATAAAAGATATTTTATGTACCGTAGCGTATCGAATGCCTTTGCATGATCCGATTTGAACTATATTTATACATTACACCGAAGTTTGTTTGAACGCGCTAATCTCTTGAATTTCCAGTCGGATTAAAAAAATATATTTTTGCATTTAATAGCCCAATCCTCGAGGAAGCTATATACTTAATATCACAGTAGAACCCTTAGGAATCGAACAAAAAGGAAAAAAACACTAAGCGAAAATGAAGAAACAGCGCCGGCGTGCGAAGCAATGCGACGGAATGGGAATATAAATTTCTTGCGGACGAAGTCGTGGGTAGAAGCTAGTTGTAGAATAAAACGAATTCGAGATTCATAATTTGAAATGACAAGAATAACTAGGATAAATTTAAAACCATGTTGGGTTCACTGTTCATGACAAACCAATTAATAACCATCGACCATGCAAAAGTAAGTACAGAAAGAAAAAAGCCTCCTTTATTTTTCCATATACTGTAAAGTACAAATTCTAAATCCTAGGTACGTACTACAAACCCAGCTCCTTATATACCCGCTTTTCAAAATACCCCAAGTGGTGCTGAAGTGTTCGTTGTAAGAGCACAGGAAATTGATTCGCTCTACACGTCACTCTCAGGGGGGACAGAGGACTTGCAGTGACGTTGAGTGATGCATGGGACTTGAGGGAGGTTATATGTTTTGTTATGTACAGGAGGGTTCGTGATAGAAGGATATAATGGTTTTTAAGATCGAATGTTCTTTGTTCAAGCGATGTACGTATAAATGATGTCATTTCTGTAAGTAGTTTTGTACTAATACTTTAACACGTCAATTATATTTTTAAACTAGATGAGTTCGGCGTTTCCTATCTGACTACTCTGAGAAGAAAGGACGAAACAGATTCAAAGAACACAGTCTCTTTTAAATTCCTTCAATTCAATTCATAATATTGGTCAGATTATGTGTAGACTGGTGTCTGAAATGATTTTTTGAGGAAAGCACAACACAGAAGTGGAAGTATCCCTATCAAGATACCCGAGTACTTGATACGGGTGTTTTATCGGCAGAATGACTGAATTTCAAAACAACCGTCTCAACTTCTGTCTTTGCTACTTATCATATGCTTGGGTTACTATGTTTTTTGAAGTCTTTTATCGATTAGCACTAAAAACTCGTAAATGCAATAAAATATATTTTTAGGCCTAGACATATTTTCCGAGAATGGTGTTTTGAGATTTGTGCCTGTAACAGAATTCGGGATGTAAAAGATTGTAGCATTGGATATCACGGAATGTAATGCTTGAAATTCTTAGAAATATCCAGTATTCCGACAGCTAGCTACCTACCTATGTAGAAGCTACAGATAAAGACAGTGGACTGTTTGGCCCGGAAAAAGGCAGATTAGGACTTCTATTCTACACCGCATGCCGTTACTTGTGCATTTGACTATCTTATGACTGCGTCAGTGAGCTGAATTCGCGCAGCTGAATTTTGAGCCAAAGAAGTTTGGATTTTTTTCCATCATTACGCTAAGGAGAAGAAGATAAAGACACAGAATATGTTCATAAATGCAGACGTTGTCAGCATGTCATCGAAAGTCAGTATTAAGAAACTGTTTCAATACTAATTAAAGATCCATCAAAAAGCCTAATTCGTTGAGACACGAGAAAACGAATACGACAGAGTTATGACGCTCTTCAGTAAGGCTAAGCCTTTAACAAAGCATTTCTCGTTAATTCAAGAGCATCTGCTAAAAACCGTCTCTCGAATCCATATCACAAAAATAACGAAACAAATGACACAAAGCTTCACTAAACCAACATAAGCTACATAATACATACGCGCATGTCTCTCACATTAGAAGGATTGCCCTCGTACAAATAGTGAATTGTCAGTATTGTTACAAAAGCCGTCGCCAACAATGGTTGTTCGACTTGTAGTTTTTTTTTTCAGATGTAATAAAGTTTAATCCGAAAATCCCCGCAGGCAAGTGGATGTTGTAGGCCAATTATTTGTGGGTAAGACGCTCCTTCAACGGGTCTGTTGTGTTGGGAGAGATAGAGAGGCTATTGTGGTTAAAACATTTTGGAACAAGCCTGTTCTTGAAATTGAACATTCTAATTTGGTTTAGTGGCAGATATCTGACATTCTACTCAAATAAATTCTTGTTTCTTAGTTTTCATCTGTATATGTTTTAGCAAATGCATAATCAGGATATCAAGTTTTCAACGGGCTGCTACTAGTGACAATTAATAAGCCTACTTATTGTATGACATGATTTCACATGATTCATATAATAATAATAACTGGCGTGTGCTCTAGACTCACAGTTGTCAACTTGTTTTGACGGTAGCAAAGATCTCGCCGATAGCCACTCAATCTTGTACTGCAGCTCATGTTCGATTTCCCAACAGTGACAGAGCTCCACGACCAAAACCAGCCGTACCAGCTTGGCAGTGCAGGATTGAGCGTCGTATCGGTGAACACTCATCGGCAAGCTTATCTGCTTCAGGAAGGGCAATACTCGCCCTAGAGTAATGCGCTTCGTGAGGCGGGCGTTTTCCGGGACTGATATTAGTTCTCGAGATTATATAACCCGCGTCACGGAGCGTATCGACTTCCTGAAGCAGAAGATCTGTGCATAGGCAAACCGTATTCGTCGGTACAGGCGGAGAGTAGAGCGGTACACTCAGAATCGCACATTCCGGAGCGATGAAAGGTGGGTTTACAGAGCTTGGGAGCGACCGTACCAAGGTGTGGCTGACACGCACCTGCCTGATGGTGACGCCATGTGTTCGTTCTGGCGAAACGTCTGGTCGGTGCCTATCAATCACACAGGTGATTGGGCTAGGGAGTTCGGGCGAGCGTGTGGTCAAATACTAGAAATGGGGGCATTTACCATCAGCCCCCAAGATGTAGCCCGTGCAGTCCGTCCGTTGCCTAACTGGAAATCTCCAGGGCCGGACGGGCTGCAAAACTTTTGGATCAAATGGCTCCAAAGGTCACACGCTCGCTTGGCATCCCAGTTTCAGTCAGCCTTAGAGTCAGGGTCGCTGCCCCAGTTCTTAACAACAGGGATAACCCACCTGCTCCATAAATCAAGTAGTACGGCGGAACCCAAAAATTATACACCGATCACATGTGTACCGACGGTCTATAAAGTTCTGACATCCATTTTGAGAGCAAAAATTTACAATCATGTAGACACCAACTCTATCATGTCTGCCTCTCAAAATGGATGTCGAATATGCAGTCTCAGGGAATATTTCCTAGAAGCCGACGTGGGGATGCACTGAGATGTGGTCTCAGTGGACAAGGGCCTCACCCCGCTCTCCTTGAGTAACGAGAACTGGCGCAAACCTAAAGTATTAGATACTAATGACCGCAGGGAGGTATTGCAGAGCAAAGAGGTCCTGGTTACGATTCGGTGATATCTTTGGAGAAACCGAAGGTTTTGTCTTTGCAATTATAGACGAAGTTATGTTGACGAACAACTACCGGAAATATATTGTGAAGGATGGAACGGTTGACATCTGTCGGGCTTGACACCGTCCGGCGGAATCAATCCGACACATTATTTCTGGCTGTTCTAGTCTGGCTAACGGAGGCTGCTTGCATAGGCACAACCTTGTAGCCAGGATTATCCACCAGCAACTGGTTCTGAAATACAGCCTTGTGGAATCAGAAGTGCCGTACTACAGGTATGTGCCCGACCCAGTTCTCGAAAATGGCACTATCACATTGTATTGGGATCGATCACTGACCGGACTATTGTTGCCAATAAGCCGGACATCGTGGTGATAGATCGATTAGAGCATCGCACAATGATTACTGATATAGCAGTCCCACATAACGAGAACCTCGTGAAACCTGAAAAAGATAAGCAGATCATTAATCCTGACCTATCACGCGAGGTTGTCGACATGTGGGATGTGGATACAGCAGTCATTGTGCCGATAGTCGTGACGGCCAATGGCATTATAGCCAAGAGCCTCGACCAGCACCTCAGGAGGCTCTCATTAGGCAGCTGGATCAAGGGCTTGATCCAGAAAGCAGTATTACTGGACACGGCGCGTATAGTAAGGAGGTTCTCAGCAGCCCTGACCACCGGTAGCTTGGACCCTGTTCCCGATACCGGTGGGCTACTATTTTTTATATTTTTAAATGTTTTTATATATTTTTTATATTCGAATATTTAAAAATATAATTTGTATGTATTAATCAACGAAATAAAGGAAATAATAATAATAATCGACGGTGTAGCAGGACGCAGCAACATATTTGGCCCCGCCAGAGCAGTACCACATCGATTCCGGCAAGTGGGCTTCCTTCGCTTCGACTCCACCGTCACGAAGCCTTCTTTGTCTGGCTGTCCTTTCTTAGGAACCGGGGATGCAGTGCTGGGAGCCGGTGCATTGCTGCTCTTTGATGCCCGCTCAGTTGGTTTTGCACTTTTAGCAAAAACTTTCTTCTGTTGCTGCTCCTTTAGGATGGGAAGTTGTGCAGCAGCAGCTGAGTAAGCACGGCGTGGTGGTGACGTGCTGACTTGTGACGTCGCTTCTACGGCGGTAGAGGCGAGTTCGTCGGGGCGCGGTATTGCATCGTTTGCAGTGACAGCGACCGGTGACGAGTCCAATTTCGCTGACTCGAAACTGGACAGCGATGTGTTGTTTGCACCTCGACGTTTGTTCCCTTTTGACGCGATCTCAGGTGATATCGGCACGCAACTCACTTATGGTGTTTTGAGACGCATCTATCTTGAACTCCATATCAGCCAGGCTTGCCTTCAGAGTAACAATATACTTCAGCAACCTGATGACGTCGACGTGGTCAGACGGGCGGCAGCTTCCGCAGCTCCTTTGCCACAAAAGACGGCACGTCGTCAGGGTCAGTCTCCTTAAATACCCGAAACATGTCTTGGAGACTCCTCTCTCCCTTTTCATCCCTCCTGCGGGACGGCATTCGGTCGGCTAAGTCCAGCGACGTGTACAGTGTCGTCTTTGCACTGCGTATCTCGTTTTCGGTGTAGCTCGAGGTACAGATCTGCATGAGGCTAACTTCATCCATGACGTCCAATTGACGTTGCAGGAACGCCAGGAGCTCGTTGACTATGAGTTTATCAGAACCCATGACGGCGATGACTAATGCCCCGCTAAGCGCGAATTAAATAATTCGAAGCGAAAAGTGATACGCGACCGTTTCTGACCGCACATCGCTCTAGAAACAATGTTGACTCCAACACACAATTTTAGTATCTAGAGTTAACATTCACGCAGTCATCACATTCACTCCATTTTGTTTCTTTGTGATATTGAGAAGTCTTACAAACCAACGAAACTTCATTATTTGAGTTAAGTCAAAGCCAAACTAATGGCCAGATTTCCTCTATTCTCCTGATCAACTTTTAAAGATGTCGACTCCACTCATCTCAGCAGCTCAACTCGCAAAACAACAAAAATATCTTCCTGCTTTCTCAACAATTCCTTCGTTCAATAGCTCATTCATTGTTATCGCGGCTGCACGATTAAACGCGCGACAAAAAAATCGCAAATGATATCCGCACAAGTTCTAGTGTTACTTGAGATAAATCTTATTGTGGCAATCATAGTTGCATTGCATGACAAATAATCTTCTGCAGTCTATTCCACCTGTAGTTCTAAGTCTTAAAGTTTATTTTTGTTTGATTTGAGTGTAGTATTTTATTGTATTGCGTTTGTGATCGTCGTCAGAGATAGTATTTTGACATTTTTATCCCATTTTGGTGCATTGTCACCGCTCCAGGCTAATCGTTTGGAACGATGCGACAATGCGGTTCATTGTCGATTCAATGTTTTTGTTGTGTAATGCGTTTAGAATGTATCAGTTACATAAACGAGGGTCTTTTTACTTCTCGTTTTTGTGTAAGTTTATTCTGAGCTTTTACAGTTTTCATTTTATGTTTCGGAAAATTAACTAGTTTTACTCATGTCTACATAAACATTGCAGTTTTGACACTGTTCAACTTCACAGTTATCATAATATCGTATGTTTACAAGCTACTAAAACATTGTACCGGGGTAGAACGAAGTCTACGGATTGGGCATCACGTAATGGCACACTAACTTTACCGCGAACACTTCAACTACAGCGTCTACAACGTAATCCGTTACGTACGTAACATAACATAACGTCACGACCTGTTTCTCCGAAGGGCTGGGCAGAGATGTGCATCTATAGTAGGTACCTCCACATTCCGCCAGTTATGTTTAAGTCCCTTGTAACAAGGCGTGATCCTATTGCCATCAACCTGATAGAAATTCCTGATAGAAAAACCCAATAAAACTTTGCCCGACCTGAGAATTGAACCCAGGACATCGCGCTCAGCACTAGCGCTTGCGACTACTATACCAACAAGGCCGTTACTTACGTGTATATTTAAAATAAATAACTGATCAAACTCACCCTCTACACCCATCCAGGTGCAGCTTCACTTCGATCCCATACCAAAACACAGTAAACACAAAACGCTTGTACAACAAATAATTATAGCAATAACCCAATGAAAAGGCGCCAAAGCCAACAATGGACTCCGTTGAAAATATCCTTATCCTTGAAATAAGATTTAATAACGTTTTGTTGGAACCCAATGCTCTTTTAACAAACCTCTTTGTCGAACCTATTTGTGTCAGCATCCAGTTTGTCCTGACCCCCTTCGATTCTCGTCCGGTCTTAGGAACTGGTTTCGGAGTAGGTGTAGTAGCGTTGTTCAGGAGTTCAAGTTTCATTGGTAATATTTCAACAGCATCTTCCGTTTGATAAGTTGTTTTTTGTTATTAAAAATCTTTGAACACAAATGCTCTGGATTCGGGTGCTGCTGATTGTATTGTTATGTTGGCACAACTGATCTGTTCGGATTGTTATTGCTCATGGGGGCACAAAAACTTGTAATCGCTGACGGGTTGAGCGGTACCGGCTCTAACTGCGTTTGAGTATTTTTCTTTAGTAGGAATTCAATTTTGCATAGAATGATAAAGGGATACTTTGGCGAGTAATTTGGCGTTATATCTTCTTTCAAATATGTATCGGTAATCAATTGAAGTACTTAGATTTGACGGAAAGGCTAATTTGCCGATATGGATACTTATATGTGTGACTTAAAAAAAAAAACTTAAATTGAATGGACTAATAAGGTTTTATGTAAAAGTTCTGCAATAAAACTTATCTCATCATCATTCATCATTTCAGCCGAAAGACGTCCACTGCTGGACATAGGCCTCCCCCAATTTGGGGGGTTTATCATAATAGCCACGCTTGGCAGGCGGGTTGGCGATCGCAGTATAGTGGTAAAATGCATAGAGAACGGTGCTGCCTATTCTCTAGTAAGTCCCTTAGTCGCCTCTTACGACACCCACGGTGTGCCCACGGGAAGAGATGGGATGGTGCTATTCTTTACATCCGGCACCACACGGACGTAAACTTATCGAAGCCAGTGATAAATAACTTAAAACTACAGTGCCGTAAAGGAACAAATATACATACATCTTTTGCGTAGCGCGGTCGGTTTATAATGAAGGTATCTACTTATAGGCAGTCTCTAAATTCAGAGATTTCTGTATCTAGTAACGACCGCTTGTGTACTGTGAGGTCCACCTGAGCATCACAGGGCTCCCTGTACCGGGTCTAACAAAGAAAAAAACCTTTGTAGTGTGAATTAAATAAGTAATTCGTTTATTCCACGCTTTCGTCTTTACAGCACCGCGCCTGCCACGCAAGATTTTCTTTGGTAGTCTTTCCGAAAGAAAAAACCCATATCAGACAAACGCGACGCGACACTAGTAGACCATTTTCCATGAAGTGGGAACCTTACTGCTAATAATATTTGAAGGCTTAGTCTAAATCAGCTTGACAGTTCTAATAAGATTAAAGTTAATTTATAGCCAGCCTGTACAACGTAAGGTCGTCTTCATCAGACAATCTTTACAATACTATATATGTATCTTCATCCCACGAAAATCAAATAATACCCAAATACCCTGTAAGTCTTGAACATCAATAGTCACATAACTAGTTTTGCCATTACTGGTATTTATTCAGGGTGGCCGGGGGTTGCGGTCGGGTCCGATAGCCCAAGGCATCAATATTGTCCCTGTGTTGAAACGAACCACCCTTGTAGGCGGAGAGAGTATAAATAAAATAAATAAATTCATTTTTTTTTTTTTATAGCAAACCCTTATGAAACATGTGAATGTAGGAATTGTTCAAATTGTTTTGTCTTGTGACTTTCAACTGTGCTGTGCGTACCTACTAATAAGGGTCAAAAAAGTTTTTAAAATTAGAAATTTTGGCGTGAAGGAAGATATAATTCATTTGTATTTGATTAGACGAAGGGAAAGATCTTGCACATAATATAAAAGGCAGGTTAGGCAGAGGTGTATCCCTCCACATATCGCTAATTCGCAAAGATATTTGTCACAGAAAATAATCACAGTATTAGGTACACTTTTAGGGTTGCATACCCAAAGGGTGCCAACGGAACCTTATTACGAAGCCTGCGCTATCCGTCCGTCCGTCTGTCTGTCAAAGGGCTGTATCTCATGAACCGTAATAGGTAGACAGTTGAAATTTTCACAGAATGTGTATTGCCGCTATAACAACAACAAATCCTTACTAATAGTATAAATGCGAAAGTAACTCTGTCTGTCTCATGAAATCGATCGTCATGAAATTGGGCAGAGATATGGAGAAGGACATAGGCTACTTTTTTAAGCGATAACCGACATCCACGCGGGCGGTGCCGCGGACAAAGTCTAGTAATAAAATAAAATAAAGTTATAAAAATGAAGTCTCCGTACAAGAACCGTGTTTTTTTCTTCGGCGTTTGTTGCCTTGTGCTACGGAATTTTCAAAACAATTCTATGCACTAATATTTTCTGTGCTTACACTTTTGTCCTCTCCATGTTGTATCTGTCCATAGGTACTCCATTTATTTATAGCATTAGAAAAAATAGGCTCGTAGAAGCAGAGTGCAAAACATTTTATTTCAAAGTTAAGTTATAACTTGTTTAGATAGATTTAAGACAGTATAACTAACGAATGAACGAAAAAAACAATCACATGATGATTTAAATTTAATTAATGTTAAAGGAAATAAAATACAATTATTCAACAAAACTTTATTTTAAATAACAACTTACAACACACAATACGTTGGTGGAACTTCTTCATCAGCTAATTTAGTCACTAAACGTTCTCAGCATTGTTCACTCCTGCTTCTTTTAAGTTTGTAGCGTTAACAGTTTAATTTTGAATTGGAATGAAATAATTAGATAAATGAAAGCCACTTAATTTCATAAGATAAATAGTTAAAATGATTTCAATAAAGTATGACAGCTGGTATAAATAGATTTTAATAAATTTGGCGCTAATCGTAACTGTAACAAGTTCAATGTACTTTTGTTACAAAGTGTACATTAAAAAGAACCTTTTTTAACTTCTATCTAATGTTGTTATAAATGGAGTATAGTACTGTGGAAGCTCGGACGAGCTCCAAAGTACCGGATGTGTAATAAATATGATTAAAACTCAATGGGGCGTTTAAACTGCGGGATTCCACGTTTATTTCAAGAGTTAGAACATTACAAGTCCGCGCCTATCATTAGATCACAAAGAGCACGAAACACAACCTATATAAAATGATTTGACGTTCTTATTTTAGAACTTCTTGATTGTTCGAACATAGACACAGCCCAATTATTGGCTGCCAGTATGTGCGTGAGGTTCTTCGGTAAGCGTGTACCTCTACAGTACCTATCTATTATGTACATAAATACAAAATCTTCATAACTTCCTCTCAATCGGTCAAATGTTTTCAGAGTAACATAACTTGTCTGATCAAGACCCGGAAGTTTACACGGGACCTCCGGGAATCAAATAGCTCTTCCCCGTTAGGATTCCATGCTTTCCTGCCGTGCTGCTTTCCGCTGAAATGTGGTTGGAAAAACCAAGGTGTCTGACCGTGAATTGGTTGCGTTATGTGTCCTGGCGCTGCTATTATGACGGGCATGGTTCCATGTCATGTGTCCCGGAATCGCATGAATTTTTGAGAGATATCGTCTCGTTGTTCTGTTCCTAACTTTATCGATGAAAATATAGCTGACAGGTGTCACGTATACAGGGTTCGTTTTTTAAGACCTGCTTAATTTTAGGGTGTGGTACAGACCATAGCCAATATCGTCATTGTGAAAAATTTACCATACAAAACTACAATACCTAATCGCCCTAAATGTATGGGACAGCTGATTTTTTTTCGCAATTACGATATTGGTCCAATGGAGAAAATTGTTCAGTTTGATGCTCTATACAGCACCCTCACATTTGACAGGTTTTTGAAAAGTAAGCTTTTATTTGTATTAGGGTTATACATTAGCCATGCTAAACAATGTGTTAATCTTTGATACAAATGCCCGTTTTCACAAATACTAAGCGAAACCTAAACAAAAGCGCGCTGTTGAAAAAGCAACGCTCAAATCAACGCTGAATGTTGAAAATCCCACAGCGCGTAAAATGTAATAATTTAAAATTGGCTTAAAAAGTTTCAACGTTTGCTGATTAATTTACTCCAAAAAAATACCACTTAAGTCGACTACATAGAACTGTTGTGTTCGCCTGAAGTGCTGGTATAATTTACAATAATAAGGGCAATCTTGCTTGAAACTTAACAAGGTCTTCAAAGTTTGACGCGAAGTCCTGATAACGAAGTTCTTAATAGGTACGTACCTTTAATATGAATGCCAGATTAATGCTAAGATGATTAATTCAAATAACTCTCGAAATATTTATCAATATGAGTTTACCGATTAACAGATGGTTCTATAGCTTCTGTAAAATACGCAGATCTATAGACATATGTCAAATTATCTTTTAACGCCTACTTTTGTATAAAATTTAAAGTTACCAAAGTCTATTTTACGATTCTGCAAAACCTACTCGTAAAGTGACAGAGTCAACAACAAAAAGCCCGAAACCATGTTAACCGAAACGATTTGATCGAGTCTCGTCATTGCCATACACCTCTATAGATCCTAAATAAAGTACATCGGAGTACAACGTCCAAATTAGGCGCGAAATCGCTCACGAGGGCTCGCAAAAACCTCGTTAGAGCCGCCATGTTTGTTCGGCGACAGTAAGGGGCGCACCCTCTATGTACACAATCACCACACAACACTGTCCTGTATAACGGACCTTTGACACCAAACCAACCTTTAACAATACTACCTAAAGCTCAAAATCCTATGTGCCGTTTCATCTAAACGCAAGTTGCTGTGGCTAAGGGTGTATGTGCCGGGCCAGGGTGTGGGTAACACCCTTGTCGCGTTGTGCGACGGAATAGCTCGTATGTGAAATGGATATGCAATGCGATACTGAAAGTGATATTCATGGAGGTGATACGAGAGGACGAATTTCTATATTTTTAAAATAAAATACTTATGTCATGCGTTGAAAATTGTCTCGTAATTTGTGTACTTACTATTAATGGCAAATAAGCTTGCTAATATACCTTTGGAATAACCTTAAAGACTATTCTAACAATTTCTCCAAATCAAAAGACTCTAATATTAAAACTAGATTTTAAATTTTCACTTAAGAGTTTGTTTAAAACAGCACCCAATGATCGGTAACATATAGGAATATACTAAGTTTTGCCCTCAGGCTGTTTGGTGGCTGGTTATGAATATTATAGGCCTCTACATATCTTTCCGTAACTGACTCAATTTGCATGATATAGTAGGCAGATATGCACGTGTCTTATCTTCCCATACACCGAACACTACTTCGGAAGTATCATTCTTCTCTGTTCTGAATAAAGATCGCAGTTTTAAGCAGAACTTTATGACCCCAACGATTAATCCTCCTAGTTCCTTATGGAACTCTTGGAAGTACTTTCTGATTCCTCATTTTACTAGTTTCACTATCAACGGTTTGATACATTGTTCTCAGCCTTATTTTGTCACCAGCCACTTCGTGTATTTTTTTTCTAGAGCCTCCTAATTTTATATATGTACTTACTACTATATCTGTCGCGAATGTGAAACAGCTTTAGCCACGATTACATTTAAACGCGAGATAGGAAATGGACCCCTATGCTATTTCTAACATTAAAGAAGAAAGTCTCAAACGATTAAGCGGGGGGTTGTCGACCACGTTGAGAACCCACGGTCTAATATGATAGTTTCCCATCTCAGATGAGTGTGGCTACACTTTTAAGAATAGATACGAAATATTTTAAGCATACTTTGTTTCAGTTTGACCCCAAAAGCAACTCGCTAGTTTTGTATTATGCTGCAAAACCAAGACATAACATTACGCATCTATTTCCCGAAGGTTAAGACTGAGGTGTTGTCTAGTTATGTTTAAGTTCCATAACCCAAAGAGAGAGACAGATAGTGTGTTACCAAGATTTCGCAACATGAATTCTAATCTCATACCTACCTGTAAAACTTAGTTACGATCGATCTAGTGACGGTAAAAACAAGGTATTCCAATATCTAATGGTACAAAAAGCCGGCGTGCAAGCTTGCAATAACGAGAAATTCCCCAAAAGAATGAAATACTTGTGCTGGGTGGCTTTAGTCATCATCAGGGCTCGTATCGATTGCGATTAGACCCTCTGCCACCCTCGGGGTGTAAGGTAGACGCACACTGCGAGGGGATAACGCTTGGAGATAGAACAATGGTAGGGAAAGACGATAGTATTAACTTTGGCGTGCTTTGTTTAAAGAGTTAAATTGATTGAAGTTGAATTGAAAAAGCCATATAGCAGGCATAGGTAATTAGGCATATCAACGAAGTCTCTAGATTCGTCATCATTCAAAGTTAAGCATTTTGAAACACAACAGCAAAATTGCAGGCAAATATTGGTCCTTTTCTTTTGTTCACCAACGAAACTAAATAGAGTAAGTATTGCTAAGGACACGGTGGAGCTTACGGTGGAGGTCTGCCCGGTTTTGGCGGAGCACCGTCGTGTGTCCTTGTGGAGGCTATCGGCGGCGGCGATCTTTCGCGTCCGGCCCTGGGGGCCTACTCCCTAAGCGAAATCCGTAGTATCGGCCATCGTTACGGGCGCTTCGCTCTCCGTCTCACTTACGGACATACCGTAAGTTAGACTGAGAGTGAAGCGCTCGTAACGACGGCCGATGATACTACGGATTTCGCTTAGGGAGTAGGCCCCCTGGTCCAGGCCATGGTACGGAGCGAGAGTGCATGGGTAGCCGTCACCTCTTTCTGCGAAGCAGTAATGCTCGCGAAGAGGGAGGCGGCGCACGTGAGGGAGAGGCAGTATATGCGCCCTCACGGCCCTAGTCACCGCAGGAGACGCCCTCGGCGTCGGGAGTATTCCCGGCCAGGGTAGGTGCGGGCTTGCGGACGGCGAGTTATGGGTAGTTCGCTGTCCGGTAAGGATCAAGCCCGGGTCGACGGCACATTGTGTTCCACGAGCGCTTCAAAGAGATGTCAGCACCAACTGGTGGGGTCCGCAAGGGCCGATGCCTGCCAAGGGTGCGGGTTGTTCGAAAGAGATACCGTCGCCCCTGGCACACAAGCAACTGAGGGAACACGGATGGGTTTTAGTTAGTAAAAGTCTGACACGCCCTCTTGCTCCACCCAGAGCGGGAGAAGTTATTTGATGATTAGCCACCCTCAAAAAAAAAAGAAGAATTGCTATCTCTTACTGACAGACCGTAAAAGAATAAGACAAGTGACGCTTTAGAGCTGTCAAACTAAATTACGTGTCGATTGCCTTGAATTCGGCATGATTCTAAGCATGATGAATTTAGTTCGTCGTAGTCGTAGTTGCGTCAAAGAAAATCTTTGTTCAACTAAATTTGACAACTCTTATTTATTTGCGCCTCTTTCTTGTGTCATTAGAAAGAAAAGGATAGAAATAGCCTGAATTAAGTTTAGTTGGTGCACAACAGATTCATCACCTCTCTCCTGCCATATCTGTCCTTATTTTTTTGCTCCTTTTACGGAAGCAGAATAAAACCTAGTATTAGGTAGATTTGAGCAAGAGTTTCATAGTATTACAAGCTTTCCAATATATACTATTGAAGCAGGAAGTCTTTATTGTAGTGATTTATCTTCCACTCTTATCCAAAGTCAGTAATCGAAAAAAAAAAACATCTCCTAACAACTCTGAAGCTTATCTGACGGTGAACGCATCTCGGAGCGTTTATCTATCCTAGTACCAGTGTACCCTTACGTTGAGAGGACGAATTAATTCCAGCAATTAATGGAGGGCTTAGGGTCGAAGTGATCCTCCCCTGTTCGCAAAATTCAATTATTGATGCCTCCGTCTTTGCGAGGGTGCCTGAATAAGCCAGAGTTAAAATGTAGCTGATCGGACGAAATCTTGTAGTTTAAGGGGAAAAGTAAATGGCGTCCGGGGAATATTACTTTATATTCTTCATTAATTTTATTTTTAATTAGCTTTTGCCAGCAGCTTCACCCGCGTGGAGGTCGAAAATCATCCCACAGGAACGTACTGTCGGGATAAAAAGTATCCTTTATGTTAATCCAGGTTATAAACTATCTGTGTGCCAAATTCATTCGCCGTTTTTGCGTGATTTAGTAACAAACATCCAAACTTTCACATTTATAATAGTAGGAATTCGATTAGTAGGAATCGTAGGATTTAATGAACGATATATTTTATTATAGGTACCATATGTTGCTATATCGTATTACCCAGTTACTGGGTTGTGGAGGTCAGATAGGCAGTCGCTCCATGTAAAATACTGCTATTCAGCTGCATCCGGTTAGACTGGAAGCCGACCCCAACATAGTTGGGAAAAGGCTAGGCAGATGATGATGTTGCTATGAAAGATTTGATGGATTTACTTAAGTGAAACTTGCGCGAAACTGTACAGTCATAAACAACATTATACTGTGTCTTAATTGTACGACCACTGTTATTATTATTCTCATCATATCTATAGTCTATTCATATCTATATATATAAATAGTCCTATGAATCTGTCATGTCTACAGGATAATATTAGCGTAGAATATTTCGTAGGTCACTTATTAAAACTAAATTTGCTTCGTACATTTTGACCGCGTAGGTCTTGCACTTGTCTATAAAACAGTATATTTGTTTTTGATAACCGTTGAATAATTTTTACTACGCTAAAGCTCTAGAGTCATGTGCTGAATTCATGCTTACAGTTTGCGCACTGGTCCAGATATTATCCTGATAGGCATTACTGGCATTTTTAGGTCATTCACTATATCAACACTGATTTTAGCCGCCCGATTCTGAACGCCAATACATCCCTAAACACCGTTTTTTCCTTACCGAAAGCCTACATAAAGAAAGAAAATACAAGAGGTTCTGCTAAACCTACACATAATATGGACCTGTGCGTAGGCCGACATCCCCTTTTCCATTTTTTCTACCCTTAATTATTTGCTGAGCTACGGCTGAGATGGCACGAGGCTAATTAATTCTGCAACACATACGCCAACCAAAAAAAATAAAGTGTTAAGTTTTTTTTTTTTTTGTGAAACGCTGTTTTATTTTAAGTCATATTATAAATATGTGCTGCCAGTCTTCTGGGCACGTTTCCTTATGACAGCGATGCGGATAAATACTTGGACGCCTCAGTGTACATTATTTGTATACAATATTTAGTACTTTCTTCAAAATGAGTTTTGCTTCCTCTAAATGAAATTATATCTACATAATGTTCGTATCTAATTGCATGCATGTATGAATTTGAACAAAGGTAGTTAGCCTTCTTGCTAAACATGTATTTTTACTTAAGAGCTAAAACAACTTCTCATCCAAGAAAACATGCAAACATTCCATATCCCATCCGTGGGTGGCGCTGGGACAATATTTTGTAAAAAATTATAATTATGAGACATAGTAACAAGAACGCCTACAAAATGTCTACCTATCCACCTACAATAAAATCCAGACTTGTACGCTTATATAATAAGAGACTGTTTATATATTAGCTTCGATAATGTATTCTCTTTCGTGATGTCGTTACGAAATATGAAAATGGATATAGTTTGGATTTCTCCCTGTTGGGTTTAGTGATGCTTTATATTTTTTAATCTGTACCTAAAGGTAAAAGTTAATTATTAAATTCAGGTAAAAACATAAAAAATAAAAACTTTCATGAATCGCTCTCACAGTAGGTACTTCTGACATGCCAATAAAACGTTCGTCCATTCCATTCTAATCCAAGAGAAACCCAGAGCTCACTAAGTGCAGCAAGAGTGCGAGGTACTGGGCACGCGCAAGGGTGTGACTAGGGCATACTATCCGGATAACCGGATATCCGCTATATAAATTATTCGAATATCAATTGCAATACTATTCGGATAATACGAATAAAACGGATAATTTTTGGTTTTTTATTTATTTAATATTATTAATTATTTAATTTGCACAATTATTCGAGTATTTTTCGTAAATGGCAACACTGAACTGAACCCCGCCGCCGTGTTGTGGACGCTTCGTCCGCCATTAGTTGCGACTCTGAGTGAAATTTGTACGGACGTGTTCATTTGTGTAGTGTTGTGGTTAAAAAAACGACACAAAGTTTTCTAGCTCTGAAATAGAGATATTAAAAGATCTATCTATTTCTTTGATTGTAATAAAAGCGACCGTAGAAGCAATCTGAAGGGAGGATAGTAATTTGCTTACTGCCGAGACTGCCGTAAAATGTATGATTTCAAAACTTCCTGAAAGAGACAGCACAGTAAGCCAACAGCTAGTAGAATGTTTAAAAGCACGCATTATTCAACACCGACAAACGGACCTTGTTAGTATATTAAAATACTTGCACAACCCTACGAAATTCTATAAAGAAAACGCATGTGAAGTATTCAGAATTTCTTATAATATAGTGCCAAGATTCGTTGTTGATCTATTAAAAAAATACTTACTTACGAGTCCTATTACTAAGGAAACTAGGAAGGATAATGATGGCGACACATTTATATCTACATTTACAACATGAAAGAACATCTGAAAAATGTTTGTCATTTAAAGAACAATATTAGGCAAAGAGATCGAAAAATCCTGATCAAATACACCATCAGCATCCACTGCAATTCTAAAGCAGAATAAAGACTTGAAACTATGCCGAATACAAATGGCACTCTTCGGTAGAGGAGGTCCAAGAAGCCATCATCTTAGTCAAATATATGACTTTCTTATGACCATTGCTCCAACCAGCGTGGAATCTGATAGGGTCTTTTCGTCAACGGGCTACCTGTGTAATAAATTGAGGACAACTCTGAACGACTCGACATTAGATAGGTAGCTTGATTTTCCTTAGATCTTATTATCAAAGACTGGAAAAGTAATATTTCATTGTTTCAATTTGTTATTAGATAATAGGTTTTTTTTTTTTTTTACCAATCGTATTTTATTTTCATTTAAGAACTAAGTTTAAGATGCGTAAACAGGCATTTGTCAAAAAGTAAGGTTATTCTATTTAGTTACCTTAAAATATTATTTTTAAATACTTAGGTAGAGATTACAAATTTTACAGAGAATAAAAATTTGATGTCATTATGACGACAGTCATTTATTATTTCATAGTTCTGATTTTAAGATTATTTACTAATGTAAGTACATACTTAAAATGTGTAAAAGTTGTTACAAGTTTTTACTTTTGCGTGCAATTTTATAACTTGTTTTGTTATTTTGATGCCCGCTTTGTTAATTTTATTTTTGCCATGGTTCATTAGACTGATTACTGAATCTAAATGATTGATGATATTATGGTTAAATTTTATTTTTATTACTTCTATCCAAATTATCCGTTTTATCCGGATTAATCCGGATAACGTTATTGAAGTATCCGAATACTAAAATGAGCGGATAATTGCATGCCCTAGGTGTGACATGGGGGCACTGCAAACATCCTGTGATTTCTGCATCAAGCTCAGTAAACTTAGATGAGCGTAGTAGGCACACACGGCTACACATCAAGCTATACATTTCCAGTGTAAACTGATCTCGCATTGTATATAGGATTTCCGTACAGTGCGAGATTAGCGTAAACTATTTCCAGTTTACGCTTAGTAATCCTGCCGTACAATGCGAGATCAGCTTATACTGGAAATGTATAGCTTGATGTGTATCCGTGTGTATGTTCCAACGGCTACATATGTTCAGTATTTTTCCTCCCTATCTATTTACCTACTCTCTCGCCGCCAGTACCCGGCAAGCTTTAAAGGCAAATTCGCCGCAGTCGCAACCAACTTCACCCGTCACAAGACTAACAATTTTGAACTGTCTACATAGTTAAGTTATTATTAATATCTATGCTAATTTATTATAAATGTTTTCGATGCAGACAAAAGCAGCAATAAAGATAAAACAGTTCCAAAAACGAAAATATCTTCAAAATAATCGGCCGAATCGAATCCAAAAACTATTTAGTAACAAACCAAAAAACTACGCGCCAATTAAATGGATACCAAAATTCCGTAAAATCGGACACTCGTCGAGGATCTAGGTAAAATCTCCCCAGTTATATTATTTGAAACACTAGTACGCAAATAACAAGAGAAGTAAAGCAGGGTACAGAACGGCGAGCGACAGAGTCGAGCACGCTAATTGCCACTTGAGCGCCAATTACGGGGCGATACGCCGACGATGCGGTGAGGTCTTGGGTTTTGAGTTGCCTGTAGAAAATAATGAAGGTAAATGTGAGGTGTGCTAGGAAATATTGTTTAGTGCAGGCTGGGTTTTTTTTTTGTTTATTGATACTTTGTGGAGTCATTGCTTGTAATACGATTTATAGAAATCGTTGTGCCATGTGTGAAATAAAATCACACACTACTTTTTTCTTTTTGTAAACTTGCATGTCTTTTTGTTTATTGTTTCCCAAAAACATACACAATACTGATCAGTGTAAATCAGTAATTAACCGTTTGTAGGCAATGAAATTGTGTAGCCTCTGTTGGAGAAACGATAAATAAATTTGTAAAACTTTAGCTGCGGTTTTTGTAGTCACTAGTCATATTGCAATGCCTTGCATTTGTTCCATGTCTCAAAATTCTATCTATGTAGGTCTTTTGCTATAGCTTTTAACACACTTGACAAAAATACGAGATCAACCAAAAACATAACAAACATCACATAAGCGACCCCAGTAAATAAGGCACGCGTAATTCTTGTACTAAGTCCTGCAGCTAAGTTGAAGGGTCCTGAATGAAGAGCGAGCGATGTGAAACACTCAGCCTGGCGCGGATTACCGAGCGTGGAGCGAGCCACTTTTCACCGAACGACTCGACAAAAGATGTCGTTATGTCGAGCGTTCCTACCGTGTGCACGCAGCCTTGCCACTCGAGTTTCCTCTTTAAAAAAACTTGGCGTATATACGTCTAATACTGCGTTCTACGTGTGTAATTTTCTTTCTATTTTATTTTGTTGGCTTACGTGTAGTTGCTTAGAGTGTCGTCGAGTTTTCTGGAGCCATGTTTACTGGTTTAAATTGTTGTTACTGTTGTGTCAAAAAAATGTAAACGGAACCGAAATTTAATAGACATTCTACGGAAATTTTTGTCATGCTAATGCTCGATCCAACCAAACACACATTGACTTAATATGAGTCCGTTTACACATTGATTAGTGCAAGAAAAGATATGAAATTATAGCAGTAAACAGTGTCTGATACAAATACTGCTTGAACCTCGAAGCCTTCGTGGAGGCGATCGGCGGCGGCGATCTCTCGCGTCCGGCCCTGGTTCAGGCCATGGTACGGAGCGATAGTGCATGGCTAGCCGTCGCCTTCTTCTGCGAAGCAGTAATGCTCGCGAAGAGAGAGGTGGCGCACGTGAGAGAGAGGCAGTATATGCGCCCTCAGTACCAGTAGAGACGCCCTGGGCGTCGGGAATCCCAGGCTGATTCCCGGCCACCGTAGGCGCGGGCTTGCGTACGGCGAGTAATGGGTAGCTCGCTGTCCGGCAAGGACAAGGAAAGAGATTTTTTTTTGTTTCTTTAAAAAACATTGCCCCACACTAGGAATTTCTCCTGTATTGTGGGTGCGTTTACATAAATTTAAACTCACATACACAAACACCCAGACCCGGAACAACTACTTGTAGGTCATACAAATATTTGTTCCGTGCGGGAAACGAACCCACGACACGCAGCGCAGCAGCCAATCGCTGAAGCACTGCGCCAGCCGTGCCGTCAATGTCAGCACCAACTGGTGGGGTCCGCAAGGGCGATGCCTGCCAGGAGTGCTAGTTGTTCGAAAGAGATACCGTCGCCTCTGGCACACAGGCAACTGAGGGAACAAGGGTGGGTTTTTAGTCAGTAAAAGTCTGAGACGCTGCTCCACCCAGAGCGGGAGAACTTATTTGATGATTTCCCACCCAAAAAAAAAAACCTCGAGGCCTGCCCCTTCAAGACCATAGTTACCGTCCTTATAATTTGAAACTCCTTTGGGAAACCAGCTATTACCCTCTGTCTATTTGTAATAATAATCTGATTCTGAACTAACAGTCACACCCGTAGCCTGGCAGAAAAGTTAAGAAATATTAAGGATGAAATAAAGTATAACATTTATTTGACAACAGTTCAATCAATCTGCATAGCCTTTTCCCAGCTATTATGGGGTCGGCTTCCAGTTTAACCGGCTGCATCTGAACACCAATATTTTACACGGGGTAACTGTTTATGTGACCTGCACAATCGTTACTGGTTACCACGATTCCCCTTAGTGAGAATGGTTGTCAGACTTTCGGGCTTCTGACGACCCGTAAAGACTGGCAAAGATTCAAGAATGATAGCCGGGATCAACGGCTTTGCGAGGCACCGCGGACTCTCGTTATGTAAAGATGGTCACCCATCCACGGACTGACCGCGGCAAGCGTAATTTAACCTGATCGAACGACCTGCGCGGCTGTTATTACTTAGCCACGAGCCCCTTGGCAAGAGATCATAAAACACCAAATACATATTAAAAAATGTGATGTTTTGACTACAACAGTGTTTTCGTCACGGCTGCTCCAACAAGGTCCACAGCATTAAGTAACAGTAAGTTTCAATGTAACAAATAATGGTATACTTCATTTATAATTTGATTAACCACAATTTTTTTGCTAAACTGTATTACATCGTTATCATCCTTTGGCTTTTCGCGTCCTAGACAGGTCCACTCAATCTATGTGGTGTCTTAATATCTCAAAAGACCATTTCAGACACCAATCTACTTGGCCTTCACATGATCTGACCAAGATTGTGTCTGGATTTTAAAAACACTACAAAGTGAAAAATAACTTTAATTTCGGAAGGCGGTGACTTTGGATATGTATTAAAAAAAATTGTCACCGCCTTCCGAAATTAAAGTTATTTTTCACTTTGTAGTGTTTTTTCGGAAGTCGGTTGTTTTTTTTGGAAAAAGTCGTTCTTTTTCACTTTTTAGTTATAGTACCTACCCCACTAATTCGAAATTTTATCATCCTTGGGGTCAAAACAATGCATATTTATGCGATAGCAGCAATCGCGGTTTATTGACTGTTATTTTTTATTAGTTCCGTTGTCTGTCTCCGAAACGCATCATCAGATCTATATGAAATTGGAACCACCCAAAATGGAACCACACGGTAAGCACGAGCTTTCAAATAAAAAAAGAATCATCAAAATCGGTTCACCCAGTCGAAAGTTATGAGGTAACAAACATAAAAAAAAAAACGTGCGGTCGAATTGAGAACCTCCTCCTTTTTTTTGAAGTCGGTTATAAAGAGACTGTGACCTCTGAGCTTGCTCGGCCTTTCTTCTTAGTGTAGTCAGATAGGGAACGGTGACCTCATCTAGTTTTTCAAATATTGACGTGTCAAACCTCACAGAAATAAAATCTTTTATCATTTACCACCATATTCTTACTGGGTGGGCCAGGTATGTCATTATGATAAGGTACGCAATATGTTGCCATAAATCATTTTTGCTTTACTTACCTATTTTTACCCAAAATACCTAACTGCCAACTACCCGTTATCATGAAGTACAACCATATACGAGTCTCCATAGGTAGAAAGATCCTCTAGATTGCCGGTACACATGCTTAGGTACAATGTACTAAGGCATATGTACTATGATTATACTCCTTACCACTGAATTATTCTGTGTGCCTGGTACCTATTCAATGGTTTCATGAAAAACAAGGTAGTTGTTTTTGATTGTTCTGCTTCGTTTTTTAACCGACTTCAAAAAAAGGAGGAGGTTCTCAATTCGACTGTATGTTTTTTTAAATGTTTGTTACCTCAGAACTTTCGACGGGGTGAACCGATTTTGATGATTTTTTTATTTGAAAGCTTGGAGCTTTCCGTGTGGTCCCATTTAAATTTCATATCTATCTGATGATGCGTTTCGGAGACAGACAACGGAATTCTTAAAAAAATAACAGTAAATCAACCGCGATTGCCACTATCGCATAAATATGCATTGTTTTGACCTCACGGGTGATGAAATTTCGAATTAGTGGGGTAGGTACTATAACTAAAAAGGGAAAAATAAAAACTTTTTCCAAAAAAAAATAACAACCGACTTCCGAAAAAACACTACAAAATGAAAAATAACTTTAATTTAGGAATGCGGTGACAATAAATTTAAACACATATCCAAAGTCACCGACTTCCGAAATTAGTTATTTTTCACTTTGTAGTGTTTTTTCGGAAGTCGGTTGTTATGTTTTTTGGAAAAAGTTTTTTTTATTTCTGGAGCTTTTTGTCCTAAAACTTGACATTCCTATTGTTAAACCTATACCCGTTGCCCATGTCCGGTCGGTTATGGTGTGTTTATATAGGTACTCATTCTGTTCCCTAAATCCCTTTTAAGTCATCATTTCTGTCGGTCAACCTTACATACAAACTTATCAGTTTTGTGTGCATTCATTAAATGGAAAAAAAACATTACCTTCAGCTGTACAAAAACCCTTATCTAAACACTATACAGCGTTACAACTAAGGGAAAGAGGGTTTTCGATTAACTCTGGCACCCAATGTAAGATTTAACTTGTGTTTAGGGTGCCGGCGTCCTCGCCTATAATTTGACTAGTAATTTTAACTAGTATCACAAGCACAATATATTATTATTAAGATTATTATTTGCTAATAAATGCAACTATGGTGTGGCCTATTAAAACCTTATAAAAAGTCTTGAAAACAATATCTTGTTAATTCTTGTAGATCTTATATAAAAATAGGCGGTTAAAAAGGACCAACAGTTTTATAAACGTCTACCTACTTTAAAAGTGTTATTCAAAACACTAAGAGCTGATTTTTCATTAGTCAGACCTTTTGAGGAGTAAATAATGTCGGTTTGTATAGAAAATATGCCAAACTGTCAGATTTATCCTTCAGATAAAAGCTGACTATTGAATAATCAGCCCTAAATAAGATAGTGAAATAGCGTAAAAATTACCTCAACCAGTTATAATAAAATCGATATTGCGATAACCTTTGTCGTAAAATCGATTTTATTTTAATTTATCGCAATTTTGCACCTCACGCGATAGCTGAAGAACGTTCAGCACCAATGCCACGCTTCTCTTTATTATTACAGTGATAGAATATATAGGGTGACTTTACTTCTCCCATTTGCAACAATAAAGCACCCCATCAGCTGAATGTGGCAAGCACAGAACCGGTCGCAGTGGAGCAGCTTGGGGTAGGTCTATGTCCAGCAGTGGACGTCTTTCAGCTGAAATGATGAAGCACCCCATAAAGCCTAGGCGAAAATTCATGGGATTCATGACCCGTGTATTTTTTTAAAATTTCCTAGTATTCGTTACTATTTATTACTTTTCCTTAAACTCTCAAATTGTGTCTACAACCACGTCCTGGAAGGAATACGTCAAATAACAGGTCACCCTGTATCCTACTATCCTATTGATGTTACTAATGTGAACGTTTGTATGTTTGGATGTTTATTACTCAAATACGCAAAAACTGCCGTCCGGATTCGGATGAAATTTGGCATTTCACATAGTTTATAGCCTAGATTAACACACTATGATACAGGATATTTTTGATCCCGGTACGGTAGTAGTAGTTTCAGACCTCCATATTCCTCTTCCTGGCAAAAGTTCGTAGAAAATATTTTATTGTTCGGGTAATATAGTAAGTTCACAGGTTAACAGCAAGTTAAAACGACATGAGTAGATTAAAATATTTCTAGCTATACCTAGGTAACAATATGCATTATTTGTCCGTGAGCCGAAATTAGACAGTTTGTCTGTATCTCGGGCCTTGGGGTTCCCCGGAACGAATCACAAAGTGGAGACTAGGGGTTGATTTCAGGTGTGGTATGGTATGTATCTGTGTACCTAGTGTGTGTGATGAACTACCTATATCATCCTTTGCAATCTGTCTTTGAAAGTTTGCGTTGTATGTGTTCAAAGCACGCTAAAAGTCAATTAAGTATACATTTTTATAAAAAGACATTGTTCCTTCTAAATTGAAAAGAGCTTGCAAATTAATAATAAAAAACAGCGTTTTGTATTTCGATCTTCACTACTTATCTTTATCTATTTTTCTGCTAACATCCAAAAAAGACGATACAGTCGAGCACTGGTAAATAAAAATAGAGATTCCACATTTCAATCAAAAAAAAAAACTGATTATACGATGAAATCCGAATTATGGCAAGTTTCCGTTCAATTACTGGAAAGTGGAAACACAGCTCGATTAACTCTCACTCAATGACCATAAAATCCCAATACACAACACATCTGGTAAAACAGTCGAAATTCATAACACAACACCGCTCCAACAAATTTAAACAGCACACAACAAATCAAAATCATAAACAAAATTATACAGATCGTTTATGAATAATGGATGAAGCGAGGTCCCCTCCGTAGGTATCATTACTAGCCTCTTGTGCGTAATTAATCGCGAGCCTGGTCACGGCGAGGCAGCTTTATTAAATTTTAGCGCTTTCACCCCCTCTGCCACCCTTACACCCCCCTCGGAATGAATAGCCCCATCACTTTTACTATTCACAGCGGACGGTGGATTAGCGAGATGAATTTCCTGATTCTCGTGGGGGTGGGGTCGAATTGTGCGTAGTACCCTCCTTTACTATTGATGCGGATTTGCTCCGATTGCGTCGCGATTATTCAGCGATTGTTCGGCTTGCGACTTTTTTTTTAGGCTTATAGATGTGTCGTAATTAAATATTATTTCGTGTTGGATATTTTGTTTCAACCAGTCAATAAATCTATTTAGATGAGTAAAGTCAAGTTGATTTTAAAAGTCTGTATGTACGTATATTTGTTTATATGTATGTATGTATCTCTCTAATCGCAGGTATGCTGGAAGAGATTGAGATTTGTTTAGAAATAAGCACTACCTTAGTACCTATTTTTCTATTCTTATCTTCTTGTCTGTATATATATATATATATTTGTGTGTACATAATTGGTTAAATAAAATAAATAGAAAAATAAAGTTTGACGTGTTTATAAGTACTTTGGTCAGCGACAAAATGTCGAGCTTTTATCTCTCAGCGCATCATGATTAAATCAAGCTTTACTTTGCTGCGTAATGTTGAAATTAATTTACATTTGCTCGTGAAAAATGCGATTTATTTTGTTGGCTACGATGAGCTTATGACAATGCTGAAATTACTGGGAAGTTCATTTATGGAAGTGTGAAATCCTATCTCGCACAGTGAGTTCGCTTGCAGTACCGACACTGGCTACAATTTGCCAAGTTTAGACTTGAATTGAGCTGCAAAGTCAACTAAAAATTGTCACGTCAGAATATTTTCTTACACCGGTAGATAGCTGTAACTGTGTCCCATCTGGCTACAAATCAAATAAACTCGTATCACAAAACAAACGATCTGCCACATGCAGAGTCCCTTTGAACATGGCATTTCAATTTGCGATGCTAATCAAATGTTAATACTAATGGGCAATTCAGATCCCCATTAGGGTTGACAACCCGCCCTTTATATACACCATGGTATATAAACGCGCCCGGCCGACACATACACGCCCGAGGGTGTAATATTTTTCACCCCAACAAAAACATACCACGGTTTTAGCTCGTAGCTAAACTTTCGCCCTTTTGTCCGATCACAATGTGCGTACGTTATATTTTTTTTTTAATAAACCGGCTCGGTAGAGCACCGAATCGATGGCCCCGGGGCGAATACGTCGGATCACACAGTTAATTATTGACACATCCGTTTTTTATTCGGCTCCCCGGCATCAAAGCGCCATTGTGGTCGTCTAATATTATTCCTTTTGTGTAGCACGCTATGAAACTGGCTATTTCCTTACCTTTGTACTGTGTTACGTTTTGAGCGAGACGTGGCCTTTTGTTCGTACCGAATTATTGTTCTAAAATGACTGGTTATCAGTTTTCTTGGGGAGTGATGTTGAACTGTATTGGACGTTGGAGGGCTTCCAATATGGCGTTGTTTGAGGTTTATTAATAATATTTGTATTACTATCAAAGTTGAGTAACGGAAATTGTAAATGTCAGGATAATGAGATGGTGGTGATTATGATGTGACGTCTACTTTGTCTTTGGAAATTGTGAATTGAGAATAATAGGTGAATAGAAAAAGAAAAACTTCAAAACATTCGAAAAGATAGTTTATAGAACCCAAACCGTGTTTTGTGCCAAAAAAAACCAATAAGTTCATGTTTGTTAGTACTACGCATACTTCTTATTTGTAACTACGTATACCTAATAGACGAAACATTTTAACTGTCAGGACATGGAATGGTTTTTATTAAAAAAATTCATGCGACAACGTGTACTCTGTATATCTGGAGATTGGCAATTGAGAATAATAAAATTAGGTGAAAAAAAAAGTCGAACAATTCGAAAGATAGTTTATGGAACTCAAACCGTGTTTTGTGCCAAAAATACTTCCCAATAAGATCATATTTGTTAGTACCACGCATACTTTTTATTTGTTCGTACAATAGACGAAAGAAAATTACTGTTTGCACAAACAAACCTATTCAACTGCCTCATACGTAGGAATCTTGTGCAAAAAGATTTACCTACTATTTGATGAAAAGACAGGACAAGTTACGATGAATGTTGTTTTAATATCAGACCCAATCACTTCTCATAATAAACCTACAGTACTTATTGTTAACTCAAAAGGCAATGAAATAAATGGGATTGACTTCGTCGAATCTCGTGGCTTTCTGACAAATGTCTTTTTATTTGCGCCATTTGTTTTTAATAGAAAATTACAATTTCAGGGCTTTGGTATGAGCATTAATAAGTAGCATGGTAATGCACAACGCCGAAAGTTGGAAATCACACAGCGCGCTTTTATTAAGAACATAATTTAGGTGTCGCCTAGTATTAGTGAAAAGGGACAGCGTTTTCTGTAAAGACAATGACAATTCTCTAAAAACACAAAAAATTTAAATACATATCCAAAGTCACCGCCTTCCGAAATTAAAGTTATTTTTCACTTTGTAGTGTTTTTTCGGAAGTCGGTTGTTTTTTTTTTTGGAAAAAGTTTTTATTTTTCACTTTTTAGTTATAGTACCGACCCCACTAATTCGAAATTTCATCATCCTTGGGGTCAAAACAATGCATATTTATGCGATAGCAGCAATCGCGGTTTATTTACTGTTATTTTTTGAAGAGTTCCGTTGTCTGTCTCCGAAACGCATCATCAGATCTATATGAAATTGAAATGGGACCACACGGGAAGCACGAGCTTTCAAATAAAAAAGAATAATCAAAATCGGTTCACCCAGTCGAAAGTTAGGAGGTAACAAACATAATTTTAAAAAATCAGTCGAATTGAGAACCTCCTCCATTTTTTGAAGTCGGTTAAAAACTAACAGAATACCTACGCCAAAATACTCTCTTTTCATAAACTTACTTTTTTGAGGCAAGTGATTTCGTTTTTATGCGGTTTTTCTATATTCTCCACCGTCAGACTTGACTATGTGTCAGTCAAGAATGTAAAGTGGCGAGAAGAGAGGAACAGGGGTTTATGAATATTGATTAAAATGAGCTTCTGATCTCATGTTAACGTAGTGTTAGGATGTTTGGAGTCCTACAATTCTTGTAAAATCAATAAAAAAATTATGTACCGTATAAAATGCTAAAAAATACGTAAAGAGAAATTAATAAATGGTACTCTATTTTATTAATCTTTGCTCTTTATTTACTCTCTCTGAAACCAGAAATACTCTACTTCGTCTAAAAAAATTTGACAACCCTATCCTCAACCCAGTTATTGGGTAACACGATACCCCTTAGTAAGACTGGTTGTCAGACTTTTGGGTTTCAGACGACCCGTGACGACTGTAAAAGATCCACAAATGACAGCCGGGACCATTCTGAGGCACGCAGGGGTTTTGGTTTGTAAAGATAGTCACCCATCCACGGACCAACTGTGACAAGCGTAGTTTAACCTGATCAATCCAACCGTGCAGCTGATATTACTTAGCTACAACTGGCCACAAGCCTCTCGATAATGATACGTGATAACAATGAACTGGCTTCTGCTGGGGAGTTTGTTGCGCCGCTTCTTCCCCGCTAAAGCACTAGTGCTTTAGCGGGGAAGTGGTGAAGGACTGTCTTATGTAATTTTGATGTTCAAAAAGAGCTGCAATGACTCTCAGCCTAGTTTTAATAAATGACTTTAGATTTTGAAAGAATAGTTTATCCACAAACAAACAGATGCATTTATTTAAACAACGGAAAACAATCCAACCAAGATTTCTCACCTTGACCCTAAGGACCAATCACCAAAAAAGCCTCGAAAAACTTTTAATCAGCGATGCTTCCATCGGGCGATGAATAATAGAATATTGAATAATTTTTGTGGTAATGAAATACACGGCGGCGCTTACCGGCGACGTCACTACCCACCCCGATCTAGATAAAGGGTTGAATCACGCTCGACACGAAAGTAACGGATACGATCGGATTCCGATAACGTGTACGAAGCACGGAAACTTTGCCTCTTAAAAAAATGCCACCAATATAAAAATCGGTTCAAATATTTTATGTGGTTTTTAAACAGTTCTCGTACAAATCGATGGGCTTGTACACGCATTTTTTTAAAGCTGTTAAGTCGTAAGCGTGACGTGTTTTATTTTTACGATGAGTTCTAGCGATTGATTTGAATTTTAATAGTGATCCGATAAGCGTTTGGGGTACTTGAAAATGTGATTTCATTTAAATAAAACAACAGCGGCGTGACTTTAGATGCTTTTACTCAAAACGGTGAAGGAAAACATCGTCAGTAAGCCGGCATTTCCTAGAACCAAAAAATCGAAGACATGTGAGATCTACTAACCCGCACTGGGCCCGCGTGGAGGATTACGGTCCAATCCGGAATTGAGATGTATTTTGGTTTAGTTTCATTAATTCGGTAACTTTGCTTAAAAAATTAACGAAAGTTGGGTATTATTCGAGTATATTTTAATTACTAGTCCGCGTGTATGACGGATATTATCCCACGGAAACGTGATACCAGGACAACGTGCCTACGTTACTGATAGTGAAAATCGGTCCAGCCGTTTCGATGATTAGCCGGAACAAACAGATAAACATAAAAAAAATGCTAATGCATACAAATGCACTTCGTAAAAAGCTGTTACCTCATAAACCCAGTATAGCCAAATAATCCTATTGTAGTTTATTTGATACTATATCGCAATTCACAATAGTTTTCGTCTAGTTTCATAGCAACTTTCCAAAACCACTAAAAGTTTAATGCTTTTCCAAACAATTGCAAGCACCAAGGAAATAGAGTAGTTAGAATTATTAGTACCTATGAACCGACTAAATAATCCAATACTACCGATGTTATCAATAAAACCAGTACCTAGACTTTAATAGTCTAGAATGTACCTACTTATATTAGCTACACCAAAATTGTAACACAGCTTTAAAAAGGTATATTCTTATTATTCTTTTAGTATAAGTACTTTTAAATAGACTCCGGACTCAGGTAGGCCGAAGTAAAGAAAACCTACTCAGGTGGTGATACACAGCAGATGACTTCGCCCTGGGGTCCAAATGTGGCACCTTTAGAATTATAGAGACCTAATGCGAAATTAGCCGCCAGCAAAATAGGTCTGTATAATTCAGAATTATAAAGACCTAATTCGAAAGTAGCCGCAAGCAAAATAGGTCTCTATAATTCTAAAGGTGCGATGTGGTGCTGTCCCACAAACAATGGGGCACTTAATATCTTGTCCAGCGTGTCCTGTTTTCTGCACGTTATAGGAGTTGATGGACGCTGCCGAAAGTGCCAAGCTCGTAGTCAAATTCTGGGCTGACTGTATTTAGATTTAAATATAGATAGAAGAAGAAGAAGCCGAAATCAAGCTGTTGAATAACCATCACGAAATTAAGAGTTAGTGCAACCTTCACCAATCAGACTTAACGCGATCAGTACTCTGCCAGGGGTGCGAGTTGTTCGAAAGAGATACCGTGGCCCCTGGCACACCGGCAACTGAAGGAACACGGGTGGGTTTTAGTCAGTAAAAGTCTGACACGAAGACCGGGAGAAGTTATCTGATGATTTCTCACCCTCAAAAAACGCGATCAGTACTTCTAAACTGCGTTCAAGCGCTGTCTGTGACAATATTCCATAACAATCTTGACACTGACAGCTTTCAGTGTCAACGTTCAAGAGCTCTTGTACGCAGTTTAAGTGTGTTGAACGCGTTCAGTTTCATTGGTGAAATTCGCCCTGAGTCTTTGAGATCAAAATAGCAGCCAATGTCGAAATAGGTCTACATGGGTGGCTATATGGTTCCTTAGATAGCTACAGCTGAGTGTCATGCCAATTCTGCAGTGGCTAATGATTTTTTGTAGATTTCACTCCAAAGGAACAGCATAATTAACTGTCGAAATTTTTTTTGCCCACCTTCCTCAGGAATGGACTATGAAATGCAAAAAGATTTTTTCAAATCTGACTAGTATTTCCAGAGATTAGCACATAACGTACCTACCATAATCAGCCTTTAATGTTCCCGCTGCTGAGACACAGGCCTCTTCTCGGTGAGAGTGTGGGCCGTAATTCACCACGCGGGCCCAGTGCGTGTTGGTGGATGTCACATGTCCTGGAACCATTTCGAACCTTCACCGTTTTTAGAGCAGTGATGATGAAAAGCGCCTGTCTGTGTTCAAACCTACAACTCTCTAAGTCGTGGCCGTTACCACTAAGCTACCACTACAGCTCAGTTGCTGTGTTATCTCTATACTAGGTATTACGTGAAGCAAAAACTTCGTACCCCCTTTTTACGAAACACACGCGGGCGGAGGACTATGAAATTTGACACAGTTAAAGTTTATATGGAAAAGGAGTGCAGAAAACTAATATTTTTAGTTGTTTTTGATTATAATTAAAATGAATTATAGTCGAATTTCGACCACTCGGTGACCACTTAGATTAAACCCAACATTCCTTAGTACACCTACAGCCTCAACTAACAAAACAAGCTTAAAGATAAACAGCTTAAACCCTCAGCGGCGAACTCAAAGACGAGTGTAGGGTTAAAGCTTTTTCACAGCCATGAAAGCGTGCGAGGTAGTTGCGGCGCGGCGTAACGCGATCCTCATACAAATCGGCACAGCCGCAAAGCTTTGTCTTACCCGCACTTCGCCGCCAATCATATCACCACTTATTGAAATAAATAAAGAAAATAAACTTATTGAACAGACAACAGTTGAGATCGTCCTTTGAGGCGGCGGAATTTTAGAATTGGACAAAGGCTGAGTGCGTATTGATGGCATTGAGGACGATTGTAAGTTAGTTAGGGAAGCGGAGAAATATAGAGCTGTTTAATAAAAAGTTTATTAATTTATAATCCTTTAGGCTTGGTGGCTGATTCGCACAAATGTAGTCGCCTGAAATGGGTGAATCGACAGTTTTCGTTCAATATATTATTTTTCTGTAGGCGATTCGCACGAAGTTGATTTAATTGTGGGCGAATCTACTACTCCAGAAATATGTGTTAAGCAATTGGCGCGTTTTGAATTTTATGCAATGAAGAAATAACATTCGTTCGATTTTCTCCTTTTTTCTAATAAAGATAAAGACAATTTTCTTAACTTTGTTAACAAGGAAGCGGTCAGTCAAAGATAAAGGTAGCTGCCAATTCCATATTCCTATGGAGAGGAACGGGCAGGAGACTTCCATGGACACACTTTCACATCACAAAAAAAATCGATAAACTTAGAAAGTGGGCAATAAGCTCGCCCCTACTAAAATAACTGGCGAAATTTATGTTTCCTACGGGTACTCCTCTGCCCAATCCTTTGAGAAACAAAGCGTGATGTTATGTTAGAAATAGGTACTGCCTTTTTTTCAACCTACACCTGGCTACAGCAACATAAAATATAGCTATTCCCAAAAATACCATTCCAATAATAGTTTCAACCGTGTCGGGGTTCATTTAAACTAAACTTTTTTTACGCTCTCAATGTTTTCTCTTTGAAAATATACCGAGAGCATTCACACCATCGATGCTGCGGCCGATAGAATTTAAAAGGTTTGTAAATATTCCGCGTGTTTTGCCTATAGATTAATCAAAATATAAGTATGTGATCAAAATGAATGTACTTTCACATGTAGGAGAAGTGTCAGCATTTAAGTGCATTGAACCAAGCCTACTGATCTGATAGTTGTCATAGTGACAAAGGTTAGTATTTAAAAAAGAATATAATAAATCTGTCGGTCTTATTATAAGACATGTTTTCTTTAGGCATGGCTTAAACCATCGAGCCTGTTTTTGTAAATGAAATAAGAACATAACAGAAATCAAAGTACAGTTTCCTTTTACGAAACTAGCTACTTAGTCCAGTCTTAAGTTGTCCATTTTGTACTAAGAACTTTAATAGCTTATGACCCGCTAAACTACCCCTACTACATCCTACTCTCTACTAATATTATAAATGCAAAAGTTGCTCTGTCTGTCTGTCTGTCTGTGACGCTTTTACGCCTAAACCGCTGAACCGATCGTCATGGTAGAGGCAGAGATATAGCCTGAGGTATGGAGAAGAACATAGGCTACTTTTTTACGCGATAACCGACATCCACGCGTCCGGAGCCGCGGGCAAAAGCTAGTTAGCAAAGCTGTTTAATAAAATTCGAAATACAAAAACTGTCCCGAACGTTTAGGCTCGGTTTAAAGTTACATCGGGTTTTGTAATAAGACTGTATTGAGTTTTAATTTTTAACTGATGTGGTTGATTTTAAATGCCGTGTATTTCCAGTGGTCTAGAAATTCTACCGGAATTATTTTGTGTCTTTCAATGTCTGGCTAATTAATGATGACTTCTTCATCATCATTATTATTTTGGCCCAAAGGTGTCTGCTGGACATAGGCCTCCCCCAAGCACCGCCATTGCCACCTCGGCCGGTTCTGTGCTTCTCGCATCCAGCGGATTCCTGCGGCCTTTACCACGTCTTCGGCCAAGCTACTTACGATTATCAAAAGTTTCATTTCCTCTACAGAACTCCAAGCGTGGTATTACATAATTTTCAGTGATTTATGGAAGTGCCTTATTCGGCAAAGGTATATATAGCCTGATTTATATGTCCTTATGTATGTTTATTGTTGAACATCGAGTCATTCATCATTCCATGTGACTTACCGTAAAAACATTTTACGATCACTGGTTTCCGTGTTAGTCTAAAAACGAACGAAAAACAAAATAAATCTGGTGGTCCTTGTGAAATTGAATGGGTTATGAAATGAAATGATGTTGATTACCTACATGGGGTTTTATTGTAGGCTTTATGTATTTAGGAGAACACTTTTGGTTCCATTTCGGCCCAGTACCTACCATTTGCTAGTGAATATGGGCCTTCTTATACAGGGTCTGGTAAGGCTGGCCGTGTGTCGATATCAAAAACTAATGGAAGAAAATAAAATAAAAGCCCTAGGTGGGATGCCGCAAGGCATTATTTTAGGCACGAAGCCCGCAATATTAAACTAAATTCCACCAAAAAAGTACTTTCTGCTTTCGTATTATAAGTAATATCTTGCTGTGGTTTCCTTGTACTAGAATTGTGCTTCTAATTTATGGGCAGGCGGATTTTACTAGCGCTTTCGGGATTTCTAAGCCTTGTCATTAGCATAAAACGGTAAGGCGATACCTACGTAAAAAGATTGCTTGTATAAAATAGCTGTATTTCCAAATGTTTCGTTAAAACGTCTTTGTAATGACAGAAAAAAGGCTCGCAATGTACTTTCTGAAATTGAAACGACGTAGCCGACCGTTGTGTTTGGCAACTTTTCATGCCTAGTCAGACCCTAATGGAAATGACAAGTCTAATGTAACAAGTAACAACTGAAAACATCCCGTTGGACGAATGTAACAAAGCATTCATTTTCTGATGGCGGTAATCTCGCCGAAGGGCGGCATTGTTCGTCATTTTCTCTACGGGCCTATATTTTTTTTCGTATTTTCTTTTCGAAAAGAATAAAAATTGTGAACAGTATTGTCGCGGCGCAGGCTCGCACCGTGATCGCGCAAAAAGGAGCCTGGATGACAACGAAATGACGGGAGCGTCCGCGGGTGGCCCCCTCCCCCCTCTTGTAAAAATGTCGCCGAGGGAGGGGCGGCGTGCCTACGACAAGACGGCATTTTTACACCGCCGCCGAACCGGCGGATCGTATACACCGATTTGGGATCAACAGAAATTGAACCGTGACACGTGGAGCGAGACCTTAAAACAGCTTGGTGGCGTGCTACTTGACTTTTTAAAACACGAGCCGTGTTTGCGATAAATCGATAAGTATATACGCTACACGCCAGCGGCAGAGGGTACAAATTGCACGGATTTTACAGTTCTTTGTGTTGACACGCCAAGGGTGGGGTGTTTAGTGGTTTCCGTCCGATGTTTTGGGAAATATGAAATTTTCGGCTTTAATTCTCATACGACGTTTTCGTTTGGATGGCTGCTGAGGACCCTTATCCCTTTTTGCTTTACAAATGTTGGGTACCTACCAACATTTTCATGGATGGAATTCGTAGCGGCTATGCTCCATTCTTTATTTGATTTTAAAACTACAGAAGGTTATGCCGTTAAAAATAACTAAGAAAGAATGTTCTTCAACGGGTTTACATTAATTTGAGATCCACTAATCCGGCAAATAGAACAGCTGGATAAATCCATAGTATAATAAATACAATAAAGTCTTCGGTTCCACTTTTATTACGTGGAAGTTTTCGAAGATCATTGTCACATTACCACCAATTGAATAAAAAACCTCAATTACAAGTATAGTCAGGTTAAAAAGAGGTCCCAATTATTTGACCATCACAATCTTAATCCTAATCCTAACTTAATAATTATGAATGCGAAAGTAAGATTTTTTGTCACATGGCACACAGATAGGCCATGACCTGGGTAAGGACATAGGCTACTTTTCATCCTGGACCGTAGACTATATAGCGGGCAACAGCTAGTATTGTTAATAATAACACAGGGACATGCTATTGTTTTCCTGACACCACCATTATGATCTTGTGCAAGGCAATTCCATCATTATCATCGTAGTAGCCGAAAGACGTTTATCGCTGGAAATAGAAATTTTCTAACAATCACCATGTATTTTTTTTAACATACTGGTTGGCAGTGACAATGACAAAATGTAAGACCCACTAGCGTAGAATTTTTCATTGGTTATCAATAAAAAATCTGATGTTTCATAGAAAAGTGCAATACCTACGCAACCAAATTGTATGAAACAGCAAATTATTTCTGAAAAGTCTCAGAATCATGTATTGAATCCAGTAACCGGTTGCACACACAAGTCACATCTGTAATTCCCGAATACTTAATTAATTTAAAGTAAAATCGTATTTTTCGTAACACCAAGGTCTTACGATATCTTTTGTTACAGATCGTATAGGGCAAGCCCAAGTGCAGCAATATTTCACCCAGTATCCGGAGCTGAAGCAGGAAGGAGTCGCGGAATTCATCGGCAGTCCAGTCCATCAGAAGACTGATGTTACACCCGAGAAGCTATTTAGTAAGAGTAATTTCGGTAAGTATTTAACTGGTTATAACATTATCTACTTTCTAGAAACTCCAACTAGGAACACTCTAATTAGGAGATTGGAAGCTAGTGATCACACTAGTCTAAATTGAATTCTAAATCGGACAGATGACTCTTAAGCGCTTATGAAGTAGAATTACATTTTATTTTATTTTTTGGGTGGGAAATCATCAAATGACTTCTTCCGCTCTGGGTGGAGCAGGAGGGCGTGTCAGACTTTTACTGACTAAAACCCACCCGTGTTCCCTCAGTTGCCTGTGTGCCAGGGGCCGCGGTATCTCTTTCGAACGACCCGCACCCCTAGCAGAAGTAGACATTGAGTTGTTGCAACAATTTAGGAAGTAGTGCGGTCGGGAGCAATCGCAATCTAACTGTTTTAACTTCGATTGCATCTTTCGATTTCATATTTAGATTTCCTACAAATTGAATAGTGTAGTAAGCGCTATAAGAATGAACGAACGATTTAATCTAAAGGTTCCGTATGGTGCCGGACGTAAAGAATAGCACCATCCCATTTCTTCCCGTGGGTGTCGTAGAAGGCGACTAAGGGACTTACTAGAGAATGGGCAGCAGCGTTCTCTATGCATTTTACCACCATACTGCGATTGCCAACCCGCCTGCCAGCCTGGCAAATCCCCCCTTTCGGGGGAGGCTTATGTCCAGCAGTGGACGTCTATCGGCTGAAATGATGATGATTATGATTAAAGGACATCCTGTCTAGCTTCTAAAACTGACGGGCACCCTTATTGCATAACAGATTATCAATCACAATTGAATCACTTTGCAAGATATTGCTAAACCATTCAGTGGCGTAAATATAGCGTTCGAGGCCCGTGGAAAATTCATCGGATGCGCCCCCCCCCCCCCCAATATAAAGAAGCTGAACCAACAATAATAGTATTTTTATTTTATAATACTTATTTATACATTTTTACTTGTAAGAGTTTAATAATAAATCACATACATACAAACTCTGTAATTATAATTACTTGATTTTCTAATAATTCACTTTAAATTAAACGTACCTAATTTAAAGTACATAATAAACTAAAATCACAATTGTAGTTTAGGTAAAAAAAAAAATATTAAAATTCCTTCATTAAAGTTGGGATTCTCCTCTGATCGGGGGCCCCTTCCGGCTAGGGGCCCGTGGCATTTTGCCGACTTGCCACCCTGTAATAACACCGCTGAAACCATTGCTTCATATATGTTCGAATAAAGACGTCTGCTCAACAATGTAAATAAGGCAATGAATGTTGTTGAACTGTTAAAATGAAAGCCATTCCTACTTTTACTGAGTTACGCACTTACCTAGCAGTTTAAAATTATATTACGGTATACTGATACGTGGAACGTAGTCCCTGTGGTGGTAAGTTGGCAGCGTAACGCCAATCAACATCAGGCAGCAAGTATTGCTGGCGGCATCTTCAATGGCACTTTTGGTATCTGTAGCATAGCATAATCAGGTAGGGCTATATGTCCCCATAGCTGGAACACAGGCCTCCACTCAGTGAGAGGGAGTGGGCTGAAAACCACCACGCGGCCTAGTTTGGTTTGGTAGTTGTCACATGCCTTCGAATTTTTGTTACTAGGACATACACATAGGCCGCCTCACGATGTTTTCCATTACCGTTTTCAGGGGTGCTGCCCAAAGTAAAGTACCGGTCTGAGTTCGAACCAACGACCTACAACTAGTAAGTCGCGGCCGTTACCACTACGCCACAACTGTTCTACTTGATATCTTTGTTTACCAACAATCTTGAAGCAGCTACAGCATCGATAGAAAGTTAAATACTCAAAAGAAACGGATATTTAATACGTAAATATCTATTTGAATTTAATACAGCACTGTCACCTGAACGACCAAAACTCTGTTCTAGACATTTGTTCGGTTCATAATTTCTTACCTTACATATTTATGAGCCAAAATAATCAAACGCCACATATCTGCCTAGCATTCTCCCAACTATGTTGGGGTCTTCTTCCAGTCTAACCGAATGCAGCTGGTTACCAGTATTTTACATGGAGCGACTGTCTATCTGATCCCAACAACCCAGACACTAGATAATACGACACCCGTTGGTAAGACTGGTGGTCAGACTTTCGGGGTTTGACTACCCGTAACGACTGTCAATGGTCCACGAAACTGCTTACCGTGCTTTCTTAGACGCTGGTCTTGGTATGTAAAATGGTCACTCATCCACGGACCAACTGCGGCAAACTGTTATTACTCCACTGCCACTTTTAATAAAACACAGTTTTCCGAAACTATGTAAAAATGTAACGTCCATACCCGCATCAAAAGATCAATATCGCACCCGATTACGATTGAATTCATTGAAGAATTATTTCTCGTATCGCACTCGTGCACGTACGAACGCATCCGAAGCACGATGCGCGCGCGCAAGTATGCACGCAGGCATTCTCTCACGTATGTACTTATGGCTCAGAAAATACTGCTAATGAAAAACTGTGTTCGGTAAAGGCTTCTTCTGACTAAAACCCTCCCGCGTTCCTTCAATTGCCTGTGTGCCAGGGGCCACGGTATGTCTTTCGAACGACCCGCACCCCTAGATTTAGTGTAGGGTCATGTCGAAATAAAAAGTTAGTGAAACTGGAAAGGAAAACTGTGAAAATAAATGTTATGATTAAGAATTTAGTTGGTTTGCATGGTAATGAGTTCCGTGTGGTGCCGGACGTAAAAGAATAGCGCCATCCCATTTCTTCCCGTGGGTTGTTGTAGAAGACGACCAAGGGATTTACTAGAGAATGGGCGGCAGCGTTCTCTATGCATTTGACGACCATACTGCGATCGCCAACCCGCCTGCCAAGCGTGGCGATTATGGCAAATCCCTTTCGTTTTGGGGGAGGCTCTTGTCCATCAGTGGACGTCTTTCAGCTGATATGATGATGATGATGATGATGATGCAGGGTAATGGAAGTGGGATTGTTGTTAAGGGATAAATAGACTAGAACATCTTCAAATGTGGTTGCTTATGAAGGTAAAGAAGAAAATGTCCAGCAATAAATAAAACATACAGCTGAAGATGGGTGGTTTATCATCTAAGGTCCCTTTAGTGCGTTAAGGTAGTCCGCGAGTTTTTTTTTTCTATTTTTACTATTTTTACGCTAACACTGACCTACAGTGCTAGCGTTAGGTTCGATTGTAGATATGTTGATCAGAATATAACTGGCGGTCGTAACAAATATGTAGCTACAGAATAATAATGATCAATGCATCTCTTTTTTTTTTCTGGTTGGGAAATCATCAAATGACTTCTCTCGCTCTGGGTGGAGCAGAAGGGCGTGTCAGACTTTTACTGACTAAAACCCACCCGTGTTCCCCCAGTTGCCTGTGTGCCAGGGGCCGCGGTATCTTTTTCGAACAACCCGCACCCCTGGCAGGCATCGGCCCTTGCGGGCCCCATCAGTTGTTGCTGACAAGTCTTTGAGGCGCGCGTGGAACACATCGCGCCGTCGACCCAGGATGCAACTCCTTATGTTAGAATTGTCCTGAAGTGTCATAATTTCAAGAAATAGTCATTCAATGGGGTACCTAATTTAAACATAGAGATTTATATTGATGATTTTAATGATTATTTTTCTGAATATTGGTACATATTTTTTGCAGTCGTGAATCATAATTTGTTAACATTCAGCCTGATACTAAACTTTGCTGGCTACCCTGATCGTTTCGCATTAGGTAAGAGTAAATCTTGCCATTATGATATTTCAAGCCATGTTTCCGCAAATAATCGCAACTTTATACCTTCCCATAGCACATTTTATACGCATCACCAGTCATTAACTCCCGCATACACGTGTTCAAAGTAAAAAAAAACTACGCAATCGTATGCGCAAGAGCATCGCTCGTCATTCCGCCCGAATGCCTTTCCATATTCAAATTATCAGATCTGTCGATCAAGGCGCGAACAAAACGCCTTTATGCTTGTAAAATTAAACGTATTAATACTTATTACAAATGCTGCGCTTTTGTTAAAAGTGTGCATCTGTCTGTCTGTTCGTTGCTCGATTGTGTAGAAGAGGGGTTATGTTTCGTGAAGCTGATCTTTTGTGAGATATTATCTACCACAGAATAACGGTAGCTTGTTCGTTCAGAAATTAATTGTTGTAGTTTGTGATTCTCAATGGAAATATGATGGGAATTACTTTTCACAAATAAACATTTTTGCTCCACTTAAATTTTATTAATAATAATTTTCAGGAACAAGCATTTTGAAATCTTAATTTAAAAAAAAATGTTTGTTTTAATTACAAAGTAGGTACGTTTACAAACTTGATTTGGAGATCACCTTTTAAGCATAAGTTGCTCGTGTTAGGTGACTCGGCTCTTCCACTTGGCATTAACTAATCATTTGCAATTGAACGTAAGATAAAAAGAAAACAAAATAAAAAGAAACAAAATAAAATAAAGTACGAGTAATCTTACTTTAAAAAGATTGAAAAAGTAATCTATGGGGATGAACGTTATACGTAGAAAAAGACAAAACGCGTATTGATGTAATGTGAGTGGATGTATGTGAGTCTGCTAGTGTGAGGGTGTGTAGTGTGTATTTTAATCCATAGGTACTGATTTGTGATTTTATCTGGTACTGGCAAATTCCAATTTCAAGTTAGTACCATTAATATCTAGATTTATCTATCTGTCTATACTAATAATAAACCTGAAGACTTTGTTCTTTTGTTTGAACGCGCTAGGTAATCTCAGAAACTACCAGTCAGATTTTTCGCATTAATTTTGCATTTGATAGCCCAATTATTGATAAATGTAATAGCCCTATGTCCGTATGTTGGGTCGCAGCGTGATGTTAAATATGACATCACGCTAGGACCCTTAGGGGCCGAGCCTAAAGAATAAGAGTAAGAAAGAACACTAACCAAAAACAAATCCGATGCGACGGGGTGGGTCGGGGAACAAAAAACAATCACGCGGACCAATTCTCGGGCAGAAGCAAGTTGATTTTATAAACATTCGATTTTAACTCTCCATGAAAAAATATCTTTAAGCAGTCTATAATACCCTCAGCATTAACGAGGCCTTTAAAAAACTTCTAGAAACAGACATAAAATTCCTTTGCCTATTTATTATTTTGTTCTATTTCTCATTCTGTAAAACTATAGCATACTTTGTGAATACCACATTATTTAAAACAGTAGAAGTAGTAGCAGTTAACAAAATGTTTGAAGCTTTCGAAAGACTCATGCAATTTGTAGCTCAAAAGTTGGACACTAATTATAATACTTTCGTGTTCCTAGGTCATAGCTAAGCTATATCGATTAGTACGGAAAGGCGGAAATAAAATTATAATATTTCAGGGAATCTCAGTATTAGGTACGTTCTTTATTAGCATATTCAAATGCTTAGTAACTGACGATAAAACTTATGAATTAGCAATAATCAGCTTATAATGTTCCCACTGCTGGGATACAGGCCTCCGAGAAGGAGTGGGCCGTATTCCACCACGCGGGCCAAGTGCGGGTTGGTAGATGTCACATGTCTTCGCATTGTTGGTTCTAGAACATGCCGGTTTCCTCACGATGTTTTCCTTCGCCATTTGGAGAGCAGTGGTGAAGATTTTTAATTGCTAAATGTGCCTGCTCTTGACCTCGAACACTCCTAATGGAAAGCGATTGATGAGGTCGAGGATTGAGGTCTATGATGGATCGAGCGTGCCCAAAAAATGCCTGTTCACACTTGTTAAAGGCATTGGTACTCCCACCCATCGACGAAACAAAGCTTGACGCCGGACTCCGGTGGGGGTTGGTCGCGAATCAGGCAGGCATTTGCCCTACCACCGCAAGGGAAGAATTGGCCAGTCATCAAGGTGTTGGGTGTGACTGTCCAGGGGCCCTATAAATTCGTCATTCTATCATGATCCCATTGTCATTGCTAAAAGTGCGTAATCTGCTAAATTCATAATGGTCGATCATTGGTCGGTCAATGGTCTCGTAATAGAATTGTGTTATAATGGCATTGTCGTATCGCCATTATTATAAAACCCGTTAGTGGAAATGATTTTCCAAAAACTACTACTAAATTTGAACATTTATTCATGCCCGATTTCATTTATATATATTTTTACATATTATTTATTCGTTTATTAGTGCTACTTTTTAGCAGATTACCGCCTAACTCAGTCTTTCATTTGACATCATGTACAAGATTTCAATGGAGTGTCTGTGGTTGACCATGGGACAGTCATGACGACGCCATTATATTAGTAGATTACCAAACTTGTCAAAATCAACAATTATGAAATCAATGATAGACCATTTTGACACTTGTAGTTCGATTCCCATGTCAGCTAAAATGTTTTTCGATCTGGAATTTCTGCTCGCCCCTTATTACATGGAACTTAAACGTAACGGGCAAAATGTGGGTGTACTATAATAGACTGTAAAGCTCTGCTTTACCTGCCGAATACAGGCGTAATATATGTGTATACTCAAATCTAGTTTGAAAACAAGATTCATGCTTGAGCATGATTCTAGAATACGGACTTAGAGAGTTGAAGTAACAGTTGCTTTGAGATTAAACAGAAGTCCTTCATCAAATCTAAATCTTCTGTAACGTTACCGAAATAGTGCTTATTGCTTGCGATTTTGTATAAAGTCCGTCCAGCTTTCCGCGGCTGAACGGATGCGTACGCATCTCATACAAAATCGTTGTTTTCTATGGACAAAAGCTGAACAGAGCTGAATAAGTGTGAGTAGGTAGTCCCTAAAGACGAAAGCATCGTTTTTTGTAAGCTAGTCATAAGTCCGCGATTTTTGTAAGGACGTTAAAATATTGCAGCGGGATTTTTTCACACATTAGATTTGGAATGCAATGCGCTAAGCATTGCATTCCTAATCTAATGTCTAATGCCGAGAGTTGAAAATCGAACAGTGTGTTTTTTCGACACGCTGGGATGCACTCTATTGGATTTTCAATGCTCCATTCAACACCGAGAGTGGAATATCCCACTGCAATATTTCTACGTGCGCGTGAAAGGCGACAGAATTTATGAAATAACAATCAATTCAAGACAAGAGTAGGTCAAGCTCCTGTTTAAAGGTCCCGGTAGATTAGTAAAAACTTTGCGCAAAGTCTTCGCCTCAGACGACCGAAGTCGCGGCATTTCATTAAACTTGAAATAGTGTTCCAGTTTTGATGAACTCAAATGAAGTAGGAATATTTTTAGTTTCTTCTTTACTTCTTTTCTTTACCTTGATTAGATGAGGTTTTTATAAACTTCTTCCTACGTATCTTAAAACTGTACCGACACACTTTTCACTCTTTCTATGACCCTTAAAAAATCGTTCATCTCCTTATCTGCTCTTTACCTTATCATGTTTAGGCAATTCGGCTGTGATTTTTCGGCGCATAGATTATAACCAGCTGACAATCAAGACGCTACTACACTTACTACATACATACCCACATACAAAAATACCGGTCAAATTCATAACCCTCCTTTTTGCTTCGCCGTATTCGAGTAAAAACCCAACGCTTCGCCGTCGCAAAAGCTTACGATAAGTCGACTAAAAACTTCCACTGACAAGAAATCATAGCAGACCCAGATACTGTTAAAATTGAAACCCTCTGCAAATTCTACTAAAAGAGACTAACATAACATCACGTTTGTATTCGCCAAAGGATTAGGCAGAAGTGCACCCATAAAATGTATGAATGTTTAAATATATGTATACACCGTGACATTTTAATCGTCTTACAAAGGTGGTCCACTCAATTTATCCGTCATAAAATACCTCTAGGCGCGATTAAAACATTGTTACCATTAATCAATATAATAGGTACAAAGAAAAAAAAAATGGTTTAGAATTATGAAACACCCTCCCTGTTAATAATGTTTACGTATCAAACGGTAGAACATATCTAGCTGAAGTGGGCTGCCGTTGTAAGACGACTAAAATGTCACGGTGTATATAAAACGATGACTATACTAGACACTCTATACATCCCCAAATAACTTCATAAGCATCTGCCATACAAACCAAAATGAATAATTAATTTATGTTCACATTAATTTTAAATCAGTTCACATCTGTGTGTTCATTAAAACGACTAGTGTTTATGTGTGTGTGCAAAGCGTCGTCCAATCGTCACCTTGCGCGTGAATTGTAGGCGTGGCTTCACACCCCGGCTCGAGGTTCCATGCGATCGATTTTAATTTGAAACACGGCTGTGAAAAAATGTTTGCGTTTGTGTGTGTGTACTTCGCAGTTGGTTGTTTTTTTTATTGAATAAGTACTGAATTTTGGTGAATGTGTTTTACTTTAGTTTGATTTATGGTTATTTGAGTAAGTCGTGATTGATTCAGTTTTTTCTTTAAGATCTAAGATAAGTAGTCTGCTTTTTAAGAGAGGGAGAGAGAGAACTGTTAAACTGTTAATTTTCTTAGTAAGAGTGAAGTGAAGTTTAAATTAAATAATGCAGAAATTGAATCCAACCCGTGAATCGTAGCGCAGAGCCAGTTGTTGGGCCACTCCGTCAACCGAGCCATCTTTGGGTATACAGCTAGCTGCTTTTATTACTATTAGTTTCTCTCTAATAACAGCTAAGTGCAAGCCAGCAGTTAGCCCTTGCTGTTAAAGCAAGAAAGAAAGTCAGAAAGAAAATACCTAAATTTATTTGACCCAGGCTAAGTAAAAAACAAAACATTCAAAATAGTATTGTGTGCGTCACGGCTGCGCCAAATAGGCCCATTTCAGCATAAATTCCAGACAACTAGTGCCTGACGCTGAGCAAAATTTGATTCATAGACGCGATTGCCCATTTCGAGCAGTGTTCAGTGGTTTTTCCGTAAAGGCTGGTGCAGACTAGCGCGACGCGACGGTCGCGTCGCGACACTCGTAGAGCAATTTCTATGAAAACTTAATGGAAATTGTTCGACAAGTGTCGCGTCGCGCTGTCGCGTCGCGGCTGTTTGAAGAAGCCTTAACTGGCGAAATAAGGCTGTACTTTACACCTCGGTTTTCAGTCATGATAGCTTGTACGAAACTTATTTTTTAATGACTGGTATTTTAGAAAAATTGCTATTTTCTTCAAAGCAGCCCTTAATGCGTAAAACAATATCAATAAGGCTCGACCGAGATCTCGGTCTCGGTCTCGGTCTCGGCATTCTCGGCTATAAATCCGACCGAGAAATCTGTTTCGGTTCTCGGCTAATAATAGCCGAGATTCTCGGTCATGGCCGAGATTGTAACTTTGTTCGGAATGGCATTCAAATTTTACCGCGCGCGGCCACGCTCCGCCAGCGCGTGGTATATCGTAAATCAATCCAACTTATGGGCAGCTCATGATTCCATAGAATTGGAAGACGAACCAATGGCCAATGACGAATACAGTTCAAGCTCTTTGATCGAAATAGCGCTAGAAAGCTATCTTAGAGAGCCAAGACTGCAAAGAAATGCTAATATTTTTGAGTATTGGTTTTCGTCACCTTATAAGGTGCTTAGGCCTGCAGCAAATAAGTTTTTATCTGCGCCGCCTACTAGCGTAGCAAGTGAACAACTTTTTAGCAAAGCAGGACAATTATACGACGAGAGGCGACACTCTTTGAAAGGCGAAAATGCCAAAAAATTGCTTTTTTATGTTATAATATAATGTTATTCAACTTTGATTATTAAAACAGTTAGTTTTGTTAAGCAGAAAGTATTGTATTAAAAATTTAACAGCATTTTTTTTTTTCACGCATTGTCTATTCTCGGTCTCGGCTCTCGGTCTCGGCCGAGATATTATTTTATTCTCGGTCTCGGCCGAGAACGAAAAACCCATCTCGGTCGAGCCTTAAATATCAATCACAGTCTGAATATTTTTAAGGATATTGCTAATCCATCTGTTCATAGGTGTTTATGTTCTTTTTATAATGTTAAACATAAATAACGCAATGCATGTTGCTGAACTGTCAGAATGAAACCCTATTCTATTGGCTATTCCGTAACACACTATCTGTTACGGAATAGCCCCGCCGGACTTCAAACCTTGTTTCTAAAATAATTCCATTCTAAAATAAAAGTAGACTAAGTTACTCCTTATTACATCAGCTACCTGCCAGTGAAAGTCCCGTCAAAAACGGTCCAGCCATTTCAGAGATTAGCGGGAACAAACAGACAGACAAAAATTGTAAAAAAAAATATTTTGGTAGGTATATGTACCGTATAGTATTCATATGCATGAAGCAAAAAGCGGTTATTTTAATATTACAAACAGACACTCCAATTTTATTGACATGTAAACGATTTTATTGGTATGATAGATGTATAGATAAGCTAAGTGTCGGTAGTCATTACAGAACCAACACGCCAGTGCCTAAGTGAGCTCTTAAAAGTTTCTAAACTTCACACCCAAGCCACGCTTTTTTAGTTTTACCCTACTAAGCCCAAAGGAGGGTTGTGATTTTGACCGGTATGTATGATGTAGGTATAACTTTGAACTACTTACTTATAGCAATTTAACTCTCAAAGTCTTCAGCCCTTAGCTTTCGAAAACCTTACTTGCTGGCGCGTAATCCCTCGTAGTACTTTTTTTTTCTATTCTTATTTACATCATCGGTGGTATCAAGCGTGATTAGAGAGTCTACCTATTGATCGGATAGTGTAAAAAAAATATCGGTTAAAGAAAAATCCCAGAACCAGGCACATTAAATTTGTCGAGCGTCGTCTTTATCTCACTTAACTATATGGCGGTCAGAAGCGAAAAACTATAACCCGACTACCTATTAATAAAATCACGCTGTGGGGCTTATGTTTTTTTTTTTGGGTGGGAAATCATCAAATAACTTCTCCCGCTCTGGAGCAGGAGGGCGTGTCAGACTTTTACTGACTAAAACCCACCCGTGTTCCCTCAGTTGCCTGTGTGCCAGGGGCCGCGGTATCTCTTTCGAACAACCCAAGTAAAAACAACCATACGGGTCGAACGATCAGTTTAAGCTACAGTTGCCGTGGTTGGTCCGTAGTTGGGTGACCATCTTTACATACCAAGACCCTTCCGTGCCTCGGAAAGCACTTCCCGGCTGTCATTCGTAGATCTTTGACAGTCGTTACGGGTCGTCAGAACCCCGAAAGTCTGACAACCAGTCTTACCAAGGGGTATCGTATTACCCAGTAACTGGGTTGTGGAGGTCAGATAGGCAGTCGCTTCATGTAAAATACTGGTTTTCAGCTGCATCCGGTTAGACTGAGTTCCCAGCATAATTGGGAAAAGGCTAGGGACATGATGACTCAGAATTCTTGTATGGAATAAAAGCCTTTGAGCCCCTTGAAAGCCTATTTCCAAAAAGATAATTCTGCAGTGCCCATCAAAGACAGCCCAATATCTCTAACTCGACTAATACAAAAATCTGTAGATTCTACACACGGTCTACCAACCGCCCAACTCATTATATAACTTTTTTTTTTCGAGTCTGTTGCACTGCCTGTTACGAAATAACTAGGTAAATGTAGCCCTATGTTCGCGGCCACATGGCTTCATATCACCCAGGAGTGCAACTACCCTGCTAGGTTGCCTGCTGCAGTTTTGTTTTATCCACCATTTTAAAAATAATAGAACAGTTTTCGATTATTTGAGTTGTCAAAGTCAATGCATTTATTTCAAATAGGCACGGCACATAAAAGGCACTTTTTCACGTCAACATGAATATAGAATTGATTCTAGTTTCCCAAATTTCTGTATTTTAAACTAGCTGACCCGTGCTCACTTCCTTGGGCGGTAAACATTTTTATATCACTCAATAGATTACGACACGGTCGCGGTTCCATACCGATGTCGTATTATCTCTTTAACCATTCTTCCAAATTATACCTATGCAGTAAAAGGGAAAAGTCTTTTGTTTTAAACATTTGAGACGATAAATATACTTATTTTGATAAGAATTCATAATTGTTGATAATATCAGTAAACGTGACCCGACGATTCAAATTATTTTTTTATATTAAAAACTACTTTTTGTGACTTAAATATAAAAGGTAAACATATGGTGTCGGTGACTTTTTTGTAGGCATTATCAAGCTCTACAACTTTTCTCTAGAACTCAATCATATATCTCTCATCGTTAAGGCAGCGTTCGTAAGAAACGTTTTTGTTCGACCGTTTTTTCTCTGACTTAGTTTGCAAATCCGACTACCACGACAAAGTCTTTTCATCGTAAACATAAGCCTATGACACTTACAAATAACGTGGCTTCTTATTGGTAAAAGAATTTTCAAAATCAGTTCAGTAAATCCAGAGATTACCCGCTACAACCTCACACCTCACAAATTTAAACTTTACCTCTTTATAATATAAGTATAGATACCTCCGAAAGTGTAGGGACTTTTGTTGGAAATTTAAAATGTAGAAATTTCTTAGTAGCAGCTTGGTGTCTGGATCTGTGCACGGTTGATGGCAATAAGTTCACCCCTATTACCTATAGGGGACTTACTCTTGGCGTGATTTTATGTTGACTAACTGTGCCCTGCCTTATCATGAATCGACAGCATGGATCTAGTCGTTCTTACAAAAGTAATTTAAAGTATCAGGACCTGGCTTTTGTGAAGTTCTAAAGTCACTAGAAGTATTTTTCTTGAGTCCTACAAAAAAGAAAACGCTTTTTGCAACTTTTGGCCTAACAAAATATTACTGTACTCGATACCCATTCGATTCAAATAATGATAAAATCAGCCCTTACTCTTTTAAACGTAACGCCTCCTACAGATAAGCACCACCAACCCTCAATAACGAGCCGAATATTACCAAAAAAAATCGAGCCAATTCAGCAGCCACTTACACCATCAATAAAACCCCGAAACTCCATATCCACAGTCAGCATACCGGTTGGCAAACAAAAAAAAGTGAAATCGTGACATTTCCCTTCTACATTTAGCCACCTAAACCGTTTGCAAACAGCATTGAGACCAGGACGCGAGTAAATGAACGAGGGGGGGCGGAGGGGAGTCCTAAACAAAAGGTGCGAGCCCCCTGCCCGCCGCCTCATCGACCCGGGTCGAAGGGTGGTGTGTACGGTGACCATGGCTTAGGAGGGTTTGTGGACGGATACCAGGACATATCGTTTTGTCCCTTTATGGAATAAGTTGTAATATTTTTGTAAGTTATATTCGCGATTATTTTATCCCGTTCGTGCCAAGAAGCGTATGCACAAAAAAATCCCTGCAATTTTCGTGATCTATATCGTACTTGGACAAGCTTTCGACCGGTTCCAAAACAAAAAGCTAGTAGAATTCCTACCAGGGCCGAGGCTATCTAATAACACGATTCCTGTCGGCTGCCCTTCGGAATATGATACTGTCAGTAGAGTTTAATAAATACCTGTTTTATAATCACACTATAGATATTTAATAAACCATAAAATTAAAACATTATGCTCTCAAATGACTCGTAGGCGCGTTCGGCTTGTCGTGAATTCAATTTCTATACAAATAACTAACAAATCTTGGCTTACTAGGCCGCTAAGAAACCGGGGGGGTGTCACGACCCTGGTTTCTTAGCGGCCTAGAAAGCCGATTTTTGCTGTGTTACGATAGAGACAGTAATAAAAATGCGAGCGTGTAAACGAGATGGAGCATTGCCAAGATTGAATTTCGTAATGCGTTCGGCTGGGACCTCGGTCGGATGACTGATAGTATGTAGTCGATGCATGACGTAATCGCATTTATAACCTTTTATTTTGTTTACATTTGCATTTTGTTTGTTGTATTTATTGAATTCATTCATTTATGTAGATTTATGTTTATAGTTAAGTAGTAAGTATTTGTTTGATGGTATAAAACCACTGTTTTAAAGATAATGATAAAGATAGTGATTTGAGTTAAGTGTTTTAATTAGGAAATTGGGGTAAGTAGTTGATAGTTTATAGTAATTGGTACAGTAATTAGTAGTATTAGATGGCGGAAATAATAGCTTTAGATTTCTGTTTAACAGATTATTTGCTGTGTGAGGTAACATGTTTTTCAAGGTTAAGTTTAAAAAAAAAGAAACACATAATTATGTTAGGCCGTGCTCGCCCAGATATGACTATAAATTGCAAACGACGCGATGGTTTTTTTAAACATTTTAATGTTTCTCTTTACGATAAATATCAATGGTTGACTGAAAAACATATTCGTAGCTGTTTACAGTTACATGAGTTCGGAGACAGGTAGGATATAATTATTTTTCGCAAATTCGCATGAAGCTCACTATAGAAAAGTAGATCGAAATAGGAATTTAATGAAACGGTTTGTTGAAATCGTTATTTTTTTAGGTTAACTAAAAGTAACTTTTCGCGACCACGATGAAAGTCCGAATTCCGATAACCGCGGTACCTATATCGAAGCCTTGTTATATCTGAGCAAGTTCGATTCAGTAATGGACTTTCATTTAGAAGTTTGTAATTCAATTCAGAACCCCGCGTTTTCTGGTCTCTCTAGTGGTATTCAAACTGATTTAATACATAGTATTGCATCCGTTTTACGAGACCACATTAGATTCAAGATAGATAAAGCTCAATTTCTGTCACACTCCCGATGTCACATAGGGAGCAATTAACTGTAATTTTTTTATATTTATCTGAAACTGGAATCGAAGAATGATTCCTGGGTTTTTACGATGTTAGCGGAAGTCAACCGCTGAAGTTTTATCCAAACAGTTGTTAGAAATACTTGACCAGTATCACTGTAAGAATAAGTTAGTTGGTCAGTCTTACGACGGCGCGGCAGTAATGTCTGGTGAGCACGGTGGAGTACAAACGAAAATTCGTGAAAATTCACCCTATGGCAATGTTCGTCCTATGTTACGCTCATATATTAAATTTAGTATTTAGCAGATCCCTTGAAAATATTCAGGAACCGTTTTTTTTTTATTCCTGCTTACCTTTCCCTTAAAAACACCCTTCGCCACTGATTCCTACCAAGTCTTGCTAAACTGCCAATTTTGCTTGTCTATTATTTCCTTTTCTATTCATTATCTACTTTCAGTTAGCACATCGATGTCCCCTGCCACCCTATATATCTCTAGTCCATTAGTAGTTACCAATTGTTATGCAAAAAATGCAGCTTCAATGTACTGAATGCTTCTACTATGCAGCTTCTTATAAGCACTCAGATCAGCATCATTGATTTAATTTCTATTTCTTTATATTCAAATCATATCTTGTTAAATTCTTCTGTTCCACCCAGTCAAATATTTCTCTAGAGTATGAATCCGCCCTTCCAAAGTTTTCAGACCATTGGAACAGACAAAGCAAGCCTATTCAAAATACAAATACAAATACAAAATAGTTTATTGTGACAGATAGAATATTACAATACATTTGAACGTGTTTGGAGCCTCCTTTTAAGCAAAGAGCCTGTATTAGAAGGCTCCGCTCTTTTACATCATTATCGTACACTTGTACTAACTTGAGCTAATATAGTGTACCTTAAGGGGAAATATGCAATGTAAGTACATTTTTCAGTATTTAGGCTATAATTAATCTTAAGTAAAAATAAAAAAATAAATAATAATAAAAGTATATAAGTAAAGTTGCAATTTAAATTACAAACAGTAAAAAAAAGCTTATAAAACTTATTCCCAGTTAGGGCATGTGATGTAGTGTATATTGTGTGGTGTAGTAAGTAGTGCGGTTTTTGGCATTCAGGGTCGAATGTGGAAAATGCTCATATAATTGATATTATAAATAGTTTATGTACAATCTGGGCTACGAAAGGGCCAGAGATCCTTTTAGTAAGCGCAGTCCATGACCTATTCCACAACCTTCGTTCATGGTATTGGTATCGATAAGCATCAGAATACTAAACCATAAAATCTCCAAAATCCAAACGCATATACCCCCTACGTCCGGGGTGGTTGTGCTTTTTCGCGGCGCGTGTCACTTCGGAGGGTCGGGCGCGGCCGCCGACACTGCGGGCGTCGGGATCCCGCGTCCGGGCGCCGTCGCCATGGCAACGACACCGCGACACCACACCCACCCTCGCCCACCCCCAGCCAAGCCAAAATAACCTCTAACACAACAACATACGAACCATTGCTCACTTATATACCACAGACATATAAAGCGGGTGGAATAGGTACATAAGAAGGCACGGTCAGGCGATGTAAATAACGCGAGATAACTTCGAGAGGGTCTAATGGAATAGGGAATCGTGTTTTGGAAAGTGCCCCGGAGAGAATGTTCTGGGTTGTTAACTCACGATAAGGGCCGCCATCCATGTTAAGTGAAAGTCGATATGGGATTAACTTGGCCAAATTTGATTACACAGACGTTTCGGTTTATAGTTGGTGAGTTGACGGAGCCGCGCTTTAAATATTTAGTTCTGGAGCTATTTAATGGAGGGATTAATAGATCGTATCGCGTTATTTATCTACTCGTGGGGAAAGATACTCTTGCAAAATCTGGTATCTACAGTTAAAATATTTACAACTTTACATCATAGTTATTGCTTAGATGAACCAATTTGAGAACGTTGTAGGCCTTGCGGACTGTAGATTTTAAGACCATTTTCTATTCTTCATTTTCATTTGTCTTAATAAGTACCTGGTAGTTATTGACAGGCCTGCACTGTCCTCCCATACCTATTATCACTGAAATTTGAAACCATTGTAAAAGCCAATTATTTTTAAAAGAGTAACCGTGGAGTTTCTTACCGGCTCTTCTCCATAGGAAGCGTCCAATTGGAACCGTAAAAATAGATTCTGACGTTTCATAAGTGCCCATACAGTTTTACGTGAAATAAATTATTTTGATTCATTGAATGAATTGTTTTCAGGTCAAGTTTAGATTAGTGCTTTAGAAATCGCATATGTCATTAAGTATAACACCCCGTCGTTTTTGCGTCGGGGTTATAAAGTAGGTATCCACTTTAACACGTTCATCGCCTGATTGTAGTTGTATTCAAAATGTTAAAGAATTCGGCGTGACGTTATTTTTGTTTTATAACTCCTTTATGGCTGGCCTATTCTTTGGCCAAAGAATCAGCATCGCTTTACGACGTGGCAATACTGTCAGCCTTTTGGGCACTTTCCTACTGAGAGCGATGCGGACCAAATTTTGATATTTGATGATGATGTGATTCTTTATTCTCTGTTTTTATTGTATACGAAAATGTACTATTATTTTATGTATGTTAATAAACCTTAAAGATGTATTTCTAAAGATTAGCTTTAGTTTATTTAAGTACTCCTTGGTTGTATTGATCTTTCACTCTTCTTCTCTCTTTTCTTCTAGCTGACCCGACAGACGTCGTCCTATCTTTACCATGAATATTGAACTCGCTTAGGTATAATATTAGAAAAGTTAATATGGTCGTTAAGTTTTCTTAAATTTTCTAATGTTTACGCGCAACTCTCTTAATTTTTTCTTTCATAAGATCCTTCTCCTGACAATAACAAACACAACAAAAAAAGTATTAGCTTAATTGGTCCAGCCGTTCACGTGTGATGCCGTGACCAAGGGAAATATGGATTCATTTTTATATAAATAAATTGGCACGTACTGGACTAAGTATCAGAAAAATGTAATGCAATTTGTCCACATTCGCAAGGAAAAATATCGCGGCTAGATTTTGGCGCGCACTGGATCTTCAACACACTGCCTAGCGCCGAGAGTTGAAAATTGAACACAGTGTTTATTCCACGCCCTGGGATGCCCACTATTGGATTCCCGCTGCTCGGTTGAACGCCGAGAGTTGAAAATCCATTGCGCAATTCATACAAGTTTCTCCACGGAGCAAAAACCAGCTGATAATGTTTTTTAAGCATTTTACCTTTGTTGATAAAAAGGGTTGCCTAGATATAATTGATTGAATTTTAAAGTGGCTAGCTGTTGCCGAGCCCGGCCTGCAAGGTGTGCATTGTTTAGTGAGTTATTTTCATGCCTCTACGGCTTAATTAGTGGGTTCGAACGGAGTTACGCGCCCGAATCGATACGTTTAACTAATATATTAAATTCTATAGGCTACTCACTTTATTGTATGTACAGACGCCAGCACATCAAGCTACCCAAAACTGTCAAATTTTCCCAATTGAACATGAACCTTATGCTTATGGAATATAGTTGAAAATCTTTTACAGAAATTTGACAGATTGGGGTAGCTTGATGTGCTGGCGTCTGTATTTGCTGTGAGTTTTTTCTTTTCATACCTTTATTGCACAATTCAAAACGTGCCAATTGCCTGATACGTATTTCTGGAGTTGTCCATTCGCTCACAAACTAATTACCTTCATGCGAGTCGCGAAATAATTATATTATTTCAAAGTGTCGATTTGCCCAATTCGGGCGAGTCAAATTCGTGAGAATCGACTAATAAGCCACCTCTACGTGTTACATGGGGAGTTCTTTATATTACTTGAAGAGAAACTGTAATTCTTTATTTTACGAAAATAATACCTACTTACTTCGATACCTTTCCAGAGAAGAGGATAGAAAATCAAAATCCATTCGAATCCAATATTTTTCAATGAATTTTTAATTCATTGGTTTCACAATTTCTCAGGGAATGAAACTGCCCAAAACTATAGTCTGTGTGTGCCTTTTAGTACATTAAATAAACGAATTTTCTTTCTTACTTAATTATTTATTATTTTAATTGGATATAATATACAGGGTGACTTGTAACTTGGCGTATTCATTTCATAACCTATTAGTGTAAGACATTTGCTAGAATTACGCACCTCATAAAGCCTAGGCAAAAATTTATGGGATTCGATAAAACTTAATTTTGATACAGGATAAGTTTTTATCCAGTGCGCAAATTTTAACCATGAATTCAGCATAACGTTCTAGACCTCCTAACTCAGAAATTTTACGTCGGTTTTCCAAAAAAAAAAAATCAGCTGTTTCATAAAAAAGTGCAATAGGTACCTACGCGGTCAAAATGTATAGAACAGCTGATTTTTTTTTGTATTACCGACGAAAAATTTCTGCGCTGGAGGGTCTAGAATGATATGGTGAATGGTTACAGTTTGCGCACTGGATAAAAACTTAGATTTCAAAGTAATACAAATATAACTTAAACGGCTGAGTAACTATATAACTGAGAAATCGTCAATAACGTCTTTCTTATTCACTGTAAGTTAAGGGGAAGACACTTGATTCACGTGTTACAGATGAGTCACACTCCCATGTCCTGGAAGGAATACTCGTACGTCAAATAACAAGTCACTCTGTATAACTTTGCTTTCGTCACGAGCTACATGAGAAAAGATATTTAGCCCAATTGGCAGCATAAATATTAGTCAGGCATTTATTGAGGCTGCCTAGAGTACACCTGGCGTATCTACATCAAGTTATCGACCTTCAGAGGTTCTTGAATGATATTATCGGTTCCTTCAATAGGTAATTGTTCTACTACGTAATTTCTTTTCACTATTTTGTCCAATCCTTCGGCTGTAGTCGTCTGAAACATATAAAAAATTGATTTAATTTGGATTTAATCATTCAAATTTTCCTACATTTTTTGCAATTTACAACTCAGTGTCAGGTTGTATAATTATTAAAATATGAGTCGCGACCGTAACGTTAGGGTTTACAGAATTATAATCATGAAAATTATTAATCATCATTTCAGCCGAAAGACGTCCACTGCTGGACATAGGCCTCCCCCAATTTGGGGGGTTTGCCATAATCGCCACGCTTGGCAGGCGGGTTGGCGATCGCAGTATGGTGGTAAATTGCATATAGAACGCGGCCGCCCATTCTCTAGTAAGTCACTTAGTCGCCTCCTACGACACCCACGGGAAGAGATGGGATGGTGCTATTCTTTACGTCCGGCAACACACGGAAAATTATTAATACAACCCTTTAATTTAATTTTTAATCCCACTGATTGACTTTTTCATGAAATATTACGAAGTACTGTGTCATTTAGATAAGTCATTTTTATTTGTGCATAAGTAACTCTAAATAATTGCGTTGGTGGGGGAAAGGTATATGAGCACTAAAAAAATAATTTAAAAATACTTGCAACACACTTCTTAATCATAAGGATTTTGGAGATAAGTTTTAATCCATTGCTTCATTTAATTGAAATATTCGAAAGATTTTGAAGATAATTCGGAATCCATTTCTTCGTAAATTTGAATAATTGGGCAACGTGAATAACGCAATGAATATTGTTGAATTGTTAAAATGAATAATAGCATTGAGATTGTGGGTGGGTCACACAATTATTATCCCTTTGTTTTTTTTTTTGAGGTTTGGAAATCATCAAATAACTTCTCCCGCTCTGGGTGGAGCAGGAGGGAGTGTCAGACTTTTACAGACTAAAACCCGTGTTCCTTCAGTTGCCTGTGTGCCAGTGGCTACGGTATCTCTTTCGAACAACCCGCACCCCTGGCAGGACACAATTATCCCGTTGAGCAAATAAAGTAAATTGCCTAGGGTACAAGTACCGATTAGTAAGAAACATAACGCCTTGTTTCCCTGAAGGCTTGGGCAGAGGTATACCTATGGTAAACCCACATTTCCCAGTTGTGTCTTAGTCCCATGTAATAGGAGGCGAGCCTATTGCCACAAATCCAAACTCCGGGCTGCTACTGAGAAATTCCAGATAGAAAACCCAACAACGCTGCCCGACTTGAGAAGTTGTCTCATGCTCAACAGTAGCGCTTGCGACCACTAGACCAACGAGTCAAAGAAAGGCAAGTAAGAAAATAAGGTCTACGTTTACCTTCAAAACAAGAGTGAACAGGCATTTTCTGCGATTCATCTCGATCCATCATAGACCGCATCAATCACTTTCTATCAGGCGTGATCGAGCTCAAGAGCAGGCCCATTTAGTAATAAATAAAAAACACGCTTTAGTAACCAAACTAAAAGTAGAAAATAATTTAATTCTATTAAAAAGCGTCAGCTTTTTGAGGTATTTTTATAGGCAATTAATATCAAGCACCCCACGCTTTTTAATGGAATTAAATTATTTTCTAGTTTTTAGTTTGCTTTTGAAAGCGTGTTCTTTAGTTCTTTAAACTATTATTTATTTTCTATTTTTTAGTTCTGCTAACTACAAAAGCGTGTTTTTTTTTTCTTTTTGTCTATTTTTTTTTAATTTTTGAGCTGTCATCGGTCCTCGATAGCTCTTCAAAGTTTAAATGAAATCTGACCGTTTAAAGTGGGTCAAAGTCGCGCCCAAAGGAGTCGGTTTTAGTCAGTAAAAGTCTGACACGCCCTCCCGCTCCACCCAGAGCGGGAGAAGTTATTTGATGATTTCCCACCCAAAAAAAAAAAAAAAAATGGAGTCGGTTACAAACATACAAACAAACGTACATACAGGTGAAACTAATATAAAGCGTGTAAAAATAAGGTATTATATTGATGCATACCACTATCATCTTATCAGCAAAGAATTCTCGAATATGTTGAGATATCTTCCCGTTTTCTCCCGTCTGCACATGTACCATTATATTATCCACTATTGTTATAACCGCCTTCACCTGTAAGACAAACATTCCTCATGAAATGGTGCTGTTTTAATACAATTAAGTAATCAATAACAGCAGCACGGATCGATTGATCTGGTTAAGCTACCTTAGCCGCGGTTGGTGCATGGATGTGTGACCTGAAAAAGCACGTTAATCTGTTGGTCCCGGCTGTCATTCGTGGATCTTTGACAGTCGTTACGTTTCGTCAGGAGCCCGAAAGAACTAGTCTTACCAAAGAGTATCGTATTACCCATGCAGTGACTGGGTTATGGAGGTCAGATAGTTAGTCGCTTCATGTAAATTACAAGTATTCAACTGCATCCGGTTAGACTGGAAGCCGACCCCGACATAGTTGGGAAAAGGCGACGCAGATGATGGCCTTATATTGCGTTTGTAATGGCCCTTCCTACACAGGATAATTTTTACCCAGTGCGCAAACTGTAACCATGAATTCAGCATATCGTTCCCCCAGCGCAGAATTTATCGTCAGTTATACAAAAAAAAAAATCAGCTGTTCCATACATTTTGACCGCGTAGGTATTGCACTTTTCTATGAAACAGCTGATTGTTTTTTTTGCGCTGGGGTTCTAGAATGATATGCTGAAATCATGGTTACAGTTAGCGCACTGGTTAAAAATTTACCCTGTACAATCTTAATGTTTACCAAACAAACAAATTTATGACAGACTAGCTGCGTCCCTTGGTTTCACCCGCATAAGTCTCAATCCCGTGAGAATATAGAGATAAAAAGCATCCTATCACCTAATCCAGGTCATGATCTACCCGTGTGTCAAATTTTATTCAAATTCGTTCAGCCGTTTTAGCGTGAAAGCGTAACAAAAAATCATACAAAAAAGCTAATATTTTCTCGTAGAAATATTAGTTTAGAACTTTAGACAAATAATTGTGATACTACATCATCATCATCATCATCACATCATCATCATCAACATCATCACAGCCTAGAATCACCTACTGCTGTGCTTGGTATAGGCCTCACCTTTTTTCCGCCATACTTATCGGTTCCGTTCGTTCCTCATCCAGGTGTTTCCCGAGAAATACTACCTGCATACGAATAAAAAAAAATTAGTCACCTTTGTTCCATCAGCCTTCAACTCTTCGAACTCCTCTCCCGATGTAAAAGTGATGGTCGTGTTGGCCATTGGTGATAAGAACTGGTACGTATACGTGCCATCATCGTTGCGGGTCAAGATCTGCGTCTGATTTAGCTTCAGGGCCACTTTACGAGGGAAATACCCCACTCCTGGAAAGACAAAAAAAATATTCAGTGGCTTAAGTCTGACAACCGGGGGTATCTTATTAGCCAGTAACTTGGTTGTGGAAGTCATCAGGGCCTGAATTCACCATGGACTACCTACTTAACGTTTGTTTGGTAGGTACTAACCTATACTTAAAATAAGTTTAGTAAAATATATGGAAAAAGAAACCAAAGATACGAACATGGCCGGGGTAGATGTAGATGGTATGTATGGTACAAAAATATTTGCTCTAGTGTCATTATGTAGTTAATAAAATAAATAAAAATGCGTATACATTTATAGAATGACAACGTGACCACGTTTCCTCAGGTATCGAAGAACTGTTTATAGATAACGCGTTTGGGTTTTTTGGTTGATCATGATCAGACACGTAATGATAACTGTCAGTTTTCCAATTTTTATACATAAACAAGACTTTTTTATTTTGTCCATATTTATATGATACACTAGCTGACCCGGCGAACTTCGTACCGCCATATTTTATTTCTCCAGTCGCGACTGGTAAAATCAAATCATTTTGGTCGATTGTTTCGTCAAAGATCTGTCAAAGTCTTCTGTCACATACCGCCAATCACTTTTTGTATTATATTGTAAAAATTAATTCTGATCAAATCTAAATATATTTTTTAAATTTTCTTATATACAAACCTTGTCCTGACAATAAGGAACACATAAAAAAAAGAATCATCCAATTTGGTGCAGTCGTTCGGAAGTTATGCGCGTACATACATTTCGGCGATTCATCACCGTGAAATTTTAATAGTTGTTTTCCCGCGGCAGAACAACTTGCCATAAGGAGTAGGTACTTTAGAAGCATAGAGTAAAAGTAAAAAATAAAGATTTTTTTTTGTTTTAAAATAATTTAAAAAATATTCATCAACTCGATAAAACACTACTCAATAGTAACACTACAGGTAACTTGTAGGTACTACTTGAATCACACGCACCGCCGACAAAGGGAACAGCGATGCATAAATGTTCAAAGCAAAATAAACTCTCGCACGTGGTGATTTTTCACACTGGTTAATCTGCTTTTTTTCGTTTCTAATATTTTATTTGTTTATAAAACGATTGTATTACCAAGACAAAACCATTTCGCTGCGGGAAAACAACCATTAAAATTTCACAGTGTATAGATAGATGTATTGAAGCAACCAAAATTACTGGCATCATCTAGACACTGTTTCATGGGTGCAACTTTTATTGTTGCTTAAATTGATATGCACCAAATAAAGGTTGTATTAGTTATTTCATCACCAGTGCTCTCAAAACGGTGAAGGAACATCGTGAGAAAACCGGCATGTAATTGAACCAAAAAAATCGAAGACATGTGACATCTATCGCACTGGGCCCGCGTGGTGCGTACGGCCTACGATCTCTCGATCTCACGAAAAGTGCAATACTCTGAGAGGTATTGCACTTTTCTATGAAACAGCTTTTTTTTATAACTGACGAAGTGTGTATATGCTATCCATAACATGAATTTATGGTTTCAGTTTGCGCGTCGATTCCCGTCTAGCGACAAATACCATGTAGCCATAGCAACGTCTGATTGCATATCACAAACACAATAAAATGCAAGCCATTTGGATACTTCAGTACAAAGAACTGGTATATGTTTCAAGGATTTTACACTCACCAATAAAAGTCAAATATTCTTCAAAGTTCTCGGAGTCCACTAAAACATATCTTTTACCCAAAAACTCGTCCATTTCAGACGCGATACAAACACATATGATACGAAGCTACGTTATCAGTCGCTGATAACTTATCGTTTTCTGTTGGTATCGTATCTACTACGTGAGTGTACTAAATACATTACGTTGCTTGGTGTACGACTTTCGAGTACAGTAAGCGTCGGCGCAATATGTCGACCGACTAAAACAGCAGTATAAATACAATAATCTCAACACTTAGTCAATAGGAGTAGTATTATTACAAATTATTATACAAAACAGCTAGCTGTTAAAGACAATAACGATTCAACTTAATGTAGTGTAATCTATAGTTGCATAATACAATAATATATAATTATTATTTTCCTTTATTTCACTAAATAGACATATAAATTACATTTTTAAATATTAGTATAAAAATATAGAAACATTTAAAAATATAAAAAATAGTAGCCCACCGGTATCGGGAATAGGGTCCAAGCTACCGGCGGTCAGGGCTCCAGAGAGAGGAACCTCCTAACAATGCGAGCCGTGTCAAGAAGTACCGCTTTCTGAATCAGGCCCTTGACCCAGTTGCCCAACGAGAGCCTCCTTAGGTGTTGGTCGAGGCTCTTGGCTATCAATGTAATTATTATTATTAGGTTGAAAAACAATCTTTAAGCGTTTTAAAAAAACCTGGGAATAAGTCATCCAGGATGCCTTTAAATGAAGGGTGAACAGGCATCTTCTGGGCAAGCTCGTTCCATTATAGACCTCATTCGTCGCTTTCCATCAGGCGTGATCGAGGTCAAGAGCAGGCCCCTATTCAGCAAATTAAAAAAAGCCTTATTTCACCAGACAAAAAGAGATCGGAAGAGAAAGTTTGCCTTCATACATTGTTATCACTATCACTACATAGTATAAAACAAAGTCGCTTTCTCTGTCCCTATATCCCTATGTATGCTTTAATCTTTAAAACTACGCAACGGATTTTGATGCGGGTTTTTTTAATAGATAGAGTGATTCAAGAGGAAGGTTTATATGTATAATACACCGACCTCCACGCGGGCGAAGCCGCTGGCAAAAGCTAGTACTTTTATATGGTTCTACGTTTAATACCCGTCTCAAGGTTAAATTTTTTAATTAAACACTAACGAATACCAAAGGTTACGCATTCTTCGAATTTACTGAAAAACCGTTCCTTTGGAATATGGAATGCCATTTCTTTTGGAGCGAGTGTCGAGAGACCACTGGCCACTAGTTAGGTAAGTATTGTTTCATGCATTTCATATCAGAAAAATAGTGCCCTACAATGTAGCCGAGTGTCCGTATGAAGTATCCTGTTATTAAAAAAAAATCGACTCTAAATTAAACAGCAAAAAAAATATTAAAAATAAACAACCGACTTCCAAAATAAACCTCGCGAAGTGAGGAATAACTTTAATTTCGGTTTGTTTTTTCGTTTTTTTGCCACGTACTGACTGACACTAAGTGCCAAAAATGTACCGACTATTGAAGCTAACTCAAAAACCTCTAATCAAATCTTGACCAAAATATGGGATCGCTCAGTAAGTATCCCCTTTCAAACAAAGCACTTTCAAATTCGGTTTATAAATTACGGAGTTCTGAGATAATAAAATAAAAAAATATGTACAACCGATTTCTTTTTTATTCGGTCATCAATAATGGCCTACAATGAAGCCGAGTGTATGAAGAATTCTAGTAGTGAAAATGTCCACTGAACTCCACTGTATCTTTGTTAACTAAAAAGTAACTGTTGTCGGCAATCGCCTTGTGTGCGGCGGCACTTACAAGCAACAAATCAAATGACTTTGTGTTACCGTTATCAATGGACTGAAATTATAATATCAGTTTGATCTTGATATAAATGGCTGTAAGTACCTAAGTTGCTGTTACGCGAGAGGTCGATTTCCAGATTAGACTTATCTTACTTGATTAGATTTACCAATGTACTCGAAATTCATGTAGGTACGCAGTCAAGCAGGAATCTTCCTGTTTACCACCAGTCACCACCATTCTTTAACACCTATTAAGTAAATAGCAATAGGGCCTTAAGATGACATCAACAATTTTTTTGTTGTTACGGAACCTCTGCCTCCGTTTTTGATAATGCACGCTTCAAGAGTATTTTAAAACAATACTGCGTTATTAAAGACCTTTAGTACATCACAGCATAGATACTTTTCTTCAGATTGTAGTATCGAAGAAATCATCATCATCAGAAGTTCAGCCGAAAGACGTCTTCTGCTGGACATAGACCTTCCCCCAATAAATAAAGAATTATTGTAAAATAAAAGTTTTATTTCTGAAACTACATCATCTTCTGATTTCCTTCTAGAAAAACAGGCGTGTTGATAAGTCATGTGTTATTTTCTAAGTAAATACCTTGTCATCAACGACATTTATATGTGTAATTTTGATCCTGATGACAACTCACAATACTAAAGCGTTAAGATTGTTTTACAGGCGGGAAAAGCATCTATCACAAACCGGAACAGAATGGCGAATGTAGCTCAACCAACACCCGTCAGCAGAAGACTCCGTATAGAGAAAACTCTGGAGAAGGTAGGATATGCTTACCTTTGTTTAAAAAGTTATTAAATATTCAACTGATGCGTACTTAACATCTTATCACTACATAGTATAAAACAAAGTCGCTTTCTCTGTCCCTATATCCCTATGTATGCTTAAATCTTTAAAACTACGCAACGGATTTTGATGCGGGTTTTTTTAATAGATTGAGTGATTCAAGAGGAAGGTTTATATGTATAATACACCGATCTCCACGCGGGCGAAGCCGCTGGCAAAAGCTAGTACAAAATATTCTAGAGACTATCTTCCTCTTCGTTCTTCTTAACCTTCCGCCAGTTTCCATTCAGAAGAACTGAATACTCGAGGATATTGTCTAGTAAGAATCAAATTGACTTTGATTCGAAGAAGTGGCAAATTGACCGCTGCATAATTACTCTAGTTTGAATTAAAGCGAATGTGATTCGAATCGGTGTCCTTTTGACACTGATTCGTTTCGAAATCATTTAAGTTTGACACTAATTCTGATTGGTATTCATTCGATTAAGAATTTTCAGAAAATTATAAGTCGGAAGATTTAGTTAGAGTTAGACAAAGTAAGAGACTCAAGACAAAATCATGGACCACTTCAAAATGAAGAAAAATGAGTTCTTATTTATTATATTTTTTTTTACGGCAAGCAAAGCCGATTTCGGCCACTCTGCCAAAGTCTAAAGTGAATTGGTAAAGCAAATGTGTATTGTTTTTTTTTATAAGTAGAAAGATAAAAATCTTCGATGAGCTGAACTTAATGTACCTAGATCTTGTGGGATTAGACTGGACTGAAAAAAAAAACAAATAGATAGAATTACACATAAATTATTAGAACAAGGTATAATATGTATTTTTAATGTCGCTTGGATTTTGGCAGGTTAGACGGTTATTAAACGCCAACCGTTCTAAAAAAAATATCTTCATAAATAACATCCCCATCACATTTACTTATCTCATACCCTTTTGTCACAGCGATAATACTCGCGTTGAAAAGTAATCCCTCCGTATAACAATTACTCAGCAAATCGTAACAGACGTAACTTTTACGCAAGCTTTTATCACCCCTTCTATATTGGAGTGGTCTCCTGACGTTGCGCGTCGCAAGGGCTCTCGAATCTCGATATTTTTTCATCTGTCACTCTCTGTGTACGTAATAACGGTAATGGCGTCGAGACGCCATGATGGACGCCGCCATCTTGGAATGGAATATGTTTGAAACTAAACGTTATGCTTTTGTTACATGTAACTTCCGACACAAAAGGTTTTAAAAATATCATCCTGGCAGTATTTTTTATTTTCAGCGGATTTCCATTAAGTATTAATTATTTTTAGCCCATTATTTTACTATAATACAAGGGCCTCCTTATATGCTAAAAGACAGAGTGGGCATCAATGGTGGATCCATTGATGCACTCTGTCTTTTAACTGTGCCAAATCTGTACCTTTTAATAACGGTAGTTTGAAAGAAGAAAGAGACCCAGAAATTAGGATATCAATTCAAGTCAATCCGAATTCATCTATCTGTCTGCATCTTATACTTACATATCACAAAAATGACATGCTGTTCGTCGGTAAGCACATCACTTGAGAGCGGCTGTACAGATTTGGCAACTTTTTGGTTCGTAATAGTCCTACGGAAAGAAGAATTGGAAAAATTGGCCCATTTTCTGAGGGAATTTTGAATTAATTATTGAAATTTAGACACGCCAACGACTCTCAGGTCAGCTAGTGTAGTATAAAAATGATTGACTTTTAATCGTGTTTGTTTTTACCTACATATTAATACAAGAAGTCGCCCAGTGGTCGAAATTCGACCATAATCCATTTAAGTAGTATTATCCATTTAATTAGTATTTAATTATTATATAAAAATATTAACTTTCTGCATTCCTCCATTTAAACTTTAACTGCGCCAAATGTCATACTCTTCCGTCCGCGTATTTTTTGTAAAAAGGTGTACCAAATACAGAATTAGCACAGACGCCAACACATCAAGCTACCCCAAACTGTAAAATTTTCACAATTGAGCATGAACCTTATGCTTTTGTAAGTAAGTTGAAAATCTATCAAAGAAATTTGACAGATTGGGGTAGCTTAATGTGTTGGCGTCAGTATCTACCTAAAGAGCTAAGCACAAACAATACATTAGTTTATAAAAATATTATCTTTTTGCACTCCATATACACTTTAACTGTGCCAAATTTCAAACTCCTCCAACCGTGTAATTTTCGTAAAAAGGTGTATAAAGTTTTTGCTCGTATTAATCTATAAATTAGTACCTAAATAGCCAATCACAAACAGACATAACAAAGCTTACAACCCAGCCTATTACAAGTTGATTATCCAGACAGTATTACCTATTAACTAAACCCATTGCGCTTCGTCTCGGCATCTGTAATACCATTCCGGAAATGTCGTAGCTATGACATAGCTCCACGATCCGTCTGCCTTTGTATTGTATTGCATTATAAATGTGTATAGCATGTTGAGACTACGTTCGACTATGTGACGTTAATGGGAAGGTTGGAACTTAGGATTTCTGTGTGTTCAATTAATGAAGCGGCGAAACTTAGGATTTGTGAAGAGACTGCCTTTTTTGCATGTGAGATTTAGCATACTATACATAGTAGAGGCTTCCATCGAACTATACAAAAATATGAAGAATTGATGAATGGGTTTGTTACATTGAATTTATTCCTTCAAAATGTTGATCCCATGAAAGAAGTTTTAAGAACCCTCGCAGTAGAACCAAATTGTACTTACCGAAAACATCATCCTATTCCCGCGTTAGGGTTTCTTTAAAAAAAAAAAAATGGATTGACGCAAGTTTATGTGCACTCTGAGCTAGAACTACTGCGTCATACAAAAATTCAGCGATTATGTTTAAATCTGTCCTGCAATACTTATCGCAAAGCAGACAATGTTCACTATCAGTACATATTATAAAACAAAGTCCCCCACCGCGTCTGTCTGTCTGTCTGTTCGCTATAAACTCAGAAACGACTAAACGGAATTCCATGCTGTTTTCACCAAGTGATTGATAAGGAAGGTTTTTATTTTTGGGTGGGAAATCATCAAATGACTTCTCTCGCTCTGAGTGGAGCAGGAGGGCGTGTCAGACTTTTGCTGACTAAAACCCACCCGTGTTCCCTCAATTGCCTGTGTGCCAGGGGCCGCGGTATCTCTTTCGAACAAACCGCACCCCTGGCAGGCATCGGCCCTTGCAGGCCCCATCAGTTGCTGCTGACATCGCTTTGAGGCGCGCGTGGAACACAACGCGCCGTCGACCCGGGCTTGGTCCTTACCGAACAGCGAGCTACCCATTACTTGCCGTCCGCAAGCCCGTGGCTACGGTGGCCGAGAATCAGCCTGGGATTCTCGACGCCCAGGGCGTCTCCTGCGAAGGCCACGGCTGTGAGGGCGCATGTACTGCATCTCCCTCACGTGCGCCGCCTCCCTCTTTGCGAGCATAACTGCTTCGCTGGAGGAGGCGACTGCTAGCCATGCACTCTCGCTCCGTACCATGGCCTGGGCCAGGGCCGGACGCGAGAGATCGCCGCCGCCGATCGCCGCCATGAGGACACGGCGGTACTCCGCCCAAGCCGGGCCGACCTCCACTTGATGAGGAAGGTTTAGGTGTATAATTTGCTAAGGTTTTGTGTAAATTGGTTAACGCAGACTAAACCGCTAGCAAAAGCTAGTTAATACATTATAAATCCTTTTCTCTTTTGCAATGCTGGTGTTCAGCAAAAGTTTGAAAATGTGGTTGGTACGATAATTGTGATATAAAAATGATACGCTATCCCATCACACAGTATAGTCGGTGCTAGCTTTCCCATTCATCACTTCCCCCATTTCCCGTGCCACGGCGTATGCTAAGCCTATCATAGATTTAATGCCGTAGGAACAATAGGCATAGTCTAGCTAGGCGATGAGTAATGAACGCTGATTATAAACGTACATATGTTCCTTCACGTAGACCCGCCATGAGAAATACCTAGTTAACTTGTCTTTATTATATGGTAAATACATAAAGATGATGGTATAAGTATACATTATGAATACAGGGTCAAATTCAATTAGCTAGCAACAATCTGCAGATGTGATATATCGATATCTCACCATGTGCCTAGCCTTTTCCCAACTATGTTGGGGTCAGCTTCCAGTCTAACCGGATGCAGTTGAATACCAGTATTTTACATGGAGCGACTACCTTTATATACGATACCCCATGGTAAGACTGGTTGTCAGACTTTCGGGCTTCTGACGACCCGTAACGACTGTCAAAGATCCACAAATAACAGCCGGGACCAACGGCTTAACGTGGTTTCTGAGGCACGGAGGGGTCTTGATATGTAAAAATGGTCACCCATCCACGGACTAACCGCGGCAAGCGTAACTTGACCTGATCGATCGAGCCGTGTGGCTAATATTACTTAACCACATTAACAAAAAAAAATATTTCATGCAATTATATTTTGGGGAATAACTCAAACTCAAAGCATTTATTTCAAACTAGCTGTGCCCGCGACTTCGTCCGCGCGGAGTAGTTATTTTTTTTAAATAAATTTATGTTATATGAAGAAGAATGAGAAATATTAAGTACACCAAATAAAAACTAAAAATTTGAAAATAAAATAGTGGGGCGCGTGAAACATATTTACTCAGGTTACGCTACGCCCCACGATTTTATATTACCGAATTATTTTTTAGCTTTTAGTTAAAACCGTTTCAACTTGAAAAAAAAAATGTATCCTTACAGGCTCTCCGTGTAAGAATCAGGTGACGATCCACAAGCGACCCCGGCTGGGATCCGTAGAGTATGAAGACAACGGCAAAATGTCGCTCCCGCAAACTCCTGATAAACCTATCAAGGTAGAACAACCTGAAACGCCGGAAAGCGTGAGGTATGAAAATATTTTCTATACCAATTTATTTTTAACTTTATTACAAGATTTAAATCGTTAGATTCAATGATATTAAAAGTAAAAGACGTAGATAGATCGAGGTTATACACGCTCCCCAAGCAGCGCGTTAGAACCTGGGTAATTACCCAAGTTTTCTTCGTCTTGTCTCTTAGTGCTTGCTCCCGGTAATTTTGACATGCCATCTTACTTCCACTTGTCATTTAATAGTGTAACATTGTACCGTTTTTGAATATCGAATGTTGGGTAAGTAAGTTATCTACGTCTTGTTTATACTTTTTGTTTCGTTGACAATGAATAGTATTATCCCGCTTAGTATGCGAGGGAAAATCTTACGATTTAAATCTTTGACTTAAGAGCGTTCATCCCGCGCGGTCTGGCAACGTCGCATTTATAGTAGTTTTATCGTGAAATAATCACGATTAAATATAAACAAAAGGACTATTTTGTTTCAGCCAAGCACCAGATCGTTGGTATTTATTTGGTATATACTCTTAAATAAAAACATTGTAATCGTAATAAGTACCTAATGCAAATAGAAAATGATTGGCGGTATGTCGATTTTAAAAGCAAATACCTAAATAACTGTATAATAGCATACATACCTATAAATATCAACGATCTAGTGCTGAGCTGAAAAAAAATGTACTTTAATTTAAACCTAATAAGATAATGACGAAAAACCACTTGAAATGCGACGTTGCCAGCCCGCGATGGATGAACGCTCTTAATACAGTGAATGACGAAGTTTAAAAAAAAATTGCAGAGCTATTGCCTAACCCTGCAATCATTCTAGGCCTATTCGTTTTGAGAGATTTTTTCTAAAGCGATGACGAGAATAGTGTATGTTAATATTTTTTTATGCATGGGCTCATGAAAAATTATGGAAAATCATCATTGTGGTGCTGGGTTTGCATGACTGTGTTATAGCTGGTATGATCATGTGTTTATTTTATTTGTTAGATTAGTTTCAGGACTTACAGGTTTTTTTTTTGTTTTTGGGTGGGAAACCATCAAATAACTTCTCCCGCTGTGGGTGGAGCGGGAGGGCGTGTCAGACTTTTACTGACTAAAACCCACCCGTGTTCCCTCAGTTGCCTGTATGCCAGGGGCCGCGGTATCTCTTTCGAACAACCCGCACCCCTAGCAGGAGGATTTAGGGGTTATCTGTGCATGTGAACTAAGTAGTTACTATTTATGTGTAATATTTTTTTAATATTTTAACGTGTCAATTAAGATTGGGTTGTTTTTTTTATTGGGGTCCAAATTAAAGGTTTCTTATTCGTAGGAAATAATATCAAGTAGGTAATCAATGTCGTTGTGTAGTTTTTGCATACCCATATGAGATTAAGGGGTGGGTTTATGTAAAAGTATGTAGGTATGTAATTTCAAGTAGTTTAAAGTAGCTTTGTAGTATTTTGTTCGCATAAATAATTAAGTTTAGATAGGTATTAAACATTAATTAATACACATCCGCCTACCGGAAGACGTAAAGTTGGAAGGCCTCCCACAAGGTGGACCGATGACCTTGTGAGGGCCGCAAGAGTCCGCTGGATACGGGAAGCATAGAACCTGAGCTACACGGTGACTGCTACATACATGCCGTCTGTTGAGACAGGTCAGCTCAAAGCTGCAATGGCTCTTTCTTCAAAAGGCCTTTCCAAACATTACCATGCATTGTTAGACTCACATAAAATTTAAATAATATAATGTTTGTATTTAGAAAGAGACCATGACCTCTGAGTTTGTTTTGGCTTTTCTTCTCAGGGAACAGTCAGCTAGGAAATGCCGGCGCCATCTAGTTTAAAAAAAATATTGACCAACAAAATATTGACGTGTAAAAGTGTCTTTTAAGATCTACTTACATAAATAAACATTTCATTTCAACCGTTCGAAGTTTAGGAGAGGCCTATGTCCAGCAGTGGAGGTCTTTGGGCTGAAATGATGATGATGATAAGGTATTAAAGAGGATGAGTTCTTGAGACGGTGCAACTTCCAGCGAAACTTGAAACCGACTGCCTCATTGGTCTAGTGGTCGTAAGCGCTACTACTAAGCATGAGGTCCTGAGTTCGATTCCCAGGTCGGGTAAAATATTATTGGGTTTTTGTATCCGGAATTTCTCAGTAGCAGCCCGGAGTTTAAATTTGTGCCCGGTTGATGGGACTTAAACATAACTGGCGAAATGTGGGAGTACCCACTAAAGTACACCTCTGCCCAACACGTCGGGGAAACAAGGCGACATGCTATCTTATGATAGCTTTTTGAAAAACTGAAAATGCAGTATCATACTCCTGCATCCTTCGATAACTTTCATGTATTTTCCATCTCAAAAACTCAATCAGAGGTCTTAGTGTGAGTTTAATTTTTCCATCTCGATAGAACGTATCGAGCGCGTTTGGCGCTCCGATTGACCCTGAATTGGTGACGGACCAATCGGAGCGCCGAATGCGCTCGAAGCGTTTGATCGAGATGGTTAAATAAAACTCACACTAGGGCCACTGAATATTCAGGGAGAACGCAAACGACCACGTCTGTGAGAAATTTCGAATAGAAGATATTAATTACGACACTACTCCTACGCTGGCTTCCCATTTTTATTAGTTTTGCAAAAACGGGGGCTATATCGATGACCGAGAAAAACGTTGATCTGCGTTCTCTCTTCTAGCTCCTTACATTTGCTGTAGTGAAGAAGCGAGTTTAGCTCAAATAGGAAGATTTGTGTCAAAACGTCAGTCCAAAAGTGACTGTTGTTACAAAAGGAGGAAGTTCAGAAGTCGACGCGTGAGTGTAGAAAAATATATTTTAAAAAAATACTTTTACCGACGAAAAAAGAAACTGAGAAGCAAACAATTTACCTTCTAGTCTAACTAAGCTCCTAAATGAATGTCTATTACTAATTTTATTTATTTATTTGCTTACATGTTTAACACTCTAGTCGGCGGCAAACAAACATAAAGGCGCCAAGTTAAATAATGGCAGCTTGATTGATCTGCGTTGATTGATCTGCGTTGGTTGTTTGTTTGGCGCCGAATTTTTCATTAAATTGTTGCGTGCTTGCTTTTAATAGTGTTCTTAATTAAATTTTCACTGTGACACTTCACATTGAAAAATCTAATAACCACGTCATGTACAGACGTCAAGGAACTAAACTCGCTACAATGAATAGAAATGTAAATTAGGCTGTAGTTCTGTTATGCTTCGCTCTTAGTTCTGTTATGTATGTGTTTTAGTTGTTTTCCGTAGCAATAAGTATGTAGAAAATTAGACGGTTTGACCGCATGAGGGTGGGGTGATTGGTGGTTACAGAAACCTATACAGCCTGGTGGAAAACCTTCGAGTCCGCACATCAATGCTTGTTGATTGCAGTCTCCCCACCATATACTACGGTGCGCGCACCCACACCCAGCTGAAGCAGGTCATCAAGGAGTTCAAGAGGACCTCGTACTGTGGGATGGTGAAGATGACCCTCCTCTCTAGCAGGGATAAAAGCTGTATCAAGGAATTTGATAAGAATCTCTGGAATTCCAGGAATGATATGTGTAGGGCTTGTGTTAAGGTGAGTTGGATTTGTAGGTTTAAACTTATTTCCAATTTTCTTTATTCAATGTTTCTTTTTTCTGTGGGTGTTAAGGTGCTACCAGACTGCAGTCCATTGATGACATCGACAATTCAGGTCGTGTGTAGTCATGGACTGGTGTACGGCTGGTATATGTAGAGTATGTCATGCTCACTTAAATGTCTCACTGATGGCGGCGCGTGATTATCTGCGCGGCGGGTGAGCTGGATGATGCTGATCCACGCGTCAAGTTCGTGAACGGGCGCCGTCGGTTGAGACTGGTCATCTTGTAACTTCCAGAGCTTATTTTCATCTTATATTTAGAATTGTTTCTTTATTTCTTTACATTGTTCTCACATATACAAGCAACAAGAATAATGTACCCAGGATTTTGTAATTAGTGTCTTGATTTAAGAGAGTGTCTTTGGAGTTTCTTGCCCGTTCTTCTCCATAGAGATCTACGTTTTGGAATCGGCAACAGCTTCAACTTTCCAACTGATCGACTTTATGACAATTCAAAAGGTTAAAATGGTTTATTTGAAATGAATGCTTTGAGTTTGAACTTAAATTTTTATCGTCGCGTCGTTCTAATTATAAGTCTGTTCTATCTTGCATGTTATTAAATTCTTCTTCTCCACTTTTTTGTCTGTCTGTGTGTAACTTTATTATAGAAACTCGAGAATTATTATTTAAATCTTTGGATTGACGTGGGTTCCTTTCATTCATCGATTTAATCATTTGGTTAGATTTAGTAAACCTACATATTAGTCCACGCGAGCAAAGATGTATGGTCCGTTCCAATTTTATTTGATGAAAATGTAAGCAAATTGATCAGAAAACGTCTCCATGGATGCCACTTTGTAGTGCTACTTATAAAATAAGTGCTTTTATTTGATTATTTGAATACTTAACAAGTTGGTAAACGCACTTTCTTTCATCGACTGTACTTACCCCACTTTAAAAATAAATTATTTTCTTACAGCCTCTAAAAAAAAGCGAGAACAAGGAAAACTCAAACTGCATATACTATGACAACCGCGCAGCTCTGACCCACGACTGCATGCCGGCCGCCTTCGACCTTGAAGACCTGGTGGAGATAGGCCGCGAGAAGGAGGCCTGCCCGTACTACGGCGCCCGGGCAATGGCCAAGACTGCGCACATTGTGTTCTGTCCTTATAATTATCTGATTGATCCCAGTATTAGGAGCAATGTGAGTAGCAGCCTTTTCACTTCTTTTTAACCGACTTCAAAAAAGGAGGAGGTCCTCATTTTAGTTGTACTTTTTAAAAATGTGTTTTACCTCAGAACTCCATCATTTATAAACCGATCTGGAAAATTCTTCTTCTGTTTGAAAGGGTATACTTATGGAGTGGTCTCATATAAATTTGGTTAAGTTCTGATTAGTGGTATTTGAGTTTGCTTTAATAATACCTACTTATTTTTTCCACTGAGGGCGAATTTCACCAAACCTAGAATAAGTCTTATCCTGAGAATAAATTTTGAATTTTGGCAGATCTTCCATAGTAGAATTGTCAGACGTCAATTTTATTCTACGGATAAAAGATATCTGACTTTGGTAATATCAGCCCTTAGTGTATTTTGATGATGTTATTAATAACCTCCGTGTGGTGTAGGTACCACAACAAAAAGTGAAAAGAAAGTTTATTAGAAAAAATGTTTATTTATAAAATAGAAACAACCGCTTTCCAAAAAAAACACTACAAAGTGAAAAATAACTTTAATTTCGGGAGCCGGTGATTTTTTTTGGAGGTGCGGTTTTTTTGCTGTTTTTTTTGTAAACTTTGCATTCGCGAAGGAGACGCCGAAAATGTATTTCTATCTCGGTTACTCTTACTGCTGGATCTTAAAGAGGATCAGAGGTGGCCCAGCAGTGAGCCGCGACTTACGAGTTGTATGTCGCAGGTAATAACCGGATGCAGCTAAACACTAGTATTTTACATGAAGCGACTACTATCTGACCTCCACAATTGTTACTGGGTAATACAATACCCTTGGTAAAACTGGTTTTTATACTTTCGGGCTTCTGACGACCCGTAGCGACTGCCAAAAATCCACGGATGGCAGCCGGGACTGCGGAGAAATTAACTCCGTGGCCGGGACCAACTGCTTATCATGATATCCGACGCACAGAGGGTCTTATATGTAAAGATGGTTACCTATCCACGACCCATGCGGCTTGTTACTTAGTCAGAAGGATCATTATCTAGGCTGGTTATGTATGTTCTATTTAAAAAAAGTTTTTCTTATAATATATTTTTTGCAAGTAACGTTTACCTCTGCCAAACTGCATAGCAGTTTGTTGGCAGACGTAGCTCCATTTTTGTACATTCCCAATTATTAACAGAATATTTTTTTATAATAACACTTTTTTACCTAAGTTAAAACTATTTAAAAGAAACATACTTTTTTTTAAATTATTCTCTACTTTAAAGTGTGCTTATAAAACATTGATCCAAGTGTTTACCCACAGTTATCAATAGAACTGCAAGGCGCCGTAGTGATAGTCGATGAGGCTCACAACATTGAAAGTATCTGTCGAGATGTCGCCTCCGTCAATATCACCAAACATCAGATACAGAATTCCATTAAGGTAAGCTTACTTCGCTTTTAATTTCCATAATACGTTCTAAAGAATCTAAATCGCATCCGCTGGGTGCGGGTAGCTCAGAACCGGTCCAAGTGGCGGAGCTTGGGGGAGGTCTATGTCCACCAGTGGACGTCTTGCGGCTGAAATGATCATCACCATCTCTTAGATCGTATACAAATTATGAATACGATCTAAGAGCTGACTGCCTCATCGGTCTAGTGGTAACAAACGCTACAGCTGAGCTCGGTCCTGAGTTCGATTCTCATCTGAAGGTCATGCCAACGTCCATTCTACCTTGAATACACCGGTTCTTGTCCGATCACCGAGGTTAAGCAACATCGGGCGTGGTCAGTACTTAGATGGGTGCTGTGGTGTCTGGGAACTCCAAGTGACTGGTTTTTCCCAGGGGTGCGGGTTGTTCAAAAGAGATACCGTGGCCCCTGGCACACAGGCAACTGAGGGACCACGAGTGGGTTTTAGTTAGTTAAAGTCCGACACGCCCTCCTGCTCCACCCAGAGCGGGAGAAGTTATTTGATGATTTCCCAACAAAAAAAAATAAAAAGCCATGGTCTTATGCCATTTTGTCCTAAAGCTTATGATCGCTTTCTATTGTTAGAATGCATTGTTTAAGTGGCAGATGAGAATATTTTAGTTCAGTTTTAGATTAGTTTAATGAATAGAATAGAATAATTTATTTGTGAAACATAGATAATTACAAACAGAGATCTTAAAAATAGGGTAGTCTGCTATATTTTGCCAATATTGGCATACAAATGACCAATTAAATGAGGACAATACAGTGAGGGTTTTCATGAATATTCAAGCCACCAGTTGGCGCCACTTTGACAAGAGGTCTTCCAGTTCGACAATGAACTTAAAATATTTGATGTCATTCGTTTCATTCTTTCGTTCACCATTCAGTCCGTGGGTGCTTTGACACTTTGACAGGTGCCCAGATCTGACGTCTCAGTGCTGCCACCTAGTGAACATCATTTCAGAAAACCCTCATTACAATGTTATTATAACTATTTGAGAAGCTAAGCGGAGGGGTATTAAAGACACGGTTAAAGTTTATGTATATGGAGGAGAGCAGAAAGCTGATATTTTTAAATAATTTAAACTTTTTTTTTACGAATTATGGTCGAATTTCGTCCACTGGTTCTAATATTTATTATAAGCTTTTATTTATCTTTACATTTTAATTTTAATTGTAGGTTTATTTTACCTTTTCTAAACAAGTATTTAGGTTAGTTTTGTTAGTAGTGTTTCCATAAGTATAATCGTTAGTTTAGTTAGTGTTTATAGATCTAAAAAATAAATACTAATAGATATAACTATTTATTTATTTTATTCCGGAACCTGTTTTGACTTGGTCTAAGGGCCGTATGGCGGTGAAATATTCCTCCAAAGCCATCCACATATTCCTATCCTGTGCTGGTCTCGTCTGGTTCTAATAAATAGTGTCTAATTATCAGTGTATGCACTTATCAACAGGAGCTGGAGAATGTATCGAACTATCGCGTGGCCAACCAAGACGCTGCATTTTACATCGACGCCTTACTGAAGACGCTCAAGACTTGGGAGTATTGGTAATATTCTTTTATTACTAATATGACGGGCTCGTAGCGTAATGAGAGCCTAACCTCAGATCGATTGAGGTTAAGCTACGCTTGCCACGGTCGGTTTGTGGTTGGGTGACCGACCTTGCGTTACATACCGAGACCTCTCTGTGTTGGTCCCGGCGGTCATTCATAGATCAGATCTTTGACAGCCGTTACTGACTCCCAAAAGTCTGACAACCAGTCTTACCATGGGGTATGGTCTTACCCAGGAACTGTAATGTGTGGTGTAAATACTGGTAGTCGACTGCATCTGGTTAAACTGGAAGCCGACCCTAAAATTTTTGAGAAACAGCTAGGTTAGGTAGATTGACGTCTTTTATTATTTTATCGGTTTTACGATACCCAACACCCGTTTTCTGGATTGATCTGGAACGAAAATCAAAGACGTGTCAAAATTAAACCCAAATCGAGCCATCTGATTACATAACATATCATCATCTGCCTAGCCTTTTCCCAATTACGTTGGGGTCAGCTTCCAGTCTAACCGGATGCAGCTGAATACCAGTATTTTACATGGAGCGACTACCTATCTGACCTCCACAACCCAGTTACTGGGTAATACGATACCCCTTGGTAAGACTGGTTGTCAGAGTTTCGGGCTTCTGACGACCCGTCTGTCACCAGGCTGTATCTGATGAACCGTGATAATTAAACAGTTTAAATTTTCACAGATAATGTATTTCTGTTGCCGCTATAACAACAAATACGAAAAAACTAAATAAAATAAATATTTAAGGGGGCTCCCATACAACAAATGTGATTATTTTGCCCGTTTTTGCTCGATGTTGATAACAGCAACAGGTAGACGCATGAAATATTAATAATTAAAAATATTTAATTAAATTAAAATAAAATTAATATTTAAGGGGGGCTCCCATACAACAGACATGACTTTTTGCCTTTTTTATATATAATAGTACGGAACGCTTCGTGCGCGAGTCCGACTCGCAGATGACCGGTTTTTAAAAGTAGATTTTCGTTTTAGAAACCAGAAATATAAGGGTTATTTATTATTTACTGGTTTTTAAAAGTAGATTTTCGTTTTAGAAACCAGAAATATAATGGTTATATATTATTTACTGGTTTTTAAAAGTTGATTTTCGTTTTAGAAACCAGAAATATAAGGGTTATATATTATTTACTGGTTTTTAAAAGTAGATTTTCGTTTTAGAAACCAGAAATATAAGGGTTATATATTATTTAATGGTTTGAAATTTTAACTATCTATTTTACTATTTTATGGTTTGACATTTTAATGATACCTACAGACATTTAGAAACTTCTGTAATATTATATTTCATTATTCTTGTGTGTAATATTTGTATGTTTGCGAGTAGAATGCAGCGCACTAACATTATCATTATAAGACCTAACATAAACTATATACCTGCATTGTGACAGATAAAATGATTTGATTTGATTTAAGATCATAATTGCATATTTCCTGGTGCTGGCATAAAAATGGTTTGCCCTTGTTGGTCTAGTGGTCGCAAGCGCCACTGCTGAGTATTAGATGCTAGGTTCGATTCCCAGATCGAGTAAAATATTATTGGGTGCCAGGGTGATGACAGTAGGCTCGCCCCATTCATCGGACTTAAAAATAACTGGCGAAATGTGGGCGTACCATAAGTACACCTTAGCCTAACGGCTCGCGTACATCAAAACCAATTCTGTCGGCCGATGGCGGACAGAACTACCGGCCGAGTAAATCGGACGTTAATGTGCTTATGTCGCAGCCATCTGGTTAAATTAGCCAGCGAATTAGATGCCTAGGCCGTTCATTAAACGTCGGCATACAATTAAATAACTGAATGACAACTAGCCAAGTAATTCGTTTAACCAGGTGGCTAAATGTCGCGTAGTCATTTAATTAAATTGGATATTAATGAATTTGTGATGTTTAGTCAGGGTGACGATACCACTAGGTAAGGAGTAATAGTAAAATGTTTTCAAATAAATAAATGAATAAATAAATAATTTTACTTAAAATTGCATTTAAGAACGAAAAATAACATTATTTGCGCTATTGACGCCATATTATTTGTTTTGGTGACCACTAGCTGCGCAGTGGAAAAATCTGAACTAAATTTGAATCACTTGGCTGAGTCTTGGTCAGTCAACTGCAAAGGGCTGACTTTCAATACGCCAAGTTGTTAAACGTTGAATGATTCTAGTTCAATTAACTATCAGCCTAGGCATCCAATTGGATGCCGGCGTATAATGAACGGCCTAGGCGTCCAATTAGCTGGCTAATTTAACCAGATGGCTGCGACACTTATAGTGCAACAGTGTACCACTTGTGCCGACATTGGACGTAGCCGGTATTCTGTAGTTGACTGTGTTGCTTAACAGAGTGAAGACGCGTTTTTTAAATGGAAAAATCATACCGCAATTTAATTCGTCGATTCAATTTAATTTGATTCGTCAATTTTAATTCATTTCAATACCAATAGTAGTTTAGGTAGATAACAACACTTACAGAAACAACATAATAAAGACAATTATTAAATTAAACTATAATTACACTCGATTTGCACTGTAGACTGGAGAAATTCCAACAAGTTCGGACTCGACGGTTGATCGGCTGTTTTCGGGCGTCATCGGACGATGATGGTCGTGTTAGTGTACGCGCTCTCTTTCTTTTACAAGTGTTTGATTCGATCGTCCGAGTTCAGCCGTCGTCGCTCGAGCAATCTTCGGCCGATGGCGGATTAGGTGTACGCGAGCCGTAATCGTGCCCTAAATCTCCAGGGATACCAAACGTGGTCTAAATATAATTATTTTACAAAAACCTTTAAAAACTCCACATCAGAATGTTTTCATCCATTGCGTGTTTCGTTCAGGTTCGAAAATCAAACTCCCCTATTGAACCAGCAGCCGGTGAACCACAACGAAGCGGTGTACAAGTGGCAAGCGGACCAGTTTGTGAAGTCGCTCGACAATCATAATATTGGTTACAAACAGTATGGCGGTCAGTATACACATTTAAATTCTTCATTAGAAAAATAAATTTAATTTTACAGTGAAAAAATCAACTCTTAAGTTAAGGAGGATGCCCTAAAGGAGTTCTTATTTCAAAAACAGACTCGACGGTTTAAACCATGTCTAAAGAAAAATCTTGTTTTGTAATAAGACCGTGATAGTTTAAAGCTAATCGACATAGCCCGAAGAATTGCCAAACTTAAGTGGCAGTGGGCAGGGCACATTGCTCGCAGAACAGATGGCTGATGGGGCCGAAAGGTTCTGGAGTGGCGACCGCGTACTGGAACACTTAGCGTTGGAAGGCCTCCCACAAGGTGGACCGATACCCTTGTGAAGGCCACAGGTATCCGCTGGATGCGAGAAGTACAGAACCGGTCGAAGTGGCAGAGCTTCGGGGAAGCCAGCAGATGACCAGCAGTGGACGTCTTTTGGCTGAAATGATGATGATGATGAGTTTAAAGTTAACAGAGGTTTTATTTGAATTTTACAATTATCGATATAATGTACTGCTATTGGGGCATAAATATCGGTGACGTGAACCCATAAGATTTTCCGCTGACAAAAATCCGTCATTGCGCTTAAAGAATTTGTCACTTAAAAAACTACAACTGTAATTTTTGGTCAAATTGGCATAGTGTATACTGCTAATCAATTAATGTCCCGGAGTGTACATTGTCTGTGTAGACTTCAAGCGAAACGCGGATAACTTCTGTCGTCGCCTGCGAGAAGACTCGCGCACGCTGTACGGCGTCACACAGTCTACTGGCACCCTGCTGGAGGAAATGGACATGGTCTTCGGTAAGTTATTGATCTTCCTCGTCATATCGATGGCTCCAATTGTTCGTTTTAAGTAAGCTTCGACCAACATTCGGTTACTTCGACAGCGTTATCGTAGGCCTTGCAAAGGTCTTCCATAGTGCACGTGTTAGTGCACAGAGAGCACGACAAGAGGTGGAGCATTGGGCACGCCGCGATTGCGGCGGTAAGTCCCCTCTTTGAGGAGTGGCTTGAGAGGCGGCATGGCGTCCTCACCTTCCGCCTGACACAGGTCCTCACCGGACATGGCTGTTTCGGGAGGTTCCTGTTTCGGATAGGGCGGGAGGAAACGCCCGGGTGTTTCCATTGCGAAGATCGCCCAGAGGACACGGTGGAGCATACGGTGGAGGTCTGCCCGGCTTGGGCGGAGCACCGCCGTGTCCTCGTGGAGGTGATCGGCGGAGGCGATCTCTCGCGTCCGACCCTGGTCGAGGCCATGGTACGGAGCGAGAGGGCATGGCTGGCAGTCGCCTCCTTCAGCGAAGCAGTTATGCTCGCAAAGAGGGAGGCGGCGCACGTGAGGGAGATGCAGTACATGCGCCCTCACAGCCGTGGCCTTCGCAGGAGACGCCCTGGGCGTCGGGAATCCCAGGCTGATTCCCGGCCACCGTAGGCACGGGCTTGCGGATGGCGAGTAATGGGTAGCTCGCTGTCCGGTAAGGACCAAGCCCGGGTCGACGGCGCGTTGTGTTCCACGCGCGCCTCAAAGAGATGTCAGCAGCAACAGATGGGGCCCGCAAGGGCCGATGCCTGCCAGGGGTGCGGGTTGTTCGAAAGAGATACCGCCGCCCCTGGCACACAGGCAACTGAGGGAACACGGGTGGGTTTTAGTCAGTAAAAGTCTGACACGCCCTCCCGCTCCACCCAGAGCGGGAGAAGTTATTTGATGATTTCCCACCCAAAAAAAAAAAGAGGTGGAGCATAGATTGTTATGTAGCTCCACACTGCGGGTCATCGGAGTACCTCAACCTGACCAAAGTGTGCGGCGGCTTCTTAGTCGACTAAGAGATTTCCAGGTGTGCGATGGCTGAACGTGGCCCGCTGGAAGCCTTCCTGCAGGCCCAACATAGTCAGCTGGAGGGGATGTTTAAAGTTTCAATCGCGCCGCACTAGAGCTACCGCCTTATAGTGAGCGCCAGTCAGCTTGAAAATGCCGGCGCCATCTTGTTTTAAAAAATCATCAGTAAATTGACGTGTAAAAGTGTCTTAAAAATCGTTTTACAGGAATAAGGATTTCGGTGAAATAGTTTTTGGAATCGGATCAGTATTTCCAGAGATTACCTACACTTTTGGATTAGACAGGCTGTAAACAATCTTGATATGCGTATTTATTTAAAGACTTATTTTAAAAAATAAGTTTCAGTAAAAATTGTCTGATAAGGTTTTACTCACCCACTACATGTTTTTAGAATGTATATAATCTTATATTTTAATTGCTCTTGATATATCCTAAATCAGGGCGTAGGTGTGGTCTATATCACTTCCTGTGAAGCCTAAGTACTTATATTCTATAAAAAGTGTGGTTTTAATTTTTTTTAAACCAAAAAAACGGTTTAAGGGGAACCTAGTCGCGGGCTCGAACTCACTGATGGGCCTGGCTAAAAAGCACGCTGTCTCACCAGGCATCGTGTCCGACAGAGGTAGTATCAGTGATGAGCAGTTAGAAGCTAGTCTACACGCACATTATTCAGTGAGAAGCAGGATCATTTACAGTACAACAGGCGCGTAAAAAATGAAGAACGGTCGTTCGGAAGATCGGGTTTTATGAAAAAACCACTGCATAAATCAATGAGCAATAAAGTTAATTGAACTTTTCGATATTTGAGCTTTGTCGGCACCGACTTGGTTTTTCAGATTTTATACGTCTTTTATTACATAAACACGCCCAAAGTTAGGTTAAATTAGCAAGAAAAACTAATATTTGTTGGCTCCTAACTTTTTAATGGCTTTTTATTTTAGTATTCTGTTTCCGTACAGACAATATTGATAACGAGACAAAACCATACCATGTTTAATTTTTGATGTACATTGTCGTACAGTGGAGTAATACACTCCCGAAATTTGTATGGGAAAAATGTGGACTAGGTTCACCTTAAAAGCAAACGTTAAATCCGTTTTGCATCTTAGTTTCTCTATTTAAATTTTCTACAACAAATGTGTATAATTTTAGTTTAAGAGTATAATACCATCTGTATAATCACTTCACAGGTTTTCTTTACCGCTGTGACTGCAAATATATGGACGACTTCAAACCGGCTTTAATACGAAATATTACAGGCAAGACTAACTCCCTGTCAAACAACACAGGGTGGAGGAACTCACAGTTTAACGAGGTAGGTAATTAACCCACAATTTAAATGTAATTCATCCTTACGTAGTATAAAACAAAGTTGCTTTTCGTGTCTGTATGCTTAGATCTTTTGAACTACGCAACGGATTTGAATGCTGTTTTCATCAATAGACAGAGTGATTCAAGAGGAAGGTTTATATGTATAATACACCGAACTCCACGCGGGCGAAGCCGCTGGCAAAAGCTGGAATAAAATATAAGAAAGAAAGAGAAAGAATACCGTTTATTTACACACAGTTCGTGAAACACAAAATACAATAACAAAGTTTAAAAAACCGAAAATAAATGACAACAGTATGTGCCTCACGGCTGCGCCAAAAAAGTTCATTTTAGCATTAATGCTCGACTGATGCTGTCTGACGTTGGCAACATTATGTAAAGCAGTTTTCTTTAAGTATTCAATCATTCGTAATATTCATTAAATATTTCATTATTTGTTTTTGCTGCTTAGGATGGAAATGGCGTAAGTAATTCTTAATTAATAAATTTTCTTTACAACATAAAGTTCACAGAGATAACGTCAAAGAATTCGGGAGTGGGAATTTGGTTAAAGAAAAAATTAATCTCGGAAGAACTACTATTGTTAGTATCAATAGAGAATCACGATATTTTCTTTACAATTTGTTCGCACGGGCGGTTTTTTTGCGCACCGGATTTGCAACGCACTGCTTAGCGCCGAGAGCTCAAAATTCATCAGTGTGTTTTTTGACGGGCAGGGATGCACTCTGTTAGATTCTCAATGCTCGGCTGAATAACGAGAGTTGAAAATCCTGTGCGCTATAAAAAATCATCCGTTGGAACCCGGGTTAACAGTTTCTGAACGTTTTATTTAAATTCATGCATATAATTGTTAATACTTCAATGTACCTAACATTCAAGGATTCTTTAGTTAGGTTCTTAGGTTTAGATACCTTCAGTTTGACAGACGCTTCCTCACCTCAAACCGACCAACCTAGGAAAGCTATTGAGTATTGATGAGCGTAAGAAAGGTGAAGTCGACTGGAACGACTTCCGAGGGAATGTCTTAGAATATCGATGTCAATCTTGAGAGTCGACCAGGTGTGTAAAATCACATTTCAAATTCCAGTGGGTAGCAAAGGAGACTTTGACCCTCTCCCTGATGTGTATGAACCCTGCCATCGTGATGGAAGGCCTGCACCCGGCTCGCTGCATCGCGCTGGCGTCCGGTACACTCACCCCGCTGGTCAGCCTGCACTCCGAGCTTGCCACGAACTTCCCGCACCGCGTGTCTCCCAACCACGTCATACCCGAGGACAGAGTGAGTTATCATCGTGTAGTATCTAGATGCATTGCGCTGGCGTCCGGTACACTCACCCCGCTGGTCAGCCTGCACTCCGAGCTTGCCACGAACTTCCCGCACCGCGTGTCTCCCAACCACGTCATACCCGAGGACAGAGTGAGTTATCATCGTGTAGTATCTAGATGCATTGCGCTGGCGTCCGGTACACTCACCCCGCTGGTCAGCCTGCACTCCGAGCTTGCCACGAACTTCCCGCACCGCGTGTCGCCTAACCACGTCGTACCCGAGGACAGAGTGAGTCATCATCGTGTAGTATCTAGATGCATCGCGCTGGCGTCCGGTACACTCATCCCGCTGGTCAGCCTGTTGGCAATAGAGATCCGAATCGATAGTTTTTCCCGGCGGTGTGTAAAACTTTTCCCCCGACCGATTAATGTCCAAAATCATCAATAAAGACATAACTGTGGTCAAAATGCAGTTTATCATTCAAAACTGAGAAATTGATCCGATCCTAGTTGTTAATTTTATGTTTAGAACTTACTTATAATGTTTGAAATACAAAAACTGGCTCGACGGTTTCGACACCCGTCCGCGAATAGAGCTATTAACTAAACAAGAGCTGTCGAGTTACGAGCAAGCCAAGCGAACGTCACGAAGAGTAAAAACGAGTACTTGCTTGCGGTGTGAACAGTCAGAGATTAACGGTTAATATCTATCTTTATTTATCTTTATTACTTACAAGGGACTAGCAATCTTTTGTGCGTTTCTTGAGCGAGGAAATCGTTGATAGCTAGTCGCTGCCTCGTCGAGATGGACAGGTGTGAGACAGGACAGCTATCGAGATGCACTCTATTGGGTTCTCAATGCTCCGGTTCAACACCTAGAGTTGGAAATCCAGTGCTCGAAAATTCCTGCCGTGATTTTGTTACGTCTATGTGCATGTCGACTATAGTATTGAATATTGATGAGAGTAAGAAAGGTGAAGTCGACTGGAGGGACTTCCGAGGGAATGTCTTAGAATATCTATGTTAATTTACTTTCGGGCTAAAGTTAGATCAGAGGGGCAATTCTCGTAACTGTATGAACGTTCACAGTCTGATCTCAGTCGCAATCTGTCAAAACTACCTCGACTTTGAAGTTTTTGACGTTTTTTTTGTCGCCGAAATGAGACATGTTAGTAGATTTTGAACATTTTTAATTACGAGAATTGACCTTCTGGTTTCGTAATAACACGGTACGGCTTATCTAGCCTTACCTAAACACCATCTGTGTCCCAGGTATGGATCGGCACCCTGCTAGGCGACTCGTCCGGCCACCTGCGCTACACGGCGGCAGGCACGGCGTGCCCGCGCGCGCGCCGGGCGCTGGGCGCGGCCATCCTGCGCGTGTGCGCGCTGGCGCCGCACGGCGTGCTGTGCTTCTTGCCCTCCTACTCGCTCAGAGACAAACTGGTTCAAGAGTGAGTTTTTATTATGTTAACTTCAAATAATGTATAACATCACAGATGGTTTACAAGAAACAACGAGGTTCATGCATACGTTAACCAAAACATAGTGCATCAGGACGCGAGAAGCATCTGGACTTAACGCTACGAAGCACGCCTACAGAATCATGCAAATCCTTTGACGAAAGGTCTTTCAAAACCGGATCTTTATAGGTGGCTGAAAAGGTTAGCTATAATAGACCATGCCAATGCCAACGAGGAAATGCTGCCATAAAATACAAAGAGGGAAATCTCTCTGAAGAAACTACTACATTATCAAATCAAACAACAGATCTGCCCATAGTCCCAGGACAGACCACAGAGGAGTGACAACTGCTTATCTGGCCTCCACAACCCATTTTCTGGGTAATACGATACCTTATACTAAGGTAAAACGACCTCTCTCGGCTGTCATTCGTGGATCTTTGACAGTTGTTAACGACAGCCAATGAGCTACCAACCAATGCGACAATGAGAGACCAACGACTTATCGTGCTTTCTTGGTACATACCAAGACCCTTGGAAGATGGTCACCCATCCCCGGACCAACCGCAGCAAGCGTAGATTAACCAGATCGATCAACCCCTGCGGCTTTTATTACATAGCCACAAGCCCGTCCTGAAGCTTTTTTTGATGCATACCATGTTGATTTACAAACATGTACAGCATGCATGTTGTGTGTTGGCATGTCTTCCAAACACGGGACCTACCCTAATATGTTAAGTTTAATGTTTCAGTTGGAAAGAGACGGGCATGTGGGACGAGATGAACCGACTGAAGAACGTGTTCTGTGAGAAGAGACACGGAGGAGACCACGAGGAGACCATGGATGTGAGTACATTATGAGCCTAGTTTTTCGTCGGCTTCCAGTCTTCCCGGATGCAGCTAAATACCAGTATTTTACATGGAGCGACTGCCCATTTCTTCCAGTGGGTGTCGTAGAAGGCGACTAAGGGACTTACTAAAGAATGGGCAGCAGAACGCTGCTGCCCATTCTTTGCTATGCATTTGACCACCATACTGCGATCACCAACCCGCCTTTTTGGGGGAGGCTTATGTCCAGCAGTGGACGTCTTTCGGCTGATATGATGATGCTGACTGCCTATCTGAGGCCCTAGTGTGAGTTTCATTTAACCATCTCGATCAAACGCATCGAGTGCGTTCGGCGCTCCGATTGGTCGGTCACCAACTCGGGGCAAATCGGAGCGCCAAACGCTGTCGATGCGTTAGATCGAGATGGTTAAATGAAACTCACACTAAGGGCTCTGACCACCGCAGCCCAGTCACTGGGTAATACAATACCCCTGGTTAAGACTGGTTGTCAGATTTCGGGCTTATGACGACCTGTAATGACTGCCAAAGATCCATGGATGTGAGTAGAAAGTTAATTTAATTTGTGGTCTTGCGATGAGGAAACGACTACCTTCTCTTCGTCGCTGGCACGGCAGTTTATCAATTTTTTACATAATCATCACGCTTTCTTTTCCCGAAGGGTTGTGCAGAGGTGTACCTATAGGGCTCCCACATTTTGCCAGATAGGAAGTCTCATGTAAAAGAGGTCGAGCCTATGGCCAGCAACCGGGCATAAACCCAGACTCTGGGCTGTCACCGAGAAATTCCAGACAGAAAACTCCAATAACACTTTGCCCAACCTGGCAATCGAACCCAAAACCTCGTGCTCAACAGTAGCGCTTGCGACCACTACACCAACGAGATAGTTATCAATTTTTTTTAGTCCCAAAGAATTATGGCCATATTGGACTAAGAAAAAACAAATTCGTCCCAAGATGAGACTGTCACCAAAATGTAGTACATTCATTTTACACCCGTCTTTCTTCAGTTTCCTTTGTGCCAGGGGCCACGGTGTCTCTTACGAACAACCCGCACCCCTGGCAGACGTCGTCGGCCCTTGCGGACCCCACCAGTTGGTGCTGACATCTATTTGAATGGTAACAGGTCGCGCATCAATGTCATGCCACACTGTATATGGAATGCATTCCAGGCTGCCGCATTCTGCATTCCCTTTCACGAAATATAGGTGCAATGATAGATCATCCATGTTGTATAATGGTTCTTATTTTTCTTCCAGGATTTCTACCAGACCGTGGGTACTGAGAAAGGCGCATTATTATTCGCAATATACCGCGGTAAGGTGTCCGAGGGTATGGACTTCAAAGACCATCAGGCGAGAGCTGTTATATGTGTGAGTATTTATTATTATAATACTAGCTTTTGTCAGCGGCTTCGCCCGCGTGGAGTTCGAAAATTATCCCACGGGAACCTATGTATGTGTTAATCCAGGTTATAATCTGTGTGCCAAATTTCATCAAAATCCGTTCTGTAGTTTTTGCTCGAAAGAGTAACCAACATCCATCCATCCTCATAAACTTTCACAATTATAATCAAAATCAAAAGTAATTTATTCAAACTAGGCTGAGAGTCAGTTGTTATTGAACTTCAAAGTACAAATCAAGTAGTCTTTCTTTCTTTAATATTAGTAGGATACTACTAGTCGCCCAGTAGTCGAAATCCGACCATGTTGTTTATAAATGAAATGTATTTCTAATCTATAATTATTTAAAAATATAAGTTTTCTGCACTCCTTCTTTGTTGGCTGATAATGGAGGCCTAGGCTTCAAAACTCTCTAAAACCTACTATTCTCGTGTCCAGGTGGGTATACCATACCCGAACACATTCGACACGGCAGTCAGTGCGAAGATGGAGTACAACGACAAATATATGAGGGAGAGAAGCTTGCTAAATGGGAAGGAATGGCTACGAGTGCAAGCCTATAGGTGAGTACAGCACAATGAAAAATATATGGCGGCTCGGAAGGCGCGGGACATGAGGCGAGTCGCTTCGAAGTGAGAGTGGAAACAGAGAATGAAGTGATCATACTCTGTTTCCACTCTCTTTTAGTCATAGATAAAATTTGCAATGTACATATATGCATGCTGCGATCGCCAACCCCCCTGCCAAGCGTGGTGATTATGGCAAATCCCCCTTTTGAGGGAGGCTTATGTCCAGCAGTGGACGTCTTTCAGCTGATATGATGATGATGATGATTTGCAATGTTGAATAGTCTTAGGCTAAGAAAATATTGAATTTTTAACCAAAGGATGTTCTACATGGTACAATTTTTTATAGATTGAAACGTCTTCTCCTTGTAATTTATTTTTCATTCAGGGCACTTAGCTGGACACAGGAATGTTTTCTCGTTTTCATTCTAAGTATGGTGATACTTGGAATGTCACGGTATTATCATTGGCACACGAAATTATTTAGTAATTTTCAATATTAATTAGTGTAAGATCATTAATATGAACTAGGAACAACGTTGGACCTAGGATACCACCCTGTGGCACTCCATGTGTAACAGGTAAGCCATCACTTGTATCATTGCCAATTTTCACCCTTTGTGCTCGTCCAGATACATAATTAGACAGTAATCATGAGTTGATTTCCAAGGATACCGAAAATATAGTTTGTTAACTAAGGTGGGAAAAGCAACAGTGTCATAAGATTTCGCCAGATCGAGAAATAAAGCAAGGCATTTCTTTTTGTACAAGTAACTTAATTAGTAATAACTTGTTGCTTTTTGTACAAAAAAAATTGTGCATATTTCAAAAATGAATTAGTTCTGAACAAAATTAAATAATTGTTTAATTATATGAATTTCACTCTTTTAGATGTATTATTTCAGTTTGTCGCCTATTCAGATGGTCATTTAAAAAAAACTATATTACACTATGAAGTCAGGAACTAGAAAAACATGTTGCGCTTGTAGATTATTTCATATCGTTGACCCGTGCTAGCCTTTAAGACAGATTGATAGAGATATGATATAATTTAGCACGTCTTGTCATAAACGTCTTCGGAACTCCCGTGCTCGCCCCTCAGAGCCTTTTGAACAAAGATCCATTGCGGCTTTGAGTTTATTGCCAACAGTGTCATACATCTCTCACACTTTCACAACGATTTGTTCGCAGAGCCTTGAACCAGGCGGCCGGGCGCTGCGTGCGGCACCGCGCCGACTGGGGCGCTGTGCTGCTGGTGGACGAGCGGTACCAGCAGGAGTACTACAGCGAGCACTTGTCCAAGTGGGTCAAGAAATTTGTGAGTACAGACTTATGTACTAGGCACCTGTCCCACCGGCGACGAGGGAGCGTCTATCAACGCTCATAAAATGTTCAAAAGATTCTAGGTTTTTTTACCGTTTAAGAAAAAAAAAGTAAAAAAAAAACTACCTACTTCCAAAAAACACTACATTGTGCCATCCTGGGTTCGAACTCACAATCTACTAATTGTTAATGGGCGGCGATTACACTGGACCACCTATTGATTGCTCTTTAAAAGATATGGGATTGCAAGTCATATTGTTACTGCTTACTGGGTTCCAAACTCGCAGTCTCGTAAAAAGAAATATTCCTTTGAACGCTCCCAACCAACGCTCATTTTATGTACACATATATTCCACAATTTACGCACTACTGATTTGCATAATTCTGGTGTTAGGTTCATAGGTATAATAACTTTTAGCAGAATGCAAGCTGAACTGGAATCGTGTGACATAGGTACGGTTTATGTAAGTAACGACTCAGGCATAAGAAGATGAACTTATCACACTCAGATTTCTGTTACTGTGACAGACACTCACATGTTTGTTACTGTGACAGAGGGTGCCGTGTCCAAATTATTTTGTTGCGTGCCACCAAAGGCACACGTGCCATTGGTACGCCATCTCTGGTCTAGGCAAATGCTCAGTACCATCGCACTGTTTGTTTCTGATGCACATGTTTATTTAATTTGTTACTCGCCAGTTTATAAAAGTTATTTTAAATTCAAATTTTCTTTTCGTTCGAATACCCACTATAGTACCCACACTTACCTAAACTATGTCGGATCGTGAAGAAGACCCGATGTTTCGCATCTCGGCCACCCATGATGCGACAAATATAACTGGCGCAATGTGGGTGCAAGTACTGTAGGACTCCGTAGAGTCCTGTGTATCCGGGATCTTGATAAATACTTGAATAAAGGCCGAGGGAATCCGCTGGATGTGGGAAGTACAAGACCGGTCGAAGTGGAGGAGCATGGGGGAGGCCTATGTCCACCAGTGGACGTCTTTCGGCTGAAATGATGACTTGAATAAAACGCTATCTGCGTGCAAATATGAACTTTAGGTTTATTCCACGTATTGGAAGTTTACAGCTCCGCGCCTGTCAATCAATTTTATTCTCCCGAAACAACACCTATATAAAATTACTTGACGGATTCCTTCTAGAACTTCCTGACCGTTCGAACATACACAAAGCCCTTTCGTTGGCTGCCAGTATGTACATAAAGGTTGCATTCGGTAAGCGACCAACCTTTAAAGTACTATAGGTACATCTCTGCCTAATCCCGCAGGGCATACAGACGTATGTTATTTTTGTTACAATGTGAATTTCTCTCACACAGCTCGGCACGAACCACCATTCTTACGAGAGTCTAGTGGACAGCCCCAACGGGCTTGCAGCGTTCATGCAGAGAATGAAGATTGTGGAAGAAGAGGAAGACTTGAAGAATACCTAGCGTTAAGTTATTTTAAGACTGATGTAAAATCTATACATATAAATAAAAACGAAATGCTATTCGTTGGTACTTGATAACGGCTGCGCCGATTTGGCTGTATTGATTAAAATGTGCGTAATAGTCTGAATTAGGTTTTTATGGATAGAAATATTTGGAAAAGTTTCCTGGCAAAATTTCAAATTTCGGAAAAAATTTAACGTCCTTTCGTTCTATGGATATTTTGCGAAATTTTGTAATTAGACAGGAGTATAAGATAACTCTATACTCGATACTCGATAGTCTGTCGGGTCAGCTAAACCACTTCTAAAAAATCAAAATGTAACCAATGACTTCACCCGGTTTCTGAATTGAAAATCTGAAGTTGAGAACTTGTCAAACTCTAATTTAGCCCTCATACGAGGCAGGCGATTTTATCGCGCACTAGGTTTGAACGCACTCAAAATGAAAATCAAAAGTCATTTATTCAAACTACGCTGAGAGTCAGCACTTTTTGAACGTCAAAATTACATAAGACAGTCCCCCCAAAAAGCCCGCCCTTCACAGCCCTGCTTACCAGCGAGAGTTGAAAATTCAACAGTGTTTTTTTTTAAGCTCTGGGAGTCCGTTAGGTTCTCAATGCTCCGCTTAAGAGCGTTCATTCTGAAAATAGGCAACGTCGCAAATAGCTGTCAAATAGTTCACTGTTTTGATTAATTTGGCAATATTACTGTATAGAAATATGAAATATCGCTAACTTGTGACCTAAAATATTCATTATGTAATGCAAAAATTAATATCTTAACACAGAATATTTAGATATAGATGTAAAAAAAGAACTTGGAAACTTTCCAAATGCCCTTTTTACACCTAAAACGTTACAACACCAAATTCAGTGTTATAATTAAAAATCATTATTTATATTTGTTAATTTTCTATTGTTATCAGACTCAATGAGTTAATTGAGTAAAATTAATTGTGTTAATTACTTGACTTAAGTAAAATATCATTTGCATACTGACTATCGTTACCAGTCAGAAGCCCGAAAGTCTGGCAGTCAATGTTGCCAACTGGTAGGTGTTACCCAGTAACTGGGTTGTGGAAGCCAGATAGGCAGTCGCTCCATGTAAAATACTGGTATTCAGCTGCATCCTCTTAAGCTGGTAAACGACACCAACGTACTTGGGAAAGGCTAGGCATATAAGACTTAAGGAAATTATTTTTGTAATAAAAAACTATATTGTATAATCAACTTCGTAATTGCTTTATAGCCCTAATGGCTCCTCTTCAGTCGGCGAAGAGCGTCAATCGTGTGATCGGCGATCGTGTGTGCACGTGTATGCAACTAGCCGAAAATCCCTTTGATGCGTACTCTAAAACCGACAAATCACGGATCGCCACGATCATAGACGATTATCGGCGACTAGACGAATAAGCCCACGTTCCCATGAACGTAATAAATTCGCGGCAGAATTTTTCGCGCATTGGATCTTCAAAGCACTGCTTAGCGCCAGAGTTGAAAATCGAACACTCAGTCAAGCAATCTGTTGGATACTCAATGCTCGGTTAAACACCGAGGGTTGAAAATTCAGTGCGCGAAAAAGTCCCACGATTTTATTGCCCCTCGGTAAACTTCGTGTTTCGTCAATCATCGGATTTCTATCAGTTTTCCTTTGCACTTGGTGCAGACCGCTCTCAATCGACTTGGAAGTATATAGAGTTATTAATACTCTTTTAACTTAATGTATTTTAAAAATGGGATGAAAACTCGGATTCGGAAATGCGAATATTCCCGGGGTATATTAAGAAAATAGTTGTACTGTACGTCCGTGTGAATGTCGACTAAACTCTCCATAAAATCATGCTCACGGTTGATCCCCGATTGTAAAATGGAGCCATAAGGTTGAATGTCATTTTCACTTGTAGGTTATAATGCCACTTTGGCAGAATCATAATATGATCATATTATGAATCATATTTAAAATCGTGAAAGTGTCACAAACTGACAATTCATAATATTATCTGCGTTGACAGCACGCAATTCATCTATTTGACAATTTTATATGGAAATTCGTAAAATGGTTACCAAATTACGAATTGCTTTATTAAAGTAAAATGTCAAATAGCAGAATCATAGGGGAATTCAGGAAATGAATCACTTTTAGAGGAATTGCTTAATGTGGCCTTTTTAGACCTGCAGGTCTATTTGTAAACCAATTAAGAGAGTATTCTATGCATTTATTTTAGGCTTATTGCTCAAAATTTAAAATAAGTAAATCTTTTGTACATTATAGTATATATGTACTCACGACGACATATCAAGCTATATATCTCCAGTATAAGCTGACTTCTCACTGTACGAAAAGTATACAATGCGAAGTCAGCCAAAACTGGAAATGCATAGCACAATATGTCGTCGTGTGCACAGTACCTGAATTCGCTTAGAAACGGTGCCCTATGAATATTATGATTGTATTCACGTACTACAAGTTATATAAATCGTGTAAAGTATTTGTTATCAATAAATAAAAACATTTTTTTGTAACTAGGCGTTTAATTTATTTTGTTTTAGATTTAATTTTAATATCACAGTTTGTGCTCTTCGTTGGGAGCTCCTTTTGCTTTTGAGGTAGCGATGAACGCGCCTCCGTTTTGCGTACGCTGAAACAATAATTAAAAAAAACTCATTATTATGATAGTTTTGGAGAATATAACAAAAAATAAATATAAACGGACTGTTTATTCTTTACGTCCAGTCACAAGTACACTAGATTAATTCAACTAACGTTTTAGGTTTTTTCCCATTTGACATACGGTTTTAACCCCCCACGGACAAAAGAGGGGCGTTATAAGTTTGACGTATGGATCTGTGTATCTGTCTGTGGTATCGTAGCTCCCAAACGGCTGAACCGATTTTTTTTTTTTTGTTTTGTCTGATAGGTGATTTAATCGAGAGTGTTCTTAGATATGATTAATCGGGAGTCCTCTTAGCTATGATTCAATAAAATCCGTTCAGAGGTTTGAAGATTATCTGCTCGTTTCTAGTTGATGGTTGAAGGGTAGTGAGCATCTTCCGCAGGTCTGATCGAGTCGAAATTTTGTATTATATTACGTCAAGGATATTAGAAGAACAAAGTACCCTTGAACTGATGCTGCAGCATCACCTGGAATTTGCAGGATACCCAACTACCTCACTAACCAACAGCAGAGGTACCGTGTTTGTTCCCGCGAGGCGATTTGTGAACGTATACGCGAACGACTTACGAAAACATATCATTAATATTAACATTTTGTCGAAATTTAAAGAGAAAACTGACTGTGAACGTGAGTACCATGCAGGCTATGAAAACTGTTACTTTATAACTGTCTGGCAGTTTTAAGTATTTTGTTTACGCAAATGTTGTAAAGATCTGGTAGTCTTGTTCCGGGTTGAAAGCATTTTTATCGTATTATTTAATTAAATAAAAGAAACTTCAACGCCTCCACAATGTCTTTTTTCGTCTTGTATTAATACAATTAATTATTAAGTATCCTAAAAGGCATATTAACTACAAGTCAAATATGCGTAATACGTTTTACTATAGAAAAAATGTTATTATTTTACATTTCTGTCCTACAAAAAGTTTAGACATACCTCATAATCATTCATCTCCTGCCCTTATTTGTGGTCGGCGCAACATATCTTTTTATTCCACACTTCTCTATTAGTCGTCATCTCAGTAGTCACACCCGTTCTAAGTTCTAACCATATCATCATTCACACAGTCCATCCATCGTTTCTTTGGTCTCCCCCTACTCTTATAGCCATCGACATTCATACTCAAAACTTTGCTCACGACATTTTCCTCATTCCTCCGTATCACATGCCCATACCATGACAACCGATTTCACCTATCATGTGATAACTCATATCATGAAAAATCAAATTTACGATTGCCTATATTGATTCCTCGCCCACCCTGTTTTTATACTTACAACTTGGTGCAGTCGACTGCCCGCTCGTGTCGCCTGAGATGACTCGCGTGCAGGAACGCTCGCTTGCAGATGTCGCAGAAATACGGACGTTCGCCAGTGTGGTACCTGACAACGACACAAAACATTAACCTACTATATAAAGGTGAAAATGTCTCAAAACGGTGAAGGAAAACATCGTGAGGAAACCAGCATGTCCTAGAAACAAAAATTCGAAGACATGTGACATCTACCAACCAGCACTGGGCCCGCGTGGTGGATTGCGGCCCACTCCCTCTCACAGAGAGGAGGCCTGTGTCCCAGCAGTGGGAACATTCTAGGCTGTTCCTGCATCATGTACTATATGAGCACTAGCCTTCCAGGCTTCCACACGAGTTAGAAAGAAAGAAAAATAGGTTTATTGGTCCCAGAAGCACGTACACACAAGAAGTTAACTCGAGTAGGTAATCAGAAAAATAAAACATAATAGATCTGATCTCTGTATGCGTGCGTTACACGCAGCTGCATAAAGGGTATCGCCCAGTCAGTACGCAATACTTTTTATTATAGAAACATACGCTGCAAATACAACGGACGAGGAAATGGCGAGCTGAGATATCACTTTGTGACGCACGGACCTCGTTTACCCAATTATTATAACTCTGGAGAATTCCATTCCGTATTCATTACTTCGAATAGACACCTAGGCTAATTCTAGATGTAATTATTGTAATTATTTTTTCTTAAATAAATTAAGTAAAATCATTTTTGGTATCTTTTAAATCCTCCGATCGCAGCTAACGTAATTTGTGTGTGGTGTGTGGTGTGTGTGTGTGTGTGTGTGTGTGTGTGTGTGTGTGTGTGTGTGTGTGTGTGTGTGTGTGTGTGTGTGTGTGTGTGTGTGTGTGTGTGTGTGTGGTGTATGTGGGTGTATTTGTGTGTTTGTGGTCTTGTGTGTCTGTGTGTCTGTGGCATCGTAGCTCAAAAACGGCTGAACCGATTTTGTTTTGTTTGAAAGGTGACTTATTATTTTCTGTTTCATTATCACCTGCCTAGCCTTTCCCAACTATATTGGGTTCGGCTTCCAGTCTAACCGAATGCAGCTGAATACCAATATTTTACATACATAGAACGACTGCCTATTTGACCTCCATAACCCAGTTACTGGGTAACACGATACCCCTTGGTAAGACTTTTTGTCAGATTTTCCGGCTTCTAAGGACCAGTAATGACTGTCAAAGCATTTACGTTAAGTGATTAGTCCCGCTGTCATGCGTGACAGCGGGACTGATCGCTTAACGTGCTTTCCAATGCACGGAGAGGACTGAAGATGGTCACCCATCCACGGATCAACTGCGCCAAGCGTAGCTTGACCTGATCGATCGACCCGTGCGGCTGTTATTACTTAGACACAAGCGGCTTAACCCGCGTGAAGGTCGAAATTAATCCCACGGGAACGTAGTATCGGGATAAAAAGTAGTAGTAGTAAGTTTCATCCAAATCCGTTCAGCCGTTTTTGGTGAAAGAGTAACATCCGTACATCCATCCATCCTCACAATATTTCACATATAGGAATAGTAGGTTAGGATTATAAGTAGGATAGTATGATTACCTCTTATGCACAGCCAGGTCTGATTTCTTGAAGAAGCTCTTGCGACAGCCCTTATAGTCGCACGCATGCGGGGTCCGGCCCTTGTGGTCACGCTCGAAATGGTCTCTCAACTGAAATTACAATATTATTTGGCGTTATAATTACACACCGTGAAATTTTAATGGTTGTTTTCCCGCAGCGAAATGGTTTTGTCTTGGTAATACAATCGTTTTATAAACAAATAAAATATTAGAAAAAAAAAATGGCAGATTAACCATTGTGAAAAATCACCACGTGCAAGAGTTTATTTTACTTTGAACATTTATGCATCGTTGTTCCCTTTGTCGGCGGCGCGTGCGATTCGAGTAGTACCTACAAGTTACCCCTAGTGTTACTATTGAGTAGTGTTTTATCGAGTTGATGAATATTTTTTTAATTATTTTAAAACAAAATCTATTTTTTTTTTAACTTTTACTCTATGCTTCGAAAGTACTCCTTATGGCAAGTTGTTCTGCCGCGGGAAAACAACCATTTAAATTTCACGGTGTAGTTATAATAATAATAAAATAAAAATTGTTTATTACCACAAAAATTCAGTACATTGCACTGTGTACAAATTAGAGATCTTATTTTAGCATTAGGTAGGTAAGTACAGTAGATTCAACCCTGTCCCCTAAACTAGGCTAGGCCTGTATCTTAGGGGGCAGTACCCGGATATAGGATATGCTTATATGATGCTATTGTGACAGACGTGCCAGTGGACTGTGTCAAGTGGGTGCATTTTTTATCTTGTAGTAAACTTTTAAAAATGTGAGAGTGAGAAAGTGAAGAGTGAATTATGTTGTATTAGAGTAAATGATTGATGATTGTGTGAGGAAGTGGATGGGGTGTTTTGTGATAGTGTTGTGTGTAGTGAATGAAGTGAGTGTATGTTTGTAGTGTGTTAGGGATGTGCGAGTGATAAGCGCGTGTGCGAAAAATAGGTGGATAATATATAAAGAGGTGTTTATTAGGTGATGTATGTTAAAAGAGATTCCGTTCCATGATAATCCTGTTTCATCAGCCATTCAATTACTGTGCGTTTTAGTTTAAACCTGGGGAGACCGAGAATATTTAGTTTTTTATGGGCTTTGTTATAAATGTGGGTACTTATTACGTAAAATTGGTGCCTTGCAAACTTCGTTTTATGTTGGATGCTGGGAATTATCTGTTTACGTTTGTTGGGGTCAGGGGGAACCAAACTGCTATGTATCCTAAGAATTGATTGAAGTAGAAATAGCTGTCGTATAGTTAAAACCTTACAGTCTGCATAGAGTTGCGCTGTTGGATATCTGCGTGGCTTCTTCGTCATAACCTTAAGGACTGCTCTTTGGGCTCTCTCAGCCCTCAGGAGACCTGTCTTATGGGCTCCACCCCACACATTAATACAGTACCCTAGCACCGATTGGCATAGCGCAAAATACACCATTTTAAGAACATCCTGGTTAGCTGACCCCCTGAGTGATTTAAAGATAGGGATAAGACGCATTGTTCGTGTGGTAAGTGTGTCTAGGTGTTTGTCCCATCTTAGTCCGCTGTCTATATGGATGCCGAGGTATTTTACGCAGTCATCTCTTCTTAATTTTGGACAGGAGCAAAGTGTTGAAGGACTTGTACATGCGTGTGCCGTTAAGGAGAAAGTACTTGGTGGTTTCATATTGCAGCGGATGGCGAAAGGAACATATGAAGTTTTGGCCAGATTTAATGTCAGTAGGTTAGAGTTAAACCAGTGCATGATTCTACTTAGGGCAGACTCAGCGTTGACTTTAATGGCTTCCCAAGATGGGCCATAGGCGATAATTGCGGTGTCATCTGCATAGGTGTATATGTTGCAGTTTGGGAGCGTCATATTACAGAGATCATTTATGTAAATTTGAAACAATGTCGGCCCTAGTATGCTACCTTGTGGTACGCCGTAAGTCACTAGCTCCTCGTTACTCAAGGTAGGACCAATTTGGACTTGTTGAGTACGGTTTTTAAGGTAATCTATGAAAATTTCAAGAGCTTTGCCACGAACACCCAAGGATTCCAACTTAGAGATAAGTCTGGGCACAGAAACCGTGTCAAACGCTTTGGAAAGATCTAAGAAAATTCCCAGGCACTTCGTCTTCTCATCGAGTTTTTTAGCAATCAGTTGCGTAAGATCTAGTACCGCGTCTTCGGTTGATACTCCTGAACGAAAACCGTATTGGGTGTCAGCTATAAGATGAAATTTGTCTAGGAAGTTTCTAAGTTGTTTATTGAGAATCTTCTCAAAAATTTTTGAAAGTGAAGTGAGTACCGATATGGGTCTGTAATTGTTAACACAGTTTCTGTCCCCTCCCTTGAAAATTGGGTGCAGAATAGCTTTTTTAAGAGCATTTGGGAAAACTCCTGACTGAATGCAGAGGTTAAAGATGTATGCTATATGTGGAACCAGGATATGACGATGCATTTTAAGCAATGATGACGTGATACCATCCCAACCTACAGCACAGTCACTGCGTAGCTGAAGTAAAGTTGCTTCCACGTCCCTTTCGTCTATTTCAGTGATGACAAGCGAATTACAGGGCTGGCAATTTGTTAAGATGTTGGGGGAATGACTGCTGATGGATGCGGTTTGATTTTGAAGTATCTTGGAAGCCAAGTTTTTGCCTACATTGGTGAAAAAACTGCACACATTATTAATGGAAGAAGTCGGAGTGTCACATAATTTCAACAATATGTCTGAGCTAGTTCTTATTGGGCGAGTGTTGGTGATTTCTTTGATTGTTTTCCATAGGGATTTAGGGTTGTTTTTACTTTTTTGTAGCTCATTGTGTTCATGTGTTTGTTTTAGTTTTCTAAGCAATCCGTTACAAAAGTTTCTATAGCGCGTGTAGGTGATTTTTAGGATTAAGTTATCTGGAGTGTTTTTAGATTTTAAATGCATGATGTCCCGATTCTTAATGCATTTTAGAAGACCTGGGGTGATCCATGGCTTCAAGGTTCGTTGTTTCCTCGGAAGGGTGACATGTATTGTATGTTTAGTTGTTACTGTAGAGATAATTTTTACAAGTATGTTCATAGCTTTGTTACCGTCACGAGTCTTGTAGATATCTGCAAAACTTGTATTCCCCAATTCGTCTTTCATAGCGTCGTAGTTTGTGCGAGATACAGTGGTTTTCTTGTTACGTGTAGGATTTGTGTATTTAAGTAGTAGCACTATGGGTTTGTGGTCAGTAATGTGTGATTCCAGTATTAAGGTGGTAGTGTCTAATTTTGTCTTTACGAGAAAGTGGTCAATACAGTTATCCACTCTGGTTGGTAGTAGATGGGTAGGTGATAGTCCATGAGAGGCGTTTAGGATAAGATAGTCTAAGCTACGGTCGTTTCTGTTGTCTTCCTTGATATCAATATTCAGATCACCAACAAGGACGACGTTCTGATAATTAGATAGATCATTGTAGGCATCATTTAAGCTATTCAGAAAACTTTCAAATTGATCTCTGGTGTTGTACGAGGGAGGCCTGTAAACTGCCACAATCGCAAGTCCCGGTTCTATTTTGCATATAAGACAGTTTGCATTTACAATATTGGGTTCGTATACAGTGGCGGAAGATTGGGTTTTAAGGTAGATTACGACGCCTTCGTTTTGATTACAGTTATTTGAGGAATAGTGTGATTGATATCCTTCAATTATCGGTATGTTAATTACTTTTCTCAGCCAACACTCTGTCAGGACAATAACATCGAAATCAACTTTAGTGGAATAGATAAGTGCTTGAAGACTATCGAAGTTTTTACTGATACTGCGTATATTGATATGGAGTATTTTAGTGTTATTATGTTTTGAGAATTTGATGCAGTCCTCTGGGTCAATTAAAAATGAATTACTTAGGTGAAGCCTGTCTAGCTCTTCATTAATGTTATTTATAGTAGCCATTGGAATTGAGAATGAAGTTATTGCTAGGTTTATTGTTACTAGTTTCGTTGAGGGTTCGTATCAGAGCCACTAACATATCAGGGACGGCGCTCTTTAGTGTGTGTGATGATAAAAGGATGTACTTATGTACGTGTTTGATGCATGTTATTTGTGAAATGGTGCAAGTGGAGAATTGAGAGTTACTGAGTTTGGGTTTGTATGTGTGTGAGATTTGCTGTTGTTTGTGTATACATTCACTAAATTTTAGACATGAAAACAAATTGAAAATAATGAAAGAAACAAGAATAAGGACCTTAATATCTAGTCACATACTGGTGGTGGGTAGAGCCTGAAGACATTTTTCTGAGCGAATTAAAATATGTTTATCTCCCTGTATCTTTCGCAGGAAGATATTCCCGTTGGTAATCCAGCAAAATTTATAGTCGTACTTTTTGGCAAACTCCCGAGATAGATAAAACAGTTTTTTGGTGTTGGCAGGTAATTGTTCGGTGATGTAAATAGGCTGACATTTTCCCGGAATACCAATAAATGCTGTGTTTAACTTATCTTCTTTTTGTTTATCTTTGTTGTAAGATTGGACAGCTGATAATAATGACTGTTTGGATTGAACTGAGGTAAATTCGGCAATAATTGGGCGTGGTGTTGCAGAATTGGTCGATTTCCCTGGTAGACGGTAGATGTCGCGAAACTCGGGTTCAGCCAGGTCAACTCCAATTCGTTTCCCTATGTTACACACGGTTGTAATGAGACTTGCGTTGTTCTCATCATTTCCTGCTGGAATGTTTCTAATTTCGATTCCCGAAGAGCGTGACATGAGTTGCATGTCTTGAATTTTTCTCTCTAAATTTTCTATATACACCTGTTGTTCCTGCCGTTCCCTTCTTAGGTCCTCAACTTCTCTTTTTATATCCTCGAAATTGTTGTTCATGAATGTTAACGATTTCATGATCTCTTCGTTTGACTGTCGTATCTCTATATTGGATGCTTGAATTTTGCTGTTTTGAGCTTTAATTTCAGCAGTATCGGAGACGAGTTTAGATATTAAACTCGTTTGTTCCGATATGGTCTTGGTTAAATTTGAGGCACTGGTGTCACGTTCCTTCTGCCAAGCATCAAGTTTGTCTTCTAGCTCTTGCGAGCTCAAGGCTGCACCACTCTGTTGTGTTTTTTCCTGACGAGCGCGTTTATTTCTGATTGTGTTGACATGAGCGCTATCTTCGATTGCCGACTTAATATCAGGTTCGGATTGAGTCTGTGTAAGGGTCAGCTTTTTTGGCTTATCCGGTGGGGAGCGTTGTACGCCAGCCATTTTTATTATATCGACAATTTATTATTCAGTATTAAGGTGTACCTAACAATAATATACGCTGTCAAGGCAATCAACAACAGACTCAAGTAACCTTGGCGCAGCTTATTCAAATTTTAGGTCTGTAATCAGAGCGATGCAAGTTGATCGATCAGCAAGTAATCAAAGTTCAGCTCACGGTATCAGGTAGTAGTTCCTTGAAATGGTCGGGGTGGCGCCACCAGTCGTGTGCCCTCGCAATGCGACGCAGGCGCACCACATTCGTCGCTGGAACGCTGCGCCAAAAGCTTTGTCGGTAGGTTGGTAGCACCAGGACAGTTGGGTACTCGCCGGATTTACACCTTTATGCAGTCCGCTCAACTACGAAGATTCCTTGCACTCCTGGGTTTGGCACTATGATACGGCACTTTTAGATAAATTTGCTAATTGATTTATTGACCGATTTACACTTGCTGGTGGTTTGAAATCAATTATTGTGAAGATTAAGCCACACTAGGTTTGCGTTTTGTTGAAAAGTAAATGTGTTGACTACCGGTAAATAATATTACGAAAACGATTAACAAGATCACAAGTTAAAGGTCCACAGGCGCGTGAAGTTCTTAATTACATCCAAATATTCTAGACATAATGCATACTTACAAAAACATAATTTTTGCATTGGATTAGATTTTATATTGGAAACCGGCTGTATTTGTGAAAAATACCTAAATAAATAAAATTGTAGGCAGTCAGAAATAAACTAATACAGACTCAATATGTAAATCAATAGTGTCAGGTGAACTACAATCGCAATATAGCAAAAAAAAAATGGTATTGCCCCCGCATTTATAAAAGAGGAAGTAGGTACCTAATGTTTTTATTAATATGACTGTATTCATATTTAATAATAATAATAATAATAAAATTGTTTATTTATCCAAATAATACACACAGACACAGTTCTAAACTAATGTGCTAGAAATACAACAGCATTTAAATCTACAGTCTATGCATACAAAACAACAATGAACCCTGCCTCTTAAACTAGGAGACCTGTATCTTAAGAGACAGTGATCGGCCGATACTTGAATTTATTTAAACTGATGTTCAAAGAGTGAAAGTGTGACGATTCACCATTATAATGTATATTAATTAACTAGTATTAATCAAATAATCAAATAAGTGAGAGTGTTGAGGTGTGTGTATGCGTGTGCGTGAGAAGGGGGAGGGAGTGTGAATGTATGTGTGTGTAAGTATGTGTGTATGTATGCATGTGTTGTTTTTTATGTCAAGCGATGTATGATAGTAAAGATTCTGTTTTAATATAGTCCTGCTGTATGAGCCAGTCAGTAGTTTTAGATTTGGCATTAAACTTATTTAGGTCTATTACGTCTAGTTCTTTCTGTATATTTTTAAAGACATGATGGCTTAAGACGTAGTACTGACGTCTTGCAAATGAGGTTTTATACTGTATACCTGGGGGAACATATGTACGCTTTCTTGGATCAGATGGAGGTAATCGGGCATGTATCCTTAGGACAGATTGGAGAATAAAGAGCTGCCGAACCGTCAGTACTTTGCAATCAGCGTAAAGTTGCGCTGTAGGGTATCTGTAGGGTTTCCTTAACATAACTTTAAGTACAGCCCTTTGAGACCTTTCTGCTCTCAGAAGGTAAGTCTTCGCTGCCCCACCCCATACAGTCACACAGTATCCAATAATAGATTGGCATAACGTAAAGTACACCATTTTTAGAATGTCAATACTGGCTGATTCTCGGAGTGATTTGAAGATGTGAATAAGACGAAGTATTCGAGAAGTTAGAGTATCGAGTTGTTTATCCCATTTCAGTCCATCGTCTATATATACACCCAAGTATTTAACACTATCAGCTCTGGAAATGGAAGCGCATGAACACGATACTGACTGATTCTGGCATGAGTGAGCCGTTATCGTGAAACTATTTGTAGGTTTGGTGTTGGACCGGATCGCAAAGGTTAAGAAATAAGTTTTTTTTAGATTTAAAGTCAGCAAGTTTAGGTCAAGCCAGTTCATCACTGAAGCCAGTGCAAATTCTGCCTTACGTTTCACATCTTCCCAAGAGGGCCCATCAACCAGAATCGCCGTGTCATCTGCATATGTATAGATCTTACAAGCTGGTATTGACATTCTACAAAGGTCATCTATGTAAATCTGAAAAAGGGTGGGGCCTAGAATGCTTCCTTGGGGGACACCGTATAGCACAACCTCTTCATCACTATAGCTGGAGCCAATCTTTACCAGCTGGGTACGATTCCTCATGTAATCTTTGAAAATTTCCAGAGCTATGCCACGTACACCCAGACACTCTAACTTGGAAATTAGTTTGGGGACAGAAACTGTGTCGAAGGCTTTTGACAGGTCCAAAAATAAACCAAGGCACTTTGTTCTACTGTCCAGAGTCTTAGCAATAGCTTGCGTTAGATCCAAAACTGCGTTTTCAGTAGAGACTCCAGACCGAAAGCCATACTGGTTATCCGCTATAATTTTGTATTTATCAAGAAAGCTTATAAGGTTTTGATTAAGAATCTTCTCAAGGATTTTAGAGAGCGACGGCAGTACTGATATAGGCCTATAATTATCGACACAGCCTCTATCCCCACCCTTGAAAATTGGGTGGACTATGGCTCTCTTCAAAGAATCTGGAAAAACTCCTGTTTCAATGCAGAGATTGCAGATGTATGTAATCGGGGATACCAGAGTATGACGACATGATTTAAGGAGAGAAGAAGATATCCCATCCCAGCCCGCGGCACAGTCATGGCGCATCTGCAATATAATAGTGTCTATGTCACATTCGTCAATTCTTTGTATAGCAAGTGAATTGACAGGTGGCTTCAGAGTCTTGTTGTTATGATGTTGAATGGTCTCTCGGTTTAAGGGCGCTTTATATGGGTCATTAATTATTTTAGCAGCCATGTTTTTACCTATATTGCTGAAGAAAGAGCAGACATTGTTGAGGGAAGATGCAGGACTGTCGCATATTTTGAGCAGTTCAACAGGACTAGAGCATATTTTACTAGTGTTGGTTATTTCTTTAATACTTTTCCACAATGCTTTAGGATTATTCCTACATTTTTCAAGCTCACTCTTCTCATAAGACCTCTTTAATTTACGCAGTAGCATATTACAGAAATTTCGATAACGCGTATAGGTTACACGTAGTATTAAATTGTCTGGGGACCTCTTAGATTTTACGTGCAGCTTATCTCGGTGCTTGATACATTTTAGAAGTCCTGAAGTTATCCAAGGTTTTATGGTTCTTTGTTTCCTAGGTAAATTAATAAGTTTTGTGTGTTTGGCTATTGCTGTTGATATCTTTGTAATTAGTGTACTCATAGCAGTATTTGCGTCTTTAATTTTGTAGATATCTGAAAAGTCTGTGTTTTCTAACTCTGTCTTAGTGGCTTCGTGGTTTAATCGGGATATAGTGAAACTTTTGATCCGTGACGGGTTTGTATTTGAAATGGAGAGAATAATCGGTTTGTGGTCAGTAATATGCGACTCCAATACCAACGTGGTGGCCATTAATTTAGTTTTTAATAAGGTGTGATCTAAGCAGTTATCCATTCTAGTTGGTAGGAGGTGGGTTGGTAGTAGTCCATGGGACGCGTTTAGTATTAGGTATTCTAGTGCACGATCATTTCTATTGCCCAGTTTTATGTCAATATTCAGATCACCCACTGTCGAGATATTGGGCACGTTTGATATTTCATCATAAATATTATTTAGACTAGACAAAAAACTATCGAAGTGATCCTTAGTATTATACGATGGAGAGCGATATATTGCTACTACCGTGAGCTTATTATCAATTTGACATACCAGACTATTTGCATACTTAATGTTTGGTTCCCATACCTTGACGCTTAGCCCAATTTTGGTGTAGATTATAACCCCTTCATTTTGGTTTTTAACGTTTTTTGTTGAGTGCGACTGGTATCCGTTTAGAACTGGGAGGTTAATCACTTTACTCAGCCAACACTCAGTCAAAACAATTAGATCAAAATCAATTTTAATTAAACACATCAAGGCCAGAAGGTTATCAAAATTTTTATTAACGCTACGAATATTTATGTGCAATAATTTTATACTACTGTCAGCTCTATTTATATATTTAACACATTCATGCGGGTCACAAGAGAAAGAGCTTTCAAGATTAAGATTATCAAGGTCCCGATTTATATTATTTATGTTGGCCATTTATGCTATTTAATAACGAACAAAAAGAGGGACTTTGAGAGTGATAGTCTTTGTTTTTGACAATAACATCGCTTTTCCGTGAATATAATGTAGTGGTGAGGGAAAGTATGTTTGTGTTTTATGTTAATTTTTGGTGTGTAAGTAGGGTTTATTTTGTGTGAGATGTGTTGATTAGTGCATAAATTATAACAAAGTGTGAAGATTGCAGTCGCAGTTAACAGGGTAGTTAAAAAGTGATTTAAAACGGCACTAAACGAAATATTAATTGAAAAAAGTCATTACACAATTGACGATTTCCTTAATAATGAATCACTGACATCAGTCATAAATCACTACATAGTATAAAACAAAGTCGCTTTCTTTGTCCCTATATCCCTATGTATGCCTAAATCTTTAAAACTACGCAGCGGATTTTGATGCGGGTTTTTTTAATAGATAGAGTGATTCAAGAGGAAGGTTTATAATGTATAATACACCGACCTCCACGCGGGCGAAGCCGCTCGCAAAAGTTAGTTTATTATAAATGGTAACTTTTATTATAGATGTTTAAGTGGGACTTAAATAAATTATTATTATTAGGTATTTCGTATCATAACTTAAGGTGAATCTAGTCGACATTTTTTCCATACAAATTTCGGGAGTGTATTAATCCACTGATCAACAATGTACAGACGCCAGCACATAAAGCTGCCTCAAACAGTCAAATTTGCCCAATTGAACATGAACCTTATAAACTCATGGAATAAAGTTGAAAACCTATCAAAGAAATTGGACAGATTAGAGTAGCTTTATGTGCTGGCGTCTGTACATAAAAAATTAAACATGGTAAGGTTTTGTCTCATTATTAATACTGTGGCGGCCATCTACAATGCCCCACATACGGAACTTCAAATCAACAAATGTGGAAAACACAAAAAGTAAAGTGGTGCCATCTACAATGCCATATGCGAACTACTCAAGACTTGACGTCACACCGCAGCTACATCACGCAAGCAGAGTTTACCGCGCAATCTACATATATACAACATCCCGACATCAATCGTCGGGCAGTTGCCCACCAGACACAACACCCGTCTGGTCGGAGGTTCCTCCTTTATCAATAGAGTATGAGTGAACTTTACACCCTGTTGTTCATACCTCTATCATACTGTCTGTACGGAAACAGAATACAAAAATAAAAAGCCATTAAAAAGTTAGGAGCTAACAAAAATTTGTTTTTTTTGCTAATATTACCTAACTTTGGACGTGTTTAAGTAATGAAAGAAGTGTAAAATCTCAAATAATCTTTATTGGTCATTGATTTATGCAGTGATATTTTCATAAAACCATATCTTCCGAAGGACTTTTCTTAATTTTTTACGCGCCTGTTTTACTATAAATGATCCTGCATCTCACTCAATAACGTTGTGTGTGTAGACTAGCGTCTAACTGTTTATTACTGATACTACCTCTGTCGGACACGATGCCTGGTGAGACAGCGTGCTTTTTAGCCAGGCCCACCAGTGAGTTCGAGCCAGCGAAAGTGCTACTATAAAATATACCTACATGCATTGAGTGATTAAAATAAAAAAGAAACCAGTGGTAGTTATTAGTTATACAACGTGTAACGAAAAGGGTATAGCCATACCAAGGGCATGGCTTCTTTGGATGATATCAAACGATATTGGAAGGGTTTTTAAATCCTTTCTCTACACGTTCGGAAGTTATGAGAATTCTTAATACATTGATAGCAGAAACCAAATCATCAAATTGAAATAAACACATCGCTTGGAAGAGATTTATCGTGATATTGGCAAGTAACGTGGAAAGTTATTGACCTACGTAGTGCGGTGACACGTTTTTTTTATTTTATGATATGAATTTAAGAAACATGAAATCGAAAATTTGGTTTCAATTCTTAGAATATTTTATTTTGAGCTGAAACTATGAATAGAGATTCTATACCAGCTGTTATCTTTAGTGCTTAAGGATAGCAATAGGATTTCTGTTACACCCTGTATATAAGGTGTTAAAAAATTAATGTTTATAAATTTAAGGAGTTGTTTAAAATGACGTTCAAACCATAATCACGAAAAACATATTTATACACAACAATCCGTTTCAAAGATATGCAATATTTTCCCCACGTACTAATTTATTAGAACTGCACGTGCGCACCGTACCTACACCGTGTAGGTGTAGGCACAGACAGCCGCGCGAGCGAGACGAGAGCGTTGTAAAATACCTACGTAAGCAGTTTCTAATATTCCCATCACATTTCTCAGACTTTGGACTAGCAATTTATCGAACTTACCTAAAATTAAAATCACTATTTTTTTTTGTAATACTTTAGTTTTTTTAAACCGAGCAAGTACACGAAATTCGGAACATTATTTTTTTAACACCTTATATACACCGTGACATTTTAGTCGTCTTACAAAGATGGTCCACTCTATGTATCCGTCATAACATACCTCTAGGCGCGATTAAAACATTGTTACCGTTATAATAATGAATGCTTCAGAATTATGAAACACCCTCCCTGTTAATATTTTTTACGTATCAAACGGTAGAAGATAATAATATCTACCTACCTACCATTACATTCCATCATTAATTCCATGTCCATAACAGGGTGTTTCAAACTACGTCATTCGTCTTAGTGATATTTTTATGTTTTTGATTATGCAAATTTAAAAAAAAAAAATATGAATGGTAGTAGATAGCAGTCATTGGGTTCATGAAGTGGGCTGCCGTTGTTAGACGACTAAAATGTCACGGTGTATAGAATATAAAATAATATAACATTATTTTTTTAGTATTTCGGATTGAGAATTTTCAACGTCAGAGGAGTAAACCATGGAATTAGTAAGTACTATTAAAATCTTGTCATGATTTTACGAAAAGGCTAGTATTTCCACAGTTGTAACAGCTCTATATTAGATCTCATCATCGGGCGTTCGTATTTCCGAAGATAGACGATGATTCCCGAAGCGCAAACTTTAGAAAGCGGTTTAGGTATACTCACCATCCACGCAAACGTGAAGTACCTGTCACATATGTGACAGCAATGCTCTGACTGCACGTAGGGCGTGTGGTGGCTGTGCGTGTGCTTGTTGAGCGTGGAGCGGTAACTAAAGCGCTCCCCGCAGATCTTACACTTGTGGCGGCGGAGGGACGGCTCATGGGTCGCTGTGAAGGGCAAATACAAGAAATACAAAATTACAAGTCATTTATTCAAATTAGGCTGAGAGTCGACAATTTTTTTAAATTACATAAGACAGTCTCCTAAACACCCACCCTTCACATGTTCCGACTGGGAAGAAGTGGCGCAACATTACATTGATGTGATTGAATAAAGCCCTTAAAATACATTTGTCGAATCTAATGATAAATGATAAATGATAAATAATTTCATTTCTGTAAGTAGGTTTGTACAAACACTTTTACACGTCCATCATATTTTTTTAAACTAGATGAGATCGGCGTTTCCTATCTGACTACTCTGAGAAGAAAGGCCGAAACAAACTCAGAGGTCAGTCTCTTTTAAAGTCCAGACATAATCTTGGTCAGATCATGTGAAGACCATGTGGATGGGTGTCTGAAATGGTCTTTTGAGGACAGAACCACACAGATTGAGTAGACCTGTCCATTCAGTGCACGCATTTATCAATATTTGTGTTTCCCAAGGTTTTGCCCGCGTGGTGCTCGGAAATTACCACACGAGAACGTACTACTAGGATAGAGTGAACATTATATAGAAAAATGTATTTACAGACGAATTGAGAACCTCCTTCTTTCTAAATGTCGGATAAAAATGTATCTTATGTTAACATGAGCGATGGATATGTCGCAGCCATCTGGTTAAATTAGCCAGCTAATTGGACGCCTAGGCGGTTTATTAAACGCCGGCATCCAATTAAATATCTGAAGGATAAATAGCCAAGTCATTGAGCGCAACGTGTAACCAGATGGCTGAATTTCGTGTAGTCATTTAGTTAAATTGGAAATTGGTGAATTTGTGATGTTTGGTTGAGTGACTATGAGTTTACAAATTATGTACAACTACTTTATACTAGTACCTACCACTAAGTAACTAGTAATAGTGAAATGTTTGTTCACAAAAAAGTACATAACACGAATATTACTCAATAATAATTATGTCAGCCAGTAAGTTCAGTCATTTTAGACTAAAATATTTCGCGAAAACATGCACAAGACAGTTTTATTTAGCACCTTCATGTTTTTATACTATTTTGACAATATCACACTTTAATTTCACTTAAAATTGCACACAAGAATTAAAAATAACATTCACAGTTTGCGCTATTGACGCCACATTTGTTTTGGTGACTACTAGCTCGGCAGTGGAAAAAACTGAACTAAATTTGAATCACTTGGCTGAGTTTTGGTCAGTCATCTTCAAAGGGCTGACTTTCAATACGCCAAGTTAATGTTGAATGATTCTAGTTCAATTAACTATCGGCCTAGGCATCCAATTGGATGCCGGCGTTTAATGAAAGGCCTAGGCGTCCAATTAGCTGGCTAATTTAACCAGATGGCTGCGACAGATATTATCTAATGAGGATAACAAAATTAAATCAAAGATTTTCTAACTCATCATCAGAGATCGGATATTCGGATGCATATTCACATAAAGTTGAAATGTTGGCTAATATGGAACGCGCTTTTGTATCGAAAATATTCTTCATTGAAGGTAAAAAAATATTTATTTTAACCAACACACACCACCCCTTCTTTTACAGACCCTACATACACATATTTGCATCGGGGTTAATTTTAAATAAATATGCATCTGAATAGTTATTCAACCCTAATAATTTAGAAGTCGCTTCCAAACTATAAACCTGACTAGTTATGCATACCCGGTATTCCTGGCACCCGGGTTTTGTTTACAAAAAAATAGGTAAAAAAACTTTTTCAGTTAAACGGTTTTATGTTAAACATACATTGCAATGTTTAAGATAAATGTACTAAAAACCAAAAAATAATAAAATAGATACAGTCGTGGGTATTATAAACATATGCATAGACTAGACTAAAATAAAACCGTGGGGCACGTCAATTGTCTACAATCGTTGATTAAAATGTTTGTTTTGTAATGTTACACTATAGTGACTATTAGACAATTGACGTGCCCCACGGTTTTATTTTAGTCTAGTCTATGCATATGTTTATAATACCCACGACTGTATCTATTTTATTATTTTTTGGTTTTTAGTACATTTATCTTAAACATTGCAATGTATGTTTAACATAAAACCGTTTAACTGAAAAAGTTTTTTTACCTATTTTTTTATTTTCTAGTTTTTAGTTTCTGCGCCCATCTTAAATAATGAGGTTGTATAGTGCACTGTATTCTTCTTGTCAAGCCCTTTTATTTGATACCCATATTGGTGGGATTGATAAAAAATTGTTATCAGCCATTTGGTAGCGGCGGCCATCTTAGATTTCAATTTTGCATAGTAAATTGTATTCTACTTGTTGAGACCTTTCATTTGATACCCATGTTGATGGGATTGATAAAACCTAAGTTATCCGCCATTTTGTAGAGGCCGCCATCTTGAATTTTAATTTTATATAGTACATTGTATTATACTGGTTGAGCACTTTCATTTGATACCCATATTGATGGGATCGATAAAACCTACGTTATCCGCCATTTTGTAGCGGCCGCCATCTTGTATTTCAATTTTTTATAGTATATTGTATTCTGCTTGTTGAGCCCTTTCATTTGATACCCATATTGATGGGATTGATAAAACCTACGTTATCCGCCATTTTGTAGCGGCTGCCATCTTGGATTTCAATTTTTTTTATAGTTTATTGTATTCTGCTTGTTGAGCCCTTTCATTTGATACCCATATTGATGGGATTAATAAAATATAAATTATCCGCCATTTTGTAGCGGCGGCCATCTTGAATTTATAATGATAATGAATAAACATAATTGTATTGTCACCAAAATCCAAAGTGTATACAAAATTTCAGATTAATCGGTTGACAGGAAGAGGGTGAAATTTGAATTACTAAATTTGACCCAAGAATAATAAATAAAACAAACGGGGTGAGCTAAATAAAACCGTTTAAAAAATATTATAATAATCCGCTTCCATACTTTCATAGCTAAAAATTTACTTTAGGTAAATATGCACCCGAATATCCGATCTCTGATCATCATTCTAACCTATTTTCTAACTTCAGCTGATAACGAAGTCAATGGCCACTGGTAATGTGGTAACATAAAAATATGAGTTGAATTATGAGTAAAACTTACAAAATATCATTCTTACGATTCGAGTAGTACCTACAAGTTACCTCTTAGTGTTACTATTGATCCTCACGTTTTCGAGTTGATGATTTTTTTTTTATTATTACAAAAATATCTTTTTTTTTTTTTTACTCTATGCTTCGACTGTATTACGTACTCCTTATGGCAAGTTGCTCTGCCGCGGGAAAATAACCATTAACATTTCTCGGTGTATATTGACATGCAGTAAATTTTTATTTGGGCATTGATATTTAAGATTTTCCATTCTTTAATAACTGGGCCACCACTAAGTAAGTAGAATAAAATGATGCATTCCTTACCTATATGAGACCTATAATTATCTTTCTTATTAAAAACCTTATTGCATGTCCCACAATCATACAACACTGTCTTTTTCGGCTTCCTCTTCATTACTTTCTTCTCTTCTGTAGACATTAGACTCATTAGGGGGACAGTCTTACTCTCTTCAATTTTAACGACCATGGGTCTGTGTAAGCGCTCTTCTAATTGGCGATTTTGTGGCTCTTTTGGCTTATCAATCTTCACATACAGTTCTATATTTGCTAGGCTTACAGGCTCTTGCTTAATTTCAGGAATACTTGTTTCCTTAGCCTTATCATTAACGAGCTCGACTCCTATATTTAACATGTCACTCAACTGTTGAGCATCAATTTCGCTATTTAAACTTATTATAAAAGTATCATCGTCTTCTGTCGAAATATACTGGACACTGTTTTCGCCTATAAGCTGGTTCAAATTTGCAGCTAGATTAGTACTAGCTTCTAAATCAACGTCACTTTCAAATATAGTGGCACATTCATTTACCGATACGTGATTATGATTATCTAATTCTGTAGGTTTTTCAGGAGGATTTAAAATTTCTGGGGGATTCAGTAACTCATCGGGTAAGTACTCAGTTTTAACATGAAATAGTGTGTTCATGATATCCTGATCCATACTTTTGCTTCCTTCAGTAAAATCGAATAAAATTTCAGCATTTTTATCCGCACCGTAATCCATATCGTTAGTGTTGGTATTAAACATGTGACTTGGTTGAATGCTATCAAAATCTATGTCATTATAGAATAGTTCTCCGTCTAAAATGTGTAGTTGATTCATTTCTTTTAATAGTTCTATTTGCATTAAGTTTTCTGGGTTATTGTCGATGTCGTTTGGATTGTAAACGTTGAGTATTTCGTTTTGTGTCGACATAGTCATGTAGTCGTCTTCAGCGGATAGAATATCGTCCACGATGTTGTCCACGATGCGGTTTGTGTCGTTTAGGTGGGTTTTATCTTCTTTATGGGGTTCGGGCGGTTTTGTGTTTTGTGCAACACCTCCCGTGTTGGTGTGTTGCCTGGTGGACAATTGAATAGTTAATTTGGAGATTATCTAAGATTTTCTTATTCTAAATTAAGTACTACACTATAGTAACACTAGTCCCGATTTCCCGAATAATAGCGCTATTTCGATAGTTTTTGAAGCATTTCATAAGTTCTACAATTCCAAGTGAAGCGTTTGTCAATGGTAACACATAAACTACGAAAATCACCCTTACGGCTTACAACATACAGGCACTTGACTGTACACAGTAAAAACCTGACCGTTTAAAATTTAAAATACCATACATGCCAGTGTTATGGCCCCGAATAATAGTAATGCCACTGATGCCGCAGTTAACGTGGCCACCTACTGGGAAAAAACAAAGAAGGATGAAAGAAAAAATGTTTGTTCTGCACAAACAAAATGCACATTACAAAAAATAAAATAAGATACATAAAATGCACACATACAATGTGGACAAAAGCCCCGAATACAAGTCGAAAAAGTTACACAATACTGTCCATTGACTGTTAATGTCAGTCAAGGCTTGTCTATGTAAGACAATATAAACTGGGCTCTAACTATATAAAAAAACGAAACTGTCGTATAATTACGTGTTTGGCGAGTTTCCCTTCTAAACTTAAAATCCCCGTTTTCAATAACACTAAGCGACACCTATATGAATGTCTAAATAAAAGGGCGTTGTTGGATTTTTTACTTTCGGCGATGAGCAATGTTGAAAATCTTACAGCGCTTGTTTGCGAAAACGGGCATTGGAATTATTTATTGAGAATCTCTGTAAAATCAAAATAGAATGATGATGCGGAAGTAAAAGTGGTCATTTAAAATTAAAAATTATTAGATAACTAAAGATGATTTTCAAAGACTTATTCAATAATACATTTCTTTTTCACAATATTGGCGGTTTCGCCATGTTGAATTCAGATTACTGTCATCTTGACACTCGCAAGATTAAGAAAAATCGATTCGACAATCACCAAAACCGGCCCACGCGTTACGTGTCTAGAGTGCCACAAAGGAACAAATGTACATACATAGATAGGCTGATAAACACATTACCCTCCTTCGCGTCGCAGTCGGGTAAAAAAAATAGGCGTATCATACGCTTCAAAGCAGTACAATGTGGCTCCTCACCTGACACAATGCTCCAATAAAGCGCTTTTGTACTGGAAGCTCATACCACACACGCGGCAGTGGTTCTTCCGAGTGGTCCGGTCCACCGGCTCGCTGGGCTCCTTGTTGAGTGCGCAGTTTTGCGCGTGACGCTTCATTGAAGCCAGCTGGGGAGAGATGAGACACATGGTTATGTAATGATTAATGATAATAATTCTATCTATATAAATAAATAGTAAATCTATCTATATCTTACTATATCCTCCTAATATTATAAATGTAAAAGTTTGTATGTTTGGATATTTAGATGTTTGGATGTTTGTTACTTGCGTGATCAATAGTGAATGGATTCAGCTAACATTTGGCACACAGATGACATTAACACATAACCCTGGATTAACACATAGGACATTTTTTATCCCGGTAGTACTTTCCCGTGGGATAATTTCCGACATTTACACGGGCGGAACCGCTGGCAAAAGCTAGTACTTTTATAAAAATCAATTGCCGATCGTTAGTCTCGCTAAACTCAAATACGGCTTAAGGTGAAAACTCAGGCAGTATACGCGCCCTCACGGCCTTAGTCGCCGCAAGAGACGCCCTAGGTGTCGGGAATCCCAGGCTGATTCCCGGCCACAGTAGGCGCGGGCTTGCGGACGGCGAGTAATGGGTAACTCGCTGTCCGGAAAGGACCAAGCCCGGGTCGACGGCGCGTTATGTTCCACGCGCGCCTCAAAGAGATGTCAGCAACAACTGATGGGGCCCGCTAGGGCCGATGGCAGCCAGGGGTGCGGGTTGTTCGAAAGAGATACCGCGGCCCCTGGCAAACAGGCAACTGAGAGAACACGGGTGGGTTTTAGTCAGTAAAAGTCTGACACGTCCTCCTGCTCTACCCAGAGCGGGAGAAGTTATTTGATGATTTCCCACCAAAAAAAGGTGAATCTCCAGGGTAGCTCGCGATATTCTAATTTTCATACGTTTTTTTGCAAAAAAACCGACAACCCAAAAAAGCGACGTATGTTGAATAAAACATGATTTAATAAAAAATCGAAGACATGTGACGTGACAGCCAGCAACGATTTTTTTTTTGAAAAAGATGATATTAGGAAAGTGATTTGCAGATTGTTGGAGGAGAGCCCGAGGAGGCCTGTGTCCCAGCAGTGGGAACATAACAGGCTAATTAAGCTACTTATTTGAGCTTATATTTATATAAAATTAGCTTCTGCCCGTTCGCGTCAAATTTCTAGCTCCAGCCCGTCGCTCGCCTCGCCTGCCCGTGCGAGTACTTCGTATTCGTGACTTTTTCTCATTGCTCGGTCCCTAAGGGTCTTAGCGTGATGTTATATAGCCTATAGCCTTCCTCGATAAATGGGCTGTTCAACACTAAAAGAATATTCCAATTCGAACCAGTAGTTCCTGAGATTAGCGCGTACAAGCAAACAAACACACAAACTCTTCAGCTTTATAATATTAATATATAATGTATATGTAGTATAGTAATATATATAGTATAGATTAATATTATAAAAGAGATACGAGTTTACAAGGTGTAATTTTAATCACCGTTACCCTCATAAGGGGTCATTGTACTCATCATTATGAACAACTTTTACTGTTGGCCCAAACCTGAAATCGCGAAAATAAAATCAGCTGTCTCTACTTTTATGTTCGCATAACTCGTCAAAGTGTAAGGAACAGCTGATTTTATTTTCGCGATTTCAGGTTTGGGCCCGCAGTAAAAGTTGTTCATAATGATGAGTACAATTACCCCTTATGAGGTTAACGGCGATTAAAATTACACCTTGTATAAAGCATGAAATTAAAAACTTAAGCAAGGCGCCTTGTCTGGGATCGAACCTATGAACTCGTAAGTCGCACTGGGCCACCACTGCTCTAGCACACGTGAATGTAACAAATAAACCTGTGTGTTTCTTTCTAATATAATTTGATGTTTTACCTGTTTAAACTTGGTCCCGCATCCCGCGCAGCAGTAAGGCTTGTCCCCGCTGTGTCGCAGCATGTGACGCTTCAGATTCGACCTGTCCTTGAACCGCATCTCACATTCAGGACAGGCATGCTTCTTTACATCTGGAGAATGGAAGAATTTATTAATCGTAGGCGTGTTACACACTTTCAGGTTATCACAATCGATTTGGCAGATCTGTTGAATCAGAGAGATATGTTGAAGAATTAATTAATTTTAACTCAATTATTAAACTAGTAGTTTTGCAAGCGGCTTCACCCGCGTGGATGTCGAAAATTATCCCAGGAGAACGTACTTCCGGGACAAAAAGTATCCTATGTGTTTATCCAGGTTATAACCTATCTGTGTGGCAAATTTCATGCAAATCCGTTCAGCTGTTTTTGCGTAATTGAGTAGGTAACAAACGTACAAACTTTCAGTTATAATATTAGTGGGATAGGATGTCTGATAATGATTATTTGTTTTACAATACATAACGTTCAAGATGTTTTGCTTTAAGAAGAATTTGCTTTGTTTGATTCTTACAGCCCGGCGTGGCTTAACTGCATGCTACATTACAATCTACTGTAATTTACTGCACAGCTGTGCAGACTAATCGACCCAGACAAATGTAGCACGCCTAACGCAGGGTTTTGCCTACTCAGCAATTCTTATTTGTCGGGTCCTAAAGGGGGCAACTGCAACTGTGCACTACACGGAATTTTACCGTCGTGAAATTTCCATACATTTGCTGAATCACGTGAGATTTGAACCATAATAGTTTATAGACAATTTTAGAGATAAAAGATTATTATGACTGTATTTTTTTCGAGTCATCACGAACCGTCTCGCACGCAAGTTTGACGACTTCCAGCCTCCCGAACAAGCCGGATTCCGTAAAGGCTTTAGCATCACATACATACGCTGCGTTATACAGAAGACCAAAGAGTATAACCCGCCTCTCTGCTTTCGCTGCTATCCGATCGAGACATGAGCTGTACTGCAATCTCTTCAACGGTGCCAGATCGACTATCGATACATCGAGGTGCTAAAGTGTTTGTATGAAAACGCCACTATGTCTGTACGGCTCCAGAACCGGACCTCGAAACCTATACTTCTGCAGCGTGGTGTGAGACAGGGAGACGTTATCTCTCCGAATGTGTTCACCGTTGTACTGGAGGATGTCTTCAAGGTTCTGGACCGGCATCCACATCAAAGGCGAGTCACTCACCTTCGGTTTGCCGATGATATGTTTGTCATGGCTGAGATCATAGAGGACCTCAGTGCAATGCTCGATGACCTCAGTAGAGCTTCCGAAAGAGTGGGTCTTAAACTGAACATGGACAAGACAAAGATCATGTCAAATACCCATGTAACACCCACTCTCATGACGATCGGAGGCGCTACACTCGAAGTTGTGGACGAGTACATTTACCTAGGACAAACTGTTCAGTTAGGTCCAACTTCGAGAAAGAGGTCAATCGTCGAATCCGACTCGGCTGGGCAGCGTTCGGGAGGCTTCGCAATATGTTCTCGTCCCAAATACCGCAGTGTCTCAAGACGAAAGTCTTTGATCGGTGTAATTTGCCAGTGATGACCTATGGCACAGAAACGTGGTCGCTGACAATAGGCCTTATCAGAAGGCTTAAAGTCACCCAAAGGGCAATGGAGGGAGCTATGCTCGGAGTGTCTCTGCCTGATCGAATCAGGAATGAAGAGATCCACAGGAGAACCAAGGCAATGGACATATCCCGAAGAATTGCCAAACTTAAGCGGCAGTGGGCAGGGCAAATTGATCGCAGAACAGGGCCGATGGGGCCGAAAGATTCTGGAGTGGCGATCGCGTACCGGAAGACGTAGAGTGGGAAGGCCGCCCACAAGGTGGAGGGATGACCTTGTGAAGGCCGCGGGAAAATGCGGATGTGGGAAGCACAAGACCGGTCGAAGTGGAGGAGCCTGGGAGAGGCCTATGTCCAGCAGTTAACGTCTTTCGGCTGAAATGATGATGACTGTATTTTTTTTTACTGTAAGTAATATCAATGTCTGAAGACAAATCTTCAATATACCTAATATCTGCCATTGAAATAGACTTCTGTCAAGTAAATAGTTTAATGTAATTCATGTTAACTTACCTATATGTATTGCTTTATGTTTGTCCAAGTCTGAAGCCTTTATGAAACACTTTTCACATTGATCACACTTGTGAGGCCTGCAAATAAGAAAGACTTTGAAGTGTATGCGCTTAATGCAAGTAAAAGATACTTATTTATTTAGCAACAAGCAGTGAAGGCAAAAATGGCTTACTATACCTATCCAATGAGCATTAAAACTCTGTTTAAATTTCTAACAAAATAATATTTTATCTCATACTTGTAGTTCAAATGCTTAGCAAACAGATGCTGCTGTAGTTTCCACAGAGCCTCAAAGGCCATAGTGCACTGCAGACACTTCCACTCTCTCTCCAGAGGCTTGTGGGTCAGGCTGTGTTTCATCAGCTGCTGCTTGGTCGAGAACTTCTGGTCAGGACATTGCTCTGAAACATGATATAATGCTAGCTTCAGATTTAAAACTAATAAATAGAGGGCTTTATAGAGTGATATAAATACAACATACTTGGTAAAAGTGGACATAGGAGCAGTTCGAGGGAAGGAAGGAGGGCAGGGAAGTATGGGGGGACCAAAGAAAAAACAATGGATGAACTGTGTGAATGATGATAAGGTTAGAAAGGGGGGACTACAGAGATGAGGACTAATACAGAAGTACGGAAGCAAAAGACATCTTGCGCCGACCACAAATAAATTGGGATAAGGGCCCCTGATTGTGTACAAAAGTAAAGTACTAAATGAAATGAAATGTTTATTTATGTAAGTAGATCTTATTTACTTGGCCAATATTTTTAAAACTAGATGGAGCATTTACTAGCTGACTGTTCCCTGAGAAGAAAATCTGAAAGAAATTCAGAGGTCATGGTCTCTTTTAAAGTCCAAACATTATATTATTTGAATTTTATGTGATTCTAACAATGCAGGGCAATTTCTGGAAGGGCCTTTTGTAGAAAGAGCCATTGCAGCTTTGAGCTGACCTGTCCCAACAGACAGCATGTATGTATCAGTCACAGTGTAGCTCATAACACAAATGACGATATTATCATCATCATTTATTTAGCCTTTTCCCAAATATGTCCCAGTATTTTACATGGAGCAACTTCCTATCTGACAATGTTTTCATAACGATAAGAATTAACACACTACATGAACTTAAAGCCTTAAAAAAATAGTCGTAACTAACTAATATAAACGATATTGTAATTATGAACACTCACCACAAACCCAAAGGTTATCCTTGGAATGGACCCTCAAATGTCCATAATACTTCTTAGCATTATCAAACCGCTTCTTACAGATCTCGCAATGTAACGTAGTAGGCCCGTTCAAGTCAGGCTCCTCCAACGGTTCGTCTCCAGAAAGAAACTGGGCCAAGACATCGTCAGGTCCCAACAAAGCACCGTGAGATGGTAAAGTAGCGTGTAACTCATCGTACGCACACTCCGGCGGCTTGATCCTCGAGAAAAAGTCTGAAGTCTCCGAATCCACGTACTAAAATAAAGATTTTTAGAAAACAGCACGATTTTTCTATCTTTCGTATTTTTGTAAACAGCTGTGGTCACGTCAAAATATAACTAAATGAAACTTACTGGGAGACTAAAAAATGGTAAATTCGAATCCATTTTCTATATGCATGAGATAGATATAGCAAAGAAGGTAATATTAAGACGAATTTAAGAAATACACGGATAAATACTCTTTCCATTGGCCATGATTCCGGTCATGCATACTTTTTTTGACATCTTTTCACTTAATCACAGACTACAAATATCCCGATGGGGATAAGAGATTCTGTGGCGTAACTAAACCATAGTGAGAATGTCAGTCTAGAGCATGTCTAGAGGGACGAAGACGAACCTAAACAAAATTAGTCGATTCTTATCTAAGCCCCAATCAGGCAGGTATCACTTCAATCTGATAATTATTTTGAGTGAACTTGGTTACATTTTAGATTGATGTCAAATTGATGGCGTACATCATACTGTACCTACCATAAATCCGTCATCAGATGAATCGTCTAAGTTTCCCTAAGAATGGTCTAAGATTAAACTAGCTAGTCCATCCTACGAAAGAAATCCCGCAGAAGATGCGGTGCTACTGGCATGTAATGGAGACATTTTTTTTTTAAATATAATTATGTCCACATCCTAGCTCAGGCACTGATTAATAAAATGCACAATCTTAAATAAACAAAGGTGTGTGAGGTAGTTGGAATGTTGAAGTACAATTCCACGTGTTGCCGCGGGGCACGGGGCTTTTTTCGTGAGCTGCGTGGGACGGACTCTATTTCTAGTACTGTCACGTGTCACTGTCAATTCGTTTTTGTTTTCGAAATGGGAATCAGTCAATCCAGTGTTGCCAACCGTACGATAATTATGGGGGCGTACGATAATTTGGCCAATGGTACGATGTACGATAGTAATTGTCAAATGTACGATCATTTTGAGCTTTGAAAAAAAAACTAGTTCCATGAACAAAACGTATTTGTCAGACAAAATACAACGCAAAATGTCAACAAAGGGTCAAAGTCAACTGTCAAGTATGTCAACATCAACATGTCAATGTGTCTCTCTCTCTCTCTTTTCATCACATTTCTTTCAAATGAAATCATTAACACTAATTTCTATCCGACCGCGACTCCGCATTATTATACTGTAGGGATCCTTATTGTTTTCCCAGATCCTACTTATTATTATAAATGTGAAAGTTTGTATGTATGTTTAGATGTTTGAATATTTCGATGTTTGGATGTTTGTTACTCAATCGCGAAAACACTGGTGAATGGAATTGAATGAAATTTGGCACGCAGATGTAATAATGTAATGTAATTCTCGTTATAAACTTATAACCAGAATTATAACATTGGATAGTTTTTATCCCAGAAGTACGTTCCTGTGGGATCATTTTCGACCTCTACGTGGGCGAAGCCGCTGGCAAAAGCTAGTTAAACTTTATATTATCTTCTAGCTATCTTTATATTTCGTGGGTACGCGTAGTACAATATAGTGTTTTATCTATGGGTACGCGTGAACACAGACTGTAAAAATTAAACAATGACTCTTGTGACCTGTGATTCACTCCATGGTCGTGTGTAAAGTTTGAATTTTTTCTACTATTCGTGAAACTTGGCATATTCTCCTCCTTTGACTAGTCATTGTCGTTTATTATCAATGTTTGATTAATGTTTTAGGTTTTTTGTTTCGTGATTTTTTTGTACGATAATTTTGCCCACAATACGATAATTTCGACGTGGGAACTCGATAATTTGAACTTTTGGAGTTGGCAGCACTGAGTCAATCAAACATCAGCTGATTCGGAAATAGCAACGAAAATTTTAAATTTGGGTATGTCTTTATTTATCACGTAAATTCTAGCTTCTAGTACTGTACTAGTACCTTTTAAAAGGAACAAAACTATCCAATTGCATGCAACCATGGAATCCTCTTGACATAGCAATTTATTTTTAGTTTAGATATTTACGTAAACATGTTCACCTAAAAAGTGTTGTTGTGTTGTACCTTGTACTACTTAAAGATAAAAAAGAGATATAAAAATATTGATAACGTACTTATAAGCATTGCAAATACTTTATCATTGATATGTCGTTGTCGTTGTTAAATCCAACTTAGTAACAGTAGGTACCTAGTCAATCAAATAATGGTATATTAATAGGAAAGCTTTCGTTCACACAACAGTATTGTGAACATTTTCGTGGGGTATGAGATTTTACCATTATTTGTGTAAATAAAACAGAAATATCATACCTACTTACCTGCACAAAAAATCATAAGTAGGTACTGGCTAGAATGAAAGAATGCTGGGTTTTTACATTAAATAATGCCCTGGTACTTTGGTTGTATCATGAGTTTAACCCATGATTAATCCCTAGACGATGTACCAACAATCTTCTAAAATTGGTTGGCTTTCTTCGTGGTAGTAAAAGTAAAAAACAATTCAGGATATTATCTTCTTGTAACAAAACAGCATTTTTTTTTGCTTTTTTATGACCTATTAACTATACAATAGCTATTTTGAGACTTATAATTCAATCTTCTTATTAAATGACTGAAATCGGTTTGTCTACAGGCAACAGAGGGCCCGTCGTCCAATAGCACTACATTACTTAATCAAATCCAGAGTTAGGATTCGGTGGGTAACTATAACTTTATAATAATTTACTATTTAAGTATACCATACTTATTTATTATTAGATTTGTTCCACTAGTTCATATGATCCACTTCATTCATAGCAGGTGGCTGAACACTTAATAGATATCATACATATTGTTCTGTATACAACGTGTAACGGAAAGGATATATACATACTAAGGGCACGGCTTCTTTGGATGATATCAAACGGTATTGGAAGGGTTTTTTAATCCTATCTCTACGTGTTCGGAAGTTATGAGAATTTTTAATACGTTGATACCAGAAACCGAATTTTTCAAATTGAAATAAAAACATCACTCGGAAGAGATTTATCGTGATATTGGCAAGTAACATGGAAAGTTATTGATCTACGTAGTGCGATGACACGTTTGTTATGATTTGAACTTAAGAAACATATGAAACCGAAAATTTGGTATCAATTCTTAGAGTATTTTATTTTGAGCTGAAACTATGTATAGTGATTCTATACCAGCTGTTATCTTTAGTGCTTAAGGATAGCAATAGGGTTTCTGTTACACCTTGTATAACCCATGCTTGGCCGAATCCATTCTGAATGTATATATGAGCTCATCATTCGATGCGCGATTACTTGTACCGGAGGACTGCACAATTTCCCATGATTGATGTGTGGAATGAGCCCTCTACCCGGGTAGAGGGTGCTCTCGCCTGGCCTTGTCCAGACAAGGCCACGCCGCGCCTGGCCAGGCTGAAAGGCCGTGGAAACCGTCATATACGATGAGGCCTGCGGCGGCCCGTTGCCGCCCGCCGATTCATCGGGAGTCGGTAAGTTAATTGGCACGGTATGGCGAGGAACGGGAAGCCTGTCGCGGCCTTGAGGGCCTGTACGAGCACGTTTCTCTTTACAACCGCGGCATAAGGCAGTCTGCTCGTCAGATAGATCTAGTTTTTGACGCCGTGCGTCAAAATCGACAAACCAAGGGCAAATAAGTAGTGCATCACCGCGTGTTGTTACTCGCGCCTTCGTCGATGATCAAACTTCCGCTCAAAGGAACGTCTCGAACAACCGGGAAGCCGACCGCATCAGAGAAAAGGTGAGTCGTAATTAGATTTTCTGTTTTGAATTTTGTCCGTTATTGGAGCGAACGAGCAACGGCTCTGTTCCTACAGAACTACCTACTTTCAATCTACAACCAGCATTTTGCTATGCTACAGCTACATTGTCGCAATAACGTGATCTGCACTCCCGCGCGGCGCTCTCTTAAACACCGAGACGTCGAACCGAGTGCGAGAGAGAGCGCGCGAAGTACAGTTCGCGTATCGCAACAATGTAACCGTAGCATTACAACGCACTCCTATTCCACATAAATAACTAGGTCTATAGGCAGTTGCACCACTAACTCTGATGTTGGACCACTATTGTTACATGCAATGGCTGTTGAACCACCAACAGTTACAATAAAAAAAACATTATAAGTACAGACGACAGCACATCAAGCTATCCCAAACTGCAAAAATGTTCCCAATTGAACATGAACCTTATTCTTTTGTAATAAAGTTGAAAAACTACCGAAAAAATTTGACAGATTGGGGAGCTTGATGTGCTGGCGGCTGTACATTTTTTAAATTCCAAAGCACTTTTGATTTTTCCTTTTTTTTTTTTGTAGATACAAAAATGTGCATCCTATTTATGTTTAATGGCACCCATGATGCTAAGAGCGACTACAGTCTAGTTCTGGTATCGAACAGGGATCAATACTATACCCAGGAAACACGAGACATGGGCCCATGGAAGGAAGATCCTAACGTTTACGGAGGTGTAACGCATTTTATAATACAATCATAAAATCATCTCACAGGTAATAATGTTGGTTGCTCCATTTAAATTACTGCTCAGCTGCATCCGGTCAGAGTGGAAAAGTTAGAGTGGGAAAGTAGATTGATTGAAATAACAATGTTTCCGTGTGGTGCCGGACGTAAAAGAATAGCACCATCCCATTTCTTCCCGTGGGTGTCGTAGAAGGCGACTAAGGGACTTACTAGAGAATGGTCAGCAGCGTTCTCTATGCATTTGACCACCATATTGCGATAGCCAACCCGCCTGCCAAGCGTGGCGATTATGGCAAATACCCCCTTTTGAGGGAGGCTTATGTCCAGCAGTGGACGTCTGTCGGCTGATATGATGATGATGAACAATGTAGGTTATGTTAATAAGACCATAAAGCTAAATATATTTTTTAATGAGCAGGCCGAAGGCTTCCCTTTTTCCTTTCCACTCCTCTCTGTCTTAAGCTAGTGTGAACCAATTCTGTCTGTCTGTCTGCCATCTTCTTTGTTTTAGAGCGCAAACGCTCCATTTTGCGCTGTCAATTCATAAACCTGCAAGCTTGAACATACATTATCCGGCCATAAATATGGCTCATCTAGTTTTATAAGAAGAAATCGGCTTTGTAGAACGCCTTTTTTATCAGTCTTCCTGTATGACAGTCTCTTTCGAAAGCGCGATATTTAATATTAACGCTCAAGTAGCTTATCATATCCCATATCATATCCCTCGTCTCCTTATCTGCTCCTTAACACCGCTCATCATCATAATGGTTGAAAGAGTTGTATTTATGAAATATAATATTGGGAAGCGATGAATGAAACTGCGATTCTTCCGAGTGACAACTGGTTTATTTATACATACCCACATTAAACACTTATTAACATACCCTACACCTCCCCCTTTAAAAGATTACTTAAAATATGGGGGCACTTAGTTTAGCTTACAAATAAACTACTTTTAATATCCTGTTTGATGTATTAAAAAAATACAAGCACAAAATCATGATGATCTTTAACAATATATCTTAAGATATCAGCCTATCGATGATGCCCATTGACAATGTCGGTTACAATCAAAATATATATACGAAATAACCACCAAGTGCACCACCTTTGTGCTGTTATCTTACGTTTAAATTTATCTTATATTTATGAGTAGTACACTGTGTATTTATACCTAAAGTTACAATGTTGTTTTTTTTATTATTATTTAGTAAACACATGTATATATATAAATATGTTACTTTGCATATTTGCCTTGGTATATGCATTTACGTCTAAGTTTTACACTATCTAAATCAGAAATCGGAACTGGTTCTGCTGTCAAATTTTTGGGGCTTGCAGTCATATTTACGTCGACTTGTAGTTGATTCTGATCAGTTTCTTCTTCACATGATGGTGAAGTGTTCTTTATTTGATTGTCCGGACTAGATTCAGTAACATCAATCTCAGTTACGGACTTATCTGTGCTACTCGTTATGGAATGTCTAGAATGTCGTTTTTTAAGTGGTAATAATTGATCGATGTGACGTTTCCACTCGTGTCCATCAGACACGCGTACTTTGTATGTGAGTGGATCAGTCCGTGCAAGCACAGTAGCTGCTGCCCATTTGTCAGTGTGAGCACGGTAGTCTCGCGCCAGCACCTGCTCGCCGGGCTCCACGTGACGGTCGGCGCCGGGCCGCGCGCGCCCCGCTCGCTCAGCTGACAACTCCACTGCACGCTCAGTGGACGGTTTTATAATGTCCAACCGACCTCGTAATCTCCTACCAAACATAGCTACCGCTGGTGCCACTCCAGTCGTGGCGTGCTCGCAATTGCGTTATTGAAACAGAAATTTCGAGAGGGTGGCTTCTACATCTTTGCCTTCATGTATTGCCTTTTTCATTGCCCGTTTGACCAATTTAACTGCATTTTCAGCCGCCCCGTTAGCGGCTGGTCGATATGGACTGGTGATTGTGTGGTTTATTAGGTTTTTTTTTAAATAGTTAGTTAATTCAAACGAGCTGAATGGCGGTCCCCCATCACTAATTATATGTGAAGGCAATCCGAAACGTGCAAAAAGTTCTCTTAGCTTATTTATAGTGGAATTTGCATTAGTTCCTAACATTTTTTGAACTTCTATCCATTTACTGTGTGCATCTACCGTCACTAAATAATATTTACCTTGAAATATAGCAAAATCAATATTTAAACGTTGCCACGGTCGTGTGGGAAAAACCCACGGATGTAACTGTGCACGCGCCGGCGCACAGTGGAACGAATGTATGGGAGCGGTTGGACGTAGACATGTCCGAAAAAAAAGAGTAAAATTATGCCAAACTAATGATGCCATCTTATTCGATTACTTAATGCCTTCATAACTTGTGGTGATGAATTTCTTCATAACTCCCATATTTCGGGAGTAATTTGAGAAAATGTGAAATTTTACTATGAAAATGAGTGTATCGAGCTCTCTCCCTCCTGATTCCGGGCTTGTTTCAAGTAGCGGTCTCTAATATCATAATGCTAATACTAAGAGCTATATTTAATACTAAGACACATAGTGCGCCAAATGTGCACTTTCTGGGATAAAGAGTGATGTTTATTTTATAACACAATTTTTTTATTTTTTGTTTATTTTGTTGATTAAAACTGTTTTTCTAAAGGTTTACCTTATTACAATAACATTTCTGAGCAGCCAATTAGAGAAGATATAAGCTAATTAGGATATATAATTAGGGACTTAAGGTTTACATATAAAACTGATGCACTAATGATTACTGATAAGAACATTGCTATTATTTAATTACTAAATGGCTCTTAATACACTAATTTAGCATGCATCATTTACTAATTATCACAATAACTAATTACCTTGCAATATTTAACAAAGGATACCTGGGATACCTGGATTTTATATAAATAGGTCACTATTAGTAACTTTAAAATCAGTGTTGATTTACACCTCGTTGTATCCAAGCTAATCTCGCAATGTATTTTCCAAATTTTAATACAAATCTTGATATTCACGTTGCTTTATGCGCACGCGCACATAAAGATTTACGCGACTTTAACTATTTGTTCAGTGTTTTAAAAGATAACAGTTGTGTTCAGTTATGTGAAAGTGCTGAAACAAGTTTAAAAGACTGGTGTCGTCGATTTTGCTACCGCATTTATGCAAAATGGACACAGTCTGGAAGAAGCACAGATAAGTTTCGGAAGAAACATGAGATTTGGCTACAGGCTGCAATTCAATGGCCGGAATTACAGAATGAAAATATGGAACCTTCTACAGAAAATATAAGTGACGTCATCGAGCCCATAATTTCTCCTGCTAAATCTGATGCTTCAACTTGTACACATCCTAGTCCTCGTAAATCTTTTGAGGACCTTAGTAACCGGCAAAAAAGAAGACGCACTGAAGATAGTCTTTCATGCAGCAGTAGCAGCGCTGAAATTATGTTTTCGGCCGAAAGGGCGCTTCAAAAGGCAGGACAAAGCGATACAGCTTATGTTATGAAATACTTGACGGAGAATCCAGAAGAGGCCTCAAAAATCAAAGCCTTCATTGAAGGTAAATCAATTCAGGTACGGGAAATATCCCCTTTGAAGGCATTGGCTCTTTATGTATCGATGAACTTATCGAAATGGCGCTATAACACTCTTCGGGATTTCAACACTCAAGAAGGAGCTCTTCAATACCCGAGTTACTACATGTTGGTTAAAGAAAAAATTAAGTGCTATCCGGCCAAAGAAGATCTCACAGTTACAGAGAGCTCTGCAAAAATCAAATTACAAGCCTTGATGGATTTAACCTCAAGAAGACTTATTAGGTCGTTAGAAACCCCTGTTGATCCCAATCAACAGCTCGTATTGACCAGCAAATGGGGTTTTGACGGATCATCTAGCCAAAGCATTTATCATCAAAGGACGAGTGAAGATGAGCAAATCGATCTTGCTAGTAATTTTATGATTAGTCTTGTACCACTGCGGCTCGTCTCAAAAGGTGTAACAATTTGGGAAAACGAGCGACCATCTTCCACTTCATTTTGCCGGCCAATATTGTTTAAGTTTATAAAGGAAACCAAAGAAAATGTGCAGAGAGAGATGGCTGAAATCGAAGCAGAGATTGAAGCCTTAACTCCATCCACCATCACTGATGGAATTAGTGTCAAACACCAACTGCTGTTGACAATGATTGATGGTAAAATTCATTCCATTATATCCAATACAGCAGCTTCAGTGTGTGACATATGCAAGGCTTGTCCTAAAGAAATGAATAATTTAGAGTTAATCAAAGATAAACACGCAAACGAGGACATGTATAAATATAGCTTAAGCACCCTTCACGCTTGGATTCGCTCAATGGAATGCTTATTACACATTTCCTACAAATTAGACATAAAATCATGGCAAGTAAGGGGTGATATAGCAAAAAGGCAAGTTGATGACAGGAAGAAAAGAGTTCAAGAGGCTGTAAGAAGAGAAACGGGCTTACTTCTCGATGTTGTGAAACAAGGCAGTGGATCCACCAACAATGGCAACTCGGCAAGGAGATTTTTTGAAAACTACACTAAATCTGCTGAACTGACCGGAATAGATGCTATGCTTTTAAGAAAAATCTGTGTGATCTTGCAGTGTATTTCATCAGGAGAGAAGATCAACGTAACTAAATTCCGAGAGTTCTGCTTTGATACTGCTAAGCTTTACGTGGAGTTATACCCATGGTATTATATGCCTTCTTCACTTCATAAAATTTTAATGCATGGGCCAGACATAGTTCAGAACATGTCAATTGTGCCCATTGGTTTTCTATCCGAAGAGGCATCTGAGGCTAGAAATAAAGATTTTAGAAAATATAGAGAGGGGCATTCTCGAAAGCATAGCAGTATCTCATGCAATGAAGATATTATGCACAATCTTTTACTGTCTTCTGATCCACTTGTTACAAGTATCCGTCCAAAAGGAAATAAGTTTGTAAAAAAATCTTCTTTTAAGGAATTTTATGAGCTTACGGATTCTGAGAAAAGTGATATCGAATTTGTTAACATAAATGATTTAGCGGACATCGATTCTGAATTTGAATTAATTGATGATGATGATGATGACGAAGATAATTAAATGATGTTATTGTTTTAAAATGTGTAACTTAGTAAATTAGAGCTTACATCTTAATTATTTATTGTACTTTTAATGAAACTAGGTAATTTATTATCAACTTACTTAAAAGTCATACTCTCATCAGTTCTTGTGAATATTTTTGTTAATATATATTTCTGTATATATATATAATATATTTATAGACCTCTTAATAAGTCTGTCTGCGGTTTAAAGTAAATACAAATGGGGAAAAAACGTTTTTTTTTTTAAATTTTCATTTCCTTTTATCCCAGAAAGTGCACATTTGGCGCACTATGTGTCTTAGTATTAAATATAGCTCTTAGTAATAGCATTACGATATTAGAGACCGCTACTTGAAACAAGCCCGGAATCAGGAGGGAGAGAGCTCGATACACTCATTTTCATAGTAAAATTTCACATTTTCTCAAATTACTCCCGAAATATGGGAGTTATGAAGAAATTCATCACCACAATTTATGAAGGCATTAAGTAATCGAATAAGATGGCATCATTAGTTTGTCATAATTTTACTCTTATTTTTCGGACATGTCTACGTCCAACCGCTCCCATACATTCGTTCCACTGTGCGGCGCATCGCGCTGTTGTAGGCATGCACTGCATTCTCGACACAATGTTTCAATTTCATTGTCCAATTGTGGTATCTATGCGACAACACACTACCAATGCCGTAAGAACTACTATCCACTGCTAATACTAGCGGAAGTTCCGGGTTGTAATGTACTAATACTTTGCTACCTGAAATTGCTTTTTTAACCTTGTTAAAACTGTCGTTACAATTACACGACCAAATCCACTCTGCATTTTTCCGTAACAGTTTATGTAAGGGATACAATATTGTACTTAAGTTGGAAATAAACTTTGCATAGTAATTCACCATACCCAAAAAAGACTTAAGCTGCGTAACGTCATTTGGCCTTGGTGCGTCCACGATTGCTTTAATTTTGTTCTCATCGGGATGCAAGCCATGTTTGTCTATAACAAACCCCACGTAAGTAATACTATCCTGCATAAATACGCACTTATCTAATTTGATCCTTAAGCCAACCTCACGCAACCGACTCAATAGTGCTTTTAAATTATTAATATGTTCACCACGGGACGTCCCAGTACATGCTATATCGTCAATGAAAACAGCGACTCCTTTGAGTCCTTTAACCGTTTGTTCCATAAATTTCTGAAACTTTTCTGGAATACACGTAAGTCCAAATGGTGTGCGATTGTACACAAATGTTCCTATATGTGTCGTTATTGCGGTACATGCCTGAGATTCCTCCTCTAAAAATAATTGTTGATAAGCATGCGTGAGGTCAATTTTAGAAAACTGTTCACCCCCACTCAGCGCCGCGAACAGCTCCTCTATTCGTGGCAGTGGGTAAGGTTCGCGCATGAGTTTTGGATTAACCGTGACCTTGTAGTCACCACAAATTCTTATTTCTCCGTTCTTTTTAATTACTGGCACGATAGGCGTGCCATAATCTGAATACTCAACTTTTCGAATGGTACCCTCAGCCTCGAGTCGTTCTAACTCCCACTCGACGGGTTTACGTAACGCCAACGGTAACGGCCTAGCTTTGATAAATACTGGATTTTTGTCTACCAATTTTAAAGTAATTTTTTTTATACATGTTCCAAGCCCAGAAGCAAATACAGTCGGAAATTCACGTTGTAATAGTTCAACTAAATTATTTTCATTTAACTTTAATAAAAATTCATCAATACTAATCGTATTTATTTTTAATTTAGTGAGCCACGACCGACCTAAAAGTGGTGGTCCACCATTTTTAACAATATACAATTTGAGTTTTCCGACTGAATGTTCACCAATAACAACATGAACACACACAAAACCGACAGGTTCTATAACTGACCCAACATAGGAATACAAAGAAATATCGTTGCTAATTATTGGTAAATCACCAAAGTTGTTATTATAGTAATCTAAACTTATAACTGATAACTTACTTCCAGTGTCCAGTTCGAAACTTATCTTTCTGCCGTTCACTTGCGCCATAACCATGTACGGTTTGTCGTTAACGCCGCACACGCTTAGATTATAATGATCACATTCCGATTCGTTATCACTACTTCCGAGATAATTATTATTACGTCGCGTTGAAATGTCACGGCTTGACTCGACACCTCGCCTTTTGTTCGATTTACACATTATTTTAATGTGACCTTTCTGGCCACATGTATCGCACGAATAATTTTTAAACCGACACATCTCTGGACGATGGTTCCTGCCACACCTCCAACAATCACGCGTTGAGCGCGATGTTGCCGCGCTCCCCTCGGTAGACGAGTTGCCGCTGCTCGCAGTTCCGCGCTCGGACGGCTGGCCCGCCCGCTTTGCCGTCGCAACTTGATGCACCGCCTCAAATGTTCGCGTCCCAACCGCCGACGCGTTTGCTGCGCCTGCGGCGTTTGCACCGCTGGTCTGTGAGTGTCGCTCAGCCGCTTCCAATGCCAACGCCAATTCGACGGCTTTTTTGTATGTAATCGATGGTTCCGCAAAAATGCGTGATCTCATATCATCACTAGCCAAACCCGACACAAATTGATCTCGTAAATTTTCTTCCAGTGTAGTATTGAAATTACATGTACTGGCCAGGTGTTTGAGTGCGGAACTGCGAGCAGCGGCAACTCGTCTACCGAGGGGAGCGCGGCAACATCGCGCTCAACGCGTGATTGATCCCATCCTCGTCGCCAGTTGTATTTATGAAATATAATATTGGGAAGCGATGAATGAAACTGCGATTCCGAGTGACAACTGGTTTATTTATACATACCCACATTAAACACTTATTAACATACCCTACAGAAAGGTGTACCCACTAACATTCCAAATTTTTGACATCACATACGTTTTAAACTTGCGTATTTTCATCATCTGAATTCTAAAACGTTTTTGTTTGAAGGTCGTGACTTAGAACTTGCTGATGGAGGTACTTGGTTGGCCGTGGCGCCCACTCGTAAAAAACTTGGAGTTCTGTTGACCTTGCCCGGAACCAATAAGCCTGAAACCAAGAGTAAGTAAGCGTTCACTTTCAAAGTAACTAACTTCAGTCTTCGGGAATCATCGTCTATCTTTTTTTTTTGGTTGGGAAATCATCAAATAACTTCTCCCGCTCTGGGTAGAGCAGGAGGGCGTGTCAGACTTTTACTGACTAAAATCCACCCGTGTTCCCTCAGTTGCCTGTGTGCCAGGGGCCGCGGTATCTCTTTCGAACAACCCGCACCCCTGGCAGACATCGGCCCTTGCGGACCCTACCAGTTGCTGACATCTCTTTGAGGTGCACGTGGAACACAACGCGCCGTCGCACAGTGGATCGTCCCCATACAAGAGGTCGGACATAGAATTAAAAATTGAAAAAGTATTTAATTGAAAAAAATGAAATATACAGTTGCATTACTCTATTATGGAACTACAAAAAATGTTACTACAATTTTTTTATTTTATGAGCAATTCGATGAAAACTGTTATTTTTCTATGGAAATGGTCACAAAAATGTCTGTATCTCATGATTCCCTCCTTGTTTCGATTTGCGGTTTTCACTACTGTTATTTACCCATTTTATGCCACATTTTCTTCAAGGACACATGGTGCCCCCAGCGACCCCCTTCCGAGATATTTTGCTTTTAGTAACTATACTTTTTATTGTATAACTGATGAAATGGAGGTACATTAAGTATATTCATTACTGAGAATACGTCATCCCTAAGTAGTTCCTTAAATAACAGGTGCATTTGCGATTACTTTAATGACTTATGAACGCTTCTGTTGCCATACAACAAAAGCGTTAATGAGTCCTTAAGTAAAGATTACCAGTACTTGCTTAATCTAATTAGTTATTGTAATTACTAAGTTAACAGCCCTTAATCTCTGCATTGTGATTGTCTAATGTCATCATTAGCTTATCAAATTCATTGCTAGTTGCCTACTTGCTGCCCTATATATTTGAGTGTGTTTAGCAAATGTAATTCAGTTGTAATTATAACTTCTATCAAGTGTTGTCATTATGGCTTTTCGTGGGTTTTCTACTTATCTAGATCTTTACGTTGCTCTTCGTAATCATAAAGATCTTCGTGACTATGACAATTTATTTAACACATTGAAGTCGAGTACTAACGTCCAGTTAAGTGAAAGTGATGTGACGGATCTTAAGAACTGGTGTCGACGATTTTGCTATAGGATTTACACCAAATGGGTGCAATCAAGAAGGACAGTCGACAGGTTCATTAACAAGAACGGAGAGTGGTTAAATTCCGATATCGTTTGGCCAGATTGCTTTAAAGAAAATGTTGTTGACACTGAAGAAGCAAATGAAAATGAGGCAGAAGAGGTAGTCAGTCCATCAAAATCAGATGCATCAACTTCAACATATACATCTCCTCGCAAACGCATTGAAGATTTATCGACTAGACACAAAAGAAGACGTGTTAATGAAAATGTTGCTAGTTGCAGTCGTCCGGATGAGCTTTTGCATACTGTTGAAAGTATACTTAAGTCTGCCGGAAAAAATGATATGGCCAGAATAATGAAAAATTTGCTGGAAAATCCTGAACACGTCTCAACAGTTTTAAATGTCCTGGAAACTAAGCAGAATCCTTCGCTTCGTGAAGTTCCTACTCACAAAGCACTTGCTCTTTACGTTTACTTGCAGTTATCCAAGTGGCGTTACATCACACTTCGGGACTTTAGTTTAAAAAAAGGTCATGCGAAATACCCAAGCTACTACTTGTTAGTTAAAGAAAAGCTTAAATGCTACCCGGCAAAAGAAGACATAACTGTGACTGAAACTTCCGCAAAGATACGGATCCAAGCCCTCCTTGATCTCACAGTTAGGAGGCTGATCGATTCACTTGAATCAAATTTTGATGCTGGTGAACCACTTGTGCTTCACAGTAAATGGGGTTTTGATGGAGCTTCAAGTCAAAGCATTTACCATCAAACGACAACAACAAGTGAACAAGACTTATCCAGTGTATTTATGGCAAGTCTTGTACCGCTTAAGTTAGTGACTTCTAGTGGAAGTATAGTGTGGCAGAATGATCGGCCATCGTCAACCACATATTGTCGCCCGATTTCATTTACATTTATGCAAGAAACGGAAGCGAATGTTAAGGCTGAAATGGAAATATTTGAGACCGAGATTCGTGAACTGAACCCGACTGATTGCGGCAATGCTACTGTTACTCACAATCTATGGCTAACCATGATTGATGGTAAGGTACATTCAATCATATCTGGTACATCGGCAGCAGTGTGTGATTTGTGCAAAGCTCGCCCAAGCGAAATGAATAACTTGGAAGAAGTGAGAGCTAAACCCGTGAATACAGATTTATACAAGCATGGATTTAGTTCATTGCATGCTTGGATTCGGTCTATGGAGTGTTTATTACACATTGCTTACAGAATGGACATAAAATCATGGCAAGCAAAAGGTGACGAAAATAAAAAAAAAGTTAAAGATAAGAAAGAAGCCATTCAAGAAGCTTTCCGAAGAAGCACAGGCTTACTTCTAGACGTTGTTAAGCAGGGTAGTGGCAATACAAACACTGGAAATGCTGCAAGAAGGTTTTTTGCAAACCCTGAAACGACTGCGGAAATTACTAAATTAGACGTTAATTTAATTAGAAGACTCGCCGTTATTTTGCAATGCATTTCCTCAGGCGAAAAAATTCAAGTCCAAAAATTTAAATTATATTGTGATGAAACAGCAAATTTATTCGTGGAATTATATCCATGGTATAACATGCCAGCAAGTTTACACAAATTGCTGATTCATGAATCACAGATAGTGGACCACTTATCAGTAGTACCTATAGGTTTTTTGTCTGAAGAAGCATCTGAAGCAAGAAACAAGGATTTTCGTAAATTTAGAGAACACACACGAAAGCATAGTAGCATCGCCACTAATGAAGACATTCTTCATAATCTGCTATTATCTTCCGATCCTCTTCTCACCAGCTTACGACCGAAGATGACAAATAAAGCCAAAAAGTCTTCATTTAGTGAACTAGACGATTTACTCATAGTTGATCAGAGTGAATTGGAGTTCATTGACGTTTCAACTGATACACTTGCTGCATGTAGTGACGTTGAAGAAGATGATGACGATAACAATGATCATGATGTCGTTATTGATGAAGATGAAGAAAATATAGTTTAAGTCTTACAGTACCTAATATTATTATTAACAAACAGTTTCTTTGTTAATTTCTTGTTTTTGTGTATTTTTTTTCGGCCAATAAATGTTTTTTTTTTTCTTTCTTTTATATTGTTGTTAGTAACTAAATGGTCGTGTTAAGTAAAGATTACCAGTACTTGCTTAATCTAATTAGTTATTGTAATTACTATGTTAACAGCCCTTAATCTCTGCATTGTGATTGGATAATGTCATCATTAGCTTAGTAATGACTGAGTCGAATTTACAATAACACATCGAAAAGAAATAGAGTTTTATGATCAATAAGAAAATATGTAGGTATAAAAATATTTTTTATTCAAATAATATAACACTGTAAAAATAATTTAAAAATAAAACAACTATGTACCCTAAAACAAACTAAAAAATTAAACAACTACTAAGAACTAAATTATAATAGGAAATTAATTAATTAAGGAGTCATTAACGCTAATGTTGTATGGCAACAGAAGCGTTCATAAGTCATTAAAGTAATCGCCAATTTTTTTTTTTTTTTTTTTTTTTTTTTTTTTTTTTTTTTTTTTTTGCAAATGCACCTGTTATTTAAGGAACTACTTAGGGATGACTTATTCTCAGTAATGAATATACTTAATGTACCTCCATTTCATCAGTTATACAATAAAAAGTATAGTTACTAAAAGCAAAATATCTCGGAAGGGGGTCGCTGGGGGCACCATGTGTCCTTGAAGAAAATGTGGCATAAAATGGGTAAATAACAGTAGTGAAAACCGCAAATCGAAACAAGGAGGGAATCATGAGATACAGACATTTTTGTGACCATTTCCATAGAAAAATAACAGTTTTCATCGAATTGCTCATAAAATAAAAAAATTGTAGTAACATTTTTTGTAGTTCCATAATAGAGTAATGCAACTGTATATTTCATTTTTTTCAATTAAATACTTTTTCAATTTTTAATTCTATGTCCGACCTCTTGTATGGGGACGATCCACTGTGCGTCGACCCGGGCTTGGTCATTACCGGACAGCGAGCTACCCATTACTCTATCTTCAGACATACAAACACGCGATGAGATCTAATATAGAACTGTTACAGCCATGGAAACACTTGCCTATTTTTTATTACCATGAACTCTATGCATTATATGCGGCTTGTGTCATTTGGTCAACAACCACCGACATTGGCCAATTATGTGAGTAGTTTCAGGTCTGGATTTGTGTTAGAAAACTAAGGGTATACCTAATAATCGTTTTACAGGCAGAGGCAGCATTGTAGCAGACTACGTTAAGAGCGAAAAATCCGTTAAAACGTATATTGAACAAAAAAGAAAATATGCAAAGGACTGCAATGGTTTTGTTTTCGTATCGGTAGAATTCAGGTACGTAGATTTCTTTTTTATTGCGGGTTGGGTGGCGACTCGCGCCGGAGCTTTGGTCTTGAGACCCTTTATGACACCCAGAGCATTTATTTCATATAAACCACTTACGCGAAATACACCCCGTGCATCGAGTGGTGTGCGAGATAGCGCGTGAAGTAAAGTTCGCCACATCGCGACAATGTAGTCGTAGCATGAGACGTCGAACGGTGTGCAAGAGAGCGCGCGAAATGTAGTTGGGGTTATCGCAACTCTTCTTCTCTTTTTGTTTGCGTACTTCATTACTAAAGGCCGTGTCCCTGAAAGGCCTTCGTGGCTTTATGTATTATGTTCTTCCACTTCGTTCGGTCCTTGGCTTCTCTCATGGCAGTCGAAACCGAGAGTCCAGTGAGGGCGGTTATTTGGTCGGACCATCGGTTAGGAGACCGTCTGCGAGGTCTTTTCCCGTCAACCTTGCCGCATCGCAACAATGTAGATGTAGCCTTAACATTACAACCATTAAAGGTACTTTTGAGCTGTCAAGGAGTCTGTCAATAATGCTACGGCTACAGTGACGCGAACTACACTTCGCGCGCCCTCTGTTGTACAGCTAATCGTAGAGCGGTATGCGGTATGCGAGAGAGCGCGCAAAGTATGGTAGCACTATCGCGACAATGCAGCCGTAGCATCAGAAAGATAAACCTAGTTGCCCATTCCAATACGTAGTACCTAGGTTCCTATGGAGAAAAACAGGTCAGAAACAGCATGGAAACTCGAAACACTAATTCTATGGCTACATTGTCGCGTTATCGACAATTATAAGTAGCGCTCTCTCTGTCACAGATAGCTCGACGTCTCGTTGTACAACAGAGAGAGCGCATGTGAAGTTCTCAATAACGTGTATTATTTATTTCCCAAGTTATGTTATCATAAGTAGTTATTTTGTACCTACCGACCTTATTTTTGTTGTTTACTTTAAGTGTATATCAGTGTAAACTTGTAAATGGCCTTCAGTTTCATATTGTTTAATAACATTGCTTATGTTAGCTGTAAGGTTCCCGAATAAAATAAAATAAAATACACGCGACAGTGTAGCTATAGCATTATAACTTCCTTTACATTTTTAGTATCCCTACTTTAGTGCATCATCTACCTAGCCTTTTCACAACTTTGTCGGGATCAGCTTGCAGTCTAATCGGATGCAACTGAATACCGGTATTTTGTACTTATACTATGTACCTACCTACTCTTCCCTAGTTCAGATTATTTGTAAATACTTGATTGATTTCTCAGCCTCTATATCATTAAAATTTTACAAAATGTGTACAACTAATACATCAATTTGTAAGGAGACCGCGGCCTCTTTTAATTTAACCGCCCTAAGGCTACTGTACCCTCACCGCAGTGAGTGTTCATTGCTAACGTTTTCACCGATCACTGATTTTACCTTAGAACGGACATGATATGGGAAGGTTAAAAGCAACGGCCTGGAAAAAGCAAAATAACCTAATATGTTTTTTCCTAGATATTAGATCGTAAAAACGTCAAATTGTGATTACAATTAGTTTGGAAGCTAAACTCAACATAGGGAGATAATCTCGCGGATGTCTACTCAAAAGCATATAATGGTTGTTCCAGGAGCGCTGGCCCAACAATATCATCATACAGCAACGCGAATGACGAGTTAGCTTCCCACAAGGAAGCCTATGTCGGGTTCGGAAACTGTTTGCCAGAGAAACCGCTCAAGAAAGTGGAAGCAGCGAAAAATAAACTGATGCAAATCCTTAGTACACATAATAAAGTTTGCATGCAAGAGGAGCTTCTTGATAAATTGATTGAATTGCTGAAATCTGATGAGAAGTATGTTCGCTTCCCTACCTCTAGAAGTTCAGACTTTTCCACACTGACTCATATTAATCCATACTGTATCCCGTATGAATCCAGCCTGTAAAATACCTTAGGACATAAAAAAATTTCAGACACCTTCCGGATCACCAGTTGGAAACCAAGCGTCCGAATTTGTTTAAGGAGTTGAGCTCTATATTTATGTGCATTCCGAAAGAAAACTACGGAACCAGGTATGTTATTCAGAAATATACAGCACAACCCACGCATTCTACCATACCATACGCATTCTAACTTCACACATCTATTCAGAGGAAGAACGTGTTATTGCGTACATTTTTGTAGCACAGTACAGGCGCATCTCACCGCACTTTTTTAATTGACATGGACTTAGCTTAATGTGTGCCTTGCTTGATTTGGATCAATCGTTATTTTTTATTATTTTCCAGTAATTTATATTTTAACCAGTATCCGGCCGGATAGTAGTCGAATATCCGTTATATCGGGTCGTTACAGGAGTCCGCTGGATGTGGGAAGCACAGAATCGGTCGGAGTGGCGGAGCTTGGGGGAGGCCTATGTCCACCAGTGGACGTCTTTCGGCTGAAATGACGATAATGATCCGTTACATCTCTTTGTTGGTTGTTGTTTTAAAAAAAAAGACTAATACGTAATGTGGACTGCTAATTTAAATATAATACTCACTTATTCTTCCAGAACCCATACCATAGTGCTGGTAACCAAAACTGGACATATGAAGGTAATCGAGATCACTCAGGAAGCCCCGATCGATCCGTTAATGCCTAAATGGACCAGAACTGAATTTGAATTTGATATGGAACTGTAGTGACACTATAGAAGAAGTATTTGAGAAAGATTTGAGATTAATAGAAAAATAAAATAACATACTATGCTGAACAAAGTTGAAGTTTTTATTTGTAATAATATTTCACCTAAAGTACACAGTAAAGAAATGTACAACACAAACACTATCATAGATGAAAAAACATTGAGCAGGTGCAAGCTAGAAGCATGGCTCAAAATAAGGATGGTTTCTCCCATTTTTATGGTATTTTTGGCGGTCTATCAGTATATAAATATCTTTCGATTTTAACAAAGTCAGGCACAGTAAAAGAAGCATCTTGCTCCAAAATACACGCTAAAAACTTCGGTACATGCAACATTGTATCTGAAGCTAGAAGAGGGAATTTAATTCTCTTTATTTTCAACATAATTATGTAACCTTTTACTGATGAAGTCTCCAATCAAAAACACATTGGCTACTTCTACGTTATCTTGCAAAGAACTACATCTTAACAGAGAGCCTCAGTAACTCCCACATGTAATGCAGAAAGTAAACTCAAACAGTAGTGGTATCCAAATTAACTGTACACAAGTTTCAAGTGTTGGTCTTCCGCAGTTTTGTGATGGGTGTTTCAACACCAACCATTGGTATATGGCATGGAAACCATATATATGCAATTATTGAAACCACGTAGGTACTTGTTATTGCTTTGGCATTTGCCTTTTCTGACGATATACAAAAAATGAACGAAATCGGTCCAGGAATTAGGTCAAAAAATAGAGTTTAATTTTGAGCGAACACTCTGTAGCATTGGATCACTACTTATGTCAATGATTTAATGACTTGAATCTTTGAACATTGAAATGCAACGTTGCCACGCAGTGCAAACTATGACGACGCTGTTACGTATTCTACTAATTTGCCTAAAATATAAAATCTGTACTTACACCAAAACGACAAGGTACGTTGTCAATTTTCCTGGATTTATATGTTTGAAAATGTCCCTTTCTAAATATATGGTTATTTATTTAATATCAAATTTTGCTATACTTCTGTGGACTATTATTACCTACTTGCGCTTTCATTTATTGCATTATATGTGGTTCCGTACTGTATTATGCAATGGTTGTTGCACCCCTACTATTGGTATAAGCATTACCAGTTGGACCAATAACTATTGTTATAAGCATTACAATTGGAATACCAACTGCGATAAAACATAACAAACTCTTTTATATTCCTTTTAAATGCACCTTAATTTTTTCTTTTTTTTGTAGGTACTAAAATGTGCATCTTATTTATGTACAATGGCACCCACGATGCTAAAAGCGACTACAGTTTAGTTCTGGTATCTAACAGGGATGAATACTATACCCGGGCAACAGAAAACATGGGCCCATGGAAGGAAGATCCTGACGTTTACGGAGGTGTTACGCATTTTATAATACAATCATATCATCATCTTGGACACTAAAAAAATAATCTCGCCCATTTCATCGCACCACAAGTAACATGTAGGTTAATATAATTAGCATCATATTGGTGATATTACGCCCACTTATCTAACTTTTTCTCCATAATAGACGATGACGCTGTTCGATGATTTGGTCATACATAGCGATGCATTCATCATACATATCAGCCGAAATACGTCCACTGTTGGACATAAGCGTCCCCCATAAGGGAGGGATTTGCCATAATCGCCACGCTTGGCAGGCGGGTTGCGATCGCAGTATGGTGGTCAAATGCATAGAGAACGCTGCTGCCCATTCTCTAGTAAGTCGCTTAGTCGCCCTCTACGACACCCACGGGAAGAAATGGGATGGTGCTATTCTTTTACGTCCGGCACCACACGGAACTGCGATGCATTACCAGGCCGAAAATATGGCACATTATAGTTAAAGCAGCACAATTCGTCCGTCTTTTGTGTCACTCTTCGCCCTTGTTCGTTCGGATTTTTTATATTGTGAAACAGCCACGAGCATGTGCCACCTTGCACGAATACAAGATTCAAAAGCAATTTTCGTGTTACGAACATATTGTATTAATATTTATGCTCGGGAATTTTATAGGTATGATCATTATCTGAATTCTAAAATAAACTTTTATGTTTGAAGGTCGTGACTTAGAAGTCGCTGATGGAGGTACTTGGTTGGCCGTGGCGCCCACTCGTAGGAAACTTGGAGTTCTGTTAAACTTGGCAGGACCCAAAAATCCTACAGCAAAGAGTAAGTAAGCATTCACTTTCTGAGCACCTAACTACAGATATCGCAATAAAAGTATGCGCTTCGGGAATCATCGTCTTATCTTCGGAAAAACACGGTGATACCATCTAATATAGGCCTGTTACTGACAACCATGGAAGTACTTGCCTTTTTCGTAATACCATAATAAAAAAATTATAGATTAACAACTCTATGCTTTTCAAAAAAACATTTCGAAAGTTTTGAGCGACAGATGACGATCTGCGACCAAAGTAGGTATCTCGTCATGCTAATGCGGAATTCTTAGAAGCTTTACTTCTGCGGGGCGTTACTCTGTAGCGCGACGTTCGTGCTGATTCAAAACCACGGAAATTACCGAAGCGCATACTTTTACCTACCTTTATTTCATTAGCCACTAGCCGGTAGGATACTCATAACTCAAGTTTACGTTCGATGCATTCTGGATAGTCAAGTCCGCTCCCACTTACTTGACTAACATATTTTTTCCACAGGATAATCCTGTTTTAAAATAGTTCATACGATACAAAACAAGAAGAATGGTTATTAATTTATGACTACTATGTATTTTATTACTTTTGTGTCATTGTGTGGATCATTTGGCAAATGACCAACACAAGCAAATTATGTGAGGAGTTTCAGGCCAGGGTCTGTATTAGAAAAACTAATGGTGAGTATAAAATCTTTTTCCAGGCAGAGGAAGCATAGTAGCAGACTACGTTAAAAGCGAAAGACCTCTTGAGCTGTTTATTGAAGAAAAAAGGAATTATGCAATGGACTGCAATGATTTCGTTTTCGTATCAGTAGAATTCAGGTACGTAGATTTCCTTTCTTTTATAACGAACGTGGTGGACTAAATAATAGGGGCGGCCAGCCCTGGGCGTCTGGTCTTGGGGCCTCCAAATCTCGTGCACTCCTTTTTATTAAAATCCTAAGCGAGGCCAAACTATACACCGTGAAATTTTAGTCGTCTTACAACGGCAGGCCACTTCCAATGACTACTAATCATTTATAAAAAGAGAAGATATTTTTGAACATGAATAATAAAATAAAAAAATATAATTTACTAAGACGCATGATGTAGTTTTGAACATCCTGTTATGGAGATGGAATGAATGATGAAATGTAATGGTATTATGGTAGGTAGACAGAAGTCTTCTACCGTTTGATACGTAAGCATTATTAACAGGGAGGGTGTTTCATAATTTTATAGCATTATTTATTTTTCTTAGTACCTATTATCAATGGTAACATTTTTTTAATCGCGCCTGTAGGTATTTTATGTCGGATACATTGAGTGGACCACCTTTGTAAGACGACTAAAATGTCACGGTACTAAAATGTCATATTCAGTAAGTAAGAATGCCGTTTGGAGTTGGAGGCCCCGTAACTCCGTAAATATGCAAACTAAATGTAGGTAGGTAGTCTGTATAGACTAAGATTGTGCTTCCCACCACAAAATTAATGTTCTGTTTTAGGGGGACCTTTAACGTGAGGTGTGATGATTCCTGTGTTTGGTTAGTATTGAGCATAAAGTCAAACTCAAAGCATTTGTTTCAAATAAACCATTTAGGCAAGCACTGTTGAATTGTTCGGGAGTAAACCAGTCAGAAAGATGAAGCTAGTTGCCATTCCAAAACGAAGTAGATTCGTATGGAGAAGAACGGGCAAGAAACTGTATGGTCTCTCAAAATATTGGTTACTTCATCTTTACTTCACATATGTACAAAGGCCAGCACATCAAGCTACCCCAATATGTCAAATTTCTTTGATAGAGTTTCAACTTTATTACAAAATGATAAGGTTCATGTTCAATTGGGAATTTTTACAGTTTGGGATAGCTTGATGTGCTGGCGTCTGTACTTTAATGCATCATCTACCTTTTTCTTTTATGTTGGGGTTGGCTTCCAGTCTAACCAGATGCAGCAGAATGCCGGTATTTTGTGCTTATAACTTTAACAACAAAAATACATCCATTTCTGAGGAGATTGGGGGCCATGGACGCCGGGAGCAGGGTGCAAAAGGGTGCACTTGCGTCTTTCTGAATTCAAAATAAATATAGAAACATTCAGAACTAAAAAAATATCCGAAAACACGTGAAACAATAATAAAAACCTCGATCTATCTCTCAATTCTAAAGCATTAGTGTAGTAAGTACTGAACTCCAGTTTCCGAAAGTCTACCTTAGGCGAGGTGCTAACATTGTCGAGCTTGCTTCGCTAGCTCTCTTGCATCCTTCTCTATATATTTTTTAAGCTTCTTTGTATAAATCGACACAGTTGGTCCTCTGTCTGTATGAATGGACAAAATTATTCCTTTTCCATTCGAGGCGAAATGCTCGAAAGAGCTCGCTTCATGGAGCTGAAGATCTGACACCCCCTGAAAATACTCTTGCCGGCACCCATGCCGGGGGCTTCATTTAGTTTTGCCGCCCCGGTTCCTCGGAAGTGTTTAGTCCGCCATTGTGTAGTGAGGCTCGTTGTCTTCATTTTCTCTAACCACAGACATAGGGTTGAAAGCCTGGCAAAAGAACCACCACCTAATCTGATTTTCCCAGACATTCGATCGTATCATGATCAAGCTAGATTGAAAGCTGTACCCAACATAATAGGGAGGAAACCTTGCTGATGATTACTCAAATACATAATGGTTGTTCCAGGAACGCTGATCCAACAATATCATCATACAGCAACGCGAATAACGAGCTGATTACCCACAAGGAAGCCTATGTAGGGTTCGGAAACAGTCTGCCAGAGAATCCGCTCAAGAAAGTAGATGCCGGCAAAAATAAGCTGATGCAAATCCTTGGCACATACAATAAAGTTTGCATGCAAGAGGAGCTTCTCGATAAATTGATTGAATTGCTGAAATCGGATGAGAAGTATGTTCGCTTCCCTACCCCTAAAAGTTCCAGACTTTTCCACACTGACCCATATTAATCCATCCTGTATCACTGACTCCGTATGAATACAGCCTGAGGACATTTTTTTGTTTTCAGACACCTTCCCGATCACCAGTTGGAAGCTAAGCGTCCGAATTTGTATAAGGAGTTGAGCTCTATATTTGTGAGCATTCCGAAAGGAAACTACGGAACCAGGTATATTATTCAGCTAGTTTAGGATAACCCTTGCATGAAGTTCAATGCAGAAAGATTTTGAGACGAAGAGCGTGTTTATTTTGTAAAATTTTAACACACAGTAGATACAGGCGAGCCGCATCGCACTTTTTTCTTAGTGACATGCGCTGAGCTGTGGGGCTGCTGTAGCCCGATGCGTCATGTGCGCTTTGCTTCATCCTATTAGAAATTGTTTTTTAGGAGTTTGTTCCGCCACTTCTTCTTCTCAGCTAAAGCACTAGGAAGTGGTGAAGGGTGGGCGTTTTGGGGGACTGTCTCATGTACTTTGACGTTCGAAAAGTGCTGATTCTCAGCCTAATTTGAATAAATGACTTTTGATTTTGATTTTATTTTAAATGATATTTTCGTAATTTTAATTTAGTACATCCAGTATCTGGTCGGATAGTAGTTGAATATCCGTTTCATCTCTAGTTTTCAAGTTGGTTTAAAAAATGCTATGTTCTACTAATAGGTCCTGTGCACCGTTTTGATGGCGCGTCCATGGCGATATTTAAAAAAAAATTACCAAGATTTTGTAAAAAATTGTAAAAGTTGATTCACAATACCATAAATTTGTCAAAATTATGGTTAAAAAGAAGGGTTTGAACGTGGCAGCGCCACTAACCCACACAACCGCGTGGCCACGGACGTCTTAAAAACTAAGCGTTCAGCACCCTAATTGCGTAACTCACGATTAATCTTAATCGGTTTCATTTTGACAGTTCAACAATATTCATTGCGTTAATTACGTTGTTGAGCAGACAAATTTTTCGAACATTTATGAAGCAATGGATTAGCCATCTATTTCAAAACGAAACAGAGGCCCTAGTGTGAGTTTCATTTAACCATCTACACCAAACGCAGTGAGCGCGTTTGGCACTCCGATTGGTCCGTCACTAATCCAGGGCCAATCGGAACGTCGAACGCGCTCACTACGTTTGGTGTAGATGGTTAAAAGAAACTCACACTAGGGCCTCTGATTATGATTAATCGTGAGTTACGCAATTGGGGTGCACAGGAATTTAGGTACTTAAATAATAGATGGAAAAAAATCCTAGGTTTATATTTCAGGAGCTGTAAGACTAATACCACATGGCCGCGCCAGTGAAACGGTGAAAAACACATTATCGCAGATATCTCGCAGAAAAAGCATCGCAGATGTCTGAAGTTTTTTTTTATAAAACCTTGATTTGAATTTGTGAAAACATTTAAAAATACATAAACAAATCCTAGGTTTATTTTATATTTCAGGAGCTACAAGCTCCTGAAATATAAACCTAGGATTTATTTAACTAACATTTAAAACGTATTGCGATACCGTACTACAGTACGGTATAGCAATCACGGAACACATATACTCCTAACGGAGATAGCAATACGTTTTAAATGTTTCGATAGGGTGACCATGGCTTATTATTTACTTACAGAAAACTTTCCACCTATTGTATTAGAATTTAAAACTATTAGTGAAGGGCGGGCGTTTTGGGGACTGTCTTGTCTGTCATAGGTAATTTTGACGTTCAAAAAGTGCTGACTCTCAGCCTAGTTTGAATAAAAGACTTTTTTCTTTATAATCACATAAATCTGTGATTTGATTGAGTGTGATTTTAAAGAAATAACCAATTTATGTTTTCGTATCTTATCGTTTCATTTTAATTTAATTTAAAATCTTTGAGATATAATTTAACTCAAATAGGTAGAAAGTTTTCTGTAAACAATAAGCCATGGTCAGCCTATGAAAAACTTCAAAATGTATTTTATTTCGTTTACAAAAAAAATCTCGCTAATACTTACTTTCTTCAATAGATAATCACGACTTATTTCAACGCAATACCGTACTACAGCTTCTGAAATATAAAGCTGGGATTTTTTGTTGTATTTTTACTAATTTTGACAAATTAAAATAAAGGTTTTAAGTACAAAAAACTTAAGGCCTCTACGATACTTTTTTAGCGAGATATCGGCGATAACGTGTTGTACACCGTTTCAATGGCGCGGCCATGGGGTTATAGTGTTAAATCTCCTAAAATTATAAACCCAGGCCTTTTTCTATATTTTTACAAATTCAATCTATCATTTACCTAAATTTCAGGACTCTGCAACGCTTAGTTTTTAAGATCTCCGTGACCGTGCGGTTCTCCGCGTTTCAATGGCGCGGTCACGTTCAAACCCTTATAACTTTTTAACCATAACTTTGACAAATTGATGGTTTTGGGAAGGGAACCAACTTAACAAATATTTGCAAAATCTTGGTAATTTTTTTTTTGGAATATCTCCGTGGCCGCTCCATTGAAACGGACACGTGCACTGTTCATTTAAATATAATACTCACTTATTCTTCCAGAACCCATACCATTGTGCTGGTAACTAAATCTGGACATATGAAGATAATCGAGATTACACAGGCCCCCCCGATCAATCAACTGATGCCTAAATGGTTCAGAACTGAATTTGAATTTGTTATGGAAATGAAGTGACACATTTGGAAATGTAATTCAGAAAAATGAACATAAATGGATTTGAGATTGATAGAAAAATAAAATAACAGACTGTTGAATGAAGTTAATTTTTTTATTTATTATAATATTTCCCGTAAAGTACAGAGGCCAGCACATCAAGCTGACCTAATCTGTCAAATTTCTTTGATGGATTTTCAACTTCGTGTTCAATTGGGAAAATTTTACAGTTTGGGATAAATTGATGTACTGGCGTTTGTACACAGTAAAGAAATGTACAACTCAAACACTATCAAAGATGGAAAACATTGAGTAGGAAGGAACAAACCAGAAGCATGGCTCAAAATAAAGATGGTTTCTCCCATTTTGATGGTATTCTTGCTGGTGTATCAGTATATAAATATCTTTCGATTTTAACAAAGTCAGGGACAGTAAAAGGAGCATCTTGCTCCAAAGCACACGCTAAAAATTTTGGTACATTCAACATTGTACCCGAAACAAGAAGGGGGAATTTATGGTCTTTGTTTTCAACATACGTAAACATCAACCTTTTACTGATGAAGTCTCCGCTCAAAGACACATTGGCCACTTCTACATAATCTTGCAGCGATGTTGAATACATCTCAACAGAGAGCTTCAGTGACTCCCACATAGATAATTTATCAGCAGTAAGCAAACTCAAACGAAAGTGGTATCCAAGTTTACTGTATGCAAGTTTTAAAGTTTCTGTTAGTTCTTCAAGAAACTTATCTTGGTCTTCCTCAGTTTTTGTAGCTCCAAATATTTCTACAACAGATGATTGGCTGGCATGGAATAGGCTGTGTTCTTCTGAAGATCCTGGTACGTATTGCCTGCCCATTGTGAAGTACTTCAGAGGCAAGAATTTAGCAAACAGCACATTCTTAGCATGGTATGCAAGGAAAGAGCATAGAGAACCTCCACCAGTGAGGTGCAAGCGGCTGTCAATATTTACTTTAGAATCATCAGTATGATGTAATATAAAGCTTGTATCAGGATTAGTGTGATCTTTTCCACTGCCTTCAATAATTAAACTTTTGACAAAATCTGGGTTTGAGAACTGTACAAATTTTTTATCTTTTAATATCTTGCTGAAGTAAAATTTTGCCCCAAGTTCAAACATTGCCCCTTTACCAAGCAAGTAGTAATTTTCATTGCTTTTGAAGTCAATAATATTCATTTTTCTGCCTATGTAAAGATGGTTTTTATTCATCTTAGGCTGTGAAAGATGTGTGTATAATATTTTATTGTTTCTGTCTGGTGTGCGAAAATGTAAATTGTTTGGTAGTTTTAATGCCTCCACCATAGCAGCTTCTTCTGCTGACCATAGAGGAACTTTTAATTTCTTTATATTTTCTTTGATGAGATCACTTTGCATTTTAAGTTTTTTTGTTGCTTCACTGTCTGGGTCATTTTTAATTAACTTTCCAAGTTCTCTTGATATTTCGTCTTTTTGCTTAGAATATTCTGCTTTTTTGCCGTTAAGGTCTTCATACACTCTCCAAAGGTTTTCTACCTTGGCCAGGTCATTACCAGCTTTTCTTCTTTGAAGTACTTTTTGTAAAACTTCTTTTTGCTTAATTTTTTCAGGGAAATCGATATGTGGAGTTATGTAAACAAAATTTTCAGTGGCTTTAGCACCATTTATGAATAGAGCAGAATGTCTGGTTGGCAGGATTTTACAATCCCTTACCTTAATTAGGTTTGTAAAGCCTTTACGAATCATCTTCATTCGCTTTTTTCTTTTTGCTTGGACTTGCGTCTTCTATAATTGCATCACCATCTATGTCCGTTTTGTCAGTGTTCTGCGTGACAATTTTTCTTTTACTGGCCTGTTTGAAATTGCCGTAGCCTGCCGCGCGTTCCGACTCTTCTATGCTATATGGCTCTAATTCCAGAGCCTTCAACCTTCGCTTGTGGACTTTTGTTTTAAAGTGTTCATTTAGTGATTGATCATTGATAAAATATCTAGCACAATGTAAACAATAGTGCTGCGCTGCGCCAGGCAGGTCCAAATCCACAGTTTGGTTCAATAACTTATCGGAGTTTCCTGAAAACAAATATTTTAGTTATAAACACTGCCTCTCTACAACATGATTTTAATCACTGGTGTTTCCAATATAATACGTATTTTGAGAAAATTGTGGTATCATTTTGGGATATGAGACGCCCGCAGGATAAAATCAATAGCTTTAAAATGTTATCCTACCTCGACACAAAATGTTAACCTTAAAATCTGACAACCATGTGACTGACGGAATCACATTCGTAAACAAAACGTACCTTCTTTTATATCTTCATCGATTTGGTCAAGATCCTTCTTCCGATTTCTCACTCTCCACCTTTTCTTCAGATGGGTGTCACCAACATGGTACTTTTTTCGTTTATATGTCATTTTAGTGACAAAATATCGATGCGATCCGAAATGTGTTAGTGTGAATGATTATTGTGTCTGTGCACAATGTACACATCTGAAATGTCAGTGTGTGCAACGTTTGACAACTTTTAAGTTGTCACTGTCATATTCAATGACGGAGCGTAACGTCTAAAGTTTTTGGTATACGGATGCGTTCAGTTTTTTATTTACCACGTTCCACGGCTGGGCAAAGGCCGCTCTACTGTCTTTCGAGCCGTCAAGAACCAATCTTTAATAAAGGAGTCCAGCTCATTTCACGTTCAGTTACCTTAATTTATTCTGATAGTTCGTTTCTAGGGAACTAATAACCAGACTGCTCCAGGAGTGTTATGTTTCTTTTTGCTTAGTGTTAACTGCCCTTTTGCCATTGAGGTCTTCACACTCATCAAAAGATTTCTACCTTGGCCAGGTCATTATCAGCTTCATTAATGTGAATAAAGGCACCAACTCTAAAACACTACTCGAAAACTATGAAGAATTACGTCCTTAATATAGGATACATTAGCGATTCCGATAAGGTAATAAACCCGCATTTATGGCGTGGCATACGATGGAATAATACTCATGTGGAGTTTATTCATCAAGTGTGTGTTGCTAAAACGCATACATTACGAATAATTAACTATACGGGTCTGTAAGTGGTTTATAAGCTGCCAGAAAATGGGCGGTATATCAATCGCAGTGCAAACTAACTGTAATCCAACCACAGCCTGTATAATGGCAATGATGACTGGAGATTACGATGAGATGTAATTTTTGCCCGACTGCGCCAGAAGGTCAACACAAATAGGTGGAAACTTTTCAGAAACGTGAAACGTGTTTGGCTATCTATAGCGAAACAATTTTTTTTGTTACAATAATAACGGCTGTTTCCGAAAAAAAAAACTTGTTACCTAATACTGCATACATATAATAATGTACTCTGTGACTTACTTTCTTCGATAGATAATCACGACTTATATCAACGCAATACCGCACCTACAGCTTCTGAAATCTAAAGCTAGGATTTTTTGTTGTATTTTTACAACTTCAATCTATCATTAACCTAAATGCTAAATGCAACGCTCAACTGACAAATTTTATGGTTTTGGGAATCAACTTTTACGATTTTTACAAAATCTTGGTAAATTTAATTTTTTGGAATATCGTCTTGGCCGCGCCATCGAAACAGACACAGCATGGCGAGGGTATGAAAGTAAATTGTAAGTACTGCAATAACTTGCGACCTCGCGACGATCATATCGTTTTAACAAGTATTAGTAACACTTTTTTTAGATCTGTCAGATCCAGTGCGCGAATACTCCGAGATTTTGTTACGTCTATGTGATTTTCGACTAACTGTAGAAACCTTTAGGGCTGGTGTGTGTGTATAGGGGCAGGAAGATAAAATCAAATTCAGTTTCATTTATTCATATAATATAATCTTACAATAATAAAATTCAGGGAAACAGTGGTGCCGATTCTCTTGTCACAAAATTCTCTAAACTAAACTAAAAATCACTAAAATTTAGTTTATTCCTGTCAAACGACGATTTCCCATTCTGAAATTGACTAAAGTGACACAACTTATCTATATTTTAGTTTGACAGCACTAAGATTGTACTGAGTTTTTAATTTAGTGAAAATGGTAATTTTGCTATTCTGTTGTTGTCAAATTCATTATTCTATTCAATATAAAATTTCGATTGTCCAACTAAATCTGACTATTTTTAATCGCGATTAAAAAGGTGTGGAATAAAATTAGTTGTCAAGAACTAAAATTCACACTGACACCTCGACTTCGGGCGCAAATACAGTACTGTATCTTTTTTTTCTTTTCTTTTGCTTATATCTCGAAATTGGTGTGTCCTATCGTAAAAATAATGAAAATTTCGACCCCCTTTATAGAACCCCATACACCTCTAAAACTCAACATGTTGGTAATAATTTCTCTAAAAAAGATCACGGGGTAGGGCAAACGTGGAGTCGCATTTGTCAAATTCGATTTTAGTTGTGTCAAAATTATTTTTAAATTTAGAGATCTTTTTTTGCAGAATAGCTTTAAGATTCTCATAGCCAAAAGTAAGGAATTTTAGTGATAGTTTAGTTAGTTTAGTTCGGTGTACAACAGAATCGGCACCAGTATCATACATGAATAAATACAATGCTAATAATAAACAATGAACTTTCTTTCTGCATTTTAAGTTAATAAAATTTGTTTTGCAAAAGAAAGTATAAACGAACTTTAACAATGTTATTACCGACACGTGACCATATCGATCATAGATTGTTAATGATAGGAATGATTTGAATGAATCATTTAACATCAATGATTATAATTTTATTTGCAACTCGCAACCGTAAAGTTACCATGGCGTAACAATATATAGAGTCGGGCACCGCTCATTACATGAAAATATTCTCTACAAATGATAAGTGAATGTGTTGCCGGTGCCTGTCGCCGGCTGTAAGACTTAACCATCTAGTGAAGGCATCAATAATGTCTCAACGACAACGTTAAGTGAAGCATCACGCGTGTACTCGAAACTCGCACGTTCAAACATTACACAAATTAACTTCGTACCACTAATTCCGCCTAAACTAAACCTAAACGTATCTAGAAAATATTTAATTTACCATAGAGTAACTCGGAAACCGGCCTCTTCAAATATTTCAGTTAATTTCAACTGGCTCATTTATGAATCGAAATCATTATATACACATAACAGTATTATATACGGATGTTAGAATATCTTGTAACAATTATTATTGTAGAATTGTTTTAACCGAATTAATGCACGACATAAAACTGGGCTGGGTAAAACAAAATCTGTTCAGTCGACATGCATAGATTCTACCTTCCACAAATTTTTGCAAACGAAAAGAATGTGATTCTCATAATTATTGATTAACAACATAATAAAAAAATAATGTTAAAGATTTTACACTAATTACTAATTTCAAATGTAATTTGTCGAATATTAATTTGAATAAATTTAATAATCTGGTGTCGTCGCATTCCACTATGTACATAATACGTATATTACATGACGTATGCACCTAGTGGTGATATAGATCCCTAAAGACGTCTTAATTCCACACCCAAATATCGTTTTTTTTTTACGAAAAGTTGCAAAACTGACTGAAGAGCCCAGTTGGTCCGTGGTTGGACCAACTGTTTCCTGGTCGGGTGTGATATTGGGACGTTTGTAAGCACCTTAAGACACACTACTCTTGGTCGCTCTAGTTCAGTGACAACAGCAAGTTCTATTCTCAAGTACACCAAGTATTTTACAATATTACTTTATCTAATTTTAGATACACATAGGGATGTAACGAGTAAAGCGAATTAACAGAGTATTTGCATACATAGACGACAAACATTTCTTTGATAACTACGATGAAAATAAAAGGAAATGTCTTTATAAATAACTAGCTAATGGATGATAGAAATTCTTGCATTAAAATAAATGACATCATGCCCGCAACTCGTTACAGCCCTACACAATAGGTACATGATTGCTGAACATTTAATATTCGATTATTAATCGCGTTAACATATTAATGTTTAAGTGACCGCTTTAAACAAGTTAATATTAATCGCAAGCGACAATTTCCATGATATCTATATAACTCTCATACACGATTAAAAAATAAAGCACTTTGTTGTAATGAGAGCTATTTAGGAATCAAATATATTAATATAATTTGTACAGGCTAACAATATTTTATTAGACGTATCGGCCCGACGGCTAAACTACGCGTATTTTTTTTATTCATTTATACTCTATGCACTTCCGACCGTCTGTCGTAATACTTTTTTTTACAGGGGACGCAAAGGAAACACTATAACGTTAGGCCTCGGCGTATAGAAAAATAACCCGCACTTTGAATAGAAAACTTAGGCTAGTTCATAAGTCCTACGCGAAGCCGGCAGGGGGCGGTCGTGAGCGCATAGAGCGACACGCGGCGGGACTGCGGCCCGCCTCCTGCGCGCACGGCGTGACGACACTTGCTAACTAATGAAGTGATAATACGTACGTTTCATAATTTAATCACCTAATGAGAGAGTAGTATGAGGAACGAACCGTGTGGCATTGGACGATACAACGTTGCGTCAAACGATTCAATTCCAATTTGAATAATAACTGTCTTTATTTTATTGGTGTCTATGCACATTTAGGTCATATTATCAGTTCATTTGCTCGCCACGCTGGCCACTAGCGCCGTGCGTGAGTCCCGCGGCGTGCGCGGACCGTCTACATGCCGTACCCGTGGTAGGGCGCCGGTGACGGCGCCTGCGCCGCGTACGCGTACGGAGACGCCTGAGCACCTACGCCCGCGTACGGCATTGATGGACCTGTAAGACGAGAGATACGGGTTAGGAATGTTTTGGTCAATATAAAATGTGGTAAGCAAAGCAAAGCTGTCAGCTGATATCATGATAATCGACTTATGGGAGTTTGCACTAGCGTCATGTACAAGTATTTATATCGACATACATCGCGTTTTTGTAGCACAGTTTGACGAACGCTTTATACAGGTAGGCAATTTTTCGAAAAACTCATCATATCATATGCCTAGCCTTTTCCCAACTAAGTTGGTGTCGGCATCCAATCTGACCAGATGCAGCTGAATACCAGTATTGTACATGAAGCAACTTGGATCTCCAAAACCCAGGTACCGGGTAATACGGCCCTTTGGTAAGACTGACGAGTGACAGCCGGGACCAACGGCCTAACGTGCTTTCTATGGCACGGAGGGGTCTTGGTATGTAAGATGGTAAACCCATCCCGAGAAATAGTAAATACTATTCACGACGCGCGACGCATAAAAGAAATAATTTTCGACATAATAATATAGCTTTGCGGGATTACTTGGTGGTCATATTTTTCATTGCACTATATTTGGGAGCACTATATTCTTAATTATTTTTTTTAGGGGAAGTGCTATGTCCAGCACTGGACGTCTATCGACTGAAATGATGGTGATGATGGTGATATTCGTCATTACGGTGCATTATTGATCAAAGCCTGTGCACAATAGGGTAGTATATAAAGGAGTTAGTTTACCGGGAGAGGACATACCAGCAGTGAGCATGAGCTGAGGCTCCATAATCATGGCGGGCTTGGCTTCGTGTTCTGCGCTTTCGGTGCTGCGCTTAGCGTCCGCCTCTTCTAGTTTTTCTACCTTTGTTGTTAGCTCGCGGACAGTCTGCAACGAAAAACAAATGTTATTGTACGTTTGTGCATTTCATTTTTTTTCTCCTTGATGTAATATCTGGTAATGTGCTGAAAGACTTGTCTTCGAGAAAATTAAAGATGACAGTAATTTTATACAATAAAAAAAAAAACAATCTTATGAATATGCTGAAACTTAACTGTCTTTTGCAGTAAGATACCCATCCTCTTTAGGTTCTATCTTTTTATATCTCACTAGAACAAAAACACTGCTGTGCTTAAATAACATTGAAGTATCAGTAGGTATACCTGGATAAGGAAGGGCATGGCGAAGTCCATGATGTTATGTCTCCACGCAAGTTCAATGACGACATCAGGTTTCAGTAGATCGTAACACTGAAAAAAGAAAATGAATTGATTACTATATGTCTTCTCAATCCTAATAATATTATAAAGGTGAATGTTTGTAAGTATAGATGTATGTATGGATGTTTGTTACTCTTTCACGCAAAAACGGCTGAACGGATTTGAATGAAATTTGACACACAGGTAATTTGTAACCTGGAATAACCAATAGGATACTTTTTATCCCGGTGCTACGTTCCTGTGGGATAGTTTTTAGTGAATAGATTTCTTTACCTGATAAAGGCATGCGGAGAAGCACTCGTAGTTGTCTCGCTCGAGGAACCAGTTGAGCAACTCCTCGGCCACGTCGGCGGAGCGCGACTCGGACGCGTACTCCATAGCGTCCGCGTATAGAGCGTCCTTTTTGCATAGCTCCACGCTCTGCTTCCATCTGTTGTTGCCTGCGTGACACAAAATATCGGTTCGTAAGTGTCCTTACAATAAAGACAAAATTGATTTATTCAAATTAGGCTGAGAATCTGCTAAAATTCATAAGATATTTCTCCTAAACGCATGCCCTTCACCTTGACCTTACCTTGCCTTTGACTTTGCTTTAGCTGGGAAGAAGTGGCGCAACGAAAAGGAAGAATATTATTCTAAAGTAAAAAGATCATACACAGTATAACATGGACAAAAGCTAGTCATTATTTTGGAATCATTTTTTTTTTGTCGTCATAAGGATTATTTGAAAAGTGTCACTGAAGTGATCAGACAATAATTTAATCTTCTTACCTTTGTATAGGTAAGCGGCGATCCTTCTGAACTCGGTGAGTTCGTGTTTTTCTAGCTGCTGCGCGAGCGCGATCGTGTCGAAGTTGTCGAACGCGTCTATAGATGTTCGTAGACCCTGCAACACACAGATGCTTTAGATAAATGAAACTGTTTTTTGAATACTTTGAAAATTGTCGTCGCAAATTATAATTCAGATTATTCTTTTCCGGTGTACCAATCCAAAGATGTCAATATTATGCCTGTTGACAAAAATAAAACTAATTTCGGAATGTTTATTTTAATCATGTGTGAATGACTGATTAAAAAAACCTATTGTGTTTACTCTCTGGACCAAACATGGATAGGCATTCACTAGCTGCAGATGACCAGCATTAATGACGTTGTTATAGGAGTAGCATAGCTATTCACAACCCGTCGATACGGGTCCGTACCAAATCGAACATCAATCAATGTTATCGTAGGAGTCTTATAAACGCTGATCACCAGTGATCGGATAATGGGGCGCTTACATACCTAAACTTCTTCCCACGAAAGAATAATATGGACATTCCTTTTGAATAAATAAGTCATTCTTGGTTCCCGGGATTGAACAATTTTGTAAAAACAACTATAACAAACATGAAATTACAGCAGTGGTTATAGAATAGAATAATACTTTATTTGCCAATATAGGTGTACAAAGTAGTATGATGTTCTTATAAATGTGGCCCATTTACATTCTAGCATTACATGTGGTGTGCAAATATTATTAGTATCTTTAATTTATTCAAAACAAATGGAATATCATTAAAAAATGATAATGTGCACAATGTGGTCAAGTAGTGGAAATTGATTTATCTTTCTAACAGATTAGTGATCGAATTGACTAATTTATTGTACTTTTTACGAACGATTCTGGGATCCGGGATTAAGAAAGGCATGTCTGTATTATTAAAGTGAAGTTTAGGTATATTAGCGCTCCGCTTATCCGATCACTGCTCATCACAAATCCAAAATCCATTTTTTTAAATTTTTTAATTAGGCGACCGCTATTTTTCCGACAGTTTACTGTCGGGGCAAGGCAAATAGGGTTATCCAAATGTATCAATTTCGATACGATAGCCCATCGAATGTTTGTGAATAGCTTGCTGGCTATGCAGGTTTTGTAACATAAAATATTTTTTTATCCACATACCTGGTAATCCTCTTCATCAATGAGCAAGGAGTTGAGTGCCTCATTGACAGCCTTGTTGTTCAAGCTCTGCACGGAGCGCAGGTAGGCCTTCACCAGCTGCAGATGACCAGCCTTCGTGAAGAAAGTGACGGCGCGTGTGTGGTCCATTCGGGGCGCTAGCACGAGGAGTAGGTCGTTGAGGAGAAGTGGCTTGAAGTCGAGGTAGAACTGGATGGCTTTGTAGTACAGTTCCATGTTTGCGACCTGTGAGAAGGCGGGTGTGATATTATTGATCTGACTCAAAAAAATCAAGTCATTTATTCAAACTAGGCTGAGAGATAGCACTTTTTGAACGTCAAAAGTACATAAGACAGTTCCCCAAAACGCCCGCCCTTCACCACTTCCTAGTGCTTTAGCTGGGAAGAAGAAGTGGCGCAACAAACTCCCTAGCAGCACAATAGGTTGTTCTTCTTCAGAACAGGGTATTACACCTATTTTTGAAAAATGTCCTAATTAGATTCTATAACACTAATAAGCCCTAAAAAAAAATCATTTTTTGATTGCATCGATAAGTGTCAAAAAAAATTGCATTTAAAATTTACATTTTCATATTTCGCGCGTAATTTGACGAAAACGCTGTGCGCAGTGGACACCATATTGCTCTGTGGGTATGACGTCAGTTTGCTGTGTAAACAAATGCGCTGATATTTTGTATGATAATTGAATAATAATTTAAAAAATGAGGTATTATTCTACTTATCGTTGGTTTGCTGTTCCTGAATGTAAGATATTATTTCTTATAATAATATGATATGATGAAATGATAATTATTTACAATAATTTTAATGCATGGAAGACTCGAAGAAATACTCAATCATTCTCTGAAAATGTTTTGATGGCTTGTACTGTTTTCTCGCAAATGTGTTGAAAAACATTGTATGACACACATGCAGAAATTGGTATTTACAAACTCGTGACTATGGTAAGCCATCGACTTCGTCTCGGGCTTAAATTCGTCTACTCATTTGTAAAATCCAACTTACCACACTAGTATCATAACACTTATTACATCATAGATAAAAATAGATAATTGTGGAGGTCAGATAGCCAGTCGCTCCGGTTAGACTGGAAGCTGACCCTAACAAAGTTGGGAAAAGGTCAGGCAGATGTTTTTTGGCAAAAATAGAAGACAGAAAAAAATTACAAATAGATTTTCTGTTGATGTTTTCGCAACATCCTGAATTTGTTATTATTATAATATAAATATGAACCGTCGAAGTGACAGTGCTTAGGGGAGTACTATATCTAGCAGTGAACGTCTTTCGGACGAAACGATGATGATGATAAATATGAACTATCAGATTCCGATATCTTCCACGGCTAACATGTGCCCTAAAAATTCTCCGATCTATCAGGGATAGGAATGAACGATGCTATTTACCTTAGTGACGATGTCCTTGAAGTGTCCTTCGCGCCATGCTTCGGTGGGGTGTTGCATCATAGTCAGGGCTGCGTTATCGTATTCCTCATATTTGTCGTACAGGAATACCAGCTCAGACCATAAGTGGGCTTGTTCGGCTGCGCGTAGGACCTAGAATATGTTCACAAAATTATTATATCTATATTATTTTTTCAGTGTATTGCAGTTATCATAAACATCCAAGTTGTGTAGATAATAATAGAAAAAAATATTAAGGGCGAGTTTTGCTTGTCATTGTGTAAGGCATTAGCTGATATTGCATGCAGAAAGTCCAGCTGTCCCTGTCTCTAATTGTGTGTGTAGTAGGTATATTCATTCATAAATCTTTGGTCTATCCAGGCTGAGGAGACCGTTGCGTATGTGCTCTTTGAATGCATGCAGGTGTCACTCAGATTAGGATAGAAACCCGCGCTAGACTTTTCATCGTTTTTATCAGACCAGGAGGTATTGGTCTGGTCTTTTAGTCCTTCAGGTGAACTATCCACCTGAAAGACTACGTACTAAGACAACATAGATAATTAGACTCGCTCACCTTAGGAATATTAACGCGCGACCAGAATAGTTCGAGATGCTCCCTCATCTTGGCCGGCTTGTACTTGGAGTACAGGATGGCCAGCTCTGTGAACATGCCCATGTGCGCGCGCTCCAGGCCGAGAGCCGCTTCCAGTAGGCTGATGAGTTCATCGAAGTGGCCGCGGTCCTGTGGAGGTACGAAAAGAATTATAGTTACTGTGGCAAATTATATAGTTATATTGCAATCGGACACTGAAGGTAAAATAATTATGAAATTAAAAAACACAGATTATTTATTTCACAATGTACGTGCGTGCTATGTGTTTTGTGTGTGTCAAAGCTCAATAATATTTTTTTAGTTTCTGGTAAAAATACAGCTGTCGACGCCCAACCTGACCAAGGATTCAGTACATAATTCTGAAACCGTGCTTCGAAATTTTGACGAAGAATTCAAAGTTCTATGCATAGAACTTTCATTCTAGAATCACATGCTGAACGGTATGGTTATGGTTACAGTTGACGCGTCGATGCGGGATGGTTCTAGGACATGACATGCACTTCCTCATGCTGTTTTCCTTCACCATTTTGAGAGCAGTGGTGATAAACTAATTTATACAATTAATTTGTCAGATGTAAACAAAGTACAGCACCTATCAGGGTACCAACCTACGATCTACAACTCTATTATATCGATACTCATCACGCCTTGAGAAGTTTAACAAGTAAAACTGATAATTTATGGTGTTTATATATCGATAAAACTGATAAAGTCGCGGTCGTTTGCACAGCGCCAATACTGCTTTGTGCTCACAAAACAAACACACGAATATTTAACAACAGCGCCCGTCAGTCAGCGTCAATCAATTGCCAAAACATCCTTGTAGCATGGCAAGAAACTAGATGCTATTTCCGAAACTGTATTTCTAGGAATTACTTTAGATTCAAAATTGCAATGGGGTGCCCACATTCGAGCTCTCTCAAGTAGATTAAGCTCAGCTGCTTACGCAGTAAGAATAATAAGGCAGTTGACTGATGTAGCGACAGCTAGGTTAGTATACTTTGCTTATTTTCACAGTATTATGTCTTATGGCGTTCTGCTGTGGGGGAGGGGGAGGAGGAGGAGGGGTAAATAAATAAAGGGTCTCCTTTGGAAAAGTGATAAAAAGTTTATAGGATCAGTTTGGTCACCTGGTAGTAATTAATGAGGTCCTCTAGCTCGTCGGCGTGCACGACGATGTGCAGGCCGCACATCTGCGCCAGCCGGAACTCGCCCGCGTCCACGCACGCGAAGCACACTTCCTTCCACGTGCGCGTCGAGTTGGCCTTGCGAGCGCCGTCTACGGCACCTAAGGATATAAAATAAAACAATGAACACCGAGCTTTACTACATTGATACATGAATGTTTCTCTTAAAAATAGGCTGTTTGTGTCACTCGTACTTGTCGTGAGAAACACTAGGGGCGAATTTCACCAAAGAAAAAGTGGCCCTAGTGCGAGTTTCTTTTAAACATCTCGACCACGTTTGGCGCTCCGATCGGCCCTTCAACAATCCAGGGCCAATCGGAGCGCCAAACGCGGTCGATGCGTAAAGTCGAGATGGTTGAAAGAAACTCACACCAGGGATTCTGAACGCGATCTGCACATAAACCATGTTTATGGGCTGTCAGTGTCATTATTTACGGTACAATAATGTCAGGAAACTGAACGCGGTTTAGATGTACTGATCGCGTTCAGAGTCGTTTCTGAAATACGCACTAAGAAGTGGTGACAGGTGAAAGTTTTGGGTAGGTTGCCTTTGAGAAACAGCATTATTTGAACGTCGTTTTACAAACGTGATGTTCTCAGTCTAAATTGAACAAATGGATTCTGATTTAGCCTTTAATTTGTTTTTTGACCATAGTCTTTCTCAAATACATAGGGACCGAACTCTAGCCATAACAGTAATACGCCCTCCCTTCCTTCTACAACGGCAATAATATCATACTAAGGCAGCTTTGAAATGTTTCCAATTTGGTATAGAAACAAAATCTGCATATCTCACCTTGGAATTCCTTCAAATACACAAGTGTGATAGCCAAGCGAGCAAAGTTGCTGACATTATTATATAACAGTTTAGCAGCATTGTACATCTTGTCGTCGAAGCATCGGTCGCCGATCTTCTGAATGTCGGCGTGGTTGGGGCCCGATATGAACTCCTCCAAGTCGGCTAGTCGGCCAGTGCGCGCGTATGCGTAGATCAGCTCCGATTCTATGTAGGACTCGCGTGCCTTCTTGCGGGCCATCTGTTGAGAAATATGACGGGTTATAACTTTGTTTTGAATTTACACAATCTATTACAAAACGTGATCTAGCTTTAATTCTAGCCAGTTTTTGCATTTCCAACTTTATTTCGATTTAGCTAAAGCTCGTAACACAAGAAATACAACTATAATTCTTCCAGTCAATCAACTTGGCTAGGGATGGAGGACGATTAATTTCAATTTATTATGTGCACAGTTAAAGTATGGAACTCTGTGCCAGCGTCTGTGTTCCTTACCACATTTAAGCCATCTGCCTTCAAAGCAAGAGTGAACAGGCCGCTTTTGGGCACGCTCGTTCTATCACAGACCTCATCCATCGCTTTCCATCAGATGTGATCTAGGTCATATAAAAATGGGTGTCCGTCTATATACCTGCAAATACCGCACGAGGTCATCCCAAGACTCCCTAGCAGTGGCTGTGGCGACGACATCCATATATGCCGAAGGATCATCAGCCTTGATGTAAGAGTCAATGGCTTCCTTGACCAGTCCCTGTTGGAGCTGAGCCTTGGCGAGCTGTGACCACACTCCTGGCTCGTTGCAGCGCTCGGCGAACTCGTAAGCACGTTCCAGGTCTTTCACTTGTTCGATCAACACCTGGTGATGATAAATACCAAATTAATATTCCAGAACATAAAAAAATTGGTCATATGGGGACCAAAACATTTTTTTTTATTAGTAGGGTTTTTCGGTAGCATAGGGCACTTTACAATTGGGTACAGATAGTAACTAGTTTCGCAATGCAATAGTAGGACGAATGTTGGAAGTTGATACAATATGCTAGCAAACATTATAATACGAACAAGCTTTCAACGTTCACTGATCTGTCTGTCTGTCAAAACCTCCAGTTTCCCTACATTTTTGTCAAGTTTTTGACGTTTAACTGTCGCCGAAATGAGACGATTTTAATTTCAAATAATTATAATATTTTTGATTACATTTACCAAATAGTTTTTTTTTTCATGGGATATGATGTGTACCAATAAGTAATGGCAACCAATATAGACGGAAGGTAGTTTAGACTAGATACCTTATAGCTTGCCAGGCATAAATAATAAAATAAAAATAACATAATATTCTTACCTGAATAGCAGAGGTGTTGACATCAAACTTCTTGAAGATGGCGAAGGCCTCTTCATACAGTTCATTATTGATGGCAATGTTAGCGATGTCGGGAGCGTCGTAGTTGTCCAGACGGTTGATGTACTCCATCACGCGGCTACGGTCCGCCTTTATTGCTGTAAGCATAAGGTTCAAAGTTGAGTGGCAATGTGAAGAGTTTTATGGAATCTATTCAAAAATTCAAAGAACAAACTAACAAAATCTACATGGCCCCGCTGGGCTGTAGATTTTGTTTTGAGAACAAAGTGTAGCAATATTTGAGTTCAATCAACATAGTGAAATTTTTCTGATTTTCGCGTAGCAGATAAATATTTTAATTTCTTTATTTATTTTAGAAATAAAAGTAGTCCACAGTTTCACACTCACACAATTAAATTATAAACTATTTAAAAATATAAAACAGATAAAAACCCAGAATAAATATAGTGATTAATTAAATTTAAAATAGTACATTTTAGGTAGTATTTTCGTGAGTTGAGTGTAGTTGTAGTAATTAATTTAAGACTTATGTATTTCTAATGCATTATTTTACAACAATATTCGCTTTCTGCACTCCTTCTCCATATACAGTTTAAACTGTGCCAAATTTCATACTCCTTCGTCCAAAGTTTTCATTTTACGTATTAATTTAAAGATACTGAACCGATGAAGCCCTGATCACGAAATCGCCGATAGCGACTAGGAATCATATTCGTGTGCGAATTAGCGCACGCTAGCTATCATAGGGCATTGTTAGAATTGTCAGGGGCCATCATTATCTATGAGTAAAAGGTGACTATCACTGACACCCCAGGGGACTCTAAGTCCGTCATTGAAGATATGGACCCTTTCAAAAGTAGTTTGATACGTATAAGTGAATCCTTCTCCCGATTAATGAACTGTTTCGGAAGGGGCCAAATACATCGAGAGTAAAGCAGTAGGTCTTCAAGCAAATCGTGTTGTCATAGTTTTTTAGTTCGGGCCCCAAAACCTTAACAGATTATACACCTAAACCTTCCTCATGAATCATGTCTCTGTCTATTGGTGAAAATCGCATGAAAATGTTCAGTATTTTTAGATTTTATCGCGAACGGACAGATAGACAGACGCGGCGGGGAGTTCGTTTTATAATACATAGTGAAGTGCTGACAGTAACATCTCTAGCAAGCTGTTTTCTATCTACCCTATCAAAATGGTCCTGACAACATCTAATTTCAGTATTAGATCACTTGTTGCTTACCAGTAAGAATAAGCAAGTTCTGCAGGTTCCTGTGGTCGGAGAACACCGAGTTGTCGAGCACGATCTTCTCTAGCAATTCAATCAGCTCGTTGGGCAGGTCGGCGGTCATGAACGCCTTCACTGTCACGGAGATGTCTTCAGGGTCTTGGGTTTCTGAGAGTGCAGTTTGGACGACCTGGAATTTACATTTGGCGAGTTAGTTATAGGTTGCGAAAAAAGGTAACAATTGTGTTCAGAAATGGGGTTAAACTAATACTGCCTTTTCAAAGTGCTCAGGAAATGTTACGGATCGTAGATTTCCAAGCGTGATGGCTATCTAAGGAGCTAATATTTAATCAAGCAATTTATGTAAGAGGCTAGCTTGGTAGTATTTAACTAAACCAATTTATCATAATTTATTACGCAAAACATTAATTTCAATTAAATCAATTACACGCACTTTTCAATTGTCAAAAAGTTGGTCAGTTAGTCAGAAAGTTGAAGATATTTGCCCACTCCAAAATGTAGATGGAGGAGAACGGGCAAGAAACTCCAAAGACACTCTTTTAAATCAAGAATACCATAACCAATACAACTCCCACAGTTATAAGATACATTAAAGAGGAGCACAATCAGCCTGTAGTGCTACTGCTTCTGGAGAACATTTTTTGTCTCTGTGAGAGGGATTTTCGAGTCATAGACACTAAAAAAGCCTCGCGTAGTATCTCCATCAGCCCCTCACCTGGTCGATGAGCTGCCTCTTGAAGGGGTTGGCCTCCGCCAGCACCTCCAGCCACAGGTCGGCGTCGCGCCTGCGCACGAGGTAGCGCGCCTGCGTCTTGAACAGTGAGTTGTCGTTGCAGACGGCGATGAGCTCGCGGTCGCACTGGCCGCGCTCGTACGCCACGCACGCCAGGTGCGGGTCGCGCTTCTCGCAGTACCGCCCCACTACGCGGGAGTCATACCTGCGCCACACGGATGGAAGCTCAAAGGTTGCTTGCATACAGGGTGTACAGTTGCATTCTGTACATCAAGTTTTATTTTAGGAGTGAAAACTTGCATGCAAAACTTTTTGCTTATGTGTGCATTCCACGGTACAGATGGGAGATGTTAAAGTTAAGTTTTAACATTTAAAACTAATTTCGTAAAAAAACAGTTGAAATATTGAACTTCAATATTATACTCGTAACCAAAAGGTTCCCCAGTATGGTTCAGGTCAAAACAATAATAATAACGGGACACAAGTGACTTTCGCCTCTTGATAAGTATGCTGTGGAGCGTAAGCAAAACTCCCAGGAGTGATTGAGGAGTTATATTATCAATATTAAAAGACAGTCAGGAAAAAAGCACATAACGCGAAAATCTATAGGAAATATTTTGAATACAGTGTCAAAGACTGTTTATGTTTTTGGAACGAAGTTCCTTACCGCGCGTTGCGAAAGGGGGCTAGACGGAAAAAATTAAGACCAAAAGTTGTAACGACACTTTATGTGTGTGTATATATATGTACAATTTTTTAAATTTTATTACAATTCTTTCACTAATTAATCGAAAGGAACTTCGTTCCATCCGGGTGTCCCTTGTTTTTTGTCATATCATTAAATTCGATTTCAAAAGGTTGTGAACTGTGGCAAATAATATTAAATTGCTATAATGACTTACCATTGGTTCTCTTTGAGGAACCTCTCAGGGTTATTGTTGGAGTCGATATAAATCTTAGCAAGCGCGTTGTGTGTTGCGGGCTCCGTGCTGCCTTCATGCACGCGAGTCTCCAACCATGGGAGAAGTAGCTTCAACCTGGGAAAAGAAAAAACTTTTAGTAGGTATTTCGTTTTGAATTTTGCACCGAAAAGAAGATGCTCTGCTATGGAATGACAAGTAGATAAAAGTTTTATAAGATATTATTAAAGAATGTCTGGATGGTTTCTTTTTTTGACGTTTTCTAAAAATGAAACCTAGCTAGATCGATATTTATCGCCCCCAAAACCCGCAGGGGGTTTATATAGGATACTAAATTTCATGAAAATCGTTGAAGCCGTTTCCGAGATTCAGATTATACATATAATTATATTAGTGAAAACCAAGTCTAAATCGGATAATCTTTATCTGAGATTAGCGTGCACAAACGTACAGAAACAGACAAAAATTCGAACAATAATTGTTTTGGGTGTTATTTGCGTTCATAAAGATCCCAATAATATTTTTTCTCATATATCTTCCATGTACAGACAGCGATCCGTTACATTTTTGTTATATGTATTGATATACAGGGTGTAACAGAAATCCTATTGCTATCCTTAAGCACTAAAGATAACAGCTGGTATAGAATCACTATACATAGTTTCAGCTCAAATTAAAATACTCTAAGGATTGATACCAAATTTTCGGTTTCATAATGTTTCTTAAAATAAAATCATAACAAACGTGTCACCACACTATGTAGGTTAATAACTTTCCACATTGCTTGCCAATATCTAAATCTCTTCCGAGTGATGTGTTTCTTTCAATCTGAAAAGTTCGGTTTCTGATATCATTGTACTAAAAATTCTCATAACTTCCGAACATGAGATAAGATTAAAAAACCCTTCCAATATATCATCCAAAGAAGCCGTGCCCTTGGTATGTATATACCCTTTCCCTTACACATTGTATATTTATATACATACATACAAGAATTACTTGTTTAAAGGTATTAGATTGATCATTGGCAGAGAATGTGGACAGAGGCAGAAAGAGAGTAGGGAGGTCCCCGCCCAACAGTGGAAAATTAACTAGTAGAAAGAAAGATAAAAAATATTCATGAATAAGGATAACATTCTGCCCTTACTTACTAATAAACAGTATCAAGAGTGCTGTTATTTTAACAAAGCAACCAGTTCTAATGTTAGTTGAACATTAATTTGGCAGATCTCTTCGATCAGTCTTTAAAAACATATTGTCAACTTCAAAACAATTTATTACAGGAATATAATCATAGTATAGAGTTACCTATTCCTCTTTTCGACCTCAGCCACCAGCTCGTCAGTGGAGAATTGTCCCCGCACCACCAGGATGAGGTTCTTGATGATGTCTTCTGTACAGTCCACATCCAATAGACCTCCCACTACGACGGGCAGACGGGATGGGTTCACCTGTTACACGAAAAGAAGTATTTTTAAACAGTCCATTAAACTCTTGTATGTTCATTTGTTTCTAGAAAAAGGTAAAAGTTGTTGATAAATTTTTGACATTGCTGAATTGAGACGAGATTGTGACCAGATTTTTTTAACATTTTAAAATTACGGAAATTTACCATCAGATAACTTAACAAGTTACTGGAGTCATTATCATAGCGAAAATCCCGTCAAGAAAATGAGTTCCTGACCTATCAGCGCGACAATTCTAGTAACTAATAAAGATCAAATTCGCAAAACACGTATTCGTTTATATGAAACTTACAGGTGTCAAGAACGCACTCTCTCATCGACCGGACCGTAATCCTCTGCCTCTGATGACTCTTCGTGTTGATTATAAACTAATTTTTTTGTTTACTGGTTATGCCAATAAACCCACCTTTTGTACATAGATCTCGATGTACTTCTGCAGGCTGTTCCTGTAGAGGTACAGCACCAGGTCGTGCACGAAGTCGAACCGGTCGCACACGATAATGAGAGGCAGCTGGTCGGGCAGCTTGGCTTCCTTGAGGAAGTTCTTCACGCGTTCTGCGTTGTAGCAGTTTGATTCGCGGCAGATACGTTCGACCTCCTTGATTTGACCGGTCTTGCAGGCAGCCTGGGGAGAAAGAGTGGTGGAAAATACAGTTACAAGTGTGTATTATAAAAGGATTTGTATGTGTGTGAGGATTTTGTTGGGTTATTTCTCGTTCGCATTTTAAATACTAGAAAGTTGTGAGCGGTGAGCGTTTTGAGACCTGAGGCCCAGTGTGAGTTTCTTAAAACCATCTCGACTTTACGCATCGACCGCGTTCGCCGCTCCGATTGGCCCTTCCACCAATCCAGGGTCATCTACGATTACTACACCCAGTAGTTTCGGACAAATTTCACAAATGAAACTGAATACGATCACCACATCAAAATCGCGTTCAAGAGATGTCAGTGTCAATATTTATTAGCAATAATGCGTAAATATTTCTTAATAATTTTAATTATATTTCTTGTCTCGCATTGAAAGCAACATAACTGAAGTCTCTTTACTTAAGGTACTGCACTGGCTGGATTTAAAAAATTAATCAAAGCACTATGACCAACTAACCTGAATATACTTGAAATGTACTTCCGGATCCTGGCTAAAGTTGACAATCGATCCCAAGAAGTAGAATAATCCCTCGTAAGTCTTGAAGCTCTCTAGCAGTTCTATCAAAGACTTGGTTGTCAGCTGTTCATGGTACTTGGTGGCTATTTGCACGCAAATCTGTAGGTTCTGACGAATGTTGGCTTGAAGCATCGCCTTCAGGCATTCGAGAGAATCTTCGACTGATAGGCTGCCGAAGTAGGTGACAAGCCAATCAGCGGGCAGGAGGTGTGTGTGAACCTGTGGGTGGAATGTTTTCGGTTAGTATTATGAGTTGTGTGATTATACTAAAAGTTAATTGCATAAAGTTTTCATCAGTTCGGGCAGGAGTCGGTTAAATTACCGATTTGCTATGAAATACATTCTGACTAGAGACGGCCATTAGATTTTTTTCAACTGTTAGCTAAACGGTAAATTGTGTGTTGATACTTATTTTTTAAGGTATAAGTATAAGATAACTGTGAGCGAATATGCAGGTCTCATATTTGTCAGAAAATAGCACACAAACCATGTTGGAAGAGTTCCTCCTAGTAATACAATCTTACTACAAAATGCTGACCTATAAACTGACTCAAAGGAACCCGATTACAATGCTCCGTTTTTCTTCTGCTACAATATTTTTTTTGGCTCGAAGTAAGCATTAACTCCCCAATATTTAGGTACTAACCACGGCCCTCTTGATATCATAGAGGTCGGTATAATGCTCCAGCGCTCGCTGCAGCAGACCAGCCTTCTCGCACAGCTGAGCGACGTGCGCGCGGTCGTAGTGGGTGAACATCGCGTTACCGAGGATAGCGTCTGCGACTTGAGGAGCTGACATCAGATTCATTTCCAATAACCTGCAGAAAATAAATCAGTTGTAGTACTTATTCGGTTGTTTGAATAAATGATATTGTCCAATACTAGGTCTTCTATATTGTTTATGCATTCAACCAATAAGAAACTCCGACTCAATTACTTTGAACAATTACATACTCAAAAAGCAAATAATAGAACCCACAATGTGCCTAAATAATTGATGGACCAATCAAGGCGTTATAAATAATTATTGCATTTTTGTTATCGAATGAGACTAGATAGTAGGACAGACTACTTTACAAATTATTTTTGATATGGCAACAGATAAAAAAGAAACCCTTTTTTTTCCATTTCCCCATGAATTCAGGCCCAAGAGGCGAGGTAGACCCCTTCGCATTTGGACGGCTTGAAGCAAGCCCCTGCCCAAGTGAATGAATCGACGACCCAGAACCGAAACATCTGACAAAGAATGACGAGAGAGCCGACCCCAAATGAAATGGGATACGGCTAGGCTTTCGTTTTCCTATTTACCACCAACTACAGATGTCCTCACCTGGTCTGCAGCGGTCCTTCCTCCGGACGGTTGTTCTTGAGCGCGTCCAACAAGAAGGCAGTACACTGCTGCACCATGTTCTGTTCCATGAACACGTCTACTATCTGGTTGATGTCTGCCAGGGGTGGTTCTTCGGCAACCAACATGCCTGCGAAGCCAGCGCCTTGTTCAGGGTTGGTGCGCATTACGGAGCGTAGGAGGTAGATGTAATCGGGGGTGTAGCCGACCTGCGGGAGAGATAAGGGTGACATTAGTTGTATAAGTATAAAGGTTGCATAGTTTACTTGTTTTTGGTTGATTATGTGCATTGCCACTTCAACAGAGCAGAAAAAAACGGTTGTCAATATACTGAACAAAAAAAAAACAGTGGCACTCCGGGAATGCCGACAGAAGTGAAAAGTAAGTAAGTCATCATTTATTTAACAAAACTTAGCCTAGGTAACATCAGAGACTGTTTAGTAAGAGATAGGTATGGCTAATACAGAAAAGTAAGACGCCTACCCTTCAAACTAGGAGAATCCTGTATCTTGAAGAACAGAGGCCCCAGTGTGAGTTTCATTTAATCATCTACACCAAACGCAGTGAGCGCGTTCAGCGTTCCGATTGGCCCTGGATTGGTAACGGACCAATCGGAGCGCCAAACGCGCTCACTGCGTTTGGTGTACATGGTTAAATGAAACTCATATTAGGGCCTCTGTGTACTAAAACTTGAACAATTACGTGTGTATTTTTTTAATCGTCAATACAGGATTTCACATTATTCATAATCATAATTTTGGTCATGTCTTCTAAACGGGTGATCCGATTTTCATAATTCCAATTGGAATATTAGCTCTGGACCTAAACCTATATTTTCAGATATTTAAATAGCTCTACTAAAAAACAGGTGTCGGTAACAGCGTCGCGAGTTCTTCTTTTTCCCATCTCAAAAAATGCCCAGTGCCTAAAGAAGTTTTCACTTCAAAAACTGCTGTTGTAGATGGTAAAGCCGTTGAAAAGGTTCTACTCTAGTCCTAACCATCTGACATCATTGTAGTTTTTCCAGTATTAAATACTAGCCTTTACCCGCGGCTTCGCCTGAAAGTGAAAGTCGGAAATTATCCAACGGGAATGTACTACCGGGATAAAAAAAATATCCAATGTGTTCATTACATCCAAATCCGTTCAGTAGATTTTGCATGAAAGAATATCAAACAACTATCCATCTATTCTCACAAAGTTTCACATTTATAATATTATAGTGGGATATTTTTATTGGAATTGAATGAGGAAAATGCCACGAATATTTATACAAATAAGTGGTGTGATGGATACGTCCATACAGTTACATCTAATTGACACTGCTGCGCTATACATGACTAAAACGCCTAACCTTCACCTAAATATTTAGGTGAGTCATTTTATTAATATGGATTCTTCCTCTCTTTCTCTTCTTCTTCGATTTAAGGAAAGGGTCCGAGAATATCGCCAAATAATCGTTGTGTAATAAGTATTGACTCGATCGAAGCTTCGTTTTCGGCCATTTTTGGCAAAAATAAATCATGATTCGGCTATAAACAACCAGCGAAAATTAGAAGTTCGTGAATGGTCGCGCATCGTCCTATCCTACTTTGTTAAAACTCGGCAATATCAGGCGATGTTCGGCTAATATCGGGGTGAATCGAGTCCGCTCGTGGTTTCACACCGCTGATATAAACGAACGCGATTTTGTTTAGAAGTTTATAACTTCTAAACAAAATCGCGTTGGTTAGGCCAGGTTATGTTGTATTTTTTCTTCACGAATACAGCGCAAATATTAATAATATTTTGTAGTGTCTAAATTATTTTCGTTGTCGGCTGAAAATCCAATAACGGACACTAGTAATAAGGCTTTTAGACTATTAAAACTTACCTTCTTAGCATAAAGCACAATCTTCTGGAACTGTCCAGTCTCAGCGAAGCACTGTATGACCTTGCTGGCCACATTAGCACGCAGGTACACTGACAATGCGAGGGTCGGGTCCACCTGCTTTACCAAGTCCCCCAACTCTTCAGAGCATTCCAGTTTCTCTTCTTTGAGCCATTTTTCTAGGAGTTGCTTGCGACCTGAGGTTGAGGACAAAACGGTTTTAAGGTTAATTACATGCCGAAGACGCCTTACTGCGGTACCTCACGACCGCAGGCTTCGATGTTATCATGTAAAACAAATGCATGCAAAACTAGATGAGGTCAGCATTCTGACTACTCTGAGAAGGCTGAAGCAAACTCAGAGGTCACAGTCTCTTTTAAAGTCCAGATATAATCTTAGTCAGATCATATGAAGCCATGTCGATTGGTGTCTGAAATGTTCTTTTGAGGAAAGAACCACACAGATTGAGTGGTCCTGTCTAGTCAGTGGACGCATTTATCAATGCAGTAACTATCAACAACTATTATTCTGATAGTTAATGGTTAACACTAGCTATAGTAACTTCTGGCACCTGCTTAAAGATCTGGATGTTTGCTATATGTCATACCTTGCAGCAACACAGGCCGGCACAGCTCCAGCGACTCGAACTTGTTGAGCTGCGCTTGGTCGAGCAGTATGCCGAAGTACTGCAGCAGCGGAGATGTCTGCCCGGGCTGGGTGGGCACTTGTTGGAAGCGCTGGATAGTCTGCGGTGTGCGGAGGATGCCACGAGGTGCCATTGCTGCTACCTGGTGAAGGAATAACGGTTGAGTATTTGATAGCACAGGTAGTTTTAAGCGCGAGTCTGATCTTAGGGCGTAAATAGAGTATGAATGTAACTCCAAAGTCGATTTTATTAAACCCGGGATTGAAATTAAAATTGAAAAGCTTAAAAGAGAGACAGTGAGAGTTTAAATACTACAAATAAGCAAGATGCTAGAACGTTGCGTCGCCCCCCCCCCCTTATTTTTGCAAATTAAATTAGTATTGATTAAGTTGTGCATCTTATACGAAAGTAGAAGAGAATAATTATTTCATTCTCTCACAACATTCATAAAGTAAAAAAAAAAAAAAAATGGTTTTTTGAACATGAAAAAACAAACGGTGACGGAAAACATCGTTAAGTCACCAGCATACCCTACATATAACCAAAAATTCAAAGACCTGTGAAATCAACCAACCCTTACTGGGTCTGAGTGTTGGATTACAGCAGTGGGAACACTATGGGTTAGTTCACACCGAAACGCGACGCTGCGCGCACTTTTTAAGATAGCAACAGAGTATCTAACTTACACGAAAAGGTATAATGTCAGTACGAGCGCGAAAGCGTGTCGAAGAACGCTGAGATTCACCGTGTTTTGCAGCCCGTATACCTTATTTTGAAGTAAAAAAGATCTATTTTGTATCGTGATTTTATAAAGTGCGCGCAGCGTCGCGACTCGGTGTGAACTGACCCTATAGGCTGATAATGCAATAAAGATAATTACACTTTCCTTTTTTGGTATAATCAAAAGCCTCTAAATGTCACGCATGGCGCAAACTTCATACCCTATGTTTATAGTACGGGTGTTCTTTGACGCGGAACCGATGGCCGGTGTCACAGTGGACAAGTTGCGGTGACGTCACTCTATCGATCGGAAGGAACTTTGGCGTAACGATGGAGTATGCTTGTCACGTTGGGTTATATGTATGTACAACACCGACTCAATAAAAATATCAAATAAATTTATTGTCGTTCAGTGAATTTATTAATTTAAGATGTTTTTCCCAAATCGCTGGATTTAGAAGCTTTTTTAAATTTTGCACAAGAGTTCCTTGTAAAAGGAATCTTTTAATATTCTTCCCCTAAAGGGTAAAAGTCTAAGGGTAGGTCTAAGGGTAAAAGGGGATGAAAGTGCGTTATTTTTGCCCATGGGCACACAGCTTATAGCAGTAAAAAGTTTTAAGCTAAGGTAAAAACCAAAATTAAAATCGTACAAAACGACATCGGAGTTTTTACACGTAGCATTTAATTTTTTTGCCTCATATTTAATCAATTACTTTTCTTTCCTGCATAAGCAGGGGTCTTTACCCTGAGATGCAACAATAACAGCTCGCTATAGGTTACTAAGGGCCTTATTACCGCCTACTTCACCATTGACAGGTGCTCTGACGTCATAGTATCGATCGCACCGCCCACAACCGTGGAAGTACTTTTCATTATATTAGTCATCCATCGCGTAGTATGTATTCTACGAATGAATGAATTTTGTTCGTGAGTTAAAGTTGGAGATTTATATTTTTGTATGGTATTCTTTTATAGATCTCTATATATTTACGTAGTTTAGACATTTTGGTACATACAGCCTTAATCTAAATATTAATACGTGAATCAAAAACATTGTATACCTTTTTACGAAAATTACGCGGACGGATGAAATTTGGCACAGTTAAAGTATTAATTAATTATGTGGACAAGGAGTGCAGAAAGCTAATATTTTTATATAATAATGCATCAGAAATACATTACATTTTAAATGAATTATGGTCGAATTTTGACCCCTGGGGGACTACTAATTTGTATAGATGTATTAAGATTACGTATAGACACTAATCCACAAGTTCTACTAATTAAAAATCATGTGTTTTGGTACATCATCATAACCTGCTAGGCTAGGTAGAAACAATAGAGTTAATTTAGGAAGCACAAGGAAGCCTAGACTAGCCTTTCACAAGTAAATACTACAAGCTTTTGGAAAAATCTATACAGGATAAATTTTTAAACAGTGCGCAAACTGTAACCATGAATTCAGCAAATCATTCTAGACCCCCAGCGCAGAAATTATTCATCGGTTACATTCTTTTCCATAGATTTGACCGCGTAGGATTTGGATTTTTATATGAAACAGCAGATATTTTTTTTGTATATCCGACGAATAATTTCTGCGCTAGGGGGTCTAGAATAATATCCTGAATTCAGGTTACAGTTTCCGCACTGGTTAAAAATGTATCCTGTAGACAATCGCGGATAATAGAAACAGACCATTTTTTTGCCCTTATGTCATAAGCAATAAGGTTGAAAAGTGGTCTAACCTAAATATAAGTTTCTTAGTACATACCTTAGCGGCCTCTCCATACTGGCCATTAGTGAAGAGCATGTTAAACTTCCTAACGAACAGTTCTTCAGCGCCAGCGAGGTTGTTCCTCACAGCCAGTCGAAGCGCCAGTTCAGGGTTCTGTAGTACCGTGTTGATGTAGGGCACTATGGAGTCTTCTTCTACGGTCACTGAGAGGACCTGGCCTTTGCGGTTTACGCCTGGAAGAGAAGACAGTTTTATAATTAGCTGTTGGATAGACTGCTGTGTGATGGAAATTGTTCATATAAGACAATGTTTGCATAACTAATATTCAGACGGGATTGCCGTTATTTATTCAAATTAGGCTGAGAATCAGCACTTTTTGAAAGTCAATATTACAAAAGACAGGCCCTCAAAACGCCTGCTCTTCACCGCTTCCTTGTGGTTTAACTGCGAAGAAGTGGCGTGTCAAACTCCTCAGCAGCACAGCTCTCTGATAAGACTGGTACACTTACAAGTGATAATTACGATGTAGGTGTGGCCAGTATAGTGGACCACAAAGGGGTATATTCATAAACGATGATTAAAGTTATGAGATGTTTAAACGTCAAAAATGTATGGTTAAACAGACGCTAATCATTTATAAATAAGGGGGAAAGATGCTAATGGCATTCCATTATCTCAAGCACCTATGGAGACTACACAAGGTTTGGCAACATGTCATGCTCTAGTTCAACTAGATGATGGAGAGGAGAGAGCTAATCTGAAAGCGGCAGAGTGGAACCTGACTAAAGGAGATGCTGTTGTGCCAAAGAAGTTAGAAGAACTAGATATTACCACTTTGCTTGTAAAATTGTATGTTAAAACCTATATGCCAGCAGCGTTTCAGTGTGCAATGGTGATATGTGTGGAGAATTAGTTAATTTTACGAATTCTCATTTCATCCTAATCAATGAGATCTACTCAGATTCGATATAAGAATAGTTTAGTCGGTTAAAAACTTATTTTTAGTACCATATTCTTAGTGGCATACACATACATTCTAAATGTAATACTTGAGTCTAAAATACAGGTATTTTAACCTAGCTCTGGAGACAGGGTCTCACATTATTTTGTAACCTGTTTTTACGGCAATAAAGAATTAATTTATTTGAGTTCATTATATCATAGGACTCGCCTCACCTCTGTGTCATTCACGCTATGTATGGTTAGTTGTATATAATATGCAGTTTAATATTACATTTGTATGCCTTTTAGTCTTCCTAATGAATGCAGCATGACTCGTCTCGGCAGCCTTTTATATAAACGCCCGATATTTTATTTAGCGACATAGTGTTTGTTTAGGAGGCAAACACGCATGTGCTTCTTCAGAATGCAGTGTTTTTTTTTGTTGGAGAACGAAGTTGATAATCTTAGTCAGATGATATATATATTTTTTTTAAATATATTTATTTGCTCTCGTGCACATCACACAGTTTACAGTATATTACGGTTTTTGTACATAAACCCTGTCAGGGCACTGCAAAGCACAATTTTGATTTGCTGTTGAGTTTATGAACATTGAATTAACATACCGAATCAGAACTTCACAAATTTTTGACCACGGAGTAATTTTACTAATACAATACAATATACATATTTCAGAAATAAAAAAATACAAGTCTATAAGTATCTAGTAATAAAGCTCCCAGCAAGCCACCAACTGCCATGGTGCCCCGACTAAGACACCAGGTGGGCCGCCGCAGGTATGACTAAGTCAAGGGGGTACTCCGATGAGCCACAGTGCGACTTTGGAGCCAAATCACTAACGATACCTCGGCTCGTGTCGTACTCTCTGTACAAAAACACCTGCACATAGAAGACCTTTGAGAGACCAACGATAACGCTGTCGATGAGGCCGAATTCTGGTCGAGCTTATTTAAAACAGATACATGGAATCATTGTTTCAAAACGGAGATCCTAGATGTGGACAAAAAGGCTGCCAAGCTAAAATGGGATTCGGCGAGTCACGTCAGCCGCATGCGTAATGGCGACAGTCTCCACACAGCTGGGCGACAGTCTCCACACGGTGAGTGCTTGACTATGGATGGCGTCGCCGCGGCAAGCCCAATGAAGATGTGACGAGATTATCTAGATGCGTACCGCAAGGGTTGGATCACAGGAAACAGAGGGAACACGGGTGGGTTTTCAGTAAAAGTCTGACACGCCCTCCCGCTCCATCCAGATCGGGAGAAGTTATTTGATACTTTCCCACCAAAAACAAAAAAAGATGGCCCTGGAAAAGGATGCTTAAAAGGATTTAGGTGAGGCATTTACTCAGCATGGGACAGTGTAACATAAAAAATGGAATGGAATGGATTAAATATTTTCGCCAAATGGCATAAACACCAAATAACAAATTTGAAGCGTTATTTTTTCGACGGGATACTTTTGACGGTATCGGTATATCGGTAGACATTTTCCATCGATAATGAGTTATTATCGGAAAACATGCGACAATCATGAATCATTGAGCGCACATATTTATATAAATAAACATTATTATTATTAAAACATCACTGCCATGTAGTTTCTCGATCTGTTTTCATATTTTCCTAGACGCCAGACGTTGGAATATGTTTTGATAACCTCTTGGCATTCGATCTTAATTTAAATGCTTCCTTTTGTGTCTGGATTTATTATTATATAGTATTTCTTGTGCTGGGACTTAACAACACCGAAATATTGCGCAAAATTAAAAGTTAGATGGAGAATTAAATTTGATATATTTTCTATTCGTACCAAATTTATATGCCATTAAATCTCGCTACAGGAACAGTGAACTAAAGGAAAGTGGAGAAAGGTAGTGACCGAATGACATCCAAGGGATGGCAAAAGAAATCGGGGAAGACAGCTTACCCGATGGTAGGATTGCTCGGATACAGACGACAATGGAAATTGTTAGAGGAGGCCTCCTCTGAGATGAGGCACACCGAAATTGGAGACATTTTGTGATTTTTGCTGTAACTATTATTGTAATTTTGCCGTTTTGTTTCGGAATAAAAGGCCTATATTAATATTAAACCTCGCTACAAATCATAAAACAATTATAAACTAAATCTATATCAATTAATAATCCATAACAAATGAACTCTAATGGGCAAAACGCCTGCTAGGGTAACAAATAACACGCTACTAAGCCAGTCAGTTGCGATTAGAATATTAGTGATAGCAGCAACAGTCCTCAGTAACATGAGTATGTTATCAGAATGAAACTGATGACATCACCGTGCAATCCCGGTTTCCCTTACGCGCAGTAAAGGTCATACAGTCGCCCCGAGTATTATTTCGTAGAATCCCCTAACAGATTTTGACGAAAAGAATGACTATGATGACTAGTCCATGAAAAAGCAATTCAATCGAATTAAATGAACTTGAGGGTGGGTGGTAGGTGTATTAAGACGAAAGTCTTTGACCAGTGTGTGTTGCGAGTCATTACCTATGGCACAGAAACATGGTCGCTCACAATGGGCTTTATCAGGGCTTAAAGTCACCCAAAGGGCAATGGAGGGGGCTATGCTTGGAGTTTCCCTACGTGATCGAGTTAGAAATGAAGAGATTACATGGAGAACCAAGGCAACCAACATAGCCCGAAGAATTGCCAAACTTAAGTGGCAGTGCGCAAGTCATATTGCTCGCAGAACAGATGGCCGATGGGGCCGAAAGGTTCTGGAGTGGCAACCGCGTACCCTTTGAGGCTTTTATGTGGGTATTGAGTTCTGTTTACGTTTATTGTTTTGTTTTTATTATTTATATCTGCTTGAGTTTAGTTACTATGTTTTGTTGGTATATTGACGTGTGCTAGCTGACATATGGCAAATAATTTAATGTTATGTTTTGTGTTTAGTAGTGTTAATTACATACCTATTATTGTACAGAATCAAGTTCTTCTAACTTAACAGACAGCTGTGCTGCTGGGGAGTTTGTTGCACCACTTCATCTTCCCAGCTAAAGCACTAGGAAGTGGTGAATGGCGGGTGTTTTCGGGGGACCTTATGTAATTTTGACGTTCAAAAGTGCTCACTCTCAGCGTAGTTTGAATAAATGAATTTTGATTTTGATTTCGTATCACTCAGATACCGCTTAACAGTTTTATATGTTTTTTTTTATTGCTGAATTAGCCTGCTTTTGGCCTCGATCACGCCTGATGGAAAGATTGATAAGGTCTATGATGGAACGAGCACGCTCAGAAGATGCCTGTTCACTCTTGTTTTGAAGGCACTTCGGAACACATAGTTTATAGCCTAGATTAACACCCAGGATACAAATTTTTATCTAGGTCTTCGTGGGATAATTTCCAACCGCCACACGGGCGAAGCCACTGGCAAAAGCTAGTAATTAATATAGAAAAAAAAAAACAACTCACCAATAATTCCTCCAGTGGTTTCATGGGGCGCCGTCACAAAGATAGTATCCGACGAAATCCGGTTCATATAGATACAGGTTCCGGTCTCAATGTCATACATGTGTATGTAGCCGTATTTAGTGATCAGGTAGATGACGTCATATTTAGGGGAGACTTGCATGGCGACAGGGAAGTCGTTCTGTGCTTCGGCGGGGAAGAATACGTCAACAGCTTTCTTGAGGAAAGGCTGGTTGCCTGCTGGTGTTTGGCCGACCTCTGTAGGGAGGGAAAACCGAAAATTCCGTTAGACATTCACACAGCAAGAACCTGATTTTTTTTTGTTTTCGGTATCTGAAAGTACTTAATTAGAACATTAAACGGTACACAATTAAGTATTCTGTGTTCTCATTTAATTTAATTAATGTATGTGTGTGTGTGTGTGTTTGTAGGTCAAGAGCGTTCGCTAGTATTTATTTATTCATCAAGTTATATTAGATTCTGGTTTTATATATGTGTGGAGTGTGGTATAGTGACATAATATGTCGAGAATTGCATCATAACTTGATGTCATCGTTTCCAAATCAGATTTAATAACGACAAAAATGTTCTTCAAATTTGTGTAATTCCTTTAAATTAGTCTGCTAATGATTAGTTGAACCTGCAAGGGATTATCTACTTTCTATTACGGCGACAGTCGCGATTTTTTCAGGAATTACAACAATTTTGATTCGCCCTGTATGCTGTTCCTATGACCATCTTATAGCAAGCTAGCTACAGCTCAATTGAATGAGTGTTTAACAACAATTGCAACAAAAACAATAAATATAATTTCTATAACACAACATAACATCACGCCTGTAATCCGTTTCGCCAGTAATGTTTAAGTCCCATGTAATAGGGGGCGAACTTATTACCATCAACCGGGCCCTAATCAAGACTCCGAGGAACTACTACCCAATAACACTTTGCGCAACATGGGAATCAAACCCAGGACATGATGCTCAGCAGTAGCGCTTGCGACCAATAGACACTAGGCAATTTGTTCACTAGACAAGTTCTAACTCACCAATAATATGCAGTTTTCCTCCCTGAGCAGTTCTGACGGCGAAACAGAAGAGGGTGGAAGGCTCCGCGTTGCCTTCAGCCTTGAAGGTGGCGAAGGAAGCCGCATGGCCCTCGATGGGTTGCGAGCACTTACGCTCTACGGAATAGAGCTGCATCGCGCCAACGACGCGGTTCTGCTGCGCTGAGATACCTGAGAAGGAAGGAAGATATGCTTTGAATAAGGAGTGAGTGAAAAGGTAAGGAAATAATATGGCTGTCTTGTTTAATTAAATAGAAGCAAAAGTAGTAGACATATGGAAAAGACTCGGACAAGTTGTTGTGGACTTGTGTGTCTATTGAGGTGGAGTTGACAGGCCATATTAAAGACGCTTATATCTTAGTCCCCTTATTAAACGCGAAGTAAAACAGTACTACGAGTATTAACATCCGCGTTTACTAATAAGGGCTCTTTTTCGGTTCGAAAATGCACCGAAAACATTGATGTTTTGGACTCGAAGCCATTAAAAAGAACGAGGAAGAGTACCATCAACACGAAAAGAAGAAGAAGAACAGAAGGCGTTTATTGTAACCTTCATCCCTTTACGAAATGTGTGGTGGGTGGGTTGGGTTATTGCTGTACTCTTCCAGGTACATCAAGACTAATAGGTATTTACTTTACAAATTATATAAAAGCAGTGTTAAACTTACCAACAAGCAGCAACCACTGTTGCTTCGGATCGGTCCTGTAGTTAATGATCTGACAGTCAGCAAGTGACGAATGCCTATCAAACATCTTCACTGGCGTGGAATCACCTTCCATGGACCAATGGTAAACCGACATCTTGGTCACCAACGCGAGGGTATTTAAAGATATCCACTTCCAGAACACAATGTCTTCAGTCATTGTGTGAGCTTTCATCTTTGACTTCATCTCGATGTTGAAGATTTGCAGGGTCTTTTGCGCTGCTGGTAATTTGAAAGGATTTTCTATAGTTTTTTATCTTTCGCTGAAGGTGTTAAGGGTGAAAATTGTGTGTAATGAGTTGATGGTAATGAGTATGAAATGATGAAAAACACAACGACGCAAAAGGGTATAAAGAGGCGAGTATTTTCGCTGGTTTTGTCAAAATCTTTGTTATAAAGTATACTTGTTAACAACAGCAACATTATGGCAGCCCCGGATCTAGGGGGGGGCAAACCGGGGCACCCGCCCCGGGCGGCAGTATCAAGTGGCGTCGAAATCATAATATTGTGTGATTAAAAATAAAAATCTTGCTCCACAAAGCGCCTAGCATACGGAAGCCTGGTTGGCTCACCGTCGACTTGTAAGAAAAAGGTGCCACACAGACCCACACCTAAATAATTTATCTCAAACGTTGGAGAGAGGGGCGCCACTATCAAGTTTCTGCCCCGGTTCGAAAAAATCGTAGATCCGGGGCTGCATTATAGGCTGATTATCGAATGATGAATTATTGTAACTTAATCCGACATAATATAATTTAGCTATAATTTTTATAAAGTGCTGTACTCTCCTCCCCTGTAAGTGACAAGTTCACTTGATTCCAAACCTGCTAAATTAGTTATTGTATGTGTTTAGTTAATCAGTCATTGGAGAGCCATAACCTTTACATATTATAAATTAAAGTCGCTATTCGTGTCTGTCTGTCTGACCGCGGTGTTTTGTTCGGAACGGATTTTGATGCGTTTTCACCATCATTTTAAGAGAATATATTCCGGAAGGTTTATACACCGTGAAATTTTAATGGTTGTTTTCCCGCAGCGAAATGGTTTTGTCTTGGTAAAACAATAGTTTCATAAGCAAATAAAATATTAGAAACGAAAAATAGCAGATTAACCAGTGTGAAAAATCACCACGTGCGTGAGTTTATTTTGCTTTGAACAGTTATGCATCGCTGTTCCCTTTGTCGGCGGTGCGTGTGATTCAAGTAGTACCTACAACTTACCTCTAATGCTACTATTGAGTAGTGTTTTATCGAGTTGATGAATATTTTTTTAATTATTTTAAAACAAAAATATCTTTATTTTTTTACTTTTACTCTATGCTTCTAAAGTACTCCTTATGGCAAGTTGTTCTGCCGCGGGAAACCAACCATTAAAATTTCACGGTGTATATTAGATTAGCATAAGCATGATCAGCATATAATTTTCCTACTGCTGGGACAGGCCTCCTCTCTGCGAGAGGGAGTGGGCCGTAATCCACCACTCGGGCCCAGTGCGGGTTGGTAGATGTCATATGTCTTCGAATTGTTGGTTCTAGGACATGCCAGTTATGTATAATCGATTAATTTTAAACGCATACATAATAAAGAAATCTCGATTGTTTGTCATGTCGTGAAAACTGTGCCAAGAAGGAGGAGGTCGCTAGTTTAATTAATAAATTATGAAAGAGACGCGACATTTTTCGTCATTTCTCTTTAAATTTTACATTGGCTGGTTACTTTTTTGACCTAAAAGATGACCCTTACACAGTAACACCATTTTTATCCGATTACAGCGCCAAGAAGCCAAAAATATGCGTTATAGTTTTGGAACAGTTGCTTCTTTGGTCTAGTTATAACACCCTATAAATTACTGGACAGGTTTGATTGATGATGTTGGCCGTGTACAGTTTTGTATAAAGAGAAAGGACCCATTTTGTAGTAGTCTCAAATGCTGTTGTATTGACTAGCGCTTCCCAGCCTTTTGTAATCGCGGACCTTTGAGAGATCAACAGAATATGATGGAGCAATTGAGCAATCAATGATGGAACAGTAGTTTCGTTAAGACATACTTCGGATATGCCTTCGGACCCTGAGAACCCTGGCGTAATCTAATCTTTGTATTTCTCATCGTCAGAGTATTTTAAACAAAATGACCTCATATCCGGAACTCCTAATAAAGAGATTATACTAACCAAAAAGAAGTCAGTTAAACCTCTCTTTATAAATTAGGTTCCGTTCCTCTCAAAATATTGAAGGGAAACATCGCGAGGAAACCGACATGTCCTAGACCCAAAAACTCGAAGATATGTGACACCTTCCAACAGGCACTGCGCCCACTCCCTTTGACAGAGAGGAGGCCGGTTTCCCAGCATTGGGTAAATAAGAGGCCAACTTAAGTAACTCGATCCATTTACTTTAGTTGTGACGACTAAGATTAGCATTACCTTCTAAGTAGCGCTTCGGGAGTATTAACTGAGGAAATGACCTACATTAATTAGCACCCATTAGATAGTTTCAGGCTGCTCTGGACTATACTGTATTATGTAGGTAAGCGGTAAGGACAAAGACGTAACGGTATTGCAGGTATATTTGAGATATTCAGTATTATATTATTACTTAATGTTAAATTTTTTCCGCTCAATGAGCGTTTTCGGTCTTTGAGCGTAACATTATTTTGTATAAGGACGGACGTAATAAAATGCTTAGTGCCGAGGATTGAAAATCGAATAGTTAAAGTGTATAGTTGAATATTGTGTATAATTTCGGCGCACTGGGATGCACTCTGTTCGATTTTCAACTCTCGGCTCTAAGCAGTACACGTTGAAGATCCACTGCGCGTAAAAAAACTCGCGAGTTTGTTACGTCCATGTGGACGTTGACTAAGTATTAAAGAACAGGTGTTTTCAGTGGAAGCCGCGAAAGGTTACATACCACAGGATAGATGGTTTGTAAGTTTAAGACCGACGCAAACCTATTCCTTCCCAATCTAAACCTTTTACTTTACCGTACAGTTCAATTTCCCTAGTGTTTCACACCGATACGTCAGAGTACCACCTACGTGTCAAGTGCGAGAGTGCTGACGTTATGTGGGCGTGCAATATAGAGGAGCACCTTAGGACGAGAGCTCTTAGCTCCCTTCAGGCGTTGGTAACGATTTTACTAACATCTGTCGGTTATTTTCGTACTTTGCTTAAAGGAATTTCAGAGTGCGTATTACATTCGATTTGCGCTCAGTTTTGTGTCGACCTGGTTTAATTGTATTTTTATAAATTCAAACACAAAGGTAACTTAAAACATCAGTGATATGTTATGGAACTTTAAGTGATATGTTATGGAATTTCGGAAGTGCGAATTACATTCGATTAGTCATTACTGATTTCTTTAATTTTAAGAAATTCAAAGTAAAAAATCGGTGCTATAGTACGAATTTCGGAGTACGAAGTACGCTCGTGTAGATTTGGATATACCTATTGTATTTTCGTAATAACAAAGACTAACAAAGTCAACGAAATCAGTGATATGAAAAATGTATACAATTTAGTCGACATTGAAAATGGATATCAAAAGTCCTTGCGTTATCTGATAAAAAGTTATGGATCGTAGATGAGTAATAAAATGAAATAAGTATGTGATATAATGATGAATAATTAATGGCTTCATGGTTTAAACAATTACCGTGTAGTTGACACAAAAACTGCCAAATATTTGGGAGAATTAAATTAGGGATGCCCGGTTCAACGATACTTTTCAAATTTCGCGCTTTAAAAATGTAATGTAAACGCGGGTGTTGTCTCGTCTATTTCGTTGCAAACGAGGCACGAACTAACTATGCTAAATATACTATTAACTAATCTCAACCTGTCTTTAGTTATAAACGGTTTTATTTAGTTTGTCCTGTTATTTGTTCTTTTTATATTAATTAATAAAATAACCTGACTTGTGTTTTATTAATTTTACCTTCATTTTTGAAATCAATAAGCGTATCGGTATCACCGATATTTTTATAAGAGCATCGGTATCGGTATAGTATCGGAAAAAGGCATATCGAGACATCCCTAAATTAAACCTATCGAGAAATAATTGGTTTTGAAATGTCCTAACTATCTGTGTGGTGCCGGACGTAAAGAATAGCACCATCCCATTTCTTCCCGTGGGTGTCGTAGAAGGCGACTAAGGGACTTACTAGAGAATGGGCAGCAGCGTTCTCTATGCATTTTACCACCATACTGCGATCGCCAACCCGCCTGCCAAGCGTGGCGATTATGGCAAAACCCCGCCCCCATTTTTTTGGGGGAGGCCTATGTCCAGCAGTGGACGTCTATCGGCTGAAATGATGATTTCTATCATTCATGTCACCATCATTTCAGCAGAAAGAAGTCTACCTGCTGGACATGAGCCTGCCCCCCCCCCCCAAAGTTGCTACATCGACCATTATACTGCTGCTCTATAATCATTATACAGGGTAGCATGGGACCTCGACGCGCCAACTTTAAGCATAAATATTCAGCACATGATTCAGGACCCCCTACCCTAGCATGGAAATTTTTCGTCAGTTATCGAACAAAAAAAAAAAAGAAATTGCTGTTTCACAGATAAGCGCCGTAAAAGATCAGCAATTACTTTTTTTTAATCACCCACGAAAAATTTCAACGGCCCCTGCGTTAGATCAGAACCATATGCTGAAGCCACGGTAATACGTTGCGTTTCTATGGCCCTGCCACCCCGTACAATAAAAATGATATGCTGTTCGTTGGTCAACGCATCTCTTCAGAAGAGCGGGATTGATTTGGCTATTTTTTGTTTTAAAATATTTTTAATAGTCCGAATCACGCCTACTCTGAAACCCATCAAGGAAGATTCGGGTCCGTCGGAAAAAAAGTTCGGTACCTCGAAACTACCCCACACCCGTTTATTAAATTTTACTTTATCAAATTCAACTTTATCGAAGGGCAAATACACTTCGCCGGTAAGACATGTCAAATCGTTAGGGAGAGAAACAGTTGAAAAGTTGCCGGGAAAATTGTAAAATTCTGGGAAACTGAAAGTGCAATTTCAATGGGAATTTTGTATGAATTATTGAAATTTGGACAGGATAACGTCAGTCGGGTCTCTATTGTTCCAAGCAATTTTGAAGTAAAAAAAATATTACTACGTAGCTTCCAGTAACACCCACACCTAAACATAACGATACTAAAATTCTATGCATACAAAGCGAAGCTAGGCGTCAGATAAAAATATTACGGTCGTTAAATCCAAGTCGATTCGGCCAATTCATGAGTCACGGATGCCCCTACCATACTACCAACTTACAGGGCGCGATATTATCTCACGATCCTTTCTACACTGTGTGCCAGACGATCACAGAGGAGATAAGTGGAGAAGGATCACTTTATTATAATGTGTGATAAACGCAAATGCAGTAGACCAAAAACAAGTGCTTGATTGCATACTATGGGGCCTGAGTACAGGATCAGTCACAATGAACGTATGAGCACAACCTACTCCTACGCTGAGCAAGCGGATTGGCTGTCAGCCCAAGTAATGCCTGTTTCAAAGAGTTTTGTTTATAAAGCGAGACCCCTAAGCACGAAGTCTGTAGATTCAACCGAAATTACGGGAGTTTCCTACTCCGTATCACTTTCGGACATAAGATTAGTTCGGGACGCGAATAAAGAATGAATGACAACACGATTTGACAGCAGTTCCTACTCCCGATGTGTTTTGTCCCGTCCGAAAAATCAACACTTGTTTTGACGGTTCAACTACTTTCGGACGGGCCCGTATCATCGTTGACGGACTTGGAGAATATACCCCAGCTTTCAAACCTATAGTATTTCAAATCCTGAGTTCCCGACCAATTATGTCGCAGTCGATCAGTGAAGCTGTTGTCAAATCTAAGTAGTTTTGATTGGCTTACCAAATTACGACCAACAATAATTTAGTTCTGTACTGTGAACACCTTCAATCGAATAGCCTTTCAGAAATCTATAAAAGGCGAAGGAACTTGTTATCAAGTTATACATGGGCCTTTTGCGTCTATCTACGCGGCATCGTGGTTGCAGCTTGACATTAAACGCTCCAGATAATATCGCGTTACGGGGTCTGAGCCAGTAAATTGTGCACGCGAGTTCCGTATGGCGTTTACGTAATGCAAAGACAATGAGTTGTTGTAACGCTTTGTGGCGGAAATTAATCGAAAATACGAATGAGAAAAAAAAAACAATGTTGATACGAAAGTTATGTGCGAGTTAAAAGTTGGTCGAAAGCCGGACAGGCTGTGGTGTATCATTTATTATTTAGTCGTAAATGGTAGCACGGGCTGCCTCAATGAGGAAGGCAAACTGAAAATCGTGGAGCCATTTAGGAAAAGCTTAGCAGAAGAGAGGTTCCACAACCGGACGACGTTGTGCCACTAATGGGATGAATGAAAAGAATGCCAGTCTTCTGGTGAAGAAAGTCCTAAACCTTTTTTGTTTATTAGGTACACGTAGCCTGGCTTGTGATTATTGTAGGTATTATCACTAAACATCATGTTTTAATAACTTAACGTGTATCGGTATAAAAGCGATAAGAAGTCGTTTACTTCAATGATTGTTTACATTTTTTGTCCAGTTTTTGCATTGCGATTAAATTCCCAATTATTATTGTTCCTATTAGTTCGTAAATATTTGTGTTTTTGATCAGGGAAATACCAGAAATGTGACACATTAAAATATGGGTTCCATGTATAAATCGATCTACATAAATCGATAAATAAGTCGTTTATCTATCTATATATATATACATATAAATGAATCACTATTTCCCTTAGTCACGGCATCACACGTGAACGGCTGGACCAATTTTCCTAATTCTTTTTTTGTTGCGTTTATTATTCTCAGAAGGTTCTTATGAAAGGAAAAATTAAGAAAGTTGCGCATAACATATATGTAAAATGCGAATTCAATGTTCATAGTTAAGACAGGACAACCTCTGTTGGGTCAGTTATCTTATAAAACAGGCGAATTTGACGACTGCAGAATCATTTTAAAAGAGCAGAATATTCGAGACAAGCTAATTTCTTCAGCATAATAATATTCTAAAAGCTATATTAAAGCTACTTGGGATAAGTTTATGTCCTGCAGTACAGCTTTAGCCTTAAGGCTCGTGCAGACTAGCGCAACGCGACACTCGTAGAACAATTTCTAAGAAAACTTCATGGAAATTGTTCTACAAGTGTCGCGTCGCGCCTGTTTGAAGAAGCCTTTATATGTATTTGACGACTGCAGAATCATTTTAAAAGTGCAGAATATTTGAGACAAGCGAATTTCTTCAGCATAATAATTTTCTAAAAGCTATATTAAAGCTACTTGGGATAAGTTTATGTCCTGCAGTACAGCTTTAGCCTTATATGTATGTATACTTACTACCAAAATACTGGTTAGTTAGTTACTCATGATAATTTATGAGAATAATTTCCATAAACCAATATTGGTATACTCGACTGCTATAACTTCCATATTGGTTTTGTATACCCAACTATTCTGCGTAAAATGTCAAAGTTCAATTTCAACACTTCATTCGAACGATTATTCTAATTCTAATCCACCCTTATTATGAGAGAAAGATGTACAGTTAGTTATCCAAAAATAAATCCAAACTAGTTCACTATAAAAACAAATCTAATACTGTCAAAAGGTCAACAACCTCCATTGATTGACCGGCCGTGGGAATATTATATTTATTATGCGAGCTGTACCTCTATCTATTGTTAGATTATATTAAACGTATGATATAAGGAGCGATTTCTTTGTTATATGGCAGGACTTTCATGTTATTCATAATTCTAATTTTGGACTGACAAAGAGTTAAGAAAATGATTAGTTTATTTCAGGATAAATGAATGATCCTTTCTTTGAGGTATAGCACTGATTTGCTGGATTCGTTTTCTTCTTCTTCAATTTGTTAATCAAACGGTATTTCTAAGAATCACGCTAGACGAGAAATTACCATGGGAACCTCATATAAGACTCTTGCGGGGCGGCTAAGCTGTTAGAAAGATCAGACAGTTAACAGACGTAGAAACCGCGCGTTTGGTCTATTTTAGCTATTTCCACAGCATTATGTAGTATGGCATTTTACTGTGGGGTCGGGCTGCTGACATTGAATCCATCTTTATTTTGCAAAAGAGAGCTGTCAGAGCCATTTATAATCTACGTCGCCGCAAATCCGTCAGGGAACTATTTAAAAGGATTAATATTATGACGGTACCTTACCAATTCGGACGGTACGGTTGGCGCAGCGGTTAACCGATTGACTGCCGCGCTGCGTGTCGCGTGTTCGATTCCCGCACGGAACAAATATTGGTATGACCTACAAATAGTTGTTCCGGGTCTGGCTGTTTGTGTATGTGAGTTTAAATGTTTGTAAACAATACAGGAGTAATTCCTAGTGTGGGGCATTGTTTAAAAAAACAAAATCATTATGAGAATATCATGTATGTAGGAAAAAATCTACATCTTTTTAATAAAATTAGTGATAGACATAATTTTAATACTAGAAACAAAGACAAAATAGATCAGCCATTTTTCAGATTAGCTGAAGTACATACATCTTTTATGGGGTACTGTGTTAAATGTTATAACAAAATACCTTGTGATATATTGCAATTAAATGAGAGGAAATTTAAAACTCATATTAAAAGTAAACTTTGTAAACAAGCATATTATAAATTAGAGGATTATATACAAGATAAGAATGCGTGGAAACATGCTGGTCCCGCTCCATAGGACAAGTCTAGACAAAATCAAACTGGTTGCTAATTGAATATTGTATAATTAATTATATTTATGACATTGATTTACACTCAGTGATTACTTTAACTCACACACTGACTTATTACTTGTTAATATTCTAATAAAATCGTTTACTTACTTTTACAATTTTTGTAAATATTCGAGCACCATATATCTATCATAGAATTAATTTATCTGTAATAGCTTCACTTTCATTCTTTTTATTTTTGACGTGACAACGTCTTATAAATTGGTTTGCCGGGTGACACTTCAAGAAACTGCGTTACGCTCCGCTCACGTTATGCGCTCACAATGAGAGCGAGTGAGAGGCACGCGTCCCTTCCACTCGGGCATGGTTAGCCCGCCTAAGAGCGAGAGAGACAGACATAAAAAGTGCAAGTTATTGTATGTATATTTGTATATAAATACGTATGTATGTGTAAAGGTAAAAATAAAATTTTGTTAATATGAAATTCAGTGCGAGATTCTTTGTATAAATTAATGTTTTAAATATAATTCTTTGTATAAATAAATGTTTTAAATTGTTACTATTATTTCATCCTTCTTCCTACTATACGAATGAATATTCACATTAAAATTATTTTACCACTCAAAGTCGTTGTCACGTAAAACTTTCGCCCGTATACCGACTTTACAGGCAACCAATTTTTTTTACTTTGGTATGGTAATTTTATTCTGGGTGCATCGTTTTCACGCATAATTATATAGTGAATGTATGATAAATATTGTGCTTAAAACATTTTAAAAGAGTAACGGTGGAGTTTCTTGCCCATTCCTCTCCATACGAAACTACATTTTGGAAGGGGCGACTGGAATCAATTCTATTTTAATGTAAATGTTACGTTCAAAAGTGTTATGTGCCTATTTGAAATAAATGCTTTGACTTTGACTTTCTCTACCATCGTTTTTTCTCCTGACCCTAACAATGTTTATTTTGTATGTATGTATGTATCGCTGGATGCGAAGAGCACAGAACCTGTCGAATTGGCAGTGGCTTATGTTGCACTTGCCATGTTTTGTCTCTGCACTACCCTAACGTTGACTGAAAAAAATGCCTGAGGCATTAAGTCCGCCTTTGTACAGTATTTTTTACTTGCTTAGATTTTTATAAACAAATAAATATTGTACATTGTCGACCCACCAAGTAATAGGGCAGCATAATAATATAAGAAAGCAGGATGACCGTATATCTATAGGCAACAAATTAAGGTCGCGCCTGGACTAGTAAGGCGAGTAGGCGACGAAGACACAAACAAAATCCGAACGCCGCATTAGCAATGAGGTCAGAACCATAAGTCAAAAGGGTTTATTGCTGGTTGGTTGCCTTGCCGATGCGTACACAGCCTAATAGTCTAGAAGAAATGCACTGGTCTGAACTTTAACGACGTCATAGAATGATGCCATACAGGGTTTTTTATCGACTGGCCTATATTTGACTCTCCATATCTGACGTAAGTCCCAGTATCTGTAACTTTGGCCTACCACAGTGCTAGTCCAGTGATGATTAGATAGGATAGGTAGCCATAATTTCTTAAATAGTATTAGAGTTTTTGTTATGGCCATCTTAAAAGATGAATGCAGCTTTGTTCGACATGAAAAACCGTATTTTTTGCGATACATTTGACATTCGTCGTCAGTAAATACCAGAAATGAATAAACAACGACAAAAGTCGCCTTTGGATATCTTTGACGACTAGCTGACATGCAAAGCCATTTTGCAAGTTATTTTAAGAGCAACCACCGACTTATTGGAAGCAAAACGTTATTTAATAGACACTTTCACTTATGAATGCTACCTCATTCGAAGTATAGGCTGTATGCCACTCGATTGTTTGTCAAACGTTTAGAAGGACAATCGAACTTTGAACGGAGGTCAACTCTGATGACGTAATAACAAATTATCGCTTCAGAAAATCCGATAAGTAAGAGCCCTTTATAGTAGTCTAATTGCAGGTTTTAAATTCATCTTTGCGTATACCGGATCAGGATCGATTTTTAAATGTATTAAAGCTTTCGAATGAAGATTATACTAACATTTTCATGCAGGAATAATAAAGAATATTTTATTCCTTTTTAAGGATCGAGTGTGAATCTTCCGTGAAAAAACCCTATATCCATATATCCAGGTTCCAAGAACTACCCTGCCAAAATTTCATTAAAACAGGTTTAAGATTTCAGGGAAAACACATCAAACCAACAGAGAGGATAGAGGAGGAGGAAGGATTCTTGGAAATTCTCGAATTATTTTCTTGGACGAGACTGGATTTGTGGCCGGTTAGTGGCAATAGGCTTGCCCGTTACCTACATGGCACTGGCGAACCATTTGGGGAAACAAGGCGTGATGTTGTGTGAAAATTATTACAGATCGGTATCTTACCGAAGAACCTACAGACGAAACGGGATTCGAAACGTACCTACTTGAAAAGTACCTTCATTCAAGTTTAGCAGAATGATACAAGTCAATGCTCACGACTCGAACTGAAGCGGAACAACTCACTGAGGCAGTAGAGCGGTGATGAACGATACTTAGTGCGAACCAGCCTCCGCTCTGACCTTTAAACTTTGCGCCTTATTGGAAGAGATGCTGCTAGTACCATTGTTATGAGGTTTCCATAATTCTCTTTATAGTACAAGACTTCATACGACAAATTGAGAATTACGTTTGCTCATTCTTAAAACTGATTCGTAACAACTGACTGAGGCAGCGGAGCGGTGATGCGCAATAGTAAGAGCCAACCTGCCTCCGCTTCGACCTTTAAACTTTGCGCCTTATTGGAAGAGGTGCTGCTAGTACAATTTTTATGAGGTTTCCATAATTATATTTACAGGACAAGACTTTTTACGTCAAATTGAGAATCAGGTAAGCTCAACTGACTCTTAACAACGAACCGAGGCAGTGGAGCGGCGCGAGCGATGCGTGATAGTTAGTGCGAACCTGCCTCCGCTTTGACCTTTAAACTTTGCGCCTTTATTGGAAGAGATGCTGCTAGTACCACTGTTATGAGGTTTCCATAATTATATTTACAGGACAAGACTTCCTACGCCAAATTCAGAATCAGGTATGCTCAACTGACTCATAACAACTTAGTGAGCCAGTGGAGCGGCGATGCGTGACAGTTAGTGCGAACCTGCCTCCGCTTTGACCTTTAAACTTTGCGCCTTATTGGAAGAGATGCTGCTTGTACCATTGTTATGTACGTCAAAACTTGCATATATCGCGTAGGACCAAGTACTTTCACAGAGTTAATATTGTTAAGTGAGACGTCATGGACAAGATCGATAGAGGCGTCTGTCATAGTTCTTTATTTCAGGAGGATCCTTCATTAAACTTTGTATTAGATACGGCTTACATTTTTGGAACGGACCCGTAACTACTAACTGAGTCAGTGGAGCGGAGATGCGAGATAGTGCCTATCCTATACAAACCTGCCTCCGCTCTGACCCTTAAACTTTGTGGCTTATCGGAAGAGATACTACTAGTACCATTGTTATGCACGCCACAACATAACTTGCAGATCGCGTATTGACCAAGTACGCCTACGGCTACTAGGGTTGCCAACTTTTTCTAGAAGTAAAGTATTTCTGATTTCAGAAACAGTAGGTACAGATTAATAAAATAGAGTATTATCAATTTTGACATAACATTTTCAATTGATTTTACAAGAATTATAGGACTTCAAACATCATAACTCTACGTTCCTTTCTTCTCGCCACTTCACATTCATGACCGACAAATAGTCAAGCGGAAAATATACAAAAAAGTCAGCTTATGAAAAAAGAGTATTTTGGCGTACTCTATTAATGTTATAGATTATAGAGTACACTCATAAGAAAGTACGATAGTAGTAGTACAATACTCCATTTTCGAGTACGGTTGGCAACCCTAACGGCTACGCAGAAACATGTTCTTTATATCACAATTGACACAAAATGGCTGTTTCAAATTTCGACATAGTCCAGCTGAAAATGGCGTCTAACCTTTTCCATAACGAAGGGGGAAATTATACGACTTCCCGGTAGGTATGGACGATATTTAGATTCGGGAGCGACACGACAGAAATAAGGTCAAAGCGAAGTAATAATTTTTATTGCTTCAACTCCCGATACATAAAAGTGAGACCACATCATCTATCTCATTCATTATACAACTTCAGAAGTGCATCGACTCCAACTTTGTAAAATTATACGTATAATGTTATTGTCACTTCCGTTAGCCGTCGCGTTTAGTGCCAAGAATATAAAAGCCGTATACATACAAACATGTGAGTCATTGCCAGAACAAAACCGACCGCAATGGTCGTGTCTATGCGTGATGCAATCAATAAATGAAAACAGCGCAGTCATTTAAATATATGCGTGAATTGGTCTATTTCATTAAAATTCTAAAAATGGAACGAATTTGACGCCAGCATACATGGAGGCGTGGCTTGCGCCATTTTTTTAATAATATACCAGCACCTCGTTAAGATAGATGTTTAAGTGCGAATTTCATCAATGAAACTGAACGCGGTCAGCACATCTAACTAAACCGCCATTCATCATTGTCATCATTGTGCCATTCCCCAAAAATAATGACACTGACAGCCCTTAAACGTGGTTTATGTGCTGATCGCGTTCAGTTGGTGAAATTCGCCCTAAATAAACCCCGATTTTAAAACAGATATATCAACAAAAAGTAAGCCATAAAGGTCGGTGCGCTGTTGAGGTTTTAATTTTTTCTTTTTTGGGAGACAAATATGGCAAAATGCCCAAGGTTACTAGCATCCTAAAGTTAGCTCTCTGGAATCAAAGTCTTTACATGATTCAACCAGATACATTATACAATACTTTGGCATCTATTTTTTTACCACAACGTCACAAAAACAATTGACCTACTTGATATTCTCCCCTCTTTTTATTAAGAATTACCTTTGTATTATATATTCAAACACTGTTGTTGACTTATTAATTACAAAAACCAATTAATTCCTTGAGTGCTACCCTTATTTTCAAGGGCAGACATGAGAGTGGTTGGCAAGAGATAAGTGGCCTGGTAACCATTACAAAACATGCCATTGTGACAAAACACCACCCCCTCAGAGGATATTATTAAATTTAAACAATGTGACAAAACCAACTGTCAATATAAAATTAATTTGTGTGAATTATTTCTCACATTCGACAGTACGAAACATGAATAGATAGTTCATATATATTTTATCATTTTTATCTTTACTGAATAAACACGTCCAAAGCAGTGTGTTTATTATTGTGCCAACTGCCAACGGTACTGATAAAAACAATAGATTTTTGTGTACGACTGAATTCTGTCCAAATTCTGTTTTACCACGACTTTACATATATTTGATCATTTATTCGTGTGATTTGAGTTTTTACTTTTGCTGTATACCGATGGGATTGTCTGTACAAACAAATGACGCGATCAAATGTTGTTAATTTGACACCAAAATGTTATCTTTATCTCTGGCTGAATACAATAAGTAAGTGAGAACATCAAAATATATGTATGTAAAGGCGTAAAGGGTACGCTGGACACGCTAACTAAAACCATGAATTGAAAACCCCGCTAGCGTAGAACGTTATTAAAAAATCTACTGTATCTTAGAAAAATGCAAAACCTACGTACCTAGTCAAAATGTATGGCAGACATTTTTTTTTTAATAACTTACGAAAAATTTCAGCAAAGGGTTCAGAATTCAGGTGGAAAAAAGGTTCAGGTTGTACGTGAATATCTCTGGTAACCTGTATTATAATTGCAAGTAACTTGCACAAAAGTATGCATGCCATTGTGACAATGACTGGTCGGGCTCAAAGTTCGTTCTTCGTTTCAAAATTACGGAAGATCTCGACGCATATTAAATGTACGTCCGTACTTCCTTTCTTTTCACCAACGACGCCGACGCAGTGAACAAAGCGATAGTATTTATATTTAATTATTAATAAACTGCATTATGAACTATAAATAGTTTATAGTCTAGACAGAGATCAATTACATTCATCCCGTTCTATCTCACTTTATCGCATGCTATGGACCGTGTTATGTATTATAATTATTCAGTCTGATATTAGCATTTCATATTTCTCATTTACTCATGAATTGAGTAGAAATTTCTTCACAGTAATCTTGATTATTTTCTCCTGAGAATCTTTTAGGGCTTCAGCGAATATACATTCATCAAAAGATCTCAACATTTCTTGTTTTGTTTTTTTTTTTTCGGATATCGTGAAAATTCGCCGTATTAGAACGATAATGGTTTTACCACAAATATCTAGACTCGATGCATATTTTTTTTTTTTTTAAAAAAAGCTAGTAGCTTTATGATTGTTAAGATTTCAATTAAGACTTTTAACTTTCTCAGTTCCAGACTGTTTGTCTCCGATGTCTGTTTTTCGCCGCACAGGAAGGTGGACAAGCCGTCTACCACAGCCTCTTTTGATAAAATCTCCTTCCGTAACACCCATTTAAAAAGGGGGCGTGGCCTGATCATCACCCGAAAGAGTTTTCATAAAATTGAAAACACTTAAAGCCAGTACTATCACAGAATGTTAAACAGACCTTTTATCCTTCTTGTTCCCAAATTAAAATCGCTCATTATAATATTCATGAGGAATAAACGGTCTCTCACAGAGTCGGGTAAACGCCGCATAAATGACGTATACTGGTAGGCGTCAGGCGTCAGTACATTTTGTTCTGATATCAGTCGCACCGAAGAGGGGGCGGTTCTCTTAATGATATTGTTATATTCAGTTCAAAGCACTGTATGAAGATGTTACATAAAAAAGATATTATTATGTTGAGAAAAATAAAATTTACTTATTTTCTCATGCTAAGTGTTTATGATTTTTGTTCAAACTTATTAATTTACTTGAATTGTAATATCTATCCTCAATAAAGTTGAGTAAACCACATTTTCAAAGGTATTACTATTACAAGATAGAAAGGTGGGTATAATACAATCATCGCTAATGGGTGTATTGACCTAGAGTAAGATACTAAACTAAGATATCAGAAACGGTTAGTAGCTCCCATTATAAGAGTATTCACACTATTAATAAATTGGATTAATATTGTCATAATGACCAATATCTTATTATAACCTATTTCAATATAATTTTCGAGGCTAAAATATTTAATTTACTCAATATAGGTACTTTATGGTTGAATTGAACATGTGGGGGTTTGCAAACCATTAATAGTCCATAGTTTAAACAGCTGTTATGCAATAAGGTGTTTTATGTACCAAGTCATTGAACACTTTTTTGAATAACACATTTTAAATCTTACAAAATGGTAATGAATGATTCAGTCCGCAAATGCTGAACATGATTAATAAACTAAAACTGGCATACCTTCAACCCCTGCTTTCCCCTTCAGTGCAATAACCTTGCTGGCCGGGTTCATGATGGCAGAGTCTGCACTGATTGGCCGACGGATGGGGTTGGTGGGGTCAGCCATATCGATGATCACCACCTCCGCAGTCTCACCGACCTTTTCACGGACACAGATGAACTTGTCCGACTCCATTGTGAGCGTGTTGAAGGATATGGAGGCTGGATTGATGCCCACATTTGTGAGCTGCAAAGAATATTGAAGTGTATTAGATGTAAAATGGTAACAAAAAGAGTAAGAATCGTAGCAGATGACATTCTTATTTTCAGCCTAGCCCCATGGGAGAGCGTTTATGTGTTGGCAGTTGAGTGCTTCTAAACATCAGTTCTAAACATTTTGGATCAGGAAACCACGTCTGAAATGAAGTCTAATTTATGGTTCAGGTTGCCTCTATGTTTAAGGCCTTTTAAAAAAGATGGTTACATTCAAAGCTGGTACTAGCACCAAGAAGAGATGCTCAACTGATATCTTTGTGACAGTATACCTAGAATTTCAATGTTTTAAGGTAAACTGGTAGAGTTTGCTCAAAAACCAATTTTTATCAATATTTTCAGAAACCTACTTTCAGTATCATCATTTCATCAACAAAATGTCCACTCCTGGATATAGACCTAACCCAAGAGTTGCCAAATCATATTATTATTAATATGATTTGGCAACTCTTGGGGCAACTCTGAATTTAAGTATTGACTGTGAACTTTTCTCTTTTCTTCATCCATGTATTATTAGTGTGGGTTACTCCATACATTTTAATGAATGATTAATGGGGTAGCCAATTATAGTTTTTGTTCACACATTAAACATAATAAATGTTACAGTTATAAATAGTTGTGTTTTGATTAACATACTTAGTCATAGCATTTAGATTCAAGATAATAATATGCTAATACAGGGTAAGTTTTTATCCAATGCACAAACTGTAACCATGAATTCAGCATCATTCTAGTCCCCATAGTGCAGATTTTTTTTGTCAGTAATACAAAAAAATCAGCTGTTACATACATTTTGAGGTAATGCACTTTTCTATGAAACAGCTGATTTTTTTTTTGGAAAACCGATGTAAAATTTTTGTGCTATAGGGGGTATAGAATGATATGCTGAATTCATGGTTACAGCTGGCGCACTGGATAAAAACTTATCCTGTGTAATCAGTAGCATAATAAGAGTGTATGGTGGCTCATTCATATTGTCAGAACTGGGGATTCCTCCTAAGTTGGCATTCTTTATCTATTGATTTTATAAAATGTGATCATGGATTAGGATCTGGGGCAGGCCATTGCCCAGCAGTCGGTCAGCACAGGCTAAGACAAAAAAGAATCATGTTCTTACTAGATTTTAATGTTATTTTATCTATATTTCAATTTCCAATGTTCTTTGTGTTGTAGAAGTTTAAACATATTGATATAAAGACTCAACTCAAATGCTAAAGATTTTCTTAGCTTTAAGTAAGACAGCAGATATGCCAAAATGGGGATTCCCATTAAATTTCAGTAACATACTCTTTAACTATTGTTTTATTAAATGGTGTATAATCTGTCAAGTTCAATGTCTTTTGAATCACCTAGAAGGTAATCTAGTCCTTTGAAATGTATGATAGTAAGATAAGAACAGTATATATTTTCAAAGTCATTATTATGAGTAACTGCATAAGCTTTCAAAAAAAGCTTTAATTTTATTAATTGGGGTTTGTGTTAAAGTTTTATTATCAATTGTTGTAGGCACTCAGCTGTGGTGACTAATTGCAGATTAAAACTGACAATGTTTGTATAATCCAGCAATATTAATAAAATCTCATGTTTTCTTCATGTCCAAGTCTTATTAGGTTTCCTTTGATCAGATTCTAATTGGATTAACATTTGTTATGATATTCGTGTCATGTATACTCCCAAATAACAGCCGATTTATTCTTAGTCTGAATATCATAAAGACAATGCATAATTTTCATTTACTTTATGAAAATGTAGGTACATAGTGATAAAGTAGGATGTGTAAACTACTAACTATGACCTGAATGAACGAAATTTTGGCATTGGCTCCCAGACCATATGATCCAAAGGGAATGTGGAACAAATCAATACCGGCCGTTCGTCCCGTGGGCTCGGCGCCTCGGCGGATAGGGGGTGGCAACTGTCACTGCGATAATTGCGCAATGCCCTTAGAACCGCCACATAACCACCGCATCATAGAAAGGAATGCACCACATACACCCTAACACATCCTTCTGATGTAAACTGTTAGATTGCTTCCTCAAAGGAAACGCTATCGGCAAATCCAATAAACCGATGGGCGTACTCACCTGTAAATGCTCCTGAAAACGTATTGGTAATATTTGCGCCATCGTTGCGTATCCCCACGCCCTAAATTAAACGAACCGGACAACAAGCGACCCTTTGAATTCACCAACTCTGAAAAAATTTCACAAATCAATTCACTGCTGTCTCATCCGAAAACACTTTTGACAATCAACATGGCGTTCATGATCGTAACGAGAATGACAACGACCTAAACGCGATAAAAATAGTTAGTAAGGAGAAAGCCTGAATCCCGAATTTACTCACAATTTTTTAAATACTACATTAAGATATAATGGGGTTGTTAAGTTTGCTATTTCGGAGAAATATGACGAACAATCTACACCCGCGGCTGCCACATATACAAATGAATGAAATGGCAGATAATGTAAGAAAAAGAAAGCATGAGCATTGCGTTTTTTGGCTGCGTTCCTATTTAGTGCTACTCCACTATTTTAACCTTCATCATCACTATCTTTGAGAAGAAATCAATAAACCACAGTAAACCCATTGTTTCAATTTATTAAAAATGTAAAGGTTTATGTAATTAAAAAAAAACACGTTTCTAGTTGTCAGTGCTTTCCTTTATAATAACAAAAAGTTGGGAGAAACTCCTATTTAATTTCCCTTCTTAATTTTATTTTAAGTCTTCTGGCTGATTCAAAATAGTACAGACGCCAGCACATCAAGCTACCCCAAACTGTCAAATTTTCCCAATTGAACATGAATATTATTATTAGGTAATAAAGTTGAAAATCTACCAAAGAAATTTGACAGATTGGGGTAGCTTGATGTGCTGGCGTCTGTACAAACGTTTATTCTAAAAGTTGACAACGTCGCAAAAAGCTGTCAAAAATTTACCTGTTTTTATAAATTTGTTATTAATACTGTATGGAAACATGAAATATCGCTAACTACTGACCTAAAATATGAATAATGTTTTTCCATTATAACACTGAATGTGATGTTGTCACTGTTTTAGGTGTAAAAAGGGTATTTGGAAACTAAGTTCTTTGTTTACATCTAAAATTAAATATTCGGTGTTAAGATATTAATTATTGCATTTCTTAGTGAATATTTTAGGTCACTAGTTAGCGATATTTCATATTTCTATAAAGTAATATAACCAAATTAATAAAAACAGTGAAATATTTGACAGCTATTTGCGACGTTGCCCATTTGCAGAATAAACGCTCTGTTAATTTAAAAAAAAATACAAATTTCCTTTTTCCTAACTTAACTAAAACTACGCTTATTTTAGTTTATTTGTTTTATTCAAAGTTCATTTTCTTTTATGTTTTATGTTGTTCAAAGAATCAAAATCGTTCGACGTATGAATTGCTTTTTCATAAACTACATTTAACAGAACGCACCCATTTAACATCTGTTTACTTTGGTGTTCCATAACCATTGAAGCATTTGAATGATTTCTTGTAATTTAGAGTATTGTTTTTGTATTCTGTCCTTTACTCCTAAGCAGACTATATCAGCCTATCTCGTTTATTTCACCACCACAGAAGATTAAAAATAAAACTGATCCTGAACGGTCTTCTGGTTCTGAGCTACTTGACAGGACAGAGGTGTCAACTGTCAAATCACAACAAAGGTTGACTTGAATTGTTTTGGAGTGTGGATTGCATGATTTGCATTTATTTTTCAATCAGTCAGATATTCAAAAATCAATTATAATGGTAAATATTGTCAGCAACTATACTGGTGGATCGAATAATATTAATTATCTGCTTAATGTACACTTGTTTAGTTTCAGTTTGGGTTCAACATGTTTCACGAAATCAGCAGACCTTTTAACATGACCTACAAGTGTTATTCTGTGTCTATGTTGCCTGGAAATGAGAGACAAGATGTGGAAAGAGGAGGGAAAAGTAAGATCCTTCTCTGTATACCTCTAATCAGTAACAGTAGGACGTAAAGAAAAACTATTGTTTTTATCATATTGCTCAGATTGTTTTCAATAATTGATCGCTATCTAAGGTCTGTGTTATGTGGGGATTCATCCCCGGACACTGCATTTTGAAATAAATCATCTATGGATCGTAACCAACAGATAATAAGTGCAAAAATAGAAAACTCCCAATTATCATTATTTTGATGACTACACTAAAATGTTGTACCTACCTGTAAAGATAATCAGGCTACTTTTACTAACTCTTACTCTCCAAACTATGCTGTTTAATATGCTTATATTAAAATGTCGACTTCTGCCTTAATTTGAACTGCATCCTCCGTCATGCAGTGTCATCATCCTGGATAATCCACAAAACAATATAATAACACTCTACTTATTTTATTTCCAGTCATAATGCCGCCTTCAGCATTGGAACAACTAACAAGGCTGAATATTGAGTACCCCATGATATTCAAGTTGACAAATAAAAAAACAAAAAGAGTCACACATTGTGGTGTGTTGGAGTTTGTGGCTGATGAAGGAAGAGTTTATTTGCCACATTGGGTAATGTATATAGAAATATGACACTAGGCTTTTAAGCCAGCAGGCTTAGCACAAGAACCGTCAGACAAGCGTTTTGTCATCGGAAGAGACAAAAATGAAGTTTCCGTACCGTTGACAATTTTGTACCAAGAAATGTAGACAAGCGATTTCTATTCTACTGAAGAGTAGAAATATTAAGTGTCATGCTAAGCCTGCTGATCAAGTCTTGTATTAAAGCCTTTCTGATACTGCTGTACCGTGCCTTAGGTATAAGTGGAGAGGCATGGGACCGGGCACTGTGAGTGGTGATGTATGAGCGGCTTGCACTGACCAATCAGTGGCCTGCGCTGCTCCCCCGTCTTGCCTCGCCCATGCCTTAGGCATGGTACAGGGGTATTTGTCAGGCTATAGTAATGCCGGAATCATGATATTGATTAGTCCAACAAAGCGATTGTTAATGATATCATACAATGCTTGATATAAGCCAAACAAAACATTGAAATAGTAACATAAACTTAACATCACACCTTGTTTCCCCAAAGGGTAGACCATAGGTGTACCTATACACCCACATTTCGCCAGGTATGTTTAAGTCCCATGCCCAATGGAGGTCAGCCCTCAACTCGGCACAAATCCAAACACCAGGCTGCTACTGAGAAATTCCAGATAAAAAACCCAGTAACACTTTTTTCCAACCTGGGAATCAAACTCACAACCACTTGCAGTAGAGCTTGCAACCTCCAAGGCAGTGACATAGAAATAGTCAAGGTTGAAATTAGTCTAGCCTTATCGAACCATATTCAGTCAGACTTAGAGCTAGATTATTTGTAATGACTACATAAAAATTAATGAATGACCTATTACCTATTATAATGACCATAATGGATAACAGAATCCAACAACGAGCAGTGGTCTGATAATATAATTCGTATATTTCGTGGTCAATATTTTTACACAAGTGACAAGGCTCATAAAAAACATATATGCCGTAACAATATTAATTTGAATCGGTGACAGGCATGTGTAACAGGCCAGTGCATACATATATGCGACCTCTTCCAATACGCCCCCTTAATATAGTTACGCTGCGTATGATCACTTCTGTACTTGTCAGAACTCGGTACATAAAATTAAATAAATCACCAACACTTCTGTGTCCGACTGTACTACGCTGTACCCAAAAGTAGAATACAAAAACAGAAGAAATCTAACAAAATAAAGTATGCATAACGAAACTAAATTATCTATTACACAAAGCACAAAAAAGAACATAAAACGTCAAAACGTCTAACTACTCATCGCCCCCTTAATAGAATAATTTGACAGGGATAAATCCTTTAAAAATTCTCTAAGCTTCGGGCTGTGAACACTTTTAGTTAAGATGTCCGCTATCATCATATCAGTTGACATGTACCTTATTTCAACTTTGTTAGCTAGTACACATTCACGAATAAAATGATACTTGATATCTATATGCTTTGTCCTATTATGCATCATTTTGTTAGCTGCAATTTTATGCGCCGACTGATTGTCATTATAAATTACTACTGCTTTACTATCCACAGCTGTCAAACTGTTAAGTAAACTACGTAAATAAAGAGCTTCCTTCGAAGCTAGACTCAATCCTACGTACTCTGCCTCTGTGGAGGACAAGGATACTGTCGCTTGCTTCCTACTCTCCCATGACACTATATTTTTACCTATCTTGAAAATTAATCCTGTGAAAGATTTTCTATCAAGTGCCCCTCCCCAATCTGCATCAACATAGCCTCGTAAGTCCAAATCTCCCGACTTCCTAAAAGTAAGACAAAGGTTAGACGTACCCTTCAAATACCTTAAGACCCGTTTTGCACATTTAAAGTGTATTTCGTCATAACACGAATTAAATTGTGAAAGTACACTCACCGCATGTGCTATGTCTGGTCGCGTATTACAGGCTAAATAGTTTAGACACCCTATTATAATAATAATAATAATAAGCCCCCTAAAATCCAACCTTACGTCCAAGCTGAACACCTAGCTACGTGGGGGGCGGACACGCGTACTGTACATCTGTACAAAAAACTTACGCGGCTAACAAGGCAAGGTAACCCTTTATGGAGATGAGTAGTAAAAGAATATATAATTTACGGTCGCTTCCCGGGGAGCGCCGGGGCGCATCTGGAGCCGATGCTAGGTGCCACAGCATGCGAACCATCGGCGGTGAGGAGTTGAGCAAGCGGGCTCCCACCAACAAAATTGTTACAGCTGGTCGTAGTGAGTTGAACAGGCGGGCTCACTACGTAGAAGCCACAGCCGATTCCACGGGCGATGATACCATTTCGTTATTCTCATCCATCCCTTCTACTCGCCCCTCTTACATGACAAGAAGAACAGCTAGCTTGTCCACCACTAGTACTCTTGATAGTGTTGTGCAAGATGTCAACCTTGACTCTGAGCTTGCACCCACCAAAAGCAATCCTACTACGCGTAGACGATGGACGCCTGAAATGAACAAGTTCATACTGCGCACTTACCTTCAATTAACTTCACTAGATACAGACAGAAGAACTTATCTCGAACCGCTCCACCTAAAATTTACAGAAAAATTCCCGAACATGCAGGTTAGTCGACAGAGAATAGGAGACCAACGTAGAGCAATAATAAATAACAAATTACTACCACAAAAAACAATAGATCAGATACAAAACGAAGTAAAAGATGAGTTAAATCAACTACAGTTAAACCATTTTACCCTGCAGTCACAAAACTCTAGCGAGCTTAGACTACACGTACTTACTCCAACACAACCTGTAACACTAGAGACACATAAAACACAAAATGGAACACAGACCCGAATGAGGTGGACGAGTGAACACAATGAAGCTATAATGCGTTCATATTATAGAGTTACAGCTTTGGGCACTAATGAAACTACATATCGAAAGCCTATGTACGAAGACTTCATTAATCAATTCCCTTCACTTGCTCACCTAAGTGAACAACGAATTGCTGATCAGAGAAGAGCAATAATAAACAATCAATACTTAGACGATGAGAAATTAAATTCATTAAAGTCAGAAGTAGCGGAAGAGCTAGGTATAGATAGCACACGTAATTACAATAGTGAATCAATAAGAGTTAGCGGTGATATCAGCAATACCAATACCCAGTTAACAAATAACCTTGACATCAACTCTATAGAAGAACTAACATCTAATATACAAACACCGAACAACATTGAAATAACTAACCTACAAATTAATTTAGAAAGGGACCCAATAATAGACGATTCTTTCCAACAAGCATTCCAATTTTATAAAGAAACTAGCCCTACAAATAGAATATATATTCCAAAACAAAAACCATCTAAAAATCTTGCAAGAATAATTAGCTACCTAAACAAAATCATTCTCCCTGAAAACATTAACAGTGATACAGACTTTCACACATTACAGACCGTTATATATTGTGCGGCATGGACCGTTGCTAAGGTCAACGGAGCTAAGATAACACTCGAACAAAGAGAAATATCCCGAGGTACAAAAACAGAATTTAAACCGAAATGGCGAAGACGACTAGAACAAAAAGTAAACGATTTACGATCAAAAATAGGTAAAATGACACAATTTATTAACGGCAGTGGAAGTAGAAAATTAAAGAAACATGTAAACAAAATCATAAGACTATATAGAATTCATACCGTACACGAAGAACCGAACACACAAGCAGCACACATACTAGATACACTTAAACAAAAACTCTCAGTTGTAACAGGCCGACTCCAAAGATATAAAGCATGCACTTTAAGAAAACAACAAAATATACAATTCGTTCAAAATGAAAAACTTTTCTATCGCAATATCAGACAGGCAGCTGTAAACATTCAAAATAACAGCCCAAATGTTGATGAGCTTAACACTCCTAACCCAGAGGCATTACAAAACTTCTGGACAGGCATATGGGAACAACCTAGTCATCATAACGCCCAAGCCGAGTGGATACAAGCAGAATTATCAAATAACTCAAACATTCAGACAATGGCATTTGAGCACGTCTCCCCACAAATATTTCATAAAGTTCTATCTCGCCTACATAATTGGAAAGCACCTGGTTCTGACCATATACACAGTTACTGGTACAAAAAATTCACAGCAGTTCATTCTTTTCTATATAATTTTATAAACAGCTTCATCCAAGATCCTAAAATGATACCTCCTTATGTTACATCTGGCACAACTTATATGATACCGAAAGATTGCAATGACCTCTCTAATCCAGCTAAATTTAGACCTATTACATGCTTACAGACTTTGTATAAGATCATCACATCCTGTATATCCGAAATGATATACGAACACATTGACGCCAACAAAATCTTAGCCGAACAGCAAAAAGGATGCCGAAAATATAGTCAAGGCTGCAAAGAGCAATTAATCATAGATTCCGTTATTTTAAAAAGAGTTCAGAAATCTAAAACTGATTTATTCACCATGTATATTGATTACAAGAAAGCGTATGATTCTGTTCCCCATTCATGGCTATTGCAAGTGTTAGAAATTTACAAAATAAACCCAACAATAGTTACGTTTTTGAAGACCATGATGTCAACTTGGTGTACAGTATTAAGACTCACTACCCCAACCGAAACAACAGATACTAGCCCAATTAAAATACAGAGAGGAATCTTCCAAGGAGATGCACTAAGTCCACTGTGGTTCTGCCTCGCTCTAAATCCCCTATCTAAGATATTAAACACTACCTCATTAGGAATCCCTTTAAATTCTACTGCTACCGACCGACAAACTAACCCACAGAAAGGCATTTTAAATCATTTACTGTATATGGATGATATTAAGCTTTATGCAGAAACCGAAAGTCAACTTAACGAACTAGCTAACCTAACAGAAACATTCACAAATGACATAAAAATGGAGTTCGGCATAGATAAATGCAAAATAAATTCAGTTAGAGCAGGCCAGAAATACCAACACCAATACACTTTAGGCACAGGAGAAAGAATTGAGCCATTGGATGAACCTGACACGTATAAATACTTAGGTTACAATCAATCCCGTCAAATACACTACAAAGATACTAAACAAAAACTTAAACAACAATTTCAACACCGACTTAATACAATATTAAAAACACAACTCTATTCACGAAACACCATAAAAGCAATAAACACCTATGCTATACCTGTGCTCACCTATTCATTTGGGATAATAAACTGGACAAAAACTGACCTAAAAAATCTACAACGGAAAATCAACACTACGATGACTAAATTTCGCAAACATCACCCAAGATCTTGTATACAAAGATTAACGTTACCAAGAAAAGAAGGAGGCAGAGGACTTATAGATATCTTAAACTTACACAACAGACAGATCACATCTCTTAGGCAATATTTCTTTGCCAAAACTGAATCTTCCCCACTCCACAAACTAATAGCACTGAATGACCAACACTTCACACCTCTTAATTTAAAAGACACTACAGAACAAAAAAACGAGGTAGTGATTGACGACAAAACCAAATGTCAAGAGTGGACCCAGAAGTCTCTACACGGGAGACATCGCCAAGATTTATGCCAATTAAATGTCGACAAAGATGCGTCGAACGCGTGGTTAAATCGAGGTGAACTATTTCCGGAGACTGAAGGTTTCATGCTTGCAATTCAGGACCAAGTAATTGAGACCAAGAACTACAGAAAATACATAATAAAAAATTTAACAACCGACACTTGTAGAAAATGCAATAGTTCACCAGAGACAATCCAACATATTACCGGTGCCTGCAAATCAATAGCCCAGACAGACTACAAACATCGACACGATCAAGTAGCCAATGTCATACACCAAAAACTAGCTCATAAATACAAACATGTAGACACTGTAGTACCTTATTATAAATACTACCCTGAAACGGTATTAGAGAACCCCACAACAAAACTGTACTTCGACCGCGCGATACTCACAGACCGCACAATTCACTTTAATAGACCTGACATCACATTAATTGATAAAATAAATAAAACTGGGTTCCTTGTAGACATTGCTGTACCAAATACGCATAACTTACAGACTACAATAGCCGAAAAAATATCCAAATACACCGAACTAAAAGACGAAATAACTCGTCTTTGGCATCTTCAAAAAGTCACAATAGTCCCCATAGTGCTATCTACAACAGGAGTAATTCCAAAACAGCTTCATCAGTCCCTTAGTTCCCTCAACCTGCCATCTAACACCTACCATTTGCTGCAGAAGGCAGTGATTCTTAATACTTGCAGGCTAGTTAGAAAATTTCTTCAGTGTGAGTCGGACACCTTGCACCAAAACCCGCACGCAAATATAATTTCGTCTTCTTCTAATATTACTCCCACACTTAACCCCACTGCTGGACACTTGGCTTAGGCCCGTGCCATCAGTCCTAACCGGCTAGGCCGAGAAAAACAGATAGTAAACAAAAATAATAATAATAATAATCGTTTATGCTTTGATATGGCAGATTACTATGGGAATTTGTCGATCTTTCTAATTTCATGCCGACTTCCATTGGGGTTGAAACTGGCTTAGCGTCTGTCATGTTAAAGTCATTCAAAATTTCCGAAATGAACTGTTGCTGATCTAGACAAATAACATCTTTATCTCTCCTCAGCCTCATGCCTAAAACATGCCTAGCCGCGCCTAAATCTTTCACTTTAAACTTATCAAGCAAATCGGTTTTTAATTTTTGCTTTTCTTGTTCACAATTTCCAAAGATAAAAAGGTCATCTACATAAATAACAACAATTAACTTGTTATTGTTTTTAAGCTGCTTTTGATACAAACACGGTTCTATTTTTGATTGTACAAAGCCTGAGTTCAACATCTCTTTGTCCAATTCCTTGAACCAAGCATTCGAAGCTTGTTTCAATCCATACAAAGAACGCTGCAGCTTACATACTTTGGTTTCTTGACCTTTGACTACTGCTCCTTTCGGTTGGAGCATGTAAATGTCCTCTTTAATCTTGCCATATAAAAAGGCAGTCGTGACATCCCATTGGTCAATAAACCAACCGTATTCAACAGCTAGCGAGAACAACGTTCGCAGAGTAGAACTTCTAACTACTGGAGAATACGTCTCAGTATAGTCTACACCACGTACCTGTGTGAAACCTTTTGCTACTAATCTAGCCTTATACTTTGTTACCTTGCCGTCACTATCTCTCTTGATTTTGAACACCCATTTGCACTGGATAGGCTTCTTATCGATCGGACGATCCACCAACGTCCAAGTCTGGTTCTCCTTTAGTGACATAAGTTCATCATCGATCGCTTTTTGCCATAAGTCACCATCGGGTCTCGCCAACGCTTCATTAATAGTCAATGGATCATCATCAAGATTGCTCTTGGCATACATAACATTGCATCCATACCGATCGACTTGTCTGCGTTCTCTTACAGGATACCTTCTTTCCGATTCAGGTATTGTGACTGAGGAAGTCACAATACCTGAATCGCAATCAGTTCAGTCAATACGTCAATCTCTTGCTCTGGTACTACAGGCTCAGGTTGTATCTCCTCCGATACTTCTACGTTCTCGTCTATAGCATTACGGTACACATCATCGTGAGCCTCCAAGGGTTCCGATCTGCTTGTAGATCTGTTGGGTAAATTGGCATGAACAGAATCTGTATTTAGGTTTATGATAACTTCCGACTTTTCCACGTTTTCTTTTTGGAAAAAGACGTTTTCGAGAAATTTTACATCTCTTGCAGTTTTCACTTCACCTGTCTTAGGATTCATCAGACGATAACCTTTCTGATTATCTGGATATCCAATAAAAATCATCGGTTCCGTCTTCATGTCTAGTTTCCGTCTCTTTTGTTTTGATATCAATCTGTACGCCAAACAACCAAAGATTTTCAGATGACTGACATCCACATCTTTTCCAGTCCAAAGCTTCTCTGGTACCGCATTATTCAATGCTTTCGTGGGGCTTCTGTTCTTTAGGTAAACAACAGTATTAACAGCCTCGGCCCAATACTTCTTGCTTAAGTTCGATTCTGAGAGTAATGTTCTTGCCTTTTCTATTATAGTCCGATTCGCTCTCTCTGCGACAGAATTTTGTTCCGGCGTGTACGGTACAGTCGTCTGGTGTTTTATACCTGCAGACTTCAAAAATGATTTAAATTTACTATTACAGTACTCTGCGCCGTTGTCAGTTCTCAGACATTTAATGAATTTACTGGTCTCATTCTCAACTTCCGCCTTGTATTCACGGAACTTATCGAAAGTTTCACTTTTGTTCTTCAAAAAGTAAACATGAGTCTTCCGAGTAAAATCGTCGATAAATAGAAGAATATACCTCGAACCTCCGAACGACGGCTCCTCGATTGGTCCGCAAACGTCGCTAAAAACCAGCTGTAAGACCTCGTTCGCTCTCGTACCTTGGTGTTTAAAGGGACTTTTGCAGGTCTTTCCTTCGATACATGGAATACACGGCTCGCATGAATCGGTACTCTTAAATTCCATACCGGTTACTAAAACTTTCATTTTATTCATATAATTACGCGATAAATGAGCTAATCTTTTATGCCAAATGTTCGAAATATTTTCATTTTGTTTTGACAGTGTCACATTCACGACGTTATTTTTATTTTCTGTCAACTCATAAATTCCGTCAACCTCTTGACATCTTGCAATAATTCGATTCTTATTTTGAATTATGCAACCTCCATTGTCAAAATTCATGCAATAATTCTTCTTGGTCAAATCGCTCACCGAAATAAGGTTCATGGATAAATCAGGAACATGTAAAACGTTTTCTAAAATTAATTTTTTGTTTTCGCTGACTCGTGGCTCAGCATTTCCTCGTCCTTTCACCAACAATTTCTCGCCGTTTGCTACTGCGATCTTCATGTTGCCCTTTTCAGGTTTATAAGACAACAATTTGTTTTTATCGTGGGTCATATGATTTGAGCACCCACTGTCTAAATACCACTTATCTTTGTGTATCACCTTCTTCGTATTCAGGCAGATATTCGCGGTTTTGATCCGCTCCTTGCATTCGGACGCCTTGTGTCCTTGCTTGTGGCACTTAAAACACTTGTAGACGAATTTCTGCTTGCGATCGTTAGTTTTTGTGTTGGATCTTGCATCGTTCTGTACTTTACGTGTAACTAAGGCTTGTTCGTACTCTGTATTTAACTTACTCTGTCTACTTCCTTCTTGTAACAATTTCGTTTTGATTTGCTCCAACGTGATCTGTTGTCCACTATTATCTACAGCCATGATGAGAGGGCTGTACTCAGCGGTTAGTCCACCCAGCAAAATCGATATGATCCAATCATCAGGAATATCAGCATCAATATCGGACAATTGTTGTGTCAGGAATGTAGTTTTGCTTATGTAGCTTTCCATAGAATCGAAATTCTCTAACTTACAGCTGAAAAGCTCTCGCTGAATATGTATACGTCTTCCCCAACCTTTGTCTTCATATGCTTTTTGTAAGCTGTTCCAGGCTTCTTTCGCAGTCTTCGCATTGTAGACGTGGGTAAAGCACTCTGGTTCTAACAACAAACATATTGTCGTTCGTGCCTGCCGGTCTACGTCAGCGTTTGCTACATCTGTAGAAATTACTCCCCACCAGTTTTTATTCTCCAAGTAATTTCGCACCAAGAACTTCCAATTTGGGTAGTCGGACGATCCTTTCAGCTTCTTGATACCACTTATACCAACTTCAGCTGACATAATTAAAATTTCGTAAGTTTTACAGCAAACCACTCATATAAATTATACGCACTATCAAAAAAAAACTCCAGCACACTGGGCTCCTGGGCCCATAACCTAATTGATAACAGAATCCAACAACGAGCAGTGGTCTGATAATATAATTCGTATATTTCGTGGTCAATATTTTTACACAAGTGACAAGGCTCATAAAAAACATATATGCCGTAACAATATTAATTTGAATCGGTGACAGGCATGTGTAACAGGCCATTGCATACATATATGCGACCTCTTCCAATAGACCACTCTTGAGAGGATAACTACAGAAGGTATAAAAGACAAGTTGGGATATACAGTCCGTTCATAGTTTTTTGACATCTGATAGGAGCAACCTAGTAGCAACCTTATTTTAATGAGAATAAAGATCTTTATGATACTGACTGACTTGTTAGTGGCAGGAACCCAAAAGCAACCATATTGTAACTTGAACAAAGACCACTTTGATTTTGGCAGTGGTGCCAAATCAGAGGTAAAATATGTGTGAATGGACTGGACTACCCATTCCGTCTATGATGAGTATTTTAGTCAATTACCTATTTGTAGCATGAAAATGAATGACTGAATGTAGTTATTTGTCTCTTGATAGAATACCTTAGAAATGATATTTCCCAAATAAAACTAAACAATTACGTAGGTGTATCAAAAAGAGACTTTAGCCAAGAGTTAAATATCGAGAAGTGTATTTTTTTTTGACGCGCTGGGTTGCACTCTGTTGGATTCTCGATACTCGGCTCAATACCAAGAGTCGAAAATCCAGTGCGCGATAAATTCCGCCGCCATATTCTACCACCCGTGGGAAAGGGCTTAGGTCCAAGAACTGAGTATAGTAGATAATTGTTAGATTTTTTACTCTAAATGTTGCCTGTAGATGAAGCAGTTTTATTTTTGGTAGAAATGGCAAGTTTTATCTTTTCTGTTTGTGATTCATATCTTTAGTATCCGTGTGTGGCCAAATTAATGAGAATTATCCCCGGTTTCTAAGGGACTACTCACACTTATTCAGCTCTGTTCAGCTTTTGTCCATAGAAAACAACGATTTTGTATGAGATGAGAAAATCGTTGTTTTCCATGGACAAAATCTGAAGAGATGAATATCTAAGAGAAGTCCCTTACTCTTTACTTTTCCTTACTAATAATGTTGATACTTTTAGATGATGACCAACTTAGTAGTAGAAGAAGGAGCACTACTTCAAATAGAGAGTGTGTCACTACCAGTCGCCACATTCTCCAAGTTCCAGCCTTTATCTGAAGACTTTCTAGATATATCTAATCCTAAAGCAGGTATGTTTTGAAACCCTTGAAATTTTCTTGATACTTTGTTTGGGAAAGCGGACTCTAATTGCAGAGATCTAGATTATTCTTAGTTCTTTCGGGAAGTTTTCTGGATGTTGCTGAAAATTTGGCAATAGTATGTCAAATTCATAAAATATCATATCACGCCTGCAATACCCAAAGTTTTAGGCAGAGGTGTAGCTATAATACCTCTCTGTACAAGTGCACATGTCAAATTCATGTGCATATTTAAGTAAAGTCATAAATGAGAGAAGACATGAATTTATTTTTTATGTACGGAACCCTAATTCTTTTTTTTATAAAAGAATCTCTAGTAATCCTTATAACATCGGCTATTTGCTAGTGAAAGTCCCGTCAAGATCGATTTAGCCGTTTTGGAGATTAGCCGAGAAAAACAGGCAAACAGATAAAAATAATAAAAATAAAGTGAAAGTACCTATTGTACAGTCGTTACACCCGTAACGACTACCCCGTCAAATGCCGGAAAGTCTGACCAACCAGTCTTACCCAAAGGGTATCGTATTACCCAGTAACTGAGTTGTGGCGGTCAGATAGGCAGTCGCTACACGGAAAATACTGGTATTCAGCTGCATCCGGTATTCCGGTTAGACTGGAATCCGACCCCAATAGTAGTATTTTGATGTTACAAACACTTTAATTTTATATATTTGTATAGATTTCTCTAACAGCCTTTGTTGTTTCAGTGTTAGAGAACTGTCTCCGTAACTTCTCGTGCCTCACCAACGGAGACGTGATCGCCATCAAGTACAACTCGAAGGTGTATGAGCTATGTGTTCTGGAGACCAAGCCAGGGAATGCTGTCATCATTATAGAGTGTGATATGAATGTAAGTCCACTACACACTACAGTTTCTGCATTACACTATGATTGTTAACCTTTTAACCGCCCGACTTCATATCAGTTGTCGAGCCCCCAGCGCCCGGCACAGTGAATCGAAAAATAAATACCTACAACAAAGAGGGATGTCCAATACTTAACTTTTACAACAGATTAAACGACCTGTGGTATTTTGGTCGTAAATATACGACACTGGTGAAATGGACTCGAAAATATTTGTCGGATTAATCCGACGTAAGTAGTTAAAAGGTTAATTATTATTGGAATATAACCCTTATATCAATTACGTAAAAGCCACATGCCACACATTTCTATAAGAAGGGCAAACATCATTGATATTATGGAGGAAGCGGCAAGGTAACCCGCGAAATTCAAATTTTCATACGTGTTTTGCAATATCTGCACATCAGTATAATGAACAAAATATTATTCATGACTGTAACACGTATGTATTTACATAATTAAAATCATCAATACAACCCTCATCAGTACCCTCAAGTTCATATAACCCATTGAATAACTTTTTTTGCCATTAGCGTCCCACTGCTGGGCAAAGCATGCTTAAGCATGTTTTACAGCAAATACATATTATTCTATTTTATTCTAAAGGCCTCCCTACTCTCTTTCCACCTCTCTCGGTCCACATCTGTCAAGGACCAACCTTTATTAAAGAAAGTCCAGGCGATTCCTCTAAAAGCAATTCACTTCCTGAATTCCCCATGATTCTGCTATTTGACATTTTACTTCAAAGGGGCAATAGTCGTGGGCTCGAACTCACTGGTTTTTTTTTTTTTTTTTTTTTTCTGGGTGGGAAATCATCAAATAACTTCTCCCGCTCTGGGTGGAGCGGGAGGGCGTGTCAGACTTTTACTGACTAAAACCCACCCGTGTTCCCTCACTTGCCTGTGTGCCAGGGGCCGCGGTATCTCTTTCGAACAACCCGCACCCCTGGCAGGCATCGGCCCTTGCGGGCCCCATCAGTTGCTGATGACATCTCTTTGAGGCGCGCGAGGAACACAACGCGCCGTCGACCCGGGCTTGGTCCTTACCGGACAGCGAGCTACCCATTACTCGCCGTCCGCAAGCCCGCGCCTACGGTGGCCGGGAATCAGCCTGGGATTCCCGACGCCCAGGGCGTCTCCTGCGAAGGCCACGGTTGTGAGGGCGCATGTACTGCATCTCCCTCACGTGCGCCGCCTCCCTCTTTGCGAGCATAACTGCTTCGCTGAAGGAGGCGACAGCTAGCCATGCCCTCTCGCTCCGTACCATGGCCTGGACCAGGGTCGGACGCGAGAGATCGCCGCCGCCGATCACGTCCACGAGGACACGGCGATGCTCCGCCCAAGCCGGGCAGACCTCCACCGTATGCTCCACCGTGTCCTCAGGGCGATCTTCGCAATGGAAACACCCGGGCGTTTCCTCCCGCCCTATCCGAAACAGGAACCTCCCGAAACAACCGTGTCCGGTGAGGACCTGTGTCAGGCGGAAGGTGAGGACGCCATGCCGCCTCTCAAACCACTCCTCAAAGAGGGGACTTACCGCCGCGATCGTGGCGTGCCCATCGAACTCACTGGTGGGCCTGGCTAAAAAGCACGCTAGCTCATCAGGCATTGTGTCCGACAGAGGTAGTATCAGTGATGAGCAGTTAGCCGCTAGTCTACACCCACAACATTATTGAGTGAGATGCAGGATCAGTTATAGTAAACAGGCGCGTAAAAAAATAAGAAAAGTCCTTCGGAAGTTCGGGTTTTACGAAAAAACCACTGCATAAATCAATGACCAATAAACTTTATTGAACTTTCCGATATTTGAGCTTTGTCGGTACCAACTCGGTAACCGAGATTTCATACTTCTTTGATTACTTAAACACGCCCAAAGTTAGGTCAAATTAGCAAGAAAAACAAATCTTTGTTGGCTCATAACTTTTTAATGGCTTTTTGTTTTAGTACTCTGTTTCCGTACAGACAATATTAACAATGAGACAAAACTATACCATGTTTAATTTTTGTTGTACGTTGTCGAATAGTGGAGTAATAAATACACTACCGAAGTTTGTATGGAAAAAATGTCGACTAGATCTACCTTAATAGAGTAATTCACTATTTGGTAACCATTTTACGAATTTCCATACAAAATTGTCAAGCAGATGAATTGCGTGCTGTCTACGCAGATAATATTATGAATTGTCAGTTTGTGACCATTTTACGATTTTGAATATGATTCATAATATTTTCATATTATGATTCTGCCAAAGCGGCCATTTAGGACGCCCAGCTGATCCCGCCATTCCGTGTGGGCCTGCCGCGATGTCGTTCGCCATTACGCGGGACCCACTGGGTCGTAAGGTTGGCCCATTGATCGTCTGACATACGGCAGATGTGTCCAGCCCAATTCCATTTAAGCGTGGCAGCTTGCCGAGTGACATCAGTTATTTTCGTAATCGTATGGATTGTTGTATTCCTAACCCGGTCCACAAGTTTGATACCCAGAATACTCCGTTCCATAGCTCTCTGGCAAACCTCGAGCGTGGACATCTGCTGAATTGTCAAAACCATGTTTGAGAACCATATGTGAGAACTGGAAGAATACATACGTCAATGAGTCTTCTCTTGAGCGATAGAGGAATGTCGCCATTCATTAAATCTTTCATGGCCCAATAGCTCTTCCAGGCATTTTCGGTGCGACTTGCAACTTCTTTGTTTTGTCTTGCCTGGAAAGAGACTATTTGGCCGAGATAGAGATATTCATCGACAATGACCTGCAAATTGCAAGAAAGGTGAGAATTGGATGGATTGGATTTCGATTTCGCGGGCTACAATAGTGCATCCGCCTTAATTTAATAACTACACTCTTTTTAAATAATCTGGGAGCATAGCAGTGCCCGCATCGTTGACCTAGCACGGCCATGCATCCTTTAGTCTTTCTTCTTTGAGAAGATCCCAATTACACCTAACATCATAGTTATTCATCATCATCATTTCAGCCGATAGACGTCCCCTGCTGGACATAGGCCTCCCCCCAAAAAAAATGGGGGTTTGCCATAATCGCCACGCTTGGCAGGCGGGTTGGCGATCGCAGTGTGGTGGTAAAAAGTATAGAGAATGCTTCTGCCCATTCTCTAGTGAGTCTCTTAGTCGCCTTCTACGGCACCCACGGAATGAAATGGGATGGTGCTATTCTTTACGTCCGGCACCACACGGAACATATGATGCAAGAGTAGTAGTTATTATCAACACCAAAAAAAAAAAAAATCTCTAGAAACGTGTATATTTTTGGGTAGACCATTTAAAAATACACACAAAATAAATTCAATCCAGCACAAGTATAAGCGTAATCCGGCAATTTCTCCCAATCTTATACTTAACAGGTAGAATTCGCCCCACCAGTAGGCTACAAAGAAGAAGAGCGTATACCTCGTGATGATAGCGGCGCCGTCACCGGCATGGACGAGGACCCGTCAAATATGATGCCGGAACCCAGCGGCTTCATCGCTTTCAGAGGCGAAGGGAACCGGCTGGATGGTAAAAAGAAGAAGCCTGTCAGTGAGAGCGATTCTGAGCCGTCGGCGTCACAGTCTAAACAGGTGAGTAGATATGACTATTATGTGACTATTTTGATTTGTTTCTTTTTTTAATTTATGCCTAGCTGACCCGAGAGACATCATTTCAATGTTCGAAATGCTAAATTTCAACCTTTCTATCTATACATCTATACAGATAAATAAAATTGGAGTGTCTGTTTGTAATATTAAAATAACCGCTTTTTACTAAATGTATGTATACACGGTACATATACCAAACTATATTTTTTTTTAAATTTTGACTGTCTGTTTGTTCCGGCTAATCTCAGAAATGGCTGGACCGTTTTTGACGGGACTTTCACTCGCAGATAGCTGATGCGAGAAAGAGTAACTTAAGCTACTTTATTTTACAAATTTTATTTATTTTTATTAATAAGTATATATAATATAAATAAATAATAAAAAAATAACTATTCCGCGCGGACGAAGTCGCGGGCACAGCTAGTTATAAATAAAACAAAAAATAATCACGCATCCTTTGAATTGGGAGTTATGGTCTTGAGTTCATGCAAAAATCCCATAGAAGAGAGGACGTTAAATTTTTCGTAATAACCTAATTCGGACTACTACGAACATGCAAATCGGTCCAGCCGTTTTCAAGTGATGCGTTTAATAACGAACAGCATTAATTTTTATTTATATAAATAGATAGAGTCACCCCAATCCACTGCTGGACATTGGCCTCGTCCAAAAAGGGGCGGAGGTCATTGCCATAATCGTCACGCATAGCAGACGGGTTGGCAGATCGCAGTATGGTTTTTAAAAAAATATAGAGAACGTTGCTGCCATTCTCTAGTAAGTTAAGACAACCACGGGAACAAATGGGGTGGTGCTATTCTTTTAGTCTAGCACCCTTTTACGAAACCCACGGGAAGAAATGGGATGGTGCTATTCTTTTAGTCCAGCACCATCCAGGCATTACACGGACAAAGGAAGGACCTAAGGAGGGTTCCTTCCTTAGTGGAATAATGTGAACCGGGCATTACACATAGACAATTTTGATGCAATTTTATGTAATCCAATAACATTATTTCAGCGTAGCATTTGATAGACACGATATAATAGTAATTAACGTTAGTCCATTTGACGTGCAGTTACGAAAGAAAAAGTGAGGCGCTGACACGATTGCAAATATTAGCATGGAATGCGCACGCACTTGTGCAAGAAATGTATCGTAAATCCTACAGTTTATAAACTTTCTGGGTAAACTCGTCACGGCTGCCTATCTATTATGGGGTTGACAGAAGAGAAGTCTAATACACCCATAAAATATGATAATGTCATCAAACTCACAGTTGTCAGGCTGATCAGGCTTGCCAGGATCAGGCTGAAATTGAATCTGCCAATGCTCACAAACGAATCGGCAAACGTAAGGTAGGACGCCCTCAGGCAAGGTGGAGTTACGATCTTCGCAGTGTGACTGGTAGCAACTTAATGAGAGTTGCCGAGAATCGAGCTGAATGGCGTGCAATTGGAGAGGCCTATGTCCAGCAGTGGACTGCTCTAGGCTGACGATGATGATGATGAATGCTCACCTGGCAGATTGGCCTTATCAGAAGGCTAAAAGTCACCCAAAGGGCAATGGAGAGGGCTATGCTTGGAGTTTCCCTACGTGATCAAATCAGGAATGAAGAGGTTCGCAGGAGAACCAAGGCAACCGACATAGCCCGAAGAATTGCCAAACTTAAGTAGCCCGGCCCGATGGGGCCGAAAGGTTCTGGAGTGGCGACCGCGTACCTACGTACCGGAAGACGTACAGTTGGAAAACCTCCCCACAAGGTGGACCGTTGATATTGTGAAGGCTCCAGGTATCTGATGGATGCGGGAAGCATAGAACCGGTCGAGGTGGCGGATCTTGGGGGAGGCCTATGTCCAGCAGTGGACGTTTTTCGGCTGACAAAAATATTCTCAGCTGACTTCCCCTAATATCTTAAGACCACAGACCATATTGCGTTATGGTAGTCGTGTTTAAGGTTCATTTATCTTGCACGCTCGTGTATGCGCGCCCAGCGATCCACAAAATATAGTTTCACACAAGTATCCTTATTCCTTTCTTATCTATACAATCATTACAAACAGACACTTCAATTTTATTTATTTGTATTATCAAAATAACAGTTTTTTCCTGCACATGATAGTAAATACGGTACTTTTATAACAAAACAAAATTGTGTGTTTGTTTGTGTGTATTTCCGAAACCGCTTTTTGTAACGATTTTAAAGGGACTTTCACTGGCAGATAACAGATAGATAAGTAGAGTAACATGGGCTACTTTTTGTTCTGGTGGTACGTTCCCGTGGGACAATTTCTGACATTCACGTGGGCGAAGCTGCGGGCACAGCTAGTCTGTTTAGTAAAACCACTATTGCCTAAAAACTATGTACCTATTATTCTTCTTTTATTTCTAGCCCTACGTCAGAGGCATCCCAGACTACGACTACGTAGTAGGAACCCTGAAATTCATCAGGAACTCCCGGCCGCCCAGCGCCAAGGAGGAGACACCCTCGGAGCCCTTCACCGCCTTCAAGGGCGAGGGCTTCACCTTAAGAACAGCCAAGTCCAAGAACTGAGTATAGTAGATAATTGTTAGATTTTTTACTCTAAATGTTGCCTGTAGATGGAGCAGTTTTATTTTTGGTAGAAATGGCAAGTTTTATGTTTTCTGTTTGTGATTCATATCTTTATTATCCGTGTGTGGCCAAATTAATGAGAATTATCCCCGGTTTCTAAGGGACTACTCACACTTATTCAGCCCTGTTCAGCTTTTATCCATAGAAAACAACGATTTTGTATGAGATGCGTACGCATCCATTCAGCCGAGGAAAGCTGAACGGGCTCTATACAAAATCGTTGTTTTCTATGGACAAAAGCTGAACAGAGTTGAAATAAGTGTGAGTAGTCTTTTAAAGCCCCCTAATTGTGTAGCAATCTACCAATCAGAATCTGTTGTTAAACTGTCAAAATGAAAACCTACTGTCAGTTTATTTCGCAATTAGAGGGGTAATTGCGAAACAAACTGACAAATACCTCGATAGGTGCCTTTAATTGGTTGACGAAATTAACAACATGCAGCCTATCTCATGACTTTACCACTGTTTCCGGATGTTATATCTGGCGAAGAATAGTATTATACCACAGCTCGAACGATAATCGCCAAATACAAGGCCATATGCCCAGGGAAGCATTTTGAGACAAAATATCGGACTAGGGATTCGGGAATTATGGCTATGATCTTGATGAATTGTACACTCTCTTTTTTATTTGGGCACAGTTATAAAAACAACTACGTTTGTCAACAGCATCACAAATAGAAAAAACAGTCCAACCTGTATCTATCAAATATTATTTGTTTCATAGATGAGTCACATCTTAGGGCTTGACTCCAGCTATCATTGTTATCAAATAAGATACGATATCACTGCTTCATCTACGGAACAACGAAAAAAAAAACATACCTAGAACGTTTTATAATGTTGTGATTGTCAAATTAATGAGCATTGAAGCTTGACGTTAGAATACAGTACCTGGCCGTAAATACAGCATATCGAGTTAAAGAAAAGAAGGTGTCTGCTTATGACCACGATAGAAGTGAAAACTTACGACTGGAGCCGAGTCCACCCGATTCAGCGTCACCGTCCCGAGCGTGTCGGTTCAGTTTTGTTCACTGTCCAGCAAGAGCGCAAAGTGCGCGCTATACAGAGCAGATTTTTGGGGCGGGGGTAGATATATACGTTAACCGTTGTAGTTAAAGAAAAACGGTCTCAGGAAACTTTTTTTTTAAAGGAATTTGAATCATCATTCAGGTACCTACTTTATGTATTTTGAAAAATAAATTACTTACACTGCAAGAAAATGAGCCATAAACTTTTTTCAATACCAATCGATAGTCTACAACTTTTAAGGTGCTGCCCTTACTGCCCCATCTCTGAAAACGACGCTGTTTATAAAAGTTTTTACTTGAGAAAGTTCGTCTCTGTCATTCACACCTGTCTCTTTCTCAAACCCGATGTGTCGTTTTAACGCCCGGATGCTTTACCTCATTGCAGTATGTCATGTTTTAAAGCAATATGTGTGCGTTTCCTTTAATAATATAAATAGTTTAGTAATAACTACGGAGATTCCTTCAATGTTAACAAAACAACGCGTGCCTTGTCTTAATTGATAAATACGTTTGAGCGCTTCGCCCTCAAGATAATAATTTTACTTATGCTACTTAATAAAGCCCCATTTACACGATGCAAGGTTCTTGCCTGTCACATACAATTGAAGCAAGAAATTACCTGCACCGTCTAAACACTGTTTATAAGATGCAACTATTATTTTGCGTCAACTTATGTGATTGTGACAGGCAAATGATTGAAAAGCTTTGTTTCATGAAACGCAATGCAAGTAATTGAGAATGCGATAACAACGAACGAAAAGTGGCGCGCGTAGATTTCGCAACACTTTTTCCAAGAAAATACGTGTTTTTGAAAAAGCCTTATAAGTTTTTGGAAAAATTATTGTTATTTAGAATCTCCATTACATGTGTCAGGTTTCTATGAAGATGTGTTCTTATCTTTTTCAGTGTATGAGTTTATGAAAGGCCAAAGTTCAGATAAAATGCGCAAAAACCTGATTTTCAGATATCCTATGTACTGAATTTCTTACTCAAAAGTTTTTTTTTTAAGTTTTACACAAGAAACCTGTGTGTTCAAAATATCTGGAGGAAAATTTGTTAAAACGCAATAATCCGCCGGTTGGCCGCTCTTAAACCGCATCGTGTAAATAAGGCTTTCCTACTCTAGCTTGGGTAGCACATTTTTAAGTTATAGCCCGTACTAGAATAATCTTTTTGAGTCTTTTATGGACGAGGCGCTTTATAATCAAATCAAATATAAGTGTTATAACAGTGGCGTAACATCTCTGTGATAGCTACAACACAATTTTGCATTGAGCTGTCGTCACGCTCAACGCATGCTAACTGACTTGAGAGTACCTATGTTATACAGTTTGTTGGCTCTTCTCCTTAAGAAGCGACAAATTGGAACCGTGCACCTAGATTCTGACGTTTCATAAGTGCCCTTGCAGGTTTATGTGAAATATTTTATTTCACAAAGCAGGCCATAGCTAGATAGCTATGGCCTGCTGTTGGCGGACTAATGATATTAATATATGCCTGTAAACTCATCGATCACTCATTTTGTCGAAAGAACCAAATAGATTTGAGTGATCCTGTCCAGTCAGTGCAAGCATTGTCAGTAATCTTGTAGCTCAACGACTCAACAGAGTCCCACAAGGGTTAGACATGGAATACCTAGTTATTAAATGGAAGAATCAAAACCGCCTTAAGAGCACATAAAAATACCTCAACATATTGCAGTATTGCACGCAATTTTTTGTAAGGCCCAATAATGTAGGATGGGTTATAATCTGCAATTTAATTATTCCAATTCTGAGTGTCAAGCTGTAGCATTCATGTAATGATTGCTTTATTTGTTTATTTTCCAACAAAACTCAGTAAATAATTTATACTTTGGGGCGTAAGGGATATTGATGATGTTCTTTACGCCTTTCGAGGCTCTGAAATGTCTATAAAGGTTCATCCATAAACCATGGAGTAAAGAATGTGGGAGGGAGGGGGTGACTTGTGGTTCATGAAATACACTTTTTCCAGTTATTTATTCATAAATCACTTATAGGTCTATACGTGATTAGTGAATAAATAACTTTTTCATTATGGAGATTGCCATTATGTACAGCACCTTTATTGATTGTGTGGCCCTCATGCATAGAAATGGGGGGTAACCAATGATAGGTCTGTACAAGGTTTAAATTATGTTGGGGTCCACCCCAAAACCAGGGGCCTTAGAATCAGTGTTTCTTTTACTGTGTATATGTTATCATCTATGCTAGGTTGGTAGCTTCTGATTTTTAATAAAGCCTCCCTACAACATTATAGTTTGCTCAACTTTGTCATGCATCAGCTATATTTTCTGCATTATGGTTTATTTCATTGTCAAAGATGAGCATTATTTTTCTTCTTATAGGTTTGATGTAACATCTGACTGTAAATTAATAATATATGTATTATTGTTTCATATAAAATTATTTGTTAGTGCAAGAAATATAAGTAATTAATATTATTTAAATAAACATCCTATGAAAAATCCAGGGGTTGTTTAATTTACATGGACATGTTATTTAAAAACAATTTATTTATTAAAAATAGTTTATTAAAATGTATAATACAATCCATCATTTACAAGTCAAAAAGAAATGTTTTAAATGCCTTTAAGTTTTTGGAATTCTTTTTTATATTATACTCTATAACTTATTATTAAAAATGTATGTTTACAATATTAAGCTATCATAATTCTGATATCATTTTATACTTAACACAATACTGCTTATAAATTAAAAAACATAATCCCCTTTAGACACAGTAGTAAAAGCATCAGGCAGGTATTTAAAATATAGAGTAATTGTTCATGATTATACAGGTTCGCTCTTTCAAACAACTAATATGCAGACAATATCCTTAATTAACAGGTTAAAGTTTATGGTACAGGTAAGTAAGGACCCTTTTAATAGGGACTGGATTAATTTATACCTACAAACGTAAATATAAGTCATAAGGAAAATTACACTAATTCACCATTAATATAGAACTAATTACTTTATGCTTCTATTAGTCATACTCATGTAGGAAGATTTAAAATTTAGAATCTCTTCAAGAACTCTTCCGAGCAGATCCTGGCGCGCGCGTTCACAGCCAGTTTCATTTCACTAATTTCCTTATCAATTTCTTCCATGAAATATATCACGAAATCCACTAGTTTATGTTTAAACATTTGCTCAGTGTGGAAATTTGTTATTAGGAAACTGATATGATATCCGTCCACCGGTTTCCGCCTCAATACGATAAAGTTTTCCGCTCTCATCATCATGAACCGCATAAACTTTTTGCACAGTATCTTTTCGATTTCGTCCGCCTGCTTGATCATAATGCTCACTCTAATAGAGTTTATTGACGACTCGATCAACACTTTCTCGTTCGCATTACGAGAAATTACAACTGGATTCAGTAGAAGCTCTTTGCTTGTTCTAACCTCGACCTCCGGTTTGTTATATCGCTCCACTACTTGCGATGAAAAATGCTCTAAACACATCGCCGCAGTAAGCGTATGGCGCACCGCTGTTAAATATGGCTTTAACGTTGCCGACATTATACCGAAAATTAATACAATTTGGATTATTCGTACCACACCTAGAGCGTTTGACACTAAATTATTAATTGTCAATTTTGACAGCTGAATTTGATTACTCATACAAATTAATCGCGAACGCACACATCACAAAAAAGGTGCGTCACATTTACATGAAATGTTGCCCGAATTAGAAAATAGTTCAAAATACATTATTACTCTCCTATAGGGAAAATACTAAGACTGAAGAAAGGTTCCATTGCTAGTTCATACAGTAATTTAGTTTCATGAACACTGTACTGCCACTATCAATATATATTTTTTTTAGGATTGTACAACAGGGATTTTTTGCAGTCTTTGGGTCCTTATGGCATAGCTAAAATATTTAGTTTAATTTCAAATATACATGACCATCATCGTTGTGTGGACTGTAAAGACTTTAGAGGTTTGAACTAAAAGATCGATAGACCACTTGATTACAGTGAAGAAGAAGCATCACAAATAATGTTGGAAAAAATATTGTGTTCACAAGATTCCAAACTTCGACAGACATAAAGACATTGAAGAGCTTAATTTGGTAAAGATAATTGATAACGGAAATTAGAAATAATTTTGTAGTCTTGTGTTTTTCCTGTGTAAATAAATTATAATTTTCTATGGTTTTCACTTACCATAAACCCGGATAACAATAATTTCCTTTGTCATTTTTTTTTCAACTGGCAATTGAAAACAATGATGGCGACCGATTGTAAAGTGATGGAAGTGTAACGTTAACGGCATGAGTTTTATTAACTTTTCAGTAGTTAAAGTTGTACTAAATACATTCTTAACATTAATAGTGAACATATGACCAATTAGTGTAATAGTTATTACTATCTGAAACCATGGCGCGAGAGTTTGACCACCTTTTCAAACTGCTGATTATCGGTGACAGTGGTGAGTGGGCGAGGCCTGTGATGTTATAACTTCACAACCGATATTCGGGTCTGTGCAGCTTAGTCAACGGTGTAATGTTGATATGTTTTAGGTGTGGGTAAAAGCTGTCTTCTCCTGCGATTCGCCGACAACACATTCTCCGGTAGTTACATTACTACGATAGGAGTCGATTTCAAAATAAGGACTTTAGAAATAAACGGTGAACGAGTGAAGCTACAGATATGGGATACAGCGGGCCAGGAGCGGTTCAGGACTATTACCAGCACTTACTACAGAGGCACGCACGGCGTCATCGTGGTGTACGATGTCACGAATGGGGAGTCCTTCGCCAATGTCAAGAGGTGGCTGCACGAGATCGAACAGAATTGTGATGTTGTTAATAAAGTCTTAGGTGAGTGGTATTTGCATTAAGAATACATCTAACAAACTGTACAATCTATTAACTTTCCATTACCCGTACCTACACCATCATTGTCTTACAAGTTGGATACACAAGTAATTAAGGTCTAATGACGTTAATTTCAAGTAATGTGTAGTAAATTGATGAAACAGCCGCATTATTACAATTTCTTAATTGTACTTGGGCTGTAACTCTGTCCAAATGTTTAACAACAACAACAACAAAAAGAATCCTCTGTCACAGTCTAATTATTATGGCCAGACAAAGTTAATTTCTTTAAAGTAATCATTATATAACGAACACCTTTCTAAAGGCTCTATAAAGGCTGACCATGCCATAAAACATGTAGTATAAATACATTTTTATTCTATAATCTATGGCTCATAAGGTGCTTCAAATTTTTTGTTGAAATATTTTTTTAACCAGCCGGCATGATTCATATGGGTTATTTTATTTTTGTTTGGTCATAATATTAAAAGTGTTATGCCTACAAGATTTTTTATTTCACTTCCTCTTATCAGGCACGGTCCTAAGGGGCGTCCTAGGGGTCATGACCCCCCAAAGCCTTAAACGTAAAGCTTAAAATAGTAATTTTTCGAAAATATAATAAATTTTCTTATTAATATGTAGGTAGACTTTATCTGTGGACCCGCCCCCCCAAAGTCTGGCTGTGACCGCGCCTGCCTCTTATGCTATTTATTGTATAGCACAGCACAGCTTTATCTTCATAATTTTTAATTAAATTAAAGCATTTCTTTAAAACTACACTTTAAATAATTATTTTGGCCATAAACTTGTTCACTGTAAGTCAAAGATCTCCTCTCTAATGGAGAATAATGCTTGGTATGTAAACTAAAATAATTAAAACAATAAATCTTCTCTAATAGAGAATGCACAATGCTTGGCATATAAACTAAAATAATTAAAACATTATACCCAAAATTACAAAGAAATAAACATTACATGACCTCCAACAACAAAGCTCATTCTATCCCTAACACTGCGAAGCTATTTTAAGGTCACAGTCAGAGCTTGTATCTCAGCATCTGTGACTAATCTATTATGATCACGATGTGAATTTAAGATCACTACTATAATATGTACATCTACTGTGTACTATCAGGAGGAGTAACAGAATTAAAACGAAGTTCATTACTTCCTGTATGGATATGTATTTGTTATCTCAAAAACTGCTGTATCAGCTTAGATGATTTAAACACTAATGTGTTGTTTTTCCACTTTGTAGCTTTGGGAATAAAATCTTTTCATATATTTAACAATTACTTACTTCGCCCGCATGGAGTTTGGAAATAATACTGTGTGTTAATCCACTTGAAAAAATGGACTGAATTTTAACATTTTCCATAGAATTTTTCAATATGTTATGTTTCATGTAAACCTAATTCAACACAACGAAATCATTCAAACCGTTCTCAGTGTTGTGCTTACCAATGAACAGCATTTCATATTCATTAAAATACAAGATGACCTGTTTGACTAGATAATTACCAGCTAGCAGGAAATTTCATATAAATTCTGTTGCTTTTATTCACTGAATAGTTGATAATGCATTCTGAACACTGTGATACATGCCAATAGTAGAGTCCAAGAAGAGCTTAGTTTCCTGTCCTTTATAGGGTTCCAAAGAAACCCTATTACCAAGGCACTGCTGTCCATTTGCCCCTCCATCAGCAAGGTGTATCTCATGAACCGTAATAGGTAGTCAGTTGATATTTTCACAGAGTTTGTATTTCTATTGCCACTATAACAACAAATAATAAAATGAATAGTAAAGAAACCATATAAAAAAAGTGTTAAAAAAGATTGTTAAATATTGTTTATGGTGGTACAGAACCCTTTGTGTGCTAGTTTTCACACTGCATGAGACAGTAAATGCTTTATTAAAAATTAATTTTATTGTTTTCAGTTGGTAACAAGAATGATTGTCCATCAAGAAAAGTAGTTGTGACAGAAGACGCACAGAGGTTTGCCAATCAGATGAACATACCGCTCTTTGAGACGAGCGCTAAGGAGAACATTAATGTAGAGGAAATGTTCCTCACTATCACTAAAATGGTAACTATAACATCATAATTTTTTATCTAATATACTATAATACTGAGAAACCTAGGCTTATTCTCTTTTACATGGAACTTGAACATAACTGGGGAAATGAGGGTTTACTTTAAGTACACTTCGGCCTAATGATTTGGGTATTACAGGTATATTGTTATGTTGTAAGATTGAGAAAGTTCAGTGAGAATTTATAAATCCATACCAGCCTGAAACAAAGTCCTAAATAATACTTTGAAAGAGGATACATCGTATATAAAATTGCTGGAAGAATACTTGTAAAAACCAGGAAGTTGTGGTTAAAAATTAAAATTAATTTTACGTTTAAGTTCTTACACAATACATACAACTGACTACAGTGACAGTCCTACTATTGTAGTCTATAACATTGTCAAATGCTATTATTGTTGAGGGGCTTGTGTTCTATCGATAAGGTTAAGTTACGTTTACCGCGGTTGGTCTATGGATGGGTGACCGTTTTTCTATACCAAGCCTTCTCCATGCCTCATTTGTGGATCTTTGACAGTTGTTACGGGTCGTCATAAGGCCGAATGTCTGACATCCAGCCTTATCAAGGGGTATCCTGTTACCCAGTAATTGGGTTGTGGAGGTCAGATAATTAGGCAGTTGGTTGGATGATAATGATGATGATTTATAATATTTGAAAGCCAGATGTAAGCACTAGGCACGCTGCAACAGTATTTGGCTTATTTAATGTAAATGCTTTGAGTTAGAATATTCTAGCAATAGGTATTTACCGTATGATAAAGATCACAGTATTTCAATTATACACAGACTCAGAAACCCATACTTAAGAATGATATAGTTCCATAGCTTATCTATATCTATATACTAATAATAAAGCTGAAGAGTTTGTGTTTGTTTGCTTGAACGCGCTAATCTCAGGAACTACTGGTCCAATTTGAAAAATTCTTTCAATGTTAGATAGCTCATCTATCGAGGAAGGCTATAGGCTATAATATAACATCACGCTAAGACCCTTAGGAGACGAGCAAAGAGAAAAAAGTCACGAATACGAAGTATCTACACGGGCAGGCGAGGCGAGCGACGGGGTGTGTCGGGGCAAGAAATTTGACGTGAACGAAGTCGCGGACAAAAGCTAGTTGTTAATATGTAAGACAATATGAGTCACATTTGAATGGACTGTACTGCTTCCTTAACTGTTTAACCAATTTAGGTAAAGGAATTACCTTATTAGAGATTATTTAGTCATGAACCTGCCTTATATTGGCATATAAACTACCTATGTGGAATGCCTATCTTACTTGTTTATATTTTAAACTGCGCCCCGCGGCTTCACCTGCTTAAGCTTCGATCTCGTAGGAATATCGCGATATAAAGTATGCTATGTTCTAATCTAGGTCATAGTATACCCATGTGCCAAATTTTCATACAAATCCAACAAACATGCAACAATTCAAATATTTTCTCTTTGTGTTAACAAAGAAAAAGCTTTAGTTTTGGTCATTTATTCTAGACTGATTGGCGAAATTCAGTTTTGTACACAGACTTATTTTTATATTACTATTCGGGAAACTTTATGCAGCATGTAGAATATGTTTTACGGATTCACAAAGACAATACATGAAACTGTTGTTAAAATCACTGTATCTATAATAATTTAACATCAAAAATCTAAACAAATTATTCCCAAATTCCAGGTATTAAGATCAAAGCTGGAAATGAAGGAGAGGCAAAACGTAACAAAAGACACGGTACACCTAAAGAATAATATCAAGACCAAAAAGAAATGTTGCTAGTGGTATACGCACCGCCTTGTGCCACGGACAATGTTCTCAATGCTCAAATATGGAGAGATACGTTGTACGACCTAGCAGGTTATCAACACATTACATAGGACATGCTTTTGATTTGTAACAAGGTGAATAAATAATTGATATACTGTTTGATATTAATATGAAGGTATATGGAAGGCTGCAGACAATCTTTGGACACAAGTATTCTCACACTGACATTGCAAAGTGGTATCATGAGATCTTACAGTGTGACTTAGACTGAGTTGCATTTCAGAATTGAGGCCATGAGCGCCAGAGTGGCCTAACTACAGAAAAAATAGTTTACAGTATTAGGGAAAGAGCAGAAGACTTGATTTCAGATACTTATAACTTTTGTAAATCAAGCAAAAATGGAGAAATGCTGCCATCTATGAAAAAAAAGAATTAATTTTAGGCCACTATTGCTCTATTACTTTTACAGTTTGGAGCAGATTCCAATACAAAGATCAATATTGAAAAAAAATGCAGTTAGGCCACTCTGGCTCTCATGGCCTCAATTCAGACAGCAACTAATCTAAGAGGAATAATTCTTGGTGGGACATTCAAAAATGTTTCGAAAAAGTATTAATACCATTTTTTAAGTCTGTTGTCTGTGGTCTCATTTCCTTAAAATTATTGCACTTTTTTATGTTATCTCTTACTAATAGGTGGTGCTAATTTAATATTGATATTACTTCAGTTTTAGAATTGGTAATGCAAATACATCTGAGAAACATGCATTTTGTTTGTCACTATGAGTACATCTTATGTTTTATTTAAATATGTAGATCATTGTCAAACTGCTAAATATCAAAGGTGTATCAGTGCTAACCCAGACAGAATGAAAAACAATTTGTATTTGTAACTCGAAACTGACCAAAATATTAATAGGTTAAATGTGTAGTCTATCCAAATACTTGCTAATTTGTAAAAACTTGCTAGGTTGAACAATCTCAAGAGCATGTACATACTATGGATTTATTTACTCCAAAAATTATTAGAATATAACGAATGCCTAGTTAATGAATGAGTGTAATCTAATTATCAAAATTTATGTGATGGTTCGACGAATGTTAGCGTAAGGAAGTATACCATTAATGTTATTTTTTATTAAATGATAATCATTGAATAGTTACGAACGTTTAGTGGGTCATTGAACGCTTATAACGGCCGTGGTTCACGCATATAACATTGAAGAAGCTGTAATATTAAAGTCGGAAACTTCTAGAAAAGACTACACGCGTCGAAGGTATTAAATATTCCTTTTTTTTTGTTGTAGTTTTGTAGCTAGATGAGCAGTGTCTATGGCATTGCGTGATTCCATTTCTGTGGCCCTACGTGGCCAAATGTTTGGCGTGGTAATAATACTCACGCGTCAAAGTTACAAGAAGTAAATGTTGATACCAACATTTGTGAAGGGATATCCAACGATGTCGCAAGATACTAACCAAAGTTGGTAGATCAAGATTTCTAATGCTAGGGCCACACAACGTCAATGTTCAACATCGCGATAAACAACGCGGTAAAGATTCCTATGATTAAAGTGATAAATTCAGTGGCCACATTTGACTGCCACCCGAGTTATTGCCTAACGTCAAATGGCAATGTGAATGCCGTTGTAAAATTATCGCGATAAATTGTGGCTATACCTACGGTACGGTTAACGTCCATCATCGCGATAATCAACGGCGTTTCTCGTTGGTGTGGCCCGGCATAAGACAATTGGCAATTTGGGATTAATTTTGCAAAGACCGATACCGAAGTTTTGGCAAAGTTAGCCCTCAAAATGGCCGACAACACATAACGAAAACACAAAAGTATTATTTCTTATGAAAGATTGCCGGCACCTTGCAAGCGCATATTCTGATAAATCTGATCAACCTTTATCGTATAGACGTTGAAACCAGTGTATTTTTCAGTGAGATATTTTTATATATATTTTTTTTGGTATTGGCATAGTGTTTACAGTATTCTGTATGGAAATTCCAAATTTATTTATTTTGCTCTAGGAGATATTATTTACAATTAAACCGAATAATCTCTGGCTATGTAATTTGATCAGCATAACATGTAAATTAATTTGAGTAGTCTGCAAGTAACGCACTGTAAGCTGCTGGAATTAGCCAAATAAGACTATAAATTGTACTTGTATTAATACTTTTACGCTAAAAATCCAATAAGACAGCTCGTTTCTTACTAACGGCTAATTACAATAATTGCAGGTCCAGCCTAACAATATAGTGCGTCAGTAGAATCTTATTTCGTATTATAAGTTTTGCTTTGTACAATTTGTGTTGAATTATAAGATTGGGCTAACAATACAGTTTTTATCGATACTTAACGCCGATACTGATAGCAGACGCGGCTATAAAACGTGCGAGTGGATCCGCGAATATTTAGTTCCGGATTTATAATAATGAGTGTCGCGTCATCTCGCTCCTACGTTTTTGACCGCGGCTGCAATGGTCATTGGCGTGAACAATAGTAAGTTATCCCTAAACTATCTATACATATCAGAATGTTAGAAGTAACAGCTAGGGAATGGATTGGTAGTAAGTTACAATAATTACGTTTAATGTTTTATACAGTGAAAGTGACAATAGTTAGAGCCTAAACACAGGAACAATATTCAATGTCCAATTTAAGTAGAAAAAGAAATTATAAGTTCAAAAAATGTCCGTTACAGCGTAAGGGTGCGTTTAAATTTACAATAGAATGGCGCGCGTTCGGTGGGCATTCAAAATTATGTGAAAACCCATTCACGTCCATATTTCTGTTGTATTTCCAATGTAAAGGACATACCTAGTATACGAAGTATTTTTGCAATGGCGTAACCTAGTTTATGGATAGCTTTCAGTTACTACAGTTTGTATACATTTTACTGCCAAATAATGTTTGTCTGATATTTTAATATGAATCGAATAATTCAAATGTCAGATCAAAAATTATTGTGTTCTTGATTTGTGCATGAGGATAGTTTACAAAAACTAGTATAATGTTTCTTTTTCTCTTATTTATGTTTCGAATAAAACAAAATTATAGAAATGTATCATAAAACCATTTATTTTTAGTCCGCTGAAAATGTACCGCTTACTAAAAATGCGTCGGATTGTGTCTGTATTTTTAAAATAAACAATAAGTAATGTCTTCCCCGTATTTTATGTCAAGACCTGTTATAATATACTTTTTTCTTATGAACACTGTTTTCGACACATTTTTATAAGCTTATGTATCGCAAAACATAGTTTTAGCTTTGGACTGAACTTTATTTTACTGCAGTAAATATCTTATGGCATTTTTTACTTTTAAGATTTTACAGTATGATACCCCTCTCGTTTGTGCGCTATTATTAATTAATATTCTATGTAATATTAGTGGCTGCCAACCAGAAGTAGCTTAATCCACAGTCGAAAGGATTATTTTACAATTGCAGTTTTTGTCAGAAAACAAACTTATCAGATCATTTATTACCTACGTAGGTTAGGCTACTTTTGTTCAAAAATCTTGCTCGATCATATTGGTTTGATCATTATTTTTAGATCGACGAAATCGAACAAGGGTGTAATGGCCTTTAGTCTGATCTGTCTGAACTCCAAAAATATTATCAAGGCTCCTACACACACGCGCCGGTGCTTGCCGCAGAAACCGAGAATGCTGTCGGGCTTGTTGGCGGCATGCCCGCCGGCCGGGGCTGCCGGCATAGTGTGTAGGAGCCTTTACAAGTGTGGAAAACCAAAAGAAAACTGTTTGCTGACTATCATTCCGTACACAACGTTTGTACAATCATTTATGGCGGTTTTATTTAATTATGCGTGATTTGTAACACGCCATTACTCATTTATTATTTATGGAAAGTATTGTTCATGAGTCATCATTTTGTTTTAATACATAGTTGTAAATATATCCCCTATTTTCATCATAATAATTAAGTGTTTTATTATCCCCGTTATAATTTACATTTGGTATAGCAATATAATGCGCGTAACGGGAAGAAAGTTGACCAAAAGGAGGCACAACTGTGGTTGAAAAGCTTTATGTGGCAATGGTGGTACCGTGGTAGTTGTTCACCGTTTATTCCGCGTCATCAGCGGCGCGGCGGCAGTGGTAAACATCTGCTACTTCGTATTCTAATAAAATTTTCTATTATCACCGTCCGATCCGGGAATCCCACGGCCCCAACCACAGCAGTGGTGTTTGTCACTTTTTATTTTTACTTGGAGAAATGCTCATGCATACTGCGCTACCACGGGGAGATTGCGCAGTTATGTGGGACTCTAACCCACTAAACTCCGCGGTGTCCTCCAGTGCCGCTTGAGGCGGGAACACGGGAACGCGCAAGCCATCCGCGAAACCGCCGCGGCCCACAGTGGAACGAATGTATGGGAGCGGTTGGACGTAGACATGTCCGAAAAAAAAGAGTAAAATTATGCCAAACTAATGATGCCATCTTATTCGATTACTTAATGCCTTCATAACTTGTGGTGATGAATTTCTTCATAACTCCCATATTTCGGGAGTAATTTGAGAAAATGTGAAATTTTACTATGAAAATGAGTGTATCGAGCTCTCTCCCTCCTGATTCCGGGCTTGTTTCAAGTAGCGGTCTCTAATATCATAATGCTAATACTAAGAGCTATATTTAATACTAAGACACATAGTGCGCCAAATGTGCACTTTCTGGGATAAAGAGTGATGTTTATTTTATAACACAATTTTTTTATTTTTTGTTTATTTTGTTGATTAAAACCGTTTTTCTAAAGGTTTACCTTATTACAATAACATTTCTGAGCAGCCAATTAGAGAAGATATAAGCTAATTAGGATATATAATTAGGGACTTAAGGTTTACATATAAAACTGATGCACTAATGATTACTGATAAGAACATTGCTATTATTTAATTACTAAATGGCTCTTAATACACTAATTTAGCATGCATCATTTACTAATTATCACAATAACTAATTACCTTGCAATATTTAACAAAGGATACCTGGGATACCTGGATTTTATATAAATAGGTCACTATTAGTAACTTTAAAATCAGTGTTGATTTACACCTCGTTGTATCCAAGCTAATCTCGCAATGTATTTTCCAAATTTTAATACAAATCTTGATATTCACGTTGCTTTATGCGCACGCGCACATAAAGATTTACGCGACTTTAACTATTTGTTCAGTGTTTTAAAAGATAACAGTTGTGTTCAGTTATGTGAAAGTGCTGAAACAAGTTTAAAAGACTGGTGTCGTCGATTTTGCTACCGCATTTATGCAAAATGGACACAGTCTGGAAGAAGCACAGATAAGTTTCGGAAGAAACATGAGATTTGGCTACAGGCTGCAATTCAATGGCCGGAATTACAGAATGAAAATATGGAACCTTCTACAGAAAATATAAGTGACGTCATCGAGCCCATAATTTCTCCTGCTAAATCTGATGCTTCAACTTGTACACATCCTAGTCCTCGTAAATCTTTTGAGGACCTTAGTAACCGGCAAAAAAGAAGACGCACTGAAGATAGTCTTTCATGCAGCAGTAGCAGCGCTGAAATTATGTTTTCGGCCGAAAGGGCGCTTCAAAAGGCAGGACAAAGCGATACAGCTTATGTTATGAAATACTTGACGGAGAATCCAGAAGAGGCCTCAAAAATCAAAGCCTTCATTGAAGGTAAATCAATTCAGGTACGGGAAATATCCCCTTTGAAGGCATTGGCTCTTTATGTATCGATGAACTTATCGAAATGGCGCTATAACACTCTTCGGGATTTCAACACTCAAGAAGGAGCTCTTCAATACCCGAGTTACTACATGTTGGTTAAAGAAAAAATTAAGTGCTATCCGGCCAAAGAAGATCTCACAGTTACAGAGAGCTCTGCAAAAATCAAATTACAAGCCTTGATGGATTTAACCTCAAGAAGACTTATTAGGTCGTTAGAAACCCCTGTTGATCCCAATCAACAGCTCGTATTGACCAGCAAATGGGGTTTTGACGGATCATCTAGCCAAAGCATTTATCATCAAAGGACGAGTGAAGATGAGCAAATCGATCTTGCTAGTAATTTTATGATTAGTCTTGTACCACTGCGGCTCGTCTCAAAAGGTGTAACAATTTGGGAAAACGAGCGACCATCTTCCACTTCATTTTGCCGGCCAATATTGTTTAAGTTTATAAAGGAAACCAAAGAAAATGTGCAGAGAGAGATGGCTGAAATCGAAGCAGAGATTGAAGCCTTAACTCCATCCACCATCACTGATGGAATTAGTGTCAAACACCAACTGCTGTTGACAATGATTGATGGTAAAATTCATTCCATTATATCCAATACAGCAGCTTCAGTGTGTGACATATGCAAGGCTTGTCCTAAAGAAATGAATAATTTAGAGTTAATCAAAGATAAACACGCAAACGAGGACATGTATAAATATAGCTTAAGCACCCTTCACGCTTGGATTCGCTCAATGGAATGCTTATTACACATTTCCTACAAATTAGACATAAAATCATGGCAAGTAAGGGGTGATATAGCAAAAAGGCAAGTTGATGACAGGAAGAAAAGAGTTCAAGAGGCTGTAAGAAGAGAAACGGGCTTACTTCTCGATGTTGTGAAACAAGGCAGTGGATCCACCAACAATGGCAACTCGGCAAGGAGATTTTTTGAAAACTACACTAAATCTGCTGAACTGACCGGAATAGATGCTATGCTTTTAAGAAAAATCTGTGTGATCTTGCAGTGTATTTCATCAGGAGAGAAGATCAACGTAACTAAATTCCGAGAGTTCTGCTTTGATACTGCTAAGCTTTACGTGGAGTTATACCCATGGTATTATATGCCTTCTTCACTTCATAAAATTTTAATGCATGGGCCAGACATAGTTCAGAACATGTCAATTGTGCCCATTGGTTTTCTATCCGAAGAGGCATCTGAGGCTAGAAATAAAGATTTTAGAAAATATAGAGAGGGGCATTCTCGAAAGCATAGCAGTATCTCATGCAATGAAGATATTATGCACAATCTTTTACTGTCTTCTGATCCACTTGTTACAAGTATCCGTCCAAAAGGAAATAAGTTTGTAAAAAAATCTTCTTTTAAGGAATTTTATGAGCTTACGGATTCTGAGAAAAGTGATATCGAATTTGTTAACATAAATGATTTAGCGGACATCGATTCTGAATTTGAATTAATTGATGATGATGATGATGACGAAGATAATTAAATGATGTTATTGTTTTAAAATGTGTAACTTAGTAAATTAGAGCTTACATCTTAATTATTTATTGTACTTTTAATGAAACTAGGTAATTTATTATCAACTTACTTAAAAGTCATACTCTCATCAGTTCTTGTGAATATTTTTGTTAATATATATTTCTGTATATATATATAATATATTTATAGACCTCTTAATAAGTCTGTCTGCGGTTTAAAGTAAATACAAATGGGGAAAAAACGTTTTTTTTTTTAAATTTTCATTTCCTTTTATCCCAGAAAGTGCACATTTGGCGCACTATGTGTCTTAGTATTAAATATAGCTCTTAGTAATAGCATTACGATATTAGAGACCGCTACTTGAAACAAGCCCGGAATCAGGAGGGAGAGAGCTCGATACACTCATTTTCATAGTAAAATTTCACATTTTCTCAAATTACTCCCGAAATATGGGAGTTATGAAGAAATTCATCACCACAATTTATGAAGGCATTAAGTAATCGAATAAGATGGCATCATTAGTTTGTCATAATTTTACTCTTATTTTTCGGACATGTCTACGTCCAACCGCTCCCATACATTCGTTCCACTGTGCGGCCGTCCGTCACTGGACCCTCTCGGGGGTAACCGCCATCACCAGCGCACCAGAACACAAGTCACGCCGTGCCCACCCCAGGGACCAAATAGCACAAGGGCGCTAGACGAGCCTGAACATGGCATGGCATCTTTGGTCCCCTGCGGCAGGTCAGCGCAGTAGCCCCGCCGCCTACCACTTTTCGGCCGCAGGGTGAAGGGAGAGCGGCCAACGCTATACCGACACTCCTCTTTTCCTGCGGCCCCACCGCGTCCGCCATCAAACGGTGTTGGCCCCGTGCAGGCCACGGAAAGGAAGAGCGCTGCTCAGAATCAAATTAAAAGTAATTTATTAAAATTAGGCTGAGAATCAGCACCTTTCGAACGTCAAAATACATAAGACAGTCTTCCAAAAAACGCCCACCTTCACCACTTCCTAGTGCTTTGGCTGGGAAGAAGTGGCGCAACAAACTCCCCAGCAGCATATGTGTCTGTTTAGTCGGATATACTTGATTATATATATATATATAAGCAAAAAATAAACATTACGAGACACCGAACAGTAACTAAATAATTAGTCAACAGCTAGCCATGCCATTAAACCATCAAATAAAATGAAAAACTTAACTCACTCAAGTACAAATAATAAAGATGTAAAAAATTTAAATAAAGCTTATTACCAAAATTAAAAGCGTCTTGGTATAAAGGGCGTGATAGCTTACATGCAAGGCTGGATTATGTTCACATAGCTGTTACGATCAGAGTTACAACTGTGGTTACGAATCGAGACCACAAATAATAACCTAGGACCATCGACGAAAAATAAATAAACAGATAGTTATTTATTAGTAACAATAACAAAAACATGGTCAGCAAAACCATCATTCACCACAAGTGGCAGAGACATCGGCACTCCTCCGTTGCAGCCTGTACCCTCAGCCGCGATGCCTCCCATTATTCCATACGACATCGCGTCCCGCCTCAGTTGCGATGCACCTCACTGCAACTTATTTGGACGCTACGTCGTCGTCGGTTTGGCAGCAAAAGCTCTGACGAGCGGCCCCACCTTGGGGTTCCTCTTCGCTTAACCGGGAGTGGGCAGCCAGAAGCCACGGCTACTGAGCCCTCCGCAACGACAACCACTGGGGATGGGGTGTTTGTCACCACTAGCACTACTAAATAGGCATTATCTATATCGACAAAGTAGTGTACCAACCATAGAGGAGAGTAAATATATTGGGTGCCAACCATGTTAAATACTGGCCAGTTGGAATGTTTGACTTCTGGCTTCATTGACGTGTCGTGTAAGGTACCTACTCATTCTTTTGTTATACATGTCGTATGTTCACGGTAAAGAGTTGCTGAGAAAACTGATTAAGTTTATTCTAGTACCGCCAAGTATTTGTGTTGAACAAAAGGAAGAAGTGCAGTCTGGAAGATATGTGTCAGTTCTACAAGCAGCCGGTTGGTGTGAGCAGCACCAGGTGAGGGTAGTTCACATTTCTTAAAATCCTTATGATATCGGTTTCTTCTGAACCACAGGCCACTTCAGGCCTCCTTCGTGCCAAAACATTCATTTAAGATCCGCAATCACACTATCATTAAGGTTCGAAATTAATATAGAAGTGAGTTGGTTATATTTGTAGTCTTGCACGTTCAGTAAAAGTTTGTTCTAATTGAAGATCTGTAGGTAGTCGTGTCTTGCTTCGGATACCTACTACAAATTCAAGCCACAATAAAAAATTAAGACATTTATTCAAACTAGGCTGAGAGTCAGCTCTTTTTGAACGTCAAAATTACGTATGACAGTCCCCCCAAAACGCCCGCCCTTCACCACTTCCTAGTGCTTTAGCTGGAAAGAAGTGGCGCAACAAAACAATATATGTAAGCTTAAACGGTTTTCTTCCATTTATCTATCTACCTTGTATTTTCCCACATAAGGATTAATCCCCTTCCTCTCCCTTTTGCTGGCTTTGCTCATCTTCTAATAGATAATATTGGAAGATGAAACACAAAGCAAAATTTCCTAATCTCTTTGCAAAAAGATGGTTTAATTTGAATTTGTCTCTGGCTGATCTAGCTAAAAAGCTGGTGTTCATGATGCATTTTATTATGACAAATTGACAAGGTTAGCATACAAAAGAAAAAAAACATTTCAGTCTGTGGTACGTTCCTAGACCGAGTTCGACGAGAAAAGTGGTTTTCTTGAATTTGTATCCACCATGTCTGCTTGGGCTACGTTAAATCGTGTTGTGTTCAAGCGAACATCTACCTTCTTCCTGGCTGGAGCGCTGGGTACTTTCTTCTTCGAAAGAACCTTCGATGTCATTTCAGTAGGCATCTTCGAGAGCATAAACAAGGGAGTGAGTAATGTTATGTAATTTTCTTTTGGAGCGATGGATTTCGCTATTTCTCGATTCTCATTGATCTACAGATGCATTTATTAATACGATAAAGTAATAAAGAATTAGTTAATGTATGGTCATAAAAAATTACCTAACACATCAAATTGAAGATTTAGCTTTTCCTTCTACTAACTTGGTGCATTGTAGCTGCTTCAATTTCGGCAAAGTTGGTCTGATAAGTCTACAACTGGATTAAATTACTGTCAGCATTTGGCCAATCATAGTCAGCTGTTCTATTGCATCCTACTTGTCTGGGTGTGAAAATGTCCCTAAGACCCACGTCCCGCTGATTTGGCAAAAATTAAAACAACCACTATTAATTTTAGTATACCCTAACTTATCATTCTCCTGCCATTAGCCTCATATACACCGCTATTTTTTTATTGTTTTAATCCATAAGGATGAATTGTGAAATAAAAATCAGCTGATCCATACATTTATGTTCGCATATCTCACTGCAATGTATGGATCAGCTGATTTTTATTTCACAATTTCAGTGTTTATCCCATAATGATGAGTACAATGGCACTTTTAAACGAATAAAACAATTAAAAAAATAGTGGTGTATTTGGGGTTAGAGCAACATGTAGTTACCACACACCTGCAACCTATAGCTTAACTTGCTATTAATCAGAATCTGAATCATTTTGAAGGATTACGCCAATACATTGCTTCATGTGTTTGAAAAATTTGGCTCAACAATGTAAATAATGCAACGAATGTTGTTGTACTGGCAAATTTAAACTCAATACCAACTTCTTCTTAATAATATGCGTGTCTATAGCAATCTAAATTCAGTCAGCCCAGAAATTGGCTATGAGCTTGGCACTTTCAGCAGCATCCATCAGATCCTGCAGCAAGCAGACAACAGAAAACGCTGGACAAGATCAGTTATTCCTACTGTAAGACCGTTTTCAGATTATCCGATCCGATAGAATAGAATAGAATAGTTCTTTAATTGCACAGGAAGTAGGTACATGATACAGATGTTCAGTTTAAAATGATCCTTATACTAACTACCGTAACTAGGGCATGCAAACAGTTAAGTTATATTGATAAAGACTCATTCATTATACGATATCAACACATTCAATCAAACAATACAAGTTTACCATGTCGAGAAATAATTCAGTGAATTCAGCAAATTGCTCGATAGCTTTAGTGCGGGCAGGTCATCATGGCAGACTATAATAGAAAACTTTATTTGCTGTAAACAAGCAGAATTACCGCCGCGAATCGGGTTCTGCGGGCACAGACAATTTAGGTACACGTATAGCACACATACAAACTTTATTGTCCGACAGCCCACGGGCGTCCGATAGTGCCGTCAACGTATCGGTGTCGGATCCGATATCGGAGTGAATAATGTGAAAGACAGATGTTTCATACATTTTACTTGCTCCAATATCTTATTGGTGTCCGATACCGACAATCTGAAAACGCTCTCTGTAGTAGCTGTCTTAACTGTATTCATTAATTCTAGTCATGTCATCTTTCACAGAATCCACCCAATGGGTGGCACCCATTGTTTCCTTGGTCTTCTTATGGGCACTATATTTCTTTGAATCATACATAAAAATTCAGATCTTCTGAACACCTTTACATACATACATCCACGCTAGTTGTGAGGACCCTGACCATTTTTTTGAACAAATCATAAACTTGTCATTTGACAGAATAAACAGGATTATCTTTAGTTCTATACTAATATTATATAGAGGTATAGTTTGTGAGGTCGTTAGGGGGTAATCTCTGGATCTGCTGAACCGATTTAGAAAATTCTTTTACCAATAGAAAGCCACGTTATTTATGAGTGTTATAAAGGCTATATATATTAACCTGGAAAAAAAACGGTCGAACGAAAAACAATTGGGGTCCCACTTGTGCAAAGCCGGGACGGGCAGCTAGTAGGTAATATTTCTAGTTTATAAATATTTTTTTCATTTTTTTTTTTCAGAAACTGTGGAAGGACATCAAGCACAAGTACGAGGTCGGGCAGTGAATGAAACAGATGCTTATTAAGATGATTTAATTTATTAGTTTAATTTGTTAATCTTACTTGATTAAATTGATTATGTCAAGTTAAAAATGTTTATTATTTACATCAATCATAAACAAAGATAGTAATGACTAGATAACATCAAATACTTATTACAAAACTAACATTATATAAAACACCGTTCCAAATCAAATCTATTAAATAAAGTCAAAATTATATTGTCACTAGTAGAAGTTGCATACATCTTAAATGCACAGCCTCATTCTATATATTATTACAATATTAATACAATGTCGTTAATTTTTATTACTATTGCCTTTCTGGCTAAAAATTGTCTCTTGAACAAAAAATGAGATTTTAAACCGCGGAGAATAGCAGTTTTTATGGAAGTTTTTCAGAAATATTCCTTTGAGTTTTACATTTGTATTGATGTAGCTGTTAGGTCAGCCACAAGTGGTATGTCCTAAATACCATTTTTCCTTTGGAGTAGAGACAAGTCACAAAATATAAAATCAATCGTTATTTTTTATTACACAAAAATCTTGTTACTCTACAAACGCAAAGTGTAGTTATCCCAAACTTAATCCTCGAAAAATGGAATAGAATAGTCCCCCCACACCGAGTTTCGGCCATGGCGGCCAGTGACAACGGAGACTAGCCTGCTACCTACGCGGGATATATAACAGTGCGTTATGGGTGTACGCAGACACAGGTGTACTCACTCTTTCCTAAACACATCTTTTTAAATAACTACCATTCTGAGGCCTTAGTGTGAGTTCCATTTAACCATGTCGATCAAACGCACCGAGGGCGTTTGGCGCTCTGAGGCCTTAGTGTTAGTTTCATTTAACCATATCGATCAAACACTTCGAGCGCGTTTGGCGCTCTGATTGGCCCTGAATTGGTGACGGACCAATTAGAGCGCCGAACGCGCTCGAAGCGTTTGATCGAGATGGTTAAATAAAACTCACACTAGGGTCAATGAGTGGCCCTGGATTGGTAACGGACCAATCGGAGCGCTGAACGCGCTCGATGCGTTTTGATCGAGATGGTTAAATGAAACTCACACTAGGGCCCCACTGAAGGTAACTCTCCGCGTAAGCGGACATAACCATAGGTAAAATAAGTCTGTCACAAAATCCTCTCGCCGTCGATTTCCGTTTAACCAGATTTTAAGTAACTGTGAAATCTAGAAAAAGTTTCCTAAGCTATGTCCATCACTACTTCTCTAGTCCTATAATCTAAAATCAGTCTCCACTTTGCTACTCACGTTGGCACTTCCTAGTACCAAAATCTACAACTCTATGATTTCCCGCATCTATGTCGAGAATATTCTGGGTCATCTGTCAGTGTATCGGCTGATGATGACGAGGGCAATGACCTCGGTTGGACAGGGAGGGGTGAGTCGAAGTGAGGCTCCTCTGCCAGTGCCCATATGATGTCAACTAGGAGTGGTTGGGCCAAGTTCTTGATGGCGTCTTGCCTCGCGACCTGCGAAATGTAACCCTGTGTAATTGTAGATGGTTATTATTTGAGAAGTGAATAGGGTATTACACCCATTTTTGAAAAGTGCCTTAATTATATTCTAAAATGCTAATAAACCACTAAAAAAACCACAACATTTTTATGTAATCGTGCCTTAGAAATGCATTTAAATTTTACATTTTCATATTTCGCGCATAATTTGACGAAAACGCTGGACGCAGTGGACGCCATATTGCTCTGTGGGTATGACGTAATTTTGCTGTGTAAACAAATGCGCTGATATTTTGTATGGTAATTGTTTATAATTAAAAAAATGAGATATTTTTCTACATATCGTTGGTTTGCTGTTCCTGAATTTAAGATATTATTTCAATAAAAATAATTTAGTTACGAAAATAATAAAAGTACAAAATTGTTCAGTTGATTAGTTTAACCAGCGGTATGACGTAATAATATGGCGGCTACTATTTCATGGTGTTCAAAAACAGATTAAAAAAACTGAAATCTTTTAATTGAATTTTAAAATGTATTTTGTTATTTCATGAACTGAAACTAACATTTCCGATTGTTTATCCTATCTCAATAATATATTTTTAGATTTTTTCTCATAAACAGTAAAATACCCTATTTGGAGCGCTTCGTCTATGAGGAATTATTTCGGCATAGAGCGTTTAATCTTGTCTATGGGAATACTTTTGTCGACGCTTGCAAGTTGCAGAGCAGGCAACTAAGCCTACGAAGAACGGACGTAAAAATACCGCGGCGGGATTTTTTCGCGCACTGGATTTTCAATGCACTGTTTAGTGCCTAGAATTGAAAAACGAACAGTGTATTTTGTCTCTACGCCCTAGGATGCACTCTGTTGTATTCTCGATGGTCGGTTCGTCACCGAGAGAAATTGAAAATCCAGTGCGGGATAAAAATCAGTCGCGATATTTCCACTTCCGTGCGAACGTGGATTTAGTTGCCTGCCCAATAGCTTTTGCCTTCATTACTTGAAGTGACATCACGTGAAGTACTAGCTTTCAAATAAAAAAAGAATCAATAAAATCGGTTCACCCAGTCGAAAGTTCTGAGGTAACAAACATAAAAAAAAACATACAGACGAATTAAGAACCTCCTCCTTTTTTTGAAGTCGGTTAAAAAATACAACATTACCTCGCTTTACAACTTCAAAACAAAATCGAGTCCGTTAAACCTTTTATGTCAACTGAGTGAAACCACGAGAGGACCCGATTCACCCTGAAGTTAGGCGAACGCAAGCTTATAATTTTCAGTCTACGGCATGCCGTTTTGGATGGATAATACAATCTTTGCAAATAAGTTTTTTTTTTCTTAGCAAGAAAAAAACAAAAAATAAATAGAGCATATTCTGTGATATTGCTCACACGAACCGACAATAATTACAACACGCAGACTACTTGCAGAATAGTTTGTTATTAGGATAGTAAAAATTGAACTTACAAGGCCAAAATGATGCACGATCATTTTAAGCGCGTACTCCTTGATATCTGTTGCCCGCATGCGGTCCGCTGCTTGTAAGATCGCTAGGACATTCTCTGGCGACACGTTGCTCTGCAAGTTGTGCTTACAGAATACTTGCAGGCGGTTGTTTGTGAAACCTGCAGGGAAGTAAGGTGCTGGTGTAACTTCAAAATGGGATATTATTGTTATAGATGAGTACCGAAACCACACGTCAGTGGTAATTCTTGAACTAGGAAAATCGCCTTTAAGGCTACGACAGAAAGGCGTGTTTAAAATTTAATTGTTACCATAGACTTGCGATTGATTGCACGTTTTAAGTACATTTTTATTTTTTTTGGTGCTTTTCGAAGTATTTTTTTATTAAATTAATACCAAGCACCCCACGCTTTTTTGAAATTATTTTCTGCTTAATTAGTTGCGTTTTTAAAGCGTGTTTTTTAGATTTTTCAACCTATAATTTTATTTTATTTTCAGTTCTGCTAACTACTAATTTAAATTATTGAATAGTCATCGGTCCTCGATAAGTCTACGAAGTTTAAATGAAATCTGACCGTTTGAAGTGGGTCAAAATCAAGTCCAAAGGAGTCGGTTACAAACAAACATACAGGTGAAGCTAATAAAAAGCGTGTAAAAAGAAAGCATTTCGAGTGCACTCAATGTGGACGGATGTTTTTTTTTTGTATTTGGCAGGTCAGTGTCAGGTTGTACATCTGTTAAAATATGATTTCCCTCGTTGGTCTAGTGGTCGCAAGCGCTACTGGTGAGCATGAGTACTGGGTTCGATTCCCAGGTCAGGCAGTGTTATTGGGTTTATATATCTGGAATTTCTCAGTAGCAGCCCGGAGTCTGGATTTGTGCCCGGTTGATGGCAATTGGCTCGCCCCTATTATATGGGATTAAATATAACTGGCGAAATATGGATGTACTATAATAGGTACAAGTCTGCCCAACACTTCGAGAAAACAGACGTGATGTTATGTTATGTAAAATATGATTCGCAACCGATACAAAATATGGCTTTACAGGATTATAATCATTAAATTCATCAATATATATTATAAAGTGTTAAAAAATTAATGTTCCCAATTTTGTGTACTTGCTCGGTATCAATAAACTAACATATTGCAAAAAAAAAAAATTGCGATTTTAATTTTAGGTAAGTTCGATAAATTGCCAGGCCAAAGTCTGAGAAATGTGATGGGAAAATTAGAATCAGCTGTTTACGTAGGTATTTGACAACGCGCTCGTCTCGCTCGCGCGGCTGTCTGTGCCTACACGGTGTAGGTACGGTGCGCATGTGCAGTTTTAATAAATTAGTACGTAGGGAAAATATTGCATATCTTTGAAACGGATTGTTATGTATAAATATTTTTTTCGTGATTATGGTTCGAATGTCATTTCAAACAACTCCTTAAATTTCAAAACATTAATTTTCTAACACCTTATATAGAACCCTCAAGTTAATTTAATCCCATTGAGTCACTATTTCAGGAGTTACTCAATGGCGAATAATACCTTACCTCAAAAACATCTGGTAAAATTACATTTACGAAGCTGGGCAAGCAAAAGTTTTTCCTCTCATGGAATTCCCGCTCATTTTTTAATAGAACTTATTCCCTGGGAAAATGACGTGAATTATATGAATACAGGATAAGTTTTTAACCAGTGCGCAAACTGTAACCATGAATTCAGCATATCATTCTAGAACCCCAGCGCAGAAATTTTTCGTCGGTTATACAAAAAAAAATCAGCTGTTCCATACATTTTCACCGCGTAGCTATTGTACTTTTCTAGTCTGGTTTTTTTTGTATAACCGACGAAAAGTTTCTGCGCTGGAGGAAACCTACCATAATATATTGGCGCTTGGAACAGATATAGCGAGTCTTCAGTCGGCATGTTGGTGTCGCCGTAGTAGATGTATCGAAGTAAGGAGTCGAACGCTTCCTCTGATGGCACCGTGTCGCAGATTTGAATCTGTTGGATACGTCGTTTATTTGTACTAGGTACGTATGGCAAAATATGGGAAAAAGCACATGTAAAAAATGAGACACTTATTTTGGGCTGGTAATAAGTAGGTACTTAAATTGTTAAATTTATTTCGGATAAAGTAGCAATGTTGTCATACTTCGCTATAGGGTTGTTGCTGACCTAGGTTTTTAGTGTATCAGCGGACGCAGATGCGGCTTTTTTCTGATCATTATTAGCGGATACTGATGTAATAAATTACTTAAATAATACATATGTTGTATACAGGGTGTAACAGAAACCCTATTGCTATCCTTAAGCACTACATACATAGTTTCAGCTCAAAATAAAATACTCTTATAATTGATACCAAATTTTCGGTTTCATGTTTCTTAAATTTAAATCATAACAAACGTGTCACCGCACTACGTAGGTTAATAACTTTCTACGTTCCTTGCCAATATCACGATAAATCTCTTCCGAGTGATGTGTTTATTTCAGTTTGAAAAGTTCGGTTTCTGGTACCGATTTATTAAAAATTCTCATAACTTCCGAAAATGTAGAGATTCGAATGACGGAAAAAGTGTACCTAATCTTTCTATATACAACTGTCTATGATTGGTTAAAACTCCACGTCACTTGTGCTAGGTCTTCTAAGAACACGTCACGACTTGAATGCCAACATCGATTGTGGTTGATGCCAGTGATGCTTAGGGTAATTTACCCTAGATTTAGGGTAGTCAATACAGTAGGGTAAGTTTTAGGGTATTTTTTTTTAGGGTAGTGTTTGTTTCGATTACGAGACTAATATAATATTAAACTACTTAGTAGAAATACGTCGCGTTGAGTTTAATTTTGCGCTGGGGTTCAGTGGGGCTTAGATGCTGGTGGTAATAAACGATTCCATACCATTTTTAAGGAAGCATTCGCTTTTTTATCAGTACCTATAAATAACGTGCAATCGTAGAGAGAGCCTTTTCTCTGTATGCAGTCATCAACCAGGCTCTGTAGGTAATAGGCTATCTTTGGCCATGAAATAGAGTATAATTAGCAGTTATTAAACAGTAATGCCTGTCTTGTTATATTGCATCCCTATATGGGGAGGTGCAGCGAAAACTAATTTTATAGCCGTGGAGCGATCCCAACGAGCTCTGATAAAGATAATGTATTTTAAAAATAAAAGACATCCTACTGATATCTTATATAAAATTAGTGATCTACTTTCCGTAAGAAAACTGTACATTGTCCAAATAGTCTTAAAAAAACATAAAACCCTGCCATATGATCCAAACTTATTACGGAAAAGGAGGACAGACATTGTTGCACGAATTCCAAAAACTAAAACTATGTTTGCTTGTAGGCAATTTAATAAACGGTCTGCTCAACTATACAATAAAATAAACAAACATATTTACATATACACAAAAAAAAGTTATGAATGTAAGAAAATAATAACTAGTTGGATAAAGACACTTACATATGATGAAACAGAGGCACTTTTGGAGCACATAAAGTAGCAGATACACACACACATACACACACCCATACACAAACACATACACTCTCACTTACACTTTAACATACACTCTCTTATACAGACAAACTATGCACAGGTATTCACACTCTAATCACACTCTCACTAACATACTTGTTTGTACTTGTTTTTATTTCATATATTTTTTTTTATTTTTTATTTCATTAAATACCTACGGATTTCTTGTAAATATTATGCTGTACTATGGAAGAGCGGAGTCTCCTAACACAGGCATTGTTTGCTTAAAAGGAGGCTTCAAACACGAAACCCTGTTTTGTAAACTGAAGCATAAATAAAAAACTTATTATTTAAAAAAAAACTTATTATTAAAAAAACTTATTATGTAATCTTGCGTTAACTTCACACTGTCCAAAACAATCACTACATAGTATAAAACAAAGTCGCTTTCTCTGTCCCTATATCCCTATGTATGCTTAAATCTTTAAAACTACGCAACGGATTTTGATGCGGGTCTTTTAATAGATAGAGTGATTCAAGAGGAAGGTTTATATGTATAATACACCGACCTCCACGCGGGCGAAGCCGCTGGCAAAAGCTAGTCATAGATAAATTTAAAAATAGTATTTACATAAACAAATATGACTATGCAATCGACGCAGAGTACAAAAAAAAAATTCTCAGTTTTATTTGTAAAGTAAGAAAAAACTGAGGGAATTAAATTAGGGTAATTTTTCAAATTAATTGTGATTTTGGGGTAAATTGTGACTAAGTCTGGGGTAAAGTGAAAACTAAACCTGGCAACACTGGCTGATGCTGATATAGCTACGCAACAAATTTGCTCCGATACAAATGATGAAATACGTTTAATTTTTGCCCATGCAATGTTTTGATGCAAAAACGAGCAACAATATTTGTGTGAAACAAATCCACAAAATAACGTGCACGTGTTGTGACACTAGTGAATGTTTTTTTTTTTTAAAACGTTGCCCCACACTAGGAATTACTCCTGTATTGTGGGTGCGTTTACAAACATTTAAATTCACATACACAAACAGCCAGACCCGGAACAACTACTTGTAGGTCATACAAATATTTGTTCCGTGCGGGAATCGAATCCGCTACACGCAGCACAGCAGTCAATCGCTTAACCACTGCGCCAACCGTGCTGTCAAACCGTGCTGTCGTGGTTATCACGTTACATTTATCTGAATACTAACATTGACCATATTATCGTGCGGCGAGAAGGAGCGGAACATAGCCTCGAAGTAGGCCGCGCGCGCGGCCAGCACGGAGCGGTGCGCGGCGCGGCAGGCGGCGCCCACGCGCAGGCGCACGTCGCCCAGCTCCGCGCCGCCGCCCAGCAGCGCGCACATGTCCTGCTCCAGCGTGCTGCCTGCGGGCACGGGGCGCACTCATATATACAACCTCATTTTGAGACACATAAAAGAACAGGCAGCGCTGAATGAAACGACTCAAAATACTCTTGATTAATCTATAAAAAAACTTTTTTCAAAAAAATAAACAACCGACTTCCAAAAAAACACTAAAAAGTGAAAAATTACTTTAATTTCGGAAGTCGGTGACTTTGGATATGTATTTTAATTTTTTGTCACCGCCTTCCGAAATTAAAGTAATTTTTCACTTTTTAGTGTTTTTTTGGAAGTCGGTTGTTTATTTTTTTGAAAAAAGTTTTTTATTTTTCACTTTTTAGTGGTTCACATGTGCTTACCCTTCACAGCGTACCGGCGTGATGTTATGTTATTAACTGGCGTAAACAATTGACAGACATGAGATTTCAGCAATCCCTGTCCATTTGCTATCATTTATTGAGGAGTTCCGTTGCCTATCTCCGAAGTTCTTCATCAGGTTTTCACCAAATTGAAATGGAACCACTCCGAGAAAGTACTCTTCCAAAAACTATACAAATTGCTTCAAGTGTGCCTATAAAATTTGAAGAGTTCTCTCTATTTCTCCAGGATCCCATCATCAGATCCTGACTTGATGATCATGGGACCACCTGGGAAGTATACCCTTTCAAACAAAAAAAAATATTTCCAAATCGGTCCAGCCATCTTCGAGTAATCGGGGAACATACATAAAAAAAAAAAAAAAAAGGTTCCGACGAATTGAGAACCTCCTCCTTTTGGAAGTCGGTTAAAAATAAGTCCGTAGTTTTCCTTTTTTTTTTTTAATGAGTACCTTTTTCAATAATAGTGGGGTCGACTTCCAGTGAAACCAGATGCAGCGAAATACCAGAACTTTACACTATATGTCATAGTGTAAAATTCTGGTATTTAGCTGCATCAATGTTTTAAATGAGGTCAGAAAACGAAAGTGGCTGCTACCAGGAAGTAACGCTTCAGTCTTAATATCATAAGACCTCTTCACCATCATTTATGAAAAAGTAATGTACCAACTAATCAATTTCATGGTAAAAAGACATATGTTATCTCAACAAAAAAATTTAGACTCTCTACTTTTCAAAAATCTTTGGTAAAATTCCGTACCGTAACTGTAATAAAATCTTTAAGCGCATTAGACATGTACTTGGTTCCACTCACCAATAATCTCCTCGTCGTACTCCTGTTGTACAACCGCATTGGTTTGTTTGGGCGGAGGCTGCTGCCGTCTCCTGATCACTTCCACCATCAAACTCTGTTCCATCTCCTCAAACTCCTTTGACATCACAATCGGAGTGAAGTTGTAGTCTTTTACCACAAATCTGAAACAATACTGAATTATGTAAATGTTGTTCCCTCCTCGAATGTGGTCGAGAACATTCTACTTTTGGTGTCTTTGCCATAGACATCTGTGTCGGGCGCTATATGAAGGGCACAACTTCTGTAAGTCGTCGTCACGTTTGTTTTTGAGGAATGTTGATAAAGAGAGGCTTGTGGCTAAGCCATAACAGCTACACGAGTCGATCGATCAGATTAAGCTACGCTTGCTTTGGTTGGTGACCATCGTTTAAAAAAAAAACTAAATGGGCCAGCTGTTGACCTTGATCACGCTTGATGGAAAGCGTTTGATGAGGTCTATGATGGATCGAGTGTGCCTAGAAAATGCATATTTTACATATCAAGACCCTTCGTGCCTCGGAATGCAAGTTAAATCGTTGTTCCCGGCTGTCATTCGTGGATCTTTGACAGTCGTTACGGCAGAAGCCCGAAAGTCTAACAACCAGTCTTACCAAGGGGTATCGTATTACCCAGTTACTGGGTTATGGAGGTCAGATAGGCAGTCACTTCATGTAAAATACTGGTGTTCAGCTGCATCCGGTTAGACTGGAAGCTAACCCCAACATAGTTGGGTAAAGGAGAGGCAGATGATGTTGATGAAGAGACTAGAAAGTCAGTCACCTCAAACAATACTCCTTGATACACGTCAGGTTGGCGTGATGCGCAGAGTGCAACGCTTGCAACACGTTGCCGTAGCACAGGTTGGCCCGCAGGAAGTGTGCGCACAGGCCGCGCAGGCGCGGGATGTTGAGGCGCAGTGCCAGGCGCAGCACTGCCATCACGAGCAGCACGGTGGCCGGGGACGCCGGGTCTTCGTCTGCGGAGGAGATACATTCCATTCTTTATATCCTGACAAGTGACGCTGAATTCTAAAATGTGGAAACGACTGGTCTAAGCAAGACGGACTCTCCAAAATCAAAATATTTTATTTCACATAAACCTGCAAGGGCACTTATGACACGTCAGAAGCTAGCACGGTTCCAATTTGTCGCTTCCTATGGAGAAGAGCCGGCAAGAAACTCCACGGTTACTTTGTTTGAAATAATTGGTTTTTACAAGGTTTTCAAATTACAGTAATAATAGGTATGGGAGGACACTGCAGGCATGTCAATAAGCACTTAGAGGTACTTAGAGGAATGAAAATTAAGAATAGAAAATCGACTATAAATCTACAGTCTGTAAGGTCTACAACATTCTCTTATTCACAATATGTAAAAGAATCTACATAAGTAAAATCAACCTATTTAAACGAAGTGACATGATTTCCATGAGAATCACTAATAAATAGTCTCCGTTTCTGCAAAATGATTATATGTAGCATATGATTAAAGAGGGGCTCCTGGCTAAATGATAACCGCTGCACGGGTCAAACGAAAGTTAAGACACGCTTGCCGCAGTCGTTTTGTGGATGGGTGAACATTACGACCCCTACATGCCACCACAAGCACGTAAAGCCGTTGGTCCCGGCTGTCATTCGTAGATCTTTGACAGTCGTTACGGGTATTCAGAAGCCCAAAAGTTTTGAGAACCAGTCGGATCTTCTTCTTTCATTGAACTGTCATCTGACCAAAAACATCTATACCTACTCCATTTATAATAGCATTCGACAGAAGTTAAAAAAGGTTATTTTTAATGTAGGTACACTTACAGTACCCTTACTTTGTAACAAAAGTACAAAGTAAGTAGTGTTAAAAAAGGTAAAAAAGGCTGCTTGTTATTGTCAGGATAAGGTTCTTATGAAAGAAAAAATTTAAAGTTGCGCGTAACATTAGAAACGAACGCGTAAAACTTAACGACCATATTAACTTTTCTAATATATAATATATTATACCAATGTGAATTCAATATTCATAGTTAAGACAGGACAATGTCTGTCAGGTCAGCTAGTTTAAAATAAAAATGACTTATGACTTTTATTTCGTTTATCTCAGTATTTAGTACTGTCTTAAATCTAACAAAAAAAGTTATAACTTAACTTTGAAATAAAATGTTTTGCACTCCTGCTTTTACGAACCTCTTTTTTCTAAAGCTATAATAAATAGAGTATAGAGTTTTTGGCGGGATCGCGTTGGAACATGTCGCACGAATTTTCATTTTCATGAAATTTAGTCAAATAGCGAATTCAATTGTATAATTTTGTTAGTGAATTATTCAATTTAGTTACGTGTGAGTGCACAAGTGTAGTGAAGGTGAAACTAAGTGACTAACGTGGACTTTTCGTGTTCCCCCCAAAAACTCCTATTAGGTTGTTGTAAAGTTACTACCGCTTCACAATAACTTTGACTTGACTGACTAAAGACGACTATGACTGTTTTGTAACTTCGTGCACGATATCGGGCCATTTACTTTATTGAAAAGAAAAATTACTTGACACTGGCTAAATGCACAAACCGTGTGAAGCCAAAACCCAAAAAAAATAATAATAATAATAATGGATGGAACGGTTGACATCTGTCGGGCATGCCACCGTCCGGGGGAATCAATCCGACACATTATTTCTGCCTGTTCTAGTCTGGCTAACGGAGACTACTTGCATAGGCACAACCTTGTAGCCAGGATTATCCACCAGCAACTTGCTCTGAAATACAGTCTTGTGGACTCGGAAGTACCGTACTATAGGTGGAGGGGGGGGGGGGGGGGGGGTGAGGATGTGCCCGACCCAGTTCTCGAAAATGGCACTATCACATTGTATTGGGATCGATCTATCATCACTGACCGGACTATTGTTGCCAATAAGCCGGACATCGTGGTGATAGATCGATTAGAGCGTCGCACAATGATTATTGATATAGCAGTCCCACATGACGAGAACCTCGTGAAAGCTGAAAAAGATAAGCAGATCAAGTATCTTGATCTGTCACGCGAGGTTGTCGACATGTGGGATGTAGATACAGCAGTCATTGTGCCGATAGTCGTGACAGCCAATGGCATTATAGCCAAGAGTCTCGACCAACACCTCAAGAGGGTCTCGTTAGGCAGCTGGATCAAGGGTTTGATCCAGAAAGCAGTATTACTGGACACGGCGCGTATAGTAAGGAGGTTCCTCTCTCAGCAGCCCTGACCACCGGTAGCTTGGACCCTGTTCCCGATACCGGTGGGCTACTATTTTTTATATTTTTAAATGTTTTTATATATATTTTTTATATTCGAATATTTAAAAATATAATTTGTATGTACTAATTAACGAAATAAAGGAGATAATAATAATAGAGTATAGTGCAAAAGTATAGTTGAGCTCGTTACCTTTCTCCGTGGGGTCTATCCTGTCGGTGTATATGTAGTTGAGCACCATGTTGAATGACTCGGGCGTGGCTTCAGGCAGCAACACGCACAGTTGTGGTGGTGTCTTGTATGAGCATACTTCGGATGCTTCTTCCTCTCCGGCTGCTATGCGTTTTGTTTGTTCGTCTCGAGCTTCCCTGTGAGAAGAATGGAAGTAGTTTTAGTTTGGAGAAGTCGTGGATTCAGCGTGGGTTTACGAGTCGTCGGAAAATGGGGGTTTCTTCTCTTCGATCAAGATTGATTTAATTTAATTTTTATTTTATAGCCATATTCATAGTCATATTCTTGATCGAAGTATCACAAAGACGGGTTTTATGAAATTTGATCAAATGATCATGCCATTAGCTAACAGGTTTACAATACGTAATGAAAATAGATTTTTATCGAATTGGAACAAGTTTATGGACGGTGAACGTTCCATTTTTTTTGCAACTATTGAACTTTTCAAACTTTTTAAAGCCACCTTTAGATTGAGACGATCAAAAATAAAACTATAATTATATGCTCTTTTTTTCGTTCAAACATAAGATTTATTTTTTGCACTAATCGAAAACTTACTTGATCTTAGCTCGTAGAAACTGCGACCTGGCGGCTAATATGGCCTGGTGGGCCAGAATAGACGTCTTCTCAGGACCCACTAGTATCTGTACGTCGCAGAACTGATGGGACTTCAATATGCGGCCGAAGTCGTCGTGTAGAGTGCAGCGAGGGTAGTTCGATAACTGTTGAAAGGCAAGAAAGAGAAGGTAGATTTTAGTTTTGGTTATGTTAAAATCTTATCCTGAACGTCGAAGTCCTCTAAGTAACAGAAGATACTAGGGATTCCGAACGAACCCATGCTTTTATAAAAGGTATCTACAGGAAAGTTAAAATGTATTTAATTAATTTTGTAATAATCAACTTATATTTACAGTTTGCACCACACATCCAAGTTACCAGTCAATGCTAGTAGGTTACATACAATCATAAGCAGCATAGCATCTGCCTAAAACGTTCCCACAGCTGGGACACAGGCCTCCTCTCTGTGAGAGGGAGTGGGCCGTAATCCACGCGAACCCAGTGCGGGTTGCTAGATGTCACATGTCTTGGAATTTTTGGTTCAAGGACATGTCGGTTTCCTCACGATGTTTTCCTTCACCGATTTGAGAGCAGCACTTTTCTAGTTATCATCACTAAAATATAAGGAATGTTTACCTGAAACCGGAACAGCTCTCCGCTCCTGACGTTATTATCGACGGTTCCTCCGAAGATGTAAAGCGCGTCGCCCACCACGGCCCCCGCGTGGAACAGACGACCTGAAGGGATCTGCGAGTCTGAGGCCGGCTGGACCACTGACCTGAGGTACAACAATGTGGCCAGTCAAAAGCTGTATTACATTAATATGCCTTTTCTCTCACACTAGACGACATTTAAATGAATGCCTAACAAAAGGTTGCAACTCACGAAGAAACAGCGCGTTGTTATTTACTACCCGTAACTTTTTAGCTTGGCGTTCTTTTAGACTGTTTTTCTTTGCTCGGCCCCTAAGGGCCGTAACGTGTTGTTAATAACCTTCCTCAATATTTGGACTTTCACGTGCAAAAAGATTTTTTGAAAGCCGACTAGTAGTTTCAGAGATTCGCCTGTCCAAACAAACAGACACATACTCTTCAACATTATAATAAAAAAAATCAGGCATTCATTTTGGTCTCGCTTTGTTAATGTTTGCAAAAAGGCATAAAAGCAGCACTTTAGGTTTTTACGTGTCATATTTTAACTGTTATTTAAACGATGAGAGTTTGTCGCGTCGTATAAGTTGACAGGGTTATTTATAATCGTTGCTTGTCGGGGTAACGCCGCGGTAGGCCGCGAAATGCAATTTTTCATTCAATGGAATTAAAAGAACTTAGAAGAATCTATTCATGATTTTGATGATTATAATTACGTATAAACATACTTGTTATTGTCGCACATATGTTTTAGAGAACCTGCAACACGACACTGGTCTCCAAATGGCAAAAAACGTAAGAAAATTTTAATATCGCTGGTTACCTTAGCGCATCCCCTCTTAGATCACATTTGCACAGACGTAAAAATATCGCGATGGAATTTTATCGCACACTGTATTTTCCGCGGTGTACTATGCCAAATCGAACGACAAATAATCGAATATGAATTGATCGATCACTATACATCGAACGTCTAAGTACTCGAATGTTCATAATATCGAATGTTTGTTTGATCGAGCGTTCAACGCATCGCATATTCATTCCATCGAAATACTGTATAGTTACTTTTTATATAGATTACAAGAAAAACACAAAATCTAATCATCATCATCATTTCAGCCGAAAACGTCCACTGCTGGAAATAGACCTCCCCCAGAAACATCCACTTCGACCGGTCTTGTGCTTCCCACTTCCAGCGGATTCCTGTGGCCTTCATAAGGTCATCGGTCCACCTTGTGGGGAGCCTTCACATTACGTCTTCCGGTGTGAGGTCGCCACTCCAGAACCTTTCGGCCCCATCGGCTATCTGTTCTGCGAACAATGTCCCTGCCCACTGCCACTTAAGTTTAGCAATTCTTCGGGGTATGTCGGTTTGCTTGGTTTTTCTGGGGATACCTCTTCATTCCTGATTCGATCACGTAGGGAAACTCCGAGCATAGCCCTCTCCATTGCCCTTTGGGTGACTAAGCCTTCTGATAAGGCCCATTGTGACCGACCACGTTTGTGCACCATAGATCATTACTGGCAACACACACTGGTCAGAAACTTTCGTCTTGAGACACGGCGGTATTTGGGATGAGAAGATATTGCGAAGCCTCAACGCTACCTAGCAGAGTCGGATTCGACGATTGACCTTTTTCTAGAAGTTGGACCTACCTAACTGGACAGTTTGTCCTAGGTAAACGTACTCGTCCACAACTTCGAGGATAGCGCCTCCGATCGTCATGAGAGTGGGTGTTACATGGGCATTGGACATGACCTTTGTCTTGTCCATGTTCATTTTTAGACCCACTCTTTCGGAAGCTCTACTGAGGTCTTCGAGCATTGCACTGAGGTCCTCCATGGTCTCAGCCATGACAACTATATCATCGGCACACCCAAGGTGAGTGATGTACTCGCCATTAATGTTGATGCCAGCCCCTTTCCAGTCCAGAACCTTGAAGACATCCTCCAGTGCAGAGGTAAACGGTTTCGAAGAGATAACGTCTCCCTGTCTCACACCTCGAGGCAGAAGGATAGGTTTCGAAGTCTAGTCCTGGAGTCGGGCTGACATAGTGGCGTTTTCGTACAGACACTTCAGCACCTCGTTGTACTGAGAGTCGATCTGGCACCGTTGAAGAGACTGGAGTACAGCCCAGGTCTCGATCGATTCGAAGGCTTTTTCGTAGTTCACAGACGCTAAGCAGAGAGGCAGGTTATACTCTTCGGTCTTCTGTATAACCTGCCGCAGCGTATGTATGTGGTCTACGGCGATAAAGCCTTTACGGAATCTGGCTTGTTCGGGAGGCTGGAAGTCGTCTTGCGTGCGAGACGGTCTCTTGAAAACAGCTTGTAGACTTGGCTCAGAAGTGAGATGGGCCTATAATTCTGAAGAAGGGTATTGTCATCCTTCTTAAAGAAAAGTACCACCACACCTTTGTACCATGCCTGTGGCGTTTTGCCCTTGAGTATGACGGAATCAAACTGCTTCTGGAGAGCCTTAAGAACGAGTTTTCCACCGACCCTCAGGAGTTCGGCCGTAATTCCGTCATCACCCGGCGCCTTATTGTTTTTAAGCTGCTTCAGAGCCATCCTAATCTCGTACAAGTTAACGTCCGGGATGTCTTCGGTGTAGTGTCGGGTCAATCTGGCTCTTGGGTCGTTAGACGTTGAACGTGTTGATCACAGAGACATCATTGAATATTTGCTTCTTCGTCGACATAGTGAAGTCAATCTCGTTTTTAGTCGAATCATCAGGGTTCTGCCAGGTCCACTTTCTGTGCTCACGTCCTTCTATCAAGATTGTTTCGAGTTCTAGGAAAACCCAATATTAAAATGTACCTATAAAAGATACTTAATAATTAAAGATTAGTGATTAGTTTTGTTTTTCTTGTAATCTATATAAAAAGTAACTATGCAGTATTTTCATATTTCGATAGAATGAATTATGCGATGCGTTGAACGCTCGATCAAACAAACAATTCGATATTTTGAACACTCAATGTATTGAGTGTACGATATATTGAATGTGCGATATTATGAACGTTCGAGTATTTAGACGTTCGATTTATAGTGGTCGATCGATTGATATTCGATTATTTGGTATGCCAAATACAACCGGTACAACCGTATTTTCTACTCTCGGTGTTGAAACGATCATGAAGAATCCAACAGAGTGCATCCCAGCGCGTAGAGTAATACAGTGTTCGATATCCAAGGCTCGGCGCTTAGCAGTGCTTTGACAATTCAGTACGCGTAAAAATCCCACCGCGATATTTTTACGAGACATTTAAACATAAAGAAAATAGGTGTAATGTGTAAAAATAAACCCCGACATGTGTATAATTTGTGCGATACTTGCATTTTAAAAGGCGAGAAAGTCCTGATAGCGTCCGTGTGAACAGAAAAAAACGTATTTCGAGTTGTCATATCAAAATTCGAGAAAATCGGAAATAGAAATCGGCGAATTTCGTATGACACTCTCTACGATCGAGAATTTGCCTTCGTGTAAACGAGGCTTCTTGCTCGTAAAAGAACAAAAAAGCAATTTGAATACCCACAAATTTCTAAACATAGCATTAACATATTTTTTATTGTTTTTACACTATTGTTGTCTACAGGGAGTTGGCATCGGAAAATTGAATCGTTCTAATAAATGAACTCATTTACACGGAAAAAACTTTAACTAAGGAAAACAAACATTTATTTAAGACAATGGTGCCGATTCTCTTGTCACAAAATTCTCTAAACTAAACTAAAAATCACTAAAATTTAGTTTATTCCTGTCAAACGACGATTTCCCATTCTGAAATTGACTAAAGTGACACAACTTATCTATATTTTAGTTTGACAGCACTAAGATTGTACTGAGTTTTTAATTTAGTGAAAATGGTAATTTTGCTATTCTGTTGTTGTCAAATTCATTATTCTATTCAATATAAAATTTCGATTGTCCAACTAAATCTGACTATTTTTAATCGCGATTAAAAAGGTGTGGAATAAAATTAGTTGTCAAGAACTAAAATTCACACTGACACCTCGACTTCGGGCGCAAATACAGTACTGTATCTTTTTTTTCTTTTCTTTTGCTTATATCTCGAAATTGGTGTGTCCTATCGTAAAAATAATGAAAATTTCGACCCCCTTTATAGAACCCCATACACCTCTAAAACTCAACATGTTGGTAATAATTTTTCATTTTTTCGATACAAAAAGTAAAAAAATCCATTTAAAACACGTTGAGGTTGCCCCCCCTGCGCGGTTCCGGCTCTATAAAAGATCACGGGGTAGGGCAAACGTGGAGTCGCATTTGTCAAATTCGATTTTAGTTGTGTCAAAATTATTTTTAAATTTAGAGATCTTTTTTTGCAGAATAGCTTTAAGATTCTCATAGCCAAAAGTAAGGAATTTTAGTGATAGTTTAGTTAGTTTAGTTCGGTGTACAACAGAATCGGCACCAATAGTAGATTATTTACGAAGGATTACTAAGGGGATAAAGGGACCTTATGACACGAAGGGATCCTAGTGCTTCCGAGCGAATTTCTTAACTGTCTCACGACAGTTAAGAAATCCTAAGTGAAGCAAAGGAACTTGGGCGAGCTTGAAGCTCGTCCAAGACGATGACATTTTTATCCCTGAGTAAAATACACTTTTCGTGTGATAATAAAAAGCAATTTTCGAATAGGTGATTTTCTTTTTAAGTTTTCATTCCATTCAAATCATATTATTGACCACCGTTATACTGACATTCAGTACATTACTATTGCCCGGCACAGAGACTAGGACTATATACAAAATCAGTCCATAATGTTGCACTGCTGGAACACAGGCCTCCTCTCTCTGAGAGGGAGTGGGCCATAATCCACCACGCGGGCCCAGTAGTTGGTAGATGTAACATGCTTCGAATTGTTGGTTTTGGTCATGCCGGTTTCCTTCACCGTTTTTGGGAACAGTGGTGATAAAATAATTTACACAAAGTACATCGCTTATCTGGGTTCGAACCACTCGTAAAACGGGACCGTTACCACTGAGCCACCACTGCTCCGACCGTCACCCTGTATTAATTATAGCAACATACAACTACAGTTACACAAAGCGGTGCAAATTAATTTATTTACTGTTATGTTTCTTCCAAAATTTAATTTTTCGTCACCTTTTGTAAACAATCGTCACGTCGTTAGCACTTAAGGGGAAAGCTGTTCCATTTATAATCCGTGTAGGTAACTGATTTGGGACAAACATTTTTCATTTTACTATATTAAGATAAATCTTAAGCTTTACAGAGTGTATTCGCTATGTGTTCGCTCACCATATCTGCGTGTCCAGGTCGTAGCAGTGCAGGTCGTTGGGCAGCGTGTTGTCGGCGGCGCCACCGAACACGTAGAGGTGCGCGCGGTGCGCCACCATGACGTGCCCGTAGCGCCGCGCCGGCGCGCCGCCCGCTGGCCGGAGCAGGTGCTCCGTGCACACGCGCGACCAACTACGGGGGACGCGCTCGTTTAAATTATATTTATTTATTTCATAAAGTGTGGTACAGTCTGTTACAATAAATATAATTTTACAATTTAGGGTTAAATCGAATAGAAATTAAGTAACATAATAATAAAAATAATTTATTTCATGAAAACAGTACTTAGATTACATTACAGTTAAGTGCTATGGTAAAATGAAGTACACAAAAGTTTTAGCATCTGAAACCGAACTAGGAGGAACCTGTATTTCGGCTAACAGCGCCAATCCCCTCGAGTTACAATATGATAGAGTTCTTAAATGCTAGCATTTTACATAACAAAGGAATAAATAGTAGTCTAAGGTTGTATTAATGGTCCGTATAAATAGAATCTGGCGTCCTAGCTAGGTTAAATGGTTACCTAACCCAATTAATATTACATAGGCTTTCGGTTAGGCTAGCGGTGTATTTATTAACAATAACGTAATGGTTACAGGACGTGTTAGTTTCACGTCCTGTAACCATTAAGTTACCAGCTAGTGCTGTGCAGTTCAGTAAGTGACGTACTCACAATACCTAAACTGTAAGTGATTTTTCTTTGTGTATATTCTAGTAAGTAAGTCCTTGAAGCATCATATCAATAAATAAATGGGTGCCCCGTTGGCATCCATACCTTTTTTTTTTTTGGGTGGGAAGTCATCAAATGACTTCTCCCGCTCTGGGTGGAGCAGGAGGGCGTGTCAGATTTTTACTGACTAAAACTCACTCGTGTTCCTTCAGTTGCCTGTGTGCCAGGAGTCGCGGTATCTCTTTCGAACCACCCGCACCCCTGGCAGGCATCGGCCCTTGCGGGCGCCATCAAAGCATCCACACCTTGCGTCATTATTTTTTTGTTCCAGGATGTAAAATCCTCATTGATGTCCTCCGCCCTAAGGACGGCCGAAGAGGTCTGTTAGAGTCTTACTGACTCAAAACCACCCCGGTGTTCCCTTCCCACACTTGAACCGAGGATCATAGGAACTTGATACCCTGCGTCCTTTTTTTTTTTTTTTGGTTATTGGTGAAATCCTCATGGATGTCCTCCGCCCCGGGGAGGGCGGAGGGGTCTGTCAGACTCTTACTGACTAAAACCACCCCGGTGTTCCGTTTCTCACTTGCACCGGGGATCACGGGAACTAGAGTGACTTCCGTGATCCCCGGCTAGGGCCCGCCTCTGCGGGCCACCTCGCGATAGGGGGGGAGTGAGGTGTTAAACTCCCCCCTTACGTCATAGAGAGGCGCATACCCTGCGTCCTAGCCTAACCTCTAGTCCTATTGCTACAGACTCTAAACCTACACCGCCGTCCGTCTGTCACAAACTTGTATCTTAAGAAAGAAAAAAGGCTAATGGTAATAGAACCAGAGGCAAATGGTATTAGTCCAAAACGTTATACAAACTTAAGATATATAATTTCACAACCAATTTTCGTTACTGGCTAATAGGTCGAAAAGTTCTCAAGAAAATGTATTTTTTCAAATATCTTAGCTAAGTTCACAATTTAGTTCCCAGTTTATGTAAATTCTGATTATTTTACTTAAGGCTCCGTGCACTAAATTAACCCATTTTGGACAATTTTGATAACTTGTTATGAGTTAGGGAAACGGAATTTAAACTTTTTTTTTTGTTACTATAAGAGTTGAGTTCTAAGTCTTGCATGTGGCTGAAAGGGATTTTTCAAATACCTTATAGAATATTGGAAAATCACCAATATCCACAGCCCCTTTTCCGAAAAAGTAACGAGCGAGTGATGTTTGGCTTCCAGTAACAAGAAACTACAAAAAATTTCGCACATTATAAAAATATAAATAACATCATTGAATGGTTTACTTGCAGATATTATTCAAAATTATTTAAAAAGATCTGTGCTTTTGCTAAATCTAAATTTTTAAGCGATACTATTAAAAAGTCTAATAATAAAGTAAAAACCACGTGGAAAATTATTAACAATAAAACGGGTAAATCGGTTAAACAGGATAAACAATTAGAGATTATGGTTAACAACAAATTAGTTGATAAAGCTGCTGACGTAGCTGAGGCATTTAATGAGTTTTTTGCTAACATACCTATTACTACGACTCGCTCCTTAAATTCGTCCCCGTCTAAAGCTGAAAATCTTTTACACAGTAGTGTGCCTAAATGTAGTCGCTTATTTAGTTTCGAACATGTAACGCCTGTGGATGTAGTTAATATATTTAACACACTTAAGTCTAAAAACACTGGAGATTACTGGGGCATCTCCATTAAGCTTTTAAGTAATATAATCGACATCGTAGCCCCCTATTTAGCTGTTACTTTTAATAAATGTGTTGATTTAGGATCTTTTCCTGACCTCATGAAGAGTAGTAAAGTCATACCATTATTTAAATCAGGTAATAAAAATAACGTTGGTAATTTCAGGCGTATTTCTATCTTACCTGCATTTAGTCAAATATTTGAAAAGTTAATACTCAAGCAGTTGCTAAGACATTTTAATTTAAATAGCCTCCTTCATGATGATCAATATGGCTTTACAAAAGGTCGTTCGACTACAGATGCGGGTGTTGCTCTGCTTAAACACATTTTTAACGCGTGGGAAAACTCGCAAAATGCTGTTGGAGTTTTCTGTGATCTCTCCAAAGCCTTTGATTGCGTGCACCATGACACGCTGTTGCGTAAACTACGTCATTACGGTGTTCAAAACGAAGCTCTCAATGTAATAAGTTCTTATTTGCAAAATAGGCACCAATGTGTAGATGTTAATGGTGTGAAATCTTCCGGGCTACCAGTTCAGTTAGGTGTACCTCAAGGCTCAATACTAGGACCATTCTTATTCTTAGTGTATATTAATGACTTACCATACTATTTAAAGAGTATCTGTGACGTTGTGCTGTTTGCTGATGATACCTCTCTTATCTTTAAAGTAGACAGCAACAGACAAGATTTTGACGACGTAAACAGTGCACTTTCAATGGTTACGGATTGGTTTACCACAAATAACCTAGTTCTCAATGCCAAGAAAACGAAATGTATCAAGTTCGCCTTACCGAATGTTAAGAATCTAGGACCTAACATCGTCTTAGAAAATGAGGTGCTTGAAACTGTAGACTCGGTAGTTTTTCTGGGCTTAACAGTAGATGCCAAACTTCAGTGGGGATTACATATATCAAGCCTAGCGGGAAGGCTCAGTTCGGCTGCCTACGCCGTCAGAAAAGTAAGACAATACACTGACGTTGATACAGCTCGGTTAGTTTATTTTAGTTATTTTCATAGTGTTATGTCCTACGGCATTCTGCTGTGGGGCAAAGCAGCTGACATTCAAAATATTTTTGTTCTTCAAAAACGAGCTGTTCGAGCCATTTACCAACTAGGTCCTAGAGTTTCTCTGAGAGATTTTTTTAAGGATATTGGGATTCTCACGGTCGCATCGCAATTCATCTTGGCCAACATCTTATATATCAGGCAAAATATACACTTGTATACTAAAAACAGTGATATTCATAATATTAATACTAGAAATAAGGACAAACTACGTGTTCCCTTTCACCGGCTTCATAAGGTTCATAACTCTTTTGTTGGTCTTGGTATAACTTTTTATAACAAGCTCCCCTCTTCTTTGCTAGATTTGAATTTTAATGCGTTTAAAGTTAAAGTTAAATCCACCCTCTGTTCAAAGGCTTACTATTCTGTCAACGACTACTTAAACGATAATAATTGTTGGTCGCTGTGATTAACTCGAGACAATGTTCATGTTCTTTCACCAGTATTTGCTTGACTACTGACAGGTTATATAATTATATTAGTTCATGTGTTGGTTTATTTTATTTGCCTGTACTATGTTTTCAATGTTTTGTTGGTATATAAGCCTGTGCTAGCTGAGATATGGCAAATTTAATGTTTTTGTGTTTCGTAATGTTAATTACCCACTATTGTATAGAATCAAGTTCTTCTAACTTAACAGACAGCTGTGCTGCTGGGGAGTTTGTTGCGCCACTTCTTCTTCCCAGCTAAAGCACTAGGAAGTGGTGAAGGGCGGGCGTTTTGGGGGGACTGTCTTAAGTAATTTTGACGTTCAAAAAGAGCTGACTCTCAGCCTAGTTTGAATAAATGACTTTTTGATTTTTTTTGATTTTTTGATAGCTGAGACACTTTTTTGAGTTTTATACAAAATATAGCAGAAAATAAATATTGAAATAACGTAATTTATAGGAAACTGCTAAACAAATAAGTATTTTTTTCTATTACTTAGAATCACTTTTATGAAATTTTGAAAATTACGTATTAATCTTAAGTTAACCATTAAATATAATCAAAATTTTATTTTATTAATAATTAATAACTTCATTTCGTAAATAAAAGTCAAAGTGAACTATATTATCGACCGCGCAAAACCGATCCAGTATTCCAGTCAGTAACGACCGGGCCTTCCCAGCGTGAGGACGTATCACTTTGCATCGCAGGAGCCCACGTGTTCTACGTAAACATATTCCAGAAATTGTACGCCGACTACCACATTTTGATCCGCTAAGTATTTTTTTTTTAAGTACTTGCTTGTTTATTTTTTACTTATTTGCAAAGTGTTAATGCTATACCGGTGTGCGTGAATTCGTAATTCTTCTCATCGTAAACGGCTTGCCCGATATTAATGTTTTTTTTTTGGTAACCTGGATCGTTTTTAGCTTTTGTTGGACCTGGGTGAAGTGTCGCAGGACAAAGTCTGCCTACCGGGTCCCCTAGTTATACATATTTAGATGGTATGTTTTATAGATTTTTGGAAGGAAGTTCTTTAACGCAGCTTGATAGGAGTAAACTCTTAGAAATCGTCACCACACCCCGGGTGTGGTGATGATTTCTATCATCAAGTCTTTTGTGATATGTAATAGAAAAAGAAAGACAGAGATATGTTTTTATGGTTTCCGTGGGTGCTAAAGCCAATAGTGAGGTCAAAATGAAAATCCAAGATGGCGACTGCGAAAATTATCATATTTTTAACATAGGTATCGTTTTCATGGTTTTCGAAGGTGCTGTAGCCGATAGTGAAGTCAAAATAAAATAGAGTAGTATATATTATCGTCATATAGTATGACGTTACACTCGGAGTTGAAGAAAAAGCGTAAGGAACTTCGTTCCTGACGACGGGGGTCTCCCGACCCCGTTACCAAATTTCTAGTGTGATTGAGTCCAACAATGCCTATAAGTTACTGATGTTAATGTTTTTTGTAGATAATGGGTCGAAAGAAAGGAACACACTACAGGCATCACCAAAAAAAGAATGAAACGTGAGATTGGCACGTATCGGACAAATTCTTGCAGAACGTAATTCCAACCAATCGCTACGGCTTCATTTCAAGAATGTGTAAGTTTTTGCTTTCGATCAGTAGCGCTGATCGAAAGCAAAAACTTACACATTCTTATTATTCTGGCAAACTCTTGAAGTGCATGAAGAAATATGTACAGGTACATAAGTATTTTCATTGTTGTTAATTTTAGGAAATCGATGATAATGCCGCCGTTGTCTTATATAAATAAATTATGAATGTATAATATTCCTGCTGCATGTACATAATTTTAGCTGTTTATTCTTTCAGAATGAGGAAGATAATGATTCAAAGTTGGACAATACCTCAAAAAAATCCGAAAATATATAGGGACGATACTTTTTGGATCACTAAAATGGAAAAAAGGCTTGTAGATTTTTGTAATATATAATTTTTACCGGGAATAGTCGGTCCAAGAAAAACTCGCTCAATGCCACTGAGACACACAACATTTTAATTTTTTGTTTAATTAATTATTGCATTTATGTACATATTATATTATGTACCGTTATTGAGTAGCCGATCTTTAATTGTAATATTTGTTCTAATTACACCACGAATGCTTATTATTTTTATTTACTAGGATTGGCGATCGCAGTTTACCTATGAAATTGATGTTTTATTAAACTGTCTTTTCTATCTGTAAATTTTAATAGCTACAGTTTGAAATGGAATTCTAAATTCATCGGTTCGCGGCCACTAAAATAAAATAATAGTTCTATTAGTAAAGCTCATAAATTCGTATTTAAATGTTATTTTTAGAAAAATTTTGTATTATTACAATTCAAATTATTTAAATTACCTACATCAAAACTAAAGGTGTGTGTACAAATAAATTAAAAAAAAAAGGACACTTAGGCGTCGAATTATTCGTCCGCATCGCTGTCATCAGGAAACATATTTTTTGTCCCAACCAATTTCAATTCTCCTATTTCATTGTTTTATTTTATTTTAAATACAGGTTTCAAAAATGGGGGGCCCAGTCCCAATAGACTTTTTCAATTTGTTTGTACTTTCTAAGTTTGACGTCGATGAAGTCAAAACTAAATTCTTAAATATGCAAACTACTCGTATTTATGTAAAACGTTTCCCTCAATGTTATTGATTGTCTAAATGTACCTACATGCTTCTGACACGAAATTGTGTCATTTTTGTTTATTGTGTATAGGTATACTAAACGATATACACAAACATTATTGAATTTCTCAACCATACCTATATAACTTAAAAAATATAATCTGATCTAAACTGTTGATGCGATCACTACGCTCGCATTTTAGGCGTGTGTGCGTGAACGGTGCACACAAACATAGTATCGCAATGAATTTGCCTAAACTCGAGCGAGTGAATTTTATGCACGGGCTCTTAATGCTTCCACATAAGTTTGGTTTTCGAAATCAAGAACACAGGCAATAAATGGCATAACATTTTCAATATTAGGTACTAATAATTCTAGAAATCAACTTCATTTACACTAGCGTAAAGTTGATATATGTTTGAGTGGTGATAACGTCAATTGGAAACACGATTTTGGACAGACTACTTACGTATGAGTCTCGAAGTCGAACTGAAACAGCGCATTAGTGATCTTGGCGCCGCTCTGGCCACTGAACACGAACATCTTCCCTCGCGCGACGGCCACGGGGAAGTTGCAGCACGTGGGGGGGCATTGACCCTTCTGCTCTATGCGCTCCCATTGGTGGTTCTCTCCCTGACGGTGGAAATATACAAGGTGTAACAGAATGAACGCAAAACCTGCCAAACCAGTTTGTTCTTAATTGACTATTATACTGAATCGATTTCAGTAAGTTACAGAAAGGTTTTTTTTTTTAAATATGTATTTTGCCATACCTAATATTGATAACCTAACCTACCGCCGATCGAGCTAGAGAAAATTAAATCTTATACTAAAGACATAAGACACAATTTGAAATGCACAAAGTAATGCTAAAACTAGGGTCAAAACAATTTTCTTAACAGTTCCAGTTAGCTTTGGTTAGTTTTGGTCATTGTATTATGCTTTTAACTCAATACTCTAGTTGGGGTGTATGAGGGCTTCCGTTAATTATGTCACACGTTGTAGATGGAATGTGCTTTATTATTTTACACCAAAATTTAATAAACCTCATTTAAATAACCATTCATATTTAGGATACAACGGTAATCAGGCGGGAAGGGTTATTTGTGAAAAACAATTTTATTATTAAAATACATTTTTATTTGATTGCCCGTTACTACTGATTTGATTGTATCATCTTTTATTTTTGAGGACTTTTTTTAAATTTCCCCGAGTAAAGGAGGATTTGCTTTTGATTTAATCTGTCCAAAGAAAAATCAAGCTATTTAAGAAAAACAAAACAAGTTGCCTATTCAGTGGAAACATAGCAAGTTTAATTGTGTAATTCCATTTTGCAAACAGACAATTTCGAAATTATTCTTAAAAAATCTCGCTACTTGCTCCGCTTTTCACGGTGCAACCCATTCTAGTAACTTGCGTAAGTACCTTGCGAAAGTCAACTTGTGCAAGTATACTGGTAGAAGTCAACTTGTGCAAGTATACTTGCAGAAGGTAAGGGTCGCAAGTACCCTGCATATGTAAACTTGCGCAAGTACCCTGCATATGTCAACTTGTGCAAGTTCCTTGCATAAGTCAAGTTGCGCAAGTACCTTGCAGAAGTTAACTTGTGCAAGTATATTTGCAAATTGATTCAATGACTATAGCCACTTACCAACAGATTAATAGTCCACATATCATTGAGTCTTGCATTGCCGTCGTAGCCAGCGAATATCCATAGCTTGTCATCGTATACTGCGGCCCCGTGTGCTGAGCGAGGCACGGGCTCTCTGAAAAATGACAGAATATTAAACTTCAGCCAGAACACGAACATCGACCGCGGATTCAGAAAGTTGGCAACGCCGCAAATAGCTGTCAACTATTTCGCGATTTTGCTTAATTAATCAAGATGAGTAATATGACTAAATGAAATTATGAAACATGTTGACGTCTAAAAGTCGATTGGTGCCTGCGACGATGTGCGTACAAATATGACACACTGTGCCACTAATAATAAGGTTTATACTGCAATGTCATCAAAAAAGCATCTGCTCTCGGTCTTGCTTTTGTATCTACTCATAAAGGTATCTTTGGTTTTTTAGAGCTCAAAGTATGCGCCGCGTTTGACAAACGAATTGGCTGCAAGATCCTTAACAATAAAACACAACATCCTCTGTCGTCTGTTAGCGCGTATATAACTCTATAACCTTTTAAGGCCAGCGCTCACCAGGCAGCACGGCGCGGCATGGCATGGCAAATAATTAGTTTGCAAACGGAAATGTTTTTGAGTCTTAATTTAATACTCTTATCACAATGGGACTTAGGCATGCAGTGTGATGTTCGGCATTCTAGGCTTTACAAATGTTAATGCTTTTCTGTACCATACCGCGACGTAGCACCAATTGAGTCGTGCGTTCGATTTAAGTGATCCTTTTCGAATTCTTTGATTTTTACCTAGCCTGAAAAAGAGCATGACCAATTTTTACAAAGCGCTATTTTGTAATTCTAGGCAATCGGAGCGGCACAGCCGAGTGGACCCAGCACGCTGCTGTGGCCTGCTGTGCCTACGACGCAGCTGTACATTTCGCGTCTGCATCATTCCACGAAGATTGAGGAAGTCGTGCAGTACTTGAAAGTGAAGACCACCTGGACTCTGAGGGTTGAAGGGTTGGAGTCGCGCCACGACATCAACTTTAAGTCATTCGTGGTACGAGTTCCAACCCACCATCTACAGTACTGCTTGAAAGAGGACTTTTGGCCGAAAGGTGTTATATATCGACGTTTCCGAGGAAGGTTACGTGACACCTCGCAGCGAAACACCTCGCCGCGAAACACGACGCCGTCAATTTTACGTGGTTAGTTACAGTTTAAAGCTAGTTTTTAATATGTATTAGTTTGTTATTATTGTTTAAGATTATTTTGTGTATTTTATTTTTTATGTATGGGCCTAAGTTGCCTGATAATAAAATGATTATTATTATTAATTAATAAGTAACACTCACTGTCCAGTAAACTTCCACTGCACCCACTGCGCGCTGGAGAACTTGTACTCGAACAGATCATTCTTATTGGTTAGGTTGGAGTTCGCCAGGATGTCGCCTGTGTAGCCGCCGAACACGAACATTGACAAACGATGGACCTATAACGGGAATATATGTACTAAACAACTGATTTTAAAAGATGCTAACTAGAAATTAGGCTACCCCTTTTTGTATTTCAAGTAATTAAAAAAAAACTACCATTTACTAAAAAAATGCAAAGAAAGGAAAGCGATGGAGAGGGGTTATGCTTGGAGTTTCCCTACGTGAAGGAATCAGACATGAAGAGGTCGGAGAACCAAGGTAACCGACATAGCCCGAATAATCGCCAAACTTAAGTGGCAGTGGACAGGGCACATTGCTCACATAACAGATGGCCGATGGGGCCGAAAGGTTCTGGAGTGGTGACCGCGTACCGTAAGACGTGGGGTTGCAAGGCCTCCCACAAGGTGAACCGATGACCATGTGCAGGCTGCAGGAATCCGCTGGATGCGGGAAGGTCAGTGTCGGAGCTTGGGGTAGGCCAGTTCTGTCCTTCCCGCATCGCACCGCACCGCACGGATTCCTAAGTTACAGCCAGCTTCTGCTTATATTCGAATCCAGACAAAATAATCCGTGACTTTATATCAACATCCGAGCTTCAACACACCGGATTCAATGTTTTTACGATCAGTTAAGATTTGGGTCGATACGGAAATTATCGACCATCATTTATTATTTTTTACTACAGCTTTGCACTGAGAAATTGTTTAGATCTACTTCCATTTTTTACGAATGTAGTCTAACCTGTCTAACCCATTTCTAATTTAGCTCCTATTTTTTTTTCATATGCGTAACTGGAAATCAGGTTCCCATTTGGAAATTGAATATCCAGGATACTGAACTCACCACAGCAGAATGATGGTACCTCGGCGCGGGCGGTACTCCCATGCAGCCAGTCTTGGTCCACGACTTCTCTCTGATGTCAAATCTGATCAGATCATTGAGCATGGACTTGCCATTGTCACCCCCAAACACATAAATTGCGTCTTTGTATGCCACAGCTGTGTGTTTGCTCCTCCTGAAAATCACAACATATTATAAAACAAAGTCCCCCGCCGCGTGTCTGTGTTCGCGATAAACTAAAAAAAAACATGCGGTTTTCACCAATAGACAGAGTGTTTCATGAAGAATGTTTTGTATAATTTTTTAAGGTTTCGTATAAATTGGTTAACGCGGGCGAAGTCGCTGGCAAAAGCGAGTAAGTAATAAAGTAAAGAACTTATGTGCCCCTACTTTGACGGAACGACTGCTCCCCAATTGTCTCTCCTATCCTGCCCTCTGTACCCCAAAGCATGCAGCCAAAGTTACCTCTGCGCTGCCACCGATAACGCCGTGGAAGTGATGTAGTTTTGTGCCAAGAAGATATGAAATACAGTCGTGCCAGCGACATCAAGAAGAAGAACTCATGTACGGTATACAAGGTGGAAGGGATATCATAAGAAAAGCTTTTATAAGGACTCAATAAATAAAAAAATAACGAAAATTTATTTTTTGATGAGCAGTGGTAACGGCCGTGACTTACGAATTGTAGGTCGTAGGCTCTCAAAACGGTGAAGGAAAATATCCTGAAAAACCTGGCATGTCCTAGAACCAAAAATCGACCCGCCACCATGAAAGGAGATGTGGCCAAATCGGTAAGGAGGTCCTGTCTGAGTTTCACTGAAGTTTCATGATTTTATTGCAGGCTGCCAGTTCTGTATTATCATGGATCACAAATAATTGGGTCTGTTCAATCCAAGCTAACCGATTTAGACACGCAGATACACTTAGTAGATAGACGGAGCCAGAGACTTCAAAAATATCTGAGAAACTGCTTAAAAAGTGTTGCTATTGGAACTTGGCTGACTGGAAAGCATCAAAAATTGCCTTGGAAACAAACAAAGACAATGTTTTCATATATGTCATGGTAGGCCAAATTAAGCTCCTGACACCATACTACAATAATTTTGGACCTGAAAACATGTTCTATGATGCAATGAATCCTAAATCGTTTTGATCTCATTGTTTGTGTGTTTGATGATAATAGTAAATAGTTTTTGCTTCCAACCGGAATCCTGTTGTCTCTATAAGTTATGTACAAATATAATGCTACACCTATGTGGCAGAAATTTACTTGGTTCGTAAATACCCTCTAGCTGAAGTAAATCATTTGTGTTGACTTTGACATACCTGGCACCAACAAACTCATAGCACTCTGACATGCGTTTCCACTTATGTACTGTTTCAAATGGTCCGAACTCCATCCTGAGGCTGATGTCTAGCTCGTTGGGATTACGGAGCTGCTCCGTTATCATCTTCCCTAGGTTCTGATTCATTTGAAATGGTTGCTGAAAAATAACATATTTGTGGAAAGCTTTTTTTTATGACATTTAGTAAATAGCCATTATACTTTTTTTTATACTCTGTAAATAATTTACCCTCATAAGTTAAATTGTACATATTGAAAATTCACAAAATAAAAGACTTTGAAGGACTATTTTTTTTCCTTACATTGTTTTTGTTACAAAAAGCTGTATGGCATTAATATACCTACATCGGTTTTTTACCCGATGACAACAAAACCAAAAGGAGGGAATGAATGTATGTTTGTATTTACATGTATTCCACCTTAGCGGCTGAACTACTGAAACGATTTTGATGAACGAAGTATCAATAGATTCGTAATAATGGTCCGGGAGATATAGGCTATATAAACTTTCCCTAAACTTAATATGGTGAAGTTTATATAAAAATTGCAACCCTCGAAAAAGATTAAATAAGAATAATCATGTCATATTTTATCAAAAGCCTACAAAGCAGGAAATCCCAGCCAGTTGTTCTTCGTTCGAGTACAATTAATTCATTAATGTGTCTTACTTGAAGGACTTTTCTTGCAAAATTCTGATCAGTGGTCTTAGGGGCTGAGTCTAGTAGAATTCCACCAGGCTCCACTTCAAACACACTGAAATAAGATTTACACTTAAAAAAAAAACAAAAAAATTAACACAATATAAGACCTACTTGAGTTAAAGGTTTGTTATTAAAAAAAAAATCAGCAGCTACCTATCGACAACTTGTTGCACTTGATAAATAGAAGAAACTGATTCAATAAACCTCCGGGATTCTAATAAAAGTCAGCAGCGATCCGGAACTGCGTTAAAATAGGAAGAATTCTCAAAATAAACTAGCCGAACTGCCGAAAATAGGTCGCCGAAATATATCATGAAGTCATTGACTTTGTACACACCATAAACAGCTACCTATTGTTGCTACAGATTCAATGTATGTTACGGTGTTTTTTTTTGTATTAGTTATTATTACCTTGGACTGTTTTAACCCCGAGAATTACATGCGGAAACCACCAAAATAACACAGTTTTTTTAAAACTTCGTAAATCAATAAACTTACTATGACATTGACACTTGACAGAGCCTTTGAATGAATCAGTTTGTATGATGATTGATTGAAAAGCGATGAATGAAAAATCTAGTGATTTTTTTATATGGCAATGTGTTGACGTGCCAGAAAATTAGTGGTGGTTTCCGCGAAATAATAGCATGATGAATAAAATGTTATTATCGTAGTTCTTGAGGTTCGAGTGACAGAATGAATCGCCTGTCGTAATTAAATATTTATCAAAAATCAGTAGCAAAAAAATATTCTTCTATCTATTTTTCAACATCTATCTCTGAAATACTGTCCATGTTGAACATTATTGAACTACTTTTTTGTTTTGCTATAGATAAAAAATTACAACCCACAATCATTCACTCTTAATTATAAAATTATTATACTTCATTCAGTAACCGAACTTCACCGAGTTTGTTTATAGTTTACTGATTTAATTTCTTTGGAAAATAAAGTAATTGAAGTAGGTAGCAATAATGTCGACACCGGTAAGTACTAGGTTGATACCTAGCAATCCAATAGTTATTCATTGTTTTCCCTTGAAAAGAAAATGTTTATGATTGTTTTTGTTCTTGTATGGGCAGACCGAAGAAAGCGTACGGCGCAACAGCGAAAGCGAAGGAGGTGAAGTGGAGACGCCTGAGCATGATCCTCACTTTGATCCGATCGTGTCGCTGCCCCTTGTGGATATCCACACAAACGAAGAAGAAGAAGAGGAACTTGTTAAAATACGCGCCAGGCTCTATAGATATGATACAGGCGACCATGAGTGGAAGGTAAGACAATGGAAAACAGCTATTTCATGTTCATAACGAAGTATCAGTTGTTCAGACTAAAGATAAATTTTAAGACAAAGCAAAGGATTATGATAAGATGTAAGCATTGTGCCTATTGCAGGTTAGACCTGAGTCATAGATATTTTTGGTCTATTCAATAGATAGGTAATGATAATGGTTTCAGTTAGAATGTTAAAACAGCAGAAACAAAAAATGTTGATCTTAAACGTCATTTCTTCACAGGGATTTAAATTCATGTTTTTACTTGTATTATAGGAGAGAGGTACTGGTGATATAAAACTGCTGCGCCACAAACTGAACAATACTGTTCGGGTGGTGATGAGACGTGATAAGACTCTCAAAGTCTGCGCGAACCACTTTATCACACCAGATATCAGGATGAACGTTCACTGTGGTTCAGACAAAGCATTCAATTGGTCTGTATTTGCTGATTTTGCTGATGAACAAATGAAACAAGAGCTACTGGCTATTAAGTTTGGAAATCCTCAGAGTAAGTTGAAACCCAAATTTACTTTGTGTAAAATTTTATCTTACAGCTGGTGTAAAAAGAAACTTCTGCACAAGACTGCTCACATTTAGGTCAACTGTACTGTAAAATATATCCAATGGCACCCAGCAATTAAACAGTGCAGCTATCTGTCATATAAAAATGTGACCATGTCAGTTTTTCCAGAGATTCTTAATTAAATTCTCTCAAACAAAGAAAAAAACCATTAGTAAAATATTAGTATTTTGTATTTCAAATATGGAATTTAGAACAAATTAATGGTTGATTAATATTTAATGATTTGAGTTTTAAGTACATACTTGTAATGATTTATCTAATGAAAGTGGTAATTAAATATCAATTATGACAATTACTTTGTAAAACAAATAATGTAATATATTTTTCTTCAACAGATGCTGAACTATGGAAGACAAAATTTGCAGAGGCTCAAGAAATTGTCAGAACAAAGTGCAGTATTTACACACAGGATCTATCTTCAGATGATGAGAGCAGCATTACACGGAGCGAAGATACTGATTCTCCAGAACCCAAACGTAATGACAAAATCTCAGATAAAGATGCCAAAAATATTGAAAAGGATGAAAAGGAATCTGATGGAGTAGTTTTAAAATTGAAGGAACTGAATGTGGAAAGTGCAGAATAATTTCTTTTTAATTTTAAAGTTATAAGAGGCCAACATGTAACTTCACCATGTTGTCAGACAACTATATTAATTTAAATATAATGATGCATTTACAATAAATCTATATTTTTTCTTTTATGGCTAGTGATACTAATGGTATGTTTGGTTTATTATTTTAATTTTTTATTGGAATAATATGAGTATGTTTCTGGTAACTTTTCATACAAACAGGGTTCAGGCTTGGCTGTCTATATTACTGGTTTGATGAAATGTGGATATTTTTAAGAATGGCAGTCTCTTATTTTAAAATATGCATGTTTAATTTTCTTTGAATAATCATAAATTACTGTTGGCAATACTTTTAACATAATAAAAATTGTAAATTTAGGCCTGAGCAATGAATGTTCGTTTTAGAATTTGATATTCCATGAAAACTCGAATAAGTGTAGAATAATAATAATTAATGTAAGGTCATAATTTTGAGTGGAGCAATATTGCATTTACTTACTTTTGGTTATCATTAGTTCTAGCTTGGCTAAAGAAAAAAAAATTTTTGGCAGCAGTTTGCCACAGCTGAAATGCTGATCATACCATGAAACTCAATCGCTATTCTGTGTTGATGGTGATGTTTGTTAAAAGCTATGTGTACTGGCCAGCAAATAGAGCCCATATATGCCACGGGTCATATCCGTATTACTGGCTTTGTTATCATTGACGTGCGGCGGACCTTATGATCGTGACCTGTCAATCCTAATGAGACAACAATTAATTTTCTATTGTGTGGGCACGCATGCGTCCCTCCCGGACGTTACGAGTTTTTTTGTATTGTAAATGGCGCAGTGTTGCTTTACTCGAGATCTTGAATTAATACCTGAGCAGGCCAAATGCGTGCGCATGGCGTGTGCGTGCACGCACCGTTATGACATCTTCCGTAGAGATTCGTAGGCAAGTGATGCGTGCACACGCCACGCGCACGCATGTATTCTGCTCAGGCTTTACACGTTGTCATGATCGTATCACATATCAATTTTATTGTCTTAAAACTAGTAAAAATATTCGGTTTTTTTGTGTCGGGAGTATAGTTGTCTCATTTACTGCTGTTTGATAGTATGTAAGGCTGAAAACAATTTACTAGAGGTTGATATGCTATCTTCAAGCAAGTAGTTTTTGCTATTTAGGTAGAGAAAGAGGCTACAGAGTTTATATATTATTTAGTTAAGTACCTGCTATATGGCTAATATTGTTATGTCATTGTTACATGGTAGTGGTTGCAACCGCCTATCTTGAAAGCCCATTGATAATGTTTGACTCTGGAGGTTTATATACTTTAGCTAATATTTTCTTCATTTAAATCAATGTTAAGCGATGAAAAAAAAATGGCTTACATGGTTTAGCGTACGACCAGAGTGTAATTTACGCCGATTAAAAAGAGTCACAAAAATACCTAACTCTTAAAATGAAGTCTAGACTTATTTTCTGCGCTGAGTTATGTGCAAAATTTTTGTGAGAGCGTGGATACGGTCTTCCATCTCTACTGCTGCATTGGTATAGAATTAATAACTTTTATGTAATAAATACATAAACATGTATTTTGCAGAATAAGTATACATATGAATGTGAATCAATTAAATGTTGCAAGGAATTGATATGCTTTAAGTGTTTAAGTAGATATTTAAAGAAGTTATTTGCAATGATGTTCACGTTTTTGTAGAATTTTCTATACTCTTGACACATGTTTTAAAATTGACATATTTCATTATTGTTTATTTCGTCATCGGTAATTACAGTACACGGACGTTTATTAATAATAATAATGCACTTTGGGCGTTTCTGAAACGAAAGTAAAGATATCACAAAATTAATGTGATAATTTGTCAAACGCCCGTAAACTGTTGGAATTGGCTGTTTAAAATGTATTCGCCCAATCACAGCGCTTGACAGTTTGTCATATTCATTTTGCTATAAGTTTCGGTCGAAAAACAGCCCCATAGTTTAAAAAAATGGGTTATGTTCATGTCTATATACGCACGGGCGTATTTTTTTCGCGCACTGGATTTTCAATGCACTTAGCGCCAAGAGTTGAAAATCTAAGTTTTATTTTTGACGCGCTTGGACGCGCTCTGTTGGATTCTCAATGCTCGGCTCCACTCCGAGAGTTGCAAATCCAGTGCGCGATATTTTACTGCCGTGCGAACGTGTTCTAGAACTTTCTTTATTATCGCCCGGATACTGTAATGATTATACTTTTACGTGTATGAAAGCCATTTTGTCACAGCAGTATAAATGCATGTTACATTCCAATTTATATTGTATTGTAATAAAATATTGCGAAAACTTGATGTGACGAAACTGGAAGTTTCAATTATATTTTAATATTATACATTTCAAAATCTGAATAGATGTATTTCATGAATGGTTGGGTTTTATTATTGTAGAAAACTTGTTTCATCAGTCGTTCAGTAGTAGCCAGTTTCATTGCTGATTAGGGGACCTTGGTTTGAGTCCTTTTTCGAGCAAATTTCCTGTGACCAGAACTTGATGTATTTATTTGTACAGAGCACATCAAAGCTACCCCAATCTGTCAAATTTCTTTGATAGTTTTTCAACTTGCCAAGGCCAAGGGTGGGCGGCGCCCACCCAAGAAACTGCTTTGCCCACCCTAGAAAATATATCTTCCCGCGGTAAAAAGTATCTTCCCCAGAATACTATTATAATTGTCTTCTTGTCAAGCTTTATGGCAATGCGTTTAAGTGTGGAAAGGTATCTCCCATTCAGACATATTTACTAGAATTTATTTTGTATTTATAATATTAGTAGATTTAGCTATGAGATTTTTAACTTTACTTACTCAAAAAGGAGAGTGAATGGAGTTTGGTACTGCCCTCGACAAGACGAGCCAAAAACAAAAAGCAGGGGCACTAACTACCTTTTCTCGAAGCGTTTCGTCGTATTTTTAAAGCTGCAGGCTGGACAATGCTAAAGAGCTGAAAGTCTCAGGATAAGATAAAGTTAGCATAATTAAAAAAAAAGTTTTATCAGCAGTCTCAAGGTTCCATGGGAGGGCGAACAGAAGTCCTAAGGTGGTGTTGGGTTAATCGTTCAGAACTCCCTTGTGAGCAACGTGGTGAAAATCGAGAGCGAAGAGAGGCCTTTTTATGATGATCTCCTTCTTAAGAAAATGTGAGCATAGAACGTGGACCTGACAGAACCCTAATGGTGCAACCAAAAAATGAGACTGAGTTCATTTTGTCGGCGATGAAGCAAGTATTCAATGATGTCTCTGTGATCAACTCGGTGAAAATTGGAAGTGATCACTGCATGGTAAGAGGCACTTGGAACTTAAAATCAAAATGGAAAGATCTCGACTGATGAAGTCTACGCTTCGCCCAGCACTGATCTAAGTCCAAAACGCCGAGAGCTTCCAACTCGAACTACAGAATTGTTTCGCAGAAGCCTAGGGAGCTCTGTGGACGATTTTAACGATAGATTCGTAAAAACTGTCCATACAGTCGGGTCTAAGATCTTCAAAACCCGTCGTACAAAAAAGAAACAAGAAGCTCTCTGGTTATACTTTGCAGCTCATGAAGGTGCAAAGTAGGATGCATTGCGAGATAATCCTGCAGTCTTCAGATGTTGCGCTCAAGTACCTACGTACAGCTTAATAGATGGATCTGAAAGTCGTTGAAAAGCGACCTTCGCCGCTTTAATACAGGACGTATTATAGAGGTGATAGAGAAGAACAAAGGCTCCAAAATCTTTGCTAGAGATCTGTTCATTGGGCAGAAACTGAAGACCGATGATGGCAGATTCGTATCCGCCAAACCTAAACCCCTCAAGGCTCTCCACAAGCTGATTCCGACATACTCGAGGGCAAAACTCCACAGGCATGGAACAGGTGTGTGGTGATACTTTTTCTTTAAGAAGGGTGACAATGCCGTTTTTAAGAATTATAGGTCCATCTCACTTAATTCTGAGTCATGTCTACAAGTTGTTTTCAAGAGTCATCACGAACCGTGTCGCGCGCAGGTTTTATTACCTCCGAACAAGCCGGATTCCGTAAAGGCTTTAGCAACGTAGACCACATACACATGCTGCAGCAGGTTGTGCAGAATGCCGAAAAGTATAACCTGCCTATCTTAGCGTTTGTGGACGACCATCGATACATCGAGGTACTGAAGTGTCTGTACGGAAACGCCACTATGTCAGTCCTACTCCATGATCGGACTTCGAAACCTATACAGAGTGTACCTATGTAGTATGTGAGATATATCGATGACTTTAAGGTTCTGGACTGGAAAGGGGTTGTCCCGTTGTCATTAACATTAATGGCGAATAGCAATCACCTTCGGTTTGCCGATGATAAAGTTGTCATGGTTGAGACTATCAGTACAGTGCTCGGTGACCTGAGCTCGGTGAGCTTATGAAAAAGTGGGTCTTAAAATGAACATGGACAAGACAAAGGTCATGTCAAATGTCCATGTAGCGTCTCATGAGAGTGGGTGTCCAGTCTCATAAAAATTGGAGACACTACACTCGAAGTAATGGACGAGTATGTTTACCTAAGACAAACTGTCCAGTTAGGTAGGTCCAACTTCGAGAAAGAGGTCAATCGACCAATCCTACTCAGCTGGACAGCGTTTGGGAAGCTACGCAATATCTTTTCGTCCCAAAAGTAGTGCATAAATACGAACGCCTTTGACCAGTGCATGTTGCCAGTGATTACATATGGCAATAAAACGTAGTCGCTAACAATAGGCGTTATTGGAATGCCAAAAGTCACCCAAAGTGCAATAGAGAGGTTTATGCTTGGAGTTTCCTTACGTGATTGAAACAGAAATGAAGAGATCCGCAGAAGAACCAATGTAACCGACGTAGCCCGTAGAATTGCCGAACTTCAGTGGCAGTGGGCAGGGCATAGCTCGCAGAACAGATGGCTGATGGGGCCGAAGGTTTCTAGAGCGGCGACCGCGTACAAGAAGACGTAGAGTTGGAATGTCTCCCACAAGGTGAATTGATGACGATTTGATTTGATTTGATTTGATTGAAGGCCGCAGAAATCCACTGGATACGGTAACTACAGAACCGGTCGAAGTGGGTGGGTGGGCTTGGGGGAGGCCTATGACCAGCAGTGAACGTCTTTCGGCTGAAATTATGATGATGATGAATCCCATAGGAGTCTCTGTGCCGCTCAGCGGCCAATCCGTACACTTTGACCAAGATGTAAGGGTTGTAAAGTTAGGCCTTATAGGCCGCGAACGGCCAAGCCGAACATTTTGACCAAGATATAAGGGTTGTAAAGTTAGGCCTTATAGGCCACGAACGGCCAATCCGTACACTTTGACCAAGATGTAAGGGTTGTAAAGTTAGGCCTTATAGGCTGCGAACGGCCAAGCCGAACATTTTGGCCAAGATGTACCTAAGGTTTGTAGAGTTGGGTGCTTCGATCTAAATTAGATCTGATAACTTTTTATCAGTGCAAGCATTACTATTCAAGTCTTTGCAGCCTCCTTTACATGAATTATTTTTTATGGGATTATTTATTAATAGGCGTCATTTATGATCTCTATCTCCATCTAGACGGCTGTCCCCCCTAAAAAAACCACTAGCTACGCCCATGTCCACTGTTGGATATTTTACATATGTAGGTAATTCTAAAGTGTAATATCTATTTATTTATATAGATATGCTTTATTGTACACCAGAAAATACATGACAAAAATAAAACATTTAACACTAAAAACATACAATGGGCGGCCTTATCGCTTTCTGCGATCTCTTCCAGGCAACCTTGGAATGGACAGTGATTGCGTGGGCATAAAAATGGGGGGGGGGGGTACATAGTTTTAACACGTAGTGTTCTTCTCTGTTGTATGTTAGAGGGTTTGGTTTTTGTACTTAGGTAGTACCTAGGTACTTCAGGTGGACCATTGTGCGAGGGCCATGGCGACCGTCGGTGGTTATTCCACGAAGTTGAAGCGTCCTCTTTTCAAAACTATATAACTCAGACAGAGAAAGCTATAAGTAATTCTCCGAAGACTTTCTGGACTTATGTTAAAAGTAAAAGAGGCAGTAGTCAATATCCAAAAACAATGATTTTAAACGAGGATACATTTGAGTCGGGTCGCGAAATTTGTACAGCGTTTAATAAATACTTTCACAGTGTTTTCGTCAGCCCGTCCACGCACTCTGCTGCTGCTACGAGTACTCCTAATGAACAGACCGGCTCAGTTAATGTTCTATCTAACCTATCTATCACCAAAGACACCGTACTTAAAGCCTTGCGCGCGTTAGATACAACAAAAGGAGCCGGTAACGATGGATTACCTCCTATCTTCTTGCGCAATTGCGCTGATAGTTTAGCACATCCTATAGCTTTATTATTTCAAAAGTCTCTAGCCGAGTGCGTCTGTCCCTCCCTGTGGAAAACAGCTCATATAGTGCCAGTGTACAAGAAGGGGCTCAAGATTGATATAAAAAATTATCGTCCAATATCTATTCTTAACACACTTAGCAAAGTTTTGGAGAAAATCATCTATAATAATATATATCCTACCATCTCAAACGGTATAGGCCAGAGCCAACACGGATTCGTTAGAAAACGGTCTACACCATCTAACTTGGCCACGTTTTGTAACTATGTCTTGCATAATATGGAAGCCGGTGGCCAGGTTGACGTGATCTACACGGATTTCGAAAAAGCATTCGATCGTGTGGATCACGTGATCTTGCTGGCAAAGCTACAAAAGCTTGGGATCCATGGAGATTTACTGAGATGGGTTAAGTCATACTTATCGAACCGATCGCAAGCTGTGGTTATGGGCGGTTTTAAATCTGACTTTGTAAACATCCCTTCCGGTGTCCCCCAGGGATCTTTATTGGGTCCTCTTTTTTACTGCGCATACCTGTGTGATATTCAGTCTTGTTTCAAATCCGCAAAACATCTCATGTACGCCGATGACATGAAAATATACATGTCTGTAAAATCCAGAACTGATTGTGAACTGATTCAGCGTGATCTTGATGCACTATTCGAGTATTATCAGCATAATAATATCATTGTCAATGTCTCGAAGTGTCAATGCATTACCTTTAGCCGTTCCAAATACCCAACTAAGTATCCTTATGGATTTAATAATATTGCGATCGAAAGGGTTGATGTAGTCAGAGATCTTGGTATAATGTTAGACTCCAAATTGCTGTTTGACCAACATATTGATACCATTACCAATAGAGCCTCTCGTAATCTTGGTTTTGTAATGCGTACTTGTAAGCCTTTTAGAAATTGTCATAGTCTAAAGATTGTATACTTTGCATATGTGCGTAGTATTTTGGAGTACTGTAGCCCAATTTGGTCACCCCAATTCGAGGTATATACTAAAAGAATCGAAAATCTACAGAAAAAGTTCGTAAAATTCCTAAACTTCAAATCGCGGAAACGTCATGATTCCTATGCCCGAGACTGCAAACACTATGATATGCTTCCCCTTGTGGATAGGCGTAAGATGTTGGATATGCTTTTGCTCTTTGATATCCTGCGAGGTCGCTTGGACAGCAGTGATTTGCTATCATGTATAGATTTCTGTACCCCTAAAACACGTACCAGACACACTAAATTATTCAATATTCCTGGCTGCCGTACAAAATACGGGAGTAATGCTGTTCTGACCCGACTGCCTCGCATCTATTCTGAGGGTTTTGAAAATGTCGATATATTTCATTCATCCAAGCAATCATACCGGAAACAAGTCAAACAGATATTGTTTAGTAAACGATTTGTGCCATAACTCACTTTAATAAAAAAAAAATACTCACTTTAAAATAAAACTCACTTTTAAAATGATAAATATTTTAGGATTATTTTATTTTATTTTATTTTATCTATGCACGTTTTTAACTACGCACGTTGCGCATTGCTACGTAGAAATTTATTCAAAATGTTTAACAAATATTTTAAACAAATATTTTATTTCTATTTTTTATTTTTCCGTTGTTTTTCCTTTTGTTATTTAGTATAGTCATAGTATCTAGTCACATTAATGTGAGCAATGTGTCAACAATCGCACATCACCTATTAGTGATATCTGCATTTGTATAAGTTTTTTCTTTTTTCTTTTGCTACTTCTAGTTAACCCAGCCCTATCAATGCCGTGAAACTCGGTTATTGGCTTAAGAGACAATTGTTTTTCATAACTCATGTACATTAATTATAAGCTGTTGAGTTTCCAAATAAATAAATAAAAAAAAAAAAAAAAAAACCAGCCCGTCCCTCCAGAATTACGCGTAGGTACATGCACGTAGTGTTAACACAGTATTAATTTATGTAGGAACTTAAAATCATCATCATCATCATCATCATCATTATCATCACCATCATCATCTGCCTAGCCTTTTCCCAACTATGTTGGGGTCAGCTTCCAGTCTAACCGGATGCAGCTGAATGCTAGTATTTTACATGGAGCGACTGCCTATCTGACCTCCACAACCCAGTTACTGGGTAATACGATACCCCTTGGAAAGACTGGTTGTCAGACTTTCGGAATTCTGACGACCCGAACGACTGTCAAAGATGCACATATTACAGCCGGGACCAACGGCTTAACGTGCTTTCCGGGGAACGGAGGGGTCTTGGTATATAAAGATGGTCACCCATCCAAGGACAACCCGCGTCAACCGTAGCTTAACCTAATCGATCGACCCGTGCGGCTGTTATTACTTACCCACAAGCTCCTCACTAGTAGTACAATTTTTATTAAAACTTCATGGAAATTGTTCGCGTCGCGTCTGTTTGAAGAAGCCTTACTACTAGGTATTTAAAAATAAATAAATTAGTGATGTACCGACTAGTCGGCCATATTTGAATATTTTCCTCGTATTAGTATGCTTAAAATTTTAAAGACGTTGGTTGAAATGAAATTGAAATCTTTACTGTTATAATTTTTATTATAGAACCAGTTTTACAGTTTACTTGCAGTGCAATCTAGAATAGGATAGGAAGAAACGCCGACTCGCACTTAAACAATGATAGAATGCAAAGCAAATAAAAACATGTCCTGACAATTTCGCCTGGTCGCCTGGCGTCGCGAACGCCGCACCTACGCCAGCCGAAAGCGTTGTCACGAACATTACCGATGTTACCCAAACTGAACCCAAAGCTATGAGCGGCTTGGCCGACTAGTCGGCCATTTTGCAGCCGACTAGTCGGCTAGTCGGCCCATCTATAAAATAAATTCCTTTATTGGCTTAAACACAGGCTACGGACAAAATTTAAACCCGGACTCCAAAGCTAGGTTAGAGAACCTATATTTCAGGAGCCAGTGACTTCTTTCCAGAGTCTTCTTCCAGTTATTTACAGCCAAAACAAGTCATTTTAACAAGATATAATATGCATGCCATTTCTTGTACCTACCTACAGCAAACAGATTTAGAGTCACGTTGAGGATCCAGAAAAATTAACTCCGTAGTCAATGTGCAAAGTAGTGAACTATCCTGCAACATGGACATGTGCCAAAAATTTGGATTGACCAATCACAGGTCTTCTTTAGAAACCTTTGCCTTGTCTAAAAGTTGGAATGTCTGCAGAATATTGATCCGGGTTTTTAATTGCTTTTTCTTCTCATTGGAGATTTTCCCGCTGAGTAACTTCTCCACTCGGTCAAGTTCAGATTGAATGAAATCATCGCCTTTTTCTAGAACCTTCTCCATAATTGTTTTATAGATCTTCTCGGAAGAGGACTCCTGAAAAATGTTTTAAATGTCAAGTTTAAATTTATTACAGCGTTAAAAGTATGACCACTTGAATGAACAAATAACGTGTGAAGGCGCGCAACGTCGTCGAAACCATATTAATAATTCCAGCATTCTAGTGGGACAATATATAGTACCACTGCAGGGCTGAGGGCAAAGACCTCTTCTCATTTACAGAAAGCATAATCATTGATCACTACGCTTGCCCATGTCGGATTAGCGATTTCAGACTTATAAAGGTACATATGAATTGCTCGGATTTGAACCCACATCTCGTGAATGAAAGGCGAGGCGACATGTCGTCCAAAATATGAGATAACCCTACCTACGACCTACCTTGTCCGTATTCTTCAGAAGCTCCTCAGTCTTCTTCAATACTTTCTTTTTCCCATCTTTCTTGCCTTTCATGAACTGTATCGCTAGTTTATCGAATTCCTTCACACAGCCCGGCAAACTCAAATATAAGCCACTATTGTTTTGTACAAAAAGTCGCAACTCCTCGATTGTAAACCCTTTCCAATTGTCAAATGGTATCGGCTTCGATTTACCTTTGGCGAATAGCATAACCACAGGCAAGTTTTTCTTGGTTGCTCCATACTTTTTCGCGAAGGCCTCATTGGTTTTGTCAGCGTCATTCACAAGGACTTCGGCGATTAAAAGATCTTTCTCATTTATCGAGTCCTTTGCAAAAGCCATGAAAGCTGCATGCTTGTCACCAAATGGGAATAAAATATCAAACTTAATAAGGCTTGTTTCAAACTTGTTAATTACTTTATTAAAATTGAACTCGTCTAATTTGATGGATCCGGATGTGGTCGACGCGTGGTTTGCAAAAGATACAAATAAAATGATGGTAACTAGAAACGAAGGACGCTGCATTTTTAGTATCTGATTGAACAAGTCTACAGCCTGGAGTCTTCTATCGTTCACTACTGAAAAGTACTTTACGAAATATAAGCTAATACCTGATGTATTATGGACCGTGAATATATTTTATTGCTCGCAATGCGATTTCATTGAAATTCAACATTACTTATAGTTTATTTTCGATTTCAATAATAATCGATTACACTTTTTAACTACATGGTAAGTATGCTACTACTGTTTGTGTTATAAAAACGCTTTCCCTTTTTACCCGACTGCGCCAGGAGGGTTATGTTTTTCGAGTGTATGTATTTATATTTCTGGATTTCTTTGCCACGCTCTGTGTAGCCTAAACGGCTTAAGGGATTTTAGCTTGAGAGAGGTCGTTAGATTCGTCTCAATTGTGAGGAATTATAGGTCTTTGTTGTTTTTAAGAAACTGTCAAAATGAAAACCATTCTTATAAATAGTGCGTTACAGAATTAAGTATCCGTTGCAGTACTGTGTTTGTTTGGTTGCGGTATGGTTAAAAAAAATCTAATACCTTTAAACGTAAGTTTTATTCAGTGCGCAAACTGTAACCATGAATTCACCATTTATCATTCTAGACCCCCCAGCGCAGAAACTTTTCGTCGGTAATACAAAAAAGAAAAAACAGCTGTTCCATTCTTTTGACCGGGTAGTTATTGCACTTTTCTGTGAAACAGCAGATTTTTTGTAAAACCGACGTAAAATTTCTGAATGATATGACGAATTCATGGGTCGATCTCATGCAGTCGGAGGCATTATAGTGCAGTATCGTGTTTTCTTGGTTGCGGTATGGTAAAAAATATCACTAAAGTTTGATGGTCATTTTCTGACCAGGTTTAACAATCTAATGTTTTTCCGGGAAATACCTGCTAATTAATAGAATAGATAAGGTGGAATATAAGGTGTTAAATAATAATGTTCAGGAATTTAAGGAGTTGTTTATAATGACATTCAAAACATAATCAGGAAAATATTATAAATACACAACAATCCGTTTCATAGATATGCAGTATTTTCCACACGCACTAATTATTAAATATGCCCATGCGCATCGTACACCTACACCGTGCAGGCGCGAGCGAGTCGAGCGCGTTGTCAAATACCTACGTAAACAGCGGATTCTAATTTTCCCACCACATTTCTCTGACTTTGGAATCATAATTTATCGAACTTACCTAAAATTAAAATCGCTCAATTTTATTTTTTTGCAATGTTAGTTTTTTGATAACGAGCAAGTACACGAAATTCGGAACATTAACTTTCAACATCTTATACATATATCGCGCCGGAAGTACGTACGCTGCCAGTCGTCATCTGCGTTGACTTTTCCCAACTACCTTGGGGTCAGCTTCCAGTCTAATCGGATGCAGCTGCATACCAATATTTTACACGGAGCGACCCAGTTACTGGGTAATACGATACCCCTTGGTAAGACTAGTTGTCAGACGGGCTTCTGACGACTCGTAACGACTAAGATCTACGAATAACTGCCGGGACCAACGGCTTAAGGCGAGGTGAGCCGAGCGCGGTAAGTATTTAACGCTTACCTCAGCCCCCGAAACGAGTAGCGAGACGCAGTTTTGTGACGGTCGAAGTAATATGACGGCCGCAGTAACATGACGGCCGGCCGCAGCAATATAACGGCCGCAGTAACATGACGGCCTCTGTACTATGACAGCCTCCGCAATATGACGGCTTCCGTAATATGACGGCCACCGCAATATGACGGCCGCTGCAATATGACGGCCGCCGCAATATGACGGCTGCCGCAATATGACGGCTGCCGCAATATGACGGCCGCCGCAATATGAAGGCCGCCGCAGACGGGCTTCTGACGACTCGTAACCACTAAGATCTACGAATAACTGCCGGGACCAACGGCTTAAGGCGAGGTGAGCCGAGCGCGGTAGGCATTTAACGCTTACCTCAGCCCCCGAAACGAGTAGCGAGACGCAGTTTTGTGACAGTCGAAGTAATATGACGGCCGCAGTAACATGACGGCCGGCCGCAGCAATATAACGGCCGCAGTAACATGACGGCCTCTGTACTATGACAGCCTCCGCAATATGACGGCTTCCGTAATATGACGGCCACCGCAATATGACGGCCGCTACAATATGACGGCCGCCGCAATATGACGGCCGCCGCAATATGACGGCCGCCGCAATATGACGGCCTCCGCAATATGACGGCCTCCGCAATATGACGGCCGCCGCAATATGACGGCCGCAGCAATATGACGGCCGCCGCAATATGACGGCCGCCGCAATATGACGGCCGCCGCAATATGACGGCCGCCGCAACATGACGGCCGCCGCAATATGACGGCCGCAGCAATATGACGGCCGCCGCAATATGACGGCCACCGCAACATAACGGCCGCAGCAATATGACGGCCGCCACAATATGACGGCCGCCGCAATATGACGGCCGCCGCAATATGACGGCCGCCGCAATGTAACGGCCGCCGCAATATGAAGGCCGCAGTTTTGTGACGGTCGAAGTAATATGACAGACGCAGTAACATGACAGCCGCAGCAAACGACGACAGGCGCGGCGTGGGGTCTCGGGATGAGTTGCGGCATAGTCTCGTGTCGTATACAGTTCCGGGATCTTCCGTCGCGTGCGGGCTCGTCAATTTCCTACTATACCGAAGGAGTAGTTCTGGCGTTCGCTCGTTGAACGGGCGACGTCCCCGACTGAGGGCTCCGTGGCGGGTGGAGAGCTCCAACGGTGAATCTTAAACGTCCAAACCCATGGATAAAGTGACCCACACAACCACCAAGCCACAAGCTGCGTCCGGCTCGTCGGATGCGCTGACACAAAAAAAAAACACATCAATGGCCGCGTCTTCAGATGCGCCTACAACAACCAACACTAGGGTCGCGCCTAAGCGACTACCGCCTAAGGCTGCATCCACAGATGCACCACACAAAAACAGACGCTCGACTGCGTCCAAGGATGCGATGAGGAAGGCGACCGCAAGGGATGCACCACAACAGGCTGCGTCCCGAGCTATCCCAACCACATCTGCGTCCACGGATGCGCTCTTAAACACAACCCTGACTGATAGGCCAAGGACAGTTCTCGCTCACGGCGACTCGAGGAGTACCGCAAATGTAGATGCGCCCAAAACACGGGCTGCGTCAACGGCTGCGGTCTCTGAAAGGGACCTGACGAGTCTGGACAAAGCCACACTGGCAGGAGGATCAAACGCCAATAACTGGCAAACAGTCCAAAGGAAAAAGACGTCCCTCAAGGCGGTGTCGGCAACGGTAGAGGCGCCAAAAGGTAAGGCTCCCACCAGCGTTAAGCGCAAGCGTAGCGCCAGGCCAAGAGGGCGTAAAAAACCAACCAACACCGGCGCGGTACCACCTGCCAGGGCGCAGAAGCGTACGCGTCCCGAGGATTCCGTCACACCAACGGGGATCAGCAAGAAGAGCAAGTCTGCTCGCTCCCGCATGGTGGACGGAACCTTGGTGAGCTACGCCGAAGCCGCAGCATCTTTCAAAAACAACGAGCTGTGTGTCGCCGTCATGACCGAGCCCTTCTTGGATATGACGCAAGAGCAAGCAGAGGGGATCCGACACACGGTAGAAAACCACCTCCGGGATCTGCTAATGGCAGCTCCCAATCCAACCGACGCAAAACACCGCGAATCGCGATCCACTTTAGAGGCCGGGCCCACTTCGCAGAAGGCGTCCTCAAGACATGGTGTGAGGACGACTTTACACTGTCCTGGCTCAAGGGGATCGTAACGAACATACCGTCCCCGCTACCGGGGACCAAGCTCACCGTTCGGCCACAAGCTGACATACCCAAGAAGGCACTGTGCATGCTGTATGTCCCGGAAACCACCGAGGACACAGCGGAACTGATCGGGATGCTGGCGAGGCAGAACCAAAACCTGAAAATAAACACCTGGACTCTGACACAAGAAAGGGCTAGGCAGGAGCCCCCGGGTACCTGTCTCTTCTTTCGTGTGCCGGAGTCCATGGTAAAAACCATAAGGACCAGCAGCGGCGGGTATACTACCTTATGGGCAGTATCTACATACGCTTCCTGGAGGAGGGTGGAACCAGGGAAGCTGCTGCTGCGTCGACATCAGCAACAGCCTCGAGTGCGCCTGGAAGGCAGCTTGGTCCGCCGCTTCCTGGACGCTCCCCGTCGACTCCCGCGATGGAGACCGTTGGGGAGGCGGTGGAGTTGGCAACTTCCATGGCAGCACTGGAGGTTGTTTCATCAGTGGGATCAACACGTGATCCACCCTCGTCCGGTCTCACCTCGGACGAGGACTGCTTTCCGCCAGGGGAGAGAAGTGAGGGCGAGGACAGCAGCCTCTGCTCCTCTCCTTTGCGGGACTAAAATCCTACAGACCAACCTCCAGCACAGCCAATCTGCGTCGGCCACCTTGCGCAGAGTGCTGGAGGAAAAACAACAACAAGGGAACACCATCGCCCTCATCCAAGAGCCGTGGATCAGGGGTGGCTAAATATGCGGTCTTGGTAACATCGAGGGTAAGTTGCTGCTAGACACCTCCGTCAGTAATCCGCGCACCTGCATCTTTGTTCCAAAACATGTACCTAACCTTTTAATTAACGAATTCTGTTCAAGGGACCTGACAGCAATCAGGCTTTTCAGAACCGAACAGGATCTCCCGGACATCGTACTAGCCTCGGCATACCTGCCAGGCGACGTGGACGTGCCTCTGCCAGAGCTCGCATCACTGGTTGAGTACTGTGAAAAGGAGAAACTGGAACTAATCATCGCGACAGACTCCAATGCGCATCACACGCTCTGGGGTAATGTCAAAACCAACAACCGAGGTGAGGTAATGCTTGATTTTATTCTTAGTAATAACCTTGTTTTACTCAACAAGGGCTCTGAACCTACCTTCATCATAAACGCGAGATCGCAAACAATAATAGACTTAACTATAGCAACCATAGGTATCTCCAACTGCATACAGGACTGGCGTGTGTCCAACGAGATATCATGCTCAGACCACGGATGGATCCGCTATACCATTAACTTCAACCTAACAAAACCACAGCCACGTAGGGTTCCTCGCAACACAGACCAGACCAAGTTTATTAAACTCGTCGAGGCTGAGCTAGGCAGATTACCCGCCCTTCCGGCTGAAATACCAGTAACCAACTTGGACGAACAAGTAAACAACATCACATCCATCCTTTTATCTAGCTATGAACAGTCTTGCCCCCTCACCGTACCTAGGCAGGGAGTTCGCCATTCCTGGTGGAGTCCTGAACTGGAAAGACAGCGACGCAGACTGAGGAGACTGTTCAACAGAGCTAGGAACACACGGTTGCCAGTAGACTGGGACCACTATACAACAGCTCGTAAAACATACAAAAAACTGATACGCCTCAGAGGAAAGAATAGTTGGAGGCGTTTCTGTACTAACATTGAAAGTAACAACCAAGCAATGAGGGTGAAAACCTGTCTTGCTCAGGAGACAGACCACTCAATAGGATGCCTGAAAAAACCAGATAATACCTACACCACAAACGACGCTGAAACAAGCGAACTACTTTCTAACCACGCACTTCCCAGGGTGCCAGATTGCCGCCGAGCAAAGCTGGGAACCACGAAGGGAGAGGGCCACGAATAGCTTAGACTGGGAAGTGGCGCTAGAAGTAATCGACAAGGACAAAATAACGTGGGCAATCAACACCTTCCTACCTTTCAAGGCAGCGGGGCTGGACGGTATTTTCCCAGCCCTGCTCAGGTGGAGCTAGGATCTACTGGCTGACTACCTAGTTAAGGTGTTTCGAGCCTGCCTGGCTCACCGCTATATCCCATTGAACTGGCGGGAAGTAAAAATAATCTTCATACCGAAACCAGGTAGGGGGACTACACCCTACCTAAATCTTTCAGACCCATAAGCCTCTCCTCGTTCTTCTTGAAGACACTGGAGAGGCTGGGGGATAGACGGATTAGAACCCAAATTTCGGTACAAAGACCTTTACATCAAAATCAACACGCCTACTGTGCAGGCAAATCAACTGAATCAGCACTCCATAGCGTAGTTTCACGCATAGGAAATGCTCTTAACGCTAAAAACCCAACCCTAGGCGCCTTCATTGATATAGAGGGTGCCTTCGACAAAACTAACTTCGTCAGCATCGAACAGGCACTTGCCACGCACGGTGTTGCACGAACACTAATAGAATGGATTAATAACATGTTGAAATACCGTGCTATTCAGTTTACCGTGAACACCACCACACGAGGTATCGTGAGTAGAGGCTGCCCACAGGGTGGGGTGCTGTCACCACTACTGTGGAACTTAGTCGTAAATGAGCTCATCGCAGAGCTCAACGCTAGCAGTCTATACTCGGTGGGTTACGCGGATGACATAGCAATTCTAATCTCGGGGAAATTTGAGGGCATCTTGTGCGATCTCATGAGAAGAGCCTTCAAAATAATCGAGAGTTGGTGCACAAAACACGAACTATCGGTTAACCCCTCGAAAACGGAACTAATAATGTTCACCAACAAAAGAACCCTGGGACCCCATAGGCTTCCAAAGCTTTTCAACACAGAATTAACACTTAAAGACGAAGTCAAGTACTTGGGGGTGATCCTCGACAGCAAACTGCTCTGGAACAAGTATCTTGACTACAAACTTAATAAAAGCACAATTGCACTCTACCAATGCAAAAGAATTTTAGGGAAAACATGGGGGCTCTCTCCAAAGGTCACTCTGTGGCTATACAGATCGGTAATCAGGCCAATGTTGGCTTATGGCACTCTGGTTTGGTGGACGAGGACTGAACTCTCGACAACCATAACTAGACTACAGCGCTTCCAACGACTGGCCTGTTCGGCTACCACTGGCTGCATGAGAACCACCCCAACAGCAGCTTTGGAGATAGCCCTACAATTAACTCCCCTTGACCTGCACATACAGCAGGAGGCGGCGCTAGCTGCCATCAGGCTAATACATCTGGGCATATGGGGCAAAAATCTTACCAGCCCACACGCAAAAATCCTGGACCGGGCGATTGAGTACCAGCCGTTCATCGCTGCCCCGTGTGATAGAACACCAAACCAACCTATATGCAACAAAACCTATATCATACAAACAGTAGAGGAAGAAAGGGATCAATCAGGAGCCAATGAAGTGCGCATCTACACTGACGGCTTAAAAACACAAAACGGTTCAGGTGCTGGTATACACTCCCTTGACCTCAACCTTAACTTTCACTTACCGCTAGGCACACACAGTTCAGTCTTTCAATGTGAATGTGTTGCTTTAACACAAGCCGCAACAGCAGTAAAGCGCTTGGGCATCCGGAACTATGGCATTAAATTCCTATCCGACAGCCTATCTGTGCTCAAAGCTTTGGAGAACAAGCAAACCAACAACAAACTAATTTTTGAGTGCCATCTAGCCCTGGAGAGTTTATCGACGTCCAATCGTATTACCCTCCAGTGGATCAAAGGGCATAGTGGATCCTTAGGCAATGATGCCGCAGATGAACTTGCGAAGAGAGGCTCTGATATGAAAGTGCTAGGCCCGTACCCGCTTCTCCCCCTGCCTTTCTCACAATTTTGTGCGTGGATTCGCCAAAGGTCGACCTAACTCCATAACAACAGATGGTCACGGGCAACAGACAGTTTTTTCGAGGGTAGGTGTAGAAAAAGTTAAGACGCAACTTCGTAACTCTATTTCAATTAAAATTATTATTAAGTATTCTACTTGCTTTCTACTTAATTATTTAGTGCATAAACTGCTAAATAAGCAGCACTTACATTGGTGAAACAATCCATGTAACACAAACATTTAAAACTACACCACCTGCCAGCGTCTCACTAGTACTCATAGTCACTGTAAGTTCTACACTTTTCACCATGTCATCTCAACTGGATGATATCCAATCGGCACAGAAGAACCTCGAGGAGTGCTTCCTTAAAAAGATGGGCGAGCTTGAGGCGCAGATTCAATGTGCAGGACCCGCAAAGGACACCGTTGCAAAGATTGCTGAAGAGTTCCGGTCATTTCGTGAGCTAATGTTTGGCGTCTTGGGACTCCTCAGGAAGCAGATCATGGAGTGCTCTAGAGTGGTTGATGGATTGGAGACTCGATCTCGTCGAAAAGCTCTCATCTTCACTGGGTTTGCTGAAGCCGATAAGGAGGATTGCAAGGCCCTTGTATTAGATGTTCTTAAGAAAAAACTAGCACTGCCTGACATCACTGCATCATCCATCAAAGTGTGTCACAGACTTGGGACATCTAGCAAAGGACCATCAACTAGCAGACCAATATTGGTAAGGTTCTCCAATGTTGATCTGAAATCTACTGTTTGGAAGGCTAAGTCTGCATTAAAGGGCTCCACGGTCACAGTCAAGGAGTTCTTGACCAGGTCTAGGCAAACAGTATTCACCAGGGCGCGCCTTCACTTCGGGATGCCGGCATGCTGGACTCAGGACGGGGTCATTGTCATCAGATCCCCTGATGGAACACGGCACAAGATTTGTTCCTTAGAGGAACTCAACCCATTGTTGGTTAAGTATCCTAAAAAGACTGGAGAATCTTCTGCTGGAACTGGAGGCAAGCCTGATAGTGGAGTGCGCGCGTAATAATAATAATAATAATAAGTTTTTATTTATGCTTCAGTTTACAAAACAGGGTTTCGTGTTTGAAGCCTCCTTTTAAGCAAACAATGCTTGTGTTAGGAGACTCCGCTCTTCCATAGTACAGCATAATATTTACAAGAAATCCGTAGGTATTTAATGAAATAAAAAAAAATATATGAAATAAAAACAAGTACAAACAAGTATGTTAGTGAGAGTGTGATTAGAGTGTGAATACCTGTGCATAGTTTGTCTGTATAAGAGAGTGTATGTTAAAAAAAAAGCGTAAAATCGAAGTGTTTGCAGCTTAGCAATGTTTATCAAACTTTTCGTTTTTTTTTGTGTTTGGGACGTCAAATCAGGTAATTATTTTAGTTATAGTACACATGTACCTGCTTACTATTTATTATTTTCACCTCAAACCACACACAACAATCACATTTTGTTGATAATTTGCATATTGTTTGTGTTGGTAAAAAAGTGTTTTATTTGTTACTGTCACATGTCAATCTGACAGTTTTTTGACGTCCCTTCCATGCTATAATATTTTTAATTAGTGTGTTTCACAAATTGCGTTCCGTTTCTGCTAATGTAACTTTGTCATGTTTCGTTTTGTTCTTTGTCTGTTTCTCTATTTTTATTGTTTATTTTTGTTTTCTTTTTGTTATTGCTGCTACTGTACAGTACTACATGGATCTTTTGATGCGTGTATAACTATGTCAATTTGAACAACAAAACGCCTTAGTTCCAATCTTGACATGCTCCAAAGGATCCTTGTACAACTATAATGCTGGTGCTGCTGGTGGGTGGTGCACAGATAGTGGTGTTGCACCTATAGCGAAAGCAATTGTAGCTGTTAGTTTATTTGCATATTTAGTAGTTATTTATATTATTTTTATTTGTATTTTATGATTTCTGATGATGATTCTTTTTACACTGCCGTTGATTCCTCTAGCTCATCCGCCAATGCTAGTTTCAGCTCTTTGACTGATACCCTTGGTGACTTTGTGCGTCGGTGTTTCAGCCAACAGAAAGGTAATTTGTTTAATATCTGCCATGTAAACGCGCAAAGTGTCCCAAGTCACTACAGTGATCTGTTGGACTCCTTTACCGACGCCAATACCCATGCCGTTCTGGTTTCTGAGAGTTGGCTCAAACCTCATCTTCTCTCCACCACTTACTCTCTCCCAGGTTTCACTCTCGTCCGCAATGATCGGGTTGGAAAGGGAGGGGGTGGTGTAGCTATCTATCTCCGTAGCGATTTCCCATTTAAAATCATTGCATCATCTCCCTCGCAATATCATGCTTCCGCTGAGTACCTCTTCTTGGAGGTCCACATCAAAGGCGTCAAGACCCTACTTGGGGTTGTCTATTGTCCACCTGCCGTTGACTATTTCTCCAACCTCGAATTGGCGCTGGAATCTGTAGGGTCGGAGTATGCACATAGCGTCATCATGGGCGATTTCAACACTGACCTTGCTCACCCCTCTCCTCGATCCCGTAAACTCCATCACATCATTCAGTCCGTGAGTCTCCATATTCTTTCACTGCAACCTACCCATTTTAATATCTCGGGTGAAGACACTTGGCTCGACTTAATCCTTACATCCACACCCTCTCTTGTTTCCTCTCATGGTCAGTGCCCCGCTCCTGGATTTTCCCATCATGACCTCATTTACCTCTCGTATGTCCTAAAACCGCCTAAACCTGTCCCTAAAGTTCTGCACATGCGGTGTTTTGCTCGCATGGACATTGAAAAGCTTCGTCAAGATGCGTCAGACCTCTGTTGGGAGCACCTGGCAGCGGCGACAGCTGTAGACGAAAAACTGCACATTTTTAATCGGACGGTTCTTGCACTCTTCGACAAACACGCTCCTGTTAAGAAGATTAAACTTCGGCGACCGCCTGCTCCTTGGATGACGACAGGGGTTCGTATGGCGATGAGGCGCAGGGATCGGGCCTTTCGTAAATTTAAGAGGGATCGCAGTGAAGAAAATCGGACCTTTTTCAAAGCGGCTAGAAATCGGTGTAATCAGATGATACGCAACGCTAAACGCCGCCATATTCTCGAGAACATATCTTCTTCTTCACCTGCTGATATCTGGAAGTTCCTTGGTACTCTTGGTATTGGCAGGCCACGTCATGTGGATTTTCCTAATACCATTGGCCTTGATGATATCAACCGTCACTTCACAACCACGTGTCATTTGGATTCCCAAATGTTATCCCAGACGGTTGATTTCATTACTGGCCTAGGTAGTCCCATCATAGAACCATTTCACTTCGTTCCAGTCACCTTGGACGAAATCAAAAAGATCATCCTTTCCATAAAATCCAAGGCTGTGGGCTGTGACGACATCAGTCGTAGTATGGTCGTTTGGATCCTGGATAGCCTTCTCCCTCCAATTACCCACATTATCAACTTTTCTCTTGATTCCGGACAATTCCCATCCCTGTGGCGTATGGCCTATGTCCGCCCACTCCCTAAAATTTCAAATCCCTCCCTACCCAGTCACTTCCGCCCCATTTCCATTCTCCCATTCCTGTCTAAAGTGCTTGAGGCCTGCGTTCACGAGCAGTTTACGAGGTTTGTTCACCGGAACAACCTTGTTAGCACTTATCAGTCTGGTTTCAGGCCTGGGCACAGTACATCCTCCGCTCTCCTTAAAGTGACTGGTGACATTAGAGAGGCCATGGAGGATACCAAGGTTACCGTTTTGGTATTAATTGATTTCTCTAATGCCTTTAACGCCGTCAGCCACGATATTCTTCTAACTATCCTCTCTCATCTTATGGTTTCGCCCGAGGCTCTGGAATGGTTCTCTTCTTATCTTCGGGGACGTCAGCAGTCGGTTCGCGTTGATGAGAATTCGTCGAGTTGGCGTGATCTGGATGCTGGTGTTCCGCAAGGCGGTATTCTTTCTCCATTGTTATTCTCCATCTTCATTAATTTTATAACTCACTGTCTTCGGTGTTCGTATCATCTTTATGCTGATGATCTTCAACTTTATACATCTGAGCGGGTAGAAGGTTTATCAGACGCTATAGCAGATGTAAACCGAGACTTGGAGGCAATCAAAAAGTGGTCTGATAGTTTTGGGGTGTCAGTAAACCCCTCAAAGTGTCAGGCCATTGTAATTGGAAGCTTACGCATGATGGGTAGGGTGACGCTTAGCTCTCTTCCTCCACTTATTTTCAATGGTACCGTCATACCCATTACCCCTACTGTTAAAGATCTCGGTTTGCATCTTGACTCGACACTGAGCTGGCAACGCCAGGTTTCTGGTGTTAGTCAAAGAGTCAACGGTACTCTACGATCTCTGTATCGTCTGAGGAACTTTTTGCCCGCTAAGACGAAGACCATGCTTGTGCAGACTTTGATTTTCCCTGTGATCGACTATGGTGACGTGTGCTACTTCGATCTGAATGCGGTTTTGCTGGATAAGCTCGACAGACTGCTCAATAATTGTATCCGGTTCATTTTTAATCTCAGGAAATATGACCATGTGTCGAGCTATAGGTCTGAGCTCAAATGGATGTCTATTCGCCAAAGAAGAAGTTTGCGCGCTTTGACTACGCTTTTCTCCTTTCTCAACTCTCCCACACCTCCATCTTATCTTGTGTCTCATTTCCAATATCTATGTTCTTCTCACACTAAGAATCTACGTTCCTCTAACAATCTTCTTCTACGCTGTCCTTCTCATACTTCTGACTTTGTTCATTCTTCCTTTCATATTCAGTCCATTCTTCTTTGGAATGCGCTTCCTCTCGATATCAGGACGGCCACCAGTCGGTATGCATTTAAGCGGAAATTGCAGAGGTATTTTCATAACGAATAGGGTAGAATCATCTAAACTCCTCATTCCCTTGAGAATATATATGTATTTATATGTATATATATATATATATTATAAGTATTTATTGTAGTAGATATGTATGCTTGTATGTGTATTATTAGTTTATAACCTATTTATGAACCAATCTTATTTATTATTCATTATGATATACTTTGTAGTCGTTGTTCCTCTCAACCTAAGCACCTGCCATCTAATCTCTTCACCACCCTTGGTTGACTGGTAGAGAATGCCTAAGGCATTAAGTCCGCCTTTGTACCTTTTTATGTGCGAGAAGTTTAAATAAATAAATAAATAAACAGACTGTAGACAGTCAAAATTGGCTTTACCAATTGTACACCCGAGATTAACCAAAAAACTTCTCAGCCTGAGTAGAAATAACCTTAGAATAATAATAGGAACAATTACGGGCCATAACCCCCTTAACAAACATCTTTTTAACATAGGCGCCACGGATAGCCCACTTTGCAGGGGCTGCTTTGACGCCGAGGAATCAGCCGCCCACGTCATCCTGGAATGCGAGGCCGTGGCTTCTCAACGTGAAGAAATCCTCGGAACAGTGAGGTCGCTCCGCGAAGCCTGCGAATCTCCCAGGAAGCTTCTGTGCTTCTGGGCGGAGCTAGGCTGGCTCTGTTAGCCAGAATCCCCACGCACAACGGACCCAATGGGAGTCTAAGTGCGGAAAAGGGAGTCCCATCATCATCATCATCATCAGCCGCAGCAAAATGACGGCCGCAGCAATATGACGGCCGCAGCAATAAATATGACGGCCGCAGTAACATGACGGCCGCACCAATATGACGGCCGCAGTAACATGACGGCCGCGAAGCAAAAGAAGAAGAAGCATAATGTCCGTATTACGCTGGACCAGCTCAAGGTCATAGTGTTAACATATACAGTGCCTATCCAGGCAATCATGTTTTTATTTGTTTTTCAACCTACCTCTTTGATATTTGAAAACAGTAAATAAACCATTATACAATTTGCGCGCGTGGCGGCTTTATGCTGTATGACATGTTGGCAAAGCTATTCCGCGAGAAAACTGAACCATTCTAGCTTTTGCGCACGTGGCGTCTTTATTTACACGGACATAGGGTTCCAATTCTGTTGTACACGCCTATTTGCGGTTTGCAAATCTATTACGCGTAGGTACATAGATTTGCAAACCGCTAATATTAGGTTATCTATAATAAATAAATATATTAATCTATTACGCGTAAAATGTAATCAATGTCGGTAAATAATAATATTGTCAATCCATCCATATTCATTTTTGTTTACTAGCCTTCGAAGAGCCAGCGCTGGATCGAAAGTTTTTACTTTCTGTAGTTTCCCATTTTGTTTCACAAAATATTAACTACTTTAATTTCCTACGAAATGAAGCTTGCTGTACATAAACATACCTGTATTTAGCTTATTATTACGTATTATTATTTACAAACAATTTTAAGCTCTGTCGGTAACAGATCATAGCGGGGGGTGGCGGGTTCCAAAAATTGGCACACGTCCGACGTCCAACACGTTCCGCTCGGGAGTAAACGACACGGGGCGCGCGCATGTAAAGATAAAAACACTGGATTTTAGATTTGTTATAAATGTTAAATCCATATTTTTTACGACCTTTATTATGGTATAAGTTTTATTGTTCAAAGCCTTATATAACTCAAATTAAATAAGAATCCGATCATCATTTTGACTTGTCTTTGCGATTTAAGTGGATGCAGTAAAATGCAAGTAATCGTGTATCGCACGGCCGGAATATCTAGATCAAGGTATGAACTATGTAATATATTTTTTTCAATTTTTTTAATCCGGTTTATCTACTTAAAAAACACAATACAAAATGACGTTTTTCCGGATCACCCCGCCTTAACAAGCTTTCCGAGACACGGAGGGGTCTTCCTTGGTATGTAAAGATGGTCACCTATCCACGGACCAACCGCAGCAAACGTAGAACCTGATCGATCGATCCGTGCGGCTGTTACTCCTTAGCCACAAGCCGCTTCCCTGCCATGAAGAAATATTAAAATAAAAAGCGTCAATATATTAATTTTACAATTATTTATTGCAATCACACTCACAGCTCAAGTGCATCAATCATTTAAATAACTCTACACAATTTTGAATAATAACTTCATCAAAAATTTCATTTTGAAGATATGCTTATATTAATTAGCAAATGATCTAAGAGCCACAGTAAATGTCCTAACAATCTGAATCAAATTGCGCAAAACCCTAGGTTTAGTAGAATCCACAGTAGGTTAATTTGTTTAGTACAAAGATATGACATGTGTGGTAATTATGGCTTCTGATTGTTCAAAGGCTTAATCACATAACATAACATCACGCCTCGTTTCCCCAAAGGGTTGGGCAGAGGTGTACCTATAGTACACTCACGTTTCGCCAGTTATGCTTAAGTCCCATTTAATAGCGGAAGAGTGTTAATCAAATTTTCATAAGATAGATAACATGATAACTTGCAATGAAGTATGAGGTACACCATGGCCTATAGATATCAATTTTTACATACATTTACATGTTTAAAATCCATGTCAATATAAACATACCATTCAAACACAATCAAAAGTACAAGTGAAGTGTAATCTTTTGGCCGCCAGAGCGTAAACGCATCGGCGTCCCTCCCACGCCAAGCCACAAATTCGGCGCTATTCAACATTTTATCGATAGCAAATTAATCATTCCCTATTTTTTAAATATAATATTACTCGTAACATCATTCTTTTATTTAATTTGACTCATGTTGTATTCTTGTCGGCATTAGCCGACGGTGTGTTCGTCACGTTTTCATTTGTCGGCTATACCCGGTGGTGACGGTCAAAAGGTTAGGACACACAAAACAGTGCATAACACCTATGTCAGACCAATCATGACATCAACTTAGGTAATGGTAACTCTATTTAGAAATAAAACTGGCTCAATATTAACTACAGTTACATAAATTTACTGGAATGTTTGGAATTGAAATGCTTTGGTAATACTAAATGCAATATTCATTTCATGTCAATAATATGTTAATTACTTATTATGTTTTATCATTTGTAGTGTTTTAGCTCAAGAAGATATCAAGAAAATTGTCTTTCTGGATTTTTTGTTTATGCTCGTCTCACAAGGGTCATTGCGTGATGTTAAATAGCTTATTATCTTCCTTTAGAATTGGGCTATCACATGCGTAAAGAATTTATGAAATCAACTGCTATTTCAAGAGATTAGCATGCAAACTCTTTAGCTTTATTTTATTTTATTTATATAAATATATTGATTAATGAGTATAGATAGTATCTAATAGTAGATGTTATTCTGTGATTATTTTTGGATATGCAAGTTTACACTAAAAAATGCTCATATAAAAATAAGTTGAGCATTTAAAGAATTCATAAAATATGTGGAAATATAAATAGGCAGATTTTTAGGAAGGAATTGCCAGAAACAGTTCTTATATTAAGTACAGGCCCATACATAAGAATAATTTATGAAATAATCCCACACTTTTGGGACAAATGCATTTTGTAATTTATCAACAAAAATACTTAAAACCAAAACATGTCATATTAACGGGATATCAATCTATATACATTTCTTGTACAGCCTACAGATTTAGAGCCATGTTGAGGATTCAGAAAATTAACTCCATAGTAGTAAACTATCTTATAACATGGATTAGTGCCTAAAATTTGGATTGTCCAATCACAGGTCTTCTTTAGCAACCTTTGCCTGTTTGTCTAAAAGTTGGAATGTCTGCAGAATATTGGTTCGGGTTCCTAACTGCTTCTTCTTCTCATCAGAGAGTTTCCCGCTGAGTAACTTCTTCACTCGGTCAAGTTCAGATTGAATGAAATCATCACCTTTTTCAAGAACCTTCTCCATAATTGTTTTGTAGATCTTTCCAGAAGAGGATTCCTGCAAAATATTTATGTTTAAGTTTCGATTTATTACAGCTGAAAAATAATAACCTTAAGAGGTATTAAATAACAGTTAATTGAGAAGGCACGCTATGTCGTTGAAACTAAGATATAAAAAATAAATAAACTACCTTGTCCAAATTCTTCAGGAGTTCTTCAGTCTTCTTCAATACTTTCTTTCTATCATCTTTCTTGCTTTTCATGAACTGTATCGCAAGTTTATCGAATTCTTTCACACAGCCCGGCAAACTCAAATATAAACCGCTATTGTCTCGTACAAAACGTCGCAGCTCGTCACTTGTGAATCCTTTTGAGTCGTCGAATGGTATCGGTTCAGATTTACCTTTGACGAACAGCTTAACCACAGGGAAGTTGTCCTTGGTTGCACCATACTTCTTCGCGAGGGCCTCATTGTCTTTTTCACCGTAATCTTTCACCCCGACATCCGCAATCAAAAGATCTTCCACGTCTTTCGAATCCTTTGCGAGAGCCACGAATGCTTCATGCTTGTCACCGTACGGGAATGCCACATCGAATTTAATAAGGCTTGCTTCAAATTTGTTTGTTATTTTGTCAAAACTGAACTCGTCTAATTCGACGGAGCCGGATATGGTCGATGCTTGGTAAGCAAAAGATACAATTAAAACAGTAATTAATAGTAAAGAGTAACGCCGCATTGTTAGTAATTGAATAAGACTTCAGGTTCCGTGTGTCAGTACTGGACGTATTTTATGAAATAAAAGCCACTAAGGATCTTTAACATGAACCACAGCGATTTATTTTATTGTCACCAATTGACACATTCTATTCTGGACCAGAATTTGTTTTCTTTTTCAATTTACACTATTTGGTTTGATGACTTCATTTCACGATATTTTGCATACCATAAAATAATTCGATACTAAAGTTTTTTTACCCAATAAGATGTATTTGCTTGATATTAGCAATTATTTTAAGCTGTGTATTTTATGTTTTGTCTTGCATTACATTTGATCAAAACTACAACTACAAAATTAAACCTAATTTTGTAGTTATAGTATTAGCGACGCAATTGGTTATTCTCCGTGAAATGGACCGTAACGTTCGATATCACTTTGACAGATAACCGTGTCAAACCGTGTGCAGTCGTGATTGGTTCAGAACCTCAAAACAAACCGGCAACATTTTACTAAAGTCTGTTTTCAATTACGAGTCCATCATCGATTTTTCGGATAATGAAAAATTGTCAAGTGCGTGTCAGAACCAAGAAGCTTATAGATAAAGTGGAGGCAATACTCTAAATACCTAGGTGAAGACGACTGTGGGCTGACGTTCTCTTTCTAAATATATACATAAGAACGACACAGTGATACGTGTTTTCTCTGTCTTATGTATGTATTAAGAAAGAGAGCGCTAGCCCACAGGTTGTTTTCACTTTTTTATTTGGAGTGGGGCCTCCACTTTTATCTATAAGCTTCTTGGTCAGAACACGCGCATGGAAGGATTCCGTAATTTTGTACGTAGTCGGGATTACAGAGTAATGAAAGAGTCGGGAATCGGGATGAACGTACACGCAAAACTACATACGACAATATCTTATTCAAACCATCTTTCGTGAAAGGTCTAATAGATAGTTCATATATTATAGGACTATGGTTCTACTACATATTGTTCAGAATTTTCCACCGCAAGCTATTGAAGTTTAGTCGGGGTAGGTTGGTTACAATGAAAATGTGCTTTGATTTCTTATACCGGAAAACTATTTACAACCACGGGTACAAGTAGACATTTACAGAACAGCTAATCAATTAGCTCAATTTCTACTTGGAGGAATCAGGATTCATCCACGGGACGGGAGAAGGTGAAACATGATTAGTAACTGTTCAAAATCTAAACAGTTTTTATAGGTATATCTACGCAACAAACATACTCCCGGCCTTACTTATCATAGGCAGTTCCTAAATAATTTTATTATGTTATTGGATTAGTTTACGAGTTATAATAAAAGAAAAACATCGGATTGGATTTCATAACCGTTGAAAAATGTTTTTTTATAGATTTGGTATTTTATTTTGTGAGACACGTTCATAACCGACATTAAATAATGGAGGTTATGAGTTTAACGCATTGCCTTTGTTTAGTTATACTTGTGTTTTGTCATTATGTGGCTTTGGACAGCTTTCAAACGGAAGAAGAAATAATCGATAATGAACATTGTTTGTATTTATTACGCTTACATCAATCACCGATCTATAAGACCCACTTGCAGCACAAATCATTAAATGAGATTGACGCTAAACGTTTTTAAAACATCGTTCCATTTCTGTCAATGATGACAAAGGGGATGTTTTTAAGCGCTTCCCAAACCCGTAAAAAGCTTATGTTTTGTTGCCTTAACCCCCGCCCCGAAGTTATCAAAGAGTCAAGCACTGCTTACATGTAAAGTTTAAAACTAGTTTTTAAGCCTTATTGGTCAAATTAGTTTTAAGTACCTAATTCTTGAGTCTTGAATTACGTCCTATAATACCGGCTTACGCTACGTCTCGTGTTAAAAACGCTGGTCTATCAGTGGCAAAAGTATATAGAACACGATTCCCACCGGCTTCCCTTCGGGGATTCGCATCGGCAACTATCGCTAAAACATATTATATACTTACACTACGGGTATTTATTTCTCCATAACATTCAAACAACAAAAATGGTTATTTTTAGCTCTGTAATACAACAAACTTTTTTTTTTCTAAAATAACCCGGTGCCAAAACGTTATAGTCGAAAACTAAAAATTCATACAATAGCGAGAATTTTGATGTCACTTTAGGTTCAATTTAATTGTATCTATTTAATTCTTTACATTCCTATATTCTTTATTGATAAGTTAAAACCGACTTCGCTTCGACTTCTCCCTTAGAAAAATTTACACCTCGCCGCTGTGGTCTATACTTACCTAGATACTAACAATCAAGCATTACTTTCTGAAAACGAGTGGTTGAAACTAGTTTAAGAATATTGAGTCTTTTAGGTTCTATAAGTAACACGGACTCACGTCGCTTTAGGTCCAGCACCCTAATTGCTTTACACACTATCAATCAGATTCTGAAACATTACGTACCTATGAAGGATATTGCTAATCCATTGCTTCTTAGGTTCGAAAAAAACTGTCTGCTCAATAACGTCATCTGCCTAGCCTTTCCCTTTGGGGTCGGCTTCCAGTTATACCGGATGCAGCTGAATAACAATATAAATTAGTCCTCAACAACTAACTTAGGATAAAAACCGAAGAAGTATGTAAGGATCTTAGCAGCAGGCTTAGCATGACGCTTTCAAAATATAAATCGCCTGTCTACGTTTCTCGGTACAAAACTGTCAACTGTCTATACGGAAACGTCATTTTTGTCTACTCTTCCGACGACAAAACGCTTGTCTACGGTTCTCGTGCTAAGACTGTAGGTGTTGTGCTGCAGGTTCTGCCTATACCCCTACGGGAAGGCGTAAGTCTATGTATGTTTATTTAGGATAAAAACTTATTTCATATTACCAAAACATGCTACAATTTTCAGTAATACCTTCGCGTTCAGGAGAAGAAAATACACCGGCCACTTTCAATTGGCCATCAGGAATCATTCCATATTATATTGAAACCGAAGATTACGGTAAGTGAATCTATCGATAATGATGACTACTAATATTGGTCGCGTTGTAGCATGGCGATGGCTGGGTTTTATTTTAGGTTGGGAAATCATCAAATAACTTCTCCCGCTCTGGGTGGAGCAGGGCGTGTCAGACTTTTACTGACTAAAACCCACTCGTGTTCCTTCAAATGCCTGTGTGCTAGAGGCCACGGCATTTCTTTCGAACAACCCGCACCCTTGGCAGGCATCGGCCGTTGCGGACCCCAGCAGTTGGTGCTGACATCTCTTTGAGGCGCGCGTGGAACACAACGCACCGTCGACCCGGGCTTGGTCCTTACCGTACAGCCAGCTACCCATTACTCGCCATCCGCAAGCCCGCGCCTACGGTGGCCGGAATCAGAAACAACCGTGTCCGGTAAGGACCTACGTCAGGCGAAAGGTGAGGACGCCATGGCGCCTCTCAATCTATTCCTCAAAGAGGAGTCTTACCGCCACAATCGTGGCGTGCTCAGCGATAGCGGGGTTACGACGTGTATTATTTTACTCAACAGTCTAATAGATGCCCCAGTATTTCCCCAGTGTTGTTAAACTTAAGGTCTGATTTTTCAACAGTCAGTTAACTTTTATCTGAAGAATAAATCTGACAGTTCGACATATTTTCTATACAGAAGAATATTTATTATTATTCATTAACAAAACATCTGACTATTGAATATTCAGCCCATTGTGTTAAAACATTTGAAATTCAAGCATTATATTGAAAATCTTCAATTTCAATTTCTCTTTGAGATAAATCGCAAATGTAGATATTTGGCAGAGCTCTTTTTAAAGCATATCCCACGTGTGCTCAATGGAATTCAAGTCTGGCAATTGAGCAGGCCATGGTAGGATATTGATATTAGCTGAGGCTGAGGCAAATCTGTTTACAATGACTGGCAGTGTGTGGATGTGGACTTGCTTTATCATGCATAAGCATAAATGAAGCACAGAATTGGGTCCGCAGAAGAATGACAACATCTGATAGATATTATAATCGTTTCAGAGTAAATCGGTGCAATGAGATTGCCTCCGATCCAAATCAGTTCGATTATCCCGTCGATCCAAATACTATATTGGTCTACCACTGTGTGCATGGATTTCCGGGCTTCATTTTACGTTCGATGAACGTTCTTGGTGTCCAGGGGTCTCCAACATCATATACGTCTAGTATCTGACCTCATACCACAGCAAAATTCTTCAGAAAAATTCTTCGCACTCCACATTTTTATTATGCACACAGCCAAACTGTAGAACTCTCTACCTGCGTCTGTGTTCCCTTCCACATTTAACCCGTCTACCTTCAAAACAAGAGTGAACAGACATCTCTTGGGCACGCTCGATCCATCATAGACCTCATCAATCGCTTTGCATCAGGCGTGATTGAGGTCTAGAGAAGGCCCATTTAGTAACAAAAAAATAAAAAAACACAAAACGCCACTCTTCTGCTGCCTAATTTCTATGTTCACGAGCATATTGTACCTAAACGGGCTCTGCAATTGCGGGGTTCAATAGATGGTACAGGTAGCGGCCTTCGGAAACGGAGGTTGACTTCATGCAAGCGATTTCATATGGTGGTGGTTTTTTTTAAATGGTTTGATCGATGAAGAGCTATGAAACCTCGTACGTAACCAAGATCATCGCGGTCATTGTACGATTTCGTCGAGCAGTAATTTATATGTATCTAACAATCTTGTATTTAGCTAATATTTTGATACTATAATTCAACCTTAAAATTGAAATTAATTATGGTCGTACTGGGCGACCACTAGTATACAAAATATACCTAATACTCTGAGGCCCTAGTGTGAGTTTCATTTAACCATCTCGATCAAACGCAGTGAGCGCGTTCGGCGTTCCGATTGGTCCTTCACTAATCCAGGGCCAATCGGAGCGCCGAACGCGCTCACTGCGTTTGATCGATAGGGTTAAATGAAACTCACACTAGGGCCACTGAACACCATGTGGATAATATAATATAAGTTTTGTTGAGTCATTGCGTTTTAATTTGATGATGTTATTCATCATATTCAGCTTATAATGTATAATGTTCCCATCGCTGAGACACAGGCCGTAATCCAGCACGTGGGCCCAGTGCGGTAGATGTCACATGTCTTCCTATTTTTGGTTCTAGGAGATGCCGGTTTCCTCACGATGTTTTCCTTCACCGTTTTGAGAGCCTTTCACCTGTCTGGGTTCAAACTTACGACCTTACATCTCGTAAGCCGTAGCCGTTATCACTGGGCCACCACTGCTTCTAGTGTGCCTCTAATGTCATTTGTTATTATTAAATTGTAATTTTTTTCTATCCCTACCTATGCCCTTTTATTTATGAACGTTATTAAAAATTAAGAGACGTTTAAACGTTATCAATAAGTACTTAATTTTTAAGCGTACGTTTGTAAATAAGGGGGTAAGTATACAAGAATAAATGTGCAATATTAATGTCTGCATCGGAACTTCACCTGTATCTAGTCTAGCTGAAACCGCAGTCCGATAAGTTAGGTAAAGTACTGCGTTTTAGGTACAGTCAGCAAAAAAAAGTCAAAACAAAACCCAAAATAACCGCCTACTATTTTGTTACTAGATGACATAATAGCTGCTCGCATACGCGCAGAAATGCGCACCATAGAGAGCCTCTCTTGCGTGGTCTTCAAGGACGTGGGGGAGCAGCCTCCGAAGGACGAACCCGCCCCCATCCCGTGGCTTAGTATCCAAAACCCTGCAGGAGTCAGGGAATGCTCGCATTCGACGTTACGAGAAGGAAATGCTCTTGTTCTTACGAAAGCCGTAAGACTTTTATTTATTTTGTCCAAAAAGACATAGGTAGATTATATGCCTGTAGTTGATCTCTACAGGGATATGACTCGTTGAGATAGGTTAGCTCTCGTGGCTGGTTCACACCCTGCGGAGTATAATTGGGTCTTATTCGTCCTATGATGAGATAGCTTCGAAGTAGACATAGTGGATGTTCAAAGGCTGGATCGGGATGAAGGTAGAACTTTCCTGTATGTGAGCCATATGGATGTCAACACATCGGAAATACGCATTAGTGTTGGCAGCCATTGTGGTAGGACCAGCCAACGGTAGAAATGTTTTCCAACCATAACACGACTTAGTCTTTTGATAGGTTATTCAAGTACCTACAAAAAACTGCAGGTAGGTACTGGATGAGACTCACACATACCAGGGAAGCATGGTATTGGAGGAGGCCAATGACCCCTCGTCTATCAGACGGCAAGCTGATTCAGGCCGGTAACAATTCAAAAGTCATTGTTTTAATTCGTTGACAGTTGAGCTCAACACATAAGCTTACGCCGTTTTCCCGGGGGTCCTAGAAGAACATATACAGACCTTATTCGTGATGCTCTTTAGAAAAGCCAGATGCGTAAAATAAAAAATCAAAATCAAAATATTTTATTTCACATAAACCTGCAAGGGCACTTATGAAACGTCAGAAGCTAGGTGCACGGTTCCAATTTGTCGTAATACTCACAACCGGCGTGGTATGACAAGTACTAATCAAAATGCGTTTATAAGGATGGCAATCAAAATCAAAAGACATTTAGTTTAACTAGGCTGAGAATCAGAACTTTACGAACGCCAAAATTGCATAAGATAGTCGTCAAAAATGCCCGCCCTCACTGCCTATTCCCCATGGGAAAAAGGCGAAAGTTTATGCATGTACTGCCAATGGTGGTGAATGGTAATTAGTCATTGTCTTAATACGAACATTTCAAGTTTCCTTCACAATTCTTTTCAGATTCTGGTCCTGGGCTACGATTGTATGCAGCGCCGGGACATAATGCATTCATTGCTGCACGCACTGGGGTTCACGGACGAAGTTACTCACCCTCAGCGGGACATGTACATCAGGATTATGTGGGCGAATATACAACCTAGTAAGAAGTTTTATATCATACTATTAATAACATATGGGTTTATTTAAATACACGTTGCATAAAATTATGAGACGTATAAACGTCAAAAATGTATGGTTGAATAGTCTCTAATCAGTACTTCTCAATAAGCTGTTCCATACATTTCGACTGCGTAGGTATTGCGCTTTTCAATGAAACAGCTGATTTGTTTTTGTATAACCGATGAAAAATTTCTGCGCTGGGGCGTCTACAATGATATGCTGAAGTCATGGTTACAGTTTGCGCACTGGATAAAAACTTATCCTGTATAAAAACTTTGCTTATAGAGAAGTACTGATTGGAGGCTATTCAACCATACATATTTTACTCTGCGGCGCTGGGGGTCTAGGCCCCAGCGCCCCAGCTAAACGTCAACATATCATTCTAGAATGATATGTACAATTTATGGTTACAGTTTGCGCACTGGTTAAAAACTTATCCTGTATGTATAAAAGGGTTTTTTTTTCACCAAATGCGCCCACGTGGTGGATTACGGGCTACAGCCCACTCCCTCTCACAGGAAGGCCTGCGTCCCCGCAATGGAAACATTTTAGGCTGACTACGCTTATGTTCTATCCTAGTGTCAACGCAAGCGATATTATTTAGGAATACTGAAGAATTGTGTTGTGTACTTATTTTTTTTTGTGCAAAGAGAGAGCCTACCGTGATTGACGGCGTCCTTTTAAAATTAACTCTTCATACCTGTTCTTAGAGTACCGGTCGTTATTCTGGAAGCGAATGGGTGGCACGCCGCACAAAATGGTGGAGTACGACTCCATGAGTATCATGCACTTCCACGATCGAGCCTACAGCGTCAACGGTGGAGCTACTATATTACCATTGGTATGTATAGCCTTTGCTCACGTGTAAGTCGAACAATTCGTCGTGGTGGGCGGACATTGTTGCCATCGTGGGCAATACCTTGATGAGGCTGGAACAGGTGTATAGGGATTGGCACATGAAAAGAGAGGTCTATGCCCAACAGTGGGTCAAGTCGGGCTGGGGATGATGATGATGACGATGTCGACCAATTTAAGACATTTTTCCACCCTTCGTTGGTGAAATCCTCACTTATACAACTAGGTAAAATTTTCGTCAGTTTTTCGTCTCGACTGCTGTCCGTTGATATGTCAAAAAATATTACGTGGACACAGCTTATGGCAATAAGGAAAATGTCTGGAATTCAGGACACTTAACAATTTTGTAAAGGTTCAAAAGCTCTGATAATACCTCTTAGAAAAAAAAGTGCTGAATGCTCATAAAGGCAACGTTATTTAAGCTTAAGTAACTTAGTTGTAGGTTGTAGCAGCTATGGTGAAATATTTCATATTTTACTAATGTCTAAGTTAATGAGCATTTGTGAAACCAACGTCGAACACATCCTCAATAAAGTTTTAATCCATATAACTTAGTTTTGAAAACTAAGTTATAGAGTTAAGATTACTGAATAGTGTTGTAAATAAGATTTTCTGTCTATTTCTCAACTTTACTTTGGGTCCGTCTGCCCAAATCACGGCGACAAAAACACATCGGGATTTTTTCTATATCCTATATCAATTTTAATAATAGTTTTAACTGAATCTTCTATGCAGTGTGTGGCCTAACCTAATCTTTTTTTTTTCTTCCGGGTTGGAAAATCCTCATGAATGTCTTCCGCCCTGGGGCAAGCGGAGGGGTCTGTCACTCTTACTGAATAAAAACCACTCCGGTGTTCCCTTCCGTCACTTCACGTCTCAAAGCTAACCTAATCTGACCTCACCATAACATATTATGGGCACGCCACGATTGCGGCGGTAAGTCCCCTCTTTGAGGAGTGGCTTGAGAGGCGGCATGGCGTCCTCACCTTCCGCATGACACAGGTCCTCACCGGACATGGCTGTTTCGGGAGGTTCCTGTTTCGGATAGGGCGGGAGGTAACGCCCGGGTGTTTCCATTGCGAAGATCGCCCTGAGGACACGGTGGAGCATACGGTGGAGGTCTGCCCAGCTTCGGCGGAGCACCGCCATGTCCTCGTGGAGGTGATCTCTCGCGTCCGACCCTGGTCCAGGCCATGGTACGGAGCGAGAGTGCATGGCTAGCAGTCGCCTGCTTCAGCGAAGCAGTTATGCTCGTAAAGAGGGAGGCGGCACACGTGAGGGAGATCCAGTACATGCGCCCTCACAGCCGTGGCCTTCGCAGGAGACGCCCTGGGCGTCGGGATTTCCAGGCTGATTCCCGGCCACCGTAAGCACGGGCTTGCGGACTGGCAACCAAGAAGACTTATCAAAGAAGAATATTGGACAAATCTAGCGTTAACATATATGTATACCAATGTAAGGAGCACTCCAAGTAGAACCTTTGCTACTGTACGAAATATTTTTTTATCATGTCTTATGCTGTACGGGTTGACGTCATTACGTCAACTTCGCCGCTGAAAATCAGTGCCGGGGGTCAGTTTCGTATAAGGTCGTAGCATTATGCAGAGCGATGGCTGTTTTGCGTGGATGTTACGCATATTTCCCCCACATATTTCAATTTTTGTGTTTGTGTTCGTTCTCTTCGTCATGTTTACTGCGAATAAACGTATTAACTTTCTTTCTTATTTACTGTACACGTACAGTGCTTAGGTGCCTCATGCTTAGGTACAGACGCCAGCTCATCAAGTTACCCCAAACTGTAAAATTTTCCCAATTGAACATGAACCTTATGCTTACGTGATAAAGTTGAAAATCTATCAAAGCAATTTGACAGATTGGGGTAGCTTGATGTGCTGGCGTCTGTACATCACAGGCTAAACCGTTCGATATCGTCGACTTTCTGTATTCCCTAATCTACTAAAAATACCTCAATTTTCAGATGTCAGACCTAATGATAGCTCCGTCGGACGAGTTATCCCAACTCGATGTCATGAAGCTCCGGCTAGCCTTCGGTCACGAGTGCAACAAGCGCAAAGTTGGGAAACTACTCCAAACGTGCCAGAATGTTCTTAAAGATGATGAGGATGAGCAGGCTGAGGAACCAGGAGAAGATTCAAAATAATCATTCGATTCACGTCAAGAAGTATTTCATCCCTAATGTCAAAACTTTTTAGAAATCGTACGAAACAAAAAACAGCATTCCGGCCTACCCTAACGTTGACCACAATTAGGCAAGCCAAACTACATCTTGATTGCGTACCACACTTTCAATCACAATCCGAGAGTTCTGAAGGATATTGCTATTCCATTGCTTCATAGGTTTGAAAAATTAGTGTGCTCAACAAGGTAAATACCGCAATGAACGAGGGTGAACTGTCAAATAGAGATGCGCAAAATGTGTCAGTAAAAACAAATGAAGGAAGTATATCTTTTCGCTTAACGAAGTAGTCCACTCATTTCATTCAGTACTTCATTTAGTTCAGCAAATCAGAACGAGTCCATACCATAAATGAAAACGACAGTGACTGACAAGTTACGACAAATGATGCACTTCACTAGTTCAGTTTTATACATACGAGGGTCATTCAATAAATACTTAGCCTACAAAAAGTAAACGAAAATTTTGGAAAAGTGGGAATTTATTTTTCAACATAGTCTCCTTTTAGTTCGATACACTTAGCCCAGCGATGCTCCAACTTTTTTAATCCGTCCGAAAAATAGTTTTTGTCAAACTCTGCAAAATAGGCCTCCGTGGCGGCGATGACCTCCTCATTCGATCCATATCTATTCCCGGCGAGTGATTTTTTCAGATTAGGAAACAGAAAGAAGTCACAAGGGGCCAAATCTGGAGAATACGGTGGATGGGGCAGCAATTCGTAGCGTAATTCGACCAATTTGGCCATGGCAACGGCAGACGTGTGAACCGGTGCGTTGTCGTGGTGAAACAGCACTTTTTTCTTCGCCAGATGGGGTCGTTTTTTCTTTAATTCGGCGTCGAATCGGCCCAATAAATCGGCATAGTAAAGCCCTGTAATTGTTTTACCCTTCTCGAGGTAATCGATGTAGATCACACCTTGTGAATCCCAGAAAACGGTGGCCATAACTTTTCCGGCCGATTTTACAGTTTTCGCCTTCTTTGGAGCACGTTCCCCGGTCTGGATCCATTGTTTTGATTGCTCCTTGGTCTCTGGTGTGTACCAGTGGATCCAGGTTTCATCGACGGTCACAAAACGACGCAAAAACTCCGCTGGATTCCGCTTAAACAGCGCCAAACACGTCTCCGATGTGGTCTCACGGTTGCGCTTGTTTTCTGGTGTGAGTAAACGCGGCACCCATCGCGACGACAGCTTTTTCATGCCGAGTTCCTCGTGAAGAATATGATGCACTGTTCCTTCTGAAATGCCTACAGTCTCAGCTAGCTCCCGAACCTTCAATCGGCGATCTGCCAATACGAGATCATGGATTTTTTTAATGTTTTTCTCCGTAGCAGCTGTTTTCGGTGCACCTGGACGTGGTTCATCAAAAACCGACGTACGGCCACGTGCAAACTCGTTGAACCAATTCTTGACGGTGGCCATCGATGGAGAAGAGTCACCGTACACAGCATCCAAGCGCTCTTTGATTTCGATGCGCGTTTTCCCTTCCAAAAATAGGAATCGAATCACCGAACGATATTGCTCTTTTTCCATTTTTGTAAAACCGATCGACACGTTCGCTTCCATAAGTTGTCAAATTAAAACAAATGAAGGGATTGGAATGAAAATTTGAAAAAAGAATTAAAAAAGAATGTGCTACACTGTGGTAAAACTCTTTTGAAACTACAGCGCCCTCTGGCGATGAGGCTAGGTACTTATTGAATGCACCTCGTAGGTATGTCGATTTTCCTTCATACTTTATGTAGTATGTTTTGTTTTTTTGTTACCTGTAGTTAGAAATGTTTGTCAAGGCTGGCGTATTTAAAAATCGAAATAGCGAAAAGAAAGACTGAACTAAATGAAGTAGAGACACATTTGAATGACTACTGATTGAATGATAAGTTTATTTTGTGATATGAAGTAGGTAGTTACGTTCGCGAACTACCCATGTCTACTATTAAAATATAATCGATTGCGATCTTTTAGGTTTTGGTACATTACAAGATTAAGTTAGTTTTTAATGAATTTGAAGTAGACTTCTTGCTTCGTTATTGCCTTTTGATTATTTTATCCTATCCTATTTCCTTCCTACTAATATTTTAAATAAACGGATGTTTGAGAATTTGGATTTTTAAAAATCCTTTATACCTTAAGGGCTGAAACTGCGTTAAGCGGGCCGACAGGCACCCGTCGCGTGTCTACGCGCGTGGACACGCGGATGGGCTCCGTGGGAACGCGATGGTCCCCGTCGCGTGTACCCGTCACGGAGTCTGAGGCCCTAGTGTGAGTCAGGTGAGTCTCATTTAACCATCTACACCAAATGCAGTGAGCGCGTTCGGCGTTCCGATTGCCCCTGGATGGGTGACGGACCAAGCGGAGCGCCAAACGCGCTCACTGTGTTTGGTGTAAATCGTTAAATGAAACTCACACTAGGGCCTCTCGATTATTTTATTTACGCAGTGTCGCTAGTTCAATTTTAACGGTGTGAATGCACAGTCGTGTCGATGGAGAACTTAATATATTATTACATAGCTAAACGACGCCGTGTGCCGTGTGGTGCCGGAAGTAAAGAATAGCACCATCCCATTTCTTCCCGTAGGTGTCGTAAAAGGCGACTACTAAGGGACTCACTAGAGAATGGGCAGCAGCGATCTCTATGCGTTTTACCACCATACTGCGATCGCCAACCCGCCTGCCCAGCGTGGCGATTATGGCAAAACCCCCCAAAATGCTTGAGGGAGGCCTATAACCAGCAGTGGACGTCTTCGGCTGAAATTATTGATTGATTGAAACGACGGCTAGCAAAAAAAAAAACGACAGCCAGTAAGCCCGTTTATTCGTATCGCTGGCGGGCACCGCGCGTGCACCCGCGCGGGCGTCCGTCGCACTAAGGCGGGACACTTGGCGCGGGCGCGGGGCCCAACTCCCCGCAATGAACACCCGCGCGTGCCCCGCAACGGTACACTTTTCAATGGAACCGCGCGGGCGCCCGGTTAATGCAGTTTCAGCCTTAACGGCTGAACAGATGCCGCCATGGGATTTGGAGGCAAAGGTCCTCGCGCACACTTGGGAGAGGCGCGAGGAGGCCAAACGCCAGGGCGTTACTTCGCTACCGCGGGAAATCGCGGCGCAGCGGACAGAGCTCCGGCGGGATCTCATGGCGACGTGGAGAGTGCGATTATCGCAACCCAGTGCTGGGCACGCCACGATTGCGGCGGTAAGTCCCCACTTTGAGGAGTGGCTTGAGAGGCGGCATGGCGTCCTCACCTTCTGCCTGACGCAGGTCCCCCCCCAACGGACACGAATGTTTCGGGAGGTTCCTGTTTTGGATAAGCCGGGAGGAAACGCCCGGGTGTTCTCATTGCGAAGGTCGCCTTGAGGACTCGGTGGAGCATACGGTGTAGGTCTACCCGGCTTGGGTGGAGCACCGCCGTGTCCTTGTGGAGGCGATCGGCGCCGGCGATCTCTCGCGTCTGGCCCTGGTCCAGGCCATGGTACGGAGCGAGAGTGCATGAGTAGCTGTCGCTTCCTTCAGCGAAGCAGTGATGCTCGCGAAGAGGGAGGCGGCGCACGTGAGGCAGACGCAGTATAAGCGCCCTCACGGTCCTAGCCTCCGCAGGAGACACCCTGGGCGTTGGGGATCCCAGACTGATTCCCGGCCACCGTAGGCGCGGGCTTGCGGACGGCGAGTAATGGGTAGCTTGTGTAGCGCGTTGTGTTCCACGCGCGCCTCAAAGAGATGTCAGCACCAACACCCCACAAGGCCAACGCCTGCCGAGGGTGCAGGTTGTTCGAAAGAGATACCGTCGCCCCTGGCACACAGGCAACTGAGGGAACATGGGTGGGTTTTAGTCAGTAAAAGTTTGATACGCGGCCCTCTTTCTCCACTCAGAGCGGGAGAAGTTATTTGATGATTTCCCAACCAAAAAAAAAGCGGCTGAACAGATTTAAATAAAAATTGGAACACGGGTTGGTAGGATATAAAATTAGATTAGGACATAGGAAACTTTAACGACTTTAGGAAACGACAAAACAACGATCAAATTATCCCACTGAAACGTACAGACCATCTGTACGTTTCAGTGGGATAATTTGATCGTTGTTTTGTCGTTTCCTGACGTCCACCGGGTCGAAGCTGTGAGCAATACCTAGTAGATAATTATCATCATTATTTAAGCTGAAAGACGTCCACTGCTGGACATAGGCTTCCCCAAAGCTATGCCACTTCGACCGGTTCTGTGCTTCCCGCATCCAGCGGATTCCTGCGGCCTTCACAAGGTCATCGGCCAACCTTTTGGGAGGCCTTCCAACTCTACTCTTCAGAAACCTTTCAGCCCTATTGGCCATCGGTTTTGCAAGCAATGTCCCCTGCCTACTGCCACTTAAGTTTGGGAATTCTTTGGGCTAGTCATATTAAAAAAAATATAATAAATATTTGTTTTCAAGAAAACTTATTTTATTTTTGAGTTTCGAGTTAATCATCAGCGTCTGATTTGTTGGCTGATTGCTCTTCATCTTCCTGGTTTTTTTCTGTGTTTTCCTCTACTTTTTTTTCCTCTACAGCCTGTACCTTCCTCTGCAGGCATTGTTTGAAGTACAGAAGATTAATCTTCTGGACGTCGGTTGAACTCAGGCCCTGCCAATGGCCCATTGCCCAGCCATCATTCTGCAATAAAAAAATATCAAGAAGCAAATGAAAGAAGAAGGGAAGAAATAAAAAGTATGTGTTGTGATTCCCAAATTCCGCACCTAAGCGGTTTTCGGGTAATTTTTTCAACAATAATATATAACCGTCAACAATTACCGTAAGCGTTTGCCAAAATATGTTGAGTGAGCAATGGTGGCCCATTGCTAACGACCCCGGGGCCCTACTCTCTAAGCATGGACTTACTTACGGACCTATGATTAGTTTGGGGCCCAAATTAAGAATGAATTACTACACGATTTGACAGTTGTCCCTACTCCCAATATGGTTTTACCTAACCAAAAAGTAGCTGTAGGAGTCACTTTGAAGTTACGAACTATTTTCGAAGTTAGAGAGTAGCCCCACCGATTTACGTCTCGTAGGGTTCGAACCCAAGAAGACACATTACTTTGTGTAATTTATTTGATCACCACTGCTCTTAAAAGGTGAAGGGAAACATCGAGAGGAAACCGGCAGGCCGTAGAAAAAAAAAATCCAAGACATGTGACATCCACTAACCCGCACCGGGCTGGCGTGGTGGATTATGGCCCACTCTCTCTCACAGAGCGGAGGCCTGTGTCCCAGCGTTGGGTACATTATAGGCTGATTATCCTTTTGCTTATCCTGAAGGACAAAGATGATGAGGAAGAAGCAGGCTACACTTACCCATATAGGGTACATGATATTAGTCTTTCCATTCTTGATCTGCAGCCAGGGGTAATGCATCACGCTCTGGTAGTCGTACGGGAAGCCCACGGAAGCAGCTGGTGGCAGCTTCCTCTTCATTTCTTGTTTTAAGTCTGTTCAAATTAAGTAATATTACGGCACATCATAACCGAAGGTTCCTTCTGCAAATTATTGTCAAACACGCGAACTAGTGCAACTTGAATAAATAATAGATTAATAAAAAACACGCTTTAAAAACAAAACTAAAAAAAAACAGAAAATAATTTCAAAAAAGCGTGGGGTGCTTTTTGAGGTATTTTGATAAATAATCTACTAATATCAAGCGCCCCGCGCTGCTTTTTTAGTTTGGTTTTTAAAGCGTGTTTTTAAGTTTTTTAATCTTTTATTTTCTATTTTTTTAGTTCTGCTAACTACAAAAGCGTGATTTTGTAGTTTTTTTTTTTATTTATTGAATAAATGAAATCTGACCGTTTGAAGTGGGTCAAATTCAAGTCCAAAGGAGTCGGTTACAAAACAAACAAACACACAGGTGAAGTTAATATAAAATAAAAATAATAAAAGCGTGACATAAAGCGAATCAATCTGTCTAGCCTTTTCCCAACTATGTTAGGGCTGGCTTCCAGTCTAATCGGATGCAAATGAATACCAGTATTTTGAATGTAGCGACTGATATAATGTAATGGATGGTGTCTGATATATGTTTTTTTTCTTTATTTTCGGAAGGCTTACAGACTAATAACATTATAATAATATTAATATAAAACTAAATTGCTAATTACAAGCCCCCCCCCACAGATAAATACAAAATTATTACTCCCTTGTAGTTTCTAAGCAAATAAATGATTTCTATTATTTTTAGATAATCCCTCAAAGTTGGTTAATTTCTTTCAATAGTTCGTTGTTAAAATTTTAAGCTAATTCGGACAGTAATTGTTCAAGTGCCGGCAGGAGCCTCTTATACAAAAAATGGTTTTGCTAAGAGCTTCCTTAGTGTGCTTGCATTGTGCAGAAAAGGTTGAAATGCCTTCTTCACAACAAATTTCGTTAATTCGTATGGATCCAGTAGCGTAATTAGGGTGGGGTAGGCAGGGCAAGAGCCCTGGGTGCCTATCGATGTGGGCGCAAAAAGTCGCTAATTATTAAATTAAACAAATAAAATCATCAGTAAACCATTTCATACTGTTACCTACTTACCTACCAGAGCACTCAGAAAATATTGCGACAAAAAGTTTCTATGAATGAGAGACTGGCCAGTTATAATCTATTTTGAAAATATAATCATTTGTAAGTAGAAATAGGTACGTTCCAATTTCAAAATTTCCCTCCACGTTGTTTGCGAGTTATCGTGTCTCGTTGTAATAAATAAATAATAGGTTAAAAAAACTAAAAAAACACGCTTTAAAAACCAAACTAAAAAGTAGAAAATAATTTAATTCTATTAAAAAGCGTGGGGTGGTTTTTGAGGTATTTTTATAATCAATTAATATCAAGCACACCACGCTTTTACGTCGACTAACTTTGGGGTATGAAGAAAGAAGTGGTCGCCCTTTGACGGCTGCTACAGAAGAAAACGTGCTAGCAGTGAAAAATTTTATCCATGACAATAGGCGAGTTACGTATAAAGAGATTCAGCGTATACTGCAGGTTGGATTGGGAAGCCTTCGAGAAATTCTACATGTGCATCTTCGCGTGAGGAGGATAGTTTCACGCGAGCTTTTTCAATTTGATTGGCTACTTGGTTTCAATTCCTATAAGGAATCAAAGAAGCAACAACGCTGAATGGTATACTACCTAATGCTTGGCAGTAGTTTTATCTGTTGTGAGCAACAAACGACCAAACACAGTGCTCCGCGGGCTACTGCTCCACCACGACACCGCGCCATCGCACACCTCGCTCAAAACGAGGGACTTCCTGGAAAGCACACCGGTCAAACTCTTGGGTCACCCTCCTTACAGCTCTAGCCTAGCACCGTGTGACTTCTTTTTATTCCCGAAAATAAAAAAATCAGCTCAAAGGGATACAATTTTCGTCGACGGAAGATGCGCTGTCAGCGTTCGAGCAGGCTGTAAACGAGGTGTCTGTGGCGGACTGGAAAAAGTGTTTCGAAAACTGGTCCATACGCATGAAACTTTGTGTAGAGGCTAGTGGAGAGTACTTTGAAAATATTTACATATAGACCATTTTTTTTTCGCAAAACTTTCTGAGTATCCCACGTATATCTAAGAAATCTAAAGAGCTATTTGAATACATATATTGTGGAGTACGCGGATGAAAGCGTATTTCCAAATCTGCCTATTTCTATTGAAAGTCTCTTAAAATTGCAGCGATTTTTTAGCAAGTCGAAATGAATACCTTCGTTATTGAAGGCTTATAATTGGTCAAGAAAGGTTATGCGACCTAGCTTTGCTCAGTGTAGACCGAGAAGATAATTTACGAAGGGGCGCAAATGTAATGCGTGCCCTAGGCGCCATTTTCTATTGTACGCCCCTGCGTCCATCCACGAACCGATCTCGGCAAGCGTAGCTTAACCTTCGATCTACCCCTGCGGCTGTTATCAAACGAATACAGGCATGAAATTGGTAGAGTCAAAGTTCAAGTCAAAGAACGTTCGATAAGCAATTGCTATTAGTAGTTTCGGTCAAACAATTACTTTCTGACAGCAGTGCAAGCTTGTTTTATATTTTTATACATAAATAAGTATTGTATATGACATGCCCCAGAACCAAAAACCGTGGCATCCACCAATCGACACTGGGCCTGCGTGGTGGATTACATCTCACTCCCATCTCACAGAGAGGAGACTTCTTTCCAGCGCCATCTACATTCACACACAAAAATTCTGCATCGCGCAAGCAGAGTTTACCGCTCAACTAGCATGTAAATTTCACCGTAAGATTATGAATACCGTTAGTTTATAATCTATCTCGCGACATTAAAAACTGTCGCTAAATTGTGAACTGCAAAAACCATTTACAAATTAAGCCACAATTTTTCAATAGTTAATAATCTGTCCGTCAAATTGTGAACTGGTATCAAGATGGATATTACCTTGCGCTATTACTAAATAGTCAAGTAACTGCCACTAACTTGGAACTCGGTTCGCAGTTCTAACCTAACCTAACCTATTCGGTCGGTAAGCAGTATGATGCAGTTCACAATTTATTGACAGTTTATAATCTCGCTAGATAGATTATAAGCAAACGGTGTTCACAATCTTACGGTGACATATACAACGTTCAACGACATCAGTCGTGGGCAGTTGCTTACCAGACGCAATACTCGTCTGGTCTGAGGATCCTCCCTTTTCTATGACGGATATTACGACTTAATTTTACATCCTGTTCCTCATGCCTCTATAAAAACATTAAAGGGCCGATAATGCTATGCTTATATACTAAAGATGGATTAAATTACCCTCCGTAAGTTGGTCCCACTCGATGTGTAGATAGGAATCCCTGTCGTGCATATTGTGCTGGTGGTCTAAGCCTAGCTTGGTCACAAACAGATGTAGCAGGTCGTTCACAGTGTTGAAGCAGTCCGTATTGATCTTTAACACCTGGAAGTGTCAAACATATCTTGTGTAAAAATCTGGTTAAAATTCACAACACCTGGACATTTTCTGCCAATTTGGTGTAATTTGGAGAATTGTGAAATAATTTGACGTTAAAATACATCATGCAGAAGTTTAAAGACTTAAAATAATTCATAAGAATATCCGTTTGATTGGTAAAAACGTTAATTTGGTCGACACTCATTATATCAAAGTCAAGCCCTGACAAGTAGTTAGTCAGTTTTCCTAAAAGAGGTTTATCTCTCGTATTAGCACGACCTATGCGATGAAATATAGCATGATCCCACTGCTAGGACAAAGAAAAGAGACAATTTTTAACTCATACAACAAACACTAACGTTATCTATGCTGCCCAGGCCCAGAGTCAGACTAAACTATAAACAAAACAAAAGAAAGACCATAGCAACGCAAGTCGAAACATGTTCTGTGACGCAAAGCGTCAAGTGGCGTCAACTATCGTTTCAAGGTCACGCGCACCGACACCGATTGAGTAAGAAAGTTAAGATCCGTATCCGTATCTGTATCTGCGATCTTGACACCAATTATCCGTATCCGGATCCTTAACTGCAGATCTACATTTTAATGAAATGCATTACATCACTAATATGAAGTAATGGATCATTATTGACAGTGTGTTACGGAATTAGGGTGCAGATGCCAGGCATTGATAGCTTACATCAAACTCACTTCACCTAAGTTGCCACGGTGACATTTTTACACAATCGAATTGCTCATATTAAAATGCTCCCCGCGTTAATTTAATACTATTTTACTGTTGACTGCTTAGTTGACGCAAGAAAGTGAGATAGAGAAGTTAAAAATATTACATAGCTTCCATCAGGTTTCCCAGGTATGGGACAGGGGCAGCCTGGATTAGGTGACCGGGATAGCACCAGGACGCTGCTGGTATGTCTCCTCGATGGAATAGGCGGAACCTCTCTCTTTTTTCGGGTGGATTGCTTTCCTGTTGAAATGTAGAACCTCATGTCAATAAGTATGCGAAAGATCATGGTATCATTTTACTGACTGACTTTTGTAGAATTTTTTAACTTTTATCAGACCAAAAGATTGAAGTAACTTGGGTCGTCGGAAATAGCTGCAGTTTAGTAAAAACCTATGGATGTTTTCAGATTAAATGTAATAAATGAGCTGTTTGTTTTCTATGTATTAAATTTAATTTTCTTTGAAACAAATCGTCTTGACAAGACGATCGCCAAATACGCAAAAGTTGCCCGAATCCTTCATATACTTATACGTACAACGCTTCTGATCAGCTCTTCTGCACACGGTGTGACCGGATTTTTAAAACCAAATCTGGTTATGCTAGCCATCACAGAGCTCACGAAAGGAGAGAACAGTAGTCTGGGTTGCTGTCTCCGGATACCCGGTGAAGAGGACTATAACCATATCCGACGACCCTGGTTACATAAAAATGAAATCCCACGATGTCGACTTCATAACTGAAAAAAATATCATCATGGGTATCGTTTTCAAGGTTTTCGTGGGTGCTGAAGCCGATAGTGACGTCGAAATAAAGTTTGAGTATTTTAAGAGTAAACGACGTTACATTTGGAGTTTAAGTAAAAGCGTAAAGAACTTTGTTCCTGACAGAGGTCCCTCGACCTCACACGTTTTTTTATTTTTTCGCAACAAATGTTCATTATGTAAGGTTTAATACGCAAAGAGAACAACTAAACAACGGATCGTATTCGTAAAGGCATAATATAGTGAAATAAAACTTTCTTTTGATCGCGTGCAGCTCATAACACTGACGTTACATCAGATTGCACTTTGTTTCATAACGGTGTGTTTCAGTCCAGCTACATTTCAAACGCTTTCTTAGTCACACGGTGAATCATCATAATGAATTTTAATCGTTTAAGTTATGAATGATTTTGTTTTTTGACGGTATCGAATGCGACTTCCAGGTCCCTGGGTTCGATTTCCAGGTCAGGCACAGTGTTATAGGGTTTTGGCATAACAATTTCTTATTAACTTTCCGGAGTTATAAGTTGGTGGTTTGGGGGTTCCCGTGCTACGGAAAGCACGTCAAGCTGTTGGTTCTGCGCCTGAACTGTCTCTGGCCGTGGCGGATTGCGGTCCCACATCGGGCTATGAGAGTGAAGGAAGACGGAGTGCACACATTGTGCACTATAAAATCCTCGGGCGGCTAGTCTTTGCTGAAATTGGCATGTCTAAAATTCGTTTTGGAGGACTATTTTATTTTAATACAAATAACCTAAGCCAATATGATCATCAGAATTCTACTGTATCTACACAACAAAGGTCGATTAACTCTGCTACTTTTACAGCTTAAAATTATTCGACACGGTTTACCTATTTCAGTATTTCGCATAAATCTGCATATTTTGCTATTTATCGACTCTTGTCACTGTACCTTTTGCATTACCTGTTATTATTAGACTTTGCAAGCAATCACATTCGTATTCAGCAAATTGCAATAACTTTACAATTAAATAGCAGAATTAAAATCCAAAAAACTTACTAGTAACATTGGCAGTCCTTCCTTTGGCACCGATACTGCCATCTTTTTTCTTGGCTCCAATATTGCCATCTTTTTCCTTGGCCCTAATATTGCCATCTTTTTCCTTGGCACCAATATTGGCATCCTTTCCTTTCAGGCCAATATTGGCATTATTTTCCTTGATGGCAGTATTACCTGCTTTTCCTTTGACACCACTGATATTTTTCCCCTTCAGACCCTTCCTGACAGTTTTGACAGGATCTATAATTAGATTGTCCAACATCAAATTTTGCGTATTTTCTTCACTCGACGTCGAAGTTTCCGGAAACCTGGCTTGAGTTTCGTTTTCTCCAGAAACAGTTAATACGACTAACCTATCCATTTCATCTGTATCGAATTTGTCGTCTGATGGTGGATCCTCGTCTGACACTGTGTTTTTAGAACTGGTAAGATCTCGGAATTCCACACACGTCTCTTTTTCTAAGTGAGCTATGACTGCTTTTATGTTTTCTATTTCTTCAGAAGCTGGAATAATATAAAGTAGTGTTTCATTATTTGAAGTACTTACATACAAATTAACTTTTCGTTGTTTAAAATTTACTAAACAGTCAGTTAGGAGTTCCAATAGTTCCTGTAAAAACATGCAATGCATTGTGTAATGTTAACCCACTTTGGCCTTTACCGGTTGATGTGTAATTGTGTATTACGTTCAATGTTAACTCAATAACTAACCCACGTATTTAATATAATAATATAATTTCATCACCACTGGTCTCGAAACGGTGAAAGATAACATCGTGAAGCAAATGTCCAAGAACCAAAAATTAGAAAACATGGTGACATCTATCAAACTGCGCTGGGGCCGTGAGGAGGATTCCGGCCCACTCACTTCCACCGAGAGGAGGCCTGTGTCCCAGCAGTGGCGACCATCATAGGCAGATTATTCTGCTGTATAGTTTATAAAGACAACTTACTGAATTCCAGCGGATCTCTTAATTTGTAATTAACCACGCCGTATGGCCAGAGTCTATCGCTGAAGTAATCCTCGATGTCCTTCTGTGAGACCTCGACTGGGGCCGGGACAGATTTGACCACGCTGGGACAGGTCTTCAGAAGGTACTCGCGATTACGTTGGATGCACTCATTGGAGTATAACATGCCTATTTTTTCCACGTCCATCTCGCTGAGACCTTCGCGTTGACCGATTTTGATGCCAGGCTGGGGACGGAAGAATTGGTGAAGTAAACCGTGCCGTAAAAAACTTAAAAAATAAGTTAAGGGTGCGTCCAGACCTGGCGAAGACGCCGCAAATGCGCCGCTCGCAAGCCGCTTGCGAACTGCGCACGTGTTGCTCGCGTGCGGTTACAGCTTACGTTTGGTGCGCGGCAAAAGTGCAACTCTGGCAAGGCTTAAGTGGGGCGCGTGTGCGCACATAGATTCTTTCGCATTTGAACTAAATATGGGGCGAGTGAGATGCGCTTAGCTTGCGCGCGAGCGGCGCGCGGATGGCGCAGGGGCTGCGCAGGGGCTGCGTACGAACATGAAATGCACACGCGCAGTTCGCAAGCGGCTCGCGAGCGGCGCATTCGCCAGGTCTGGACACACCCTTAGGTGAAAGCTCCAGGGTAACCCGCGAAATTTAAATCTTCTTACGTTTTTTTTAAATTTGCAGGTCACTGTCAGGTTATACAGGATGTTTGGCAGAACATTGAACATACGAAAACGGTGGATAGGTGGGGTCATCTGCTACTTCCTCAGCCCTAATTTATGTGGCCCTGGCCCCGTCGATATTTAAAAAAAATTTTTTTTGCTTTCTCCTCGTTTCACCACTTTCTCTTTAAAGTGTATTTTTTTATTAAAAATTGGTAAAACAGGTAATATTTTTGTTAGATGTTAGCTAGAAAAAAAGTTATGAGTCCTCAAACTTACAGAAAGATGTAAAAAATACTTAAATCTTAATTGAAATTAAGATTTAAGTATTTTTTTTAACTTGCTTTAAAAAAAAAACAAAAATTGATTGAGGAGTTCAAATTCTAGCAAAACATCCCTTTTTTTATTACGGGGGAAATCCTCATGGATGCCTCCGCCCCGGGGAGGGCAGAGGGGTCTGTCAGACTCTTACTGACTAAAACCACCTCCAGGCCTAGGTGCCGTATGCGGGTCTCGACCTGTGACACCGCAGCCGTCGCCAGCAACGCTGCCTCCCTGTACGAGCTCCCCCGGGCCGTGACCAGCGTGTCATCCGCATAACACGTCAAGTCCACGCCCGGCTGGAGCTCGCCCCTCAGCACCCAGTCGTACCCGATGTTCCACATGAGCGGTCCTACGACCGAACCCTGTGGAACACCGCACGACATGTGGCGCTGGTTTCCGCCATCACGGCCCGTGTAGGTGACATACCTTTCCGCCAAATAAGCCCCAACGATGCGGCGGAGGTACGGAGGCACCCGAACATACTGCAGTGCCTCCCGAATGCAGCTCCAGGGCAGGGTGTTGAAGGCGTTGGAGATGTCCAAGGACACCACCAACATCACCCCGCCCCGGGACACCGCTTCCTCCGCCAGGACTTTCACCCGCGATATCGCGTGGATGGTGGAGCGCCCGTGCCGAAAGCCGAACTGGCTATCGGCTAGGTCAGGCCCCTCCCTGCTTAAGTGGCCGACGAGGCGGGCAGCGATTATCCGCTCAAACATCTTGCCCACCTCGTCGAGCAGCACTATGGGCCTGTATGCGGACGGCGAGTCCGCGGGGCGCCCCACCTTCTTGAGCAGGACCAGACGACCAGATTTCCACAAAGTGGGAAACCGGCCCTGCTCAAGGCACGCGGTGTAGAGTCCTCTCAGTTGGGGCTCTAGCTCCTTCAGAGCGAGGGCTAGCACGATGAGCAAAACATCCCTAGTGTGACCTTTCTAATGGTATGTAATTTGCTTTATAAAAAAAACCTTTAAGAGTTATTTCGTTTTTTTTTTTTGGCCAGGGTCAAATTAATTAGTGCTGAAAAAGAAGCAGATGACCCCACCTATCCACCATTTTCGTATGTTCAACGTTCTGCCAAACACCCTGTATATGGTGTTTAAAATATGACGCGACTATTTCATGAAAAAGTCATTCAATATAATTAAATTAACCTTTTTTTTTTGTGGGCGGGAAATCATCGAATAAATAACTTCTCCCGCTTTGGCTGGAGCGGGAGGGCGTGTTAGACTTTTACTGACTAAAACCCAACCGTGTTCCCTCAGTTGCCTGTGTGTCAGGGGCCACGGTATCTCTTTCGAACAACCCGCACCCCTGAAAGAACTTAGAGGGTTGTATTAATGTTTTTAATGATTATAAGATCAGTTTGAACACTCTGTTCGTCTCAATATTATTGACGCTGACTACTAGATAGGGAAAAAGTATATACTTCCGTCAAAATGGTGATTTGGCCATTTTTGGAGAATGCTCGTGGTGGGTAGTGCATGACGCTGGCGTAGTCGTAAGGAAGACTCTCAACAATAGGCGTATCGTGAATTTCGAAATACTTTCGGTATCCTGAAAAAGATGACACACACTTTGTTGTTATTTTGTTATTAGTTTTACATGGTGTTGGTGCAAATAGTTTATTTCGTGGTCTAACACTGCCAAGTTTTGTTGGCTTATTAGTTGACTCGCACAAACTAACTTGCCCGAATCGGCGAATCGTTACTTCTAAATAATACCTACAATATTTTCTGTAGGCGACTCGCACGAAGTAAATTTTTATGTAGGTGAATCGGCAAAGTTTTGAGTAAAAACTTAAGGAAACAACGAAAAGTTTAGGAAAAAGTCATCATCATATCCGCCGAAAGACGTCCACTGCTGGACATAAGCCTCCCCCAAAAGGGGGATTTGCCATGATCGCCACGTCGCAGTATGGTGGTCAAATGCATAGAGAACGCTGCTGCCCATTCTCTAGTAAATCCCTTAGTCGCCTTCTACGACACCCATGGGAAGAAATGGGATGGTGCTATTCTTTTACGTCCGGCATCACACGGAACAACGTACACTAACTAGGAAAAAGGAAAAGTACACTAACTCTATTACATAAAACACAAAACATGTCATTTGCCAAATATGAATTTCTGGAATATGGTATTTTACTCTGTATGAGAAAAAATCTAAAAATATATCATTGAGATAGCTTAGGCAAAATGCAGTCGGAAAATGTTAGTTTTAGTTTATGAAACAACAAAATAAATAAAATACAATTTATAGATTTCAGTTTTTTTAATCTGTTTTTGAACACCATGAAATAGTAGCCGCCATGTTATTACGTACGTCATACGGCATGTCAACTGAGCAACTTTGTACTTTTATTATTTTCTTAACCAAAGTAATTTTTATTTAAATATTTTTTTTGCATTGAGGAACAGCAAACCAACGATAAGTTAAAAAATAACGCATTTTTTAAATTATAATCAATTGTCTTTTATAATATCAGCGCACTTGTTTACATAGCAAACTGACGTCATGCCCACAGAGCAATATGGCGTCCACTGCGTCCAGCGTTTGCAGCTGCGTCAAATTATGCGCGAAATTTGAAAAAGTAAAACTTAAATTGCATTTTTATGGCACTAATCGATAAAATAAAAATGTTATGTTTTTTTAGTGGTTTATTAGCACTCTAGAATGTAATTAAGACACTTTAAAAAAAATGGTGTAATACCCTATTGTCGATTCACCTACAAAAAAATTTACTGTGTGAGTCGACTAATAAGCCGTTCTGTGGGTGTTTTGTTATTTTGCCAATTTTCTGTTAAAGTAATAGGGACTTTTAGTACTTAATGGAAGGTTGGCTCCTCACCTGGTTTAATGTTGTCCCATAAGATGGTGATGTGCTGGTCTCTGTCAGGACGTACGTGCTCATGTGCGAAGCCGAGCACGTGCATAATCTCATGGCTGATATCACCGAGGCTCATGCAGTCGTAGCCGAACACGATCATCTGTGGTAGAGGCATTCGAAATTAGTTGGAAGTTAAGTTTAAAGAGAATGCGCTTAGGCGACCCAAAAATTAAAATCATAGGTGTCATTTTCACATTGTATCCATGTTTGATTGTTAAATTACATCAATCCAGTATTTAAAATACTGGATCAATATCATTAAACAGAGGCCCTAGTGTGAGTTTCATTTAACCATCTACACCAAACGCAGTGAGCGCGTTCGGTGCTCCGATTGGTCCGTCACCAATCCAGGGCCAATCGGAACGCCGAACGCGCTCACTACGTTTGGTGTAGATGGTTGAATAAAACTCACATTAGGACCTCTGAGCTCAGCCAGCGCTGAAACCCAGTGAAAGTGGATCGATTTATTCCTCGTCTGTATTGAAATATGTAGGTAATATAAATCAGCCTACATTAGGTCGTGTTGATCAAAATGTGGTATAGTATATCTTAATGATGATATATTTTGTTGTTATTTGTGGTAAATTCTTTCTTGTTTTGTTTCTCTTCCAGCAGGACTCACCTGAACCCCTTTAATTTGAGCCCTCTCATTGCTGTGTACACACTGCCGGATGCCAGAGGGGTTGGTGATGTACAGCCAGGTGACATTTTGCAGCGATTTCTGGTCTGTAGGCCTCTCTCGGAGGCGCTGCAGACGGATACAGGTCGCCTTCTCAAAGTACTCGAAAGTTTTTATTATTCTGTCTGACAGATGCGTGTCTGGAAAGATGGGTTTATTTATTAGTTACTGGCCATTTATCATCATCATCATAGTCAGCCAATATTGTTCCCACTGCTGGGACACAGGCCTCCAGGTGATAGGGACTGGGCAGGAATCCACCACGCAGGCTCAGTGCGGGTTTGTAGATGTCACACGTCTTCAAATATTTGGTTCTAGAATATGCCGGTTTCCTCACGATGTTTTCGTTCACCATTTTTGAGAGCAGTCGTGATTAAATCATTGACACAAAGTAGCTCCTGACTGGGTTCGAACCTACAACCTACAACCCGTAAGCCGCGGCCGTTACCACAAGGCCACCACTGCTCTCCCAATTACCAACTGAAGGAACACGGGTGGGTTTTAGTCAGTAAAAGTCTGACACGCCCTCCTGCTCCACCCAGAGCGGGAGAAGTCATTTGATGATTTCCCACCCAGAAAAAAAAAAAAAAAACCATTAGACCACCTCAATGGAGCCAACCATTGAATGACCCTAAAAAATTCAACAGTCTAACCGCAATCTTGTTGTAAGATGACTTATGAATTCTTGCCTATGTTTTCTCAAGATTTTGAAGGCAGGAATGTGTTTGATAAGGGTATACTTCTCATTTTCCAGCATATGTCCAGCATATCCTGGCCTGCCTTGGATGTGCTGGACATAAAGCCAGAGGGGTTTTGCCAAGTTCTAAAACTGTAATAAATATAGGTATAATGCGATTAATACTGTACCATAACTTCTAGAGTCGATGAAATAAGGCACTATGGCATGAACGAATCGAACTGTTTTAGACAATTCGGCCATTTCTGTATGACTCTTGGTGGTTGTGGGCCCGTCAATCCTGACTGGCGCGAAGGGGAATCTTCTGCCAGTCTTGTTTGCGGTCGCCTAGAAATAAAAACAGAAGAATGAATGGCAATAGGGAGGTGATCCTGGAGCATGTCGGTGGAACATAGTCTGACGGCGTCATCCCTCGTACCCTAATTCAAATTTATTTTGATCTTCTTTCTCACTTTTTTCTTAAGCTCCTAAGGTTCCTAGCATGGTGTTAAATAGCCTAAAGCCTTCCTCGAAAATGAGCTATTTAATGCAAAAAGATTTTTCATATCTGACCGGTAGATTCGCGAGATTAGCGCGTTCAAACAAACTAACAAATTCTTCAGCTTTATTAATAGTTTAGATTACTGGAGTACCTACTGTTTCTATCAGTTTGTAATTGTCTACTTACGCTATTGCTTTTCACTTCAGCCTTGGGCATTCCCTTGCGTCTATAAGCGATCTTCTGTCCCTTCTCTAGCAAGTCATCGTATATTTTATCGACAATCGTCTCAACCCTTAGCTCATCTTCTACGTTTAACGCTGGATTCACACTATTTACCTCTCTTTTGAACCTATGCGTCTTTATCTTTTGTAGCTCTTCCTTCTTTTCTTTTACTTTTAATTCCTTTTTTCTTTTGTCGTATTTATTGAAGGGAAGGGTTTCTGTTTGGTGACTTGCTCTTATAGCTTCCGAATTAAATATCTTACACATGTCGCGGGTGTCTTGACGTTTTCTCTCGATCAATTTTTTGTCGACTGGAATTAAAATGTTTATGTTCATGCAGTTTGGATTGCATCGCTGAAGATGGAGTGTTAGGTTAGATGTTCGGGTTAGGCAAAATGTTGCTGAGTCATTCTATTAGGTATTACTCAATAGAAGCCAGGGATTTGTGCCCGTTTGATGGATGGGGTCGGATGTGTGGTGAAATCTCAATTGTTTACCGTTGTGGTGACTGTTTTTATGTAACGTTACATTTATTTATTGGAGCAGTGGTGGCCCAGTGGTAACGGCCGCGACTTACGAGTTGCAGGTCGTGCGTTCGAACCCAGCCAGGCGTTTTACTTTGTGTAAATTATTTCATCACCCCTGTTCTCAAAACGGTAAAGGAAAACATCGTGAGGAAACCGGCATGTCCTAGAACCAAAAATTCGAAGACATGTGACATCTACCAACCAGCACAGGCCCGCGTGATGGATTCCGGCCCATTCCCTCTCACAGAGAGGAGGCCTGTGTCCCAGCAGTGGGCACGTTATAGGCTGAGTATGTGTGTATGTATGTATATTCATTAATTGCTAGTGACTTACGTTTCCGAACACTCAAGTCATCAGTTCTTTGGTTTGGATCACAGTTTATTAAAATAAAATGAAGATGAAACAAAAAATATATCTTTAGCAACGCCAACATGCTTGTGAGAAATGGTTTGTTTTATTGTTATTTTCATTAAAAATTTACGCGCAAACAATAAAACTTTGACGGAAATTGAAACAATTTTATTTATATTAAATCATTTTAAAACGTTATTTTAATACTCCAATACCTAAAGTATTATTGAAAAACATAATGCTTCGGTCTCGTAACAAAGTACCCAAGTACCTACTCAAAGTTTTACTTGCAATCATTTAAAAGGTGCATGGGACCTCTGAACTGCGACCTCCATTGTATGAAACTAACAATAAGCGCCCTTTCTCACTGGCTGACTCCAACATGCAATTTAATGACGAAGTGAGTAACTATTTACTCGATAGTTTTCGTCGGTGCAGCACTGGCCTCACCTGTCCGATGGATTCGCAAATTCGAATTTAGAAAGTTAACTTTTTATTCCGGCACAAGTTTAACGAGGTTGGAGGTGTGGAGTCGAGTGCCAGTCGCTGTTTGTGTGTCAGTGAGAGACCACGTGTATCGCGCCGTGCCCGCGAAGTGAACGAACTTGTTTGTTGCCCTTGTTATTGTTATTATTGCCCAAAAAAGGATTTATCACAGTAAGTTTGAATATTTTTTCTGATACCAATATGTCTCATTCATGTTTATTTTAGCATTCCGTCATTTGATAACGTGGAATCCGTGTGAATCTATACCGGTGTCGACTTTTTTAAGTTTGTTGACTTAGCAGATTTTACATTTTATAACAGTAAGCGATAGAAAACGTCTGATAAAATTATACCTGTGTACCGTTATGATATCTGTTGATGACTTAATTGAGGGACAATGGCGAGGTCGATGATAATTGAGTCCGTGATCTGTGAACCACAGAGTCTGTAATTATATACCTTTACATCTTCGAGTAGACAACTGTCATTCACTATCCCGCCAAAAATGTGCACACAAATACAGTTCTTATCAGTGTTACTGAAGAACCAATTTTCTTAGTGAATTAAATGTGGTACAAATTCACCTGTGCGTAGATGTAAGTTTTGTGAATGCGTTTACGTCAAGCTTCGGTCTTGTGTTACTATGTCATTCAATGTGATAGACTTTCACTGAGCGTAAAGCCTTGTTTACACGTGTTTAGTCTTTAGTACGAGAGTGCCAGTTTCTATTGCTAAGATATGAAATTATCTTACTTATAATAATATGTATACTTAGTCGACGTCCACACAGACGTAATAAAATCGCGGCTGGAGTTTATCGCACGCTGGATTTCCAATTTCTCGGTGTTGAACAGAGCTTTGATAATCCACCAGAGTGTTCGATTTTCAACTCTCGGCGCAAAGCAGTGCATTGAAAATTCAGTGTGTGAAAAAGTCCCGTCGTTATTTTATTACGTTCGTCGGGTTTGTTTTTTGTTTTATCATGTTTAGATATCGATACCAATCACATCTGCAGAGTTTCGCTAACTAATTTAATTTGAACCCGTATTACTAGTGACTTGAATTGAATTGATGGTGTGAATTGAATTGATGGTATGAATTAAATTGGTGATACGATTTGAATTGAAAACATAAATTGAATTGATGATATGAATTTAATTGATAAGTAATTTACTAGATACTTTCGAGTGGCGTTTTACACGCTGCGAGTTCGTATGTTTTAGGTACCTAATGCACTAAGTACTTACCTATATTCATTTGTTTACAGCAGAAAGAACATAACATAGGCAATTATGAACGAATAATTATTTCTATTAGCTTCCAAAAGTGTGTTATGTAATTCAATTATACGCTACTCTCAGTGATTGGCTACAGTCTGCAGTGCGAATTTTTAATTTTTAATAAAGCTATGTAATCATAGGCACGCGGCGGAAGTTCATTGGACGCTTTCCATTTCTATTATTTAATTAATTAATCGATTTGATCATTTGTGGTTAAAAGAAAGATTAAAAAAAAATACAGAAAAAAATTTACAATCAAATGCAAACATCGATGCAAAATGTTCGATATTTCAAAATTAATATCGATAAGTAAGTGTATAGTGTATAAAATCGAGCACCGCACTATTTTCTCAGTTTTAGTGTTCACTCTACTACAGTCGATGCTGTGTGATTCCTACCAATTAGTACTCTTTCCAACTTAAAGGTGTAGTTACCCAGGCTAATTGCCGGCCGGCCACCGTAGGCGTGAGCTTGCGGATGGCGAATAATGGGTAACTCGCTGTCCGGTTAGGACCAAGCCCGGGTCGACGGCGCGTTGTGTTCCACGCGCGCCTCAAAGAGTTTTCAGCACCAACTGGTGGGGTTCGCAAGGGTTGATGCCTTCAAGGGGTGCGGGTTGTTTGAAAGAGATACCGTCACCCCTGGCACACAGGCAACTGAGGGAACACGGGTGGGTTTTAGTCAGTAAAGTCTGACACGTTCTCCTGCTCCACCCAGAGCGGGAGAAGTTATTTGATGATTAGGCTCAAAAACGCTAAAAAAAAAGCGTGTAGTTAAACCCGCTTAAGGTCGATGCGCTAAGGTAGGCCCGAAATTCAAATTTTCTTTTGTTTTTGGCAATTTTCAGGTCAGTGTCCTGTTGTATGTTGACTATAATATAATTCGCAGACGTAACACGTATGTATTTACATAATTAAAATCGTCAATAGAACCCTGTAACTTCATTTAATCCCATTGAATGACTACTTAATTAAACATTTTTAAATGGGGCCCGATCCCATTTCTTCCCGTGGGTGTCGTAGAAGGCGACTAATGGGCTTACCAGAGAATGGTCAGCAGCATTCTCTATGCATTTTGGAGGAAGCCTGGAGGTCCAGCAGAGGACGTCTTCGGCTGAAATGATGAAGTGGGCCCCGTAATCAAACGCGAGAGAGTATGGATTAGCGTTGATTTTTAAACCTAAATTGTCCCACAGCTTTACACTGCTGCAAGTCTTTAGCCTTCTCCGGCCAATCTCCCAAAAATGCGAATAGTCCCAGTTGCCCCCCACATGGATTGCCATCAGGTGGTAATTGGTAAAAAAAATCTCAGTTGCCACCGGGTGGCGACTGGGAACTTATTGTGAGGTCATCTCAACACCTCTCTCCCTTGAATTTGTATATAATTATATTTATATATTATAAGTATATATTATAGTAGATATGTATGCATGTATGTTTATTATAAGTTTATAACTTATTTATAATTCATTATGATATATTTTATAGTTTGGCAGCGGAAGCCTCAGAGGTCTGGGCTCCAGCAGCTTGACCTGCGCGGATACCCAGCCCACCAGAAGCCTTCGGCCTTCTCCTGTAATTTTTTGGGCCACCGACACGGGGCAGCTCACCATGACGGTTTTTTTAAAATCATTGTTCCTGTCATCCAAAGCGCCTGCCATCTAATCTCTTCACCACCCTTGGTTGACTGGTAGAGAATGCCTAAGGCATTATGTCTTTGTACCTTTTTTGTGTGCGAGAAGTTTAAATAAATAAATATTGCTCCCCCTTCAAATCGCTGTACATTGCGGCCTCTAAGCGACGATGCCCGTCTAACTGTCTTCTGGCTCCTACTGCGGGACGACTTTAGCCCATCTGTTGCATCCTAAGTATCTACATACATGGCCTGCCCAACCCCACTTCAGTCTAGCTGACTTGCTGCCCACATCGTCTATTTATGTTTTGGAGCGAATCGTGGTATTACGCATTCGGTCTCTAAGCTCAATACCGATACGCTATGCTTCATCGCTCTTAAGCATTAAAGTGGGGAGTTTGTTCCGCCACTTCTTCTTCCCAGCTAAAGCACTAGGAAGTGGTGAAGGGTGGGCGTTTTGGGGGACCGTCTCATGTACTTTGACGTTCGAAAAGTGCTGATTCTCAGCCTAATTTGAATAAATGTCTTTTGATTTTGATTTTGAAAGAACTCAAAATACCTTGTCGCTTATTTAGGCTGTGAATCGCTGCCTGGATATGTGCACACAAGTCATCAATCTGCCATGAATTGTCATCGTGAGTAATAATAATGAAAAGTTAATGACAATATTGATGTTCTTATTAATATTCATCATCATTTCCTAGCTTTTTCCCCAACTATGTTTGGGTCGGATTCCAGTCTAACTGGATGAAGCTGAATAACTACTGATATTTTACATGGTGCGACTGCCTATCTTACCTCCACAAGCTAGTTACTTATCCCTTAGGAAGATTGGATGTCAGACTTTCGGGGTTCTGACTACCTGTAACGACTTGTTATTATTATTAAAAGCCTGTGATTTTCCACTGCATGATAAAGACCTCTCTACTCTTCTCCAATTCTCTTTCTTTAAAGCTGCTAAGGATCAGTTCTTGTTGAAGGAGTCCAGCTCATCCCGCCACCTCAGTCTGGGCCTACCACGATGTCGTTTGCTATTAAGAGGGACCCATTGGGTCGTAAGTTTGGCCCATTGGTCGTCTGGCGTGCTGCAGATGTGTCCAGTCCAATTCCATTTTAGCGTGGCAGCTTTCCAAGTTGCATCTTTGTCATGTAAGAGATGGTCGTATTCCTAACCGGTCTTCGACAGCCAGAATACTTCGTTTCACAATATATCGACTTATTATTATAAGTAACTAAAATCATTATAAATATGATAGGAATTCAACCGCTTTATCTTCAGACTTGTAATGGTGATTTGCTTAGATTTCTTACACGACACTAATTACTTATAATTATAGTTTTATTAATACACGAACACTGCGATCCAGTCTTGTAGTTACAGGTAGTGAGAATATCTTAAGAAAGAGTTTAGGAATTTGGAGTACTATGCAATTGTGTGCATAATTTAATGGTAAAAGTATTTACAATTGTTATGTTTTGAAATGCAACGTGTAGCTGAGTTGATTTTTGTGGATTAGTGGTTGGTTAAGAAATAATGGCCGGAACCAATCGTATTTGAGATTACAATCTTTTAACTTTTCAATTGCCACGATCGAATTTTCTTTTTGGTTACATTTCGTTTCAAATAGCTGGTGCTTACCTACCTACCTAAATACTTAGGTATAAAGATAGCGACGTTTTCTAGCTTCTGTTGCTATTTTACCACATTCCCACCAAAGATATTCATTTACAATAGTTTTCTCCCGTTTAAGAACAACATTCAGCTATTTAATTTTAAAATAGGTACTGCTTTTGACTTTCTATCTCTACATACGGTACAGTAATCTTTCAAGATTATTTTAAGACCTATACAATCCCTAATAATTTCTTGCAAGAGGTTACAGGCTCTTGTCTTCATGTGTTGTGTTTGGGCAATTTTGTTTAAAATAAAGGTAAACGCACACATAACTTAGCCGAAAGAATCGGTTTTTAGAATTACTTGTATGCAAAACTTATGAAACCTAGCACACGTGGCCGCGAATCGGACGAATCGCCGCCGAACGAATTTGGAAAAAAAATCTTTTTTTTATTTGCCTCCAATTGTAACGACGTAAACAAACAGGGGTCATGTCCAAGCCAAGTTCATTATAGTGACTTCGTGCCTCACACATTGTCGTAAATTACACGAGGTACTGTGATACTTTAGACAGCAAACCAGCTCCATATCATTTTATTTTTCTTTCTCAGTTAGTTTTAATTATGGTCTGGCTGTTTAAGTTTATGCAGCCTATCCAAATGTCCTTTCTTTGGTATTGTTCGTCGGGTCTTTGAGGTCCTTCCGTCTTATTAGAGAAGGCGATCTAACTTTCGTTATAGCCTAGCTCTGAGCCAGTTTTTGCATTTACTTATAACTTTATTTCGATTTGGGTAAAGTTCTTAATACAAAATGGCAATTTTTACAGCACTAGACTAAGTTGTTAGATTTGTAAAATTACGTTCTTAATTTAAAAATGGGCTCGATGGTTAAAACTGTAGTTAAAGACAAATCTTTTTTCTTTTTTTTTTAATGAGGCCTCAAGAAGTTCTGAGTTGAGCTACATGATTTGATTACTGACAACTGCCAAGATGATGTCTGGATTTTAAAAGACACTGACCCGTGAATTTGTTTCGCCATTTCTTTTCTAGTGAGTTAGGAAATGTCGACACCATAGATACATTTTTATATTTCTATGGTCGACACCATCTAGGTTTTTTTTTTAAATATGGTTTGCCAAAGTGATTCTGATATCCATTTACAGATTATACAATTTCATTTCATGTTATAATTCCTGCATCACTGCCTCATATTAGCAATCAAAGCAGGGCTATAATCAGCTTTATTAATCCGATTACGACTTACCTGCTCATGTTGTCTAAGAACAAGATTTACCGCTATCGCATCGTCGTTTACGGTAAACGTGCACGTAACGGTTACGCGACGATTACGCAGCGAGCGGTCACGCTACCGCTAGGGTCGGCAGGAGAAATTGTAGAATATGTTGGTTTAAGAATTTGGTTTTATTTGATGCCGTGATTTTGTGATTGAGCACTTGATGAAGGAATTTGGAAAGTGTTTATTATTTTTCTGTATGGGGCTGTTTTTGTATTAATCTTTCAGTGTCGGTAAGGTCTGGGGCGTCGTTGTGATGGTCGTTTGTTTCGATTTTCTCTACATTAGTTATTGTGTCATTTTAAATTAAATGTATAATAATGGTGGTTGGAACATCATTTGTCACACTCACAAACATTAGGCCACTGGCAATGTCTGGTTCATTTAAATTCACCATCTTCTTCCTGGATGAATTTCCGCAGTAAAATCTAATTTGGCTTTTTATTTTATTGCAATATTTGCAATTTACAGGAAAAAATATTAAGGATTTTTTTTAATTGCAATGTACAGGAACAACGTCAAAAACTGTTTTTTATTTATTTGCAATATTTGTACTGTACAGGAACAAAATCTAAAACATTTTCTTTTTTAGCGTCTCAGAATAATATCAAACTGTAGTGGCTTTTACAGTTTCTGTGCCCACCATATCATATTATAATAAGCGATTGATACAATTATGTTGTTGAGGTGTTCTAAAACAATTATCCAGTCATCTGTCAGCTGTTATTAACCGTTATAAATTCACGGCACGTTGCTTTGATAGTACTGCAATGTTGTATGGAGGTATAAAATATAAACTGTCAGTGTAATTAGGTAGAGTTAGAGAGTATAAGAATCCGCAAGAGCCTTTCGCGTTAGTAGGATTTGTATTGTTTTTCCTACCAGTGGCGAAGGGTCAATACAAACCGATTCCCATTGGCTTGCCTTTAAGAAATCCTACCTCCCACCGAATATTTCAAAGTACAATTATTTTTTATGTGTTTCTAAACTTTACTGAAAAAAACCCATGTGCGCAAAGGAAACCACACCATCTTACAAAATTCTCTGATTCCAACTCAGTATGAGGTAAAGAGGGGCTGATCCTCCGAGGAAACTAAGCTTGCATCATGCAGTGAGTGTTTTTTTTTGGAATGGCTTACCCTGGCCATAGTTACACCCCTCGCCACTGCAGTTCCTAGTATTGAACTTTTATATTTCATTTGTTTATTTTATTGTTAGACTAGTGGGCCATGTTGTTTTTGCCCAACTTTGTTGGAGTCGGCTTCCAGTTTATACGGATGCAGCTAAGTACCTGTATTTTACACGGGTCGACTGTATCTGACCTCCATAACCTAGTTACTGGGTAATACGATACCTCTTGGTAAGAGTGGTTGTAAGACTTTCGGGCTTCTGATGACGCGTAACAACTGTCAATGATCCACGAATGACAGCCGGGATCAACAGCTTTACGTGCTTTCCGACGCTTTGGTATGTAAAGATGGTCTCCCCACAAGCCCCTATTTACCAACTTGTACTTATGCTGTTGTCTTCGTTCTCTCTTCACTAACATTCAGGTGAATGAAGACCTCCGCTAGATATAGGCCTTCCCTAAACATCATCAACCGATCCTATGCTTCTCTACGTCTTTCTCGCACGTAGTTTAGTCATTTTAACATTAACGTTATTTTCTTTTATTTCATATTGAACTTTCAGCGAAGTATACAGGGTGTTTGGCAGAACGTTGAACATACGAAAATGGTCATCTGCTACTTACTCAGCCCTAATTTATGTGGCCCTGGACCCCTGGAAATTAAAAAAGAAATATTTTTTGCTTTCTTCTAGTTTCACCACTTTCTTAACTTTAAAGTGTAATTTTTATTAAAAATGGGTAAAAAGGCAATTTTTTTTAAATGCAAGGACAAATTAAGATTTAAGTATTTTTTACATCTTTCTGTTAGTTTGAGGACTCATAACTTCGTTTCTAGCTATCATCTGAATAAAGCAATAATTTTATAAGAATCTGCCTAAAAATTACACTTTACACGTTAAGAAAGTGGTGAAACTAGTAGAAAGCAAAATTTTTTTTAAAGAATATCCAGGGGTCAGGGCCACATAAATTAGGGCTGAGTAAGTAGCAGATGACCCCACCTATCCAACATTTTCGTATGTTCAACGTTCTGCCAAATACCCTGTAGAATATTTCTATCTTGTCTTCATAATTAGAATTTCTCTTTTTCCAAGTTAGCTTGGTTTCAAATAGCCTGTATATCTGTGCCTTGTTTGAACAAATTCTCCTCGACATTGTTGATTCCGCTAAAATACAAAGTGGGTATGTTAGTACATCCTTACTGATGTATTCCCATTGATGCAAATACTCAAGAGTATTTTCCCACACAGCTTTAAGAAATTAGAGGTACTTTGCCTGGCGTCACAGAGTGAGTAGGTACTTTAATTATTTAGTAGTAATTCTACAGCTCTTTGTGACCATGCCCCATTTCCCATGCCCAAGATTTCCACCATAACTTGTTCTGCTGCAAAATAGTATTTCTGCCAGAGTTGCCGTTATCCGCTAAGAAGTACCCTGCGTATAATCATTTAAAAAAACCAGCACAACACGAAGGGCTCCGCACCACCGTAGAAACATAACAAAAAACACGTTAGTAGGGCGAGTATGGTGTACCCCGATTAATTTTGAACTTTATTTTATTTTTTATTATTTGTTGTTATAGCGGCAATAGAAATACACACTTTGTGATAGTATTTCAACTGTCTACTCATTACGGTTCATGAGATACAGCCCGCTGACAGACAGACGGACGCACAGACAGCGGACACTTAGTTATAGGGTCCCGTTGGTTACTCTTCGGGAGGGAACCATAAAGATGCTCGAACATGCTAGCTCGATTTACAGAATGATGGTCTAGCTGTCAAGCGAAGCCAAATTATAGAAAAAATGGAAAAATGTTAGGGATAGAACGGTTTTCCAGGTATAATTATTGAAGTTACTATAGCTGTTGCCAGCGGCTACGCCCGCGTGCAGTTCGGAAATTGTCCCACGGGAACGTACTACCGGGATAAAAAGTACCCTGTTTGTTAATCCAAGTTATAAACTATCTGAGTGCCAAATTTCATCAAAATCCGTTCAGCTGTATTTACGTGATTGAGTAATAAACATCCATACATCAAGACATACAACCTTTCGCGTTTATAGTATTAGTAAGGATAGTAGGATACGACAAACTTTCGTTTAATTTACTAATCCCGGTACCAAGAGCTCGTAAAGAGCGCACCTACAGTACCTAGTACCCTAACGCCTAGTAGGTACATTAACAGCTCCAATATTTTCATCATCATCATACCTACAGCAATCCACTGCTGGACAGAGGCATCTCCTATTGCGCGCCATTTATCTGGATTTTCGGAAATTCTCATCCAGCTGCTATCAGCCACCGTACGAAGAACTTTGCTCCTCCCTAGCCTGAGGGCGTCCTACCTTACGTTAACCGAGTCGCGGTTTTTATTGGGTGGGAAATTATCAAATAACTTCTCCCGCTCTGGTTGTAGCAGGAGGGCGTGTCAGACTTTTACAGACTAAAACCCACCCGTGTTCCCTCAATTGCCTGTGTGCCAGGGGCCGCGGTATCTCTTTCGAACAACCCCCACCCCTGGCAGGCATCGGCCCTTGCGGGCCCCATCAGTGGGTGCTGACATCTCTCTGAGGCGCCGAATCACGGTCTCCACTCAAGAACATGTCTACCCCAACGGTCATCGGTTCTACGGCTGATTCAATATGGCCGGCCCATTGCTACTTAATCTGTGAGGTATATTGACAATTTTGGTTCTCTGCCGGATCACCTCATTCCGGACAATAGTTTAAACCAACCTTTACATTAGTTGCTTGCATACATAATATCCATAATATTGATTCTTATTACCGTATTGACTCTATGGTCGTTTAGTTAATAGGGTAATTATAACTATTAAGTTATTCGTAAACATAATTATATTAAAAGTTGCTATTATCTACAATAAATAAACAGTACCTAGGTATGTTTGAAGTCATTGGACTTTAACATTAAAAACGAGTTCAATAACAACCGTGAGAATGTCTCATGGCCACCAAGGCTAAAGGAATCCATTAGTATTCCTATGTAAAATAGTAAAATACTTAAATCTTGCCACGTAGGCAAAAAATGCGACACATCCATTCCCAGGTCGGGCAAAATGATATTGGGTTTTCTATCTGGAATTTCTCCTCGGAGTCTGGATATGTGCCCGGTTGATGGGAATAGGCTAGCCACTATTACATGGGCCTTAAAAATTATTGGCGTAAAGTGGGTGTACCTACTATCGGCACCTTTCTTCGGGAAAACTAGGCGTGAAATTATGTTATTTCTGAAAAACATGTTTGTCAATTCGCCAGCCCTGTTTCAACATTCACCAGTTGCTTTAGGTCATTGGCACTACCGTAGGTATTGCAGAAAGCTGTAGGTCTAACGAATACATTAGCTATCACCTAGCCTAGCCTTCGTTTGTCACTGTCAAGGCTTAAAGTCTTTAGCCTGGGGGCCATTTGACTCATAGTTCGTAAGTGTTGCCAACCTGTGTGAATGTTTCACCGTATTTATTGACTTGGTGGAAATTATTTCGGTTTTGAAATTAGAAGGAGGTTTTGATCCAGTTATGAAAACCTCCTTCTATTTTCAAAACCATCAAGAATAAGAATCGGTGATTTAGATGATTCTGCAATTGATTCTTAGGTATTTTTGACCTCGAGTTTAGGTATTCTGTGATTTTGACAGTGCCTTGTGACAGTAAAAAAAGCGGGAAGAGGTGCTTGTTTTCTTTCTTTTTTTTTGGGTTTTGGCTTCGCACGGTTTGTGAATTTAGCCAGTGTCAAGTAATTTTTCTTTTCGATCAAGTAAATGGCCCGATATCGGGCACGAAGTTACACAGTCCATGGTCGTCTTTAGTCAGTCAAGTCAAAGTTATTGTAAAGCGGTAGTAACTTTACAACAACGTATCAGGAGTTTTTGGGGGGAACACGAAAAGTCCACGTTAGTCACTTATTTTCACCTTCACTACATTTGTGCACTCACACGTAATTAAATTGCATAGTTCACTACCAAAATTATACAATTGTATTCGCTATTTCACAAAATTTCATGAAAATAAAAAGTCGTTGCGACGTGTTCCAACGCGATCCCGCCAAAAAAAACTCGTGCTTGTTTTCTCAATTTTATGTAAAGCTTTCAAAAGATTTTTCATTTTCGGTATTGATTGTAGCTTTAGTATTATTCTATTAGAAACGTGCACGAACTATAGGTGGCAGCACAAATTGACACGAGAGCCACGGTGTGATCAAACAAAGATACTGTTTAGACCTGTCATCGTGTTGCCGCCAATGTTTATGTTAATGTTTACATTATATTTATATCGTTTCTAATAATTAAAATGATAAAATATGGGTTTCGGCCGATTAATAATGATCGTCAGTGTGGTCAAAATATGTCAAAAACTCTTCCGAGTTATGAATCCTGAAAATGTAGTAATAACTGGCAAAATTGTAACTCAAACGACGATTTACAACGTTTATGATGTCAAAATATCTGTAAAGTATTTTCTGAACTCATTTTTGAAGTAAATATTTTGTCTACAGATATTACTATTTATGTTGATGTCGCCTTCTTTTCAGTTTGATTGCAATATAAATATTAGAAGAGCAAATTGCAAACGTAAGGCAGGCCTATCTGAAAAATGTAGGCACATCAGTGCTTTAATTTACTTTAAAAATTCTCCAGATAGTGCTATAACGAAAACTATCAAAACATATTTGAGGTTATGTTTACTTAGATTTGTTTGTTTTGAATAGTAGTACTACATATAAAACTCAGGTATTTTTACAATTAACATTATTGAGTAGTTTTGAAATGTTTTGAAACTCATACTTACACATTTTTTTACTGCATTTATCCACTTTTGTCGTTTATCACGTAACCAATAAAAGGCCTATCACCTACTTGGTAATATCCGTGGGAAAGTAATAGAATTTCACACCATTTGATTTATTTTGAGTTTTCTTTAAAGTGTTCGAGCATCCAGAAACACAACAATACATTTTCTGTTAGTAATAATGTTTTTTTTTTTCCGATATGAGATTATTTTATTACGTGAAGTGTCAATTTCAAGTAATGATTTCGAGAAAACTTCGGATTTGCGCCACTAGATGGCAGACCCTTCGTGGTATAGTATAGTATTTTAGCATAGCAAGCGTTTATTATATAGTATTATAGCTTTAGGATCTTTTTTGGAGGAGTCATTGTATTAACTAACAATTTAGTATGTCAGCAAAATGTTGAAACTGGTGGTGACATGATGTGGTCTTATGAATCTGAACTTACAGGCAAAAACCCTCTTTTCTAGGTGAAATTCAATTGCCGGCAATACGTGGACATTCTTGCTTCCATCATTTGTCTCATCTTACAATGATAGCTAAAACAAATGGAATAGAAACTACAGTGTCAGTCAGTGCCTGAAGCCATGAAACGGCTAAGTTTGTAGATGCATGTTATGTTTGACAATGGTGCCGATTCTGTTGTACACCGAACTAAACTAACTAAACTATCACTAAAATTCCTTACTTTTGGCTATGAGAATCTTAAAGCTATTCTGCAAAAAATGATCTCTAAATTTAAAAATAATTTTGACACAACTAAAATCGAATTTGACACGACTCCACGTTTGCCCTACCCTGTGATCTTTTTTAGAGCCGGAATCGCGCAGGGGGGGCAGCCTCAACGTGTTTTAAATGGATTTTTTTACTTACATGTTGAGTTTTAGAGGTGTATGGGGTCTTATAAAGGGGGTCGAAATTTTCATTATTTTTACGATAGGACACACCAATTTCGAGATATAAGCAAAAGAAAAGAAAAAAAGATACAGCACTGTATTTGCGCCCGAAGTCGAGGTATCAGTGTGAATTTTAGTTCTTGACAACTAATTTTATTCCACACCTTTTTAATCGCGATTAAAAATAGTCAGATTTAGTTAGACAATCGAAATTTTGTATTGAATAGAATAATGAATTTGACAACAACAGAATAGCAAAATTACCATTTTCACTAAATTAAAAACTCAGTACAATCTTAGTGCTGTCAAACTAAATTATAGATAAGTTGTGTCACTTTAGTCAATTTCAGAATGGGAAATCGTCGTTTGACAGGAATAAACTAAATTTTAGTGATTTTTAGTTTAGTTTAGAGAATTTTGTGACAAGAGAATCGGCACCATTACCTAATAGTTTTAGAAAACAGTTTTCTCTGCCTTCGGCTATACTTTTCGCAAACTCTCACGACCGTCTTGAAGCATATATCTATGCTAGCACACGACTTCGTCTGTGTGAAATTATCCCCATTTAGCGTTCCTCAGCTCCTAAGGATCGCAGTGAAATGTTAAATAGCCTATAACTTTCCCCATGAATTGGGCTATTAAATGCAAAAAGAATTTATGAAACTGATAGTGCGAAAGATTAGCACTTACAAACAAACAAAAAAGCAAAAAAAATCTTTAGCTTTATTAGGTATTGCTTAAAAACCGGCCAAGTGCTAGTCGGACTTGCAAACTCAAACTCAAAGCATTTATTTCAATTAAACCATTTACAGGCACTTCTGAATTGTCAAAAAGTCGATCAGTTGGAAAGTTGAAGCTAGTTGCCCATTCCAAAACGTAGATCTCTATGGAGAAGAACGGGCAAGAAACTCCACGGACACTCTTTTAAAATCAAGTTGAAATATTACAAAATCTTGGGAACATTATTCTTGTTGCTTCTGTATGTGAGAACAAGAGTTGCGCACGAAGGGTTCCGTATTCCGTCCTACAAAAACGGCTAAAAAATCATGTCTGTTGTATTCCCATACAACAGACATGATTTTTTTGCCGTTTTTGCCCCTTAAATATTTATTTTATTTTTTATTTTAATTTGTTGTTTTAGCGGCAATAGAAATACATCATCTGTGAAAATGTTAATTTTCTAACTATCACGGTTCATGATATACAGCCTGGTGACAGACGGACAGATAGACAGCCGGACGGACAGCGAAGTCTTAGTAATAGGGTCCCGTTTTACCCTTTTGGTACGGAACCCCAAAAAAGATAAATTAAAGTGCAATGCTGTTTGTAAGCGAAACGCTTAAAAACGACTGGACCGGTTTGGCTATTTTTTGTTTTATTATAGTCCGAATAAAGTAGTGGTGGCCTAGTAGTAAAGGCCGCGACTTACGAGTTGTAGGGTTTTAACACACTTTAAGGCCCTGGTAACTTTAAATATTGTCGTTATGAGCGATAATAATTCTTATTGCAATCTCTTACGGGTTAAAATCTGTTGCAATAAATTCGAATAACAAATGAGCATGATGTATGTCGTAAAATGCAAATAAAATCGTATAAAATTAGATATGAACTATTTAATAATAAATAATCCATCACTGGATGCAGTTTGGTATTTGGAATTTTACGGTATACTTATTTTTAATTAAAATTATAATTGTTATTGAAGGGATAAACTGCTTTTAAAGATAATTAAGAGGTGACTTTGATGATTTTTTGATGCATTAAAGTATGTTTAATTATATTTTGAGTTCCATCACTGTATGCAAAAAAGATTTGAATATATCATATATTTTTTTGCTTTCAAAATTATTTACGGTTAAAAAGAAACACTGCTTTAAAAAACCACCTTTTTGAGCATTTTCCAGAAATCTCCGCCTTAACCGGTTTTCGTTCCGTCCTTCGTGGCGTAGGTACCTACAGTAAACCGGCGCACGTCAGTGGTAACAGAACCAATATAAGCTGTTCCTCTTTTTCTATCGGGCCCGATTCTTGCTCGATTCAGCCCGTGCCGCTGACCCGGTAGCTGTTTTAAATTCGTCCTAAAATAATTCCCATCCAGCCCGTCCCTTACTGCTCGCCCCCAGCGGCGCCGCCTGTAAGCCAAGGTCCGTACCCCACAGGTACCCTTAGCGTGTAGTCGCTTAGTTTAATGTTTTTTTGAAGCCCTGGCTGGAGGTCTTAATTTATTGCACCCACAGGCAAGCCCAGTTAACCAACCGAAAATCTTCTTGGTTGAACTGAGAGATGCCATACACAAAAAGAAAAACTTTTTTCAATAGGTTTTTTTCTCAATATCAAAGTGTTAGTATATCAAAGTGTTGATTTTTTTAGTTTTTATCAACCTCATTATTTTGTAGTTACACGTGTTTTTATGAAAAGTCGTCGTAATCATAGATTTGATTGTTACTATCCGTTGAGGCAGGTTCGTACAAGTACTTACAACATATTTTTTTTGAATGCGTATTATTTTGGTAGATGTACAACTTAAAGAAGGCATATGATTTAAAAATAAGAAATTTAATTAATTTATTTATTTATAAGTTCATTAAGTGCAGTCGTGGGTGTCGGTTGAGTCAAGTTATGGTACCTATGGTGGTGGGTATAAATTAGATTGAAAATAATATTTAATTGAATATATAATAGGTAAGAGTTCGCTTTGAGAAGATTGACATAAGATCTCATTCGTTCACAGGAATTGGTACTTAATATCTCATTGAATAGGTATGAGTTCGCTGTGAGAGAACCCATAGTTCACAGACGACTGTAGCTGACTCAAGGCTTCTGGGGTAGGTCAAGTTTGCTTTGGTATTTAACGACGTATTCGCTCGCCGCTCGCGAGCCGCTTGCAAACTGTGGGCGTGCATTTCACGTTCGTAGGCTACGAATTCGCCAGGTCTGGACACACCCTAAGAAATGAGGTAATAGTTTTGACTACCGTCACCAAAAATGCACCAAATTCTAGTTCGAATCGAGTTGGAATATTAAATGTCAATCTATTAAAAAGAGTTAGGTAATGTCAATTTTCTTCAATTGTAGACAAAAACCAACGAAGCTGAAGTAAATTCTATGATAAAGTATCTACTTTTAACCGTAATTTTGCAAGCTAATCTGTTTTAATTACTTATACCTTAGCTGTGTTAAGATGCTGTGCCTTGTTATCTAGGTTAGTGAGGTGTCATAAATGCACTAGGTTAGGTCTAGTGATTAACTATTTATTAATTATCTGTGGAGCGGTGGAGGCTCTTCCAGTGGGCGGAAGATAGTGGCTGGAACTACGTGGGGTTTTAGTCGGTATGACTGTATGTAACTAAGTGTGTAATAAATTTTCTTGCAAAGAACGGAAGTTAGGGATTTCCCCTATATAAAAACGTGCGACGCCAATATGCTATTTGCAGCCAATATAGGGCTCATAAGTCGATTCGCACGAATTTAGTCGCTTGGATCGGGCGAATCGACAGTATTAAATTACATTATTATTATTTTCAATAGGCAATTCGCACGATGTTATTTTTTTTGTCGGCGAATCGACAACAACAGAAATACGTATCACGCAATTGGCACGTTTTGAATTTTACGCAATAAAGTTATTAAAAAAAGAGGACTGCAAGTACATGCAGTAATGTGCATGTGATGCACCATTTAAAAAAGGCTGTTCTTAATTGGTTTATTTTAAAAGCCTAATACACAATCAATGAGTACCTACCTAAACGACAAATCATAATTTACGGCCGCGTGGATGTCGGAAATTATCCCGGAGGAAAGTACTACTGGAATAAAAAGTAGGTACCCAGTGTGTCAATCCATGTTATAAACTGTTTGCCAAATTTCGTCCAAAGCCGTTCAGCCGTTTTTACGTTATTGAGTAACAAACATTCCAACATCTAAACATGCAAACTTTCTCATTTAAAATATTATAGTAGGATCTTGAATGTTTTGTATTATTTATTACATATTAATTAGAAATTATAATCAGAATATGCACCGTTGACGGCAACGTCCATTTGATTAATATTTTCATCTATAAGTGCTTTTTGTTTATCAGTGTTCTACAAATAAAAATAAATAAATTTTAAATTTTAATTTAACGACACTGTTTTATATAGTGTGAACAAATAAATTATGTAGATATTATAGTAAGATCCTGTTAAAAACAACACATTCGTGGTAATTTTGTTGCGTTATAGTAAATATCCATGAGATACCGACATAGACCCAGTACCGGCTTTCCATGCGTCACTTTCTACGTTAGAAAGTGAAATTCAAACATTACGAGATTGTGCAAATAATGCCTTTATGTAAATCGTAATAAACCGAATAAAAATGCCGTGCGTCACTGTGATTTTAATAACTGGCAACATTTGAGTGACGTAAGTCTTATTTTAAATATTTTTTTAAAGCAAAGATAATTCAAGATTATTTTTAAAGTCTGTTTTAAAAGGAAGTTAATTATTTTTGTGTCGAGAATGCTGATTATTTTCTTTTTTAGAGTTTCTACTAATTAGTACGTACATAGATAATCCACACTTAACAGAGAATAACGTACCGCTTTAGTAACTATGTTGCGCTCAGGAAACTTGGATCTAACTAGGTCCGGCACTCCAAAAGATAAAAACTGAATGCATTTAATTTCCTTACACTTAACAGTGCAGTTACACAGTAGCTAGTAGATAGCTGAAATGGAATTAAATATCTTCTATCTTTCAACAATACTTTCAATGAATAACTCAACCTCTTTAGATTAAAAGATTCGTCTATATTGTGTATCTGCGCTATCGATTCCATTCTTGAAAGTTTTACCACAAACCGGTAACGGCAGGCTCTAAATTCGAATTGTAAAAACGCATACCTTTAGCAAAAAAAAAAAGAAAACATGCTCGTAACTTTTTCTTGCTTACCTCAAGCACACTCAGGTACCATTGCATACAGCCAAATTTCACCTAATTAAGTTTGCAATTAGTGAATTCCGTGATAGTTGTTACATCGCTTTCAGCACTGGTTGGCAGGTAACCGTTCGACCTGATCACCTGACCACTCAATGCGATGCAATAACTAGTTCCGATTGCGTTTCTAACGTGTGGACTACTTGTTTGTGCTAGAGTCTTTGTATGTAAGAAGTAGGTTTAGTTTTCTGTGTTTTATAGGCTAGAACTGTTAATTTACTAGTTACTTTAATTACGGTGTGCATCAAGGGACTAACTTTGGACCATTTCCATTTCGGAAGAAGTAGCAAAGTTAGAAGCACTTCCTAGCCACTGGTTGGCGGTAATCACCACGTATGATGTATACCTAAGGTTGGTTATTATTGTCTTGGCACATATAGTCGACAGACAAGGCAAAAATTACCCGGATATGTATTTAATTTTTTGGGCGTGTATCTGGGATTTACGTTTGAAGCAAAAAGTTCTAATAATACTTAAACAAAAAATTGCACAAAAGGGTATTAACTAATCCATTACTTTGCTATTAACATGAAACATCATTTTCTTATATCATAAGTATGCGAAGGTCGGGTTTCTACATTATAATGACTTGTAATAACTATGTGTTGTATCATTTAACTAACAAATAAATTCCTGATTGTGTAAGTACTTAAATAAATGAGACATGCAATAGAGGAATATTTTAAATTTTAGATTGATTGAAATTTGAAAATCGCGTGGGAGTTGTTTGCTTTTGATTTATTGCAACAAGTAAGAGTAACTCTGAGCAATCATGTAAATCTTAGCGTTGTGTCAATTCCATACTGAACCATAAGTTATTATTGATCGTAATGTGAAGGTATGTCGAAAATTAACCCAACAATTACCTACCGCGAAAACTGTCAAAGCCGCTTGGTAGATGATCTTGGGAGTCATAGATTTAACTAGCCCCTGGAAGTCTGCTCCATACACGTAAGACGCAGTTTCGGCCGAAATTACGGGCGTTTCTAACTTCGTATCACCTAGGGACATAAGATTATTTCAGAGCCCAATCTAAGAATGAATGACAACACGACTGAACAGTTGTCCCTAGCGATGTGTTTAGCCCGTTCGAAAAATTAAATTTGTCACTTGTTTTGACGGATCGAAAATACTTCGGACGAGCCCGTATCGCACCCATAATAAAGTAAAGGCCTATTTAAAAAATATCAACTTTTGGGAAAACGAGTTAAAAGATTCAAGGAACCCGATGTTTTTATATGTTATATTAATATTATTCAAAACATCATAATTTAAAGTGCTATAAATCTGATTTCTTTTGTGCGTAGTCAGTGGTGCGGCTGCGACAAGTACTGGCACCTTACTGGTTGGGTCTGTCTAGCGGGAAGACGCGGGCGCAGGAGAGGGTGGTGTGAAAGAGACATAATTACAGTATTCACTTTAATATTGTCTTTTTTCAAGAAAAAAAAAGAAAAAAACGGAAAGAAAATCAAAAAGAAAGAAACGCCAAGCCAAGCCAAAAAGTCAAGCGGAAAGCCAAGTGGTAGAACAGTTGATATTGAGTCCATCACTACATATAAAACAAAGTCGCTTTCTCTGTTCCTATATCCCTATGTATGCTTAAATCTTTAAAACTACGCAACGGATGTTGATGCGGGTTTTTTTAATAGATAGAGTTATTCAAGAGGAAGGTTTATATGTACAATACACCGACCTACACGCGGGCGAAGCCGCTGGCAAAAGCTAGTCTAACACTAAAAGTAAAAAACTCAATATTTCGAGTTGTGCGCTTACATTACTAAGGGTGCGGTATATTCGCTGACGGAAGAGTACTGCTTCGCAAGGTTTGTACAACTTGACTTGATCGAGATTTCTTAATTGTACATACAATTAAGAAATCTCGAGTTTAAAATAAATAATTATAAAAAGCACATAATCATTCCGGAGTCATCATAATCTGCCTAGCCTGTCTCAACTATGTTGGGGTCGGCTTCCAGTCTAACCGGATGCAGCTGAATACCAGCATTTTACATGGAGCGGCTGCCTATCTGATCTCCACAACCCAGTTCCTGGGAAATACGATACCCCTTGGTAAGACTGGTTGTCAGACTTTCGGGCTTCTGACGATCGAAGATACAGTAAATACGTTTGTATTTACTGTATCACAAAATTTACCTGTTTATTATGTTAGTATTGATAAGTAATTACAGTTAGCATAGATGTAGGAATGAAAGGTGCTATGATTATATACGTAACTAGCTTTTGCCAGCGGCTTTGCCCGCGTGGAGGTCGGTGTATTATACACCGTGACATTTTAGTCGTCTTTCAAAGGTGGTCCACTTAATGTATCCGTCATAAAATACCTCTAGGCGCGATTGAAACTTTGATACCATTCATTAATTTAGGTACAAAGAAAAATAAATTATGCTTTAGAATTATGAAACACCCTCCCTGTTTATAATGTTTACGTATCAAACGGTACATGATATCTACCTACCTACCATTACATTTCATCATTAATTCCATCTCCATAACAGGGTGTTTCAAACTACGTAATTAAAAAAAGAAAATATCATTCACTAAGACGCATCTTAGTGAATGATATTTTCTTTTTTTTTAATTATGCAAATGTTCAAAAATATCATATTTTTTTAATAAATGATTAGTAGTCGTTGGTTACATGAAGTGGGCTGCTGTTGTAAGATGATTAAAATGGCACGGTGTATAATATACTTAAACTTTCCTATTGAACTCCGTTGCGTATTTTAAAAGGTCTATGCGTACAGACACGAAAAGCGACTTTGTTTTATACTATGTAAGGAGGGATAAGGATGTATAGTTGTGTTTAGCTAAGTTAATTAATGTATAACACACAGTCACAACGAAGGTCAAATAATTATGTATGTGGATGTACATATAATAGTCTCAAAACCAGGATAAGCTAATGAATATAATGATATTCTACCGGTGATTAGGTGAGATTGATTTATTCAAGTTTAATTATGACTGAATTCTTTGTATGAACTATTTTAATTGCGTGATAATTTGGTTTAGAAGTGAACACATAAATCTTTACATTCAATTGAAGACAGGTTGGGCCTAGTTATAGGCAATTCATCATCAAAGGGAAAATGACTTAATTACCTCCTGATGTTCTTGGGGTCATTTCGGACATACTTACTTGTATACTATGTAGGTACTTTTGACAGATTTTTTGAGGTCAAAACTGTCAAAAATTCATCATTTATACGTAAAACCGATAAGACATGAAGTAGGTAATACAAGTTTCGCTGAATTCGTCCTTGGTAGTGATCGTTCTGGTTCTGACCACTATGACGTATGGCGCTAAGATGTGGACGCTCACGCAGGAGGCTGTGTACAGACTGAGAGTTGCACATAGTGTCATGGAGCGCTTCATGCTTGGCATCGGGCTAATAGACCGAGGTCCAAACGTCGAGATACGAAGACGTACAAAAGTCTTAGATATCGGAGAGCGTATCACGGAACTCAAATGGAGTTGGGCAGAATACCTGGCAAGGCACAGTGATGACAGGTGGTGTAACTCTGTGACAGAGTGGCGGCCAAGGACTGGAAAACGAGATGTCGGTCGTCAAGCGGCGAGACGAGATAGGCGGACGATTTTTTTTTTCATCGTGGGCAAACCCTAGATGAGGTTGGCACAGGAGCTTGGGATTGGCACAAGAAAAGAGAGGCTCAGTAGTGGATGAAGTCGGGTTTTGTATGATGTTGATGAGGGTATGGTTAAGATAATATAAAAAATTGTATGGAATTATTAGGTTTCGCAAGAAGTTTTATAGACCTATTTGCAATACACCTAAGTTAACTCAAAAAGCTTAAGTAAAAGGTTTATGAGTGCGAACATGAGTGCAATGTGCTTGACCCAACTTTTTATTGATTTAAAATTGGATTCTTTTTAAGATTTTAATCAGTCTAAATAACCTGCATTGCGTTTTACAACATCATGGTAAAGAAAGAATTACCTACGCAGAATAACATGTTTTTAACTTTTTTTTTTTATTTTTTGTCCCAAATTCAGGCTTGGTTGTCTTGATAACCTCGGAAAGGGCAAAACGAATATAGACATACATACATTTTATAAAATCGGGTTTCTTAATAGCTTGTGAAAGGTTTCGAGGTATTTTCTCACTGATTTATAAGGTAGTTTATTAACATTGATTTATTATAATCAAAAAAAGCAGACACAGAAAAAAAATGTTAAATGTTCATGGTTTTACATAGGCCTATTTCTTGAAACTTGTTAACTTTCCAAAGATAACGATTAGTTGTAATCGTGCTTCTAAATTTATATTTCAATAAATTGTCTTCAGTTTGCAAAAAAATACTAGGTAATTATATCACAAATTACAAGGAAAGACACACTGACATTGAACTCACTTGAAATTCAAACATACAAAAGTTTGCTTCATAGCTCGATAGATGGCGTAGCTCTCCCCCTGAATCGCGCTGGTAGGGTTTCCTTCACAAGTTGAATACGGGGTCGGAGCTCGAACTTCATTCATTTAACTATTTGACACCTAGTCATTACCAGGGGTAAATTTTTGTAGAGGGTTGTGCAAGTGTCTACAACCCTTGAAAATGGAGAGTCACATCATAACATCACGTTACGACAGTTTCCTGTTAAGGGTTGGCACAGTTGCGCGTCTATTGTGCTTTGTTTTTTGATACAAAATTTCAAATCAAATCAGACTATGTAATCTTACTTTCAAGTTGCATTTGCGCGTTATTTCCTTATATAAACATATCTACTTACCTAAGTTTCTGTATGACATATGAAAAGTTGACACTTTGTGATAATATATTTTACTCCATAAATGAGATATATTTTCTTCTCCATAGTTTTTGTTTAATTATCTCAGGATAAAAATATCTGTTGAAAAAATGAATATACAACGTGTAAGAGACAGAGAGAGATTTACTGGGAGAGACAGAGAGAGATATAAGTTCCTTCTCTGTCATATGTAACTAAAGATGCCAAAACGTGACGCGTCTTTGAAATTTCACTCTCAATTCTCCAATCACTGCTAAAGAAATTACATTTAAAAAAAAACGTTTTTTAAAGCCCACCACGTGATACCAGACTAATAATAAAAATATTTAATTGTTGCAGAAACAAAGCGGCTGCGAGATGTCAGCAACTAAGTACCTGCACCCGTTCCTGCGCGGGCTCAAACCGCAGCCCGAGGGTAATGAGGAAGAGATACAGCAGATCAGAGAGTGGTGAGTACGAATAGTCTTTCTAGCAAGCAGAGTTGATATTTTTTTTTCTTATATATCCTGCTACTTAGCAATCTGTTTGTCCCAAACAATAATCTAATATGCTATCAGATTTCCATCAGTAAATGTGTCTTCAGCAGAGACGTGCACCCATCGGTGCAGTCCTCATCTTTTGTCTGCGAATCTTGTCGCTAGTCCTGGTATACTATTCCTCTTAAGGCGAGAGAATCTTAGACTGCCTTCTCCCTGCAGCTGGGCAGCTAGCTCGTTTATATGTTGGTCCAATCTGGTTTGATAGGTACTTCTTGCTGATTGAGCCAATTTTTTTCCTTCACAGGTCGCTGATTAATGTCTAGGTTTACATATTTATTGCTTATGTGTGGTAGAATATTGAACACGGCTCTCATTGTTTTGCTTTGAAACCTTTCAAGTATTTCGATGTTACTATGGCTGGCTGTGCTCCAGAGCTGAATGCCATAGGTCCATATAGGCTTAGGCTAGATAGCCATTTTACTGGTATCTGTCAGCTGTGACTTACGACCGATGAGCAAGTACATGCTATGGAGTTTGCAGTCTAATTGTTTCCTTTTAGTCCATATAAAAGGAAGCAATTAGACTGTTGGTGTATGAATGGACAAAGTTGCCCTGTGAAGCGAATGAAGAAAGTTATCTTAGCAGGTACAAGCCATATATATGATGGGATTTCCCATCGGCAAAATTGACGCAGTTCATCCCATATTTTATCCTCTTTAGGGGATGCATTTTCAAAAATCCTTCGTTAGTAGGTACTCACATCCTAACTAATATTATAAATGCGAAAATAGGTTTGTTACGCTTTCACGCTAAAGCGGCTAAACGGATTTGGATAAAATTTGGCACACAGATGGACCATTGACCTGGGTAAGGTCAAAGTTAAAAGCTTTTCATCCTGGATTCCAGACGAAGTCTAAAATGAACCTTAAGACTTCACGTTCTTGCCTTTATAGATAGTCAGGATTTTGAAAATCCTATATGTAGTACTACTATGCATGTACTTAGGTTCTTTTGGCTCATTGAACCCTCGGTGGGTCTCTGGTTTGAATCCGTTAAATGATAGATGATTATATTTCTGTAAGTAGGTTCGTACAAATACTTTTTACACATCAATCATATTTCAAAAACTAGATGAGGTCTGCGTTTCCTACCTGACTACTCTGATAAAAAGGTCGAAACAAACTCGAAGATCATTGTCTCTTTAAAATCCAGACATAATCTTGGTCGGATCATGTAAAGACCACGTATTTGGCGTCTGAAATGGTCTTTCAAAGAAAGAACTATATGCTACCCAATTACCTAACACACAGTTAATTAATGAATAAGAGTGAACCTGAGTTCCTCAGTACCTCAGTTCTTCATACAAAACACCTTTCTGACTAGTTTTCGAAGTTAAAACCTTCGGTTTTGTCGAAGGTAGACCACGTTATGACGTGTTATGTCACAAGGTTCAACAGTTATTCAAAATAGGTACGTAATATTTGTTTTGTTTGTAACCAATAGTGTCTTTGCTTGCTCGTTTTTAATTTATGGGTATGAAAGGGAAACTATCTATCTCTATCTATCTGGGGGCGTACTCTCTAAACTCCGTCAACGAAGATATGGTCCCGTCCGAAAATAGTTCGAAACTTCGAAGTGAAGTTTAATTAACTTTTGAGACGGGTAAAAACACGTCGGGAGTAAGGACAGCTGTCAAATCGTGTTGTCATTCATTCTTAATTCTAGCCCCGAACTACTCTTATGTCCTATAAGTGATAAGGAGTTGGAAACGCCCGTAACTTCGGGCGAAACTACGAACATTGTGCTACGGGAGTAGCTTCTTAGCTGGTTTTTTTAATGCAATTTGATGGGCAGTTGTAGTGTTGGTCCTCCATTTGCTACGACTGATTTAGAGACAGCTTTACAGACACCAGGATAGATATACTACCCTGGTCTTACAAGGTTCCAGTCTCATTCTCTGCTCAATTGAAGTATGGTCCACATTTTGTCATTGGAATCTTACCGAGCTGTCAGAGAAGTAGAGAGACTATCTACATAAAAGCAAAGCTTAACATAATCAATCTGTATTGTTCAAAACCACGTGCTACAACTTGTAGATAAGTCAAGGGCGTCACCATGGCTCATCATCACCATAATTATTCAAATCCTTGTGTCCAATCGATGTTATTTGTACTTAAACAAATATCAACGTTATGACAGTATAATATATATAATGGAAAATGAACAGAGTGACCATAGTGCCATTAGTGATATCAACGACAGGTATCATCCCGAAACAACTATTTATCAGTTTAAATGTTATAAATCTTTCAAAATATACTTTTCTCACACTGCAGAAAGCAGCTATTTTAAACACATGTCGCATAGTTTGGAAATTCCCACAATTAGACTTAGACAATAACACCTAATATTTTCAAGCTTAAAATCTCACCTTGGTTTACATCCGTGAGATTTAAAAAAATACCAGGTTCTTGAAACCTGAGAAAATACATTTTAAAAACATAATAATAATAAAATCTTATATGTCTTGATTTCAGAATTTGTAGCTATTGAAAAAGTCATAAAAATTTAATTTGTAACGCCGAATTTCATGATATAGGAGCGCGAATGAACCGACCATAGTTAATTGCCGAGCGAGCAAAGCAAATGAGGCCATGACTGAGCAGAGCGCGTTGACTCAAGAAATGGGCAAATGGAGTGAAGCGAGAGCGCTTACAAGACTAGCACGTGAAGCAAGCCAACCAAAACAGGTTAACTACCCCACGAGTGAGCGGAGCACGCATTCTCATGCAAAGAGCGCGCGAAGCGAGCTCCTTTTACAAGAAAACCGAGTTTAGCGAGTCTACTTTAACTGCGAGCGAACGAAGCGAGCACACTTAAGAATATGCTTGTGTGTTGCTCTATCTTGTCTTGTATCTCGTCGTCATTGCTTGAATTAGGACTCTGGTCAGTCGTGTCGTATGTGGGCTCACTTCAATCGTTCCTCACGATACTGTGTTCGATACACTGGGCTGAGTTGGAGAATCCCATCGTTAAATCAGATTAGCTTGATGTCAATGTGACATCTTTCATTTATAGTTGGCATAGAGCAAGCTTTGGCGTGATAGTGACTGGCAAAACTGACTTAGGGTTATTATGGAAATTTCTCTCACTAGTTTAGATCAGGCATGACTAAACGTTTTCACGAAACCAAACGGCGCGGACTCGAACTGCGTCTTCTTAATTTTTCCACAACATACCTGTTTGTTTACATGCTTGGAGCCTATATCGAGAACGCAGAATAATGTAAAATAATCAAAATCAAAATCAAAAGTCATTTATTCAAACTAGGCTGAGACTCAGCACTTTCTGAACGTCAAAATTACATAAGACAGTCCCCCAAAACGCCCGCCCTTCACCACTTCCTAGTGCTTTAGTTAGTAGTTAGCAGTAGTAGTAGCTAGTAGTTTTTCGTAATATTAAAAATTTATTTAATACAATGTTGTGTAGTCCATTTGTAACACTATTGTGAGGTAATTAATTATCAACGGCCCCACGTTGCATCTTTAATAGACGTGTATTTTGTCGCAATTATCATCATAACCTTCTCAGCCTTTTACCGACTATAGTTGTGGTTGCATTATTTCGTAGTTTTTGCTTTAACTTTGAAGCTGGAAACTCCATTGTACATATAAATAGGGGTGTACGTAAATAGCTGAGCGTCTCGCTCCGTGCAGGCTCTCAATAATATGGTAATGGCCCGATAAGTCCTTTGTTCCCGGAATGTGGGTCGGATGCGGACGACCAACCTACATTCGTGTTCTCCGTTCTATGTACTAGGGTACAAATCTGACTTTGCTTGCGGTAAAGTTTAAAACTAAGATAGATCTTAGTTGTGACCACGTGGTTTTTAAAAGAAAAGTTTATCTTATAATATGTTCGCTGATGCGCACACTGACGACTACTTTGAGACAATGCGGAAGAAAGTTGCCTCAGTAATACCCCGAGTGAGGGGAAGCAGCAACAGCATTCTGAGGGTGTTTGCAGTAAGGCTGGATGGGCCGATTGTCGGCCCATCCAGTCGGCAGCTTGCTGCATGTTGGCAACAAAGCTTGTTAAACCTTCCTGTGATTGTGATTTTTTTTCTTTGTTTTTAGTGTTCTAGTAAGTTACTAATATAGTTTCTAGGATGTAATACTAATACCCTATGGGCCAGGATTCCTGCAATAAAACATTTATTTTTATTTTTATTATACTGTTTTTTCTTTAAGGTAAATATACAAAAAGGTTTTATTCAGAAAAACCGCAAGAATTTCAATTACCTACCCCTTAAAAAAGATAGAAAATTATTTATTATTTAAATTACCTAAATCAAAACGAAAGGTGTGTACAAATAAATACAAAAAAAAGGACACTTAAGCGTCGAAGTATTCGTCCGCATCGCTGTCATCAGGAAACGTGCCCAGAAGACTGGCAGCATTGCCACGTTGAATGGCAATGCTAATTCTTTGGCCAAAGAACGACCCAGCCCTCTGGTCACGTGAAGCGTCGACCAGCCGGCGATACTTATATTTACACTTTCTTTGTCCACGAAAAAAAACACTAGACCACAGAATATACATAGGACGTTCTTCTAAAACTTCTGTCACCTCTAGACAATACGTGGTTCATGGGGCAGAGGAAGTGTTAAAGGTCTGAAGCTGCATGCTTGTTAGTAGAAACCAGCAGGCCTAGACAAAACACATTTCTGCTAGCGTTCACGCCAAACGCTATCCCAAAATGTATGGGAATGACATTACCTGTGGAAAGAACATGACGTAATCTTTCCGCAGGTAATGTCATTCCCGTACATTTTGGCGTAGCGTTTGACGTGAACGTTAACAGAAATGTGTTTTGTCTCAAGGCCCAGTATGGATAATCAAAATTCAGGAAAAATCGAAAGCACGGAGCCATCAACGCCAAATCTATTACCATGGATTCAGCAGGCTTAGCATGACGCTTTCTATTTCTACTCTACTGTAGAATAGGAATCGTTTGTCTACATTTCTCGGTGAAAAACTGCCAACTGTCTATACGGAAACGTAATTTTTGTCTACTCTTCCGACGACAAAACGCTTGTCTAAAGTTCTCGTGCTAACGTGATTCAGAACCGGTTATTTAAAAAAAAAAAATGGTTGTTCAATACATTATGACCGCGTGGTAGTAGGTTTCTATGGAACAGGAGTTTCTTTTTTTGAAAACTGACCATAAATGTCTACTATAGGAGGTTTAGAATGTCCCTAAGCTGCCACCCTGAATCATCGTCAGGTATATCAGAATTCCTATCATATAAAACGTTACAGAAGAAGCATAAACTATAATTCACACACATCTACTTATACTGAACTCTTCTAGAAAACTTCAAACATACGTCATCATAATCATAATCCGTCTTTAATGTTCCCACTGCTGGGACACAGGCCTCCTCTTTGTGAGAGGGAGAGGGCATCGAACGCGGCTCAGTAATAATAGTATTCTGAAAACAGTGGTGGCGAGTCCTTCGGTATTCCCCTGTTCTGAGGCATTTTGTGGAGAGGACGGTCAACAAGGTCGCTGATCTCTTGCTTGATCGTTCTCTGCGCAACCTCTCAGGGACACTTAACACTTGTTAAAAAGTATTCTTTTCACTAACAAGATTGATAAAAAAAATTGTTGCCCGAACCTGAATAAACAAATAAATAAATAATCCACCACGTGGGTCCAGTGCGGGTTGGTAGATGAATTTTTCGTTCTAAGTAGGACATGCATACGTAGAATACAAACATACGTATACTTCATTTCTCGCATTAGAAAAAAGAGTCTTGCAGGAGTGCAAAACATTTTATTTCAAAGTTGAGTTATAACTTTTTCAGATAGATTTAAGACAGTACCAAATACTGAGATAAACGAAATAAAAGTCTTTTTATTTTTTTATAATTTTAGTTTAATATACTTTTGTTACAAAGTGTACATTAAAAAGAACCTTATTTAACTTCTGTCTAATGCTATTATAAATGGAGTATAGTTACATACAAATTCATATCCATGAGGCAATTTGAACTAGTTCACCCCAGTTCACGTATTTCTTGTTACGTTACATTTTTTGCCGCACACTGGACGCAAGGAATCGCGTGGCTAGTTAAAGGGAACGGAATCGTTAGCATGCAACCGCGCTCACAATGCGGTAGCTATTGACGCGTGAACTCAAATATTTGTTACGTGTGTGCGTTGTACATTTATGTGTTGGTCGGAAATTGGATTGTTTCAGTAGTTTCAGAACTTTTAGACAATGTGAAGAAGCTTTTAAGTTTTTTTTTGCTTTAATACTAACGCCTCTACAGCAAGAAGTAATCTATGGCGAAAGCTGTATATACCCCTGACAATTTTATTAAACCATTTGAGAGCCTTCACCTGGGCGCGCGTTACCGTGGTAATCTCTAAATAGACTTTGAACCCAAATCGGCCGGAGCAAAGACAATCTCTACAGATTGCTCAGACGTTCACGGACGGCTAAGATCTAAAGTGCGTATGCGGCACCTTCCCACAGATAATGGCCCACCTTCCATCCTGCGCCGCATATGTCACCTGTGCATTTGGTGATCTTATGACTGAATCAGTGAGCGGAGTTTGCGCTGCTGATTTTTGGGCCAAAGATGTTTGAACTTATTGCCGTAGATGTCGATACGCTGAGAAGAAGTATTAGGGACAGTGCAGCAAGATATATTCTTTATCCAGTCACTTCTTTCTACCGTTGTTGTAGGATTCAACTCCTTTACAGCCATATCATCTTTCACAAATCCATCGTTTTTCTTACTATGTATGTTGTAGATTGTCTTCCTGCATTCAATTATAACAAAAGGGGGAAAAAACGATCGTATATCTGTCTGTTACATTTTCGGATTTCGATGCTTGACAGTTAAGTAGACCATGACATGGGTTAGGATATAAGATATCTACTTGCATTCCTATAGTAGGAACATAGTTTCCCGTGGCAACCGACCGAGTAAGCGAAGATGCGGAAAAAAACTAGTTTTGTATCCTTTCGATCATTCATAAAATTGCGACAGCATCTCCAGGCGGTTTAATAGAGATAAAATGAATACCAAAGCACTACTAAAAAGCGTATTTTGGCATAAATAGGGGTTTGAAGTAAATTTTGACAGCGTGCCAGACTATCGCATGAACAATATTTACTTGAACAACATTTTCCGAAACTCTAAGACGATGTTCGCTCTTATGACATTACTTCACGATCGTGTTTCATTTTGCCAGACTTTTTTAAAGGGAAAATGAGACAATTCACTTTAGGTAAGTTTTTCTATCTTCAACTATGTTAGGAGATGATCTTCTAGTGCGCGGCGGTTGTGCTCCAGAGGTACCCCGTCTTTCGCAGTCCACAGAGTAGCGGGGGTAATTGCGTAACGCATTAAGGGGAACCTAGTCGCGGGCTCGAACTCACTGGTGGGCCTGGTTAAAATGCACGCTGTCTCACCAGGCATCATGTCCGACAGAGGTAGCATCAGTGATGAGCAGTTAGAAGCTAGTCTACACGCACAACATTATTGAGTGAGATGCAGGATCATTTATAGTACAACAGGCGCGTAAAAAATTAAGAACAGTCCTTAGGAAGATCGGGTTTTATGAAAAAACCACTGCATAAATCAAAGACCAATAAAGTTGATTGAATTTTTAGATATTTGAGCTTTGTCGGTACTGAATTGGTTTTTCAGATTTTACACTTCTTTTATTACTTAAACACGCCCAAAGTTAGCTTAAATTAGCAAGAAAAACGAATCTTTGTTGGCTCCTAACTTTTGAATGGCTTTTTATTTTAGTTTTCTGTTTCCGTACAGACAATATTAATAATGAAACAAAACCACACCATGTTTCATTTTTGATGTACATTGTTGAACAGTGGAGTAATACCCTCCCGAAGTTTGTGTGGGAAAAATGTGAACTAGATTCACCTTAACAGCAAGAATGGCGTTAATTTTGACAGTTCAACAACATTCATTGCGTTAATGTTACTGATCAGACAAATTTTTCGAACATATAAAGCAATATCTTCAAAATGATTCAGATTCTGATATACCTATAATGTGTTACACAATTAGGCTGCAGGATTAGCAGTATTAGCAGTAGGCCACCTTACTCAAAGGACTTTTAGGGCTCCGACCAACACGAGTCCCCACTCTTGGGGATTTAGGACACTCATCGAGACGGCAATAATGTGAATTTGGAGGGATCGAAGAGCACTACGAGGTGGGGTGGCAGAAAGAGTTTTGTTTCTCCCATGCGAATGTATTTAACTGTGCACTTCGAGATGTGCATCTATTCTTATTTGTTAAGGAAGAGGATGTCCTATAAACGTTATTTTGTTGTATGATGCTTATGAAATATAATACGTTCCAAGAATGATCGCTGTACATATAAGTACCCACCTATGACAGTGTAAAGATCGGGTACCCCTCCAATACTTGTCATTAATAGGTAACTTTGCTTACCTCCGGTCGGTCTGGACTTTTGGCAAGATCACTCTTATGGGGGACATAAATAAATATTTGAGGTTTGAAAACGTGGCAGTAAATAAACTTGGTAATATATCACGGGAGTAGCTTGCCAAAAACAATTGAGACTCACATAAAGTATGTAATATTTACACGATACGCATATCTACGCCCGAAGAATTTCCAAACTTAAGTGGCAGTGACATTGCTCGCAGAACAAATGGCCGATGGGGCCGGAAGGTTCTGGAGTGGCGACCGCGTACCGGTAGACGTACAGTGGGAAGGCCTCCCACGAGGTGAACCGATGACCTTGTGAAGGCCGCGGGAATCCGCCGGATGTGGGAAGCACAAGACCGGTCGAAGTGGCGGAGCATGGGGGAAGTCTATGTCCAGCAGTGGACGTCTTTCGGCTGAAATGATGATGATGATGATGACGCATATATGTTTATTACATTTAGTATATTGAAGCTTGGTCTTATTAGTGTAAATATTTCTTACATCAACAAAGGATAACGGTAATACCCAGTAACTGGGTTGTGGAGGTCAGATAGGCAGTCGATCCATGTAAAATACTGATATTCAGCTGCATCCGCAGACTAGAAGCCGAGCAGAATATACTCGTAATGGGCAAAAGGCTAGACAGATGATGATAATATATTTTTAAAATGTCATAGATACTTTTGACGTGTTTGCAATATGTATTTGCTACTTCTCCGTTTTTCATTCTAGGATTTGGAAGTTCCTGGAGTATTCCTGGCAGGTCTACTCAAACTGGCCAGAGTGGTCCGCCTGGCATACGTTCTTTACTCAATATTTAAAAGCTCACAAACATTATCAATTTAAAATAACGCCAATCTTATCTGCTGCGATTTACATTACAAGTTAGATAGTACATAGAGCAATCAACTTGCAATCGAGTTCTAATAACTAGGCTGTACGGCTGCATGCCATTGCCCTCACTTTTTTAAATGACAATGCGGTTACAAAATGGCGGCCCTATTTCACCTGTTTGCTAACAGTTCATGGTTTTCGTCTATTGTTTTGGGCTTTGGTGCTCGTGGCCCAGTGGAAACGGCCTTGACTTACGAGTTTGTAGGTCGAAGGTTCGAACCAAGACAGGAGCTGGCTTTACTTTTTTTTTTGGGTGGGAAATCATCAAATAACTTCTCCCGCTCTGGGTGGAGCGAGAGGGCGTGTCAGACTTTTACTGACTAAAACCCACCCGTGTTCCCTCAGTTGCCTGTGTGCCAGGGGCCGCGGTATCTCTTTCGAACAACCCGCACCCCCGGCAGGCACCGGCCCTTGCGGGCCCCACCAGTTGGTGCTGACATCTCTTTGAGGCGCGCGTGGAACACAACGCGCTGTCGACCCGGGCTTGGTCCTTACCGGACAGCGAGCTACCCATTAACTCGCCGTCCGCAAGCCCGCGCGTACGGTAGCCGGGAATCAGCCTGAGATTCCCGACGCCCAAGGCGTCTCTACGGCCGTGAGGGCGCATGTACTGCCTCTCCCTCACGTGCGCCGCCTTCCTCTTTGCGAGCATCACTGCTTCGTTGAAGGAGGTGACGGCCCACCAGCACTCTCGCTCCGTACCATGGCCTGGACTGGACTTTGTGTACGAAAATTGTTTCATCGCTGGTTTCAAAAGGGTGAAGGAAAATCCCTTGAGAAAATTGGTGTGTCCTAGAACCAAAAATTCGAAGTCATGTGACATCTACGCATGGCCTGCATGGTGGATCACTCCTTACTCTTTCTCACCGTGAGGGTACCTAGCAAGTATAGCTAGCAACTCAAAACGAGTTAGCAAGCAACGAGCAGCGACTGCGCAACGGCGATGAGCGATTAGTCGGTGGTATGCGTATGCACCCAGAGTGAGTCTCTCGGCCAGTGCCTGTGTGGGCCTGTGCCAAAGCAGTGGCAAAATTATTGGCTGATAGACATAATAAGCCAATAATTTTGCCACTGCTTATTCATCATAAATTACCAATGTTTTGTAATGAACGCTCCTTAAGATCTAAGTAGCCGAAACAATTTTACATAAACTACGTATTCTCATGTCACGTTTCTATTATTGAAGGCTATCCCTTCGTTTCTGAGCCATCATTCTTACAATAAGCACTTTAAGTAAACATATGACATCACCAAAGCTTTGGATTTATTGCGAAGTTACTATTTTCTGTCCAGTTTGAAACTCTATCGCTTTGTTAGTCTAGACTAGAACAGAATTGCGTGCGTCTGCGTCCTTGTGGACAATGTCATTGATAAGAAAGACGACGGCGAATCATAAAGTCCTAGGTTTCATATCCCTACATTAAATGAAGAAATCAAAATATCTGATAACCTAATTTTTTTTACTATACTTTGTTATAAAACAAAGTCCCCCGCCGCGTCTGTCTGTCTGTCTGTTCGCGATAAACTCCAAAACTTTTCAACAGATTTCATTCGGTTTTCACCAATAGACCGAGTGATTCATGAGGAAGGTTTAGGTGTATAATTTGTTAAGGTTTCGTGTAAATTGGTTAACGCGGGCGAAGCCGCTGGCAAAAGTTAGTATGCTAATAAGGTAATTATCCTTATTAGCATACTAACTTTTGCCAGCGGCTCTATACATGTATACATATAAATAAAATTGGAGTGTCTGTTTGTATTATTAAAATAACCACTTTTTGCTACATGCATATGAATATATATACGGTACATATACCAAAATAATTTTTTTTTCAATTTTTGTTTTTCTGTCTGTTTGTTCCCGCGAATCTCTGAAATGGCTGGGCCGTTTTTGACGGGACTTCACTGGCAGGTAGCAGGAGTAACTTAGGCTACTTTTATTTTAGAATTTTTATTTGTTTTTATTGATATATAAATAATAGTAAAAAAACTACTCCGCGCGAACGAAGTCGCGGGCATAGATAGTAATAATTATGCTAGATTACGCTAGCACTGACAAAAACTTATCACACATTATTTTTCCTAACGAATTCATAATGACTCAAAAAGCCTCTCATATTTCCAGGATGAAAAGCCAGCCGCACCTGCCCCACATATCGGATGAGTACGTGATCCTGTTCCTGCATTCCAACTACTACAAGGTTAAGGAGACGAAGGAAACCATCGAATGCTACTTCACCTTGAGGGCAAACACCCCGGATCTGTTCACCAACCGCGACCCGCTCGCGCCGAAGAACAAGACTATCATGGACATAACGTAAGTTACATTTATCATCATCACTCCAATTACTACCTATAAGGTAAAGGACACCATAGAATGCTACTTCACCTTGAGGGCAAACACCCCGGATCTGTTCACCAACCGCGACCCGCTCGCGCCGAAGAACAAGACTATCATGGACATAACGTAAGTTACATTTATCATCATCACTCCAATTACTACCTATAAGGTAAAGGACACCATAGAATGCTACTTCACCTTGAAGGCAATCATCCCGGATCTGTTCATCAACCGCGACCTGCTCGCGCCGGAGAACAAGACTATCATGACATACACGTGAGTTGGGGTGAGATTTCTACTGCTGGATGGAAGTCTAAACACTTTCGATGAACTGGTGAAGTAACCTTTAACTGCTTCACTTAAATGTTAACGAACAGACGCTTGGACCTTTCGTGTCGTCAACATCTTCTTGTTCTTGTCCAAATTGATTTGAGGTCGACGCAGTATGTCTTCTTATCTTCTTCTATTCATCGCTATATCAGCCATCATCTCAGTATTTGCTCCCTTTCTAGCAGTATCATCTCCTTTACTGTCACAGATTACTGCCCAGCAGGCTTAGCACGAGCACCGATTTGTCGACGGAAGAATAGACATGACTATTAACTAAATGATGTACAATAGGAGAAGATAGCTATGTTCTTCTATTAATTATCACAGTTATGCGTTCTAAACGAATCATGATTTTGTAGATAATCGTATATACCTTGTGGCCGTCGAGTAGAAAGTTCGTTGTCAGTTTGGGAAGAAATATTCTTCTGAAATAGTCTACATATAAAAAGACCTAGACAAAGATCGTTAGAAACGAAAGACAAAGTGACAGATTACGGAAGGATATCTACGATGCGATGTCAAAAATAGAAATGTGACTTTGTTACAAAGCACTGTCTATTCTTCGTAGAAATAGAAAGCGTCATGCTAAGCCTGCTGGAGTATATATGTGGTGCTGTCCCACAAACAATGGGGACCTTAATATCTTGTCCAGCGTGTCCAACTGTTTGCACGCTACAGGAGCTGATTGACAAAAGTGCCAAGCTCGTAGCCAAATTCTGGGCAGCCAGTAGTTAGATTGCTATCGACACTCTAAGAAGAAGTATCATCATCCCACTACATCCATCATCATATCAGCCGAAAGACGTCCACTGCTGGACATAAGCCTAAAAAGGGGGGATTTGCCATAATCGCCACGCTTGGCAGGCGGGTTGGCGATCGCAGTATGGTGGTCAAATGCATAGAGAACGCTGCTGCCCATTCTCTAGTAAGTCCCTTAGTCGCCTTCTACGACACCCACGGGAAGAAATGGGATGGTGCTATTCTTTTACGTCCGGCACCACATGGAACTCCGTCATTAAATCATTTTGTGGTCTTTCTCTACGCTTATGGGCCATCCACATTTGCACTGAAAACTTTAATAAGGACCTGTTCCGTCCTCTGGACCCTTTCGAGCTCGCAATCGATTAAAATTTGATTCGAACCAACATCATATTGGCACTAAATTCAATCAAATCCGAACCAATTTAGAATGATGTCGTATCGTAAACCAACGCTTGCTGCAATCAATATTACTCAACCGCCACTTTGATCACTTTCTAACCTAAGTAAAATTGACATCTTCCCTTTTTCATATACATATAAATAATATATACACAGTACATCTGATGATACCTTAGTGATGATCCAGGGACTACCCCAGGATTGCTTGATTGAGTTTCGAAGTTTTGTGTATGAATGTTTTAATCCTGCGTGCCACAGAGTCAAAACAAGTTATTATTGCTCATTGTTAAATTAAAACACCCTTATGAATATATTTTAAAATATACATACACCCTCATGTATTTCATTGCTTTAATTAAGAAAATAAAAATTTCCATACTGCAATGTCCTGCAGTCGGTCACTATGTACAAAGGCGTGAATAGTCGTGGAAGAAGTATATTGCAACGCGTAATTACCAACCTATCAAGTATTACAATACAAGTCATATAATGTTAATGTCTACGTCAATTAATATTGTTTACATACAATGTACACGTTACTCACTGTATTAATTGCCTTTTCACATGATTATGTATACAAAGGTAAGTAATTTTTATGTAGGTCAAAGTGGAAGTATTTTGAATAAGAAAAAATCTCGTAATAATTGTAAACTAGCTTTTGCCAGCGGCTTCGCCCGCGTGGAGGTCGGTTTATTATACATATAAACCTTCCTCTTGAATCACTCTATCTATTAAAAAAACCCGCATCAAAATCCGTTGCGTAGTTTTAAAGATTTAAGCGTACATAGGGATATAGGGACAGAAAAAGCGACTTTGTTTTATACTATGTAGTGATGTTACAGAGTAAATATAGGCAGAGACTGCAACTGTATACGCACTGTTTGCTTATGCTACGGGCTGTATTGTAGAATGATGCATAAAGAATAGAACATAATATACTTTATATGCACCAGTAATTGTTATTCAGCCGAACTAATATTATAAAAAGTGTAGATTTGATTTTTTATGTTTGTTTGTTACGGTTTTACGCTGAAGGGATTTGGATGTATGCACATCGGTAGACCACGACCTGGATTAGAAAATAAAATACTTTTTATCCCGATATTTTCACAGCACCGAGACTTATACGGGTGAATCTTCGGGATACAACTATGTACAATATCTTTATATTAAAAGGTACAGTGGGAGTCTCCTCAAGCATTCATTACAATTTAAAATACCTACATAGAATTAAGTAGATTAGTTTTTGATCTAGATAGATATCTATCAATGTCTGTTTCAAATTGAAACTTATTTAATTTGTAGACAAAAGTTATTAGTTACTGTCGTAACTGCGGTCAACTGAATGAACACCCATTCAGTCCTCATATCTGAGCTGGGAGCTTCAGTCCACTATAGAAAGTGTCAAGCATTCTTGTCAAGCTGATATCTTGTTTGCGTATCTCTTCATTATATCTCTATTGAATAGTTTCGTTTGTCCCTTAGGAAGGTAGAGAGTAACCACCTCATTCAAAGGCGTTCCATCATTTGTACTCATGTATAACTGTGTAGTATCACGCCTTGATAAATGACCCATGGTATTTAATATTTTCTTGAAAGCATGTACCACTTTCTGTATTTGGAGCGTCGTATCTTTGCAGACACCTTAACAAAATCCAGAAAGTCTGTGTATAATCTTAACTTTCAGATTGTAACGATATCATCTTAAGGGGGGATTTTTCAATAGTCCGAAAACTTTTATCTGAGGAATAAATATGTCGGTTTGACAGCTTTTGTAAAAATATGCCAAACTGTCATATTTATTCTTCAGATATAATATAACTGACTATTGAAAACCAGCCCTTAGACACGTGCATGCTGTTGCAGTGACGTTTGAATGTCTAATCAAAGACAAATCCCTGTGTCAACTCTACAAGATATTAAAGATGGCAATTCTTTTGTTCATCACCTAAACTAAATTAATAGTATTGCTATCACTTACTGACAGACCTCGAAAGAAAAAGACAAGTGACGCTTTAGAACTGTCAAACTAAATTTCGTTTCGATTGCCTTGAATTTGGCGTGATTTTATTCATGATGAATTAAGTTCTCATAGTTTCCTCGAAAAAATCTTAGTTCAACTAAATTTGACAGATCTAATTTATTTCCGTCTCTTTCTTGTTTCATTAGAAGAAAAAAGATAGCAATGGCCTAAATTAAGTTGGTGCATAACAGAATCATTACCAAATGTGGGATTTTCTCATCTCAAAACTATGCTAACTATTTTGAATGTTCTTTATCTTTTCCAGGCACATGGTGGGTCTACCACTCAAGACTACGGAGGGCTACCATGTGCTCCTCTACCGGCTGTCAGAGTTCGACTACAGCAAGCTAAATTTCGCGGATGCAGTCCGAATGTTTTGTATGTTCAACGATGTCAAATTGTCTGAAGACAGCTTGTCTGAGGGCTACATCGTCATCTTTGATATGAAGGGCTGCAGCCTTGGTCATTTGACTAGGGTAACGCTGCCTGCGCTTAGGGCTTTTATGCATTATATTCAGGTTGGTTCATTTTGTCATATTTTTTGCGTATTTCGTTTCTCAAGTCATAGAGCTTTTTGAATCGGCTTCAGAAATAGGAGGTTCTTTGTTTTTCATTGTGTTCATACCTCCTGTGTCCTTTCATTTCTCATTTCGTTGTCCATTTCATTTAATGAGCTCCTTTAAATGTTTTATTAATTTGCCTTTTCGTCTCCTAACTTAAGCAGAATATTGATTACTAGAGGGATCTGTCCGTAACTTAGCCTGAAACTAATGGATAACGGAACTACATTTTCGCCTTTCATTAAGATCTTAATATTTCTTCTTCCAGAACGCCCACCCGTGTCGTCTAAAGAAGATCCACGTCGTCCACACGGTTTCCTTCATCAACCAGGTCATGTGCCTCGTGAAGCCGCTCATCCACTCCAACCTCCTCAATCTTTTGAACTTCTCCTCCGAAGGACCAGAGTCTATCGTTGATAAGGAACTTCTGCCCGAAGACTTTGGAGGACCCCTGCCACCTGTGAAGCAGCTCCATGAAGAACAAAGGAAAAACATGGAAGACAACTATAGGGAATGGTTGATTGAGACAGAAATATTTAAAGCTGATGAGAAAAAGAGAATCAAGAAGCCTAGTAAAGGTATGTTCGCCAGCTTCACCAGTAGTTTCAAGAGTTTGGATATTGACTGATGAATCTTTCTCGTCTATGTCGCGCTAGGGACCTGATAGTTTCGGTTTCGCGTTTGAGTGGTGCCTCGTTGTTTCTGGAATGTTCTTCATGATTATAGGTAATTTTATTTTTTAAATAAGTCCTTTTTGGGGCAACGAGGTTGGATTAAAGACGCTCTGTTCTTAGTCTTCTGTATTTAAATCTTTGTGTTGAATAAAGTCGTTTATTTTGAATAGATAGCTGAATTTTAAAGTGTCGTATTAAGTTTCTAATTATAATTATGTATTGTCTTGTAAGTATGTTTCACTGTTTTTTAGACTTTTAAAAATACTGACATAGAAATGTTATTTTGTACTAAGTACTTGGGTTCTCGTAAATCTGAGTTTTCATGACTTTGCTTCGTTATAAAGGGTTATGCTGTGGTTTTCAAAGTTTTCTAAATGTATGTTGAATGGTTGTTATTTCTTTGTTTTTACCTTTTTATACAGGTTGTGATTAAAAAGCTTGTATTATTTAATCTAATGACTATTTTATCAAAACTGTTTTCATTGTAGAATTAGGTCCTTTTTGTGTATACGATTTATTTGTATCGTCTATGTTGTGTTGTTAATAGATTAAATTTAAGTAAAAAAAAAACATTGCTCAATATTCAATTTAGATTTTTGGAAGTGTAGATTTGTTTTAAAATGTTATTTGAATTAATTATAAAAGAAATACTCGGTGTGGTTCAGGGTTCTCTTGTGATCATGTAAATAATGTTTTTTATTTCCTTTTAACACGTAGAACGTGACTTTTTACTAAAAGTTACCATATCTTTATAGAAATGTTGTACGGTTAGGCATCGTTTTGTACATATTTAGGCACTTCAAGTGGTTTTCTATTCTTAAAACTACGTTTCTGGTACTTTTTAAAAGATCTAGATAAAAATATGTTAAGACCTAGGTGTCTACTGTTGCAGCCGTTTCTAATTTCTATTTTTAGTAGCTGATTAATATCAATGTGTTACAATATTATGCTTAAATGTAACAAGCCAAATCGTTATATTTTTATAGGTATACATACATATTGTAAATAGAAAAATAAAATTATTTTACTATCCATCTTGTATTTTTTTGTAAACGTTTACAGATTTCATGTCTCGTTCTAATCTTGATTTTACACGGACCATATTTATTTGTACTCAAAATGGCCGTGGTAGGTACTAATAAGACTGAAAGCAGTGGGGGCTTAGAAGGTCCAATTAGCGGCCCTGACTTACGAGTATATAGGTCGTGAGTTGGAACCCAAACACTTTACTTTTTGTATTGAATCTCATCACCATTGCTCTAAAAACGGTGAAGGAAAACATCGTGAGGAAACCGCATGTCCTGGAACCAAAAATTCGAAGACATGTTACATCCACCAACCTGCAAAGCGCCCGTGTGGTAGATTATATGACTCACACTATCTCACAGAGAGGAGGCCTGAGTTCCAGCACTGGGAATATTCTATGTTGAGTGTAAGTGTGATTGTCGCCCCAAATAACCATAATACTACGCGGAGACGATAATACGACAGTAAAAAAAACATTGGCAATACTAATGCTTATGAGTATTTTGAAACTATAAATCCTCATAGAGAAATGTTTTTCTTTTAAACATATCTACTAAATAGCAGTGATAGGCCGAATATAGGTTTTGTCAATCGTTGCCTAGCTATAGTGACTAAATTTAGTATATTTGGCTGAATTTTTGTATACAGACTGTCATAAAGTCAAAATCAAAATCCTTACTAATATTATAAATGCGAAAGTAACTCTGTCTGTCTGTTTGTCTGTCACGCCAAAACTACTGAAGCGATCGTCATGAAATCAGAGATATAGCCAGGGATATGGAGAAGGACATAGGCTACTTTTTTACGCGATAACAATTATCCACGCGGGTGGAGCCGCGGGCAAAAGCTAGTATTTAACATAAATCACATGAATCTATATGGGAAATTTATGAAACGTCAGAAGCTAGATGCACAGTTACTGTTTAAAAATAATTGGCGTCATCATCTGCCTAGCCTTGCCCCAACTATGTTGGGGTCGGCTTCCAGTCTAACCAGATGCAGCTGAATACCAGTATTTTACATGGAGCGACTGCCTATCAGACCTCCACAACCCAGTTACTGGGTTACGATAAGACTGGTTGTCAGACTTTCGGGCTTTTGACGACCCGTAACGACTACCATTAGATATACGTACCTACATACGAAGTTTAATTTATTATTGTCTCCACTATGTATATCAACAAACACAATTAATAACCTAATTCCCGGAAAACAATAACCCCAAACTGAAGAGTTAATTAACTATTATCATTCGATAAGCTGCAATAACTTGATTACTGTCACTTAATCAGAAACAGTAGACGATCAACAATATGAAATACAACAACTGGCCATCTATTACAAATACATTTAGAAATGTATTAAAAAGAATATTGTCTATAATGTTATGTGCCAAGATATTTAAGAATAAAAATGTTTGTAATACAGACACTTTGCCTAGCTATTGGAGTGGTAATAAAAAAAGAATTTTAGTTCATGTGCAAATTGATGAAGAGCGAAAAAGTGTATTTTTCATTGAGCTTACTGATAGTGTTACAATCAGTAATGATGTTAGAGACTGTGGAAGTAATGGTGGAGAAGAGAGTGTGGTGTATAAAAATAGCGATGCGATTGAAGAGGATTATGACATTGAAGCTGTATGTGACGGTGAAGATGGAAGCAGTTATTATAGTGATGCAGTAAGTATTCATGTTAATGATATTTTAGAAGTACAACCACCAATGCTGAAATAGGGCATTTTCGCCGACCGCTATACACAGAGTCGATGGGAAATCGGCTGTAACCATGAATTTAGCACCTGAATCTAGACCACCAGGTTGGTTAAAAAAATCTGCAGTTTTATATAGAAGTGCAATACGCACACGGTCAAAATGTATGAAAAATGTCAAAATGAACAGCAATAAAAAAAAGTAACTGATGAATCATTTGAAGGCAGGATGGTTTTTTTTTTTTTTCTGGGTGGGAAATCATCAAATAACTTCTCCCGCTCTGGATGGAGCGGGAGGGCGTGTCAGACTTTTACTGACTAAAATCCACCCGTGTTCCCTCAGTTGCCTGTGTGCCAGGGGCGGCGGTATCTCTTTCGAACAACCCGCACCCCCGGCAGGCATCGGCCCTTGCGGGCCCCTCTGTTGCTGCTGACATCTCTTTGAGGCGCGCGTGGAACACAACGCGCCGTCGACCCGGGCTTGGTCCTTACCGGACAGCGAGCTACCCATTACTCGCCGTCCGCAAGCCCGTGCCTACGGTGGCCGGGAATCAGCCTGGGATTCCCGACGCCCAGGGCGTCTCCTGCGAAGGCCACGGCTGTGAGGGCGCATGTACTGCATCTCCCTCACGTGCGCCGCCTCCCTCTTTGCGAGCATAACTCCTTCGCTGAAGGAGGCGACTGCCAGCCATGCCCTCTCGCTCCGTACCATGGCCTGGACCAGGGTCGGACGCGAGAGATCGCCGCCGCCGATCACCTCCACGAGGACACGGCGTTGCTCCGCCCAAGCTGGGCAGACCTCCACCGTATGCTCCACCGTGTCCTCTGGAAGGCAGGATGGTTCAGAATTATTTACTGAATCTATGGTAAAAAAAACATGTGCGTCGATACGCACAACCTGTTTTTACACATAGTCTTTTAGACTATGTATAACACACATAGTCAAAATAATTAATTATGAAATGTAATGAATAACTTAGACAAATATAATATAAACTCGTTTATTTCAGGTAAATAACAGCCATTGCCAAACACAAATTAATACAAATTGTATAGTTAAAAACCAAATAAATGTATCAAATGTCATTAACTAAACCAAATAAAATAAAATCAATTAGAATAAAATAAAATAAAATCAAAATAAACTAAATTAAGTAAAATCACATTAAATTAAATTAAATCAAATCAAAATAAACAACGTAATATAAATAATAAAATTAATATGTGCTCTCCGACATTGGTACAGCAACATGTAACAATGCCGGATGAAGGGGCAGTCTAGCCTTCCCGCAATCATCGCCAGTACCGTGTTAATTAGCCGAGGAACAAATATATCTATATTTAGTACCTGAAGGATATATTTTATTAGCACCTAACTATTTTTCAGGTTATTGTGAACATTTTGAATGAAAATGATAGGTCGAATACCCGCTAAACGAGAAAGGATGTTTTTTTTAATTGCGCTTCTTGTAGGTTCCAGGTGTGTACCTGCAGTATAAGTGTGACTGTAAAATTATAAATACTGTTAGATTAAAATCTATCTCGCGAGATTGTAAACTGTCGAAAGATTGTGAACCGTAACATACTGCTTACAATTTAACGCATTATTTTTCGGTAGATTATAATCTATGGAAGTGAAACCGTCAAATTGTGAACCTGGTATCAGGACGGATAGTACCTTGCGCTATTACTAAATAGTCAAGTAACTGCCACTGATTTGGAAGTAGCGCTCGCCGGCCACTGCCGCGGCACCGCTCGCTTCGCTAGCTCGGCTCGCGTGCGGTTGGTCGCAATTCTAACCTAACCTAATTTATTCGTTCGGTAAGCAGTATAGTTCAGTTTACAATTTATCGACAGTTTACAATCTCGCGAGATAGATTATAATCTAAGGGTATTTACAATTTTACGGTGACATTTATGTTCAGTACTTGTGTAACACACTGACAGTAGAAATGGCTCGTATTTTGACAGTTAAATTACTTTAATTGCGTTATTTACATTGTTGAACAGACAATTGTTTTCGACTAAATGAATCAATGGATTAGCAGTATCCTTCAAAATGATTTAGATTGTGATGGGTACTGTGTTACGGAATTAGGGTGTTGGCCTACTACTAAATGATAGGTACCATAAAAATAATCTATAGTAAGCATTTATTAAGGAAGCGTATGAACCTTAAACTAAGTCATACTACGTTATTTGGTGGAAAGATAAAGGCGCCAGAACATAAAGATACGAGGAGTTCCGCGTTCGTGATTCGAGGTTAAGTTAATATAGACCAATTAAAACCTATGTTTATAAATAACGAAACAAAGATCCTCGCATAGTTGAGCATAGTACATACCTACCTTGAGTCACAACTCAATTTCGAGTTAAGCCTCCGGTTTTTTTTTCGGTAGAAAATCATCAAATAACTTCACCCGCTCTGGGTGGAGCAGGAGGGTGTGTTAGACTTTTACTGACAAAAACCCACCCGTGTTCCCTCGGTTGCTTGTGTGCTAGGGGCCACGGTAACTCTTTCGAACAACCCGTACCCTTGGTAGGCATCGGCCTTTGCGGGCCCCACCCCACCAGTTGGTGCTGACATCTCTTTGAGGCGTGCGTGCTATACAACGCGCCGTCGACCCGGCCTTGGTCCTTACCGGACAGCGAGCTACCCATTACTCGCTATTCGCAAGCCCGCGCCTACGGTGGCCGGGAATCAGCCTGAGATGCCCGACGTCCTGGGTGGCTAATGCCGTGAGGGAGCATATACTGCCTCTCCCTCACGTGCGCCACCTCGAGGAGGTGACGGCTACCCATGCACTCTCGCTCCAAACCATGGCCTGGATCAGGGCCGGACGCGAGAGATCGCCGCTGCTGATCGCCTCCACAAGGACGCGGTGGTGCTCTGTCCAAGCCGGGTAGACCTCCACTGTACGCTCCACCGTGTCCTCAGGGCGATCTACGTAGTGCGATGCGACGGTGCGATGTGATCCGGAGGCTCTACGTGGGGGTCGTGCGATCCATGGTCCTATACGGGGCACCAGTGTGGGTGCCTTCATTGAGGCGCCAACCAGCCCGCCGATTGAAGGCGTCCCATAGGGTCATGGCCGTCCGGATGGTTCGGGCATACCGCACGATCTCCAGTGAGGCGGCGGGCCTCCTTGCCGGATTGCCCCCATGGGATCTGAAGGTAAAGGTCCTCGCGCACACTTGGGAGTGGCGCAAGGAGGCCAAACGCCGGGGCTTAACTCCACCGCCGCGAGAAATCGCGGCACAGCGGACAGAACTCCGGCGGGATCTCATGGCGACATGGAGAGTGCGATTGTCGCAACCTAGTGCTGGGCACGCCACGATTGCGGCGGTGCCACGGTCTCCTCACCTTCCGCCTGAGTCGCCGCAGGAGACGCCCTGGGCGTGGGGAAACCTAGGCTGATTCCCGGCCACTGTAGACGCGGGCGAGCGGACGGCAAGTATTGAGTAGCTGGCTGTCCGGTAAGGACCAAGCCCGGGTCGACGGCGCGTTGTATACCACGCGCGCCTCAAAGAGATGTCAGCACCAACTGATGGAGTTCGCAAAGGCCGATGCCTGCCAGGGGTGCGGGTTGTTCGAAAGAGATACCGTGGCCCCTGGCACACAAGCAACTGAGGGAACACGGGTGGGCTCCATCCAGAGCGGGAGAAGTTATTTGATAATATCCCAACTTCAAAAAAAAAAAAAACGGTACGATGTGATTCTAGTTGATCAATTTCCATGAAGTTTTCATAGAAATTGATCTACAGGAGTCGCGTCTATCTGCCGGAGCTTTTAATCAAAGAACAACGAAATCACAAGAGATAACATTCCTAATATCCTACTAATATTATAAATGTGAAAGTTTGTATGTTTAGATGTTTGTATGTTTGTTACTCAATCACGCAAAAACGGCTTAATGGATTTGGATTAAATTTGGCACACAGATAGTTTAAAGAACCTACACAAAACAAACTTAAGATACTTTTTATCCCGGTACTACATTCCCGTGGGATAATTTTCCACCTCCACGCGGGCGAAGCCGCTGGCAAAAGCTAGTGATTAATCATTTAGGTAATACCTAAACGAAATCACTTCAACGAGTTGTGTACAGTTACAGCTTGACACTTTCAGTTACACGGCAAGCTTACGGTTAAGTAGCGCCATCTATGGGCCCCTTAAGAGTTTTCTTACAATCGATTAGAGGTTAGAACAAAGTAAATACCTTGATCTAAACAGAGACTAGGTAAAAAAATAAACTTATGATCTGCAACCACATTAAATTCAATTGTTCCAATAATAATAAAAAAAAACAAACAGCGACTATACAGATGAAAATTAAAATGAAAAAAATTGGAAAAATTTACTATTTATTGCCAACTTCATTCAATAGCGTTCACACAACGCTTTTAAAAGCCTTATTTTTTTATAAAGCCCATGCCGATTCGCAGAAACGCATTTATAATATAATCAGAGAGAAATCCTTTGAAAGGCCACAGGACACACGTCATAACAGACCGCGGAATCAGAATCAGAGCGTCTGGCCAGTATTAATTGGTCGGTGTCACAACCTTCATTACGTTATAGACAGCGTCCGAGTGACTGATAGTCAAATAATGAACTTGGTTGAGAAGGACCACTAAGTATACATGGCTAGAAGGACCATGTATTGTGCTTTGACATGCGGTACCCGCAAGCGTCAGTCAAAACGTCAGCGCACTTCAAACGTGCCATGAAAGCGCATATAGAAACGCATCGGACTTACGATACGACGACTATGTTGTATGCTGTTTGAATTGTCACTCAGGCTGGAATGTATCTATGTTATGGGATGGAAAGTGGTCAAACTGGTTACTGCTGCAAAATACGTAAAAATATAGAAATCCAACTACAAAAGGTAGATAGATCAACATCACCATCATCTCTAACTATTTAAAGAATCATTTATGGAAAAGCACGAGACGAGAAGATAAAAATGTTAGGAATCTGGTTGGCTGTCCAAAGTAGGCCTGCTGGAGAAGTGTCTGTACAGCCAGTCGTCAGTAGAGCGGTGAAGCGGCGGCGACGGCGGCGGCGCTCCATTGAGGCGGGCGGCGGCGCAAGTGCGGCGAGTGACGCGCGCCGCGCCTCGCGCACGCGCCCGACTATCGAGCGGCATGTGCCTCTCACAGCCGGCCGACCGCTCCGCCCGACCGATTCACACTTTTTTATTTTCCCACCGAACGTAACCACCGCTGTGACATCCCCATTTTTACACAAAAGCCCGCTCGAAACGTGAACGCGATCACAGCCCGCGTTCGGCGGGCCTCATCGCCATCTCCGCTTTTCAACCCGTCTCCGTCGATACCAAAATGGCAGGACGAAGGGTCCGGGGCCGCGCGCGAGTCCGCCTCTGACCGAGCGGTGTTGTTCCTCAGGAGTGTCTCGTTATATAAATGTTACGCAAGTTGAGCTCGGAGTGGCCACGACGAGGTGCATCTGTTGTTATACGAACTAAGTCCCGTGCTGTGCCCTGGAGCCCATGTACACGCGACACCACATCACTGACCTGTGAGTACCACTACACCTCATTACTGACGTGCTACTTACTGCACGAGCCTGTAAAGTAATCGTAACAACAATGCTTATAAAGCCAGTACTTGTAAATGGTAATCGCATTCGAGTTTCGCTTTTATCGATCGGATCGTTATCCGGAGCGAGTGGAAATTGTTTTTGTATTTTCTCTCCGAATAAAGGGAGGTGGGATATTGCGGGTTAATGGGAAAATAACGAGCAGTGTGGTGTTGCAGGAGACATTGTAACATGGCTATTGTGGCAATAGTTCGTCTGTCAACACCACACGGTCGCATGTGAGAGCACGTATTGATCAATCTCCTTATTGTTTTTGGAAGCTCTCTATATTTGATGAAGTTCGTAATATGAATGACCTTCTTCTATCAAAGTTACACGAACCAATATTATCGATAGAATATTTGATATGTCTACGTAATTAGAAATAGATTTACTTGAACGTTACAATTTCTTCTAAATGTAGGTTCGAGCTACTGAGGTGTAAAATAATTTAACCTTAATACGTCAGTTATAAGTTTAAGCATTTCAATTTCATAATCTCAGATGAGTATCGTAAAGTATTCCTTACTTTGACACTACTAATAGCAATCATGTTCTAAAATATTCACCACACAAAGATGAAACTGTGCAATGTAGTAGCTGCCATTATAAGCTAAGATAAATTTAAAACAGGAGCATCGCATCTTGCTCATAAGATTAAGTAGTTGACATAGCAATTTTCCTTGACCCCATACTCCATACAGGGTATAAGACGCTGAATTACTCCATAGCATAGCAAATGTCCTACAAGAAAAAAAAAATTCAAGACATATTTAAGTTTTTATAGATTATGGAGCAGGTCTAGATTTCTACAATGGAGACGCCTAATAAGTTCCAGCATCTTCGCTTAACATACAGGTCGCAGACATCCAGTCTCATTGGCTACTCGAAGATGAGTCAGTCTCAAATGAGGCCAATCATATGAATGCCTGAAGTTGTTTATTCAGTCTCCAGACTCTAGCCTAACTTGGATCGGTAGTGGTTTCTGGTAAATACGGGATTGCCACGCCCCCACTGTAGTTGGCACCAGGCCGGCCGCTTCCCGCGTCCCCGTTTTTATAGTCAGATAGTTTTTGTACTGATTTCATATAAAAAATAACCTAGATGCGAGTTCGTAATGAAAGTCGCAAGCTGAGCGCGAGCCTTCATCTCTCTGTAGTCTGTACTGTACGTCCTTGGATGTAAGGATTAAAGATTATTGTTCTTATCTATCCTTACGTTTGTTGGCTATTGTTCAAAACGCTCATCTTAGATATTTCATCTACCATCTCCTTCATATGCAAACTTCATACGAAAACTACTCAGATGGGCATAGCCATCGAGTAATTTTCGTAATCTGTCAATGTATCAATACGAACAAAAATTACATTAGAAAAAAACCGTATCGCATCTCGATTTAAGTACTTAACCCTCACGCATATATGCAAATTGATAGATACATATCTCAAGACAAATCCAGTTTTTATTATGATACATTCATTCATGAAAATCAATTTAGAACGAACCAATAGAACTTTAATACCCTGGAATCATCCAAAAAAGTTAAATAAAACCGTTGCCATGAAACACATAATGTTCTCCACGAATAAAGTCGGGACGTTTAAAAGCTTCGTGGAAATGAGTCCATTCATAAGTTGTTTCACCTGTAAGAGTGAGACACAGCTATACACGATTATATCTTCATGTAACACATTATCACCTAGTTTGGGCAGAAGTGTTATAGCGCTCGCCTCTATATCCAATAAGCGAAGTTGACTGCACTTTTACGTTCATCGCTCCGTTCTTATACTTACAAAGGCTTCATCTACATTGTTAAAGAACGATGGGTTTTGAATTTTAGTGATCGGGCGTGTTTTTTGAAGACTAGATCGGATTAGTCTCAAAGATAGGATGTTGATAGTGCAGACTTAAAGGAAGGCGAGGGTCATTATAGTTTTGTAGACGTAGATTTTCTGTTAGCTAGTAATGAAACTGAAACCCTTATTTTTGCCAAGAAACAAACTATAAAAGGGCAAAATATCAGAAATATGAAACTTATTTATTCAAGCTTATCAGGGTGGCCACATGAAATCAGAATCAAAGAACAATATACGAAATAAAATCGCTCGTTGTGCCCAGCTCGCTCCGAGTGAAATATTCAGCGGCTATCACGCGAGCCGCTTGCTTGCCGACGAGGACATCAAAAAATTGTGTTATATTCATATGTATTCTGTAATAACAAAAAGACAAGACGTTTGGTAATATTTATGGATTGGATATTCTGAATCAGGATCGGGCCAAAGTTTAAGTGGTATATTCATTAGTAGTGCTAAGACCCTTGTTGTAATTTTATCTATTTGGTTTCTCGTTGTACATTGAGTTTGGTAAATCTTGTGTTTATTGTACAACACTTTTATGGGCAGTAAATAAATCAATCAGGAAGCCTCATTTGGAAACGAACCAAGATTCTGCGCTTTCACAGACAACAATTCCAACTCCATTTCTGTAGGCTTATCTCTAAAAAAATCTATGCACAAATACAGCCAAATTATCTTTCTTCAATAACCTTTACATCGTCCACAACACCTTTTTTGACAAGTTTCTTAAACCCCATTCAAATGCGCGTAACAATTTCTTATCCACAATCTTTTCCGTCTTTGAGACGACAGTTAGCAAAAAAAGCGAGGATCATGATCCCCCTCCCCTGCAGCCATTAGCGTCGTGGTTCACGTCAGTAAATTGATGGATTGTCGCAAAGACATCTTCAAGATATTTGCCAGTGAATGTGGTTCGATCTGGCATGGCTGCTACTACGAGAATTTCGGTTACGATGAGATGTTGCTCGATTTGTGGCGAGTATGTTTTGTTCTCATTGTTATGAGTAAATAATAAAGGTAGCATAAAATGACATGTGATTTAAGATTATAAGTAGCTATACGGTCTGGTCAAAAATCAGAAAACCACTTTGCCAAATTCTGAAGCATTAATTACGTATCTGTAAAATAAAAGACGTCACAGCATAGTCAACGTTGCAATATGCAATTTGCTTACAAAGCAACCCCAGCTGTATTTCACTGAAATTACGATAGTTGAATTCTCGTAAGTGACCTTGCAAACACTGACCGTCCGATACCCGACCGGAAAGTCACTTTCAAGTTTCAACGCTGCATCCCAATTCCTAGAATATGACGCTTTATGGAATACGAATGTGTGTCAGGGGCACGCACTAAGCTAATTAACGACCAGGATGATAGTCTGTTTACGCTCACCGACACACGTGGGTGATTGAATTTGAATTTAGAATGGGTAGTGAATTTTAAGTCATTTTAAAGTGTGATAGAGACTTTTTTTTATTAGTTTTTGAGACTTTGATTTGACGATTGGGTCGATGACTTTTTATGTGTAGGTATGATGTCGCGTGATCGTACTCGTAAGCTCGATCTTATAATCGATGCTCAAGCCGGGCTAAAACGTAGATCTGGGTTCTGCCATTCCTCTGAAAGTTACTAAGTTCTTATACTTATACCACATATGAACATAACCTAACTCCCTAAGTGCTTCATTTGATTCAAAACTAATTAAGGATTCCTGAAGCAAGATTGCAAACACGGATAAACTTTATCTCTAAACCGTTCAAAAATCTTTTCTAAATGGTATCAGATCCAATACATTAGTAGTGGTCGTCGTAGAATCTCTGAGTACCCACGTCGGAGAAAACTACTACGTCTAGACATCTTGAATTACTCGTTCATACATTTGACGACATTTAGTAAAATCTCACTCGTTCTCAGAGGTTGGGTTTAAAAAGTTTGCAAGTTGGCAGTCTGGGTATTTGTTTGTGCGAGAATTCAAATTAAGAAGACGAGTTTTTATTTTCAGTGTTGGTAAGAAGTTTCTTCTTCAGTGTTTTTTTATCTGTCACGACTAAATACATGGCTGCAGAATAAAGAGTTAGGTACTATGATTCAAATAGTGAAGTGAATGAAAGTGATATATTTATCACAAAGAGAGTATCATCAGTCGATCGATCAGGGTAATCTATCTTGCCCTCCCTTCCGTGCCTCGGAAAGCACGTTAAGCCGTTGGTCCCGGCTGTCATTCGTAGACAGCCGTTACCGGTCGTCAGAAGCCCGAAAGTCTGACAACCAGTCTCAGCAAGGGGTATCGTGTTACCCAGTTACTGGGGTGTGGAGGTCAGATAGGCAGTCGCTCCATGTAAAATACTGGTATTCAGCTGGATTCGGTTAGACTGGAAGCCGACCCCAACATAGTTGGGAAAATGCTAGGCAGATGATGAGAGTATCAAGGTTATGGTCAAAGGTTTTAAAAAAGTTTTTAAAAAAGTTTCAAAGGTATCAGGGTTATGGTCAAAGGTTTTAAATCGTTAGATTTGTCCGCACCGTACTTAATAACGCGAAATAGTATCCATTCTGAAAAGGTTGAGCTCACAAGTTACTAAGTAGCGTTCCATGACAATCAAGAGTCAAGTCGACTATCTTTTGGCGCGGTAAAGTGAATCTAACGATTTATATCTTTGAATATACTTAGGTAGGTAAGTTTTTAAAAGTACCCAACTAAAGAAGACTCGGCATGTGGTGGTCACATAAAGTAACTACAACTTTAAAAAAACGTGTCGGGGCGGCGGGAACAAAGTTCCTAACGATTTTTCTTCAATTCTAAATGTCATTCGATATGGAGTTATTTGTACTGTAAGACCTTGCTTTTTGCCAAATTTCGTGATTCCAGGTCAACGGGAACTACCATATAGGTTTTCGACCCAAAACCTATAGGGTACTTCCGGTTGACATAGAATTGTCAATTTTGTTTAAAAACAAGATCTTATAGCAGAAGTAAAGGGAAAATTCAGAAAAATAAAAAAGGTGAAAATAAAGGTAAATTTTTGTACTTACTTACAAGTTTTCGCGAAAATCTAAATTTGCCCATATCTTTTTATCGTGTTGACTCAGGACCTTGATTTTTATATACCTAATAGGGACTATAGGCCTCAGTATCTGGTATAAATTTCAACTTACTAGGTCCACCCGTTCCTGAGAAAATCGGTGGTGACACACGGAAAGACGGACACGAGAGAGATCTTATAAGGGTTACTTTTGAGGTACGGAACCCTAAAAAATTTGAAAATTTTCGCAGCTGCCATCTTGGATTTTAATTTTGGCCTCACAATGGGCTTCAGCACTCTCGAAGACCGTGAAAACACTATCTCCTTCTCTTTTCTATTTATAAAAAATCGCATGGCGGAGGCATAACGCTTTTTCGTCTTTTGACGATTTCCATAATTTTCTACAACTTTACTCCTACTGCAACCTGCGTTAAAGAGCTTCATTCCAAAAACCTTTTTACCTAACATAGTAACAGCCTCTAATTACCCGCACAACTCACACGTTACACTCCATTGCGGGCTGCGGCACAGCGGCATATAAAAACGCAATATTGTCGCCTCCCGCCAAGTCACAGTCGCCATACTTGTCCCATCGGAACTTGGCACGTACAAGTTTCGCCAAGCCGCCAAGCTCCGCCAGGCCAATGGGAAAATTACAAGTTATAGCTGTAGCGTGCCCGTTGAGTGCCACTTTGTCGTTTAGATTTAAAATGTTTTGTGCCAGTACGTGTTTTAAGTTTTTAAATTGTGTTTCTGAACTGCAATAACATGTATTGGGTTGAGGGTTATGTATTGAGTGTTATTATTTTTTTGGTGTCGTGATAATGCTACAACTACATTGTCACGATAAGGCGCACTACACTAACTAGACTTCGCTCTCTCTCGCACACCGCTCAACGTATGGCTGTAAAACGGAGCGCACGAAGTGTAGTTCGCGTTTTCGCGGCAATGTAGCCGTAGTATCCAAAGCAAAATATGAGAATTCCGACAATTTTACCGCTGGAACGTTTTTTTACCTTTAACTTCGGATCATGAGACAGTCCGGCAAATTTTCGCAATAGAAGATATCTTCTATTAATTTATTCTATAGAATGACTAATAAGGTATAGAGATACAGATATTTAAATCCGTCCATTTGTTATTTTATTTTATATCAAATTAAATACTGTCAACAAAGTCATGAAAAACAGTATGAAAAGAAAATAAGGTTTTAATTTTTTTACTCACTTGGCTTTCTAGTCGAAACTTTTTGGCCATGTTGCCAGTAGTGAATATTTTACTGCTTTGTTAAAAATTAAACCCACACGACTAGGAACTACATTATATTATTTATGTTTGTTATAAGTACCAAATAACAACGATAAAAGCAAGATCTATGTCTAGTTTAATTTAATACTCAAGTAAACTTAATTTGATTTAAAACTTACTTTTATTCCTTTCGTAAACTTTTTCTTTTACAGTCCTACATAAAAATATTATAATGACCCGCTTCGAGTTCGCATGGGTGTACAGCGTATACAGTGATGGAGGTCGTACAACTATAGAATATGTCCACACTGCTGTATGGACGGCAACGAGGCATGCCGGCCGATCGCCCGTTTTGCTACTAGCAATTACTAATTTTAAATCTGATATCGTCTAAAAAATCATTTTAATGATATACATGACATATTACTAAAAAATACGGATTATTTACGCAATAGCTATTTTAAACAATATAGTATTAATCTTTATCCAATTAAATACATTAGATGGGTTGTGCATTTAATATAGATCAAAATGTTCATTATCAGTAATAAGGAAAATTTTGCTTGGTTTAGAAAAGGGTCGTAAATAAGTCATTATTCTTTAGTAATAATATATGTAAAAGATTAATATTGGTTCCTATGGGTTGTCCTTAGGAGATATATAAGTACATATACTTTCCTTCACTGTTCTGTAGACCTATTTAGGATATACCTACAATTCCGTAGTACATTATTTTGATCTATCTCGTAATGTTTAGCTAGAGTCAGCAATGTAAGTGCCAAAAATATGTTTTTCACTTCTCATGTTCTAAAAGTACGCAAATATAGCCCTACGAAACGGGGACTAAAGTGACCACTTTAGCCTTTAGGCAGTGAAAAGTGATTAGTTTTTTTTAATTTCCTTTATGTGACATAGACAAACTCAAACAGCCAGTAAATATACTATTATCTGTGGAGTGTGGACCATCTTCATTGCGACAATGTTGAGAGTTTTAGTTCCATGATTTTTCCGCAAAGAAGGTGGTGCCATGTGTTTTAAATTGTTAATCTGACTGGTTTAGAAGAAATTTATTTTATTTTATTACGTAATATTAGTTAAATGTTTTTGTACTAAATTGACTATTTTTCTCGCACTCAACGTGCAGTTTGCACCTCGAGACTAAACGCCAACTTAATTTACCCTCGATTTCATTGACTCCCTCGCACGCTCGGGAGTGAAACCACCTCTGGTATATTATGGTTTCGTTTAGTCACTCGATATAAAATATACTGTTTTACAACATAAATACAAACGTTGTAATTCTCGAATTTTCTCTACTGTAAGTAAACCTCTAAGTAGAAATTCTATAAATTAAGTATAGTGAAAACCGTATCACAATCCGTTGCATGGTTTAGAAGAAAAAGAAAGCGGAGAAAGAGATTGAAGAAAACAGCTACTTTATACTTATTATTTAGAGAAGCGATGAGTGATTTATAGTCAGTGCGATCTATCGCTTTGTTGACGTTAGCCATGCCTTATGCATTATATGATGCTTCTTAAAGTCAGTACAAATACAATAGACAATCATGAGGTAAAATAATCGATAGTAAGTCGATTGATGAATTGACGGCACGCTTGCAACACATCACTAAACACTAGCGCGGGACGAATTTAAAACAAAGTTAGAAAGAAAAAACAACCGACTTCCGGAAAAACACTACAAAGTGAAAAATAACTTTAATTTCGGAAGTCGGTGACTTTGTATTTAATTTTTTTGTCACCGCCTTCCGAAATTAAAGTTATTTTTCACTTTGTAGTGTTTTTTTAGAAGTCGGTTGTTTTTTGTTTGGAAAACGTTTTTATTTTTTAGAGTACCTATCCCACACTAATTCGAAGTGTCATCATCGTTGGGGTCAAAACAATGCATATTTATGCGATAGCAGCAATCGTGGTTGATCTGCTCTCATTTTTTTAAGTGTTCTGTTGTCTGTTTCCGAAACGCATCATCAGATCTATATGAAATTTAAATGGGACCATTTCGGAATAAACCCCTTTCGAACAAAAAATCCGTCAATATATGACGGAGTTATGCCCAAACATACATAAAAAAAAAACAATATAAACATGACGAATTGATAACCTCCTTCTTTTTGAAGTCGGTTAAAAAATGAAGAATTAATGAATGAAGATTTCAAATTGAGTTTTTTGTGTTTCCTTTACGTTTTTAGTTTCTGTCAATCGTTTAAAGATAACGGAGACAGAATATGTTAGCGCTAAACGCATCCAAGTGATATTTGGCGCAAGCGAGCCTTAGTGATAGGTATAATTTACAGGAGGACGCCCCCATTAGAACATCTAGGAACACTATAAACCCCTTTCGAATAAAGAAAAGAATTATGCAAATCTGTCTATACAAGGTTATTGGAAAAACACCAACAACCTCTTTAGAGGTCATTGTACTCATTATTATCAATAACTTTTACTATGTAACCAAACCTGAAATCGCGAAAAAACATCAGCTGTTCCTTACATTTTTATGAGATATACGAACAAATTTACAATACAAATTTACTTTACTAAAACATTTCACAAAAAATAATCTCATATCAATCACAAAACATAATGTTTTCATTGTTTTCCACAGTTGATACTTCACGGAAACGATAAGTTTCGATGTTATCAAAGTAATTTGCATGCCTTGTGCTTATATATACGGTACGAGCCTCCTAAAAGTCAGTATGTACAATGAACAATCATGGGGAAAATAATAGGTAGGTACCATAATTAAATTAATTCGTACTTAGCATATACAGCCAAAGATGTCCTTACAAGATACCTCAAGAAAAGTATCTGGAATAAAAGATGCAATAGGTATCTTGCATCTTGTATTCCAGATACTTTTTTTTTGTATCTGTATCTGTTATTTCAAATACATATTTTAAATAACATAATACAAGATACAAGATATTTTTCGAAATAGTATTTGGAATACAACATACTAAATGCTTTTTTAAGATTTTAGATATAATTTTTGAAAGAAAACATGTATTTATACGAGTATGTAGGTATCAATTTGAAAGTTTATTTAGCTTGTTTAATTAATTCTGAACAGTGATCAAATGATTAATCGCGTAAATACCAGGAAATATTATATTTTTAAGGTTTTATTTGGTACTTCCTAGGTGCTCTAAGACACGCTGTATTATATAGCATGTCTTAAAACAGCTAGGAACACGAACACAGTCCTTTATATTTAGCCTATGTTCGAAAAAAAACATTCTAGTCCAAATCACAGTAAAAAATCCAGATCAAATAATCATATACCAATCACAAAACATAACGTTTTCATTGTTTTTCCACAGTTACGAACAATGTCTATTTTCCCGGAGGCGTTTGGCCTGCCCACCTCTAACCTTTGCGACTTCAAACGATTTTTCCGCTAGAGTGGTCCTCAGATGATTGATACAGTAGGGGTAATAAACCCTAGCGTTTTGAGCACGTATACTTTTTATTTAAAATATATGGTTTAGGTGATGGAAAGGTTACAATTTTATTATGTTTGAGGGCCTTAGCACACCTGAATCTGCCTAGCCTTTTCCCAACTATGTTATGGTTTGATTCCAGTCTTACCGGATGCAGCTGAATATGCCTACCTGCCAATCTGACCTCCAATACCCAATTACTGGGTTACACGATACCCCTTGGTTTGCTTTGGTTGTCTGTATATCAGAATTTCAGGCTTAACGTCCTTTTCGGGGCACGGAGAGGTCTCGGTATGTAACAATGGTCACCTGTTCACGGACCGACCGCGGCAAGCAAGCATCCTTAGTACGCCTCCGCCGCAATTCTGCTAAGAAACATTAAGTACTACATTATGTCGCCCCTTTCGACTAAGTTAATACAGTAGAGGTCTACATCGGACCTCTTCGATTAGTTATTCCAAAAAAAAACAACACCCATTTACCAAAAAAAAAAAATCGTCTCGCTTTATAAAGTTGTCGACATGTGAAATAAACGAGGCACTGCAAAAAAAATTGCGGATCTAAGCGCGTAGGTGTAACCGACTTCCGAGCAGATGGGCGAAATCACGCGAGAAAGAGATGGAATCATAAATACGTTGGAAATAGTAATAGTAAATAAACGTGCAGTTTCTAAATCTGTGGGATAATTTCGTGTAGGAGACTGAATTTAAGAGATGGGACTTCAGGTTCAAACCCGAAACTATGTTAAATAAAGTAGAGAGACGACCTATGAACTTGATTTCAGAAAAAAATGGCAAGTACCTACTTAAAACAAAATCAGGTAGTAAATTCAAGACAATCAATTCTGAAGCACATTGACGACCAACATAGATTGTCCGTAAAAGTTGTATTAAATGGCTGCAACGTGGCAAATTGATATAGGGTGTCAACGTGCTTAACAATTCATTTCCCTCATTGTATTTAGAAAGAGCTTGTAGGTTAGTAGGTACCCAGAAAGCCGATTATTTTTCAAAAACTAGGCACCATTTTGTACGTGCAAGTATTATTTGCAGCGCACGTAGGTATAAGCACCGTATACAGGATAATTTTTTATCCAGTGCGCAAACTGTAACCATGATTTCAGCATATCATTCTAGACCATTCTGCGCAGAAATTTTCGTCGGTTATACAAAAAAAATCCAGCTGTTCTATACATTTTGACCGCTTAGGTATTGTACTTTTCTATGAAACAGCTGATTTTTTTTGTACATACGACGAAAAATTTCTGCGCTAGGGGTCTAGAATGATTTGCTGAATTCACGGTTACAGTTTACGCACTGGTTAAAAATTTATCCTGTACATGACTGTGATGTCATGTCATTGTTTGTCTTATTTGTTTTATCTATTTATGTATGTTTATTTGTGCTTATATTTAATTATGGATTTGTATTTAATAATAATAATTTATAGCCTGTATATATAGGTATAATATGTGTATATTTACTTACATTTGAAAAAATATTATTACATAACTTATGTGATAGCACCTACCATTGTTTGTCTATGTATCACCCAGAGGTCGACTGGTACAAAATGGCATTAAGTCTGCCTCTGTAAATTTCTGTGCAAAAATGATTAAATAAATAAATAAATACATTGTATTTGGTCTATGAACCGCCAAAGACTTAGCTACTCAGCACACTGATAAACCCATTTGCGTACTTAACTGGCTATTTACTTATCTCCCTTGCCCACTGTGCATTTACTTAATTATACAATTATTAGATAAAGTTAATCTGAACACGGACTCCTCTATAGATCACAAGAATGAACCACAGACAATCACCACGTCTGGCGAAGCGCCAAACGTGGATTCTGGCAATTTACACTGTGTGCTACATTTACCGACCTGTCTTAGTTTATGGTATGATAATATCAGTGTATGGATGTGCTCTCCCGTATATCATTGTTGTGTATAGTTAGTTCACTAAAGCTTGATAGATTTGACAGATGTGAGTGACAGTCACTATAGTGTGTTCAAGAAAGTTTGGGCTGTATGACATTTGCTAAATGCTTTTGAGCATTGATAAGATAAATATAAAAGTTGCCTATTCAATTATCAATTGTTTTAATAGCACGTTACTATCGATGTTAATAAAAGGTAGTTAAAAAATATTTTTCATAACTGCGAAAGTAACTGCGTCTGTCCGTTACTTTTCACGCCATTACGAATTTGCGATTGTTTTTTAATGCTTTTTATTTCGGTAGTACAGAGGCCAGCGCATCAAACTACCTCACCCCAATCTTTCAAAATTCTTTCGTCCCAAGGGATAATTTCTGACATGTGCGCGGGCGGAGCCGCGGGCAAAATATGTATTTATTAATACCGAAATACATTGTATTTAATTTAAATCAAGTTATTCTAAAATATGTACAAATGATTGCTTTCTTGTTTTATACAAATAGAACCATTTAAGCACTTCAATTAGACCTTTCGTAGTCGCTCTTGACCTTTTACTTACCACGCACACATTTCAATGTGCTGAAAACTCAATAGTTTGTTAGTCAACGTAATAAAAGCGCGGCAGGATTTTATCACGCACTGAATTTTGAGTAATCGGTGTTGAACCGAGGATTGTGAATCCAACAGAGTGCAGTGCGCTTGAGTCTCAGCGCGTTGATAAAACAGTGTTCGATTTTCAACTGTCAGCGCGCTAGCAGCGTGATGAAGACCCAGAGCGCGAAAAAATCTCGCCGCGATTTTAGCACGTGGGGTTACTCTTATCACCATTTTATTTTAGAAAATGATGCAGGTATTTTATTTTAATTAACCAAACACGTCACATATTAATAACACTGGTAAGTAGGTAGGTAGGAAGATCTAAAAATAATTATTAAAATTATTCTCTATTTAATTATTATTGAGATTTTGTATGGTTCACGAATCTATTCTGGTAAGTACATTCTATTAAAGTTAAACAACTTCCAAAATTGCTAAATTAATAAAATCAAAAATAACCAGACATACTGATAGCCACAATAAACCCTAACTTTCTTAATCTCTGGTCACCCTAATCATAAACTATGGTATCCAATAAAAACCATAGACTATTAAAACCATCCATTTTATAAAGGGAACAATAAAAAGCATCAGGCTATGGAATTACCCTGTATAAAGCTCGTGAGAGTAAGGGTAATGCCAGACCATGCGCCCAATTTCCCTGCCAAGGAGTCTGGGATCTCGAAGGGGGTGTTGGTGGGGTTGGTAAGGGGGGGGGGGGTCGAATCAGGTCAGCGCACTTTGCCGTCTTATGGCGTAGGAGACAGGGCGGCGGCGACCGTCGAATCTATAGCCTTAGGGCGAACACACACGGTGCGTAAACGTGTACGGGATTTACGTTTGTGGAAAGCTTTCGCATTTTTTTGTCTGTGGTTAGGTTTGTCTGTTGGTAGGCTGCAGTTTTAAGAACATGTGCATGTAAGGTACCTAAGACAATTTTCAGAAAAAAAACCGTCAATAGATAACAAGTAATGGACAAAGAATCAGCATCGCCATACCACGTGGCAATGCTGCCGGTTTCCTTGGCACTTTTCCCATTGACAACGAATTTTTTGATACCCTGTGATTCTTATTCCCAATTTTTTTAAATATATGTACATATTATTTTATGCCTGTTAGCTTATACCTATATCATGTAAATATTGTACATTATAAAAAGAATAAAATTAGAAAAAAAAAAAAGTAGGTACTTAACATCAATTTTATAGTTTGTTTTGGTAATTCTATGTTTAAAGTAATACCTACAGCATCATTTAATTTCTAACACCATCAGTTATTTCGGTTATCAGTCTACGTAACATAAATAGATACTTACCTAAATATTTGCACGCCGATATGAAAATTGTAATTAAGTAAATACAATACAAAGAAGGTCGTATAATGATAACCACAGATTATAAAAGGGTGATACCTACACTGTACAATCTAGTGATAACATACATATGGAAAACAAGATAGATACGTATGCAAATGACAGATGGTACACGATCGTAGTGCCAATAGCAAGACAGTATTTTGTGTCGTAATTTCATCTTTTTTGAAAAATGAAAATGTCACTGCAAGTACATGCAATTAATTGCAAAAAGTTCAAAACGTGCCAATTGCCTAATACGTATTTGGAGAGTAGTCGATCACTCACAAATGAATTAACTTCGTGCGAGTCGTCTGTAGAAAATAATATATTTTATTATTAAAAGTGTCAGTTCGCCCAATACAGTCGAGTAGATTCGTACGAATCTACTAGTAAGCCAAAATGTTAAGACAAAGGCTTTAATCAATTCACTCAGTCAATTATAGTCTAGGTCAACGTAGAATTTATGTAGATATCTAAAGATTATAAAGTAAAGAACTATATTTAAATATACAATTATTATGATCTGCATGTCTGAATTTGGTATTTATTATTTACCTAGTTTTTATTGCAAATATGTTTAGAACAAAACTGAGTAGATTTAAAACTGTTTAAAGACATAGTAAAAATAAAAATATCAATTTTGTAATAGTAGGTATAATGAATGTTTAACTACCCTATTATTGATTCTTAATTAGAACTTGCTTTCTTTAAAATATGTGTATGCCAATTAATGGCAAGACATGAACTCAACTCAAACTCAAACTCAAAGCATTTATTTCAATTACACCATTTACAGGCACTTTTGAATTGTCAAAAAGTCGATCAGTTGGAAAGTTGAAGTTAGTTGCCCATTCCAAAACGTAGATCTCTATGGAGAAGAACGGGCAAGTTTCTCACGGACACTCTTTTAAAATCAAGTTGAATATTACAAAATCTTGGGAACATTATTCTTGTTGCTTCTGTATGTGAGAACAATGTAAAAAAAATAATTATAAAGAATTCTAAACACAAGATATAAATAAGCCCTGGAAGTTAGGAGATGACCAGTCTCAACCGACAGCGCCCGTTCACGAAATTGTATGCATGCATGTAGATCTTTACTCTATTATTAAAACATTATTGTACCATATTTTAATGCAAATTATTCTATTTATTCATTAGAGTATTCACACGAATATAACACTCACTCAATACAAACATGTCAGTCAACGTAGCACACGGCGAGCTAGTTTGCTAGTTTTACCAAAAATGGAACAAACTATGGCAACAAATTGCTTACTTTTTAGGACCACAACTTCATCATAGAATCATCATCTGCCTAGCCTTTTCCCAACCATGTTGGGGTCGGCTTCCAGTCTAACCGGATGCAGCTGAATACTAGTATTTTACATGGAGCGACTGCCTATCTGACCTCCACAACCCAGTAACTGGGTAACACGATACCCCTTGGTAAGACTGGTTGTCAGACTTTCGGGCTTTTGACGACCCGTAACGACTGTCAAAGATCCACAAATGACAGCCGGGACCAACGGCTTAACGTGCTTTCCGAGGCACGGAGGGGTCTTGCTATGTAAAGATGGTCACCCATCCACGGACCAACCGCGGCAAGCGTAGCTTAACCTGATCAATCGACCCGTGCAGCTATTGTTACTTAGCCACAAGCCCCTCAACTTCATCATAGAATACCCTCTATTATAAGAAATCTACACTCTTATAATGTATTAAAAACTGAACTTAGTCAGTATATAATCGCGGATCAATGGCTTCTGGAGAAATGAAGGCATTGTACCTATTGCACTGACAAAACATTAGATGACGAGCTTTGTGTAATGTGTATGTTTTAGTATTGTGTAACTGATGACGACGAGCTTTGTGTAATTTATGTTTATAATATGTTCTAGTACTGTTCTCAAGTGATTGACATATGTACGTCTTTATTGAGAATAAAGTTTCTTGAAACCTATATTAATACGGGAAGCAAAAACTTTGTACCTACCCCTTGTTACGAAAATTGCACGGACGGAGGAGTATGTTTGGCACAGTTAAAGTTTATAAATATGGAGAAGAAGTGCACAAAGCTAATATTTCTGTTACATAAATATTAGCTTTGTGCACTTCTTCTCCATATTTATAAACTTTATGAGAAGAAATATTAGTAAGTTTTAAATGAATTCTGGTATCGATAACTTGACCTTTTCAGAATAGAAGTCTCATTTTTTCAAGTAACATACAGCTACACCGAAATATAACATGTTTGACATAATAGCATAATACCATCCCCCAGTATCCCTAACTTAATCTATCTTGCATAAACTCATCCGTCGAGACATGGTCGGGGTCTATTCATTACGCCACGACCTGCCAAGGTCAATAGAGGGGCTCCTTACAGCCAAATATTTAGTAATTCATTCAGCCTAGCTCAACTAGGGTAGTACCAAATAATCGATACGGCTGTGACCTTTTTTCGATATCGTTTGAATACATTTTCGATGTGATACCTGTAAACTTAAGTTTATATACCTAGTACTCAATAGCAAGGCGTACAGCAAAACCATTGACCGTGGGATCAAACCTTTCCCGCGTTTTAATGCAATTTGCATGTAAGCCGACGAATAGCTCTAACATAAATTAAATACAGCTCATTAAGGGTTCTATGTCGCTACGACAACTATCGGTCTATTCTGAAAAAAAAACCTACCGTTAAAACTTAGGTGATGTCAACTTGAAGTAAGCTGTCGATATCTAGCATCAGGTCGAATGACAGCTCACTTCGCCATAGATGTCACGGTGAGATTTTTACAGAATTGACCGACAGTGGAGGCGGCGCAACCACGGTTGCTCTGCCAATCATGTATGGTTGGTTGAGCAACCTATCAGACGCGTGGTGAGTGAGATACGGGATATCCACTAATATTATAAATGTGAAATTTTGTGACGGATAGTGATAATGGGTGGATTAATGTGTGTTACTGTTTCACGCAAAAACTACTGAACAGGTTTGGATTCAATTGGGTACATAGATACATGGCGTGAAGTGGTTGTTCTATATATCTCTGACTGTCCCTCCGGGGAGTACAACACAGATAGTTTATAGCCTGGATATAGGATACTTTTTTATCTCAACAGTGCGTTCCCGTAGGATAATTTCTAACCTCCACGCGGGCAAAGCCGCTGTCAAAAGCTAGTTTAAAAAGATCAGTTTTAAATAAGTCATCCCGTTTCAGATAGACAATAATGTAATGTGTGTACACACACATTACATTATAACTCTAACTCGCGATAAAATCACCCTAAAACTAACAGACACAAACACCATGAATGTCATAAAACCATGGCACTTAAAACGCCCCTCGAACATCGATACCTATACTTGATGAATTCAGCATATCATTCTAGTCCCTTTAGTGTAGAAATTTTTCATCGGTCATACAAAAAAAAATCAGTTGTTCCATGCATTTTGACCGCGTGGGTATTGCACTTTTCTATGAAACAGCTGATTTTTTTTAAATAACTGACGAGAAATTTCTGCGCTGGGGGTCTAGAATGATATGCTGAATTCATGGTTACCATTTGCGCACTGGATAAAAATGTACCCTGTATAACACACTGTCACTGTCACTGTCTTACACCCGACACTCTATTGTTACTTATTTATTACTTTTTGCCCGCGGCTTCGATCGCGGGGTCGGTGGAAATTTTCCCTCGGGAACTTACTACCGGGATAAAAAGTACCGATGTGTTAATCCAGGTTATAATCTATCTGTGTGACAAATTTCATCGAAATCCGTTCGCCCATTTTTGCGTGATTGAGTAAAAAACATCTAAACATCTATACATACAAAATTTATACATACAAAATTTATACATACAAAATTTATACATACAAAATTTATACATACAAAATTTATACATACAAAATTTATACATACAAAATTTATACATACAAAATTTCACATTTATAATCTTATAAGTAGGATATACAGGGTGTAACAGAAATCCTATTGCTCTCCTTAGGCACTAAAGATAACAGCTGGTATATAATCACTTTACATAGTTTCAGCTCAAAATAAAATACTCTAAGAATTGATACCAAATTTTCGGTTTCATATGTTTCTTAAATTCAAATCATAACAAACGTGTCACCGCACTACGTATGTCAATAACTTTCCACGTTACTTGCCAATATATAAATCTCTTCCAAGTGATGTGTTTATTTCAATTTGAACAGTTCGGTTTCTGGTATCAATGTATTAAAAATTCACATAACTTCTGAGCATGTAGAGATAGGATTAAAAAACCTTTCCAATATCGTTTGATATCATCTAAAGAAGCCGTGCCCTTGGCATGTATATACCATTTCCGTTACACTTTGTATATCGGATAGTAGGATAACATAACATCGCGCCTGCCCTCCCCGTAGGGATAGGCAGAGACGTATAGAACAACCACATGTCGCCATATAACTTTAAGGGCTGATTTTTTAATCGACTTCAAAAAGGAGAAGGTTCACAATTCGTCGGAACCTTTTTTTTTGTTTTTTTTTTTTTTAATGTATGTTCCCCGATTACTCGAAGATGGTTGGACCGATTTGGATTTTTTTTTTGTTTGAAAGCGTATACTTTCCAAGTGGTCCCAGGATCAGTCAAGTCAGGATCTGATGATGGGATCCTGGAGAAATAGAGAGAGAACTCTTCAAATTTTATAGGCACACTTGAAGCGATTTGGATAGTTTTTGAAAGAGTACTTTCTCGGAGTGATCCCATTTCAATTTGGTGAAGATCTGACGAAGAACTTCGGAGATAGGCAACGGAACTCCACAATAAATGATAGTAAATGGACTGGAATTGCTGAAATCTCATGTCTGTCTATTGTTTACACCAGTTCATAACATAACATCACGCCGGGACGCTGTGAAGGGGTAAGCACATGTGAACCACTAAAAAGTGAAAAATAAAAACTAAAAAAAAAGCACAACCGACTTCCAAAAAAAACACTAAAAAGTGAAAAATAACTTTAATTTCGGAAGGCGGTGACAAAAAATTAAAATACATATTCAAAGTTCCCGAACCGAAACCGGTGGGCCTTCCGAAATTAAAGTTATTTTTCACTTTTTAGTGTTTTGTTTTGGAAGTCGGTTGTTTTTTTCAATAGTCAGATAACTTTTATCTGAAGAACAAATCTGACAGTTTGGCATATTTTCTATACAAAAGCTGTCAAACCGAAATATTTATTCCTCAGATAAAAGTTACCTGATTATTAAAAAAATCAGCCCTAAGAAACTTATGCGGCGGGCGGCTATTGGCGCCAAAAATGAGGAAAAATCGACCACATCGAGTCTAAGAAAACAATGTTTTTACAGTTTGTATTAATGACTAGCTTTTACTAGCGGCTTCGCCTGCGTGGAGGTCGAAAATTATCCCTCGGGAACGTATTAACGGGATAAAAAGTATCCTATGTGTTAATCCAGGTTATAATCTATCTGTTTGCCAAATTTCAGCCAAATTTTTGCGTGTTTCAGTAACAAACATTCAAACTTTCACATTTATAATATACTAGCTTTTGCCAGCGGCTTCGCCCGCGTGGAGGTCGGTGTATTATACATATAAATCTTCCTCTTGAATCACTCTATCTATTAAAAAAACCCGCATCAAAATCCGTTGCGTAGTTTTAAAGATTTAAGCATACATAGGGATATAAGGACAGAGAAAGCGACTTTGTTTTATACTATGTAGTGAAGTAAGATGTAGTAGGATTAACCGTGCACAAATTCGGACTCCGGGCTGCAGGTTAGAATCATAAACTTAGACAAAGGCGACGGCGCGTTGTGTTCCACGCGCGCCTTAAAGAAATGTCAGCACCAACTGATGGGGTCCGCAAGGGCCGATGCCTGCCAGGGGTGCGGGGTGTTCGAAAGAGATACCGCGGCCCGTGGCACATAGGCAACTGTGGGAACACGTGTATAAAGGCACTATTAATCAGAATCTAAATTATTTTGAAGGCAAATAATCCACGGCATCATATGTTCCAAAATGTGTCTGCTCAACAACTTAAATCTCGTGATTATCACCATCATCATCTGCCTAGCCTTTTCCCTACTATATTGGGGTTGGCTTCCAGTCTAACCATGATGCAACTGGCTACCAGTATTTTACATGGACCGACTGCCTATCTTACTTCCACAACCCAGTTACTTGTCACAACAGTAGTTTGTCGGACTTTCGGGAATGGAGTATCCTGCAGGACCCTCCGAAAACGGAACCCTAATTGCGAAGCATACTATTAATCAGAATCTGAATTATTTTGAAAGATATTCTTGCTTGAGAAGCTGGAGAAGAAGGTAGCTATGTCGTTTGCATGCTCTTTATTTGTGTAAAATGCTCTGAAGCGGAACGAACATACGCCATTACGCTCTCTCAGCTTCATCATGGAACATGGGAACTTGCTTCATATGTTCCAAAAAGTAAATAACACAATTAATTGCCCTGCAGGTCCCAGGCCCCTATGCTCAGCTTACGCCTGTAACCACTGCAAAGCCAACACGGTATAATACCTATATCGACACGTAAAATTGGTGTGATTAACGACTGTCCTATCGACTGTCGATAGGTAGGTCGCCTTATCGGATGACGTCAGAGACGTGAAGGGCGAGCATCGCAATCGACTCGAATTTTACATAAAATCGATAAAATATTCCTATATAGTTGGCTTGATAAAGGTTTTCGATTTAACGGCGATTGTCAATTATTTTGGCGTCTGGGTTGCTGTAAATAGTTTTGTGGTACGTGGGATTTTTTTTTTATCTGAATTAAATATTCGTTTTTTCTTCATAGATGCCTAATGAAGCAATACTACAGATCAGACTTGATGCGAAAAGGAATAGGACAATTAACAATCGATATTGAAATCAATGCATTTGAAAAAAAAAACAAAACATTGTTGTTGAACCAATAATGAAATCAAAAATATTGGCAAAAAAATTGCTGATTCTATCATAAATTAGTTTTTCCTGCAGTCAAGCCTTCTTTTGGCAAAACCACTCGTTATCATCCTCCATACTTAGCGGTCTTTGTCTAATTAAGTTCAGCAGTGCCTAATTACAAGCCTCGACCAATGGCTAGAAAGAGATAAAAAGATATAAATCAAACGGTGGTAAAAACAAAAAAAGAGTGCTTCATTTCACGTGTAGTTCATGATTGGAGTGATAAATTAAGCTTTCGTAGCACTCGTAAACACTCCGCTACGATTGCTACGAACATGCTACGGATAGCTACGGACTACGTCATGGGCTACGTAAAATTTCTACGAATATCAATTTAGAAAAAAATATGGTTTAATAATGTGTTTCTCGATTCTCTTGCTAGAATAATAAAATCCATAGAGATTTTATGTTTTATTGTTTTCCGTCAGCTTTACATCTTTCATGTAAATTCACACTATTGTTTCTACTTAATGCTGGCCACTTATAGTTATTTTGAAATCGCCAGCGAGCTGATGACGTGACTAATGGCCAATTCCTAAAATTTACGCACAGCTGTAGGTTAAAATTAAAACTCTTGTATCTTTACCAATAATGAAGCAAATACCTAATACCTTCGCTTAGTAGACCCTCTCTATTTGGAAGTAGCTATTAGGTAAAATTTGCTTATGAAACGATTTATTTGCCTAGTTTGGAAGTAAAAAATCTACCAGTCGGCCAACTACTATTGGTAAGCAAAACAATCCATGTTTGTTTATAGGAACCGAACATATAGCGCGTGTACGGTCACCAAAAGAGATAAGTAACCAGGGTGGAGGGAGGAGGGAGAGTTGGAGTTTAATAAAGGAACCGATGGATATTTTGGAATACAATTTTAATAAAAAAATAGGTTCTATTTTCAAATTGTCAGTTGGTGTCAGACTATTATTTAATTAAAGTTATCAAAATCAAAAGTAATTTATTCAAATTAGGCTGAGAATCAGCACTTTTCGAACTTCAAAATAAATAAGACAGTCCTCCAAAACGCCCACGCTTCACCACTTCCTAGTGCTTTAGCTGGGAAGAAGTGGCGCAACAAACTCTGGATTAGGAAATTCATTATATTCATGAATTTCCTAGTCCAGAGACTATTACTATAGTGTCTGGACTATATACTAGTTGACTTATAATAGATCTAGTAATCTTTGAAAGCTTCGGCAAAATAAAGTTTAAATCGCGGAAATGCCCTGAAAAAGTCAAGTGCTGTAATACGCACTTGACTTTTTCAGGGCATTTCCAGGCATTTGGTGCGCAAACGGCATGCGGATGTATAAGCGTTATGAAGCAAAATGAGTGTGGTAACGATTGTAGCGGGGGCCTTCTGTAGTTTGTGGCCACCTCCATGGGAAAAACCGTGAGTTAATGAGTTAATGCAATTGTTTTATACCAGAAAATGAGCGGGTATGGCACAAACATGTCGGGGGGCAGCGACACAGACTCGCTGGCGAGACGACTGCGCGACGCGGAGCGTGCGCGGGCTGACGCGGAGCGGGCGCACGCCGACGCGCTCGCTCAGCTCCGGCAAGCGCAGCGCTCGCCCATAGACCAGCACAATGTCGAACAACTGCAGTCCAGAGCGAGGGAGCTGGAGAAGAAGGTAGCTATGTCGTTTACGTGGTCTTTATTTGTGTAAAATACTCTGAAGCGGAATGACCACACGCCGTTACGCTCTCTCAGCTTCATCTTAGAATAGTAACGGAGACAATAAAGAGAACATAAATTGTAACAAAAATTTTGTTCTCTTCGCATCGAAGAGGTCATCAAAATGTAACTTATTTCATAAAGCTGGTTATATTAGATGCCTACCCTTTGCTTCAATGACTTCCCCTCTCAAAATAGACCACCGCCTCATTATCAGACATTAATCCTATTTTTACCTCGTAGGCGGCACTAGAAACAGTTCGATGCGAGGAGCTACAACTAGAACTGTCATCAACGATGCGTGCGCGTGGTCAAGGCGGCGTCACCACGTGGTCCACGCAGTCAGCACAACCTGCCTCCGAGATCGAGCGCATCATGGCCAAGATCGAGCAGGACAACCGCATCCTCGCTGAGTTAGAACATACCAGATCCACCACACATGGTAAGAAACGAGTTATATTTTACTTGTATACTACGAAGTTATTATTCTTCCTCCGGTGACCCTCGAATTTACATAAATTTGACCATATCTTATACGAATATTTCTCCTTGTTGTTTGGAAACAGCTCAGCAGTATTCGTGACTATGTGCAACTTTACAGTACAGTACAGAGCATGGCAAAGAGACAATCCGGTGTCAACAAATTTACCTTGCCAAAGGTTTTTTAGATGGATCTAGATTATTGTCTACGAAAGCATTCGTAAGCTAACTGAGTTGAGGAAAAGTGATATTTTATAGTAATAGAAGAGGTTTATTTACAGTACGATAATGTTTTAGTAGTTTACGGTTTCCCAGGTATCCAATCAAGCGGATCCAACCAGGCGCTAGGGGAGTACCACTCGCCAACGCCATCGCCGCTGCCGCACTCGTACGCCAGCACGGCTGGCCACGCCGCCATCTGCCAGAGCAGCACCATGCCCACGCTGTCGTCGCTGCACGCCACCGGACAGTTCACCGCCCCCTCCTCCAACTCCGTCGCCTACTCCATGAGCGCGCACAACCCCACCTCGTACTCCAACCCCGTGTCCGCCTACTCCAACACGTACGGCCTCTCCAACACCCACCAAGTCACCTTCACCAACCCCGTCACCGCACCACTCGTCAACAACATCGGACAAATTTCCAGCACGCTTGCCGGATTGCAGACCAACCTGCAGAACCTAACCGGCAACGTGTCGGCTCTGAACCTGGGCTCAGGCCTCGCTCCCGGCATGACGGGGACCATAGCGGGCTCCGGCCTCACCAGCTGTTTGAACAATCCGCAAAACAATTTATCTGGTGGACTATCGAACACGCTGGGAGGATTACAGTCGACCTTAACAAGCGGGTTAGGGAACGCCCTCTCGAACTTGACCGGAACGCAACTGGGAGGACTGAACACAAGTTTAGGCGGCACAAGCGCCTACGGAACTGGGACAGGGACGTATACAAATCCCCTCCTCTCTGGCGGACTCGGAACTAATCCTATGAATATAAAACTTAAACCTCTAGATGAAATAGACCTTGGACTGGGTAGATATGGGAACACGACCGGAGTGGGGCGGGTGGCCACGCCGGTCACGCCACACCAACCCTCGTGGAATTTAGGATTAGATAGCCAATTCGGAACTGATAGACTAGGGGGCTTAGACTCGGGATTCAGCCACGATCGGAACCAAAGAGCTATAGCGCGGATTATGCCTAATACCGGATTGGAAATGGAAGGTGAGTGAAATTCAATTTTCTTCGTGTTCTTTGTTAAAAGGAAAACGTTCTCAACGGTGCACATGTTTCAGTAGCGCGAAATGCGTCACATTTTATGAATGGTGCCTCGGAGACAGTAATTGACATGTTGGACATTCCGGGAAAGGGTCGCTGTTGTGTGTACATCGCCCGGTACTCCTACGATCCGCCTGAGTAAGTAGAAACTTGACTAGCGATGAAATTACTTTTATATACATATGGCAGAATCTGATTGTGTGAATTTAAATAGTAATACTTTCAGGATTGAGACTGCAGAAGGTGAATTGGCAATAACCGCTGGCGATTATTTGTTGGTGTGGGGTCCCCCAGACCCCAACGCCCCCATGCTTGATGCGGAACTGTTGGATGGACGACGTGGATTGGTACCTGCTAATTTCGTTACAAGATTGATCGGAGAGGATCTGTTAGAGTTCCATCAGGTGATAAATAGATTCTGTTTAATAGCTTCGTTTAGAGCAAAGTGTGTGTCGAAATATTCCACACCAGTGAAAGGTTTTGCAAACGTAGTTTTATTGAACGGGGCTCTAAAGGTGACGAGTTTCGATTCGATACGTTACATTAATTGGAAATTTTATATGCATTTAAATTCTTAATGGCTAAACTTTTTAAAGTTAAAATTTGACATTTGGATGAATATTTAAAAAAAAACGATGAGACCATCACCTTCAGATCGGTATCAACTACCAATGTGTTATAGTCTGCGAAAGTTATTAATATGATTAAAAAACTTTGTCATACAAGGTCCCATTTTACCCTCAGGCGATTATTTCGACAATGAGAGATGTTGATGAGGCCACCACAGCCATAAGCGAACTGTCCATCAGTCGCGACGTTGCTCGCTTAAGCGAAGTGGCTGAACTAAGCGAAGGACCAGAAGATGATGATAATGGTAAGCATCCACACATCACACTCCTCACATAGAATTAAAACTAGGCACGAAACGTAGACCAAACAGTACTTGATAATGTGAATAATCTAGTAATGTTTTATAAATATTTATAGTATTAGACTTTTGATGAAGATATTTAGACAAAATTTAGCTTAGAAATTAAAATTTTAGCGTTACTATACAGTACATTTTTCGACATTGAGTGAAGTTTTACATTTCGCATGCAACCCAAACACACCGAGCACTGAACTACCATACTAACTTAGTAGTCTTAATTAAACAATCATGACGCTTCGCACAGTGATACAATCAGAACGCTACACAAACAACCTGTGACGGTTGTCGTAAACGATCATTTATAGAAATAGTTCTATAGTCGAACCTTTGTCCTTCCCCGTTCCCCTCCTTGGACTTCGCTGCACGCTTCTTCGCATTCTCACGCACTTCGCCTGCCTGGCCGCATTCCTCGATATGCCCTCGGACCTCAACAGCCGAGCTGTTTTTCTCGTCGCTAGTGCCGGCGCCGCGGCAGCTCACCCTGGAGAGGCAGCTCAACAAGTCCGTGCTCATCGGCTGGACTGCCCCCGAAGGTGTGCAGCAAGCCAACATCGAGAGCTACCACGTTTACGTCGATGGAGTCCTCAAAACGACCGTCAAGGCCTCGGAACGCACACGAGCGCTCGTTGAAGGAGTTGACTCTAATCGGGTAAGTTACTTTGATGTTCAAATAGCTGCTTCTCTTTATGTTATTACAGTAGTCACTTTTACATGTTACCAGTTAGCACAAATTCATTTAGTTGGTCGTCGATGTCATTTTTTGCTTTTAGATGTTATACTTTTGTATTTGTATTCTTTATGTTTCCAATGAGAGTCGTCAGTTTTATGGTACTTTTGTTCCTAAAGCCGCATCGTATCAGCGTGCGTTCGGTGACAGTGTCGCGACGCACGTCCAGGGACGCAGCTTGCACGATGGTGATCGGTAGAGACACGGGCAACATGGGTCCGACCTGTGTCAGGGCCACCGGGGTGACCTGCTCACAGGCCGTGATCTCTTGGCTACCAGCCAACTCAAACCACCAGCACGTCGTCTGTGTAAACAATGTTGAAGTAAGCACTCGAAACAGTAACATTACATCATTAATCAATAGGATAGACTAGACATGCATTCATTGATTACAGGTTCGAACAGTGAAGCCAGGAGTTTACCGCCACATAATCACAGGTTTATCACCTAGCACACAGTATCGGGTAACTGTAAGAGCTAAACACTTAAGAGCTGGTCCACCTCAACCTGGAGCTCCAGTTCAAGAAGAAGCTCCAGGAGCTTACACGGACTTCAGAACTCTACCCAAGGGACTACCGGATCCGCCAAATGAAATTATGGTACGTGAAAAGTAAAAAACCCAACAATCAGCATGACGTGAATTGAGCATGCTTTTTGGATCCAAACTTATACAACTTACACTCACATTCCTTGCTCGCTGATGTTATATGTATCTATCTATACTTAGTCAGGAATCAGAATTATAACAATCACACAGTGGATAGTGGAAAATTTAAAATAAATAGATTTATAAGTATTGAACAATGCTTTTCAAGGCAGTAACTGTGAAGCGTTTTTAGCACGCACAAGGTAGCTTTTCCAATGCTCCACGAAAGTGTGATGATACAGTATGAATACTCACAAAGACCGACTGACACACCCCTATTCCTCTCAAATAATTCACAACCTCAAAGCACACAGCACGTCTCGAGGAAGTCGCGTCAATCGCAACCATAAATCCAGCTCCAGGAAAATTATCTTGACGTATCCCAACGCTCACCTCGTTGTTAGCTTAGCTACCCCCATCTGTAATGTCAGCTCCTCCCTCAATGTGGCTTTGTTTAACGTTGGCCCACATGTAATAAAGTTGAAACCCAATTGGCTTGCCTCACTATTGTTCGGCTGGATTGTTGGTGGTGATTGGTGCGGTGTCGCAGGTGGAAGCTGGACCTCAGGACGGGACCTTGCTGGTGACTTGGCAGCCAGTCGTGCGCCCGCCCGCCTCGGGCCCTGTCACTGGGTACGCTGTGTACGCCGATGGCAAGAAGGTGACCGACGTGGATTCCCCAACCGGTGACCACGCTCTCATCGACATTGGCAAACTGATCGGCCTCAATCCTAAATGTGTCACCGTAAGTATGGCTGTATGGAGCTTGATTTGGCTATGTGAACGCTATGTTAGAAATATTAGATATATGGTGACGTTTATCTAATTGGTAGAATTATATTTGTGTTTATTGTTTAGGTTGACGACTTTTATCGCGATTCCTTGTTGTTATTTTCAGGTACGTACAAAATCAAGGGACAGCCAGTCAAGTGACAGTGCGCCCACGCCGATTCCACCAGCAGTGCTGCGCGGTGTCGTGACCCGAATGCCTCGCGGGCAGGGCCCGGGCCCCAACCAGCAGGGGCCCGGCGGGTACAGGGGCGGCCCCGTGCAGCGCCCTCAGCCTTACCAACACCATCAGCAAGTTATAGAGCACGATGAGAATCTATCCGATAAGGAGATATTCCCATCTGTTAACCGCCACGACCCACACGCTGCTCAGGTGACCAAACACTCTTTATTTATCTTGTCTATTGTCCCTTTATGATGTTGGTAATATTAATATATCGCTGTCTGATATAATGGAGTCTTTGTCCCAACAAATTGGCTTTAACTTAAAATTTTAAATGTCAAAATTTTACATTGATTGTTTTCTGTAATTTCACACATCTTATTAATTTTATTTTGCTACCCGAATTGGAATCTTGAAACTTTTGCCTAAATTAAACTTAAATAATATGATAATGTGTTGAACTAATGTTGATCGGCATAGCACTTTGTCTATATTTGGTTTGCAAATCAATGTTGTACATTTGTGTGTTAAGTTTACGTCAAGTTTCATTTTGCCAGTTTATTTCGTTGAGGTTGATTCAGTATTTAATATGTGCTTTATATTTTTGATTTTATCTCTGATAATTTTATTCGTCTGTGTCTTCTTAGCTATCATTATAACGATCAGTGTCATATGCTCTCTTCTTGCGCGACAAACAGTCTGTTGTAACAACTTCTATACCTTCATCTACTTCCTTATTGATATGTTTCAGTTGTATGAGTACCGTGTATATGGACAGTTTGTCGCGTGATATCGGTGTTGCAAACTGCACTCTTTATACTTTCTCCTGTGGTTCTGTCGCTGGCATCTTCTAAATGTCCAGTATTTAGTTCTCTGCCGACGGTTTCACGACACGACCACCGCGCCATCGACTATAGCTATGCACTCGGCTCGATCGTTCAAAATTAAATGCATACTGCTTGCGACTAGATGAGTAGTCTCTAGTGCTATTGGCCGATACCCGACAACGCACGACACCATACAGATACAACTTAGAACAGATAAAGAGCTTGTACTTTGTGACACAGACAATACCGCCCATGAGTTGTGATCATGCCACTTAATCTAAACCTTACCTCGCTCTCTCACATAACTGTTATACACCTTTCCATAGCCTACGAGTGGATTCGGCACAGGCCTCCTAAAGAGTATATTCGACAAAATAACCCCTTCGGTAAGGAATTTTAACACGTCTTTTCATATTTATCATTATTTAATTAATTCTGAAGTTTACACACGACTGATTTATTTAGCGTTTTATGAATTTTATTTTAGTTTTGAAAGCGTTATTTTTTGTGTTATTAGTTATGTAAAATATTTTTTTTTATTATTTTCTTTGAATTTATTAATACACAGTGTGCCCGTATATTATACAAATAGTGTCATAATACTATAATATTGTAGCCATATAATCAGCATATGAAGACAATATTTACTTTGAGTATGCTTTTATATATTTATCTGAAAGTAGACAAAAATATGTAGAAACAAGTATACTAGCTAAATGCATATATATTTATATAAAGAAAACTAGGTATTTGGAATCAAACTTCTGTGTAGCAGTTGTACGATTTAAAGATACATAGATAGTATAATATTACAATAAAATTATAGCTTACCTACTATAGAAAGGGTTCTTAATAGAAAACTGCTATAAAAGAAAACCACTTAATATATTACTTAGGAGTGGTAAAATTATTGCGTTTAAGACGATTTTTTCATAACAGTTCACGACTCATAAACATGAAGACATCACTCATAAACATTCACACATCATCCATGTATACGAATCGTGGAAACGAAACAATCGTGCGTTTAAAACTAGCATCGAATGACATAAATTAAAAGCCGATCGCTTACGCGGCAGCGAACCTCTGTCTTTCCACTTCAGCTTTCCTGTATAGGCTTCACTTGCTCTAATCTAACGCCTGATGTACCTATTAATATTAAATAAAAGTACTTTGTACCTCACTCTTCACCAGCTTCTAATAAACCGCTTAATAACCTTTCCGTATAGTCTGTACTTCTATTTGCTTTAAAAAGTAATCCAATAGTTTCAAGAGAAAGTACCTACACAGGGTATGAAGCAAAGAACACGTCCGATATATTGCGAGCACCATAGTCATCAATATCGCCCATATCAGCACGATCATTAACTCACTATATTTTGTGTCGTTATAAAGAACTGTGTATATGATAAAATATTGAATGACCATGTGGTATTAGCAATCGGGGATACCGGCCATCGAAATCACTAAAGAGAGCGCCACGGAGCTGGGTAGCGAAGACGAGGAGGCGCCGCGCCGTCGCCCGCAGGTCTGGGATCTCTCCTAGCTGTCATCGATGTGCTCTCCATGTGCTAGCACTATTCACTATGCTCTCTTTCTGTCAATTCTGTACGATCTCCCGATCACGAGTTTCTGAATTTCACTTCTCGGTGTTCTGTGTTGTCCTCTTCACTTACTGTACCGTCCTCGATGTTGCCCACACACGACTCTGGCCCGCCACACGTCATGCGACACCCGCACGTCCCCACCGACGTCCGACAGATAGGCAGACGAACTAGGCCCACAGAGCACTCGATACAGACAACACTGGAGCATGTTCGCGTGTTTGTATGATTGTTCCTGCATGCTGTCTTGGCTTCGACGCGTATCAATGCCGTACACCACTCCTCTCACACACCTCCCACACTTCAATGTCTTATGTTATCAGATAAGGTATTCAGTTAACGAGGGGACATCGGTTAATGATACGATTTTTCCGTTATTGTTGAACTTGAATTTAAATTTTGTTTTGTTAAACTTGTGACAAGCACATTTGGAACCGACTGTTTATGATTATATCTGCTATGAATGATGTGGTTTCAAGTGTAACGCTGCACGCTAGCTTTCGTTGTGCATGGGGGTTGACTAGAGCTACAACGGAATGTCTTGTTTTTTTATCGTCCGAGGAGAAGGTAATATTTATATCGCTTTGAAACGCAACGCCAATGAAGATAATGGCTATGAGCTTGTTCGATTGCTGTTGGCTTTGTTATGGAAAATCTAACCTTATTAATGTGTTGGTTCGTACGGACGTCAGCAGCAACCGTCCCAACCAACGCAAGCGTCGCAGCAGCCTTCGGGTCAGCCGTACCCGAGTACACAACCCTACCATGGCACGCAGCAACCCCAATATCCACCAGCCGGCCAGTTCCAAAGTAACCCGGCGTACCCCGGGGCGGGCGGGCCCAACGCGGCGCAGCAGTACCAGAACCCGCCCCCCCGGAACCACCACGAGCGAGGCCGCCCCCCTAACCCACACCAAGTCGGACACCACAACGAGCAGGTATGCATAGCAGTTTTTTAAATCTTCTTTAGTTACATTTCGATTACTTAGGTGTAGGTTAGATTATATAGATAATTTTTTAACTTCGTTTTAACTAAAATAATAAACCATGGGTGTTTATAAGACTCAATATACAAAGAAACTGGGGCCGCAGCAGCAACCAGCGAGCGGTACTTCCAAATGTTAGGTTGTTAGCTAAACCGCTAATTAGACACTCACACCTTATCCAAGAAAAAAAAACAACATTTCTAAGATATTTTTTTTACGCGCGACGACTTGTATACTTCCAAAATAACAAAAAAACTTTCTACCTTAAGCAATTTCTAACAGAATTTCCTATTTCTCTTACAGCAGCAACAACAGCAACAGCAACAACAACAACAACAGCAACAACAGAACCAGCAAGGCAGCAGTATGCAGTACACCGCCCGCGGGGGCCAGCCCCAGGGGCCCCGTGGGGCCCAGCCTGGCGCCAGGCACGCGCAAACCCACTCTCAGTCCAAGCGAGTTCGCTTCTTCGTCGCCCTATTTGACTATGACCCAATAACCATGAGCCCGAATCCTGAAAGTTGTGAAGAAGAATTGCCCTTTACTGAAGGAGAAACGATCAAGGTTAGTGACGTTAGTGATCTCACATGACGTTGTTAAGTTGAATGTGCAATCAATGTTGAATGTGACAAGCACAGAACTAGTTGTAGGGGCGGTGCTAGGGGGAGGTTTATGTCCAGGAGTGGACGTCTTTCGGCTGAAATGATGATGATTATGATATCTCAGAACAGGAACCATTATTATGTCAAGTTCAAAAAAACGCTGACGATGCTATAGACCCATTAATTGCAAAACCTATTTACCCCAATGATATGCAAGGCCTCCAAGTTCTAGATCTAGAGAGGATTGCATAAATTGAAAAAATTAAAAATATTGCACGAGCCCGATGAGTTCTTTGAGAACACTATGAAAGGTTTTGTTAAAGTTTCTGCTAATAAATAACCAGACGTCGTCAACCGTGCTTTAACCCTCTTTAACTTCTTTTTATTCTAGTGACAATAGAAAGTTGGGGTCTTTAAAGACTCTCGGTTTAATTATCCGTCTCAACCTTCAGGTCTATGGCGACAAAGATGCCGACGGCTTCTATTGGGGTGAGTGCAAGGAGCGTCGCGGATATGTGCCCCACAACATGGTGATGGAAGTTTCGGAGCAAGAAGCCAACGCTTCGGGCCAGCCGAGTAAGCGAGAACGCTGGGCCGACGCCTACGCCAACCAGCCTGTACGACGCATGGTCGCACTGTACGACTATGACCCGCAAGAACTCAGCCCCAATGTGGATGCTGATGTAAGTATCTTCTTCTCTTCCTTCCTTACCTATTTACGATACCTAAGTATAAAATCCGTAGTAGTGAGGCGTACTTGACCTCACGATAGACGTTCATACTAGTTTAAAATATTCATCGGCTTGGGTCAGTGTGTCAGTAAGTGTCAAATGTCAGAAAAATGTTTTCGATCTTGGTTCTGTTGACGCAATGAGAAAAATGAATAAGGTACTATTTTTTATGTACTTAAATATTAAGCTTAGATGGAACTAAAGCAGACTGAAGCTGTAATACTCTTTCGAGAGATCTTTGTGGTTGATGGACATGCTTTCCTGTAAGTCAGATCAATGTTGAATAACCTATCATCTCACAGCTGAAGGAGTGCTGTGCTGCAAGTAAAATTTAACAATCTGTACTCTATATTGTTGTAGCTAATGAAAAAACCTTCATTGCTAGTAATCTTAAAATTGAATATGGCTTTAGATGTTTGAAAAGATATATCCGTTGCTTAGTGCCTAAGACCTGCATTATGTGTTTTATGTCTAGATATCTAAATACGATATTTTCATCTCTATTACCTACGTCTTATAAACTATTGTTGTTCTAGTGAATTCTAATCTTGAATAGTCCTCGGTCTTTCCATCTTGCATTATGACCTTATCTTATAAGTTTGCTTACGAATGTAACTATTTCTTTTTCCATATTCTTCTCCCTTACCTCTATTCTATATACTACTATTGACTCTAACATTTCTTTCACAATTGATTTTTTGTCACTCAGAAACTTTTCCAGGCTGAGCTGAGCTTCCAAACGGGTCAGATCATCCACGTGTACGGAGACATGGATGACGATGGCTTCTACATGGCAGAGATTGACGGCGTCCGAGGTCTTGTCCCGAGCAACTTCCTCGCTGATGCAAGCGACCAGTATGGGGCACAGCATAGTAATCAAGGTGAGTCTAACTTAAGCTTATTTTCTTAAAACTAGTGATAGGGATACAGTATGTTTTGTTTGTGCTCTATTGGAATATAGTTAGGGATTTCAGCAGATCAATATAGTATTTGTGTTTTATGTTGATAATTGATGCTGTTGATTCTTAGATTTGTGACCTGAAATTCTAAAACATATTAGGATTTCATAGAATAATCTCATCATCCCGACGAACAAATTCTCTGCAAGTAAAAACATGCTAAAGTAGGACATGATATCTTTCATTTTCTACTACATCACGTTGAATAGGATAAGTTAGTATATGAGTGATGACAGTTGTGGCAAGGAATATCGAGCATTGATGTTGGGTGCAGGGGTCGCGGGCATGTCTTCAGCTGGGCAGGGTGCGGGGCGAGGCGGCGCGGGGCGGGGCCGCGGCGCCGTGCCCTTGCCTGGGCCGGGCTGCGGCCCCGGCACCAAAGGTCCGCCACCGCCACCACGTGAGGGCGTGCCACACCACATGCAGCATGCACAACATGCGCAGCACGCCCAACACGCGCAACACGCGCAGCACGCGCAGCTCGCACAGCACGCCGCGCAGCAGGCCCAGCAGCGCAATCACCACCGTCGCGCAGGTACGACACCCCCACTACCTCTGCTCCTCCACTTTTCTCCCTGAGCTGCCACCGCTGCTCTTGCCCTCGCTCCCTATTTTAATACTAAGCCGGGTCGGTCGGCTCGTCGATTACAGAAGAGCGATGCACACGCTTTAGACAAACCCTTTTAGAGTCACTCGTCACTTACATGACACGATTTAACTATTTGGTTTCGTCCTGCTTGTCAGTTTCACTTCAATAAAACATCACAACTTTTACATTGAAGTCCTTCTAAAACATTGACTTCAGAAGACCGTACACTGAAAGTAGTCATGATTAAATCGCTTTCCAAAGAGATCGCCGAGCCGACCTCCCCTAGGTAAGTTCGGTGAAGACACGTGTCTTCACCGTTCACCGAGAGCTTTGAGTGTTTCATGTTTGCACCTTGGACTTGCTATGTGACTACTGAAAGACGCTAGCTATTTCGCTCTGGAACCCTCTATCATCTTTCCTGTACACTTGCGATTGCGACGGGACTCGCTCAGCGAGTTTGTGTTTTAGATTTTCCATTCCGTTTTGCCTCGTTGCCTCCTTGAAGAATTGGACTTTCTGAATTTTATGATTCCTGTCAAAACTTGTTGATTATGTGCTGATTTCAGTTAGAATATTGAAACTCACAATTTCCTTTCCAATTAATCCTGAATTTAGTCAAATGTGTCAGTGATGGTAACACGGAATGTATGAATGCGAGTCCGGTTGCAATCTACGGAGCACAAAGACTCTTGGTGTACACTTTGCTAATGAACACTCTATCTTGGATTACACAGTCACAAACATCGTTCGAACAGGTTCTGATTCCTTACAAAGACTTGCTATTACAAGTGTGTCCTTATTACCAAACCACACTACTCAAAGCCACGTCGTTAAAACTCGAGGATACCTTATTTTATTTTCATCTATCCAACTCTCTATCCTATTATTATGTTTTGTTCATCACACGGTAAACCCTGGCATTTAGACACACAGCGGGTAGGCTGCTCGTACAAATACACGCAACATAATCTCGCTCTGAACCCACGGGGTGTTCGTGAGGTGTGATCCAAGATTCAAGTGGTTGTCTGTGGTCACTATATATGTTGTGTGTATTGTCTGTTTGCTAGATGCCTGCCCTCCTTCCTCTATGTTAGACCACAACACATGCGCCAGTAATCCAGAACAGGCGAATTCTCAGGTAAAAATACCGTTTGTAATCGACCCACAAGAATACTTTCAAATATACTATGCAACGATACTAGACGTTTTTTGTTCGACTGTCACTTCATTATCTTTAGATTTTATTATTTTCACTTTTTCCTTTTCTTCATTTATTTCTTTATATTTCCTTGCGTTTCATTACTACGCTCAGTGTACAGAGGGCATCTGGTACTGTGGCCGCCTCGGTCACTCGTCCACTAGCAAAGTGGACTGACGGTCATGATTACCCTATTATTATATTGTTTACACTTCATTAGCTGTCATCGCATACTGGACCAGATCATACAGAGACTAGTACAGAACATACACTGGCGTACTTCACTCACATCAGATACCATAAACCATTCACCATGTTACTACAATCTCTGAGGCCTGTGAATGTGGTCCTTTACTAAACGATTGCGTTGGTGATGACGTCACGTTTACTATAGCAACCTCTTTGACGTTCTTATGACGACTCTTGTGCATCATGACGTAATCGAATAGTATGTTCTTATTCAAGCTTTTTGTTGTAGTATACCGAAGCATGATTGAATGCATTGAATGAATTGACCTTCCCTTACGAATCTGAGCTTCTATTTACAACCCTGATGATTAATTTCTTCCAAAAATATATAAAATATTGTGTTCCCGGTTGACTGAACTTGTCATTTTCTTTTTAAAATGCCACCTGCTTTGTTTATGGCAATGCATGCTTTTTTATTGCACATTTTATACTATTTTGATGTGTGTACTATTGATATTTTTGTAAATAATAATGTTTTGTCTCAATATTGTATAGCATGATACACAGAGTGACTTAGGTATTGATGTAAGTGTATTTTATTTACCTAAATGTAAATATTTTAAGACACGCATAATGAGAACTTAATATAATATCTATATCTTTAAAATATCTAACGTAATCTATCAGACTTTTGACAAGACCTTTGAGAAGGCTAGGCACCTGTCCCAACCATAATACCAATTTGCTTCTTGCATTTAATTCACACTTTGATCACGCTAATTGAATATGAATCCTAATCAACTGTTTTATCTATTTTGGGAATCGTTTCTAAAATCAATTGAACCTTGAAACCGCCATGATGATAACGGTAGAAATTCGATAGGAAACGTTCCGAAAACAGGTAAGACAGTAAGTGTAGCCAAGAGAGCAGTAAGTGACATGAGTTTGGCGAACAGGCGAGGGGGAGAGGCGTGGCGAGCGGGCAGGCGGCGAGCACGATCGCGCGCACGAGCGCTGGTAACGCCGGGACCCCGACGGCGCAGTCGCCGGGCGCGCCGCCAGCCCAGCCCGCGGGCCCCCCCGCGCCCGCCTCGCCCGCGCGCCGCGCTGGCCCCGCCGTCGTGCCTGCGCCGGGTGTGCAGCCACCGTCCGCGTCGACGCCCGCGCAGCAGCCAAACCTCATGCAGAAGTTCTCCGAGATGACCGCCCCCGGGGGCGACATCCTCAGCAAAGGCAAGGAGCTGATCTTCATGAAGTTCGGCCTCGGCGGCAAATAATGTCGGCGGAGCGGGCGCGCGGGCGCGGGCTCGCGGCTGCTGTGCGTCGGCTGATCCTGCTGCGGCTCGCTGTGGAACTCGGCTCGATTGTAGAAAGAATTCTATTTTAGGCCGCTCGGTGCGCCGGTACTTGAGCCGCACTTAGGAGATGTTGTACATAGTAAAATTTCAATAAACGCACAGTCTAGTGAATATTCGAGTATTAGTGCTGTCTTATAGCATCCGAACACCCGGTTAGTCGTGTATTCCGATGCTTTCAATATCTTGGACTCGCGTCCTTCTGTTAGGTTAGATTATGATATCGAGTGAATTACACATTATTGGAGCGCATTATTTATTATGTGTAGGAACGGTTCGTAAAGTTATTATATACCTAGTTATTACTACACGATCGATCCTTATAATATAGAATTGTTGTGATTTTCTACGTTATGTTTTGATCGCTAGCTGTGAGTTACCTGAATGTATCCTAAATGAGTAGTTGAAACTTAAATGTTTATTTCACCGTATTTCAATGTAAGAACTAATACATCATTATTAATGTTAATAATACAAATGTATAATAAATAAAATTCAAATAATTCGAGCAATATTGCAAGTACCAGTATGCTGCTGCGGCCGTCCCAATGACCAAAAGTTGAATCAAAACTATCTGTTAATGAATTTCTATAAACGAAACTTTAACTATTCCTTATACTCCATTCATGATGAACATAATATTACATTGTGAAATCGAAGTTCGGTTACCAACGTTGAAAACATCATCAAATCATCTATCTATATAAGTCGTTCCCCTATGTAAAAAATACATAAAATTAAATAAAAGTTATTTGTGTATCTAAAATCCTGTTCATTAAGTTAAATAACTTATATTACAATACTATACGACAGTTTTATTACACGTAAATCTTGGAAAAATGTAAGTATAGGTGCCTACTGAGATTTGCCGACACCCATTTGTAATATCCAACTGCTGATAACTCAATATACTTACATGATAAAGATAATTTAAATAAGAAAATTTGTGTAAGCGCATTAAATTTATATGCTGGGTCTTTGATTATTCTCGAAATAATAATATTCTGTGATAGTAGACGTGATACCATCTTTATCATTCTTAATATAATACCTACTTATGAAACAGTACTGCGTCATTTGTCACTTATAGTAACTGAAGATGTGTTGAACTAATTGTTTCATCTATATTGTGAATGTATTTCGTCACATTACGTACGTACGTACATTCTTCGCCAGCTTTTTCACCAAGGTTTTTAAGAAATTGATTTTTGTTGATGAATCAAATCATAGCTGATCAAAAGCACGTTACTATTTTCGTTTGAAACGATTTGGTTTCTAAGTTGACCTTTGCTTATTTCATTTAAGAGAATTTCATACAATTTTGATATGGAGTTTTTAATAAAAACAATAGTAGAATGTGAATTAAATTTTTATCTTAAATATGTTGGTGTGGAAAGTGACATATTAATTGACAGTTAAATGTTAGTGTCATTTCCACCTGACTAAAGACTGCTTGCATGAAATATTATTACTTTTAGAAAATATATAGAATTCGTTAAAATTAATATACTTCATTGCGACACAAACGTGTTAGATAAACAAATTATTAATGAAACAATGAATGTTTCATACTTTCGAAATAACTATAATTATTGAATAATTGATTAAAACCAATCGACCTAACCTATTTATCGTAGGTACCTGCGAGGACGCACTACATAGCGACGTTGAAGGATCTAAATAATTTATAAATGTTCTAAAGTTGTTGTTGTACATATTGATCGGTAAGGTCGCTTGGATTGTAGGCTACTTGGAGATTGCTCACTTCGTACAAGGGATTCTCTTTAAGTCCTTTATATTGCTTCGTATCTATCCAAACAAAGTTCTCGTTCTCGTGTATTTCAACCTTTTCACGTATCAGATTTAGCTTGCGATTCCTAGTGTTAATCACTCGTAAAGTATATAACCCCACAGTTTAGCCCACTACGATGTATAACTATATATGTATATTATCTGGTTGTATATAATCATGCGTGCGCCCGCGTTCCAATGTTTTAGCTAAGCACCTGCTACATATCTACATTATATTATATGTATAACCCGTATTTGAAGTTTTTCTATAATTATTAAAGAATATTCTAGTGTTGTTTCCGACACGGTTCGAAGTTGTTCACTTGTTTATATATTGTTATAAATCTGTATTCATATCTTTTATCACATGTGTAACTAAATGTATGGTTATTTATACCTATGGGATAATATAAATTATGTATATTAATCGTACATTCATGTGTGCATAATTTAAATATAAAGAGTTGTATATTACTTATATACTAATGAATTATGGCAAAATCTCTAACAATGTACCAATGAAATATGCTGGAAAATAAATAATACGAATGCCGCTTCTTTATTTATTGTATTACTATAATACTTAACCACAAGGAAATAAATTATATTAAATCTTATGGTTTATATTGTAGCTGTCATGAAATTCTATGGGGAAATACAAATAAGTGTAGGTAAGTAACACTAGCAGATAAGGCGTAGATGAATGAATATAATAAAAATGTTAATCCCGAAATATAATAAACTCATTCTGTTATATCCTTATAACTAACTATTTATCAAGATTCTCATGGTTTCATAGCATAATTAGTGGGTATTTGCTTCCAATAGTTACCCAAGCAGACGAAACAAGATGTACAGGATAAGTTTTTAACCAGTGAGCAAACTGTAACCATGAATTCAGCATATCATTCTGGACCCACAGCGCAGAAATTTTTCGTTGGTTATACAAAAAAACAATCAGCTGTTCCATACATTTTGACTTTTCTATGAAACAGCTGATTTTTTTTGTATAACCGACGAAAAATTTCTGGGCTGGGGTTCTAGAATGATATGCTGAATTCATGGTTACAGTTTGCTCACTGGTTAAAAACTTATCCTGTGTACTGAAATATATTGAACGAAGGAGAATCATTAATGTTTTACATCATCTGCTTAGGCTTTTCCCAACTATGTCGGGGTCGGCTTCCAGCCTTACCGGAAGCAGATGGGTACCAGTATTTTACATGGAGCGACTGCCTATATGACCTCCACAACCCAGATACTGTGTAGTACGATACCCTTTGGGTAAGACTGGTAGTCAGACTTTCGGGCTTTTGACAAGCCGTAACGACTGTCAAAGATCTACGAATTTCAGCCGGGACCAACGGCTTGACGTGCTTTCCGAGGCACGGAGTGGTCTAGTAATGTTAAGATGGCCACCCTTCCACAAACCAACCGAGGCAAGCGTAACTGAACCTGATCCATCGACTTGTACGGCTGTTACTAGTTAGCCGCAAATCCTTCATTACATTTCATGATATGAATTTAGAAATGTGTGATAATTAATAGAGATGGTGATCATGTGCATCTGTCATCTGCAATCAAATTTCATTCACTTAAGGGTAAGTGTAAAAAATCTAGGCTTTTATTTACCCTAAATGATAAATGATAAATGATTTTATTTCTGTAAGTAGGTTTGTACAAACACTTTTACATGTCAATCATATTTTTTTAAACTAGATGAGGTCGGCGTTTCCTATCTGGCTACTCTGAGAAGAAAGGCCGCAACAAACTCAGAGATCAGTCTCTTTTAAAGTCCAGACATAATCTTGGTCAGATCATGTGACCTACATCTCCCTCGTCCCATTACTATCTAAGTACATCTTTCTTTTTATTTCCCGGTTGTTGAAAGTTAGGGTTTTTTTTAGGTTGGATTTTCTCCCCTGCTTGAACAGAACTTCTGTATGTCTGAATAACAAGTTTAACAATTAGTACAATAATGTTCCCACTGCACAGGCCACCTCTTGGTGACGGAGTGGATCGTAATGTACTACGCAGGCCCAGTGCGGGCTGGTAGATGTCACATGTCTTCCAAAGTTTGGTTCCAGGTCATGCCGGTTACCTCACGATGTTTTCCTTCACCGTTTTGAGAGCAATAGCCATGAAATTATTTACACAAACCTACGACCTACAAATCGTAAGTCACGGCCCTTACCACTGGGCCACCACTGATCTCCAGTTTAACAATTATTTTTACATTTTTCATTAAACTAGATAACAATAAATTATTTTTAAATATTATGTATCATTACATCTTCTGACTTAATATTATTGATTAGACTTTTATCTTCTTCAGAAGTCTTGTACAGACGCCTGCACATCAAGCTACCCCAAACTGTCAAATTTTCCCAATTGAACATGAACCTTATGTACTTGTGATAAAGTTTTAAATCTATCAAAGAAATTTGACAGATTGGAGTAGCTTGATGTGCTGGCGTCTGTACATCAAACCATTGGTAGATCTTGTCACCAGTTGTGTTGTAAGAATACTCCGCACACCTTGTTTTGAACCACCTGAAAATTGGAGAACAGTCAGTGAAATCAATAATTAATATGTTTCAAAGATTAAGAGGGTGGAGTTTCTTGCCCATTCTTCTCCTTACGAAACTATATTTTGGAAGGGGCGACTAGAATCAATTCTATTTTAATGTAAGTGCCTAAATGTTGACGTTCAAAAGTACCTTTTAAGTGCCTCATCATCATCATCATCTCAGCCGAAAACGTCCACTGCTGGACATAGGCCTCCCCCAAGCTCTGCCTTAGGTGCCTATTTGAAATACAAGCTTTGACTTTGACTTTAAAGACATTGTTGTTATGAAGAAACTACAGCTGCATTGATGTTCATTTTGTATTATTGGGTTAACAAATCTTTAAAAAAAGTGTTAACCTACCCTCCTTTCTGAATGCATTCGGTGACAGGATAGTCTTCTCGGAAACATTTTGTTTGCATCGTATTAAAGTATATGGCTCCAATGAAACTCGCTGTCTTTGTATTGGAAGCCTGCAGGCAATTGTGGAACTTATCATCGCAAGAGCAATTCAGCCTGAAAAAAAAAGTACCTAAGTAGATCAATGACGTATTGTAAATAGACGCGTCAAACACGTGCATTAAAACACTCAAAAACAGCGGAAACCATGAATGTAGCTACCTACTAATACATACAATCATACACTGCGCGAAGAACAGGAAAGACTATACTGATTCCTGCTGTTAGAAAGAGAGAAACACATATATTTAGTTACGTCACTAGCGTTGCGCCGCGTCACTGGATGGTACGTGGCTAATAACCCGACCTGTCGTTTATCTTGCCAATATTGACCGCCGGTAACGCATGATGCGTTGTCTACATGACCTCTAGACGTTACGCATCTAAAGGTCATGTAGATTTTAATTTTAATGGAAGGAAATGAAAAATGTGAAATATAATCATTGGTATTCAGAAGCGTTACACACGGTACGCTCTAACATCATCACTAAACCTAGGCTTGGTGTACAACTTCGATCAACAATGTGTACAACATGCAACGAAACTCACACCTCTATGACAACAGTTACCGTTAGACAAGGACAGAGATAGGACCCAACAGTCGTGCGAGCGTCATATTTTAATTAACTTATAGGTAACTAAATACTGAAAGGCAAATTGCGAAAACTAAAAAAAGAATCGACTTTATGTTGAACAGAATATGTTTCGCGACCATAACAAATATGGCTTTACATAATTATAATTATTAAAATCATCAATGCACCCCCGCTAAGTTCATTTAATTCCATCATTCAATGACTTTTCACTGAAATATACCCTAGAGCTTTAACACAAAACAATTAAAAAAAACAGGATGGCGCTGTTCGTTAAAAAAATGTCCTACAAGCGCCAAAACATCCTTGAGCACTGTACTTACCTATTAGCAACTATTTTTATAGGCTCAGTTTAAGTTCAGTAAAATGTTGGCGCTCAACACGAGCTTCAGACTCATGCTTGGTGCCCGGCCTGGGACTTAAACAAACGAATTGGCGCCCAACATGGGACATCAACAAATTAAAAGGCACCATTTTGTTTTCAATTAATTAAATATCGTAGGTTACTACTGTCAAAAAAACACGTCTGTAATAATACCTTGTATAAAAAGCTCTGTTGGTCAGGTTGTACTTGGTATCTCCTCCAGAGATTATATCGGGACAGTGCATGTTCCCTGCAACACATGTCTGCCTCTTTCTATACTACTAGATCTTGGTAACTGACTGCCACGTTACCTGCTTTGCACTATTTTGTTACTAGAAATAAAAAGTAATAAAAAAAAAATGGGATAGTTCTTTCAAATGGAGGTTTGTTACTCGCTGAAGATACATTACAAAAAAGAAATACTCGAATCTCCATAGTCGAAAGAATCATTCAAGACCATAAAGGCAGTGCAGTGTATGACACTCCATGTACATGTACGCGCGCTAACTACCTACCGGCCGTCGGGCCGCGTGCGACCCATTTCTCAGTGGATTGCCGACAGGCGCGAGGCGCGTGCGTACGCATAAAAATTTCGGTCGACCTGACGTACGCAGTTTTAAATTCTTATAATATGGCTGTTTCTGTTGTATTATGTGCAGTTGATAGATGTAGATCCAGCAAGAGAAGAGACAATTTTTTTTTTGAGTTTATCCGCTGATACACAAATGTGAGTATCTAATTTGTTGTACTATCGTTTTTTTTAAATAGGTAAATTGTTTAAACTTGCATTTTCGTGTTTTGCATTTTAATGGTAGGTACGTAATGACTTCTACCACGTAATCTGTGCTTCTACTTTGCGTCTAACATAAGAATAGAAAGGTCAATGACCTCCATTTGTCAAATTTCATTTGAAAATTATTACGTTTAGAAAAAATCTACATTGTGCAAATTAATTTTCAATAATATTTATCATAGTTATTATTTTGTTAATGTTATTTTCATACGATTATTGTTTATTTAAAAGTGAGCAAGTGTTAGATAAGCGTGCATGACGTCACAATATGGCGCCAGCGCAGGTTTGTTCATAGTAGTTACCTACCTATTACGCGAAAGTGTGTGAATGAACGAACAGCTCAATTAATCGTGTTTTCAGTTTCCTCCATTTCGTATTTCATTCATATTCGTGGCCATGCAGAGTGGCGCAAAGTATGTATTAAAACTTTTTGTTCGATTCCGAATATTCTCTAAGCTAAAGTTCAACAATCGTAAATTTCGACAAGGGAAAAATATATTAATCATTATACGTCTAAAAATAAAACACCTGTAAGCTTTTTCGTTTATCTTATTTCAGACGTATTTTTAACAATTAAATATGCTAAAGCATTAAAAAGCATTTTTTTTATTTCATAAAGTGTACTACAGATAACTACTGACATCTTTATCGAAAGAGGCAGCCCTGGCAATTCACAATAACCACGCGGCGGTGCGCAGCTACAAAGAAAAACTCACTTTATGATTGTACGGTTAGGTACATTTTTGTTCCAAGCGTCTAGCGACTCGAAGGTGTAGGCTATTATATATAGCAGTAGGTATTGATTTTTTTTTATGGAGCGTCTCATCTGGTAATCTGTGATAAAGGCTCCTTCAAAAAGGCGCGACGCGATTCACGTAGAACAATGTATATGAAAACTTCAGGATATTGTTCTACAAGAGTCGCGTCGCGCTGTCACGTCGCGCCTGTTTGTAGAAGCCTTAATTAAGTACATTGACCAATACTTTCGGTTTTTGACGAACGTATTTACTTATGTTAATCCTACTATCCTACTTTTATCATTATTATAAATGTGAAAATTTGTATGTTTGGATATTTAGACGTTTGTTACTCAATCGCGCAAAATCGACTAAACGGATTTGAATGAAATTTGCCATAAAGATAGTTTATAACTAGGATTAACACAATACATGATACTTTTTATCCTGGTAGGATAAATTTCGACCTCCACGCGGGCGAAGACGCTGGCAGAAGCTAGTAACTTATAAAATACTACTTTTTACTAAAAGACATTGTTCTGGAGGATTCAGAAGACACGCTAGAATTCCTAAATAGTCTCACATTATTTTTTACCGAGGCAGCACCTTTCAAAACTTTAAGAATTTTGATCCTAGTTGCCAACAAAATATTTCTAGATTTTAACCTGATGGAGTGTCATCTTATCGTCAAGAACCTAGATAGATAGTAGACATGGGTGGCTCTTGAGGGAGTGATAGAAAAAAGCTTGCTCTTTTCGATGGACGTTGCGCTCACTCACTCACTCGCTCGGTAAACAGCTCACTAGCTCAGCTCACTCAGACTCACTAGCTCGGTACTTCTAAGTCACCGGCCGAACGGCTCATTCGGCTCGCTTCGGAATACTTCGGATCGCATCGTTCGTTCTTCCAACAATATCTCTCCGGTAAAATATGTCGCTGTAGACTATCATACGACATACACCACTGTAAATCTATCTTTATGGTCATTGATTTAAAGTAGAAAATACTTTGGTACATTATAAAAAGGAACCGCATTGTTTTTTTTTTGCGTGTTATTTACGTAAAGTCATAACATTATATAAACAAAAAAACTTATTTAATAATTCCAAACTTCCAAAGAGCTATTTACAAAGACTATTGAGCGAACCGAGCCGTTTCCTTCGACGCGCGTGCAGCGTGAGTCAAATGAGCTAACAGTTGGCGTCTGAGTCACTGAGCTATAGAAGAGCTAGTGAGCTAGAAGAGTGATAAAGCTTGTTAGATTGAAAGACCTACTCGGTTTTTTCTTTTCAGTGAGCTATTTCGTCCATGTCTAATAGATAGTGCTGCTTTGACAACTATAGTACGGCGCTATATTCCGGTAAAAATGTTAGGTTGTGATCAATAAAACGTAGCGGCATTGACTTTAAACGTACTTAAAGGATTTTTTTTTTTTTAATGAATACAATTAGTTACTTAGGTACAGCAAATAAATACCTAGCCAATAAATTATTTCTAGGACGGACACAATAGTCGAAATTTTCAGCGAGACGTAGGTATTAGGCAAAGATACAGGCGAGTTAAAACCTGTGGTTATTATTACAAGTGGCCAGTGGTAGACCATAAAATATAACGCATATCTGATGTTATAAGGAGTAATAGGCTAGATATGTAGCACATTTCCGTGCAATAATTTCCTACATCGTGTGCGCGAAGGCGAAACCGCGGGGCACAGCTAGCTCAGTTATTTATACTACTGAAGTGAAGTCATCAGATCAGAACCACAATTGCGTGCGCGACTGCGTTCACTGGAACGTGTTTAATTGCTTTATTATGAATTACATCAACAACTGCTTCGAATTACTTACTTTAAAAAATCGAAATCGAAAAATTTAAGTGAAAGTGCGTTGAAATTCTATTGCACAAAGAAATCCCGCTCGTGATTTGATTACGTCCGGGTGCAAGTCGACTAAGAAGTTATCATACTATCTTAACACTATAAGGGACACAAAACTCCCAAGGCTTGTTATTACAACAATAAACGTCTATGATTAAACGAATTATAAGTAAGTACTCATGTAGTATAAAGATTCTTCAGTAGGTACCTACTTAGGTAGCAAAGGTAACTTTGTTCACGCATTGTAATTCTAATCTTCAATGAATCATCGATTATCGGTATCGTATTTCCTTGATATACTTTAAGAGTTTTGTTGGACCAAGATACAAATAAAAGTTTTTTTATGTGACGAATTGTTACAGGTGTGAGCCGTTAGTCGACTCGATTTGAATCGGTTTTCATCCGTACCTTGGGGCAAGAAGCTATTGGAACGAAGTTCCTTATCGCGCGTTGCGAAAGGCACGGTTGGCGCAGTGGTTAAGCGACTGGCTGCTGTGCTGCGTGTTGTGGGTTCGATTCCCGCACGGAACAAATATTTGTATGACCTACAAGTAGTTGTTCTGGGTCTGGGTGTTTGTGTATGTGAGTTTAAATGTTTGTAAACGCACTCACGATACAGGAGAAATTCCTAGTGTGGGACAAAGATTTTTTTTTTTTTTTTTTAAGAAAGGGGGCTAGACGGAAAAAAAATTAAGACCAAAAGTCGTAACGACACTTTTAATTAAGACCAAAAGTTGTAACGAAACTTTTTGCTACATGATTGATTGATTGGTTGATTGATTGGTTGATTGGTTGGTTGGTTGGTTGGTTGGTTGGTTGATTGGTTGGTTGATTGGTTGGTTGGTTGATTGGTTGATTGGTTGGTTGGTTGGTTCATTGGTTGATTGGTTGGTTAATTGGTTAATTGGTTAGTTGATTGGTTGATTGGTTAATTGGTCGATTGGTCGATTGGTCAATTGGTCGATTGGTAGATTGGTCGATTGGCCGATTGGTCGATTGGTCGATTGGTCGATTGATTGGTCGATTGATTGGTCGATTGATTGGTCGATTGATTGGTCGATGGATTGGTCGATTGATTGGTCGATTGATTGGTCGATTAATTGGTCGATTGATTGGTCGATTGATGGGTCGATTGATTGGTCGATTGATTGGGCGATTGATTGGTCAATTGATTGGTCGATTGATGGGTCGATTGATTGGTCGATTGATTGGTTGATTGATTGGTCGATTGATTGGTCGATTGATTGGTCGATTGATTGGTCGATTGATGGGTCGATTGATTGGTCGATTGATTGGTTGATTGATTGGTCGATTGATTGGTCGATGGATTGGTCGATTGATTGGTCGATTGATTGGTCGATCGATTGGTCGATTGATTGGACGATGGACTGGTCGATTGATTGGGCGATTGATTGGTCGATTGATTGGTCGATTGATTGGTCGATTGACTGGTCGATTGATTGGTCGATTGATTGGTAGATCGATTGGTCGATTGATTGGTCGATTGATTGGTCGATTGACTGGTCGATTGATTGGTCGATTGATTGGTAGTCGATTGGTCGATTGATTGGTCGATTGATTGGTCGATTGATGGGTCGATTGATTGGTCGATTGATTGGTTGATTGATTGGTCGATTGATTGGTCGATGGATTGGTCGATTGATTGGTCGATTGATTGGTCGATCGATTGGTCGATTGATTGGACGATGGACTGGTCGATTGATTGGGCGATTGATTGGTCGATTGATTGGTCGATTGATTGGTCGATTGATTGGTCGATTGATTGGTCGATTGATTGGTCGATTGATTGGTCGATTGACTGGTCGATTGGTCGATTGGTCGATTGATTGGTCGATTGATTGGTCGATTGATAGGTCGATTGATTGGTCGATTGATTGGTCGATTCATTGGTTGATTGATTGGTCGATTGATTGGTCGATGGATTGGTCGATTGATTGGTCGATTGATTGGTCGATTAATTGGTCGATTGACTGGTCGATTGATTGGTCGATTGATAGGTCGATTGATTGGTCGATTGTTTGATTGATTGATTGATTGGTTGATTGATTGGTCGATTGATTGGTCGATTGATTGGTCGATTGATCGGTCGATTAATTGGTCGATTGATTGGTCGATTGATTAATTGATTGATTAATTGAATGCCTTAGCGCGCGTTGCGAAAGGGGGCTAGACGGAAAAAATTAAGACCAATAACGACACTTTTTGCCATAGTTGTAATAAGAGTTGTAAGCATTGAATTTTTTTTTTTCTGGGACGAGAATAAAATGTTGCACATACCAGGCGAAAAAAGCATTCCACGTAGTATTTCTAGAGGACACGGTGGAGCATACGGTGGAGGTCTGCCCGGCTTGGGCGGAGCACCGCCGTGTCCTCGTGGAGGTGATCGGCGGAGGCGATCTCTCGCGTCCGACCCTGGTCCAGGCCATGGTACGGAGCGAGAGGGTATGGCTGGCAGTCGCCTCCTTCAGCGAAGCAGTTATGCTCGCAAAGAGGGAGGCGGCGCACGTGAGGGAGATGCAGTACATGCGCCCTCACAGCCGTGGCCTTCGCAGGAGACGCTCTGGGCGTCGGGAATCCCAGGCTGATTCCCGGCCACCGAAGGCACGGGCTTGCGGACGGCGAGTAATGGGTAGCTCGCTGTCCGGTAAGGACCAAGCCCGGGTCGACGGCGCGTTGTGTTCCACGCGCGCCTCAAAGAGATCTCAGCAGCAACAGATGGGGCCCGCAAGGGCCGATGCCTGCCAGGGGTGCGGGTTGTTCGAAAGAGATACCGCCGCCCCTGGCACACAGGCAAATGCGGGAACACGGGTGGGTTTTAGTCAGTAAAAGTCTGACACGCCCTCCCGCTCCACCCAGAGCGGGAGAAGTTATTTGATGATTTCCCACCCAAAAAAAAAAAAAAGAACGTAGTATTTTCTAAACATTATTATTAAATATTATTAGAACTTAAAAAAAAAAAAAATTACAATTCCTTCACTAATTAATCGAAAGCAACTTCGTTGCATCCGGGTGTCCCTTGACACCTCTCAAGTTTTATAGATAAAAGTGGAGGCAACACTCTAAATTTAGGTATTTAGACGAGTTTAGTGAAGACGACTGTGGTCGGACACTCTTTCTGAAAACATAAGTACATAAGAGACAGAAAACACATATAAATGTCTCGTTATTATGTGTGTATTTAGAAAGAGAACGTTCGACCACAGCAAGCTTAGCATGACGCTTTCTATTTCTACGAAGAATAGACAGTGCTTTTTCAATAAAAAGTGACATTCCGTTTCTCCATTTTTGACATCGCACCATACATATCCTTCTACAATCTGTCATTTTGTCTTTCGTTTCTAACGATCTTTGTCTAGGTCCTTATAATTATAGACTATTTCAGAAGAATATTTTCTTCCCAAACTGTCAAAATCACACTGACAACAAACTTTCTACTCGACGGCCACAAAGTAAATAAATATCACGATTCGTTTAGAACGCATAACTGTGACAATTAATAGAAAAACATACCTATCTCCGCATATTGTACATCATTTAATTAATAGTCATGTCTATTCTTCCGTCGACAAATCGGTGCTCGTGTTAAGCCTGCTGTTGTCTTCACTTAGATATTTAGAGCCTCCACTTTTATCTATAAACTTCTTGCTAGGGACGTACTCCCTATGTTCGGAGCCCCTACTAAGAATTAATGGCAACACGATATAACAGAGGTCCCTACTCCCGATGTGTTTTTGCCTGTCTGATAATTTAATTAGACACTTGTTTTGACGGATCAACTACTTTCGGACGGGCCCGTATTATTTTCGTTCAAGGACTTAGTGAGTAGGCCCCCTCGTACGTGGTTCGGACCAAGACGTCTACTCCCTAAGTATGAAATTAATTGTAGTTTCGACCTATGATACGGTTGATTCCTACTCCGTATCACCTAGTTAAGGACATACTATTATTTTGAAGCCCGACCTAGGAATGAATGACACCTCGATTTGACAGCTTAATAAATACTCTCCATGTGTTTTTAACCATCCAAAAAAGTTTATTAATCAGGTGTAGGGCTCACTCCGAACTCCGATTTACTATCGGACGGGCCCGTATTTTCGTTGACGGACTTAGAGAGTAGAATCCCAGGCTCGGACTGATATAAATCATCCTTAACAGGCAGTGGAGTAACTAGAGTGGCACTAGGCACCTATCGAAGGGGGCGCAAAAAGTCGCCAATTATTCAATTTAAAAAAAACAATCATAAACCATTTTATACTGTACCAACCGTACCCATATCTAAGAAATCTGAAGTGCTCCTTGAATATATTGTGCAGTACGGGGATGAAAGCGCATTTCCAAATCTGACTATTTCTATTCAAATTCTCTTAAAATTGCAGCATTGCAAGCGATTTTTTAGCAAGTTGAAATTAATTAACACACACATCATACATAGTTGTTGTTACTTCATCATCATCAATTCAGCCGAAAGACGTCCACTCCTGGACATAGGCCTCCCCCAAGCTCCGCCACTTTGACCAGTTCTGTGCTTCCCACATCCAGCCAACTCCTGCAGCCCTCACAAGGTCATCGGTCCACCTTGTGGGAGGACTTCCAACTTTACGTCTTCCGGTATGCGGTCGCCACTCCAGAACTTTTCGGCCCCATCGGCCATCTGTTCTTCGAGCCATGTGCCCTGCCCACTGCCACTTAAGTTTGGTAATCCTTCGGGCTATGTCGGTTACCTTGGTTCTCCTGCGGATCTCTTCATTCCTGATTCGATCACGCAGGAAAACTCCAAGCATATCCTCTCCATTGCCCTTTGGGTGACTTTAAGCCTTCTTATGAGGCTAATTGTGAGCGACCACGTGTCGATTCCATATGTCGCGCTAGGCGGTTTGTGATGACTCTAGAGAACAACTTGTAGACATGGCTCAGAAGTGAGATGGATCTATAATTCTCTAAGAAGGGCATTGTCATCCTTCTTAAAGAAAAGTACCACCACACTTGTTCCTTGCCTGTGGCGTTTTGCCCTCGAATATGACGGAATCAAACACCTTCTTGAGGGCCTTAACAACGGGTTTCCCGCCGGCCGGCCTTTAGGAGTTCAGCCGTAATTCTGTCATCACCCGGCGCTTTGTTGTTTTCGAACTACTTCAGAGCCATCCTAATCTCGTATAAGCTGACCTCCGGGATGTCTTCAGTATAGTGTCGGGTCAATCTAGCTCTTGGGTCGTTTGCCAGATTCGTAACGGAGTTTCTTGTTGACGTGTATAACTATCCGTGGAATCTCTCTCAACAGCTCAGGCTTGGTAGATACGATCCTGCCTTCATCGGTCTTCAGTTTCGTAAGCTGACTCTTCTCAATAAACAGATCCCTAGCAAAGACCTTGGACCATTTATTCCGCTCTATTGCGTCTTTAATACGCTCTGTATTAAAGCGGCGGAGGTCGCTTTTCAAGGACTTAGAGATATGTCTATTAAGCTGCAGGTACTCGAGCGCATCGTCTGAAGACTGCAGGACCATCTCGCGCATCTCCTTCATGAGCTGCAAAGTTGGATCAGAGAGCCTCTTATTGGAGCGAAGTTCCTTATCGCGCGATGCGAAAGGGGGCTAGACGGAAAAAATTAAGACCAAAAGTTGTAACGACACTTTTTGCTACATTACATTGTTGTAAGCCGTGCGGCGTGCGCGTGTTTCTCTGCAGACAGAGACACACACACATTGATTGATTGATTGATTGATCGATTGATCGATTGATCGATTGATCGATTGATCGATTGATTGACTGATTGACTGATCGTTTGATCGATTGATCGATTGATAGATTGATCGATTGATCGATTGATTGACTGATCGACTGATCGATTGATAGATTGATCGATTGATCGATTGATCGATTGTTTGACTGATGGATTGATTGATTGACTGATAGATTGATCGATTGATCGATTGGTCGATTGATTGACTGATTGAATGATCGATTGATCGATTGATTGACTGATCGATTGATCGATTGATCGATTGATTGATTGATTGATTGATTGATTGATTGATTGATTGATTGATTGATTGTGTATGTATATGTACATTTTTTTTAATTTTATTACAATTCCTTCACTAATTAGTCGAAAGGAACTTCGTTCCATCCGGGTGTCCCTTGACACCTCTCAAGTGTTTTTTTATTGATACGACGGGTCTCGAAATTCTTAGACCCGACTGTATAGACAGTTTCCACGAACCCATCATTAAAATCGTCCACAGAGCTCCCTAGACAATCGAAGCGATTCTGAAGTTCGAGTTGAAAGCTTTCGGAGTTTTGGACTTAGATCGGTACTGGACGGAGCGTAGACTTCATCAGCCGAGATCTTTCCAGCTTGATATTGAGATTCAATCTACCTCTTACCAAACGGTGATCACTACCAGTTTTCAACGCGTTGATCACAGAGACATCATTGAATACTTGCTTCTTCGTCGAAATAATGAAGTCAATCTCGATTTTGGTTTCACTATCAGGACTATGCCAGGTCCATTTCGTGTGTTCAAGTTTTTTGAAGAAGGAGTTCATCATAAAGAGTCCTTCCTTCTCCATAAAACTAGCCAGTAGGTGATCCCGGTGGTTCCTACGTACAACTCCAAATTGCCCCACTCGCAACTCATCATCGCTTCGTTTGTCCAGTTTCGTATTGAAGTTCCCCATGACAACGGTGAAGTTTTGGAACCATGCACGGCTCTGGAATTATCCTCATACATGGTCTCCACCTCATAGTCGGGATGTGACGAAGTCGGGGCGTAAACCTGTATGACCTTCAGCGAATACCTTGTGGATATTCTGAGTATAAGGAACTCCACCCTGGTCGACACACTCTTGATCTTCACCACTATGCTCATAAGGGACTTATGGACGATAAACCCGACACCACCTTGGGACTGCTGGTCGCCCTCCCGGAAATAGAGCAAGTTACCGGATTTGCGGATTATCGCGTCCTCCCCCTCTCGTCAGACTTCAGATAACCCTACTATACCCCATCGTAACCTGCTCAATTCTTTCTCGAGTTGGACGATCTTCTCGTCGGTCCGGAGTGTACGCGTGTTATACGTTGCCAGGTCCAGTTTTTGGTGATTGTGGTAGCTGGATCTCTTCCTGGGATTGTTCGCACCCTTTGCCTCACCGTGGCCTTGACCGCTAGCCAAGGGTAGGTGGGCCGCCGGGCACTAGGGGCCATTTTAATTTTTGTGTCAGTCATGTTGGGGGGGTTTGCCATAATTGCCACGCTTGGCAGGCGGGTTGGCAATCGCAGCATGGTTTTAGAAATGAATAGAAAACGCTGCTGCCCATTCTCTAGTAGTTCCCTTAGTCGCCTCCTACGACACCCACGGGAAGAAATCGGGTGGTGATATTCTTTTAGTCCGGTACCACACGGTACAGTCCATTACATTCTAGTTCAGTACATAGATGACGTAAATATTTAAATTTAAACCTTTAAAATATTTCCTGTGACATGTGATTATGATTTGTGTAAACTTTCCACATAATTTAAGTACCTAAGCCTATGGCATGGTTTTCCACTGTGAATTCTAATTTCCATTAAATTACGGGGTAAACGGGTAACACATTAAAGGACTGGCTTTTATTTTGACAGATCAACAACATTTATTGCGTTATTTACGTTGTAGATCAGACAAATTTTTCGAACATATGAAGCAAATATCCTACGAATAATATTTATTATAAATGTGAAAGTTTGGATGTTTGTTACTCAATCACGCGAAAACGACTCAACGGATTTGGATGAAATTTGACAAACAGATAGTTTATAACCGGGATTAACGCGTAGGATACTTTTATCCCGGTGGTAGGTACATTCCTGAGGGATTATTTCCGACTTCCACGCGGGCTAAGCCGCTGGAAAAAGCTAGTACAATAAAAAAATCAGTCAATAAAATAAAAAAAAAGATGAGAAAATCAGTAAATGTGAAAGTTTGGATATTTAGATGTTTTGATGTTTGTTACAAAATCACGCAACAACGGCTTAACGGATTTGGATGAAATTTGACAAACAGATAGTTTATAACCGGGATTAACGCGTAGGATACTTTTATCCCGGTGGTAGGTACATTCCTGAGGGATTATTTCCGACTTCCACGCGGGCTAAGCCGCTGGAAAAAGCTAGTACAATAAAAAAATCAGTCAATGAAAAAAAAAAAATAAAGATGAGAAAATCAGTAAATGTGAAAGTTTGGATATTTAGATGTTTTGATGTTTGTTACAAAATCACGCAACAACGGCTTAACGGATTCGGATGAAATTTTGCACAATGATAGATTATAACTTGGATTAACACATAGGATATTTTTTATCTGGTTGTATGATAATTTTCGACCTCCACGCGTACGTTTATATGCTTTAGGTAAGTAGAATTTACTTATATTATTTAATAATATTTGGCTATTCATGTGTACTTAAGAATACCTTAAAACTCAAAATACGTATGTGAGACTTATATATAAACAGGAAATAGAATATTCCCTTGAGTTATTAATTCATCTTATCACATTTTATTTGTCGATCCGTGGTCCTACCGTAAGCGGAAAATCCAGTATATATAAATGAATGCACTGTCAACTAGAGTTTAATATCAAGCCAAGCAATTATGATTTTTGTATTACGGAGGCAAAGTTTACTATTATTGAGTGCGTGGTTACTTCTTAAAGATGGGACATTTTTTTTTATAAGTCAGTGTACAGTTCCTACTGAGGTCACATTATACATAGTTGTTGTTACTTCATCGTCATCATTTCAGTCGAAAGACCTCCACTGCTGGTCATAGGCCTCCCCAAGCTCCGCCACTTCGACCAGTTCTGTGCTTTTTGCTTTTTGATTAATGCGGCCTTCACAAGGTGAGCGGTCCATCTGGTGGGAGGTATTCCAACTCTACGTCTTCGCGGTGGCAACTCCAGAACCTTACCGGGTCAGTGGGTCGTCTTAGGGTTTACATAACTTTATTTTATTTCATTTAAAGTTAAAACAATTATAGGTATTGCTAATCCATTGCTTCATTTGTTCGAAACATGTATCTGCTCAACCCTTCAAAGGTGGTGCGGGTTGTTCGAAAGAGATACCGTCGCCCCTGGCACATAGGTGACTGGAAGAAAGAAAGAAAGAAAGAAAGAAAAATGGATTTATTTGTCACAGAAACACGTGCATATAAAAAACAATTACATAACATTAAAAAAAAAAACATGAACACGGGTGGGTTTTAGTCAGTAAAAGTCTGACACGCCCTCCTGCCTCACCCTGAGCGGGAGAAGTTATTTCATGATTTCCCACCCAAAAAAAATATCCTTCAAGGGTATCTACGTTTTGACCGCGTAGGTATTGCACGTCGTCTCTGTCACCCTGTACTTATCACATTTTGCGACTTACGAGCGGCCTGATGGTTACCTTCTTTTGTCGATATTCAATTACACACATCATAAATCTGGTCCTTCCTTAAATGGAACCAATAAATAGCACACATTGCATTCAATGATGCTCTTACACGGACAATTTTTTGAGCAATTATTGCTCGGCAACACTAATGGATCATTCTGGATCAATTAAATGGAGCAATCTGGAGCAACAACAATAATATGTGGAAATTGTTTCGGGAATATTGCTTCTGATTGCTCCATATATTTCAGATGTCTCAATGTCACCAAAATGAGTTGCCGAATATCCAATCGGTTTGGATTTTTTTGTAAAAAAAAATTATATCTAGTGGTCGTAAGCCTGAGTGCTGAATATGAGATCCTAGGTTTGATTCCCTGAGGGGTAAAGGCTTTACACACTAACAGTAACACTGGCTTTCATTTTGACAGTGCAATAACATTCATTGCGTTATTTACGTAGCAGAGCAGACAAATTTTTCAAATATGTGAAGCAATTTTTTCAAAATTATTTAGATTTTGATTGATAATACTGTATTACGTAAAGTTATTGAGTTATTCACAATTCAAAGTACAAATACTTCAAAACAAAATTTACAATTCAACAAGTTTTACTATTAATTATACAATATCATCTACATTATCATCTGCCTAGCCAATAACATAATATATTGTATACTTACTAAAACCTTCCTGAAAGTATATAAATAAAGTTAGTGAAAGAAAGATCAAAACAGATCCATTCGTTTTTGAGAAAATTGCAAACTTACAAACATGGGGGCCGAATAAAGAACGTCCTTATTGTTAAAATCCGTTCAAAATCAAGTTATATTTTCAAAACGAATAGAAATAAACAAATTTTACTTTTGTCAATATCATTGACAAAAAATGTCACGCACTTTTTCCGAGTAAAAGTGTGTTATTAGGACATCTGAAGAATCGAGTCGGTTCTACCAAGAATATTGCTTTTATTAAAATATAGGGTGTGTACCAAGTACCATATTTTGTATAACAATTCTTTTGAATCTTGTGCACTATCAATAGAAGTGTCGACACACTTCTTCACTATTGGCCATAATAAAGAAAAGTATATTCAAGTAAATGTCATAAAAGCTTTCTTATAAAATAATTCCTATATGCACAGATAGACGTACTGCCATAAGCGTAGCGTGTTACATACAACGCAGCACGCTCCGCTCGCAAGCGCACCTAAACCTTTGCCTTGGGAAACCCTTTGGTATATAAACATAAATGATCCTTCTGTGGTATTATTCAGCCCATGTTACTTGCAGTAATTACCTTACCTTACCGTATAGTAACAAGTACTTTGGCACTTTCGTTTTCAAAACTTTGATTTCAAATTTTTTTTTCAAGTTTTGGTGGGTTTGCCTTTTTTTAGGAGAAATGTCGAAAGTGATTTTATATTTATATGTAATGTCTCTCACAGTGGACTCCTATTACTGTTGGATTACCGACATTAACACTAAAATGTTGAGTCAAAGCATGCAGGACTACCAGGGAATTGGTAACGATGAAGTCGATAACGATTTATCGAGTTCTGGACAACTCAACTTAACATTTCCGGGTAAGTGATTTTAAGTTTGTTTGTTTTCTGGAATTTCTCAATAGCAGCACGGAGTCTAGATTTGTGCCAATGGGCTCGCTCCCAATTATATGTAACTTAAACATAACAGAAGATATTAATGTGGTTGTACTACAGGTACACATCTGCTAAACCCTTCGGGGAAACAGGGCGTGATGCTATGTATTATTTTTGATTACCTCGTTGGATTAGTGGTCCTGGGCGCCTGCTGCGGGGAGTTTTGGGTTCGATCCCGGTCGGGCATAAGTTTTGGGGTTTTACATTGCGAAATTCTCTGTAGGGGCCACGAGTCTGGATTGGTTTCCTGTTAAGGATGTTTTATATCAGTCCGAGCCTGGGGGCCAACTCTCTAAGTCGGTCAACGAAAATACGGGCCCGTCCGAAAGTAATTTAAAAGTTCGGAGTGAGCCCTACACCTGATTAATAAACTTTTAAAAACACATGGATGGATGGTTAACACATGGAGAGTATTATACAGGGTAAATTTTTAACCAGTGCGCAAATTGTAACCATGAATTCAGCATATCTTTCTAGACCTACAAAAAAAATCAGCTGTTTCATAGAAAAGTGCAATACCTACTACGGTCAAAATGTGTGGAACAGCTGATTTTTTTTTTGTATAACCGACAAAAAAATTCTACGCTAGGGGGTCTAGAATGATATGCTGAATTCATGGTTACAGTTTGCGCACTGGTTAAAAATTTACCTTGTATACAGCTGTCAAATCGTGGTATCATTCATTCTTAGGTCGGGCTTCAAAATAATAGTAGGTATATCCGTAGGTGATACGGAGTAACAATCACCGGTATCTTCGGTCGAAACTACAGATTTCGTGCTTAGGGCGTAGACCTCTTAGTCCAAGCCACGGACGAGGGGCCTACTCTCTTACTCCGTCAACGAAGATAATACGGGCCCGTCCGAAAGTAATTGATCAGTCAAAACATGTGTCAAATTATTTTCAAATGTTTTTTGCATAAGCAAAAACACATCGGGAGGAGGGACCACTGTTAAATCGTGTTGTCATTCATTCTGAGTTCGGGCCCCGAACTAATGTTATGTCCGTAAATCATATGGAAACGACCGTTACTTCAGCCGATCGATACTACGGACTTTGTGCATAGGGAGTAGGCCCCGAGCAAGAAGCTTATAGTGTAAAATAGTGGAGGCAACACTCTAAATACATAGGAAGATCACTGTGGTCGAACGCTCTCTTTCTATATACACACATAAGAACGAGACAGTGATATGTGTTTTCTGTCTCTTATGTATGTATTCAGAAAGAGAGTGTCCGACCACTGCAGTCGTCTTCACTTAGGTATTTAGAGTGTTGCCTTCACTTTTATCTAAGTATACTAATAGCTTCTTGGCCCCAAGGCACGGATTGAAAACTGATTCAAATCGAGTCTACTAACGGCTCGCACCTGTAACAATTCGTCACATTAAAACTTTTTTGTGTATCTCTAACCAACAAAACTCTTAAAGTACCTATAACCGAACCGAACCTATAATCAATGATTCGGAACCTGTTTAATTGAAGATTACAATAATAATTACAATGCGTGAACAAAGGTACCTTTGTTACCTAAGTACCGAAGGATCTTTATACTACATAAATTCCTACTTAGTAGAATTGTGTTTCCTGATCTGATTGTTTGCCTCAGCGTGGTTATTTCGTTTAATCGTTTGAAGGATAATGAACGAGACACAAAAGAAGTTTATTGTTATTACACCTTGGGGGTTTAGTGTCCCTTATCGTTTTAAGATAAGATGATAACTTCTTAGTCAACATTTACCCAGACGTAATAAATTCGTCGTGTCGCCGCAGTTAAAAATCGAACTGCATCCCAGCGCGTCGAAAATACACGTTGTTCGATCTCCAGTGCGCGAAATAATAACGCCGCGATTTTTTACGTCCGCGTGGACATCGACTTGAAGCGTTTTTTTTAGGGTTCCGTACCCAAAAGGTAAAACGGGAGCCTATTACTAGACTCCGCTATCCGTGGTCTGTCTGTTCGTCTGTCACCAGACTGTATCTCATGAACCGTGATAGTTAGACAGTTGATTTTTTCACAGATAATGTATTTCTGTTGCCGCTATGACAACAAATACTAAAAAAACAGAATATAATAAATATTTAAGGGGGTTCCCATACAACAGACATGATTTTTTTGCTGTTTTTATTATAGATAATGGTACGGAACCCTTCGTGCGCGAGTCCGACTCGCACTTGGCTGGTTTTTTTTTAACTTATCATAATTCAAAAACAAATTATTTTTATCACTTGTTTTTAGGTTACTGATATTTTGATTTTAAGATAATTGTATTTAAGTAGGTTATTCGAAGCAGTTTTTATGTAATTCATAATCAAGTAATTAAACATGTTCACTGCGTAGATCTGATCTGATGACTTCGTTTCAGTGTTATAAACGGCTTCGCCCGTGTGGATGTTGTAGCCTATAATGTTATTCCTTATAACATCAGATATGCGTTATATCGCTTTAAGTTATGTAGTCTACTACTGGCCACTGTTAATAATAATGACCACAGGTTTTCATTCGCCCATATCTTTGCCTAATAACTACGTATCGTTGAAAATGTCGACCATTGTGTCCGTTCTAGAAATATTTTATTGGCTAGGTATTTATTTGCTGTACATAAGGAATTAATTGTATTCATAAAAAAAGAATATACATCCTATAAGTATCTTTATAGTCAAAGCCCTACGTTTTATTGATCACAAATTTACATTTTTATCGGAATATAGCACCATAGGTTCTGTAGCTATCAAAGCAGCACTATCTATCTAGGTCCTGGGTTCTATTGAGGATTAGATGACACACATTCTGGTTAAAACCTAGAAATATTTTGTATGCACCTAGGAAGAAAATGGTTAAAGTTAAAACACGTACTGTCTCGGTAGAAAGAATGTGAGACTATTTGGCGATTCTAGAGGGTCTTCTAAATCCTCCACATCAACTTTTTTTGAAATAAAAAGTACCTGTCTAATATTTTCTATGTTAGGAACCTAACGTACGAACGTAGGTTTTTGACGTAAAAAATATATATTTATGTCAAAAACCATAGTTTTGGTTACTGTATTTTGCCTTTAATCTTTCTTCCGGCTATCGAGGTTCGAGTTTTTCTTTTTTTGTAATTTATCTGCAGCGGGAACATACATGTGACAGAACATTACAATAATTTATTTTTCAACATATTTGCTCAAAAAATGCATTTACGAAGCCTGTATAAATTGTTCGAAAGTTAAAAATTACACACTATACAACGGAACGTGCGGTAAAATAGGTACTCTCACCTAAGTACCTATATCACCGCATACCCCGATGTATAGCACCGTGCGTATTCTTTACGGTTTTTTTTTTAAATTTCCATAAAACATTACAAGAATTCCACCAAGGAGTTTCACATTACGAGAATAAATAAGCTGAATGATCTAACCTCCTTGGAAGCGCTTTTGCTCAATATGTTTGTCTCACTTTAATACTAAAGAGTAAATGAGACGAAAGATGTAGTTCTAATTTTCGCCACGTGCATGTGGCGCCATTTGTAAATTCGCGCCATTTTCAGATTAGAAACGTCAAAGATTGTTGCAACTTTCCGACTGATATTTGTAAGCAAAATAATAATATGAGTTCAAGCGAGGAATCTGATATTAATATAGAATCTACTCCACCAGACATTTTGAATGAGGCGCAAATTGCATAAAACGGTCACTTGCCGTCAAAATCGCGAGAGAGCTATTTTATGATTTACAATAATTTTATAGCATGGAAGACTCGAAGAAATACTCAATCATTCTCTGAAACTGTTTTGATGGCTTGTACTGTTTTCTCGCAAATGTGTTGCAAAACATTGATGACACACGTGCAGAAATTGGTATTTAAAAACTCGTGACTATGGTAACATACATTCTTTTTAATTTTACATTCGTCTACTCGTCTGTAAAAACCAACTTACCGCACTAGTATCATAAATAACTATTATTACTCTTTATTTCTAGGAACAAAATGGTGCGGACCTGGTAACGTGGCAGACAGTTACGAAGATCTAGGAGTAGAGAAAGAGGCAGACATGTGTTGCAGGGAACATGACCACTGTCCCGATATAATCTCTGGAGGAGATACAAAGTACAACCTGACCAACGGAGCTTTTTATACAAGGTATTTTTACAGACGTGTTTTTTTGCCAATAATAGCTTACGCTCGTTACTTCACTGAAATCAATGATAATGACCTTTAGATGCGTTACCAGCACTCAATATTGGCAAGATAAATGACAGGTAAATGCTGTCGTGTTATTAGTCACGTACCATCCAGTGACGCAGCGCAACGCTAGTGACGTAACTAAATACTTATTTATTTATCTATTTATAAGAACAGGAATCGGTATGGGTCTGCCCTGTTCTTCGCGCACTCTATGATTGTATGTATTAGTAGGTAGCTACATTCATTCATGGTTTACGCTGTTTTGGAGTGCTCTAATGCTCATGTATGACGCGTCTATTTATAATACGTCATTGATCTACTTACTTTTTTTTTTTTTTCAGGCTGAATTGCTCTTGTGATGATAAGTTCCACGATTGCCTGCAGGCTTCCAATACAAAGACAGCGAGTTTCATTGGAGCCATATACTTTAATACGCTGCAAACAAAATGTTTCCGAGAAGACTATCCCGTCACCGAATGCATTCAGCAAGGAGGGTAGGTTAAGACTTTTTTTAAAGATTTGATAACCCAATAATACAAAATTAGCATCGAAGGCAGCTGTAGTTTCGTATGCAGAAGAATGAGCAAAAAACTCCACTTTCTTAATCTTTGAAACATATTAATTATTTATTTCACTGATTGTTCTTCAATTTTCAGGTGGTTCAAAGCAAAGTGTGAGGAGTATTCTTACAACACAACTGGTGACAAGATCTACCAATGGTTTGATGTACAAGACTTCTGAAGAAGATAAAAGTCTAGTTGATAATATTAAGTCAGAAGATGTAATGATACATAATATTTAAAAATAATTTATTGATAGCTATAATGCATTCGCCGAGAGTTGATAAAGTCAGAGTTTCTACTCATTACAAATTGCGGCCCGCTAATTATTTAAAAACCTATACACAACATATTTTTTGTTACTTGCCTTCACTTGAGGAATCCCTTGAGGTGTTGGGTAATAGGTTCATTATATAATAATATTCCCGCACAAAATAATAATGATAACGAACAACAAAACAGTTTACAGTTACAAAACAACGATAATAACAACAATTTTAAACAATTATTAATAGTATAAAACAGAAAACAACACGCGAACACCCTAACAACTCACTCGAAACGCATCCCAGAACGGAATAGCATTACGGCCGCCGCGTCCGCTCGCCGTTCGGGCCGCAGTTCACAACATATGCGTGCCTCGTACCACGAAGACGGGAGATAAGCGACAGCCGCCATGCAGTTTGCAATAATTAAGCGACAGTCGCTATTCGGAGACGTATCATAATATTTATCAACTCTCAGCGAACAGACTTTAGTTTAATGGAAAATGTAAAAATAGTTCTTAAACTGGAGAGCAGTGGTGGCCCAGTGGTAATGGCCGCGACTTACGAGTTGTAGGTCTTTACTTTGTATAAATTATTTCATCACTACTGCTCTCAAAACGCTGAAGGAAAACATCGTGAAGAAACCGGCATGTCCAACAATAAAAATGACGTGAAAAACTACCGTCTGATTACTCTATTTCCTATTTTGTCAAAGTATTCGAAAAATGTATGCTCAACAGACTTGTCAACTTTAGCAAAAGAACAGTTTGGATTGCAAAAGCACAAGTCGACAACACAAGCAATATTTTCCTTTTGAGCAATATCCTGACTAATCTAAATAATATTCACATTACAACAGGGCTTTTTTTCGATCTGTCACAAGCTTTCGACTTTGTAGCACATGACGTTTTATTAAAAAAGTTAGAAAGTATTGGTATAAGAGGACTAGCATTGCAGTGGATTTCGTCTTATCTACGTGACCGGAAACAATATGTTGTCATAGATAAAATACATGAAAACTTACTTTCTTCCTTTTCTTCTGACTCCAGGGAAACCAAATGCGGCGTCCCTCAAGGGAGTGTCATAGGACCCATTTTATATATAGTATATAGAAATGACATAGCACGAGTGACTAATTATAAATGTATATTATTTGCAGATAATATTTCAATTATTATGACGTCTGATAAGAAGTATAAATCAATATCTGATCATGAAATTGACATTAACAATATTTTAGAATGGCTACGGACAAATAAATTAAAAATCAACTTAGACAAATCTAATTTTATGCAAATTTAATAAATCTAAACATGCTGACAACAATTTGAAACTTAACGTTGATAGACTGAAAGAAGTTACACAAACCAAATTCTTGGGTATCCATGAGGATACCCAAGAATTTGGTTACAAAACAATACATCTAGACAATTTGTGCAATAGGATCAATAAATTTGCTTATGCTCTCAGACAAGTGAAGAACGTGATAAATAGGAAAATGGCAATAACTACCTACCACGCATACATAGAATCTATTTTACGCTACGGGCTCATTATATATCGGGAAACAGTACGGTTAAAGATAGAGCATTTATTGCACAAAACAATGCATCAGGGCCATTTCTGGACCGATGAGTCCTGCGTACCGTTTTTTAAAAAGCTAGGTTTATTACCACTTCCCTCACTTTACATTTACGAAACCTGTGAGTATGTGTACAGTAATATGGGATTGTTCAAAAAAGCGTAAGAAGTAATCACTCGACCAACAAGGGATCCACACAGACTTGTATTAAAAGGATAACCCTAAGTCAGCCAAGTATGCTAAAAGCTGCCTTGTGATGTGTGTAAACAATAAAATACCAAACGAACTAAAATGACTAAATAATACGAACTCATTTATAAACAAATTATATAAATGGCTGAATGGACATAACTTTTATGACATCAAAGATTTCTTTAACCTGTAAATATAAATATGTTAGAACATAAAAAAAAATATGTAGACAGGTATTATTATTATTTTGAATTGAATTCAATCGAATTAATGCAAATGTTTGTGATTGATGAGTTATTGATCGAAATCTAATCTGAATGACTATGTTTTGTTAATTAAGTATCAATTAATCTGCGACATCCTTTGACGACCTTTAAATTGTCTCTATAAATTATTTTGCATGCAATTGATACAATTTGCGTATAGCTAAACATGTGGACATGATATAAAAAAACCAGACTGTAACATCTATATACCATGTTCAAAGCAAATGAAGACATAGCTAGAACTAATAATTCGAAGACGTGTGACATCTACCAGCCCGCACTGGGCCCGCGTGGTAGATTACGGCCCACTCTCTCTCACCAAGAGGAGGCCTGTGTCCCAGCAGTGGGACCATTTCGGCTGATTGTGCTAATTATTAAACTTGCTATTCAGACACACAGAAGTTCTGTTCAAGCAGGGGAGGGTAAAAATCCAACCTAACCTTACCTTTTTGTTTTTTTATTACGGGGGGAAATCGTCATGGATATCCTCCGCCCTGGGCGGAGGGGTCTGTCAGACTCTTACTGACTAAAACCACCCTGGTGTTCAGTCTCACACTTGCACCGGGGATCACGGGATCTAATGCGTCTTCCGCGATCCCCGGCTAGTGCCGGCCCGCCTCTGCGGGCCACCTCGCGTAAGGGGGGGGGGGTTATGAGGTGCTAAACTAGCCCCTTACATCGCGCGTGGAACACTCCGCGCCGCCATCTCGGGTCCTAAGGAGTAGGGGCCGACGGATTTCCCCCCATTCGTTGCCCCCTGACCCATTTAGGGGGCTGGAAGAGAGCGATATCCGCCCTCCGCCGATGCTCGATGCGTCTGCTGCAAATCGGGTTAGCGGAAGCGATCTCCCGTTCCCTCTTCGCAGCCAGAAGGATACCACCGCGTCCCAGTACTCCTCGCTGCCGACCATCGAGTCGACAACGGCTGGCGGCGACAGGTCCCTGCTGACTCCTGAAATGAGGGCACGGCGTGGCTCCTCCCAAGCGGCACATTCTGCCAAGCCGTGTCCTCTCGACAGTCGACGCAATGGTGACACCCCGAGCGTCTGGCTCCCTGTTTATGCGACACACGTACTTCCCGAAGCAACCATGCCCCGAGAGCACCTGTGTCACCCGAAACGACAGAGAGCCGTGCCTCTTCTCGAGCCAACGCTCGAGTACTAGCCGGACCACCCCGATGGTGACGGGGATGGCGGTAGCGCATGAGAGCCTTTGCCGCCATTCCGCCACCAGGGCTGCGCGAAGCTGTGACCGGCGCAACTCCATATGTCGCTGCGTCAGCCACTCGCCTCGCGCCCTCGCGCTAACTGCGCGCCACTGATACTATGACACGAGTACCTTCGCCTCGAGGTCCCAGGGCGGGGATCTGGCCAGTACGCAAGCCGCCTCGTAGGAGATCGTGCGATATCCCTCGATTACTCTGACGGCCATCGGTCGCTGTGGGCTTTGCTGGACAGCGATGCTGCCAGCCATCAGGTCAGCCGCCCAGATCGGGGCCCCATAGAGGGCCATCGATCGCACGATCCCCACGTAGAGCCGCCTGCAGGCAGCGCTCGGTGCCCCCAGATTGGGAAGCAGCGTTGACAGCGCCCCAGCCGCGCCCGACAACTTGGGCAACCGACAAGCAAGCAAGACGCGTTGGCGCCTCAATGTAGGCACCCACACCGGTGCCTAGGCCAGGGATGGCGAACCTCTTAACCTCTGCGAGCCATTGAAAAAAAAAAAAACATTTAACACGTATGGCAGTGACGTGCCAACAAACAATCTTGACAATTGGAGTTTTTGGCGGAATCGCGTTGAAACATGTCGCACGAATTTTCATTTTCATGAAATTTAGTGAAACAGCGAATTAAATTGTATAATTTTGATAGTGAATTAGTCAATTTAGTTACGTGTGAGTGCACAAGTGTAGTGAAGGTGAAAATAAGTGACTAACGTGGAGTTTTCGTGTTCCCCCCAAAAACTCCTATTAGGTTGTTGTAAAGTGACTACCGCTTTACAATAACTTTGACTTGACTGACTAAAGACGACTACGACTGCTTTGTAACTTCGTGCCCCCTAACGGGCCATTTACTTGATCTAAAAGAAAAATTACTTGACACTGGCTAAATGCACAAACCAAAAAAAAAAAAATTGTTGACAACTGACTAGGTACTAGAAAAAAACTAAATAGGTACTTTCACAATAATTGGTAGTCTTTATTCGCAAACAGGCATAGACTCGTACCTACAATTATGCAGTAATCAACATCACACCAGCTTATATAAATAAAAGAACAAATTCGTGCAACTTCTGGTGTCTGGTATTAGGTTCATAGGTATAATAACTTTTAGCAGAATACAAGCTGAACTGGAATCATGTGACGTAGGTACGGTTTCTGAAAATAACGACTGAACTTAGAAAGAAGATGAATTTATCACGCTCAGATTTCTGTTTGTTACTTAGGCTTTTTACCCTCCCCTGCTTGAACAGAACTTCTGTGGGTCTGAATAGCAAGTTTAATAATTAGCACAATCAGCCGAAATGGTCCCACTGCTGGGACACAGGCCTCCTCTTGGTGAGAGAGAGTGGGCCGTAATATAACACGCGGGCCCAGTGCGGGCTGGTAGATGTCACACGTCTTCGAATTATTCGTTCTAGATAAGTCTTTATTTACTTTAAACATGGTATATTGATGTTACAGTCTGGTCTTTTATATAATGTCCACATGTTTAGCTATACGCAAATTGTATCAATTGCATGCAAAATAATTTATAGAGACACAATTTAAAGGTCGTCAAAGGATGTCGCAGATTAATTGATACTTAATTAACATAACATAGTCATTCAGATTCGATTTCGATCAATAACTCATCAATCTTTGTGATTGATGAGTTAGATCGAAATCGAATTTGCATTAATTCGATTGAATTCAATTCAAAATAATAATAATACCTGTCTATATATTTTTTTTATGTTCTAACATATTTTATATTTACAGGTTAAAGAAATCTTTAATGTCATAAAAGTTATGTCCATTCAGCCATTTATATAATTTGTTTATAAATGAGTGCCCACGTGCACGCACGCCTTTGGTGGCACGCAACAACAATAATTTTATTTTGTTGCGTGCCACCAAAAGCATGCGTGCTATTGGTTCGCCATCCCTGACCTAGACAAATAGAGATAGCAACTGATTGAAATATGGTGAGTACGACAAATGATCATCAGAACCTACTGCCGACAAATTGCTTTGCAGTTTGGCAGGTGATGTATAAAAATAAAACTGTAACACATTGGATTAAATAAATACAAAAAAAAAAGAAACATAACGTAGTAGGTATTGGTTTATAGTTAAGCTGATAATAAACTTAAATTTAGTCCTAATGTAAATTCATTTTAAATACCAAATGTCCATACAGAACAGAGACAAATAGGGGTAACAACAGAGTAAAGAATGGAAAGAACAACGATAATATTTGATCATCTATACATCTATACATATCTATACATCTATAATAAAATTGGAGTGTCTGTTTGTAATATTAAAATAACCGCTTTTGCTACATGCTTGAGATTGGTAACTCCGGAGAGATAGATAAAAAAGATATGAATCAATCCATTTCCATCAATCACTCTTTATATCCATGCACATCCGAATGTATCAGATATAAAGATATAAAAGAGTGATACATATCCCAGTGATCGAAAGATACATTTCAATATTTTCTTTTTAGTGATACATTTTGCCCATGTCTAATGCATATGAATATACAATACGGTGCATATACCAAAATCAATTTTTTTTAAATTTTTGTCTGTCTGTCTGTTTGTTTCCGCTAATCTCTGAAATGGCTGGACAGTTTTTGACGGGACTTTCACTGGCAGGTAGCTGATGTAATAAGGAGTAACTTGGGCTACTTTTATTTTAGAAATTTTATTTATTTTATTAATATACTAGCTGTGCCAGCGACTTCGTCCGAGCGGAATAGTGATTTTTTATTATTTATTTATATTATATTATACATGTATTAATATTATTTTATATATATATTATATGGATTCTTTAGCCAGCTTTGGTACATTTTTTAACTCAAAGTTACGGCTGCCCGTTTTCCCCATTTACAATTCACTCAATCAATACCTACATTTTAGATTTTAAAAATCAATTACCTACTTTTGCGGTACATAAATATTGGTTTTATTCTTACATTATACACAAGTCTAAGTTAAAATAAGTTTTGTAAAATACTATAAAAAATCAAACATACTAATTAAAAGAAATAAAAATGATACATACACTTTGTACATAAAATGCTAGAAAAGGGAAAAGTAAACTAGATTGGAACAAACAATTGAAATAAAAGTTAATTTTTACTCTGATATTGTAGGCAATTTGAAATATTCATAGCCCACAGTTGAGACCACTATCACTACATTATAAATTTTTAGGGATAATATCTGTCGAAGGTAGTGATGATAGTCTCAACTGTGGTAAAATGTCTACTAAATTGTCTACAGTACCAGCTAAACGACTTAAAACGAAATTTTTATTTTCTTCCATTTCTATTCTTCTCGATTCCAATCGCAGCCTTTCCATCTCTCTCTCGTGATAATTCTTTTCCCGGTCTGCCTCTAGTTGTAGCCGATGATGCTCGACAGCCACAAACTCGCTCCTGGCCCGTTCGAAGGGCGTTCGTATCCTGCGTGTGCACGCTCGAAACACCCCGCGGCGCCGAAGGCGGCGGGCTTGCACGATGCCGCCGCCGCTGCGGGGCCCCCGTGACGTGGACGTGGCAAGCGACGGCATCGGCACGGACGCAGTTCCGGGCGGCGGTGTTAGCACTGGTGGTGCAGGATGGGGTGAAAGTTCTCCAGAGGGAGGTGGCAGTGTACGAGGGGTGGTAGCTACTGGTGTTGCTGAGAATAAATAATGAGTTATATATTATAATGTGCCCAAATGAATTATTAGGCTAAAACATTGTATCTTAAAAAAAAAGGTACCTTGTATATAATCAGAAGGAATAAAATCCAACATAACTTCATCTGTGGCAGACATTTGGCACAGACACAGTATGCACAGAATCTCTGGTCAGTGGTGGTAAAGAGTTTCTCTCTGATGGTGGGGCTTGAAAAATATGAAGAGTATAAATTAGTAAAATTACACTTGTATAGAAAAGAAAATATTTTAAATAAGCTAAGAAAAACATCTAACATCAAAGGCTCTCTCCTCAATTCCAGCTTGACTGCAGCTTGACATCAGTCAAACCCAATACCCTCTATTCTGATGCAGTGAGAGTTTGTCTGCTGCTTGGACCACCACCAGTACCAGAAGCCTCACGACGTATTGCCAAGGCTTTTTTCTTTGTTTTCGTTTTACAGTCTGTTTCATATGTAGCAATATTAGTTGAAGTCGCGTATCACGTCATTGTTTATGTGTCAAACTTTCAAGTGGACGAGTATGATAGATTTTCAAATAACAAAGGAAATATTTAATAATAATTTACGAATCTTTCCATGAATTTCAATAAACCTGCGAACTGTTCTGGGCTTGAGATCTAGATTCCATCTTATAAAGTTAAGTTATCCTTCATCTAAGGCATTCTAAGGTATCTTTCATTCATATGCATTATCATAACATAACATTTTGAAACAATAGGTAATGTTTAAAATTACGTCTCGCACTGTGATATTATGATAAACCAATTATAAGGTAAACTTTACCTTATTTCGCTTACTTTTTTATCACTTACAGTAATAATTCCTTCCTTCAACAATTCAAAACAAAAGTTAATTAACGTTTGTACTCTGAGTTCAGCCGGTTCAGCCCCCACAAAGTACACGAGACAACAACTGTGACTTTGACGTTTGTTTGATTTTTGACGTTTGTAGGAACGCTCAGTGCTCACCATAGACTAATGTATAGGTTTTTTCTAAATACATTGTAGTTGAATTATTGTAGAACGAGCGCTCGACTCAGTCGTGTCAACTTGGCTACCAACATAGCGTTTTCTAAAATCGTTTACGCCGCACGATGGGCTGAAAATTCCTTTTTTTGGTTAGAAATGGATTCTGTTGATAATTACTATACTATAAAATTTCCTATGAGACTATTGCGTGTACAAATGAAAGAGTTATAATTTTTGAAAAATTTGTATGGCGCTGACATGAAAAATGAGGCTATCTTTGGAATCACAAAGTCGTTAAATGCTTTAAATACGAGTATGCTAAGCAGGGGCTTTCAGTCCGAGCTTACGCTCATTCAGAAATCTGATTTAGTCAATTTTAACGGATTTAAATACTTTTTCGCGGAAAGTTTTGATTGAAAAAAACGCCAAGAGGATTATCAGAAGTTCTACGAGCAAGAATAATAACTTTGAGGGAAGAAGGATACACCACGTGAGAAACAGCACGCAGAGTAGCTGTATACCAATCCTGTGTCCTGACCTCGTTGCAGAGGTACCACGGGATGGGTAATTTTGCTGACCAACCCCGCAGTGGTTGCCCAACTGTTTTGACTGCTGCCCAAAGCACTATATTAGATTGCTGGCAGCCCGTGACCCAACAATCAACGCTACTAAAAGAAAAGCAGAAGTTTGGTCCGCCTCTGGGCTTGAAGTTAGCACTCAGACCATTCGGAATTGCTTGCACCTGGCCTGATTACGAGCACGGAGGTCTTGGCGAGCTTCTCTGAATTCCCGGCAACGACAATGACGGAGATTGCAGTGGGCTAGGCTTCGGCAAACGAGTCAATGCTGCTCTCCGAGAATACGACATCACAAGGTTAGACTGGCCTGCCATCTCGCCTGACTTAAACCCAATAGAGCACGCATGGGATGCTCTTAAGCGAACTGTTTGGAACCGTCTGCCACGTCCCCAGATAGTGCCAGAGCTCAGGAAAGCCGCTATTGAAGAATGGGACAGGTTACCCCAAGAAATGCTGGAGAACTTCATTCTCAGCATGCCCAGGAGGATCACCGCATGTGTTCGAGCCAGGGGAGGAGTTATATTATATTGAAAGTACTGTTGTGTAAAACACACAACAGAGAAAGAAATCAATCAATCTTTATCAAGAAAATTTCTTGATAACATTCAATTAGAAAAATTATATCAGCTTATGATAGTGATCACAAACTTTTTTTGATGTGTGTACGTGTAAATACTTATGTAAGTACATAAGTATGAATGAATTGATCTAATGAATTACTAGTTAAAAGGATACACACAAAAATTAGTGTATACGTTAATTTTGCAATTAGTGCAGGATCATCTTAATGAGGGTAATTAGGTAAATGTAATACCCTCATTAGTCAATAACAATAAATAATCACGTTCGTTACTTCAGTTTATTTTGAGCATTTCTACTGCTAACATCTGATATCACCGTGCGTCTCAGTGATTGTGAATAATGGAAAGCATAATTACAAACTAGAAGTTGTTTGTTATTCTGCGGAACCAGGATACTTCTTCCTTCGATCGTGAAATATTGTTTAATTCAGTTGCTACTCGACTGGATTCTAGCCTTTCTGAGTGTGCGTTACCCAGGCCAGATGTTGTCGAAAATGGTCATTTGAATCTTATAGATAATTAGTTTTGCGGCTTCTGTAATTGTTGCGCACATTTTTAAATTTGTTGCGCTTATAGTTTTTTAATTATTTCACAAAAACATTTCCTGCTGGCGTAACGTTACCCCAGCCAGACCGTTTTCTTTCTAATGGGAATATTTAAATAATTACTAGCTATAAAATTAGTTGTCTAGATGAAGTAAATGTTGTGCCTTATTTTGTATTTGTTCTTTCATCGGCTGCGAAGTTATTCGAGATTTTGCTGGGGTAACGTTTTTGGTTTTGCTAGATCTTTGAAACGGTTAAGCGGATTCTTATCATATTTTGTACATGGCTTCTTGGGAATTAGTTTAAATTTGTTCTGCAATAAAAAAACCAAAATAATACATAGCTTAAAGGTTATTTCATTAAATAGAAAAACACTTCAATTGGTCCCAGCACTCTCAATAAGAGCTCTAAAGACTTACTTTAAACGTTATTTTAAAGCTTGTAACTGCCTTCAAATGTACGTGAAGTTTCATTAGTATCCTGTAAGTATTTAACAAGTTATGATGATATTGAGTTCTTCACGAGCACGGTCTTGATGCGCGCGGTGTTATTTGGCCACTGGATTGGATATATGAACTGAATGTTATGTCAATTATTAGTTTTTTAGTTCAGTTGTATATCAGTAAAATTTCAGCTCAGTACATTGGATAATTAATGAGATAATACGATTAAAGTCATTAGGAAGTGAATGACCGTGGTAACCCGACCAAGTTTAGGTGGTTACGAAAAAGCGAAAACGCAAAACATTATGGTACCTTCTAAAATATGTAGGATAGTGTTACAAATTTAGTACAGACATGTACACAAGTTTAAAAAAAACTACGTGATTATTAAATATTTTTTATTGACAGGTAATATAATCATTTCAATTGAACTTTTAAAGTATCATTAAACTTGTATAGATATACAGACGTAGAGGAGAACGTCAAACGATATTTTTTATAACTTCACCACGCAGCCATAGTCGCCACCACACTCATACGTAGGTATTATGTCGCCATCACCGCGTCCATCATCGCGGCCCACGGCTATTGCTATGTTGCCATTCTGTTTATGCCTACAATAAAAACAAAGAGTACATTTTTTTTGTCTAAATCCTTAATGGGGTTTCAATTGTAGTTTTGCTACCAACATATTTGAAACTCGAATCGTCATCTATTTGCGAGTTTATATCAACGCGAGTGTCGCAACAAGGTAATTATGGATTTCTTAAAGTCTACGTGTCCAAGGAGTTTGTGGAAATAAATAAATACCTACCTGTTGCGGTAGTCCCGACTCCCGACATTGATAACGATAAAAATCGGTCGCTAAGTCATGAATTTCATTAATCAAGTTTCAAGTCATATTTTGACAATATACCTGTACACAAAAACCTTCCACTTGAATCAATCTATCTATTAAAAAAAACTGCTTCAGAATCCGTTGCGTAGTTTTAAAGATCTAAGCAAACAGGGACAGACAAACGGGAAGCGACTTTGTTTTATAGGTACTATGTAGCGAAGGATAAATATGTCGTTATCATTGTTGAGAATTCCAGTCTAGGTAATAATTAAGTACGAAAGAAAAGAAAATAATAAGTTCCTAAATTTAAATATTTAAGCCTTAAAAAAATATAGTTTTAGATAAGTACCTAACAACATGTAGGTACATATTAACAATAATTTTGCTACTATTTCTGTAGTTACATTATACAAGCTTATCTTGTTCGTGAATTCATCAAGCAGCCTGCACCATAACTATGATCATCAATAGAAGCACTCCACATTAGCAGCAATTCGCCACACTTATTATTTTATATTAGCTCTCACGCACTCTATAAATATTTGCAAAAACAGGAAACGGAACTGCCGAAACGCATGCGCACTCTACAAGATGAATTATGTGATTACGGAGCATGTTTAGTGCGATATGCAAACAATGCGCCCCTTCACCCCATCCCTTCCGCGTCCCACCGAACGACATGTTATATCAGTGATTTTTGATAAGTTTGTGCAACTGGAAGATAATAATAATGTTTTCATAGTACAGATATTATTATATTATTAATGTATTTAACAGTGTACGCGTCTGTACCGAAATTGTAAGGTGTATTATACTAAACATTTCAAAAGATAGTATAATGTTCTGCGTTTTCGCTTTTTCGTAACCACCTAAACTTGGTCGGGTTACCACGGTCATTCACTTCCTGATGACTTTAATCGTATTATCTCATTAATTATCCAATGTACTGAGCTGAAATTTTACTGATATACAACTGAACTAAAAAACTAATAATTGACATAACATTCAGTTCATATATCCAATCCAGTGGCCAAATAACACCGCGCGCATCAAGACCGTGCTCGTGAAGAACTCAATATCATCATAACTTGTTAAATACTTACAGGATACTAATGAAACTTCACGTACATTTGAAGGCAGTTACAAGCTTTAAAATAACGTTTAAAGTAAGTCTTTAGAGCTCTTATTGAGAGTGCTGGGACCAATTGAAGTGTTTTTCTATTTAATGAAATAACCTTTAAGCTATGTATTATTTTGGTTTTTTTATTGCAGAACAAATTTAAACTAATTCCCAAGAAGCCATGTACAAAATATGATAAGAATCCGCTAAACCGTTTCAAAGATCTAGCAAAACCAAAAACGTTACCCCAGCAAAATCTCGAATAACTTCGCAACCGATGAAAGAACAAATACAAAATAAGGCACAACATTTACTTCATCTAGACAACTAATTTTATAGCTAGTAATTATTTAAATATTCCCATTAGAAAGAAAAAGGTCTGGCTGGGGTAACGTTACGCCAGCAGGAAATGTTTTTGTGAAATAATTAAAAAACTATAAGCGCAACAAATTTAAAAATGTGCGCAACAATTACAGAAGCCGCAAAACTAATTATCTATAAGATTCAAATGACCATTTTCGACAACATCTGGCCTGGGTAACGCACACCCTTTCTGACGAAGACAGTGTTACCCTGAAGGAATTTTGACGAAGGTTCACACGGGCAGTTCAAAAGAGATGGTTACGTTCCCACCGCAAAAGTAAAAATTTTAGACGTGATTACAGTAATTGGCTTCAGGCAAATATTAACTGGCCAAACTGCGGATTTGCTCATTCAAGAACCAATAAGTGAATATTTTTGTGCTGAACTTATAGTACTAAGGCAAAAAATAATATTAATATCAAAGTGGAGATTTGACGGTGCATCCAACCAAAGTAGATATAAGCAAAAAATGGTGAGTGAGCAAAATGACTCAAGCATATTTGTGACCTCTTTTGTTCCATTAAAGTTGATGGATGGAGATGTTACCACATGGACGGATCCAAAACCCTGCTCCTCTCTGTATTGTCGTCCAGTGCAGTTTCATTTTTTGAAGGAGAGCAAGGAAGTTGTCATGGATGAACAAACTAGAGCAATGAGGTTATCATAAATTAATGATGACGATGATTGACGGCAAAATTTGTACTTATCAGATGTTAGCAAAATTTGTACCTAGGTGAAGATCATGGTTGTTCGTGCCTACAGCAACTTTCCCTGCGATGCTAATAAAGCTCACATGTGCTATTTACAGCGAGATGTAAAGACACGCATGTTAGAGCTACGTAACTCTGGCTGGGATAAGATGCTGAGCGAGCTTGAGACCACTCATTTGGCTTGGATGAGCCGAAGTCTCGCAGTCCGCAGGTTCCGACGAGATGTAGGCAGCAGTGTCCAGGGCGTGGTCGGTTTCCTTTTCGTTGTTAATTTCCACTCAGATGCAGTACAACTTACGAGTCGATCTTGTGTCATCAGGTTAACGCAATCGTGGATTAGCTTCACGTCGGGGTCACCGCTTTGGGGACGCAAAGGTGAAAGGTATTCTACCTGTGTCCTCTTAAGTTGTTTGGAGGACAGGTTGTGGTCGAAGAGCAGAAGTGAAACTCCAACTTATTGATATTATGATTATATATTGTCACACAAGTCTTATAGTTTAGAATTAGATAGGTACACACGTTAACACAGTTATATAACGAATTAAACAAGTTGGGACAGAATAAACTAAAGACTTCAAATCTAGTCCGTGTTCCGTGACGGTTGACAACCAAGAGAGGGTCGCTAAGGGTAGCGCCCTGGATCGTAGCTTAGTGTTGCCACTTAACAAACTAACACAAAAACGTATACAAACTAAAGATTGTACAAGCGACGCTACGTAATATGGTGCGTACACAAATGCATAAAACGTGACGCCACATACTGAAATATCTTTTGAATGAAGATTTTACATTGAAGGCAGATTATTTCTTAATCTGCCTACCTAGCCTTTTTCCAACTATGTTGGGGTCGGCTTCCAGTCTAACTGGATGCTGCTGAATATCAGTATTTTACATGGAGCGACTGCCTATCTGACCTCCACAACCCATATATCTACTGGGTAAACCGATACCCTTTGGCTTTTTTTTTGAGGATGGGAATTCATCAAATCAAATCAATCAAATTAAAATATTTTATTTCACATAAACCTGCAAGGGCACTTATGAAACGTCAGAAGCTAGGTGCACGGTTCCAATTTGTCGCTTCCTATGGAGAAGAGCCGGCAAGAAACTCCACGGTTACTCTTTTAAAAATAATTGGCTTTTACAATGTTTTCAAATTACAGTGATAATAGGTATGGGAGGACAGTGCAGGCCTGTCAATAAGTACCAAGTACTTAGAGAAATGAAAATAAAGAATAGAAAATCGTCTATAAATCTAGTCTGTAAGGCCTACAATGTTCTCCCATTCACAATATGTAAAAGAATCTACATTAGTAAGATCAACCTATTTAAACAAAGTGACATGATTTTCATGAGAATCACTAATAAATAGTTGATATTTGAAGCGATGTATAATGTCAAAAATTACGAGAATATGTCAGAAAGTGTAAAAAATAAAAAATAATAAAAATTAACATTGTAATTTGGAAGCAGTTAATAGAGTCTCACAAAGTTATGCTGTTAATGAGGTACCAGGGAAGCCACATGTGCAGAAGGAATTAATGCCAAACTTCCCTGTCTTCAACGTAGTCTTTTATCTTATAATATGCTTTTTTGATAAGGACACGTTTGATGTGAGTTTTAAACTTTCCATCGCTAAGTTCTGTAACCGACTTTGGCAACTTGTTATAGAAGCGGATACTGTTTATTAGAAATAACTTGCTATTTTTAGTTAATCTAAATTTTGGAATCACAATTTCATCTTTACTACGTGTATTTAGATTATGGAAGTCGTATCTTTTTTTGAAAATACCTAAGTTTTTGCGAACATACAAGATATTTTCTAGGATATAAAGAGAAAGCAGAGTTAGTATATCAATTTCATTGAATTTGTTTCTAAGAGACTCGCGAGGCCCCATTAGATTGCGCGGATTGCCCTCTTTTGTAAAATAAAAACTGAATCTACGTCAGCTGCCGATCCCCACAGCAGAACGCCATAAGACACAATACTGTGAAAATAAGCAAAGTATACTAACCTAGCTGTGGCTACATCAGTCAACTGCCTTATTTTTCTTACTGCGTAAGCAGCTGAACTTAATCTACTTGAGAGAGCTCTAATGTGGGCACCCCATTGCAATTTTGAATCTAAAGTAATTCTCAGAAATACAGTTTCGGAAATAGCATCTAGTTTCTTGCCATCAAGTTTTAAATTTAGACCTAATTGGGGTACATTTGGTAATGAGAACTTAAGACATTTAGTTTTGTTTGCATTGAGTAAAAGATTATTAGCCGCAAACCATTTCGAGAGAACAACTAGACTATCGTTGACATGTAAAATATCAAATAACTTCTCCCGCTCTGGGTGAAGCAAGAAGGTGTATCGGACTTTTACTGACTAAAACCCACCCGTATTCCCTCAGTCGACTGTATGTCAGGGGCCACGGTATCTCTTTCGAACAACCCGCACCCCTGGCAGGCATCGGCCCTTGCGGGCCATCAGTTGATGCTGACATCTTTTTGGGTAAGACTGGTAGTCAGACGTTCGGGGTTTTGACAAGCAGCAACGACTGTCAAAGAACCACGAATTACAACCGGGGCTAACGACTTAATACGCTTTCCGAGATACAGCGGGTGCTTGGTATGTTAATATGGTCACCCATCCACGGACCAACTGCGGCAAGCGTTGCTTAACCTGGTCTATCGACCTGGGTTACTGTAATTACTTAGCCACAAACCCTTCATAGCAACAAAACATAACAGCAACTCTTAACAGCAACAGCAGCTCATAGCAGCTTCATAACATGAATTTAGAAATGTTTAGCAATAATTAGATGACGATGCATCTCTGCAATCAAGTTGCATTCACCTATGGGTAAGTATAAAAAGTATAGATTTTTATTTACCCTACATCTCCCTTGTCCCATTACTACATCTTGTTTCTGTTAACATTTTGTATCTGTGGCAACACTCTGCACAACACTATTGAATCTCAGTGATGCCAGATTGGGGGGAATCCCTCAAATTTAGGGGTTTTTCTAAGTTATGGGAGGAGAATTGGGGGGACAATATTTTTGGGGGGATATTTGGAGAGACAAAACTAGGTGTGGAGGGAATTGAGGGATTTTTTTATCAACACAACTGTACTATACGGCACTAGGAATCTTGTCGTTGCGTGTTCTAACGCATTTGTGGAAAGAGCCTTCTCTCAAGTAGCTATTATTAAAGACAAACTTCGAAACAGATTGGCCATTCAAACTGCCGAATCCATCTTGAAAATTATACATTGCTAGAAGGATGTGTTCATTTTAAACCCAGTTCAAAGATGCTAAATAGATTTAACTCAGAAAAAATGTACGGAACTGCAAACAACGCGGGTGAAAAGGCTGATTTAGTCATGGACGCTATTGGTGAAATGGTATCTTTAATAAAAAATTTAAAAATAGCCATTTGTGGGGTTTTTTTTGCAAATCTTGAATTTTGGGGGATTTCAGGTAAGATTTGGAGAGAACGCGAAACGGCCATCTGGCAACACTGTTGAATCTGCACATCACTATCCTGGCAAACTTTTACTGATATACAACTGAACTAAAAACTAATAATTGACATAACATTCAGTTCATATATCCAATCCAGTGGCCAAATAACACCTCGCGCATCAAGACCGTGCTCGTGAAGAACTCAATATCATCATAACTTGTTAAATACTTACAGGATACTAATGAAACTTCGCGTACATTTGAAGGCAGTTACAAGCTTTAAAATAACGTTTAAAGTAAGTCTTTAGAGCTCTTATTGAGAGTGCTGGGACCAATTGAAGTGTTTTTCTATTTAATGAAATAACCTTTAAGCTATGTATTATTTTGGTTTTTTTATTGCAGAACAAATTTAAACTAATTCCCAAGAAGCCATGTACAAAATATGATAAGAATCCGCTTAACCATTTCAAAGATCTAGCAAAACCAAAAACGTTACCCCAGCAAAATCTCGAATAACTTCGCAACCGATGAAAGAACAAATACAAAATAAGGCACAACATTTACTTCATCTAGACAACTAATTTTATAGCTAGTAATTATTTAAATATTCCCATTAGAAAGAAAAAGGTCTGGCTGGGGTAACGTTACCCCAGCAGGAAATGTTTTTGTGAAATAATTAAAAAACTATAAGCGCAACAAATTTAAAAATGTGCGCAACAATTACAGAAGCCGCAAAACTATAAGATTCAAATGACCATTTTCGACAACATCTGGCCTGGGTAACGCACACGTATCAAATACCGTGATAAACTGTAGGATGGTCCGGGATTTTTATCTAAACACAGTTATTGTTTTTATATGATATTATATTTAGAACTAACACTGGATTTTTTATAATGCACCGCAAGTTAAACACACATTTCTTATTAGCCATCTTCTTTGCCAGGATAGTGATGTGCAGATTCAACAGTGTTGCCAGATGGCCGTTTCGCGTTCTCTCCAAATCTTACCTGAAATCCCCCAAAATTCAAGATTTGCAAAAAAACCCCACAAATGGCTATTTTTAAAATTTTTTATTAAAGATACCATTTCACCAATAGCGTCCATGACTAAATCAGCCTTTTCACCCGCGTTGTTTGCAGTTCCGTACATTTTTTCTGAGTTAAATCTATTTAGCATCTTTGAACTGGGTTTAAAATGAACACATCCTTCTAGCAATGTATAATTTATTTTCAAGATGGATTCGGCAGTTTGAATGGCCAATCTGTTTCGAAGTTTGTCTTTAATAATAGCTACTTGAGAGAAAGCTCTTTCCACAAATGCGTTAGAACACGCAACGACAAGATTCCTAGTGCCGTATAGTACAGTTGTGTTGATAAAAAATTCCCTCAATTCCCTCCACACCTAGTTTTGTCTCTCCAAATATCCCCCCAAAAATATTGTCCCCCCAATTCTCCTCCCATAACTTAGAAAAACCCCTAAATTTGAGGGATTCCCCCCAATCTGGCATCACTGAGATTCAATAGTGTTGTGCAGAGTGTTGCCACAGATACAAAATGTTAACAGAAACAAGATGTAGTAATGGGACAAGGGAGATGTAGGGTAAATAAAAATCTATACTTTTTATACTTTACTTTTTATACGACCATTTTCGACAGCATCTGGCCTGGGTAACGCACACATTTGATACTGCCTTCTCCTGGTTGTTGAAAGTCAGATTTTTGCAGGTTGGATTTTTACCCTCCCCTGCTTGAACAGTTCTGTATAATCTGAATAATAAGTTTTACAACTAGCATAATCAGCCTGTAATGTTCCCACTGCTGTAACACAAACCTCCTCTTGGTGGGAGGGAATGGACCATAATCTACCACGCAGTCCCAGTGCCGGTTGGTAGATGTCACATGTCTTCCAATGTTTTGTTCTAGGACATGCCGGTTACCTCACGATGTTTTCCTTCACCGTTTTGAGAGCAGTAGTGATGAAATAATTCACACAAAGTAAAGGTTTGAACCCAGGCAGGCGTCTGGTTTCAAACCTACGACCTACAACTTGTAAGTTACGGCCATTATCACTGGGCCACCACTGCTCTCCAGTTTAACAATTATTTTTGCATTTTCCATTAAACTAGCTGTCAATAATTTATTTTTAAATATTATCATTATTAACCTTTTCACCGCCAACGTACACAGAACGCATGCCTCACCAGGCGCCAAGCTATGAATGTATAACGAAATATATAGCAAACAGTAGTGATGAGGGTATCGTCATATCGTTAAATGAGATTTATACGCGTTAAGTTTTACTTATTATTTCACGAATACAAATAAAAACTACTTAATTAAATATTTCCATAATTATTTTATGTCACAGTATCCCTAGTAAGAAAAACCAGTATAAATTATAAGTATCAAAGAAACAAATACAGAACTCAATTAGAGCTGTAGGAAATGAGGTACATCTCTATTTGTTTCATGACGTCAGTCTTTGACTTCATTTCAAGTCTTTGGCGCTCAGAGCACGTTAAATTCAATTCTGATCAGGGATGTGGTCTATAGTCTTTCTTTCTTCTATATTTGTGTACTCCCGTGTTTTTTCAACTACTTCAGTCAACGTTTTTAACTGTAGGTATCTAAGCGGCAGAATCTTTTCCTATATTTAAAGTGCTTTACGTCGTGTTTTTTCGAAATGGGAAGTATACTTTTAAATTATAACAGCTAGGTAGCAGTGTACCTACCACAGCACTGTTTTTAAAGCTTTGTCTCTGTTCTTTTCTTTATTCATGTAACGGTAGCGTTTACTCGACAGGCGCCCATTCTACAGCCGTGGTCCCACAGCCCGATAACGGACAGTCCGCGCCAGGTCGTGCCGATAATCCCATACATTCGATCGGACGGGGGACGAAAGGCCACCGCAGGTCTCATTGGATCCGACTGTTCCCACGGCCTGTCGGCCTGGCCTGAAGCGATCTGACCTGTGAGAAAACGGGTCGTGGGACCTACTTATTAGTAAAATATAATACTTAGTTTACTAGCTCAAGACAACTGTCACTAATGAGACAATTACTTTTTCTATTGTTAGACCGATTTCGCGACATTACCGATTTCGCGACCGGAGCGGGTATTGTTACAAGCAAAGATGCGTGCGCGCTCACTCGATTAGTGCTGCACTATGCCAAAGTAACCTTGCCAACCGTACGCTTATGACGTCACAGAACGACTTCTATACTAGTCCGTGGCGCCCGGGGCACCGACAACCAATTGTTTTGTAGTGATGGGAATATAATTATCGACAAGGATTGTTATCAATTATTTAATTCCGGATCGGCAACCATCTTAAGGTCGAAATTCCTCTATTTCCCCTTTGTTGTAAAATAGTTTACTACGTTCATATTTTACTGACCTCAAATTGTTTTAGATAGTAGTTTAATATACAAATACCTATTTCAACGGGCGAAATCAAACAGTTGTAACTTTCGCGTCACATCACTGGCGGACTATATTTGAAGTCCTTGGCGTTCAGGGGATAATAAAAATATTCGGAGTTTTTGTTTTTGCCGATTTTAAGACAAATAAAGGCTTCTGTTGTGTGGAAAAATATAAAACAGGGTATTAGACAGTGTTATATTAATGAATAAAATGAAACAAAGCTTTTAAATACAGTAAATTTATTTTTATAAGATAGTTAAAATGAAGAGCTTCTAATGAAGTCGTGGCGCTGGTGGCACGAAAATCCGGAACATCTATTGAAGTCCGTGGCGTTGAAAAGGTATATCTTTTGACTTAATATTATCGACTAGGCTTCTCTTCGAGATCTTCTTCAGAAGTCTTGTACATCAAACCATTGGTAGATCTTGTCACCAGTTGTGTTGTAAGAATACTCCGCACACTTTGTTTTGAACCACCTGAAAATCGGAGAACAATCAGTGAAATAAATAATTAACATGTTTCAAAGATTAAGATGGTGGAGTTTCTTGCCCATTCTTCTCCTTACGAAACTACATTTTCGAAGGGGCGACTAGAATCAATTCTATTTTAATATAAGTATCTAAATGTTGACGTTCAAAAGTACCTTTTAAGTGCCTCATCATCATCATAATCATCATCTCAGCCGAAAGACGTCCACTGCTGGACATAGGCCTCCCCCAAGCTCCGCCTTAAGTGCCTATTTGAAATAAATGCTTTGACTTTAACTTTGAAGGCATTGTTGTTATGGAGAAACTACAGCTGCTTTCGATGCTAATTTTGTATAATTTTGTTATCAAATCTTTTAAAAAGGTCTTAACCTACCCTCCTTTCTGAATGCATTCGGTGACGGGATAGTCTTGTCGGAAACATTTTGTTTGCAGCGTATTAAAGTATATGGCTCCAATGAACCTCGCTGTCTTTGTATTGGAAGCCTGCAGGCAATCGTGGAACTTATCGTCGCAAGAGCAATTCAGCCTGTAAAAAAGAAAGTAGTTAAGTAGATCAATGACGTATTATGAACAGATGCGTCATATACGAGCATTAGAGCATTCAAAAACAGCGTAAACCATTAATGTAGCTACCTACATACAGTACAGATACATTACATACAGTGCGCGAAGAACAGGACAGACCCATAACTACCGATTCCTGTTGTTAGAAAGAGATAAATAGGTATATATTTAGTTACGTCACTAGCGTTGCGCCGCGTCACTAATAATAATAATAATGATTTATTTCTCACCACAATATAGGTACATTAGAAAGGTATCGATACAAAATACGTAACAGCAATAATTGTACATTAAATTTGTACTGTGGGAGACTGGTGCCTAAAGTAGACGTGAGCTCTGTATTTCAGGACACCAGGTTTCCTCTCCTTGGGTAAATGGTTACATTTTAATGATATGTGCAATAATTAGGGCGGTAAGAATTTACAAAAGCATTGGCATAAAATATTAAAAATAAAAACGAAAATACGTTTAATTATTGGTGCTTGGTGTTATTATGTTTAGTAGGTATTTAAATGATTGTGTATTTGTGAGTGAGTAAGGTGTACGTGTGGGTGTATGGGTTGGGGGGAGGAGTAAATGTTAAATTGGCTTTTTTGGGACGGAAAATAGTTTTCTGTTTCTTCATAATTTAACTCCCGGAGCCAACTGCTTATTTTAATTTTGCATTTGGTTTTCGGGAGGTTATAAATTGGGAGTATCCTGTTTATTTTATTATAAATAAAGCAACCAAGGTAGCAAAGGAATCGTTATGAGGAAGTAGTAGAGATCCGGATGTTATGGCAGACTATGGGGTCGAATAGTCTACTTCTGTGGGAGAGTGAGCAGTTGAATGTAGTGAGACCATGCTGTTTGCAATTTTAACAGCTGACAAACAGCTTAACACCTTTGCTTCCGTATAAAACACAACCGTTGGATGTCGGAAAGGTTGGAATAAAGAAACTTTCAGAATGGCTCTCTGCGCTCGTTCAAGCTCTAACATACAATTTTTAGTAGCACTACCCCAGGACGTTATGCAGTAGGTTAGTAAGGACTGGGCGAGAGCCAAGTAAACCGATTTCCTTAGTTTCACGTCTGCCAAGTGTCTTAGGGTCTTGAAGACATATATAAGTTTACGTAACCTACTGCTAAGAGTATTGATATGCTTTTTAACGTTTAGGGTGCTATCTGTTATTAAGCCTGGGTATTTTGCACTGTCTGTTTTCTGAATGCGGGTGGTGCAGGTGCAATTATTTATATTTTTTTTGGAACATGTGTGGGCTACTAAAGAATACAGCGAGTTTATGTGGTGGTTGACGCATTATTCTTCAAAAAGAAGAATGAGTAGGGTTGTTTCCGCATTTAGAGTAAGAACATTATTACGCAACCACTCCGTCACAACTTCGAAACCCGACTGAGCTTGCTTGTATACATCGCGCCATGTACTGGCGATGAAGAGTGGAGCGATATCATCCGCGAAGGTTATAATTTTCAATTTGTGAACAGTGAGCACACCCAGCTCATTAATATATCTATGGAAGAGTGTCGGAGCGATTACGCTGCCCTGTGCCATGCCGTAGGTGATGTGCGTTCGTCGCTGATGGCATCCTCTATCTTAACGCACTGGGTACGCTCACTCAGGTAGTCCTTAAAAAGTTTGAGCTGTACATCCCTGACTCCTATGCTTTCCATCTTATGAAGGAGAGTAGGGATAGACACCGTGTCAAAAGCTTTCGCAAGATCTAAGAAAATGCCTAATAATTTCTGTTCATCATCCAAGTTTGTGATGACATAATTAGTTAGGTCATGAACTGCATCGGCCGTGGATTTGCCCGCCCTGAAACCATATTGTAAGGGTGAGAGGATGTTAAATTTCTCCAAGTAATCCACGAGCCCATTGTTCATGATCCGCTCCAGTATTTTGGATAGAGTAGGAAGTACTGCTATAGGTCTATAGTTATTGACACGGCCTCTGTCCGCAGCCTTAAAGATTGGGTGTATTATAGCTTTTTTAAAAGATTTGGGAAATTGCCCAGGTGAAAGTGCAAGGTTTGGTACAACAATGTCAATGTGTTTTTTTAGGAGATCGTTCGTCCCACCCCGCGGCAATGCCGCTACGTAGAGACATTATTAGTTTGGCAACTTCTTTATCATCAGCGGGTAAAATCTGTGGGTAAAAGAACCATAGATTGTGCGACCTCTTGGTTGATGGCATTATGTGCGGTATTAGTTGACCTATCTGACCTTGGATATCTTTTCCGCGAGATTTTTGCCTATTTCTGCGAAGAATTTATTGGATATGTTAACCGACTCCCGAGGAGTAGCATACAAATTTAATAATTCTTATGTGTTGTTGTGTAAGAAAAACAGTACAGTTTCGTGATTGGTTAGTGCAGAGTGACGTGAGCCACATAAGTGAAGGCTGGCAGAGTGCATTTAAAAAAAAACATGGTCAAGGCAAGCTTGGAGACGCGTAGGCAGTGAATGGGCAGGCAGTAGCCCATGCGGGGCTAATAGGTTGAGGTAGCTCTGTGAGGCAGGGTCAAGACATTGTTCGTGAATGTTTATATTTATGTCACCGGTGATGATTATATTTTTACAGTTTGTATTTGTTAGAAGCAAACTGAGTGAGTTTAGAAATTTATTAAATTCTTTATATTCCGGCGGAGTCGGTTTTATTAGTAGACTGTTGGCTTCTACAATTGAGGGTCCTTCTACGGAAACTGTATTTTTTTTATTAACATAAACGACTACACCCTCGTTTTGTGTGAAGTTGTTAGCTGGATGGTACGTGACTAATAACACGACAGCAATTACCTGTCATTTATCTTGCCGATATTGAGTGCTGGTAACGCATCTAAAGGTAATTTATCATTGAAATAGATTTTAACTTTATTATAAGGAAATGAAAAATATTAAATATAATAATTGGTATTCAGGAGCGGTTTACAGGGTACGCACTAACATCGCAGTCACTGAACCTGGGCTCGGTCTACAACTACATGCAACGAAACTCACACATCTGTGATCACAGTTCCATGCTTGCTTACAGTTACTTAAAGGCAAGGACTGAGATAGTACCCGACACAGTCGTGCGAGCGTCATATTTTAAACAACATATATCCAATTATTGAACTGCAAATCGTAAAATAGTAAAAATAATAATCTTGTGGGCTACCCATAAAATATGACTCGCGACCGTAACAAATATGGCGTAACTTTATTATAATCACTAAAATCATCAAAAGCGTAACCCTCTAAGTTCATTTAATTCCATCATTCAATGACTTTTTCATGAAATAGACCCTGGATCTTCTACCTTAACACAAAAACATTTAAACGACAGGGTGGTGCTGTTCATTAAAAAAATGTCTTTCTAGCGCCAAAGGATCCTTGTAACTATTGTACCTATTGGCAACCATTTTTATAGGCTCATTTTTAGTTCAGTAAAAACATGTTGGCGCCCAACATGAGCTTCAGGCACATGCTTGGTGCCCAGCGTGGGACTTAAATAAACGAAATAGCGCCCAACATGGGACATCAACAAACGAAATGGCGCCCAACATGGGACATCAACAAATGAAATGGCGCCATTTTGATTTCAATGAATTAACGAGCGTTTGGCAAAAAAAACACGTCCGTAAAAACACCTTGTATAAAAAGCTCCGTTGGTCAGGTTGTACTTGGTATCTCCTCCAGAGATTAAATCGGGACAGTGGTCATGTTCCCTGCAACACTTGTCTGCCTCTTTCTCTACTCCTAGATCTTCGTAACTGTCTGCCACGTTACCAGCTCCGCACCATTTTGTTCCTAGAAATAAGAGTTAAAAAAAAATATTGTGATAGTTCTATCAGATGTATGTTTCTTGCTGAAGATATCAAGATACATGATTCCCGGCCACCGTAGGCGCGGGCTTGCGGACGGCGAGTTATGGGTAGCTCGCTGTCCGGTAAGGACCAAGCCCGGGTCGACGGCGCGTTGTGTTCCACGCGCGCCTCAAAGAGATGTCAGCAGCAACAGAAGGTGCCCGCAAGGGCCGATGCCTGCCAGGGGTGCGGGTTGTTCGAATGAGATACCGCCGCCCCTGGCACACAGGCAACTGAGGGAACACGGGTGGGTTTTAGTCAGTAAAAGTCTGACACGCCCTCCCGCTCCGCCCAGAGCGAGAGAAGTTATTTGATGATTTCCCACCCAAAAAAAAAAAAAAAGACATTACAAAAAAAAAATACACGAACCTCGATAGCTGGAAGAAAGATTCAAGACAATACATTAACCTAACTAACCTAACAATATTTTGGGTATTTGACGTAAATATGTTTAAATTTACGTAAAAAACCTACGTTACGTTACGGTACGTTCCTAACATAGAAAATATTACTTTTTATTTAAAAAGTTGTTGTGGAAAATTCAGACGACCCGCTAGAATACCCAAATAGTCTCATATTCTTTCTACCGAGGCAGCACGTTTCTAAACTTAAACCATTTTCTTCCAAGGTGCATACAAAATATTTCTAGATTTCAACCAGATCGAGTGTCATCTAATCCTCAAGAACCAGGCCTAGATAGGTAGTGCTGCTTTGATAACTTAGTACAGTACGGCGCTATATTCTGATAACATGTTAAGTTGTGATCAATAAAACGTAGGGCATTGACTCTAACGATACCTACTTAAAGGTTTTATAGTCTTTTTTATTAATACAATTAATTATTTAGGCACAGCAAATACGTACCTAGCTACCTAATAAATTATTTCAATTGAGGAGGTACAAAATAAGTAGTAAAAAAAGCATAAAATTTTCAGCGATTCGTATTAGGCAATGATATAGGTGACAGCAAATCTGTGGTAATTATTATCACTGGCTAGTGGTAGACTGTAACATAGCAATATAACGCTTATCTGATGTTTTATGGAGTAACATAGGCCACGACATCCACACGGGCGAAGCCGTGGGCATAGGTAGTCATATACACCGTGACATTTTAGTCTTCTTGCAAACGGCAGCCCACTTTATGTATTCAATGACTACCTACTAATCATTTATTAAAATAAAATGATATTTTTAAATATTTGCTTTAAAAAATGAAAATATTATTCAATACGACGATTGACGTAGTTTGAAATATCCTGTTATGGAGATGGAATTAATGATGGAATGTAGATAGGTAGATATCTTCTACCGTTTGATACGTAAACATTATTAACAGGGAGGGTGGTTCATAATTCTAAACCATTATTTATTTTTCTTTATCTTAATTAATGGTAACAACGTTTTAATCGCGCCCAGAGGTATTTTATGACGGATACATTGAGTGGACCACCTTTGTAAGATGACTAAAATGTCACGGTGTATATAACACTAAAACAAAGTCATTAGATCAGACCTACGCAATGAACGTGTTTAATTACTTGATTATAAATTACATAGACAACTGCCTCCAATAACTTACTTTAAATACAACAATGATCTTAAAAACAAATTATTAAAATCATTTGTTTTTGAAACATGATACGTTCAAAAAAAGAACTCTTTTAAGTCGATGTCCAATCGAACGTAATAAAATCGCGGCGGAATTATTTCGAGCACTGGAAATCGAACAATGTATATTTTCGACGCGCTTGGATGATAGCGCTTGAAGATATAGTGCTCTGTGGGTGGACGACGACTAAGAAGTTGTCATCCTATCTTTACACGATAAGGGACACTAAAGCTCCAGGGCGTAAGTTAGAGAAGTTAATAATTAATTAACTTCTATTGTATCTCGTTCATTGTCGATTAAACGAATTCACCACGCTGAGGCAAATAATCAGATCAGGAAATGCAATTCTACGAAGTAAGTAGGTACTTATGTAGTATAAAGATCCTTCGGTAGGTACTTAGGTAGCAAAGGTACCTTTGTTCACGCATTGTAATTGTAATCTTTAATTAAACAGGTTCCGAATCATCGATTATCGATTCGTATTTCCTTGTTACACTCTAGGAGTTTTGTTGGTTCCGGATACACAAAAAAAGTTTTTTATGTGACGAATTGTTACAGATGCGAGCCGTTAGTCGACTCTATTTAAATCGGCTTTCAATCCGTGCCTTTGGGGCAAGAAGATATTATAGATAAAAGTGGAGGCAACACTCTAAATACCTAAGTGAAGACGACTGTGGTTCGACACTCTCTTTCAGAATACATACATTTTATTTTATTTTATTTTATTTATTAATATCGTTTGTTCGTAATTTAATATCGTTTTTTTTCCCAAATAAAAAAAATAATAAAAAAAAATACATACATAAGAGACGGAAAACACATATCGCTGTCTCGTTTTTATGTGCGTATTTAAAAAGAGAGCGTTCGACCACAGGTGTCTTCACTTAGATATTTAGAGCCTCCACTTTTATCTATAAGCTTCTTGCTAGGAGCCCACTCTCTATGCACGAAGTCCGTAGTATCGGCCGAAGTTATGGTCGTTTCCTACTCCATATCACTTACGGACATAACATTAGTTCGGGGCTACTAAGAATTAATGACAACACGATTTCACAGAGGTATCTACTCCCGGTGTTTTAGCCTGTCCGATAATTTAATGTAATACTTGTTTTGACGGATCAACTACTTTCGGACGGGCCCGTATTATCTTCGTTGACAGAGTAAGAGAGTAGGGGACCTCGTCCGTGGCTCGGACCAAGACGTCTACTCCCTAAGCATGAAATCTGTAGTTTGAACCGAAGATACGTACGGGTGATTACCACTCCGTATCACCTAGGTACGGACATACCATTATTTTGAAGCCCGGCCTAAGAATTAATGACACCACGATTTGACAGCAGTATACACCGTGACATTTAAGTTGTCCTACAACGGCAGCCAACTTCATGTATCCAATTCCAATCACTACGAATCATTTATAAATATATATATTTTTTTGGACATATGAATAATAAAAAATAATAAAAAATTCACAAAGACACATGATGTAGTTTTGAACACCCTGTTATGGAGATGGAATGAATGATGAAATGTAATGGTATTATGGTAGGTAGGTAGAAATCTTCTACCGTTTATTACATAAACATTTTCAATAGGGACGGTGTTTCATAATTCTAAAGCATTATTTATTTTGCTTAGTACCTATTATCTTAATTAATTGTAACAATTTTTTAATCGCGCCTGTAGGTATTTTATGTCGGATGCATTGAGTGGACTACCTTGGTAAGACGACTAAAATGTCACGGTGTATATAGCCTCCATGTGTGTTTTACCATCCAAAAAAAGTTTATTAATCTGGTGTAGGGCTCACTCCGAATTTTGAATTACTTTCGGACGGGCCCATATATCCGTTGACGGACTTAGAGAGTAGGCTCGCCAAGCTCGGACTGATATAAATCATCCTTAACAGGCAGTGGCGTAACTAGGGTTCTAGGTGGGGCAGGCAGGGCAAGAGCCCTGGGCGCCTATCGAAGGGGGCGGAAAAAGTCCCCAATTATTCAATTTAAAAAAAAAACAATAATAAACCATTTCATAATGTACCTACCGTACCTATATCTAAGAAATCTGAAGAGTTCCTTAAATATATTTTGCAGTACGGGGGATGAAAGCGTATTTCCAAATCTACCTATTTCTATTCAAATTCTCTTAAAATTGCAGCATTGCAAGCGATTTTTTAGCAAGTTGAAAATAAAACTTTCTTTATTGAAGGCTATAATTGGTCAAGAAAGGTTGTGCGACCTAGCTTTGCTCAGTGTAGACCGAGAAGATAATTTACGAAGGGGCGCAAATATGTGATGCATGCCCTAGGCACCATTTTCTATTGGTACGCCCCTGTTAACGAGACACCAATTCAGACTCGTAGCTCCTACAGAGAATTTCGAAATTAAAAACCCAAAACCTATGCCCGACCGGGATCGAACCCAAAACTCCCCGCAGCTGGCGCCCAGGACCACTAAACCAACGAGGTAATCAAAAATAATACATAGCATGGCGCCCTGTTTCCCCGAAGGGTTGAGCAGATGTCTACCTATACTCCCTACAGACTCATCAAGCTACCCCAACATGTCAAATTTCTTTGATAGGTTTTTATCTTTATGACATCAGCATATGGTTCATGTTCAATTGGGAAAAAAATTACAGTTTGGGGTAGCTTGATGTGCTGGCGTCTGTACACTCACATTAATATCGTCTGTTATGCTTAAAGTCACATATAATTGGGAGCTTTGATTGAGATTTGTGCCAATGGGCTTGCCCATTGGCACAAATCTAGACTCCGTGCTGCTATTGAGAAATTCCAGAAAAAACAAACAAAACTGAAAATCACTCACCCGGAAATATTAAATTGATTCGTCCAGAACTTGACAAATCGTTATCGACTTCATCGTAACTAATTCCATGGTAGTCCTGCAGGCCTTGATGGAACATTTTAGTGTTAATGTCAGTAATCCAACAGTAATAGGAGTCCACTGTGAGAGACATTACATATAAATATAAAATCACTTTCGACATTTCTTCTAAAAAAGTCAAACCCACCAAAACTTGAAAAAAATATTTGAATCAAACTTTTGAAAACAAAAGTGCCAAAGTACTTGTTACTTTACTATATTTATAATAAAGGTAATTACTGCAAGTAACATGGACTGAATAATACCACGGAAGGATCTTTTATGTTTATATAGCTAACAGTTCGCCAAGGATAAGGTGCGCTTGCGAGCGGAGCGTGCTGCGTTGTATGTTACGCTTATGCACGCTATGCTTATGGCAGTACGTCTGTCTGTGCCTATAGGAATTATTTTGTAAGAAAACTTTTATGACATTTACTTGAGAATACTTTCTTAGTTATGGCTAATAGTGAAGAAGTTTGTCGACACTTCTGTTCTATGAGATAGTCCACAAGATTCAAAAGAATTGTTTATATCAAATATGTTACTGATTACCACATAGCCTATTTTGATAAAAGCAATATTCTTGACAAGATCGACTCGATTCTTCAGATGATCACTCACTTTTGCTCGGAAGAAGTGCGTGACTGTTCAATGAAATTGATAAGTTTAATTTTGCTTAAGTATTTCTGTTTGTTTAATGAAAATTTAACTGGATTTTTAACGTACTTAAAAAAAGAGGTTTTTTATTTGACCCCCATGTTTGTAACTTCGCGATTTTCTCAAAAACTAACTAATCATTTTTATTGTTTTGTTGCGCCACTTCTTCTTCCCAGCTAAAGCACTAGGAAGTGGTAAAGGGCGGGTGTTTTGGGGGACTGTCTTATGTAATTTTGACGTTCAAAAAGCGCTGACTCTCAGCCTAGTTTGAATAAATGACTTTTGATTTTGATTTGATTTTGATTTTGAATATTCTTTTCACTAACGTAATTTACTTACTTTCAGGAAAGTTTTAGTATACAATATATTAGATAGGTTATTAGCTAGGCATCATATTAGGATTGTTGGTAAAACTTGTTGAATTGTATTGTTTCAAGTCGAAGAGCCCGGGGTGGGTCGACTTTTTCCACACAAGTTTATTTCCGCTACTGGCATCCGCATCATCTGGTTTCGTATAGTACTGTTAATGACCCTTAAGAAATCCACGTTAACTGATTAACCACAGTTTAATCAAGTGATAACCAAAGTGATTAATGTTAATTAATTGCCAAAGTGTACCAGCTGTGTAACGAAAGACATTCTACGGAGTACCCACACTGCGAGTTGTATATTTTGTTTTGAAGTATTTGTACTTTGAATTGTGAATAACTCAATAACTTTGCGTAACACGTCACTATTATCAGTCAAAATGTGAATAATTTTGAAAAAATTGCTTCACATGTTTGAAAAATTTGTCTGCTCTGTTACGTAAATAACGCAATGAATGTTGTTACACTGTCAAAATGAAAACCATTGCTACTGTTAGTGAGTTACGCCTTTAGCCCTCAGGGAATTGGGCACGCCGCGATTGCGGCGGTAAGTCCCCTCTTTGAGGAGTGGCTTGAGAGGCGGCATGGCGTCCTCACCTTCCGCCTGACACAGGTCCTCACCGGACATGGCTGTTTCGGGAGGTTCCTGTTTCGGATAGGGCGGGAGGAAACGCCCGGGTGTTTCCATTGCGAAGATCGCCCAGAGGACACGGTGGAGCATACGGTGGAGGTCTGCCCAGCTTGGGCGGAGCAACGCTGTGTCCTCGTGGAGGTGATCGGCGGCGGCGATCTCTCGCGTCCGACCCTGGTCCAGGCCATGGTACGGAGCGAGAGGGCATGGCTGGCAGTCGCCTCCTTCAGCGAAGCAGTTATGCTCGCAAAGAGGGAGGCGGCGCACGTGAGGGAGATGCAGTACATGCGCCCTCACAGCCGTAGCCTTCGCAGGAGACGCCCTGGGCGTCGGGAATCCCAGGCTGATTCCCGGCCACCGTAGGCACGGGCTTGCGGACGGCGAGTAATGGGTAGCTCGCTGTCCGGTAAGGACCAAGCCCGGGTCGACGGCGCGTTGTGTTCCACGCGCGCCTCAAAGAGATGTCAGCAGCAACAGAGGGGCCCGCAAGGGCCGATGCCTGCCGGGGGTGCGGGTTGTTCGAAAGAGATACCGCCGCCCCTGGCACACAGGCAACTGAGGGAACACGGGTGGGTTTTAGTCAGTAAAAGTCTGACACGCCCTCCCGCTCCACCCAGAGCGGGAGAAGTTATTTGATGATTTCCCACCCAGAAAAAAAAAAAAAAAAAAAAAGCCCTCAGGGAATCAAACCCAGGATGTCATACTCAGCACTCGGGCTTACGACCACTACACCAACGATAAAAGGATGACAGTGAAATATCTAATATAGGTATTAGATATTTCACTAGAGAGAATAATCCGCAATCATAATATCTACGGTATGTTTTCCTCGAAATCCCCCACATAAGTATTAATTAGAATGCAATGTGTGCCCCATTATTTATCTCCATAAAAGGAAGGACCATACTGGTACAGTTGTTGACTCATTTAATTATAATTGAATATCGACAAGATAATGTAACCAGGCAGCTTAAGGGGAACCTAGTCGCGGGCTCGAACTCACTGATGGGCCTGGCTAAAAAGCACGCTGTCTCACCAGGCATCATGTCCGACAGAGGTAGCATCAGTGATGAGCAATTAGAAGCTAGTCTACACGCACAACATTATTGAGTGAGATGCAGGATTATTTATAGTACAACAGGCGCGTAAAAAATTAAGAACAGTCCTTCGGAAGATCGGGTTTTATGAAAAAACCACTGCACAAATCAACGACCAATAAAGTTTATTGAACTTATCGATATTTGAGATTTGTCGGTACGGACTTGGTTTTTCAGATTTTACACTTCTTTTATTACTTAAAACACGCCCAAAGTTAGGTTATATTAGCAAGAAAAACGAATCTTAGTTGGCTCCTAACTTTTTAATGGCTTTTTATTTTAATAGTCTGTTTCCGTACGGACAATATTAATAATGAGACAAAACCATACTACGTTTAATTTTTGATGTACATTGTCGAACAGTGGAGTAATACACTCCCGAAGTTTATATGGGAAAAATGTGGACTAGATTCACCTTAATAACAGGTTTATAATAAGATTCTAATAAGTGGCACAATATAATAAGTACAGCTAGCTAGTCTAGCATATAATGTTCCCACTGCTGGGATACAGACCTCCTCTCTGTGAGAGGGAGTGGACCACAACACCACGCGGGCTCAGTGCGGGTTGGCGGATGTCAATTGTCTTCAAATGTTTGGTTATAGGACATGCCTGTTTCCTTGAGATGTTTTTTTCACTGTTTTGAGACTAGTGGTGAAGTAATAATTTATACATAATAAAGTGCGTGCTTGGGTTCGAACCTACGATCTACTACTGTGGCAGCCGTTAGGCAGAGACATAGGACCTACCTGGGTATTTGTTTTAGCGATTGTCTAGCAATTTGAGTATTTTATGCGGCCAACTCGAATAGACCTGTGGCGGCCAACAATACCACATACAAAAACTACAAATCAACAAATGTGGAAAAACACAAAAAGTAAAGTGGCGCCATCTACAATGCCATATGCGAACTACTCAAGGCTCGACGTCACACCGCAGCTACATCACGCAAGCAGAGTTTACCACGCAATCTACTTATATACAAAATCCCGACATCAATCTTCGGGCAGTTGCCCACCAGACACAACACCCGTCTGGTCGGAGGATCCTCCTTTACCAACAGAGTATGAGTGAACTTTACACCCTGTTTCCTCATACCTCTACAGTCCTTTATTTGGTATTGTTCGTAGAGTTATTGAGCTCCTTAAGTTCCAAGTTGAGCTACTGCATTGGTGCACTCAAATGTTTGTGATACTTTCCTCATAAGACCATCTCAGGCACTATCTGCATAGTACTCATATATATGACCAGACCAAGATTATACCTGGACTCAAAAAGGGACTGTAAGTTGGTTTCGTTATCCTATTTCTTCTCAGAACAAGATCCTATCATGTCGCCAGATTTTTTTAATTCCCTGTAAAGGCGGCTCCTCTTTACAGGGAATAAAAAAAAATCTTTTGCCAAACTAAGAAATGTTACGTTATTCCGATTATTGTTAATACGTATACTAGAGCGGAGTTACACACTATCAGTAACAATGGCTTTTATTTTGAAATTTGAGCAACATTAATTGCGTTATTTACGTTGTTGAACAGTAATAAATTTCGGACAAAGGAAGCAATGGATTAGCAATATCCGCCATAAATAATTCAGATTGAAATTGATCATGTGTAATAGTGAACTTTGCCTCCGTAATACAAAAATGATAATTTCTTGGCTTGAAACCAGACTCTCATTGACAGTGCATTACAAAGTACATTAATCATTCCATTTATGTACACTTAAGGGAGTTTCCGCTTACAGTAGGACCACGGATCAACAAATAAAATGTGATAAGCAGAATTGAATAACTCAAGGGAATTTTCTATCCCTCTTTTTACCAAATGTCTTATTATCGTATTTTGAATTTAAAGGTAGTCATTACGTACCTACATATGAATAACCAAATAATAATTATTCAATAATTTAAGTAAATGATAACAATCCTAATTAGCCTTGCATTATTATACACCGTGACATTTTAGTCGTCTTACAACGACAGCTTCTTGTATCCAATGACTACTAATCATTTATAAAAATAAAATAAAAATGTAACATATGCATAATAAAAAAATATCATTCACTAAGATGCATGACGTAGGTAGTTTTGAAACACCCTGCTATGGAGATGGAATTAATGATGGAATGTAATTGTAGGTACTTAGGTAGACATCTTCTACCGTTTGATACGTAAACATTATTAACACGGAGGGTGTTTCATAGTTCTAAGCCATTATTTATTTCTCTTTGTACCTATTATCTTAACTAATGGTAACAATGTTTTAATCACGTATAGAGGTATTTTATGACGGATAGATTGAGTGGACCTGCACCTTTGTAAGACGACTAAAATGTCGCGGTGTATAAACCATAAACGATGCTTATGATGTTAGCGTGCAAACAATTATTGTTGTACATAAAAACGTACTAATAACTAAATAAATAATTTATTGTACCTAAATGTTCTGTGTAAGTAAACAATTGTTTGGTTACCTTAATAAATAAATAAATAATTGGCCACGACTTATGTATATACCTAATAATAAGACAATTGATTAAAAATCAATAGTTACACGACCCCCGGGGGTCTAACGTACATCAATAGTGTGTTATGTGGATATTTGTGCACATTTTTTATGGAGTACGTACCTAAGTAGGTATATAATCATTACTTAAATAGGAAGGAAGGAATTACACGTCACAATTAGTGCGATCTTAGCGACAACGCTTCACCAAAATTAAATAAGCATAGTAATCACAACAAGAAACGAGACATATTAATACATATATAAATCAACTCGCGCCTTCTTGTCATGGGGGCAGGCAGAAACTTTACGCCTCCTGGTACGATCCTTATAAAATACTCCTTTTTCTTAAACTACCACTAATCAACCGACCAACTTAATATTAGCAATAATTATGCATTGATACAATGTCTTTATACTCTTTAGACCAGAACTAACGCAAGAAGTGGGCCCACACTGATTATATTAGAACCATGTCTGATTGTACGTCGTTCGCTTATTTTCCAGCCGTGATGGGCAATGGAACAATAAATCAATATCGCTATTAGGTATAAGTGACAACGTACGTACGGACGTAATAAAATCGAGGCGGGATTTTATCGCGCACTGGGTTTTCAAGTCTCGGCGTTGAACCGAGAATTGAAAATCTAACAGAGTGCATCCCAGCGCCACAAAAAACACACTATTCGATTTTCAACTCTCGGCACCAAGCATTTCAGTTGTAATTGTAGTGCGCGAAAGAATCTCGCCGCGATAAATTTACGTCCATGCGAAAGTTGAGATATAATCTTAATCTTGCATAACAACATGCCTCTATTTCTCGAAGCGGTAGGCAGAGACAACACATTTCGCCACTTATGCGTAAGTCTGACATGGGAACAAAACGAGAAACAACCCCATGCTCATCTGTTGCGCTTGCGACGACTGCCTCATGTCTGCCACGTAAAAGGTTTGCCCATACGAAACTACCTTTTGAAAGTGGCAACTAAAATCAATTCCATTTTTTGTTTATGACGTTCAAAAGTGTCTTTTATGTGCCTATTTGAAATAAATGATTTTGCTTTGACTTTAAAACCTGCATTAGTATACCTAGTAGCCTCCACGAATTGCGATACATCTAAATGTAGGTAGTACGTCCAGTGAACCCTGGATAGTCAGGTCATTTGCTAACTGGCTAATATTTAATTTTTAACCACGGCATTAGCTTTTTTTTTCGCAGAACGGTTAGTGACAGATGCACTTGGTCCCTGAATGTTGCCAAAAGTGTGTAATATTGAGTAAACTGTATTTTTCCCTAATGATGACGTATTTATGTCTAGCCGTGCGCTTATTTAGATCTAGAAATTCCTCAACACTACAAAATCTTGTGGGATACCCTGCATTCCTGCTACGATTGATGACGTAAGTAGTCAGGGTAAAATCCTAGCTAAAAAGACCTTCATATTATTTCCTGTGACATGTCATTATGATTTGTGTAAACTTTCCACATAAAATAGGTAAGTACCTCTGACTATGGCATGGTTTTCCACTATGAATAAAATATTCTCGACCTTCCATAAGTATTTTATTCATTTCTGGGGAGTTTGTTGCGCCACTTCTTCTTCCCAGGTACAGCACTAAGAAGTGGTGAAGGGTGGGCGTTTTGAGCCTAGTGTGAATAAATGACTTTTGATTTTGATTTTCTAATGTCCATTAAATTGCGGGGTAATTAAAAAACGGGAACAACACATTATCAGTAGGAATGTCTTTCATTTTGATAGTTCAACAACATTTATTGCGTTATTTACGTTTTATAGCAGACAAATTTTGAATTAGCAATACCCCATAAATGATTAACATTATGATTGATAGTGTATTACGCAATTAGGGTGATGGAATGTTTAAGGAGACAGAATGATCTAATCTATTATAATTCTACATTTAAATATGTAATTTTTCTGGTAGGTATACTTAATAAAGAGTAAGTAGGTATTCTATCTAAGTATTCATCTGTCTGTCTATCATTTAAGTTAAGTTTTCTACGGCAAATCGAATGAAGAAAGGCAGGCTAAGACAAGTTCACCTAAGCTCCCAATTTCAACCTTACCTATATTGCCTTTAGTAGGTACTTGTTCAAAATAAGAATAATAGTAGAACAATAGAAATAATTTTTTCGACTAGGTAGGCAAAGAGGCCCGTGTATTGGAACTCGCTACCTACTTTGTAGGTAGTCCTAAGCGATAGGGTTATCTTTTTTTTTTTGAGGGTGGGAATTCATCAAATAACTTCTCCCGCTCTGGGTGGACCAGGAGTGCGTGTCAGAATTTTACTGACTAAAACCCACCCGTGTTCCCTCAGTTGCTCGTGTGCCAGGGGCCACGGTATCTCTTTCAAACAACCCGCACCGGGTCAAGTGACCAACAGTGAACCACGAAAAATGTTAACTTCTCTCATGTAGTTATATTCAAATGAAACGTTTTTTTTTATTTATACGATAGTGTCTATTAGATTTTAAGTTTCTTTTTAAATTTCCACTTCAAAACTGATAGATTTACATTTATAAAGTGTTTAAAAAAAATTGGGAAATGTTTCACTGTGTACACTGTTGGGTACACACTGATCCAAGATGAAGTTCACAGTGAACCACTTTTGGACTCAGTAAATCGTGTCATAATAAAACGAAATTAAGTTATATTTCAACTGTGCCCACTGTGGGAAATCAGTCATCAAACAGAAGCTCATTAATTAAAACACAAGTTTTTCCATATTTCTAACAAGATTTATTGAATAAAGTAACAAGAAAAATCAACATAGTAAGTTGTGACTTAATCACGTTAATATTAGATTGCACGTATACTAAGAAGTGTACACCTACTATTCTCCTTTAGGAAATATAGGCATGACCGCATGTTATTTTTGGTTCAAACCAGAGACACCCAACAGTATCTCTACTCTATGGGAAAATATCATACCTACCTGGATAAATCCTTAGTTTCAACAAAGTACCTACCGCTAGGTAGGTCCATAAACTTTGGGGTATCTCATTTGTATGCTATCTATACCTACACAAAAACCTAGTTTACTTTATCTTATCATTGAATTGGTTAAATGTTTCCTGTACGGATATTCTCCTGAAGTTCACTATCAGTTTCGGTTTCGAAACCCATTACCGCCAAGCATGACAGGAATTTAATTAATAGATAGTACAGTTTTATGTACTTATTTAGGTTGTTAAAATAAACTGAAGTTTAAAGTCAGTAGCTCTAAAGCTAAACTATAGACGCCAATGCTATTTGAAACTGTCTTTTCCCAATCGAACATGAACCTTATTATTTTGGAATAAAGTTGAAAAACGATTTAAAGAAATTTGACAGTTTGGCGTAACTTGATGTGCTGGCCTCTGTACTAATAGTTTAATCAAAAACTACTTAGCTTTTGTTTTTGGATGAGATATCTTCAAATGATGCTCCCACTCTGCGCGGAGCGGTGGGCGTGTCAGACATTTACTGATTAAAACCCACCCGTGTTACTTCAATTGCCTGTGTCAGGGCCACGGTAACTCTTTCGAACAAATCTACGACCTTGGCAGGCTTCGGCCCAAGTGGACCCCTTATATTTTGCTGACATCTCTTTGAGGCGCACGAAAACTACTTAGCTAGTAAATCTCTAAAGATAGGTAACTAGAGTTTAACTATGTGAACAAAGGCTACGACTAGCAAAGCCTATTATGATCAGATCAGCATATTTATCAGTTTAAGAAATACGTCATAGTTTGATTACAGTTATGGTAAGGAACCCCTATATTGATTAATTAGGTTAATTAATTAATTTATCTGTAGGTCATTAACGAAAGTTACATTAATCTTATTTTATCGAAATCAAGGACTCATAATGGCGTTTATTTTTATTGTATCAGAAGAAAATGATTTCCTTAGAAACCTGTAAAAAAATATATGGTATAACGCATGATTATATCAAAGTTCGTTGTCCACATGTGAACTTTCAGAAGGTATACTAATACCAATTGAAAACTCACGTGTGGACGAGTTGTACGTTCACGAGATACTTATATTTATTGTATGTAAGTAAACTCTTGATAGATATAGATGCAAATGGTGTAAAGCTTAATCGGTAAGTTCATTGAGAATGTCAGAATTTCAAAAGACAGGATGTGAAGCAAATATTAAATGGTACAACCGAACGAAATTTGGGAACGTCAAATGTCACTGTCAGTGTCAAGCACCGCAAGTTTTGTTTACGTTACGATTTCTACTAATTACTCATTTAAACGCGATAATTTCCTAAATACCTTGACACACTCACAGGTAATTAAATTGCGGAATCAATTCCAGATATAGGCATAAACAAACCCGTAAAATGGAGAACCTGAAAAATATTTGGAAACCCGAATGTAAGATAATTGTGGAAACTTTTTGAATTATTTTATAAGTACAAATATTTTTGTGTAATAAGTTGTATTTTTTTAGTATATCGAATACAAATGGAGGCTCCGAAGCCAAAGCGTGTGGCGTGCGATGATTTGGAAGATAGACCGGAGTTCTATGGAAGGGAATATCATGGTGTTATAAGTCACAAAGAAGCAATCTTAGTTCTTGAAAACGAACCCAACGGCGCCTTTTTAATAAGAAAAGGCAGCCAGGGTAACGACTTCTACACATTAACTCTAAAGTAAGAAGTTTTTACACTACATAAAAGATTGAACATCACCCAAAAATACTAATTATTTCCTACAATAATCCATAAACAATGCTGCAGTTTTATAACTTATTTCTTGGGAGACTTAAATATTATTATTAATCATTTGTTAGTTTCCCCAATGCTGATGAATCCATATTGTAGAATGCAGACTGAGTCAGTGTGAATCCTCAAAAATATTGTATCATTAGGTACAGGAAAATAAATATTTTTACTCTGTACTTTGTTATGAAAGTTAAATTGATAGGATCTTAGATTTATAATTTTGTAATCAACGTCTTTATCATGTCTATACAAATGCATATTTTTTTTTTTACATTTCAGATTTGATGATAAAATTCATCACTACAAACTGTATTATGATGGAATGCATTACATTGGTCCTAAACGATATGATACTATCTATGACCTGGTCGCTGATGGTCTCATTACATGTCATATGGAACTTAAAGCTCACCATATTGTGGAGATGATCAACTCTAGAGCAAGCTACCCTGACAGTCCATATGTTACATTGAACAAACGCAAACTAAATACACTGTCAAGAATGTAAGTTAATTTAAATACTTCTTTTACAGCATGATTATTTTTTAAAATGGGGTAGCCCATGTACGTGTGTAGTTTGTATGTAAAAATTGTTATTGGAGTCAAACTGTTCATCACCAAAATATAATCCTTTTTATCGACACCTTAAAATGTAATGAGTAAACATTACATTTTGCAGTTAAAATGTAATGTTTACTCATTACATTTTAAATACAAAATTTTAACTTGTCCACTAAAATATACATTTAAATTCCTAAATTATCATCACATTCCTGTCCTTAGTCCTTACTTTGTAATTTTTTTGAGTATACTGTATTTTTAACTCAAAAAGCGACTAGTGGTTAACGTGTGGTAACCAAGTGTATAAACATGCTGTGAAAGCATGCATGAAGACGAGTAGCATCAGCACATAACACACACACACACACACTTCAGACTTCACCACTGTCTTGGACAGTACCGAGAAGTCCTAATCATACACAGACATCCTCATGGTGTCGGTATATTTGGTCACCATATACAAAGCTGTTGTTGCTTTGTGAGATAAAAGTACTCTACATACGTATTTATGTATTTTACTTATTAATGGGACCTCAGACCTCATGACCTCAGTACAATGCTTGATGACCTCAGTAGAGCTTCCGAAAGAGTAGGTCTTAAAATGAACATGTACAAAATGAAGGCAATGTCGAATGCCCATGTTACACCCACTCTCATGAAGATCAGAGACTCTACACTCGAAGTTCTAGAGTATGTTTACCTAGGGCAAACAGTCCAGTTATGTAAGTCCAACTTCGAGAAAGAGGTCAATCGTCGAATCCGACTCGGCTGGGTAGCCTTCGGGAAGCTACGCAATATGTTCTTGTCCCACATCCCGCAGTGTCTCAAGACGAAAGTCTTTGACCAGTGCGTGTTGCCAGTGATGATATATGGTACTGAAACGTGGTCGCTCACAATGGGCCTTATCAGAATGCTAAAAGTCACCCAAAGGGTAATGGAGAGGGCTATGATCGGAGATTCCCCATGTGATCGAATCAGGAATCAAGGCAGCCGACATAGCCCGAAGAATTGCCAAACTTAAGTAGCAGTGGGCAGGGCATATTGCTCGCAGAACAGATGGCCGATGGGGCCGAAAGGTTCTGGAGTGGCGACGACGTACCGGAAGACGTAGTGTTGGTAGGCCTCCCACATGAGGGACCGATGATCTTGAGAAGGCCGCAGGAATCCGCTGGATGCGGGAAGCACAGAACCGGTCGAAGTGGAGAAGCTTGGGGGAGTCCTATGTCCAGCTGTGGACATTTTTCGGCTGAAATGATGAATGAAGATGACTTATAAATGAACAATTTATTTAATGTAGGCACAGCGTTTCAATATTCTTATATCATTCCATGTTAATTCCAGAGCCTCGAACAATGCGAGCCCCATAATAACAAAGACTGAAAACATAGGTGTAAGTGAAGTAGATGGCATGAAGAAGCCTCCGTTTGATCTCACACCGTCCATAGAGGACAACCCTCTAGTAATGAAGTATTCCAAGTCACATAGCTTCAAAGTACACACATTTAAGGGTCTGAACTGGTGCGAACTGTGTGCAAACTTTTTATGGGGATTTACGGCACAAGGAGTTAAATGTGAAGGTAAAACAACATTTTTTTTCTTTTTTTTTCCAGACTAGCTTTTGTCTACGGCTTCGCCCGCGTGGAGGTCGGAAATTATGCCACGGAAACGTACTACTGGCATTAAAAGTATTCTTGTGTTAATCCAGGTTAAAAACTATCTTTGTGCCAAATTTTATCCAAATCAGAATGGCCGTTTTTGCGTGATTGAGTAACAAACATACAAACTTTTACATTTATAATATTACTAGCTTCTGCTCGCGACTTCGTTCGCTTCAAATTTCTTGCTGCGCCGACCCAACCCGTCGCTTCGAATCGCCTACCCATGCGAGTTCTTCGTATTCGTGACTTTTTGTCGCTTTGCTCGGCTCCTAAGGGTCTTAGCTAAGTATGTTATATAGCCTATAGCCTTTCTCGATAAATGTGCTATCCAACACTAAAAAAATATTTCAATTCGAACCAGTAGTTCCTGAGATTAGCGCGTTCAACCAAACAAACTCTTCAGCTTTATAATATTATTATACTAGCTTCTGCCCGCGACTTCGTTCGCGTCTAATTTCTTGCTCCCCCGACTCACCCCGGAGCTTCAAATCGTCTGCCCGTGCGAGTACTTCGTATTCGTGACTTTTTATCTTTGCTCGGCTCCTAAGGGACTTGCGCGACGAGCGTGATGTTATATAGCCTATAGCCTTCCTCGATAAATGGGCCATCTAAAATTGAAAGAATTTTTCAAATCGGACCCGTAGTTCCTGAGATTAGCGCGTTCAAGCAAACAAACAAACAAACTCTTCAGCTTTATAATATTAATTATATATATAATATATATATATATATATAAGTATAGATTAGTATAAATATAGTAGGATAGTAGGATTCATTCGTGTTTCCCTGAAGAGTTACATATTACCAAGTTAAGTGTTAGTGTTTTAAGGTCCATCATTCCATTATAACAGAGGATAACTTGCAGAAATCCAGTCCAGGAAATGGTATTCATATTCGTATGGTATATAATGGTGTCTGTTCAAAAATTATTGTCAGTTGCAACAGTTGCAATGTTTATTCCAATTATCTGGCGGTACATAAAATGCTAAAAATAACCATTAACAATGAATGAGGAAAATAAAAGGCCACCTCAGCTTACAATAGTATTTCAATTGTCAAAATATCCGTTAACAAAATTCATTGGTCATATTTTCCTTATAGGAAAACCATAAATGGTTATGACCCCTAATATAAGATTATAATGGCTGTTAATGGTTATAACTAGAAATCGGATAATCGGATGCATATTTACCTAAAGTTAATTTTTAGTTATGAAAGTATGGAAGGGGCTGGTAAAAAAATATTTTGATAAAAAAATCCCGGGATGCCAGGAACACCGGGAATGCATAACTAGACAGGTGTATAGTATGGAAGCGACTTCTAAATTATTAGGATTGCATAGCTATTCAGACACATATTTATTTAAAACTAATCGCGTTGCAAATATGTGAAAGTAGGGGGCGGGCGTATAGTCTGTAAGAGTGGCGGTGGTGTGTGTTAGTTAAAAAAATTCTTTTTACATTAAATGAAGATTTTTTCGATACAAAAACGCGTTCCATATTGGGCAACACCGCAACTTTAGGTGAATATGCATCCGAATAACCGAGCTCTGGTTATAACTATTAGGTGACAAAATACTACACACTAGAGGTTGGTAACTCAGGAGAGATAGATACAAAAGATATGAATCAGTCCGTTTCCATCAATCACTCTTTATATCCATTCACATCCGAATGTATCAGTGTACCAGTGTATCTTTACAACTCACTCACTCACGGAGTCGCGGCCTTTTTTTTTCAATCTGTATCTGTATCGGCAACACAACCGCATAGCCACACTCGTTAACAAATTCATTTAAAAAGTTTTAGTAAACTATGCAAACTAATTTCGGTCATAAAGATATCGTTTTTAGGATCAGGATAGAAAAAAAGTGGATTTGCGATTTCAAATTAAACAAAATATCAGTTTGCGTCATTGGTTCAACCTTGACCTTCGTTCGCTACCGTTCGGGATCGGGTCAGTTCAATGCGCTGCGTGTCGTGCAGGCGAGCGTGATCTACTGATACATACGGTTATAAAGATATAAAAGAGTGATACATATCCCAGTGATCGAAAGATACATTTCAATATTTTCTTTTTAGTGATACATTTTGCCCATGTCTACTACACACATGACATTATCAACTCAAAAATGACTCCTCATTCCATTCAGTCACCAGTTACTTTGTTATACTGGCGGACGAAGAGCAATGACGGCCCAGCAGAGAGTGGCACCGGCCCCGACTTACGAGATGTAGGTCGTAGGCTCGAAACCAGACAGGCGATTTATTCTGTGTAAATTATTTCATCCCCACTGCTCTCAAAACAGTGAAGGAAAACATCGTAAGGAAACCGGCCAACAACAAGGTCAAATTATTTTGTTTAAGGGCGTTTATTCTGGATGTTGGCAACATCGCAAATAGCTGTCAAATATTTACCTGTTTTTATTAATTTGTTATTATTACTGTATAGAAATATGAAATATCGCCAACTAGTGACCTAAAATATGAATAACTAGCTTTTGCCAGCGGGTTCGCCCGCGTAAAAGTCGGAAATTATCCCGTGGGAACGTACTACCGGGATAAAAAATATCCTATGTGTTAATCTAGGTTATAATCTATCTGTGTGCCAAATTTCATCCAAATCCGTTTTTGCGTGAGACAGTAACAAACATCCATCCATCCATCCATACTTACAAACTTTCGAGGATGATTTGCAATTATAACACTGAATTAGTTGTTGTTTTAGGTGTAAAAAGGGCGTTTGGAAAGTTTCCAAGTTCTTTTTTTACATCTAAAACTAAATATTCGGTGTTAAGATATGAATTATTGCATTTCACAATGAATATTTTAGGTCACAAGTTAGTGATATATCATATTTCCATATTGCCAAATTAATCAAAATAGTGAAATATTGGACAGCTATTTGCGACGTTGCCAATGTTCAGAATAAACGCTCTTAAGTAAAAAGTAGTTTGTAGTTAGAGGGTCCGTAAGTCCCTACGTAAGCAAAATATAACTATATACAACATGTAACGTAATTAACGCAAGACCTCATATTCATTATTAAGAAAATCGTGTCGAGCCTAGCATTACTTTATGCATTTAAAATTGACTCTTATCGATTTGAAATAAGTTTGAATTTCCTTTGGCTCAATCGGCGGTAGTAATGGCAAGTTTCTGAAACTTGCCATTACTACCGCCGATTGAGCCAAAGGAAATTCAATTCGATTCGATGCAGTAGTCAATTTTGAACAAAGTACTTTGAGGACTTGCGTTTATTCTGTTACACCTTGTATATGTAAATAGATGCTAAAAATGACGCACAAGAAAGAAAGAAAGCGCAGAAAGTAAACTTTTACCGAACATCAGAAAGTAAACTACAACTAAAAATTTTCTTTCAGATTGCGGTTTTATAGCTCACTCAAAATGCTCAGAGCGCGTTCCGAACCACTGCGTACCTGATCTAAAGAAACTCCGAGGAGTGTTCGGTATAGACCTGACTACGTTATTGAACGCACACTCCAGTACCCTGCCATTCGTGGTGAAGAAGTGTGTGAATGAGATAGAAGATAGGGGCATGGATTCGGAGGGAATATACAGGGTGTCTGGCTTCGCTGATGAGATTGAGGCTTTGAAACTGGCGTTTGATAGAGGTAAGGAACCTTTAATCTTTTGCAGTTTAAATGTTTTGTATTGCTGACACACAAGCGGGCGGGCCCAGCAGGTGGCCTAGTGGCAACGGTCGCTACTCACAAGATAAAGGTCGTAGGTTCGAACTCAGACGGGCGGTTAACTTTGTGTAAAAATAAATAATATTTCGTCTTGCGAAACAGGGCGTATAATATGCCCACCCAAAATATCGCGTTGAAGCACAGTTGAAATCATCATACGTGTAGAATCTGAAGAATTATAGCGCGATTGTAAACGCGTGTAAGAGCGAGTTTTTTTTTTCTTATTTAGCTATTCGAACTGCCTTTTAGAAGGGGCAACTAGAATCATTTTTTTTTTGTAAATTTTACGTTCAGCTGCCTAATTCAAATAGATGATTTGTCTTAGTCTGCTTATGTAAACTTCAACTAGATGCTACGACTTCGTGCACGTGCAATGAAATACAAAAAACACAAGATACACAATCAGCGTCTCAAAAACGCCCGTTTATATAGGGTACAATGTGCGCAAGTGTCAAATAGAATCGTCACTCAACGTTCAGTCTGTCTTTTTAGACGTTGCTTTGTAAAAACTTCTTTAAGTCATGCGTGTAAGGTTGAATTTGCAAAAATATGTGTTTTATCATAACTATAACAACTGTCGCATAATAGGGTATTTTACTATCGTGACATTTTAGTCGTCTTACAACGGCAGCCCACTTCAATTATCCAATGACTACTAATCATTTATTTTAAAAAAAGATATTTTTGAACTATGCATAATTAAAAAAAATCAAACATCATTCACTAGGGGTTCGTCCAAACCTGGCGAAAGCGCCGTTCGCGAGCCGCTCTTGTGATCTGCGCGCGTGTTGCTCGTGAGAGGTACAGCCTACGTTTGGTGCGCCGCTGTAGTGCAACTCCGGCAAGGTTTAAGTAGGGCGCGTGTGCAGCGTGCGTGCAGCTCGCGCGCGCGCACGTAGCTTTTTTCGCGTTTAAACTAAATATGGGGGCGAGGTGCACCGCGGGCGGCACACGCGCACCTCCTGCGCCGCTCGAGTACGGCGCGTAGCTAGCGCGCGAGTGGCGCGCGGACGGCGCAGGTGCTGCGTACGAACATGAAATGCGCGCGCACAGTTCGCAGGCGGCTAAGACGCATGACGTAGTTTTTGAAACACCCTGTTATGGAGATGGAATTAATGATGGAATGTAATGATAGGTAGGTAGGTATCTTCTACCGTTTGATACGTAAACATTATTAACAGGGAGGGTGTTTCATAATTCTAAAGTATTATTTATTTTATTTGTACCATTAGGTACAAAGAAGATAATAATCTTAATTAATTGTAACAATGTTTTAATCGCGCCTAGAGCTATTTTATGACGGATACATTGAGTGGACCCATCTTTGTAAGACGACTAAAATGTCACGGTGTATATGAGAAAAAATCTAAAAATATAATAATGAGATAGCTTAGGCAAAAACCAGTCGGAAAATGTTCGTTTTAGTTAATGAAATAACAATATAAATTTTAAAATTCAATTCAATGATTTCAGTTTTTAATCTGTGTTTGAACACCATGAACTAATAGCCGCCATGTTATTACGTCATACCGCTGTTGTAACTAATCAACTGAACAACTTTGTACGTAACCAAAATATTTTTTACTGAAATAATATCTTACACTCAGGTACAGCAAACCAACGATAAGTAAAAAATAACTATTTTTTTTTTTATTATAAACAATTATCATACAAAATATCAACGCATTTGTTAATCCTCCTGACAACTGGCGTCCTTTACAAAGTGCTAAATAAACCGTACTCTAAAGGCCGAATATTTTTGAACTTCTTATTTCGACAACGGACGACCGACCTTCAGGTAGCATAAATTCCCGAGTGTTTGTAACAATTTTTTTAAATTACATTAAATAATGACCTAAAGTCCTATAAAAAAGACAAAAATACCTAAACACAAATTAGGTATGCTCAATGTCTTTATTAAAAAACATTTGTTTTAGTGAAAACTCGAGAAAAACCATCAACAGGCAAGGCCTTTGCAACAAAAACAATTTAATGCTTTGTAAAGTTCATTCGGCCGTAGTGGCAAGTGATTTCAGTAAATTCTCCGGTGTCAGGAGGTTATACAGAAAACTGAGGCCCCACTAGGGCCACTAGGACACTAGGGCCTCACATGTCATACCCTCAGAGCAATAAGGCCACTGCGTCCAGCGTTTTCGTAAATTACGGACGAAATATGAAAATGTAAAATGTAAATGCATTTTTATGGCACTAATCGATACAGTAAAAATATTGTTTTATTTTGTGGTTTATTAGCATTTTAGAATCTAATCAAGACACTTTTCAAAAATGGGTGTAATACCTTATAGGGAACAGTTTTGACTTTTACTTTTGTTCGAGACTGTGCAACCTGAGTGTTTTGTATATCAATGTGCGCGTGTAATTACTTGTTTTAACATAAAATACCATATAGCATCGTATCGTCCGCCCGATAATACTTTGTTTTCTGTAAGCGGTTTTTCTGACTGTTTATTTCTTTTTTTAATACTCGGCTCCTTAGAGTCGTAGCGTGTTGTTAAATATATGTGCCTATATTCCTATAACCTTCCTTTCCAAAAATTGGGTTATCCAAAGCAAAAAGATTTTTTCAAATGCGAAATTACCCCCTACCTACATACAAACTTACAAACAAACAAGTTTTTCGTGTTCTTTATAATAAAAGTATAAGTAGTAGGTAGTTATTTAAACTACTACTTCATATACATTGTTAATTTGTGCATTTTGTAGCCTGAAGCACAGGTTCAATTAGTTCAGGCAAATTAGCAACTGTGCTCTATTTTATTTGTTAAGCTATTTATTGTATTTTTTTTATAAATAAACGATTTTATGTCGTTTATTTATTTTCTATCCTTATTAAATACATTTTTAAATATTTTTATAAAAGTAACTTAACAAAAATCATTTAAAAATATAAAAAAAAATTGTGTCTACGGCTCGATTTTAATATTATTGTTTCGTTATGTTTACTATTTATAGGCTATCCTATGTCCATTACATTCTAGACGGTGAAGCGGCAGATCTCAGCGTGTATAGCAACATCAATGTGGTCGCCGGCACTCTCAAGCTGTATCTTCGACTGCTGCCGGTGCCTCTCATCACTTATGAAGTACATCCCAAACTGGTGCAGGCTATACGTGAGTATACAACATACAGGGTCAAATTAAGTTAGCTGGCAATAGGTTACCCACGTGTATTTTTTTTTTGAGAGCGGGAAATCATCAAATAACTTCTCCCGCTCTGGGTGGAGTAGGAGGGCGTGTCAGGGGGCCCACTCTCTAAGCACGAAATCCGTAATCTCGGTCGAAGTTACGGGCATTTCCTACTCCGTATCACTTACAAACCTGTAATTAGTTTGTGGCCCAAACTAAGAGTAAATTACTACACGTTTTGACAACATTTTTGACGTGTAAAACCATATAGACAGCAGGGGCTCTCTATATGGTTTTACCCGTCAAAACAAGTTAATTAATTTAGCTGTAGGAGTCACTTCGAAGTTTCGAACTATTTTCGGACGGGCCCGTTTTTTCGTTGACGGAGTTAGAGAGTAGCCCCCTAACTTAAACCCACCCATGTTCCTTCAGTTGCCTGTGTGCCAGGGGCCGCGGTATCTCTTTCGAACAACCCGCACCCCTAGCAGGCATCGGGCCTCGCGAACCCCACCAATTGGTGCTGACATCTCTTTGAGGCGCTGTTTTTGTAATTTTTCGTCATACTCAACACCGTATCTGTTTGCACAACTCTGTAGCTTATTACTAAAATATGCTTAACTTAATTTCAGAGATGAAGACGCAGGCGCAACAGATAGCATTCCTGCGAGAATGTCTGGACTGTCTGCCGCCAGCACACTTCAACTGTCTGCAATATATGGTGCAGCATTTATACAGGTAATATCGACGCTTTGTTATTTTCTAAATTTTCATGGTGCGATATTCTTAGTAACAAATGTGTAATTTTTTACAATGATATTAACGCAACATTGACAAAGCTGGCAACACTTACCAGTTGCTGTGTTGCCAGCTGCTTAAACCACGATAGTCTAAACCAAGCACTCATCATCTGCCTAGCCTTTTCCCAAGGTCGGCTTCCAGTCTAACCGAATGCAGCTGAATACCAGTATTTTACATGGAGCGACTGCCTATCTGACCTCCACAACCCAGTTACTGGGTAACATAATACCCCTTGGTAAGACTGGTTGTCAGACTTTCGTGCTTCTGACGACCCGTAACGACTGTCAAAGATCCACGAATGACAGCCGGGATCAACCGCTCAACGTGCTTTCCGAGACACGAAGGGGTCTTGGTATGTAAAGATTGTCACCCTTCAACAGATAGACCGCGGCAAACATAGCTTAAGGTGAACCTAGTCCACATTTTTCCTATACAAAGTTCGGGAGTGTATTACTCCATTGTACGACAATGTACATCAAAAATTAAACATGTTATGGTTTTGTCTCATTATCAATATTGTCTGTACGGAAACAGAATACTAAAATAAAAAGCCATTAAAAAGTTAGGAGCCAACAAAGATTCGTTTTTCTTGCTAATTTAACCTAACTTTGGGCGTGTTTACGTAATAAAAGACGTATAAAATTTGAAAAACCAAGTCGGTACCGACAAAGCTCAAATATCGAAAAGTTCAATTAACTTTATTGGTCATTGATTTATGCAGTGGTTTTTTCATAAAACCCTATCTTCCGAAGGACTGTTCTTCATTTTTTACGCGCCTGTTGTACTGTAAATGATCCTGCATCTCACTGAATAATGTTGTGCGTGTAGACTAGCTTCTCACTGCTCATCACTGATACTACCTCTGTCGGACACGATGCCTGGTGAGACAGCGTGCTTTTTAGCCAGGCCCATCAGTGAGTTCGAGCCCGCGACTAGGTTCGATCGACCCGTACGGCTATTATTACTTAGCTACAAGCAACCAAGAACTATGTTTTTTTTTATTTCAATACTTTTTACGTAAATAAATGCATGATTTGTCTGTAAACGAACAGAAAAAACCCATGCGTGTTATAACTTATAGTTTTGATATAATTTACCGTTTCTGAGGCACGTATAGATATTATAAGATCCTCCACGAGCAGCGATAGTATAATATAAAATCTCATGGGCACGCTCGTTCCATCGTACCTAGAACCTGGATCAAAGTCAAGAGCAGGCTCAGCCCTCAATTTAAAAAAAAAGCGCAACCCAGGCAGTGGAAGGTATCGAATCAAGAGAAAAAGTTTTAATCGAATAAAAAAGTATGATATATTTTTTTTTCTCCAGAGTATCTCAACTAGCAGATGTAAACAAGATGAGCGCTCACAACCTGAGCACAGTGTTCGCGCCCACCCTGGTGGCAACACCACCAGCTATCACCGACCTGGCTTTCGAGATACGCGCCCTACAAGTACTGATCGAGCACTGCCCTCAGATTTACTATGGTAGTAAGTGAATTGACACCTCTACCTCCCAGGGTCCTTAACGTGTGATATAATATATGGATGGCCCCTTCTAAGTCTAAATTAAATTTGAAATCACCAATCCACCTTTAGCATGCGTGATAGTCAATGCTCATGTCTTCTCAGTATGAGAAGGGGCCCTTGTCCTGCAATAGGACTATGTCTGGCATTATTATTATTGTATAGCAGTTGATGGACTTCACCTTATTAGTATATGACATATAAGTCGCATGACTCGTTCTCGTAAACTGCATTATCAATGCGAAATAAGAAAAACGAAAAGAAATTGATCTAAGAACATTTTAAACATTGAAAAATAGACTTTGTGATTTGACGTTTAAGTATATTTTTAAGCAAAGTTTCTTGTTTTTGCTTATTGTAACTCAACAAGACATTATTTTGACTTTTATTTATCATCATCATTAGGGTCATGGTACTTTGAGTACCAACATGCTTGAGCAGTTTTCATAACCATATTGAACTATATTACAACGAAAAAAAAAAAGTATAAAATAGCTTACATGACACACGCCACTGGGAATTATCTTTTGCACGCTATTTTCGACTCTATTTCAGTAATTATTTAGTTCATTATTAATTTACCAATGAAAACTGCTCCGGCAATTTAGTGCTTAGTCGCTCTGACCGTAACTATTCTTGTGCTACTGAAGTAGACTGATTTTTATTTAAAATTTATTATTTACGTTGTACCCTTATACCTACAGGATACATTTTTAACCAGTGCGCAAACTGTAACCATAAATTCAGCAGTGGAAATATATAATCGGTAATTTAAAAAAAATCGGTTGCATCATACATTTCGATCGCGTAGGTATTGCACTCCGATTTTTTTTTTGTATAACCGACGACAAATTTAAAAAAAGTAAAAAAGTTATCCTGTATATATTATTTGTATGTCCCTATTTTATTGTTTTCATGTAAAACATTATGTATAAGTTTAATAATGTTTGATGTGGAGCCTTGTGTTCAATAGTAAAATTATTTTATGAATTACTTACTTATTATCTTAATGCAAGCATTTACCTAGATTTAAAAAAGACATAAAATGAGGCACAAAAGGTGTATTTAAAAAACTAATTGAAAATAATCTCACAAATTAGCTGATAAGTTAGTTTTACGTGCAATATAATTATTTATCTGTATCAAAAAATTGTGATATTGGAACATCGGTCTTTCTAAAAGAATATCTTCTTTTCTACCATTCCAGGTTGTGTACTTTTAATTATAAGTTTTATAACCAAATTATAATGTTTAAAGAAATCGTTAAATTATTGTGAGGTCCTTACCTACTTATTTTTTATTTATTTAGGAGGAATTTCAATTTCATTTTTTGACTATACAGGTGTGGCTAAATAAGTATTGAAACGGGCAGTAGATAAGATCACCATCTATCAGCAAGGTGATGTAATCACTTAAAAGTTAACCATTGCTTTTGCCACAGAGCCTACATTATTAAAATAAAACTGGACAAATGCTAATTGTGCTCACGCCCTGAGAGTTCCTTATCAAAGCTGCAGTTTTCAGCTGCTTGCCGCCTCACTCATGTGACATGGCGTAAGAATTTACAATCCTAGATTAAACGGACAAACTTAACTTTATAATTTTCCTCAGCTCGAATAAAAAAACAATGTGAATTACATTGTTTTTTTTGCGATTACCAATTTACATTTTAGTTGAGGTGAGCTCCACGCGATCCTCAGAAAAAGTGTCTTGACAGACAGACGAACTAAGTAAGATTTTAAGGGTTACATATTTTGTCCTTTTGAGTTGCGGAACCTTAAAAAGGAACATATTTTTAATCTTTCAACTGGATATTTTATATAAATAACCGACCAAAATTCTAAAAAATCTCATCATTTGGCATTTAAAACTTATACACTATAGTTCTAAGGACCTTAGATTTATGTAAACTTTTATACTTTTTTATTTAAACATACAATATTATTATTAGCTTTATGCATTAATAAATAAATAAAACCGATTACATCCGAGTTTGTATTATCATTATTTTATTTACAAAAGTAATTTTTTATACTTTTTTCCGTTTCTTCTTAGGCTTGCTAGTATCATTGCTATCTATTTCATTCTGCTGGAATTTCTTTAAGTCTGCACAAAAAAGTACCTGTAACAAGATATCAAAGCCTTTTCATATTATATATCAAAATAGCGACATAACATTCCATTTCAATCTGACTGATCCCACCAATAATAATTAATTAAAGGCTGATTTTTCAATAGTCACATAACTTTTACTTCTTTTAACTAAGGAATAAATATGTTGGTTCAACAGCTTTTATATAGAAAATATGCCAAACTGTCAGATTTATTCATCACATAAAAAGACTATTGAAAAATCAGCCCTAAAGCATTTAACTTTTACTACAGTTATCTTACTTTCTAAGTTTTAAATGACAAGATTTGCCCATGCTAACGGTAAACAAATCGCCTAGGGCTAGATCCCTATTTATTGAACACTAGGGCAGAAAGGAACATTGCAAAAAAAAACACCAACATCATTATTTTGTCCTTAACCCAATTTATTACGGGTCAGCACATGTCTTCTTCTATGTCCATTCATTGTTTCTTTGGTCTGCCCCTACTCTTAAAACCATCCAAATGCTCACTAGAAAAAAAAATAACATCATCTTACAGTATGTGCCCATCCTGCCATATCTCCGTACAGCATTCTGAAATGATCACCAATTTCTGTGTACATCTTCTCTGTGACATTCTTCTTGCCTCTCAAGTGTGGGAGGTAGTTCTGTGCGGCTATCTGGTACACGTGGGTGTCCACCGGAAGAGCTTCTAGGTGATTTAGGGACATCAGGCAAATGCAGTCGGCTACCTGTAGAAAAATTAAAGAGTTAAGGCTCGTGCAGACTAGCGCGACGCGACGGTAGCGTCGCGACACTCGTAGAACAATTTCTATGAAAACTTCATGGAAATTGTTCTACAAGTGTCGCGTCGCGCCTGTTTGAAGAAGCCTTTAATTGATACGCGACGAAAACACAGTGGACCTTAAACAAATGCGCTTATGCCGCGCATTTGTTTAAGGTCCACTGTGTTTTCGTTACATAAATTCAAATTACTTGTAATTGTAAATACTCAGTACTTTCAAACATATTATTCACATAATGTTAAGATTTTATTCATATCTATAACTGAAACTGATTGGCTGTCGCAAAAACTAACACCAAAATGCTGCAGGATATTGTATTTACGATTGCATTACGTTTAGTCGTTTTCAAGCTAGGGCCTGTATGAGACATAAACGGAATTTGTTAATTTGCACTTTAAGGCACTAAAGATGCGATATAAAATCATGTAGTCTGCACTACACTTTACATTACAGATGAATAAAAACACAACTTATACTCTGATTTCTAAATCGCTGGACGACAACAACAGCTGTTACTATCGCTTAATCTTCATGTTAGCATAAAATGTTTGGTTGCAGCTGTCATTTTAGTTGAAGAAATTAAAAATCTGAGTTTACTTTACCTTTGGTCCAATGCCATGTAGTTTCATCAGCTCTTGCTTGGCCTCCTTATACTTCATATCTTGCAAGCCATTGAACCATTCCACTCCCCCCCACTCTACTATCTGAGCTGCTGACTTCTGTATGAACTTGGCTCTGTACCCAAAACCTAAGTTCCGGAGTTCTGATTCTACCTAGATTTGGCAACAAAATAATTTAATTTATTTAATGAAGAACACTAATAAAACATAGTTTCAACATTAGCTTATAATAGTATTTAAGAAAGGTGTTACTGCTAATGTATACATAAATTATATGCGTACATAAAATTCAAAGATAAAAGTTGGATGAAAAAACCAGATTAGTCTATTCTATTCTATTTTTTATTATGGCAAGCAACACCAAATTCAACCATTCTACCAATGTCTAAAGTTAATTGGAATAGCAAGTGTGTATTGTTATTAATAAAAAACAATTAAATTAAAAATTAAAATCTTCAATGAGGTGCAACTTAATGTAGATCTTGTGGGGAACCAGACAAGTTACAGTTGGTTACAGTTTTACAAAGATTCCATACAACTAGCTCTATTCTAGTATTTTTTTTTTAAATATTATTGTCATGGTATTCATGATTGATATGTGTTAATGTTATTAAAAATATATTTCAAAAAATTCTCATGAAAAGTGTTTTTTGTTTACCTCTGGTAAAGACAATTTCTCAACCTCCGGGAATGCATGGTATGTGGCTCCTTCATATTCACATATTTTTTCTCCATAATGAGTACATAGCTTTTCTACCATGGTGGATATACTGTAATATTTAACATAATTATTATTGTTATAAAAATGATACGCAGCTTTTTGGCAGACAACAAAATAATTTGGATGATCAGAAGTTTCTTTCTTAACGAAATATAAAAAAATTAAGTAGTCATTATGCCAAAAAAAGGCACCAAGTACTCACTAAGTAAAGAAAATTATTATTCACCGTGATATATGATTATTCTGGCTGCAAATAAAAGAGAATAAATTCTCCACAGGCTCTTGACGTAACATTCTGATGCCATAAAACTGTTGGCAGGCCTTCCCAAACAGTTCATCTTTCTCTGACCATTCCTTGTAATATTCTCCTAGGTTCAAATCTAGTCTGAAATAATCTTCAAGTAACTTTTTAAAATCTACATCTTTTTTAGTGCTTTTGCTTTTATCTGATGTTATTAAATTTTTATGTAGGGAGCCTATGACTTGAAATTGTAGATGGTCATCGTTTTCACGTAATTTCCAAACAGTTTTCGAGAAAACGCCAATCCATTCATTGTTTTCTTTGTTGTGGGTCCACCTGAAGAAGAATAATTTCTTTAAGAATCAACTGCTTGCCATGTTCTAAGAAAATTATTTATTTCTTGAGTACCTTAGTCATTTAAAAAACTACAGCTATCTTAACATCGCGCCTGTGTCGCCTGAAAGATTTGAGAGAGGTGAATGTAAGCTGTATTATCATAGGTACTGGTTAATAATAAAAACTCATATTTATTTAAATGTTTGTTGAAAATAACATGCATCATACGAACCTAAAACTTTGACCGCCAGATAACGTTCCCATCAATTGAAGCTCCCGAAAGTTACACAAAATTTTATTCCAAGTCATTTTTATTGATTACTAATTGTATTTCTTACAGTTTCATTGAGAACTTTAAATAATACATTGTATTTTCTATGCGGCGCGAAACAGTTTGACAGTGTTACTGAACTGTCAAGTGAACTGATCGGCTGACAGTGACACGTGACACTGACAGACAGACTTGTGAATTAGTTTTGTTCGGAAACTAAAATCCATCTAAATAAATTCAGCTAGCAACTTTGATCTTCAGGCTTCCCAATTGACGGAAATTAGCATGTTGCTATGCAGAAAATACAAAAAATTGTGGAAACAACACTATAGTCTGCCAAATTTAAATTTTCTCACATCTATTTTACATAGGGAGACCTGATACTGACCTGCAAACATAAGCTACACAAGCGAATCTGTTGATCAAAATATATTTCGCAACCGTTAAAATATGTGTTTAGAGAATTACGGGTATTAAAATCATCAATATAACTCTCTTGAGAACTGGTTTATTGTGTTTCAAATAGTGTTAAGTAGGTGTTAAATCGCTTTACAGTTATGTGACAGTAATTTATTTATATGTGTTTTATAATACCGAATATAATACCGAAACCTCTCAAATACCGAAGACGCAACATCCGTCAAGCCCCGCGCCGTCGTTTTCAACTTTTATTCTAATGTTGCCACACAATGTTTTTGCTATGGAGTTAGTAAGTCGATGAAAATATTTATCTGGCTACAGAATGGAATTATCGCACCTTATTAGTATTATGAAATTAAGATAAAAATCGGCCGTGCTCGATTCGGGCACGGCCGGGCTTGACGGGTATCGGGCTTTCCGTGCCCGATTCGGGCACGGACGTCCTTGAGCGGTTGGCGAAAGAGTAATAAACAGAAGTATTCAGTAGTCAAAGGTCAACTTTTGTTACTGTGTTTTTGAAAACCTCGAAAAATATTTTTATAGTTGTAAGGTGAGTAAAGTTCGGTTATTTGAAACCCAACACCATACACCATTTTGCACAATGGCAATACACTGGGTAGGACACGTAGGGTTCTGATCTGAAAATTTTCCTGGAAAAATCCCTGCCTTAGCAATAAATTTCCTGACATTTTGGCAGCAAAAAGTATCTTATTTTAAAAACTCGCGGGTAAGCTTGAATATATGCGTGTGAGATGCGGTGTAGTGGGGTGTGGGATGCCGTAAGGGGCCACGGGAACGTACTACCGGGATAAAAAGTATACTATATGTTAATCCGGGTTATAAACTATCTCTTTCAAATCCGTTCAGCCGTTTTTGCGTGATTGAGTAACAAACAAACATCCAAACATCCTCACAAAGTTTCACATTATAATATTAGTAGGATTTCTTATATTTTCTCTTTTTTTTAATTCCTGACACTTTCCAATTTTCCCTGACAGACAGCTGAAATTCTGGACATGTCAGGAAAATTCCAGTCATCTGGTAACCTTACTCACACGTCCAACCACGACACATCGCAGCGACAGAATGTGAGCCACAGAGTACATTTTACATAGGACGTGAGCAAACAGTGGTTTTTTTTTTTTTTTGTGGGTGGGAAATCATCAAATGACTTCTCCCGCTCTGGGTGGAGCAGGAGGGCGTGTCAGACTTTTACTGACTAAAACCCACCCATGTTCTCTCAGCTGCCCGTGTGCCAGGGGCCGCGGTATCTCTTTCGAACAACCCGCACCCCTGGCAGGCATCGGCCCTTGCGAGCCCCACCAGCTGCTGCTGACGTCTCCCTGCGACGGGTCAGCAGTGGCCCCGCCGCCTACCACTTTTCGGCCGCAGGGGATAGGGAGAGCGGCCAACGCTATACCGACACTCCTCTTCCCCTGCGGCCCCACCGCGAGCATACAGTGGTTAGGTAGGTACGTGTGTTTAGTGTCGTTGTAACTTGTTGTGTAATTGGATGTGGTTAGGTTGTAGCTTGTGTTTGCCGACAGATCGTTATGGTACTTGTGGTTGCTTGTAGCTGCGACGACGTCGCGTTGATGTGGTCGGTCGGTATTACCCACACGGTTGTTTTTGACGGCCTAATGTGGTCCGTGTGAATAGACTATGCATTTTCATACAAATTAGCGCCCGTTGTTAAACTGGAACACACTTATGTATTGCTGTAGGTACAGGGACGTGTCCCCAGTGGCCAGTAGTAAAAATAAATCGTTTGGGAGTTTCCTAGCTAGCAGATACAAAAATAAAAAAAAGAAGACGCACTGTGATAATTTATTTATTAGCGAGTCAGACATTAAATAATCTTATTTTCTAAGAAAGACCTGCGTAACGCACGATAAATCATAATCTGAATCATGTTGAAACAGATTGCTAATCCATTGCTTCACATGTTCGAAAAATGTGTCTGCTCAACAACGTTAATAACGCGACGCAACGAATATAACTGTAGAACTGTCAAAATGAAAGAGATTGTGATTGATTGTGTGTTACGCAATTAGGGTGCTGTTTCGTATAGGAATATTTATTAGAATTCAATATATTTTGGTGGTCTCTTTTCGCAAAATACTCTTGATATGTATAATTTCCTTCTTAAAAATATGGTAGATACAGTCAACCGCACATTGATGGTAAAACTTGCGCTACAAAAAGCACCCTAAGTGCTACGAAGTAAAGGCGTAATCAATATCAAAATGTACGGTTGACTATACCCTATTATTTTAATTGTGGTTACGTACCTACTTACGTAGATATTTGATACTAGACCAAGATTATTTTGTTATTAGCGCTGTTAGAACGCAAAATTATGGCAAGATTTCTGTGGTGTAGAAATATAATTAAAAATGCACATTTTCACGACATAAGTAACATTTACGTATAAAACTAGAGATATTTATTATTTTAGTCGAAGAATAATTATTTATAAAATAACTTTATGGGCTCTGTTTATAAAACTTTGTCAATTTATTTGAGCTCGGCCAATCTAACTTTGGACGGTTTAATTGAGTATGAGCGAGCAGAACAGTGGTGGCCGAGTAGCAACAGCCGCGACTTACGAGTTGTAGGTCGTAGGTTCGAACCCAGGCAGGTGCTTTACTTTGTGTAAATTATTTAATCACCACTGCTTTCAAAATCGGTAAAGGAAAACATCGTGAGCAAACCCGTATGTCCTAGAACCAAAAATTCTAAGTTATGTGACATCTACCAACCCGCACTGAGTTGAAAAAACCATAAAAAATTGTGTGACGTAATTTATGGATGGCCTCTAATTCACGAATACTACCAACCCGCACTAGGCCGCGTGGTGGATTACGGCCCACTCCCTCTCACCAAGAGGAGGCCTGTGTCCCAGCTGTGGGAATATTATAGGCTGCGATTATAATTGAGTATAAAAACCACAAAACGGACTAGTGTATAGTGGTGCATTTTGTATACATTGGCGAGATTCACTTGTTTATTGCGTGAACCCTGGTACCAACTCATTTTGTCCACTGGTACTTAATAAAAGCAGATAGAGTGGAGCCCTTTTTAAGATAGTCTACTAGACTTTCTTGAAAATTGCTTCGTACGGTGGAATGTTACCAGCCTCCCTCATTTTAGTATATCTACTATTAACGTGAAACACAAGAGGGCCAATTATTCCCGTAAATAAAAACGTTCAAAATCTAGTCGCAGCGTCATCTTTGTTATTTTTTTTTTATATTTTGAGACTGAGAATATATAGATTTCGACTGCTCGCTCTTAAAAATACGGGAAATGCCTTTCTGTTTATTGCCGACATTTATCTTATAAAAAAGACTATCAGTTCCAAATTCAACTTGTAAACAATCTCAATATTCTTTTTTGGACCCTTGCACGTATAACAGTAACAACAGCCAGACAAAAATCTCATAATTAGTTCTGTCCTAATATATTTTTAATCCACGGCAAGAACTGCGCTGTGTCTGTGAACACAACATATTCGTTGAGATTGCAGGTGGCATCTCCGTTTTCAGCGCGGAGTGACACGGAGACTACGCCCCTAACCCTCCACTTGCCGCCTTCAAGCAGGTACATGCCGCCACCGGAGTCCCCTACGCATGGACCCGAGCCTTTTCGGTCACCTGTAAAAAAGAAATGTCATCATTGGCTTTTTGCACTCTAAACAAGCAGAAAACTGCAACAGAGAAATTTCCACAATATATTAAAAGAGGTGCGCGATTATTTGCACGATTTAAAACATCGGAACAACATAATTTCAGATGGCAACATTTAGTGGGTGCTGAAAACCGGATGGTAGTTCAAAATATAGTTTTTTATACGGTTCAAACTCGGGCGAGTGTACATTGCATAATGCAAAAAATAGTGCTGTATGCCCTGATGCCTGTACGCTTCAAGAGTTGTTGGACGCTAATTATTCGTCCCGCAACCTGCTTAAGGCTCACTTCAGTTTGGCCAGAGCTTGATGATTCACTGCCCAGGCCCAAAGTGAAATTTTTCTAATGTAAGTAATCTGTATTTTTACATACCTGCACACAATGTATTGTCGTATGTTAGCTCGTGGAACAAAGCTTTACTGGCCCTGCAGTCATTGGTGCTGACTATAGGGACGTCCACCTTATGGGGCTCGCCTTGCTTACCAATACCACCAACGCCCTGGTCCCCCCAGCCAGCCACCTACGGACAGAATACATTATTATTATCGGTAGGAGCAACACATCATTTATCTGTTTGAATATATAGTTGTCTTAGGGCTGATTTTTCTTTAGTCAGAAAACTGTTACTCTTACCATCTTTGCGGCGCCTGCCGTCGACACGTCTATGGCTGCAGATGACTTTGCTGTTGGCAACGAGCCGCTCGTGTATTTAAGCACTTACCTGACGAAAAAATAATGTGATTTGATATCTTTTGTATAGAAAATGTGTCGAACTGCCATTTTTATTCTTCAAATAAAAGTTATCTGACTAATGAAGAGTCAGCCCTTAGTTGGTAAATCAATCAGATATGTACTTACAACTCCTTTCTTTCCCACGACTGCCGAGAGCTCGGTGTTACCGGACCACAGGCAAGCTGCACGGATGTAATGGTTGAACTTGACGACTTTGTCTAGGGTGAGCATCAGGATGTCGTCTGAAACAAGCAAATTAGTCGGTTCAGCCAAGGTAACATGCGCAGTGAGACATAATCTTCTCTTGTCACTATCTCGCGTCGAAAGGAGACATAACTGCAACTGTGCTCAAACTAAACGCAAGCTGGGCAGATCAGTAGTAAACACTAGTGAAAATATTCATGAAATTAAGTGAAGAAATGGAGTCGCTATAAAATTAAGACTTCTGCTGCGTCACTGCGGTTTCGTCATACCGAGAAATCATATGCAATCAACTATGGAAGGGGTTGCGACTATTTCTATAGGGTGATCATGATGAGCAATGCCATGCGGGCCATCGATGTAGATGTACTCACTTTGAAGCGTTGCAGGATTATACGCTTCGTGTACAGTGGCAGCCTCAAGAGTCCTGGTGATGGTTATATCGTCACTCCAGTCATTCAGGTTGTGTACCCCAACTTTGACCACGATGTCTTTGATGGAAGTCACGGTGCCGCGACGCTGCATGCAATGAGCAGCTGCAAATAAAATAGAAAGTTGCACATTCATCTATTTTGGTATTTGGCTGAGAATCAGCATTCTTTCAAACTCAATTCTTTCGCGATTCCTTCCCGTTTAAATTACAAGGGCGCAATCAAAAAATTGCCAGCTAAGACCAAGTAGGGTATCCTTCACCTGACTTGAGGTAGGTAGGTAGCGGTTTATAGAGAGAAACGAAAAGAGAAACCCTACATTTTTGCAGTTGTGGTAAGCAACTACAACCCCAAACATGTAGGGTTAATGACAGAGTTAGAGGTGAGTCGTTTATACTGGTCCAGGTATATATACCAAGTATGTGTTTCCCAGTACGCAGCCCGGGTACAGACCGAAATACTGGGTAAATCCCTTGGAGGTATGACGTATGATGTCATGCGTGTAAGTAGTACGATACGAACCGCTACCACAATGTAGCGGCCTGGTCCGTGCAGCATCGGTTACAAATAAAAATTATGATTGTAAATAAAGTGGAAATCTTTTAACTACGCCGGCTAGTTAGTCAGTTTAAATATAATTATACCTAAATAAATAGCACTCATTAATAACAATCATTATACTCTAAGCCTGGTAAAGTAGGAAGGAAAGATTTCATGTCTCTTAACGCATATGTTTACGTGAAACGTCGTACCTACATTATACTGGAGGCATACTTACCATACTTATCGCATACGTTTACGAAATCATAACACACCCAAATACTTAGAAGTATTTTGGAACCCGGTTTTTGTACCAGGTATTTAGCGATACCCATACCTTGAAGGCCGGGTATGGCGATTACCAGGTATATCTCATCTCTAGACAGAGTCACAGGAACACTACTCACCAGTAACAATATGACGAACCGATATGAGCGTCCCTCCGCAAACAAATCGAAGGGAAGCCTGTTCTGACTTGTAGATAGCCACAAGCCAGGGTAACTCTCCCCTGTCGTAAGCATTGCCATTGTAGATCAGGGGAATCCTATTATTGCCTCCCGAGACTGTGCCGCATTCAATCGTTTCGTCTGCTGGAGTATTTGAATAACGGTCCGTGCTGGAAAGAGATAGTAGGTTTTATTATTATTTTGTTGGGGATAGCATCTGTAGCATCGTTCTACAGTTAAGTCTATCTACAGTTTACTTGAAACAAGTGGCGGACTAAGCCAGTCGGGGGAAACAAATGAAGCTCCCCTGCAGGCCTTGACAATACACATTACTGTTAGCGTTCACGCCAAACGCTACGCCAAATTGTTCGGAAATGACATTGCCTGCGGAAAGATTACGTCGTGTCCTTTCCGCAGGGTAATGTCATTCCCATACATTTTGGCGTAGCGTTTGGCGTGAACGCTAACAGAAATATATTTTGTCTCAGGGGCCTGGGGGTTTATCATGTTACATTTTGCAAAAATAATAGTGACAAAAAACAAGTCGGTACTTATAACGAGTGTAATTTTTTACTCTAGTGCCGTGGAATTTTTTTTGAGGAAGTTGTATTTCATCTTTACTATAGACGTAGTATGCTTTTTACACGCTTTATATTAGCTTCACTTGTATGTTTGTATGTTTGTTTTGTAACCCACTCCTTTGGACGCTATTTTGACCCAGTTTAAACGGTCAGATTTCATTTAAACTTTGTAGACTTATCCAGGACCTATGACAATTCAATAATTAAAAAAAAAATAGAAAAAAACACGCTTTTGTAGTTAGCAAAACTAAAAAATAGAAAATAAATAATATTTAAAAAAACACGCTTTAAAAACCAAACTAAAAAGTAGAAAATAATTTAATTCTATTAAAAAGCGTGGGGTGCTTTTTGAGGTATTTTTATAATCAATTAATATCAAGCACCCCACGCTTTTTAATAGAATTAAATTATTTACTACTTTTTAGTTTGGTTTTTAAAGCGTGTTTTTTTAGTTTTTTTTTCGGTTTCTTTTGAATATTCATACATAAAGAAGGAGTTCCTGAAGAGTTAGTTAGTTAGATTAAGTAGTAAGTTAAGAAGTTAGTTAGTTTGTCATTATAATGTACAAACTTTGAGAATGTATATGCAAGAGCGACCGTAGCGAGCTAAAAGTTTTAGCTCACCGCCTTGTATAAGTTAGGTTTTCTTTTGACTGCAATAGGAATTACTTTGTCTACTTATACAGGAAAGCTTAACAATTATGACTCAAAATGCTGGCAAGAGTGAGTGAAGCGAGAAGACAAATTCAAGCGCCGAGTTATTTTTCGACTTTTTTATGCAGAAAAGTCTAATACTTAGCAACAAGAGAACGTAATTCAATCTCAATAGCCCCAACTCAAAACTACTTTCCACTGAACATAATTTGGCCTATTTTGGGATTTGATTAAACAGTACTTCTCAAGATTGGCCAAAGATCGTGGGAGGCTGGGGCAGATCGCCCCTGCCGCACCCAAGGGGCCCGAGGCAGGGGCACAGTTTCAAGCACGGGCATTCCGCTACCGGTTGAAACTGAAGAGCAAATCGGAGGATTCCTTCATCATTCTCTAAATCTCCCTAGTTTACAACACCATAATTCGTGTTTTTCTGAAGTACCCGAGGACATATACATCAGCATGTGGAAAAAAAAGTTAAAGCGTTGTCAGTAGTAACGGTCCTTACCTAGCAGTAACCGCTGTCGGCGTCTCAGGTGGGTTATAGAAATCATTAGTCACTGGAGCAGGTTCATACACGGGTCTGTTGGTCCATGGTTCTGTATAGACCGGAGTCATCACCGGTCTCACAGGTCTCAAAGGTGGTTTTCGACTAGGGGCCTGGAAAGCAGGTTCGTCATATTCGTAGGTTGGTCTGGACGGTGGTTGATACTGCTGTGTTGCTTGGATGAATGGATTGGTGTTGTTCAATACGAGGTTCGGTGAGTTGCCTGAAAATTAATTTAATTGCTCAAAATCAAAAATCAAAATCAAAATATTTTATTTCACATAAACCTGCAGGGGCACTTAAGAAACGTCAGAAGCTAGGTGCACGGTTCCAATTTGTCGCTTCCTATGGAGAAGAGCCGGCAAGAAACTCCACGGTTACTCTTTTAAAAATAATTGGCTTTTATAATGTTTTCAAATTACAGTGATATTAGGTATGGGAGGACAGTGCAGGCCTGTCAATAAGTACCAGGTACTTAGAGGAATGAAAATAAAGAATAAAAACTGTAGGCCTACAACGTTCTCTCATTCACAATATGTAAAAGAATCTACATAAGTAAAATCAAACTATTCAAACCAAGTGATATGATTTCCATGAGAATCACTAATAAATACTCGATATTACAAGTGTTGTATAATCGTAGTCTTTTAACTTTTAATATGCTTTTTTGATAAGGACACGTTTGATGTGAGTTTTAAACTTTCCATCGCTAAGTTCTGTAACCGATTTTGGCAACTTGTTATAGAAGTGGATACTGTTTATTAGAAATGATTTGCTAGTTTTAGTTAATCTAAATTTTGGAATCACAATTTCATCTTTACTACGTGTATTTAGGTTATGGAAGTCGCATCTTTTTTTGAAAAGACTTAAATTTTTGCGAACATACAAGATATTTTCTAGGATATAGGCGATATATATGAGATTATATAGGCTCAGCTTGACGAACCTCGATAATGTTGGATACTAATAAACAGAAAAAAAATAGGAGCGCTAATAATAACATATTATAATCAGCCAGGAACGTTCACACGGCTGGGACAATGGCCTCCTCTTAAGCGGGTTGGCGGATGTCACATCTCTTAGAATGTTTGGTTCTACGTCATGCTGGTTTTTTTACGATGATTTTCCTCACCGTTTTGGGAGCAGTGGTAATGAAATATTTAACATTTTTTTTTGGTCTGAGTTTAAAGCTACGACCTACAACTCGTAAGTTGCGGCCTTTAGTCGTATTACCACTTGCGTACTCGTATTATAACTACATTATAAATAACAAAATGTTGCAGAATTATCCTGAGGCTTTTTTGCCCGACTGTGCTGAAGCTCAAAAGGAAAGTTATGTTTTTTTCTTTCTTTATAGTACTTACCACTGGTCCAAGTAGGCTCAACATTGTTAAAGGTATAAATTGTTGCCCCCGCGTCATCGTCTCCGAAATGGATGTGTTCCACCGTTGGCTGTGGCCTTATCTGTGGTCGTGTCTGTGGTTGGTGTTGAAAGTTGTTGTAAACCGGACCTGCGCCCGCGCCGCCTTCTAGGAATGAAGTGTGCTGCAGACTTAGAGTCGTGACGTATACGTTGGGCCTGATCTGGTCTGAAAAATAAATAAATAAATAATGTTAATTGAGTTGGACTTATTGGTCAGAACTTATCCGCCGCCTGATGTTTTCCTATGCAATATCTGGGTTGGACATGGACTACAATAATAACCAGCTTTTGTCTGCGTCTTTGTTCGCATATCATAATAAATGTAATATCTTTTGTCACTTGGTTAAAGCGTAGGTAGTAAAATAAAATGCCATCCAAAATAAATTGTAAAAAAAACCAAGTCTCGCAATTCAGTTCTACCGTTGTGAGATACATGTAATTCCAAGTCGGTTAATTTATCCAGCCCCCACTTAAGGAATCTTCTGTCTTAAGCAAAGAGAATTGTTGTCGCTATTTCTATTCCACGGTAGTGTAGAAATAGAAACCGTCATGCTAAGCCTGCTGGTCAGTGTCTTGCTGTATGTTGATTAAAATATTATTCGCGACCGTAACAAATATGGCAAGAAATCATTTATCATTCGATTTCAAATAAATTGTTTCATTAAGAGCAGCTCATGGATTGCCTTAAGGTAGTTTTTAGGGTTCTGTATCCAAAGGGTGATAACGGGACCAAGGGCGAATCTAGGCTTTATTTCTAGGAGAGGCACATGAGCCAAACAGTTAAGAAGTACAGTCAGCCTCAATAATATCGGGACGAACTGAGACTGAAGACTGTTCAAAATTATATAAACAACTATGAAAATTAAATATTAACTCAATGACACAAGGAATGTTTCAGAATGAACACAATACAAGACAAATGTCATTCTGACAAGAACTTTATCCAATTGAGATAAAGTTTAATTTTCTTAGTTGTTGAGATCATTTTGAACAGTCTGTTCGTCCCGATATTTTTGACGCTGACTGTACCTCCCACATCTAGTACCTATTGCACTATCCTGTTTATGGGATTCATTCTTTTTCAATGACAATTAAGAATAATGCAAACAAAAAACGCGCGCGGTCGGGGGATCCCTGTCAGAAACGAAGTGTGTCTTCCGCGATACTCGCACGCACGCATACTCGTATAAGATAGAATGAGACACACAGAAAGTATGAGAACTCAGGTTCTCATAGGTACTTTCTCTAGCGAAGTGAACTCAATAAACTTAGCATCCCACCTCGAATTAGTTGGGTTACTTTTTCTTCTGACCATTCTTAGCCACTCAAACGTCCGAGTTTGACAGCTGCCACCGCCTAGTACGTCCACGCGCGCGCGGGAGTACTAATATAAGCTAAATACGTTTCGTTATTACATCAATTTTCTTATACTTACTACTCAAATAAAAGTTCAACATATTATACACGTAGAAAAACCCACTGTCATGTAGGTATGTCGATTACATTACTCAAGGAAAAAGTTGGCGAAATTGTTACAGAACTAAGTAAAATGCTAAACCTTTACTTGCCAATACGTAGCGGACATTGACTTGTCTTTAAAGTACTGTTATTTTTAACAACGGGTGGTTGTACCTACCATCATCCATATTTCGACAGGTCATTATAACCATTTCAGTCTCCGGACGGATTCATTCATTCATCATATACTTAATGAAAAATCTCAGCAACATTATACTACCAACTACTAACCATTATCTGTTTAATCTACGCTGATCGCTTAGCCGTTGAACTGGCGACCAACAAAGACTATGTAGATGTCTAGAGTTCTTTGTGAAGGAGAGATGTGAGATCTAGGTCAGTCTTTCTCAAAGTGGGCGATAGCGCCCCCTTGTATGTAGGCATTGGACAATTGGAAAAACATGTGGGGTGTTCTTTCTGCTCTTACTGGTGAAAAAGTCTAGTTTAGAATGTAAGTTTAAAGTTCATACCAGACTAATATAGCACACAATAATTAAAGTAATGAACGTCACTGTGTTTTTTAAGATGTGGTCAAGAAAAAAAATGGGGCGCTGAAAAATAATTGATATTCAAAGTGGGGCGGTAGATGAAATAAGTTTGAGAACCTCTGATCTAGGTATATGAAGGTATTTATAGCTTTTTTCTGGTATGGCAGCTACAAATATCCATAAGTGTAGGTGACCTGTACCAATACCATTACCACCAGCTTATTGGCAACTAATTATTAAAATAAGATAAAAATTACATAGTTATAGTTACCTGCAGGCCCATAGCAGATGGTGTCACCATTGACAGTAAGCGCAGTCAGCTTTGGCAGCGGTGACGTCACGGGGAAGTACACCACGTAGTTGACTGCTTGCCCCCGGTTATACCTTTGCAGGATGGTGTTGCTGTTGATTGCGTCTACGCGGCCTACATAATTCTGGAAATTAAAATGAAAATGACAATATAAAATCCGAATTTGGAGCGGATAGGTTTTAAAACCAGCCATAAGTTTCGATCGATTAAATTAAGCTACGCAAACTATGCTTGCCGCGGTTGGTCCGCGTATGGTTGACCAATTTTACATACCAAGACCCCTCCGTGCTTCGGAAAGCACGGTAGGTCGTTGGTCCCGGCTGTCATTCGTGGATCTTTGAGAGTCGTTACGGGTCGTCAGAAGCCCAAAATCCTCACAACCATTCTTACGCAGGCGTATCGTATTGCCCAGTAACTTGGGTTGTGGAGGTCAGATAGGCAGTCGATCCGTGTAAAATACTGGTAGGTATTTAGTTGCGTCCAGTAAGACTGGAAGCAGACCCTAATATAGCTAAGAAAAGGCTGGACAGATAATTAAGTTTTAAAACATTGCAGTACCTAGTGAACTAGTGACTGTGACTCAAAAAGCCTTTCCAAGTTACAAACGCTACAGTTGCAATATAGAAACAGTCAAGTATTATATATAATACTAGCTTTAGACCGCGGCTCCGCCCGCGTGGATGTCGGTTATCGCGTATCAAAGTAGCCTATGTCCTCCTCTATATCCCAGGCTATATGTATGCCAAATTTCATGACGATCGGTTCAGCAGTTTAGGCGTGAAAGCCTAACACACAGACAGACAGACAGAGTTACTTTCGCATTTATAATATTACTAGCAGCGCTCCGGAGTTTCACCCGCATAGTTCCCGTTCCCGTAAGAATACGGGGATAAAACCTATGTTACTTAGTGATAATGTACCTTTCTAACGGCAAAAGAATTTTTGAAATCGGCCCAGAAGTTTTTAAGTTTATTCGTTACATACAAAAATACAAAAATACAAAATAGGTTGTAACACAGCTTTATCTTATAGTATTCCTCCTACTCCTATGAGTACCTCATTTTATGGCTATGAGAAAATGTTACTTTATCTTAAATACAAATCACGTATACTCTTTAAGGGGAATCTAGTCGCGGGCTCGAACTCACTGGTGGGCCTGGCTAAAAAGCACGCTGTCTCACCAGGCATCGTGTCTGACAGAGATAGTACCCGTAATGAGCAGTTAGACGCTAGTCTACACGCAAAACATTATTGAGTGAGAAGCAGGATCAGTTGAAGTAAAACAGGCGCGTAATTTTTTTTTTAAAGTCCTTCGGAAGATCGGGTTTTATGAAAAAATCACTGAATAAATCAATGACCAATGAAGTTGATTGAACTTTTCGATATTTCAGCTTTGTCGGTACCGACTTGGTTTTGGGGATTTTACACTTCTTTTAATAATGAAACACGCCCAAAGTTAGGTTAATCATCAAAGATTATTTTTTCTTGCCAATTTCGCAAGAAAAACTATTCTTTGTTGGCTCATAACTTTTTAATGGCTTTTTAATTTAGTATTCTATTTCCGTACAGACAATATTAATAATGAGACAAAACCATACCATGTTAATTTTTTTATGTACATTGTCGAACAGTGGAGTAATACACTCCCGAAGTTTGTATGGAAAAAATGTTGACAAGATTCACCTTAAGTCCGGACCTGCGTTCTGTTGGTGCGGTCAGCTGACAGATCTATTTACCTACATGATGTGAGTGACTACGTCTTATTTTATGTAACGCAAGCGAATACCTACTAAGCACAATAACTATCATCTGAGAATAATATCTATGTATTAGTTCTCAATAATACCTTTATGTGATCAACTATTGGTTTTACGTTGAAAGCACGTCACTAATGGCGGCTTGATTTCCGTACGGAACAAAATATAGCTTAGATACTAGCTTTTGCTACTAGCTATATCCTATGTTATTTAAAACGAACTGTGTGTCAAATTTATTCAAATCCGTTCAGCCGTTTTTACGTAACAAATATCCAAACATACAGTAGACTTTATTACAGTTTTATATTCAAGACACTTACCGGACTTAGACTTTACCGGTGTTTATTCACGCCTTTAAAGTAATAGTAAGTAAGTTTTACTACATTGCCAGAATGTAGATTGTGGTTATTCGATTTTAATGTAAATAATGCACTTAATGCCAACTACAACATAATAATATCATAACCAAGCACGTAGACTTTAGTAGAATGTGATTTCTAGCTTCTCATTCTGTTGAAACTCAGTACTACGCACAGGCCAGTTCAAGGCCAAAGTGTTACTACTAAAGTGCGCTTACACGAGCAACGAAACTTGCTCCATCTTTGGCAATTCTCGTCAACTATGACGTCACGACTACATCCAGCAATTTAGGGCAATGGCAGCATGTAGCAACCTGTTGCCAAAGATACGGCCACAATATGGAGCAATATGGAGCAACTTAAAAACTAGGCAATGCGTCTCCCTTGCGGCTTCCGCCGCCGGCCGGTTCCTCTCGGAAAAACGAGACGTAATTATACCAAACGAGATAGAAAGAAAATTGACAAAAAAATTCCAAACCGATTGGTTATTCGGCAACTCATGTAATATATATGGAGCAATCAGAAGCAATATTGCCGAAACAAATCGGCAATTTATATTGTTGTTGCTCCAGATTGCTCCACTTAATTGATCCAGATTGATCCATTAGTGTCACAAAATTGTCCCTGTAAGAGCACCTTCACATTAAGTCGACTGTACCTAATTTAATGTACGTGTGTGGGTATATTATGTGATTGTGGGCCGAATTGTAGGTGTTGCATATATTTATGGCCCATGTATTACATATGAGCCACTTGTATCACCTACCCAGCTTTACCTACACTTTGATATTAGTTAGGTTGAGTTAGGACCTGTAGCCGACCGGGGATCGCGGAAGTCGCATCAGTTCCCGTGATCCCCGGTGCAAGCGTGGGACGGAACACCCACCGGGGTGGTTTTAGTCAGTGTGACCCATAGATATACCTATGTATATTTCTATGTCTTGTATTGGCATGGCTAGCTGACATACCTATGACAAATTATTCAATTAATGTTCTATGTCTCGTAATGTTAATTACTTTGTCTACTGTATAGAATCAAGTCCATCTACCTAAACTCACAGCTGTGCTGCTGAGAATTTTGTTGCGCCACTTCTTCCCAGCTAAAGCACTAGGAAGTTTCTTCCCAGCTAAAGCACTAGGAAGTGGTGAAGAGTGGGTGTTTTGGGGGACTGTCTTATGTAATATTAACGTTCGAAAAAAGCTGATTCTCAGCCTAATTTGAATGAATGACTTTTGAATTTCATTATAGACAGAACCCCAGGGCGGAGGACATCCATGAGGATTTCCACCTCGAAAAAAAGGAGGACTTGTAGACTGTATTTTATGAGACCCATTTTGCAGGGTCAAATTAAATTAGCTAGCGAAACTCTGCAGAAGAATAATCCATGAGGTTTAAAACCTGTTTAAGAAGATGAATTAACTAGTTTTCGGTATCAGCAGGTACGTTTTTTTATTAAGGTTTGGAGGAATACACAAATCTCTGACATAAGCAGACAATTTATTGTTCAGTTGTGTACAATGATAACCGCTGCACTTATAAGTAGTAAAATATGATGATAATTTACGTATAGTACGTCTGTTTTGGTACGAGATAATGTTACGACAAAATTATGTCGCTCTGCGCATGAGCCTAACCTTACGCCTACACCAGAATATGACATAGAGAGGTAAGAGAGGCATTATTTTGAATAAAATTTTAGAAAACAAGATCATCTATTAATTTTTTCGTAGATTTCTACTAATTCCGACGTAGGTATTTTTAATACCGTCTTTAGCGACGAGCGAATATCAATTCGAATTTCATATTCAATTCCGGGTGCTCTCTGACGTCGACTCATCAACTCTTTATTATTTAGTTTGAAGGAAACAAGCTACTAAATAATGTTTTACTACGAACGAATGAACTTGCTACGTTGTAAAGTTTTTTTTTGATGTTTGGTGAAAAAGTCCTTGAAAAGACCTTTCAATAACATGTTGTTAAACGATCAAAAGTTCAAAACCTTAGGTGAAAGTACGCTTGCTGTTTTTGATAAGAAAAAAAATGTGATCAAAATACTTATGGTTGAAATTCCAAGAAGGTTTGAATTTCGCCTGTTTCTTTTACGAGCGGTTAACGTAACCTCAGCATAAACTTTTTTTACGGAATTTCCTTTTCGTTATTTGCTTCGCAAAATGTTTTGTTTTGCCAAGCCAAACATTATTATTTAAAAGGTATTGGTGATTTACCAGTTTAAACCGGTTCAAGAGTTTGATAATTATATGCATTCGTCGTCACAGAAAAAAAAGCGGCAAAACACCGCACAAAATTATTCAATTAAAATAAAATTATCCAGTTGGTCCGGTTTTTAAGTCGCTCCTAATTATGTAACCTTTATGGAATATCATACTGACCCGAAGCTTCTTATTATTTTAATGTTTAAAATCCTGTTACATAAATTTTAACGTGAATCCTATCGTGTCGGCAATAAAAAATCAAAACTGGACGCTCTGTGCTATACTTACCTACTGCTAAGGAATGTCGTCAATTGATAACAAAAACTTGTTATGCCAGTGACAACTCGAAATTCTATACCTAATTATTATTTTTGAAAAAAAAAATCCCGACTGCGTAAAAAGTGAAGTGAAGTTTAAAAAGATGGAAACAAGAAACTTTTTTTAGACATTGACTATTGTCTAAACTGAATAGTACTATAAGCAAACTCATGCAGCCGGAGGCATCTGGTTTTATGACATTTTAAATTATTTTTTCTAATTCAAATTCATATATTTGCCAGAATAGGTATAGGTTTACAACTGTGTCAGTGTAATCTTAAAACTATAATGGCCCCTTAACATTCTACCATTGCAAATGGTGTGCAAATAAGTATTTAATTGTATACATTATTTTAATAAAAATAAAAAGGCCAACAACGACAAATAAAATGTCATGCATTAGGATTTTTATGGAACAAATTAATTCAAAGATGTCAAACTTATACCTACGAATGTGTCAGTTGAGAAGATAAATATAATGTCAGAAAGAATGTAATAGTTGTAAATTGTGATTGATAATGTCATGCTTATTATATTGTCAAAGGAACCGATCACTTACACGATTTGTTTTGTTCGAATTTCATTTTACCGAAAACTATTGACCGACGGCGACGTCTTTGTTGCCATATGCACTATTTGACATATTTTTAGATCTTCTAAGTACCCGAACTATATTTCGCCGATTTACAAAATAACTTTTTGCTATTGGCTGAACGCTCTTTTGAACTTTTTTTATTTGCCAAATGAATTATTTTCCAAATTTTCACCACCCCGAAACAACATTTTACGGAATATTATTTGGTCACAAATATATAGCCGGTTACTTGGTAGCACTTCCTATATTAAATTAAAATAGTGTCATAAAAGTCAATATTTTGTGCTACAAAATTTTAGGTGAAATGAAATACGTTCAAATATTTTTCGAACTGAGTAACCTATTGTCAAACTGTTGATTGAGTAAAATTTGCAACATTAATTAATAAAAACATTAATTTTATTCCGTGCCTCGGAAAGCACGTTAAGCCGTTGGTCCCGGCTGTCATTTGTGGACCTTTGACAGTCGTTAAGGGTCGTCAGAAGACCAAAAGTCTGACAACCAGTCTTACCAAGGGGTATCGTATTACCCAGTTACTGGGTTGTGGAGGTCAGAAAGGCAGTCGCTCCATGTAAAATACAGGTATTCAGTTGCATACGGTTAGACTGGAAGCCAACCCTGAAATAGTTGGGAGAAGGCTAGGCAGAAGATGATTAATTTTACTAAGATATATATCAATTTTTACATTTTAGTTTCTTTTCACTGAGATCGTAATAGCACTAACTTTTTTCAAACGTGGGAAAAGGTAAATCTTTAAAGGCATCTTTTATTTAATATCGTCGTATTTTATTTAATATAATTATATAAGACGTCAATAAAACCTATTTATGAAGCCCTTTATTTTGATACCCCACACAATAACATTTTTAGAAAAAAAAAACAAGGCGCCAAAAATTGACCATTTTGAATTTTCACAATTTTAATTTATCCAGTGTCAGTCTCACAATTGAGACGAATCTAACGACGCCTCCCAAGTTAAAACTCATTAGGCCGTTTACGCTACAGTGCGCGACAAATAAATCCACATACATACATACACTCGAAAAACATAACCCTCCATCTGGCGCACTCGGGTAAAAACATGAGGTATTTGGTTTACCTATGAAAATGAATACCAACGAGAGACGCCGTGTTACCCAGTTACAGGGTTGTGGAAGTCAGATACTTAGGAGTCGCTTCATGTTAAAAAAAAACGGAATGCAGCTGCTTCTTGCACTAAAAGCCGACCCTAACATAGTTGGAAAAAGGCTTGGTATGTGAACCTTTGTTTTCCCAAAAAAAAAAAAAATTAAGACGTTCCGAGATGTTTAATTCGTAAATTTTTATAGGTATCGTGGATTTTCGTCAAAATAATAAACACTACTACTGGTCGCCCAGTGGTCGAAATTCGACCATAATTCATTTGAAACTTAATATATTTCTAATACATTATTATATAAAAATATTAGCTTTCTGCACTAATTTTCCACATATAAACTTTAACTGTGCCCATACGAGAGTCCTCCGTTCGCGTAATTTTCGTAAAAAGGTACAAAGTTTTTGCCTATACTTACATATGGATGACATTTTGACACATTTTCTATACCTATCAAAGCACAATAATTATTCCTCAGATAGTTTAGTAAGTTTTCTAATTATTTAAAAAAAAAAATGCCTTCAGAATAAAAAGGAGATATCCAATTGATTTATGATTTACAAATTTAAGCTTAGTAATCCAATTACCTACTACTTAACTAACTTTTTTATACTTTCCAAATAAGAAAAACCCACTCAAAATGTAAATGAGTGGTTCCGTTCATTTTATTAAGACTGCCAACCGGATTTTATTTGTTAATTATGCTAAGCAACATGGCAACATGTCGTATCAATTTAAATAAATTTAATTAGCTTTTGCCAGCGGCTTCGCTCCCGTGGATGTTGGTGTATTATATCTTCCTCTTGAATCAATCTTTCTATTGATGAAAACCGCATTAAAAACCGTTGCGTAGTTTAAAAGATATAAGCGTACAAACACAAAACTATGTAAGGAAGATACGCAATAAAAAGTTATCTAATTATTTTAGGGTAGGTAGTGAGTGGGTATTTAACGGAACCGCTTCCATGTGTACATAGTGACCACTGGGTGGTTTTAGTGAGGTCAAAATCCCACTTTCCCCGGTCTTGTCTCCAAAGCCCGCGGGACGCCTTTTGTAGCTTTTCCCCAGAAAAAAAAAATAAGAAAAAAAATATGTAGTGGGTATTAAAAAGGAAAATCCAGGACCAACATTGAATATATTAATAACTAGCTTTTCAAACGGCTACAAAAGCGGGGGTCAAAAATTATCCCACGGGAACGGTAGTCTACATCGTTTCCGCTTAGCGTTGTTTCTGTATTATTTTCTTTTTGCTCGGTTCCTAAGAGTCAAAGCGTGATGTTAAAATAGCTTTTAACCTTTCTTAAGAATGGAGCTATAAAATCCAACAAGATTTTTAAAATTCGACTGGTAGTTCCAGAGATTAGCGCGTTCAAACAAACAAGCTCTTCTGCTTTATTATTAGTACCTAGTTATAGAAAAGGACTCCAACACATTCAACACATTCATTAGGTAAGTAAATTATATTTTTAATCAATGTGAGTTATATAATCTTAAGTAAATACTTACGTAAATAGTTAATGGTCATAATAAAATTTTATTTGCAATAATTTAGTTTGACATTTATTTTACAAAACGTTCGCGTCATTTCTACGAAACTTGTAATAAAATTGTGCCTTTTTAAAGATGGCTTCCGTCTATGTAATATTTTATGACAGATTCACTAAACTTTTGTTTTTATTTTTTTGTATTACTTACTGTCATTTGTGGATGACAGTGAATGATGCAATGACTGACAGTCGTTACGGGTCGTCAGAAGGCCGAGAGTCTGACAACCAGTCTTACCCAATAACTCGGTAATACCCTCGGTATTACCCAGTTATTGGGTTGTGGAGGTCAGATAGGCTGTCACTTCATGTAAAAAACTGGTTTTCAGCTGAATCAAGTTAGACTGGAAGCCAACCCCAACATAGTTGGGAAAAGGCATGGCAGATGATGATTATGAATAATTGTTTTTTTTTACACAGATATTTCCCTTAATTTTACTTCCTACTACCTTTTTCATATACAATCTTTTAATGAGGGTTTTCATGAATATTCAAGCCACCAGTTGGCGCCACTTTGACAAGAGGTCTAGCTTCCAGTTCGACAATGAACATAAAATATTTGATGTCATTCGTTTAATTCTTTCATTCACCATTCAGTCCGTAGGCGCTTTGACACTTTTGACAGGTGCCCAGACCTGACGTCTCAATGCTGCCACCTAGTGAACGTCATTTCAGAAAACCCTCATTATAATAACAGCCTATTATTGTTCTACTTGCACTAAAGGGCAAAGGCCTATTCTTATCTGTATGACAATAGGCCTTTTTCCTTCTCTGTAGAAGACATGAGCACTGATCACCACCCTTGCTCAAGATGGGTTGGAGATTTAAAACTTGATACGAATTATAGGCCCAGGTTTCCTCACGATGGCTTCCTACACTGACGTCAGTAGAAACAATATAATTTCAGAAAGCACTTATGAATTAAAAAAGGGACATTGGTCCTTGCCTGAATTTGAACCATTATATTCACCCACACCCCACCTCATAAGGCGAGGCCAGGGTTTAACCACTAGGGCATCACGACAGCTACCCATAAACGTGGTAAATAGGCATGCAGGGGTGAATCGGGACGAAACTTTAAAAATGGATTTTATCGTTGAAAATTCGGAATAATATCGTTTTCTGACAAAAAAGGCACTTAATTCATTAGAGTCCTTTTTGGCTGCAAACTATAATATTTCAACGTGTAAATCCATTGTAAAGTTTCGTCCCGATATCCCTTGCATCCCTATTCACACCGTTTGTCGGTACTAACTTTTAAATATTCTTAACCGATTTATGATAAAACTGTCGTTCTTAGACTATCGATGCGGGGGAAATGTGTGGACTGTTCTCCGTCCTCTAGTCTTTTGGACACTAAATTCAATTGGTGTACTAGCATACTATAAAGCGCGCTCGTCTTTAGTTATTTGAAGCCGAGAAACAGGATTGTGAATTTCTTGTTTTATTTCCATTATTTTTTTACTTGAGTTTCGTAGCACTCGTAGCAAGCAGCTAGAGTTTCGTAGCAAGCGCTAGACTTCCGCTAGTAGCTTCTTTTATTTACAAATTCCTTGCGTAATCATTCGTAGCTATGGTCTACGCGGGAAGTCGCGTCACGTTGGTGCCTCCGGACAATAAATCTCTATATTTAAAACAGCATAGCGATGTTTTAAATTCGGTTAGCGGTAAACGAGACCGTTCGCACATGTCGGTTGACGTCGAGCCTTGCAAAATGTCGGACGCTTTAGTGGCAAAACGTTTTCTATGAAGCTGTTTACACTTGTCGGATGTCGAACCCTAAAACCCTCTCCCCGCTAGCCGTGAAATTCGTGCCAGTAGTTCAATGAATGTAGTTAAGAACTTACGTTCTAAAGTAAATCTCTCCTTCAGGATTGGGTACACCCAAAAAGTTCTTTCATTGGTTTTTTTTTTGTTTTTCTTTTATTATTTTAACTAGCGGCCTCTGGCGACTTCGCACGGTTTTAAGTACTTGGCAAAACATTGAGTTATTTTCCTTTTGGGAGCACAGAAATTTGGCTGGTCCAATCCGACTAGTGTGAATGGAGGCAGCAACATCCGATAAAAAACCCGTCCCGACATCCGACAAATGGGAACTGGCTCTATCTAACTCTTTTAGAACCTATTAAGTTATGTACCGTCTCTGTTGCTGTTGTGGGAAAATAAAAAGCTGAATGCAGTCCTCGTTGGTAATCGCGCCCTTCCTAACGGCAGCTTGTGTTTACTTTTAAAATCTCACGAAATTCTTATTTACTTACGTTTGTTTGTAATTGCTTAGAGAGTTGTTTTGATGATTTTTATGATTCACTACATATTACATAAAAACTTTTTCCAAAAAAAAAACAACCGACTTCCGAAAAAACACTACAAAGTGAAAAATAACTTTAATTTCGGAAGGCGGTGACTTTGGATATGTATTTAAATTTTTTGTCACCGCCTTCCGAAATTAAAGTTATTTTTCACTTTGTAGTGTTTTTTCGGAAGTCGGTTGTTTTTTTTTGGAAAAAGTTTTTATTTTTCACTTTTTAGTTATAGTACCTACCCCACTAATTCGAAATTTCATCATCCTTGGGGTCAAAACAATGCATATTTATGCGATAGCAGCAATCGCGGTTTATTTACTGTTATTTTTTGAAGAGTTCCGTTGTCTGTCTCCGAAACGCATCATCAGATCTATATGAAATTGTACCACAACGTTGTAAAAATGGGACCACACGGGAAGCACGAGCTTTCAAATAAAAAAAGAATCATCAAAATCCGTTCACCCAATCGAAAGTTATGAGGTAAAACATACAGTCGAATTGAGAACCTCCTCCTTTTTTTGAAGTCGGTAACCAAGTCTATTTCTTAATTTTTCTGACAAAGGAGTAGCTACGCGCCTGTGATAGTCAAACTTTTTTAAATTATGTATCACAGTTTTTTTTACCATATTATGTTATTGGTACCTGTAGGTAGGTGTTGAATGAAATATGTAAAAAACTTAACAGTCTTAGAAATTTTATGAAATGAGCTAAATTAGACGAATATCTAACATGTCACGAATTGAACTTTTTATTTATCTAAGTATTTAAATAAAAGTAAGACCAGAATATGTACTTACATTATTAATTAGTTGAGCTGCAACCGTAAAATTAATTCTTAGTACTAAGGAGGACACTGGGGCCACTGGCCGCAAAGTGATTTTTCCGTACACATTTTGCCCATCATTTTCAAAGTCAAAAACACCAGGGCAAGGAGTATTCGAATACTGGCCACACACAAACTGTAAACTTAAAACTAAAACACACAAACACACTGAGTTCATATCCATATTTTTAAATTACGAGTTAATGTTCTCATTTTGAAATTTAAATGTTTGTTCTTAGAGACGTGTTTTCATGCCTCCGATTGGCAAAGAACTGGCTTCATTATCAAGATGGATGAGCCATACAAAACAGATATTTCGCATAGTCCTTGTGTGGCTTGTGGTCCGTCGACTTTTGAACTTAATTTATTGTGGTATGTCGAGGAGTGTTTGTGCGTATTGGGTACGGTATAAAAAGAGAAAGTCGATAGGTACCTATAGTAGTTAATACAAGATACTTACTGACTTTAATAGTACCTACTTTGACTTGAAAGATACTTAGGTACTATAGAGTCTGTATTCTTGATTGTTTTTCCGACATAAGTTTAGATCCTGCGAGAATATCGGAATAAAAATATCCTATGTCCTATTCCAGGGCATTCTCTACCCATGTACAAAATTTCATCCAAATCCGTTAAGCCGTTCTAGCGTGAAAGCTCAACAAACCAACATACAAAAAGTCACATCTTTCTCTTTGTAATATTAGTTCAGATTTAAAACCTACTTGTGACTTCCTCTCTTCATCAATCACTTGACCTTTCTTTGAAGTCACAGCTGCTCTAATGAAAGAGGATAAGGCATCCGATTGCGATACATTCGTGTTGACATTGGCTGTATGCATTATCCAAAGTCGTATCAGTCACAATCAAAGCAACACGCCCTTTTAGCGTTTCAACCCACAAAATCAAAAAAATAAAAAGCGCTTCAGGTTTTAGTTATTTTGTTTCCTTACAACAAATCACACACACCATAATAAGTCATTTCTTAAGACAGGTTCTATTTCCTCCACTGATCATAATTTATATTGCGTTATTTAAATATTTAATCAACAGATAGCCATTATAATTACAAGAAACACGTAACGGATCATAACATTCATAAAGTTCATTTAAACCTTTTTTTAACTTATTTTGAGAAATGGTGCCCCAAGGGTAACGCTCCTGCCAAGGGTGCGGGTTGTTCGAAAGAGATACCGCGGCCCCTGGCACACAGGCGTGGGTTTTAGTCAGTAAAAGTCTGACACGCCCGTCCTCCCGCTCCACCCAGAGCGGGAGAAGTTATTTGATGATTTCCAAACCAAAAAAAAAGGCATTTTAAGTTGTGTAAATTATTTCATCGTGGAAAAACCGTCGTGTCCTAGAACCAAAAAAATCGATGACATGTCACATCTACCAACGCGCACTGGGCCCGCGTGGTGGATTGCGGCCCACTCTCTCTCACAGAGAGGAGGCCTGTGTCCCAGCAATAGGAACATTGTAGGTTGATTGTAATTTTAAATCATTTTGAAGTAAATAAAACATTTACGCGACAAGGTCGCTTTGCAAGATGGCTCAGTCATTCAACATTTTAAGGTTGATTTAATCATATTATATTATTCGTTAGGTATACTGTGTGTATGAGACGATACACGTGCTTAGCATGCAAAAGTCTAACTAAACACAAGATACGTAATACCTATATAACCAATGTTGTTTGACAACATGCATAACTACTGTATTATAAGCAGGTAAGTGGATACTACGCTTTGTTTATTGTTATATGGACAGTCACCAAAAGAGATATGTAACCAGGGTCGTCGGATATAGTTGAAGTTCAGGAAGAAACCGATGGATTTTTTCGAATAAAATTTAATTAGATAAACAAACTGTTTATTTATTTAAGGCAACCAACAAAGCTTACACCAAAATACGTGTTAAAGCACTTAAGATGTTACAATTTATAGTGTAACCTTAATTAAAGGCTGCCACGACATGCATTACACGTAGGAGTCGGAACTGCAGGTACAAAACAGAATCGGTTGATTCTGTTTTGAACCTGCTGTTACTTATTATCTGTTAATCATCAAATTACTTCTCCCGCTCAGGGTGGAGCGGGAGGGCGTGTCAGACTTTTACTGACTAAAACCCACCCGTGTTCCCTCAGTTGCCTGTGTGCCAGGGGACGCGGTATCTCTTTCGAACAACCCGCACCCCTGGCAGGCATCGGCCCTTGCGTTGGTGCTCACATCTCTTTGAGGCGCGCGTGGAACACAGCGCGCCGTCGACCCGGGCTTGGTCCTTACCGGACAGCGAGCTACCCATTACTCGCCGTCCGTAAGCCCGTGCCTACGATGTCCGGGAATCAGCCTGGGATTCCCGACGCCCAGGGCGTCTCCTGCGAAGGCCACGGCCGTGAGGGTGCATGTACTGCATCTTCCTCACGTGCGCCGCCTCCCTCTTTGTGAGCATAACTGCTTCGCAGAAGGAGGCGACTGCTAGCCATGCACTCTCGCTCCGTACCATGGCCTGGACCAAGGTCGGACGCGAGAGATCGCCGCCGCCGATCACCTCCACGAGGACACGGCGGTGCTCCGCCCAAGCCGGGCAGACCTCCACCGTGTGCTCCACCGTGTCCTCAGGGCGATTTTCGCAATGGAAACACCCGGGCGTTTCTTCCCGCCTTATGCGAAACAGTAACCTCCCGAAACGGACCTGTTTCAGGCGGAAGGTGAGGACGCCATGCCGCCTCTCAAGCCACTCCTCAAAGAGGGGACTTATCGCCGCAGTCGTGGCGTGCCCATACTAATCCTAAGTTTACTTATCACTTTTGGTGACTGTACCTACTTGAAGATTAAAATCTAGATTATTACAAATGTAATGTTATTCGTTGGTAATTGCATCTTGAGAACGGCTGGACCGATCCAGCTTTTTATTGATTTAAAATGTTCGTTATAGTCTGAAACAGGTTCTTACGGAAGAATTGCCGGTAACATTGGAAATTTTGGGAAAACTGAAAATGAATTATCTAAATTTGGACAGGACAACGTCTATCGTACAAATCGAATTATTTCACTGTATGTTTAAAAAAATTCTAAACAACAAATTAAAATAAACAAAGTTACTAAAGACCCAAAAATCTCGGCTCATGGAACAGAATTTAAACGCGGTTGGACATTATTTCCCTAATCAGGTAGTGTAACTATAAACTTGAAAGAAATGTATTTGAGTTTTGTTAATTATATTAATGACCAAAACAAAATCAGTGTTTTTTGCGGAAAAATCATAGCTATAAATTGACAGAACTTACGGACTTTATGGTTTTTGTTCCGTACGAACGTGTTCTTTTTCCAACTTGCTATTTTTCGTTATTTACTTTTTAATAGGAACATGCTTAGGAAATACCAATTTTGGAAGCCAAGCGACCATAATGTGGCAAAGTGAATGTTGTTCGTGACCTCAACGTGACTGAAAACGATGGACTTAATGAGATACAAAATTTTAATGAAAAATTGGAAAAAAAAAGCTTAGAAAACAAAGAAATACGCTGTAATAGAAAACCAAAGTAAAGAGTAAAAAGTAATTTCTAAAAATTCAAAATAAGAATAGAGTGATTAAAATGAAATGTGGGTGGGGGGGGGTGCTTTTGATGTATTTTTTATTATCTCTTCTGTTAACAATATCTGTCGATAAAATATTCATGATATTATCAAGCACCTTACGTTTTTTTTACTTAAGTAGGTACATTAAAAGAAAAATATATAAACAAATATAAGTTAATATTATTATTTTAAATCGTTATCCGTCGTTATCCTTAATATTATATAGACATTTTAATCAATAACCAGGTTAAATTCCATAATTTTGTTTGTGTCTATCAAGACAGTACCTACAAAATAATATAAAAGACTGGCTACAACAAAAAAAATAAAATAACAATCATCAACAACGAATTTTGCTAATATATTAATATTTTTTCAAGTCTTTCAAACATCTTCAAATGATATGCGCATATTTATGTGAGTACATATGTGATTAAAATATTCATATAAATAGCTACATCATGTGCGCGTATGTGTGTGTGTGAAACGTAACATGTTTCCTCATAAGGCATGGGGATTTACCTGCCTACTATTATTTATTACTTGTGACGAAACGGAAAAAACTTTCGCTGGGATCTGCCCATTTTAGTGGCGTAAAATTTTAATGGCGTAAAAAACCTAAATATGTGTTTTTTTATAACTAACAGTTTACGTGGCGAGAGAAAAAGAGGAAGCCCGAGAGTCTGACAACCAGTCTAACCAAGGGGTATCGTGTTACCTAGTAACTGAGTTGTGGAGGTCAGATAGGCCGTGGCTCCACGTAAAATACTAGTATTCAGCTGCTCCGCGTCGTCTGCGTCCGCTTAGACTGCAAGCCGACCTCAACATTGTTGAGAGAATGGCTTGGCAGATGATGATGTTGAAGGACTAGTGACCCGCCCTTGGTTCTCACGGTTTTAACCGCTTGACAAAACATCGAAATTTCATTATTATATGTAGGTAGGTAAGTTTAATATTAATCTATTTATATTTAAACCCTATCACCCCCTCAGTATATCTTTTGTTATCTTTTGTAATATGGGTGTTGCCTGAAATAAATGAAATTTCTTTATTTTATTTTTTATTTTATTAACGAAGCTGAAGAGTTTGTTTGTTTGAATGAGCGAATCTCTGGGACTACCAATACCAGTCGGATTTCAAAAATTCTTTTTGCATTTAATGGGTCAATGCTTGAGGAAGGTAATAGGCTATTTACCATGATGCTAAGACCCTTAGGAGCCGGGGAAAAAAATGTCAGAAAGGACTCTACACGAAAACGAATAGTGGGTGAGCTACGCGATCTGACGCGGTGTAATGTAAGTTGAATGTATGTCGCAGTCATCAGGTTAAATTAGCCAGCTAATTGGACGCCTAGGCGGTTCATTAAACGTTGGCATCCATTTAAATAGCTGAAGGACTACCAGCCAAGTCATGGAGCGCAACGTTTAACCAGATGGCTGAATGTCGTGTAGTCATTTAGTTAAATTGGGTACTAATAAAATTTGTGATGTTTGGTTTGGGTGAGTTCACAAATTATATACGAAAACTTTTTACTAATAACTACCACTAGGTAACTAGTAATAGTGAAATGTTGGTTCACAACAAAGTATATAACACGAATATTACTCAATAATAATTAAGTCAGTCAGTAAGTTTAGTCAGTTTAGACTTATACTCGGCTGGGCAGCGTTCGGGAGGCTTCGTAATATCTTCTGGTCCTAAATACCGCAGTGTCTCAAGACCAAAGTCTTTGACCAGTGTGTGTTGCCAGTGATGACCTATGGTACAGAAACGTGGTCGCTCACAATGGGCCTTATCAGAAGGTTTAAGGTCACACAAAGGGCAATGGAGAGGGCTATGCTCGGATTTACCCTACGCGATCGAATCAGGAATGAAGAGATCCGCAGGAGAACCAAGGTAACCGACGTAACCCGAAGAATTACCAAACTTAAGTGGCAGTGGCCAGGGCACATTGCTCGCAGAACAGATGGTCGATGAGACCGAAAGGTTCTAGAGTGGCGACCGCGTACCGGAAGACGGGATGTGGGATGGCCCAACAACAAGACAAGGACAAGGACAAGGTGGACCGATGACCTCGTGAAGGCCGCGGGAATCCGCTGAATGTGGGAAGCACAAGACCAGTTGAAGTGGAGGAGCATGGGGGAAGCCTATGTCCAGCAGTGGACGTCTTTCGGCTGAAATGATGATGATGATGAGACTTATACTTGATTTCGCGAAAACTTGCACTTTGGCACCTCCACGTTTTGATACTATTTTAACAATATTACTCTTTAATTTCACTTAAAATTGTACACAAGAACAAAAAATAACATTCACGGTTTGCACAATTGACGCCATATTTGTTTTGGTGCCTACTAGCGCCGCAGTGAAAAAAAAAACTGAACTAAATTTGAATCACTTGGCTGAGTCTTGGTCAGTCATCTTCAAAGGCCTGACTTTCAATACTTACGCCAAGTTGTTAAAACGTTGAATGATTCTAGTTCAATTAACTATCGGCCTAGGCATCCAATTGGTTGCCGGCGTTTAATGAACGGCCTAGGCATCCAATTAGCTGGCTAATTTAACCAGATGGCTGCGACATGTACATAGATATATGTATATCTGTATAGACAATACAGAACAAAACCGTTAGAACGTTCACTTCTACAACTTTTTTAACCCAGAAAAAAGCGGCCAAGTGCGAGTCGGACTCGCCCATGAAGGGTTCCGTAGCAGCAAGTAACATAATATAAAAGTTCTTGTAGTTCGTTGTAACTTTGATCGATGTTTTAATAATTTTACTTAGGCACCTATTACAGATTTATTATTACAAAATAATGGTTCACGGTTTATGCATAAGGTTTATGTTTATGAAATTAAATGTTTCTTTTTATTTTTATATTTGAGTTGGTTGAATGAAAGGGAAATTGCGGTTTATGATGTATGACGTACCTATTAAAAAAAAACTACTTACTAGATCTCGTTCAAACCAATTTTCCGTGGAAGTTTACATGGTAATGTACATCATATATTTTTTTAGTTTTATCATTCTCTTATTTTAGAAGTTTCAGGGGGGGGGACACACATTTTACCACTTTGGAAATTTCTCTCGCGCAAACTATTCAATTTAGAAAAAAATGATATTAGAAACCTCAATATCATTTTGAATTGAATCTATTGAAGACCTAGCCATAGATACCCCCCCACACGTATAGGTTTGATGAAAAAAAAAAAAATTGAGTTTCAGTTCTAAGTAAGTATGGGGAACCGCCAAAATTTATAGTTATTTTTTCTATTTTTGTGTGAAAATCTTAATACGGTTCACAGAATACATCTACTTACCAAGTTTCAACAGCATAGTTCTTATAGTTTCGGAAAAAAGTGGCTTTCACATACGTACGGACAGACAGATTGACAGACATGACGAATCCATAAGGGTTCCGTTTTTTGCCATTTGGCTACGGAACCCTATAAATTTGAAAATTACGGAGCTGACATTTTAACACGCTTTTATTAGCTTGGTTTGTATGTATGTATATAACGTGATTTTGACCCACCTCAAAACGTTGAATTATATTGAAACTTTGCACACTTATCAAGGACCGATGACAATTTCATAATTTCATAAACTTGTGACCAAATCCTGGCCAGAAAAAATACGTGGTTGTCCTTTTTGAGGTGTTTTTATAATCAATTAATATCAAGCTGTTCCGTGTGGTGCCGGACGTAAAAGTATAGCACCATCCCATTTCTTCCCGTGGGTGTCGTAGAAGGCGACTAAGAGACTTACTATAGAATGGGCAGCAGCGTTCTCTATGCATTTGACAGCTATACTGCGATCGCCAACCCGCCTGTCAAGCGTGGCGATTATGGCAAAACCCCCCTTTTGGGTGAGGCCTATGTCCAGCAGTGGATGTTTTTCGGCTGAAATGATGATGATGATGAATATCAAGCACCCCACGCTTTTTACATTAAAATATTTTGAATTTTTAGAAATTATTTTCTATTTTTTTCAGTTTGGTTTTGTTAAAGCGTGTTTTTTAAACTATTATTTATTATATCTTTGAGAACCACTGACGTCTGGCATAAATATGAAGTGTGTAATAGGACCATGAACGTTTGCACTTAGCTTCTGACGTTTCAGAAGTGCCCATATACCTACATGCACTTAAGAAACGTCATGCGAAATAAATTATTTTGATTTTGTTTAGTTTTGTCATTAGAAACAATAAAACTGACTTATGTTTTTACAAAAATAATAAGTAATTATGCAGTAAGTAATAAAAATCACACCTTTTAGTAAGCTTTCACCGCCACAGGCCCTTACAACGAATCAAAACAGGTTGAGGCATAAACTAAGTACCGGAAACCCCGGTTTACGGTACTTATTTTCTTGACTTCGATCAAAACTTCCATTTCATATAAAATCGCTAATTGCGTAAAACGAAACGAAGAACTGTCAAATCCTTTCCTGAGGACACGCTGGGAATTCACTAACAATTTTAATTGTTTTTCCTGTTGGCAGATTTTGTTTTTTTTAATTGTATTGGCAATTATAACATTGGGGTTACTATCGAATTACGCAATAAAATAGGGGGGGTATCAAAGTAACCCTACACCCTACGTATAACTTTGATCAGTCAGTTTTTTTTTCTCGAAATAATGCAATATTTTTCACGTATTTTTACTGGAATCGAGAGTTATAAAAACCCCATTATTGGACATTTTTTTGTATTATTTTATAACCACAAATTTCAAAGTTCAATATTGATTAAAGTAACCCCGGTTTACCGGTACTATAGATATAAAGTAACGATTATACATAAGGAAACACTACTAACAAAACTAATCACAATACTTGCCTACAATAAAAATTAAAATGTAGTTGTAAGAATAAATAAAATCTTATATAATTTATTAAATAAAAATAATCACACCTGGAGGTAAGTAGTTTATTACGAAAATTTTGACAAATAAGTCCAATATTAATCGTAAGAAATAGTCAGTATGCTAAACAAACGGGTTAGTGACCGCACAGACATCCTCTTAGACGTCAAAAGACGAAACCTGAAGGTTACATAGTTAATTAAATGTTTTAAGACGATACCTACTCTCGTGTTCATAAGCATACGCAGATTTTTTTTAAAATTGTTTGCCAAAGAGCGATAAAACTCATGGAACGCAGCATTCTGGGTGTAAAAAGATAGAACAAAATTCGAAACACCACGTTGCGTTCCAGAACGGGTATAATAGACGTAGGCAAGAAGGCTGCCAGGCTCAAATGGGATTGGATGGGTCACACCAGCCGCATCCAGTGTTATCGCTGGGCAAAGGTCTCTACACAACGGGTGCCTGAGGATGGACGACGCCGCCGCGGTCTGCCCAGAAAGCGGTGGCGAGACGACCTGGATGCGTACCGCGAGGTCTGGTTCGAGGTGTCGTGGGAATAGAGTTCTTTGAAGGACTTGGGGGGGGCCTTTACCCAGCAGTGGGACAGTATAGGCTAAACAAAAAAAACTCCGGGAGTGCCGACAGAAGTGAAAACTTGAATAATGAGGGTTTTCGTGAATATTCAAGCCACCAGTTGGCGCCACTTTGACAAGAGGTCTTCCAGTTAGAAAATGAACTTAAAATATTTGATGTCATTCGTTTCATTCTTTCGTTCACCATTCAGTCCGTAGGCGCGTTGACACTTTTGACAGGTGCCCGGACCTGACGTGTCAGTGCTGCCACCTAGTGAACGTCATTTCAGAAAACCCTCATTCCGTGTGTGTATAATGTATCGTTAGGAAATATTTTTTGAATCGTCAGATTAAACAACGTTCAACGTTCGTTTAACGTTGTTCGTTCGTACGTTCGTGTTGACAGTGGTGTCGGTAACTAGTGTCGCGAGTTCAATTGTTTTGTCCCATCTCAAAAAATGTCCAACGCGCCTAATGAAGTTTTCACTTCCAAAATGTCACAAGAATAAAAGACACATTAAAACTACGAAAACAAAACAAAGAAAATAGAGCTTAGATTCCTCAGTCAGATGACCTTATCACTATGCTTCCAATTTCCAGTTATATTTAAATGTTTTTAGAACACGATCATAAAACAGCCGGTTTTATTTAGTTTACTAGCTTCCTCCCGCGGCTTCACCCGCGTGGAAGTCGGAAATTATCACGCGGGCACGTACTACCGGGATAAAAAGTATCCTAATCCTATAGGTTAAACTAGGTTATAATCTATCTGTGTGCCAAATTTCATCCAAATCCATTCAGAAGTTTTTGCGTGAAAGAGTAACAAACATCCATACATCCATACATCCATACATACAAACTTTCGCTTTTATAATATTATATATTATTATATTTATATTACATTATATAAAATTATAAAAATAAATAAGTAAAGATTTAAAGTGGTTAATGAAGCACATCTCTAAGAGACGCCTACTCTGATAAAGGCTTTAACTCTACCCTGCACGTCGGCAACGTAATTTACTTGAGATACTGGACTTTTTTAAATTTTATTTTTAATTGGCATCTCGCAGGTCACCCTAGGATATTGCCTGCTGCTTCACCAGACTTGCCTGTGGCTACCTCAATAAATGAAGGCCTCCAGTAACTTAAAACTAAGTGACTTCACGCTACGCAAGCCGAGGTCCGTGGGATAACACTACATACACACACACACACATACACATACATTACATTGTCTATTATGATTTGATTTAATTTAATTTAATTTATTTGCCTTAAATTAGTTTTGATTTAATTGAATTAAATTTGACTTCATTTAGTTTATTTTGATTTAATTTAATTTAATTTGATTTTCATTGATTTTATTTTATTTGACATTACATAATTTATTTTAGTTTATTTGGTCAGTTATTGACATTTGATGTATTTATTTGTTTTTTTTTTAATCTGTAAAATGTGTAATAATTATGTGTCGCAATGGGTGTTACCTGAAATAAATAAATGAATTTGAATTTAAGCGTACCCCCTGTGGGGTACGGACCTCAGCTTAGGTTGATTTTACTTATGTAGATTCTTTTACATATTGTGAATGAGAGAACGTTGTAGGCCTACAGTTTCTATTCTTTATTTTAATTTCTCTAAGTACCTGGTACTTATTGACAGGCCTGCACTGTCCTCCCATACCTAATATCACTGTAATTTGAAAACATTATAAAATCCAATTATTTTTAAAAGAGTAACCGTGGAGTTTCTTGCCGGCTCTTCTCCATAGGAAGCGACAAATTGGAACCGTGCACCTAGCTTCTGACGTTTCATAAGTGCCCTTGCAGGTTTATGTGAAATAAAATATTTTGATTTTGATTTTTTGATTTTGGCGTCGCGTCGCTAGAAGAGGGCAGCAAGGGACGGGCTGGATTGGAATTGAGATACTGGAGTAAGTAAACCAGCGGTCACTATTAATATTGTAACTCCTTGACATACTCTCAAAGAGACGTCTGAATCGTGAATAAAACTAGTGTTGAGTAGGACATACAAGAGGCGGTACATTTGTCCCGTACATGACGTCAAAATGTAAGAGCGGCTCGGCATTTTAATTTTTATATTGTACTACTTCAAATTTTATGTCGCGGCAGTCGCGAGGTCGCATTACTTACTCTCCATCTCCGTCAAACTGTAGGATGAGGACAGAGACGGAGCGAGACGCATGCTACAAATTACGTCATTCTACACTGAACATGACTGCGTTTCGAGTCTCGGGCGAAAGGGAAATATGTTGAGATTGACATGACTACATACCGTGCGGCGCCTATTGAAGCGACAGTTTAAAGTCGTGACCAGTCTAAAAGCTTTTTATTTGATGCTTTATTTCTAAAACTAATTAATTTTAAACGGCTTTGTATTGTTGTCACTTCTGTGCCTTCGGAGCGTACTTCTAGCAAAGCGAACCAGGGTCCTTACAAAAAGAAGGAACCGGCTCAGTGGCAACAAGTCGCGCAAATATTACTTTTACATTGTAATTTTATTAATTACCTTTTTATTATATTATTTAAATTGTTTCATAATTATTTACTTAATTATAAACAATATTTACTATGATAATCGTTTCATATTACTTTGCGATACTTGATACCTACTTATAAATACATTTTCAATCAGAGTTCAGACTGTCATTGACGTCATTGTACTGTTTGAAGCTACCAGTACAAATGTCCAAATGTAGTACAAATGTCACATTTGTACTGGTAACTTCAAACGTATCACAGAGCTTCAGTGCGCGTCGCCCAAGTTCCAATCCTCATTGGCCTCGCCTCATTTGAAGTAGGACATTGTACCGGCTCAGTACAAAAAAGAGGCTACTCTTACAAACTCTTTTTCATGTCGTGTCCCACCCAACACTAAATAAAACTTAGTAATGAAGAACGATGAGCGAAGATGAATAATGAATGAACTAAGTTTTGCTTAATTTACTTAGATTTGCCTATTTCTCTTACCGTATCAAGGCCCTGAGACAAAACACATTTCTGTTAGCGTTCACGCCAAACGCTACGCCAAAATGTATGGGAACGACATTATCTGCGGAAAGGACACGACGTAATCTTTCCGCAGGTAATGTCATTCCCGTACATTATGGCGTAGCGTTTGGCGTGAACGCTAATAGAAATGTGTATTGTCTAGGCCTGCAGAACTGACAAAAATATCACGATTCAGACATCTCGGCGGCTACGCGCGCCGCCAATGAGTAACAAACGACGAAACATATAAGCAAAGTTTTTTTATTTTTTTATTTTTTATTATTTATTTAAAAGTAATTATACTACAGAGGTGTTACTAAATTCTAAACTCGCCAAACTTTTACGTTTGATGGCGGGAGGCGCTCTTTTTCAGAACAATGAACCACCTTACGAACATAGCTACTACTTATACATATTTATACTGTTACGGTTTGCTCTTGTACAATGAATTTAATTCTGTTTGCTATCCTGTATAAAGTTTATCAATTTCAAAGTTTTTCAAAGTAGGTAGGTACAGAGGCCAGCACATCAAGCTACCCCAATCTGTCAAATATCTTTGATACGGTTTCATTTTTATTACAAAAGCGTAAGATTCATGATCAATTGGGAAAAAATTAGTGTTTGGGTTAGTGCTTGCGTATGTACTACAAGTATGCACACCGGCAAAATTAGAGGAACACAAAAAATACGTTCGTTTTTGAGATTTAATGTCTTTTATTTATTATTTTCGCTTCATTTGACTTCGTTTGTCTATTTTATGCATTAAAAAAATTAAATTTAGGGTTTATTAGGATCTATTTAAAAATAAACAATAAAAGTGGTCTAATGTGAAAAAATTTGATGTTTTCTAAAGCGTAAGGACAGAGCAAAATTAAAAGAAAAGTAAAATAAAAAATAATGAATAGCGCGTGTTGCCTCCTCGTGCCCTTGGATACGTCTACATGCTCCTTATGACACCTTCAATCATTTCCTAAGGCAAAGTGTAGCATTCTTCAACCAGCGCCAATTTCAGCTCTTCAACATTTCTAGGACCTGGATTTCTTGCCCCGACCCTTCGTCCAATCCTGTCCCAGACATGTTCTATTGGATTCATGTCTGGTGATCGTGCCGGCCAGTCCATCTGCGTCATACCGATCTCATTAAGGTAATCACACACTACATATATGCGTAATGGGGGCCGTGCGTTATCGTGCATAAAACACAAAATCTGATCCTATGAATGGGGCAAAAGGCATAAAATGGGGCTCTAGGATCTTTGTTATGTATCTGTGTGCAGTCAGAGAACCGCTACCGATGATGACCAGAGTGGTACGTGCCGTGAAACTTATACCACCCCACACCATAACCGGCTCTCCACCGTAAGACGTTGTTTCGGAAAAATTTACTTGATGGTAACGATGTCCTCGATGTCTCCACATGTTCTCCCTTCCGTCAATTAAATTGACACAACAACGAGTTTATCAGAGAATAAAACTCGACTCTACTCATCATCATCATCATCTGCCTATCCTTTTCCCAACTATGTTGGGGTCGGCTTCCAGTCTAACCGGATGCAGCTGAATACCAGTATTTTACATGGAGCGACTGCCTATCTGACCTCCACAACCCAGTTACTGGGTAACACGATACCCCTTGGTAAGACTGGTTGTCAGACTTTCGGGCTTCTAACGACCCGTAATGACTGTCAAAGATCCATAGATGACAGCTGGGACCAACGGCTTAACGTGCTTTCCGAGGCACGGCGGGGTCTTGGTATGTAAGGATGGTCACTCATCCACGGACCAACTCGACTCTACTCATTAGACCAATTTTGATGCTGACGAGCGAACGCTAATCTTGCCACTTGATTCAGCCATCAAGTGGCAAGATTAGCGTTCGCTCGTCAGCATCAAATTTCGGCTCAAGTTTCGGCGCTTTTGCTGGCACGTATGACTTCAATCCAAGTTCATTTAACCTTCTCCTCACTGTTCATTCACTAACACGGACGTTACGCAGTTCTTCCAAAACATTTCGGGTCTGAACAGCCGTTTGACGACGATTTCTCAAAGTTTGCACCCTTATAAAACGGTTATCTACGGCACTGGTTGCATGATTTCTGCCTTGTCCTCGCCTGCGCACGTAAGATCCTGTCTGTCTATATCGTTGCCCATTACGGTGGATCACGGATAGTGATACATCCAACGTTAGACTGACTGAACGGTAGGTATGACCTTCCTCAATCATTGTTACAGGCCTGACGACTTCAGTTGCAGGCAAATCACTCATTCTGTTTGCAATAAAATGTTAATTTTCCAAACAAAACAAACAAAATGAGCTAGGGCCACCATTGCCCGCTTAAACCAGCGTTCTTGTCAAAAACCGGTCTAGTGCGAGTCGAACTCTTGCGCCGAGGGTTTCGTAACAAATAAGCCATTATACCGCCATAATACAAATGATATGGGCAAATTTCGATTTTCGCGAAAACTTGTAAGTACCAAAATGTACCATAATTTTCAAGTTTTTCTTTTTTTAGAATTTTTCCTTTATTTGTAAGTAAAATAGTTACGTTTCAATTTCAAAGTTTCCCTGCACATTGTTTGCAAGCGAATTTAAATTATCGTGTCTCATAAAAAATGGAATTTGCGCCGGAAACATTTTCGTTGTATGATTTTTTACGATTTCAAGTGTCGCCTGAAACCGGACGAATCGTACGATAGACTTCAAATGGCATTCATGGATGAAGGCCCTTCTAAGGCAACCGTGAATCGTTGGTAGAACGAATTCAAGCGTGGTCGACTAACTTTGGAGGATGAAGAAAGAAGTGGTCGCAATTTGACGGCTGTTGCGGAAGAAAACGTGCTAGCAGTGAATAATTTAGTCCATGACAATAGGCGAGTTACGTATCAAGAGATTCAGCACATACTGCAGGTTGGTTCGGGAAGCCTTCAGGAAATTCTACACGTGCATCTTCGCGTGAGGAGCATAGTTTCACGCTGGGTGCCGCACAACCTCACCGATGCTCAGAAGCAGTTCCGAGCGAGATGGTGCCGTGATATGATAAACAAATTTGAAGCAGGCTCGTCTCGGCGTGTTTACAACAGGTGATGAGTTTTGGATTTATTAATACGATCCAAAAACGAAGCGCTAGTCATCGGTTTGGGTGTTTCAAAACGAATCAACGCCTACCAAAGTAAATCGATCTAGAAGCGGGGCGAAGATTTTAGTCGCGAGCTTTTTCAATATGACTTGCTACTTGGTGTCAATTCCTTTCCGGAACCAAAGAAGCACCAATGCTGAATAGTATACTACAAATGCTTGGCAGAAGTTTTATCTGTTATGAGCAACAAGCGACCAAACACAAGGCTCCGTGGGCTACTGTTCCACTATGACAACGCGCCTTTGCACACCGCGCTCAAAACGGGGAATTCCTGGCCAATACGCCGGTCAAAATCCTGGGTCACCCTCCTTACAGCCCTGACCTAGCATCGTGTGACTTCTTTTTATTCCCGAAAAAAAATCAGCTCAATACAATTTTCGTCGCCGGAAAATGCACTATCAGCGTTCGAGCAGGCTGTAAACGAGGTGTCTGCGGCGGACTGGAAAAAGTGTTTCGAAAACTGGTTCATACGCATGAAACTTTGTATAGAGGCTAGTGGAGAGTACTTTGACAAGATTTAATAAAAAATACCTATTTACCTATAGAATTTTTTGTTCTGTAAAACTTCCTGAGTGTCCCACGTACATATATGTTACGCGCAACTTTAATAGAAAAAATAAGAAATTCGCGCGTAGCAACTTTCTTATTTTTTCTTTCTTATGAACCTTCTCCTGACAATAACAAATACAACAAAAAAAAATTAGCTCCTTTTTGAAGTCGGTTAAAAATGTGCCCAGACGTTCACGTGTGATGCCGTGCCCAAAGGAAATAGGGGCTCATTTAGATATATATATATATAGGAAGTGGGCTTGCTAACAACTTATACTACAACACACTGAAACAGTTTTACGTGTTCCAGACTGAAATGACAAAAATAATTATAATTAATATATTCCACTGATAAAACATGTCTCATCCACGTCAAATACTGCGCTGTATCTGTGTACACAATGTATTCGTTGAGATTGCAGTTTCTGATTGTCCCCTCATTAGGGAGGGACACGGAGACGATGCCCCGAAGTCTCCACCTGTCGTCATCCCATAAGCATAAACCGGCACCGCTATCACCTAGGCATGGGCCCTCGCCGTTTCTGGCACCTGTCAAAGAGAAATGTCAAAAATTACTTCTGTGCGATTCTGGGCTAAAGTTATATAAATTATACTAGATATTATGACGGGGTGGGTCGGTGGAGAAAGAAATTTGACGCGGACGAAGTCACAGAACATATAAAAGAGGCTAGAAGGAAATAGTTCCTGATTTGTATTAGAACGCGTGTCGCCGCATGTCTCATGTGTGTATATCTCTACTACAAGCAAGAGACCAGTATGTACACGCATTTTATATTAGCTTTCTGCCCTCCTTCTACATATAAACTTTAACTGTGCCAAAGGACATGAGCAAAAATTGTATGGGTTTGTACTCCAGAATGTACAGATATAAAATCTGTGCTATTTAATAGTACTAATCTTCTATAAACAAAATTATAAAGGTGCATATTGCACAGAAATAGGGGAAAAAAAAATATGAAGGTTAAATAAAACTAAATTTTACTTTACTGCTATGGTATTTTATGTAGATTAATGTGTATATAATATCTGTGCCAGGCGTTTAATACTAATAGTGTTTAGGTGAAGCCATGATGATACAACGAAGACGAGAGGGCTCAATTCCGAAACGTGTTTTCGAAGCCATAACAAACAACGTTGTGACCAATTTATCTTTTCCTTGAATTGGTTGCAGGGCATCTTTTTAGACTGGCATAGCAGGCACCACAGACAGTTATGAGGTGATAACTGTGATGGTAAAATGTGAGGATTTGACCACGATGCGACGTGATAAATGCTTTAGTAAGAGGTACAGAATGAAAGTGGAACTTACCTCAAAAGTTAACCACTCCATTAAAAGATCAGTCACATCAGTGGGTAATGATGATATTGCATGCCGCCTGATGCGTTCTCTAATTGTGATACCACAGTCGCTTGTAAAAGGTCCATTTTCCGTTATTATGCATTACACAGTTTACAATAATTATTAGTGGAGGACGCTCGTTAGGCTACGATAAATATATAGGTAGACAATATGTCTATCTATACAACGTGTAACAGAAAGGGTATATACATACCAAGGACACGGCTTCTTTGGATGATATCAAACGATATTCGAAGGGTTTTTTAATCCTATCTCTACATGTTCGGAAGACATGAGAATTTTTAGTACATTGATACCAAAACAAATTGAAACAAACACATCACTCGGAAGAGATTTCTCGTGATATTGGCAAGTAACGTGGGAAGTTTTTGACCTACGTAGTGCGGTGACACGTTTGTTATGATTTGAATCTAAGAAACATATGAAATCGAAAATTTGGTATCAATTCTTAGAGTATTTTATTTTGAGCTGAAACTATGTATAGTGATTCTATACCAGCTGTTATCTTTAGTGCTTTAGGATAGCAATAGGGTTTCTGTTACACCCTGTATATCGAAAACATGGGAGTGTTGGCCCAGTGAGGAGTGTTGGCCCAGTGGTAACTGACGCGACATACTAGATGTAGGTCGTAGGTTCGAACCCAGACGAGCGCTTTACTTTGTGTAAATTATTTCATCACTACTACTCTCAAAGCGGTGAAGGAAAACATCGTGAGGAAACCAGCATGTCCTAGAAACAAAAATTCGAAGACATGTGACATCTACCAACCAGCACTGGGCCCGCGTGGTGGCCCACGTGGGCCACTCTCTCTCACAGAGAGATGGCCTGTGTCCCAGCAGTGGGAACGTTATAGACTGATTACGTTATCGAAAACAAAAACACAATTCGAACGAATAACGTTGAAGAGGGCATTAACAAATTGCGATTATTGTGACAATATTGACATTAGTCGGCGGTGCTACCAGTAAATATAAATGTAAATGTGAAAGTAAATGGAAAAAAATCCTATCCTTAACTGCACTAACTAAATAAATCATAAATGGTTTAATTTATATAATTATAAGAAAACATAAAAAAATATGTTTTTAATAATAAGTTTAAGAATAATTTACGAGTATATTTTAGACTTGCTATGCATATTGTTTTTTTCTTCTTATGCGTTAAGTTTTTATTTTTTCCTAATATATAATAAAATTAACAAAAATCAGAACATGATTTTTGTTAATTTTATATGGCAACATTAATTTAAAAAATAACATTAAAAAGTATTTTAGAGCAAAATCAAACAAAACTTTTAATTATGATTATTTCTCCACTTCCGTAAGGCATAAAAACTATTCAAAATTCTTTATTTTTCTTTTCAAATTAACTGCAATAAAATGATGTTTGTACTCCGTGGGGCACGTTTTGTCCATTTCCTTCAAAGTTTTCGCTTCACGTATTAATGTATACATACCTGCACACAAAGTCTTGTCAGAGGTAAGCTCGTGGAAGATAGGTTTGCTGGCCCTGCAGGAAGTGGTGCTAACTATAGGGGTGTGCAGCACATGGGGTTCATTGTGCAGTCCCATGCCTTTCACGGTCTGAACACCCCAGCCAGCTAACTGAGAAATGAATACATTGTTATAATCGGCAGTGCTTGTACTTGACTGAATCGTGGAACTAAAGTTTGTCGTGAAACCTGCCATGTCCACCAATCTATGTAGTTAGAAATAGATTTCCGCTATCACTTGTCTTGAGGAACAGTTTTGAGTGCAACTAAACGTTTCACCAAGTTAACATCTAAATTATCTACTCCACTACTTAAAAATCTCAGTAAGTTATGCTGAGAATCTGCAAAAAAAAACTGTTAGATTCTCTTATAATCTTCACTTATGGTATTTAATGTTAAATTGGGATTTCTGTTATCATCATCATCTGCCTAAAATCAAAATCATAATCAAAAGTCATTTATTCAAACTAGGCTGAGAGTCAGCACTTTTTGAACGTCAAAATTACATGAGACCCCAAAAACGCCCGCCCTTCAGCACTTCCTAGTGCTTTAGCTGGGAAGAAGAAGTGGTGCAACAAACTCCCCAGCATCACAGCTGTCTGTTATGTTGGAAGAACTTGATTCTATACAATAATAGCATATGATTAACATTCAACAATAAATGAAAATTTAACTGTTATAAATTTAAAATAAAAAAATGGTTTATGCAGTCAAGTTAAATAAACAATGTTATGAAGTAATTCATATGACCTGTCAGTAGTTAAGCTAAGTCTGGTGAAAGAACACAAACGTTGTCTTGAGTTAATCACAGCGACCAACAATTCTTATCGTTTAAGTAGTCGTTGATAGAATAGTATGCCTTCGAACAAAGATTTGATTTTACTTTCGCTTTAAACGCATTAAAATGTAAATCTAGCAAAGAAGAGGGAAGCTTGTTATAAAAGGTTAAATACCAAGCCCAGCAAATGAGTTATGAACTTTATGAAGCCGCTGAAAGGGAGCACGTAGTTTGTCTTTATTTCTAGTATTAATATTATGAATATCACTGTTTTTAGTGTATAAGTGTATATTTTGCCTAATATATAAGATGTTGGCGAAGATGAATTGCGATGCCACCGTGAGAATACCAATATCTTTAAAAAAATCTCTCAGAGAAACTCTAGCACCTAGTTGGTAAATTGCACGAACAGCTCGTTTTTGAAGAACAAAAATATTTTTAATGTCAGCAGCTTTACCCCACAGCAGAATGCCGTAGGACATAACGCTATGAAAATAACTAAAATAGACTAACCGAGCTGTATCAACGTCAGTGTATTGTCTTTCTTTTCTGACGGCGTAGGCGGCCGAACTGAGCCTTCCCGCTAGGCTTGATATATGTGATCCCCACTGAAGTTTGGCATCTACTGTTATGCCAAGAAAAACGGCCGATTCTACAGTTGCAAGCAACTCATTATCTAAGACGAGGTTGGGTCCCAGATTTCTTACATTCGGTAAAGCGAACTTTATACATGTAGTTTTCTTGGCATTGAGAACTAGATTATTCGTGGTAAACCAATGCGTAACCCTTGAGAGTGCACTGTTTACGTCGTCAAAATCTTGTCTATTCCTGTCTACTTTAAAGATAAACTTTTCCCAACTATGTTGGGGTAGAGTTCCAGTCCAATCGGCCAAAACCTTTCAGCCCCATCAGCCATCTGTTCTGCGAGCAAAATGCCCCCTCCACTGTCACTTAGGTTGGGCACGCCGCGATTGCGGCGGTAAGTCCCCTCTTTGAGGAGTGGCTTGAGAGGCGGCGTGGCGTCCTCACCTTCCGCCTGACACAGGTCTTCACCGGACATGGCTGTTTCGGGAGGTTCCTGTTTCGGATAGGGCGGGAGGAAACGCCCGGGTGTTTCCATTGCGAAGATCGCCCAGAGGACACGGTGAAGCATACGGTGGAGGTCTGCCCAGCTTGGGCGGAGCAACGCCGTGTCCTCGTGGAGGTGATCGGCGGTGGCGATCTCTCGCGTCCGACCCTGGTCCAGGCCATGGTACGGAGCGAGAGGGCATGGCTGGCAGTCGCCTCCTTCAGCGAAGCAGTTATGCTCGCAAAGAGGGAGGCGGCGCACGTGAGGGAGATGCAATACATGCGCCCTTACAGCCGTGGCCTTCGCAGGAGACGCCCTGGGCGTCGGGAATCCCAGGCTGATTCCCGGCCACCGTAGGCACGGGCTTGCGGACGGCGAGTAATGGGTAGCTCGCTGTCCGGTAAGGACCAAGCCCGGGTCGACGGCGCGTTGTGTTCCACGCGCGCCTCAAAGAGATGTCAGCAGCAACAGATGGGGCCCGCAAGGGCCGATGCCTGCCGGGGGTGCGGGTTGTTCGAAAGAGATACCGCCGCCCCTGGCACACAGGCAAGTGAGGGAACACGGGTGGGTTTTAGTCAGTAAAAGTCTGACACGCCCTCCCGCTCCACCCAGAGCGGGAGAAGTTATTTGATGACTTCCCACCCAGAAAAAAAAAAAAAAAAAACTGTCACTTAGGTTTTGGCAGCTCTTTTGGCTATGCCGGTTACCTTGGTTCTGCTTCGAATCTCGGATTCTATCACGCAAGGAAACTATACCCCTTCCAATGCGCTATAAGCTGTCCCTAGAGTCCCTATCCACACACAGGTCTTTCAGATGAATTTATTATTATCGTAGTGGCGACTGGGATTAGATCTTGGATTAGGTACTTACAACTCCAGTAGCACCTACAACGCGTGACAGCTCAGTGTTGCCGCTCCACAGACAAGCTGGACGGATAAACTGGTTGAACTGTACGCGTTTGTTCAGTGAGAGAATCATGATGTTATCTGAAACAATCAAATTATCAGGAAATAACACTTGAAATGCGTCATATTAGTGTGAATATCATCTACGTATAAACGCCTGATCAACTAGTGTTCCCTAGTAAGCCAGTGTAACCGCTATTCTGTTGAAATTTAACCATGATGGGTTGCTTCGGTGAAGTCAGCTTGTACTCCTGTTAATAGTGTCAATCCCTAGTAACTGACTCCCGTGTATCCAATTCTCGTAATAAAAAACGTTCAAAATCTAGTCGCAGTCTCATCTTGGCGACAATTAAATGTCAAAATCTTGTCAAAAATGTATGGAAACTCTAGGTATTTTTGACAGATTTAGACAGAGATCGGACTGTGAACGTTCTTAAAATTACAAGAATTGCCTCTCAGGTGGAAGGACAGCTCACTTAAAGCTTAGCTAGGTGAGATTTTAATAGAATCTGTCTGCAGGTCCACATACGGCGTGCCCCTAAATCTTATCGCACCATTATCTCGCGCTGATACAAGACATACGTGTAAAGTGTGTAACTCATGGTTATGTCTAACTTCAGAACGAGACACTAAAAAATTGATTGACGATATTTGGTCGGACGAGCATTGCCCGGCAAAGAATACAGAATACAAAGCAAATGCTCATTTAATATTCTAGATCAACCGTCCTATGGCGGCCGTTCTATTAGACTTACTTTCAAGCGTGGAAGGATTAAAGTCCTCGTGTATCGACACAGCTACAAGCGTCCTGGTCACGGCGATGATATCACTGTAGTCATTCAGGTAGTATGCACCAACTTTTACCACAATATCTTTGACGGCAGTTTGCCCACTTCTACGTTTTATACAACTGGCAGCTGCAAAATAACGCAAAAAAAAGTAGTCACATGAATGGTCCACCAACACCTTGCGTTGCATCCCAAGTCTTCACAGTTTTTCTCTTTGTCTACTTCTATTAAATACGAGTGTGTATGCGTGCGAGTATCGCGTAAAACACTTCGTGCCGGCACGGCCGCACGCGTTCTATTTTCGTAGTGTCATTGAAGAGCAGTGGTGGCTCAGTGGTAACTGACGCGACTTACGAGATGTAGGTCGTAGGTTCGAACCCCGACAGGCGCTTTACTTTGTGTAAATAATTTCATCACCACAGCTCTCAAAACGGTGAAGGAAAACATCGTGAGGAAACCAGCATGTCCTAGAACCAGAAATTCGCGTAGACATTTGACATCTAGCGACCCGCACTGGGCCCGTGTGAAAGATGAAGTGTCATTGAAAAAGAATATAATCCCAAAAATAGCATAGTCTGCCTTGGTACAGTTCTAGATTTAACAGATACTACATAATTGTTTAGCAGACCTCTGCCCATGTGCCCCCAGAAATAAATCCCGCATCGGCCCTTGGTGCTCGTGATATTTACTATTTATATATTATAATTTTTTTCTAGATATTTCATTTTTCTTCATTCATCATCATCATCTTCTTCTGCCCTCGTCCCAATTTATTTTAGGCCGACGCAACATGTATTTTTCTTGCACACTTCTCTATTGCTCGTCATATCCGTAATCACACCCTTTCTAAACATATCATCATTCACACAGTCCATCCATAGTTTCTTTGGTCTCTCTGTACTCTTATGGCCATCGACGTTCATACTCAAAACTTTCCTCACGACATTTTCGTAATTCCTGGGTATCACATGCCAAAACCATGACAACTATGGTTTATTATTCGCGATAATTATATTTTTTCGGATGCACGTGTTTCAGTTTTTCTTTCTTTTTCTTTTCTCCTTTGAATGAGATGACGGCGATGAAGGATGATGATTATAATTGATATGATTGTTTATTTTTTTATTGTTAATGGAGTCACGGGTACCGTTAGTTACACTTTAACTCACCGGAAACAACATGACGATCCGTAACGAGCGTGCCTCCGCACATATATTGAACAGAGTTCTTTGTTTTCGTATAGACAGCCGCAAGCCACGGTATGTCTCCTCTCACGGAACTCTTGTCGGAAAGCTCGTCGGAAAGCTCTTCGTAGGTACCAGACACTACACCACACTCAACCGTTTCGGAAGTTGCTGAAGAATTTGAATAACCGTGTTCTGAACTGGAAAGGGCAAAGAAGATTTCGTTTATTTAGCATGGAAAGAAAATATCTTCGGACGCATTGAGCGTCCGGCGCGGTCTGGCATCGTGGCATTTCAAGTGATTTTTACACACTTTTTATTAGCTTCACCTATATGTTTGTATGGTTGTTTGTAACCGATTCCTTTGGACCTGATTTTGACCCACTTCAAACGGTCAGATTTCATTTAAACTTTGTAGACTTATCGAGGACCGATGACAATTCAATAAAAAAAAAACTGAAAAATCACGCTTTTGTAGTTAGCAGAACTAAAAAACATAAAATAAATAATATATAAAAAAATCTAAAAAACACGCTTTAAAAACGCAACTAAAAAAGCAAAAAATAATTCCAAAAAAGCGCGGGGTGCTTGATATTAATTGATTATAATAATAAAAATACCTCAAACGCAAGTTTCTTATTTTTTTTCTTTCATAAGAACCTTTTCTTGACAATAACAAAACAACTGACTTCCGAAAACACACCATCAAAGTGAAATATAACTTTAATTTCGGAAGCCGATGACAAAAAATTAAGATACATATCCAAAGTCACCGACTTCCGAAATTGAAGTTATTTTTCACTTTGTAGTGTGTTTTCAGAAGTCGGTTGTTTTTTAAACAATGTGTCCCAAATATAGTGTCAAACGGAAGTCTAGAGATAGAGCAAGCACCCCTTGGAGTATCCAAATCACCCCCATGTATGTTCCGCGATTTAACATAGTTTTCGTGTTATAATTTTTTAAATAAATTTTTGAGAATTTTCAACCCAATGTTTTTTTTTTTAAGTAGAAGTCTTTTTTAATTTTTTCTTTCTCCAACTGAATCAACTTAAATTGTACTTTTATGCATAAAATAATCAGTTTCGTAACTTTGATCAAAATTATGAAAATGTTGGTGTAAAGCCAAAAATTTATGGTTGGTGAATAATGACTTCAATTGTCAACTTTAAAATGAAAAATCTAAACAGGTGACTTTATGGTTTCTAAGTAGGGCTCAAGAATTCTCCAGACTCCAGAATTTAAAGAATTTTCCACCCAAGAGCCCTATTTAGAAAAAAAAATACTAACAAAAAAAACTTACAGAAATTCAGAAAAAAAACATAATATGAAAAATCAGTGAACATACAGGGGGCGATTCAGGTACCCCAAGGGGTGCTCTATCTCTGGACTTCCGCTTGACACTATTTTTTGGGACACCCTTGCACCTTTCTATGGAACAACTGTTTCTTTTCTTTATTAAAAAAAAATGAAGTAGGTACGTATTACAAATCTATGCATAGGTACATTTATTTTATAGGAATAGGAATATTTTTCCGAGTTGCAAACTAAATTAGTAAATAACCGCCAAAAGTCCGAGTTGAACTCGCACCCACAGAACAGATAAAAGTGGACCGCTTGTTCTGTGCTCGCACCGATGGAACCTAATATTTCAATGACTCTTGGCTTCGTTGATAGTCTTATTGTAACCGTTTTTGATAATTGGTTCCTAAAGGATTCATTGCCGAGAAGAGGTGCAATTGGAGAGGCCTACGTCCAGCAGTGGACGCCTGAAGCATGATGATAGTGATAGAAAACTAACGCACAAATGTAAAAAACAATGGAAATCCGGAAATTGAGTGTGGTGTACTTACTTGAATGCGGCACTTGAATTATTGTTGACAGGTCTTCGATAAACTGGATAGTTTGGTTCGCTTGGTGGTATTTGCACTGGCTTCATAACTAAGTTACTCTTAAAAGGTCCCGAGAAACTGGAACTAGGCTGCTCGACAGGTCTGCCAACTGTGCTTCTCTGATGCGTGTCAGCATTGCAGATGACCTTCCCATTCAGTCTTATCTCCAGCAGTCTTGGGGCTCTGTTTAGAGGGTCGTATTGGATAAAGATGCGCTCTGACACAGGGTAACCCGGGTGAATTTGCATGTTGTCGTTTTCAATTATGAACTTAATACCATCTTGCGTGGTTGCATTTCCTACCCAGTTCTGAAAGTTATACAATAACAATTTGATAAAAACAATCCACTATTAATAATTATTTACTGACTAAGAAAAGGTTAAGTAAAGCAGGTAAGTATGTAGGCAGACTTAATCAAAATAAACATAATCTCACCAAAAGGTTAATAGCCTGGCTATCCAGCCGTATGTTGAGCCATGTCGAGTGTAGAAGAATATCTGTGGTCAAGGTGACGACTCCAGACCATGAACCGGGCTCTGATTCAGACGGGTCGTACACAAACACGTTTGGGCATGGCGACGTCAGCGTGAAGCCCTGGGAGCCCTGCTCATGTGTAGGTTCTGCTAGCAACGCCAGAACCGTGCACAGGGCTACGATCTGTAATTGAGACTTAATATGATGCAATTCTGTGGTACCGTCCATTCCTTGATACGAGTACGTCATTTTTGTTGTTCTTTCACACGATTGCGGGTTGGTTTTTATCGTGTATATGTGTGTGTACGGTTTTCTTTTTCGTTGTATCCGTGGTTTTTGACCTGTTCGGCTAATTTAAAGTGCTCTAAAATGAAACTTTTCCTGTTCATGCTTCTGGCAATTTCAATGCAGGTAGTTTAATTATTTTGTTGAATTGAAATGTAGAAAAATCCATTATGTATGAGTTAAGAGCGTTCATCCGACGCGGGCTGGCAACGTCGCATTTCAAGTGGTTTTTCGTGATTATTTTATTTCGTTTAAAACGAAGTACCTCCTATTGTTGTTTTCAGTCAAGCATTGTTGTTGTTGCAAAAGCAATGCTATTTACTTACTTAGTTATTTTGGTATTTACTTATAAAAATCGACATACCGTCAATTATTAAGATTAAATATTTTTATTTAAGAGTAAATGTTAAAAATAGTTATAAATACCAACGACCTAGTGCTTGGCTGAGCTTGGCTTGGCATATTTTAAGCAAATAATCACGAAAAGCCACTATAATCGCGACGTTGCCAGCCCGCGCGGGATGAACGCTCCTAAATAAAAATAATTAATTGTTTTTCTTCAGTGAACCCACTATTTTTATTATAGCCAACAACTTTTTAATTCCAAAGAAACTTCGGTGAAGTGGTACCTATTCACGGGACTGTTTTGGTTACTGTTACTGCGCATACGCTGCCTTGCTTCATAGAGGCTGGTATAGGTATCGGTGGATGCGCAAAGGAGTACGCGGAATTAAAATTTTGTAACGATTTTGTCATTAAATTGGATTGAAATGACCTTAGAGGGTTGTATTGATGATTTTAATTATTATAATTCTGTAAATAGGTACACACGGCTACACATCAAGCTATACATTTCCAGTATAAGCTGATCTCGAATTGTATAGGATTTTCGTACAGTGCGAGAACAGTGTAAAAAAAATGCTTGATCGCGCGAATCATTTTTGTCTACCTGACTTGCAAATTACAAAAACCGTAAGAATATTTGAATTTCGCTGACCCTTGGCGCTTCCCACTTCGGCGTCGAAAACCCTTAAAATTAGAAATAGATACGTGTGTGAAGTTTCGATTCGTTACCGGATCACATTTTTAACCGACTTCCAAAAGGAGGAGGTTCTCAATTCGTCGGAACCTTTTTTTTTTTTTTTTTTTTTTTTTATGTATGTTCCCCGATTACTCGAAGATGGCTGGACCGATTTGGATAAAATTTTTTTTGTTCGAAAGGGTGTACTTCCCAGGTGGTCCCATGATCATCAAGTCAGGATCTGATGATGGGATCCTGGAGAAATAGAGAGAACTCTTCAAATTTTATAGGCACACTTGAAGCAATTTGTGTAGTTTTTGGAAGAGTACTTTCTCGGAGTAGTTTCATTTCAATTTGGTGAAGATCTGATGAAGAACTTCGGAGATAGGCAACGGAACTTCTCAATAAATTATAGCAAATGGACAGGGATTGCTGAAATCTCATGTCTGTCAATTGTTTGCACCAGTTAATAACATAACATCACGCCGGTACGGTGTGAAGGGGTAAGCACATATGAACCACTAAAAAGTGAAAAATAAAAAACTTTTTTCAAAAAAATAAACAACCGACTTCCAAAAAAACACTAAAAAGTGAAAAATAACTTTAATTTCGGAAGGCGGTGACAAAAAATTAAAATACATATCCAAAGTCACCGACTTCCGAAATTAAAGTTATTTTTCACTTTTTAGTGTTTTTTTGGAAGTCGGTTGTTTATTTTTTTGAAAAAAGTTTTTTGTCCTTACTAGTCATTCTAGTACAAATTCCAATGCAATAAAGTGTTATTTAAAGACTTATCGATCCTCATTGGAACATGTCAGTCCGTTCCAGTCTGTCCCTTGATGCCTTCCACCAGCGATGCCCTAAGCCGAGGTCCTTACCCAACAGGGGGTGCCCTTATCGAGCAGTAGCTTTAGTTTAGTATAAGTTTGTCAGCCCTGGTGGGTAGCCTTAATTTATTAAGGTTATCACAGGCAATTCCGGTTAAGCAGCCGACAACCTCTTAGGGTGTGCCCAGACCTGGCGAATGCTCAAATGCGCCGCGAATGCGCCGCTCGCGAGCCGCTTGCGAACTGCGCGCGTGTATTTCATGTTCGTCCGCAGCCCCTGCGCTGTCCGCGCGCAAACTACGCGCCGTACGCGAGCGGCGCAGGACGTGCGCGCGTGCCGCCCGCGGTGCACCTCCCTCGCCCCCATATTTAGTTCAAATGCGAAAGAAGCTATATGCGCACTCGCAGCGCGCGCCCCACCGCCGCCCCGCCGCCCCGCCTTGCCGGAGTTGCACTAGAGCGGCGCACCAAACGTAGGCTGTAACCGCACGCGAGCAACACGCGCGCAGAGCGCTTAGGTTGAACTGTAAGATGTCATTCCCAAAAACAAAAATCATTAGATTAGAACACAAATTATCTGTCTACGTTTGTATTACTTCCTTATCCTCTAATGTAACTATATCATCACCTCATAGTCTGCCTAGCCTTTTCCCAGATATGATGGGATCGGCTTCCAGTCTAACCAGATGCAGCTGAATACCAGTATTTTACATGGAGCGACTGCCTATCTGACCTCCACAACTCAGTTACTGGGTAATATGATACCCCTTGTTAAAACTGGTTGTCAGACTTTCGGGCTTCTGACGACCCGTAACGACTCTCAAAGATCCACGAATGACAGCCGGGACTAACGGCTTGACGTGGTTTCCGAGGCACGGAGGGTTCTTGGTATGTAAAGCTGGTCACTCATCCACGGACCAACCGCGGCAAGCATAGCTTAACTTGATCGATGGACCCGTGTAGCTGTTACTACTTAGCCACAAGCCTTTTAATGTAACTATTTAATATTTCACATGTCTCTTCCGTTACTGTTTGTCCCTAGTTTTTCTCACTAGCGGGATAGAAATGGACAACAAAACGGGGTTTCCATGTGCTCAAGCTCGGGAGCAAGCAAGAGCAAGCAGTAGGTATTATCGAATCCGCTTTTTTACACACAGAAATCATGTGCAGTTCTACATTTCTACTATCACTCCATTTTACACACACACAACCGCCGCCTTCGTGAGGAAAAAAATCGAAACCTTTACTTTCACGGTTTTCTTCGTTTTAATTTAGTGTACTACATGAGCTCGACAAATGGATATGTGATTAACGCTTGTGCGACAAAACTGCGACTCACTGTCGTTCGGTAGCACGCTTGTGCGACACACTGAAGCTCGACATCACGCTGGCTGGTGTGACAAACGATTGTGCGACAATAGTTCGACACTACGGTAGTGCAACACTACGGTAGATAGTGCGACAAACAATTGTGTGACAGTATTGTAGTTAGAACTGTCTAACTAATAATAATAATACTAATAACTCTACGCACCTTCCTTGAGTCGTGCATGGGGCAATGGAGAACAGTCCTTCGCTATCCAGGATGTCCACAGATCCAAGGGAATGATGAGCCTGTATGGATCAAACGGGGAATATTTCAGGGCGACAGCTTGAGTCCACTTTGGTTTTGCTTAGCCCTGAATCCTCTAAGCACTCTGCTGGAGGATTCAGGTCTAGGCTTTCGGCTGAGGAGAGGTGGTGAGGTTATATCTCACCTCCTATACATGGATGACCTTAAACTCTTTGCCCCCAACAAATTGCAACTGATGGAACTACTGAAGGTCACTGCAACTTTTAGTAGCGCCATCAGGATGGAATTTGGTGTGGACAAATGTGCAGTCATGCATGTAAAGCGAGGTGAGATTATGGAATCCGAGGGAATTCAACTCTCAGATTCCATACACCTCAGGTCCCTCTCTTCATCCGAAAGCTATAAGTATTTGGGTATGTCGGAAGCGTTAGGCATCAACACTGCTGACATGAAGCAATCGTTGAGGGAGCGCTTCTTTGGTCGCCTGAAGAAGGTATTAATTAGTCTTCTTTCAGGCGGAAACAAGGTGCGCGCCTTCAACGGTTGGGTCATGCCTGTTTTGATGTACTCTTTCGGCATACTCAAATGGACTCAGACTGAACTCGACGCCCTGGATCGACGAGTCCGTACACTGCTGACTGCAAACCGGATGCATCACCCACGATCATCGGTGATGAGACTGTACATCCCGCGGAAGTGCGGGGGTCGAGGCTTTTTAAATGCGAAGACCCTCCACAACCGCGAGGTGTGCAGTCTCAGGGAATATTTTTTTAAAACCGAAGTGGGTATGCACCGTGATGTGATCGCAGTGGACAAGGGGCTCACCCCGCTGTCCATGGCTAAAGAGAACTGGCGCAAACCTGTTATACTAACTATCGATGACCGCAAGGAAATATGGCGAAACAAGGAGCTTCACGGGCGCTTCTATCGGGCTCTCCATGAACCCGGTGTTGATTTCTTGGCGTCCGTATCCTGGCTACGTTTTGGTGACCTTTTCGGGGAAACTGAAGGTTTCGTCTGTGCAATTATGGATGAAGTTATCCTGACGAATAACTACCGGAGACATATTATGAAGGACGGGACGGTTGACGTGTGTCGGGCATGTCACCATCCAGGTGAGTCCATCAGACATATTATCTCTGGTTGTTCTCGGCTGGCTAACGGCGAGTACTTGCACAGACATAACCAAGTAGCCAGGATTATTCACCAGCAACTTGCTTTGCAATATAAACTTGTGGATTCTGAGGTACCGTATTACAAGTATGTGCCCGACCCAGTTCTTGAAAATGACCATGTCACGTTGTACTGGGACCGGTCTATCATTACTGACAGGACTATTGTAGCCAATAAGCCTGATATAGTGGTGATAGATCGGTTAGCGCGCCGCACAATGATAGTCGATGTTACCATTCCGCATGACGGGAACCTCGTGAAAGCTGAGAAAGAGAAACAGATTAAGTATCTCGACTTAGCACACGAGGTTGTTGACATGTGGAATGTGAACTCGGCTGTAATTGTGCCGATTGTCGTATCAGCCAATGGACTGATGGCCGAAAGCCTCGATCAACATCTCTCGAGGCTCTCGTTAGGCGGTTGGATCAAAGGCCTGATCCAGAAGGCAGTACTCCTCGATACGGCTCGCATCGTGAGGAGGTTCCTGTCTCTGGAGCCCTAACCACCGGTAGCTTGGACCCTGCTCCCGTTACCGGCGGACCGCTATTTTTTATATTTTTAAATGTTTTTTTTTAAAGTTACTTTTATAAAAATATTTAAAAATGTAGTAAATAAGGTATAAAATGAATAAACGAGATAATACTAAAATAATATAAAGTAATACTGCACCAAAGTACTGACTTTGGTGCAGTATTACAGTAGTTTGACACTACCCGAGTGCGACAATCGATTATGCGATACTCGGTCAATAGATTTATAAAAAATAACAAAGCAATAACTTCATATACCTACTTATACACCGTGACATTTTAGTCGTCCTACAACGGCAGCCCACTTCATGTATCCAATGACTACTAATCATTTATAAAAAAATAAAATGAAATTTTTAAACCATTCGCTTAAGTAATTTAAAAAAATACATTCACTAAGACGCATGACGTAGTGTGAAACACCCTGTTATGGAGGTGGAATTAGTGATGGAATATAATGGTAGGTAGGTAGATATCTTCTAAAATTTGATTCGTAAACATTATTAAGGGTTTTCATTATTGAGGGTGTTTCATCATTCTAAAGCATTATTTATTTTTCTTGATACCTATTATCATAATTAATGGTAACAATGTTTTAATCGTACCTAGAGGTATTTTATGACGGATACATTGAGTGGACCACCTTTGTAAGACGACTAAAATGTCACGGTGTATAAATAAAAAAGTACATTACAATATATTCAAAATTATTTATGATATGCAAATAATAGGTATTATACAAAAACGATTCGATTAGCTTTCACCATTATCACGTTTCTCAGTTCTCACGCAGCACACTCGTTATATTTACACTAACTGCACGATTCATTTTAAACGCAACAACATAATTTATCACTATTTTCTTACCATTGAAAGGTTTATTTGTCAGTGCTTTTAAAACGACCAATTGTGGAGATTTCACACAAAAATATGTATTTTACCGATACACGACGGGTGCCAACCGCGCCAAACTTCGTAGAAATGTTAAGTATTATTAGTTTGAGAGGTCAAGTTTGTAGCTATGAGAAGGAAAATGATGATTGAAACCAATCTAACGTTAGTAGGTGCGCGGGCAACCTGTTTGTTTTTTTTTAATAAATTCCACGCAATGACGTCATAAAAACGCGTAAATCACAAACAGAATAGGTAATCGTTTCCGGATTTCTGTAACAGTATTGAGTCCACAGCGTAGAGTACACCTTAGTGTATCCTATTTCCCATTGAATTTTTTATTAAGTATTGAATAGCAGCGCTCCGCGGCTTCACCCGCATAAACTATCGATCGCATGGAAATATCACGATAAAAAGTAGGTACCTATCCTATGTCCCTAATCCAGGTCATGGTCTACCCTTATGCCATGAAAGCGTAACAAACCAAATCGTTCCTATGTATCACAGTAGTTTAGATTACTTTAGATGGGTCCATTAGCAACAAAATTTTAATTTTAAGATTTTTTATTGGAACTTTCATCACTGCATCCTGCGATCCTGACCGTTCTCATTATAATCTTAGCACCGAGTCACCCACTGCTATGATATAACTACTTGTTATAGTCTAGTAGCTCGAGTATCTACACAAAATACTTTAAGGCTCGTGCAGACTAGCGCGACGCGACGGTCGCGTCGCGACACTCGTAGAACAATTTCTATGAAAACTTCATGGAAATTGTTCTACAAGTGTCGCGTCGCGCTGTCGCGTCGCGCTGTCGCGTCGCGCCTGTTTGTAGAAGCCTTAAATACAATTTAGAGATAGCATAAAGTATTCAGTTTAATAGTCAACCTCTTATAACAAAAGATTTTTGTTGCCATCTTTTTTAGAGCTTTTTACGCTGTCGGGTTTTTTTTTACAAAATGTAAGTAGGTACAGCGAACTTTAAAACAACAACAACTTCAAAGTGTAAATGTGGTTTGGTTTGGTTAGGTTTCCTTCCAACGAATTCCCAAACTAAAGTACCTAATTTTGCACGTTTTTGTGTTTTGTAAGGAAGTCAGTTATATTTTTTTGTAATCAGCTTTGTTTTTCGGTAGTAAAAAGAGGTCTAAGAAATCTAAATGATGTCCAAAGTTATTATCATGGGTGTCATCTTCGTAGTTTTCGAAGCGGCCGATGCAAATCAGGAAATCGAAATCCGAAAAGGCGGCCATAACCATAGTATTAAATAGGTTGCTTTTGACACAGGTAACTTATGTTGCAGCTCTTTCGAGGTTACAAACAACCTCTATATCATGGTGAAATGCTTATCTGTAGATAAACATTTTCTTAATTACCTTTTGATAATATTATAATCAAAGTAATTACCCTGTTTTCTGGGAAAATTGTCAACATCGCGTTTAAAGCGTGATCCTTCTTTACCATGATAACGCACACTCCGCCAGATGGGCAGTCGATTTAGTGACAACGGCAGGTGCACAGATACTGAGCCTCGACTGGGCGCCTTGTTTTGTATTTACTCTCAAATATGACACTTCGTTGCAATGACATTATCAACCCTGATGAAGACGCAATGACTGTATTCCAAAGGGCTGTGGTAGAAAACCCCAGGTAGCGCTTCCCACCAGACAAAACCGGAAGATTCTTCCTTTTCAACGGAGAAGTGGTAACTGCACCTTTTAACTGCACTATTTTTGTTTTCCGACAAACAGGCGAACGAAGTCGCGAGCACAGCTAGTATGCTAATAATTGCCAAATTGTTCACGGTTATGCATGGTTTATAAAATTATTTTGTAACATTAATAATGATGAGGGATCCCAGATCAAGATTAGCTATTAGAAGGAAAAGTAAATTTTTAACAAATCTAGCTTTAAGGCTTCTTCAAACAGCCGCGACGCGACAGCGCGACGCGACACTTGTAGAACAATTTCCATTAAGCTCATAGAAATTGTTCTACGAGTGTCGCGACGCGACCTGTCGCGTCGCGCTAGTCTGCACGAGCCTTTAGTTTGGCGGATAACTTGTTTTTTTTTTATTTCCAAGTGATGCCGTCATAAGATCATACTTATTCAAAAGATTTTTCGTATTTCATATACAAATTCAAAACATTTTTTTTTTCATAGTTTATTTACATTTGATATCTTTATGTGCCATTTTTACTTTTTTTATTCTTTGTAGTATGTATGTATATGTATACGATACCAATACTACCACACATGTTGCTGAAGGCATAGGGTTAAGAATTTAACACCTGTTTATTTCTAATATTGTTAAAGCTAAAGTTAAAGCAACAATAAATGTTGTCGGCAGGTCTAATATGAACGTGGTCTTATTAATGAGCTTTAACTCACTCGAACGTAACGCTGAGCACTGGTGCTGGGTTCATTCCAGACGGTCATCATTATCAGCTTCCCCCGCCTCCTTCCCACACTACTTCCCTGCAGGCTTGGCATCACGCTTTCTATTTCTACGAAGAATAGACAGTGCTTTTCGAATACATAGTGACATTTTGCTTCTCCATTTTTGACATCGCACTGTAGATATCCTTCTAAAATCAGTCATTTTATTTTCGTTTCTAACGATCTTTGGTTAGGTCCTTATAAATGAAGACTATTTCAGAAGAATATTTCTTTCCAAACTGTCAAAATCACACTGACAACAAACTTTCTACTCTACGGCCACAAAGTTTATACGATTAACTACAAAATCATGATTCGTTTAGAACACATAGCTTTAATAATTAATAGAAGAACATATCTATCTTCTCCTATTGTACATCATTTAGTTAATAGTCATGTCTATTCTTCCGTCGACAAATCCGTGCTCGTGGTAAGCCTGCTGGACACTTTTAGCAAGATAATTTGATTCGTCGCCATGTTTTTATTTATATTAAGTCTGGTTGAAGGTGAACATGTCTACAAATGTTGCGGAAAGGTTATAAGGTTATAATATCTCTCTATGTAGCTAGTTCTGTTAATGGTTAACATGAAATGGATCAATTCCTAATAATAATTCAATTTTGCTATTCTGAACCATTGCATTGAAGCAGTAACACGTAGGTGCCAGAAATAAAAAACACAGTTTTAATCGTAATATTTCTCTGATAATATATTTCTAATCCACGACAAGAACTGCGCTGTATCACTGTACACGATATATTCGTTGAGATTGCAGATGTGGGCTCCAGTCTCACTCTTGGGGGACACGGAGACTATGCCCCGGACTCTCCACTTGCCGCCTTCTAGGAGGTACAGGCCGCCGCCGGAGTCCCCATTGCACGGCCCCGCCCCGTTTCGGTCACCTGTCAAAGTGAAAACTCTCAAGTTAAATCTAGCAACTACAAGTGACAAGTTTGGCCTTGTTGTATACATGTAGCGTCGTGGGGCCTGGTGACTTGTAGCAGACTAGTGCGTTGCTTGCAATGGCTATTTCAGGGACTAGTTTCCCACAAATGTAAACTTGAACAGGAGTGTAATATTTGAATGGAGAGAGCTATGCTTGTAGTTTCCCTACGTGATCGAATCAAAAATGAAGAGATCGCAAGAGAACCTTGTGAAGGCCACAGGAATCCGCTGGATGCGAGAAGCACAGAGCGGGTTGAAGTGGCGGAGCTTGGGGGAGGCCTATGTCTAGCAGTGGACGTATTTCGGCTGAAATTATGTAGTGTAATTAGGACAATATGATGAAGTTAAAAACCAGGAAGTGTGTAAAAAACTTAAAAAATCAATGTCGGCCTCAGCTCATGCTAGAGCCAGCCGGAAATATAATTCACGGCTATCGTCGAAAAGAGGTAGACATAGGCTACGCTTAAGACACTAATTGTTTAGCGCCGAGCAAAATGATGCGGTTACTGTAGCGTTTCCAAGCCACGGTTAGGAAACGACGCTGACTCTGCGAGCACCTCTACCGCTGTTGGTAACTACACCAATAGAGATAACGATTAACGAATGAAGATACAACCCATATATCAGTTGAATCCGATACCGAACTAAGAGATAATAAACATCAGTCGAATGTCGCAGTGCGCTCTTCAATACTGCGGGGAGAAATCGCCCTTGATGCTTCGTGGTCGGTCTTATCGATACGTACCAATTTACGTCCGCCGATGTGCTTTATTGTTTGCGTTGAATCATCACTAGGGATCGGATAATCGGATGCATATTTACCTAAAGTTAATTTTTATTTAGGAAAATTTTGGAAGCGATTTCTTAAAATATTTTTTTGTACAAAAATCCTGGGATGCCAGCAACACCGGGAATGCATAACTAGTCAGTTGTATAGTATGGAAGCGACTTCTAAATGATTAGGATTGCATAACTATTCAGACGCATATTTATTAAAAAAATAACCCCGATGGAAATTTGGTACCTATTCCTATGTACCTAGGGTGTGAGTCTGTAAGAGTAGGGGTGGTGTGTGTTAGTAAAAACATTTTTTTTACATTAAATTTTAAAAAATCGGTACAAAAGCGCATTCCATTTTAGCCAACTTCTCAACTTTAGGTAAATATGCATCCGAATACCTGATCTCTAATCATCACACACACAAAGACATGCGCGCAACCGTGCGGGCGAATATGAACATTGACATGCTACTGGACTTATGGCCTTTGACTGTACATACCTGCACACAATGTACTGTTGTAGGTTAGCTTGTGAAAGACAGTGTGGCTGGCCCTGCACTCTTGGGTGCTCACTATAGGGACGCGCACCATTTGAGGCTCATCTGGTGTGCCTATGCCCCCTGTGCCTCGATCACCCCAGCCGGCCACCTGTGAAAAGATCACGCTGTATTGGTAGGTAGGTGTGCGTCGGTGCCTGCGTTATGATATGCACAAGGACGCGGCGACTGCGACCTGCGTTTCTACTAATTTATTTTTTTACTGGTTGCGTGGCCGTGGCCGCATCAGTGCGCATGTAGCCTATTCCTTTAGAGAAATTTAAAATTCTTGAAAGGTCCCCTGGAAATATATCTCGGATCAGCTACTTACAACTCCAGTAGCACCCACGACGACTGACAGTTCAGTGTCGCCGCTCCATAGACAAGCTGGACGGATGTACCGGTTGAATTGTACGCGTTTGTTCAGTGTCAGTATCATGATGTCATCTGCACAGTCAAACAACTCAGAAATATTAATCCTATTAATAATAAATATTTAAAAAAAAATGAAAGTTTGTATGTTTTATGTTTGTTACTAAATCACGCAATAACCGCAGAACGGATTTGGATGAAATTTGCAATATAAGTAGATCGTTTATAACCTAGATTAACACAGGATTTTTATCCCGGTAGTACGTTCTCCTGGGATAATTTACGAACACCACGCGGGCGAAGCCGCTTGCAAAATCTAATGCAATATAAGTAGATAGACACTAAGGCCTCTGAAGCCCTAGTGTGAGTCTCTGAAACGAGAGAACGAGAATCTCTGAAACGGTTGAACTGATTTTGACGGGAATTTCACTGGCAGATAGCTGATGTAATAAGGAGTAACTTAGGCTACTTTTAGTTTAGAAATTTGTTTTATTTTTAATAATATATTTAATAAAATATAAATAAATAAAAAAAAATAACTATTCCGCGCAGACGAAGTCGCGGGCGCACTAGTCTCACCTAAATAAATTACATATTTTACTAGCTTTTGCCAGTGGCTTCGCCCGCGTTATCCAATTTAAACAAAACCTAACAAATTACCTTTAACATTCCTCACGAATCATTCTGTCTATTCGTGAAAACCGCATGTAAATCCATTCAGTACTTTTTGAGTTTATAACGAATATAGATAGACATACGCGACGGGGGACTTTGTTTTATAATATGAAGTGATATTGATTCAAGTTAACAGGGCAAACAGGGCAGCTACAAAAATGTAAATAGAGAATGCAGTGCATCATCTTAATATACTCACAAATAAGCGTGGCAGGATTAAACTCCTCGTGTATGGTTGCCGCCAGAAGCTTCCTGGTGACGGTAAAGTCGTCCTCCCAGTCGTTCAGGTGGTGTACCCCAATCCTTATCACAATTTCTGTGATGGGAGTCTGAACACTGGGCCGACTCATGCAGTGGGCAGCTGCAAATAAAACCAGGCTTTGTTTATAGGCTGACAATAAAACGATACTTTTTAATGGTCTTTAGATAGTTACTTACGTTATTCCTTCTTCCCCGCGTAAATACCAGAAAGTAGGAAAAATACATTTTTAACTAAACAAATCCCTTCATCAACCAGAAAAGAGCTGATAATCTTCAAACGGCGAAACCGATTTTCTTGAATCATAGCTAAGAACACTGTCGATTAAGTCACCTTTTAGATAAAACGAAAAAAAAACAGCTCAGCCGTTTGGGAGCTACTATGCCACAGACAGACACACAGATTGACACGTCAAACTCATAACACGACCGCTATGTTTGCGTCGGGGGTTAAAAAAACACTCGTCACAACACGACTCCCTACCGAAATTGTATGCTGAAATGGTTAAACACTTACTTACCCCTTTATCACTTCATAGTCTGTTTGTCACAGCTGTTTATGTAAGGTATTCAAGCTTCTGACTTTTAAAGTAGAATATACAGTATGTTAGGTTAATCGAGAGACATACTTTAAGGGGATGTGGTACTCATGAAAATATACAACTTTTACTATGGAGTGGACACCAAAATATAAGGAAAAAATGAGCTGTTCCCTACATTTTGTCCAGTTATGCGAACATTATGTATAAGAGCGGAAGAACAAATATACAGAGCGGCTGGTTTTATTTTCACGATTTTAGTGTTGGTCCCTTACTAAAAGTTTTTCATTTTCAAGTATGTCCATCGTTTAACAAACCACATTGTAAAGATTTAAATAATACTGTGGCACCTTTATTGCAAGCGAGTGTTATGAGTAAAATGAGTAAAACAAACAATGATTTTTTTTCAAGGGTTTTCCCTGTATGGCAACGATATTTTAACGTGAGCAAGCGTCACATTAAAATAAAACATAAATGTTATGAGAATAAACTTTATATTCGTATGAGACGCTTACTTCATTAACTGAAGTCAAAGAGCGTTAGAGCGTTCTATGAATTTTGGGCTGCTTTCCGAATTAGAACACACTCGCTCACAGCGCTCACATCACACGATCACAACAGCTAAAAGCAATTTCTAATAAATCCAAGAAAACAAAACAGCACTACCATGCGGAGTGTCGGTATAGCGTTGGCCGCTCTCCCTATTCCCTGCGGCCGAAAAGTGTTAGACGGCGGGGCCACTGTGCTGAACCGTCGCAGGGGAACCAAGGTTGCCAGACACGGGGTCGTCTGGGGCTCTTATGCTATTTGGTTCCTGGGGTGGTCACGGCGTGCCATGTGTCCTGGTGCGCCGGTGATGGGGGTTATTCCCCTCCGAGGTCCGGTGACGGACAGCCGCAGCGGGCACGCGGATGGCTTGCGCGTTTCCGTGTTCCCGCCTCAAGCGGCACTGGAGGACACCGTGGAGTATTAGTGGGTTACAGTCCCACATAACTGCGCTGTCTCCCCGTGGTAGTGCAATGGGCATTTCTCCACGTTCAATAAAAAAAAAAATGCCCGGGTCGACGGACGGCGCGTTGTGTTCCACGCGCGCCGTCAGATATGTCAGCAACAACTGGTGAAGTCCGCAAGGGCCGATGCCTGCCAGGGGTGCGGGTTGTTCGAAAGAGATACCGTGGCCCCTGGCACACAGGCGACTGAGGGAGCAGGGGTGGGTTTTAGTTAGCAAAAGTCTGACACGCCTTCCTGCTCCACCCAAAGCGGGAGAAGTCAGCTAAAGCACTAGAAAGTGGTGAAGGGCGGGCGTTTTGGGGGGACTGTCTTATGTAATTTTGACGTTCAAAAAGAGCTGACTCTCAGCCTAGTTTGAATAAATGACTTTTTATTTTGATTTTGAGTCATTTGATGATTTCCAACCGACAAAAAAAAAACTTTTTTGACAGCGCTCCCAGTGATATTAACATAATCGGAATGCGGCCTTGCCATCAAACTCACCGGAAACAACATGACGATCCGTCAGGAGCGTGCCTCCACAGATAAATAGAAGATTGTTCTGAACGATCCTATAGATAGCTACGAGCCAAGGTAATTCTCCTCTCTCATACAGCTTTCCACTGTGGATCAGGGGGACAATCTCGTCTCTGGGGACTACACCGCACTCATCCGTTGTGATCGGAGACATCGGAGTATTCAAAGTGAGGTGTCCTGAGATCCTGAATAGGGCAGAGAGATTATATTAGTTCTACATTTTACTCCTTTCTCTCGTTGAGAGGAGACCTATACCTATATATCCCAGCAATGGGAACAATTATAGGCTGATCATGCTGTTCCATATGTACCTTACATAATTATACCCGAGCATATACTATACGCCATCTTTAATGCCCGGTTTCTGAAAACCTCATATAATAATCTCTTAGTAGTAGCTGTTGGTTTTTCTTTCCTTTTATTTTTAACCGATGAAAAAAGAAGGTCAATACTCGGTTTCAGAAACGTGATATCATACACATAATAATATAAAACATTTAACTATGATTAAAATGCCCCTGAAACCAGTTAATACTCCATCTTTTATTCTTATAGGTATATTAAATAGCCCAATGCCCAGGACCTACTAGGCACTACTTCTGACTACACCAAAAAGTCAGTTTATGTAGACGCGGTTAGTTACACAGCACGTCACTTCGTTTTTTGAACAATAAAAACAGACCGCGGCACGTCAGTTGAATCAAAATGGCGGATTTTGGTTCAACTTACGTGCCGCGACCCTAATATCGAAAATAACGTGGTGACAAACATCTAATGGCCAGAGGCCCTAGTGTGAGTTTCATTTAACCATTTACATCAAACGCAGTGAGCGCGTTCGGCGTTCCGATTGGTCCGTCACCAATCCAGGGCCAATCGGAGCGCCAAACGCGCTCACTGCGTTTGATGTAAATTGTTAAATGAAACTCACACTAGGGCCACAGGGCACAGGAAAATGTTGAATACACACCGGATCTCGGGTGCAGGTCTCGCTGTTGTTGACTGCTCCTTCACTGTAGGGGAGTCGCTATCATCGGCAACTAATGGTGCACTGGCTGGGAGAAACAACGGAACATAGCGTTAGTAAGCTTGCAACTCTTTTCCTAGCTTGGACATTTGTGGATTTGTGTAAACTGGTGTGAGAACAGCTTCCGAATTTTCAATGAAATATTAGTTTATATAAGTATCCAAAATGCGCATTTCTAAGCCCATAAGTGAATCATAGAAACTATTCGATAATCGAAAGATAACTTAGAAGCAGCAAACAGTTAGAATCAGGGGATACCATTACGAAAAAAGCTGAGCCGTGCTAGAAAAAATAGGCAGTCAGAAGATTGTCAGCCGCAGGTCACTGGAGGTCGGGGATGAACAAGTACTTAAAAGTTCATATAACTTTTATATCATAAGCGTAGCCCTGCCCTGTGACAGCAATAACCACAAATATCTTACGTTTGCTGTTATCCGTAAATCCGAAGTCGCGAAACCGCGCAAATAATGCGTCAACATCGGGGAAGTCATCTTGGATGCTTTTGAAACCTGGATTCCCGCTGCCGTCACTGATAGAGGAAGTTACCTTGCGAGTTGAGGTAACTTGGCTTCGTATGAGTTTATCTGGAAGGAGTATTCGTAGTGTTTTTGATTTGATGTAATTTTCAGGACTTCATTTGGTTATTTCGCCAGAGATATTGTCAACCCAGTGATATTATAATGTTACTAGTGAAATTATAATTGCACCAGACTTTGTCGACCGCCTCCATTTCTCACAATTTTTCCAGCATTATTAATGGACTTCTGGAAAAAATGTTCTTGAAAACGAGAACAGGATCTAAAGTGTGTCCCTCTCGCACAATGTGATACTGTTCATTGTTTTACTGAACATTTTTCACAAAAATTTATAAAGTTGGTCTTTGAAATACCGAATAATATCGCCGATATCCATATTTAATAGGATACAAGACGTCGAATTTGCAAGAACATAGCATCAAATTATGTGTTCGCTGATGTGCAGCCATCAATGCCTTACCACTGTCACCAGTATTGAAGCGCTGGAGGATATCTTTCAAAGTATCGTCGAAGTTGTTGTTCCCCGAAAACCGTGATTTTAGCAGTGACGTCGTCTGTGGTTGACGTCGGAATCTTTTGTAAGCTGGCGGCCCTCCGCCGACGCCGTGAGAGTTAGTTAGCTGGAGACTCGGTCGTGAGATAACTTGGCGTGGTATGAGCTTGTCTGAAAGATAATTCGTATCGTTAGACAAGTCGACCTATTCTGTAAAAATCTCACCGTGAAAACTCAGGTGAAGTGAGCGTGATGGGAGCTAAGCAAGAATGTCAATCCCAATAGCATCAGCAGTGATATTCTGTATAAATGTCACCGTGATAACTAGGGTGAAGTGAGCTGTCATTACTATCAATCCCTAGCATCAGATGGAATGACAGCTCACTTCACCTAAGTTCTCACGGTGGGATAGTAACAGAATAGACAGGCAGTTAGTATGACAGCTCACTTCAAGTAAGTTTTCACGGTGATATTTGTACAAAATACACCGGCAGGAGGCATAAAGCTTAGCGTCAAGAGCTGAAAATCGTATAGTAAAACACACTGTTCGATTTTCGACGCGCTGAGATGCACTCTGTTGGATTCTTAATGGTCGTTTCAACACTGAGAGTTGGAAATCCAATACACGAAAAAATCCCGCCGCGGTTATACGTATTTTCAAATGAGAGTATAATTTTAGATTTTATGTGTTCCCTTTTAGTATTACACACGTTGTCTACATTTCTTTTTATCTTCTCTCCTATCCAAGGGAAATAGGCTGGAAGAGATTTCTATAGAAATAATCAATATCTTTGCACGTATTTTTCTGTTCCTTTCTTTTTGTCAGTTTTTATGTGCATAAATGGTTAAATAAATAAATAAATAAAATTAAAAATAAAAACGTCCGTGTGGACGTCTACTAATGATGTAGATAGTAGCTTCTTTTTTATTACTTTGGAATCATTGAGGGTACGTAAGTAAATACTCTTCCCACTTCTTTGGTTTCGGAAAGTTCAACAGATACTTACTTGTTTATGAACAGTTCTTAGTTTAAACCTCAGTGAGCTCTCTGTTTTATTGATTGAGAGCCAATTTTGTTTATTTTTTATTTTATGGATTTTATGGAATTTGATACCTTTGACGTGCTCAGTGGCTTTTGGTTGCGGTGCGGTCACGGGGAGGTGAACCCGGTAGCTGATGGTTTCCCCCTTGTCATTCTTCCGCAGAAGCTCATCAGGTGAATCAATGCGACCTAAATGATCCTGGTTTACAAGAAAAAAATACAATTAAAAATAGGGAAAGCATGCTGGTTATTGCATTCAAAAGTATTTTTAACCGACTTCACAAAGGAGGAGGTGGGATGATCTGACCTCCACAACCCAGTTACTCGGTAACACGATACACCTTGGTAAGACTGGTTGTCAGACTTTCGAGTTTCTGACGACCCGTAGACTAACGTCATTCACACCATCTGTCGGATTTGTCAAAACATTTCCGGCTTTTTGGCCCCATTCTGGACTTTGCCGTTTGATTTTTAACACGCTTTTATTAGCTTCACCTGTATGTTTGTTTGCATGTTATCATGTTTGTAACCGACTCCTTTGGACTTGATTTTGACCCACTTCTAACGGTCAGATTTCATTTAAACTTTGTGTACTTATCGAGGACCGATGACAATTCAATAATTTCATAAATTTGTTCCATAATGTTAAAAAGTATTCAAAAAAACTGAAAAAATCACGCTTTTGTAGTTAGCAGAATTAAAAATGTAAAATAAATAATAGATAATAGTTTTTTTTTTAGCTAATATTTATTTAAATAAAGCTACGTGTGGATGAGAACAGAAAAAAATACGTGGAAAGAAGCCGTGAGTTTTGTATGTGTATACGTATTGCTTACCTAATTTTTTTTCATGGGAATGGGCTCAGGCGGTTGGGGTTTTAAACATATTTGACAGAATTAGTTAAATTTAACGAAAGCTACCCGGATCTAGGCGAAAAAATACGCTATCCTTGCCAAGTTGTTTTAAAAATGTATAATTCTTAGTTTTCTGTTTTTTTTTTTTGCTATCCTTAATTATATCTTTATTACATGAATCTACTTCAGTCATGTATATTCATTTTTAAAGTCAACAACACGCTACGAGTATGTACCTAACTGTGCACTACTAGGCCGAGAAGACCGCTAAGTATATTGTCTCCTCAGCGTTGAGAAATCAATGCAGTTGAAGTCCAGCAACAGCTTTTTCAGACCCGAAGAGACTACACTAGTAGAGATAAACCACTCTAAAAATGAACGCCCTTCCAGTAAAATTTATACACCACCATTTGAAATATGTATGCGACAAGCAGTGAAAGGGCGTTCATTTTTAGAGTGGCTTATCCCTAACAGTATAGTGAGAAGAAGACTTGCTGAAACAAACCTAAAGTCAAACAGGCCAGCAAGTAGCCCCAAATTCGAGAGAGGGCATCGAGTAGCAATACTGCGCTACGCCCGTGAACACATACAGTGGAGTGAAGAAGAATGGGCAAGAATTTTGTTCACAGAAGAGTCTTGATTCTCAATATTCACTTCCGATGGAAGGCGAAGAGTGTACAGGCGACCGGTGAGCGATACATTGAAGCCTGCTTCACAGAAAAATTCCAATACGGTGGAAGCTCTGTAGGTACACGTATGGGCTGGCATCTCTTCAGAAGGTCGCACAGAGCTAGTGACCATTGAAAATTGCACCCTGACTGGGTGAAAAAATGTGCTCAAGAGATCCTTAATGAGTATGCAGGAACATATTTAATCAATATGGGTGTTGGGTCGATACTGATGCAGGATAACGTCCGACCACACCGCTCGGGTCTTACAAGAGTGCATTCAGGAGGTTGGTATCAACTTGATGGCTTGACCATCCACAAGTCCTGATCTCAATCCGTTCGAGCACGCTTGGGATGAGCTCTGGAGGCTGCCGGCTGGTCAGAAGCCCCAGACCACCGCATATCACCCTCAGGGCCCTGATCGAAGAATTTTCCCCAACATCGCCTCCGAAACTTCGTCTTCAGTATACCAAACCGGCTCGAAGCTGTCATTAGAGCTCGAGGAGGCAATACCAGTTATTAAAATGTAAATAAGGACAACATACTTAAAAATGTTGTTTGAGTTTTTTATCAGTAAATTAAAAATGGTTTGTTATTTGGTTTGTACCTGTTTTAAAGTTAAAAACGTTCTAATAATTATAATCTAACTAGCCTGTATTGTCTCACCGCAGGAAAAAGGACTCCCTCCCCCTCTTCCACACAATCCTGTCCTTTGCCAGTACCTACTGGCCAGTCCCTTCGGTCCCTTCAAAAATCAGTCATTTATAATCTATACTATATATATTATAAATATTATTATTAATATTATATCTATACTAACACTAATAATACTAATCTATATACTAATTATAAAGCTGAAGAGTTTGTTTGTTTGTTTGCTTGAAAGCGCTAATCTCAGGAACTACTGGTTCGAGTTGGAATATTCTTTTAGTCTTGGATAGCCCATTTATCGAGGAAGGCTATAGGCTATAAACATCACGCTAAGACCCTTAGGAGCCGAGCAAAGAGAAAAAAGTCACGAATACGAAGTACTCGCACGGGCAGGCGAGGCGAGCGACGGGGTGGGTTTATATAACATCACGCTAAGATCAATAGGAGCGGAGCACCAATGAAGAATGTTTCAAAATCGGGGGTTTTTTTTTCCTTTTGAGAGCTTCCGCTGCGTCCGCTGCGTAAACGGTTAAAGTTTCGCCAAAATCATGTATAACAGAATTGTTTCCCTTTAAAAGTTCTAAAAAAGTCTATCTTTTAAGGTTGGCTCACTATAACCTTTTTTATGCTAACCAAATTTGTTCTAAAATAATGCATTATTTGCGAAGGGGTTAAAGGCGCTAATCTCAGGAACTACAGGTTCGAATTGGAATATTCTTTTAGTGTTGGATAGCCCATTTATCGAGGGAGGCTATAGGGTATATAACATCACGCTAAGACCCTTAGGAGCCGAGCAAAGAGAAAAAAGTCACGAAGACGAAGTACTCGCGTACGGGCGTAGGCGAAGTACGGGCAGGCGAGGCGAGCAACGGGGTGGGTCGGGGAGCCAGAAATTTGACGCGAAGTCGCGGGCAGAAGCTAGTAATCTATAATTTCAAAGACCGTTGATGAAATTAGCTATAATTCGTTTTTCAATTAAAAACTCTGACTTCCTCCATAGTTTTGGAGAAATTGCAGTTTTAAAAGTGTGGTACTAAGTTGTGAAAGCCAGTTTATATTATTTTTATTAATAAACCCCGATTCAAAGAAAAACTTCTAAAAAGTAAGTTTACTAAGACTTGTGCAAGATGCTTGCATCCACAGGTACATCAACTAGAGAAACAGATTTTCGGAAAAAAAATCGGTTTAGTCATGTAAGAGCTACGATGCCCCATACGCACAGATACAAAGAATATGCACACGTAAAACTTACACCACCCCTCTTTTGGCATTGAGGGTAGACAAAAACCATAGAATAAATGAATACTCACAGAGTAGCCACACTCAATTGTTAAACTTAAAACTAAAACACACAAACTCAAATGCTTAAACATTTTAAAATTTTGAATAAATTATCACATTACACAAAAAAATAAGCAACGTGTTTCCATGCTCATGATTGGCAAAGAACTGGTACTATCAAAATGGATGAGCCATACGTATCCGCAACATAGAAGTAATCACAGAGTGATGGTCCAGTGCAGTGGTACAAACGACCTCTACATATCTATACTAATAATATGAAGAGGATTCAAGGACCAATTTCAAAAATTCTTTCACCATTAGAATGCTACATTATCCTTGAGTAAACATAGGCTATATTAAATATTAGAAAAAAATGAGATTCCACCCGTGCGAAGCCGGGACGGGCTTCTAGTGAGTATATATAGGTTGTGGGTTCGATCAGAGGCTGGCATGCGCTTTACTAAGCTGATTACCTACTTGCTTAAGATAGGCTTTGTAAGGGTCACCACCGAATTAAAAAATAATCCTTTTTGTACGACTTTTTTCCGTATTTCTGTACGTCACAGCTGATTTTACAGACTGGCATGGACATCGACGGACAACTTACGCCTGCACGTGTAAAAATGTAGATTTTTTTTTTAAATATGATGAAAACAGTACCTATCGACCAAATAATTGCCGAAAATATGAATCCGTTAAATTGAGGAAAAAGACTGATTGACCTTAGATGATGAGTGATGACGTTACGTTAGAACACTTAATAACCGAAGCTAACGCCCTTGAGTCTTGTATCCAACAGAATCAACAAAAGACAACACTTGTAGCTCAATTAGATACAAAAAGTAGTTATAGTAAAGGATCTACTCTAAAATCTTGTTGCCGTTGCGACAAGGAAAATGATTAGAGCGATGACGAGCTAAAAAAAAAAATACTGCAAGTGTGGGTTTTGAGATAATTTTCGTAAACACTGTTTCACTCGCGCCAAAGAGCGCAAATCGAATGACGAAAAAAATAAAAATGCAAAAAAGGTCAAATTTGAAGCTCAAATCTACAACCAAGTCAGAAGTTCTGATAAACAGTGTGGTGTATGGAAGCTATAATGTACTGTGTTAGGTTCTTTTGAAGCTTATATCGTAGTTGGTGGTCGAAATCCAAATGCCTTCTTAGACGTGGTTAAAGACGGCATAAATAATCTACTTGGAAAGGACACTGCTATGTCTCTTGGTGTTTCAAAGGTTGGTCTTAACATTATTAACTCGGTTCTAATAAACACTAAGGCTTAAGGAAGCTATAATGTACTCACTGTGTTGGGTTCTTTTGAAGCTTATATCGTAGTTGGTGATCAAAATCAAAATGCCATCTTAGACGTGGTTAAAGACGGCATAAATAATCTACTTGGAAAGAACACTGCTATGTCTCTTGGTGTTTCAAAAGTTGGTCTTAACATTTTTAACTCAACATTCAAAGATTTTACAATTAGTAAAACCTATTAATGAGACGCTAAACCAGCGGGGTAATAGCATAACACACTAACAGTAGCAATGCTTTAATTTGATATTTCGACAACATTAATTGCGTTATTTAGAGACTAAAGCCGAAGCTTTTTTTACATTTCTTGGCATTGGTTCTCTATGCCAAGAAAACTAAATGTATAATGTTCGCTTTACCGAATGTAAGAAATCTGGGACCCATAATCGTCTTAGATAATGAGGTGCTTGAAACTGTAGACTCGGCAGTTTTCTGGACGCAACTTCAGTGGGGCTCACATATTTCAAGCCTGGCGGGAAGGCTCAGTTCCGCCGCCTACGCTGTCAGGAAAGTAAGACAATACACTGACGTTGATACAACTAGGTTAGTCTATTTTAGTTATTTTCATAGCGTTGTGTCCTACGGCATTCTGCTGTGGGGCAAAGCCGCTGACATTCAAAATATTCTTGTTCTTAAAAAACAAGCTGTTCGTGCAATTTACCAACTAGGTGCTAGAGTGTCTCTGAGTGAGTTTTTTAAAGATATTGAAATTGTCACGGTGGTATCGCAAGTCATCCTCGTTAACATCTTATATATTGGGCAAAATATTCACTTATACACTAAAAACAGTGATATTCAGAATATTAATACTAGAAATAAGGACAAACTACGTGCTCCCTTTCACCGGCTTCATAAAGTTCATAACTCATTTGTTGGACTTGGTATAACCTTTTTTAACAATCTTCTCTCTTCTTTGCTAGATTTACACTTTAATGCGTTTAAAGCTAAAGTAAAATTGACTCAAGAAAACGTTTGTGTTCTTTCACCAGAATTAGCTTACCTACTGACAGGTCAAATGAGTTACTTACTTCATATCATTGTTTATTTTATTTGACTGTTTAAACCATTTTTATATTTTTTTTATTAATGATATTTTCATTTAAATTTATCGAATCGAAAGAATCAAGTTCTTCCAACTTAATAGACAGCTGTGCTGCTGGGGAGTTTGTTCCGCCACTTCTTCTTCCCAGCTAAAGCACTAGGAAGTGGTGAGGGATAGGCGATTTTGGGGAACTGTCTTTTGTAATTTTGACGTTCAAAAAAGTGCTGACTCTCAGCCTAGTTTGAATAAATGACTTTTGATTTTGATTCATTTTTGATTTTCGGCGGCAAATCCATTTTCGATCGGTCGGACCGTCGGAGACTAGTTCCAAACAATGGGTACGTTATACGCCATATAAGCTGATTATGTTATAAGTTCTGCACGACACGACACACACCAATTAAATTTATAAAAATTATGGTGGCCAATTTTGGTGGCATTAATAGTCGTTACTAGACATGAGGTAAAAAAAAGGTTTAATCCGGTTTAGAGTCTAAATACTACAGTAAAAGTGATGGTTTTCCTTAAGATCAGATAAGATAAAGGTATTCATTTCCTCAAACATATTGTGTACAACACAGACAGGAATAAAAACGTGATGATAGATAACACAAAAAAAATACAGAAATAAAAAACAAAGAAGTCGTGTACCTATATACTATGCTATGCTGTTTTTTTTATATTTCTATGGCTCCACCCAACCTCGGCTAAAATTTTAGCCGAGGAAAACCTGTCTTACGAATCGACCCGAGATAAATTTATCTCGAGTCGATTCGTAAGACAGGTTTTCGAAAAACGAATAAAAATGTTAGTATATAGTTTTACGGCAATTATGCAAGAGCGGAGTCTTCTAATACAGGCAAGAGGCTACAGACACGTCCAAATGTAATGTTATGCTGATTGTGAAACAATCAATTATTATGTGTTTTTTTATTGTATTTGTATGTTATCTACGTTTTTTTGTAAAAAAGAAACAATAAGTTATTGAAGAGATTCCTATGAATAAAGGTAGACATAAATTACTATAGTGTGGATTTCTAGCTAGAGAAATTCATTTAAAAAAAAATCTTATCAGAGCAGTCTAAGTATTTTTCGCAATTACCTACTGTTCCGGATGTGGCCATGCTAGTTTGAAACATTTGTAGCGGCATCAATAACGCCACATGCGAACTACGCATCAAACTGACGTCACGCAAAATCGCGAAATTTTGCATTTTTTGTTGGAAACAAAAAACGGTACTTACGGTTCTTTTTTTTTTCAATTTAGCTAACTTCTCGGACAGGCTGCCTGGGCCTATAACCTTATGAAATAATCGCTTTTTGTGTCTGTCTGAGTGACGGCGTTGCTCTTCTGAAAATACGCAACGCGTTTTGATGCGGTGTTCAATTCCGGAAGGTTTATATGTGTGATACATTGATATAATAATAAACATTCAATGAAAAGATCTCGACATAGTCAATTCGCTAAAACCGTGCGAAACAGGGCGGGTCTCTAGAAAGCGATGACTCTATAATATTAAGATGACTCTACTCCGCCGAGATCGATTCAATCGAGATGAATTGAATAACTTCAGGGGCATAACTAGGGTGGGGCTAGAGCCCTAGGCGTCTATCGAAGGGGCCGCAAAAAGTCGCCAATTAATCATTATAAAAATTAAAAACAAAAATAAAGCATTTTACTTAAGTATATCTAAGAAATCTGAAGAGCTACTTGAATATATTGTGCTATACGGGAATGAAAGCGTATTTCCAAATTTGCCTATTTCTATTCAAATTTCTTCTAAAATTTCCAGCATTGCAAGCGATTTTTTTGCAAGTTGAAATTAATATCCTCGTTATTAAAGGCTATAATTGGTCAAGACAGGTATGCTCAGTGTAGACCGAGAAGATAATTTACGAAGGGGTGCAAATGTGATGCGTGCCATAGGCGCCATTTTCTATTGTTACACCTCTGAGTAGCTTACAAGATTAAAGTAGTCCTACTTCTTTCATTTGTATAAAAAAAGAAAAAGAAGATATTTTATGAAATATACTCTTTTCAAGAGGTCATTGGATGTCTGCTATATTCATGCAAGATACTAGGCCGGATCGATAGCAGTGGTGGCCCAGTGTTAACGGCGGCGGCGAGATCGCTCTCGCTAGGTCGTAGACTCGAACCCAAGAAATCGAAGACATGACTGTGATATCTACCAACCCGCATTGGGCCCGTATGGTAAATTACGGCCAACTCTCTCTCACATAGTGAAGGCCTCAGATGCCTGTTTCCCAGCAGTGCGAACATTATTGGCTTATTATTCATCATCATCAATTCAGCCGAAAGACGTCCACTGCTGGACATAGGCCTCCCCCAAAAGGGGAGTTTTGCCATAATCGCCACGCTTGGCAGGCAGGTTGGCGATCGCAGTATGGTGGTCAAATGCATAGAGAACGCTGCTGCCCATTCTCTAGTAAGTCCCTTAGTCGCCTTCTACGACACCCACGGGAAGAATTGCGATGGTGCTATTCTTTTACGTCCGACTCCACACGGAACATTATTGATACTAGGCTAGATATTGCTTACATTGTTAATTCATTAACTATCATAATCATCCCACCGCATAACACTAGTCTGCATTGAAGTGTTTTAAATTAGGTACCTTGCTTAGGCACTTATAGGCAACTAAGTACTGTAAGAACATATTCGACCCGTTCGCATTGTCGTGATGATTACTCACAAAGCAAAAGCTGATATTACTCCAAAAGCTATGTTTAAATAAAATTAATTGAGATGAAGAATAAAGTCCCTGTAAACATCAAAGAAGAAAGGGTAGGTAGCGTTTTAAAATGACGTCATAGAACTGCATAGTTATTGTGCAGTAGTTATACGCACGACTTCGGAAAAAGAAATGACTACATCGGTAGTAGGTAGATACTACACTCGCGAGCAATAAACTGGAATCACTTCATCTCGCGTTGCTCAAGACAATTTTTTATAATTTGTATGCATTGAGCTGTGGATTGTGGTATATCACCTGAAAGGTAATTTTGTTAGCTTTCAAATTATATTAAAAAGATTTAAATTCTACCTACATTTAGAGAATTATTGTAATAGGTTGAAGTTGTGGACGTCTAAATGAATAGGAAGTAATATGATAAAAAAATATATTTACAATTTATGTTATTGATAATTATGAACTCCAAAAATCCTAACTCCGTCAAAAAATAATAATTAAGAAAGACTTTTAGAGAAATCCACTATGACTCTTGAAGAAACCTTGAACTTGGCTACAGCTTTAGAAACTCCTGAAAATACCTTTCAACTATTAACAGCGCCTTGTCCTCAGTATATAATAATGAACTCTGTGCTTGTCCTTCTATATCATTGTCTCCTGTCAATGCAGTCACTGAAACTCAAGAAACGTCAATGCGGCAAAATCTAGCAGCCTCCAACACTCAAAACAATTTTCAACATAGCCGCCCTATATTAAATAGCCGTCGATGCTTTTCTGCGGCGGTAATATCCATCAAATACTCAAATGTCCAGCTAAAAACGCTGACTGTCAGCTTATTGCTCCAAAAAAGGACATTTCCCTAACATAATATGTCGTAGCATCGGACAAAGCCAACGCGCCGCAAACACTATTAGTACGAACGACGATAACTCTCAATCTGAAGCTCTTGCCTCTCATCCGTCAACTATATCTGCTGCTGCTCCAACAAGCCTGCAAAAAGCGACTATCAATATCACTTTAAATAACTTACGTGTGGATGCTCTACTCGATACCGGAAGATCTCTCAGCTTAATCGATAAATCTCGCTTAAACTATGAGACTAAGACGCAAGCCCAGCAAACAAGCAACAACTCTAGCATCTCTAAACAACATTTCGTACGTAGAGGGGCTACGTTTCGCTAACATTCAAATTGGTGAGCACAAATAGCAACGTCTACCTCTACTCATTATTGCTATGTGTGTGCTGATGTTATTATCGGGCATGATATACTGAAAACGCACTCGTCAGTGAAACTCCAGTTCGGGGGACATAAACAACCCCTGAAAATTTGCAATGTAAGGGTGTGTCCAGACCTGGCCAATGCGCCGCTTGCGAGCCGCTTGCGAACTGCGCGCGTGCATTTCATGTTCGTACGCAGCCCCTGTGCAGCAGCGCGCGCGCTGCACGCGCGCCCCACTTCAGCCTTGCCGGAGTTTGGGCACGCCACGATTGCGGCGGTAAGTCCCCTCTTTGAGGAGTGGCTTGAGAGGTGGCATGGCGTCCTCACCTTCCGCCTGACACAGGTCCTCACCGGACATGGCTGTTTCGGGAGGTTCCTGTTTCGGATAGGGCGGGAGGAAACGCCCGGGGGTTTTCATTGCGAAGATCGCCCAGAGGACACGGTGGCGCATACGGTGGAGGTCTGCCCGGCTTGGGCGTGTCCTCGTGGAGATGATCGGCGGCGGCGATCTCTCGCGTCCGACCCTGGTCCAGGCCATGGTACGGAGCGAGAGTGCATGGCTAGCAGTCGCCTCCTTCAGCGAAGCAGTTATGCTCGCAAAGAGGGAGGCGGCGCACGTGAGGGAGATGCAGTACATGCGCCCTCACAGCCGTGGCCTTCGCAGGAGACGCCCTGGGCGTCGGGAATCCCAGGCTGATTCCCGGCCACCGTAGGCGCGGGCTTGCGGACGGCGAGTAATGGGTAGCTCGCTGTCCGGTAAGGACCAAGCCCGGGTCGACGGCGCGTTGTGTTCCACGCGCGCCTCAAAGAGATGTCAGCAGCAACTGATGGGGCCCACAAGGGCCGATGCCTGCCAGGGGTGCGGGTTGTTCGAAAGAGATACCGCCGCCCCTGGCACACAGGCAACTGAGGGAACACGGGTGGGTTTTAGTCAGTAAAAGTCTGACACGCCCTCCCGCTCCATCCAGAGCGGGAGAAGTTATTTGATGATTTCCCACCCAAAAAAAAAAAAGCCTTGCCGGAGTTGCACTAGAGCGGCGCACCAAACGTAGGCTGTAACCGCACGCGAGCAACGCGAGCAGTTCGCAAGCTGCTCGCGAGCGGCGCATTCACCACGTCTGGACACACTCTAACGAGATAAAAGATTTATTTAAAGATAAAATCATTGGACCCAGTGTTTCACCTTGGCGAGCTCAAGTACTCGTTGCCGGAGGGGGCCATCATCGGAAGCGCCTTGTAATCGATTACTCACAAACAATAAACAGATTCACAAAACTAGACGCATATCCCCTCCCGAGCATTGACTCTATCATAACGCAAGTAGCTAAATATGACGTCTTTAGCGAAATTGATCTCAAAAACGGCTCAAAACGCCCATCCAAATCAAGCGCCCATTCTCTCTAGAGAAAAAAGATACACCGCCTTTGAAACATGAAGTAACCTCTATCAATTCACTAGAATACCGTTTGGGGTCACGAATGGTGTAGCGGCGTTTCAGTGAACTCTGCAATATATTATTGATTCTGAAAACCTAAAAGGCACTTATCTTGATGATGTAACCGTTTGTGGAAAAGATAAGGAAGATCACGATAGAAACCTTCATAAATTCATGGAAGCCGCTAAGAAATAGAAACTCACTTTGAATACTAGCAAATGCACTCTTGAAACAGACTCGATCAATCTTCTTGTTTACACCATTCATCGTAACATCATTAAACCTGACAAATCTCGTTTGGAACCACTAATGAATCTCCCAATCCCAAACGATACTGCTACTTTGAAAAGATCACTTGGGCTATTGCCCACTACTCAAAGTGGATCTACAACTTATCTCCTAAAATAAGACCACTGATTGAAGCTACTCTACCGTTAACTGAAGACGCTTTCAATTCATTCAACAATCTTAAAACTGATATTTGCGAGGCTACCTTGGCTGGAATAGACGATAACAAGACATTTTCCGTTGAAACCGACGCTTCCGACTTCGCAATCGCAGCGACATTGTCACAGAAAGTACGTCCTGTAGCGTTCTTTTCGCGATCTCTTAACGATTCTGAAAAGCGACAACCCACAACTGAAAAGGAGGAGACTGAATTGTCGAAGCTTTACGCAAATGGAGACATTTCCTAATCGGAAGACACTTTCTACTAATTACTGACCAACAGTCAGTTGTGTTCAACCAAACGCATGCAAATAAAATTAAAAAATAGAAAGATGGCGCCTAGACTTGTCATGTTTTAGATACGATATTGTTAATCGACCTGGTAAACAAAACTTAGTCACTGACGCACTCTCGCAAGTATGTATGCACATAGACACTGCGACCTCTCACTCCAGACTCGTCGAGCTCCATCGTTCTCTCTGCTACCCAGGTATCACTCGTATGGTTCACTGGGTGTGATTGAAAAATTTGCCATATTCGATTGAAGAAGTAAAGAAAATTACGGCAGCATGCCCAATCTGTGCCGAAATTAAACCACGTTATGTTGGTCATCAAGGACACCTCATAAAAAAGCAACTGCACCGTTCGAAAGATTGAACTTAGACTCCATGGGGCCAATCCCTTCTAACGCTCAAAAGCGACACATCCTCACGATTATCGATGATTATAGCAGGTTCCCCTTTGCTTATACCTATAAAGATATGACCTCCGAAACAGTAATTAGATTTCTGAAAGACCTATTCTCCACGTTCGGCACTCCAGCTTACATTCATTCGGACAGAGGGACCTTATTCTTAGCTGACGAATTAAGACAATTCTTAACTTCACTAGGTACATCTTGTAGTCGCACAACGCCCTACAAATCAAAAATCAAAATCAAAATATTTTATTTCACATAAACCTGCAAGGGCACTTATGAAACGTCAGAAGCTAGGTGCACGGTTCCGTTTCAATTTGTCGCTTTCTATGGAGAAGAGCCGGCAAGAAACTCCACGATTACTCTTTTAAAAATAATTTGGTTTTACAATGTTTTAAAATTACAGTGAAAATAGGTATGGGAGGACAGTGCAGGCCTATCAATAAGTACCAGGTACTTAGAGGAATGAAAATAAAGAATAGAAAATCGTCTATAAATCTAGTCTGTAAGACCTACAACGTAAAAAAAAAAAAAAAATAATAAAAGAAATAATAATAAAAGAAAAATAAAAAATAATAATAATAAAAAGAAATAACAACACAACATAATACATAAACATAATACACAACAACACAACAAACGATACAACGATTCTTTTACATAATATGTAAAAGAATCTACATTAGTTTGATTAACCTATTTAAACCAAGTGACATGATTTTCATGAGAATCACTAATAAATAGTTGATATTAGAAGTGATGTATAATGTCAAAAAGTGACGAGAATACGTCAGAAAGTGTAAAAAATAAAAATAATAAAAATTTACATTGTTATTTGGGAGCAGTTAATAGACTCTCACACAGTTATGCTGTTAATGAGGTACCAAGGTGTAGAAGGAATTAATGCCAAACTTCCCTGTCTTCAACGTATCTTATAATATGCTTTTTTGATAAGGACACGTTTCATGTGAGTTTTAAACTTTCCATCGCTAAGTTCTGTAACCAACTTTGGCAACTTGTTATAGAAGCGGATGCTGTTTATTAGAAATGACTCGCTAGTTTTAGTTAATCTAAAATAAGGAATCACAATTTCATCTTTACTACGTGTATTTGGATTATTGAAGTCGCATCTTTTTTTGAAAAGACATAAGTTTTTGCGAACATACAAGATATTTTCTAGGATATAAAGAGAAGGCAGAGTTAGTATACCGATTTCATTGAATTTGTTTCTAAGAGACTCGCGAGGTCCCATTTTATAGATTGCGCGGATTGCCCTCTTTTGTAAAATGAAAACTGAATCTACGTCAGCTGCCGATCCCCACAACACAACGTCATAAGACATAATACTGTGAAAATAAGCAAAGTATACTAACCTAGCTGTCGCTACATCAGTCAACTGCCTTATTGTTCTTACTGCGTACGCAGCTGAGCTTAATCTACTTGAGAGAGCTCTAATGTGGCATTGCAATTTTGAATCTAAAGTAATTCCTAGAAATACAGTTTCGGAAATAGCATCTAGTTTCTTGCCATCAAGTTTTAAATTTAGACCTACTTGGGGTACATTTGGTACAGAGAACTTAAGACATTTAGTTTTGTTCGCATTGAGTAAAAGATTATTAGCTGCAAACCATTTCGAGAGAACAGCTAGACTATCGTTGACATGTAAGACATCCTTAACTTTTCTATCTATTCTAAAAATAAGAGAAGTGTCATCAGCGAATATAATTAAATCCGAGAAGTTAGCCATCAGGTAAGGAAGGTCATTAACATAAACTAGAAATCAAAAAGGGCCAAGAATTGAACCTTGAGGCACGCCCATCTTAACTAAAGACCCTGAGGACGTTGCCCCGTTAACATATACTTTTTGCTGCCTGTTTGATAAATAGGAAAGTACAAGATTAGCAGCTCGTCCACGAATTCCATAGTGGTATAATTTACAGATGAGTATTGTGGTCAACGCAGTCAAACGCTTTTGAGAGGTCACTGAAAATGCCAATTGCATCCTGGGATTTCTCCCAGAATTCCAAAATGTGACTGATGAGTTCTACTCCCGCGTCAGTCGTCGACCTACATTTCGTGAAACCAAACTGTCGACTATGTAAAATTCCATTTGAGTTAAAATGTGACAACATCTGGTCTAGCATAATTTTTTCATAAATTTTGCTCAATGCTGGAAGCACAGATATAGGTCTATAATTAGAGGGATCACTCTTACTACCCGATTTGAATGATTGATTTTATGATAGATTGTCATTCTCTATGTTTGTCACTACTGTCTGTTATTTTCTCATACGGTATTTTAATGTCGAATAAATCTAATATTCCATTTGATTGTTTTTAGCATGTATTTACCACTTAATATTTTGTGTTACCCCTCGGGCCCTAATGACTGCCTGTAAACGGTTTTTCATTGACCGAATAAGCTTCCTGATGGAAACCCGTGGGATTTCCTGCCACTCTCGACTAAAGTAGTTTTCAGGTCTTATATTGATGCCGGAGCTGGACATCTTCCTCGTACCCACCTTTTCAGCTCGTCCCATATATGTTCAATTGGATTTAAGTCAGGGCTGAGGGCTGGCCAGTTTAGTGTGGGAAATACCGACTGACAGCGGGCATTATCGTGCATTAGCAGGAAATCTTCGCCAATAAAGTAGGGGAGCACATGGCCTAGCAGAATGTCGTTGCAAATCTAAGCAAAACGAGTGGGCTGGAGAAAATTTAGGTCAGCCACGGGACCTAAATTGTCTCCAGCCCACCGCCTTTTCGGGGTCAAGTTCGTTTCTTTGAGTCTTCGCCTCACTGTCCACTCGCTGACAGCCCTCCCTCGAACTTCTGAGTTGCTGCTGGACGTCCACGCCGGTCAGTTAAGTTTCCAGTGTCACTGAACCTCTTGTATACCGTCGAGACACAAAACTGGTTCAAATGAAGCTGCCGAGCTATAGTACTGTGGCCTATAGCCGCATTTGTGTGCTGGGTTGGCGGGGAATGAAACCACTGGAGACTTCTTGCTTCTATATTTGGAGTACTTTGTTCTAGGTAGTTCGCCGCTGAATGTGTCGAATGACAAAAATGTTCCTATTTTTATACAATTTTGAAAGGATTTAAAATATCGATTTGACCAATCATATTTACAAAAAAGCGCGGGTAAAGGCGTCAGCTAATTAGGGATAGGCACAATATTATAAAAAAACGCGCGCAAAGCATCAACCAATCAGAGCGAGGCACTGTATTGAACATTTTTACCTTAAATCCCTCGACCCTTTACCGTAACGAGGACCGCGCTACATTATTTGCGTTTTTTGCTAACTTTATTAATTTTACATAGGTAAAACTATATATAATCGGACTCTATGTAATAAGAACTATCTAAGAAAAATATAAATTCAACTAAGACAATATAAAATATAACATAAACACTTGAACTACTGCTTACCCCTAGTACTCAGTTACACAACTAATACGAATTATTAAATTATAGTAAACTTATTCACTTTGTACTGTCTTATGAGCGTCTATGTATCACTTTATATACACTATTCTATTATGTACACTGTTTTATCGCTTGTCCCGCACATCACTCCCGCCGTGCGACGGCGTCGTATCAACTTCCGGTGCGGGCTCGTTGCTTGTAGTCAGGGGCAGGATCACTAGCTTCCTTACTGGCCGGCGCAGAACACCTCCCTTGGTCTGCACGTCCACCGTCCGCACGACGTTGTCGGGGCCTGGGTACGTAGCGACGACTCTTCCACGGATCCACACGTTGCGGGGAAGGTTCGGGTCGACGATTTGCACGAGATCGTTGACCTGCACTGCTTGACCTCGTCCATGGGGCTCCCGCCGGTGTTGGAGCTCAGGTAGGTACTCCTTCACCCAGCGTAGCCAGAAGATGTCCGCTAGCCTCTGCGCGGCTCGCCAGCTGGATCGTGAAAGGGTGTCTTGTTCGTTGAAAGTGCCTGGTTATGGCACGCGCCCTGGCCCTCCCAACAAGAAGTGATTGGGAGTTAGGGCTTCTGGATCTTCTGGGCTGACTGAGACATGAGTCAGCGGACGACTGTTAACTGTATTCTCTACTTCTGCTAGTACAGTCGTGAGGACCTCTTCTGTCGGATGACGCTCATGTAACGTCGCGGTGAGAGCCGTTTTGACGGAGCGAACCATTCGCTCCCAGGCTCCGCCCATAAACGGAGCTCCAGGCGGTATGTAGCGCCACGAGATGGTCCTCTTCGCTGCTTCTTCTGCAGTCGCTGCGTCGATCGCCTGTCGTAGTTCCTTGTCGGCGGCCTTCAGGTTGGTGCCGTTATCCGACCATATTTCAGTTGGGCAACCTCTTCGTGCGATCATTCTTCTAACTGCCATCACCGCGGAGTCGGCGCTAAGCGAGCCGGCGACTTCCAGATGTATGGCTCGCATCGTGAGACATGTGAAGATGGCCACATATCTTTTTTGTCGAGTTCGTCCGACGGTCACTGAGAGAGGTCCGAAGTAGTCGACCCCAGTGAAGGTGAAGGGTCGCTTGTGATGAGCTAAACGACACGCTGGTAGGTCCCCGGTTCTTGGATGCGGCGGTACTTGTGTCTTCATTCTACAGAATAGGCATGTTCGCAGTATTGTGCGTGTGATAGGGCGCAGTCGTAGTACCCAATACTGTTGCCTGCACTCGTTTACTGTGGCTTCTACACCAGCGTGATGGAGTTGTCGATGTACAGCCTGTACCCAGAGCTTGACCGTAGGATGATCACCGTCGATTACCAGCGGGTTCTTGGATTCTTCCTTCACGTCCTGGACCGCTCGAATACGGCTTCTGAGTCTCAGTGCGCCGTTTATGGACTTCTATTAGTGACGCTGAGTTCGATTTCCATTGTTTCAACTCGAAGCTGGCCTTCATGTGTACCTCTCGCACACTCTTCGTGATGCGTTTGGCTTCTTCGATGTTTCTGAAGCTATCTAAGTAGTCGTCGACGTAATGCTTCTGTATGATAGCAGCTGCGGCTTCTGGGTGAGTTTTCTCGTGCTAATTGGCGTTCATGTTCTTGACGTAGATTGCTGTCGAAGGGGAACTCGATGCTCCGAAGATTAACGACGTCATTCTGTACTCTTCTGGAGGTTGGTCGTCTCGTCGATCCCCGCGCCATAAGTACCGCAGTGTATCTCTATCTTCTGCTCGCAGCTTGACTTGCATGAACATCTCTTTGATGTCCGCTGTAACTGCGACAATGTGTTGTCAAAACCGCATGACGACGCCTGGTAGTGACTGTAGTAGATCAGGGCCTTTGAGTAGCATGTCATTGAGTGCCACCCCTTTGGTCTTGGCTGCGGCATCGTGTACTACCCGGAGTTTCTCTGGTTTCATCGGGTTGACTACCGCAAAGTGAGGTAGGTACCAAGTCTTGTCAGCTGTCTTCTGTTTCGGGGCAGGTTCAGCGTACCCCTTTGCAATAAGAGCGTCCATCTGTTCGACGTACTTCTTCTTCAATGCGGGTTCACGATCAATCTTTTTCTCTATATTGAAGAGCCTCTTCAGTGAGTTTTCGTAGTTGTCTGGGAATTTGACATCTTCTTTACGCCAGAGAAGACCGGTCTGGAATCTTCTTTCTTCTATTTTCGTGGTGGTTTTCTCCAGAATACGAAGTGCTCGTTCTTCTGGGTCAGTCTTCGGTTTCTTGGGGTTTATGCAGAGCGCGTCCATCTCGAAATATTGCTTCACGAGGTTTTCTAAATTCTCTTCTGGATCTTCTGTGATGTGTGACACGAAATCGATCTGCTTCCCGAAGGTTCGTGTCTGGCTGCCGTGGAGTACCCAACCTAGCGGCGTGAGAGATGCCACTGGGTGGTTCTTGTCTCCTCTTCTTACTTCCGACGTCAGCAGAAGATGCCAGTTGTCTTGACCGATGAGAACTCGTGGCTTCGCATTAGCATATGTGAGATGTCCTCGGATGTCAGATAGGTGTTGACACCCTTCCACTAGTTCTTGTGGAACCCGTTGAGACGAGACTTGCAGGTGCTTCACTGTACGTGCTTGTATTTGCTCTTCGTGATCGTTGAGCCCCTTCAGCTTGATGGTGACTCTTCTGGATGCTGACTCTGATGCCTTCATGTCATTGATGGTTTCAATCTTCAGTGGATCTATGGGTCCTGTTGCTCCGACGCTCTTTACCACGCTGTCGTCGATGAGAGTGACTGTTGACCCGTCGTCCATCAATGCGAAGGTGTTGACATCTCCTTTCGGTCCCTTCACCTGGATTGGAAGGATCTTCAGGAACGATTGCTTCTTGACTGTCCAAGTTGAGTTGATGACTTCTGTGGGCTCTTCTTTTGCTTCTGCCTTCTCTGTCTTCTTTTCATAGTGCAGCATCTTGTAATGAGAGTACTTGCAGCCGTTGACACCACATGACTTGGGTTTGCAGTTGTGTGTCTTGTTTCTGTAGCGAAGACATCTGAAGCAGAGGCGTTTGGATTTGGCCATGTCCCATCTTGCGTTTGCATCTAACTTCTTGAACTCTTCGCATTCTGTTGCATTGGTGTGCCCCTTATCTTCACATATGAAGCACTTCGTTGCTTGTGTCTTCTCAGTCACGTTGTTGACCCTTTGTGTCTTCTTTTGTGAAGCGGCCGTAGTAAGTGCTGCCATCTGTTCAGGCAGCGCGTAAGGTCCGCACAGCTCCGCTTCCCTTTTGAAGAACTTTTCTATCTTGATGAGGCAAGGATCTTCGCGTGGTTGCGTGGCTGAGAAATCGTAGTATCTGTATCGCAGAGTCGGCGTCAATTTGTCCACTATTGTCTTCGCGAGTTCAGGGTTGTACATGTAGTTGAAACAACCCATAGTCTTCAATGTCGCCACTACGTTGGAGACCTTCGTGGCGAATATGCAGATGTCCCTTGGTGACTCAGTTTGGCGCGGCAGACCTCGAAGCGTCTCCATCTCCATCATGGCTATTGCTTCTGGTCTTCCGAATCTTGACTCCAAAGTCTTCATCACTTCAGCTGGATGCGCGTTGGTTATCAGAAGACCTTCAACCGCTTCTTTGGCCTTTCCTTTCAGGTTTCTTCTGAGTCGATTCGTATTTTCAACTGTGCTGAACATTGCTTCTGTCTCGTAGTAGGCGGCGCGGAATGGTAGCCACTCCTGATGGGACCCACTGAAGATCGGTAACTCGACGAACTTGGGTCGTTGAGCGGCGCTGACAGCCCGGGTGATGGCTTCAGCTAGGAGGGCTAAGTCGGTTTGACCTCCCGCCGGTGACTGACGTGTTTCTTCATGCTTCGCTGGCATTGGTTCTTCTGTGCGGACGACCGTTGGTTCTTCTGGGGGGCAGTGTGGTTCGTTGGTGATCGCTAACACCGGACGATTCACTTGATTCTCCAACCAGTTGTCCACTCTTGCGTTAACTTCTGACTTCGAGTAGAGGGAGACGTCATCTTCTTCCTCTTCTGAGTCTTCTTTCTCCAATGTAGCTAGGCGTGCTGCGGCTAGTTTCACTTGAAGGCGTAGTAAATCTTCTCTCGCCTTCGCAAGCTTGAGTTGCTTTGTTCTGCTGTAGATAGATCCTCCCTCCTCCCTTGTTGCTAGGAGGGCGGAGATCCTGTAGTCCAGTCGGCTTCGATGGACCGGCGGTGTTCTTCATAACTCGCTTCACTGTAGAGGTTTCTGTTTCTTGACGAGTTTCACTATTGATGACAGTAGCGGGCGGCTTCATCAGCTGTTTGTCCTTCGCACCCGTAGTTAGTGTCGTCGCAGTGGACGGGGTTACGGAGGGGGCAGCGGCGCTGGCGGCTGTGGCGGAGGCGGTGGCGGTCGAGGAGGTTCTGGCGGTCGCGGAAGTCACGGTGGTTGGCTCGGTTGCCGCGGAGTTGTCTGTCTGTTCCGAAGTTTCCGTGGCGGTCGTCCCTGTAACTGTCGATTCCGTGCTGGCTTCCGCGCTGGTACCGGTCGCCGAGGTAGTGGTCTCGGACGACGACGGCTTCTGTTCTCCCGACGGCTTGCGGCCCCTACCCACGGAGCGCGTAACTGGCATGCTGTCAGCTGATTTTCTTCGAATCTTGAAAGTACTCTTCTATTCTCTTGAGAAATCTTCTCTGTGATGCTGTAGTAATCTTCAGGTAATTCTTCCCCGCAGTATCCGTGTTCGAAGTACCATTAAATGTGGCCTATAGCCGCATTTGTGTGCTGGGTTGGCGGGGAATGAAACCACTGGAGACTTCTTGCTTCTATATTTGGAGTACTTTGTTCTAGGTAGTTCGCCGCTGAATGTGTCGAATGACAAAAATGTTCCTATTTTATACAATTTTGAAAGGATTTAAAATATCGATTACACCAATCATATTTACAAAAAAGCGCGGGTAAAGGCGTCAGCTAATTAGGGATAGGCACAATATTATAAAAAAACGCGCGCAAAGCATCAACCAATCAGAGCGAGGCACTATATTGAACATTTTTACCTTAAATCCCTCGACCCTTTACCGTAACGAGGACCGCGCTACATTATTTGCGTTTTTTGCTAACTTTATTAATTTTACATAGGTAAAACTATATATAATCGGACTCTATGTAATAAGAACTATCTAAGAAAAATATAAATTCAACTAAGACAATATAAAATATAACATAAACACTTGAACTACTGCTTACCCCTAGTACTCAGTTACACAACTAATACGAATTATTAAATTATAGTAAACTTATTCACTTTGTACTGTCTTATGAGCGTCTATGTATCACTTTATATACACTATTCTATTATGTACACTGTTTTATCGCTTGTCCCGCACAAGTACGCTGAGACAATCCTTGCTGGATTAGGATGACGACTTGAGCGGCTTCTGTAGGTGTGGTTTCCATTTTCTTTTAGCTTCAGTATTTAGTCTATTTAGCCCATTAACGTGAAATATTGGACTGATTATAAATTTTCATAAAGGCCCTCTTTTTATAGGATTTCAGGACTGCCAAACAATAAGGTGTTTTATTTAAAAAATTGATGTTTTTTGCATTGAGGTATTATGTACTAGTACATATTACCTCAATGGTTTTTTGTTTTACGTTCCATGACATAAGGTGAATAATCTTTGGGTATGATATTGAAAGAGGTTGAAAGCTAACAAAATTGCCTTTCAAATGATATGCCACAATCCATAGTTAAAAATTATTGGTCGCGAGTGTAATTGTTGCTGAGGCTCGCTCGATTACCTACTTGTTTCTATGTAAAAGCATCTTTGCCGCGTATTTGTTAGCGAACTATCTAAGTGAAAATAGTTAAGTATTAGTTCCAAAAAGCTGCCCAACCATTTCCCAACTATGTTGGGGTCGGCTTCCAGTCAAACCACTCGGTTTGACTGGAAGCCAACCGTGCATCTGAATACCAGTATTTTATATGGATCAACTGCATATCTGACCTCTACAATCTACAACCCAGATACTATGTAATATGATACACCTTGGTAAGACAAGCCATCGGACTTTTGGCAGTATATAAATTAATGTACTCTGTGACTTTTGGTCTTCTGACGATCCGTAACGTCTGTCAAAACCCACATGATGACAGCCGTGAATGCTTTCCCAGGCACGGAGGAGTTTTGGTATATAAAGATAGTCACTCATCCACGGACCAACCGCGACAGGCTTAACTGCACCTGATCGTTCGACCTGTGCGGCTGTTATTACTTAGCCACAAGCCCCTCCTTATTAGTCTCTAAAGTGAGTCAATATTGGTGTAGTGCAGAGATGGGTCGTCGACGTATTTGGCGTCGACGAAACTAGACCGTCCAATTTCGTTTATCGACTAGTCAATCAACTACCTAGTCGAATTCGTCGACTAGTTTACGCGTTAACTTTGTAAACTTTGCGACGGAATCTACGGCGGCATCGAGGCGCAGCGGTGACGTAGGCGGTAGACTAGTCTCCCGCTGACTCTCGTCGTCGAACGTCAAAAAATCAAAACAAAATGAAAGCATTACAAACAAGTAGAAACCGGTTTGACATCGGAGTCGCATCGTCCGACCAGTCCATCGCCTTCCTTTTTCGCACACGCGAAACTACCATTACGGCATCCTTTTCTTCACATTACACAATAATTTTATTCGACCCGTGCAAATATCAACTCCCACCTGCTAGATTTGAAGTTCTTAATTGCACGATTATTTTATTTCAACAGACGAATGAATCGACTACGTTCTTGCGTCGGTCGTCGCGTTTAAGCCGTCCAAGGCGTCTACGGATTCGACTAGTCCATCGATTATCGTTGAACCATCGATTCGTTCACAGTATGTCGACGGTCGATTTAACTAGTCCGTTCATTCAACGCCCATCGCTAGTGTAGTGTATCTATTTAGTACGTGTGTACAGACGCCAGCACATCAACCTACCCCAAACTGTCAAATTTTCCCAATTGAACATGAACCATAGGCATAAATACATAAAGTTGAGTCTATCAAAGAAATTTGACAGATTGGGGTAGCTTGATGTGCTGGCGTTTGTACCTAACGACTTTCATATGCACACAAGAGGAGGCAGCTGCTGTCGCTAATGTCATCTGTCAGCCACGAGGAATGGCGGGAAACAAATAAAGTGAAGCAGGTTTGCAAGTAACGCTTGGTGTGACTAAATTTTAGACTAATAGCCTCCAGCCAGGGCTTACAAAACTACGCTTAAAAACTACAGCAACCGCTCGCTGAGGGCACCCCTTGCGGGGTTTGGGCTTCGGCTCAGGGCGTCACTATTTTCGGGAGGACAGCAAGTGGGGACAGGCTGGATCACATTTTCATTATTATTATAAATCGGGGATTTTAACTCTACTTGCTCATCTTCGGCGCGGGCTGGCACTTCTGCGGGCAAGGGACGGTTTTTTTTTTTGGGTGGGAAATAATCAAATAACTTCTCCCGCTCTGGGTGGAGCGGGAGGGCGTGTCAGACTTTTACTGACTAAAACCCACCCGTGTTCCCTCAGTTGCCTGTGTGCCAGGGGCGGCGGTATCTCTTTCGAACAACCCGCACCCCTGGCAGGCATCGGCCCTTGCAGGCCCCATCAGTTGCTGCTGACATCTCTTTGAGGCGCGCGTGGAACACAACGCGCCGTCGACCCGGGCTTGGTCCTTACCGGGCAGCGAGCTACCCATTACTCGCCGTCCGCAAGCCCGTGCCTACGGTGGCCGAGCATCAGCCTGGGACTCCCGACGCCCAGAGCGTCTCCTGCGAAGGCCACGGCTGTGAGGGCGCATGTACTGCATCTCCCTCACGTGCGCTGCCTCCCTCTTTGCGAGCATGACTACTTCGCTGAAGGAGGCGACTGCTAGCCATGCACTTTCGCTCCGTACCATGGCCTGGACCAGGGTCGGACGCGAGAGATCGCCGCCGCCGATCACCTCCACGAGGACACGCCCAAGCCGGGCAGACCTCCACCGTATGCTCCACCGTGTCCTCTGGGCTATCTTCGCAATGGAAACACCCGGGCGTTTCCTCCCGCCCTATCCGAAACAGGAACCTCCCGAAACAACCGTGTCCGGTGAGGACTTGTGTCAGGCGGCTCCTCGCGCCACTCCCAAGTGTGCGCGAGGACCTTTGCCACTAGATCCCATGGCGGCAATCCAGCAAGGAGACCCGCCGCCTCACCGGAGATCGTGCGGTATCCTCGGATCATCCGGATGGCCATGACCCTATGGGCCGCCGCCTCACCGGAGATCGTGCGGTATCCTCGGATCATCCGGATGGCCATGACCCTATGGGCCGCCTTCAACCGGCGTGCAGGTTAGTAGGCGCCCACACCGGCGCCCCGTATATGGCCATGGCCGGCACGACCCCCGCGTAGAGCCTCCGGCAGAAGGCGTTTGGCCCCCCTAGGTTGGGCAGGAGCCGCTTTAAGGCAGCCCCGGCCCGCTCCAGTCTGGGAGCCAAACGTCGGAAATGTTCCGCGAAGTTCCGACTGTCGAGGACGACTCCTTATTAATAGATCATGGGGATTATAACTCTACTTGCTCAGCTTCGGCGCGGGCTGGTACTTCTACGGGCAAGGGACGGTTGGGGGGCATTTCGTTTACTCGGGGTCGTCGCGGGGCGTGAGGACCTCGGCGGCGAGGTCGGAAGGACGGTGTGTTTGTGTGCTGTACTGGTGACCCTACTGCTTTCTTGGAGGAGAGTGATGGGGTCATCAGGGTCGGAAAGGGCATGTCTCGGCCGGCGGATTCTACTGATTCTACTGGGGACATAACTAGCGGCCTTCGCAATCATGGATTACGGTGTTGCGCGGCGGATTGGAAGAAACACTTTGAATTGCGTTTAAGAAACTGAGCTATAGTGGGGATTCTGAGGTCGAGATGGAGGATCTCGTTCCTAACGTACCATGGCGAGTAAGCAACTGTCCCACGACCACAGAATATATACCTCAAGCGGCCCACGACTGATGAGTTTTGCGTGACGTCAGTGTGATGCTTAGTTCGCATGTGGCAATGTAGATGCCGCTACAGAGCCATTTCAGCCTCACAATTGAAGAATCAACCGTGGTGCCAAGGACTGCAGTCATTCTATAAATCCAATGATAAATTACCAAAATTACCTAAAACGTCATTGACTTTATACCATCCATTATTCACTATTCATATTATAAATATCTGTTATTTTTACCTAACTCTGTTGAGAGGTCATATTTTGTATTATACATCAAAGAGAAATACATACACTGATAGAGTTGTAGGAGGACCTTTTAGCGCTGAATACCCGATAGCTTATAAGTCACTTATAGTATTCTTTGGAGCTGAATCAAGGTGGTGGTGTTGGTAAACATTTTGTGAAAAATTATTTTAAAAAATAAGCCAAAAGATCCTTGGGTACAGGTATGAACACTAAACTTAATAAACAGATGAAAAAAACCTTTTAAGTATTGCTATACTTAAAAACCAAAAATATGCACAAAACTTTATTGTCAGAAGCTCAAGCATTAAATAGTTATTTGGACTGCTTTTAATAAATTGTGGTACATAGAAAAAGATACGTAAGATTCAGAAACCAATTAACCAATCAATAAAACAATGAAAACATTGTTTGATTTGTTGTTTTTTTTTCCTTTTTTATTAGCTGGTAACATTAATCATGGACGTCGTCGCTTGAGTTATCGGCGTTTTGTTGAAAAATACAGCAAAAATGTGTAATTAATTTGTAAATCGAGTGTTTTTTAACGTTGTCGTGTAACAGAAAATGGTAACGATTGTTGACGATTTAGATTCTTTAACTTTGCAAGAGCCAATTTTCAAGGATGTCAAATATTATGTTTCTGGAGATGTCTCGGAAAGGGTAAGTTTTGTATTGAATTCTTTATTTTCAATGGATTATGTGTTGTAATTAGTGGACAGTATAATGAGGGGACGTGTACTAATTACAGATTATGCTGTTACTTCAGTCCGGTGGAGCGGAGAGTACAAAATATTTCTCTGACTATGTCACACATCTAATTTGTGGTCAAAATGCTGCGGACACTGACGTCGATGAAGCCCAGGACATCTACCAGATCCCTGCAGTGACCGAGCACTGGGTGCTTGCGTGCGCGCGCCTCAGGAGATTGGCCGACCCGAAGCCTTACATCCCTCATAAGAATAAGATATTTACTAACATTGTATGTTGCATATCTAAAGTGAGTGTTGCTGACGCTAAAGCCTTGTTCGCTGTTATCACATATCATGGTGGAAAAGTAAAGTTGAACTTGGACTCTCAGTGTACTCACCTGATTTGTGGATCAGCTGCGGGAAAGAAATATAGTGCTGCGCTCACACTCCCCTCCTCAAGAATTAAGATTGTGACTCCTGATTGGGTGCTGGAGAGCATTAGGGCTAGAATACAAGCGGTGACTGATATATTTCACCCGAAGCTGTTAGTTATCCCTCAGCCGCCCCCGAAAGCAATGGACCGTATTAGTGCAATCACAGGATTCGACTTTGAGGAAGGTATTGCTAAAAACGAAGTGCCCACACAAAACATGGCTGAGAACAAGGATGATAGTACACAGGCTTTGTTAGACAAACTGAAACAAAGGATGCCGTGGAACCATCCCCCAGCTAGTTCAAGTGCATCGGTTGCTCCCACAACACCCATTAGTTCAATGGGATACACATCAACATCTATGTCTACTCCTGGTATAATGAGCAAGTCTATACCTCAAGGGATAGTGACTCAAAATGTCCAAATACAAGGCAGTCAGGCAAACTCTCCACTGCTGCAGAAGTTTGGACAACAGAACACAGTGGTATCCCAGGCCAGTATGATTCAGAATCAGCAAATGAGCATGCAACAGCAACAACAACAGTCATACAACCAAAGCCAGCAGCAACCGCATGGGCTAACAGCAATACAGATACAGCAACAGAAGATGCTACAGCAACATCAGTTAAAAATGCAGATGCTGCAACAGAACAAGCTCGGCAACCAGCAGAATCAGCAAGGGTTTCAGCCTAACGTCTCAGTCTCCCAGATGTCTCAGAACTTGCAGGGGCAGTTGCAGCAACATATACAGGGTAACCAGCATCACTTACAGCAGAATATCAATCAACCTCCAACCACAATGAGTTCAGCTCAACAGCATATTGAGAATATCAGTCAAATGTTGAGTCAAAGTGCTAACAATCTACAACAACAGCAGAACATGGCAATGAAGCAGAGCTTGAGTCTCAGCCAGCAGAGCGCTTCCCAAGCTGTCCAGAACATAGCTCAACAGTTGGCACAGTCAACGCAAAACCTTCAGAATGCCAAAATGAATCAAAACCTGGCACAGGGACAAGTGATCAATCAGCAATTGATATCATCTGGGCAGCAGATGGCACAGCAGAACCAGAATCTAATTCAGCAACAAAATGTACAGTCTATTAATAACCAACAACAGAACATAAATATGGGAGTTCAGGGTCTTGTGACATCATCACAGGGGCAGACTGGTCAGGGAGTACAACTAAACCAATTAGTCAACTCCAACCAGCAAACTGTTTTAAGCCAGCAAATACAGTCTGTTCAGCAGACTATACAAACTCAACAGAATGCTAATGTGCCTGTCCAGGGTGCTTGGAGACAGCAAAACATTCAGATGGTGCAAAATGTTCAAGGTCAGCACCAAATAATAAGGAATCCTTTGGTTCAATCTCGGGCGCCGCAGAACCAGGTCATACTACAGCAGCAGATAATGCAAACGCAGCAGCAGGCTTTGATAAACAACCAGCAATCACAGTTGAGCCCTCAGCACACTATACAACAGACTCTTCAACAATCTATTGGTGGTCAAGGGCAGCAACTAAGCCAGACACATCACCAGATACTATTCCAAAAACAGCAGCTTTTAAGTAGTTCTGGACAGCAACAGATAGTGCAGGCTCCTCAACAAGTTCTAATAAACCAACACACTGGACAACAGCAAATACTAGTACATGGGAACCAACAAGTGACTTTGCAAGGAGGTCAGCAAATTGTTTCTCAAAACCAGATTGTCCACCAAGGAGGGCAGATAGTCAATCAAGGTGGACAACAGATTATAACGCAAGGAACACAACAGGTTTTGACACAAGGAGGTCAACATGTGATCACCCAGCAAGGTCAACAGCAACATGTGGTGATAGCCCAATCATCTCAGCAGATAGTGACTCAAACTGGGCAGCAGATTCTTGGGCAGACTGTGGGTCAGTCTCAGCAGGTGTTGACGCAAATGCCGCAGTCTCCTCAGGCGAGTGGAGGAGGCAGCATCCAGCAGATCATCACGCATGGTGGAGGGCAACAGATAGTCTCACCCGGGGGGCAGCAAATTGTGCAGGGTGGTCAGAATGTGTCATGGCAGCAGCAGCAGTATTTGCAGCAGAGACAGCAAATTGCTCAGCCAGGAACTGTTGGGCCTAGGGTGAGTGTTTTTTTTTTTTTTTTTTTTTTTTTTTTGATTTTGGCGTCACACGGTTTGTGCATTTAGCCAGTGTCAAGTAATTTTTCTTTTAGATCAAGTAAATGGCCCGATATCGGGCACGAAGTTACAAAACAGTCATAGTCGTCTTTAGTCAGTCAAGTCAAATCAAAGTTATTGTAAAGCGGTAGTAACTTTACAACAACCTAATAGGAGTTTTTGGGGGGAACACGAAAAGTCCACGTTAGTCACTTATTTTCACCTTCACTACACTTGTGCACTCACACGTAACTAAATTGAATAATTCACTATCAATATTATACAATTGAATTCGCTATTTCACTAAATTCCATGAAAATGAAAATTCGTGCGACATGTTCCAAAGCGATCCCGCCAAAAACTCAGGGTGAGTGTTAAAAATATGATTTATAATTTTTGTAATGTTATAGGTCCCAGCAATGTTGGGTACTTCATTGTAGCTCATAATATATTGCATTGATTCCTTAGAGAAGCAACTTTTGAAAAGGTAATGGGAAATTGGAAAAAGCAGTTATGTTAATTTTCTTGCAATTATTACAACTAAACAAGCACTCCGACCAGAGCATCCTCCATCGAGACCAGTGATGGCCCAGTGGTAACGGCTACGACTTATGAGTTGTAGGTCGAAGATTCGAACCCGGATAGGCTCTTTATTTCGTGTAAATTATTTCATCACTTCTGCTCTCAAAATGGTGAAGGAAAACATCGGCATGTCCTAGAACCAAAAATTCGAAGACCTGTGACATCTACCAATTCGCACTGGGCCCTCGTGGGGGTTACGGCCCGCTCGCTCTCACAGAGAGGAGGCCTGTGTCCCAGCAGTGGGAACATTATAAGCTGATTGTTATGTAACAAACATTCCTAGTCAAATGCAGTCCTAATTTAGTTATTAGTTCACTGTGAGAACATTTTTTAGATCAATTCTTGGCAATTTCTTGTTTATTTGATTCATTCATTATGTTCCCAGGTGTCATGGACCGCTGGCGGCGGAGGGCGGCAACTGATCCACCTAGACGCGCAGACGCACGCACAGCTCCAACAGATGAAGCCGCAGGAGCGAGCGGTCTTTGTGGCACAGCTACAGAAGCGGCGCCAGCTGTCCCTCCAGCGACAAGCCGCTATAGCTCAACAACAGGTATGCGTTATATTTATTTAGTTTTACACTACCTGCTCGATTATGTCAAATTATGTGTCATGCAAACTGTTAGAGTAAGTCATCTGGGGTCTAGCTGGGTAATAATATTGGACTTCTTCTTCTTTTCGTGTCGTTAGTACTCATACACTTTATTTTTATTTTTATATTGTACTGAATTTCTGCTTTTTAGTGTATTGACTGAAAAAAATTCTGATCTATTGACCAGTGTGTAATAATGAAACTTAGTGTGTTATGTGATATGAATTTGGATGCTCAACAAAAAATTCGTATAAAAATATTTGAAAACAAAAAATTAAAATTGATCATGATAAGTAGAGTATTCTCCTTGGGGATAAGGTCTCTTCGTCTTGGGCAACCTCTAAGCCCTTACTGTACTTCAATAATCCAGCCATCCCCTTAGTGAATAATCTCCCTTTTTTTTTTTTATTGTAAACCATATAAAACAAAAGCAGTCTTCATCAAGGCAATCTCTCACAGACCACATTTGGATAGACTGAAAGGAAGGAGTCCTCTTAGTGCCATAATACTGTGGCAACATCATCGATATATGTACGTTATATTGATGGTCCTAGGTTATCATTTGAAAACATAATCCAGCATTGCATATGAATAGAATTGAATAGAAAGCATTTATTTGACACAGACACAACACAACAGCAACAAACACATAAAAAAGAACAATAAACATGACAATAAAATTGCAGTAAAAAAGTGCTGATCGTGCCCATACCGAAAGGCTTGCCATCTCAGCATTTGCATTTCATATGTAAGCTATCACGCTATGTATACCAGGAGGCTTTTATTTTGGTAGCATGCTTTGTTTACTTTTTTTTGTGCTTGAATTAAGTTTTCATTTCATTTGTTGGTATATTGGCATGGCTAGCTGATATATGACAAATTTTTAAGTTCTGTGTCTCGTAATGTTGATTACTTTGCCTACCTATGTATAGAATCAAGTCTATCTAACTAAACAGACAGCTGTGCTGCTGGGGAGTTTGTTGCGCCACTACTTCTTCACAGCTAAAGCACTAGGAAGTGGTGAAGGGCGGGCGTTTTGGGGGACTGTCTTATGTAATTTTGACTTTCGAAAAGTGCTGATTCTCAGCCTAATTTGAATAAATGACTTTTATTTTGATTTTGATCCATCCATTACAAGTCCAACATCCGAATATAAGCATCCTGAGATTAAACCATTATATTTTATTTGATGAGCAAAAAGAGTCATAGATATATGAGAACTAGGACTTACAGTTTACGTGCCTAACTGCCTACCTACCACTTTTGCAGTATTGGGTGTGAAGTGCAAATAAAGAGCTTCCGGACATAGATGAACTGCTTGTTCTAAATTATTATTTTTTAGACATGAACACCTTCTCTCTCCCCTACCTCTTTATTTTCTTCATAAAAACCAATAATTTATCCTTTTCCGCAGCAGCCAGGTGTAGTAGCAGGCTCGCCAGGTGCCCCGGCCCCGGCGGGTGCTCAGAGCGTCACCTTCATACGTAGTCAACTGACACCAGGGTTGGCTCAGCAACAGCAAGTGCCGGTAAGTTTTTTCAGCTTAGTAAACGTTAGTAGTAAGTAATATTGAGATATTTGGAAGGTTTCAGTCAAAAACACTTAGACTTATCTTTAACATACCCCAATATATTAGTAACAGAATAATATATCAAGACTTGAAAATACCCACAGTCAAACTAGAGATTACCCAATATAGTGGCAAATACCAAAAGAGACTTAGAACATCATAACGAACTTGCTCTAAAACTAAGTGGTGATGGCGGCCTGCAATTTAAGAGATTAAAAATATAGTGTCCCGACTCTTCTGGACAGATTCAGCTGATTAATTGAGAAACTTTTACTGCAAAGGCATGACCAAGCTCCAGAACATAAAAACAAAATATTACCCACACTGGGCCCGTGTGGTGGATTAGATCAGAAAAATAGGTACAGAGGTGATGGTTATTTCTAAAGAAATCTCTTCCAGCATACCTGCGATAGGAGAGAAGATAAAGAGATGTAGACAGCGCATGTAAGGGTAAAAGGGAAAATAAACTACATTTATAATCAAAAACAATAATTCACTAAATGAATTAAACAAATATTATGGGAATGTACTAAAATACATAATTACAAACATACATACATACATACGTCTAAAATAAATATCTCTAAAATATTAATAATAATAATGTAAATAAAATAATTCATACACAACTATGACAATGGGTAGCTCGCTGTCGGTAAGGACCAAGCCCCGGTCGACGGCGCGTTGTGTTCCAAGCGTGCCGCAAAGAGATGTCAGCACCAACTGATGGGGCCCGCAAGGGCCGATGCCTGCCAGGGGTGTGGGTTGTTCGAAACAGATACCGCGACCCCTGGCACACAGGCAACTGAGGGAACACGGGTGGGTTTTAGTCAGTAAAAGTCTGATACGCCCTCCTGCTCCACACAGAGCGGGAGAAGAAGTTATTTGATGATTTCCAACCCAAAAACAAAACTGACAATGTGGACAGATAGTTATTCTTTCACTCTTCTTTTAAAAACTGCAACAGTTTGGCAGTCCCTATTGTCGGGCGCTCTCTCACAGAGAGGTGGCCTATGTCCTAGCATTAGGAACATTATAGGTTGCTTATGTAAGAAGCAACATCATATGGTGTCAGTGGCCAATGTATGGAATTTTCTATGCTGCTTGTTTACTAAGTAATCGCGTATAATCTTACTTGTATATGTATATATATATTACTAGCTTCTGCCTGCAGCTTCGCCCGCTTGGATGTCGGACATGATCCCACGTAAACTTGCTACTGGGACAAAAAGTGTATAATGTCCTTCCCCAGGATGCCATCTATCTCCTTACCAAATTTTATCGAAATCAGTTCAGTGGTTTGGGCGTGACGTTACATACAGACAGAGTTACTTTCTCATCCGGTTAGACTGGAAGCCGACCCCAACATAGTTGAGAAAAGGCTGGGCAGATCGTGATGATGATGATACAGTAAATCCTTATCCTTACTAATATTATAAACGCGAAAGTTTGTATGTATGGATGTTTGTTACTCGTTCACGCAAAAACTACTGAATGGATTTGGATGAAATTTGGCACACAGATAGATTATAACCTAGATTAACACATAGGATACTTTTTATCCCGGTAGTACGTTCCCGCGGGATAATTACCGACTTCCACGCGGGCGAAGCCGCGGGCGGAAGCTAGTATAGTATAAACATATAGTATTCTGTACTAATATTATAAATTCGAAAGTATCTCTGTCTGTCGGTATTTCTGTTTATTAACTTTCATGCCTTAACGGCTGAACGGATTTAGATGAAATTTACCTCACAGGTTAGGGCGATCCTGATGGCATAAGATGCTTTTTTATCCTACCAGGATACCACAGGTTCCTGTGGTATAATTTCCGATCACAACGCGCGCGTAGTCGCGAGGACAAGCCAGTAAAACAAGTCATTATGTTTAGAAAAGAGTTAGAGAGAGTGAGGATACAAATTATGTTATTAAACGATGACGAAAAAGAATGTAATCTTAAATATTAATTAAATGCGTTTATTATTAATAACAAGCTTTTATAAACACAACATAATATTATCACAATGCAAATGTATTTCTAAATACCTTCAGTTTTAACCATCATTATCCTGGCCCAGGTACAATGGCTGCAGCAGCAGGGCGCGAGAGCGGCGACCATCCCGGCCGCACAGCCCGCGCAGCCACCACAATCACCTGGTAAGTTCGACTGTGTGGGTCATACAATGGTCCACAATGATAACATACAGGGTGTAAAACGACCCATCACATAGCTGTCAACTACACCACATTCTGTGCATTAAACTAAGTACTTACCATCAAAAATGATTGTTGGGAAACGACTTATTTTTGGTGAGAACTTTGCGGTAATATGCAACGTATACGCAAAACATTATGCCTTTGGGTGTATGCAACGATACAGTACGGTAAGGTGAATACCTGTTTTCGTAAAAAATACGATACGTTGGAGATACGACGGCAGTTGGAATTTTGACCTTCAATATCTCCGTAGCCAGAAGGTTCCCAGATATGAAGGTGGTGGGGAATGGAATTTCGCTAAATCTAATCTAACTAGCCTGCAGGGTGCTCCCCCTCCCTCTTCCACACAATTCTGTCCTTTGCTAGTACTGGTCAGTCCCTTCGGAAGGAGTCAAGGTCGTCCCGCTATCTTCGTCTCGGTCTGCCGCGATGGCGTCGTGCGTTTCGCTAAATGCACGATAGAGAATTTGGTTCCGGTTATGGTCGCTTGAGATAGGCACCTCACAAAATTTGCGACAAAAGCTGGACACCTGCGCCATCCGCATCCAGCAGATTTCACATTTGGATTTCAGATTTGACTAGTCTCGGTATTTATTTTGGCACGCCTATTTACGCTCTAGAGCAGTCTGTTCATCTTTTGGTACCTATTACTTACCCTCCTGATTTCTTCATTGAACTTAAACCCTTAAATAGACTTCGTACCCAAGTAGGTCGCAGCAAGGACAACCTCCACGATAGGGGTTCATGGAAGGCTCAGACCTCCGGCGTGTATGCGGCGTCTCTCCACAGACAATAGCTCACCCCCCATCTTGCGCCGCATGCGCCCTGTGGGCCTAACTAATTTACAAAACTATACATATACCTACATACATTTTTACGTGTTATTTTTTCCATCGACACGTTATGTAGAAGATGGAGCTGACCCGACCAACGACGTTGTCCTGTCCAGTTTTCAATAACTCATACAAAAATGCCATGGAAAAAGGACTAAAGGACTGTTGCGAATATTGTAAAATAAAACTAGCCACCTTGGTCTATCCATTTTTTTATTATACAGATTGCCTTATGATTTCGGTAATTATTTTCTCCACGTTGTTAAACTTTACATTGCATGAAAAGAGAGAAAAATTGGGTTATTATCACAGAAACACGTGCAAATAAAAATTTAGCTTGAATAAATTATACCTGGACCCTGAAACATTACAGACTGTTCTGTGCTATATCTGTCTATAGTCGGCAGCTGCATATCGTGATTCGGGCAAGAGCCTCCCGCTCAGCATTATGCTGTGCTATAGGGGATCCACAAGACAGCTGTGATTTTCAGTAGTAACCCGAAAACTACGTACGGAAACCCAGGCAGGTTTATAGATTTACACAAATTAAACAAAGAAAAATAAACGGTACTTACAACATAAACTGTTAAACAAAGAATAAATACTTTATGCAAAACAAAATATTCTTCGAAAAAAAAATCCTTAAAACAATACTCGGCGTCTCGGCCACGTGCCCAACTAAGTCACATATGTTTCAAGTTCGTCAACCCTGATCTAATATTTATTAGACATTGATTTTAAGGCTATGGTCACACTACCAACTTTGGCGAGGAGTCTAAAACAAGAAATATCCCATACATTTCTTATTTTAGAGTCCTCGCCACATAGGATTAAATACTTTAAGACAAACTATGATTTTTTTGTCAAGTGACATTGGCATCCATTTTGTTAGTCTCTCATGTATGTGTATCTCACTAAAGCCTTGGCGGTCTTTCACCTATTCGAATCCAAGATGTGACTGCCTATATTTTTGTTTTTTGGGACTGACATTAAACAGGTCTACCTAGGAGGTTGTCGGCTGCTAAACCAACCGGACTTGTCTGTGACTAACTTAATAAATGAAGGCCTCGAGCCAGGGCTTAATAACTTCAAACTAAGCGACTACACGCTCAGGCCACTCCCTGTGGGGTAAGGACCTTGGTTTAGGGCGTCGCTGGAAGAGAGCAACAAGGCACGTGCTGGATTGCAATGGTACGGCCCAAAGTGACCCTAAACCCTAAAACGATTTATGCATATGACGGGTTGTGTGCAAGATCCAAACTCTCTCTGTCCGAATTTAATACATTTTCAATTTGGATGGAACACAACCGATGAAAACGAGTGCGCAAACGCTTTTAGAAATTCGGACAGCTCTTCGATCGATTTCATCCAAGAGCAACCTTTATGATTATTTTTGAAAAGGTCAAAAACTTTCAAAACTCCAGGTAACGAATTACCCAAGAAAACCTTTAATATTGATCAACTGTGGAGCGATACGTTAGAAATTTTGGTATTTAAATGAAATCTTCATACATAATGATGACGCTCGCGGTAACCATATCACAAATTATAATTTCAAAGCGATATCTAGCACTATACCGCAATATATTTAGTATTTTACTTGAACGACGCGGTGAGAACTTCTTGCACCCTTTTGATATAAAGTTTTATAGTTAATAAAATAGTTAATTGTAGAAAATTTGTTGTGTCAATGTAATGGATGAGGAAAATTCGGAAAGTAATCGTAAGTTGTATCTTTTTTTTTGTATAAGCAAAAGAAAACATATTTTTCTGAATCAAATCGCGGTACTAAATTATTGTTGACACAAATGATTGTTTTGAATATGACTGATTCATCAATATGAACAGGAAAATTCAGTGATATTTTTGACTGGTATTGTTTATGTATGGAGTTATTTTAACAATCATTGTAGAAATTTTTGTGTGATTTCAACATCATTGAAGTTGTTTTAAAATAATAGTTTTTATTAATAAAAGTAATATGTGACCTGGCTTAATCCTAATTCAACAGACATTTGATAAATGTGTCTATAAATTGCAGGTTTCATTCCTTCTAATTTTGTGAGTGTCTTCTTTAAAAGCTATGAAATAGTCTATGATTTTAATTTTTAGTAAATTGCCACAAATTATAATAATCTTTATCAAGTGAACAAAATTGTGCATTATAGTCCGGTTGTTACACTTTGGCCTTGGCGGGTCGCTCATAACTTTACATAGACACACTGAATTTTGAAATACTAATTTATGTGCTTGTAAAATCTAAGTTTGGGATAGACATCTGTGAAGTAAATAGTTTCTAGTACTCCGCTATTATCGACAAGCTAGGTAGATTAGAGTTTTAAAATAAGTTTAATAAGGAATACGTGAGGAAGCCGGGTATGTCTTAAACAAATGTATTTATACCAACTATCAACATGCCGGGGTCCCCGTCGTGCTGATCGCCCTGTATGGCTCCATCTCTCTCTCTTTCTCTCTCGCACTGAAATAATTATGTTATGATTTTAATACGTCATACTGCATATAGCCAAGTCCTGCACATCTTAAACGCATAGTCGGTGCTGTTTTAGGGTGTGTTAGTAGCCTACGAACATGAAATGCACGCGCGCAGTTCTGGGCACGCCGCGATTGCGGCGGTAAGTCCCCTCTTTGAGGAGTGGCTTGAGAGGCGGCATGGCGTCCTCACCTTCCGCCTGACACAGGTCCTCACCGGACATGGCTGTTTCGGGAGGTTCCTGTTTCGGATAGGGCGGGAGGAAACGCCCGGGTGTTTCCATTGCGAAGATCGCCCAGAGAACACGGTGGAGCATACGGTGGAGGTCTGCCCAGCTTGGGCGGAGCAACGCCGTGTCCTCGTGGAGGTGATCGGCGGCGGCGTTCTCTCGCGTCCGACCCTGGTCCAGGCCATGGTACGGAGCGAGAGGGCATGGCTGGCAGTCGCCTCCTTCAGCGAAGCAGTTATGCTCGCAAAGAGGGAGGCGGCGCACGTGAGGGAGATGCAGTACATGCGCCCTCACAGCCGTGGCCTTCGCAGGAGACGCCCTGGGCGTCGGGAATCCCAGGCTGATTCCCGGCCACCGTAGGCACGGGCTTGCGGACGGCGAGTAATGGGTACCTCGCTGCCCGGTAAGGACCAAGCCCGGGTCGACGGCGCGTTGTGTTCCACGCGCGCCTCAAAGAGATGTCAGCAGCAACAGAGAGGCCCGCAAGGGCCGATGCCTGCCGGGGGTGCGGGTTGTTCGAAAGAGATACCGCCGCCCCTGGCACACAGGCAACTGAGGGAACACGGGTGGGTTTTAGTCAGTAAAAGTCTGACATGCCCTCCCGCTCCACCCAGAGCGGGAGAAGTTATTTGATGATTTCCAACCCAGAAAAAAAAATAAAAAAATAAACGCGCGCAGTTCGCAAGCGGCTCGCGAGCGGCGCATTCGCCAGGTCTGGACACACCCTTAAATAGATTAGACTAGCTGTGCCCGCTACTTCGTCCGCGCGGAATAGTTTTTTTTTACTATTATTTATATATCAATAAAAACAAATAAAAATTCTAAAATAAAAGTAGCCTAAGTTACTCCTTCACACAGCAGCTACCTGCCAGTGAAAGTCCCGTCGAAAACGGTCCAGCCATTTCAGATATTAGCGGGAACAAACAGACAGACAGACAAAATTTAAAAAAAATGTTATTTTGGTATATGTACCGTATATATATTCATATGCATGTAGCAAAAAGCGGTTATTTTAATATTACAAACAGACACTCCAATTTTATTTATATGTATAGATTGATGGGCCTTAAATGGGATGCATGAAAGGCAATTGCATGCACCTGAGACGAGACCGCTAAGAGGTATGTATTGTGTTCCGCGAATAGATAGAATAAGAAACGAGTATATAAGAGGAAGTCTGACAGTGGCACCGTTAGCTGAAAAGTTACGTGGAAATCGATTGTCATGGTATGGACATGTGATGCTAAGGAATGAGAAAAATGTCGTGAGGAAAGTTTGGAGTATGAATGTGAGCTATAAGAGTAGGGTAAGACCAAAGAAACGATGGACGGACTGAGTAAAAGATAGTTTGGCTAGAAAGTGGATGACGACTCAGGAAGGAAGAAAAAACAATTTGCGCTTACTCCAAATGAATTGAGATAAGCGCAGGAGTATAATGAGTCGGTTCCACAGGCGTGCCCAGTCCAGTGGCCACCCCAGGAGCCGGCGGCGGAGTGGAGACACAACTGCAACAGCTACAGATGCAGCGGCAGCAGCACTACCAGCGCTTGCAGCAGTTGCAGGCGCAGAGGGACCATGTCGCGCACCATGCTGCCGTTAAACAGGTATGTAGGCTTTTGAAGTGCACCATTATATGTTGATACTTCCTGATTTAGCGTATGCTTCTAACTTAGATTTCTAAGCGAGCTTCAAGTGCGGATTAAAATATTTTTTTTTTAAATAAAATAATCTTTAATTCAGATAAGCAAATATTAAGCGGATTAATAATTGCCTGAACAGTATTAATGTTTATACGTATTTTTGTTCTAATTATAAGTTAAAGGACAAAAATACGTCTAAAAATTTATAGTTTACCGCACCCTCCAATTAAGACTTAAAACACCATAACATTAATAAAAGGTAATGTAGAAAAATCTCTTAAAATAACATAGAAATCAGCATGCTCGCGAATTATTCTGTAGATTTAAAGATCATCTGCAGACAGCAAACATTTTGAATGCACGAAACAACTCAAAACGTCATTGATAAAAATAATAAAAACAACAGGACCTAATATAGAGCCTTGCGGTACACCAGAAGTTACGTTGATTGAATAAGACCGATAGCCCTTAATCACAACTCTTTGAGACCTGTTTGATACGTATGTTGCAAACCAGCGAAATAAATCTCCACGAATGCCATTATACGCCAAAAATTTTCACCATAAGCTCGTAATGCAAAAACGTATTACTTACTCTATATAGCGTTTCGATCTCTCAATACCTCCGCTCTTTTTCGCCATATTATCAATGTGTTCCTCCTACTGTCGGTGCAGGTATCTCCAGGGGTGACACAACACGTGGTAGGGGGCGCCCCTCTCACTGAACAACCAGTCGACGCAGCCCTACTCACACCCACCACTCCAGACCAGCAACAAGGTAATATCACTATATTTGTACCATTTGACGGTAGTTTTGTAATAATTGTGTGATGTCGTGGGTAGTTTGGTGATCTTTGTAGTTCTGAATGCTTATAGACTTAACAGTAGAAAAATGAAATGTTTACTAATCTATAGGGAGGTAGAAACAGCATGCTTAAAATATTCGCATGTGTTTTTTTACAAAGTTATTTCGATCGTGAAAAAAGGAGTCAAAAACGAAATATAAGAGGAAACATATAGCAAAGTTTTTTGAATAAAGTGTGAGCATGCCAAAATATTGACTCCACCTGATATCCCTAAGAACAGGAGACACCAATATCTACCTTCCAGGCAACGCTCTACTCGTAAACCCGAAGACGAAGACCGCTCTCGCAAATATGCTGAGCATTCGTCTGCAAGGTGGCACAGCTACTGAACATGAGCCTTCCGCAGCCGGCACCCTGCGCCTCATGACGGCAGCGCACGCGCGACCCGCGACCGGCGCGCCTCGCCTGCTGCTGCAGCACCCGCACCACAAGGTAACGTGACACAGCTACTGCACACGAGCCGCGACCGGCGCGCCTCGCCTGCTGCTGCAGCACTCGCACCACAAGGTAACGTGACACAGCTACTGCACACGAGCCGCGACCGGCGCGCCTCGCCTGCTGCTGCAGCACCCGCACCACAAGGTAACGTGACACAGCTACTGCACACGAGCCGCGACCGGCGCGCCTCGCCTGCTGCTGCAGCACCCGCACCACAAGGTAACGTGACACAGCTACTGCACACGAGCCGCGACCGGCGCGCCTCGCCTGCTGCTGCAGCACCCGCACCACAAGGTAACGTGACACAGCTACTGCACACGAGCCGCGACCGGCGCGCCTCGCCTGCTGCTGCAGCACCCGCACCACAAGGTAACGTGACACAGCTACTGCACACGAGCCGCGACCGGCGCGCCTCGCCTGCTGCTGCAGCACCCGCACCACAAGGTAACGTGACACAGCTACTGCACACGAGCCGCGACCGGCGCGCCTCGCCTGCTGCTGCAGCACCCGCACCACAAGGTAACGTGACACAGCTACTGCACACGAGCCGCGACCGGCGCGCCTCGCCTGCTGCTGCAGCACCCGCACCACAAGGTAACGTGACACAGCTACTGCACACGAGCCGCGACCGGCGCGCCTCGCCTGCTGCTGCAGCACCCGCACCACAAGGTAACGTGACACAGCTACTGCACACGAGCCGCGACCGGCGCGCCTCGCCTGCTGCTGCAGCACCCGCACCACAAGGTAACGTGACACAGCTACTGCACACGAGCCGCGACCGGCGCGCCTCGCCTGCTGCTGCAGCACCCGCACCACAAGGTAACGTGACACAGCTACTGCACACGAGCCGCGACCGGCGCGCCTCGCCTGCTGCTGCAGCACCCGCACCACAAGGTAACGTGACACAGCTACTGCACACGAGCCGCGACCGGCGCGCCTCGCCTGCTGCTGCAGCACCCGCACCACAAGGTAACGTGACACAGCTACTGCACACGAGCCGCGACCGGCGCGCCTCGCCTGCTGCTGCAGCACCCGCACCACAAGGTAACGTGACACAGCTACTGCACACGAGCCGCGACCGGCGCGCCTCGCCTGCTGCTGCAGCACCCGCACCACAAGGTAACGTGACACAGCTACTGCACACGAGCCGCGACCGGCGCGCCTCGCCTGCTGCTGCAGCACTCGCACCACAAGGTAACGCGACACAGCTACTGCACACTTTCATTTCCCCGAAATCAAAACCCCGCACTTACATCACGATTGCTCCGTCCATATTACCTTTTTTTGTTGTGAGTTTGATCTTTAAATGGGCATCATTCTGATACAATCACTTCCAAATTGGATTTTACTTCAACAGTTAACGTCTCGTACTTCACTCATCTTGCACTCTATCATACTGACTCCAGATACTACTCGAATCCAATAGATTAACGCATATATTATCTACTAGGTATACGCGCCACCAGCTCGACCGCCGCCTGCGCGTGCGCAGTTCTACGGACATAACCCCAACCTCAAGTTGCCGCCCGATCTCTTCCTGCTAGGATGCGTATTTCATATCGTGAGTATTAATAATAAAATAATAATAAATCATTTAATTCAGGCAACAGACCCATAACATTTACCTTATAGAATAACATACCTAATTATAAAAAAAAAACACATAAGTAGCACTTCACTTCGCACTAGCTTTACTTTGTACTGTCCTGTGGAACTTCTCCACGGAAGCGACGTAACGCCACGTCCTGTCCTCTTCCATAACGACGGGCAGATAACAAGTCGGGACGCGCTCCACGAACGCCTTAAAGTGGACATTGCGGCGCGACTCCAGTAACTGCACCCTCTGCGTGTATCTTGTCTTTTTGCGCACGTACTCCACGATGTCCTCCGTCTTAGTGGTGCCTAGTGGTGGTGGTATTGCCCTTCATGCATACAAAATAGTACCTCAGTGTAAGTCAAATAGTACCTAAACGAATATTATTAATTAGTAACATTGTTTATTTGTTAATATGTTTGTAAAAGTAAATCTCTGGAAGTACTGATTCAATTATAAACATTATTTCACAATAGAAAGGTTTCGCAATAGTCTTTACACCCTATGACAAAGGACTTCAAAATAACTGGCGAAATGTGGGCATACTATAGGCACACCTCGACCTAACCTTTTGGAGAATACTTGCTTTATAATAATCTATACAGGATAAGTTTTTAACCAATGCGCAAACTGTAACTATGAATTCAGCATATCATTCTAGAGACCCCCCCCCCTCCCCCAGCGCAGATATTTTTCGTCGGTTATACAAAAAACAGTCTGCTGTTTCATAGAAAAGTGAACATGTATGAAACAGATTTTTTTTTTATAACTGAGGAAAATTTTCTGCGCTGGGGGTCTAGAATGATATGCTGAATTCATGGTTACAGTTTGCGCACTGGTTAAAAACTCATCCTGTTTATATAAAAAATGAATCCCTATTTCCGTTGGTCACGGCATCACACGTGAAAGGCTGGACCAATTTTGTAAATATTTTTTGTTGTGTTTTTTATTGTCAGGAGAAGGTTCTTATGAAAGAAAAAATTAAGAAAGTTGCGCGTAACATTACGAAAATTAAGAAGACTTTACGACCATATTAACTTTTCTAATATTATACCAATGAAAATTCAATATTCATAGTTAAGACAGGACAACGTCTGTCGGGTCACCTAGTTCAGGATGTACTGTATGTAATCTCTTCGTCTCAATCCCAGGTGGAGTACCAACAGTCGTGGGGCGCAGAGCGAGTGTCTCGCTGGGCCGAAGCCATACAACGTCGCGGCGGCGAACTGGAGCCGGTCTACTGCGCCAGAGTCACGCACGTGCTGTGCGAGACGCAGAAACATGGCGTCGTGATGCAGGTAAATATGTATAAATGGAAGGAGGAAAACTCGAAATTTAAAAGCTTTGACAGAGTTTTAACGACAATGGGTCGTCCTCATCACTTTTTAAGTATAGGGAACTTGCACGACGAAAGTTCTGCCACCTGGTGTCGCAAATCCGAAGTTTTTACGCAAACATTAATTGAAATTGACACTTCACGTTATGAAATAGTCTCATTAAAGAAGTGAAAAAAAAAACATAATTATTAAGTGAAAACGTATGCTGGATATATTTCTGGATGCTCGGATACTTCAAAGAAAAATAAAAATAAATCAAATTGTGCCAATATTGTCTATTATTCAAGTTATACTTAACGGGCCTGAACAGATTCAACATTATTATGTTGAATCTGTCCAGGCCCGGTTTGTTAGGTATCTATGTGTGAAGAATGGGATCCGAAAAGCTATACCTGGTTACAATGATAGGTTAAGGCACTATGAGATGATTAGACGGTTCACTTCTGACTTACTGATTCTTCACAAAATTATTAATGGTTCCATAGATGCACAAATTATTCATTATTTTTACTTTAGGACTAGCCAACGTAGCATGCGACATCATCGCATTTTTCAATTGCTTACATCTACCTTAAACACCACTTTTAATAGCCCCCTAACACGTATGGCAAGGCTATATATAATGAAAGGTCCAACTTGACGGTTTACCCTATCGAGATTTTCTCTATGAGTTTCGTTTGCGAACAATGTACGTCTATATAGCTCAAAGTGTTTAGTTTACTGTAGTGTTCTAGATTTAGGTTTACTGGACACACATTTTATTTTTTATTTTTTTCTCTAATTTTCATTATGTCAATGCCATGCGTGCCTGTTATTTGCACGGTTACTGGAATGCCGATCTTAGATGTAAGTATTTGAAATGTAGTGTATGTAGTGACAGTGCTGTTGGTGTGCTTATTATATATAAATAAATAAATACATTCTATAAGTTATATTACTTTCCCACGGATAGTATGGTTACGTGATAAACGACAAAAGTGGATAACTGCAGTAAAAAAGCATGTGTAAGTACGAGTTTCAAAACATTAAGAAATGATTTAATATTGTTATTTGTAAAAACAGCAGATTTTTGTATGTGGTACTACTATTCAATACAAACAAATTTGTAAGTAAACGTAACCTAAATAATTTTAGTTAGTTTTCGATATAGCACTCTGGAGAATTTATAAAGTGAATTAAAGCACGGATGTGCTTACATTTTTCAGATAGGCCTGCCTTACATTTGCAATTTACTCTTCTAATATTTCTATTGCAGTCAAGCTGAAAAGAAAGCGACATGAACATATATTATTATATAGACAAAATATTTACGTGAAAAATGAGTTCAGAAAAAACATTAGAAATCGTCGTTTGAGCTACAATTTTCCCAGTTATTACTGCATTTTCATGATTCCTATATATTCTGACCACGCTGACGATCATTATTAACCGGAACCCATATTTTATCATTTTGATTATTACAAACGATTGAAATAAAATGTTAAACATTCACTTAAACATAACGGCAACAGGATGACAGATCTGAAAAGTTTTTTTTTGACCACACCTTGGCTCTAGTGTCGATTTGTGCTATACCTATACCCCATGTGGCTGATTTACTTATTAATTATTTCTACGCTATTACTTTTTTAATACCAATAACTTTTGGGCGTTAATTTTGGTGCAAAAATAAGTCTTATTCTATAATTAACCCTAAATGTTTTTCAAAATTAAACTGGACTTCCACCTACCTAATTTCTAACCATATATTAACCGATTAAAATGTCCGAAAGCATCATTGTTTTGTTTTTTTTATTTAGTTTTCTGCCCTGCTTTCTACTATAACCGAATATAACATGATCTCTCATTCTTATTCACAGGCCTTACGCGACGCAAAACGCTGCGTAACAGCGTACTGGCTATCGGATGCGATGCTGCGGCGTGGCGTGGTGCCGCCGTGGCACGCGCTGCACCTGCCCAGCATGTACGCGGCGCGCGACCGGCCCGCGCGGCACCACCGCGCCGCCATCTCCGGTTGGCGGGATGACGAGCGCGACCGCGTCACCTTCTGTGTCGAGCACATCGGCGCTAAGGTATATATACCTTTATACTTTCAGATGTATAATAACATACATCATACATGGGGTAAAGGCGTCACAAACAACAAAGCGACGCCAACAAAAGTCCCTATCGGTCCTTATTTTAAAAAGCATGTTATATTATATCTTGTTTTACATCTAATTGCAAGAAACCTATTCAAATCTGGTTGAACAATCACCATTATATTGTATCAGTTTTATTAAGTGATGTTGCTTGTCGTCTAATATTAAGCAAAAATTATGAAAAAATAATGCTAGAACAGATGTTGTCAGATTTTAACTCAAATGGGATTTTATATATTCGACAGTTTGGTTTCACGAAAGGTAGGTCGACGATTGACGCGGAGTAAAACTCATCAGTCACATTTTGGAATCCTGGGAGAAGTCCCAGGATGCAATTGGCATTTTCTGTGACCTCTCAAAAGCGTTTGACTGCGTTGACCACAATACACTGATCTGTAAATTACACCACTACAGCATTCGTGGTAAAGCTGCAGATCATGTACTTTCCTATCTATCAAACAGGCAGCAAAAAGGAAACGTTAACGGGGCGACGTCTTCGGGGTCTTTAGTTAAGATGGGCGTGCCTCAAGGTTTAATTCTTGGCCCTTTCTTATTTCTAGTTTACATTAATGACCTTCCTTATATGATGGCGAACTTCTCGGATATAATTTTATTCGCTGATGACATTTCTTCAATTTTTTGAATAGATAGAGAAGATACGGATGTCTTACATATCAACGATAGTCTAGCTGTTCTTTCGAAATGGTTTGCAGCTAAAAATATTTAATTTAATGCGAATTATTGTTACTCTTTTCCCCAGCTAACACCATACATGACTCGCGACAACACAGTACTGATCTGCAAGCGCGCCGAAGGCAACAAGTACCGGCGCGCCAGGGAGTGGGGCATCCCTGTGGTGACAGCGGCGTGGCTCACAGACCTGCTGCTGGGCAATATGAGTGCCCTGTCACTGGTATGTAACCACTAACTAATATAACATAATCAGCCTATAATGTTCCCACTGCTGGGACACAGGCCCTCCTCTCGATGAGAGGGAGTGGGCCGTAATCCACCACGCTGGTTGGTAGATGTCACATGTCTTCGAAGTTTTGGTTCTAAGAGATGCCGGTTTCCTCAAAATGTTTTCCTTCACTGTTTTGAGAGCAGCTAACTTATATCCCAGTCCTAAATTGAAGAAAGGCCATTAGCTATTATAGTTAGTTAACAAAAAATCTGAAGAAAATGTAACCAAATGGATGAACAAAACATGTGGATGCCCATTTGTAGTGGCAAATTGAGTGAATATAAAATTCTAGTTTTAAATCACCTTAAAGAGGGTTTTCATTCGAGAATTGAGGATCATTTTATGACCTCAATTTTCCTCACCAAGACCATCTCTACATACCAAGATTTCCTTTCCGAAGCCTAGGGAGGCATCGGAAAGCACGTTAACTCGTTGGTCCCAGCTTATCACTCGTGGCTCTTTGACGGTCATTACGGGTCGTCAGATGCCTGAAACTCTGACAACCAGTCTTACCAAGGGGTATCGTGTTACCCCGTAACTGGGTTATGGAGGTCAGATAGGCAGTCGCTCCATATAAAATACTGGTATTAGGTCCCTACCTGATATTAGGGGATATGTAGCTGAATCTACACCATAATTGCGTAACACGCTATTAATCAGAATCTGATTTTTTTCCCTTGTCCTAGGGTTCATCAATAGGATGGACCCTAATTTTATTACAATCTAGCCCTATAAATAGACTAACAAGTAATTTAATTATAACCTAAACTATTAAATTATCTTTACTAAGAATGTGTCCAATAGCACTTTTCTTATTGTCTCTATTAAGGCGAATACACTTCGTTCTTGTGTTTGTTTGGCACTTTTGTACTTTACGCTAAATAGTAACTCCAACGGTTTTGTTCTTTTTAGTCTTCTGATTATGTTTTTGTGGTCGAGATGCTGGATTGCCTTGACGTTCACATGCTGATGAAGTCTCTTTTTGTGAGCTTAAGCTAATTTCTGGATCACTGTTTCGATAAACTCAACTTTTAGGTCCCGATGGAGGTCATCATTTCGTATGTACCAAGGTGCATTTACAATTTCCCTTAGCACTTTGTTCTGGAATCGTTGTATAATTAATTAATATATTGGTCTGTTTGGTGCAGCCCCACAGCTGAATACAATAGGTCCAAACTGGCATCAGGACTTATTTGTATAGTAATAATTTGTTTTGCACGGACAGCATGGAGTTTCTTTCAAGCAGCCAATACATTCTTTTGAATCGGAGGTCGAGTTAATCTCTTTTCTTCTTGACGTGGGCTTTCCAGGGTAACTTTGCGTCAAGAGTCATACCAAGATACTTGGCTGTATTCTCGTATGGTACTAGTAGTAAACTGGAGAATATTGTGTAATTAATCTGTTGGAAAAATCTATGTGAAAAGATTTTGATTCATTCAGTTTAATCCTCCCTTTTTTGGTCCAGTCAAAAATTTGATTTACAGCCATTTGAACCTTTTCTGCTGCTTCTTCGTGGCTGTTTCCTACAGCCATTATAGCTGTATCATCAGCAAAGTATTGCTCTAATTCAGGAATATCACAACTATGGTAGAAATGGAAGCCGACCCGAACATAGTTGGGAACAGCTTAGGCAGATGATGATAGTAGATACAGGACCGGACCTAAAACGCTTCCTTGCGATACGCAAGCGTTAATTTGTTTCAGTTCTGAGTAGGCGTCTTCTTCTCTTTTTCTAAAGAATCTCTTCAGAATGTAGGATTCTAATATTTTTGCAAACTGCTTCCGTAACAGGTTCTTCAATTTCTGTATAAGGCCTTAATGCCATACTTTGCCAAACGCTTGCGCCACGTCTAGGAATACAGTAGAACATACTTTCTTGTCTTCAAGGGCGTTTTCTAATACTTTTGTGATCCTAAGCACTTGATCGATGGTAGAATGTTTTTCTCGAAAACCAAATTGGTGCTGTGGTATTATGTTTTTACTATCTATTATTGGTTTATGCCGTTTGCTTTTCAAATAACTTGGACATGATTGGTAACAAGGAAATAGGCCTATATGATGATTTTTCGTGAGCCGGTTTCCCTGGCTTAGCTATCATACTTCAGCCACCTTCCATAAGTCTGGTACATATTTAAGCCTTAGTGCGGCATTGATAAGGGTCGTTACCTTAACCGGGCCCTTTCTTGGCAGGTTATGAAGTACTTCTCCTGTTATTAAATCGTAACCTGGTGATTTTCGTGTTTTCGTTTTATTTTTCTTGCGACTTCTCTCGGTGTTACTAGTTTTATGGTAACTTCATTTTCTGATGTCACCATATCATTTGGTTCAAAGATTACAACGCCATGAATGTTGTGGAACTGTCAAACTGAAAGCGATTCCTACTGATAGTGCATTACGTAATTACCCCTCTAGTTACACTGGAAGCCCACCCTAACATAGTTGGGAATTTAAAAAACTAAAAACATGCTTTAAAAACCAAACTTAAAAGTAGAAAATAATTTAATTCTATTAAATATTCTTTTTTAGTTTGGTTTTTAAAGCGTGTTTTTTAGTTTTATAAACTATTATTTATTTACTACTTTTTCGTTCTGCTAACTACAAAAGTGTGATTTTTATTTTTATTTTTTGTTTTTACAGGCTTTATATTAGCTTCACTTGTATGTTTGTATGTAACCGACTCCTTTGGACGCTATTTTGAACTTTTTAACACTTTAAACGGTCAGATTTCATTTAAACTTTGTAGACTTATCGAGGACCTATGACAATTCAATAATTTAAAAAAAAAAATAGAAAAAAACACGGTTTTGTAGTTAGCAAAACTAAAAAATAGAAAATAAATAATAGTTTAAAAAAACTAAAAAAAAACACGCTTTAAAAACCAAACTAAAAAGTAGAAAATAATTTAATTCTATTAAAAAGCGTGGGGTGCTTGATATTAATTGATTATAAAAATACCTCAAAAAGCTCTATTTTTATTTTTTATTTTTGAATTGTCATTGGTCCTCGATAAGTCTACAAAGTTTAAATGAAATCTGACCGTTTGAAGTGGGTCAAAATCGCGCCCTAAGTCGGTTACAAACAAACATACAAGTGAAGCTTATATAAAGCATGTAAAAAGCTATTCAGATGATGAGTTATGCGTGTTTTGTTTCACCAACAGGTCGAGAACAACAAGTACCAACAATTTAACCTGGCGAGTCCATTCCGAATGGATTACAGTTTGGTGTCGCATTTAATGAGTAAGTTACATCACATTTATTAACGGTGTTGCAGTCTCATAGCTGTAATTTTTGTAAGTGTGATCAATTATTTATTTATTTATATAAAGTTTTTGTGATAATATAGATCTCGCATGTTATTAACTACGATAACATGGCGCGCCCCTCCATATTACTATTTCAACTGTGTGTAATCACATCCTTACGAAAGAAGTTGTAAGTATTCGTCTTCAGTAGCGTTGTGAGTCTTGGTGACGCTTTGTAAATACTATCAAACGTTTTGAATTTTGGAGGGGCGCGCCATTTTGTCGTAGTTAATCTTTATCTAAATTATAGGCAAGCACGGTATTAGTTTCGTGAACTTTGGTATCGGTTCTTACATTACTGAGCATGGGATTGTTTCTATAGATATTAATAGTTTTCTAGCTTTTTATATTCTTAGTAGTGACTGTTAAATTGATGCCTTGTTTAACTGTGTCTGTATGTAATTATAGTACTTTATTGTACTATTTGAGGGGCTTGTGGCTAAGTAATAACAGCCACAGAGATCGATCAGGTTAAGCTACGCTTGCCGCGGTTGGTCCGTGGATGGGGGACCATCTTTACATACCAAAACCCGTCCGTGTAAGTTAAGTACTCACCTATTATCATGAAACTCTAAGTTATGTTCAATCTTTTCCAATAAATACAACACTGAAGATTTATATAACTTATATCTCTGAAAAAAGTCAGTTTCATCAATAATTTCGAAGTAGTTAGGTCGTTTCCGATATATATTTCGTCTACGGCTGTAATTTACGTCGAATACAGTAGAAACAGTTTCTGAATTTGCAATAAATTCAAATATATCACTATCCATGTTCGTTGCTTGAGAGATCACATACGTGTCGGTTTTATGGGCCTACCTAAACTTAGGGGATCTTTTAACGTTTTGTGGCGGCATCTACAACGCCACATGCGAACTACGCATCAAAGACTTGACGTCACACAAATCCTGCATCGCGCAGTCAGAGTTTACCGCGCGACTGGTATAAATACAACATCCCGATATCAACCATCGGGCAGTTGCCCACCAGACACAACACCCGTCTGTCGGTCGAAAGGTTCTCCCTTTTCCATAGAGTATTAGTGAACTTTACACCTTGTTCCTCATACCTCTATAGTTTAACTGACCCTTACTGTTGGTGAAACAGAAACCACCTTTTAACAGCCCCCCTAACCATTTTTAGGGAAACCCATAAACTTAGGGATGTCCGGGGGCCGCCCGAATTTGAGCGGTTAATGTTATCTGTGAAGTCATTTTAACAATTGTTAAAACCAGAGATTTCCTGGCTGACAAGGCATTGGTTATCGTTAAATTTGGTTGGTGCAACTCACTCTTAAACAGTTATATTTCGTGTGGTTGTTATTATTGTCATTCAAGTTCCTGGTCTACTTAATTTTAGACGATACAGAATTGTTTAAAAAAAGTTCCACTAGTTTTATAAATAACTTATGTATCCCACAGACGCCTGGAAAATGCCCATCAACATAACCCAAGAGTCCCACGAGAGAGCCAAGCGGTCTGCGGCGGCGGCTTGCGTGGCGGCGGGGTCGCGGCGCAGCAAGCGGCCGCGCCTGCGCTCGCCGCCGCCCGCGCCGCACGCGCCGCCTGCGCACGCGCCGCCGCTGCACCTGGCGCCGCGGGTGGCCTTCTCCGCGCTCACGCCGCATGTGCAGCACAAGCTGGCGGCTATCGTGAGGTGAGTACTAGTGGCGGCAGGTCGCGGCGCAGCAAGCGGCCGCGCCTGCGCTCGCCGCCGCCCGCGCCGCACGCGCCGCCTGCGCACGCGCCGCCGCTGCACCTGGCGCCGCGGGTGGCCTTCTCCGCGCTCACGCCGCATGTGCAGCACAAGCTGGCGGCTATCGTGAGGTGAGTACTAGTGGCGGCAGGTCGCGGCGCAGCAAGCGGCCGCGCCTGCGCTCGCCGCCGCCCGCGCCGCACGCGCCGCCTGCGCACGCGCCGCCGCTGCACCTGGCGCCGCGGGTGGCCTTCTCCGCGCTCACGCCGCATGTGCAGCACAAGCTGGCGGCTATCGTGAGGTGAGTACTAGTGGCGGCAGCAAGCGGCGCAGCAAGCGGCCGCGCCTGCGCTCGCCGCCGCCCGCGCCGCACGCGCCGCCTGCGCACGCGCCGCCGCTGCACCTGGCGCCGCGGGTGGCCTTCTCCGCGCTCACGCCGCATGTGCAGCACAAGCTGGCGGCTATCGTGAGGTGAGTACTAGTGGCGGCAGGTCGCGGCGCAGCAAGCGGCCGCGCCTGCGCTCGCCGCCGCCCGCGCCGCACGCGCCGCCTGCGCACGCGCCGCCGCTGCACCTGGCGCCGCGGGTGGCCTTCTCCGCGCTCACGCCGCATGTGCAGCACAAGCTGGCGGCTATCGTGAGGTGAGTACTAGTGGCGGCAGGTCGCGGCGCAGCAAGCGGCCGCGCCTGCGCTCGCCGCCGCCCGCGCCGCACGCGCCGCCTGCGCACGCGCCGCCGCTGCACCTGGCGCCGCGGGTGGCCTTCTCCGCGCTCACGCCGCATGTGCAGCACAAGCTGGCGGCTATCGTGAGGTGAGTACTAGTGGCGGCAGCAAGCGGCGCAGCAAGCGGCCGCGCCTGCGCTCGCCGCCGCCCGCGCCGCACGCGCCGCACGCGCCGCCTGCGCACGCGCCGCCGCTGCACCTGGCGCCGCGGGTGGCCTTCTCCGCGCTCACGCCGCATGTGCAGCACAAGCTGGCGGCTATCGTGAGGTGAGTACTAGTGGCGGCAGGTCGCGGCGCAGCAAGCGGCCGCGCCTGCGCTCGCCGCCGCCCGCGCCGCACGCGCCGCCTGCGCACGCGCCGCCGCTGCACCTGGCGCCGCGGGTGGCCTTCTCCGCGCTCACGCCGCATGTGCAGCACAAGCTGGCGGCTATCGTGAGGTGAGTACTAGTGGCGGCAGCAAGCGGCGCAGCAAGCGGCCGCGCCTGCGCTCGCCGCCGCCCGCGCCGCACGCGCCGCCTGCGCACGCGCCGCCTGCGCACGCGCCGCCGCTGCACCTGGCGCCGCGGGTGGCCTTCTCCGCGCTCACGCCGCATGTGCAGCACAAGCTGGCGGCTATCGTGAGGTGAGTACTAGTGGCGGCAGCAAGCGGCGCAGCAAGCGGCCGCGCCTGCGCTCGCCGCCGCCCGCGCCGCACGCGCCGCCTGCGCACGCGCCGCCGCTGCACCTGGCGCCGCGGGTGGCCTTCTCCGCGCTCACGCCGCATGTGCAGCACAAGCTGGCGGCTATCGTGAGGTGAGTACTAGTGGCGGCAGCAAGCGGCGCAGCAAGCGGCCGCGCCTGCGCTCGCCGCCGCCCGCGCCGCACGCGCCGCCTGCGCACGCGCCGCCGCTGCACCTGGCGCCGCGGGTGGCCTTCTCCGCGCTCACGCCGCATGTGCAGCACAAGCTGGCGGCTATCGTGAGGTGAGTACTAGTGGCGGCAGCAAGCGGCGCAGCAAGCGGCCGCGCCTGCGCTCGCCGCCGCCCGCGCCGCACGCGCCGCCTGCGCACGCGCCGCCGCTGCACCTGGCGCCGCGGGTGGCCTTCTCCGCGCTCACGCCGCATGTGCAGCACAAGCTGGCGGCTATCGTGAGGTGAGTACTAGTGGCGGCAGGTCGCGGCGCAGCAAGCGGCCGCGCCTGCGCTCGCCGCCGCCCGCGCCGCACGCGCCGCCTGCGCACGCGCCGCCGCTGCACCTGGCGCCGCGGGTGGCCTTCTCCGCGCTCACGCCGCATGTGCAGCACAAGCTGGCGGCTATCGTGAGGTGAGTACTAGTGGCGGCAGCAAGCGGCGCAGCAAGCAGCGTTCATCAGTCTTACATTCCTCACCGAACACGGCTGTTTCGGGAGGTTCCTGTTTCGGATAAGGCGGCTCGCAAAGAGGGAGGCGGCGCACGTGAGAGAGATGCAGTACTTGCGCCCTCACGGCCGTGGTGTTCGCAGGAAACGCCCTGGGCGTCGGGAATCCCAGGCTGATTCCCGGCCACCGTAGGCACGGGCTTGCGGACGGCGAGTAATTGGTAGCTCACTGTCCGATAAGGACCAAGCCCGGGTTCGCGGCGCGTTGTGTTCCACGCGCGCCTCAAAGAGATGTCAGCAGCAACTGATGGGGCCCGCAAGGGCCGATGCCTGCCAGGGGTGCGGGTTGTTCGAAAGAGATACCGCAGCCCCTGGTACACAGACAACTGTGAACACGGGTGGGTTTTAGTCAGTAAAAGTCTGACACGCTCTCCTGCTCCACCCAGAGCGGGAGAAGTCATTTGATGATTTCACACCCAAAACAAAAAATCAGTCTTACATTTCAAATGAGTATGTATAATCATACCGTCTGATTTGTGTACAGAACTACCAATAATGTAAAGTATTGAGGACGAGGAAAACAAAAAAATATATATTCGTCAAGTCCCATGCCACTTGTGATAGACATTTTATAAACATTATCTCTAAAGAATTCTCTTAGTAGCTAGCTAGCCAGAAATTCCAGGTACCCTTTTTAACCGACTTTAAAAAAAGAAGATGTTCATACATTCGACGAGTTTTTTAAATAATTAACTCTATCCTAAAACATCATCGGTAACTAATTAAACAGAAACCGAATTTTAACCAGTCACCTGAAGACAAAATACAATATTTAAAACCTTCAAAATGTACATTCGCGAGCAAAAGTATGGAATTACCTATTTGTTATTTATTCCGAGCAATCTTAAAACTGTTGAAAATTAATGAACATTTTAAAGACTATACTGTAAACTTGAAATTCGTGCCACTTGCATTTAAATTAAACGCAATTTTCAAGAGCTTTCCTACTTTAAGTGGCATGTTTCAATTTCTCGATATGGTGGGACTTTTGCCATCTAAGCTCGTGGTATCGGTATTTTTTTTTGTCAGAAGGGGAAGTGGACAGACGTGTCCAAATGGTGTGCCGATCATCGGAATCGCATACACCAACGCCCGTACTACCCTTCAAGGGATCAACGTGTCTGTCCCAACCTCGAGGCACTACCGGGACCTCACCAAACTTTTCCGGTACAGAGGTGTGTCGTTCCACCCCTACTTGTTACCGGAAGACCGACAAACACGAGTGGTCATAAAGAAAATCCCGAAGCAAATTACGACAGAGGACATCAAGGCCGACCTTGAGTCCCAAAACGTCACGGTCTTAGAAGTGCACCGCATGTACCGCATGCACCGCGCCCGTCGCGGAGTACCATACGACATGGTACTCGTTGTCTGCCCTCCCTCTGAGGGACACAACCCGATATTCCAAGCCCGCACGGTCTGTCACCTGTCGGGCATTCGCATTCAGAAGCCCCGCAAGTCGGGGATCATCGGGTAATGCCACAAGTGCCAGCTGTACGGGCACGCGCAATCGCATTGTCACGCGAAACCTAGAGCGTAAAGTGCCTAGGCCACCACGGCACAGCCGACTGTGCCCGGCTCAAGGACCGTTCTTTATGCACCGAGCCTCCGAGCTGCGTGCTTTGCGGTGAAACCGGTCACCCCGCGAACTATAGGGGGTGCTCGAAAGCACCATAATCCTCTTCTCCCAAATTGGCGAAGCGTGCAGACGCCCGCCAACAAAGGGAAGCCCCGACCGCGATTCTTCCGGATCGACTCAGTCCCCAGAGACCGAGTCCCTGGAACTATCTGAACCATCAGCAGGCGTTCCCTGTAATGGCGTCAGCTAGGCCCTCTCTCGCTCCCATCCCTCCGCTTGTAGACCCGCGTACCGGCGCTCCTGCGTTCTCTACCCCGTCCCCCTACAAACCCGCGCCCGTCGCCGTCGCGACTCCCGCGGCGCGCCCCGTAGCCTCAGCTACCCCAACTCTGGTCCCGTGACCATGAGCCCCGTCGACGTGTACAACACTCTAAATGGCACGTTCCTAACGTTCTGCACCCCGCGTACCATGCGAATGGCACAGGAGGTCAATGTGGCCACTAAGGCCGGAAACATGTGGCCACTAAAGAATCTCTTCAGAATGTAGGATTCTAATATTTTTGCAAACTGCTTCCGTAACAGGTTCTTCAATTTCTGGCCTTAATGCCATACTTTGTCAAACGCTTGCGCCACGTCTAGGAATACAGTAGAACATACTTTCTTGTCTTCAAGGGTCTCCTCCAGATCAATGCCATCTACAATGCGTATCCGGATATTACGCAGACTCTAATCGATTTAAAAACCCAAAACGCGAACCATAATGTCTACCACGGTCATTTCGCGAATCAAACTCAGATCCCTCAAGTTAGGATTTTTCAACGCCAATGGCATTCAAGGCCAACGTGATGAGATCGCCGCTCACGTAAACATTGGTACACACGGCTACACATCAAGTTATACATTTCCAGTTTACGCTGATCTCGCACTGTACGGAAGTCCTATACAATGCGAAATCAGCTTATACTGGAAATGTATAGCTTGATGTGTAGCCGTGTGTACATGCATTTTTCAATGTGTTCTGGTTTATTTATTGATTAATGAGCAGCATTTATAAGTTCAGAAATAAGGAATAGGCTTGGAATAAAGGACTTTAACCTGTTAACACCTGCTAATGAGACATAATGAATTTTCTATTGTATCGGGCCGAGATCGGCCCGCGCGGTACTTAATTAGTTAATGTACCTATATAATATTTACTTAAGCAAATTTTATTGAGATGGTATTCAGTTATTATAATCTTTCTATATTAACGAACAAAACAAACTTTTTTTTAAATTTGGTATATTAATTCAAATTAACAGTCTTCACGAATTCATGACTCTAAGTTTTCGATGACATTGGATGTTTGCTGGTCAATGTTGTTTCAGTTCACTTTCGTGTGATTTTGGAATATCGTCATCGTTTTATTCGAACACATATGGTAACCCTACTTGCCTATGAACATAGGCAAGTAGGGTTACCATATGTGTTCAAACCAAAATCGACAAAATTTTGTAGAAAATCCAAAAAAGTAATAAAATAAATACTGCTGACGTAATCACCATCCAGAACCCCCATCCCCCATGTCATCAAAAATAAGCAAAGCAAAGGACCGCCGCCCCTCTGTAGTGCTTAGGTAATACTTGAATGGCCCTACTGCAAGAAGGGCTCAGCCGGCGGGCTGTCGCACGTCAGTTCCACGGACTTTAAAATGGTAGCATTTTCAGTTATTTCGTTTTTAAAATCGCTCGGAACAAGTAACAAGTAGGTGATTCCAAACTTTTGCTCGCGAGTTTAGTAGCAATCTCACCTCGATGACAAACAATGTCAAAAATTCCATAAAAAAATGAGGTATTTTTGACGGATTGCAACTGAGATTAGAATGCCAAAGTTCACAATTGGCCCACTGAGCATTATGAATTTACAAAAGTAGAAGTACCTAATAAGCACATTTTTTGTTATTTTCGTTACAGCGACATTAAAATCGAAACAGATGAAAACGCGAACCATATACATGAAGAAGATTAATCGATTTGAAACATTAGGTTAAATATTTGATACGTCTTATGTTACTTAGTGATAATGAGTTGCGGTGGGTTTTGTTGTAGCTATAGATACATGTCTTTAGTTTGTGAATTTATAAGTATATAGGACCTAAGACTAACCGTTAGAAAATAGAATCGTTCAGAACTGTAAATGTTAGTAGAAATTTGAAGAAGTAACAGCTATAACGTAAAAAACGTAACTTGTCTTGTATTTGTCCAAAAAAAAAAAGAAACATAGTCAACATACTAAAAAAAATATGGTTTACAGGCAACTGGGCGGTCTCGTTGTCTCCTCAGCGGCCGAAGCGACCCACCTCGTGATGGACAAGCTGGTCCGAACATGCAAATTGATCAGCAGTCTGGTCACCGTGAAACATCTACTCACACCAGAATGGATCCTAGAGAGCCAGCGTCTCAACAAATTCGCAGACGAAGCCAAGCACGGCCTGCGTGACGACGCCTTCAACAAAATGTTCAAATGCGACATATCAGACGTACTACTATGCGGGGAAATGAGAAAGAAACTCTTTGAAGGAGTCACGTTCTTCCTCACGCCGTGCGTCAAGCCTTCACGGGGCGCCCTGACAGAAATGATAGAACTGTGCGGAGGAAAAGTCGAGAAAAACCGACGCTCATACGTCTCCATACAAGAGATGCACAATCAGAAGAATTACAGCTACCTAGTACTCACTGTTCCCAACGATTTGCATCTTGTATACTATCTATTGCAGTCGGAAAAGACTTTAAACGTAGTGTGTAGTACAGAAGTGGTGCTAACAGCCATCATGAGGCAAAAATTAGAAGTTGAGGAGTTCCTTGTCAAAATAGACTAGAATGTACGTTCTTGAATTTGTTGTCTGCTAAAATATAAATGTTAGATATACGGATTTTTGTCTATTTACAGTTGTATGTGTATGAGCTATAATGTTTTGACAATATTTAAAAGTATTTATCATCATGGGGTTCCTTCCACAGCAGTAAAAAATTGTAAAAATGTTCTGAATTGAATTCTTGGAGGTTTATATTATTTTTGAGTTTGAAGTTTTGTTTTGACTATTGTCTGAATTAACTTTTAAAGAGAATTATATGAATTGGTTACGATTGGAATTGCTTGCAACTGTATTTTCCTTTATTTTGGAATCTCTGTTTTTTTTTTATATTCACGCTCTTGTTGAAAGTTTGCATTTAAGTTCAATTCTATATTTTGTTAATTTTTTTAAAGATGAATGCGTCATGCATGACTAACTTGTAAGGAGAAGTGTTAGAAATATTTTCTCATTTGTGTAAATAGACGTTTTTAAAGGTCTGGACCATGATGTGTATAAATAAAAAAAAAGAGAAAACTTAAGAAGTATATAAAAGTATGTTTTCGATTTAACAAAGTGTTTTAACTAGCTAACCCGACAAACTGTGCCCTTTCCCAAAAAATCACAAAAATCCCATAGAAAAAGCACTTTCAGTTTTTCTCCAAATTTTCTTTCTGCGGTTACCAACGAACAGTATTTCATTTACGTATAGATAGATTATTTTCTTTTGAAAGTAGAAAGATTGGTAATACACAACGGCGAATGGAAGTTGTTTTCCGTTGTATGTTACATCTATCTCTCGCATGCTCTTCCTTTCCTTCTTTTACCTGGCAGAGGGCGCTATCGAACTAAACTAAGAGAGATTCGCGCCTTGCTCATTGTCAATGGCTAGAAAAACGAATCCGTAGTAATGTTACGGCTACAGTGTCGCGATAAGGCGAACTACTCTTCGCGCGATCTCGCTCGCACACGGCTTGACGACATCTCGCTATGAGGCACTACTGTGAGATTCAGTGGCGTGCACAGTTTTTAGACAGGGCAGGCAGAATTTTTAATATGACAAAAATAAAACAGAATAAGGCCCGGTATCCACCAAAGCGGAAAAGAGAGATGTGCTGCAAAGCTAGCAGGTTATTTCCACCAAAGTTGGGAAAACATGTGAGCTGTGAGAGCTCGAAATTAGTCAAGTGCTGTCTACGAAAGGAAGACGCCATGTCGTTACAAAAGTTCTTTCTTTTTCTGCTTTAACATCTCCGCTCTGCCGCGCCGCTTGCTCGCTCGCGGCACAAAATGCTATACAAAAATGAGATATCTCCTCTCCTCTCCGCTTGATCCATTTCCACCGAAGCTAAGCAGAGTGGAGATGTGCAAATAACGAAATCTGATTGGTTATTCAAAACATATCTCGTCTCGTCTCCTCTCCGCTTTGGTGGGTACCGGGCTTAATCGATTGCTGCTACGCAGCATGCAACCTGTAAGGCAATTAAATAAATCATATTGTTTAGTATTGAATTTACGATTGGGATTTAGTTTGTATTAATTGCAAATCCGATGTACAACTTGTTTTCACGATCACTTGGTTTTTTCACCGAAAGATAGTTTTGAAAACGCATCATTTTTTCTTTTTTCTATGCACACGCCACCTGAACAACTTTCATACTGAATATTATATATTTTTCACACTATTATCTTATCAACGTTAAAATCTTAAATAAATGCTATCCTAGCTCACAACCAAAACAAATAAATCAAAAACAAACAATGGCGTCGAAATATAGAATAATACGACAAATAAGTAATGTTTGTTTATGTAGCGACAATTCAATGAAACAATGGTACTTTTTAAAATAGTCGCATATAACCAACTTTATTCGGATAACTTCGGTAAGTTTCGTAATTCGTCGTGTCAAAAGCCACTGTCTACCCTGTACGATTGTGTGCGTTATTTGTAACATTGTATGCCACGTATGTATAGGAACGCACATCTAATAAATCAGCATGACCACGAGAGCACACATTTTAAACATTAAGACGCGAATAGTTTGTGTCTCTCCCGAGGCACTCAGCGGCGCTAGTGCATCATAATGCGAAGTTGCGTCAAATTGTATGTACGAACGAACAGGTTGATAATACTAATGATACAACCGACGGACGGTCAACAGGTGGAGCTGATTTATGAATAAAGATTTTTTGTTTATTGAAGCAGCGAACTTGTGATAGTGGCGATGTTTGAGGGAATGCTATATCTAGCAGTACCTACGCCTGATCTGATGATGCCTTCGATCAGGCTAAATTAAACTATTCTTGACCTTCGTATCATTGTATCTTAAATTAAAGTTGTCCTCGACCTCGTTCTTTTTAGCGGATACGGAGGTGAAGAGCCTGGCCTCGCGGATGCGGAAGCGTAGGTGAGGAAAATAGCTACATCTTATTACATGGTTTCTATGTATTAAACTTTACTGATAATAAAAATTAAGAAGAGGCAAATTGTCAATGATATGGCACACCACTCCTATCCGTTTGCCCGCTGCACAAACCCAATTCTGACCATTTCGTGCGCAAGACTCAACCACGCGGCGGGCAGCGTCCTCTCCCTGTTGACAAACCTCCGTTATAACTCAGTAAAAAACGAATGGATGCGCAGGTACGATTTCTTGCAGTAGTTCCGCACTTTTAAAGGCAGACGCGAGGTTCCGTTACAACACTAACCCAAATCTCTGATGCTGGGGCCACACTACGGTCAATGTCAATGCCCAACATCGCGATAAACAACGTGGTAAACATTCCGATGATTAAAGCGATACATTTTAAAAAGATTTCACGTCAAAAAAAAACCATTTAGTCGGGTTGTCCTAGTTTAGTTACGGCTCGCGCGTGGTACTGCGACCGTCTTTGAGAAAAAGGATCATACTGTTTTTAAAAAAGTGTGCACTATTAGGACTCCAGAAATGTCACCAAAAGTTAATTAATCGTTATTTAGTTAAATACTAGCTTCCGCCCGTGGCTTCACCCGTGTGGAAGTCGGAAATTATCCCGCGGGGACGTACTACCGGGGTAAAAAGTATCCTACGTGTTAATCTGCGTTATAACCTATCTGTGTGCCTTTCATCCAAATCCATTCAATAGTTTTTGCGTGAAAGAGTAACAAACATCCATACATCCCTACATATAAACGTTCCTGTTTATAATATTAGTAAGGATAGTAAGATTTTCCCTGATTATATCAGTCAAATATTTAATTAATAAACTATCTAATATATTAAAAAATCCATTTGCCTCTTCAGCTTTTTGAAGTTTCTAAATTGTTCTTGAAGTTTCTAGTTCCTAAACGAAAATAATATTAGTCATTGACTTTCTAGTACCAATCTATCGAGTTTTACAAGTGTAGTTTTTTAATCGAGTTTTACGCCAAAGTTTAATCGGTACTTTTGATTTTAGTCCTAAATACCTATACACGGTGATAATGGTTGTTTTCCCGCGGCAGAACAACTTGTCTTATCGAGTCCCTTCGAACCATAGAGTAAAAATGAAAAAAAAAAAGATATTTTTGTTTTAAAATAATTAAAAAAATATTCATCAACTCGAAAACGTGAGAATCAATAAGTAACACTGGAGGTAACTTGTAGGTATTACTCGAAACGCACGCGTCGCCGCGCCGACAAAGGGATTAGTGATGCATAAATATTTAAAGCAAAATAAACTCTCGCACGTGGTGATACGGCATAAACTAGTTTGCACGCAACTACACAAAACACAGCCGCGAAGCCGACAAAGAAAAGATCGCTTTATAAATGTTCAAAGCAAAATAAGCTCTTGCGTGTAGTGATACGGCATAAACTACAAACTAACAACAATTACAAACCAAGCAGTGCGCCATACCATCTTCCTATTGGGCGTGCCGGCGACGGCGCACTAGAAATGCTCAAAACAGTGCGCTATAAAGTGATGTAATATGACATTACTTTTCGTACCGAGTAATGTTACATTACACCATGACTTCAAACATGACGCGTAATGACGCATCACGCGCGATGGCTATTGTAATGAAATGCTCGCCCGTTTCGTATCGTACCGAGGAATGTTGCATTACACCATGACTCCAAACATGACGCGAAATGACGCATCACGTGCGATGGCTATTGTAATGAAATGCTTGCGCTGTAGGGCGCACTTAGTTTTCCCGCGAATGTCGTACGCGCAGCACGCGTTATCAGTGCAATGGATCGTCATTACAATGATTGCAATTTGGAGTACGTCGCTATGGAGAGGAGTGGTGCCGGGCTCACTATCACCGTGCCCTGCGAGAGCACCTGAACTCGGTGTTTTCACAGCGCTGAGTCGGACGCGGCGGGCCAGTGCTTTGGCCAGCAAGAAGCCCGGACCTAACTCCGTTAGACTTTTACTTGTGGTCTGAGCTCAAGCACCTGGTGTATCAACGAAACTCGCGACGCGTTAATAACTGCGATAGTGGACGCTTTCAATATCGTAAGAAGTGACAGAGACACCTTATTAAAATTGAAAGACAGTGAATTAAAACGTGCTCGTTTGTGCATTTAACGCAGTGGCTTGCACTTCGAATAATTACTCCGCAACCAGGAAGTGTAAGTACCTACCTATTCGTACTTTAGTAAATTGTGAACATTTAAAAGTAGTTAAATTCATTAAAATGATTGTAAATAAGTAGATTCAGTTTTTTGAAATACGCCTCAAATACTTTTTTTGGTATCTAATTCTAAAAATTATGATAAACTTGTTTTTATTTAATTTCTTGTTCAGTAAATTGCAGCTAAAAAAGTATTTATGACGGCCCGTAAAAGTATGAATGGAAAATTTAAAATAACTTGTTGGGTAAAGCTTATTATTATCAAGAATAAGTTGTCAGCTGATTGAAAAGCACGCGGATCAACGGCTGCGCGGCCGCTCGGCGGCGGCGGCGCCCGGCTTGCGCCGAGCGTAGGTATCGGAACTATTGGTGCGTGCTCGCTTTCGAGTTTTGTTTTTCACAATGGTTAATCTGCCATTTTTTGTTCTAATATTTTATTTGTTTATAAAACGATTGTATTACCAAGACAAAACCATTTCGCTGCGGGAAAACAACCATTTAAATTTCACCGTGTATATGAGTTACAAAATACCCAATATCTATATACGGTAAGTATGAAGATATTGGGTATTTTGTAATTAACAATCTTTAATTCACATTAAATTTGGAACATTCTAACCATTACGTACTACCCGTTGGGGCTTGCTGAATAATATGATTTTAGTCCTATGAACTTATATTAACAAAGAATAGCATCTTGGCTGGCTTGGCGAAGGTGACGTGGTCATACTGATCGAGTGATCGTACATCGAACCCTCTTTAACCATTATAAACAAAAAAAATATTCTTGGTCGACCATCACCTTTTTTTTCATTTTTAAAGATAAAACATTGCTTTGCCTATGAATCAAAATCGCAAATAATAAATAAAAAAGTAATCGGTATAAGTAACCACATAAATCGATAATCGCGTTTCTAATGACTCACTCGATATGCACAGGCACACTAAACACTACACATCCCTAGTATTGTTACGCCCCTTTTGTCGTGTCAAAAGTGCGTTTGCAAGTTATAATACAATATCTTTACTGTTTTTGTGGCTATTTAGATTGTTTCATTGCACGAAAGTAACATTATTCTGATTCTTCCATATTGTATTAATTAATTAATGTGTACAATTACTTTTGTATGATTATTCGGTGCCGCAAGCTAGCTGTCATATTCACCTGATATTATCGATTTTCTAGGTCGGGTGTCACAAATAAATAGATTTTTCTCCATCAGAGTGTAGTAAAATTAGAGTAAAAAGTTTTTAGTTATTAAAGTAAAGCTTACAAGTAGTCAAGATGACCGATTCAAAGTATTTTACGACGACGAAGAAGGGCGAAATTTTCGAACTGAAATCTGAGTTGAACAGTGATAAAAAGGAAAAAAAGAAGGAGGCAGTGAAAAAAGTAAGTTCTACTACCCTTTTTCTTATGTAAAACCACGCTTGTAACTCGATTTCTGTATAAAATGGAGCAACGATTAGTAAAAGGTACTATACCACTATACTGCAGTAGCCCGATTATGTACTTCTCACCCTTCATCATATTTATATTGATGATTGTATGGAATGATCAATGACAGATGATTCTGTCATTGATCATTCCATACAACAATCTTAGAAATGCATATTGGTCTACATTTCCTAGCTGCCCCAAACTTTACATGCATTAAGAAATGGACAAATACTGTTTGTTATTGCATAAGAGCTCCTTTTTAACTTTAAGGGATAATCAGCTCTACATTGTTTCTTTTTCCTTGGACTAAGATAATTATGAGGGGATGATAATGATTGATCAATCTCTCAAACATCAAGGAGTGCAATGCTTTGTGGCGAGCTAGAAGTATTTTTTTTACTAATGAATTCTCCAACAGTTTTTGCTAACCCTGTTATTCACTGACAATGATTTCAATCCATTATAGGTGATGTTGATCTCACTACAATCAGTTGTACCGTCTGCTTTTATGCCAACGAGTCTGTAGTAGCATGACATAGGCTAGTCAACCTATAATGATCGGGAACTGCTAGGACACCGGCCTCAAGATCTGTCTGCAGTTATGTCCGGACTTTAAAAGAAGGAGTAGTCAGATAGGAAATGTTGACTCCATCTTGCTTATTTATTAATGTGATGTGTAAAAGTGATTCCGATATCATGTTTACAGAATAAACAATTTCATTTCTTCTCTTGGAGAGGGACTGGACTTTAATCCACCATACAAGCTCATCAGGGTTGGTTGTATTAACATTACACCAATTAATTTTTTTCAGGTCATAGCCTCAATGACAGTCGGTAAAGATGTGTCCGCACTCTTTCCCGACGTGGTCAACTGCATGCAGACTGACAACTTGGAGCTGAAGAAGCTAGTCTACCTGTACCTGATGAACTATGCAAAGTCCCAGCCCGATATGGCTATAATGGCCGTTAACACTTTTGTCAAGGTATGTACTGTGGTATAATACATAGTTAGGTGTTGTGTGACCGTGTGCGTGTTTATTTGGAGGAAGGTTTTTTTATTGAAGGCTTTCGAAATGTTTGAGCCTGGTGTGGTGTGATTTTTAAGACCTGAGTAGACATGATGTTGAAAATTGGGGTTGAAATTCTTTGTAACCCAGAGGGGTTACATATAATTTTAACCCAAATTTTTATAATTCTGGATAGACTTGTTTAGAAGCCAGAATCATTAAAGAAAAATAAATAAAAAAGTAACCAGTTATATAAAGTTTAATGCATACAAAAAAAAATTACACACCCCATGCTCTCCACTTGAGAGATATCTCAAAAATCTTAATAAATTTAATTTATTTTTATATTGTGTGAAAGTAAATAAGGTACAGTGTATTCCCACGTACATTTTATTTTGATTACCAATATTCTTTGACAAGATTGACTCGATTCTTCAGATCATCACTCACTTTTGCTCGGAAAAGTATGTGACTTTTTTGTCTATGTAACTGACAAAAGTCTAATTTGGGTTGTTTAATGAAAGTTTAACTTTCGTGTTTCAACTGAATTAAAAAAGGAGGCTTTTTATTTGACCTCAATGTTTGTAAGTTGGCAATGTTTTCAAAAACGAATGAATCAGTTTTGATAATTGTTTCTAATAACGTAATCTACATACTTTCAGTATATTATTAAATAATATACTAGGTAATTTGTTGAATTATACATATTGTTTCAAATGACAGAGCACCTGGTGGGTTTTTTTTTTTTCATGCTAGTGTAGTTAAGATTTTCTTTAAACTATTGGAGTTATTGACTTGACTGTGTCTGACTTATTAATGGATTAGATAAGAGTATAATTTATGTTCAGCAAGTATAACCTTTTCTGAATATCATTCCAAAATGTTAAAAATCTGCATTTGTTGAAATTTTAATAAAATTCCAATCATATAATATGAGTCTAGTCAAATTTAGAAAGGAAATGTGAGCATTAGTTTACCAAACATTATCTAAATTGTATTCATTACTCAAAAGCCCGAAACTCTGATAACCAGTTTTAGCAAGGGTTATTGTTTTATCTAATAACTGGGTTGTTGAGGTCAGATAGGCGGTTGTTTCATGTAAAATAATTATATTTAGCTGCATCCGGTTAGACTGGAAGCTAACTCCAACATAGTTGGGAAAAGGCTAGGCAGATGATGATGATTAAAAAAAGAAATGAATATTCAAATTGAATTATTTAAGCATATTAAAATTATCATACTATAATAACTACTGTTTGTAGTTATTTTGTGTGTGTGACATGTATTTTTTATCGTTTTTTAATGTCTACTGTACCTATAATGATGGGTGGAAGGATCTACCAACATACCAGCTTGTTAAGGTAACAAAATGATCCAGAAAAACCAAAATCAAATTCATCTGATTGTAGATTTACACATTGATGTTGAAAAAATATTGACATTTTTGTAAAATTCATTCTTTTCGAAATATTTTTGGTGAAATTCTTGTGAAATTTCTGTCAGACAGCAAGTGTATGAAATCATTAATTTTGCTCAATCTTGGTCATTACAATTTGTACCTATATCTTGGAATTTTGTGTAAACGAAAAAGGAAAAAAATATTTTATATTTTTTCAGATAATAAAACTATAAGATTGTTTTAAAACTAAAGTCTTTTTAATAAGCGAGTAGATCCATCTTTAATGTCTTGAAAATAATTTAATTCTCACTTGGCAAAACAAAAATGTCTAACAGAAATTTTCTTTACTATCAATTAACGACAATTAGCACTTAATATCCTGATGAAACCACCCTGCATGCAATAGGAAAATTATTAAATTGCATGATGACTGATAACTTATATCACAATATAAACCAAATATTTTATATTATACAGAACCCTATCACTGGCACAAGAAATGTGTAAATCTACATTATAATCGACAAACAGTAAAAAAAACAAATATGTATGAAAATAAAATCCATGCCTCATACTTTATAATGATTAGAAGCACATCGGCTATTATTTTACTATATTATCCCATATTTATTATGCAAGGGAAACCATTTAGTCTGCTAATACCAAATATGAAAAACCTGCTTGGAAGGTGAAGGGTAAAAAATGAATTGTAATGTTAACATGCGATTTGATTGATCGTGTTCCTACGTCATATTAATATAAATGATCGCGTACTTCTTCGACGATTGCATTTTATGACAGCAACTCCTAATACATTCCAATATTTCAGAATCATTTAAAAATCAGACTGCAAGGTTTCCCTTCCATCGCTTCTAGTAAAATTGCTTCAGTATGATTGATGTGTTGCTTCTCTTTTCTTTTTATACACAATACCGACACAAACGTTGACCCCGGCAGGACTGTGAGGACTCGAACCCTTTGATCAGAGCGCTAGCTGTCCGCACCATGGGTTGTATACGAGTGGACAAGATCACTGAGTACTTGTGTGAACCGCTCCGCAAGTGCTTGAAGGATGAGGATCCCTATGTGAGGAAGACTGCTGCTGTCTGTGTTGCTAAGCTGTATGATATTTCTTCGAGTATGGTGGAGGATCAGGTAATTATTGGCATCGTATTTTTAGAGTACTGTCTCGCTACGGAGCAAAGACTTCTTCTAATGCCGAGAAGGGACTGAATTGATGACCTATGGGCCTATGCATTCGGCTTATTATTCACGCGCCGTCAGCGCGCGTCTACGTACTGCAGACGCAACTATAGCTGCTTCTGCACGGCAGGAAACGCGCCAGCGACGCGTATACGCAGCGCGTTACATGGCCCGGGTGTATTTAAAACGCCTTATGTATAGGCCCTAATTCATCAATACTACACTAATTATCGCCAAAGTATCTGCTCATATAGATTACAGAGCATAGATGAAGAGTATTTATCAACTAGCTTGCTTGCTGCATTTTGTCGACATTGAGAAACATAAGTTTTCTTTCACGATGTTTTACACTAACTCAGCAGTGTTCAAAATTGTCCAAAAGGAAAAGTTGCCATAGTCAAAATTTGTTAAAATTCTATTTAAATTATTTGCAGTAATAAATTATTCAGGGAATAATTTCAAGTAAACTATTTTCATTGTTGTTATTTCTATAAGTACTCATTTACATTTCACCAAAATAACATGTATCTTTGCCAGGGTTTCTTAGACCAGCTGAAGGATCTGCTGAGCGACTCCAACCCGATGGTAGTGGCGAACGCCGTCGCCGCGCTTTCGGAGATCAATGAAGCGAGTGTATCTGGACATCCTCTTGTGGGTGAGTAGAATCATAATATCTCCTATAGATAGGCCATCTGGGATCCAGCCAGCGGCTTCGCCCGCGTGTAGGTCGGAAATTATTCCACGGGATCGTACTACCGGGATAAAAAGTATCTTACGTTGTAGTCCAGGTTAGAAACTTTCTGTGTGCTAGCCGTTTTTGTGTGATTGCGTAACAAACATCCAAACTTTCACATTTATCATAATTTGTAGCAATGTTTGTTAGTGTGCATATACAGATAACGTACAGCCTAAACCACTGGATCTAGAAGCATGGCATTTTTCATAAAAGTTCCTTGTATAACGAATGTAGCACAGGTTAAGGCTTTTTTTGTTTGGAGGTCCCTTGTTAAATCAGTCTTATAAGTATTCGTAATTAAAATTTAATTTGAATTTATCGATTTAATTTAAATTAATTAATTTTATTTTATTTCGATTTGTTACTTTTAATTTAATTTTATTAAAATTTGTTAATTTTAACTTTTATTTTATTTAAATTTGTAAATTTTAACCTCAATTTTAATTTCTGATTATCATATTCATTTTCTTTTTTAATGTCTGTAATATCAAAATAATTAATGTATGTGTATTACCTACCTACCTATGGATTTAGACATCTGAAATAAAACGTTTTTATTTTTATTTATTTATTTAAGGAGGACTTAGGAAGAATTTAGAAAATTCATCCCATAAAAGGGTTAAAATATGGGATGAAAGTTTTTATGGAAATTAGACTTTTTTGCCGATGGGGAGATCCCATCGGGCGCACGGCTTGTAACTCAAGAATCTCTTAATCATTTACATATTTCTCTGTGGTTAGGTTTAAGTTATGAATCACACAATATAGTCAATCAGTATCATATTTTACTACAATAAGCATCAAATCTGTAGCTGTGTATTTTATTTTCCACCTAAATTAATTTGTTATCTTCTAAAAAGTAGTTCTACTGACTGAATTTTGTTCTTGACGACCAATCTCAGCGAAGACCAGTGCGGGAGATATTATAGTGCAAAAGTGTGTACGCAGCCAGGTGCACTCTCTCTTTTCTCACTCTTTTGTTCGATGGGACGGCAATCTGACACGCCCGGAGATAGATCAGGCGCAGGGCCAACACGGGTTAACAAGATAAAATAACAAGATAATGTCATAAGTGTTTTCTCCCCAAGTTGCTTCTTGATACACTTTCTCGTGCCAAACACCGATGGTGCTAAATAAAGCCGACTATTCGTAAGTCTATTAGTGAAAAACTACCAATTATGCATAAGCATTCCTGGCCTGCATCCAAAGACGCGATAATAAGCATGAAAGTCGCCAAAATAAACCTAAAATTCATCTCTTAAATTATTTTGTCCCACAGAAATGAATGCGCCCACGATAAATAAGCTGCTGACAGCTTTGAATGAGTGTACGGAGTGGGGGCAAGTGTTCATACTGGACGCGTTGTCCAACTACTCGCCGCGAGATGCGCGGGAAGCTCACTCCATATGCGAGAGAATCACTCCCAGGCTTGCTCATGCAAATGCTGCTGTGGTTCTGTCGGCTGTCAAGGTAAATATACCGATATTATTCTAAAACTGGATAACGTGACTAAATTATAATAAACGTGACTCGCAGAGATTTAGATGCCAGCATTATTATTATGCCATTCGATGCAACAGAGATCCCTCTAGTTGGGAGGAGTTGGCACAGGATAGACTTGTTTTGAGGCGTTTGGTACAACAAAATATTTATGACTTTGAAGACCAACGGACGAGAGAACTCGACAAAATAAAAAAAAATAAAAAAAATAATTAAAAGTCATTTATTGAAACTAGGCTTGTGTCAGCACTTTTTGAACGTCAAAATTACATAAGACAGTCCCCCAAAACGCCCGCCCTTCACCACTTCCTAGTGCTTTAGCTGGGAAGAAAAAGTCACAGGGACAGCAACCGAGATCACCTCAAGAATAAACCACCCTTCAACATACAATATCATTACCACAATGACATTCTAACGTGACCGCACTGTGCACGTACATTTACAGTCAAGATAGGTACATTAGCCACATCAGAGCATTCGCTCGTAAGCTATAGCTGTCTAAAACAAAAACAGTCATCGTAGCCGAAATCGGCATGGGATTGATTGCCAGTATTATGTATTCTTTACGATTCAAATATTTTAGAAAACGGATTCTTTACAATATACATAATAGGGTATTTTACTCTATATGAGTATAAAACTAAAAATATATTATTGAGATAGCTTAGGCAAAATTCAGTCGGAAAATGTTAGTTTTAGTTCATGAAATAACAAAATAAATGTTTAAATACTATTTAAAGATTTCAGTTTTTTAAATCTGTTTTTGAACACCATGAAATAGTAGCCGCCATGTTATTACGTCATACGGCATGTCAACTGAACAACTTTGTACTTTTATTATTTTCGGAACCAAAGTAATTTTTATTTAAATAATATTTTACATTCAGGAACAGCAAACCAACGATAAGTAGAAAAACAACTCATTTTTTAAATTATAAACAATTATCTTAACTATATATCACCGCATTTGTTTATATAGCAAACTGACGTCATACCCCCAGACCAATATGGCGTCCACTGCGTCCAGCGTATTCGTCAAATTACGCGCGAAATTTGAAAATGTAAAATTTAAATGCATTTTAATGGCACTAACCGATTAAATAAATATATTTTGTTTTTTGGAGGTTCATTAGCAGTCTAGAATCTAATTAAGATCCTTTTCAAAAATGGGTGTAATACCCTATTCTTGTTTCGTTTGTTCCACCATCTTTTAACTTTTGATCTATTATGTAAGCCGGACGTATGTCCAAATCAAAGTCCGATTTTGGATTAAATCAAATATTGTTGTATATGTTCCTATCAAAATCCTGATAGGCCTGTCAGTTTCAGCGTCCTTCAAACCATTAAACAGCAATCATCTTCACCAGGCTGTACTAGTCCATTGCTGGACATGGGCCTCACCCAAAAAGTAGTCAATAGACTTCAAAAATTTACAATTTTTATTCAGTGCTAACAGAAGCATATTTAACAATCCTCTCATCTCCAGGTCCTGATGAAGCTGATGGAGATGGTATCAGACGACACTGAGCTCGTCAGCACACTCTCCCGGAAGTTAGCCCCCCCACTAGTGACGCTCCTCTCAGCTGAACCGGAAGTACAGTACGTGGCGTTAAGGAATATCAACCTGGTGGTGCAGAAGAGACCGGATATTCTGAAGCATGAGATGAAGGTAAAATTTGAAGAGTTAAAACATATTCAGAACTGGGTGACTTATCACCTGCCTAGCCTCTTCCAAACTATGTTGGGGTTGGCTTCTAGTCTTACCGGATGCAGCTAAATACCAGTATTCACAACAACCCGCACCCCTGGCAGGCATCGGCCCTTTCGGGCCCCAAAAGTTGCTGATGACATCTCTTTGAGGCGCGCGTAGAACACAACGCGCCGTCGACCCGGGCTTGGTCCTTACCGGACAGCGAGCTACCCATTACTCGCCGTCCGCAAGCCCGCGCCTACGGTGGCCGGGAATCAGCCTGGGATTCCCGACGCCCAGGGCGTCTCCTGCGAAGGCCACGGCTGTGAGGGCGCATGTACTGCATCTCCCTCACGTGCGCCGCCTCGCTCTTTGCGAGCATAACTGCTTCGCTGAAGGAGGCGACTGCTAGCCATACCCTCTCGCTCCGTACCATGGCCTGGACCAGGGTCGGACGCGAGAGATCGCCGCCGCCGATCACCTCCACGAGGACACGGCGGTGCTCCGCTCAAGCCGGGCAGACCTCTACCGTATGCTCCACCGTGTCCTCTGGGCGATCTTCGCAATGGTAACACCCGGGCGTTTGCTCCCGCCCTATCCGAAACAGGAACCTCCCGAAACAGCCATGTCCGGTGAGGACCTGTGTCAGGCGGAAGGTGAGGACGCCATGCCGCCTCTCAAGCCACTCCTCAAAGAGGGGACTTACCGCCGCAATCGCGGCGTGCCCAACTAATAATAAGTTTACGTAATCTTCTAAACATAATATACTCTTAATTGCAGGTGTTCTTCGTGAAATACAACGACCCGATCTACGTGAAACTGGAGAAGCTGGACATCATGATCAGGCTCGCGTCGCAGGCGAACATCGCGCAGGTGCTGGGCGAGCTCAAGGAGTACGCCACCGAGGTGGACGTGGACTTCGTCAGGAAGGCCGTCAGGGCCATCGGCAGGTGTGCCATCAAGGTGAGGGGAGAAAAATGTATGAAATGTTAGAGGACTTTTTAGAATGGAGATTGAATATCGTCTACTTTGGCATTAAGCATGAATAATAAGGATAGGCATGAAAAATAAATGAAGGAGAAGACGAAGGCTCTAACGAGGTTATTTGAATACTAAGTCTCACGCCTTTCAGCTATCATAGGATTTGGTATACTAACGCCACATGCTACGATCGCTCCTTCATTCATACTACCGTTTTGAAAGACAGCGAATGAGATAGACGAATATTTATCTAAAGGTTTCAGTACACTTATTGGGCTTGGCATAATTCAACACAGCCGTGTGGCGAATCGTATACGTGTAGTAATTATTTCGGGTCGGCTTTGTCGCTCAAGAATTATTGCCGAATTGATTGTGCCAACTCGAACAAACACAAATCAAGGTCAACTCAATCTCTAGGATTAGTTGTTAGTCCCTAATATCAACGTGCACTCGATGTTATGAGCAGAGGTAAAATGTATCCAGATACAATAGTGTTAAGTTCTTTAATAGTTAAAATGTTAATTATTTAACTACGGAAGTCGGTGGCAAAAAACTATAATACAGATCCAAAGACACCGAACTCCGAAATTAAAGTTAGTTCTCACTTTGTAGTGCTTTTTTTGGAATTCGGTTGTTTTTTTTTTTAGTTTTGTTTTTCTTTTATCGTCAGTAAAAATCGATATCAACACTCGTTTGTGAAGTTTCGCCTGCTAGTTTAATTTGTATTATGTACCTTGTATAACCGACTCAATTACTTCTCCAGGTGGAACCCTCAGCCGAACGCTGCGTATCAACCCTCCTGGAACTGATTCAGACCAAAGTGAACTACGTGGTACAGGAAGCCATAGTGGTGATAAAGGACATCTTCCGGAAGTACCCCAACAAGTACGAGAGCATCATCAGCACGCTGTGCGAGAATCTCGACACGCTGGATGAGCCTGAAGCGAGGGCGTCTATGGTAAGCGATAGGGGAAGTTAAGCTATGGTAGCTAAGGTTATTTTTCGGATAGTAGACGATTTTTATTTAGTTTTAGTAGTGAATCGATTTAAATTAAATAATTTATTTGTATAACATATGTTAAAAAAGTGCAAATCTGGCAAGTTACATTTGACCCTCTTCCTGGTTTCCGATTGAGCTGAAATTGTGCATGCATATGTAAATCGGATGACAATACAATATTATAATAGACATAGAGCTGATCTGATGATGGAGCTGGAAGGTGGACATGAGAACTCTGTTATTAAACGACGTAACCCCATCGGGTGCGGGTTCGTTTGATTCGTCTTGACAAGGACTCTGGTCCTAGATGATATCCAGGGACTGAGGGTGGAGCCAGAAGGTCGCACACTAGGAGGCGGTAAAACAGGCTTCTAGAAGAGATGGTTTTACTCACGGAGTAAATACAAAGAGGAGACGGCCTAAACAACTGTGCACTGTGATTCTCGACTAAGTCCTGACGTCATCAAGTAGGCGTGGCCTTAGTCAGTCTATTGTTGGCGTTCGTCCTGACAAGTAACAAAAACACAGGGCCGTAATGGAATCCAATTATTGTACTGAATATCCCGCACCTGTCTCATAAATGGAAATACTCATAAAAAATACAATCTCCTATAAATGAAATATTCTATCTAAAATAATTTATTTAAAGTACTTTCCCTCTGTGAGACAACTATTATGGTGCATACTAGTTGTCTCACGGAGAGCAAGTAAAGAACAACTACCATACCGTATGGTAGTTGTTGTTTACTTAATTAAAAGTACTTATAGCCTATCTAGTTTATTTAGTTAAATTTTAAATGATGTATGTTCTAGATTTCTTTCCGAAGATAATCTAAGACAGCAATGCATTACAAAAATTAATATCAATATTTCAATTTAAAAAATACGTACCTAGTTGGTCCACAAAATTATTATAAAAAACGGAGTAAGTAACTTACACCCTGGTAAGAAATTCTGAGTACGACCCTGTTGCATCCTGCACTTAGTGACATCTAGTGTGAGATACTTACGTCACTACAAAGTAAAATCTACAGAACGAGCGAGTAGTTTTGCCATTGACCGGTAGATGGAAATTAAAGAAGTGGGCGGGATCTAACACCCCCTCACCCCGCAAATTGTCACGCGTTGTTCCTTATGGAAATCTAATTACACCATCTCCTCTTTGTATTTGCTCCGTGGTTTTACTTCAAGCATAGATAAACGAAAACGGTCATTACGTATTTTATTTTTTCTTTCCTCAGGTATGGATCGTGGGAGAGTACGCCGAACGTATCGACAATGCTGATGAACTGCTAGACTCCTTCCTTGAGGGCTTCCACGATGAAAATGCACAGGTAATGTATTTATTTGATGCTTGTACAGGGTGGCGGGGAGATCGAAGTGCAACCTTAGTTTCGGTAAAAGATTCTGAACGCCCTGTGAAACTTTTCGCCGGTTATTAAAAAAAAAATAGCTTTTCCATACATTTTCACCGCGTAGGTATTGCTCTGTTTTATGAAACAACAGTTTTTTTTAATGACCGACGAAATATTTCTCCGCTCTAAAATCACGTGCTGAATTCATAGTTTCAATTTACCTCGAAACGGTGAAGGCAAGCATCGAAAAATGTCTTAGAACCAAAAATTCGAAGACATGTGACAACTACCAACTCGCACTTAACCGGCGTGGTGGATTACGGCCCACTTCTCACAGAGAGGCCGGTGTCTCAACATTGGGAACATAGGCATGATGGCATAGGCTAATTATAAAACAAAATTTAATCTATCCAGGTCCAACTACAACTGCTGACGGCTGTAGTGAAGTTGTTCCTCAAACGTCCCGCAGACACGCAGGAGCTGGTCCAGCACGTGCTCAGCCTCGCCACGCAGGACTCTGACAACCCTGATCTTAGGTGAGGCTTGGTTACTTCATTTCCATGACTTTAGCTCGTTTTGGAAAACTATAATATACTACTATGTATTGTCTATTGAAATGCCATCCAGTCTTTATGATGCTTCGAGGGAATAAAGAATCCCACATACAAAGAAAATTAGATACGCGATAAAACTTAACCAGGGTTTATCTCTTTACAGTCGGGTAAAAATAATTTCCAACAAATTATCTCAATACTCCTGCAATCCTTGAGGAAATTACTATTAATAAAACACGATATGCTGATCGTCTGGCCATCCACCCAAATCTTCTGGCTGTTAAATTGCTAGACAACACTGAATCTGTCAATTGTCATATGAGAGGTCAAGTGATTTAGAGAGGTAGCAGTGACGATTGTCCCTATACCTGAAACGCCAACTATATTCACGCAACCGAACTGATAATAGTCCGGAAAGGACTGATGGCAGTTACCGAAAGAATAAAATAAACAGTGGCACTCCGGGTGTGCCAACAGAAGTGAAAACTTGAACAATTACGTGTGTATTTTTTAAATCGTCAATACAGGATTTCACATTGGGCTCTTGGGTCCTGATTGCTCTCGGTAAAAAAATGATAAACGAGCGATCGACTTCAGCCAATAAAGGTAATAGCACAGATTTTTACGATAAAAATAAAAAGGGAGAGAAAGGGATAAAATAATTAGAATTTCCTAATGAAAGAAAGGGACTTTTCCAAAAGACATCAACGCGCGACTCATCTGTGTGCTCGTTCATCCAACCACTCTTAAATCAAAAAGCGTTCGGTGACGATGACGCGAGTTCCATGATTTTTGTTCACCCAAAAAGTGCTCAAGAAGTTTTCAGTTCAACAAACAAGTTTAATTTTCTAGGGACCGCGGCTTCATCTACTGGCGTCTCCTGTCAACAGACCCGGCGGCCGCTAAAGAAGTGGTGTTGGCTGACAAGCCGCTCATATCGGAGGAGACCGATTTGTTGGAACCGACGCTGTTGGACGAGCTCATCTGTCACATTAGCTCCTTGGCTTCTGTGTACCATAAGCCGCCTACTGCGTTTGTTGAAGGTAAGCTACTAGACTTAATTTTATTTCTATCATAGTTTGTGATGTTTGTAGGACACTGATCTGTATTAGTGGTTAGTCTAAATACTTATAATTAAGGTGAACGCGGAACTTTTACAGTCGTTATGGGTCGCTCGAAAATTCAGAGTCAGATTTTAATTTTAATTTTATTTTTACCAAGATCTTACCAATTACAAACAATAAAACAAAAGAAAACAGATTTTTTTAACACGTACTTCAAGTTGGCAGTGTTGTCACTAGAGATCGGATATTCGGATGCATATTCACCTAAAGTTGAGACGTTGGCTAATATGGAATGCGCTTTTGCATCGAAAAAGCCGTACACATATTTGGATCGAAGGTTAAAAATTATTTTAAAATATGCCTCTAATTATATGGTATTTTTCTTGGAAGGCGTATATTTAGATGCATAAATATGTTATCCCGGGGTTTTTATACGTAAATTTATATACAAGATAAAATTTTAACCTCTAGAATGATATGCTGAATTCATGGTCACAGTTTGCGCACTGGTTAAAAATGTATCCTGTATATATTTTAACTAGCTTTTGCCAGCGGCTTCGCCCGCGTGGAGGTCAGTGTATTATACATATAAACCTTCCTCTTGAATCACTCTATCTATTAAAAAAAACCCGCATCAAAATCCGTTGCGTAGTTTTAAAGATTTAAGCATACATGGGATATAGGGACAGAGAAAGCGACTTTGTTTTATACTATGTAGTGATTCTCTTCGTTACTATACACCTGACTAATTATACATTCAGGTGTTCATGACATTCTCGATGATCCTGGCATCAAGGGATTTAAAAAAAATCCCGCTTCCAAACTTTCATAGGTTCCTAAAAAATAACTTTCGGTAAATGTGCATCCGAATATCCGATATCATCACACACTCCTAGCAGTCGTTGACCCACCAAAAACCATCAAATTATCTTTATTTTATCGTAGAAAGATATCGATACCTATCACGTCGGCACTTACGCTAGGTAATCTAATTTGAGCCTTTATGTATAGATTAAAGCAAGTAATGGGTAATGGTGGTTCAATGACTGACGAGTTGTAGGTTGTAGTGGTGAGCGTTGAATGAAAGAACTGGTTTTTTAGACTGTTTATTCGACCTGAACTGTTCGACTAGTTTACTGACCACAGATAAACCAGTTTATTCGTGAACGACATTTTACGCATGCGACCGGCGGCGGCGACAACTTGATTTCGCCGTACACGTAGTCGACGCTCGACGGAACGGCACGAGTGAACACGAACACTGCCGAAGTCCGTTTGTTATTGATTCTCTCTCTCTCATGCAGAAACGAACGTTCATCTCACTGAGCGAACGCTGGTAAATGAAAATATACTATAACAAAACGATAGATTCCGATCTCTATTTATTTCGTTGAATTAGTTTATCATACATACAAAGTCAGCCTGCCAGTTCTAACCCTGGAAAAAGTATGAAGGGAAGTTCATTTCGATTCGCAAGTACAGTTCATTTCCGTCGTATCCGTCGATTAGTAAACAAGTTTCAACTAAACGACCTAATCTGATCGTACACTAAACGGTGGATAAACTCCGTGAACATACATTCGTATAAATGCTGTTCAGTCTATTATGTAAACTAGTCGAAAATTAAACTGTTTTATGAACTAGTTTATTGTATGCGGTAAACCAGTTTCGTTTCGTCGACGGTAAATACGTGAACGACCCACTCCTAGTAGGTTGTAGGTTCGAACCCAGGCAGACGATTTACTTTGTGTAAATTATTTCATCACCACTACTCTCAAAACGGTGAAGGAAAACATCGTGAGGAAATTAACATGTCCTAGAACCAAAAATCGAAGACATGTGACATCTACCAACCCGCACCGGCCCTCGAGGTCGATTACGGCCCACTCCTCACAGACAGGAGGCCTGTCCCAGCAGTGGGAACATTATAGGCCAGGAATGGCAAACCTGTAAACATCTACGAGCCATTTTTTTCCAAAAATATATTCATTATGGCATTGACGTGCCAAAAATCTTCACTTACTGACTACTAGAAAAAAAAAACTAAATACTTTCACAATAAAAGGTACTCCAGTTGAAATAAAACGCGCGCAATCGTTACCTGTATTCGAGAGACTCGTGAAGGTGCATTACTTATTGTTGTGATTTTGTTGTAGCTGTTATAATCTGTAGTAGTCATTTATTATCTTTGCTTACATAGTAGTATGTATGTATAAGTATCTACTATACAGTATATATATGAATATATCTATGTATATAATAGTATAGTGTATCTATATTTTGCACCGATGACAACCCCATTTTTATGTCCCCGCAATCACTGTCCATTCCAAGGTTGCCTGGAAGAGATCGCAGAAAGCGAAAAGGCCGCCCATTGTATGTTTTTAGTGTTAATTTTTTTATTTGTGTCACGTATTTTCTGGTATAAATACTCTTTATTTGCAAACAGAAATAGACTTGTACTATTATACAGTAATCAAAATCACACTAGTGTAACTTCTGGTATCTGGTTTAAGGTTAATATTTATATACATTTTAGCAGAATGCAAGTTGAACTGGAATTATGTGACATAGGTACGGTTTCTGAAAGTATTGGACTCAGGCTGAAATTATCACGCTTAGATTGTGTTTGTAAAGGTGCTCTTACACGGGCAATTTTTTGAGCAATTATTATATTATTGCTCGGCAACACACTGGATTAATCTGGATTCATTAAGTGGACCAATCTGGAGCAACAACAATAGATTGCGGATATGTTTCGGGAATATTGTTTCTGATTGCTCCATATATGGCTCCACATATACGGTTTGGAAATTATTAGTTAATTTTCTTTTTATCTCGTTTGTACGTATAATAATCGTATAATAACTACGTGTCGTCTTTGCGAGAGGAACCGGCCGGAAGCGGAGGTGGCGGGAGCGGCCCGTATTGCCTAGTTTTTTAAGTTGCTCCATATTGCATGATATTGTGTTTTATCTCTGGCAACAGGTTGCTACATGTTGCCATTGCCCTAAATTGCTGGATGTAGTCGTGACGTCATAGTTGACGAAAATTGACCAGGATAGAGCAATCCTATTTGCTTGTGTAAGCGCACCTTTACTGTGACTAGCGTGCTGATCAAAGACGCGCGTGCCATTGGTTCGCCATGCCTGTTATAAGCCGATTATGTATGAGCTCCGCCCTCCCGCAGGTCGCGGCGCGGGCGTGCGCAAGTCGCTGCCGGCGCGCGGCGGCTCGGCCGGCTCCGACGACGTGGGCGCGGCGCCGCCCGCCGTCATACCCAACGCGACGCACAACGTATGTACTGCAGGCTTAGCACGAGAACCGTACAGAAGCGTTTTGTTGACGGAAGAGTAGACAAAAATGACGTTTCCGTGCATGCAATTGATGAGCGATTTATATTCTACGATCGATTAGAAATAGAAAGCGTTATGTTAAACCTGCTGCTATATACAGGGTGTTTGGCAGAACGTTGGACATACGAAAATGGTGGATAGGTGGGGTCATCTGCTACTTACTCAGCCCTATGTTATATGACCCTGCCCCCCTGGATATTTTCTTAATTCTTTTTTTGCTTTCTTCTAGTTTCACCACTTTCTTAACTTTTAAGTGTAATTTTTAATAAAAATGGTAAAACAGGCAATATTTTTGTTAGATGTTAGCTAGAAAAATGTTATGAGTCCTCAAACTTACAGAAAGATGTAAAAAATACATAAATCTTAATTTCAACTTGCATTAAAAAAAAACAAAAAAATGACTGAGGAATTCCAATTCTAGCAAAACATCCCTAGTGTGTAATTTGCTTTTATAAAAAAAAACCTTTAAGGGTTACTTCATGTTTTTTTTTACCCAGGGCCAAATAAATTAGGGCTGAGTAAGTAGCAGATGACCTCACCTATCCACCATTTTCGTATGTTCAACGTTCTGCCAAACATCCTGTATACAAACATCATTCTCCTGCCCTTATCCCAATTTATTTTAGGTCGACGTAGCAAGTTTTTTTCTTCCACACTTACCATATCACCATTCACGCAGTACATCTATCGTTTCTTTGGTCTCCCCCTACTCTTATAGCCGTCAAAATTCATTCTCAAAACTTTCCTTATGGCATTTGTGTGTACAGCTATACAATATATTACATAATAAACGTAAGTCCTTATTCTCTAATTATTAGTATTGACTTAAAAGCATAATACAATGACCAAAACGTATTTTTTAAACTAACTATAACCCAATTGTATTAACCCTTAGCGTTTGTTTACGCATTTAAAATTGAGCCTTTAAATATTATTTTTTTGTCTCAATCGGCGGTCAGTATGGCAAAACACATCATTTGAAAGAAAAATTCCTAAATTAAACATTGCTGAAAGCGATTCAATTATGGACAAATTACTATCGGAACTTGCGTTTATTCTGTAACAAGGTATAAATATCCCAAAAAAAATATGAACCAACCACAAGACAGGAACGTTTCATAGAGTTTTAACATGACTTTTTGTCCAGGAGTCCCTTATCGGCGACCTGTTATCCATGGACATCGGCGGCCCCCCTCCCGCGCCCGCGCCCAGCTCCAACATGGACCTGCTGGCCGGTGGGCTGGACGTACTGGTGAGTTACACTCTCGTATTGTTATTTTTTTATAATTTTTATTTTTTAGTTAAGGGATTTTGTACACATATGTGACGATGGCTATTGTCACTGTCGTATGTATCAGTATAAATATTTAAACTAGCTGAATATTTTTGATTATTTAATCTTTATTATTATTATTTTTAGTTTGAAATACGCTGTTGTCTGTGATAAAACTATTTTGTCATTAGTTCAGGCACCAACAATACACTTTTTTCTGTGTTTATTTGCATACAATTACATCAAAAGTATTTAACTAAAAAAAAAAAACATTTCATCCATCACTTCAAATAAAATCTTTTCTTTACCGTCCCAGTTGGGCGGCGGGCCCGAGCCAGCCAGCACATCGGGCACGACGGGCCTGCTGGGAGACATCTTCGGCGTCACCACCTCGCCCGCCTCCTACGTGCCGCCCAAGCAGTGCTGGCTGCCGGCTGACAAAGGAAAAGGTTCGTTACACACATAGACATAGGGGATACTGTCCTGTAGCTAATCCGGAGATCGGACTTGTGCCCGGTAATATCAATAGCCTATAAATTCAATCATTCTCTACCAGATCGTTCGGGTAGTATAAGCGTAATGTACAACGCTACAAGGGTTTTTAGCGTGTGTCCAAAATCGGAACTAACGCCGCCATCTTGTTTTGTCAATACAATTTCTGTGACAACAACGCCCCCTGTTAAGGGCGCTTTCACATTTTCTCTTGAATTTGAGCGTTTGACTCGAGATATGAGTGATTATGGTTTAATTATAGACAAAAAAAAAAAAAAAACATTATTTGTCTAGGGAGCGCTAAACAATTGTTGAATGCAGTGCTATGAATTAGTAATAAATCTCGGGACGCGCGGGCTTTAGCTTTAAGTACCTGCCGGTTTGTTCCTGAGCGTCTGAATCATAACGGTTAGCATGTGTGAGTAGCGTACTTCACTAGACATACACGCGCGCTCAGCTACCACGCGCCGTTAAATTTACCTAAAACTGAATACTTCAATTTGTAATAGCCCTCTTAATGTCATTCAGGCGGTAAAAGATCCTTTCAGCACTCTAATATGTTATTATGTTATTATATGAGGGACTCGTGGCCAAGTAATAACAGCTGCACGGTTCGATCGATCATGATAAGCAACGCTTGCCGGGGTTGGCCCGTGGATGGATGACCATCTTTATATACCAAGACCCCTCCGTGCCTCGGATAGCACGTTAAGCCGTTGGTACCGTTTCTCATTCGTAGATTTTTGACAGTCGTTACGGGTCGTCAGCAGCCCGAAAGTCTGACAACCCCTTACCAAGGGGTATCGTATACTCAGTAACTGGGTTGCGGAGTACAGGAGACCAATTCTCTTGATTACCTTCATAATCTAGTCGCAGTTTCATCTTGGCGACAATCAAATTTCAAAAACTTGTCAAAAATTTATGAAACTCAAGATATTTTTGACAGATTGAGACAGATCAGACTATGAAAGTTCTTATAATTACGAGAAGTGCCCCTCAGATAGGCAGTCGCTCCATGTAACTTACTGGTATTTAGTAGGATCCGGTTAGACTGGAAGCCGACCCCAAAGTAGTTGAGATAAGGCTAGACCAGATGATGTTATTAATTTATGCTTAATACTTACAGGTCTAGAAATCTGGGGCACATTCACCCGTCAGAACGGCCAGCCTCGCATGGAGATGACGTTCACCAACAAAGCGATGCAGGCCATGAGCGGGTTCGCTATACAACTCAACAAGAACAGGTCAGTACACGCTATCATCTGGTTTCTTATTATATTTTGATGTAGAACTAATCCAATTCTACTTTACCATTACTGAAGCCTTCTAGCCCTTGAAATTCAAAGTATCTTTAAAAAAAAAAGAATTAAAAATACTTCTAGTAGTACTTAAGTAACTTGTTGTAAGTAGTTATGTTGTAAATACCGACCTTTGTTTAAGTTTCCCAAACAAAATAAATAAATAATAAACCACCAACAATACATTTTTGTTTTGGTAATTACTTGTTTCCTAATTTTAGCGAACCATCCAAAGCAATATTTAATCACCGGCAATCCTTGACATAAAATAAATAATTATACAATATCTTCCATAAGTAAATCAATGGCGAAATAAATTTTCGAGAGCGCAAGCGTGTCGTGAATGACACTGATTTCATCATCATCATCATTTCAGCCGATAGACGTCCACTGCTAGACATAGGCCTCCCCCAACAAAAAATAGTACCCGCCATGTTATTACGCTATACGGCTGTGTAAACTAAAGGAGTTTTTTTTATTAGGGCTTTGTAATTTTATTATTTTCGTAAGCAAAGTATTTTTGAGATAAGTTGAATTTAACTCATATTTAAATTATAAACAATTACCTATCATATTAAATATCAGCACATTTGTTCACATAGTCAACTGACGTCATGACCATAGAGTAGTATGCCGTCCACTTGAGTGTGTCTTCGTCAAATTATGCGCGAGTTTAAAAATGTAAAATGTAATACATTTTGTGGCACTTATCGATTAGATAAAAATTGTTTTTTTTTTTGTGGTTTCTATAATCTTTTTGAGACGGTTTTCCAAAATGGGTGTAATACCCTATTGTCATAAGGTTTTTTTCACGCCCGGATGGAGCGTTAAACATAACTGGGGAAATGTGGGTGCATTCATACAATTATCCAGGGATATCAGGCGTGATTGTATGGTCAAAGATAACAAGATATACTTGATCATCGCAAACATGTTGGTTCCAGTTTCGGCGTGTTCCCCTCCGGTGGGCTCAGCGTGGGCGCCGTGGCCGCCGGCGCCGCGGCCGACGCGCCGCTCGCGCTCGCCACCAGCGGGCCCGTGCAGCGCATGGACCCGCTCAACAACCTGCAGGTGGGTAGGCACACGTGTAGCAGAGAATGACTGGATTTCACATCAAGTTTTACGAACAGCAGCTTCTTTTGCCTCAGATCACAAACAAGCTGGTAGATATAATCGTTAGTGGAGAAAGCGTCAGCCGCGAAATTCAAATTTTCTTACTATGTTAAATCAATTTGCGAGTTAGTAGCAGGTTGTATGGTAATCTAAATACAGGGTGTAACAGACACCCTATTGCTATCCTTAAGCACTAAAGATAACAGCTGGTATAGAATCACTATACATAGTTTCGGCTCAAAATAAAATACTCTAAGAATTGCCTTTGAATTGCAATTGAATAATATTCGGTTTCATAAATCATAACAAACGTGTCACCGCACTACGTAGGTCAATAACTTCCCACGTTACTTGCCAATATCACGATAAATCTCTTCCAAGTGATGTGTTTTTTTTTATTTGAAAAGTTCGGTTTCTGGTATCAATGTATTAAAATTTTTCATAACTTCCGAACATGTAGAGATAGGATTTAAAAACCTTTCCAAGATCGTTTGATATCATCAAAAGATGCCATGCCCTTGTTATGTATATACCCTTTCCGTTACACGTTGTATAATTGACGAGTGTATCAAATATTTATTTATAGAATTATGATCTTAATAAAAACATGATTTGAAACTAACAAAGAGTTGTATTGCTAATTCCAATGGTAATAATTCTAAAAAGCCATATTTGGTACGGTCGCGAATTATATTTTAATCAACATGCGACATGACAATGCCCTGCAAATTGCAAAAACTTGGGTAAAATTTAATTTCGCGGGCTACTTTACGGTATCCACCATTCTTCGCAACCCCATTTAGCTAGTAAATTTAGTATTTTTAAATATTTTATGAAAATCGACAGAATTATAAAGAAGTCGATTGATTTCAAACTAAGTCTAACACGCAATCATTATTGCGTGTTAGACTTAGTTTGAAATCAATCGACTTCGAATTTAATTTAACATCATTATGTTAAATTAAATTCCCTTAATTAAATCGCCATAACTCACCCACAGGTAGCGATAAAGAACAATGTGGACGTATTCTACTTCGCGTGCCTCATCCCCGCACACATCTTGTTCACTGAAGACGGACAGCTCGACAAGCGAGTCTTCCTCACCACCTGGAAGGAGATCCCCGCTGCGAACGAGGTCCAACATACGCTCTCAAACGTTAACGGGAACGCAGACACTATCGCACAGAAAATGACCCTTAACAACATCTACACCATCGCGAAACGAAACGTGGAAGGACAAGACATGCTGTACCAGTCTCTAAAACTCACCAACAACATCTGGGTACTTCTAGAACTTAAGCTACAACCAGGAAACCCAGAAGCAACTCTCAGTCTCAAATCTAGAACCGTTGAAGTCGCGTCCTGTATATTCCAAGCGTACGAAGCTATCTTGAAGTCGTAATCTCACAGATTTATATGTATATGTTGGTCTAAGATGTTATGAAAGTATTCCTATGTAAGTTATAAAGACTTGTAATATGTAAATTCCATTATTGAAGTATGATTCCATACGCGAGTATTTACTGGTTGGGACGTAAAGTAACAAAATATAAATTATAGCAATAATAAAAATCAATAGATTAATATTAATTAAATTACCTAACTATACAAATAAATACAAAAACAAAAGGATACATATGCGTTAAAGTATTCGTTGAATGGCAATGCTAATTATTTGGATAATTATAGCTACATTTTATTTATGCAGCTATGTTCATCTGGTTCTTAATAAAATTAATAGCTGGAAGCAATAAATCACAAAAGAACTCTATTATTATTTTGATTGTTCGAGCTAAGAGATTGATAAATGAAATTATGATTATATAAAATGTTCTCAAAAACTCTGCTGTAAATGCGCGCGTCGTATGTTTATTATTATTATAGCTGGCGTCGTTGGATGAAGCAAACGGTGTATAAAATGTTATAATAAATTTATGTTATACGCATTACTTTGTTTTATTACAACTCTCTCAAATGAGAAAGCCCATTATGAATGAGGGTTTTCTGACATGATGTTCACTAGGTGGCAGCAATAAGACGTCAGGTCAAGTAAACTAAAACTTGTCGGCGAACATTACCGATGTCACCCGAACTCAACCGAAAGCAATGAATATGTATGGCCGACTAGTCCACCATTTTGCAGCCGACTTGTCGGCCAAAGTCGGCGCATCTCTAATGCATATTCACAAGAGATGGGCTCCGACTATGACGTTGGCCGACTAGCCGACTAGCCAAGCCAATCATTACTTTCGGTTGAATTCGGGTGACATCGATAATGTTCGTGGCTACACTTTCGGGTCGTCGGTGGCGTGCGCGTACGGAAATCCTATACAATGCGAGATCAGCTTATACTGGAAATGTATAGCATGATGTGTAGCCGTGCGTACACGGTACATATGTACCACATCTGGCGAATACAGGCATGATGTTCTGTTGTCATCTTAAATATTAATTTTGACAAAATTCTCAAGACAATGGCAAGTGTGTTAAAACAGTGAATGGCTTTCATTTTGACAGTTCAACAACATTCATTGCGTTATTTGCGTCGTTGAGCAAACAATTTTTTGAACATATGAAGCAATGCTCAAAATTATTCAAGGACTGTTGACAGTGTGCTACGCAATTACGGTGCTGATTGGTTTTATTCATAACATCAATCCAGTATCCTCCATTAATCCAGTATACAAGGTGAAACGGAATTTTGTGAATTTCAAGTTTTGTAACCGCCCCACTTGAAATAAAAAAGAACACAATTTTTTTCATCAAAACTCGTTGATTCACTATAATTATTTACGTTTGCATTTCCCTAAACTGTCTATATATAATCCCGTCATTTTAACCACTGTCCTACTTCTGAAATGTAACGAGGCAGGAAACTTATAAGACAACGATAAGAACTTTTTTTTTTACAAAATCACGTTATTACTCAATATATTTTAGAGACTCACTGTCAGTTATTAGATGTCGCTACGCCCTTGTGCGTGGCGTGCGATCCCAAGGTTATGACCCACTGGCGCGGATGATATACAGTATCCTGCAAATAGGTACCAGCCCCTCGATGTTCGCATGACTTATTGTTTTAGTCAAAATACAATCAACTACTCATTAGCATTTGTATATTATATTGAATTAACTATTTAAATGTAAATGTAAAATAATAGAATCAAATATATAGCATTTGTAAATATGAATTCCAATGATATACATAACAATCACTGCACGCTTCGTATGTCATACCCGGCGGATGACTACTTTGTGTTGCCAGCAGTCGTTGACAATAGGTACTGTTCCATGCTTGGCATCAGGCTAATAGACAGAGTTCCAAACGTCGAGATACGAAGACGTACGAAGGTATTCGATATCGGAAAGCGTATTGTGGAACTCAAATGGAGTTGGCAGGGCGCCTGGCAAGGCGCAGTGATGACAGTGGAGTTAGGCTGTGACAGAGTGGCTTCCACGGACTTGAACACGAGATGTTAGTCTTCCGGCGGCGAGATGGGCTGACGTTAGTGTTGGTCATCGGGCAAAACCTGAATGAGGCTGGTACGAGGTGTGGGTATTAGAGGCGTGTAACTATTTACGGAAACGACTCACTGATCCGGATCATTGAAGTGATTCAAAAGATTGGTTCAGTAAAAACGTTTCAAACGCATCATTTGGATCTGAAACATTACTTTGGTCTGTGCTCATTCCGTCCGCGCGACGCGACCACGAAGTACATACAAAGAGGAGATGGTGTAATTAGATTTCCCTAAGGAACAACGCGTGACAATTTGCGGGGTGAGGGGGTGTTAGATCCCGCCCACTTCTTTATTTTCCATCTACCGGTCAATGGCAAAACTACTCGCTCGTTCTGTAGATTTTACTTTTTAGTGACGTAGGTATCTCACACTAGATGTCACTAAGTGCAGGATGCAACAGGGTCGTACTCAGATTTTTGTACCAAGGAGTCCGTTTTTTATATTAATTTTGCGAACCAACTTGATACGTATTTTTTAAATTGAAATAGTGATATTAACTTTTGTAATACATTGCTGTCTTAGATTATCTTTGGAGAGAAATCTAGAACATACATCATTTAAAATTTAACTAAATAAACTAGATAGGCTTTAGGTACTTTTAATTAAGTAAACAACAACTACCACACAGTATGGTAGTTGTTCTTTACTTTCCCTCCGTAAGACAACTAATATGCACCTTAATAGTTGTCTCACGGAGGGAAAGTCCTTTAAATAAATTGTTTTAGATAGAATATTTAATTTATAGGAGATTGTAATTTTTATGAGTATTTCCATTTATGAGACAGCCGCGGGATATTTAGTACAATAATTGTTTCCAATTACGGCCCTGTGTTTTTGTTACTTGATAGGACGAACGCCAACAATACACTGACTAAGGCCTGCCTACTTGATGACGTCACGACTTAGTCGAGAATCACAGTGCACAGTTGTTTAGGCAGTCTCCTCTTTGTATTTACTCCGTGGACACGACGCTCGCGAGGCGACGGAGCAGTGAGCGAGCGAGAGAGGGAAACGCTGAGTTACTGAACTATTGACTCGCGAGACGCGAGTGAGCGGGCGAATCACAATCTATACAAGTCAGAAAGAGATACCAAATGATATGTGTAACTACATGCCATATGCGAACTACTCAAGATTTGACGTCACACTGTAGCTACATCACGCAAGCAGAGTTTACCACGCAAATCTACATACATACAAAATCCCGACATCAATCGTCGGGCAGTTGCCCACCAGACGCAACACCCTTCTGGTCGGAGGATCCTCCTTTAACAATAGAGTATGAGTGAACTTTACACCCTGTTCCTCATGCCTCTATACAACCACGACGATGGTCCATGTGTAAAAATGACGTAGAACATCATTGATGAAGATATAGGTAACCACCTTGGTAAAGATTACTCTTTGTTTGCAAACAGAAATAGACTTGTACTATTAAACAGTAAACAACATCACTCAACCTTATTTAAATGAAAGAACAAATTAGTGCATCTTCTGTTTTCTGGTTAAAGTTCATATTTATATTACTTTTAGCAGAATGCAAGCTTAACTGGAATTGTGTGACATAGGTACGGTTTCTGAAAGTAATGACTCAGGATGAAATTATCACGCTCAGATTTCTATGTTTGTTAAGGTGCGCTTACATGAGCAACTAAAATTGCTCCATCCTGGTCAATTCTCGTCAACTATGACGTCACGACTACATCCAGCAATTTAGAGCAATGGCAACATGTAGTAACCTGTTGCCAGAGATACGGCCACACAATACCATGCAATATGGAGCAACTTAAAAAACTAGGCAATACGGGGCGCCCCCGCCGCCTCCGCCGCCGGCCGGTTCCTCTCGCAAAAACGAGACGTAGTTATACGTACAAACGAGATAAAAAGAAAATTGTCAAAAAAAAATCCAAACCGATTGGATATTCGGCAACTCATATTGGCGACATTGACAAATGTAAAATATATGGAGCAATCAGAAGCAACACACACATTCACACCACTCTTGTTTGACTGGCTTTGTACCTTTTTTGTGTGCGAGAAGTTTAAAATAAATAAATATTCCAAAAACAATTTCTGCATTTTATTGTTGTTGCTCCAGATTGCTCCACTTAGTTGATCCGTTAGTGTTGCCGAGCAGTAAATACCCAAAAAATTGCCCGTGTAAGAGCACCTTTGCTGTGACTGCCGTGCCGACCAAAGGCACGCGTGCCATTGGTTCGCCATGCCTGTTATAGGCCGATTATGTATGATCTCCGCCCCCGCAGGTCGCGGCGCGGGCGTGCGCAAGTCGCTGCCGGCGCGCGGCGGCTCGGCCGGCTCCGACGACGTGGGCGCGGCGCCGCCCGCCGTCATACCCAACGCGACGCACAACGTATGTACTGCAGGCTTAGCACGAGAACCGTACAGAAGCGTTTTGTTGACGGAAGAGTAGACAAAAATGACGTTTCCGTGCATGCAATTGATTAGCGATTTATATTCTACGTCATCGTCATCTGCTGCTTACTCAGCCCTAATTTATATGACCCTGGCCCCCTGGATATTTTTTAAATTTTTTTTTGCTTTCTTCCAGTTTCACCACTTTCTTAACTTTAAAGTGTAATTTTTATTAAAAATGGGTAAAACAGGCAATATTTTTTGTTAGATGTTAGCTAGAAAAAAGTTATGAGTCCTCAAACTTACAGAAAGATGTAAAAAATACATAAATCTTAATTTCAACTTGCATTAAAAAAAAAAATGTCTGAGGAATTCCAATTCTAGCAAAACATCCCTATTGTGTGACCTTTCTAATGGTATGTAATTTGCTTTTATAAAAAAACCTTTAAAGGGTTATTTCATTTTTTTTTTAACCCAGGGTCATATAAATTAGGGCTGAGTAAGTAGCAGATGACCTCACCTATCCATCATTTTCGTATGTTCAACGTTCTGCCAAACAACCTGTATACAAACATCATTCTCCTGCCCTTATCCCAATTTATATTAGGTCGACGCAGCATGTCTTTTTCTTCCACACTTATTTATTAGTCATCATCTCCGTAGTCCCTTTCTAACCATATCATCATTCACGTAGTACATCCATCGTTTCTTTAGTCTACCCCTACTCTTATAGCCGTCAAAATTCATACTCAAAACTTTCCTTACGGCATTTGTGTGTTTACAATATCTTACATAATAAACGTAAGTCCTTATACACCCTAATTATTAATATTGACTTAAGGGGAACCTAGTCGCGGGCTCGAACTCACTGATGGGCCTGTCTAAAAAGCACGCTGTCTCACCAGGCATCGCGTCCGACAGAGGTAACATCAGTGATGAGCAGTTAGACGCTAGTCTACACGCACAACATTATTGTGTGAGATGCAGGATCATTTATAGTACAACAGGCGCGTAATAAATTAAGAACAGTCCTTCGGAAGATCGGGTTTTATGAAAAAACCACTGCATAAATCAATGACTAAAAAAGTTTATTGAACTTTTCGATATTTGAGCTTTGTCGGTACCGACTTGGTTTTTCAAATTTTACACTTCTTTTATTACTTAAACACGCCCAAAGTTAGGTTAAATTTGCAAGAAAAACGAATCTTTGTTGGCTCCTTACTTTTTAACGGCTTTTTATTTTAGTATTCTGTTTCCGTACAGACAATATTAATAATGAGACAAAACCATACCATGTTTAATTTTTGATGTACATTGTCCAACAGTGGAGTAATACCCTCCCGAAGTTTGTATGGGAAAAATGTGGACTAGGTTCACCTTAAAAGCATAATACAATGACCAAAACGTATTTTTTTAAACTAACTATAACCCAATTGTATTAACCCTTAGCGTTTGTTTATGCATTTAAAATTGAGTCTTATTGCCTTTAAATATTTTTTTTTTGTCTCAATCGGCGGTCAGTATGGCAAAATACATCATTTGAAAGAAAAATTCCTAAATTAAACATTGCTGAAAGCGATTCAATTATGGACAAATTACTATCGGAACTTGCGTTTATTCTGTAACAAGGTATAAATATCCCAAAAAAAATATGAACCAACCACAAGACAGGAACGTTTCATAGAGTTTTAACATGACTTTTTGTCCAGGAGTCCCTTATCGGCGACCTGTTATCCATGGACATCGGCGGCCCCCCTCCCGCGCCCGCGCCCAGCTCCAACATGGACCTGCTGGCCGGTGGGCTGGACGTACTGGTGAGTTACACTCTCGTATTGTTATTTTTTTTATAATTTTTATTTTTTAGTTAAGGGATTTTGTACATATTTGGATGTGACGATGGCTATTGTCACTGTCGTATGTATCAGTATAAATATTTAAACTAGCTGAATATTTTTGATTATTTAATCTTTATTATTATTATTTTTAGTTTGAAATACGCTGTTGTCTGTGATAAAACTATTTTGTCATTAGTTCAGGCACCAACAATACACTTTTTTCTGTGTTTATTTGCATACAATTACATCAAAAGTATTAAACTATATTAAAAAAAAAACAGTTTTATTTCATCCATCACTCCAAATAAAATCTTTTCTTTACCGTCCCAGCTGGGTGGCGGGCCCGAGCCAGCCAGCACGTCGGGCACGACGGGCCTGCTGGGAGACATCTTCGGCGTCACCACCTCGCCCGCCTCCTACGTGCCGCCCAAGCAGTGCTGGCTGCCGGCTGACAAAGGAAAAGGTTCGTTACACACATAGACATAGGGGATACTGTCCTGTAGCTAATCCGGAGATCGGACTTGTGCCCGGTAATATCAATAGCCTATAAATTCAATCATTCTCTACCAGATCGTTCGGGTAGTATAAGCGTAATGTACAACGCTACAAGGGTTTTTAGCGTGTGTCCAAAATCGGAACTAACGCCGCCATCTTGTTTTGTCAATACAATTTCTGTGACAACAACGCCACCTTACTCCCACTCAACGTTAATGTCGTTCAGGCGGTAAAAGATCCTTTCAGAACTCTAATTATGTTATTATGTTATTATATGAGGGACTCGTGGCCAAGTAATAACAGCTGCACGGTTCGATCGATCAGGTTAAGATACGCTTGCCGCGGTTGGACCGTGGATGGGGGACCATCTTTACATACCAAGACCTCTCTGTGCCTCGAATAGCACATTAAGCCTTTGGTGCCGTTTGTCATTCGTAGATTTTTGACAGTCGTTACGGGTCGTCAGCAGCCCGAAAGTCTGACAACCAGTTTTGCCAAGGGGTATCGTACACTCAGTAACTGGGAGTACAGAAGACCTTAATTGCGTTCAAAATCTAATCGCAGTTTCATCTTTGCGACAATCAAATTTCAAAAACTTGTCAAAAATGTATGAAACTCGAGATATTTTTGACAGATTGAGACAGATCAGACTATGAAAGTTCTTATAATTACGAGAAGTGCCCTTCAGATAGGCAGTCGCTCCATGTAAAATACTGGTATTTAGTAGGATCCGGTTAGACTGGAAGCCAACCCAAAGTAGTTGAGATAAGGCTAGACCAGATGATGTTATTAATTTATGCTTAATACTTACAGGTCTAGAAATCTGGGGCACATTCACCCGTCAGAACGGCCAGCCTCGCATGGAGATGACGTTCACCAACAAAGCGATGCAGGCCATGAGCGGGTTCGCTATACAACTCAACAAGAACAGGTCAGTACACGCTATCATCTGGTTTCTTATTATATTTTGATGTAGAACTAATCCAACTCTACTTTACCATTACTGAAGCCTTCTAGCCCTTGAAATTCAAAGTATCTTTAAAAAAAAAAAGAATTAAAAATACTTCTAGTACTTAAGTAACTTGTTGTAAGTAGTTATGTTGTAAATACCGACCTTTGTTTAAGTTTCCCAAACAAAATAAATAAATAATAAACCACCAACAATACATTTTTGTTTTGGTAATTACTTGTTTCCTAATTTTAGCGAACCATCCAAAGCAATATTTAATCACCAGCAATCCTTGACATAAAATAAATAATTATACAATATCTTCCATAAGTAAATCAATGGCGAAATAAATTTTCGAGAGCGCAAGAGTGTCGTGAATGACACTGATTTCATCATCATCATCATCATTTCAGCCGATAGACGTCCACTGCTAGACATAGGCCTCCCCCAACAAAAAATAGTACCCGCCATGTTATTACGCTATACGGCTGTGTAAACTAAAGGAGTTTTTTTTATTAGGGCTTTGTAATTTTATTATTTTCGTAAGCAAAGTATTTTTGAGATAAGTTGAATTTAACTCATATTTAAATTATAAACAATTATCACATTAAATATCAGCACATTTGTTCACATAGTCAACTGACGTCATGACCATAGAGTAGTATGCCGTCCACTTGAGTGTGTCTTCGTCAAATTATGCGCGAGTTTAAAAATGTAAAATGTAATACATTTTGTGGCACTTATCGATTAGATAAAAATTGTTTTTTTTTTTGTGGTTTCTAAAATCTTTTTGAGACGGTTTTCCAAAATGGGTGTAATACCCTATTGTCATAAGGTTTTTTTCACGCCCGGATGGAGCGTTAAACATAACTGGGGAAATGTGGGTGCATTCATACAATCATCCAGGGATATCAGGCGTGATTGTATGGTCAAAGATAACAAGACAAACTTGGTTATCGCAAACATGTTGGTTCCAGTTTCGGCGTGTTCCCCTCCGGCGGGCTGAGCGTGGGCGCCGTGGCCGCCGGCGCCGCGGCCGACGCGCCGCTTAGGCTTGTTGAAAAAATATCGATACATCGATATATCGATATTACTTTTTCAATGTATCGATATTTTTGAGCGATATTTAATATTTCGATATATCGATTAATCGATATAAAATTCCAAGTATCGAAAAGGTATAAAAATCGATATTTTTTTCTGACCAAGAAACTTATAAGTTTTAAGATCAAAAAACCCTGAGAATATTTTACGGCAATACGACGAATTTAGCTGCACATCTCAAAAATAAGCATTACCATGCGTTTTTCGTCATCAGATAAATATTGGTCTGATTAATAAATTTTTTTTTTTCGTTGTTCTTGATTTATTAAACATGATGTCTATTGATTAGTATTTATCTAGGAATGTAAGATGAATGAAGTAGTTTAGGCCAAAAAATTTTAGAGCACGAATATTCTCGGTCAAATCATACCGATATATCGATGTATCGATATTTATTTATAAAAATATCAATATCGATATTGATATTTTCAAAAAATATCGATACGATATATATCGATACTTTTTTGTATTTCCGCCGCTCGCGCTCGCCACCAGCGGGCCCGTGCAGCGCATGGACCCGCTCAACAACCTGCAGGTGGGTAGGCACACGTGTAGCAGAGGATGACTGGATTTCACATCAAGTTTTACGAAGAGCAGCTTCTTTTGCCTCAGAGCACAATCAAGCTGGTAGATATAATCGTTAGTGGAGAAAGCGTCAGCCATGAAATTCAAATTTTCTTTGTTTTAAATCAATTTGCGAGTCAGTATCAGGTTGTATGATGATCTAAATACAGGGTGTAACAGAAACCCTATTGCTATCCTTAAGCACTAAAGATAACAGCTGGTATAGAATCACTATACATAGTTTCAGCTCAAAATAAAATATTCTAAGAATTGCCTTTGAATTGCAATTGAATAATATTCGGTTTCATAAATCATAACAAACGTGTCACCGCACCACGTAGGTCAATAACTTTCCACGTTACTTGCCAATATCACGATAAATCTCTTCCAAGTGATGTGTTTATTTCAATTTGAAAAGTTCGGTTTCTGGTATCAATGTATTAAAAAATTTCATAACTTCCGAACATGTACAGATAGGATTTCAAAAACCCTTCCAAGATCGTTCGATATCATCCAAAGAAGCCATGCCCTTGTTATGTATGTACCCCTTCCGTTACACGTTGTCTAATTGACGAGCGTATCAAAGATTTATTTATAGAATTATGATCTTAAAAACATGATTTGGAACTAATAAAGAGTTGTATTGCTAATTCCAATGGTAATAATTCTAAAAAGCCATATTTGGTATGGTCGCGAATTATATTTTAATCAACATGCAACATGACAATGCCCTGCAAATTGCAAAAACTTGAGTAAAATTTAATTTCGCGGGCTACTTTACGGTATCCACTATTCTTCGCATCCCCATTAAGCTAGTAAATTTAGTATTTTTAAATATTTTATGAAAATCGACAGAATTATAAAGAAGTCGATTGATTTCAAACTAAGTCTAACACGCAATAATGATGTTAAATTAAATTCCCTTAATTAAATCACCATAACTCACCCACAGGTAGCGATAAAGAACAATGTGGACGTATTCTACTTCGCGTGCCTCATCCCCGCACACATCTTGTTCACTGAAGACGGACAGCTCGACAAGCGAGTCTTTCTCACCACCTGGAAGGAGATCCCCGCTGCGAACGAGGTCCAACATACGCTCTCAAACGTTAACGGGAACGCAGACACTATCGCACAGAAAATGACCCTTAACAACATCTACACCATCGCGAAACGAAACGTGGAAGGACAAGACATGCTGTACCAGTCTCTAAAACTCACCAACAACATCTGGGTACTTCTAGAACTTAAGCTACAACCAGGAAACCCAGAAGCAACTCTCAGTCTCAAATCTAGAACCGTTGAAGTCGCGTCCTGTATATTCCAAGCGTACGAAGCTATCTTGAAGTCGTAATCTCACAGATTTATATGTATATGTTGGTCTAAGATGTTATGAAAGTATTCCTATGTAAGTTATAAAGACTTGTAATATGTAAATTCCATTATTGAAGTATGATTCCATACGCGAGTATTTACTGGTTGGGACGTAAAGTAACAAAATATAAATTATAGCAATAATAAAAATCAATAGATTAATGTAAATTAAATAACTAACTATACAAATAAATACAAAAACAAAAGGATACTTATGCGTTAAAGTATTCGTTGAATGGCAATGCTAATTATTTGGATAATTATAGCTACATTTTATTTTTGCAGCTATGTTCATCTGGTTCTTAATAAAATTAATAGCTGGAAGCAATAAATCAGAAAAGAACTCTATTATTATTTTAATTGTTCGAGCTAAGAGATTGATAAATGAAATTATGATTGTATAAAATGTTCTCAAAAACTCTGCTGTAAATGCGCGCGTCGTATGTTTATTATTATTATAGCTGGCGTCGTTGGATGAAGCAAACGGTGTATAAAATGTTATAATAAATTTATGTTATACGCATTACTTTGTTTTATTACAACTCTCTCAAATGAGAAAGCCCATTATTAATGAGGGTTTTCTGACATGATGTTCACTAGGTGGCAGCAATAAGACGTCAGATCAAGTAAACTAAAACTTGTCGGCGAACATTACCGATGTCACCCGAACTCAACCGAAAGCAATGAATATGTATGGCCGACTAGTCCACCATTTTGCAGCCGACTAGTCGGCCAAAGTCGGCCCATCTCTAATGCATATTCACAAGAGATGGGCTCCGACTATGACGTTGGCCGACTAGCCGACTAGCCAAGCCGATCATTACTTTCGGTTGAATTCGGGTGACATCGATAATGTTCGTGGCTACACTTTCGGGTCGTCGGTGGCGTGCGCGTACGGAAATCCTATACAATGCGAGATCAGCTTATACTGGAAATGTATAGCGTGATGTGCAGCCGTGCGTACACTGTACATAGGTACCACATCTGGCGAATACAGGCATGATGTTCTGTTGTCATCTTAAATATTAATTTTGACAAAATTCTCAAGACAATGGCACGTGTGTTAAAACCTATGGTTAAAACAGTGAATGGCTTTCATTTTGACAGTTCAACAACATTCATTGCGTTATTTGCGTCGTTGAGCAAACAATTTTTTTGAACATATGAAGCAATGCTCAAAATTATTCAAGTACTGTTGACAGTGTGCTACGCAATTACGGTGCTGATTGGTTTTATTCATAACATCAATCCAGTATCCTCGAAGGCTAGGCAGCAGTGTATGTGTATATACAAGGTGAAACGGAATTTGCCCGCCCACTTGAATTAAAAAAGAACACATTTTTTTTCATCAAAACTCGTGATTCACTATAATTATTTACGTTTGCATTTCCCTAAGCTGTCAATATTATAATCCCGTCATTTTAACCACTGTCCTACTTCTGAAATGTAACGAGGCAGGAAACTTTTAAGACAACGATAAGTACTTCTTTTTTTAACAAAATCACGTTAGTATTCAATATATTTTCAAGACTCACTGTCAGTTATTAGATGTCGCTACGCCCTTGTGCGTGGCGTGCGGTCCCAAGGTTATGACCCACTGGCGCGGATGATATACAGTGTCCTGCAAATAGGTATTAGCCCCTCGATGTTCGCATGACTTATTGTTTTAGTCAAAATACAATGAACTACTCATTAGCATTTGTATATTATATTGAATTAACTATTTAAATGTAAATGTAAAATAATAGAATCTATTTTATAGCATTTCTAAATATGAATTCCAATGATATACATAACAATCACTGCACGCTTCATATGTCATACCCGGCGGATGACTATTTTGTGTTGCCAGCAGTCGTTGACAATAGGTACTGTTCCATGCTTGGCATCAGGCTAATAGACAGAGTTCCAAACGTCGAGATACGAAGACGTACGAAGGTATTCGATATCGGAAAGCGTATTGTGGAACTCAAATGGAGTTGGCAGGGCGCCTGGCAAGGCGCAGTGATGACAGTGGAGTAAGGCTGTGACAGAGTGGCTTCCACGGACTTGAACACGAGATGTTGGTCTTCCGGCGGCGAGATGGGCTGACGTTAGTGTTGGTCATCGGGCAAAACCTGAATGAGGCTGGTACGAGGTGTGGGTATTAGAGGCGTATAACTATTTACGGAAACGACTCACTGATCCGGATCATTGAAGTGATTCAAAAGATTGGTTCAGTAAAAACGTTTCAAACGCATCATTTGGACCTGAAACATTACTTTGGTCTGTGCTCATTCCGTCCGCGCGACGCGACGCTCGCGAGGCGACGGAGCAGTGAGCGAGCGAGAGAGGGAAACGCTGAGTTACTGAACTATTGACTCGCGAGACGCGAGTGAGCGGGCGAATCACAATCTATACAAGTCAGAAAGAGATACCAAATGAGATGTGTAACTACATGCCATATGCGAACTACTCAAGACTTGACGTCACACTGTAGCTACATCGCGCAAGCAGAGTTTACCACGCAAATCTACATATATACAAAATCCCGACATCAATCGTCGGGCAGTTGCCCACCAGACGCAACACCCTTCTGGTCGGAGGATCCTCCTTTAACAATAGAGTATGAGTGAACTTTACACCCTGTTCCTCATGCCTCTATACAACCACGACGATGGTCCATGTGTAAAAATGACGTAGAACATCGTTGATGAAGATATAGGTAAATCACCTAGGTAAAGATTAGGTTATGTTAGAGTTTACCAACAACCCTACGAGGGCCGACGAGGGCGAACAAGTTAAAAATAAACACAGTCACTAATTTCAGTTACTTTATTAAATAATTTCATTTTACAACCAGTATTGAATGCAGTAACATTTCATCACATTATAGTACATACACATTAATAGACAATTTGATAATGTGGTTACAGACACATAGATATAATACGTATATATAGACTGAGTAATGGAGTACACAATTACAAGATACACTATAAAGGAGTACATTTTAATAATCAATAATCAGCTAGTGTACATTACAATTACTATAAAACAAACCAGTCGTGAAGGAAGTTTAAAAAAACATGTTCTATGTACCTATCAGATATGTTTCAAGTCTACTATAAAGCAACAACTCATTTGTAACAAATAAATCATAGAATAACAGTCTGATCACACGAATATTACAAATTAAATAATAAAAATGTATATGCCATCTAGTTATTTACAAAAGTTAGCTAACTAAATAACAAAGAACCTAAGATTATTTTGTAAGTTACACGCCACTAGGCCGTCTAAATACTGACTGGCTGGCCGGTCGCCGCGCGATCTCTAACCGATAATAATTAATTTCCTACAAAGTTCTACGCTAAATAAATTAAAGTCCAAGCCTAGATAATGGCGCCGATGTAGTACTCAGAAGCTCTTCTCTTTTAAATCTGGAATGCATTCATTTTTATAACCTGGCAACACTGCCCAGGACACCGGCGCCATCTGTCACTAAATACACAGAATTACCTAAAAATCTTTATCAAACGCGTTAATAATTTCATATCAAAAGCTTTTCTATGAATACATGAAAGATTCGAATATATTATAAACGATTAATGTATAATGACGTTCAAAAGTGTAATATTATTGTTTTACTGAGCAGTCTAATTTAGGAGCCATCGTTACATTTAATTCCAAGCGTCGAGTACTATTACTACGCTGTATAGTTTATAATAATCATCGCTGGTATGGGGTATATGTTTAATTAATGAGAGAACTATATCATTCGCACTTAGGAGTCTTTGATCTCACACATTTATATTTTCCGCCACTTTTTGACACCTGTATTTTTGACGTACGTTTAACAGCTGTCATTTTGACGTTTCTTCCCGTCACTTTCTGACTTCTGTCACTTTGACGTTTCTTCGTTGGCAGGTGTCATGTTTGACGTTTATATTTGTTCAGTCGAGCACAATATGCGGCGCGGGCGGCTGCCGGCTGCAGAACACGGCGCAAAGCGCGGGCAGCGCGCGCGTCAGCAGGCCCGCGCCGGTGGGCTGCTGTTATGCGAAAGATTCCTTCGTGGGGCTCATCTGCTTACTGGAACCGACGCTTGAGCGACTCTCGCGGCCGCCGGACGAGTGGGATCTGGGGGAAGAGAGATATGAGTCAATCGTTTCAGATACGATTTGGTCGATGCAAGTCAAAAATTCCCTGCTATCCAGTTGGCGCAATAACATTATCATAATTATTTTGAACTATCATAGCCAATAGAGTCTGCGCTTCACTACGCTGACCATAAAGTCTAGATATAGGGATGTGACTTGGAGGGGAAAAAATTGATGATATTTAATCGATTTTTCTGTTTAAAATAAATAGATTTGTAAAAAATCGATTCATTATCTAAAAATAATCGATGTATTACAAATCGATTTTTAATATTTATATACAGATGGCGCCGTTTTTCAACTGACAAGTGACATTCCTTTTTTACGTTTAGTGACCACGCGTTTTTTCATTTATCGCACAGATGGCGCAGTTTGCAAAATTCTATTAAAATGTGTAGCTACATTGGTTTAATCCAACAACGCTTAACATAACTTTTTTACTTAAAAAGAAGAGAGTAAGTAATTTAATCGATTTATTAAAAATCGATTATTTTTCCACATCCCTATCTGGAAAAGGCAGCAGTAGCTATGTCAGCTAAACTGCTTATTTTTTTATTGCGAGCTGCTTTCTTTTGTCCGGAATATAATATCAATATTGCGCCGAAGTACCCGTATGTTCAGGAATCAACGCCTAAAAGAATGGAAAACATATTTAGAGCACTATGATTTATCTAAAAATAAAATGTCAGTACTTACTTCTGTGTGTCTAGTTGCACGCTGTTCCGTGAGGGCGCGGACGGGCTCAGCTTGTGATTGGCTAAGAACGTGCCGATTGATTCGTCCGAACTGTAACTGTCGTTGTCGCTGAAAGGAATAATTAAATCATTTTTTAATTCTGTAAATAAGATATCGGAATCATTTTAACAAGTCATCTTTAAAAATATAAAATACTAGCTTTTGCCCGCGGCTTCGCCCGCGTGGAGGTCGGTGTATTATACATAAAAACTTTCGTCTTGAATCACTCTATCTATTAAACAAACCCGCATCAAAATTCGTTGCGTAGTTTTAAAGATTTAAGCATACATAGGGATATAGGGACAGAGAAAGCGACTTTGTTTTATACTATGTAGTGAAGCTAGATGGACGACTTCTATCTGACTACTCGAGAAAAGAAATGGCATACGTAACTTACTCATGATGAAAATTAATATGAAACAAAGTTGAAGAAATTTTGTTGCCATTTTAGGGATAACAAAACCTTCCAAAAAAGCTTGCTTGGATATCCTGCTCACATTAAAAATGTGTAACTAATATTATAAAGTTTGTATGTATGTGGCTGAACAGAAATCCGTTCAGACGTTTATAACCTGGAATAACACACAGAATTTTTATCCCGGTACTTCGTTCCCGCTGCCACTGCCGCTGCCAAAAGCTAGTCATAATATAAAAGCCGCCCCCGCGGCGCCCCGGCACGCACCTGTCCGTGTCGCGCGAGTCCCCCGGGCTGGACAGGTCGCCGGCGATGGCCTCCTGCAGCGCGGCGGCCCGGCGCGCCGCCAGCCGCGCCTCGTCGCGCGCGGCGCTCGCCTCGGCCGCGGCGGCGCCGGCGCACGCCTCGGCGGCCGCCTTGGCGCGGGCGGCCTCGCTCAGCTTGGCGTTCAGAGCGCTGTTTTCTTCTTTCAGTTCGCTGTGGGTGGGAGGGATACAAATTATTATAATAATGGACTGTTGAATCATTTATTCATGGTGATACTAGCTACCAATATACAACGTGGCAATGTTGCCGTAGCAATGCTGTCAACATACAACGTGACAATGTTGCCAACATACAACGTGACAATGTTGCCAACATACAACATGACAATACTGCCAACCTACAACATGATAAATGCGTTTAAAAAAAAAAAAAAAAAAAAAAAAAAAAAAAAATAAAAAAAAAAAAATGCCAATGCTGGCAACATACAACGTGGGATTGTTGCCAACATACAACATGACAATGCTGCCAACATACAACTTTCCAATTTCCAAAAGGACACTGGACTGCGTCATTGGTCGCAAGCACTACTGCTATGCACAAGGTTCGATTCTCGGGTTGGGAAAAGTGTTATCGGATTTTTCCATCTAGATGTTCGCAGTAGCAGCCCGGAATTTGGATTTGTGCATGCCCCCACTTACATGGAACTTAAGTATAACTGGCGAAATGTGACTGTTCCTACACCTCCATCCGTGTTGGACGGAGGTGTAGTACGGGAAAATCGTAATGTCCAAGAAGACATTATATTTTATACACTACAAATACAAAGTTTTAGTACAAATCACAATGTCTTTTTATAAAAATATCACTTTTAGCTAGGATTTCATTTCTATAGCGTAATTTAATGACAGAAATGCTCGATTTGACAGTAAATGGTTAGCAATAAATAAATAATAGACTCACCGCAACTGCCTCGTAAACTTGCGCACTTCATCAGCAGTGTGCTGCTCCCTGGCGCGGGCCGCGCCCAGCTCAGACGCCAGTTGCTCATGCGCCTCTCGCAGGCGGGACAGCTGGCCTTCCAGGCGGGAGCGGGCTGTGGCTTCCAATTCTAGACTGGATTCTAATTCCTGGAGAGAGAAGAGAGCACTTAATATACATAAAAAATCTGTACATTGGCTCATCATCATAACCAGCCTCCTCTCGATGAGAAGGAGTGGGCCATAATCCACCACGCGGGCACAGTACGAGTAGGTAGATGTCACACAAAATAGAGGGCAAATAAGTGATGCCATACAAAATAGGGTAGGTAATCGAATGTCAATTAACAAAATTTAAACAAAAAATAAAGTCCATAAGTCAGTAGATGTCACAATTTCATGCCAAACACTAATAGTTAATTATGTCAATAAATTAAGACGGTACAAAACAAGTAAATAATATTTAGTCACAATTTCATATATAATTTTTTTTTATTTCAAATACATAGGTATATTTAAAAAAAAATATTAAGAATACTTGATAGGATCACCCAGCACAAGGTGAAACAGGTGTTTTCACTAAACGTTCGTTTAGAAACGATCATTTGACTTGAAATAAATAGTTTACGGCAATAATAACCATTTTTGATCTAATATTCTAACCGTTTTTGTTTACAGGGCGATTCAATATCTGATTGCTTAGATGTGGTTTTAGTGATCAGCACTGTCTAAGGTTCCTGCATAATACGATAAAGAGCGTTCTTTCCTACCTTGTTCCTCAACTCCAGTCGTCTCTCTGCCTCCAAATGTCCATGTGAATGCCCTGCCTCTGCATGCGCCAGCTTGGCACTAAGCTCAGTCAGTTTTTCCTTCGCGGCCCGTGCCTCTTCCGCCGCGTTATCTGCGCGTGCGCATGCCTCGCGCGTTTCGTTCTGTGCGGCACAGAGGGCGCTCGTGCTTGATCTGTATTTCTTCAGGAGCTAGAATGAGAGAGATGGTGGGTTAGTGGTATTGTAACTAATAGAAATTGCAGGGTTGCCATCAAAATAAAATTATATTGCGTATCGATTAATGACTTCCGCAAACTGGCGCGACACGACTCTCCTAGAACAATTTGTATGAAAACTTCATGGAAATTGTCTGCGTCGCGGCCGTTTGAAGAGGCCTGTCGAATTTAAATGTACCACTTTATTTTGATTGCATTGCGACAAAGCATAAATTAGGTTCTTTTTTAAAATAGAAAAAAGGACCATCATGGCTCGAACTGCCCCGAACTGTCATCGGCTCTGGCTCTGCTCATGGCTCTTTCCAACACTGCTATATCTGTAGTTACCTCTGCCGCTTCCTCTTCCGCATCGTCCAGTTGTGCGCGTGCGGCGGCGGCGTCCCTGGCGGCAGTGATGGCGCGCTCGGCGGCGTCGGCGCGGGCTCTGCTGGCTTCTTCAAGCGCTGCGTTCGCTTCAGCAGCCTCTGCTTCGGCGGTTTGACGGGCTTTAGTCGCTGCGCGGACTGCTAGTTCTAGGTCTTCAACCTGAGGGGATAAGGGTTGGTTTTAAATGTGTTTGTAAAAATGCAATGGGTAAAATATAAAATCATAAACACTGAGAACTCGACATATAACGAACTTAATACTACATAAATCTCAGGCAGAGTTATGTAATATGTTAAGAAATCATAGAAAATTTAGAAAAATCTTTTATAAAACCGAAACAAATAGTCTACTAGGTGGTGAAAAATGTTTACTTAGATTAATAAGTGACATACCTGGTTCTTCAGTTGTCTGATCTGTGCCTTAGCGCCGCCTTCTTTCTCCTTTTGTTCGAGCATCGTCTGTGCGTCGCGGAGCAAGGCGCGGTATCTTTTCAGGTCCCTGCAAAGACATATAATTTTATAGTTTTTTTTCCAGTCATGACCTTTGTCCAGCAGTGGACTTCTTCCGGCTGAAATGATGATGATGACGACAATTATGCGACTATACTTAGTTCAAAAAGTATCTGAAGAAAATGTACTTGTGTTTGCCAATTTTTAGTACCACTTATAAATTGAGTGCTTTGATATGATTATTTGAATACTTAAACCCAAAATTCTAATTTCGAATCACCCTAAAGACGTTATTATTTGACAATTTGAGGTTAGCTTTAGAACATCAATTTTCATCGATATTTTTTTGCAAATTGTGAGATTTAAAGTTGAAAACCTTACCTTCTAAATACAGATGAATGCGTTACTAAAATTTCCTTTAGCGAATGAAGGTTAATTTTGGAACGTGATTTTTTGCTTACAATTTAATAATTACATATTCAAACAAATAATTGTGCGAATGTGGTGCGTTTCCAGTTTCAGCAGATACTTTGGAACAGGCCATACACTCGAGTATGTTTGTCGCACCCTGGGTAGTCAACCCAGCAAAAATCTTCGACCACTTTCATGCACTGGATTTTCAACTCTTCAAGCATTGAGAATCCAACAGAGTGCACCCCAGCGTGTCAAAAAACACATTGCACGATTATAAATTTTCGGCGTTAAGCAATACGTTCAGATACAGTACGGGAAAAATCTCGACTCTTACTGACTCTCTAAAAAGAGGGCCCCCGATCTTTTGTTTACTTTACCTCTTTGCTCACTGTCAAACTGCCGTCCTCATTGCTTACCTCTTGAGTCTCTGCAACAACTGCGCCTGCTCATGGTTCTCAGCGCGCGCGGTTTCTTCTAGCGCTGCAAGGCGCCTCTCAAGTTCGTGTCGTTCACGCAGCAGTAAGCTACGCTCTGAGTGTTCGCTCTCAAGTTGGCTTTCTAGCACTGTTAAGGAAAAATTCAGGTTAATATCTTTTCCATACTTGTACGAGTCCAAATTATTACGATTTTATTTTTGTAAGTGAATAGGCTTGTACAAACTCTTTGACACCTCAATCAAATTTTAAAAACTAGATGAGGTCGGTGTTTCCTATCTGACTACTCTGAAATGAAAGGCCGAAACAAACTCAAAGATCATAGTCTCTTTTAAAGTGCAGACATAATTTTGGTCAGATCATGTGAAGACCATGTAGATTGGTATCTGAAATGGTCTTTTGAGGAAAGATCCATACAGAATGAGTGGACCTGTCCAGCCAGTGCTCGCATTTGTCAGTAATCATGCAGCTCAACTCAAGACTTAAGGAGCTCATCGATTCGACAAACAATACCAAAGAAAGGATATTTGGGTAGGCCGCATAAATGCTATTGAACTGCCAAAATTAAAGCCATTCTGTTTGTGTGTTACGCAATTAGTTCTCTGGATAAGTACACTACATGGTAGAGAAAACTCGGATGATGGCTTACTCTTAAGTTTCTTGGCTGCATTAGCTCTCGTCTCCTCCATCTCGTCATCTCGTGCGGAAGCTTCCAGTCGCGCCTCCTTTCGTTGTTGTTCTAGCAACATCTCCAGGCGGAGCTTGGAGCTTTCTAACAGCTGTAGTAAAAAAAAAACGAGGTGATAATTTAAGAAAAACCGCACTGGAGTGTGGCGGACATCTACAATGCCCCACTTACTAAAATTTCAAATCAATAAATGTGGAAAACACAAAAAGTAAAGTGGCGGCATCTACAATGCCATATGTGAACTACTCAAGACTTGACGTCACACCGCAACTACATCACGCAAGCAGAGTTTACCACGCAATCTACATATATATCCCGACGTCAATCGTCGGGCAGTAGCCCACCAGACACAACACCCATCTGGTCGGAGGATCCTCCCTTTACTATAGAGTATGAGTGAACTTTACACCCTGTTCCTCATACTTCTAGACTGGTGACCCCGACGTGACGTATAAGTTCCGTACTTACACTGCAGTACATTTTTTGAGACCAGAGAACGTTGCGTGTCGTTTTACGGAATCAGAGGAAGTTTTAAAAAGCGCTCTGGAGTATAAGTTTCGCCTCGCCTCGGATAGGTTAGGTTTTCTTTTGACCATTCTTACAGATATAGAAGTTTCTTTGTCGACATATTCATAAAATCATTAAAATAAGTTATTTGAGGATGCAAGAGCAAGCGAAGCGAGCTCGAAAATTTAAGCCCCGCTTCTCGGATACGTTAGGTTTACTTTTGACCTTTTCATACAAATAATACTAACGTTACTTTATCGACGTATGCATAGAACCTTCAGGAAAACTGGTAGCCCCTTTGATATGGCCAAGGGGGCTAAATACTACTGACTGTATACCTGTATCTGGCCGGCCAGCTCGTCCAGCTCCTCCTCCTGGTCGCGCAGGCGCCGCTCCAGCTCCAGCCGCGCGCGGCGCAGCGCGCTGAGCTCGTCGCCGCCGCCGCCGCGCTCCTCCAGCTCGCGTGTCTGTATACCTGTATCTGGCCGGCCAGCTCGTCCAGCTCCTCCTCCTGGTCGCGCAGGCGCCGCTCCAGCTCCAGCCGCGCGCGGCGCAGCGCGCTGAGCTCGTCGCCGCCGCCGCCGCGCTCCTCCAGCTCGCGTGTCTGTATACCTGTATCTGGCCGGCCAGCTCGTCCAGCTCCTCCTCCTGGTCGCGCAGGCGCCGCTCCAGCTCCAGCCGCGCGCGGCGCAGCGCGCTGAGCTCGTCGCCGCCGCCGCCGCGCTCCTCCAGCTCGCGTGTCTGTATACCTGTATCTGGCCGGCCAGCTCGTCCAGCTCCTCCTCCTGGTCGCGCAGGCGCCGCTCCAGCTCCAGCCGCGCGCGGCGCAGCGCGCTGAGCTCGTCGCCGCCGCCGCCGCGCTCCTCCAGCTCGCGTGTCTGTATACCTGTATCTGGCCGGCCAGCTCGTCCAGCTCCTCCTCCTGGTCGCGCAGGCGCCGCTCCAGCTCCAGCCGCGCGCGGCGCAGCGCGCTGAGCTCGTCGCCGCCGCCGCCGCGCTCCTCCAGCTCGCGTGTCTGTATACCTGTATCTGGCCGGCCAGCTCGTCCAGCTCCTCCTCCTGGTCGCGCAGGCGCCGCTCCAGCTCCAGCCGCGCGCGGCGCAGCGCGCTGAGCTCGTCGCCGCCGCCGCCGCGCTCCTCCAGCTCGCGTGTCTGTATACCTGTATCTGGCCGGCCAGCTCGTCCAGCTCCTCCTCCTGGTCGCGCAGGCGCCGCTCCAGCTCCAGCCGCGCGCGGCGCAGCGCGCTGAGCTCGTCGCCGCCGCCGCCGCGCTCCTCCAGCTCGCGTGTCTGTATACCTGTATCTGGCCGGCCAGCTCGTCCAGCTCCTCCTCCTGGTCGCGCAGGCGCCGCTCCAGCTCCAGCCGCGCGCGGCGCAGCGCGCTGAGCTCGTCGCCGCCGCCGCCGCGCTCCTCCAGCTCGCGTGTCTGTATACCTGTATCTGGCCGGCCAGCTCGTCCAGCTCCTCCTCCTGGTCGCGCAGGCGCCGCTCCAGCTCCAGCCGCGCGCGGCGCAGCGCGCTGAGCTCGTCGCCGCCGCCGCCGCGCTCCTCCAGCTCGCGTGTCTGTATACCTGTATCTGGCCGGCCAGCTCGTCCAGCTCCTCCTCCTGGTCGCGCAGGCGCCGCTCCAGCTCCAGCCGCGCGCGGCGCAGCGCGCTGAGCTCGTCGCCGCCGCCGCCGCGCTCCTCCAGCTCGCGTGTCTGTATACCTGTATCTGGCCGGCCAGCTCGTCCAGCTCCTCCTCCTGGTCGCGCAGGCGCCGCTCCAGCTCCAGCCGCGCGCGGCGCAGCGCGCTGAGCTCGTCGCCGCCGCCGCCGCGCTCCTCCAGCTCGCGTGTCTGTATACCTGTATCTGGCCGGCCAGCTCGTCCAGCTCCTCCTCCTGGTCGCGCAGGCGCCGCTCCAGCTCCAGCCGCGCGCGGCGCAGCGCGCTGAGCTCGTCGCCGCCGCCGCCGCGCTCCTCCAGCTCGCGTGTCTGTATACCTGTATCTGGCCGGCCAGCTCGTCCAGCTCCTCCTCCTGGTCGCGCAGGCGCCGCTCCAGCTCCAGCCGCGCGCGGCGCAGCGCGCTGAGCTCGTCGCCGCCGCCGCCGCGCTCCTCCAGCTCGCGTGTCTGTATACCTGTATCTGGCCGGCCAGCTCGTCCAGCTCCTCCTCCTGGTCGCGCAGGCGCCGCTCCAGCTCCAGCCGCGCGCGGCGCAGCGCGCTGAGCTCGTCGCCGCCGCCGCCGCGCTCCTCCAGCTCGCGTGTCTGTATACCTGTATCTGGCCGGCCAGCTCGTCCAGCTCCTCCTCCTGGTCGCGCAGGCGCCGCTCCAGCTCCAGCCGCGCGCGGCGCAGCGCGCTGAGCTCGTCGCCGCCGCCGCCGCGCTCCTCCAGCTCGCGTGTCTGTATACCTGTATCTGGCCGGCCAGCTCGTCCAGCTCCTCCTCCTGGTCGCGCAGGCGCCGCTCCAGCTCCAGCCGCGCGCGGCGCAGCGCGCTGAGCTCGTCGCCGCCGCCGCCGCGCTCCTCCAGCTCGCGTGTCTGTATACCTGTATCTGGCCGGCCAGCTCGTCCAGCTCCTCCTCCTGGTCGCGCAGGCGCCGCTCCAGCTCCAGCCGCGCGCGGCGCAGCGCGCTGAGCTCGTCGCCGCCGCCGCCGCGCTCCTCCAGCTCGCGTGTCTGTATACCTGTATCTGGCCGGCCAGCTCGTCCAGCTCCTCCTCCTGGTCGCGCAGGCGCCGCTCCAGCTCCAGCCGCGCGCGGCGCAGCGCGCTGAGCTCGTCGCCGCCGCCGCCGCGCTCCTCCAGCTCGCGTGTCTGTATACCTGTATCTGGCCGGCCAGCTCGTCCAGCTCCTCCTCCTGGTCGCGCAGGCGCCGCTCCAGCTCCAGCCGCGCGCGGCGCAGCGCGCTGAGCTCGTCGCCGCCGCCGCCGCGCTCCTCCAGCTCGCGTGTCTGTATACCTGTATCTGGCCGGCCAGCTCGTCCAGCTCCTCCTCCTGGTCGCGCAGGCGCCGCTCCAGCTCCAGCCGCGCGCGGCGCAGCGCGCTGAGCTCGTCGCCGCCGCCGCCGCGCTCCTCCAGCTCGCGTGTCTGTATACCTGTATCTGGCCGGCCAGCTCGTCCAGCTCCTCCTCCTGGTCGCGCAGGCGCCGCTCCAGCTCCAGCCGCGCGCGGCGCAGCGCGCTGAGCTCGTCGCCGCCGCCGCCGCGCTCCTCCAGCTCGCGTGTCTGTATACCTGTATCTGGCCGGCCAGCTCGTCCAGCTCCTCCTCCTGGTCGCGCAGGCGCCGCTCCAGCTCCAGCCGCGCGCGGCGCAGCGCGCTGAGCTCGTCGCCGCCGCCGCCGCGCTCCTCCAGCTCGCGTGTCTGTATACCTGTATCTGGCCGGCCAGCTCGTCCAGCTCCTCCTCCTGGTCGCGCAGGCGCCGCTCCAGCTCCAGCCGCGCGCGGCGCAGCGCGCTGAGCTCGTCGCCGCCGCCGCCGCGCTCCTCCAGCTCGCGTGTCTGTATACCTGTATCTGGCCGGCCAGCTCGTCCAGCTCCTCCTCCTGGTCGCGCAGGCGCCGCTCCAGCTCCAGCCGCGCGCGGCGCAGCGCGCTGAGCTCGTCGCCGCCGCCGCCGCGCTCCTCCAGCTCGCGTGTCTGTATACCTGTATCTGGCCGGCCAGCTCGTCCAGCTCCTCCTCCTGGTCGCGCAGGCGCCGCTCCAGCTCCAGCCGCGCGCGGCGCAGCGCGCTGAGCTCGTCGCCGCCGCCGCCGCGCTCCTCCAGCTCGCGTGTCGCGGCCGCCAGTCGCTCTTCTTTCAGCTCCAGTTCCAGACGAGCTTCCTGTTGGAGAAATAAAAAAGGTTTATAACACATTTGCTCGTAAAGGGTCTCTTATTACACCAATTTCAATATCGTAATGTATGTCATTACGCACTTGTGCGTTATTGTAATGTAAAACGCACGGTTTATCAAGATGCTCCGTCTAAAACGAAAGGTAATTTTCTAAATCTTAGCAAAGAGTTTTTATGTCAAACAAGTGGTCAACATTTTGTGATTAAAATTAACTTTGAGGATAAAATATAAAAAAATTTGCATTTAATTCTTTAATTTAATTCGTTTTGACAATAAATTACAACCATTTATCTGTAACAAAAACAAAAAAATATTAATTTACTCTATTAGTTATACTGGCTGTTTTTGGGCCTTTGCCTTGTGCGCTTTGAAAATTACAGCCTCTGCTTTCTTGTAGCAATATCGCCTGGGCTGTAATTTTGAACTTACCGCACTTATATCATAATGTACTATTAAGTAAAATTCAAACATTATGCCCGCCCTTCACCACCTCCTAGTGCTTTAGCTGGGAAGAATAAGTGGCGCAAAAACTCCCCAGATCTAGGACTCATAGGAATTTCTCCGTGGCATCTTTAAGGGCTGATAGGTAACCTACAGACAGATAGATGTTGATCAGCGGTGGCTCAGTGGTACCGGCCGTGGCTTACGAGTTGTAGGACATGGTTTCGAATCCAGACTGGCGCTATCCTTTGTGTAAATTAGTTCATCACCACTGCGCTCAAAATGGTGTAGGAAAACATCGCGAGGAAACTGGCATGTTCTAGAACTAAAAATTCGAAGACATGTGACATGTGGTCGATTACGGCCCACTCCCTCTCACAGAGAGGAGGCCTGCGTCCCAGCAGTGGGAACATTATAAGCTGATTATATGGGTAACCTGCATAACTAAACGAAATATCTAGAAAGTTTTATACTCACAGAGAGGCTCTGTTCGATGGCGTACTTCTCGGCGTGTGCTTGGTCTCGCTCCCTCGACAGTCGCTCCTTGGCGCTACGTTCGCGCTTCAGCTCTTCTTGCGCCGCTTGGAGCTCGCTGTCGAATTTGCGCTGTCGCTTCTCTAACAGGTTGTTGCGACATGTCTGTAATATAACAAACATTGCCAAAATGTAATTTAGATATTTATATTTAGTAAAGCTGCAGAAAGGAGGGTAAAAGGATCGGGCTTGTGGCTAAGTAATAACAGTCGCACGGGTCGATTGATCAGGTTAAGCTATGCTTGCCACGGTTGGTCCGTGGATGGGTGACCGTTTTTACATACCATGGCCCCTCCGTGCCTCGGAAGGCACGTTAAGCGGATGTTCCCGGCTGTCATTCGTGGATCTGTGACAGGCTCTAAATCAACTAAACTCAATTACGGCTCGATTGTCAATCGAGCCGTAATTTAGTTTGACAGTTCTTTAACGTCAATGTCTTTTTTCGCGGTCTGTCAGTAAGAGATAGCAATACCTACTGTTATATTATTTTAGGTGGTGAACAAAAGAATCAGCACCATTGTCTGAGTCTCCCTTGGTTGCCAAGGTTGTCAAGAAGTTTAGACTAACAACAAAGTTTTCCTAGAACCTGGTTTTTGCTTAGATGTAAACTGATCCAGAATTTTCACCATCTTTCGTACTTACATACATACACAGAGACTCATCATTCATCTTTTTTAAAATTTTCATGTTCTTTCGTATTTATCTATAAAAATTCAGTTTATTTTTTTCTTGAGTGTATTTTTTTAATGGCTATTTGTTTTTGACGGGACTAATTTCTTTCTCTCTTGTTAAAATAAATGTGATTGTTACCTGTTCATCAAGCAGTGACCTCAGGTCGGCCATATCGTTGGTCAGCTTCTGCAGCTTGCGCTTCCACTGCGCAGCCACCGCTCTTTGCTCCTCCACTTCTTCGTAGGCATCTTGTACCTGGGGACGAAGGGAAATGGTAATTTTTACCAACGTGATAAGGTTCTATGTAGTTTCGGTACCATTTGATTTGATGCGGGAAGGTTGCAAGTTGTTTAGATAAGGAGTAGATTGTTTCTCAAGTTTTTAGAATTAACTTTTGGGCAGATGTGGTAGTGATATTGCTGTTATATGTAATTTAAATATCGAAGCCAAACAAAATGAAATAAACCTATAAAACAACTGACTTTTTAAGGAATCTAAGCTGATCTCATAGGTCACTAGGGACATTTATTTTTTAATCCTCTTTTTGGCTCTATTCTGTATTTTTTTCCTACCTTGTTCATAATATGTTTTGTACTTGACTAGCAACAGTATAGAAAGTAGGACTCTGGAAGAATATACGTCAGTCTTTCAAAAACGCGAATCCGCGATACACGACAAGATTCCAACGGTTAAAACAATAGACAAACGATCTTCACACGCAACTATTTCAGCATTTTAATTACAGTCTGTTTTTACTCAACAAAGTAGTTACAAATACTAATGATATTATTTGAAAGTCTAGAAATAAATTAAACAATCTAAGTACCTAGTCTAAACTCTTCACGAAAACATCAGTAGTTTATTTTATTATACTGAAGTTAATAACAACACAGATGCATGTAAAACAAGATGAGTCACTAGTAGCGTAAAGAGAAATTACTCGACAAAATATTGTTAGCTAGTCTATGTGACTGGATTAAATGCCAATTTGTTAAAAGTAGATTCGAAATGTTGCAATCGAGTTACGAGTCGAGGTAGTCAACAACGTCAGCTGATGAGAGAGTTAAAATTGGCGTTCGATTGGAGAGGCCTATGTCCAGCAGCGGATTGCTATAGGCTGATGTTGAGGTAGGATAGGTCAGTTCTTTGCTCTTGTTTTTCTCAACGTGTTGATGGCAATCTAAATTCAGTGTGCTACAAGTTTGGCGCCATTAAAAACCGAGTTTTAACTTTAATCCAAGCCCCAATTTCGAGCTAGTTATTGTATTTTGAACTTTTTTCAGAGCATGGTAAAGTTTTTAAAGGAATATTGACAATTTTAGAAGGGTTTGATGTCAGTTTTTGTTATTGTCGAAGATCGGTATCAACCTGAGTCTTAATAAAAAAACTTTGTTTTGGAAGGCCGCATTAGATCTTTACCAAAGAAACGGTATTGAACCAGTTTAAGGTGATCTAGCATTATTTTGATGTTAGTCAGCAGTTCCAGCGAAGGCCAAACATCATAGCAGTACTAGATTTCCCATTGACCAATAATAATAACATGAAGTTATTAAACCAATGCGTATTAAAACGCGATGTATTACGAAACATAATCCAACCCGGTCCGGCCCGACGTCGTTGGACCAGAGCCAAACGTTACCGATTACGATAAAACAAACTAAATTATTGTACATACTACCAAAACATTTTCTTATTAAAGTGCACTAACCTCGGTTTCATCCTCCATTTTATAATTCACGGAATTTTAAGATTGCGAAAATTTTCGCAGTTCTGAATGATTAATTGCGAATGTCAATGCCCTTTGGGATTTCATTGAACTTTTTCGTACTATGTATTTTATACAGCATCTTCCAGTTCATACGATTTTTGAATATGTATTGGATCAGGTACGATTTCAAATCCATAAAACAATTATATTGGTAAGCACTTTGATTAACTTCACGTTCATAGCGATCACAAAAACTTTCAATAGTAATAGTTAATAATTTAACTTATTTTAACTTTAATTTTCATTAGTGATGAATCTCTTCTCTCAACATTTGACACTTAACTCATGTATCTACACTATTCAATCCACTTTCCTTATACATCGTCCACACATTAAACGAAATTATGTTTCCTTTACTGGCCTCAATAATGCAAATGATGAGACAAAATAAAATCCAGCTTTATCAGCAGTTGAAAGCATTCACTTCTATATTAAAACACATTATTGTTAATTATTTTTAATGCTTATACTTAATAAACTATAGACGTATCAACTTTTTATAGTAACACTTAAGAATTTATCACAGAATGTTTCCTCACTTGGCTTTCAATAAAAATATTTTCGTGAACGATATTGTGGGTTAATAATTTTGTTACGAAATTTAAGAGATGAATCACCTTTTGTGAAAGAATCAAATGAGAATCGAACACTTTTTTAAATATATGAAAACCGAACAGCTGTTGTCTGAGAGAATGCGAAATTCGTAAATTTTTCGCGAAAAACGACACGTTTTGTAAATATTACGACGAAAAAACTATCTAAAATAATATAAATTCGTCTGACATATCCGATAAGTGACCAAATAATGACGATAAAGCAGATGATATCGGAATCTAAGGTGTGCTATCAGTTCTAAAGACCGTGCCAAGGATGCTGAGATATGTCGAGATAAAGATGAGTATTGTAAACCTAGACGGTATAGGCCTCTTCAGATATTTACTAACTAGATTATAAGAGCTGTTAAATATTATCAATCTAACGTAATATGAGAATGAGAAAAAAATGTATGGTAATGAAATCCTCATAATGTGTTTGAATAATTTGCCAACGATTATTTTTGGACGTAGAAAGAAAGATTACGTGGTATATTATTTAAAACATTTCAAGCGTACTTATGTGCAAAACTTTTTCAATATAATTTTTTATATTCATGTAAAGATTAGAATTTTATGAAATGTCATTTGTCGCGCCACTTCTTCTTCCACCTTAATCAGTTCAGTTTATTAGGAGCAAATTAGCTGTGAGAGACGGGTAGACAGACACACGAGTGATCTTTTAAGGGTTCCGTTTTGTCATAAGGCCGTACGGAACCCCAAAAGGTAAGAAAGGGAGGAAGATGCTGATCTAAATTGCAACTAAATCCAATATACCTACGATGAAACGAAATAAAAACGAAGTTCCAATTACATTTACGCACATCCGTCTTTCTAAAAATCACTCGTAAAACGATACAAAACACACGTATGTAAGTCTGTATTAATAGCGTGAGTCGTAACAGGTAGCTCTTAACGTATGTTTGGCAGCCCTAGAACGGATGGCAACGTGTCGGTCTAGGTCATGGATGATCACTGACATACATTGGATATATTATAGAATTGGTGGTTATGTTACTGCGAAGTGTTTCCCGACTTCAAAAAGGGAAAAGATTTCCAAAATTCTTTTTTTAATGCATTAGGTATGCATCAGGGGTGGTCCCATATCAATTTTTAACCGACTTCAAAAAGAAGGAGGCTATCAATTCGACAGGTTTTTTTAAATGTTTGTTCTTACATAACTCTGTCATATATAAACGGATTTGCAGAATTCTTTTTTTGTTCGAAAGGGCTTTATTCCGAAATGGTCTCATTTAAATTTCATATACATCTGATGATGCGTTTCGGAGACCGATAACGGAACTCTTCAAAAAATAACAGTAAATCAACCGCGATTGCTGCTATCGCATAAATATGCAATGTTTCGACCCCAAAGATGATGAAATTTCGAAATGGTGTGGGGGTACTTACTACTTAACTAAAAAGTGAAATATAAAATCTTTTTACAAAAAAAAACAACCGAAGTCCGGAAAAAACACTACGAAGTGAAAAATAACTTTAATTTCAGAAGGCGGTAACAAAAAACATTAATACATATCCCAAGTCACCGACTTCCGAAATTAAAGTTATTTTTCACTTTGTAGTGTTTTTCCGGAAGTCGGTTGTTTTTTTTTTTCACTTTGTAGTGTTTTTCGGAAGTCGGTTTTTTATTATCAATGCTTGGGTAGTATTTGCGTTAGCTTCGATAAATATGTATTTAATCCACTTTGTGTACCTTGTCGATGTTGAAATACTTGCTCTCACTGTTGTTTACATAGCAATGAATGGTATACGAATTGATGTTGGGGTATGCACCATAACTATAAAGTGAAAAGAAAAAACTTTTTCCGAAAAAAAAAACAACCGACTTCGGAAAAAACCCTACAAAATAAAAAATAACTCTAATTTTGGAAGTCGGTGGCAAAAAACTAGAATACAGACCCGTAGACACCGACTTCCGATATTAAAGTTATGTTTGTTCTGGGTAAAATCCATAAATCGCACCCTAATTCCGAAACACACGAACAATCACAATCTGAATGATTTTGAACCAGTCTTAAACTGGTTGTCAGACTTTCGGGCTTCTGACGACCGTAACGACTGTCAGAGATTCACAAATTACAACCGGGACCATAGGCTTAACGAGAGAGTATGAGAGAATGTACCCAAGTATTTGAAAAGTTTACATTTGAATCTAAACACATGAAAGTAGCGGAAATGGAAGTCTATGAACCCTGACGTTAGCAGTGCTTAATGGCGTATTATTTCCACGAACATACAAACAAAACCGCCCCCGCTCCGCCTACAGTGTGACGCGCGGTTTACATGCAATTGCTATAATTAAACACAATATTCGCTTGCAAAATGTTATTGGTTGCGGAAAATCATGTTTGCGGTTTGTTTTTCTATCTTTTCACCATGTAGTGTTGACACGTTGAAATTTCGTTTTATTTTCAGTTATTTGTTCCTCTATAGGAGCTCGTGGTTAAGCAATAACAGCGGTACGGGTCGATTGACGGTTAAGCCACGTTTGCAGCGGTCGGTTTTTGGATGGGTGACCATCCCTAACTGTCTGAGACTCCTCCGTGCCTCGGAAAGCACGTTAAGCTGTTGGAACCGGCTGTTATTTGTACATCTTTGACAGTCGTTACGGGTCGTCAGAAGCCTCAAAGTCTGACAACAAGTCTTACCAAGAGGTATCGTATTACCCAGTTACTGGGTTGTGGAGGTCAGATAGGCAGTCGCTCCATGTAAAATATTGGTATTCAGCTGCGCTAGACAGATTGATTTTGATGCGTTCCTCTATAAAGGATCCTGATAATGTCATAGACGTAGGTACTTGGTTCAGTTGGTTGACACAATTAAGATTGCTTTCGTCTAGTTATAATGAAAGTTTTCCTTTTGTTGTTAAAATACATACATGATTATGTACACCTACACAATCCTGCCATACCATTTAAATATTGTAAAAGCCAATTATTTTTAAAAGAGTAACCGTGGAGTTTCTTGCCGGCTCTTCTCCATAGGAAGCGAAGAAATGGAACCGGGCGGGCACCTAGCTTCTGACGTTTCATAAGAGTTCATGCAGGTTTATGTGAAATAAAATAATTTGATTGATTTTGATTGGCAATGGCCTGTAACCCCTTAATTCACTGGTACCTCATTAACAGCATAACTATGTGAGAATCTATTAAGTGCTCCAAAATTACAATGTTAATTTTATTATTTTTAATTTTACAATTTCTGACATATTCTCGTCATTATTTGACATTATACATCACTTCTAATATCGACTATTTATTAGTGATTCTCATGGAAATCATGTCACTTGGTTTATTAAATAGGTTGATTTTACTTATGTAGATTCTTTTACATATTGTGAATGAGAGAACGTTGTAGGCCTTACAGGCGTCGTCGACGATTTTCTATTCTTTATTTTCATTCCTCTAAGTACCAGGTACTTACTTACTCCCATACCTATTATCACTGTAATTTGAAAACATTGTAAAAGCCAATTATTTTTAAAAGAGTAACCGTGGAGTTTCTTGCCGGCTCTTCTCCATAGGAAGCGACAAATTGGAACCGTGCATCTAGCTTCTGACGTTTCATAAGTGCTCTTGCAGGTTTATGTGAAATAAAATATTTTGATTTTGAATTGAAACAAGATATCTTGCAAGATCACTTATTAGATTAAAATCCAGTGCAAAAAGAATTGGACCACGTTAATTAACATATACAAAGGATATTTATTCCATGGAGTCCAGATTCCAGAGAATGAGTTCATAAAGTTATTTCAGTTCCAAAATAATGTATTAATGTTCAGTTTCAATGACAAATTCCTTGCGTAAAAATAAGTGTGCACGTAGGCGGGTGTTGATACGGAAACTCTACGTAAAATAGAAGACGATCATAATAATCGCGTTTTTGATGTGAGGTTTAAATAAAGAGATTGCAATGCAGCGATTTTGTATTTTTTTACTAGGTAATAGGAATTGCATAGCATTCAAAACGTGCCAATTGCCTAAAACGTAAATCTATAGTTGTCAATACGCCTGCAAATAAATTTACTTCGTGCGAATCGCCTAGAGAAAATAACCCTAATACCATTATAAACGCGGAAGTTTGTAATTATGGATAGATGGATGGATGGATGTTTGTTACGCTTTCACGCAAAAACGGCTGAACGGATTTGAATGAAATTTGGCACACAGGTAGTCTGTAACCTGGAATAACACATAGAATACTTACTAAGGCTTTATTTTGTGTTTAGAGATTACTTTGGCTTTTTTTTATCGAAGCTACTACAAGTTGTCGCGTTTCTAAAGTGTTGGTACGATTTATAGAGTGAATCCTAAAATGTCTTACTTACATATACGAACGAAATTAATTTGAAAATCCGTCGGTGCGCTCTTAATTTCAGGTAAGAAAGTGACGTCGCATATGGACCACCATTGAAAGACCACCAAGCACCAAGTGCTGAGATATTCTGGCTACTGTAGCGGCCATCTACAAAGCCACATACAAACTTGAGAAACACAAAATATAAATATATTTATATATGGAATGCCATATGCCTATGGCATTCCATATGCGCACTACACAAGACCTGACGTCACACCATAGCTACATCACGCAAGCAGAGTTTACCGCGCAATCTACATATATACAATATCGCGACGTCAAACGTCGGGCAGTAGCCCACCAGACACAACACCCGTCTGGTCGGAGGATCCTTCCTTTACCAATAGAGTATGAGTGAACTTCACACCCTGTTCCTCATCCCTCTATACTACCTACTCATTGGTTATTTAAATCCTAAACATGTACTCAATACTCAATACTCAATACTCAAATTTTATTTGCATTCCACAATGTGTACTTAGGTGGTAAATTAAAAATAGTGATCATTATGGACCCTGTCGGGCACAGCAAAAAATAGTAGGAGAGAGGAAGCTTTAAATAAGTAGCTAAACTTACATCTAAACTAAATCCAACAATACTACAATTTGGGGTTCTGTATACCTACAAGCTATATGCTGTAGAAGCACCGTAATTTTACTGAGAAAATCATGAGCTCTTAATTTTGAATTTACATGTTAAATGATTTAAATTATTATTATTTTATTTTATTTTGTTAATTCTAATTTATCGATCTAATTATACATTATAACTATTATTTTTAAATAATTATATCGATCTAAAGCTAATTTTATTATTATATTGTTTTTATTTTTAGTTTTAAGGTATTATCCGTATATGTATCTTTAGAGTAGCGTCGTGGACGATGGGCCTAAGTCTTTAGACATATTTAATTACTTAAGTTTTCTGTATGCAGCGTTTTAATGAATTAATTATTACAAAACTTCAAATATAAGTAGGTTAAGTTTTAATATTTTAATTCTTTTTCATCGTTGGCTGAACAAGACATTCTTAAATGTAGAAAAAAGATCTGTAATAACCAAATGTTTGCATTGTCTATCCTGTACTCAATATAACATAGTGCTTGTGTAACCTTTGTTTTTAAATAAATAAAAATAAAATCATGATTTCAACATACGAAAGAAATGCCAATCCGAATATTATCTAAGAAAACATTACTCCCAACATACTCGTAGATCCAAAATAGTAAAGCAACTTTGTTGGAAATAGGTTCAAACCTATATGAACTTATAAAAACCGAAAAATAAAGCATGTTTACAATACATAAACTATGGTGTATGACTTGACGTCTTTGTGCACTCAGCCTTGTTACAGATCTGCGGAACCTTGGGAGATTGATACGTGCGTATTGTGTAGAACCATTTTCAATAATAGGGTTCGTAGATTTCCAATTCGTGTCGAATACTTCACTCAAATTAATTAAAATCGGAAAGGACGGCACCAGCATTTACCATTCCACAAAGTAGGATTGTAAGCCAAAGGAGGAACACTAAAGAAACTTATTTATATGAACATCTCATGTACCTATAGTGTTTCTGGCAATTAACATTACTTTGACTTTGAGTACTAAGAATAATTTGAAATAAGAGTTGACCTCTTCGGCCTGTATGTCAACTAAAATTAAAAATGGATCAAGTCTAGTCCTGTTTTCTTCCTCGTTAATTTTCAGCTTCGAAGCAGCCATCGGTTCTAAAATATGTATCCTACATGTGTATCATCAAAGACTCATCAATTTAAGTTCAGCGCTTCCCGAAATCAGCACAGACAGACAGACAAACAAACCAACATTCTTAATGCAACAACTGTTGATGTTACTAACGCAAGATAGCAGGCGAGCGTTGAAATAGGATAGTTATTTTAAGACTACGGAAGAACTTTCTAGGGTAAATGCAAAAAAAATGAGATCGATTTGAAAGATATGAAGATTTTTATGACAAAGCTGTGGTTTCCAATAATATTGACTTACGATTATACAGCGTGTATCAGACACGTGTGGTTATAATTAAGGCTGTAAAAAACTGTCCCATACATTTAGGTCGAGTAGGAATTTTGTATGGGACAGCTGATAATTTTTCCGCGATTATGATGTTGGTCCCATTGAGAAAGTTGATCAGTTTGACGGTCTGTACCTATAGTAGGTACTATAATACTATTATGTGTGTGTATAAAAGTCATCATAAAATAATATTGAACAGTTGTCCGAACGGTATAGGAAAACATGGTAAGGAAGGCATAGCCTAGAACCAGAAATTCGAACACTTGTGTCAACTATTAATCTGCACTGAGTTGGCGTGTTAGATTACAGTCTACCCTCTCGCAGAGACGAGGCCTGAGTCCCGGCAGCGGGAATATTACCTATAGCTGGACATATTATGTAAGCTGACTGAATTTCTAACCTGACATTCAAACAACAAAAAGGGAATAAAACCGAAAGGATAAATCTATTTATATGAAACAGTTACGTGACTGATTGACCGACTGACTAAGATATACCTGATGCACAGTCTATACTACTCTAAAGATAGACATCTTTTTGTTTCTATAGAAAGGGAAAACCAAACAAAACAGGCTCAGGTCAAAAAAGCACACACGAGATGAGGATGCTAGGATGGGCAGGCGGTGTCCTCTTAAGGACAGTAAGAAACGAGCATATCCGAGGGAGTTTTAAGATCCGCCCAATCGAAGAAAAACTCTGAAGCGCGCGTGAGGTGATACGGTCATGTAATGAGAAGGCTCAAGGAACACATGACTAAGCAAGTCCTCCACATTAATCCAGGTCCAAAAAACCGAGGTAGACCCCTTCTCATGGATGTCTGACTCGACGACTCGAAGAACCGAAACGTCTGCCGAAGAATGACGAGGAGAGCCGACCCCAATTGAAATGGGATAAGGATAGGCAAAGATAGAGAGAGACGGAAAACCAAAGAAACGATGGATGGATTTTGTGAAAAATGTATAGAGGTATGAGGAACAGGTGTAAAGTTCACTCAGCCTCCTTAGAAAAGAGAGGATCCTCCGACCAGAAGGTTGTTCTGCCACAGATGATATGGATCGAGAGTATACGAGAGGGGTTAAATACTGATATGACGGCTGATAGAGATGTTTGGGAGGAAGAAAAGTATAATGAGTTGACTCCAAGTTAATGAAGCAGTAATGCTCGCGAAGGGGGAGGCGGCGCACGTGAGGGAGAGGCAGTTTATGCGTCCTCACGGCCCTAGTCGCCGCAGGAGACGCCCTGGGCATTGGGAATTCCAGGCTGATTCCCGGCCACCGTAGGCGCGGGCTTGCGGACGGCGAGTAATGGGGTGGGGTCCGCAAGGGCCGATGCCTGCCAGGGGTGCGGGTTGTTCGGAAGAGATATCGTGGCCCATGGCACACAGGGAACTGAAGGAACACGGGTGGGTTTTAGTCAGTAAAAGTCTGGCACGCCCTCCTGCTCCACCCTGAGCGGGAGAAGTCATTTGATGATTCCGACACAAAAAAAAACCCCCCAAGTTAATTGGAATAAAGGCAGGATGAGTGTAGTGAAGGAAATACTTTTTAAACTCAGCTCTTAGCAAGCGAAAGATGCGGTGAAGTTTGTATGAGAAGTTTTTTTTGCTTTTGATAGCTCAGTTCTTGAAGGAAGAATAGGCTATTAAACGCCTCAATACGACCCTTAGTGTTCTTTGTGCTCGGCTCGAGCACAAAGAAAAAAGTCGGAAAGAACCCTAGGTGAAAACGAAGGAAAAGCCCGATGGGCGCTGGTATGCGACGCGAGCGAAGCCGCGGCCGTCATGCTAGTAAGCAATATAGTAGGTTGTTAGATACAATATGAGTAATTGAACAGTAACCAAAACAATAGTAAAGGATGTTATGCCCTGTTCCCTGTTAACCTATTTATGTAAACACAGACCATTCAACATTTACAACTTCCGCGGAAAACGGCCACATTGTCTAGAATCTACTGAAATACGTTCAGTAATATATCGTTTCTCATGACTGTATAAAAGTCACAATCACAAAAGGGCTTGGTAGGAGCATGGCGGACAGGTAACCGTTATTGATGTCACCATCATCATCATTATCATCATTTCAGCCAAAAGACGTCCACTGCTGGACATAGGCCTCCCCTAAGCTCCACCACTTCGACTGATTCTGTGCTTCCCGCATCCAGCGGACTCCTGCGGCTCTCACAAGGTCATCAGTCCACATTGTGGGAGGCCTTCCAACTTTACGGTTATTGATGAAGTCTTTTTTATTTACTTTACCAACACCATACGCTGTACTGTCAACAAATGAATGAACATTGGTCATTTCAACCCGTTTCAATAAGAATATCAGCCACTACTACACAAGTAAGAAAAAATCAAACGTGATGCCGTGGAGTCTTTCCTGTTGCCATTACAGGCAGCATTTTATGCAGACACTTATTACCGCATCCAACAATCCTCGCAACCAGAACCAGTTCATTGGTCTTTATTGAGGGGACCTACCCACGCTGTTCTTAACTTATCCACGTAACGTCAAAGAATTCTTACCTTTTTCTCCAACTGTTTCTTAACAGTAACAAGCTGTTCCAGGTCATCCTCATGTTGCCTGCGCAACTGAGCTCTGAGGAGCTGTAGCTCCCGATGTGCTCTCTCGAACCTTCGCTTGTACTTGTCCCCGGAAATACCAGCGTCAGCTTCTGAACCTTCGGAGTCTGAGGGTTCAGCGCCGCCACTGTCTGCGGAGCGCCAGTGGAGAAGCTCGAGCTCCAGGCGTTCGGAGGCCTGTGGGATAAAAAGGGGAATTAGAGAGGCTTTTCGATCAAAAGCCTATTGGTAATGTCAATAGTGGAGTTGATATTGGTCGTATGCTTTTGTTTTGCCAGTTACGAGTAGTCAGAAGCCCTAAAGCCCTGAGAACCAGTCTTGACAAGGGTAAATGTGTTACCCAGTGACTGGGTTGTGGAGGTCTGACAGGCAGCCGCGCCATGTATAATACTGGAATCCAGCTGAATCCGGTTAGAATGGAAGCCAACCCCAACATAGATCGCCAACCTTGATGATTTCTGATCGGTTTGGGAATTGGGTCACAATAGATCCAAAATGATAGCTCGCAGTAAATGTAAAATAACTAAATATACGTTGTTTATTTTCTGTGCCGAGATTATCTTCAGGAGATCAAGGATAGGTTATCTGAAATATCAAGATAAGGATGAACTGTCAACCAAGTAATCTGAGATCTGAATCATCCAAGTTCTGCTTGCATAGTTGCATTGAACGATTTATTTTCATAACTATATCAAAAGCGGTCGAAACATTCACGCTTTAAAATCCAAAAATTAGCTGACAATTCAGGAAAATTTCACTGATGTCTTTAAGGAAGGTCAGAGAAAAGAAGCATGGATTGTGTCAGGAATGATATGACAGAGAAGGGAGTGAATGATTGCGTGAGGGCTGACAGGGGAGAATGGAAGAAGAAAACCTGTTGCGCCGACCCCAAGTAACATGGAAGAAGGGCATGAAGATGATGATAGTAGTATCTATCGTGGCTTCTAAGACCTCGAGTGTCATATACACTTTTTTATCTAACAGACGTTGGGTTTCAATTTTCCTTCATCAAGGAGTGTCATAAAATTTCACATAACAGTGAACCCACCTGCTGCAGTCGTTGGTTGTTAGCGAGCAGGTCTCGGTTGTCGCGCTCGACGCGCAGTCGCTCGGCCGCTTCCGCGTCAGCTCGCTCTGTGGCCAGACCCGCCGCCGCCCGCTCCTCTGTGAGCTCGCCACCGACTTCTGATAGCTGGAGACAATAGCAGAAATTAGTACATTGTGAAATTTATGAAAAAATAATACAGTATTTGCCCAAATATATTTTCTGAACATCCGGAAAGGTTAAAAAAATATGAAGAAGTATAGATCTATGTTTTAGTAGTGGACCTCTTTCGGTAATCATGCTAATCCTACTTCTTAATAACCTACTTCTAACTAATATTATAAATGTGACAGTTTGGATGTTTGTTATTCAATCACGCAGAAACGGCTGAATGGATTTGGATGAAAGTTTTGACGTGATGTTTAAAACTAGTGTCGTGTCGTGGTCTTTAGTTCGTCACGTCCATGACATGCAATTGATGGATTTTCCTCGAGGCCATTTAGTTGTCATGGGGTCAACCGCCAGCAGCAGTGAAAGTGTTAACAATTTGGTATTAAAGACATTAGATAATTAAAATTTTGATACTTTTCAAACAGAGCAGACGTAACAAAGAAGGCGAAAGAATCAGGGCAGCACGCGAAATTCAAAATTTTCTTAATTTTTTTTTTTGCAATTTTCAGGTCAATATTAGATTGTATTTTGATCTGAATATGATTCGCGGCTGTAATAAATATTTATTTAAAGAAAAAACAAAAACCATCAATACGTCATCTCTCTAACTTCATTTGATACCAATTCTAACTACGAGTTGTATTGCTAATTGTAATAATTTTATACAGCCATATTTGTTATATTCGCGAATATAACCTGCAATTGGCAAAAACGTAATCAAATTTAATTTTGTGGTATACCGCGAAATTCGAATGTATTGGGCATGCGCTAAGGTCTTCATCAGCGTATCCCCATTACATTTTGACCCTTAAAGTTTCAGTATTATCTAGAAAGTGTAAACTACGCGTCATGATGCATGGTGCATATTAAGTACCGACATAAATAATAGCAAATAAATGTCAGCTATGAAAATCTTTAATAATAGGTCATAGCCAAGCCTTCTTGTCCAACTATAGCACAGACAAGTATTTAAAATATTCCATAGAATATACTCTATAGCGAGAAATCGCTATACTTAGAAAGCAGGTAATTGCAATGTTCCTAGTCGTTAGCACTTAATTCTTCACTGCCGCGTCAACCACTGTGTGATTATACCATAACAAAGGCAACACCTAGCTTATTAATCCCCACAAATGGCAGCTATGACCATTAGAACGTCGATCTTACTCTTAAATAATCGATCGTTACTCCAAGTTATTGACGTGGTAATCATAAGGCTGAATGAAAATTAACTAAGCAGCAGCATTTCAAACATAACAGGTTAAATTTGGAACGAACTGACGCGCTGAGTAGGTGGCCCAACCGACGTATTAACTGTCTGGCGAATTCGCAACGCAAGGAACCTTTAACTCTTGCCAAAAGCGCACACAATTCTTACAAAAAAAAAATCCACGAACGTAAGAAAAAAAATAGCAAGTTTCCTGTTTCAGTTTAAGTGACAATGTCGTAATACTCCGCTGACGGACAAGGCAGCATCTCACGAGAGACGTCGCCGTCGAGAAGTCAACAATGAGAAAAAAATATTTTGGCAAGCGACGCGCGTGCGGTAATAGAAAGCCAACTGCCACAGTTCCAAGCGCCACTGGGAGCCCATGAAACTATCCCAAGCAGCCGGCGATAATTTATTGCAGTGTATTAGCCTTATCTTTACGAGCATCGCGAACGCTTTGGATCATTTGTACTATGATATCTAGAACTAATCATTAGTATGAGTCACCTCGTCCATTTCGGAGACAGTAGTTCGGTCTTCCGATATCCCGCGGCTGGATCGGCAGATACTGCTGGCTCTACTACCACTCCGGCTGAACAGCGTGAAACCCTTGATCATGATGTTCGTTGCAGACTTCGATCTTCCAACTCTTCTTTTTTTTCCATCAAACATCATGTCAGAGTCATCTTTGTGTCCCAGTCTTCGCCATTCATCCATTACATGGTCAGTCCTCTGAAGGAAACTATCGATCTTACTGCTCAGGTAATTAGAAGACGTTCCTTCTTCCTTATGAGCTGCCACTGGTTTGAAATTCTGTCGGATGGGTTGTCTATTACAACCAAGCACGAACGACATGTTAGCATCGAAAACAACAGGGGCCTGTTCTCTAGATCTCAGTTCTTTTAAATCTACGCGGTCAGACATATCACATGTTTGTGGGTACATTCGTCTAGGAGTAGGCGTCCTGTTGTATAGTGAGGAGTTCATGCTCGACGAACGAGATAACGGCACGTAGGTCCCGTTGCTGCTGCATGTCGAGTACTGGCTGGCTGAGCTACGGACGCTGCTGTATGAGGACGGACTTGGAGATCTTGACGTCAATAAATTGATCGGAACGTGTCTTTTAGCAAGTTCCGCTATGGAGCCCCTCTCTACAGAAGCAGTAGAAATGCTCCTTCTGTAAGATGGGCTCGGTGAGCGGCTCACTAAGTACCTTCCATTGTCACCACTGGGCTCATTAATAGTTCGGACCTCTTTCAAAGGTTTCGTGACGAAAAGTTTCTTGCCATTTAATAGAGAAGACGACAGCTTCGGTGGTACTTTCTCATCGAAGTCAATCGGCAGCGTCTTGGACTTCTTCACCGGCAGAATGGGTCTGCTCGGCGGAGCTTTAGGCGGCTTCTTCGGAGTTGTATCCAGTATAGGAGGAGACAGAGGTCCATTGAAGTTTGGCGGAAGAGATCCATTTCCATTAATCGGCGGAGAGAAGATACCGTTGCCATTTGTTGCACTTTTATTTTGTACTGGTATTTGGAGCTTCAGCGGGTTCGAGCTCGTCCCATTGACTGTGTCGACGGCGACGGGTGCGTGCGGCATTTTCGTTTAGGCTGTTCGCTTTCGTTTCCTGTAGCGGAAGTGTCGCGAACGTTGAAAGTCCAGTGCCATTTCACAGTGATCCGTTGCAGTATTATTGTCGCGAGCGTTACGGGATGCGTCGGGACATTAGGTAGAAATAGAACCGGCGCGAGAGGGCTCCGCGGACGCACTGCGCCGGCTATCTCGGTCGCCGGGCCGACGACGCGGCCGCTCGACTATTTTAGTTTACTTAGATGTCGAAGTGCACGCGCGGCTGACACGGGCTGGACCTTCAACATTCAGTGGACGTTCGAGTACGAAGCCAATGACAACATTCGTACGTCCGAACGTCCTGTACGGTCAGGCCGCGTAAATCAATCAGAGCTAAATATAAAATCATACTGTATAGTTATGATGATAAACAAGAGCGGAATTAGGACAATCAATTGCATGTCAATAGATCAGAAGCGCAGTCGTCAGGATGTCTGCGCAGGAGCAGCCGTCTGGACACCGTGAAGGCCGACCTTTGTTTGTCGTACAGTCAAAGCGTCTGTAACGAGAGACCCGGCCCAAAATGGAAAATGAGAGTTTAACCAGAAGCGTGCACTTTATGAACACGTGAAGAAAATGTGTATATCACTGGCATTACACGACGCTGACGAACCAGACATACTTAATATCTCCAAATATAACAAACAGAAACGCTTAAGAAACGCGTTAGCGTTTCTTGTCGCGTTTGTTATATTTATATTTGGTATTGGCGTTTACGTAAGTAAATGCCAATACCAAACAAGACTCCGGAACATTTATTTCAATATCAACCACTCAAAGAGTACGGACAGTTCCAAAACAACTCAATAATAACTATAATAACTGCCATTTTGACGCCCATGCACCTCAGTGCAAGTGCGTCAAAATGGCGGTTATTATAGAAAATGGCAGTTTGGTAGTTGCCAACAGTAACTGTCTCATCAGTTACTGTTGGCAACTACCAAACTGAACGTTGGCAAGGAAAATTGATAAAATAACGTAAATGTAAATAATATAGCGTTCGAATACGCAGCGTTTGGCAAAAACAACATCCTCACCAAAATTGCGCGCACGCAGAAGTCTGTAGCGATTTGTTGTGTAAACACAAACACTTCAACAGGTGGGGAAATGGTAAAGTATGTCAAAATCTGTTTTATGTAAAACTGAAAAAAACGTCCAGGAAAACAAGAAAAGTTGTGGCGAATAATAAATAATAAAAATGAGCCTGAGATTAAAAGTTAATAAACTGCCTTGTTGGTCTAGAAGTCGCAAACGCTTCTGCTGAAAATGAGGTCCTGGTTTGGATTCTCAGGTATGGCACAGTGTTATTGGGGTTTTCGAACTGGAATTTCTCAGTAGCAGACCGAAGTTTAGATTTGACCCCGGTTGATGGCAATGGGTTCGCCCCCTATTACATGGGACTTAAACATAACTGGCGAAATGTGGGAGTCCTACAGTTACGCATCTGCCTAACTTTTCGGGGAAATAAGCCGTGGTGCTATGTTATGTTATGTAAACTATGGTTTTGTGGCTTTGAAGTGAATGAATTTCCCGAAATCCCAAACGAGTAAATAAATGCAGCAATCGAAATAGGCAACGAAACAAACAATTTTCTTCTTTTACGAAAACAAATTCCTGAAACTGTGAAGTCAACAGACCGGGTTACGTCAGTTAGAAACAACACGAAGATGATAAAGCTGTGTCTAACGAAATGTGGCATGGACATCCTACACTGTAAACCTAGATTAGATTCCAGACTGAAAACAAGATAGCTAATTATTTATGTACGACTGTTCTACATTCATTGAGACATTGCTGTATTCAGAACCATGTTGTTTGTCTACAAATTGGCAATTTCATTATTCTAGTTAGCCTGTCACATTTACATGTACACTATAAACGAAAATGTAGCTGTAAAAAATTGTATCGAATAATTTTTGCGTTGAGATATTTTTATTAGAATTGTCCAAAATGACAAAAATAAAGCTTATTGAGATTTAAGATGACGTATATACTGGGAAAATCAAAGAAATTTTCCGGCAACTGAAAGAGTACAAGATAGATGCAATGACAACCAATAACACTCCAGTATAACATTTCTCATCAATATAGAATATACTGACGGACGACAGCTAAAGGGCTCGAACGAAAGCTGTTCCAATTCTACCTATCGGTCAGATGTTCCGATAAGAAATATTTAACAGCCAGGCGCGTTTGCCAATGCGTCCGCTTGATGCAATCCGTTCCGCAATAACAATGCTGACAATTACGCAGCCAGAGACGAAATGGGTTTTTAATCTGCCAGTGATGAAATTATAGGGAAGCTATAATGAAAAGAGTATTTTAGGGATTTGCGGTCATCTATAGAAAGGTCGGCTAAGAGAAATTAAGCAGAGATTCGACAAAAGTTTGAATCGTAAAGAGTCATTTCCTTAGAGACGATTTATCACAATAACGCGTATGGTGATGAAGAATTAACGACACTATTTCGAATATTGCGGACCTCGATCAATGAGCACATTATAAGTCGTTGAAGTCGTTTTTGCCATGTATCGACAAGTGTAGTGTAGTGTGGAACGCCCCGCAGCATGATGAACCGACGACGTCAAAGAGGTGGCTAGGACGACTGGATGCGGAAGCCGGAGAACAGTGTGTTGTGGTGCAGCAAGGAAGAGGCCTAAGTCCAGCAGTGGACTACGTTAGGCTGAGTTGATTGATGAAGTTTAAAGTGCCAATCAAATATAAAACGGAAATGAGCGTAAAGGCTTCTTCAAACAGCCGCGACGCGACAGCGCGACGCGACATTTGTAGAACAATTTCCATTAAGTTTTCATAGAAATTGTTCTAAGGCTCGTGCAGACTAGCGCGACGCGACGGTCGCGTCGCGACACTCGTAGAACAATTTCTATGAAAACTTAATGGAAATTGTTCTACAAGTGTCGCGTCGCGCTGTCGCGTCGCGGCTGTTTGAAGAAGCCTTTACAAGTGTCGCGACGCGACCGTCGCGTCGCGCTAGTCTGCACAAGCCTTAAGACTTATAAATCCACGTTTAAATACGACACCCACTGTGTCAACTGCCACTGTTCTCTCGAACCCATTGTCGATTACATTTGTTCACAATAATGAGGATTTACATAAACGCAGTGACGCAAAATACCATCTCACTTGTTGGAGAAAAAAGAAAAGTAACTGCGACAGCAATATCACACTAGTCAATAAAGAAAGTGATGCCGCGAATTCAACAATATAATGTCACACGCTCTCACGTCATACGAAAAACTCGATAGCTACATAATTAAAAGTGTTTCCAATCAATTTCTGCAGAGCATCGATCATCTTTTTATTAAAGAAACCATAATTGATGTTACTTTTCAAGTTACAAGTCACTATCATGCACTGTTTTTTTTTTCCATAAAATCGTATGTATCGATAAAACTTCGTTTATTTTCGCGCTTTTTTCGCGGGACAGTCGCGCGCGCCTCGCGACATTTCGACAAACTGAACGTTTTGTCTCAGATTTACGAAATGGAACGTTATTTTAAATTTAGTTCGGAAGAGGATTTATGGCGCCGAAATAAATGTAGTGACTTGAATTTATTTGTACACCCTATAAAATATGAGTGCTCTTTAATTGATTGAATAAATATGCTGTTTTTATGGGGTTTTTCCTGAAAATTTAATACTTTCGGAAAACTCTCAAACTTTTTAGCCACTCGCACATTATTGTATTTATTAAATCGTAATTTCCATGATTTATGTGGCGTTAAGTCCTAAATTCAACGTTATGATAAAAGCATTTAGATATTTAATAAATTTTGCAAGAAAAACCATAATTCAACTGGCATAACCTAAATACGCAATTTCTTAAAAAAATATGATACATCTTTAATTCCGTACAGACTTCACGGCCAGTCTAGCTTTCGCAAAGCGTAAACACAAAACAAATCCAGCATGAACGCTAAACGTTGATTTCAAAAGCCTATTCCTGGAGTACTGTGCATAAATCACGGAAATTAGGTCATTCACGACTGGGCACACTGACGAACGCGAGTTCATGCGATGTTTTGAAATGTTCATTAAAAACTTTACAATGTTATTAGCATGTTGACGTGAATGACACGACCTGGTTATTGACGAAAATATGCGTGATGAGAAATTGAATATTGGCATAATATTTAGTTTAGGTAGGTAACCTATATTTTTACTGTGTAATGTTAGACTGGTTAAGATTCGATCCAGCTGGTGTATTTTTATTCTTCTCATAAAAACGAACCCTACGGGATTTGAGTTTTTCAGAGCTTATAGTAGTCCAGCCTAGTTTTAAGACATGATACCCTTTATTTATCAACGTTGCTTAAAGTTATTAAACGTTTAAATGTATGGTTAAACCGTCGTTAATCATAACTTTAAGCAACGTTTATAAATAAACCCCACATATTTTATAGTGAAATCATATATATTTATTACATCCAGAATTTTCCGAATGGGTTTTCTCGCTACCAGTATTCATAACGCTTATTTTACAATAACAGTAAACCCCATAATTAAAACGAAACTTCTCATCCATTGACATCTCAATTCAAAACAACAGCTGTTGCTTTAAAAATAAAATTTAATAAAAAAGAAGAAAATTCTGATGTGGCGGCTCTTGGAATTCTACATTCAAATTTTTCGCAAGTTTGTAATTTAATTATTATTGATTTAACATTATTTATACATAAAAGTCACTTTTGGTGTCTGGCTATGTGACCGCGTTGTTTTTCTACACAACCAATTTTGATAGGGTTTTCAGCATCTTTTAGAAATTTTATTCCGGAAGTTTTATGTGAATAATACCAACATAAATACTATATTATTTTGGGGTCGAAACTCTAGTGCCATGGGGTCTGAGTGCCACGTAGTTTGACGAGACATTGGCAAGCGGTTGGTCTACTCTGCAGCTGGCCTATTTTTCGGCCAAAGAATCAACTATATTATACTAACATAAACGAATGAAATTTCAAAGCTCGTGATGTCGTTAAAACCGTGCGAAGGGTTAAAAAAACACTCGTTAAAAATATACAAAAAAAAAAGAAGAAAATTCGGACATGGGCGCTCTTGGAATTCTACATTCGAATTTTGCGCGACTTCGTAACGTAATCTTATAGTCAACAGAACATTCCGGGAGGGGTCATTAAACTTTGCAAAGATCTATATTATTCATACGATCAGCGATTACCGTCTAAATGTCCAGTAAATGGAAATTAGTCCATAACAATGCATGCAGAATTTTTGCAGTTTTATCAGGACATCTGTTTGATTTTTATCGGGTTACTTATTTTCATTATGAGACTATCAATCTTGACTTTATTGGCAATGAAACTTGTCAAGCTTGAAGTATAATGTGAATTGTCTATTGTTATGTTCGTGATGGGCCTCGGTTAGAAGATGGTTTAGCAGTTAAACGATTGTTGTTAGAAATGGCCTAAAATCAATACGAATTGTCAAAAAAATATTTGAAATGCATGAGGAGAAAATTAATTATAAACCTATCATTTACGATGTTTATTCACTCACATTTTAGACGTACATATTATTATTTCGGTTACAACAGAAACACCTACCTACTACGTATAGTTAAATGATGTGTCAAGAAAAATGGCTAAGAGTCGATAAAATTATTAGAGGAGAACGAATGCGCCATTTACATTGTAGATTATTCACTTACATTTTTTCGGTAACAACACAGAAAATTGCCGCCAAATATTTTTATTTTTTCGTCCATTATGCGTCCCTTCATGACTTTGAGCCAACTTTTTTAAATGTAACCTTGGTGCTGTCATCTATTGCTATTCTAATTTCATTCAAATTAAACTTTTTTTTCATTGTCAAGGAATTCATCGATAAGATTCATTTGTCTTTTTAATAGTGACATTGGATAATTATCTTTTTATTTGTATGATATTGTTTCATTGAGTTACTGGCTGGGATTAGTATCGATATTCACGCTAAATGCACGACTAGCTCTTGACTATAACTAATGGCTTACGTGGTTACACGAATAGCCAACATTGACACATTTTCTGTGGAAACTGATGAATTACTGGCTATTTTGATTGAAAGACAATACAATTTGAATCGTCGCTGTCCATAGAAACAAACACACAAATCTTGAAATTAGTGAAAGATATTGGTTAAAGTTCATCACAGCACGTAATAAATCAAATTAAATAATCGATAAAGCCATGTTTGATCATAATTGTAAATTGATGACGAGAGAATCGATAGTGTAACACAGTGTGTGTAGTAATATGAACTTCCAATAAAAAAACAGGCTGATTAGAAAGTTATCGCAACACCGTGCAACAGAGCGAGTTTAAAAAAGTTTACTTATTCTTTTCTTTCAGCTGTAGTTGTTGTCTGTGGTTACATAATGTCAGCTTGTCAAACATATTATCGGTGTTAGGCGTTTAAAATCGCGAATGTGTTTTTCTTTGACACTGGCAGGGCTCCCTTAATAGATACATATTTATTAAAAGCCTATTCATTCATCCAGTGGTCGGTGAAGTGGAATGCAGTGGGTAGGTTAGGTAATAGGTTACAGTGGTAGTGGCTATTGATGATGCAGCCATTGTTTATAAAAACCATAGACCAGAAGGGTTTTGCTCGGTTCACAGAAAAAAAAAGTAAGAAGAAAATACTGAATTTTCCAACGTCGCTTTTTTTTTGGGTGGGAAATCATCAAATACCTTCTCCCGCTCTGGGTGGAGCAAGGAGGGCGTGTGAGACTTTTACTAACTAAAATCCACCCGTGTTTCCTCAGTTGCCTGTGTGCCAGGAGCCGCGGTATCTCTTTCGAACAAACCGCACCCCTGGCAGGCATCGGCCCTTGCAGGCCCCACCAGTTGGTGCTGACATCTCTTTGAGGCTATTTACGTCCGATATCTCCTCTATTAGAAACATGCGATTCTGCTAATAACTCTTTTAACTAAAATTAGTTTTCTGTAAAGCGTGGTTAAATTAAAGGAATGTGTTTTATGGCCAAATTCCAAAATATCCCATATTAATTGAAAACTTAGGAAAGTCTTCTTGTTTTGTCTCCTACAGTTAAACAGGAAAAGGTATGGGGTTCGGCTATCTTTGTATTCCCGAATTATCCCGAGCGTCACGGTACAGAGTAACTCCTCACAGACCGCGCTTTTTATTACTGGTGCATCCATAATTGGGCGTTAAAGTTTTTCCTCTGCCGGGATTCCTACTCCAGTTGCAGAACATCATTTGTCACTCAAAAGGTTTTTGTTAATTTATCATTTTTTAAACGGGTAATTAAAAAGTAAGTTCGAAAACTAAAACCCGCCTAGCAACATTTCTCATCTTAAAGCCATTTCCTTTAACCAGCGGTCGATCAAGACGCTTCCAACGATACCTCATTTGTGAAATAATGGTATGTAGTTCAGAAGTTATATAAGGGAATAGATGAATATACATACATACCGGTCAAAATCATAACCCTCCTTTGCTGTAGTCACATAAGAATAGGCAAGGTGCATGGTGGTAACAGTTCAATATTAGATCTCATCAACCTGCGTTTTCATTTTCTAAGATTCCTGAGCTGCATACTTTTCTTGGGATGTCTGTACTTAGTTTTCCAATGTCCGGAGTACTGAATTTTATGCATTTCGTGTAATTGAATGCTCAACTAACAGCTATATTATTTTCGTCTCGGTCAAAGAACTATTGGAGGCCGAAATGAAATATTTTTTTTAAATCTCTAGGTCAACCACAAATTCTTGTCATTTGTAACTTTTTTTATGTAAATAAATCTGTTTTGCAGACGAAAACATTTGTTACAATTTATCAAAGTTACATGCCAATTAAAAATAGCAGGATATACAAATTAACGTCAAAGGCCGGAAAAAACTAGGTAAGCAGCATAATACAAGAAATACAAACATATTAATATGTGGTTACATTACACAGTGGACGCAGGGCATTTAAAGCGTATGCACCTAATAAAAATGACTCATTATCCTGAGAAAACATTTAATTTGAATAAATCAACGCGAAAACTAATAGTCAAATAAAATTTTACTTACGTACTTACATGCATTTTATATGTCCATGAATATTAGGATTTATACACTTTTATCCTTTACTGCGTCGCAACGTTTAGTTTTCCTGTTTATCTTTCAGGATAGTAATAAAAAGTTAGTCTTTTGTTTATGGTTATACGCAATAACACCATGAAATCGTTTTTATTATAACTTTAATGGCTAGCTGGACATTACCCGAGTCTATTCCACCACACAATAAAAAGTTAACACATTTGAATTTGCCAATCAACCTCATTTCTAATTAATTGCTGTTTTAATTAACTAACTATTTTTTATTAACGAGTATTTTATCTCAATTAAAACGAACCAATTTTATTTTTATCTTATCAGAAACATTTCAACCAAATCAATCACAAAAAAAAACAATTCGCGCCAAAAGAACTGTCACAAAAAACTGACATTTGTTTAACACTATTTTTTTTTAAAGCCAGCTGATGTAGGCAAAAGTCACATAGAGACTGCCACGGGTTATGCACGCGTATCCTGTCCCAAGGTAAGCAGGACGGGTGCTAGGCCAGTAGGCGTTTCGTTCCTCACCAATGAAGTTCATAACAATTACCTTGCATTGTTTTGTTTGTCATCAAGCTACCGGTCTTATTGATGCCGAGATGAAATATTTAATTACCTATGGTCTTTATTAAATTTTGCGAGATAATCGCTGATAATCGTGAGAAAAATAATTGTAATTTTAGTACTTATTACTCAACGATGAAAGATTAAGTGAAGTAAGACTCTAAAGTCTTAAAGGACTGTCTAATGGTCCCATCCTATAATCATGAAAGAATATCTGTCCCTCAAACGATAGATGCTTTATTCAATAAAAAATATTTATATAGCCAATGTCATAATTATTTTCTTTTGACCAAGGATCGTTGACTGGCAAAAACATGTTACCGATTCTTACATATAAATTAGGCAGCAACCACGAAGGTTGCACAGATAATAATAAAACCATATTAGAGACATTTGGCGTTTGTTGGACACATTTAATAAAAGCTGTTCATCCGGTCAGGCCGGATACGACCCTTGTCTTTAACTGTGGGAGAGCCGAGCTAATGTAGACTTATAAAGCTGAAACACACGACCGAAGCGAACACCAACGAAAACGTAAAAAAAAACTTTTTTGTGTTAGATGGCAATGAGTGACAGATAATTATCAAATAACTAACTACTTTGTATTTTCCAGGCCATAACGATATTAATTTAATCGCACTAGGATAATGAATTCAAATTAAGTACTTTGACAAGGACAAAGACAATACTTTTTTTTAATGGTCTTGACAACATTTTCGTACTTCTTACCATTTATAGTGAAGATAGGACTGAGGAGGCCTTCAGTAGTCCTAACCTATTAGTAAACTAGTTGTTATAACGATAATTCATTGTCCTAATGTAGGCCACAGATCACACATTTGTTTTATGTCGCAAACGCCCCAACAATAATTTTAAATCAAACCCAAGTGGGCCATGGACATAGATCTCATCGTTCGCCAAAAACTCTACAGTTATCGTTGACAGTTTACAAGCGGCTATACGTCTAATTTAATTAATAGCTGTCTATTGACTGTAAAAATTGGTAGGAGTTAAAACAGCTGCATATAAACATCCTATTAAGTTTACAATATTATTGATGTTACATCCTTCAGGTTTAATTATTCCATGAAGAATATTTGGATACTTATCCACTCATTTTAAATATTATAGGTAATTAACGATTCTGAGTTTTAATTAAAGTTTAATTACTAACTAATGTTTAGCTTAGACCTCGGAAGACGAAGAATTGAAAACATAAGATAAGTATGGCTCTTCGACGATTTAGAAAGCAGAAAAAAAGTACTGTGCGAAGAAAAAAGGTAGGCTAGATGGAGCCACAGTCTTTGCAGGGTGGTTGGTGGTAGCTGAATGAGAGTTGCAAAGAATAGAGCTGAAAGGCTTGCAATGAGGGTTTTCTGAAATGACGTTCACTAGGCGGCAGCTGAGACGTCAGGTCTGGTTACCTATCGATATTGTCAAAGCGCCTACGGACTAAATGGTGAACGAAAGAATGAAACGAATGACATCAAATATTTTAAGTTCATTCTCGAACTGGAAGACCTCTTGTCAAATTGGCGCCAACTGGTGACTTGAGTATTCATGAAAACCCGTGTGCACTGCTGTAGGCTGATGATAATACTTATGACTGTTGGAAGACAGTTTTTTCGAATCTAAAACGATTGAGCGGGCTCAAGTCGCAAGCTTGTTTAAATTAATTTTATTGGAATCAGACAAAAGACACAATATCGGAGCATCAACATCATCTGAGCGACTGTCTATCTGACCTCCACAACCCAGTTATTGGGTAATACGATACTTCTTGGTAAGACTGATGTCAGACTTTCGAGCTTCTGGTGACCCCGTAACGACTGTCAAAGATACGAGAATGACACCAGGGACCAACGCCTTAACTACGTACTTTCCGAGGCACGGAGGGGTCTTGGTATTTTAAGACGATCACCCATTCAAGGACTAACCGCGGCCAGCGTAGCTTGTCATGATCGAGCGAATCCGACGAACTTCGGAGCAATAAAGTGTGATTTAAGCCTTAACTCTCGAATGACGTTCCACACAACTCACCCCAGTTACCTAGTTATGAAAACGTGATCATTTAAATCTGTGTCTAATAACTACACGTGCGCGTAATATTCTACTTTTTTAATTTCCTTATTCTCTGTATTAACTGCTTTTGAACCAAACAGAGCGTCAAACAATATCGAAGTAAATTGCATGTAATTTGGGTGCTCTTTGCGGTCTTGGCTACATTACGAGAAAATGTAGTTAACACGAGTGGCAGTGAGTTGAAATAATATGACAGAAAGTTGCCAAAAGTGGGTGCCTACATGATTAATTTCAGCACGTTCTATCTACGAGTATACTAATATAATATAGTTGAGGAGTTTGTTTGTTTGAACGTGGTGATCTCTGGAACCTATTATACTAATACATTTATCAAGAACCATCCGTGCCTCGCAAAGAACGTTAAGTTGTTGGTCCCAGCTGTCATTCGTGGATCGGTCGTTAGAAGCCCGAACGTCTGACAACTAGTCTTACCAAGGGGTACCGTATTACCCAGTAACTGGATTGTGGAGGTCAGATAGGCAGTCGTTTCATGTAAAATATCGGTACTAAGCTGAAAACGGTTAGACTGGAACCTGAACCGAAGATAGTTAGAAAAACTAGCAAATACAAGCCTGCACAATGCAGTCTCGATAAGATTGGTGTTAAAAGTAAAAAATTCGAAAATGTAAATTAAATATATTTGTACGCCTCTGGGCATAACATACAGGTACTAACGGCTACCTATCAGTAACATCTCGCACGCTATTGTAATTTGTCCTATGTTTACAAATAAATCATTCTGATTCTGATAAAGAAATACGAAAAATTGGTACCAGGACATTTCCTGTCTTTTTTAAATATCCTAGATCCATCTAAAATTCTACTGAACAGCAATAAGGAAAGCGGTAGAGAAGTATTTTTTTATAAATGAACCAATTGACATCTTTATGCTCATCTGGCTAGCCTCTTCCCAACTATGTTGGGGTCGGCTTCCAGTCTAACCAGATGCAGCTGAATACCAGTATTTTACATGGAGCGACTGCCTATCTGACCTCCACAACCCAGTCACTGGGTAATACGATACCCCTTGGTAAGACTGGTTGTCAGACTTTCGGTCTTCTGACGACCCGTAACGACTGTCAAAGATCCAGAAATTAACCAATTGACATTTCTTCTAAAATTTTTGTTTGAATCAATTGAATAATAAGGCATTTCAAAAGTAATTTCGTGTGTCCACCGCCTTTACACCGATAACTTTTTACAGCAAAATTGAAATGAAACCCGTTCTTAAATAAAAACCCGTAGCTGTCATTACAAGAAGTTTTGTTTCGGCCATTATTCTTTTTAGCAACCTGTTTTACTGCTGTTTATTGAAATATTGACTGGAAGACAACATTGTGTGGTTAGTTTTATCAAAGTCGAAATCATTTATTTACAAATAGCTTTTGGAGGTTGAAAATTATCCCACGGGAACGTACTACTGGCATAAAATGTATCCTATGTGTTAATTCAGGTGTCATTCAACTATCTGTGTGGCAAATTTCATCGAACACCGTTCGGCCGTTTTTGAGTGATTCAGTAGTAAACATCGAAACATCTAATCTTTCACATTTATATTACTTATCTTTTAGTAGGATAGCACAGACGCGAGCACGTCAAGCTACCCCAAACTGTTAAATTTTCCCAATTGAACATGACCCTAATGCTTAAGTTATAAAGTTGAATATCTATCAAAGAAATTTGACAAATTGGGGTAACTTGTTCGTTCGTACCTAGGAATAATGCGGTACAAGAGATGGTAGGTATACTGGGGGGGTACAGGGGGGGGGGGTAGGAGCAGGGATGTAGACCCGTAACTAGAGGGGCAATTCTCGTAATTTTAAGAACGTTCACAGTCTGATCTAAGTCTCAATCTGTCAAAAATAACTCGATTATACATACATTTGTAATAAGTTTTTGACATTTGTTTATCGCTGAGATGAGACTGCGACTAGATTGTGAACGTGTTTAGTTACGAGAATTGGCCTTCTGCTAGCATGGATTCAGTACATGATTTTGAACAGCGTTGAAATTATTCGGCAGTAATTAGGCCCAGCCGGAGATGGCGGGATAAGCTGGGCTCCTTTAATTGCTCCTTGACAGCTTTGGACAGAGAGAGGTGGAAAGAGAGTAGGCAGGCGTTTGCCCAGCAGAGGCGACGTGTATAAACAGATAAATTGTAGCAGTCGGGACCCATTGTAGAAATGGAGGCTTAGTGAATTGAGAGCACATACCTATATTACATTGCAGATTACTCCAATCTACTGACTAGACGGCTGACTTTCTAGAATGGGTCCCGACTGCTACAATTTATCTGCTTATAAGCATCGCCTTAGCACCTGGCGATTCTTAAGTTAAGTGCAATCGGGTACAACGACTTTCTTGTTTTAGGACTTTTCCATCAATACTCAGAAAAGCAGTCGGGTTTTTTAGTTTTTTAAATTACCGTTTTTTTAACAAGTAATAATAAAAGCTTGTTTTAAAAAAAGGTTTTTTCTTTTAATTTTATTTTTAACTTTTTAGTGGTTAAAGTGTTATGTATGTATCTGTGGCCACCTTCCAGCTCCAGCATCAAACCCTGGTTACCATATAGGATCAAATTACTCGTCAATACGAATCAAACGAGCTCAAACTCGATGGGGTTGTGTCGTTTTATTGCGGAGTTCCTATGGCCACCTTCCCGCTCCAGCATCAGATCAGCTCCATGTCATCATATTATTGCGTTGTCACGCGATATATAATATATGCATGCAAAATTTCAGCTCAATCGGAAACCGGGAAGTGGGTCAAATTTAACTTGCAAGATTTAATTACAGTCACCGGAACAGGTGAAACTAAATAAAAGCTTGTAAAAACCGTTGGTATTTAAAAAGGGTACATATTCGGTTTCCCTTTCATACTTAAGTTTTGTTCTGTTTTTTATGATCAGCTCTAAAAGCGATGATCAACCCAGAAACTCGGTGACCGTGACGATCAAAACAATATAAACTCGGTTCATTAGAGCATCATAAATAGCACATTGAAATAAAACAGAGCAGTTTCGTACAAAATTAAAGGCGACGGGCCTTTAATTTTGTATGAAACTGCTCTGCTTCAGACAATACGACAAAACTCACAAAAGTTTTTTTTTTTGGGGGTGGGGGAAATCATCAAATGACTTACAAGTTAAATTTGACCCACTTCCCGGTTTCCGATTGAGCTGAAATTCTGCATGCATATGTATATGGCGTGACATTGCAATATTACGATGGCATGGAGCTGATCTAATGCTGGAGCTGGAAGGTGGCCATAGGAACTCAGCAATAAAACGACACTACCCTATCGAGTTTGGGCTTGTTTGATTCGTACTGACGAGTACTTTGATTCTATATGGTAACCAGGGTCTGATTCTGGGGCTGGAAGGTGGCCATAGATACATAACACTTTAAGTGCTCAAAACACCACATACATAGGTATGGATTCTACGAATTATTACGAGCTACATAACGAAAAAACGTTACTCCGAGCTACACCGTAGTAAATCTCGCATCATAACTACTAAAAACTGTAAAATAAAATTAAAAGAAAAAAAAAACTTTTTAAAAACAAGCTTCTATTATTTATTACTTGTCAATAAAAGGAACTAAGAAGTTAAAAATAATTTAATCTCAATTATTTAAATAAAATCGTGTTACATATTGACGGACAGAATTAATGTTCTTTATTTCTCCTGCCAAAACTGAGGCAATAGAACCATACCATAAAGTAATAGATGCACTATCTACTAGATACATTCTCAGGAAACTGTTAAACACGCCCTGAAGGAAAGATCAAGAAACTTTTCCTCGAAAAGGAGAAAATTAAAGGAAAACAAGTATATTTCCACACTAACCTTAGATTCGAACCGTTCCGACTCATTCTTATAATGCGTTCGTTCACTTTCCACCTTGTCCAGTTTAGCCTTGAGGGTATCCAGCTCATCCTGTTGAAGAAACAACGTTATTACTAAAGATGCATGGTTGCATTTTGTCCAGCTTAAGTTCTAGTCTTAGAAAACGTGCACTTTCTGCTTATTCTCGTCGATTTGTTAGTGATTATGGATGCTGTGACCCGTATGCTTAACTCGTCATTTGTATACTTAACTTGGTAATGTTTCATTAAAATATTTACTTGGATACGTAAGTAAAGAAAGGGGAAATGTGAGTTTTGACAGAGGTTTTGTCTGACCGACAGATATTTTATAATAACCGTTTTTCTCTTGTTTGCATTTACATTTCCTCGGCAGAAGACATTATATATCGCAAAAAGCACTAGCTTTTTGGTGTTAAAGATAGACGATCTTGTATTTCGATCCTGGAGGTCTACTCCCTAAGCACGAAATCCGTAGTTTCGCCCGAAATTACGGGCTTTTTCTACTCCGTATCACTTACGGACCTATGAATGACAAACGGAACTGAATGACAAACAAACGGGGGCAAACAAACAATGGGCGAACTAAGAATGAATTACTACACGATTTGACAGTTGTCCATACTCCCTATGGACAACTGGTGGCAACAGGTGGTGGTGGTGGGTTTTTGGACTGGTGGTTTCACCCGTCCAAAAAAGTTAATTAATCAGCTGTAGGAGTCACTTCGAAGTTTCGAACTGTTTTTGGACGGGCCCGTATTTTCGTTGACGGAGTTAGACAGTAGCCCCTGCTTTCCCGAAGACGGTCTCAACTTTACATTTCCCTAGGAATGTTTAGTAAACAATAAACATGGCGTCGTTTGACCGCTGCGCACACGACTGCGCCGTGCAAGATGCGCAGTAGAGCGGCGCGTCATCGCGTGCTTTTGACGGTAGTTGGGAGAAAATTTGGACCAACTGTTTATAAATGGAATTTTAAGTGGACTTGATATTGATTCCAGTTTTTCAACTGCAGTTTCGTGCATTGCAAAAAAAAACCGAATTATTGAAGAAGCAGCAGCGTTCTCAATTTTTTTGTAACAAGATTTAGGGAAAGCCTATACCTTCTATATTACCATCTGCTGAAAACAGGCCTGAAAAAACGTCAATTCTTCTTCTTAGCATTTCGATGCAAAGTTAACATGAAAAAATATATCCTAAGTATAGTTTGGCACTACTTAATAGGTCAGCAACGCGAATATCGTTCGCTGACACAGCCATTAGGTCATGTGTGCAGGTGACATGCGGTGCAAGATTGGTAAAATGTCAATTAAAAAAACTAATATGTAATTCATTACATAACATGTAATTTTCAGAACGATTTAAAATATCAAACTCTTGACTTAGAAACCGACCATAAAACCACCGATAAACACTTATTAATACCATAAAAATATAAATACAAAGCCATAAGGGCCAACCCACACTCGACCGCAAGCTTCCGCAGCATTACGCACGTAACACAACCCACACATCTAATCACACGTTTGATTTCTAATCGCATAATCCGAGCGGTGTATACCAAGATTATCGACCAATTAGAGCGGACCTGTCATACATACTGTAATACCATGCGGAAATGGCCGCTGCATCTTGTGTGTGAGAATGTCGGTAAAAACGTTATGTGCACTGGGTGGTGGTCTTAGGGACTTGGTATACTTGTCCGTTGAGTTTTAATTGAGATGGTAAATAGTAATACAAATTACAGATTTACTGGTGCAGAAGTTAAGAAAGAAAGTATTCAGAGGGGTAATTGCGTCTTCATTAAAACACTATCAGTAGGAATCGCTTTCTTTTCGACAGTTCCACAGCATTCATGGCCTTGTTTACGTTGCTAAGACATTTTTTTCGAAGATATGAAAGAATGGATTAGCAATACGTTATGACTTGTGAGACTAGATATACTAAGGTTTAAAAATAGTGTTTCTAAAAATTGCGTTACAAGAAAGACCTAGAGATCCCTAAGATTAATCTAGCATAGGATATAAAAGCACCTACTTTTTCTAAGCTAAAGTCAATCCGTACCAAAGGTCGAGCACCTTTGTATGAAAGAATTACTATGATATGCTGTCAGTAAAGACTTTGTTTTTTGGCAACTTCTCTTTGAATGAGTTAACACATTGAGTTGAGACGAAGAAATTCAATAGGCTTCTTTCTGGGTATGTCATTTCTTTATAGAGTGTGTACAGCCCCTAACACTTAAGATTACGATAGATCTTACAAATTAATAATGTATCAGCTATTATTGCCATTAAATCACGAGATACGTTATAGAATTCTTGCGAACGATTACAACTGGAGCGGATGCTGGTTCCGCGTGATTGCTTCAGACGATAACATGGTTTCGTAGTACATTTAATAGTGATTGCGGCATCCATAATCACTACATAGTATAAAACAAAGTCCCTTTCTCTGTCCCTATATCCCTATGTATGCTTAAATCTTTAAAACTACGCAACGGATTTTGATGCGGGTTTTAATAGATAGAGTGATTCAAGAGGAAGGTTTATATGTATAATACACCGACCTCCACGCGGGCGAAGCCGCTGGAAAAACCTAGTATTATACAGAATGTACGTAGTGGTGCACCTAGTGTACGGTCGGCAAAAGAGATACGTAACCAGTGTCGTCGGATATAGTTTAACTTTAGTGACCAACTGATGTTTTTTAATTACTAGAAAGCAAACAGTTTATTTACCAAATTAAATTTAATTCATAACATTTATGGGTTTCTTACAAACATCAACTACACTAGGGACTACAGTAAATTTACTATGTCCGGAAACGCTGGTTTGTAACGTGGAAAGGTACCGAGACGTGCGCGAGAACGTCCCTTTGTGGGCGTTTGAGACTTTCTTCTTTTCTAGAGCGAAAAGCTCTAGAAAAAACAAAACACAAAAGGGGGTCGGGCAAAATAAGGTTGAGAACTTATGGATTAGTGGCCCAACAGGCAGTGGTTAGTAGTCGACCGGATACTGAGCTATTTATTTTGATTAAAACTTGTATCTGCTTCCGTCCCGCACATGCACCATAACAGACCGCAGTAACATAAGAAAATATATTGAAAAGCGTACGGCGCAGGAAAGCCGTAAATTATGGTTCCGTTTTTTTAGGCCGTACTAATATCACCGTATGACATTGACATTCTACGGTGTATTTACCCTAAGGCCGGATATTTCTTTAGGCCTTACAAACCGCGCTACCTACTATACATAGACCATTCGGTGTATTTACCCTAATACCTAGAAGAGTAATAAGAGATAATTAACAACACAATAACATCACGTATTGAACACAAAGCGTTGTGTCCTATTTGCTGAACTAGTTTGCATCACAACTGCCTGAAACTGTTCTCTGCAATGTATTACTGTACTATGGTGTAGTCTAAACAAACTGCAGTGGAAGTAGCAAGAAAATGTTTTGACATTACGGAGGGTGCGCTAAGGTAGCAATAATCACGATCGCGAATCATATTTTGTATAACATACAGTCGACAACTGACCTGCAAATTGCATAAAAAAAAAGTAAAAAAAAAATAATTTCAAGAGAGAGAGGTTTTGTATTTTGTATAAATATTTAAAACTAGGTTTTGTTCGCAGCTTCGTGTGGATGTCGATTATCGCGTACAAAGGTAATCTGTCTGTCCTTCTCCATATCCCAGGCTATATCTCTGCCAAATTTCATGACGATCGGTTCAGCAATTTAGGTGTGAAAGCGTAACAGACAGACAAACAGAGTTATTTTCGCATTTATAATATTATTAGGGATCAGTACGGATGTATCTCATAAGTAAGAAAACTGATAAACGAAAAAATAATCCAGGTTACTCTATTATCTACTTATTTCAAACTCGTATAGTCTTTCCACTCCCAAATGAGTGCGGAAACATCCCATAGAAATGGCACAGTCAATATTTACGACATCACTCCGGCGCACCTATTCCGATCACGATAAAAACTGCATAGCTATCGTTTATGAGAGCCTAGTACTTGTACCTGATCCGCTACTGAACAGATAAAAAGAACTGTTATTATTTATTAGTTCCCATGGAACAGTTGTTGTGATTGTGAACTGATTTATGGGATCAATGTGTATTGAAGTAAGTATTGGTGTTGAGGAGTGGGTAGTAAATATTGGGGTTATTGATTTTCCATGTTTTTGGGTTGGGAATGTGTTTGGTAGCTAAAACATTTTGTGAAATGACTAAAACAATTTTCTTCTTTTTTTTCAAAAAACTTTTTTTTTGTGATCCACATGCTTTTTTATGTTGAGTTTGCTATTGATTTACAATATACAAGCTTCTTACAGCGACGTTGTCCACATGATCATTTTCGCTTAGCGTTCATTCTGACTTTTTTTATTTTGTCTGGCTCCTATCGTATCGTAATGTTAAACAGCCTATAACCTTCGTAAATGAATTGGGCAATCAAAATCAAAATATTTTATTTCACATAAACCTGCAAGGGCACTTATGAAACGTCAGAAGCTAGGTGCACAGTTCCAATTTGTCGCTTCCTATGGAGAAGAGCCGGCAAGAAACTCCACGGTTACTCTTTTAAAAATAATTGGAATTTATAATATTTCCAAATTACAGTGTTAATAGGTATGGGAGGACAGTGCAGGCCTGTCAATAAGTACCAGGTACTTTAGAGGAATGAAAATAAAGAATAGAAACTGTAGGCCTACAACGTTCTCTCATTCACAATATGTAAAAGAATCTACATAAGTAAAATTCGTAAAAGTAAAAATCGTATGCAAAAAGTATTTTCCAATCGATGCGATGATGCGAACTACGGCCATGAGGTCAAAATATCAGAGTCTATTGTGTATTGGTAGACATAACACTGCTTTGCTTAAAAAAAAAAACATTATTGGTATAGCACCTATTATATTTAACAAATTGCCATTTTGTATTAAGGATCAGGCCCTTAATAAAATTCAAAGAACTCATGTCGTCGTTGCTGACAGAGAAATGTTATTACTCTGTTACCGATTTTATAAATGATAAATTGTAATATTTGGTTCACCTTATCTCATTTATTATGTAAATTATTAAGTAAATAATTTGAGACTTAGCTGATTAGTGATCTCATTTTGAATTTAAGTATCTACTTTCTAAATTATCTATAAGTTAACGACTATATTTTTTGTATGCCAACAGGCAGAATGTACTGGGAATATATCTGAAGCTAACACCATTATTGTAACACCCGCATTCTATACAAATAAAGAAATTATCTATCTATCTTAAAAAAAAAACCGACTGAGAGTTCCAGAGATTACCGCGTACATACAAACTGACAAACAGTTTGTACCTCTTTATAATTTTAATATAGAAAAGCCATCCAAACTTTTGATTCGCCTCAATCCACAAGTTAAGCAAAGTTCCTACAATTTTTTCAATGAAACACATTTTACATTCCTTCAACGTTTCACATTTACATTGGTTCATAGGTTTAGCTTAAATAAGTAAATAAAGCTGAATTTCCCGTTACTAATACATGTTCGTATGTGCTAGCTTAGTTAAAAACCACCCGTAATTGGAGATCGTGCTGCGTCTGCGCAAGACTTACTGATCCGGCAGACGGAATGTTCTACAACAGTAGGCTTCTTAATTGGTTCGTTACTATTTCTATTAGGCAGCAATAAATTAACTTCAAATGGACAATAATCCGAGATTTTTCATGTAATCGGCAGAAAATTCGTGATTAAATACAACATGAAACTGTTTCTCGAAACTAAGATTTTGTGAAGTAATCCGAACATACGAGCACTGGTGGCCTAGTTGTAACGGCCGCGACTTACGAGTGACAGAAGCGCTTTACTTTGTGTAAATTATTTCATGACCACTGTTCTCAAAACGGCCAACGAAAGCATCGCGGGGAAACCGGCATGTTCTAGAATCAAGAATTCAAAAAGATGTGACGTCTACCAACCCGCACTGGGCCCGCGTGGTGGATTACGGCCCACTCCCTCTCACAGAGACGTTGAAGACGTTTTCAGTTATTTTAATAACACCTCAAAACAAAACTATGTGCTTTTTAAGTCGATAATACAATATTCATCACGAAGTCCATTAGTTAACGACTAATTACAACTACCATTACTTACAATAAAACAAAATGTTGATAATAGTAGATACAAGAATACCTCTCAGTGTCATTATTGGCACGCGCAAGCGCATTCGCGCGGAAATCGTAAACGATTACAGTTTACCGCGATCAGCGCGTCGATGCGGTCGCCTCCATTTTTATAGGGAGCGGAAATTGCGAGAGAAAAAAGATAGCGTTTATAGGCACGCAGGAAATTGCTGGTGTCTAGGTAAAAAAGATTGATTGCTCGAGGATAACTTAAAAGGATTAATAGAACACAGGATATTGCTAACGGAGCCGGATTCCGGATTAATATTCTTGGATAGATTTTCTAAGAAAATCTTTACATAGACGGACGAAAATTAGTTTTCTTTACAGATATCGGCATTCTTTCGCCATCTCCTCATAGTTAGCCTTGTAAAGAAAATCTTCGCATAGATGAGAGAAAATTAGTTCTCATAACATACCTATCAGCATCCTTTTGCTATCTCATAGCTCAAGTCTGTTCAGGGAATCCACAATTTTTCATTTATTCGACGAAAAGTATCGCTTTCCTCGATGACTCCATCATCATCATCACGTAATGAAATTATTGAACGTACGCAAAAAAGAACAGTAGTTACATCTCGTTTAAACATTAACAGGCAACTTTACTGTATGCAATCTGAATATTAATTACTCATTGCCCCAAAAATCCAACAACATAACATCACGCCTTGTTTCCCCGAAGGGGTTAGACAGAGGTGTACCTATAGTAGATCCACATTTCGCCAGTTATGTTTAAGTCCCATGTAATAGGGGGCGAGCCTATTGCCATCAACCGGGCACAAATCCCGACTTCAGATATAAAAACCTAATAACACTTTGCCAGATCCGGGAATCGAACCCAGGACCTCATGAGGTCCTGGGTTCAATTGAACTGGGTTTGATTGATTGTTTGAGCATGCTCAACAGTAGTGATTGACGACCACTACATAAATAATAATATGCAATTATGAATGATGTTTATGTGTGTGTGGGGGTGTGTGTAGGTGTGTGTAGGTGTGTGTGTGTGTGTGTTGCTGTGTGTGAGGGTGTGTTGTTGTGTGTTGTGTTTTTGTGATGTATGATGAGATATGTAGTGACGTTTTTATAATGTATGTAAAAAGTTGTTGGATGTTTTGATGTTGTTGATGTGCAGTGATGATATAAGTACTATGTTTCTACATTAAATACTATTATGTAATATATACATCGTTAATCATTGCACAAAAAAATCGAACCACTTTTTTCACAAAAACAAAAAATAAATCGCCCCTAATCTATCATCTCTCTCAGACGCTCACTAATAAAGACGTCATGCATGCGTGTTCCAAGCAATAGATCATTCGTCACACTAAGACCTCACACACAACATAACGATCATTACTTTCGAGCTAGTAATAAAGAATCACTGATGGCCGGGAGTGCCTGTGAGATGAGATCTGCTCGGACTGTGACGTAATGGTCATATCCTAGCACAATGTAACGTGAGTTGATGCACTAAAGGTGGAAAGAAAGTTTAAGTATAAACGCCTATAATGTTCCCACTGCTGGGACACAGGCCTCCTCTTTGTGAGAGGGGGTGGGGCGTAAGCCACCAAGCCGGCTCACTGCGGGTTGATAGATGTCACATACATGTCTTCGAATTTTCAGTTCTAGGGCAGGCCCCTTTTCCTCACGATGTTTTTCTTCACCGTATTGAGTCCATTTTAATACCTACCTACTAATCGAGGTCTATTATGAGATTCGATAAAATATTCGTAGTCTGATTAAATGACTGTCTATCAATCATTTGACAGATCAAAGAGAGATCTAATCGATTAATATTAATCGATGCTTAAGTTTTTAATCGCTCGCGAAAATGTCATCATAAAACGTAATAAAGTATTCGCCACTATTTTCTCTACGATTATCGATTTTTCTTTTCTTTCTTAGCGAGTCTAATGGCCTCACCATACTTTGTTATTGGAAGAAATTAAGAAATAGTCTACCTTAAGTTAGATCTGCTAAGGTTTCTTACAATTTTCAGATCAGCGTCAGGTTTTATGGTGATTAAAATATGATGCGCAACCGTAACAAATATGCATTAGCAGAATAATGAACATTACAATTATCAATACAACCCTCTAAAGCTATCGGCGGCGGCGATCTCTCGCGTCCGGCCTTAGTCCAGGCCATGGTACGGAGCGAGAGTGCATGGGAAGCCGTCACGTCCTTCTGTGAAACAGTAATGCTCGCGAAGAGGGAGGCGGCGCATATGATGGAGAGGCAGTATATGCGCCCTCACGGCCCTAGTCGACGCAGGAGACGCCCTTCGGGTCGGGAATCCCAGACTGATTCCCGGCCACCGTAGGTGCGGGCTTGTGGGCGAGTAATGGGGAGCTCTAGCTCGCTGTCCGGTAAGGATCAAGCCCGAGTCAATAACGCGTTGTATTCCACGCGCGCCTCAAAGAGATGTCAGCACCAACTGGTGGGGTCCGCAATGGCCGATGCCTGCCAGGTGTGGGTTGTTCGAAAGAGATACCGCGGCCCTTGGCACACAGGCAACTGAGGGAACATGGGTGGGTTTTAGTCAGTAAAAGTCTGACACGCCCTCCTGCTCCACCCAGAACGGGAGAAGTTATTTGATGATTTCCCGCCCAAAAAAAAAACAAACCTACGATCGACCCGTGCGATTGTTATTATTTAACCACGAGCCCCTCAAGGAAGTAAAATACAGTAAATGCCTTATCTCTCAACTACTAACAGTTATAACAATTTGACTGCTTCCACTAACATTCAAACGTTTTGTAAGTACCCGATAAATGAAGTGCAATTGATTGCCCTACTGCAGCTATTTCCAGATGTGTGTGTTGGTAAAGCATTTACACTGTGTTTGGAAGACGGATTTTAAGCTAAGTATAGAATATGGATGAACGGGAGTGGACGAGAACGGAGTTAAGTGGCTTGTAGTGGAGAGGCCTATGGTAAGCAGTGGGCAATTATAGGCTGATTATTATATCCATAATTTTATCTTTTCAGAGCAGTGGTGGCCCAGCGATATCGGCCCTGACTTACGAGTAGTAGGTCGAACCCAGGCTCTTTACTTCGTGTACATAATTTCATCACCGCTGCTCCCAAAACGGTGAAGAAAAACATGGATCTAAAAATTCGACGACATATGACATCTACCAACCCGCACTGGGCTCGCGTGGTGGATCGCGGCCCAGTCTCTCTCGAAGAGAGGATGCCTGTGTCCCAGCAGTGGGAACATTATAAACAGATTATGCTTATGTATGCTTATTAATCTTCTACATTATAAATATTTTTTTCCCGTGACTTTGTCCGCGTGCGACTCAATTTCTATGAAAACTTTTTGGAAATTGTTCGACCAGAATCGCGTAGCACCGCGCGTCACGTCGCGCCAGTCTGGGAGCCTTAAAGATAAAAGCTATGATGTTGATCGACTTTGATTATCGATAAATGGTGAATAACAGGTATTCATTAGCAGTAACAATTTAATATGTTAAACGGTAGAAGTTCATTCTGAGACTATTATGTGTGAATGAAGGAAATCTGTGATTTAAATCACCAATTTGGGTGCTTATATATACAATGATTAAGTCTGTATTTGTGTAAGAATTTGATTAGTGATGTCAATTATGTAGATAAATGTTTAAAGTCGTGAAGAAGTAAAAATTAATTAAAATGGCTACCATTATGGTGCATTGATTTAATTGTTGTTAATTGCATTAGTAGGTAAACTATTCCTAATACAGAATAAATTGAGCTTGAAGTGAACAGAACTTTTGTAATGCTGTGAAATCAGATTGAAATCTAAGTAAGTATTGCTGGCGCCTAGTGATATTTCAATATGAAATACTCTTGCGTCGAATGAAATATTGAAGCTTTGAAAAGGCGCTTTATCAAAATTCTACTTCTACTAGAATCTACAATTATTGGCGATAAAAAATAACTTAACCATTCAGTTATTCTTGATAAACACAAAAAAGCAACAAATCAATTCAGGTATTCTTGATAAACACGAAAAGTAACAAATAATTTCAGGTATTCTTGATTCTGTCTGACACAATTCAACAGTCAGTTCAGCAGTCATCACAAAATAAAAGACATTTCATTTTTAAAGCGAGCAACATTCGTTAAATAAAAATTAAAAAAGAACCCCATCAAAGGATCACAAGCGTCACAAGCTTCTATTTTCGAATTTCGGTGTCAATTTATTCAAATAATGTTGCTACTTCGGTAAAAATTCTATTTTTAAATAACGGTGTCAATTTAGCCACAGATAACGTAATCCGGATATGTAACCAGATTCACGTTGGTACGCTCCGGCTGCTAAAGTATCAGATTTGAGAGACAGGCGTCGATTTTAATTGCGTTTTACTTTTAAAATAGATCGAAGGCCTGGTTTCCATGTTTTAGTACCATTTCATTAAAGCGATGATTTAGAATCAGACGGAAACTTCGTTAAATATTACTTGGGATTAAAATACAATACTTTTTATTCAGCTAGTGCGTTCCCGTGGGATAATATCCGACCTCAACGCGGGCGAAGCCGCTGGCATAAGCTAGTTCTTATATAAAATCCATGCTGTGCGTTAATCTCGCATAAACTAAAAATACTTGACCGATTGTGATAAAACTTTTGGTAAGTTGTTGTGAGCGCGCCGGAGTACCTAGGGACTTACAAAAAAAATAGAAAAGGCATCTAGTCATACGTATTTATTTTATTTTATATACATCTTGCCTTTGCCGTAGTCGGGTAAACATAATCAAAAGTCGAAGATCAAATACCATTGCTTATAGGCATAGCTAATTAGCTATCAACCCCACCAAGCACCTAATTAAGCCAGGCAATATAAAACCCAGCAATATATTACTGTTTCAATTCCCAACGAGTAGTTTATTACTTTACATCGAATTGAAATAAACAAGCGATCTGTTTTAAATACATATTAGGGATTTTTCAGGAGTTTATTGCTAACGGTTGCATACAAGCCGGCCGTAACACGAAGACTTAAGGGGAATCTAGTCGCGGGCTCGAACTCACTGGTGGGCCTGGCTGAAAAGCACGCTGTCTCACAAGGCGTCGTGTCCGACAGAGCTACTATCAGTAATGAGCAGTTAGACACTAGTCTACACGCACAATGTTATTGAGTGATATGCAGGATCCTTTATAGTAAAACAGGCGCTTAAAATTTTTGAAAAGTTCTTTGGTAGATCGGGTTTTATGAGAAAACCACTCCATAAATCAGTGACCAATAAAAATGATTGAACTTTCGATATGTGAGCTTTGTCGGTACTGACTTGGTTTTGGAGATTTTACATGTCTTTTATTACTTAAACACGAAATCAATAAAAAAACGAATCTTTGTTGGCTTCTAACTTTTTAATGCCTTTTTATTTTTGTATTCTGTTTCCGTACAGACAATATTAATAGTGAGACAAAACCATACCATGTTTAATTTTTGATGTACATTTTCGAACAGTGGAGTAATACACTCCCGAAGTTTGTATGGAAAAATGTCGACTAGATTCGCCTTAAGAAGATTTGGCCACCTCGTTTCGTAGATGTCTATAAAAGTCATCATCTGCCTAGCCTTTTCCCAATAATGCTGGAGGCAGCTTCCAGTCTAACCGGATACAGCTGAATTCTAGTACTAGTATTTTCTATGGAGCGACTGTCTATCTGAACTCCACAATCCAGTTTCTGGGTAATACGATACTCCTTGGTAAGACTGGTTGTCAGACTTCCGTGCTTCTGACGACCCGTAAAGACTGTCAAAGATCCACAAATAATAGCCGGGAATATTTTTAGAAATGCAGTTCTTTTTACAAAACTGACAAATTAGTCCGGTGCTAAGTTGTTATTCTGTCCGTAGTTGGAAACGCAAAAACTAGCTCAAAGCTTTAGGCTAAAACTAAGATCGCGTTTTGTAATAAGATGGTTAACCCATGTTCCCACGGATCTTCAACGCACAGGGCCCCAATTCTGTATGGTTATAATGATTCCCCGCGGGATCTTACTACGTTCAAACTACGTCAATATTGTGTTTTTTTAGAAACCAATGTCACGGTAAGGAATCGAAATATGATATTCTGTATGTTCCAAGACAATTTGTCGATATTATTAATACGATATTAGCGGTGTGTGATTGACGTGGTTACGAGTACGGAATCGTTAAGTGGTCATAGTGAATTCAGGCCCTGTTTAGCGCCGAGAGTTGAAATCGAAAACTGTGTTTTATCGACGCGCTGAGACTCATTCGCGCTGCACTCTATTGGAATCTCAATCCTCGGTTTAACACAGAGAGTTGAAAATCCAATGCATGAATATATAAAATCCCACCGCGATTTTATTACGTCCGTGTTTATGTCGGCTTATTGTGTGAAAAAGGGCTTAAACCAATGGTATCCAATTAGTAGGTCAGTAAATTCGTAAAAATAACATCAAGAGAAACAAGGAACGACTTGGCACTTTGATCTCCGAATGGTGTCGATTGACAGTTAAATAAAAATCCTCCTTCACTGTCAGAATCCATTGTCGTTAAATATAATGTTCGGCGCTAAGCATCTTTTATGACGTTTTTAAAAGTTTTCAGTTTATGGTAAGTAAGTACTTACATTGTGTCTATTTTGGTTTGCTTTATTTTTTGACAAAGGGATGGAAGAGAGAGTGGTCAGCACACAGAGGAAAGAAGTATGCTTTTTATTGCTCTTGCATACAAAACAATTTGTTTTTGCCGAAAAAGTATGCCCCAGCTCAGCATAACCCGGAAAATATACACGTCTCGTAACTGTTTTTCAATGTATTTTATGTATAGAAAATAGAACTATCTATGAGTATATCTTAATATAGTATAATTCTTCTGTACGTGTGTAATTGTGTATGTCACTGAACTCGTCCTAAAGGGCTGGACAGATTTTATTTTTTTATTTTTGTGTGTGTTAGAGTGGGTCCCTAAATGTTTTAGATTTACAATTGGACCTGTAGATCCTCTTTGGGCAGGACAAAGAGGACGGTGGTCGGTGGTGGTGTGGACTAGTAGCTTATAAAATAAAAAGAAAACTTGCCAAATGCATGGCGTACTTGCACAATGAGACATGCACGCAAATCCGCAATTCCAAGCACCTAACAACTGCAACAAACCTTCGCAACCACAACGGTTTTCAGAAAGTTAATAAATTAAAAAGAACTAGATTTAACACATAACTGGTTTTAATTACAGGCTTGACTTAGAAGGCTGGCATTTAAGTTTCATTGTTACAACACAATGCGGTTACATCTACCAACGTATGTATGATGTCATTCACAGCCATCTTAATAATGTAACGCCATCTTACAATTTTGTAAATGGTATGGTAGGAAAATTTCAGAGGTACAGAAAAGATACGACGACTACTCCTTTTTAACCGATTTAAAAAAGGTGGGGGTTTTCAATTAGTCTGTATCTTTTTTCTTGTGTGTTTGTTACGTGATATATGGATTTCGAAAATCCCTTTTTTAATGGATTGTGTATGCTTTTTATATACATTTTACTAACTTTGCTTTGGTAGTTTTTGCTTTAGCCTCGATTTAATCCACTTTATTTATCATGATGACATTTTGCTGCTTCACGTCACTGTCGTTTACATAGCAAGTAGTGGTATGATGCGAACTGGTGGGACAGCAACAACCAATCCTGAACTGTATTCCAAATACATGCATTTATGTCGAGACTTCAGCCACATAGTTTCAAATTGCATGTCCTAGAACAGAACAGCAGAAAGGCAGATCAAGAACTGCTAAACACTCTTTGGTTTTGCTGCTTATTAGAAGATTCACCAGTGACTAGCTGAGTAAACAATGACAATCATGACTTTTTCACTGACAAGTTGTGTGCAAATCGGTTCTCATGGGCATGTGATACGTACATATGAGGAAAATGTCGTAAGCAAAGTTTTGAGTATGAATGTCGATGGCTATGAGAGTAGGGGGAGACCAAAGAAACGATGGCTGGACTGTGTGGATGATGATATGGTTAGAAAGAGTGTGACTACGGAGATGACGACTAATAGAGAAGTGGAGAAGAAAAAGACATGTTGCGGCGACCATAAATAAATTGGGATAAAGGCTCGTGCAGACTAGCGCGACGCGACGGTCGCGCTAGTCTGCTAATTTATATGAAAATTTAATGGAAATTGTTTTACAAGTGTCGCGTCGCGCTGTCGCGTCGCGGCTGTTTGAAGAAGCCTTAAAGGGCAGGAATGATAACTGTTCAGGTGACAACATATTCTGTAATGTCTTTAGAAGATGAAAGATATGTGAGAATTCAATTGTGTGGTGTCCTAAAATACAGGCTTCGGCTTAGTTTAGGCGCCAGTCTCCCACAGATAAAATATTTTTGCCTATTTGTTGAATTACAAAAATAATTATGTCCTAACTCCAAGTTCAGTTCCTTTTAATTGTTTGTATCACATTTTTACTTGTTTTATTTGTGGAAGAGAAAATAAAGAATCTTTAATTTAATTTAAATGTAATTAATTTTAATTCTTGTGTAGACTTTAGGAGCGTTCTCCCCACGCGGGCTGGAAAAAGCGCATTCATTGCGGTTTTTCGTGATTTTTTCATTTAATACAAATTATAGTAAACAATTTTTCAGCCATGTAATAGATCTTTGGTATTTTCAAGTTTTTATACTATTTTTTTTTACAGTTATTTTGGTATTTACTTATAAAAATCGACATACCTACCGTCAATTATTTTCTATTTGCATTCTAAGTATGATTAAATGTATTTATTAAAGAGTAAATGTTAAAAATAATTATAAATACCAACGATCTAGTACTTGGCTGAAAAAAATTGTGCTTTTGTTTGTGTTTAATGTAATAATCACGAAAAACTACTATAAATGCGTTGTTGCCGCGTGGAATGAACGCTCTTTACTTCTTTTTATCAACTAATAACACTGACACAGCCATCTTGTTGGCTCGGCGACCCATTTCGTCAGTACGATTAGAAGCAGGAAATCTCTGGTTGCCGTCCCATTGATGATAACCTGCGACCGGCTGCGTGGGTTCCGTTACACTTTCGAGGGCAGAGTGCATCTGTTTGTTGAGACACTGATAAGAATTACCGACTATCGTGTTGCGTAGCTAGAATAGCCAGTCAGCGTTGCTGACAGCAGGACTGGTTGCTCAGAATGAGCTGGACATGTTGACGCAACGTCATTCGTATACGTAGGTATATGTTTTATTCTTACCAAATTGTTGTGGAGGTTAGATAAGCAGTCGCTCCATGTAAAGTACTTGTACTCATCTGTATCCGGTTAGACTGGAAGTCGACCCCAACATGGTTGGAAAAGACTATGCAGATGATATGATGCTTTATTCTATAGGTTACTCATGTTCGTTGTGAATGGTGTGCGGTATCGTATCAGTAACTTTTGGAAAAAGTTATGTTGACACTAGGAATTAGGCGATACAGCTGGGGGATACGTCACATCTGGGATATGGCCGATGCTGATAAATTGACAGCTGGAAGTTTTATAACCGATAAAAAAGGTGGCGGTGTTCGACGCGTATTTTGTATATTTTTTTCTGTATGAGCACGCATAACTTATTACTGAGTAGGTACTCCGATTTATTTTTATTTTTATCGGTAAGTAAGGGTTATACTAGGGGAGAGGGAGCGCAGGGCATTGTCAGTCCGGGCGAACATGCTGGCCCGCAGGTTCGCTCGATGTACAGACGCGGTGAAAGTAACTCTGTTCAAAGCGTCAAAGTAGGTACATCTCTGTACTCAGCGAGCCTGTGGTTTAGATATACCCAAAGGGCTTACAATTATCTGCGCATCCAGTTTAACAATGCCTACAGGGCGCTGTTACGTCTGCCGCGCTTCTGCAGTGCGTCAACAATGTTCGCCGAGTCGCGCAGAGACGGCTTTGATGCCACCTGGCGCAAAAAGACAGCCTCACTGCTAAGGTGCGTGGGAGCAGTAACAGCATCTTGGAAGTTATAGGCAATAAGATAGACAGTCCACTGGTGTGGAGCCTCACACAGAGGACAAAGTCGTTATTAGTTATTCGGTACTAACATAGTTTTTAAGTTCATACTAACAATATAAATGCAAATGTAATGGATCAATGGTTGTCTGAATAAATACTAAATACTCATAAATATACTTCGAAGTTGGTCCCATTCAAAACTGAAAAACAAAATTACCCATAAGAGTAGAAAAAAATATCTAAAAAAAACCTTTCCACAAAAAATTGAACTTACGAAAAAAAGAAACTAAAAAGCAAAATAAACCATTTAGTATAACGAAGCTCCTAATGTAAATTCGGCGCCAGACAAACAATAAAGTGGATTGAGAGGCGCCACTGCGTCCTCACCTTCCGCCTGACGCAGGTGCTCACCGGACACGGTTGTTTAGGGAGTTCCTGTTTCGCATAAGGCAGGAGGAAATGCTCGGGTGTTTCCACTGCGTAGATCGCCCGGAGGACACGAAGGAGCATACGGTGGAAATCTACCCGGCTTGGGCGGAGCACCACCGTGTCCTTGTGGAAGCAATCAGCGGCGGCAATCCCTTGCCTCCGGCCTTGGTCCAGGCCATGGTTCGGAGCGAGAGTGCATGGATAGCCGTCACTTCCTTCTGCGAAGCAGTAATGCTCACGAAGAGGGAGGCGGCGCACGTGAGGGAGAGGCAGTATATGCGCCCTCACGGCCCTAGTCGCCGCAGGAGACGCCCTGGGCGTCTGGAATCCCAGGCTGATTCCCGGCCACTGTAGGCGCGGGCTTTGCTGATGGCGAGTAATGGGTAGCCCGCAGTCGGGTAAGGACCAAGCGCGGGTCGACGGCGCGTTGTGTTCCACGCGCGCCTCAAAGAGGTGTCAGCAGCAACTGATGGGGTCCGCAAGGGCCGATGCCTGCCAGGGGTGCGGGTTAATCGAAAGAGATACTGCGGCCCCTGGCACACAGGCAACTGAGGGAACACGGGTGGGTTTTAGTCAGTAAAAGTCTGACACGCCCTCCTGCTCCACCCAAAGCGGGAGAAGTTATTTGATGATATCCCACCCTCAAAAAAAAGACGAACAACAAGGCGCCAAGTACAATATTGGCAGCCTGATTGATCTAAAGCACTGATTGTTTGTTTGGCGCCGATTCAAAATTAGTAATTCACATTAACTTAGCAGCTTAGTTAGACAAAGTTTAATTTTTTGCTTTTCAGTTTCTTTTTTCGTCGGTTCCATTTTTAGTTCAAACTTTTTTTTTATTGCAAAGAGTAATTAGGTACAGGACTAGAGTTGAAGTATCGCTTTTTTATTGAAGTTCTATCAACATTTAATATAATAGGTGTCGGTTTCCTTTGAACTATAAACTTAATTTCCGCAAATTAACGAACCAATCAGAATCCAAGTTATTTTCTCACACTATGATAACAACAATTTGCACTTTCAAAACTCTCCATCCATTCATTTTCAATTAGACGAACAGACGTTTTATGATCGAACGCGAAACTTTATCATAATACCTGTAATAAAAACTATTTTGATAAATTGCTTCGAGATTGAGAGGCATCTAATGTGAATGAATGAAGGCGGTATTTTTTTTTGGTGGAAGTTTAAATACGTGTTACACCACATTTGTGTCTATTCTAAAATTCGGTTTGAATTATAAGGCATAAACAATACCTTATACCTTTGAGGGGCTTGTGGTTAACTAATAACAGCCCGCGGGTCAAACGATCAGGTTAATTTACGCTTGCCAAAGTTGGTCCGTGGATAGGTGACAATCTTTACATACCAAGACCCCTCCGTATCTCGGAAAGCACATTAAGCCGTTGGGCCCGGCTGTCATTCGTAGATCTTTGATAGTTTTTACGGGTTGCCAGAATCCCGAAAGTATGATAACCAGTCTTACTAAGGGGTATCGTGTTTCCCAGTAACTGGGTTGTGGAGGTCAGATAGGCAGTCGATCCATGTAAAACATTGGGTACTCAGCTGCATCCGCTTGGACTGACAGCCAATCCCAACATAGTTGGGAAAAAGGCCAGGCAGATATAAATAATACCTCTACTATCGATATGAATGAAACGGATTCCTAAACCAGAAAGGTTCTAAACAATTTTTATTATGGATTAGCTTAGTCTGTGGTTAGGTGTCTTTCATGGAAGGAACCTGATGAAGATGCCATGACGTGACGTTGTCAATTTTATTTTTCTTATAGTGTTGTGCAGGGCACTCCAGTTACGAACAATTGCACTGGTTAAGCAAATATACATGGTCACAATAATCATAATCACTTCTATGCGATTTAAGCTACTCTTGCAAATCAGCAGGGAAAAAAATCACCATTTCAGCAGGGTTGACAGAATGTGTTGGTCCTCCTATCAACTAGTAGGAACTTATGTTTGTATTGGGTGGGGACATCGACGCACAACCTGCTACCACGGACACGGTTACATGATTCTGAAACTCCTGAGTTGAAATTTTTCGTCGGTTACAAAAATAATTGTGCTTTGCTATGGAAAAGTGCAATGTGCAAAGGTGCAAAATCTACGTAGTCAAAATGTATTTTAATAAAAAATAATGAAAAATATCTACGCTACTAGGGTCTACAATAATTAAATCATGTAGGTACTAAATTCATGGTTCAAGTTTGTGCGTCGATGTCCCTGCCAGTCCTGCCACCTTGTATACATGGACTAAATGGATAAAAAGGTTACCTAAACTATTTACATACCTGTGCCTGCTTAAGCCGATGTTCAGTCCGATGCACAGCCAACAACGGGGTAACCCGCACCAGTAACCGCCACCACGGCCAGTCCCGCACCGCGAGGAACGCACGCACGTTGCGTTGCACACACCGCGCGGCCGTGTGTTGCGTGCGCAGGCGTTGCGTGCGCCGCCTCGCGAGCAAGCCGCGGGCGCGCGCTTGCAGGCGCACGAGCACACGCGCGAGCGCTGCGTCGCGACGCGCGTCGAGTTCGCCCACGATGCCGCCGCGGAACATAATCTAAAACAAAACAAAAGTTACATTTAGACGTTGATTTTGACAAATGAGTTATTGAAATAGCAAGAGAATTACAGAACTCGTAGATATCTAAAGTGATTTAGTAGCTCTGTACATGAGTCTTTTATCTCACAGTATTGTGTAAGTCTCAAATTACGTAAGCTACGTGCCAAGCTGTGAAGAGTATAAAGATCTCATGAAGAAGATCGGCTTACGGTAAAAACTGAAGATGAGAAATTTTATAACGTATTTTGAAGCCCCCCTCAAGAATATACATACATATTTGCAAAAAAAATTCTATGAAAACTCAGAATCGTGTCGCACCGTTCGAGTATTTACAGACAAGAAGTCTCATTATCTGTATATATAAAAGGAGAACTGACTGACTGACATATCAACGTACAGCCGAAACTACTGGGGCTAGGAATGTGAAATTTTGCACACGGCTTCCTATTATAATGTAGGGGAGCACTAAGAAGGGGTTTTTGGAAATTTAACCTTTAAGGGGGTGAAAAGGGGGAATTTTGTTTGTATGGAAAATCTTATTACTTGTGTTAATAAACATGAAACTTGGTACGAACATCTATCTAAGTAAATTATGAAGTTTGGCATTTTTTGTTTTTCCAAATTACCTCCTGAGAGGGTTTGAGGGGGTGTGAAAATTTGTAAAGAAGAATTTAGATACATGCAACGACATCTATTGGGCCAGAATGGTACTAACGAATACATATCTACATAAAATTACAGTCATAATAAAACACAATGTAACATTTGGTTTTCCAATCAAAAGATATGCGAATTTAAAGTTTTCAAAGTGCATCGTTTATAAGTTGACTAGGAGATTTAAAAGATGAAGTGAAAATGTACGAAAGTGGAAGGTATATAAGTAGTTCAGAGGCAGTATGGCGTATTCTCGGGTTTCCTATTCATGAGCGTTTTCCTACGGTAATTCATCTCGCTGTGCATTTAGAAAATGGTCAAAAAGTGTACTTCAACCCAGAAAACTTAGCTGATAAGGTATCCTGTCCACCAAAAACGACACTCATGTCTTTTTTCGAATTATGTCAAGTAGATGACTATGCATAAAACCCTACTATATTGCGAAGTACCTGCATACTATGTTTGGAACAATAATCGGTTCGAAAGGAGGAAAAGAGGGGTAGATGTAGCTGGGTGGCCAGGCATTAAAAGAGACCACGCTTTAGGCAGAGTATACACGGTACATCCAAATAATGTTGAGTGCTACCACCTTCGTTTGCTTTTACATGAAATCCGGGGTCCGTTATCTTTTGAAGCATTAAAAACAGTCAACGGTGTGGTACTACCGACTTTCAAATCAGCTTGCAAGACTTTAGGGTTACTTGAAGATGATCAACATTGGCATACAGCACTACAAGAGGCAGCCCTGTGTCAATCTCCGCACATGATGAGAGAGCTTTTTACGATCATGTTAGTTTTTTGTCAACTGGCAGATCCGTTCAGTCTGTGGGATGAATTTAAAGAATACCTGTCGGAAGACTTTAAACGACAGATTGAGAGGCAGGTAAAAAACGGAGTAGAACACCTCATGGATGAGATTTTTAGTAAGTGTCTGTTGGAAATAGAAGGAGCATGTTTGGCATTTGGAGGATGTGCACTAGAAGAATACGGTTTACCGAAACCGAGTACATCAGAAGTGTTTCAAAGTGAATTAGGAGCGTATATTAATGAAGTTAACTACGATGTGTTTGCCTTAGAATCATTTGTCAATATCAATGAGAATTCACTAACTGAGGAACAAAAGTTAGTGTACAATGAAATTATTTCAAATACACATGAAAACGAGGGAAGAATTTTCTTTTTGGATGCCCCAGGTGGGACTGGTAAGACTTACCTCATCAATTTACTCTTGGCAAAGATTAGAAGTACTCGTGGAATTGCCTTAGCAGTCGCGTCTTCCGGGATCGCCGCTACGTTATTGGAAGGAGGTTGAACGGCGCACTCTGCTTTGAAATTACCCCTTAATTTGATTAACGTCGAAACTCCAATGTGTAACATTTCAAAGCAAAGCAATCTTGCCGAAGTATTGCGTAAAGCAAAAATAATAGTCTGGGATGAAAGCACTATGGCGCACAAAAGAGCTATGGAAGCGTTAAATAGGACTCTACAGGACATAAGAAACAACAATTCTTTAATGGGTGGTATGACAGTGTTGCTAGCTGGCGATTTTCGTCAAACTTTACCGGTAATACCAAAAGGAACGCGCGCTGATGAAATTAAGGTATGCTTTAAAAGATCTTATACATATATAGGTATATAATTAAATAGACACGGTGGTAAATACAGACGAAGCAGTCCATTACGTGGTTGAGTTTCTGAACACTATTAATCCAGCCGGACTTCCATATCATAAACTAACACTGCGCGTGGGCACACCTGTGATGTTACTTAGAAATTTGAAACCCCCAAAACTATGCAACGGTACTAGGCTACAAGTAAAAGCTTTGCATCGTAATATTGTTGAAGCTACCATTTTAACTGGGTCTTCCCAGGGAGAAACAGTCTTCATTCCACGTATTCCATTAATCCCGAACGATCTCCCTTTCGAATTCAAAAGACTTCAGTTCCCTTTAAAAGTTTGCTTTGCGATGACAATAAATAAATCACAGGGTCAAACCCTTAAATTTGCAGGAGTTGACTTGCGACAGCCCTGTTTCTCCCATGGTCAGTTCTACGTAGCATGCTCTCGTGTGAGCTCATCTTGCAGCCTGGTCATATTGGTAACACCCTCCAGAACGACCAAGAATGTAGTCTATAAAGAAATATTATAAAAACTTAATTGTTTTGTTATAGCCATTAACCCGCATATTTCTGGATACATACTGTTTCCTATTTTTAGATGTCATTATAGCTCTTTCACGTAGCCTATTCTTTCATACAAAAACTGTCAGATGTCAATAAAAATTATCTATCGATTGAAAAATCAACCTTCGAATTTTTTAGAGGAAATACGAAACCCACGCGGACGAAGTCGCGGGCAAAGTGCTAGTTACTTATATAGCTATTATTCCAATTATTCATTTACTTACATTACTATCAACATGAACTTTGAATACATAAAGCCCATTAACTCAAGTCTATTTACATTCTATTATTATATCCCCAGACCATTATTACAAGATAGTTTCGATTACAAATTACACAATCAAAGTCAACAATAGATAGTAAATTAGTAAGTAATAATATCAATGTTTTATTACTGTTCCGGTTGCGTTTTATGATAAATAGTTTGACAAGATTGAAATAGATATTACTATGTTGTTATTATTACACGGATATAAGCCACACACCCCTGGCACACAGGCAACTGAAGGAACACAAGTGGGTTTTAGTCAGTAAAAATCTGACACGCGCTCCCGCTCCACCCAGAGCGGGAGAAGTTATTTGATGATTTCCCACACAAAAAAAAACATCTAATCACAAGACCAGGCACTTTACATTGTGTATTTAATCTCATTACCACTCCTCTTTAGACGGTGAAGGAAAACATCGTGAGGACACCAGCATGTCTCAGGACCAAAAAATTCAAAGATATGGGACATCTACCAACCCGCACTGGGCCCGCGTGGTGGATTACGGCCCAGAGAGAAGGCCTGTGTCTTAGCATTGGGAACGTATGCAGGATAAGTTTTTGTCCAGTGCGCAAACTATAACCATGAATTCAGCATATCATTATAGACACCCCAGCGCAGAAATGTTACGTCGGTTTTACAAAAAAATATCGGCTGTTTCATAGAAAAGTGCAATACCTATGCGCTCAAAATTTATGGAACAGCTGGTTTTTTTGTTGTATTATCGACGAAAAATTTCTACGCTAGGGTTTCTATAATGATATGCTGAATTCATGGTTACAGTTTGCGTACTGGATAAAAACTTATCCTGTATATATGGGAACGGATATTATGCTTAAGGTGAACCTAGTCCACATTTTTCCCATACAAACTTCGGGAGTGTATTACTCCACTGTTGGACAATGTACATCAAAAATTAAACATGGTATGGTTTTGTCTCATTATTAATATTGTCTGTACGGAAACAGAATACTAAAATAAAAAGCCATTAAAAAGTTAGGAGCCAACAAAGATTCGTTTTTCTTGCTAATTTAACCTAACTTTGGGCGTGTTTTAGTAATAAAAGAAGTGTAAAATCTGAAAAACCAAGTCGGTACCGACAAAGCTCAAATATCGAAAAGTTCAATAAATTTTATTGGTTATTGATTTATGCAGTGGCTTTTTCATAAAACCCGATCTTCCGAAGGACTGTTCTTAATTTTTTACGCGCCTGTTGTACTATAAATGATCCTGCATCTCACACAATAATGTTGTGCGTGTAGACTAGCGTCTAACTGGTCATCACTGATACTACCTCTGTCGGACACGATGCCTGGTGAGACAGCGTGCTTTTTAGCCAGGCCCATCAGTGAGTTCGAGCCCGCGACTAGGTTCCCCTTAAGTCACGGTAAGTCTTTTATGGTACAGTCTACAGATATTAGGATAATATGTTTTGGTACATAATGTTAATGTTTTCAGTGTAGAAATGGAGTTGTATTGCCTTACTTCTGTCATAAATTGAAACGTAAACTAACATTTGTCATAAGACCATTTCAGGAACCTTTTGCCTCGTTCACATTTATACAACACGCACGCCGGTTGCAAGGACCACGCACCTTTCTGAAGAAACTCAATAAGGTGACTGTAATTATAAGGTGTCTCTTCGTGGCGTTTCCACTCACATCTGCCTTGAAAATACCTTTTTCAACGCATTCTATAAATCATGACAATGAATTAGTCCTTCTACTAGAACAATTTCAAATTTAGACACCGACGCACGGACTCCGTGAAAGACACAGCACCACATATAACGCACCACAGATCACAGACAGCAAAAAAAAAGTCGTTACCCCGCAATTACAGCACAGTACATTACCAATTCTATCACCGTCGAACATTTTCATGTCAAATTCGCTACAGCAGCTGAAAGCCCGCATGTACCTAATTGTTGCTCACCGCGTTAGAAATGAAAGTGAATTTATGTAACAGGCCATCACACTCAATTTCTTCGTCAAAAACATTGCTTGCATGTGCAATTATGTTGTTAAGCGATAATGTCTGTAATGTTCTTGTTTTTAGGGTATCTTTTTCTATGCTAATGTTGAACTGCTAGTGCGGAGACATCGTTCGTTGGTGATTTATTGTCAGTTAATCTTGGATATATATTCTATGAAATTAAATTGAGTCAGTATCGAGCAAAGACAATAATTCAGAGAAATATCTAGGTAAATGATTTAATCAGTGAGTGTCCTCATCTTTAATCCTACTAATATTTTAAATGTGTAAGTTTTGTTACTTAATTACGCAAATAAACGAATTTAGATGAAATTTGGCACACATGTAGTTTAGGTATAACCTAGATTTACACATAGTATACTTTTTATCCCGGTAGTACGTTCCCATGGCATAACTTTCGACCTCCACGCGGGCGAAGTCGCTGGCAAAAGCTTGTGTCAAATATTTCTATATAAATAACAATTAAAATGGAAAAGAGATTGCCACAAAAAAATTTTTTTTTGGCCCGAAGTGATGCCTGGAATTCCTACACCAGAATTTCAAATTGGAGTATGTAAGAACTTCATTGTCAAACCAACCCACAAATTTCGAAACAACAATTTCATCCATTTAAATAAAATCATAGATAAATAAATCAACTCCAACTGGTCCACAAACTCCATAGCCCATACCACGATGTCAGACCATTAACAATTGACCACAATGTAGTCTATGGCCATTTATAGCCATGGCCTACTTAAAGCCGTAGTATAATGGCACCTGCCATTGGAGCAAGTGCATAAGATGGACGCCAATGGGCAGTTAGGAGTTACACAGTGGTTGCCATTCACGTGGTCGTTTGCAATTCCGGCCTGTGGTTTGTGGGGTAAAAGTTTAACCTGATTTAAAATAGTTTAATAAAAATATGAACGAAAAAATTAGCTCTTTCTAAAGACTGATGATTTATATTTCTCTTTTGACAAGCATTGATTTTCTTCATTTTCATTTTCAAGTTAACAATTCTCTTCTAAAAGGGTATTTTAAAAACTTGCGAAATGGGTCTACCAGGTGCCAAGATGGATCAAAAAGTAATAAGGTCAAACATTATTTGCGCATCGATCGACTATAGAATTCACAACACATTCTAGTAATTGCTTGATAAACGCAATGTTTATTTCCAATGTCGGACGGTCATATTACAAAACAACGTTTTTGTTTAAATATTGTTTAAAGACTAAACCATCGAGCCAATTTTTGAAAAAAAAAACCTAACAGAAATCGAAATACAGTTCTTCTTACAAAACTGACAACTTAGTCCGGTGCTCAGTTGTAATTTTTGCATTAAGAACTTTACCCAAATAAAGTTGGAAATGAAAAAAACTGGCTCAGAGCTTCAGGCTAGAACAAAAGTTAGATCGCGTTTTGTAAAAAGACTGTAAACTTTTACATAAACTCAAAACTGTTACAACGTGTCTTTGCCAAAAATCTAGTGGGGACCCAGTGGTAAGGGCCACGAGCCCACGACTTACCGAGTTGTAGGTCGAAGGTTCGAACTAAGGCCGGAGCTGTACATTTCGTAAATTATTTCATCACCACTGTTCTCAAAACGGCGAAGGAAGACATCGTGAGGTAAACCATGTCCTAGAACCAAAAATTCGAAGACAAGTGACATCTACCAATCCAATCTGCAACTCTCACCGAGATGAGGCCTGTGTCCCAGCAGTGGGAACTTTATAGGCTGATTATGGTATGCATGCATTTAAAAAAAAATGTATAGCTACTTTATTAACCACTTCAAGCATACCATGCAAATGTTTATCATAGAACCAAGTTCCATTCAACAAAACATCGGGTCGTATGCAGGGGCGTACCAATAGAAAATGGCGCCCAGGGCACGCATAACATTTGCACCCCTTCGTAAATTATCTTCTCGGTCTACACTCATCAAATCTAGGTCGCATAACCTTTCTTGACCATTTATAGCCTTCAATAACGAAGGTATAAATTTCAACTTGCTAAAAAAATCGCTTGCAATGCTGCAATTTTAAGAGAATTTGAATAGAAATAGGCTGATTTGGAAATACGCTTTCATCCCCGTACTGCACAATATATTCAAGTAGCTCTTCAGATTTCTTAGATATACACCGTGAAATTTGAATGGTTTTGTCTCGGTAATACAATCGTTTTATAAACAAATAAAACATTAGAAACAAAAAATGGCAGAATAACCATTGTGAAAAATCACCACGTGCGAGAGTTTATTTTAGAATAGAATAGAATAGAATAGAATAATTATTTATTTGCATAGAAAGTAGGTACAGAAAAAATGCAGATAGTTTTGCTTTGAACATTTATGCACCGCTGTTCCCTTTGTCGGCAGCGCGTGCATTTCGAGTAGTACTTACAAGTTACCTCTAGTGTTACTATTGAGTAGTGTTTTATCGAGTTGATGAAGATTTTTTTAATTATTTTAAAACAATAAAAAATCTTTATTTTTTACTTTTACTCTATGCTTCGAAAGTACTCCTTATGGGAAGTTGTTCTGCCGCGGGAAAATAACCATTAAAATTTCTCGGTGTATATGTAGGTCATCATCATCATCTGCTAGCCTTTTCCCAACTACGTGTATATGTAGGTAACAGTATGAAATGGTTTATTGATGTTTTTTTAATATTTAATTGGCGACTTTTTGCGCCCCCCTTCGATAAGCACCCAGGGCTCTTGCCCTGCTTGCCCCACCATAATTCATCCATCGGCATCTTTTTCTGGTCGTATGATATCATCTAAGTCGTTCATTGTTGTTTATAAACTACTTGCTATTGAAGTGTCCTTTTTCATTGACTTCTAGTAATTTAATTAGGTCATTTGATAAGTGCCTTGCTTGATAGATCAATTTATTACAGGCTAGTTATTGTTATGAAGACAATAGTTACGATCTTGGAGCGTTATCAGAACGCCGACTATCTGTCTCTTAGGATTATAGATATAGAATATAGTTGCTTTTATGCTTGCTTGCTCACATTAATCATAATTCTTCTGCACAATTTATAAGGGGTCGCCGCAATATGTCTCTTTCTTCCATACTTCATTCCACACATCTATTAGTCTGCTTGATTTTATGAGCTTGGGTATTTTTTTCTTTACCGCTGCTGCTGGAACATAGGCCTACTATCAGCATATGCCATAATCTCAAGGGCGCAGTACGGGTTATTCTTATTACAAGAATTATAAGAAGAAAATGTAATTATATTCGAACAAAAACTTAGACTGATCGATGGAGGTTCTGATTTTACAGCAATTTGCAAAGTAATTAATGGCGTGAACGTGCCGTTGATAAAACCTGTCTATCATCGTAATTTTTACAAATAAATCAAAACTGCCGGGAACTCTGTTAACTCTTCTAAAGACAAGACACTAAACTTCTGTCTTTAGGAGAGCTAACAGAGACACTTTTTGTCTTTTTGCACTTTTTGTCTTTATGGCGGTCTGTGGCACCTTTTGAAAAAATCCGTAGTTTTGCAGGTCCTATGGAAGTATTCGTTCGTATACCACCAGTGTTAACAGTGGAACCGGAACCTCTGTACCAAAGAAATGTAAAAGGCTTCTTCAATTCTGTTGTCAAATCTCTTACCAACTTATAGGCTGTTCTTGTGGTAAATCAAAGACAACTGTCAACATGCATTACATTTGACACCAGCAAATCAAAAGCACCTAAGTATTTGGAAACCTCGGATAATTCTGTGCCAATAACCTTTCATATGTTTATGTGAATGACATCTCAGTGGGCAACCTCGGAAGTTCTTGGCAGCTTAACTGGACTTGCCTGTGGCTGCCTCAATAAATGAAAGCCTCCAGCTATGGCTTAAAAACATAAAACTAAAGCGACTACCCGCTCAGGGCGTACCCTGTGGGGTATGGACCTCGGCTTAGGGCGTCGCTGGAGAGGGAATGTCAATGGATGGGATAGATCGGAATTCGGAATGATTATTGTTGTGGGATGAATTTAAAGCGGCGAGGGCTAGCTTGAGCAAGGGTCGGGGTACACCCAAGACAAAAAAAAGTATCGCAACAAAACAAGCATACCTACCTTCACATACCATCATAAACAACATACCTAGGTACTCTAAAACCTTTTCTCAGCTATCTAAGAACAAGCAATCTTACCCGTAGTTATCGCGAACGCAGTAACAGCAAATTATTTCTGCAGTTATGTCCATATTAGCTACAGTGGATAACTGGGCCGGCCTGGTGCGCTGTGCATCTGTGCTTGTGCACATGCGGGGCGTGCAGCTTGTCAGATAGTAGTGATAGTACTATCTGACATGATGTATCTATGCTTTGCTAATGTTACCGTTTATGTGATAATTAATGTATAAGTTATATTTTGAAATGAATTTACGTAGAACTTTGGGACACTCTATAATTAGTTACCAACCAACAGTATCATCTGCCTAGCAACTTCCTCTATTATAAATGTTTTGGTCGGATTTCCGTGTAATCATATGCAAATGAATACAATTATTTCACATGGAACGATTGATTCTGACCTTCGTTTAGGTACTAACGTCAAACCCCTTTATCTACTAGCTAACAATTTTTACCTGTATTTGTTATGAGTTAGACTGTGTATCGACTGCCTCTTTTGTTATTAAGTACTTAACCATTAAAGTAAAGGAGTGACCAGGGTGCGGGTTGTTCGAAAGAGATACCGCTGCCCCTGGCACACAGGCAACTGAAGGAACACGGGTGGGTTTTAGTCAGTAAAAGTCTGACACGCCCTCCTGCTCCACCCAGAGCAGGAGAAGTTATTTGATGATTTCCCACCCAAAATAAAAAAAAACGGGATATAAGATGTCGACATATTTGTACCTACCTACATTAACAAATCAAAACTGTTTGCTACTGGACTACACCTACTTTAATAATGTATTTATTCGCTAAGTGAACATTGTACGTTCTTCTAGAATAAATAAATCATCTTTAAACCCAAAGATCGTAGCATGGTGGCGTTCCGTAGTTTCTGCCCCATCGGTCTTTCCCATAGGAAGAAGGTGTGAGTTTATGTATGTATTTATATAGAAAGTAGAGAAAATAGTTTTTCACGATGCACCAAAACAATAAACAATTTTAATATTCCCAAAACAATTAAAAGAAATAAATAAATTAGTGTCTATTTTCAGTAAATAACAGTTAATTAAACGAATCAACGGTCATCAAGTGAATGTATCGCTTCAAAATCGTGAAGATGCGCCAGCGCATACTTACATTTCGTGATTCGCCAGTGTTTCAGGGTCGTCGCAATTTTAATTATAGTAAATTAAACCAGTATTCCGACCATGTTAAAGAAGACGGAGTATTCAACAAAAAAAGTTGTTTATATTGTTTTTTTAGGATAAATAATTACGTAAAAAAACTGGAGACGAGGATGTGAATCCAGTTTTTTGTTAGTAATCTTTAAGTTTTTGTGTTTTTGAAGTAAACAGTTTATTTTGGTAGATATTTTTTTACCATTCTTTTCAATTTGTGGGTTAAGAACTACAATATTTGTAGATTCGTTTTTAATAGTATTTATTTATTGAGTGTTATTTAAAACGTTATACTTCGCCAGTTTTCTCTACAAACTACAAGCTAGTGAAATCTTTGAGCAATTAATTGAATTAAATGGAAATATTTAACAATCTCACTTGTGTAATTAATAATTGCTTACGATACGCAATCAAAGAATGCCACCTGACTGAACCAAAATAAGGCTTTAACTATCTGAGGGTTTTCACTTTTAAGAGAAATTGTACTTTTAAAATAGTTCGGAAGATACAAAAAGTAGAAAAGTGAATGTGTCTAAAGAGATTGTCAGAAAAAATTTAATTAACATTGATTTTCATAAGCCCTTATTAAGATTCTGTAGACAGCTGACATTTCATTTTCCGAATCTCTCAGTTGTATTCACGTTACATTACATATTTAACTTTTGATTTTTTTTTAATAGAACGGCCGAACCCAATGACTCATTAACTGCCTCAGTGGCGAAAGCACCATATAACACGATTCCTACCGGCTTCCCTTCGGGCATTCGCATCGGCAACTCTCGCTATTAAAAAATGGCACGTGGCGTGTACTTAATGGACCTTAACACTCAATCAACAAAAACAGTTATTTTTAGCTTTGTATTACAAAAAAAAAATTTCTTAATTAACCCGGCGCCAAAACGTCATAATCGGGAACTAAAAATTCATACAACAGCGATCATATAATGATGTCACTTTAGGTCACGTGGCACCGCTTGATATGAACGAGAGCAAGCCGCTGTACAACAGGTTGTGATAGAGACAGATATCGAAAAATGCGTCAGCGAGAACGAGATGGAGGAAGATTGCACATGTTATTTGGTTTTCAGCTGTTTCATTTTATTGTATTCAATGCTTTATATTCCTGTATTAATTTTAGAATGATAGTTAGTATTCTTTATTGATAAGTCAGTAAGTGAAAGCCGACTTCGCTTCGGATTCTCTCTTAGGAAAATTGACTCCTCGCTGCTGATCTGCCTAGGTATTTCCCAACCGGATGCAGCTGAATACCAGTATTTTACATGGAACGGCTGCCTATCTGATTTCCATAACCCAGTTACTGGGTTTGTACGATAGTCGTTACTCGTGTCTCCAAGATTTCAATAAATATAAAATCTCCTTCAAAAACTATTTGCTTGTCAGCCCTACTTCGACACACACGTCATTACGCGGAGCCCAACTTTCTATGTCGGGAAATGGCACAGGAAAAGTATGAGCAGCCGTTTGTTGTAGAAAGTCATCATTTCTTTATGTGCATAGTCGGTTGTTTGAAGGGTGCACTCATGTAGAGAAATACTGGATTTTATAAGTAGGTTCGTAAAAGATAATAATAACCAGCTGAATATTGTCCCACAGAAGGCCTCTTTATTTATTTAACCATTTATACACACACATAAACAGACAAGAAGAAAGGAGCAGAAAAATACGTCCAAAGGTACTCTTTTCACACAGAGAAGGCAGATGATAGATAAGCTTCAATACATTTTACAAATATGCATGGAACAATAATTATTTAAGATGACACGGACGAAGTTAATGCCAAAAGGCAAAAAAAGCAACCAGATAGGCACAGAATTTGAAACGATCGCGGGAAATATCTGTATGTGATCGGTGCAAATCAGAAAATACTGGCACAAGTTAGAGGACTATGTAGACACTGCAATGGAAATGATGATAATGCTGATGATAATCTGGAGCTGTTACCACTGTTATCTGTCATAGAACAAAGGAGATGACAAATCAATTCCCAATTCGCTCATAATTACTAAAACATTTCTAAACACACGCCAAGCGAATCATTATGAAGCGCCAACTCATAAGCCCGCTAAAAAACCTATTTCTACTATCGTAAACCAGATACTTGCAACATCGCTATCAGTTAAAACCTGCAGTCTTAGAAACGCACGCATGCACGTAAACGAACTCGCCTTCAGTCGTAACGTGAAGCAACTGCATACTTTTTGTAATAAAAACTGTTTAGAAACTCGAATGTTATGCCGATGATGATAAAACAAACAATAGGTTACGAATGCCCATGTTATACCGTCACTTTACTTGGCAACGATCGTGATAAGATTTGGTTTGAAAAATAATAGTGCTAATAAGGTATATTATGTTGAAGATAAAAGATTAAATGAAATAGTAATTAAAGAGATTATGGAAACGCCTTTACAAAGTAATGGAGACGAGAAGAGAAGATTTAAATAGAAAGAAGGCCTTCTTTTTTGTTCTTTTTGCTGTTCTTAAGAACAGCAATATTTGCAAGAACACAAGACAGTCTGTTGTTAAATTATGACACATTTTGCCCATCTACCTTGAGAACAAGAGGGAACAGTTATCTTCTGGGCAAGCTCGCTCTATCATAGACCTCATCAATCGCTTTCCATCAGGCATGATGGAGGTAAAAAGCAGGCCCATTCAGTAATAAAAAGACAATAAATAGAATGCGTTTCGTCGCTGATCCTTCTGAAAAGTCGAAACGATTTCTGACGTAATATCGAAGGCATGAAGTAAAAGGTGAATTCTTTCAAAACGCTGTTAGTGGTACAAAACCGACCAGTAATGACCAAAACAATATAATAACTCCTGCATCCAACCTGCAAATATCTAGCCTTTCATCTAGTAACTATTTATCTATCTAGAATCTAACTTTTAGATAAGAGGCGTACCGAAATTCTCAACTACATTACTAGGCGCGCATAAGTCCGAGCACGTAAGACGAACCCGACGAACTAACGACGCGATACGGTGTCAGCATATCAACACGTCCTCCGATTCCGAGAAATAATAGCAGACGATGGTGTTTGCATGCGCATTATCATTATAATTGGTAATTTCGATGTGACACTTTTCTTTGGTTACAATTATCTTGCTGGGTGTGTTAGCTTTTTTGGTATTTAGTCAGTTCATTAGTGTCATCATGATTAGTTTAGCCGAAAGACGTCACAGCTTATTCGCATGAGATGATAGATACTGACGACTTGGTGTCAGAGTAATTTTTACGCTAATATATAATAATTTTATTGTTAAAGTTTGATACCCTCGGAGTAGTCAAAAGGTAGTGCTTCACCCAATAATACAGATACATATTCAGCCACACTTAATTAGACCATAACATGATGATGAAGAGGTTGTAGCGATCTATCTAAGATTGCTATAGCTATGGCTGGGGCTCTTTCGCACCGGGGGGGTCGCAGCATTATACTGAGCGATGGCCGTTTTGCGTGAATGTGTTGCATATTTTTGCCCAACTTGTTCTTTTTGTGTTTGTGTTCTTTGTCTGCGTCATGTTTACCGTAAATAAACGTATTTTCGTTCTTTGACAACTGGTTCTTTAGTTTAAGAAACACATTAGGATCTCTCTAACGAGCCCAGCAATTACAGATGAAGAAGAGAAAGAAGCACAATACTCCAAACACAAACCACACACGATCGAACCTCATTCAAAGAATGTTGCTCCTAATCTCTACACGTACCAGCCCAACTCTCTAACACATTAACCATGCAATTAATTCGTAGATCAGAAAAGCTAAAGACTCAATAATCTACCTTTATTATTCAAATTAGCAGTTTCATAGAAAACATTCCGTGGTTTCTAGTTGCCAAGTTGGCTGGGCGAATCGAGTTTCACTTCTTGCTTAGCACAAAGAAAATCAGAGTACTATTATGGAATTTTCATTGGATAATAACCATTAAGATCTTTAAGAGCTCTTTTATTGGTGGCACTTTTCGTTTGCATATTATTAACGTTTAGTATAACGTCGAGAGGTATATTACTACCTGTGTGTGCGTTGTCATCACTACCATTGGATTGACGTTAAGTGCACTATTTGCATGAAATATTCGCATTTTCTTCAATAATATTGAAGTGACTGCAATTGATTAATACCACTTTGGAGATATAACTTTGAGTTCAAGGTGTAAGGTATATAAGTCTTTTATCTCGGAATCAACAAAACATACTCTAAGCAAAGTATGCACGATTGAAGCCAATGCACAAGTGTATACAGCTAAACTTTACCGATGTCTATTTTATGTCCAATGTCACAAGGGTGAGCTAACGTTTATTTATTGGGGACAAGTACCGATCGTAGCTAAGAAATATCAAGCTTTAAAACCTTTACATAACTTAGGAATTACGATCTTAGCCAGGCCTTTTAGCCACTTAAATGATGAAGACTGTTATTCCCGAGACTCTATTGCCAGTATAAAGAGCGGCGGGAATAGGTACTTATACTCCATTTGAAATAAGATTATACATTTAAATACAACTTTTTACAGTCCCTTCAACTGATTTTGACTCCTATTGCGTTGGTAGCGTGATAAATGGCATCTGCAGTATTGAAACCACTTTTTTGCATTTGATGCCATCCTTAGACCGGACTGTAAAAAAAGTTTGTTTAAATGTCTTATCTTATTTCAAATTGAGTATAGATCGTTTTACAGAGAACGTTTACTGATCTTCTTCTGTTTCAATTAGGCACAAACAGCAGAAAAATAATAAAATTAGAATTGTAATAAAAAAGGAAGTGAGGATCGACCTGAATTTGATGAAATTAGAGAGGTCTATGTCTAGTAATGTCCAGTCAAAGACCGAAGATACCAGATTCCAAACGGGCTACTAAAGATTGAAAATAATGATAATGATCAACGGCAAGAACACAAGACTTTCAATTTGAAAATTCAAAAACAATCTTTGAAGTACTTATATCGACAATAGCTATACAGTATTCGGTGGTCGTTACCAACCTCACGACGACCAATTGTCAGAAGTCGTCAACCACGCGCGACCACCTGCTGCTCTCAATTACCTACAGGCTTGTCATTATGGACATTGTCAGGTGCCATCAACATTTCGTAACCACGTTTTGAGCGGCTTTTTATAACGTTTTTATGATGCCGCTTCATTATTATGTTCGTGACGTAAAAAGTTATCTAATGTTGGGACTCTTTAGGGTCTGGTTTTGGACATTTTATATTTTCGTCTCCTAATTTACACTTTAAGGAATACAAGCTATCTAACAGCTTGCATAAAACTAAACTTCAAATATTCTAATAATATTGTACCTAAATGTGAACGTTTGTAAATTTTTACATTACGCAAAACGCGAAAGGATTTTGGATGAAATTTGACACACAGATAGTTTATAACCTGGAGTACCACGATACTTTTTATCCCGGTAGTACTTTCGGTGGTATAATTTCCGACCAAAACGCGGGCGAATTCGTTGGCAAAAACTAGTAGATCAATATAAACTAGGGTGAAAATAAATGGGTACCCGACATGACAATTCATCGTAACTTTTCCAAGTCTTAAGGTTAGTTTATGAAATAACCAGGCACGTTTGAATATTAGTGCCAATATTTTCAATATAACGCTAGTACAACTTTCTTAGGTCAAAGAAAATACACCTGACAATGATAACTCTTATAATCACCAACAAACCTACAATAACAGCAGTAAAAGAAAGTCTAATAATAGAATGATCAAAGTAACTTACCTGTAAGTGAACTTCGATCACTATTATACGCAGTTAACGCCTCGTCTGAGATGATTATGTAGTCTACGTACTATTCGTATCAATAAACACGCGTTTAAAGAATTTGGTAAATAAAAATACCAAATTTGAAAATATGTAGTTGCCACCCTGCCCGCTATGGCAACACTGACAGGTAAATGTCTCTTCATTATGTTTAAAGTTTCGTCACATTACCCGACTTACGCAAAAAGGAGGGTTATGGGTTTATGATTATCATTATGGAGCACAGGGTGGGAAATTCTTGAATGGGATGGGAGCCTCAGACGAGGCGTTAACTGCGTATAATAGTGATCGAAGTTCACTTACAGGTAAGTTACTTTGATCATTCTATTATACTTATTAACGCCTCGTCTGAGATGATTATGTAGATGTTGAAAGATTTCGCGGAATAATGAAAGAATATATAATTTAATAATAATTATGTTTATTATTAGAAGTCAAAATCAGTAGGTATACAATATTTTCCAAGAACATTAGTATTGGTTGTTATTATTACTTGCTACTAAGAATATATTCCCCAAAATTGTCATTAGTTTCAAGGGGTAGATTATAAAATATGGCAAAGTTTTTGGATTTCTGAGACCATCCTGCTGTTGATTTAATTAAGTCAATGTTTAGACCTTTTCTGTGAGCGGCTGATGTAGCAGCATGTCTTGTGCTATATGCAGAGAATACTGAGGTATCTATACCAGCTTCCAACAAAACATCTTTTATCCATCTGCTAAGAGTATGGGTTGAAGTAGGGGAATGAGGTCTTTTAATAGTAATAAAAAGGTTATAATGGTTCTTGCGTAGTAATTTCGTAGCTTCTAAATAATCACAAAGTGTTCTTGCAGGGCAAACACTAGGATTTTCAGTAAAAAATTTTAAAGTTAAAAGTGGTTGAATACCATTAATCCTAGAAGTTTTAATTAATTGAGGAACTTTTATTTTAATACAATCATTGGTTATGGCGATATTATCAATTGTAATCAAGGATAAAGTTTGAAGTCTTTGTGCTGTTGTCAATGCTAATATTATTAATAATTTTTTAGATAGTATATTCAAATCTAAAGTTGTATTTGGGTAGAAATTGCTTATATAATCTAGTATGATACTTGGATCCCAAGTTTCACTATATTTAGGTTTATTTGGTCTTAGTTTAAATACACCTCTAAAAAATCTGTTTAAATCTCGGTTCGTACTCAATTCACAGTCTAGAAGTAGAGATAAAGCTGATCTTAAACTATTTAATGTGCCATAAGTGGCACCACTGTGGAATTTTTCGGTGAAAAATTGTAAAATAGTATGAACTGATCCAGTTGTAGGATTGACTTTATTTGTTTCACAAAATTTCCACCATTGTTTGTAACATGAACTGTATTGTTGTAAAGTATTTTTTGATAATGAACTTAATATAACATTAACACATTCTAAAGAGTATCCTTTTCGTAAATAGATTTTGCTGACAACATCCCTGCAATCAGTGTAAGATTCTTGTGGAGAGGGTGGCAATTCCTGAAAGGGGATGAAAGTAAATTTGTACTGGGTTTTAGGTAAACAAGGTTTGAGCGCAGCAAGGATATGAAAAGGGGGTACCATGCCTGTCCAGGCCAGTGAGGCACAACCATTATACCTTCAGCATTATCATCTTGAATCTTTTTTAAACAACGCAAAATCATAGAGAAAGGGGGAAATGCATAGAATTTTAAACCTGTCCATGTTATGGTAAAAGCATCTACTGAAAAACAATCTGGTTCATTTCTCCATGAAACAAATGTATGACATTTTTTATTTGCATGTGAAGCAAAAAGATCTATTTCCGCTAGACCTAGTTTATCTACAATTTTTTCAAAAGCATATGGTGCTAGTTCCCATTCTGTTTCTATGTTGCATATCCTAGATTGTGCATCTGCTTCTATGTTTTCTTTAGACGGTATATATGAAGCAAAAATGAAAATTTTTCTTTTTTCACAAAATTGCCATATTTTTCTTGATAATAAATTCAGATGAGGAAATTGTATGCCACCCATTCTGTTTACATATGAGATTGCTGTGATATTGTCAGAACGAATCAATATGTTACAGTTTTTCTCACTTTTTGCAAAACACTTTAATGCAAAATAGATTGCTAAAAGTTCTAAATAATTTATATGACATTTACTTTCCTCTTTTGACCAGTTTCCATGTAACTTCTTTTGGTCAGATACAACTCCCCAACCAGTGGTAGAGGCATCTGTATAAAATTCTAATTTATATTTTTCCCGTTTAATTGGTGCTGAACAAGTAAAAATGATTTCTTTCCACCATGTCAACTCCTTTATAATTTCCTGATTTACTTTCATTTTACATTCATAATTATCTTTAGATTGTTTTAAAGCTAGATATTTATATCTTTCCAATATTTTAGTATACATCCACCCATAGGGTACCGAGGGACAAATGGAAGTTAAAGAACCTAAAAGAGATGCAAAATCTCGGATGCTGCAATGAGTTTTGTATGTTAAAGAATTTAATTTGTCATGAATTTTTTGTCTTTTTTCACTGGGGATACTTAATGTAAATTTTTCACTATTTAAAATGAAACCTAAGAATTTACATTCTTTGCTGGGTTGTGTCTGGCTTTTATCATAATTTATGATGAACCCTACAGATTGTAAAAATTTGCAGGCTGTGTTCAAATTTTTTCTGCATTCGCTTTTACTAGGTGCAATAAATAGAAAATCATCTAAATAATTAACTAAAGTGATTCCATTTCTTCTGAGATGAGTAACTACTTGTCTCATGATCTTGTTGAACACATAGGGTGCTGTTGATAGACCAAATGGTAGGACATTAAATTGGTACAATTTTTTATTAAAGATAAATCTTAGGTATTTCCTGGAATCATCAGTTACTTTAAGTAAAAAATAAGCATCTTTCAAGTCTAGTGATGTCATATAACAATTTTTATCAACTAGATGTAACGCTGTGCGTATATCTTCCAGTTTGAAATGTGTTGTTGGAACAAACTTATTAAAACTTTTTAGATTTAATATAAATCTATATGTTCCATTTGGTTTTGGTACAATGAAGATTTTTGAAACATACTGATTTGGTATATGATTTGTTTCAAGTGTTACCGCACCAATTTTAATTAAATTCTGTATGCATTGTGCTATTTTGAGATTATCTGTTTTATTGAAGGAGTTATTTTCAGGAATCTTGCCCTGATACACTGTATGTGTTAAGGGAATTGAGTATCCATGTTTTACCCAATTTAAAACAGACTTATTTTCTGTAAAGTGCCAATTTTTGTAGTAATTTTGTAATCTACCTGCATAACTTGCCTCTAGTAACGACGACGTCCGCGATTGTTTTGCAGTGTCCTGGGTTGTTTCGTCATTGATCGTAAATGTTGCCGTTGTTGATGATGTTGGTAGGACTTGCGTGGCTTCCCAGCAGTCTTCTGTGGTTGTAGTTGTTGAAGTGGTCGTGTTTGAGGTTGTCGGTTGTACTCTCGCCCGCCCCCTTGCTTTCTGTACGAGGACGGGCCCCAATTGTTTAAAGAACTCTTCAAGTCCTTAACAGAATTCTCTATATTTTTGTTTTCCTTGAGTACAGTATTAATATCTTTTCCAAAGAGGAAGTTATTGATTTCTGTTTTTTCTAAAGTGTCTTTCACTTTTTTGTTTAGACCGGGTAATATGACAGCCCGTCTTGTTTGTGATTCTTTATTCTGTACATGGCATAATAGTCTAATGCAGTTTCCCAAATATTCAAAATCTTGATCAGGGTTTGTGTGTAAATTTTTATACAATATATCTGTTAACCCACAGATAACTGAGCCAATTAGATCTTGTTTTTCACATAAGTGGTTGTCTCTTGTGACAGCTTGAGCTGTCATTGCAGCCTGAATTTCCGGATTTAGTTGTGGAGCAGCTGTAAGGCAGTCCATTATTTTTGGAATCTTTTTCAAGATATCATTTTTTGTGTTTTCTTCTAAGCCATTTTTTATTATACTGTTCCACAAGTCTTTCATTTGGTTATTTATTTGTAACGTATTTTCGGGTGCTTTAACATGGCCCATTTTTTCCAAAAGGTTGGGTATGTGATCAATAGGTGGAGTATTTTCTACTTCATCCTCCGAGTCAGTTTCAATAATTATGCGGCTTCTCTTTTTAACTGGTTCTGGTTCATCTGGGGAGAAGATTATCAGGTTAATGTATCACATGTACTCGCTCGTAGTACCGTATGATACCTGCCCATTTAGTTGTGGCGGATAGGCGGTGGTAGTTCACTGATAATAATCACATGTACTCGCTCGTAGTACCGTGTGATAGTGACATTTTCTTAATATTTGCTATGCCATAACAGGTACATTTTTTGGACCAAGTATAGGCGCTCGTCCTATCGCTAAGGTCTCTGCACTGACTCGTTCTAACGTGTGGGATAGTAACATTCTTTTGTTTTGTTAGTATACGGTTTGCAATACCGGGTGGATTTTTTGGACCAAGTATAGGCGCTCGTCCTATCGCTAAGGTCTTTTATTCGATCGTTATATCGCAAGTGATATATTTGATGCTTGTGTTGTATTTTAATCACATAATCCCTGAGAAAAAAATGTAGTTCAAGATGGCGTATTTTCGTACATACCTTCTGACGAAGAATTAAGCAATTCCAGTAGTTTTCTTCTTAATTTCCCTTTTTCTTTTCCCATGATTGCTTGTCCAAAAGAAATATGTTGACGAAATAAATTACACTATTTACACAAAAATAGGTGTTTTTTCGGAAAGTTTAAACGCTGTTCACTTGAACACGGAAGACATAATGAAGAGACATTTACCTGTCAGTGTTGCCATAGCGGGCAGGGTGGCAACTACATATTTTCAAATTTGGTATTTTTATTTACCAAATTCTTTAAACGCGTGTTTATTGATACGAATAGTACGTAGACTACATAATCATCTCAGACGAGGCGTTAATAAGTATAATACTAGAAATTACTGTGAAACACTAGGTGTTACTTACACACGTAGTTACGACGTTATATTACAAATTGCGTATCAACTAGTACCCTCGCACATAAATTTACAACTTTTTCTTAAGAACACATTAAGACAGTGGACTTGTGCTTAGTGATAACAGCCGCACGGGTCGATCGATCAGGTTAAGCTACGCTTACCACGGTTGGTCCGTGGATGGGTGATCGTCTTCACATACCAAGACTCTTCTTTGCATCGGAAAGCACGTTAAGCCGTTGGTCCCGACCGTCATTCGTGGATCTTTGACAGTCGTTTCGGGTCGTCAGAAGCCCGAAACTCTGACAACCAATCTTACCAAGGGGTTTCGTATTACCCAGTAATTGGGTTGTCGAGGTAAGATAGGCAGTCGCTCCATGTAAAATACTGGTACTCAGCTGCATACGGTTACACTGGAAGCCGACCCCAACATATTTGGGAAAAAGCTATAATGACATTAAGACAGTGCGCACACTCTGGCAACCTTGTGTTTTGCTTAGTTTTCAATGTTTTTGTTGGTATATCGGCGTGTATTAGCTAAAATATGGCAAACAATTTAATATAATATTATGTGTATTTAGTGTTTCTTTGTTTTGTCACATTAATTACTTTGCATATTATTGTAAGAATGAAGTTCTTATAACTTAACAGACAAGTGTGCGGTTGTGGAGTTTGTTGCGCCGCTTCTTCTTCCAAGCTAAAGCACAAGAAAGAGCTGAAGGGCGGCGTTTTTAGGGACGGAATTATGTAATTTCGTAAATCAAAAGGTGCTAATTTATCAGCCTAATTTGAATAAACGACTTTTGATTTTGTCTTACAGACACAACAAGGGACGAAAGGGTAGAAAGGGATATCCCTTCCTACCCTTTCGTCCCTTGTAAACAAGACGTATATTGACATCAATATACGTCTTGTTTAGCTCTATTTATTTCTCGAACTGGAACAACGATGAATGGACAGTTTGTAGGGGTTCATATAATTATTTAAGACTATAATCTATTTTTTCATTAGTTATTGACATTATCTATTCATAACAATATTTTTTTATGATGAGTTGTATGGCACTATGGTTAGCTTGCGACCTTGACAATTGATCACTCTATTCTTGCCTGAGCAACCGGCAGCAAGTTCGTCATGCTCCCGTAGATGTCACTGCTTGCGGTAGCGTTGGGATCGGGTTACCTCTTTCCCTCAAATATGGCGATCTTTGAGTTTGGTAATGGCTGATCTTTGCGTTATGCTCGTGGACGGGTGCTGCATGTGGTGACTGGTCGTCTTGCTGACCATGATTTTGATATTGTTTGCTAATAATTACCTACCTGTTTATTTATTTTACGCCGATGGTCCTAGGTATGTAAGCTATCACGCCATTTATACCAGGAGGCTTTTATTTTGGTAGTATGCTTTGTTTACTTTTTTTTGTGTTTGAGTTAAGATTTCATTTTATTTTTATTTGTTGGTATATTGGCATGGCTAGCTGAGCTGACATATGACACATTTTTAAGTTCTGTGTCTCGTAATGTTGATTACTTTGCCTACCTATGTATAGAATCAAGTCTATCTAACTAAACAGACAGCTGTGCTGCTGGGGCGTTTGTTGCGCCACTTTTCCTTCACAGCTAAAGCACTAGGAAGTGGTGAAGAGCGGGCGTTTTGGGGGACTGTCTTATGTCATTTTGACATGCGAAAAGTGTTGATTCTCAGCCTAATTTGAATAAATGACTTTTGATTTTGATTTTTTTTATGTTGACATTTCTGATTAAGCTTTGCAAAAAATCAAATAATCAAACGATGTCTTGCATGTCGAAAGCTATTTACTTAGGACGTCAAACAACGGGTTTAGATTTAAGTCTAACACAAATTATATATAATCATTTGTATGAAGATGACGAGCTTACTTTTGCATAAATGGCCAATCAAGTCTTATTATGTCCAGTATTTTCAACAAAAACTTTAGATTGTTGTCATTTAAAAAAACTTGAGCAAAGCGAAACATTCAAAAAACCTCGAAGAGATTAAGCTCCCACCTCATTTATCCTCTTCGAAATGAATGGTGTACATAAATTAATATCAAAGAATAAAAACAGCCCAATTAGAATCAGTGTTTCCTTTCAGAAACATGGTCATACATCAGCCTATTTCTTAACCAGAGGTCTCTGACCCAATAACAAGCCTAAATTAATCCTATTTCAAAGGCTACCAATGAATCATAAGAGTAACTCATACTTGGAAGAATTGACGAGGAAAAAACTTCAATGTAAGACTTATACAAAGCAATTATTGCTGTAGTAACAGCCATTGTATCTATAATAGACTTTCTCGAAAGTACGTACAAAACGTAGATACTACTCGACGTATTAATTACTTATATTGTATAAGCGGTCCAACACAAACGCAAATATAATTACCAACAGTGATTGATACACTTTTTAAATAATTACAAGACGAGATAAAAAAAAAGTGAAATCGATATACAATTGATACTGTGAGAATGAGTTTCTAAATATAGGTGCGTTGTATTGTATGATATTTTATAATAGAACACCTTAATACTTTTCATTTGTATCGAGTCATGAAAAAAGCGAAGAAATAATAAGAACCGCAAAAAGAAGAAGAATTTGGCGAAATATAAAAAGTTATCAACAACTATATTAACATTGAAGATGAAAAGGTTACTTCAGAAGAATAAGCTCTTGAAAATAATAAAGAGTCATCATTATCATCATCTGCCTAGCCATTTTCCAACTATGTTGGGGTCGGCTTCCAGTCTAACCGAATGCAGCTGAATACCAGTATTCTACATGGAGCGACTGCCTATCTGACCTCTACAAACCAGTATCTGAATATAATAAAGAGTATACTAAATAAATATTTACAACAATGAATGGCATCCCGAAGTATGCTTAAGTACTCAAACAAGCCAAGCAGTTATGATATTCTTACATGTTGCCAGACTTCTGAGAAGAAATGTATCAAACAATTTCGTATTTGATCGATCATCGTCTGTTGATGCTGCAGATGATGTTGTGTTGAGAAGAATTTCTGAACTGATCATTGTTTCAAAATTCACAAGTCGGGCTGAATCAAAATATTTGGTTACAGAACTCATTTTCATAACCGCATATTGATGACAAACTGTTTAAAGTAATTTCTGAAGTGAACCAAAAGAATAATCTGATTATTATTGTTAAATTCAATATCAATTCGTTTAATTCAATAATTGTTATATAACACGAATCTCTTATTGTTCCTTGTCTTAAGTTTCATAAAACACGGAATCAGAATAATAATGATTCAGGAAGATATGTTTTAATTTACCAATTTGTTCTGTATAATGCGGAATCATAAGTATTTCAACGGTACTGACGCTGGCGCATTAGTACCGCTAGATATCGCATGCTGCATGCAGCGCTAACACGTGAGGGCGACGGATCAAACTGAGCCAGTGAGCAGGTATTAGTGAGAATATTATGGGCAGAAACATACGTGCCATAATTATATGCCGACGTGAAGCGGAGGAAAAAGCAGTATGCAAGGATCGCAGTAGGTGCTCTATAGCTTCTGCCTATTCCGAAGGAAAAAAATCTCATAAGCGTGATTTAATTAAGTATGTGTATGTAGTGAGGCAAGTTGGCTTCAGAACATTGCAAACCGGACAAGTTTTATTTAAACACTGTGTGTAAACACTCTAGACATCAATTTGCAGTTATAATCGATGATGAACGAACACACTGCATCAAATTGCTAACCTAACCTAACCACTCGACCATTTTTAAATTACCAATATCCTGAAGCCGTTTAGAAACAACTTTTATTACATTCAGCTCTTATAAATAGAACTGAAGTGAGAGATGTATTAACCACATGTCTAGACAAACTGAATAAAAGTGGTAAAGAAAAAGGCAATAAAAGGTCAAAACGAAACGGAAAGAACTGATTAGCCGCGGAACCGGCACACATTCACGAGGGAAGCGACACGCGAGCATGGAATACGAGTAAATGTTGATATTTGTTAAGCACATGCATGTACCGTTGATATGAACTGGTATTACCAGTTAGTATAGGAAATGTTAGATGGAGAAAAATTGTTTAGATTTAATTTGACTGTTGTCATAACTAATATTTGTAAATATGATAGGAGTTGATTATTTACAGCTGTTGATTGTATGATCGTTCAACTTTAAAACAACCCTCATCGAGCAAAGCAAACAGACACAGCAAAGAAGGAAATGTCAACAAAAATACAAGAAGCCAAAAGAAAGTAAACCTTTACTCCGTTACGTATAGCGAAATCCGATTGAGCAATACAAAAGACACTAGCCAATGTTTTAGTCGTTTTGATAGAAGGACAGGCTTTCCCCCAAGCGAAAGCAGTACGTGATGAGCATATCCCGGCATCAGATGCCAACATCATGACTCGAACCTAACTTAACGTCTAATTTGAAAGCAATCTTCGAAATAGAAGACGTGACTTAATAAATCGAAATGCTGAAGTCTGGCGATGAATTCGAAGAGAAGTGAAAAGTTGAATAATACGATCGCCTTACGAGAACGTTTTTCACTTTGGACTTTGTCACATTGAACTATGTAGTTACTTGTCATCTTTGCCTCTTATGATATATGAGAAGGTACTAAGCATCATTGAGATTTTCGAAAGTCAACCGTGCAATACATGTTACGAAAAATTTGGATGGGCAAATGATGAGAATAGTATGAGAAAGACTATACACCATTACATTTTTATCGTCTTACAAAGGCAGCCCACTTCATGTATACACCGACTTCTAATCATGTATAAATAAAAAAATATTTATAATCAAATGATAATTTAAAAAAAATGAAAATAACATACACTAAGACGCATGACGTAGTTTGCAACACGCTGTTATGGAGATGGAATTAATGATGGAATGTAATGGAGATGCAATCTTATAAATATCTTCTACCATTGGATACGTAAACATTATTAACAGGGTGTTTCATAATTCTAAAGCATTATTTATTTTTCTTTGCACCTAGTATAATAATAGTAATAGTATTAACCTACCATTAGGTAGTAATTTTTTTAATCGCGCCTAGGGGTATTTTATATCGGATACATTGAGTAGACCACCTTTGTAAGACGACTAAAATGTCACGGTGTATATTGGACTAATTGAATTTCTGATACGAATGATTGAATTACTGTGAAAGATTCAGGTTAAACGAGATGTAAATCTATTTTCTATCCAGGTTTATCTATTGGTATATCTAGCTCTTCGAGCAATAAATGAAGATCTGCGTAAAGAATTTAAACTAGGTCAGTTGTGCTGTTAAATAATTGAGCTGTTTAGATAACTCGGTTTTTCCTTCATAAAGTGAATCATAGCTTACAATTCAGATTAAGATGCTTTAAATTCTTATGTTTGAGATCGATTTGATCAACATTGTTCCAAAAAATCAAAAGATAGGTATGAGTCATCGTCTTCATCATCATTCTCCTGCCCTTATCCTAATCTATTAGAGGTCGGCGCAACATGTACTCGTATAGGAAAAAATATTCACATCGATTTTATCATCAATTGTACACCGTGACGTAATACAAGCTGTATTTAACGGGAAGCAGTTTCTGTCTTCCGATGACGAAACATCTGCACTAATGATTTAAAGAAACCGACTTGTTAATTAAGAATAATTTAAGAGCAGTACCTACAAGGGATGCCGCCAATTTATGTTTGTCTTGTTACGCCTCCTTACCTTCCGTGTGAGCGATTCACAAGCGGTTTCAAAACTAGTAAAAACTATTTATGTGTGTGAAACCTATAACATGGAGTTCTTGACTTTTGATCTCACAGAGGTCATGACGAATCAACTGTAGTCTGAGGTTACCGGCTTTATTTAAGCATATATCGTTGAGTCATCTCTTTTATCATGTAATTCTTCAACAGGCTCTACATTTTCTTCCAATTCAGAGTATCATGGAAAGTGTATATAGTGGACTTGCACGTTATATTTGCTGTCACACTGTGACGCGAGAAAGTCGAAATCGAAAGTGTCGACTTTTTTATTTGCAACGCATCACGCCCAGGGTGAGGTGTGCATTTAAAACTTGGAAAGCTGTTGTTCATATGGTGCCAAAGTATTGCGACCCGGGCGTTGGAAAATGGTGTGCAGTTGCGCAATTAGAATTACTGCATTTTAATTCGTTTCATAAAAATCGACAAGAGCCAATAGCTTGGCCCTGTCGATGGCATAATTACAGGAGAGCCTAAAAGCAGTAGTGTACTATAACGGGCTGAAGAGGAACATTATCATTAATTTTGTGTAAAAGCCAAACTTTATAATCTTTTTTGGGGAAACGGTTCAATAGAAATAATTTTACAAAAGTAGCAGGGTGACGTCAGTAAAAAAAATAGGGCATGCAGAGAAAGATTTTAAGTAGTTTTGTCTAAATCTACATTGAGCTCAGACTTCAACCTTCGTTGACCTCGAAGCAAAATTTTATGCGAGAAAACATAATGTCGAATAATATGATAATGTATAATCTGCATGCAAATGGCTGGTGACATTTGACTTTTGATATTGAAAATATGTGGGTGAACATTTTTGGCCTACTTTAAATGAACGAATAGAATTTAATAAGAAATGTTTATTGAATTTGTTTATACAATTTTAATATAGCGTGAAGATAAATAAATATTAAAATGTTCACGGACTTTATTTTGTCATGGTAACGCCGTCGTAACAGGTGTACTTTTGAGTACTTCGAATCATACGTAATCCACCTTACCAAAAAATATCAAATCTACTCTCTAACTGCATTGCCATAACCAGCAGAACGTGAGTCAAGTTCATTACTTTTTCAGATTAATACACAGACGACATGAAATAAAGAATAAAAACCGCAAGCGTTTGGTGAAAGTAAAAGCGTAAATAAATCTGGCCTCAAAATTGACCCCTACGGTACACCTGGCTGTTACACTGCCAAATAAATCGCCGAAACGTTCAAAATATAATTATAAAAAGTCCAAAGTCCATTTAAAGTGCATATTTACGTGTCCTAGAATCCGAATGGGTCTCATGATGTAACTTAAGTATTACGTCGGATTTTCAAAAGAATGCGTTTGTTCTTCGTTAAAGGATTATGCAATGAAATAAACGCAACAAATCATCGCCTTATGCAAATAAAACATTATCATCGAAAAATGTTGAAGCTTACATAATAACGACTTGCTGTTTGACACCCTATTAAATTCTTTTGACTCCGTCGTGTTACTTTCGTCTGAACATTAATCAAGAACGAACAAAACGACGCATTATGCATAAATTAATTTAGTAATATCGATGGAATAGAGAAATCGGTAGCAATAACATTAGAGACTACACCGGCGGTAGTAATAACATCTCTATCATTCGCAACTTTAGATTTTAATGCCCCAATGAATATTAGATTTATTGAATAAAAATAAAACTAAATGACAATTTATAGATATTAAATATGTGAAAGTTTTTGTTATTTAAAACTCATTCCAATTCGAATCGAACGATGTTGTTTGGGTCATTGATGCGAATATTAATAACGTGCAATTTCTTCTATCTGTGTAGCCATTGCATTCACAGTTAGTCGTGCGTATTTTACAAATATAGTAACTTGTTACGTTGACGAAATGGTAAAGAGGTCTTCGACTGTTTGCGGTTGCGCAGTAATGCTGATGGGAGTGCACTGCTCACAGCTTTCGAGTCTATATCTAGTTAAACTAGTCAGCATGAACGGAGCAAGATTTAATATCATTTGCGAACTAAATTGTAGCATTTTTGCACCGACGGAGTGCGGATAAACAGCACCTGTAATTTGTTGTTATCGATATGTTAACAGTGTCGTACCTGTTCGTCCACTTTCGGAACGTCGTTGGCGCGGGTACCGCTAGCGACCTCGTTGCCGCGCCCGCTACGCCTCGCAGGCCGCACGGGACACACGCTCTTCGCATTCTCCGACAAATCTATCCCAAACTGCTTAGGACCGTCGAACACTTTGAAATCCACCTCGTCCACGCTACTCACAGGACTCAATTCGTGCACATTATCAAACGCTACGTCATTATCGTGCACCGCGTCGTTGGAAACATGACCGGAATCATCGCTGCAATCCGAGTGGGTATCGGATATCTTCTCGTCAGTTTGTTTATGTAGAGGTAGCTTTTCGATCTGCGAGCATGTTTTGGAGTCGTCCCTAGACTCAACGTATTTGACTTGTCGGCCGACGAGTGTGCTCAAGTGGTTGTGGAAAGTCGTGTTTGCTACGCATAATTCCTTGTGCACCGGTGGGATCACCTTACAGTTTATAAACTGAGATGTGTCTGTTTTCAACTCATTAGCCGTTTTCAACTCAAGTTTTTTCACAATAGACTTAACAGGTGACAGCGTCAAATCGATTTCCTCTGATTCATTTTCATTTCGCTTGGGCTCAGGCGCAACGACTAAATCTCTTTTGTTAATCGTTCTATGCTGCAACTTGGCCCGCACGGCGTTAATTTCGTCGGAATAGTCTTTCAATATTGTTTTCGATGACAGTACTGTTCTTTTAGTATCAACCGGCTCTTTCTTAGTTTTATCGTTTTGTCGTTTGACGTCGGATTTAAGATTGAGGAGCGACTTTTGTCTTATTTGTTTGCTTCCATCGGGCTTTTCGTTATTTTTTCGTGGCGCAAGCGGTTTCTTTTTCTGAGCACACTCTCTGGCCTGGTCTACATTACTTAGATCAACCGGAGTGGGAGAAAAAAGCGCTCTGGTGCTACTGAACTTGTTGTGCGACATTTGACTCCTTATCACCGGGATCTTACTAGGAGAGCCCGCGATAGAAGTTGTAGACTTGGTCCTCTCTAAGCCGGGTGAAATCACATATTCGTTTCCTATTTCCCACACGCTTTTAGCTTTCTGCATTTGTGATTTTGGGGTCTCTTTACTTTCTAAACTAATCTTTATGTTTAACGATCCATTATCTGTACATGTTTTAGGTTTTGTTTTCTTTGGGTCGCTCACTTTTTTCTCGACTTTTTTCATCACTGGTCTCGTTTTAGATACAACCGGAACGGGTGTCGACGGTGGATTAGATAAAGTTTTCTTGAGTATTCTTGTTTTTACATCAAGTTTTTTTATATCTTCGGCTTTGAAGCAGTTCGGCCGAGACGAGTTCTTAGATGAAATTTTATACGTGGCATACTTATCAGGATTCATCTTGTCGTTGGGTGTCGTAGTCAGAGGCACCAGCGGAGCAGTCAATTCTTTTCCCTTCATGTCGTCCAGATTCCACAGACTCGTTGTTTTGTCTATGGAGTTGTTTCGTATTACTTTATTTCTGGTTTTACAATCACTTTCCGGGTCCGAATTACTTTTCTTCAATATACAACGTGATTCAATAATGCTACAAGTCTTAGACTTCTGTAATTTAGGCGGAATAAAATGATTCTTTGTAGCTTTCACATCGGAAGTAAGTGACATGCAAGTGAATTCCGATAAGATTTTATCGAATGATTCAAGAGCCTTGTTTAATTTAGTTTCACCACTAGTACCAACCGGAGGCAAAGACTCTGCTTTGAGTATGGCTACGTTTTCGTAGATCGAGGAATATCCTTTAGTTTCATCGAGTAAATGATTTCGCACCACATTATTATCGCCGGCAATGTTTACGTTTTCGTACACGTGCTGCCGCGGCAACGCACTCTCAGTCTTGGAATTCACAACAGAGTCGCTAATATTGACTTTAGTAACAAACTTTTGCACGTTATCACTGTTAATTTTCACAGGTTCACTTATCTTACGCTCGAGGCAGGCGGCAATCGCGGTCACTTTGCTGGCCTTGTGCTCGGGAGCGGGTTCTGGACCGACTGAAAAAGTCCTGTAGAACTTTTGCAACGCGCCCTGTTGCGTGGGAGGGGCGGAGGGAGGGTGCTTCTCGGTCGGCTTCTGTCCGCCGAATATGTTGAATACTTTCACTGCGGGCATGTCGCGGGCCCGGCGCGCGGGAGCCGGTCGCGGAGCGTTGATGCGCGCGCGCGTCACGGCGAGCGGCGTGCATGTGCGAGCACCAAGCCTTGCCGCTGCGCTATCAGCCGCAGACAATAAGAAAGTCAATGTCACTTCAGGCGCCCAACAGACGTGACAAATATTCCATAATGAATGATCGACAATATAGGGCCGATTGATGACCGCTTACGACAACAATTTACATGACTTATTAGCTTTGATTATATTCAATTAAACAACAACAACCCGTTAGCAACAACATTCGTCGTGACAATTTACAGTGTCATTTACATGATGTAAGCTATCAAAATCGATCGGGTTAGCATTTCCATATTTATAAATAAACTGTTATGATTGATTCATTGCAGATATTAAGAGGAAAGTATGCCAAGCGTTGTCGTTAAAAACAACCTGCTATTTTATGTAATGAGCATACTTTCGTGAACAAAACCAGTTATGTAAAATCCATAAATCCCAATAGAAAGTAGGAATGAGGTTGTTTGGACAATGATGTAATTGACCGACAAACTTTTACGGTGGACCTGGATCATAAGCAAAAAGAGGTTGCAAAAACAGTTGAAATGTAAAATGTGTGAAATGTTACTGAGAAACGTAATATGGGTAACCTAATTAATTAAGAACCCGGTTACTGTCGGTGGAGCAACCAAACACGTGTGGTTGATGGTATCGTAGCTTTAATGTCGTCGAATGCAGGCCATCGTCCTAGTAACTGGATCCGTGATGTTATTTTTAATAACGAAATTAGACGATTTATGAAAGACGATACGTAAATTCAATTAAGATATTTTGACATGTGAAATGGGCGATAACATTGGAAATGCGGGAGATGAAAGCATAGTAAATGCGTTTGCATAACAATAATAAAGGGCATGTATACCAACGCAGCAGGATATAAATTGCGATGGTTAATAATTCATACGGGTCTGAGTTTTTTTTGTTAAATTCTGTGATAGTGTTGATGTTCAGAAGACTGTAAAAGAAAGAGTAACCGTGGAGTATCTTGCCATAGGAAACAACCGATTGAAACTATGCATCAAGCTTCTGACGTTTCATAAGTGCCTATGGTTTATATGTAAAAAAATAAATTGGTTTGATTTGTAAGCAAGTCAACATGACAAGGTTTGCATAGTCAAACCAACAATAATTGGTATAGGTATTAGAGGGTCCTAGTGAAATTAACTATAATGTGCCTTACAATGCAGAGACGAAGACCACTCTTAATTTTGACTAATTCGAATATACTAGTGGTCGCCCAGCGGGCGAGATTCGAGATTATATCCTGTCTAAAAAAACTAGCTTCAGGTAGGTATTAATATAGGTATAGATAGATGAGTCCTGTTGTGCAGGTTCAATTTCGCTACTAACTTCCTCTATATCATCTCCGATTAGCAGAGATTAGCAAGCACATTTACGCAATAATACGTACATATTTTGTTAGAGCAAAACTGCCAAAAAGCCGACTTGCTATGCCTGTTTCCAAAACAAGTCCGCTTGCGGAAGTCAAATTTCGCAATTGAACCAGCTGGCGGAAACCGTGTTTAAAATTTTCTATAACCACCAGTTTCTAGCCTAGCAAAGAATTTAGCGATGACTAACCAATCTGATGTAACACTATACGTGTAGAACTTAAACACGCCCAATATTACGAAGTCGGGTAGTCAAAAAATGCAGCCTGACGTAACGATGGAATACTAATACTTATGTAATAAATTATGACAGTTTTGTTAGACTGGGCGTCGGTAACTGAGGTCATTGACAGGTCTCAGGAGGCTTTGGCGATCTAACTAGTAGAGAGACCCGGAATCGATAGGAACGCATGTAGGTAGGTATGACAAATAACAATATATTATGGTAAAAGAATCCCCAGTTGTCATAACTACGGAATCACAGTCGTGCCTTGGATGTGACACAAGATCTGTAGGGACATTTTCAAAGCTGGAAAACGATCATGATTGTGATAGTTCTCAGCCCAGGTTAAAGGATCGGAGTTAAATTGACACGTGGAAAGCGGTCTTCTAACATAAGAACAGACGCATTCGTGGACTTTTCAATAAGGTAGAGAAGTAAAACCATGGAACCGTCCTAGAACACATACAAATTATACACCGCTATCAACACAATATAAACTCAAGATGCACTTTCATCTCCAACTAACACATAGAGAAAAAAAAAAGCAGCTTCCATATTAAACACTGAAACTGGAATACTAATACTGATTGCGTAACATATTATGACAGTATACAACTGGTCGTCGTCGTGCGAGGTCGTTGACAGGTGGAAGGTGCTTTGTCTTAGAACCAAGTCAATGATCTGTGTTGGAAGATTCAAAGGTGAGAATAAATTTGGGGACGAATGGAACATTTTGGAATTTGTATGTTTAAAAACATTTTTATGCTGATGTGGTGAAGGATGATGTAGAAGCTTTATAAGAAAGACAGTCAGACAGAGGAGAATGATTTTTCAATGAAAGATTAAAGCAACAAAAGAAATAACTACATATTAGGTTCCTTAGAGTTTGACATAAAACTAAGCAAAGCCAAAGTATCTTCCAGTTCTTGTTAATCCAGTTGTGGCAATAGGGTCGCCCCCTATTAAATGGAATTTCTAGTGGCGAAATGTGAGTGTACTATAGGAACACTTCTGCCTAACCCTTCGGCCTTCGGGTATTACAGGCGTGATGTTATATTATGTTTTACTGACCCTGATTCGCCTCATTTTGGTTATGTGTTTCAGCATTTTTAACCACTATGCCAAACAATTGAAACTGTAAAAACACTGCGAATTTGTATTCATATATATTTTTTGACAAAGCAAACACTTAACGTGTAGTTACATTTTTATCAGCTTAGCCTCATTATATTATTGGGCACGCCACGATTGCGGCGGTAAGTTCCCTCTTTGAGGAGTGGTTTGAGAGGCGGCATGGCGTCCTCACCTTCCGCCTGACACAGGTCCTCACCAGACATGGCTGTTTCGGGAGGTTCCTGTTTCGGATAGGGCGGGAGGAAACACCCGGGTGTTTCCATTGCGAAGATCGCCCTGAAGACACGGTGGAGCATATGGTGGAGGTCTGCCCGGCTTGGGCGGAGCACCGCCGTGTCCTCGTGGAGGTGATCGGCGGCGGCGACCTCTCGCGTACGACCCTGGTCAAGGCCATGGTACGGAGCGAGAGTGCATGGCTAGCAGTCGCCTCCTTCAGCGAAGCAGTTATGCTCGCAAAGAGGGAGGCGGCGCACGTGAGGGAGATGCAGTACATGCGCCCTCACAGCCGTGGCCTTCGCAGGAGACGCCCTGGGCGTCGGGAATCCCAGGCTGATTCCCGGCCACCGTAGGCACGGGCTTGCGGACGGCGAGCAATGGGTAGCTCGCTGTCCGGTAAGGACCAAGCCCGGGTCGACGGCGCGCTGTGTTCCACGCGCGCCTCAAAGAGATGTCAGCAGCAACAGATGGGCCCGCAAGGGCCGATGCCTGCCAGGGGTGCGGGTTGTTCGAAAGAGATACCGCGGCCCCTGGCATACAGGTAACTGAGGCACACGGGTGGGTTTTAGTCAGTAAAAGTCTGACATGACATGACAGACAAAGTCTGACTGCCCTCCCGCTCCACCCAGAGCGGGAGAAGTTATTTGATGATTTGCCAACCAAAAAAAAAAGCCTCATTATATTATTAAAGTATACTTGATAATGAAGCGTCAAATATTTCTAATAAAGAATTTAATCTAAGGTATGTGCATAATGCACGTGCAGTTCATTACGAGACTTAAACGAAAAATCATGATAATATTATTGAGATTTGTTGTGATGCGGAAGACATGAAAACAAAAAATAAAAAAACAATTTGATGGGAATATAAACAATGTAGGTATTGTTCTCGGAGGTAAACAATACTGGTCAATCGAGATAAACAAAACCAGTAAGGGCAAAACAAAGCTACCTAAAAAGTAAACACTAATGTTTATGACATCTCAAACCCACTATAGAATACAGAAACTAATACACAAATCAAAATGAAATAGACTGTTATACTAATATAGAAAATAACCAAATCCAACACAAAAACACACAGGCAACCAAGCAATGGCGAAAGTGTTATATTTCTCACTCACATTAACCAAGCTGGAGAGACGCACAATGCACGGGTGGTACTTAAAAATGTATGACATAACATGACAAGTAATTACCGCGAGCCGTGACCGACGACCGTGGAGAGGATTAGCTCGGAAATCGTGTCAAGATGCCTTGAGACCTGTCCACATAGGATGGAGCGAGAAAACATGAATATTTATGTTTTTCATGGTGGATTCGTCGTAGACCCTGGCCATGCATGTAATGCCTTTGTTTTCAATGGCATGCAATCTTGGGTCAGTAATAAGCTTAATGTAGAACATCCTGTTAGGATGATATTTAGGTATATCTGACTGTAAAGCCTGCTCTGTTAAAGTTAACTCCGAAGATTTCTAATAGACTAAAACTGAGCGACAAAGAACAAATTATCAGAAGCACACAAGCCGCTTGTCAATAAATTAGCTGGAAATATTGCTAACCAATAAAACCATGAACTCTTCAGCTGGCAATGTGTTCCTAAAATTCAATTTACAGACGCCATTTTACGAGCTAATCGTCTCAATGAAACTCAATCCACTGTAGACATCGCCTTGCAACTAATAAAGAGATCTAATTAAAACAGACTGGCCGTCTGGTTGACACTTAATTGTTGACAATCGAATCAACAACGACACGTCACAGTTCGCAGCAACGAAACGTAATTGAGTTGAATTATGATGGGCATGCAATGTTCTGGTTGATTTTTCATGTGACATGTTTTTACTGGTGACTTATTTAAAATTAGCTGTTAATTTATTTGGAAGTAAAATTTTGTAACAATCATTGGCGTCATCATTCTTAGCTCTTATCCCACTTATTATTGTTTATTGCAGCATGTCTTTTTTATTCATGTCTATCAGCCTTAAGCTCAGTATTTCATTTTCTAGCCACCGATACTTTACACAATTTTATGATAAGTATCCTTACCTATTAATATTAATATCAACAACTTTTGTTAACTAACTACGCTAAACTTGGGTTACCTATCATAAGTTCGAAAAATATTTGACCGAATTTCATTTCACCTAAAACTTTTCAACTATTTTCGTTTCGTTTTTTTTTTTACTTCATTGAAGTCTCGTCTACCACTGTATCAGTTGACCTATTATCAGTTCATTTTTTTCCGTTACATGCAAGCAGGCATGCAGGATGCAAGCAAGCATGCAGCGTGCAAACAAGCATGCATCATGCAAGCCAGCATGCAACATGCAGCAAGTATTGTTTCTGTCACGGCTCCGGCGTTGCAGGGTTTCGGCGGCCCCACGCGAGCTTATCGTCGCAGATGGTTTTAACGCTCACCACCGCAGCTTCGGCTTGCTGGCCGGCGTCAGCCGCGGCGGCGGGCCTTCAAACCACCTGCTCCTCAGCTCGCGGCCCGTCCCGCCCCTCCGCGCCTACGCGGGCTTATATTACATTCTAGGGCAGCACTCTAGGGCACTCTAAGGCAGTCTCGTCTGCCCTACGGCAGACAAAGACTGCGTGAAGTCGGTTTTGCAGCGATTCGTTTCTCACGAAATTTTATAGCACAATATTTTTAATTTTCATGACACTATTTTAATGTAATATTGAAAATGCTACCAACTAACCGGCTATATATTTGTGACCAAATAATATTCCGTAAAATGTTGTGTCGGTGTGGTGAAAATAGACAAATAAATCATTTGGCAAATTAAAAAAGTTCAAAGGAGGCTTCGGCCAATAGCAAAAAGTTATTTTGTAAATCGGCAAAATATAGTTCGGTAAAATAATACCTATGACACATGATACTTCGATGATATTAAAATATGTCAAATAATGCATGTAGCAAAAAAGACGTCGGTCAATAGTTTTCGGTAAAATGAAATTCGAACAAAAAAAAATCGGAAAGTGATCGGTACCCTAAAATTTGATATATTGGCATCAGAATGAGTCATGGCAGCATCTATTCAATTGTCTATCACGATATTTAGATCGACGAAGCTAATAAATATTATGATTGAAAGAATCAGGTCAAGTCATGTAAAAAGATGAGATTATTAATAGGTGACTGGAAATTAGCGCAAAATGTTCAAAGTTATAAGCAAAACGAAAGTACGTTTATTACTATCATAGCTAGCGCTAGCTAAAATATTGACATAACATCTCGAATAGAGTATTTTATTTTCACTGAAGTCAAAACAAACAACATGTAATGTCATCTCATCTTTCATAGGCTGAGCCTAAGCTCCCTTAAGGCTCCTACACACAAGCCGGCGGCACAGCCGGCGGGTGTTTGCCTTGCGGGTATGCTGCAGGCTATATTAGGCCACCGGCACTTGCCGCAGAAACCGAGTATGCCGTCGGGCTTGTTGGCAGCATGGCCGCCGGCCGGGCCGCCGACATAGTGTGTAGGAGTCTTTAGAATTACAAAGGAAGTAAAACTGTCACCAGCCTAACTTTGCTACTAAATTCAAACAAAGTGTTCTAATGACGTCGCCTGAGCAAACAGTTGTGCACTCTACAAATACAATCCATGCATCGCCCGGAGTATTTCCTGTCCCACCGAACAGGCGACGGTTAACAAATATCTAGAGGCGGTGCAAGTGATAAGAGGTTAGTAGAGCGTTAATTATTCTATAACAGATAATGTTTGTGATATAGTTAAAATCAAATGCTGACATTATGCAAATTAAACATACCTTTGACAACCCAACATAGAGCCCTAGGTGGTCGATGATACCACTGGAGTTAGACGATAAAGTCTAAGTCTATTTGTCAAACCCCTTGACAACGTAGAAATTAACAAAACTGCTGAAGCCGTTCAACAGAACAGAAGAAGAATAAAATAACAGTATTGACCCTTGAAGAGTTATGAATTTAGTAATAAATTTAGATCAACGCTGGTACATAAGTGACGCTTGTAGTAGTAAAAGTTGATAATCAAGATATCAAAATCTTACATTAAAGATATAATCTGAAATTACATAAAACAATTCGTCTTAAAGTAAAAGCTAGTACAATTGAAGTATGTAACACGAAAGGAAGTGATGGAGACATATATTTGAACAGCACACGCTTTTAACAGGCAAATGACTTTAACTTGCTTGAATACATTAACGTGGGTTGAAGATAATCTCGTTTAGAATATAGCAGTAAACGTAAATGATTTGTAGTCTTTGAAGGCAGATAAAGATAATGTTTGAATTCTTAGAAAAGATGTTGCATTAAAGTACAATTTAATAGAATCTCTTTTATAGGAAATAAGTCTATGCATTCTTTGAAACCTAAGCTAGTTTCCAATGTTCTTATTGTAGCAATAATAATATTCATCCAGACAATTTCTTGGTTTTACATGAGCATCTTTATGTTATTGATAAAGGTCTTTAAACAAAATTGACAAACACATGACGGTCCTTTTATATCCTTTCCTATCTACGTGTTATATCTGCACCTATATCACGCACTTTACGTACCCCAACTTTCATAGTTTCCATTAAACCATGAAAGTGCTAGTAATTCGTTTCCAAGCCCAGTAAATAATTAAACCTTTTTGCTCCGAGTTCCAGCTTTTGTCCATCGAGTCTCCCACGCTTTTCACTGAACGAAAGCGATGCCGTAAAATATAATAGGCCATGAAAAACCATGGTAGAATGCTGCCACGGTAGAATTAACTTTGATAAATGCTTATGTTGTGAATAGATACCTACATTAAACATTTTAAATTTCAAATAAATGCTGGATTTAGTATTAGAAAACTTGTTTGGTTCAGATTAATAGACGAGGTTCTAAACGCAAAACGAGACAGTTTTTTTGCATAGCTATTGGTAAACTTGTTTTAGATTCAGGATCCAGTTTTTAGATCTTTGCCAAGATAGTGCTCACAGCTCAGCAGGTCTATAAAAGTTAGCTAGTTGATGGTTTGCAATAAAGAGTATACATTTATAGCGCAGGATTACTTAGATTTAATTCCTTTACTCAAAGTACCAGCAGCCTTAAGACGTTTAATTGTCTATTACTATTTCATTTACATTAAGCATAAATGCTTCAGTAATGTGATCATTATCTGCTCAATAATCTGTATCCTGATTAGCATTTCCATCTATTGCACCCAATCGCTCAATTGTTATTTTCGCACCGTTTCTAACAATGAAGACATCAGCGTTTAGAAAAACATCGCTTAATATAACCCCGGTTCAAGCACAATTTGTGAGCAATTTAGCACAATGGTGATAATCCATTCAAATGATTGTCAATAGGAACCGTACCACGACGTGAAAAGGCGACTATTTCGCTTTGTTGGTTGTCCATTGCGCGTTTGCAAGACAACAAAAAAAAAACTATGCATCGTTTTAAAAATAAATGTTACACTCCGTGTATAAAATATGGGATGCTTATTGCACATCAATATTAAATAAAACCTGAAGATGGATATCTAACTAAGAAAGTGATGAAAATAAATGTTGATTGAAAAAAGGAAGACGTAAAGATGGTATGATTGTGTGAACGATGACTATTATAAATATGAAAAGGGAGTGCATGGGAGGAGAGGAGAGGAGAGAGGGGTTGAATGGAATAGACACTTTGCGCTGACACCAAATAACATAGGACCATTGCAGGCACAAGAAGAAAATTTTGCTTCGAAGATTTAAATAATAATAATTTCTTTGACTACTGAGTACACAGCAATGTATATCAAAGCTATCTCGTCCTTCTAAATATCGCAGTGCAAGATTTGATAGGATAAATGGCAAGTCTCTCACAGGTTGTTACTATTCAACCGGCGGACGACTATCTGATAGATTTATAAACATTGATATCACAATGGCGGAGTTTACAGCTTGTTATTAGCATTTGCAGTAATAACTCTAGGTTCGTTGACATGGGAACAAAACAGGGGGTTGATATATTGTGGTTTGATTAGACTGTATTTTACAAGTTTGTATTTAGTTTCCCGAAAGACCTGGATGAGACTCACCGGAACCAGGGAAACAAGGCATAAAAGGGAAGACGGCTCTCATTCAACAGTGGGTGGAACAAGGCTGACAGTGATGATAATGATTAACATATTAAGATGGTGTTTATGTTACGACACCGCCAAAGAGTGTAAATGTGGTGCTGTTCCACAAACGTATCATGCCTTGGGTGTCCTGACATAATTATGCACGATAGTAATTTATTCTTGATACGTCGTCACATATATAATGATACTAGCTTATGCCCGCGACTTCGTTCGCGTCAAATTTCTTGCTCCTCGACCCATCCCGTCGCTCGCCTCACCTGCCCGTGCGAGTACTTCGTATTCGTGAGATTTTTTCCCTTTGCTCGGCTCCTAAGGGTCTTAGCGTGATATTTTAAAGCCTATAGCCTTCCTCGATAAATGGGCTATCTAACACTGAAAGAGTTTTTCAAATCGGACCAGTAGTTCCTGAGATTAGCGCGTTCAAGCAAACAAACAAACAAAGTCTTCAGCTTTATTATTAGTTTATTAGATATAGATTTATTAATTTAGACAAAATATTGCAAAACATTTTTAAAAGAAGTAACGTTAAGAGTTTCTTGCCCATTCTTCTCCTTTTGGAAGGCCACTAGAATCATTTCCACATTTTTTGTAAATTTTGACGTTCAAAAGTGCCTTTTGCCTTTTTTGTGCCTATTTTAAATAAATTATTTAATTTGTTACAGGAACTGACCGGCACCGAACTCGTAGCCGAATTCTGGGCTGACTCCATTTAGAGTGCCATCAAAACGCTAAGAAGAAGTAGAAGAAGATAGTTTTTGTTTCTTCTTCTTCGGGCAGCTTCGCTTTAACCTGTTGTAAGTTTATAGAAAGAAAGAAAAGTATTTATTGTGACTCGTACAGGAAGATCACATACTAAAATAAACACAATGGTACAAAAATTATCAAAAACTTTCTTGGAAGTAAACAAATAACGAAAAAAATGAATAAAACAGAAAGTCCTGCACGAGGCCAAAAGGCTCCTACCTCAGCATGATGCTGCGACATTAGGGAAATATGGAGTTTGATCCAGTAAGCTTATACTTTGTAGAAACAATAACGGGCGTGGATGAGTTTAGGGAACAAAACGCTATTGACAATTGTACTACTTTACTCTCACAATGACTTACAAGTGGTAATTGTAACTAATAACGGATGGTAACATACAGGAACCAGGCACAGCATTCTCGTCACCTTACAAAGGCAGGAGTGCTCTACAAGTAAATACCCGATACCGCTATTCCTAGGAACCAAGAGACGAGCAGTAGAAAGTTACCGCGTGCACTCCCGGTTCCGTCCGCGTAACCACTCGTCCGTAAGGTATACAATTGCATAAATTACAGGTTTTTCTTACTTTGTAGCTGGTACTGCTACCGACAGATGCATTTATGAACATTTGAGTTGATGAGAAAATTTAGTTTGAAGTGATCGATTTTGTTGGAGGTGGTCAATAAATTATTAGATAGTGATAGGTAATAAAAAAAACGTCGTCAGTTAGTAGTGTTGATATTTTAGTAAACAACTTAAAACTGTGTGTAAAACAAACAACTAAGCACATCATTAGTTACCTACTTGATGATTAGGTACTTTGGTACTTATATGTTTACGTACATAAAGGTTACATACATATTGTTTATGTTTATTGAACAACAAAAATACTAAAGATACCTCATTAGCTACTCATAAAATAACTCATTAACGTTATTTTAATCACCCTTTTAAGCTAACCAATGAGTCACAATTGTCATGTGAAACTAATGGCACGTGAGTCAAACCTTCATTCAAAAACAAAGGGAATACGTAATATACTAAAGTGTCACTAGATGGCGTCAGTGTGCAGACGGAGTTAATGACGGAGGAGCTTTGATTATACATATATGACGGCGCAGCAGAAAATGACGAATATTATATTTTGTAGAGGGCTTTGTTTAACTGTTTTCTAAATAAAGGTTTATTAAGAAAAACGGGTTATTCTGCACAAATAAGACTCATTATAGTATTAAAATAAAGCTTCCTATTTCACAAATACAAATAACAAATTTTACACCCGTATTCTGAAAGCTTGAATTACTTAGTGTTGATCTCCTGGTGGCAAGATAGGCACACGATTGACGACGTTGTTGCCAGCGCGGGTAAAACCTGGATGATGAGAGTCAGGAGCGTGGGGATTGGTACAAGTAAAGACAGGTCTATGCTCAGCAATCAGTTCACTAAAATGACAAGCATTCATTAAATGGATTGGATTCATAAACTGGACGGACTGGACTAATGTCACGTATAATGAAAAAAAAAAAAACAAACAAACGGTACAAGTTACAATTACCTGTTTTATATAATAAGTACAATTTGCATGAAGACTGCAGTCGACGGAAGATTTATGCGTCGCACGCGCATTCAATGGTACTACGTGGTGCATTATGCAGGTATGCGCGAGAAATTGATGGCTATGATATATGTCTAGTGTTTTCTTTTTTAATTAATGTCGGTATTCAACTATTCATTGGTATAAGTGACACCAAAGAGGGTACAACGATAGATGCGACAGAGCTTAGTTTTGTCGAAAATCCATAGGAAATGAGGCACTATTAAAGTAATTTTAGGCTAGCCAAGCTAGATGGAGCAATGAAATTAGCAGGGTGGTTGTTAGCAGCAGGATAAGAGAAGCCGAGATTCGAAATGATTGGCTTGCGATTGGAGGGTATTATGACCAGCAATGGATTACTGTAAGCAGATCTGATGATGATAGTCATTTTCTGCCTATACAAACTAGGTCAACGCCTTCATTTGTACTTTAAGATATACTAGAAATAATAAATGTTATAGGACTGGTCGGGTCACGTTAGCCGCATGCACAGTGACCGCTTGGCAATAGTCTCCACACGGTGGGTGCTTGAGGATGGACGGCGCCGCCGAAGCCGGCACTCAAAGAGGTGGAGAGACTACCTAGATGCGTATTGCAAGGGTTGGAAGGTTTTGCGGGAAGCCTTTGCTCAGCAGTGGAAGAGTGTAGGCTTAGCTATACTATATATTATATATATAATAATATTATAAAGCTGAAGAGTTTGTTTGTTTGTATGCGCGCTAATCTCAGGAACTACTGGTCCGATTTGAAAAATTATTAGTGTTAGATAGCCCATTTATCGAGGAAGGCTATAGGCTATATATCATCACGCTAAGACCCTTAGGAGCCGAGCAAAGAGAAAAAAGTCACAAATACGAAGTACTCGCACGGGCAGGCGAGGCGAGCGACGGCCACCCCGTCGCTCGTCTGGGAGCAAGAAATTTGACGCGGACGAAGTCGCGGGCAGAAGCTAGTTCAAAAAATAAATGGAGACTGGTGAATGCATCGATTAAAATTAGCAGGAGCAATCATATAGTTTATAAGTAGGAAATGCGAAATAATCATAGCCACAAATACAACTTCATATATGACCACACACTGCAGTATCTATACAGGATAAGTTTGTAACCAGTGCGCAAACTGTAACCATGAATTCAGCATATAGAGACCCGCCAACACAGACATTATTCGTCGGTTTTACAAAAAAAATATTAGATGTTAAAATTTTGACCGCGTACTGCGCTGGGAGTCTAGAATGATATGCTGAATTCATGGTTACAGTTTGCGCACTGGTTAAAAACGTATCCACTATGTCTTAGAAAATAAAGTTAACAACTAAGCTTTAAACTATTTCAAAAGACAAAAAGCCTTATGGCCACTCAATAAATCAAAGTAAAGTCAGTGACATACATAAATACCTATTTCCAAATATGTCAATATGCCCTTTACTGTCACATCTTAAAGTGTTGGAAGATGCAAAAGTAATGAGTGTTGAACAGCGTCAGTTCACGTCGAGCCACAAATTGCTTGGTTTACATATGTATTGAAAACGCCTTTGTTTTGTTTTGCATTCCTTGTATTTACATTTTAGTTTGAATAATTTGGAATAGTATTGGTAATTGTAACTTGTTGAAGTGGTTATTATTTTGAGTTACAGAGACAAAAATCTTTGCCTTGCTGTAACCATACCAAGGTTTTCGTAATAGTGCATTTTAAAGGGTGTTGCTATGTCATTCTGAATTGCATAAAAGCTAGTAAGCTAATAAAATAATATTTACGAGTGCTAGGCTCATCGTCATTCATTTCAGCCGAAAGACATCCACTGCTGGACATAAGCCTCCCCCAAAAGGGGGGGATTTGCCACAATCGCAGTATGGTGGTCAAATGCATAGATAGCGCTACTGCGCCATTCTCTAGTAAGTCCCTTAGTCGCCTTCTACGACACCCACGGGAAGAAATGGGATGGTGCTATTCTTTTACGTCCGGCACCACACGGAACAGGGTACTTACTCCCAAAGCACGAAGTCCGTTGTTTCGGTCGAAGTAACGGGCGTATCCAACTCCGTATCACTTACGGACAGAACATTAGTTTGGGGCCCGAACTTAAGTTTGTATGACAACACGATTTGACAGCTGTCCCTACTCCCGATATGTCTTTGCCCGTCCAAAAAAGTTAGTTAATTCGCTGTAGGATTCACTAAGAAGTTTCAAACTACTTTCGGACGGGCCGTATCTTCGTTGACGGAGTCAGAGAGTAGGCCCCAGGGCTAGGCTACTCGCACGAAATTGACACGTTTTGAATAAAAAGTTAAGGGAACAACGGAAAGTTAAGGAACAAGTATGTAAGTACCCTAACTGTATTACTTAGAATACAAAATGTGCCAGTTGCCATATATGTATTTCTGGAATTGTCGATTCGCCCTGAACTAAATTAACTTCGTGCGTTCTATTATTCAAAAGTGACGATTCGCCTGAGCTAGTTCGTGAGAGTCGAATAATCAGACTAATTTCGGATGGAAATTGTAAAGTCTTAAAACTTATTAACGCTTTAGTGCCTGGTTGACATACCTAAAATAGTACCAGCTGATAGAAAACACCTATTTCTCTATTTCCTGTTCCTTTATTGTCCTCATTGGTACGATTTCAAACTATACAGGTAAGTATCAAATTATTTGTTCCATTAACAAACCGTCGTAGGTAAATCCTACACAAGATAAGCACCCCACATTAATCAACCTGTTAACAGTAATTTGCTAGCCAGTCTGTCCTTCCAAACAGGTGTTACAAGTGATTTGTAACCCGTTCGATTCCCGGTGAGAGTAAGCGCCTATCCGGCTGGGCGAGCAATTTTCACTGACGGAAAGTTAGTGCTTGAGTTAAGTTTCCTGTGAGATTAAGGAAGTTGTTATCTTTTAAGTTTATGAGCAGACACAATGTATGCATAAATATTTAGAAGCAAAATAAAACAGACTTTCAAATTACCGCAACAGTAGGAAACTAAGAATTTATACAAGTTGAAATAAGTTATTAATTCTTGTATGTACCTACACCAATTTAGCAGGCAATCAATAACACAACGGTATTTATAACCCAATCACAACATTTACAACATATGTCTAATTTTTCCACATTTTCCTCACTACAACACCATACAATTGTCTAATTAATATTACATGTTCGCAACTACCATTGCATAATGTAGGAACAAATGGAATTACTACATACACAACTTTCTTTTTTAATGCGCTTACAGAACAAAGTACGAACATACTAACACCATCTATCGGTGAGCGGTGGAACTACGACGTAAACAATCGAGTTGGCGGGAAAGTTTTCGCGCGTGAGTTTGACAGGTGAAGACCACAGACTATGTAAGAGACAATAGGGTATCATGCGAGGTATGTATCGTATTCAGCCTTGCTATTGTGGTGAGGTTTTAACCTTGGTTCCTGGCCTCTGACAAAGACAGAGGAACTTTTCATTGTTATCAAATTTTATTATATGTATTATGTAAAAGCGTGGAGGTACCGAGTATGAGTTGAAATAATTGTTAGAGAATACTTCCTGTTTTCGTCAAGGCCTGAAATATATTGTATTATAAGGTCATTGATTTTTTTTACTCAATGCATCAAGAAAATCTCATGAATGGGTAGGGCTTATTTGATCAAGATTGAACCAGAATCAATATTGTTATAGGTACAAGGCACCGGTACTTTAGTTTATTTATACCAAAACAAATTCATAAAGAAACAAATCTCCTATGCTAAGGCTAAACAAACACCTCAAAATAAATTACTCATCAACCTGTTCTCCAACTTCTAAGGAGTTAAGTTACAACTCTTGCGCAGCACTAAATCACGTGTAATGACGTCCTTATAACAACTTTCTAAGTTCAGCATCATTGAGGTGTGGTCAGTCCCTAGTCGTACCATCCCTATGATTTATTCACTTTCACAGATATCACTTAAACTCTATAAGCGGATGGTTAAAAAGATTTTCTAGTTTGTACAGGAAGGCACTTATTAATGAGACATCTCGTATGTGGCAGTATTATGTCATGTTTGTATTACAAACTATACTATACTTGGATAATTAGTATCCAATTATTTTATCGTTTATCCATGTTGTATTTTACCTACTTCTTGTGAGGATGTCGTATTTATATTCAAGAAAAACTGAATCATCATCTGCCTAGCCTTTTCCCAACTATGTTGGGGTCGGCTTCCATTCTAACCGGATGCAGCTGAATACCAGTATTTTACATGGAGCGGCTGCCTATCTGACCTCCACAACCCAGTAACTGGGTAACACGATACCCCTTGGTAAGACTGGTTGTCAGACTTTCGGGCTTCTGACGACCCGTAACGACTGTCAAAGATCCACAAATAACAGCCGGGACCAACGGCTTAACGTGCTTTCCGAGGCACGGAGAGGTCTTGGTATGTAAAGATGGTCACCCATCCATGGACCAACCGCGGCAAACGTAGCTTAACCTGATCGATCGACTGGTGCAGCTATTTTACTTAGCCACAAGCCCTTCAAGAAAAAATTATCACAGGCTGTTAAGTTTTCAATACATTTTTCTCATCATCGCAGTCCACTGCTGGACATAGGCGTCTTCTAGGCTGCGCAACAACACTCCGTCCTCCACCTTCCGCATCCAGTCTGTCCTAGCCAATTTTTTGAGTAATAAGACAGCATAACACAACACAGTCTTATACAGTAATTAGCTTCTGCCCGCGACTTCGTTCGCGTCAAATTTCTTGCTCCCCGACCCACCCCGTCGCTCGCCTCGCCTGCCCGTGCGAGTACTTCATATTCGTGACTTTTTTTTCTTTGCTCGGCTCCTAAGGGTCTTAGCGTGATGATATATAGCATATAGCCTTCCTTGATAAATGGGCCATCCAACACTAAAATATTTTTTCAAATCGGACCAGTAGTTCCTGAGATTAGCGCATTCAAGCAAACAAACAAACAAACTCTTCAGCTTTATTATTAGTATAGATGTGTATCTACTTTGAATATTCTTTAGGATATCAATTATTTATGGTTAAGTATAGACATTTCAATTAATTTCATTCACAGTCTCATAAATCCGGGATAAAAGTTTTACTTTAACTAAGAAATGTTTAGAGAAACTGCCAACAGACAGGGCCACTCCCATGTGTAGATGGAAAACCTTATTTATTATACGTATACGGAATTCCATCAGATACCTGGCTGGTTCCGCGTCTGCCAGTTAGGCTGATAAATTTGTTGCCAGTGCCTCCACCACTTATAAGGAATGACGGGGCGGCCTTTTTAGAAAGTCCTCCTTTCAGAACTGTTTTATGTTTTGCGGTGAAATTAGTTACTGCCGTGATAAAAATGGTAATTAAGTTACATTGTACGTTTGAGCTAAGCATAAATTGTCAACAAATGGTTGTTTTATTTTTATTTTAGTTGATTACACAATACTGAACTAGGTCTATAGTCTATGCGCATTTAGAAGAAAACTTTTTCGCTCTTTTCCTCTATTCTTAATTTTGTTTTTGAAAGCTAGGTATTTCTTACTATATTGTTATAATTAATTATTAATTATAGCTTTGGAGCTAGTGTTGAAACTGTTCATAAATCAACCATAACATATGGCAAACTTTATAGCTTTTAAATTGAGGCTAATAGCTTTGTTTTTATTACAGCAAATCGTGCCTATTACTGGGAATTCTTCAGTATTTTTGATTACACTTTTCCATAAACCAATGATTCATAGTATTTATAATAGATTGAAAAAAAAAATGATTTCTATCTTGGCTGTAATTGCTTTCAATTTAAATTCTTAAAAATTTTCGTACTGTTGGTGTCATAACACTAACAGTAGGAATGGTATTCATTCTGGCAGTTTAACAACATCATTGCGTTATTTACGTAGCTGAGTGAACAAACTTTTCGAACTTAAGAAGCATTTGATTAGCAATAACTTTCTCTAAATAACTATAACTATAAATAGGTATTTTATAAGTTCACTTAAGAATAAGACTAATTTATGAACTATAATTCTCATTTTTTTTTGCCCTTCAGGGTCCATATCTGTACTTTAGCTTTAACCCCTATGTAACTAACATCTGTTATACACATTATGGTATGCAAATAAATGAAATGAATGAATGAATGAAAACAAAGTACAAGCTGACAATACAAATTTTTATTTTACTGTCGGAAATATTCGGTAACACAGAAAAAAAAGTCGCTAATTATAGACTTGTTTGTCACTACAATTTTTTGCAAGGTTTTATGGTAACCACACTTGTAAGATTTAAAAAATTGACAAGTAAATTGTAATTGTTAAGTTTTGTGGTATAGGATAGGGCCCAGCTCTTATTCAATGTGGTATAGGTATAGACAGAGAGATAAAACCTTATTTAAAATATATGTAGTTTTTTACCTGAAAAATTTTAACACCTCGCTAAACTTCATAGAATTCAAACGATTATAATGAACTCTGTATAGCATATGGAATGTAAAAACTTCGAGATTATTTTCGTAACAAATGTTAATAATCTTCAAGAAGGCGTCTTGTCTCGCCAAGAGTCGGCGAGCGACTGGCGCTCCATTCTCGTAGCGTATAGCACGGCGGTCAATGACTCAGCATCGCGAGTTCGTATACAGGTTGCTGTTTTATTTTGTGGTGAGCGTATAACCCGGCTAAATTACAAAGCTCTGTTGTGAGAGAGAAATGGGAGATTTTTTATGAAGCTTTACATTTTGTGATTGTTACCAATAATACGATTAAGATTTAAAAAAAATTACGTTATAAAATTAAAATTTAGGTAACTCCCAACCAATTTTATCAAACTGAAGTGTATGCTTTCGACGGATATTTTTAACTCTTTTTTGTTCCGAATTCAACACGTTCGGCGCAGTCCACACCGAATTGTAAATTCACCAAACACTAGACACTAGACACTTTGGAATGTCTTTTTTGATAGATTTCCAATAATTCCTAGAAAGTTGACCAGTTTACAAACTTTAAGCATTTATAAAGTATATTTTGTATCCATAAACCAGAAATGTCATAACTACATACACAAAGCTCATGTCGACTCCGATGAATGAACCATGCTCCTTCTCCGTCCGAGGGCGAGCCAGAGCAGAAACATGGCGGCCGTGAAGTAATGCACCCACTCCGGGATTGACAGCTCGACGGCGGCGGTGGTGCATCTGTGTAAACGATGGTTGGCGATGTTGGACGATGCTGGCTGTGACCTGTTACATGTGGTATGAATTTTGTTGTGTTGTGTGAGTAGTAAGTGTGAGACGACTTATTTAAATTTGTGATGGCGAAGTCGTTATGGTAGAGATACCTATTTGCTGAAGAAGAATACGAGTGAATCGAAATAATGAACTTGGACTAATATTCCAAAATAAAGTAAGATTTTTGATCGTGATTTCTTTAGATTTGCGTGACAAAATAAAGCTCTAAAGATGATTTTGGCATTATTTCGCTTTTTCTTTCGTAAAATTTTCATCGATGCGTTTTTTAGGTATTGTATAATTAATTCATAACACTCCTATTACAAAGACGTTTGATCCTGTACGTACATTATCAATTAATTATGATTTTAAATTCAATTCCGTTACGAACAGTCTTGACTTTTTAATTTATCCGCCTAATACTACGGCGACCATAAAAACAGCAACCTGTACCAACAACAGCTGTTATACTAGAGTGGGGGCGACCACGCCGTGGTGGGAGAGTGAACTATCAACTGTTACATCAGCGCCATCATTCACTCCGCTTCCGTCAACACTTCGCGACGAAGTGACGAACCGTTTTATGACAGACAGGTATCTGACTAACGATCGACACGCACGTCCGTGGTAACAATATCGTCTTTATTTAGTAGCATTTAGGTCGGTTTTCGTAGTCCCACCGAGCGACGTGCGGTTGATCGTAAACGTGATTGTTGGTAGTTTGTGGTGTAATGAATGAAGTAGGAAGTTTGTAGAAAATTTGTTAGTTTTGCGAAATATATGTGGGAAGAGTAGCTCATGTCTACTAAGGCTTTTAAGGGAGTTGATGCAATTTCGTCACTGCAAGAAACGCGAATTCCAAATGATTGTGTAACAGCCTAACAGCCAAGTCTACTCTTTGAAGTAGTCTGCGGATTGACAATCGATAATTTTGACTTGCCTCATAAGAAATTCGGAAAAAAGACGTGCAAAAAATAACGGAATTTCGTATTCTTTGATGGAATTATCGTGTTATAATTCTTTTAGCCTATATGAATAATGATTATCTCCCCAAAAGTGTAAAAAAAGTGCAGCGGAAATATTAATATTTGTTATGTACCTAATGTCTAGATCATCTTCGTTTTCGGCTTTGTTTTCGGTCGAAAATAAGACTGAACCCGAAGCTTTTCTTACGTTTTTTTTTCGAGTGAAAATCCATTTCTGATCGGACGAAATTTTAAAATTGACTTTAACGCTGAAATAATATAGTTTGATGCCAACAAGGACACGTAATCGTTAACTATAATACCCACAATAAAAAAATTGAGTCCTTTTCGGCGACAAACAATATTATTTCAATGTTAAAATCCCTTTTAAAATTCTGTTTCGATTCACCCCTGCATGCATTCACCCCGTTTTACGGTAGGTACTTACAATACAGGCTCGCTCTAAGTCAATGCAAGTAAAAGTTGAAATTCGCAATACCAAGGCGTCTGACCCCACAGTACGGTTTCTAATAAAGATACCTGCAGTAACTGACTCTAATCATGACATATCATCAAACAAAGACGGCGAAGCAACGTTTTCTTCCGACAACCAGAACGTTGACATGACTGACATACTCGTATCTCATGATCTTCACGTATACCGTGACTCTCGTTAACAGAGAGATGGTTGACAGGACAAACTTAAAACAGTAAAGTACCATCAAGATAAGGAAGAAAGAGAAAATGTACAGTGAGTTGAATACACGTGAAGATAAGGCTTGTGGACCATCTGTGCAAGGAAAGTTCAAGATGCACGATTAGGCACATTAAAAGGCAAATTTAATTAAAAAAAACATTTGGTTATAACGGCTGAAGATCCTACCACAACGGCAACGTTAACCGTCTTCACCTATTAAAGCTTTATTTTGAAAACATTCTATAAGCCAATTATTTTTTAAAGAGTAGCCAAGGAGTTTCTTGCTGTGCTGGCTCTTCTCTATAAGAAACGATAAATTGGAACCGTGCACCTAGCTTCTGACGTTTCATAAGTGCCCTTGCAGGTTTATGTGAAGTATTTCTTTTGATTTTGATTGGAAACTATGGTGAGAAAACTTTAAGGTGACAGCATACTTTCACACAATCAAAATCAAAAGTCTTTTATTCAAACAAGGCCTACAGTCAGTTCTTTTTTAACGTCAAAACTACATAAGACAGTCTCCCCAAAACGCCCACCCTTCACGACTTCCTAGTACTTTAGCTGGGAAGAAGTGGCGCAACAAACTCCACAGCAGATACACACAAACATTTTTTGCTAAACCGAATTTCCTTGCTATATCGACAGCAAACAGCTGTCGGAAGAATTTCGGTCATCATTCAAAATTTTCAGGTTTTGGATTGATGAATAGCGTTTATAGGACTCCTACGATAACATTGATTGATGTTCAATTCAGTACGGAAGCGTAGGGAACGGTTGTGAATAGCTATGCTGGTCTGAAATCAATATGTATAATAATAATAATATATATAATGCGTTTAAAGCTCAAGTAAAATCCGTCCTTTGTTTAAAGGCTTACTATTCCATCAACGACTATTTAAATGACAAGAATAGTTGGTCGCTGTGATTAACTCAAGACAATGTTTATGTTCTTTGTTGCAATGAACATGACAATGTTTATGTTCTTTGTTGCAAAAAAGACAATGTTTTTGTTCGTTTAATGACTTTTGATTTTGATTTTGAATATCGTTGAGTGAGAAAGCGCAGTGATTATAAATTGTTGTTTATCCGTTTGCAAAGAGGCAGTGACAGATTGTTGCTGAAAGATTTACCATGGATTGTGTCGTAGCCAAATGTTATACGGAGGAACGAGGAAAATGTCGTGTGGAAAGTTTTGATGATGAATGTCGATGGCTATTACAATAGGGGATCAAAGAAACGATGGATGGACGGTGTGAATGATGATATGGGGGTGACTACGGAGAAGACGACTAAATTATGGAAGAAGAAGACATTTATTTAGAGCTAGCCACAAACAATATGAGATAAGGACAGGAGAATGCGACTTTCTATAACTAATATAATAACTTCTTCATCATTATTTGTCGATTCAAATCTGGATGACCCAGATAGTTCACTAATAGAAAATTTCAGAGGCCTACATCTCAATTAAAGAGAAATCATCAACGTTCTAATCAATTACCATAATAACGGTTGTCTCCAAATCTAAACCCAATGAAGAACAATTAACAACGTAACCATTTGTTATCTAAATCAATAATCAATAAATCGCTGATATGGATTGAAGGGACGCTGAGTCTTTATATAATAATACGTTTGGTTACAATCGATTAGTTTGGAGTAGCGATTAATAGTAAAAAAAAAATTGCTTAAAAAGTACGTCGCGATCACAGACCAAAGCAGGGGCTATTATTACGAACAACCCCAGTACCATATCATCATCCCACTAATATTATAAATGTGAAAGTTTGTGAAGATGTTTGGATGTTTGTCAATCATGACACACGGATAGTTTATAACCTCGATTAACACATAGGATACTTTTTATCCCGGTAGTACGTTCCCGTGGGATAATTTCAGAAACTGCACGCGGGCGAAGCAGCTGACAACAGCTAGTTATCCATAATTCTCCTGCCTCATGGATATGGACATCAAGACATGTTGCGCCGAAATGTTTTTTTCCTCCATATCTCTCTATTATGTAGTCCTCATCTCGGTAGATGCTCCTTTTCTTGCCATAGAATTTTACACACACAGTCAGGGGCGTACCAAATTAAAATGGCGCCTCGGGCAGGTATCACATTTACTTCGTAAATTATCTTCTCGGTCTACACTGAGCAAAGCTAGGTTGCAGAAGCTTTCTTGACCAATTAATTACAACTTGCTAAAAAATCGCTCACAACTTGCAATGCTGAAATTCTAAGCAGAATTTGAATAGAAATAGGCAGATTTGGAAATACGCTTTCATCCTCATACTGCACAATAAATTCAAGTTCAATATCTAAGAAATCTGTTGTTTATTGAAGTATTTTATTTTTTATTTTTATTTTTTATTGGCGACTTTTCGCGCCACACTTCGATAGGCGCCCAGGGCTCATGCCCTATCTGCCGTACCCTAGTTACGCTACTGCACACAGTCCATCCATCGTCATCTTTTCTTTGGTCTTCTTTCGTAAAGCCTTTTTGAGCATGAATGTGGATACATTCATGCTCAAAACTTTCCTCACGACATTTTCCTCATACCTCCGCATCACATACTCAGACCATCCAACCACAACCCCAGTACCATATGTGAGGCACAATACTAAAGTCGACTAGGTTACAGTATACGACAAAAGACGGCATACTGGTCAACCCAAGCAACCCACTGCTAGAACGACTAAACACGCATCGTAGTGACAAATAAATACGAAGACACATCTGTCCCAGATTTGGAGAAATTCTAAAAGAAAATTTGTCAAACCGTGACGCGATTATGTCACGTAACGCTAGTGCGTGCAAGCTTGCTAGGCCTTCTTAAAAGGAAATTATAATTTCCATGACTGACATGACGATGTAGAAAAGCAAGCATCAGTGAGCAGAGCCCTTGTTGACACAAGTCAAATATAACAAGTAAATGAAGCAGCCACGTTACAATGGCGAAAACAAAAAAGTACTAATTTGTGGTACTTAACTTGGTCACGTCAGTATAGCATTTCATAGTGAGATGACGACTGATACATATGTATGGATTGGGATAAGTGCTGAAGTATGATGACGAAAGCCTATCAAAAATGACGTCCAAAACTTATGAATGAAGACCTTCTTAAAATTAAATTATAATAGAGGCCATGAGGAATAAGGTGTGAAGTTCAGTTCATCCTCTACAGCAAAAGGATCCTCCGACCAGACACAATTCAGAATTCAGATCGATCGGGACGTTGTATACAGGGTGTCCAGTAATTAATATATAACCTTGAAATGGTTCATGGTAGAACTAATGGCCATTCAGAAAAAAAAAAAAAATTTATTTGTAGTAGTCCTGTAAAAAAAAAATGCCAAAAGAAAACAACCGACAAGTTCCGAAAAAACACTACAAAGGAGTTTTTGGCGGGATCGCGTTGGAACATGTCGCACGAATTTTCATTTTCATGAAATTTTGTGAAATAGCGAATTCAATTGTATAATTTTGGTAGTGAATTATTCAATTTAGTTACGTGTGAGTGCACAAGTGTAGTGAAGGTGAAACTAAGTGACTAACGTGGACTTTTCGTGTTCCCCCCAAAAACTCCTATTAGGTTGTTGTAAAGTTACTACCGCTTTACAATAACTTTAACTTTGACTTGACTGACTAAAGACGACTATGACTGTTTTGTAACTTCTTGCCCGATATCGGGCCATTTACTTTATTGAAAAGAAAAATTACTTGACACTGGCTAAATGCACAAACCGTGTGAAGCCAAAACCCAGAAAAAAAAACATTATTAAGTGAAAAATAACTTTAATATCAGAAGAACAAAAAATTTAAATACATATCCTAAGACATCGACTTCCAGAATAAAAGTTATTTTTCAATTTGTAGTGTTTTTTTTTTTTCGTTTTTTCGGAAGTCGGTTGTTTTTTTTTTGGAATTTCTTTTTACAGTGAAAATACAAACAAAATATATTTTTTGTGAATGGCCATTAGTTCTACCATTAAGCATTTCAAAGTTATCCATTAATTACCGGAAACCCTGTATATATGCTAGTTGCGCGGGAAACACGTTTTGCGTGACGTCAGTGTGATGCGTAGGTCGAAAGAGACGGTTTAGATGCGGAACATACTACCGGGATAAAAAGTATCCTATATGTTAATCCAGGTTATAAACTATCTCTGTGCCAAATTTCATCTAAATCCGTTCAGCCGTATTTGCGTGATTCAGTAACAAACATCCAAACATCTTCACACAGTTTCACATTTATAATACTAGGATTTAAGCTAGATTGAAAAAGATAGTCAGTCCAAGATAAAGACATAAAATGGCGCCAAAGAACTTACGAATGAAGGTTATCGTAAGCCGTAAAGGTAAATGAATTAAGTAACTCGACATTGGGGTTATACAACATCAATACTGGTTGTATAATCGCATTCATTCTCCACTGGGTCAATTGCAGATAATAAAAGATGTACAGCATATAATTGCATCATAATTTTAAAGGTTTACATTACGACGGCTCATATACTGTCAAGTGCCATTGAGTAAATTGTTATTTTATCGTATCGATATAACCTCTTAAGGGGAATCTAGTCGCGGGCTCGAACTCACTGGTGGGCCTGGCCAAAAAGCACGCTGTCTCACCAGGCATCGTGTCAGTGATGAACAGTTAGACACAAGTCTACAAGCACAACGTTATTGAGTGGCATGCAGTATCATTCATAGTAAAACAGGCGCGTAAAAAATGAAGAATAGTCCTTCGGAAGCTCGGGTTTTATAAAAAAACTACTGCAGAAATAAAAAACTAATAAAGTTTATTGAACTTTTCGATAGTTGAGCTTTGTCGGTACCGATTTGGTTTTGGAGGTTTTATACTTCTTTTATTACTTAAACACGACCAAAGTTAGGTTAAATTAGCAAGCAAAACGAATCTTTGTTGGCTCATAACATAACTTTTGAATGGCTTTTTATTTTAGTATTCTGTTTCCGTACAGATAATATTAATAATAAGACAAAACCATGCCATGTTTAATTTTTGTTGTACATTGTCGAACAGTGGAGTAATAGTCCCAGGCCAACATTACATTACAGGCTGGTTATGCATGCATGCATGCATGCATGTAAGTTTACAAGATACAATCTGTTCACCATTATCATCATTTCTGCCAGAAGACGTCTACTGCTGCACATAGGCCTCCCCCAATTTAGGGGGGCTTGCCGTAATCGCCACGCTTGGCAGGCGGGCTGGCGATCGCAGTATGGTGGTAAAATGCATACAGAATGCTGCTGCCCATTCTCTAGTAAGTCCCTTAGTCGCCTTCTACGACACCCACGGGAAGAGATGGGATGATGCTATTCTGTACGTCGGCACCACACGGAACAATCTGTTACGAGCAAGTAATTTTTCGTTTACATTGACCATTTCGAGGACTTTTTTTCCACATAATGTAGCCTTACGTTTATGGGGTGATGTAACATCTAGCCCATTACGCATCGGGTCTGTATCACAGTACGATTCGCGCCTTTTACTTTTACAAAATGGCGATCCAAATAATTAGATAATCCTCTACTTACTATGTTTATTTAGACGGTTTTATTGATTTACACTGTGTTTTTTTAAGAAAATAATGAATATCACGCCTGTGTGTCGAAGGGTTAGGCAGAATTGTACCCACTCACAATTCTTCAGTTACGTTTAAGTCCCATGTAATGGGGGGAAATAGACTCGCTATTGGCATCAACCGAGCACAAATCCAGACTCCAGGCTGTTACTGAGAAATTCCAGATAGAAAAATTCAACAACACAACTTTGTCCGATCCCGAATCGAACCTCATGCTTAGCAGTACCGCTTGCGACCACTACACCAACGAAGCAATCCTAGTAATGAGATTATCCTCTGTATATTATGTAATCAGAATTTTATTAACTTACGCTGTGTAGTAAAAGATTTATAACTAAGTCGCTTTTAAGTACAGTTATAAACGTTAATTTGTATGACAGGAAATTACGCTAAGTTGATTAATATTGTCTAATTAAAGAAGGCCGTTCACACGCTTTTAAAATTTTCTTTCGAGAGTTTGCTTTTTTCAAATAATTAGGGGACTTTGGTTAGTTTTTTTTTTTTAATAATGTGTGGCACCAGTTGAGACTTTCCGCTTAAATTAATCTAATAAAACAGGACATTGTGGTTTTTTTTAATTTTAAATAACAGCCAATTGTCAACATCGCTCTAGAAAGTTGGGAATTTCTTGCGTGGGAGGGATATCCACTCGTATTTTTGAGTTCTTACTTTTTTTTTAATACTAGTTAAAATTAATTTAGCTACTCGTCAGACGTGATGGACATCGATATCTAGAAACAATAAAATTAAAATGAAAAAGATTTTAAACATGTTTGTTGTTTTGGAGGGTCAACGACCACAGGAAGCCTACTCTCAGTCCGTCAACGTAGATACGGGCCCGTCCAAAAGTAGTTCGCAAATTCTAAATGAATTCTACAACCGAATAATATTAATTTTCAGACGAGAAAAACACATCGGGAGTAGGGACAAGTGTCGTCAAATCGTGATGTCATTCAGTCTTAGTTTGGGCCCCGAACTGATCTTTTGTCCCTAGGTGATACGGAGTAGGGATTCTCCGCAACTTCAGCTGAAACTACAGATTCCTGTTTTGGTAGTGGAAGTCCTGGTAATGTTGTTACTTGAAGTGTGACTTAAGATCTGTTTTATTTTGTTCTATCGTGTTTAGATATCCAACACCTATCACGTCTGTGGAGTTTTGCTAGCTAGTTTCATTTGACCTTGTATATTTGTTGTTTGTTTTAATTAAATATTACTGCAATAATACTAACCCCTTAATACATGGCACTTAACATAACTGACGAAATGTGGGTGTACTATTGGAACACCTCTGCTTAACCCTACGGGGAACAAGGCGTGATGATGTTTTGTAATTAAATTCTTCTAACAAATCACACTTTCTTCAGAAAGCATATACCTATAAAATTATGATTCCTATCCTAATTAGCACATTAATCCAATAATTTCCGTATTTCGATTTATAAATTTACAACTTCGCTAGTTATTTATAAAAATCGTCACTACCATTATGGTGGCTATAAAATGCTAATATTGAAAACTTGTAGTAGGTGTCTCTTTCCGATGATTTATTACCTACTGCTAATCTTCTTAGACTTCGACCGAATTCAATTCAAAACAAGGACCATTATAGAAAGTATAATCGAGTTTTTTTTTTTTTTAATAGCGGTTCTGTTAGTAGCTTCCTACTTGTAAAATAGCAACACTTATTTTGACAAATGATAAGTATGTAGGTACTAGAAAGCGACGGTGAGCCGATTAAAAAAAACCGTAGTAAAATTCAAGCATAAAATTTATAGGTTACTAGCTGACCCAGCAAACGTTGTTTTGCCTTATAAATTATTTAGGGTGAACAACCCTTATCACTTAGGGGTATGGAAAATAGATAGTAGCCGATTCTCAGACCTACTGAATACGCATATAAAAATTTGGTAAAAATCGGTAAAGCCGTTTCGGAGGAGTACGGTAACTAACATTGTGACATGGAAATTTTATATATAAGATAAAACTGTTTGGATGATAAAATTAAACTTTTACAGCGAAGATTGTATAAATATTCCAATTTACAAGCTTATACCTAGAAAATTAAATTTCTAAACGTTATGATTCCACTGACAATAATCATCATTCTTTCAAAAATATAATGTGACTATAAAGCGCCTATTAAATCAACCAGCCCACACTCAATTCCTCAAAAAATATGTAAATAAACGGCCATTTCTCACAATTTCGAATGATGTTCTAAATTAAAAAAATATTTAAAAAAAAACCATAAACGAATAAGCTGTTTACGGTAATTTGCGTATAAAGAATTTAGGAAATAGAGATTTTTTCTGCAAGGCTCGTTGCATATTCATAAGTACTTGACATTCAACTAGCTAGCCAGTAGTAGTGGCCTAGTGGGAAGTTATTCCGTTTATTTGAGAAACTGTTCTTACGAAAACGATGAGCTTTCTACAAATATAGAAATTCAACGCCCTCTATAGATCGATATTTGTACTTTTTCAAATTATTTGATCAGGCCTAAGTAGTCGCATGTTGTAAGTAGGAGGGTCTGAGAAACGCGTAGGTAGGTACTTATGACATTAAGATGGTCATTGGTTACATTATTTTACCGTTTTACCGGACAAGTGGGTGTTTAATTATGCGTGTGACAAACAAAAATCTGAATTCCTGTCCTGATCATGCTTTTAAATGCTTTTTAAATATACTTTAGCGTGAGACCACAATACTATTGTTTGAATACCTAAACTTTTTGTTGACCCGATATGTAGTCTTAAATTTATCATTCATCATCGAACATTTCTAGGATTTCTCGTTTGCAATTATTTCTAAACAACCGATTCTAATTGCAATTAAGGAAAGTAAAGAGTTCATGATACGAGTGGACATGGCAGTCCACTCATCCAGCTGTTTTAACTGACCTCGCTTCCTGTAAAATAGCCTAATCTTTGCTAAATCAGTCCTTAATTAATCGGTCCTTAAGTCCGTACTAGCTTAACAGTTCGGGGCCATCTAGAATCAGCAGGACGCAACACAGTAGCAATAGCTTTCATTTTGACAGATCAAAAACATTCATTGCGTTATCAACGTTGCTGAGCAGACGAATTCTTCGAACATATGAAGCAATTGATTAGCTTTATCCATCAACATTATTCAGATTGTAATTGTTAGTGTGTTACAAAATGTTGACGATCAAAAGTGCCTTTAAAAAAAAAAAAAACAAACGTTGCTCCACACTAGGAATTACTCCTGTATTGTGGGTGCGTTTACAAACATTTAAACTCACATACACAAACAGCCAGACCCGGAACAACTATTTGTAGGTCATACCAATATTTGTTCCGTGCGGGAATCAAACCCTCGACACGCAGCGCAGCAGTCAATCGCTTAACAGCTGCGCCAACCGTGCCTTTTAATAGCCTACTTGAAATAAATTAAGTATAAGTATTAGACGTTAACTTTGTTTGAAAAGCAATATATTTCAATAACGGGGGCTAATTGATACTTTCGAAGTCACTGGGCAGGTTATCGAAGGTATAAGTACCATTTAAATTGAATATCGTTTTCACTATAGATATCCGGTTTCCACTGTCATGAGCCTAAATTATTAAACAGTTCTTTAAATTTTATCCGTAAATATTCACCGCTCTATAATTTGCAAGATCTAAGAGATGATTTAAAATACTATTTCAAAATTACAAACGATTCGCTAGATTTAAAACATGTTTTTAGACTACGTACCCACATTTATTAGGACCTAGCCTATCATCAATTTAGTGGCACAATCAACTGTGTGAAGGAATCGATACAGACTATTCCGGTTTTGGAAAGTTTAATTGTATTTTTTGAGAATGAATCACATCCTGAACATTCTAGTCTTAGATATTGATTGTAGGTAACCTGACCTTAAAATTAGTCTCAGCTCTCGACTATTTTAACCACGCTTTTATTAGCTTGGTATGTATCTATGTTTTTATGTAGCGGAATCTTCGAACGTGATTTTGACCCACTTCAAAACGTCGAATAAAATTGAAACTTTGCACACTTACCAAAGACCAATGACAATACAATAATTTTATAAATTTGTGCCATTATCCTGGACAAAACAGAATAGTTAAAAAAACTAAAATATCACACTTTTGTAGTAACCCCGAACTAAAAAATAGAAAATGAATAATAAGTAGTTTAAATAACTAAAAACACCCTTGAATAGAATATCAAACTAACGACGACACAAACTATTCCGGTTTTGGAAAGTGTTAAATGAGAATGTATCAATCACATCCTGAACATTATAGTCTTAGATTTTGATTGTAGGTAACCTGAGCTTAAAATTATGCACGCTTTAACGATTTGACAAGACTTCAAGATTTATTTAAGTTTTGTATTAGACTCAAACAAACCTTCCGGAACAAATTCTCTAAGTGATGGTGAAAATCGCATCAAAATCTGTTGCGGGGATTACGAAAAAAACGCGGTCACATAGACAGACCTGAAAAACGACTTTAATTTATAGTATGTAAGTATATAATTGAACAGTTTTTTTAAATTACTTATTTTATACAATACGAGAAATCTCCAGTCTTTCACTGTCAGGTCAGAAAATCTATAATAAAACCTTCCATAAAACCAAACATATACAATTTTCGGAATGGAAACTCATAATTATTAACGTTTAGTATAAAATATGGCTTTGGCAGGATTATTAAAATCGAGAAACTTGTTTTTTTCCATAATAGTAAAACTAGTTTTTGCAACACCTTGAATTTATAGGGTTATTAGTCCATTATCGCGAAGCTAAATGAGGGTAATGTTTTTTCGTACCGATTTTGCATGAATGAATTTGCATATTAATAAGTAGGTATATGCAGCACAGAATAGATTGTCTAGACTAGCCTAGACGTTTAACGTATCAGATGATCAAAACTTTGTCAGTTCTCTAGGTCATGGAGCTCGTCCGCGAAATAATTCGAGTTATAAATGGTGGATTTTTGAGACTTGACAGTAAGGGCAGGTGCCTTTATGTTTGTCGCTACAGGAAAGCGGTCTAAGGAGACTGTCTTTATTTCTTAAAAAAATAAAAAAATCACATATTTTGGAATAAAAAATACAGTCAACAAGAAAATAGGGCAATTTCCACAAAAACTTTTTGATGCCAATCGATCCTGTTTCTTACAAGGATCAAAGAACTTGAATGGGACGTTAGTCCAAAGTAAGTAAAGTATTTTGCGATTTTTGACTTTCGTTCTACTTTAGTTAACACTAAAGTACTACAACAAAAGTAAAAAATCGCAAAATACTTTTCCCATACATTTTGTAGGAAATAAGAACTCATTTTCAACAACCAATTAATATTTTTAATTTTATATACCTAGTTTAAATAAACAAATAAATATATTCGATGTATTAACAAAAACAAATATTTAAAACGTTATCGACACGCCTACTTTATGTTGGTGTGCCCTGTACTGTAACTAGGAGTTGCCTGTGCAATGCACTATCCTTTTGCCGCGTGAACTAGAAACCGCGACAACAGGCAAGTAAACAGTTACTGACATTAGCATACCAGTTCTAACTCGCTCCAGTTTCGGGGTCGAGTTCATGTGACAGTTTCTAGCGGCGTGAAAACGAGGCATGTTTGTGTAAAAAGTATCGCATGCAATGTAAGTCCAGTGAAATATTGTTTATATTCGTTTATGGTGGAATATTGTCTGTGCTTGTTTTTAAGACAAAATGCTCAATTTACTTTAAATTGAAATTACTTTCTCAAGTTGCAAGACGTTATTAACATGCTTAGGCCTACTACAAAAGCAATGCACGAAAAGTGCTTACCTTAGCACTTTGGTCTTTGCATTTCGCCGCCTTTTCAGACGCCATTCTCTGTCCAAATTGCGTTGTATAATTATGTTTCGACCTTTACCTACGCTATTTACTACGCAAAATATAATGGCAGGATATTCCTGCCATAATGCGAAATAGTAACTTTTTATACGGCCAGCAAAAAAAAAACAAAAAAAAAAGTAAACGGGCCGCTATAACCTACAATCAAATACAATTACTTTTTAAACACGTATTTAATATTCTAAAAGCCGTATTAGGACTCTTAAGATCTACAATAACCATTATTATAGGACTACCTACTATAAAATTATAGGACATAAATTATGTCGACACAGCTTTTTTAGGTTTTATTTTTTGAAGTGTCACACGATTAGGGTTGTCAATATTTAAATATCGAAGTTAGAGAAGTTGTATCAAATTTGCCGCAGTCTTTATTTTCTCGAAAATGAGGTCTATGATGGAACGAGCGTTCTCAGAAGATTCCTGTTCACTCTTGTTTTAAAAGATCGGATCGGATTACCTACTTACATGTGGAAAGGAACATGTGTCTATCATTTGTGAATTTTTGACGGTCGTTACAGGTCGTCGGAAGCCCGAAAGTCTGACAACTGTCTGTCTTACCAAGGGGTATCATATTACCCAGTAACCGGTTGCACTGGAAGCCGACCCCAACATAGTTGGGAAAAGGATAGGCAGATGATGATGTGGAAGGGAACACAGTCTGTCAGGGGTGTAACAATAGAATATAGCACCTAGGGCACGCATCACATTTGCGCTCCTTCGTAAATTATCTTCTCGGTCTACACTGAGCAAAGCTAGGGCACATATCCTTTCTTGACCAATTATAGTCTTCAAAAATGAAGGTATTCATAAAAAATCGCTCGCAATGCTGCAATTTTAAGAGAATTTGAATAGAACTAGGCACATTTGAAAACCCGCTTTCATCGTCGTACTGTAAAATATATTCAAGTAGGTCTTCAGATTTCTTAGATATAGCTAATAGTATGAAATGGTTTATGATATTATTATTTTATTTATTTACTGGCGACTTTTTGCGCCCCCCTTCTATAGGCGCCCAGGGCTCTTGCCCTGCCTGCCCCACCTTGCTTACGCCACTGCAGTCTGTTAACAGTTAATTGAAATGTTCGGTTAAATACAAATAATATGACAATAAAACCAATGAGATAAACTCATAATAACAAGTCAGAAATGCTTTTCCATAATTAAAAATGAATCATTTCCTTTTATATCAGCAAATAATCGCCGTTAAAAGTCAGACTTTTCCAATTATCTGCGTCTTTCACAGCCCTATTAGTACGTACCACGTTTTAAGAACTTAATTCCGATAATAAAACTTTAAAAGTACCTTCTGGCCGGTAATGAAGGCCATATTAAGAGAAAATTACTACTTATCATAATAATATTTAACTTTTAGGTCAATGAGTAAATTCGATGGTGATACCAGATGTTACAGACAACTAAGTTAGTTAGGCACTTAAACTGCGAAAACCGCCCTTATTGCTACGACACAAAGTACTGTCGAAGCCAAATGAGATTAATATGGTAACGATTGAGCAGACAAGTGAGCAGTGGTAACGGCCGCGACTTACGAGTTGTATGTCGTAGGTTTGAATCCTGGTAGGTGCTTTACTTTGTGTCAATTATTTCATTAAACACTGCTCTCCCAACGCTCCAAAGGTGAAGGAAAAATATCGTCAGAAAACCGGCAATTTCTAGAACCAAAACTTCGAAGACATGTGACATCTACCAACCCGTACTGACGAGGGCTGTGTCCCAGCAGTGGGAACATGATAGGCTTATTATCCTGATAACAATTTCGTACGGTTGACTGTACCAGGAGATTCATACTTATACAAGAAAATGTTTACTCTAAGGTCATTAATCATTGTCGATACCCCATGGAGTTGGTAATTGACGATATTAACATGTTAAAATCAATTTTATTTTTATCAAAAAAAAAAAATCATTTAGGTTCATTTGACAAGCGTGGGAGAAAAGATTGACATGAGATAGTACATAGAACTTTTACATAATCCAGACCTCCTCAATGTGAGTGGGCCGTAATCCACCACGCGGGCCCAGTGCGGGTTGGTAGATGTCACATGTCTTCGGAGTTTGGTTCTAGGACATAACAGTTTCCTCACGATGTTTTCATTTACCGTTTTTATTTATTTATTTACTTAAAGGTTCACCCACAGCACATACATACAATATGTAACAAAAACCCTGTTGTTCCTTCTACCCACGTTTTCAGAATCGGTATACATACGTAATAAAGCATGTCATTTATAAAAACTGTTTAACAAAAATAATTAAAATAAATATTTAATTATGAATATTTGTAATGTTTAACTGATTTTGATTAGATCAAAGAAAGCCGCCAAGCTCGTAGTCTATTGTGCGAAATAAGGATACTTGTAAAATCAGATACTGTTAACATTTTTTTTGAATATGTCGATTTTAATAGTTATTTGATGTTGAATTCTCGACTAGCCAATGCTTATTTTTTAAATTATAACTTCGTAAATGTTGTGCTTGTGGGCAAGTGTATACGTCCCTAAAAGGAACAACAGGGTTTTTGTTACATATTGTATACATACAAATATTAAATCATACGATTATATTCTAATATGTATATGCCAATTACAGGTAAACACAACATTGTCAACAGAAGACGCCAGATTACCGTTTAGTTGCTAACTTAAGTCTAGGTGTAGGTACAATTGATTATGAAAATGAGAAACAACATAAAAAAACAATGGTTCATAATAAAATAAAATGAAAGACAGAGTAAATAATTAGATTCGATTGGATTTGCACTATTAATTCATTTGAAATTTCGACAACGGTTCATTGGTGTGTAGAGAGGCCAAGATTCTTGATTTAAACTTCACCTTAGGGTCATTAAATATGTCTGCTTCAGGTACGGACTTATTAAATGAATTTAGGTTGTGTGACAACCTAAATTCATCTTGATGAGTGGTGAGGTGAGACCTATGTTTGAGAACAGTGGTGATGAAATTATTTACTCAAAATAAAGCGCCTCAGATTCTCGGCCACGATAGGCGCGGGCTTGCGGACGGCGAGTAATGGGTAGCTCGCTGTCCGGTAAGGACCAAGCCCGGGTCGACGGTGCGTTGTGTTCCACGCGCGCCTCAAAGAGATGTCAGCACCAACTGATAGGGTCAATGCCTGCCAGGGGTGCGGGTTGTTCGAAAAAGATTCCGCGGCCCCTGGCACACAGGCAACTGAAGGGACATAGGTGGGTTTTAGTCAGTAAAAGTCTGACACGCCCTCCCGCTCCACCCAGAGTGGGAGAAGTTAATTGATGATTTTCCAAGCAAAAAAAAAGTACCTGCCTGGGACTACGACCTTCAGCTCGTAAGCCGCGGCCGTTTCCACTGGTCCACCATTGCTCTATAGGATTTTATGGAACTTTTGATTTAGGGCCAATCATACTTGGTACAGTGCTGTGGAGATGGACAATTTGAGTAGGATTAAGTATAGAATGGCATGATAAATTGGCCAATCACTTTAATAATCCCACTAGTGTGTGGTAACACGAAATTGCTATAATTTTCTATCTAAGAATGCTATGATAAGTACTGCTTTTACACTTATTTTAAGTCAGCTTATTTTTCCACAGAAATGCAAACTCGTGGTATCCCAAGGCCATTTTTGCAAATTACAAGTTTCAGCCACTTTTAACGTCGCTTAAAACGTTTAGTCCACTCACGACCCTTCGACCCCCAATAATTAATGTGTCCACTGGGCCCCTGACTATAGTTTATTCTCGACCCTCGGAGTGAATTTTATTTACCAGCCAAGTTTTAGTTTTCTCTCGATGCCCAAAGTAGTCTGTACCTTATTGTATTAAAATATTAATTTTAGATACTTACCGAACTAGGGGTAAAAAGTGGACGAGGTATGCATGTCCTTTGTATGAAAATACAATCTCACCCCTTGGGGGTCGAGTGTGAACTATGTTTAAGGGTTGAGAGGAAACAAATGAACAAAACTTTTTTTAGGGGTCGAGGGATCGAGAGTGGACTACGGCGGTGAAACGGCTTAAAATATAATTACTCGTGTACCAGATTTCCTATCGGCAATAATGATGAACTCCCATACAAACTTCATCCCCTATTTAAGGCTCTAAGTTACCCCGCGAAATTGAAATGTTCTTACTTTTTTTTGCAAGGTCAGTGTCATATTGTATGTTAATTAATATATTTAGTTACATACATACGCTACCATTAAGGCTCGTGCAGACTAGCGCGACGCGACGGTCGCGTCGCGACACTCGTAGAACAATCTCTATGAAAACCTCATGGAAATTGTTCTACAAGTGTCGCGTCGCGCTGTCGCGTCGCGCCTGTTTGAAGAAGCGTTTACTGTGTCCCCAATTCGGTAGTGTAGTTAATTAACCATAGGTACTAGCATTTTACAACATATTTACAACATCATCCTTGCTGCTTAAGATTTAACAATTAAAAACATAACACGTGCAACGTTACCCTTGCGAACTCGCACAGTGATCATGAGAAATCTTCTTCTCTTGATTGAGATTCTTCTCTCATCTAATCTGATATAATATTTTTTTTTAAAACATTGATTTCATTCAAATTTGAAATATAAATTATAATAACATCAAAATTTAATCAATTCAAAATCAAAACGAAATTCAAGAATTAAGCACAAAATTAAAATTTACATCAATTTAAAAATTAAAATTACAATTATAATTAAAATCAAAATCAAACCCCACGCGCCCAGAAAAGGCTCGAAACCGCACGGATGCGGACTTTTCCGTTCTGTCTGGACTAACCCCTTTTTTTTTAAGGTGGGAAATCGTCAAATAACTTCTCCCGCTCTGGGTGGAGCAGGAGGGCGTGTCAGACTTTTACTGACTAAAACCCACCCGTATTCCCTCCCTCAGTTGCCTGTGTGCCAGGGGCTACGATATCTCTTTTTTGAACAACCCGCACCCCTGGAGCTGACCCCTAGCACCGAGAGTTCAAAATGGCGTGGGATTACGGGTTAAAAAAAATCCTTACAGCTCCGGTTTCTCAAGTCTTCACATTACTATCATGATTACCTCAGAATCTAGTAATTTCCGATTCAAGACAATAGGTTTTAAAATAGATTTCAGATTTTTTTTTACTTACCTAGTCTAGATTGATGTTGATAGTCAGCACGATTAAGACTTTTTATCTATTGTGTCTGTTTACTAACAATGAAAACAATGGCCTCTTAATAAAATCTAGACATTTTCCCACACGTTAGAATAAAAAAAAATATTTCTAGATTTAATATAAAAATTATGAACAGCCGGGTTTGACAGGTCTATAGCATTCTCAAAAGACAGGTATGAAGGCAAGCAAAGATCAGAGGACATGTCTCGAGATATGTCAGTTTTGAACATTGTTTATTAATCGTAGGATCGGTATTTCTGTCAGCACTTTAGTTTTCAGACTTATCTTGCGATTCATCGCACAATACATCAGCCAAAAGATAGAGACAAAAAAAAAACAAAAGAAACCGTCAGTTTGAGTTAAGTTCATGGCTTTTATTTTCATTAAAATTTAGTTACTGTGCCCGCGAAATTCAAAGGACGTTGGGCTAGCGACTATAAAGTCCGTCGCCATTTCTTTTATTTTTTTTGATCCAACAGACTTCATATTTGACTCAAATTTTCCGTTACGGGCTACATACTGACAAACCGTTGGTTTCAAGTCGTAAATATATGAGGTTTCCTGAAAAAATCATCTTTCAGTTTCATTTGTCTAACGATGCACGGGTTGAAGGTGCACAATGTCTATCAACACCTACGGGGTATGAACAAGTGTGAACACAGAATATGTTATTGAAAATAAAATACGATATGAAGAGCCTTAAGTTAAAACAATTACGATTTCCACTTATTTTTAATACATTTTCCCTGAAAACCCCATAGTTTTGACAGCCGTCGCACTAGTGAAGAGTTATCAGTAAGCTAAGACCTTTTAAATGTGATACGTCTCAAGTCTGTTGACAAGTTTAAATTTTGGGTACGCTTGGTCCCAACGTCTTTTACTTACTTTTTTGCCATTTTCAGGTCAGTGTCAGACTCATTCATCATCATCATATCAGGCGAAAAACGTCCACTGCTGGACATAAGCCTCCCCCAAAAGGGGAATTTGCCATAATCGCCACGCTTGGCAGGCGGGTTGGCGATCGCAGTATGGTGGTGAAATGCATAGAGAACGCTGCTGCCCATTCTCTAGTAAGTCCCTTAGTCGCCTTCTACGACACCCACGGGAAGAAATAGGATGGTGCTATTCTTTTATGTCCGGCACCACACGGAACTGAGTGTCAGACTGTGTCTGAACAAATATAATTCGCGACCGTAACAAAACCATCAATTGAATGAAAAAGTCATCCAATGGGATTAAATGAACTTCAAGAGTTGTGTTGATGATATCTGCACCCTAATTGGGTAACACACGATCAATCATAATCTGTTCCATTTTGACAGTTCAACAATATTCATTGCGTTATTTACGTTGTTAAGCAGACACATTGTTCGAAAATATGAAGCAATGGATTAGCAATCTGTTTAACAATGATTCAGATTATGATTGATCGTGCCGTACGCAATTAGGGTGCTGAGCTCTGCTTTACTGACAGGTTGTCGTAGTAAAAAACAAATTTGTAGGTTATTATTATTATATTCGACGCAGATGTGTCTAGTCTTTAGAAATGTCAGAAAACTTCACATGGCAAGAACAATAACAACAGTCAGTCTATTCTATAAAAATGTTACCGTGAAAATTTAGGTGAAGTGAGCTGAGGGCCAACTCTCGTAATTAAAAAGTTCAAAATCTAGTCACCTTCTCATCTCAAATTGTCAAAAACATGGAGGGACTCTCGAGTTATTTATTAACACGCTTTTATTAGCTTGGTATGTATCCATGATTTTTTTAATGTATTTTTGTAATCAACTAACTGTGTCCGCGACTTCATCCGGGCGGAATAGTTATTTTTGTATTATTTATTTGTATTATATTATTTATAACAATAAAAGCCTAAGTTACGCCTTATTACATCAGCTATCTGTCAGTGAGTCTCGTCAAAATCGGTCCAGCCGTTTCAGAGATTAGCTGGAACAAACAGACAGACAGCTAAAATTGTAAAAAAGAATATTTTGGTATATGTACCGTGTATACATCCATACGCATTTAGTAAAAAGCGGTTATTTTAATATTACAAACAGACACTCCAATTTTATTTATCTGTATAGATGTATAGATTATACCTGTATAGATTAATATCAAGCACCCCGCTTTAAACATTATTTTTAAACTACTGGACCAATTTCAAAATGTCTCCCTTTTTAATTATATCATTCATATATTTATTATAATTCTACAAAACTGGATATTTCAAACAGGAATGTTTATCCATTGGCCGTTTCAATACAACAGACGAAAATGCAATATAAACAACAATATTACAAAGTTTTTCCTAACAGCCCAACCTATTATAATGCCATTACTTCATATTAAATACTAGCTGTGCCCGCGACTTCGTCCGCGCGGAATAGTTTTTTTACTATTAATTATATATCAATAAAAAAAGTTACTCCTTATTACATCAGCTACCTGCCAGTGAAAGTCCCGTCAATAACGGTCCAGCCATTTCAGAGATTAGCGGGAACAAACAAACAGACAGACAGACAAAAATTGTAAAAAATGTTATTTTGGTATATGTACCGTATATATATATTCATATGCATGTAGCAAAAAGCGGTCATTTTAATATTACAAACAGACACTCCAATTTTATTTATATGTATAGATGATGTTACAATTAAGTCTATTAAGTAGCCAGTTACTATTCATTAAGGGAAAACATACATGAATTCTGCTAATATCGTATCAATAATATCGACAAATTGTCTTGGAACATACAGAATATGACATTTCGATTCCCTACCGTTACATTGGTATCTAAAAAAAAAAACGATACTGACGTAGTTTGAACGTAGTAAGATTCCGCGGGATTCATTATAACGTGACCTCCTCGATCCTTACCGAACTATTTAATACTGATATAGTTTTTAATTTGTGGAAGCTTGTAAATGGCAACTGTAAGCGCTAAAATGTATATTAGTTAAGTAGATATTAGACTGTAAGCTTTCTGAAGAATAAATAAATGAATAAATAATCAGTATTAAAGATAGATAAAATGTATTATGTTAGAGAATAAAACAAAATACCGTCAGCGCCAAACGTGACCTCATTATTTGTCAATGCCTTAAGTGTCTGAGGCACTCTGTGGCATCCTTGTGGACCTGTGACAAGCAAAGGGTCGCAGGCGCCGACGTTCAGAACAGTTACGAAGATAAATACAAAAAAACATTACGGCTATTTATGGAGCAGTGCAGTAGTGTAGTAAATATACAGTAAAAAAGTGGTCTGTGGTAGTGAATTAACTGCATTGATTAAATGGAAAAATAGAAATAAACTAGTGATGAGAGTGCTATTCATTATGAATTTTACGAAAGACAAGTTACAGACAACGTAAATAAAAACATTCGACTTAGGTGCTACCAGTAAAAGCGTGAAGTGAACAAGAACATTCAAGAATATACCGTTTAAATATTTTAAGTACCAACATGTACCTATTATAGCATAAAGGAAAACAAAACAAGATGCGAAGTAACTGCTATGCCTGTTCAGAGAAACAAGCGCTGCCCGGGGTAGGTTCAAAGTTTGGAATCTTGGAATTAGGCATGAAAGCGTAACAGATAGACAGACAAACAGGCAGAGTTATTTTCGCATTAATAATATTAACGTTAATATAGTAGGGATAGAGATGAAATGCTAGTCGAACGGAATATATTTCACGGGAACGTACTGTTGGAATAAAAGTATACTTTGTGTTATAAACTACGAGTATCTTTGTGTCAAATTTTATGATGATGAATGATTCTGATTCTGATTAATAGTGCGGTACACAATTAGGGTGCTGATCTGCATGTTCGAACTCAAAAGCAAGTACTTACATCACTATCATCAACTTTCTTTATGTATCTCTATGATAAATGGAAACAACATCCATTGATGAATGATCTCTCAACTTCAACATGCCTCAAGTCGTTACATGAATTAGTTTCGATAATTCGGCGATGTACTTATTATTATTTAAATGTCTGTTAGCACGCAGAAGGAATCCCTATCACGCATCATCAGATCAGGCAATGGATTTGAAGAGATTGTTCAGTGGTTTTAACTTTAAATATTTTAGTCAATAAACGGCTAATATTAGCGCTATGAACTCACTGTCCATTCCAAGGTTGCCTGGAAGCGATCGCAGAAAGGTCACCGATTCTATTTTTTGTAGGGTTTTTTTTTTGTGGGTGGTAAATCATCAAATGACTTCTCCCGCTCTGGTCGGAGCAGGAGGGCGTGTCAGACTTTTACTGACTAAAACCCACCCATGTTCCTTCAGCTGCCCGTATGCCAGGGGCTGCGGTATCTCTTTCGAACAACCCGCACCCCTAGCAGGCATCGGCCCTTGCGGGCCCCACCAGCTGCTGCTGACGTCCTCCTGCGACGGGTCAGTACAGTGGCCCCGCCGCCAACCACTTTTCGGCCGCAGGGGATAGGGAGAGCGGCCAACGCTATACCGACTAGGGCATCGAGAACCGGCCCTATTTTAGGAACCGGTTCTTTCGGTTCTAAACTCAAGACGGAACCGGTTACCCGGTTTTTTCGGTTCTTTCGTTTTTTTGATACATTCTAGTTGATAAGCTATGCTATCATTTATATAGATTTTCTACTATCAAAACGAATAAAGGAGAATGGATCTTAATAAAACACACTTTATTGGAAATTACAATATTTATAATTTTTGTAATTACATTCAAAATTACAACATCGTTTTTAAGTATTATTTAGCAATAATCAGTTCTTTAAAATCAGTCTTTTCGTAGTTGTTTATAATTCACCACAGAGATCAAAAAGCATCTTTGAAATAATTGAAACTAAACTCCAATTAATTTAACAATCTTACAAGCTAGAAATAAGAACTTTTCCACTTCAATTTCACATAAACAATAGCATAAAAAGTCACACAGTACAGTATCCATCAAATAATTAAACAAATAAAATTAAAATCAACTCAAAATAAATCAACAAGCTTGGTAAGGTAACAACAACTTGCGTGCACTCTACAATTGTACACATAAAAGTAGTAAATAAATGATTTATAAAAAAAACGATAAAATTAAATTAATGATTATATTGAGCATTATTGGGTCTTTTTTATTTGCTGAATAAAAGGAACGTAAAAAAATAAGTGCGTCTAAGGTTTTGTCGGTTAACGAGGAACGGAGTCTATTGCAGACTATGCCGGCGGAAGACAACATTCGTTCCGGCTCCACACTAGTGGTCGGAATGGATTATAAATGGTGGTAACCCAGCAATAGGTACCGTCCTCGCTGTCTTTGACCATTCTCAAACAAACCCATTTCTACCCTCACTGTAGTATTTAGGCCATTTGATTCGATTCGATTCAAGAGCAGAAGCAATAGCTTGGCATATTTCCTTATTAAGTTCCTCTACATTTGTTAAAGAAGATCTTGTAAGTCATCGTGTCTCCTGAAATCAGGCATACCCACAAGAGGTACACTTTTTTGTGCGTTGAATGAGGTTTACGATTTCCCGCAGCATCTCATCACTCGTAGGCCGTAAAAAGACTGTTTTATCTTCATTTTCAATATTTTCAAAATACTTCTCCGGGTTCGTCAAATATTGCAATATTGCTGCTTGGACTATTCGTCGTTTTGCATATTGTTTACGCAATACACCATTCTATTGCTCAGATGAGTGGTCATTTCAAGCAATATTTTTATTGCAAATTTGAGGGAAATATCAGATGTTACAATTGCAATTGCAATGTTGCATCATGGTGACATAGCGCCTCCACGATAGTTTTTATAATATCCAATATATTATTTACTGCGTGTATGTGTCTCCAGTCGTCGTCAGTAAACAGAATATCGATGTTCAAATCTATTGGTGCTTTTGTGATAGATGTTTTTAATTTTAGAAAACACCTTAAAATGGTGGCAATGCGGCTCCAGTTTCGATTTTTTTTACCACTTTTCGTACATTAAATATGAGCTGATGATATCTAAAAGATTGTGGTGGCAAAGATTCTAGTGGCGATTTCGTTATTGTATGATATGATAATAACTTGATATTTAGCATAAAGAGATGTATTTCTAAATTTATTTTAAGAAAAAACCGAAAGAATCGAAACGACCGGTTCTCTGATTTACAGAACCGGTTCCTTCAGGGACACTCAGAACCGGGAATTCCCGGTTCTTTTGGAACCGGGAAAACCGGTTCCGATGCCCTAATACCGACACTCCTCTTCCCCTGCGGCCCCACCGCGTCCGCCATCAAACGGTGGCGGCCCCGTCCAGGCTACGGAAGGGAAAAGCGCTACTCAGAAGTACCGGCACTCCTCCTCCGCCGCAGCCTGTAACCCTCAGCCGCGATGCCTCCCATTCGACATCGCGGCCCGCCTCAGTTGCGATACACCTCACCGCAACCTACTTTTTGGCCGCTACGTCGTCGGCTTGGAGGCACAAGCCCTGACGAGCGGCCCCACCTTGGAGTTCCTCTTCGCTTCACCGTGGGAGGGTGACCACGGTTACTGAGCCCCCCCGCAACGACAATGCGGGAACCCCACTGGGGGGGATTTTTTGTAGTGTTAATTTTAGTTTTAGCAATGTATTTACTGGTGTACAATAAAGTAGATATGCATAAATAAATATGCATATGTCTGGGGTACCCAAAGGTTGGCAGGGAAAACGACGCGCCAAATGTAACCATGAATTCGACGCGCTCAATGCAACCACGAATTCGACGCGCCAAATGTAACCATGAATTCGACGCGCCAAGTGTAACCATGAATCCGACGGTTATCAACAAAAAATCAACTAGATATTTCTTAGAAAGTGCGCACCTACGTGATCAAAATGTATGGAGTAGCAATTTCAACACCCCCTACAACACTTTTGAACTTAATTGTAAAGTAACGTCGCCCCACGACTTTGAACCGATTTTCGTGGTAAGTTAATTAGGTACCTATTAAATATCATTAATTGTTAATTGAGCGTAAATTAAATGTTTACCTACTTACAATATCTATAATTGCCATCAAATTTAATAATTAAACATGGAATTGAGGTGCAAAAAAATCACAAAGCAAACGTTAACATTCTTTGGATTGGAATTTAGTTATCTCTCCATACAGCCATAGAATTCACAAATTTGTGTGTTATTAACAGTGTTAATAACGATAGCTATGTTATTTAAACAAACAGTTATTATACACCGTTACTTATTAATAACTTATTGATGAATAGTATCTGAATGCATTTAAAGTAATTAAAGAAACCTATGTAGGCGGAACTACGGTCCATAGCTGAGAAATTAATTTATATATTTGTATTCGATACTGTCATAAATTCAAAGAAACATTACACTTTCGTGAAATATTATTGTTATTTAAATATTAATTTGTATTTTTTTTATGGAAACAATTAATGTTACACTTATCGAAAATCTCACGTCAACGTCGACAATTATTTTTAATTATAAATTGTTTAAATATTTTGAATGTTGATTAATGGCAGACCGTCCTTCTAAATGAGCAGTTCTGAAGTACAAGTGATATACGTGAAGACATTTTGATCACTTTCCTAATTTTCACAGACCCATATTTCACAGAATATGAATAACTTTAACTACGGGACCAACTTCGAAATAACGAAAAAAAATCAGCTTTTTCATTAATTTGGTCGAACTCTTCGATTTACACTTAGGTATCATTCAACGCAGTTTTAAAATAAAGCCAATACTTACTTACTTAAATAAAAACAGTACCAAGCTAACTACTAAACGTAAATTAGCCCAAAAATATCTTAAGACATTTTTTTCATGCACTTATAAATGAATTTTCAGATAAATTTTCGTGGTTTTTATGTGTGTTCTGGTGATGACTCTGTTGTACATCAACTAAACTTAATTTAGGTTATTGCTATCTTTTTCCTTCTAATAAAACAAGAAAGAGACAGAAACAAATTAGAGCTGTCAAATTTAGTTGAACTAAGATTTACTTCGACAAAACTACGACGAAGTAAATTCATCATGCTTAAAATCTGCTGTCAGTAAGAAATAGCTATACACATTTTAGTTCAGGTGGTGAACAAAAGAATCGGCACCAATGTCACTGCAATCCGATCATGAAAATAGTATACCATCCACAATTATCATAATTCACTAGGTTTTCAGCATCGACCTCAGACCACTATCGAAAATAACTGTACCTGTCGGTTTCCTCACAACAATTTAAACTGAGTTCACTTTTTGTCATTAAACCGCAACTTTGTTTATTATCCTATTACCAGCTTCCTACATATTACTAGAGCCAGTCTACCATAGCGGACACTAGTATGATTGAGCTGAAGAGTTTGTTTGTTTGTTTGAACACGCTAAAATCTGTAACAAGCGATCCGATTTGAAAAAATCTTTTTGCATTTTTTAGACCAAGTCTTGAGGATGGTTATAGGGTATTAAGCATCACGCTACGAGTAAAAGGTAAACGATAGAACGCCAAGCGAAAATTAATAGTACGAGCTGACGGTGCAACACCGAGGAAGTATTATAAAAATATGGCTGTAATTTTAGTAAATGTGTGAAGTCGCTTAGTTTTTAAGTTTTTTAAGCCCTGGCAATTCCGATTAAGCAGCCGACCACCTCCTAGAAGACCCGTGAAGACACGGCGCAGGCGCAGCGTCTTCACCTTACGCCGTTTCTGTGTAATTCGCGCCCTAGGTTGACGTGCGATATGCAACTAAAAAAAAAGACAAAAAATGTACCAAAGTATGTGTTGTGTATCTTACGACTTCCACGCGAACAAAGGCGCGGGTAGAGTCAGTCTACCATAGCGCGTTCTTTTAATAGGGCACGTGACCTTAATTTGTCACGATGATACGATATTTCACTGTAGCGAAGAAATTACCTATTGTATGGAATAATATCCTATTATTGTGTTCTGGTAAAACAGTAATCAACTTGGACTGATTTACTTGTTTTGCTCAGGTTTATTTATGCTTGTTTGTCATATCAAAGTATGGCAAACAGAAATGCGGTCAATGATATTGAAATAGCAGCTTTGAAAGGAATCCGCAAAGTTACGAAGCTCTTCTTTTATGGCCGATTCCTATAATTTACGGACCTATTGGTTAAAATTATAACTCTTGTATCTTTACCAATAATGCAGCAAAGACCTCATAGTTTTGCATAGCAGACCCTCTTATATAGAAGTAGCTATCACAGGAAAAATTAGCTTACGAATCTATATAATGCCCACCAGTTGAGCAATTAAAATTCTACCATTGGTAACCAAAACGATGCGTTTTTAACAGACTTCCAAAAGGAGGAGGTTCTCAATTCGTCGGAACCTTTTTTGTTTGTTTATAGGAACCGAGTAAAGGCTCGTGCAGACTAGCGCGACGCGACGGTCGCGTCGCGACACTCGTAGAACAATTTCTATGAAAACTTAATGGAAATTGTTCTACAAGTGTCGCGTCGCGGCTGTTTGAAGAAGCCTTAATACCGATTTATTAACAAAAAAGAGGTTCTTAACTAGTCTCTTATTTGTCAATTGTGGGCAATTTTGTCAATTTTGACATCGTACGTTTGCCTTATTTTTACTTAAAGCTGCCTTTCTGTGTACTTTGCACAAAAACTTCACTCCCGCTTTCATCTATTGCAATAAATATATGTGCTCTTCACATTTCCACGGGCGTAATTAAATCGCAGCTGGATTTCATAAGGCGTGATCGACGTTAAGAACAGGACAATTCAGCAATAGATCAGGAATCTATGTAGAAAGCGGACTACTTACTGCTGGCCCACTGGGAACAACCGGAACCGACTCCGAGTTGTATAGGTCGTGGGTTTATTTCTTCACCACTGCCCTCAAAACGGTGAAAGAAAACATAGTTAGGAAACGGCATGTCCTAGAACCAAAAATTCGAAGACAAGTCACATCTATCAACGTGCACTGGGCCCGCGTGGTGGATTACGTGCAGCCCACTCCCTCTCAGATAGAGGAGGCCTGTGTCCCAGCAGTGGGAACATTATAGGCTGAATAAGTTTATGCGCTAGCGCTAGCCCTTTTATGTACAAAAGAAAAAAGAACCGATCACTTCAAAAAAGAACCGAAATACGAACAGAATCCGAAAACCGCAACACCAGTAGATAGGTACCTACAGACGTCAGTACATCAAGCTATCCCAAACTGTCAAATTGAATATTAACCTTATAATTTTGTAATAAAGTTGAAAAACTATCAAAGAAATTTGGTATCGCTTTCAGATCTGTGATGTATCTTTTTTTTTACATCTCCACATTCTGATTATATGCAGCCAACAAGCACTTGAATCTAGGTAAAAGGCTGAATAACAAAAAATATCTATGAATAATAAGCTTAAGTCTAGACTTCGAGAAAGTACTTAGCGGTCTGCGGTGTACAGAGAATTCTAGAGCTTTTATTTTTATTTTGTCTGTACACCCACATTCTATCTGGTGACACTATCCTGTTTGTCTATGGCACTAGGTTAAGCTCTATCAACGTCACTTTTGATTCCGGTTTTGAATTGAGCATCTACCTACCCACCAACAAAAGGTAGATACTCAATCATCAATAAAAATCAATACTGCCTACTTTACATTTGAGTCAATTAATATCGTATGACTTTGATCAGAGGTCTGATCTTGACAAAAAAAATTGATCTCGACGACTCTTAAATTTAACCAAAAGGCAGCTAGGTAACGTTTAGTGCTATTCTGTAAAAATCACAAAGTGACAATTTAAGTGTAGTGAGCTGTCATTCCATCTGATGCACTGTTGACAGCACACTTCAAACTCACTTCACCCAAGTTCTCATAGTGAGATTTTTACGGATTAGCACTACAGTGGTCTAGTCGTATCTGCAGAAAAAGATCTAGTAAAAATAAATCGCAACTCTCAAGGACTCTTAACCAAGGAATTGAACCAAGAGGCTTGGATCACACGGCAGCTAGATAACCTGTCCATCATAGTAATAGTCGAGTCTTCGACACTGCTTAGTCAAAGCAGTCTCGGTTAACACCGAAGTGTTCTCACAAGAATAATCAGAAAAACTTCCGATTTTCGAAAATTAATCCCATCTGAGGGTTAAAAAGGGGATCAATATTTGGATAAACATTCGTCCATTTTGGAAGTTAGAAGTTGGTCCTTAAACTTGTCTTGTCTGTTTACAAATAAGTAAAAGTTGGTTGTATCGTCTTCATTATCAGTTGTATTATAGATCTATCAAGTTATAGATCAGTAACCGAAATAAAAATCAATATGGAAATACCTAATTTACAGTGGCGAAAGTACCATATCACACGATTCCTACCGGCTTCTTTTCGGAAATTCCCATCGGCATCTCATTCGCTATTAAAAAATGGCACGTCAATAGTAGCTACTATTGTCAAAAAATATGTTACACTACGAGTATTTAATTCACCATAACGTTCAAACACCAAAAAAGTTTGAAATTAACCCGGCGCCAAAACGTGATAACCAAAATTCATACAACAGCGATCCCGTAATGATGTCACTTTAGGTCACGTGGCGCTGCATGATATGGACGAGAGCAAGCCGCTGTACAACGGGTTATGACAGAGACAGATATAGAAAAATGGGTCATCGAGAACGAGATGGAGGAATATTGCACATTTTATTTAGTTATCAACTGTTCGATTTTATTGTATTTAATTCTTTACATTCCTATATTAATTTTAGAATGATAGTAAGTATTTTTTATTAATAAATCAGTAAGTTAAAGCTGACTTCGCTTCGGCTTCTCTCTTAGAAAAATTGACGCCTCGCCGCTGCTAATCTATAAAAGGTGAAAAGATATTTGTAACAGTTACAGTGATACCAAAAGTGACACCTACGCAACCTACTGACAGTTACCTTGTCTATTGTCAAACCTCATCGCAGCTTACCTACTCACCGCGTGAAATGATAAATGTAACGTCATGCTACGTATGACTATGCGCGTCAGCTGTCAAACATACATTGTCATAGACAATGGGTGTAACCGAGACCATGTTACGGACAACAATGATGATATATGCCTGGTTTTCACACGAATATTTTTTTGAAAACTAGACTATAGTAAATAGTTTTTGACGCTATTCGAAAGTACATTGACAGAAAAGAGGTCAGAGAGGTTACTCATTCGTGATTTGAATTTGTACCACGTTATTTTTGAGTAGCATCGAGGACGATGCGCCATATGGGCACGTGTTTGTCGCTTGCCATTTCCATATCTTACATGAATTTGTCATAAGTTTTAGCAATATCTTTCGCTGGTTAGAAGATCTCTTTCAATTTACTATTTTGCTTGATGTTCAGAAGGACATATTGAGCAAAGTTGACAAAGTGAACAAAAGTTAACAAAGTGAGCCAAGTGTAAAAAAGGACCACAGTGGACAAAGTGAGCAAAAAAGACATTAGTGGAGAAGTAAGAGAAGGAATGTCGACCACAGATTACCAGAAGGCTATGGAACAGCAGAAGTTCATACTAGGGGAATTAAAACCTAAATACATATAACAGTATCAACTCACTACCACGAGATCGGTATCTCTTGTGCTTTAGTACATAAATGCCGAGTCATTCTTTATGACTTTGGAGCACGCGAACGAGTTGTCATTTGTCAAACATACTCCAATATTTGAACAGTGAGTGTAACTGTGTAATAGATGACACATGATAGGACGTACCGATATATGAAATTGCAATTTCAAACTGGATCGTATTACCAGCTTGCTTGAAACTAGTTTCTTCTTTGACCATTCAGTGTAGCAGTAATTTGCCGTACTGACGATGAAGGAAGTATTAATACATATTCTATCAGGCTGACGTAGCAACTTACTCTTTGTTTACCATCAATGAAAATAAATTCAAAATACAGTCAGTTTCTACAGCAGTTAGGGTTATAAATGTCAAAAGTACTTGTATTATTTATATCATTGTATGCATGTATGGCTGTTTGTCTATTGAACTTTAGGTTAGTGTATCTAAAGAAGTTCAACTGGGTTTATTGGCACTGACAAGAAAATAGTCTGTCATTTTTGGTGAATCCCCACAAAAATATATAGTTAGTAGTAGTTTGAAAATTCACCGCTGTAATGTTAGTTAAATTCAATTCGTGGTGAGAGCCTGGTGATCCGTCACATAGTAATTAATTCGCAAAATCTTTTTGTATGCCCAAAAAACATATTGTATTCATCATTGCATAGAAAATGTTAACTTAAGTGAGACAACAAATGAATTTTAGAACTCATGTGTCTACATCGCCACATACGAACAACGCATCAGGTTGACGTCACGCAAAAGTCTGCATCGCGCTAACATATAAATAGCAATGTTTTTATCGTTTTAATCCTTTAAGGGTCATTGTACTCATCATTATAAACAACTTTTACGATAGGATTAACCTTGAAATCGTGAAATAAATATGAGCTGATCTATACATTGCGTCGAGATATGCGAACACATACTAGAGAATGGGCAGCAGCGTTCTCTATGCATTTTACCACTATACTGCGATCGCCAACCCGCCTGTCAAGCGTGGCCATCATGGCAAAACGACCCTTTTGGGAGAGGCCTATGTACAACAACGTCTTTCGGTTGAAATTAATTAATGATGCAAACATAAATATATGGATCAGCTCATTTTTATTTCACGATTTCAGGGTTGATCCCATTGTAAAAGTTGTTCTTAACGATGAGTACAATGACCCTGTTAAAGTTTTAAAACGATCAAAAAAGTATACATGTATGCGTTTCAATATTAATCGTCGGGCAGTTGCCTTGCAGACCCCTCTGGATCTTCCCTTTTCTCTTGATGACATCACTTCGTTTCTAATTCAATTTGATCCAGAGGACGATGTGCAAGCTTTGTGCTGTGGGTCCCATTGGTCTTTTAGCACAGCATCATGCTGCGTGGAAGACTCTTCCCACAGTCACAACATGCAGCTGCCGACTATGCACGTGTTTCTGTGACAAATAAACCTGTTTTCTTTCTTCGTTACGTGGCCGATATAGGTCTAGTATCTTACACAACGTGTAGGCATTCATCTTAAAGTGGGGCCCTCGCTTTATAACGAGTCTTGCAGCCTCTATAAGGATTGCACAGTTCAGCGCAAAAGGTTGATCCGAACAGGTTATCAAATGATCTTACATTAAGTAAAGTGTATTCGCAATAGTAGTTAACTTGTGCAGGTAAGTAGGAACCTATACTTAATTTAATATTTATGAATATAACAGTTGAGGATAGGCATGCGAGGTTATAGTTGAAGAACGGCGCATTCCGTTTGATGCTTTAAAAATGTATTTGCTAGTGATGCTACAGAACTTATGGCCACTTATAGAAGTTTCTGAAGAAGAATTGTACATGATAGAATCCCAACAAGTTTAAGTAAGACTGAATTAGACGTATTTATTGCATTTTAGTGAGCGTCAATTCGCACCAATTTACCCGCCCGAAAAGGGCGAATCCACATAATTTAAATAATCGCACAAAGTTAATATATTTGTGGGCGAATCCACATCACCGAAATTCATATTAGGCAATTGGCACGTTTTGAATTTTGAGCAATAGAGTAATAACAATAATTCGATTTTCTTACGAAGAAAAATACATTTGTGTCTTCTTATCTTTGTTCATCATCATCATCATCATTTCAGCCGAAAGACGTCCACTGCTGGACATAGGCCTCCCTTAAGATTCGATTCGCCCCCAAATAAATTAACTTCCTGCGAGTCGTCTTTAGAAAATATTATATTATTTAAAAGGGACGAATTGCCCGATTCGGGGGAGTTAATTCGTGCGAGTCGACTAATAAGTCCAATAGGAAAACACAGACTAGAAAGGCCAGTAGACGTAGATAAGACTGGCACAAAATAGGCTTATGTTGTATGTATGTATCTTAACTTATAATTTCAAGCTTTCTCTGAATCCCTATTCATAAAAATAAAAGACAAAAACCCGAGCAAGTTTTTTTTTACGACACACCCATAATTTGATTTCTATCGAGCGTTACATAAAAGGTTGGACAACACTATTGTCTTGACGTTGGTATCAAAAGGCTTTGCTTTGATATGTTTTTTTATTCACATGCCATTAGAAATTGATACGTTGATGGGTTCCGTTCTCCTGCTTCATCGCTGTTTGATTACTTGTAGACATTCTAATGATTTTCCAAGTAGGTTTGCCAGATCGTGAGATGTAGACCGGACACATGATTAAGGATGCTCTTGATGATAATTCCGCCGTTATCGAGAAAAACCAAACAAATATTTTAAAACTAAGTTTTGCCAGCAGCTTTGCTCGCGTGGGTGCCGAAAATTATCCCACGGGAACGTACATTCAGGTTAAAAAATGTCCTGTGCCAATCCAGGTTATAATATATCTGTGCGCCAAAATTAATCCAAATCCGCTTAAGGCCCTGGTAGCTTTAAATATTGTCGTTATGAGCGATAATAGTTCTTATAGCAATCTGTTACCCGTTAAAATCTGTTGTAATAAATTCGAATAACAAATGAGCAAGCGTATGTCGTAAAAATGCAAATAAAATCATATAAAAGAGATATTAACTATTTAATAATAAATAATCCATCACTAGATGCAGTTTGGCATTTTAAATTTAATGTTATATTTTAAATTATGTTTATAACTGTTATTGAAGGGATAAACTGATTTTAAAGATAATTAAGAGGTGACTTTGATGATTTTTTTGATGCATTAAAGTATGTTTTATTATATTTTGAGTTCCATCATTGTATGCAAAAAAGACTTGAATATATCATATATTTTTTTGCTTTCAAAATTATTTACAGTTAAAGAGATACACAGCTTTAAAAAAACCACCTTTTTGAGCGTTTTCCAGAAATCTCCGCCTTAACCGTTTTTGCGACTTAAGTGTTGAGCAGTCATGGCCTAGTGGTAACGGCCGTGACTTACGAGTTGTAGGTCGTAGATTCCAATCCAGACAGGCGGTTTCTCTTGTGTAAATTATTTCATCACCACGGCTCTCAACACGGTGAAGGAAAACATCGTGAGGAAACCGGCATGTCCCAACCAAAAATTCGAAGACATGTGACAACCAGCAACTGGACCCGCGTGGTGGACCTACGTACGGCCCACACTGAGGCCTCACTGATGCTCCCTCGCATGGAGAGGAGGCCTCAGTCCCAGCAGTGGGAACTTTGTCGGCTGATTATGTATGTGTTATGTGGAGTTTTTGTTCCCCTCATCTTGGACACAGTCTATTCTAAGGTCTACGGTTACCGTTTTTCTTTTTAACCGACTTCAAAATAGGAGAAGGTTATGCTTTTGTACCTCGTTGTAGGGCTGGATTTCGGCAAGTTTCAGATCAGAATTGTCGAAATGTTTGACTTAAACCAACAGTTTGGTCACTCTATCTAAAAGTCTTTATTTTTTCATCTGTTACATGATACCAGTAGCTATTTATTTGGGCCCTTTGAAGACACAACAAAAACACAATAAGTAAGTACAGACTGTACAGACAACACAATAGTAAGTTGAAATGAACTGTTTGCGTATCCAAATTACTTTTTGTGGGATCAATGTGAAAAGATGAAATCGAAATCTGATGTTACGTGAATAATTTCACGTAACATCAGATTTCGAATTCATCTTTTCATTTTCTATCTTCGAACTTGGTTCGGGTAAAAGAATAGTTAAGTTTTTCTAATAAAAAATTTGCAGAAGCAATACAGAGTTATATTTTTGTAGGTATATTAAATAGGTATAGCAGCTGTTTTTTTTCGAGGGTGGGAAATCGTCAAATAACTTCTCCCGCTTTGGGTTGAGCAGGAGGCCGTGTCAGACGCTTACTGACTAAAACCCACCCGTGTTCCTTCAGTTGCCAGTGTGCCAGGGGCCACGGTATCTCTTTCGAACAACCCGCACCCCTGGCAGGCATCGGCCCTTGCAGACCCCACCAGTTGGCGCTGACATCTCTTCGAGGCGCGAGTGGAATACAACGCGCCGTCAACCCGGGCTTGGTCCTTACCGGACAGCGAGCTACCCATTACTCCTTCCGCAAGCCCGCGCCTACGTCGGGCGATCTACGCAGTAAGCTTCGGCTTTAGTCTTATGAGGCCTATGTCGAGCAGTGGACGCCTTTCGGCTAAAATAATGATGATGATGATGATGGAAACAAAGTTAGCCTCGTTGCTTGGTGTAGTGGTCGCAAGCGCTACTGATGAGCATGAGGTCCTGGGTTCGATTCCCAGGTCGTGCAAAGTGTAATTAGGATTTCAAATTTCTCAGCAGCAGCCCTGCGTCTGAATACGTGCCCGGTTGATGGCAATCAGAGGCGTAACGAGGGCGGTGCAGGCAGACCACTAGCCCTGGACGCCTAACGAAGGGGGGCGCGAAACGTCGCCAATTATTGCAGTTCAAAATAAAGAAATACTTCAATAAACCATTTCATACTGTTATATCTAAGAAATCGAAAGACCTACTTGAATTTATGGTGCAGTATGAGAATGAAAGCGTTATTCCAAATCTGCCAATTTCTATTCAAATTCTGTTTAAAATTGCAGAATTGCAAGTTGTGACTGATTTTTTAGCAAGTCGAAATTAATACCTTCGTTATTGAAACCTATAATTGGTCCAGAAAGCTTATGCGATCTAGCTTTGTTCAGTGTAGACCGAGAAGATCATATACGAAGGAGGGCGTAAAACTGATGCGATCCCTAGGCACCATTTTCTATTGGTACGCCCCTGACGGCAATAGCCTCGCCCCATGTTACATGGGACTGAAACATAACTTGCGAAATGTGGATGTACTATAGGTACAACTGTGCCTAACCCTACGGGAAACAAGGCGTGAGGTTACGTAGTGCAAAGTTACCAATCTTGGCTGTTCGGTAAAACGCACACAGCAAGCCATACAGAACATTTTTGGGTAAATGGTGTAGGTAGGTAAACTTTAAATCAACTTAATCCGTGTTTAAATCTATATATATAAAAATGAATCGCCATTTTCCACGCATCACACGTGAACGGCTGGACCAATTTTGCTAATTCTTTTTTTGTTGTGTTTGTAAAAGAAAAAAATAAGAAAGTTGCGCGGAACATTAGAAAATTTAAGAATACTTAACGATCATATTCACTTTTCTAGTATTATACCAATGTGAATTCAATATTCAAAGTTTAAGACAGGACAACGTCTGTCGGCTCAGCTAGTGAATAATAAAAAATAATTTCGGAAGTCATAACTTTAAATTCGGAAGTCAGTGACGTTAGTTTAGACGTAAAGTTTTTTTTCACTTTACAGTGTTTTTTTGGAAGTCGGTTGTTTTTTTTTTGGAAAGCGTGTTCATTTTATACTTTTTAGTTATGGTACTTACCCCGCACCAATTCGTATACATACTACTTACCGTGTAAACAAAAGTGACCAGAAAGCAGCAGAATGTCATCAGTATTGAAGACTAGTGGATTAAAAATGCAGTATCCCTCGATACGTAACGCAAAAACTACCATAGCAAAGTTAATGTAGTTTATATAGACCAAAACCACCCTTGAAGCCATACCTTATCCATTAAAAAAATAATTTTCGAAATCCATCCACAATTGACGGGATATCGCGGAACAAACATACAAAAAAAAAACATACAATTGAGAACCTCCTCTTTTTAAAAGTCGGGTAAAGAGACGATTCTATTGTAAATAATGTTCACTTAACTGAATAGAAAGCTAAGTAAATCGGATTAGCGGCACATCAGCACATAGCTCAGTGAATGATTCTAATGTATATTTGCTGAACTATTTAGATGCGTGTCCACTAAGCTAGCTTACAACTCGTCAATAAGGTCACGTTTACACCACGGGTAACGAAAGATAGCCACAGAATGAGCGTCAAGTTCAAAAATTCTTACGATTTATTCAATTTGCCGGTCAGAGACAGGCTGTATCATCTGCCTTTTCCTAACTACGTTGGGGTTGGCTTCTAGTCTAACCGGATGCAGCTGAATACCAGTATTTCACATGGAGCGACTGCCTATCTGACCTCCACAGCCCAGTAACTGGGTAACACGATATTCCATGGGAAGAGTGGTTGTCAGACTTTTGGGCTTCTGATGACCCGAAACGACTGCCAAAGATCCACGATTGACAGTCGTTACGTATCACCCATCCACGGACCAAACGCGTCAAGCGTAGCTTAATCTGATCGATCGGTCCGTGCAGCTGTTGATTACTTAGCCACAAGCACCCCATGTGTGTGTGTGACTGTGAGTGTCAAATTCAAAATGTGAGCAAAAAGAACGTCAGCTACTGACTGTCCGTTGTTTTTCATATATTTTCATAGCCAGCGACTGACCGTTTTGTGTGAACGCGGCCGTAGAGAGATTGTCTTTGCTTAGTAATGTGAATACTCTTTGAATTGATTTTAACTAATAAAAGTAATACGTCTTGGATTTTACGTTTAGTATTGCTTTTTCCACGGCGTACATACAATTTTCTTTTCTTTTATTATTGGTACCATGGTGTATAAGTTTAATAACTAAGTTATACAAGGTGTAACAGACCGCAAGACCTCAGACACTCCAGTTACAGTATTTATTTAAAAACATAATACAATAACCAAACCTGTTTTTTTAGCTAACTTATTATTAAGCAAAATCGTGTTGAACCCAGCATTACTACCTATATGTATTTAAAATTGTGTTATTGCGTCGAGCTAAGATTTTTAATTTAGATATAGAATATAAGATTAGCAATTAATTTGAAGAAAAAAATACCCATTTTGAGAGTTACTGAAATCGATTCAGTAGTCAATTAGGAGTAAACTACTTTCAGGTTTTGCGTTAGTTCTGTTACACCTTGTATAGTAGGTATTATACACCTTGGCATGGAACATCAACGCGTAAACAGGAAAACAGTACGTTAAAATTTTACGTCGGTTATTTAAAGAAAATGCTGTGCTATACATTTTTTTAAGACGACCGATTTTTACGCTAGGAGTTACAATCATATGCTGAAATCATTGTGCCATTTACACACTGGTTAAAAATCTAAATAAAAAAAAAATTGAAAAAGGATTTTCAGCAAAAATACACATAAATATAGATGATCATGTAGGGTCAAAGGTTTACATGCTCCCTAATTAACCCTTACGAACACTTACTACCACCAATATAAACAAAATTATCGACTTTGTATAAAACTTAATTATACCGTATCAATTAACCAGTTTCCTTAATAGCCATAAAAAAAATTATTCGTCAAAAACATTAACACGAGTAACTGCTTTTTATAGAGTTACTTTAATATCGTTACCTTTAATGAGGCACTTGTTTTTTTGAATAATCTATTTAAAACTAGTTTTTTTTTTAAATTATAATACCTTATTACTTTTGAGGGGTTTGCGGCTAAATAATAACAGCCGCATGGGTCGGTCGATCAGGTTAAGCTACGCTCGCCGCGGTTAGTCTATGGATAGGTTATCAATTTATCATCTTTACATACCAACATCCCTCCGTGCCTCAGAAAGCACCTTAAATCGTTGGTCCCGGCTGTTTTACGTGGATCTTTGACAGTCGTTATGGGTCGTCAGAAGCCCAAAAGTCTTACAAACCAGTCTTACCGACAGGTAAAGTATCTTATCGATAAGTTATTGAACTTTTCGCAAATTATGCCGTCCTCTGTATCTGCCAAAATAACTTCAGATGAAGAAACTCGGCAAGGTTATAAATGATAATAAAATGTATAATTATACGATCTCGCATAAATGTTTAAAAATAAATACTAATTGATGCGACAAATGAACTTTATCCTTTTGACCGCCACGTCAAAAAAAACAAAAACGTGCTCTCGGGGGCCGCGGTAGCTTTATTTACTTTTAAGTCTGTCATACACTCATGACAGTGGCGTGCAGGGCACATTTTGGTTTGTCATCTATACATGACTGTGGCGGTCAAAACGTTAATAAAAAACTTGAAAGTTTACCTATATAGTTTCTGGAATATCCTTTCAATGTCGAATTAACAAAAAAACTTAAGGCGCAGTAAGAAGCTAATTGTTTGCTAATTGACCATAGCGCATCGCGTCAACAAATAAAGTTCAAAATAGCGATGCGTTTGATGTTAGTTAATCCGAATGAGCATCAAAATAAAAATAATTTGCAAATTGAAAAATAAATCCAAGGCTTTTATTTCTTTAGTTGAACGAATGGAAATGAGGAAAATATGTTTTGAGATATTTTTTACGATTGTTTTAGTTAACATGATACTATTTTATTTTTTATGAAATATTTTTGAATACTTAGGTATTTATCTTATATTTTTTGACAATATTTTTTTTTTCTTTCTGAGTAGAAAGTAATGTATCAGTGTGCCTAACTGTGCGGCAAAAAACTGAGCGTTTTCGGTGTCCTAAGTTTGTGCAGCGCCTTAAGTCCAGGTTTTAATTATACAGTGTGGGCAGTGCAACGAGGTCAAAGGATTTTTTTTTGTTTCTCTCCAAGGGTTTCTAGAAACCATGTATAATAATTATTAATAATCATTAAAAACCCTACATTCACACAAAATAGCTGATAAAAGTCTGGCGACTGACTGACCTTAAATAACCAGCGATAACAATTAATTAATCGCTGAACATAAGTACATGAGGTGTTTCGGAAAGACCTTAGAGAGAGGCTTCTACCTTTTTTCTTTGGACCTCTTTTCAGCCAGCCTGTATATCAGACTATTTTCACAGCCTACTCTTAAATGTTTTAGGGGACTACTCACACTTAATCAGCTCTGTTCAGCTTTTGTCCATAGAAAACAACGATTTTGTATTAGATGCGTACGCATCAGTTCAGCCGCGGAAAGCTGAACGGACTCAATACAAAATCGTTGTTTTGTAAAAAAGGTAAACAGAGCTGAATAAGTGTGTGTAGTCCCTTATTCGTCTTACTGCCTTAAAACATGCCGCTCAATTATTTTATAACGCCGGCTGCAACCTCTCTTCTTCTGTGCAAATACTAATGTGCAATTACCTACTGTTAATTGACTGTTTCAAATACTTAGCTGTCATTCTTAATTGATATTTCAATTAATAGCTCATAAAGAGCTGTTATTTTACCAGGTGTTAAGTAAAGTGGTGTTGTGTGTTTAGTGTAACATACCACAAATAACATGTCAAGGTATATATGAGGTGGAGACGACAATATGATAGTAAATTTCACTATGTAAGAATATCTAATGAAGTTCCCAGTCTACATACAAAAATTCAATCAAATATATCCAATACTTTAGTCACTATAACTAGTCGGCAGATCGGCAAAACCCATAGTCGGTTCATCACTACTACTACTTTGTTTGAAAAAAAAAACTTTTTTTGCATTACAATGCTAGGATTTATTTGACTTATTAGTCGATTCGCACGAATTTACACGCCCCGTAAAATTTAATACGTGCCAATTGCCTATTACGTATTTTAGGAGTTGTCTATTCGCACACAAATAAAATAACTTCGTTCGAATCGCCTACAGAAAATTATATATAATTTAAAAGTGTCGTTTCGCCCGTAACGGGCGAGTAAAATAGTGCTAATCTATTCGATTTATTTGATCGTTTAAAAATACTGTTATGCATTAGTATTGCCAGTTATTTACAGTCGTATTGTTGTCTCCACATTGAATATGCAATAAATAAGTAAATACAGGTTATCCGTGGCTATTCTCGGACTGTTAAATAAAACAAGTATCAAACGCACTGTGTATTAATTTCATTTATTTATTCAAGTTCGTTCATTTACATTTGGTCGTTTACCTTGTTTTATAATTTCATAAATCTTTGTTAGTTTTAAATGCTGACATTTTCTATGTACAGCAATTTAACGCTCAATATTATTTTGTGTTCCTAGTCGTAGATCATAAAACTTCTGTTCTGAACGCTTTCTATTTTAGCTACCCTTATTTATTTTAGGATAGGAAACCTTCCATGAATAGCGAGGGAAAACTGTGTATTAGACAAAAAAAAAACTATTACGGATCACAACGCAGATTTAAAATAAAATCAAAATAGTTTATTGACATTTCTTTCATGTTACTTACCTCTAAGTAAACAGACTGAAAATAAGAAAAATTATTCAAATTGGTTCTCTCAAAAAACTAAAGAATAGTCACAATCGAAGATATATTGCGTTTTAGTATGTATAAGTTGTTCAGAAATCAATTATTTCTTAACATTGCATTTGGAGCATTTATCTAATAATGATATTGACTAATAAAAACTAAATCACCGGCAAGTTCAAGTAAAAACTACGATATGATCTGTCAAAGTTTTTCATTTAGTGTTTTTTTTTTGTATATAGGAAAGAAATACATACTTCCTAGTATAGCACTCGTCGGCGAGTGCCCGTCCACTTTGCCTGGACACATGTAGAGCGAATCTAACACCAATATACGCCAATATCACCAACATAGTAACCTTGCACTTCACTTGTAGGTACAAGGACGTTTGGTACAAATGTTTGTTACCAATAACAAACACAAGTCACTGTGGCACTATTTTTGTCGATGTAGCACTAGATTTAGTCAGCGTAGCACCAATTTTAGTCACTTTTGCACAGGTTTTTAGTCACTGTCGCGACTAAAATTACTTAAATCCACGAAAGTCATTCAAGGACTTACTTTGACTTACTGTTGACCGTAAAGGTTTTACATAAGTATGTTAAGCAACCCAAGTGTTACGTTCTCTTTGTGCCGCACCACTTAATGCTTGCACTTTCTGACTAGATTATGTAAGTCACAAAAACATTGGCACTAGTCAATTATAATCCTAGACAAGAAACTGGTATCACTCTTTTAAATTAACTTTAAAGTCACTTTGTTTATCGATACTCGTAAAGTCACGTTTGTATGGTTTAATTTGTATTTATACCTCTAAGGCAAACGAAAACGAACCTGTTCTAAATATAAACGAAAATGGTTATTTAAATAATTTAAATTCGTAATCAAAACTCCTTACAAAATGATGACGTCCCTATGACTCAATAAAAAAAAAGAATAGTTGAATTTAAAAATAAGGATGCGTTCAGACTGATAAGCCTAGCTTCCGTAAACGAGGGAAGTCGGATATCGCGGAAGCGTAGAGCGAGAGCGAAAGTGCGCGTGAATCGTGTGCGCAGCGGTACAAGACTGCGGCGCGGGCGCAAGGCAACCCGCATAACAGTTGGTCGGCGTTCACGTAACAGCGATATTATAAATGCATAAGACTGTGATGCTTAGGCGTAATGTAGGGATGTTGGTTAATCTGCGAGTTTGGTGATGATTTACATCATTACATGACACAGCAAAACTTGCGTACTTAAGTTACACTATTTATTAGATTTTGATGATGATTTATATGTCAGAGTAGCGGTGGCCGAGTGGTAACGGCGGAAACTTACGTGTTTTATGTAAGTTAATTATTTCATCGCTGCTCCCAAAACGACGAAGGGAAACATCGGGAAGAAGCATTTCATAGAACCAAAAAAACAATCTAAGACATGTGACATCTACCAACCCGCACTGGGCCCGCGTGGTGGATTACGGCCCACTCCCTCCCACAGAGAGAAGGCTTGTTTCCCAGCAGTGGGAACATTATGGGCTAATTATGATGGTAATTTATTCTGGAAAAGAATCGATAATCAAATAACTTTCTGATATTTAGCTACCAGCTCTAGTATAATTTCGCATAATTATGCTGTATTAATCCATCGTCAAATAAAAAAGAAAAACATACAGACAAATTGAGAACCTCCTTTTTGAAGTCTGTTAAAACGTCGATGTAATAGCTCCATTATAATCCAACTCGTCTAGCTTTTTCCTAGATATTAAAACTAAATAAATATTGATATTTTACAAGTAGGTCACTAAATTGAGAATGTGCTCAATTTAGTTATGGAGGCATAGTCAGAGATACCTTAACGTTAACCCAGTTGTCAGTCTTTCAGCATTCCGACGACCCGAAACGCGTATATACCTACCTTAAATGGTGTGAATGGGGGGTGCTAACAATAAAATATGATAGCTTTAGCCAAATAGGACTCTAATGTGTTTACCGGGTTATATAATTAACGATTAAGTGCCCTCGTTGGCAACAAACTATACTATTTCAACGTTTAAATCCATTTAAAAGTTTCATACCGATTTACCGCGGCATCCCTATTCACACCGTTTGAGGTATATACGCGTGTCAGGTCGTCGGAATACTGAAAGACTGACAACCGGCTTACTTTTTTTCTTTCTTTAATTTAATTTATTTTTTTGTCTATAGTACCTACACTGTGAAGTTCCGACTTGCCTAACTGGTGTTAACTTGAGAGTCCTGTCACCCACAGCACATTTAATCTTAGCTTGGGTGTCAGAGGTGTATAACTATAACTCCGCATGCACCTACAGTCTACAAGACGAAATTCATAATGCATACCAAGTGGTAACTCTGAAATTGTAAAACTGGAAATAAAGATTTATTTATTTATTCACCCGAAGGAAAGTATTAGAACCGGATTTTTATAGCAAGATAAAAGTATCATATGTTTTATTAGCAAATTTTTATCCGCAGGACTTGTCAGAAATTCAGAAGTCAATGCTAATTACTTTGACTGCAGTGCAGACAAAACAATATGCACGTAGGTATAAACACGTTTCTAGAAAACATTGCAAAATATTAACTTTTCACTGTTAATAAATTATTGTACGACTATAGGAACCCGCCCCTGGTTCGCACGGTGTTTTATTATATTATGTGAGTAAAATATGAATGTATTATACACATAAATATTACGGAATAAATTCTCTAAATGATGGTGAAATCCGCATCGAAATCCGATACGTAGTTTCGAAGAGCATCGCGGTCACACAGACAAACACGAAAATCAACTTTAACTATATTAGGATTGGGCACGCCGCGATTGCGGCGGTAAGTCCCCTCTTTGAGGAGTGGCTTGAGAGGCGGCATGGCGCCCTCACCTTCCGCCTGACACAGGTCCTCACCGGACATGGCTGTTTCGGGAGGTTCCTGTTTCGGATAGGGCGGGAGGAAACGCCCGGGTGTTTCCATTGCCAAGATCGCCCAGAGGACACGGTGGAGCATACGGTGGAGGTCTGCCCAGCTTGGGCGGAGCAACGCCGTGTCCTCGTGGAGGTGATCGGCGGCGGCGATCTCTCGCGTCCGACCCTGGTCCAGGCCATGGTACGGAGCGAGAGGGCATGGCTGGCAGTCGCCTCCTTCAGCGAAGCAGTAATGCTCGCAAAGAGGGAGGCGGCGCACGTGAGGGAGATGCAATACATGCGCCCTCACAGCCGTGGCCTTCGCAGGAGACGCCCTGGGCGTCGGGAATCCCAGGCTGATTCCCGGCCACCGTAGGCACGGGCTTGCGGACGGCGAGTAATGGGTACCTCGCTGTCCGGTAAGGACCAAGCCCGGGTCGACGGCGCGTTGTGTTCCACGCGCGCCTCAAAGAGATGTCAGCAGCAACAGAGGGGCCCGCAAGGGCCGTTGCCTGCCGGGGGTGCGGGTTGTTCGAAAGAGATACCGCCGCCCCTGGCACACAGGCAACTGAGGGAACACGGGTGGGTTTTAGTCAGTAAAAGTCTGACACGCCCTCCCGCTCCACCCAGAGCGGGAGAAGTTATTTGATGATTTCCCACCCAGAAAAAAAAAAAAAAAACTATATTAGGATGGATGTGGAGTTAAATGATTCGTTTAGAGTTGTGACCTAACATCAAATTGAAAGCTGGCGTTTCAATTATATCGATTATTTTTCAGAACCAATTTATAACAGTGGTATCGATATCGATTTAGTGACAAACGTGCATAGAGATATCACCTATTCGATTTATCATGCAAAAAAAAACTGAAGTGTATTATTTTTATTAAACATTAGATTTTGCCACTTAGATTGAGCCATGCGCTGGCATTGTGGAAAAAATAGAAGCATGGTTATATATTATTATTCATAATAAAGAAACAAAATCATAACAACTCTTCAGTTTTTGTGGCCGATAAAAATAGAATAATAAAGCTATTATTGCACATTATATCGAGCTATAGTCCATTTTCGTTTTCAATCTAGAACATTTTGTAGATTGTCAGAAAGTCTAGCTTTCGCCACACAATGTTAAACCGTCACGGGACGTTAGTCGCATCAAATATTATCAATATAACAGCCAGTCATTGCTTCTAACTGGTTTTGAATTGGTTTCATTAATGTCTAGAAAACAGTGCAAAAAGATTTCGAAAAGAAGTTCTTGAGCATATCACTCCAATCTAAACACGTCTATGGGCCGCTTTCGCCACTTTTCGAAATGATTCCGTCTGTATTGTCGTATTTTATTGAAATATTAAAGAATTATTAGAGAATGGGCAGCAGCGTTCTCTATGCATTTGACCACCATACTGCGATTGCCAACCCGCCTGCCAAGCGTGGCGATTATGGCAAACGAATGCCAATCTGTCGGCTGAAATGATGATGATGTATGTCATCATCGTAACATCCTAAATAAACTAATTAATTAAAAATTTACGCTTCCGTTTCGGAATGGCTCATATCCTATTTAATTAAACCATTTCGACTCAAGTTTTCGTGCAAAGTCAAATAATGTCCTACGCTATGATTTTATTTCACATAATTTATCATAAAGGAGCTGTATTGCCCGAAGTTTACATTTGGCAAATAATTACATTTCAAAAAACACTTCGTCTATTCTCAAGGACCTACCTAATAACAGCAAGAAGAAGCCAAAAATATTTACAAAAATACTTAGGCAGAGAGAGATGATAAATCTCTCTCTGCCTAGCATTTTCCCAACTATATTGGGGGTCAGTTTCCAGTCTAACCGGATGCAGCTCGATACCAGTATTTTACACGACTGCCAACCTCAATTTCACAACCCAGTTACTGGCTGCTACGTCCTGCAATACCGAGGATGCTGCTGTACGTGTCCCGATTGCACCACTCTACGAAGACTGAGGACATCGTAGAGTACATATGGGTGAAGACCAACTGGACCTTGAGGGTGGAGAAGTTGGAAGCGCGCCATAACACCAACTTCAAGTCTTTCGTGGTGCGCGTTCCTGCTCACCATTAGATGACCTTCCTCAAGGAAGAGTTTTCGCCGAAAGGTGTGCTGTATCGGCGTTTCTGCGGCCAGCTACGCAACACCTCGCAGCGTAATACGACACCGTCACTTCGTATGCAGTAGTTTTAAAATTTGTTTAAAAAATATGTCTTAGTTTATAGTTATTGTTTTTATACTTATAATATATGTATTGTGTTTTATGGACCTTAGTTGCCTGAAATAAAGGACAAATAAATAAGATACTCCTAACAAAATAAACTAGCCGGTTATATAATAAAGAATCTAAAGTACAGTTGCACACAATAAATACTTGCAAAACATTGCAAGCACGCAAGATTGCAAACTGCAACACTTACAGAGCAATGAAGTTAAAAAACGTCCAAGATTAGTGTCGCATTCACATCCTGTGACCTTCACAAAAGGTGGCATTATACCCGTTAGCCTAGCTACTTGATTAGTTGCACAACACATGCAAATTCGTGAGATACATATAAAACAACTAATACATTTACGAGTAAGTCAAGGTTTAATTAAAATAGAAATATTGATATTGATATTACCTACTGTTAATATAAATAGACTCGAAAATCTACATAAGTGCGAGTTATGAAACTAGTGCGCTGAGTGTAGCATTTTTTTTTGGCAATGACACCAATGTTATGAGAACTTCAGCAAGACATTTCTTACAGAAATGTGCTTAGTGACGGACAGACAGAAAGAAATATATAAATTGCGAAAGCACCTTACCAATTTATATTATAAATGTCAACATGACGCAAGACTATCCGATCTACCGTTTTTCATTTGCATATCTCCTAATTTTATACAAATATTAATGAAATATGTCATCATTTCACATTGACATTACTCACTCAATGTCATATGGTCTTTCGACTGTTACTTTACTATTCACGATGACTAATCAAAATGTGTTGAGTATGCAAAATTATTTAAAAAAAAAACTAAAAAGGATGAATTAAGAACTTTTTGTACTTGACCATTCGAAAGTTTTTGTTTTTTTCATGTAATTTGATGGCGTGTTGCCTATCTCGTGAACATAATCACCCCTATTCATAAACGATTATTAAAGTTAAGAGATGTTTAAAAGTCAAAAATGTATGGTTAATAAGTCGCTAATCTTTACTTAACTATAAGCAGCGTTTATAAATAAGGGGGAATATGATTGGATGAGGCTTCTTATTAGTCTGAAAACTTGCTATTTACAGTTAGATAAATAAAATTAAAATGTAGATTTTAGAAGACGGCTTTTAACTTTTTTATTCATAACATTCGCCAATATCAACTTTTTCTTTTATATATATCGCTAAGTGGTTGGGTGGGTGAACATTTTTTGCAGTTGACTGTACATTAGTAGACGACTTCTGTGAGGTTTTAATGTTAAGATTTTTTATCCGTCTATTTTATTGGCTAAATATTATAATAACGTGATAACTCAAACTAACCCAGCTTGGAGCGTTCATCCATCAGGTCATAAAAAAATACATCGAGGGTCAACGCTTTTACTTCCACTCTGAATGTAAGGTCGTCTTGTCTATCATATAAAAAATCTAACTTTATTTTGATCTCACCATCGGACTCAGCACCCTCGCAAGCCATGAAAACGTCTCACACGATGAATAATTTAAAACTTTTCGCAGCCTCCATCATGGATTTTCATTTTGACATCACTATCGGATTCACAACCTGCTAAAACCATGAAAACTATCTCACTCTCCCTGCCTCTTTCTATATGTATAATACAAAATCTCCATGGATGGGGCATAAAGCTTTTTTCGTTACGTGACGATATCTATAATTTTACTCCTACTGCAAGCTGCGTTAAAAAACTGCATACCAAAAAGAAAACACTGACAATAATCGAATCAACCGAATATCGATATCAATCCAGAGACTAATTACTGACGAGTCAATTACAATGCCTGTTGTATTGACAACTAATTAAAGATTCGTTGATCACAATCGGAAACTGACGTTTGAAACAGTGTGGTCATTAAAATGTAATTACAGTAATTAACAACGGATTTAGTTATTAAGATTACTCTAGATGTAATAAGAGATACTAAATACAAAAAATCTGTTTCTAATGAGGCCTAGTTCCCAAGAAAAACTCAGAGATAACAATATATCTATAGATAAAAAAAATATATGCTGCGTAGAGCACAAATAATTCCATTGAAAAAAACGAGGCGAATAAGGAACAAAATGTGGGGCGAACTTTGTGAGGCAAACGCGGAACAAAACATAAAAAATAACAAGTACCCAGTCATTAAGTACCTAAGAAGACACAGTTGGATGACATAGCATATCAATCAGCCTGTCGCAGTCTACTGTTGGACTTAGGCCTCTCCTAAGTTATGTAATATCTTGATTTCGGAGTGTCCTTGGAGTTTCTTGCCCGTTCTTCTCCATAGAGATCTACGTTTTGGAATGGGCGACTAGCTTCATCTTTCCGACGAATTGATCGCATTTTTGACAGTTCAAAAGTGCCTGTAAATGGTTTAATTGAAATAAATGCTTTAGAGTTGAAATTGAGTTTTGGTTCGCCACAAGACCCGGTCCTTCACCTTCCGCATTCAGCCTATCCCAGCCGTCTGTATAAGGTCGTCGATCCATCTAGTCACCCCCAGGCATACGTTTGCCAATTCAAAATGGCGGCAATTTATAGCAGCTTAGATACTGAGACCTTAGAGTAAATTTCAAACAAGTTAGTGAACCTAAGTCGTGAGATTGCGCTTGCGCCATTCATCTTGCCCAATTGCATAGCTCAGCAACATTTAGCCGCTCTCATTGGCTGATAATTCAGCTGCAACATTGACACATCGATAGCGTTGTTAAGAACACTTATACCTTAATTTGCAATTCTAAATAGCAATCTTAATAGTCCTTGAGCGAATATTATTTGAAGCCAATTTAAGAACACGCGAGATTTACTAGACATATATTAGTTTACCTTGGTTTGTTGATGCAGCTAGTAGATGCATAATTACCTGTAAATAAACAGAATTAGATATTAATAAAGGTGTCGTAAAATGAAACATTGTAAGGATAAGTTCGTCCGCAAGAAATTTCTTGTTCACCCGATCCGCGTCATCCACCTGCTCTGCTTTGTCGATTTCATTTACAGTTATTTCTGACTTTTATTATCTTTTCTCGGTTTCTTAGGGCATAGCGTGATGTTAAATAGCCTATAAACTTCCTCAAGAATTAGGCTATCAAATGTAAAAAAAACAACCCCAACTGGTAGTTCAAGAAATTTGCGGATTCACACAAACAAACACACTGTTCAAGATTAAAATAGATTTTAGGCGGATTTAAAATGTTGTCTGTATAATAATTGTACCTAAGAACATCCATGTCTGTTTTAATATGCGATATTAGCATAATGATAATATCGTTCGTGACAGCTTATAATATTCCTATTACTGAGACACAAGCCTCCTCTCGGTGAGGGGGAGTAATCCGTATAATATACGCGGGCCTTGTGCGACTGACGACGCGGGAACAACCAAGCCACTTTCCTCACGATGTGTTCTTTCACCATTTTGAGAGCGGTGGAGATAGAATCGTTTTCAGAAATAAAAGCGCCTGTCAGGGCTAGAACCTGCAACCTAGAAACTCCTAAGTCGCAGCCATTACCACTGGGCCACTACTGCTCAATGCGATATAAAAAGAAAATAAAAACAAATATAACTTGCAAAAAATATCTATGGGCCGTTTTAACTGACCACCGACAAGCTTCTTCTTTCTATCGAGGGTAGAGAGGTTGTTAGACATAGTGGCAAAGGTCATTTCTAAATAAATTGCGAATGATATCTGACAACATGATTAGAGCCTCCGGGAGCAATAAGTAACAGACATTTAAATTAAAAATAAAATTATAATAATAACTTCACATGACTATGATTTTTAGGTTACAGCTAAGGCAGGGTTTAAATTGTAGGGTAGGTACCTATTACGTACCTACTAGTCTCAAACATAATAGAAACTATTCAATATTATACCTTGGTACAGCTTCAGACCTTAATCGACATTTGTTACAATTTTATTCTATTTGTAGCGTTAGTAAAACACATTATGTCTGTGAATAAAATTATGTTATTCATTTTTTTTCACACTATGCCATCAACTTTGTTACGTTGGTTGCATCATTTGTAATGGTTGTTGTGACAACGGAATTCAAAACTGCGGTCAGATGAAAATAGTACATTTATATTTTTATATTACACTAGCGACACGCCCCTGCTTCGTTCGGGTTTTACGACGTGACATAACATAGGATTTATTTATTAGATACTAGCATTTGCTAACAGTTCCGCCAGCGTGGATGTCGGTTATCGCGTAATAAAGTAGCCCATGTCCTCCATATCCCAGGCTATATCTCTGCCGAATTTCATGAGGATCGGTTCAGCGGTTTAGGCGTGAAAGCGTAACCGACACACAGAGTTACTTTCGCATTTATAGCATTAGTATGGATTTTACTTGCGACCCACCCCAGCTTCACTCGGGGTTTATGACTCGACAGAACATCAGGATTTATTTATTAGATATAAGATTCTTATCAATGTATTATACACATGAATTTTCCGGAATAAATTTTCTAAATGGTGGTGAAAACAGCATCAAAATCCGTTGTAGTTTAGAAGAACAACTTAGTCACAGGGACTCGAACGATAACTTAAAATTATGATTTGTATAGATTAGAAAATACGCCGTTAAATTGTAAAGAAAATCCGTACCTAAAGTGCATTAATAATTCATCATTATTGTTTCCATGCTATTAAATGGCTTAAGTGATTTAAATAATTCTATTATTCGCATAATCTAGGAGACAAAATGACGATGAAACATCGACTTTTCATAGGTAAAAAAGCTTGGCAATTTACGAAAAATAAAAACATTGTCGCAATATTTATGCTTTGTTTGTTTTGCTAACCATACCAACGCTTAAGTTAAAAAGAGGATTGGGTTGTGAAAAACAAACATCAGGGATCACAAAAGTGCTCACAGATACCCAATTCACGATTTCTTCTGTAGATTTAATTGCAGATAAATACCGCAAGTTGGCGACCTTTGCCCTTAATAATTAGTGGATAATTACTGTTCTATATAATTAAAGTGTTGTAGAAAGCATTAGTTTTTAATGTCAGTAATTTTGAACAGCCATCATTCATACATGAACGTTAGCTGTCGAGGTGTGATATTTTATATTCACATTTTGAGTGGTAGAGCTTCTGAGGTTTTTGAGCTGTCTGTTGTAGTCTCCGAAACGGCTGCGCCGATTTTGACAGGACTTTCACTGGCAGATAGCTGATTTAATAAGGAATAATACCGTCTTTTTACGGTAACACGTTCTCGTGGAATAAATTCCGATATCCACGCGGGCCAAGCCGCGGACAACAACTGCTATACCTATTTAATTTACCTAAGAAAATATAACTCAAAGCTAGAATAAATCAAAGCTAAAAAAAAAACCTATCTGATAGTGAAATTTCGTTTATATAAGTCTGGTAGTTTTAGTATAGCAGACCTGCAAAGTCTGTGAATACCAAAACTTCACGGTTATTTGGCCGTTTACTTTATATGTGTTTTTTTTTCAAATTCAAACTAAAATACTATAAATACTTATGGACTGCGGTTACCAAGGTCAGTACATAAACTGTTGTATTTAACAAAAATGTTCACAATTTACTAACAAAAATTTACCACAAAATAACTGCCACTTATATTTACACGTAGTTACTTAACTGCTTACTTTTACCACGGTTAAGCACTTGAGACAGACGAAAGTAATAGTGTGGTAACGGAAACGGAATTCCGTGTGTTTAGCGGTCCATAGCATAATCAGCCTTAAATCCACCCTCTGCTGGGACTAAGGCCTCCTCTCTGTGCAAGGAAGTGGGCCACGCGGGCTGCTGGCAAATTCAATGTACCCAGAGTCACTAATTACTTTGGTGACAGAACCCTAAAAAAACGAACACAATATCTAATGAACGAACTGCCCGCTGACATAAAGAGTGAAATTAACAAAATTAGTTTTAAAAATAAATTTAAAAAAATATTGTTTGAAAATATGTTAAAGTGTAACCTCGTAATAATAATTAACTGAAAGTACCAACTAAGTTTAATGAGGGTATAGAGACTCACCGACCCTACAGTCAAACCACTACTACGGTTTTGTGGGGCTTAGTTTATAAGTTATATTTACCTTATATTAATATAAATAAATAATAATAATAATGTCAACTATCTTCCAATTTTTGTTTTTAGTACATGCCGGTGTCCTCACGATGTTTTCCTTCACCGTTTTGAGAGCAGTGGTGATGTATCACATAAAATAAGACGCCTGTCAGGGTTCGAAACCACGACCTACAACTCCCTTTACCACTGGGCCACCACTGTTCATGATGGTGGATGATGGTCCATACCAGCGACGAGGTGTCAATTTTTCTAAGAGAGAAGCCGGCGCGAGGCCGACTTTATCTTACTGACTTATTAAAAAACAATACTTACTATCATTTTAAAATTATTATATAATATAAATTTAACAGCTGCAAACCAAATAAAATATGCAAATATTCCTCCATCTCGTTCTCGCTGACGCATTTTTTCTATAATCGTCTCTATCGTAACCCGTTGTATAGCGGCTTGCTCTCATCCATTAACAAGCGGTGCTACGTGACCTAAAGTGACATAATTACGGGATCGCTGTTATATGAATTTTTAATTCCTGATTATGACGTCTTGGCGCCGAGTTAATTTAGAATATTTTTTTGTTGTTGTAGTAATACAAAGATAAAAATAAACATTTTTGTTGTTTGAATGTTATGGCGAATTAAATACCCGTAGTGTAACTATATTTTTTGGCAGTAGTAGATACTATTGACGTGCCATTTTTCAAAAGCGATGGAGATACGAATCACCGAAGGGAAGCCCGTAGGAATCGTGTTATATGGTGCTTTCGCCACTGGTCCATACTAGACCAGAGGCCCTAGTGTGAGTTTCATTTAACCATCTCGATCAAACGCAGTGAGCTCGGCGCTCCGATTGGTCCGTCACCAATCCAGGGCCAATCGGAGCGCCAAACGCGCTCACTGCGTTTGGTGTAGATGGTTAAATGAAACTCACACTAGGGCCTCAGAACCACACTGTTTGTAAACAAAAAGTTCTTTACATAATCTAATGCCCACGAAGCGAGACGCCAATTTAGTGTAGTGACAATGACTCACGTTTCATTTAAAGTGCAAGTCTTAGGTATTAACGGCATTACTAAATGAACGGATAGCTGTTAGATTGTTACGTAGCTAATTGCGTAACTCTCACAGAATTACTATCAGTTTAATTTTAACAATAATCATCATCACCATCTTCCTAGGCTTTTCCCAACTATGTTGGGGTCAGCTTCCAGTCAAACCGAATGGAGCTGAACACCAGTATTTCACATGGAGCGATTACATAACTGACCTCCATCTGGGATACCTTTTGGTAAGACTCGTTGTCAGACTTTCGGGCTTCTGACGACCCGTAACGACTGTCAAAGATCTACGAAAGAAAATAAAGGCACGGAATCAAGACCATTCCGTGCCTTCTTTCGTAGATCGTTTGTAAAGATGGCTTCCAATCCACGGACCAATAGCGACAAGCGCATTTACTAAAAGTATAATCCCTAAATATGTATCAGACGCATGTAAAGGGTGTTGGCAGCTTTGAAAAATTTCATCCCGGCTGTAGCATCAGATCATCGCTACGAAATAAATGTATTTGCATCGAAATGGAACGAGTCCTCGATGTCACAACTAGATAGACCAAGAGTATCTAAGTTGTCTCGAATAAAAAAATATGTGAAATATTGAAACTAAACTTTGTAAAAAAATATGTGGACTTGGCTTCATAGATGGCCCATGTTTACCATTTTCTAAGTCAAAGTCATAGCATTTATACACATTAAAAAAACTTTTGAACGTCAACATTTACATGAATCTAGTCGCCCCTTGCAAAAGGTATTTATTATGGATAAATAATGAATAATGGACAAGAAACTCCACCGTTACTATTTTTCTATTTTTTTAAATGTTTTACAATATTTCGTATACATTAATTATACAATGATATTTGACGTTATGAGGCTAAGTACAAAGAGTAGACAGTTGCTTGTACCTAAATAATTAAGCATTGCTAACTACCAGCCTGCCTTACCAGTTACAATCCATCATCTTCAAATCTAACAAGCCGGTAATCTATTTAAGCGGTAACCAACAAGCTTCATCAGATAGAGGTCAAATAATGAGCCTGTCAGATATGAAAAAAAAAAAAACATATACCACACAGTAAGTACAGGAGTGTAGTGTGGGATATGTATTTATCTGTATGTATCTATTTTAGTATATTGTATATTTATTATTTGCGCCAACAACATCCACATTTTATATCCAGGATTCCAGACTAATCACTGTCCATGCCAAGGTATTTTGTAGTGTACCTTGTTTTTTTTTATGTATTTGTGTGGTGTCATCATTTCAGCCGAAAGGCGTCCACTGCTGGACATAGGCCTCCCCCAAAAGGGATTTTGTCCATAATCGCCACGCTTGGCAGGCGGGTTGGCGATCGCAGTATGGTTGTAAAAATGCATAGAGAACGCTGCTGCCCATTCTCTAGTAAGTCCCTTAGTCGCCTTCTAGGACAGCCATGGGAAGAAATGGGATGGTGCTATTCTTTTACGTCCGGCACCACACGGAACCGTAAAAGTAAAAAATAAAGATTTCTTTGTTTTAAAATAATTAAAAAAAAAAATCATCAACTCAACAAAACACTACTCAATAGTAACACTAGAGGTAACTTGTAGGTACTACTCGAATCGCAAGCGCCGCCTACAAAGGGAACAGCGATGCATAAATGTTCAAAGCAAAATAAACTCACACACGTGGTGATATTTCACACTTGGTTAATCTGCCATATTGTATTTGTTTATAAAACGATTGTATTACCAAGACAAAACCATTTCGCTGCGGGAACACAACCATTTAAATTTCACGGTGTGTAAATAAATAATAGATAGAATAGTATGGCCGTAAATATGCCACTATCGAGTTTAAGGCGAACTATTTCTAAAAGGCCCGATGTCTAGTAGAACCTTTTCAATGAAAACTTTATCAAAACTGGCGGTAATTGCGTTACACACTCACAGTAGGGTTTGCTTTCGTTTTAACAGTTTAACAACATTAATTGCTTTATTTATTGGCTCTGCTAAGTAGACAAATTTTTCGATCATTATACGAAGCAATCGATTAGCAATTCTTTCAAAATGATTCAGATTTTGATCGATAGTGGTTTTACGAAATTAGAGTGCAGCAGGCCTAGACAAAACACATTTCTGTTAGCGGTCACGCCAAACGCGACGCCAAAATGTTTGGGAATGACATTACCTGCGGAAAGGACACGACGTAAGCTTTCCGCAGGCAATGTCATTCCCGTATATTTTGGCGTAGCGTTTGGCGTGAACGCTAACAGAAATGTGTTTTGTCTCAGGGCCCTGATCTACTAGAATCAAGACACACTGTAGCGTCGCGCCTTTCCACGAAAGTTCGGGTTTGCACGTGACCATGATGATTCCAGCTTTAGAATGAGAAGAGTCTCTTTCTCCCTCGATACGTCACATTAAACTCATGTATAGTATCCGCGTATGCTAAGCATTGGCCGTTTTGCGTGGATGTGGCGCATACATACTTCAACTTGTTCTTTTTTGTGTTTGTGTTCTTTCTTTGCGTCATGTTCATCGTTATGTTTTCCGACCGGCAGATGTCATACTGGGACTGTACTTAGTTCAACTCAAAATGTCAAATTATGATGAATATGCAATGTACTGCCGAGTTTTACCGTAATAACCATAAGATCTTAGTGAAGATAATGGTCCAGTCTTGCGTGTGACACGCTCAGCTAAAATCACGAAAGTTTGTTGTACCTGGCACAGAATAAAACGGGTCTTACGCGCTTGAAAATTCAGTTAGGAAGATTCGTAACTCTAAGGGGCCTACTTTCTAAGTCCGTCAACGAAGATACGGGCGGGCCCTAACTCCCGATTAACTAACATTTTCGGACGGGTAAAAGCATATCGAAAACAGCGTAAGCACAACAGGTCAAATCGTATTGTCATTTATTCGTAATTCGGCTCCCAACGAATCTTATGTCCGTAGGTCTTCATAACGTATCGGCGGCGAAAAGTTCAAAAATCTTTGGCCCGAAATTCAGCTACGTGAATTCCGCTCACTGACTGACTTAATTAAGGCAGACGTGTTCAATGTGGAAGTGAACACAGACGCTGGCAGAGATTTCCAGACTTTGGCTGTGCGCATAATTAATGGTTTCCATAAATGTGGTGTTTTGCAGCCTAAGTAAGCTCTTTGGTTAAATAATGTCAACTTCTTGGCCTAACGTTATTTAACCAACATTTGGGGCATTGCACACAATATTTCATTCATGTCAAATTGTACTAAATGTTATAAACGGAAACAATAGCTATAAGTATCATTTCTAAGAACCGATCACGACCAGTGATAAGATTTATTGCATATTAACATAGTGCAACATAACTGTACCGCATTTTAGAACATAGACTACAAGCAATAGATCTAGTTTTTTAAACACTACGTAATACAGCTAACGACCCATAGCTTAGACTTACAACATACGAGTAGATAACTAGATGTTGGCTAGACTGAACGGCATTCAATTCTAAAGTAAAAGCGGACTTTCGCCTTTTTGAACTTTCAGTGCGATTTTAGATCCCTAAAAAGAATACATTTCACCCTGTTAGATGTTGCTGCCTCATCCGTTAAAACTATCTAAGCGCCCTCTGCGAGTTGACTTCGGCACATCATACGCCTTCCAAAGGTCCGGGACCCCTGGGGTCCAAAAATTTGTCAGAAACTGCCACCCTGCACCCTAATTTCGTAACACACTATCAACCACAATCTGAACCATTTTGAAGGATATTGAACAATTTGTATACTCAACAACGTTATGAAAGTTGTTGAGCTGCCAAAATTAAAGTCTACTGTAAAGGCTTCTTCAAACAGCCGCGACGTGACAGCGAGACGCGACACTTGTAGAACAATTTCCATTAAGTTTTCATAGAAATTGTTCTACGAGTGTGGCGACGCGACCGTCGCGTTGCGCTAGTCTGCACGAGCCTTAAGTGTGCGTCAACATCAAACTCTGAATTCAGAAACAGCGGCGTAGGTACTTGCGTGTACTCCGCTGTTTCTGAATTCAGAATTTGATGTTTCTCTCTCTCTCTACTTTTGCATTTCTTAAGGTTACGAAATTCAACATTTCTTTGCAAAAAGCGTAACAAATTATAAATTTGAACGTTCAATTTTGAATTTGGATGATCATCAACGATACAACAGTCTTTAGAATTGACCTGAAATGTCATAATTTCATGAAATAGTCGTTCAGTAGGGTATTTAGAACGTATCGGCCAGTCTTAATATACCAGTATTTATTTATCAACTTAGATGTAAATTTTACCACTACAGGATAACCCAATGCAGTAAATGCGCCTTTCCCAACTTAATGTATACTAACATCTAAAACAAATTTTGATAATTAGTGCTTACCAATTAATTCAACAAAATTAATGCTTTATTAAGATATTCTTTCTGCGCTATAAAGATAATTTCAACACAGATAGCTCGTCTAATATCCTAACTGTTATTTATTGCAGCTGTCTGCATACTTATGTGTGATTAATTCTTTAATAAATATTAAGCACACTAGGTATGCTACATAGTTCATACTAACGTTTCACTTAAGGCTGGCAATACTCGGTCAGTTCCTTAGTTTTATGTTTACAAGCTTTTATATAACTTGCAACGTTCGTTTGTATGTTTTTTTGGGTCAAATCTTGCTAGCTGAATTAAAGGCAGTTCCTGCTATCCTACGGAAGTGATTTTCACATATCGTTTCTGTTACGAAGACAATTATTTTTTATGATGCATGACATGTTCCTACACCCAGGAATTAGAACGAACCTTTTTCGCATAAACAGGAAAAAATTTAAACCAGTGCGCAAACTATGACCATGAATTCAGCATATGATTCTAAATCCCCTAGCGTAGAAAGTTTTCCTCGGTTCTCTAAATAAAAATCAGCCGTTCCATACATATTGCAGTTTTCTATGAAACGGGAGATTTTTATTTTGATAACCGGCGAAAAAATTCTGCGCTAGGGGATCTAGAATCATATGCTGAATTCATTGTCAAAGTTTGCGCACTGGTTAAAATTTTACCCTGTATAAAAAAAAACACATCTCGCCTTGTATTCTTAGCTTGTTTTGGGAACTAGCTACGACAGCGCCATTTTGAGAGTTTTCTTTCCCATTGTAAAACAACCGTCAAATCACCTTGACCGTGTATGGCAAGCCTAATATTTCTGCGTACATTTTGCATTGATAATATCAAAACATGTATGTATGAAGCTTTCGCAAAAGAAGGATTTAGCGAGCGTAACGAAATGCTGGTAAAAGTTTGTCTTGTAGTAACGAGATTGCTATCTAATAAATTTATTATTCGTGGAAGTTTCATTACGCAAAATCCTAGGCGTTTAATTCCGACTACTGACTTCTGTAAAGATGTAGGTACCTATAAAAACAGTTATTTTTCAAACTTAGGTACATGTTTTAGGGCGATTTTCATCTAGCTTATACATCAAGAATAAGTCTTTTACTCAGAATAAATTTTAAAAATGATGAAAGAAAAAAGGAAGATTCCACAGATAAAAAAATCGGACTTTGGTAAAATCAGCCCTTAATTTGAATAATACAAGTAGGTTGGACTACGAAAATAGGTAGATAAATTATTTTCAACTTCACAACCTCGGAAAGATTCTTTTTGCCATTCGAAATTTGCGTGCAAAAGTGCGTTTTATCCGCTAGCGTGGAATGAGTTTTTGAAATTCGAACCTTCCTATTCAATAATTTTCTATACAGCCAGTCCACTGAAAATGCATTAATACTTATCTCAAGTCAGTGCGAGAACCCAATTTTTAGACGTGACGACAGCTTGGAAAAAAAAAACTTTAAAATTTTACGTCTTTATTCCATCATTTTGGCGCAAAAAGTAGGTACGTAAAAGCGTAAAATTTATCAATGCATGGAGACATTCTAATGGCGTGAAAATGGAATGCTATATCATACTTCATCGAACTACACTAATTTAATATATCAGTTATTAATTAACAAATCAGTTAGATATTTATCAGTAGGTAGTCATGCAGCTCAACTCAGAACTGGTAGGTACTCACTAGTGATGTACCGACTAGTCGGCCATATTTGTAGTCGGCGCACAGTGGAACGAATGTATGGGAGCGGTTGGACGTAGACATGTCCGAAAAAAAAGAGTAAAATTATGCCAAACTAATGATGCCATCTTATTCGATTACTTAATGCCTTCATAACTTGTGGTGATGAATTTCTTCATAACTCCCATATTTCGGGAGCAATTTGAGAAAATGTGAAATTTTACTATGAAAATGAGTGTATCGAGCTCTCTCCCTCCTGATTCCGGGCTTGTTTCAAGTAGCGGTCTCTAATATCATAATGCTAATACTAAGAGCTATATTTAATACTAAGACACATAGTGCGCCAAATGTGCACTTTCTGGGATAAAGAGTGATGTTTATTTTATAACACAATTTTTTTATTTTTTGTTTATTTTGTTGATTAAAACCGTTTTTCTAAAGGTTTACCTTATTACAATAACATTTCTGAGCAGCCAATTAGAGAAGATATAAGCTAATTAGGATATATAATTAGGGACTTAAGGTTTACATATAAAACTGATGCACTAATGATTACTGATAAGAACATTGCTATTATTTAATTACTAAATGGCTCTTAATACACTAATTTAGCATGCATCATTTACTAATTATCACAATAACTAATTACCTTGCAATATTTAACAAAGGATACCTGGGATACCTGGATTTTATATAAATAGGTCACTATTAGTAACTTTAAAATCAGTGTTGATTTACACCTCGTTGTATCCAAGCTAATCTCGCAATGTATTTTCCAAATTTTAATACAAATCTTGATATTCACGTTGCTTTATGCGCACGCGCACATAAAGATTTACGCGACTTTAACTATTTGTTCAGTGTTTTAAAAGATAACAGTTGTGTTCAGTTATGTGAAAGTGCTGAAACAAGTTTAAAAGACTGGTGTCGTCGATTTTGCTACCGCATTTATGCAAAATGGACACAGTCTGGAAGAAGCACAGATAAGTTTCGGAAGAAACATGAGATTTGGCTACAGGCTGCAATTCAATGGCCGGAATTACAGAATGAAAATATGGAACCTTCTACAGAAAATATAAGTGACGTCATCGAGCCCATAATTTCTCCTGCTAAATCTGATGCTTCAACTTGTACACATCCTAGTCCTCGTAAATCTTTTGAGGACCTTAGTAACCGGCAAAAAAGAAGACGCACTGAAGATAGTCTTTCATGCAGCAGTAGCAGCGCTGAAATTATGTTTTCGGCCGAAAGGGCGCTTCAAAAGGCAGGACAAAGCGATACAGCTTATGTTATGAAATACTTGACGGAGAATCCAGAAGAGGCCTCAAAAATCAAAGCCTTCATTGAAGGTAAATCAATTCAGGTACGGGAAATATCCCCTTTGAAGGCATTGGCTCTTTATGTATCGATGAACTTATCGAAATGGCGCTATAACACTCTTCGGGATTTCAACACTCAAGAAGGAGCTCTTCAATACCCGAGTTACTACATGTTGGTTAAAGAAAAAATTAAGTGCTATCCGGCCAAAGAAGATCTCACAGTTACAGAGAGCTCTGCAAAAATCAAATTACAAGCCTTGATGGATTTAACCTCAAGAAGACTTATTAGGTCGTTAGAAACCCCTGTTGATCCCAATCAACAGCTCGTATTGACCAGCAAATGGGGTTTTGACGGATCATCTAGCCAAAGCATTTATCATCAAAGGACGAGTGAAGATGAGCAAATCGATCTTGCTAGTAATTTTATGATTAGTCTTGTACCACTGCGGCTCGTCTCAAAAGGTGTAACAATTTGGGAAAACGAGCGACCATCTTCCACTTCATTTTGCCGGCCAATATTGTTTAAGTTTATAAAGGAAACCAAAGAAAATGTGCAGAGAGAGATGGCTGAAATCGAAGCAGAGATTGAAGCCTTAACTCCATCCACCATCACTGATGGAATTAGTGTCAAACACCAACTGCTGTTGACAATGATTGATGGTAAAATTCATTCCATTATATCCAATACAGCAGCTTCAGTGTGTGACATATGCAAGGCTTGTCCTAAAGAAATGAATAATTTAGAGTTAATCAAAGATAAACACGCAAACGAGGACATGTATAAATATAGCTTAAGCACCCTTCACGCTTGGATTCGCTCAATGGAATGCTTATTACACATTTCCTACAAATTAGACATAAAATCATGGCAAGTAAGGGGTGATATAGCAAAAAGGCAAGTTGATGACAGGAAGAAAAGAGTTCAAGAGGCTGTAAGAAGAGAAACGGGCTTACTTCTCGATGTTGTGAAACAAGGCAGTGGATCCACCAACAATGGCAACTCGGCAAGGAGATTTTTTGAAAACTACACTAAATCTGCTGAACTGACCGGAATAGATGCTATGCTTTTAAGAAAAATCTGTGTGATCTTGCAGTGTATTTCATCAGGAGAGAAGATCAACGTAACTAAATTCCGAGAGTTCTGCTTTGATACTGCTAAGCTTTACGTGGAGTTATACCCATGGTATTATATGCCTTCTTCACTTCATAAAATTTTAATGCATGGGCCAGACATAGTTCAGAACATGTCAATTGTGCCCATTGGTTTTCTATCCGAAGAGGCATCTGAGGCTAGAAATAAAGATTTTAGAAAATATAGAGAGGGGCATTCTCGAAAGCATAGCAGTATCTCATGCAATGAAGATATTATGCACAATCTTTTACTGTCTTCTGATCCACTTGTTACAAGTATCCGTCCAAAAGGAAATAAGTTTGTAAAAAAATCTTCTTTTAAGGAATTTTATGAGCTTACGGATTCTGAGAAAAGTGATATCGAATTTGTTAACATAAATGATTTAGCGGACATCGATTCTGAATTTGAATTAATTGATGATGATGATGATGACGAAGATAATTAAATGATGTTATTGTTTTAAAATGTGTAACTTAGTAAATTAGAGCTTACATCTTAATTATTTATTGTACTTTTAATGAAACTAGGTAATTTATTATCAACTTACTTAAAAGTCATACTCTCATCAGTTCTTGTGAATATTTTTGTTAATATATATTTCTGTATATATATATAATATATTTATAGACCTCTTAATAAGTCTGTCTGCGGTTTAAAGTAAATACAAATGGGGAAAAAACGTTTTTTTTTTTAAATTTTCATTTCCTTTTATCCCAGAAAGTGCACATTTGGCGCACTATGTGTCTTAGTATTAAATATAGCTCTTAGTAATAGCATTACGATATTAGAGACCGCTACTTGAAACAAGCCCGGAATCAGGAGGGAGAGAGCTCGATACACTCATTTTCATAGTAAAATTTCACATTTTCTCAAATTACTCCCGAAATATGGGAGTTATGAAGAAATTCATCACCACAATTTATGAAGGCATTAAGTAATCGAATAAGATGGCATCATTAGTTTGTCATAATTTTACTCTTATTTTTCGGACATGTCTACGTCCAACCGCTCCCATACATTCGTTCCACTGTGCGGCGACTAGTCGGCCATATTTGTAGTCGGCGACTAGTCGGCCCATTTTCACTCCTACTAATATGCCTAAAAATTTAAAAGACGGTGATTGAAATGGAATTGAAATCTTTATGGGTATTATTTATATAATAGAATCAGTTTTACAGTTTACTTTCAGTGCAATCTAGAATAAGATAAGAAATTGGGATAGGAAGAAATGCCGGCTTGCACGTTAACAACGATAGAATAAATGCAAAGTAAAAAAAAAACACGTCCCGACAATTCCGCACCTACGAGCCGAAAGCGTAGTCACAAACATTACCGATGTCACCAGAACTCAACCGAAAGCAATGATCGGCTTGGCTATTCTGCAGGCGACTAATCGGCTAGTCGGCCAAAGTCATAGTTGGCCCATCTTTAGTAGTAATTTTTCATAGAAATGCATTCTACGTAAAAAAAAGCGTGAATGCTTTCATTGAGATATACCGCACAGCCTAACCTGCTGGGTCTAGAAGCTTGAAATTTAGCACAACAGATCGTAATATGACGAAAGCAAGCATTAAGAAAGGATTTTTGAAAATACATCCCCTAAAAGGGTTAAATAGACGATAAAAGTTCGTATGAATGGTGCGTCATTTTTGCCAAAGGAAAATCCCATCAGGCACGCGGCTAGTCTATAGTAAAAAAACTTCATGCATATTAAATTTGGAATGAGCAATTATTATTAGCTGCGACAGCACTAGTTAACGTGGCTAGCAACTGGGCTCAAGCTGTTTAAAAAAAAACACGAGAAAGAGCACCAACTACACGAAAAAAGAAGAATGGGCGATTCATTCAATTAAAATATTTTAGTAGATAAAGTGAAATGCTTTGAACACACAAACAATATAATTTTTATAGCACAATTGTTGATAATTGCGGAGTAATTAATAATAATTGATGCATACAACAATAAATAACAATCAGTAGACGGGCTTTTAATTCTAATTAGATTTCCTTTTCCAAATATAGATAGAAAGGTTTTTTTTTACCAGAAATAACTTGATTATATTTACATTTTAACTAGCAAAAAATAACTAAATTGTTCATCGATAGTTAGTTATGGGTTTCTGTTGTTGTCCGAAGATTCAATTAATCTAAGCGAAAGTATTTTCGTTTTTTCGTATAACTGCAGCAAAGAGTTTTTGGCGGGATCGCTTTGGAACTTGTCGCACGAATTTTCATTTTCATGGAATTTAGTGAAATAGCGAATTAAATTGTATAATTTTGATAGTGAATTATTCAATTTAGTTACGTGTGAGTGCACAAGTGTAGTGAAGGTGAAAATAAGTGACTAACGTGGACTTTTCGTGTTCCCCCCAAAAACTCCTGTTAGGTTGTTGTAAAGTTACTACCGCTTTACAATAACTTTGATTTGACTTGGCTGACTAAAGACGACTATGACTGTTTTGTAACTTCGTGCCCGATATCGGGCCATTTACTTGATCTAAAAGAAAAATTACTTGACACTGGCTAAATGCACAAACCGCGTGAAGCCAAAAAAAAAAAAATACAAAAAAAAAACAAAAACTGCAGCAAAAAAAAGCTAAGTCATGGTGAGGAGTTTTTGGCGGGATCGCGTTGGAACATGTCGCACGAATTTTCATTTTCATGGAATTTAGTGAAATAGCGAATTAAATTGTATAATTTTGATAGTGAATTATTCAATTTAGTTACGTGTGAGTGCACAAGTGTAGTGAAGGTGAAAATAAGTGACTAACGTGGACTTTTCGTGTTCCCCCCAAAAACTCCTATTAGGTTGTTGTAAAGTTACTACCGCTTTACAATAACTCTGACTTGACTGACTAAAGACGACTATGACTGTTTTGTAACTTCGTGCCCGATATCGGGCCATTTACTTGATCTAAAAGAAAAATTACTTGACACTGGCTAAATGCACAAACCGTGTGAAGCCAAAATCAAAAAAAAAAAAAAAAAAAAAAGTCATGGTGAATTTAGCTTTAAGATCATAATTTTTTTTCCTGAATTTCAAAATATTTTAGCATTAACAAAAATATAACATTCTAATTTAGCAACAAATAAATAATAAATGATGGTCATTTCTTTGCGCTGATAACATAACTAGTGTTACTTCACATTTAATTTCACCACGTGCTTAGAATTATGATATATTTAAACTCTTAAATAAATACAGAACATTATGTATTGAAAGAAAAGGTATTTATTGCGTGGTATTGCAAAGAAGTAGGAATGTACAGTCACCAAAAGAGATAAGTCACCAGGATTGTCGGATATAGTTGAAGTTTATTAAGAAACCGATGGATGTTTTCGAATTTAATCTGATAAATAAACGGTTTCTTTTTTTTACATGTCCCTTTTCTTTCATCAAAATCAAAAGTCATTTTTATTCAAACTAGGCTAAGAGTCAGCTCTTTTTGAACATAAAAAAACGCGCGAAATTTGAAAATGTAAAATTTAAATGCATTTTTACGGCACTAATCGATTAAATAAAAGTGTTGTGTTTTTTGAACGGTTTATTATTAGCACTTTAGAATCGAATTAAGACAACTTTCAAAAAAGGGTGTAATACCCTATTAGGGTCGCATATTTGGTTTAAACTGACATTCTCAGGTTTTGGATTTGTTAACAACGTTTATTAGGAGTCCTACAATAACATTGATTGATGTTCTATGTGGTGCGGAAGCGTATCGTGAGTAACTATGTAGGATCATACCCAGACGATACGACCGAACGGATGTATTTCGACGTATACCAAGATTAATTGGTTAGTTTGATCATGTATAAATAATGTTGGACATTTATCAAACCAATTGGCAATGACAGTAAATCTATGAAAAATTTCTATTGACCATTTACTGTTAATAGGTAAGGGGCGATTTATTAATCTTTGTAAAAGTGTTGTCGGCGATTTGGCATTACCAATTATCATTATTCATTTTTAATAGTCATTGTGGGTGGAAAAGCCGTTGGTCCCGGCTGTCATTCGTAGATCTTTGACAGTTTCCCAGTTACTGGGTTGTGGAGGTAAGATAGGCAGTCGCTCCATGTAAAATACTGGTATTCAGCTGCATCCGGTTAGACTGGAAGCTGACATAATTGGGAAAAGGCTGGGCAGATGATGATGATGATGATGATGATTGTAGGTGGCAAAGAAATAAACCTGTCAATGTATGTTGACTTCTTAACTTCATTGAAACTGAGCATAAGCTGAGCTACTTTTAATTAATTTATTTAATAACAAAATGTTTATGTTGTCTGAACGAATGAAAATAAATTAAATAAACGAAAGGTCTTGGTTTCTTTTTTGTTTGATGGTTGGAAATCACCAAGTAACTTCTCCCGCTCTTCGTGTCAGAATTTTCCTGACTAAAACCCAGTTGCGTGTGTGCCAGGGGCCACGGTATCTCTTTCGAACAACCCGCACCGTCGGGCAGGCATCGGTCCTTGCAGACCCCACCAGTTGGCGCTGACATCTCTTTGAGGCGCGCGTGGAACACAACGCACCGTCGACCCGGACTTGGTCCTTACCGGACAGCGAGCTACCCATTACTCAAGGTCCTGGGTTGGGTTCCCGGGTCGAGCAAAGCGTTAATGGGTTTTCCGCTTGATAGCAATAGGCTCGACCCCTATTACAAATAACTAACGGAATGTGGGTATTATATATATGGGTGCACCTCTGCCTAGGAGTGCGGGCGTGGTGTTGTGTTCTTTAGCTCAATGGCGTTACATGATGGGGTCATCCCCTACATACAGGGTGCCAGGGACATCGACGCGCAAAGTGAAACTATGAATTCAGAATTTTTCGTTGGTAATAAAAAAAAATATCAACTGTTTCATAGAAAACTGCAATGACTACGCGGTCAAAATGTATGGCAGCTTTATTTATTTTTTTAATAACAGACGAAAAATTTAAACAGGGAATTCAGAATCATGTACCTACTGAATCCATGTTATCAGGCTGTGCACCGATTTTTTATTATTTTTTATTTACAAACAACTCTTAATATTCTGTAGTTACACTCGCTAAACTTTACAGTTTGATGGCGAGAAGCGCTCGTCAATTATCAATTTTTTTTTAAATGTCCGATGTTCTTGCCACCCTGTATACCCTTCCAAATTCAGAATAATTAAAAACAGCCTGCAGTTAAATAAATCAAAATAGGTAGCATAACCGTTTTTGTTCGCATGTTTGTTTAATTAATACAAGGAACTTAATATAGATACAATTAGACCGTCACTTTGGACAGTAGGTAGGTACAAAAAACGTGATGATATCTGACATCTGAACTTTGCGTGGAACGTATTTTTTACTTAAGCATAAAATGAAGGAGAGAGTTAAAAATTGGGATTAAAATCATTGTGGCAACAAACTTATATATGGTTCGTAAAATTCAATTGCCTGATTCATGTTAGAACCGAAATAATTATGCACAGGTAAAAAAACAAACACGTATGTTTTCAAGCCCAGGTAATTTATTGAAAAAAAAAGAGCTGCCAGGTGCGAGTAGGACACGTACACGATAGGTTCCGTAGGCTCGTACAATATTGAATATTATTTTTTTAATCGTTGAGGTCATTGTTAAGATACGGCAAAAAAGCCGAAAATACCACATTTCTTGTATTGATAATTTTTTTAATGAATTTTTATAACGGCCATAGTAGTACCTTAGCACACACTCTGTGAAAATTTCAAGTGTCTACCTATTAAGGTTCAAAAGATACAGCCCTGTGACGGACGGACGGTTGGACAGTGGAATTTAATAGGGTCTCGTTGATACCCTTTGGGTGTGGAACCCTTCAAAGGTAATAATACCTTTATTTATACATAAACACAATGAGATATTTCAATTAAAAGGTTTTCACACGCTCGTAAAAAAGCGAATTGTTTTACAGATGCTGATTCCAAACAGCCTTTTTAGGGTTCCGTTACCAAAGGGTTCCAACGTAACTCCATTACCAAGCCTCTGATGTCCGTCCATCCGTCCCTCTGTCTATCATGCCTGTCCGCGGGCTGAATCTTATAAACTGTAATAGGCAGAGTTGTATTTATTACAGACTGTGATTTCCATGCCGCTACAACCGCCGCCGCTATATATATTTTATTGCACATACCACTGTTTGTCTCTGCATCACCCAAAGGTCGACTGGTAGAAAATGCCTATGGCATTAAGTCCGCCTCTGTACATGTTTGTGCTTAAAGTATTAAATAAATAAATAATAAATAAACAACAAAAAACAAAATAAAGTTACAAAAAAATATCATTTTTACTTTCATCAATTCATCATACAAGAAACGTGTGTTTTTACACGGAACCCTTCGTGTTAGAGACCGTCTCGTACGTGGCAAGTTTTTATGAGTCCTCCATATTTTCCTTACGATTGCCTCCAAATAAAATTGCGGAACAAAAAATCACTGGGTGGGAAAGGCCTCAATTACACAAGTAATTTTTCAAGACCACTTTACCTACCTACATTGCTTTAAATATTTTTCGCAAATAAGTATTTTAAAAGCAATTTCCTTAGCCGTTTTATTCAAGGAAAACATTAAAACCAAGATAAAAATAGAGGTCAAATACTAGTCTAAATAATGACTATTTTGGCCAACATTGGTGGCCAATGTTTCGCACTCAGCATGCATTAATAGATCGCGAGGATCACGTGTCTGGTGGTCTCTCTAAGCCCTTAAACGAGGATACGGGTCGGTCCGAAATTAGTTTCACACTTCGGAATGAACCCTACACCCGATAAAGAGTCACATCGGGAGTAGCGACAACTGTCTAATCGTGTTGTCATTCATTCTTAGTTCGGACCCCAAACTAATCTTATGTCCATAGGTTATACGGAGTAGAAACGTCCGTATCTTCCGCTGTAAGTACTACGCCGGAACTACATAAGTTGTAGACAATAATAATTCGAGCACACTATCTTACACATTATTCTTAGCCTTGTAGTCTTTGTCTAGATTTAACAACAGATAGAAATAGGCTTAAAAGGTCTTTAAAAACCGCAAGTAAGTTTAAAATCGTGCAAACATAACGTAAGCGCAACTCGTGTTCCTACTTTCGAAGAAAATATACATGGAATGTGCATTACAGTTCTTAAACTTTTCCGAACATTGTTCTAGTTTACAAACGTTGTTTTAATAAAAAATCATAAAGCTCAGTACAAAAGGTGGGTCCGTTTGTGCTGAGCTATATACATAATGACAATATAAATAATAATATATATAATGCACCAAATTAACGTCATTCATTTGTTGAGTTTTTACAACCCAAATCGGGGGAAAAAAACGTCTCACGGAACAATAAGTTCCGGGAGACTTATTTTACCCGATTTGAGTCGCGAAATCCCCCGGAACTTATTATAGTCGAAACGTCTGCGCCCACCTGAATACATTCGATTCGATTCATGATACATTTTCTAATGAAAACAAGTGCAAGTTATTACTAGTTAATCCAGCGTGAAGGTTTAACAATAGAGTTTGAAATTCAACATTAAACAATCGAATCGTATCAAGTTTGGAAAGTTCTGGTATTAATGAAGAGTCGTGTGAAATTAATGTGATAATATCGACGAAGCACATACAAAAATGTGTGCAATATCTAATAGATCTTTTCTTTGCACGACTTCTGAAAGTTCTTCACTTATTTCAAGCTAGATTTTGCCAGCAGATTCGCCCTTGTGGAGGTCGTAAATTATCTCACGGGAACGTAGTACCGGCTAAAAGAAACCTATATGTGTTAATTCAGGTTATAAACTATCTGTTTGCCATTTTTCATCCGAATCCGTTCAGCCGTTTTTGAGTCGTGAATTCGTGATTGAGTAACAAACATCCAAACATCTAACCATCCAAACTTTTTATAATATTATAGTATAGTATATTATAGTATAATGCGGTAAGAAAATTATGGCAGGTGACTGATGTAGCCACAGCTATGTTAGTATACTTTGCTTATTTCCGTGGTATTATTGTCTTATGGCGTTCTGCTGTGGGGATCAGCAGCTGACGTAGATTCAATTTTCATTTTACAAAAGAAGGCTAAACGCGCGATTTATAAAATGGGGCTTCGTGTATCTCTTAGTCGACATTCGTATGGACCTAATAAAATCGCGGCATGATTTTATTTGCGCACTGGATTTTCAACCCCCTGTGTTGAAACCGAGCGTCGAGAATCCAACTAAGTGCCAGTGCGAGTCTGGGACTCAAAAAACCGTTTAACTTAAATGATTTTTTACTTATTTTAGTTTCAAGTTTTTAGTTTATATTTCGTTACTTAATATTTCTCATTCTATTTTTTTTTATAGTGTACAGTATTTCAATAATCAAGCCCTTTCATTTGATACCCATAATGAGGGGGTTGTGAAAAAATATGTACCTAATCCGCCATTTTATAACGGCGGTCATCTTGTATTTACAATGATTCTGATAAAATTAAATTGTATTGTTATCAAAACTAAAGGTGTGTACCAAATATCAGACCAATCTGCCAACAGGAAGGGGGTAAAATTTTAAGTAGGTTCTAAATTTGACCCAAAAACAAACAGGGCAAGCTAAATAAAACCGTTAAAAAAAAAAACGATTTCAACTCTCGGCGCTAAGCAGTGCTTCGGAGATCCAGAGCGCGAAAAAGTCCCACCGCGATTTTATTACATCCGTGGGTACATGGGATTTTTTTCCTAACACAAGCAAACTATTTGCTTATCAGGATTCTCCCCATTGTAACTAGCAAAAAATATTTAAGTTGATGCAATACACATTTTAATTTTTTATTTTTGGGATTTTAAACGAAAACAAATGCTGCCTAAATATTAGGTAACCAATAGATACCCTTTTTATGACCAAAAAGCCAAGAATAGTCTATGGCAAATCGTGGAAGGCATTTGACCATTACTTATGTTTTTCTTTTTACAGTATAAAAATGATAATCTTAGGTGATGGATCATTTTGACTCATACATTATCATGTTTCAAATTGCTAATAAGGAGCTATTAAAAACGTTATAATAAGCCGTATCAACGATCTCAAGTTTATTCTCATAAATAATTCTCACACATAAAAACTAAATTATGACGAAAAAATAACAACATTCAGATACTTCGTGTTACTTATTATTCAGGCTTATTTTTGGCAATATTTAATTAATTAATACAAGAAGCAAGAACTTTATACCCATAGAGCATATAACCACTAGAGAGCGTATAGGCCGATTTGCTTCCAAGTTCACGAGTCATTACAGCGGGCCGGGGGACGAGGTAGATTGCGCGGCTGCAGTTGGTCAGTTCAAGGTCAAGTTGTAGCTAAGGCGATTAGGGATTGCTCTACTTGAATTAAAGTTTTAGGGTCCTGATTACTCTCGGTAAAAAATGATAAACGAGCGTCTACATATTTCTGAATTATGCATCTTGCTAATTCAATCATAAGATTTGCTGATTCTATTATTTTAATTTATTATTATTCTATTATACAAGGTGTAATTTTAATCATTGTTAACCTCATAAGGGGTCATTGTACTCATATAAGAACAACTTTTACTATGGGGCCCAAACCTGAAATCGCGAAAATAAAATCAGCTGTTCTATACATTTATGTTCGCATAACTCGTCAAAAACGGTGATTAAAATTACACCCTGTATAGGTAATTAATTTTATTACTATCGATATCGACTTCAGCCATTAAAGGTAACAGCACAGATTTTTACGATAAAAATACAAAGGGAAAGAAAAGGGATAAAAGAATTAGAATCTCCTAATGAAAAAAAGGGGCTTTTCGCACTGGATAAAAACTTATCCTGTATATGACGGAGTTGTACCTTCCTTCATCAGCTCAGCGTCATGAGATGATGATGACCATACGCAAATATCTCAATAGCCTTAGAAAATATATGAAAAACATTGTTAATACTTATAACATTTGAGGCTTGCCCTCGATTTCCCTAGTATTCCATCATCAGATCCTGACTTGGTGCCAATGGGACCACCTGAGGAGTATACTCTTTGGAGGATTTGCAAAGTTCATCTTTTCTTCTCTTTCGAAAGGGGTTTATTACGAAATGGTCCCATTTAAATTTAATATGGATTTGATAATGCATTTCGGAGACAGACAACGGAACTCTTCAAATTAAAAATGAGAGCAGATCAACCGCGATTGCTGCTATCGCATAAATATGCATTGTTATGACCCCGAGGAGGATGAACTCGAATTGGTGTGGGGTAAGTACTATAACTAAAAAGTGAAAAATAAATACTTTTCCCAAAAAAAAAAAAACAACCGACTTCCAGAAAAAGTGAAGTCAAAGTGAAAAATAAGTTTAATTTCGGAAGACGGTGACAAAAAATTTAAATACATATCCAAAGTCACCGACTTCCGAAATTAAAGTAATTTTTCACTTTGTAGTGTTTTTCCGGAAGTCGGTAGTTTTTTTTTTAAGTTTTTGCGTTATATGTTGCATAAAAAATTATAACAATTTGTTATTATTTAGCGTGCACAGCGGTCAAACACTTGGTCATTACTAAAATGGCCTAGCCTATACATGACTCGAAAACACGCAATAGTTTTCGAGCGTCGGGGCACTGTAGCGCAGTCACGTGGTTTATAGTCTTTGTTTGTACCCATTCGAAATTACGCGGACGGAGGAGTATGAAAGGCACAGGTAAAATATGGAACAGGAGTGCAGAAAGCTGATATTTTTTCGTTATGGTTGAATTTCGACCACTGAATGACCGCTAGTTTAAATAACTAGATACCGGTTTAATTTCTGATTTAGATGCGTGGATAGACAGACTGACTTGAAAAAACTGCGTATAGATCATGAACCTATGAATTTAGTTGAAGTTTTAGATCTTCCTATTACGTGTATGGATTGGCCCAGCATGTTGAATTCAACATTTGATTGATTTTTCTTAATAAAAATCAATCAATTTTATCAATAACTTTTTTTTCATTTATTATAGTTTTTTTTTAAATCATTGTTCCTATCATCCAAAGCGTCTGCCATCTAATCTCTCCACCACCCTTGGTTGACTGGTAGAGAATGCCTAAGGCATTTAAGTCCGCCTTTGTACCTTTTTTGAGTGCGAGAAGTTTAAATAAATAATGTTCTTATGAATATGGTTCACTATTGAATGCAGGTGATTAGCGAAAGAAAAAAAACGTCCTTTCACTTTGATGGGTTTATTTGTACTAAACATACCGCCCTCCAAAAACAACAGTTTTTTACTAATTTGTTAAATGAAATTATTCTAATCATACATAACTTGTTCAAACTAACAAATGGAAATACAGCGCAAAATAACTTACACTAATTGCTCAATGAGCGTAGGAAACTATTATCATTAAATAATCGTTCCGTTACATTGTATCGTCTAAGGAAACCTCTGAGCTTAACTCATTATAACTAGGTACCTACTAGTAAATTTCATAATAGAATATTGCAAAACCGAAAGTCTACAAAAAAAAACAGAACAATAACAGTGCAATATTATAGACATACCTTACATACATTCATAAAAGAAATACGCGTCACCTTAGATTACTGATAATGAACAAACATCGGGTACCTATCAATAATCTTTGTCAGGTAATATCTACGACAAACCGAAATCATAACACCATAAACTAATATTCATTTAGGTAATAGCTAAGTGGACTGTATGTATATTATTAAACATTTTATCCGAAGTAATAAGTAAAAATTAACATAAAAGGTTAAGGATTAGGGTTCGAAATTTAATACAAAAGTTGACGATAGTAATTATCGTTATCTTAATATCTTATACCTAAAGAAGTACCATAACACAAGTAAATTAAAATGAACTTAGATTACACATATTCAAAGACCTTTTTAGCATAACTCATTTATTGTGACGGTAATGAGTTAAGTATGCTTTTGTGCTATGAATTAAAGTGAATGTCGTCAGTCTACCTAAACTACACATTCAAAACATATTAAAAAAAATAAAAAAAACAAAAAAATATGAAATTAACTGACCACCACGTTACTATTTAGTTACCATCGGGTGCCTGGGGCAGTAATATTATCCTAGATAATGGTCTCTTAAGAATGTTATCTCCTTTGCATTGTACTGTTACTACTCGAACTAGTTGATCAGTACCGGGATGTAACTTAATGATTTTTCCTAACAACCACTTTGCAGGTGGGAGATCCTCTTCTTTAATTATAACTATATCTCCAACACGAGGAGATGGCACGCTGTTTTGCCACTTATGACGTTGCTGCAAGGTGTTGAGATATTCCGATTTCCATCTTTGCCAAAAATCTTGTATCCTGTTTTGTAGGAATTGCCATCTAGATAATATACTTAGATTCTTGTGTTCATAGTTTACATCAGGCACATTGATTAATGGCTCACCAATTAAAAAATGACCCGGGGTAAGCGGGTCCAATGTTTCCTTTGTGTTATCTGAGTGACAGATAGGTCTCGAATTAAGGCAAGCTTCAATCTGTGCTAACAGCGTAGCCATCTCTTCATAAGTCAGCTTTGTGCAACCATTTACTCTCATTAAATGTTTCTTAACTGACCGGACGCCGGCCTCCCATATGCCACCGAAATTTGGTGCTTTCGGCGGTATAAAGTGCCAGGTTGTGCCATCATTTGCAAGAAGTTCAGCCACCTCTGCCGCCAGATTAGCCTTGCCCCGTTCAAACATATAACTCTTTGTCGGCTCCCACAAAGTTCGTGCCGTTGTCACTCCACAAGTGACAACAGTGACCTCTTCTTGCAACGAATCGTCTGAATGCTGCAATGAAGGCCTGTGACGTTAAATCTGTAACTGCTTCTAAGTGTATGGCTCGCGTAGACATGCAGACGAAGACACATATGTAGCCCTTTGTAGACTTATGCCCACGCCCTTTAGCTGTTCGCAGCTGTACGGGTCCGGCATAATCCACACCGCTATTGAAAAAGGGACGATTAGGAGTCACTCTAGACGCGGGTAGCTCACCCATCAGCTGTTGTCTGGTTTTCGCTCTATGTATGATGCATACTTTACAATTACGAATAAATTCTCTAACAGCTGATTTGAGACCAATTACCCAATACTTGGTACGGATGTATGTCAACATCTGAAGGGAACCTCCATGCAAAGTTCTTGTGTGAGCTTCATTTATTATAAGTCGAGTAATATGTTGTTTACAAGGTATAATAATCGGATGTTTCGCATCTTCTGGTATAAGGGCTTTGCCCAGTCGCCCTCCAACTCTCAGCAACTCTTTCTTATCCAAGAAAGGTGTAAGACTAATTATAGAACTTCTACTCTTAACTTTTCCGTTCATCTTCAGATCATTTATTTCGTTTTCATATATTAAGTATTGGTAATATTTTAAACATCTTTCTTCAACTTCATTAATTTCTTTAACTGTTAAATATTTGTCTTTTTGTTCCTTAGGTTTTAAAAATCTTAAATATTGTGCTAAAACTCTTTTCATTCTGGACATGGATGAAAATCTTTCCCAAACAGGTTTTTCATCTAACGTAACATTAAATGATTTCTTTACCTCTAAATCTGTTTGAGGAATAAACCTTTTTGTAAAGTCTATTTGTTTATTTTTCAGCCACTTGGGTCCAGCCCACCACATCTCATGGTTTGCCAACTCACTTGGCGCTACACCTCTTGACGCTAGATCAGCGGGGTTGTCAGCTGATTGAACATGGTTCCATCTGTCATTGTCTATTAATTGAATTATATCAGACACTCGGTTGCCAACAAACACTTGCCATCGACTTGGTTGAGCCTGTAACCAGGACAGAACCACCATGGAATCTGTCCAGGCATATACTTGCTGCATACTTATATCCCATAAGCTAGATACCTCGTGTAATAGCTTTGCTAACAACACTGCAGCACAAAGCTCTAATCTTGGGATTGTCAGCTGTTTCAGTGGGGCCACCTTGGTCTTAGACGCTACTATTGTGACATGAACCATATCATTTTCATCTAACACCTTTATATAAACTACTGCTGCATATGCAACAGACGAAGCATCGGCAAACCCGTGTAACTGAACTTCTTTACAGTGCGATGTCACCTTTATCCAGCGTGGGATTTCAATGGTCTGTAACTCTTTAAGTTCCTCTCTGTAGTTAAGCCATTCGGCTACTAGATCTGAGGGCAATTCATCATCCCAGCCGAGGTTGTTAAGCCACAATCTCTGTATCATAATCTTGGCAGTGATAACTACTGGAGAGAGCCAACCGAACGGGTCAAAAAGACTTGCCACATCAGATAGTATTAACCTCTTTGTTACAGGAATCCTGGTTTCCTGTAGATTTACCGTAACTTGGAAAGTGTCATTTTTCCTGTCCCAGGTAAGTCCAAGTATCTTTATGAATTTATCTAATTTAATTTCTATTTTGTTCACAGATTTCGGAGTTTCCTGGTCTCCCTGTAAAAACGTCAAGACTTCATCAGAGTTACTGGACCACTTCTGCATTTCAAAACCACCCGCTTTTAACAGATTATTTACTTCCTCACAAACTTGCTTTATTTCAGATAGATCTTCATGCCCAGTCATCAGATCGTCCATGTAGAATGAACTCTTAACAACGGCCGCTCCACGAGGGTATCTTTCTACTTCATCAACAGCTAGTTGGTTCAAAGATCGTACTGCAAGATAAGGCGCCGATGCTGTCCCAAACGTCACGGTAAGTAGTTGATAACTTTCAATGTTTTCACTTGTATTATCTCGCCAAACTATACGTTGTAAATCTGTGTGTTTGTTTGTCATTCTTACTTGACGATACATTTTTATAATATCGCCGACAACACAGATTTTGTGAGATCTCCAACGAATGATAAGAACACGAAGATCAGGTTGCAGTGTAGGGCCGATCATCATGCTACCATTTAAGGATTGCCCATTAGCTCCCTTGGCTGAAGCATCGAAAACAACTCTTACCTTTGTTGTATCCTTATCCTCCCTTATGACAGCATGATGTGCTAAATAAATTGCTTCCGTTCCATCCTCGATTTCAACCTTCTTCATATGACCCATCTTCAAATACTCATGTATGACCTTCGTGTATTCTCTTCTCAAATCTTCATGTTTTGCAAATTTCCTTTCCAATTGCTTAAATCTTATTGTAGCTTGTTGTTTAGTCTCACCGCACGCCTGCACGGTCTCTACAATACTTTGTTTCAAAGGTAAGTGTACTACATACCTTCCTGATGCATCTCTTGTTGTTGTCTGTACGTAGTGTTCTTCACATTTTTCTTCTTCCTTTGTCCATACTTTCTTGGTTGTGTAGTCTTCTGTTTCTATTTCCCAGAATTTCCTCAAAAGGTTGTTGTCTTCTCCTACAAGCCTGGTAACATGTAAACTAATAATGTTTTGTGCACAAGTGGAATTTGAGTACATATCCCCTGACAATATCCAACCTAGGTGTGTATGCTGAGCAATTATACTGCCCGGTCCTCTTAACAAACCAGATACTATGATTGTACCAAAAACATCAGCTCCGAGAAGGATATCAATTCTACCCGGAACATTAAAAGTAGGATCAGCTAATTTCATATCTTTAAGTTGAGGCCAGTCGTAACCTCTTACTTCTCTAGAAGGTAGCCTACGTGTCAATGACTTTAATACATACGCCTTAACATCAATAAAGAAATTTCTTTTATACCTCGACTTAATGTGTAACCCTACTAAATGATTAATACAAAGTTTGTTACCTTCACCAACACCAGAGACCTCACCGCTGATTTGAGTCTTCTTCAGCCCCAATAACTCGACTACTCTCGCAGTCACGAACGAAGCCTCTGAGCCCTGATCAATCAGAGCACGGAAGACGTGTGATTGTCCAGTCCTCGATGTCACGTCTACCAATGCTGTTGCTAACAAGATGTGTTGACCAGGTTGTTCTCCTCTTGAAACATGTGCTGTTACCTTGCTAACCTCTTCATTATTTGTTGTAGCTTCTTCTTTAGTTGCTGTTATATCACCTGCTTGTTTCGTAAAATCTCGATGTAATAAGGAATGATGCCGCCTTTTGCATATTTTACATGTGTTTGATTGTTTACATTTAAATACGGAATGATTTGGAATGAGACAGTTGAAACATAAGTTGTTTTTCTGTACAAAGCTGTATCTTTCTTCTATCGGTTGTTTAGCGAATTCTTTACAGTTAAAAATATAATGGTTTTCTTTGCAGACGGGGCAGTGCTTCTCACCACTAGTGGTAGTAGCGTGATATGTCTTGGGCTTAATTGGTTTGTTAATTTTATTTTCAGGTTCTACCATTTCCAACGTACGAAACCGAGTCTCCAGGAAGGATTTCAGCCTTTCAAAACCAGGTAAGTCATCAGAATTTTCTTCACTAATAATAATCTCCCATTGTTTATGGGTTACAGGATCCAGCTTTGAAACAACCACATAGTTCACAATTGCATCCCACTGCGCTGTCGGTAAGCCAAGGTTTTTCATAGAATTCATACACTCGACTGACGTATCTAACAAATTTTTCAAGGAGAAAGCTGACTCTTGAGATATGGTTTTTTGACCAAAAAACTTTTTAAATATACAATTAGCAATGTACCTTTTGTTATCATAACGTTTCTTCAAAATTGACCACGCGTCGGCATAATTTTCACCCGTGATGGCAAACTGGCGTAGAAGAACCTCTGCGTCTCCTTTCAAGCTGCTCTTAAGGTAATGAAGTTTTTGTACATCTTCCAATGACTCATTTCTGTGTATCAATGCCATAAACAGGTCGTGAAACGATCTCCATTCCGTATAATTTCCTTCGAAAAAAGGAATCGAAATTCGTGGTAATTTAATATCCCTACTGGAAGCAGTTAGTCTAGTCTCGTCTAATTTTTCCAGTTTATCCGTTTTTTTCATGTCAGACATCAACTCGTTTAATGCAGTTTTCATTTCCCCTTTATATGTAAAATACAACTCTTCAAAACTATCGCACCTATCTTCTGCAAAATACGCTAATTGCTTTCTGTCTTTCTTAGAAACCTCCGTTACCAATTTCTCGTGAACGCTCTTATATTCCTTCCAATACGTTTCTAAAGTATCCATCCTAGTTTGTAAATAACCCTCGGTTATTCTGTCCTTGGGCGACTTTTTGTAATTTGAGTAGGCTTTCTGCACTTTTTCAAACACATCAGCTTGAAGCAAAATTCGCTTTTCAATGTTCTCCATCTTTTACACTTTGTGATTTTCCAAGAAAAGTATGTGTAAAAAACGTAAATCGCAAAACTACGACAAAACTTTTTATTAACTTTATCACGTAGGTAGATTGAGATTTGTGCACCCAAACGTTAAATGTTCGCGTTAAAACACCACTAGTCCGCAGAATCACTATAAATTGTTCGTAACACTCCGCGCAATATTTTAAAGTTATTTCACGACTAATCACTGTTGTTTACAACTCGTCCGTATTTCTTCGATTCCAATATTACACCTTTGTTGCAAATATTCACGTAATTAAAATAGGTCACGGCTATACTAATCCGCTCGAAGGACCATATGTTCTTATGAATATGGTTCACTATTGAATGCAGGTGATTAGCGAAAGAAAAAAAACGTCCTTTCACTTTGATGGGTTTATTTGTACTAAACAAATAAATATATTTTTAAATGTTTTTGCATGATTTTTGTAAAAATATTTAAAAATGTAAAAAAAAATCAATAAACGAATATCAATAGGTGAGTGGGTACACGTGAGCTACAAAAAGAAGTCTGAAAAAGACTGGGGATACCTTTAAAACATAGGTTAAAATAAAAAATCAAAATCAAAAAGCCCTGTAAGTGGGTTGTCGAATTCAGGTAGGTATTCACTCCATGTAAAAAACTAGTATTCAGCTGCACCCGGTTACACTGAAAGCCGACCCCGACATATTTGAGAAAAGAGAACACAGATGATGATTCAGTATTATTATTGCATTTCATTAACAATAATGTGAGTATCAGTGTACGACTAAACGCCGACAGACTGAACACCGACAAGACTTTACTTCGACGGAACTCTTCGCCGACAGGACACTATGCCGACAGGACTCTTTGCCGACACGGCTCATCAGGTAGGTAATAGGTTAGGTTAGGTTAGAATTGCAACCAACCGCGCGCGAGCCGAGCAAGCGAAGCGAGCGGTGCCGCGGCAGCGGCCCGGCGAGCGCTACTTCCATGTTAGTGGCAGTTACTCGACTATTTAATAATAGTGAAAGGATGAGCCTTGTCGGCGAAGAGTCCTGTCGGCAAAGTGTCCTATCGGCGAAGAGTCTCGTCGAAGTAAATTCTTGTCGGTGTTCAGTCTGTCGGCGTTTAGTTGTACACTATGTTGGTATAGTGTTAGGAAAAGGTGAAAGGTGAAGGCAAATTGACTCGAGCAAAACAATGTTAACGGTTTATGCCATTTCAGTTTTTCTTTTCCGCTGAACTTTCGCCGACCGCGAGCGGTCCTAGGACTTAGACACAACAGTGAAAGTAGACTGGAATGAGCACTTGGATCTCTAGAAATAATTTCTAGATTTAATTACCAGTTTCAGTGCACTAACGGTTGTGTAAAAGTTGCTAATTTAAATTAATGAGACGCAGACTTATCCCCGTATTTTCAGGTGTTTTTCTACTGTCGACGGCGCGTTTACTGCAATCTCTGCAATTTTGCAGTGCGTATACGTACGTCAACGGCGCGTAAAAACGCCATGTGTATAGGCTCTTCATGTCACTCAAAGAATTGTTGTATTCTTCTTACTATCTCTTTGAATTACATTGAGAGGGTTTTAGGGAGTTTCTCAAGTAATTGAATCAGGATACTAAAGTTCATCCAGATTCTTGAAGTGGCATAGCCTAATCAAATCAAAAGTAATTTATTCAAATTAGGCTGAGGAGCAGCACTTTTCGAACGTCAAAATTACATAAAACAGTCCTCCAAAACGCCCGCCCTTCACCACTTCCTAGTGCTTTAGCTGGGAAGAAGAAGTAGCGCAACAAACTCCCCAGCAGCACAGCTGTCTGTCTAAAATTACAGCCTGGGTAAAAATACATGGCCCCATGTCTTGCTGCCTTGATTAATTGATTATCAGTCTATCTATCTATTAAGCTCGCCGTGTCCCACTGTTAGGCAAAGACCTCCTTTTCCCTCCAATTTAAAGTTCTTCTAAGGTTTGATTATTATGGGTTAGTACTGGTTCCCCCGTTCTTATTTCCACCCGAAAAGTAATATATACTTTGTAATCCTGTTTTATCAGACGAGATCGAGGTGGGGGGGGGGGGGGTAACAAGAACGGGGGAAATTAGTACTAACCCGAAATAATCAACCATGGACTTTTAACTTAGAGCAAAAAGGAAAGGGAGGTCTTTGCCCACGAGTGGGACGGAAGAGTTTTAATTATCCAATGATAGGATTATTTCGTGGTCTAGCTTGGCATTAACTTTATTTTTATCTTGACAAAAGGAAAAAAAATGTCTTCTGTGTCTTTTGCTATGGTTCGTTATTCATCCCCAGAGTCTTATCTGACGTTTCAAGTCTTGTTGTTTTGTTTTTCTTTTTTTGGGTTTTGGCTTCGCACGGTTTGTGCATTTAGCCAATGTCACGTTTGGGTGTGTTTGTTGTTTTACTACTTATAGGAGTTTGACATTACACCTGTCAAATTAGCATCTTGTTGTAAAAAACGAACTTTAGTAAGAGTCGCTTGCGCAAGATAAATGTTTTTAAATGACAATGACCACCTTGACTTTGCTACGGTTGTAACCTCCATAATAAACCCACAAATCATAAAACATGACACTATGGTATGCGATAAATATTAACAGTTATTTATTTGCCGATTATAATAATAATAACAACAAGTACAAATAAATCATGATTAACTTCATTTATTGTGTGAACAATTTTCGGTTCAAAACCGGCTTTCTTAACCATTTTATTGAACCTTTTTTTTTTTTGTCGTTTCTATGCGACCATATATATTACTATATGTGGGGAACTAGTGATGCTTTCACATTCTAAATGTAGTCTTATAATTACTGGTTTACGTAACAAAGTGCCATGCAATTTAATGAATATTTTATAACTTCAATCGTGAATGTTTGGCGGTAATTGTTATATCGTTTACTAGCAGTTGGCGTAGCACCTCTCTATGACGTAAGGGGGGAGTTTAACACCTCACTCCCCCTATCGCGAGGTGGCCCGCAGAGGCGGGCCGGCACTAGCCGGGGATCGCGGAAGTCACACTAGTTCCCGTGATCCCCGGTGCAAGTGAGAGACGGAACACCGGGGTGGTTTTAGTGAGTAAGAGTCTGACAGACCCCTCCGCCCTCCCCGGGTTGGAGGACATCCATGAGGATTTCCCTCCGTAATCACAAAAAAAAAGGTAATTTACGTTGTTGAGTAAAGTAAGTACCTACGCCATCTTAACGTACCAAGAGTCCAAAACCCCTCCGTGCCTCGGAAAGCTTGTTAAGCCCAACGGCTTTCGGCAAACGGCGTCGTTCTACGAATGACAGCCGGGACCAACGTCCCGGCTGTCATTCGTAGAACTTTGACAATCGATACGGGATCGTCAGAAGCCCGATAATCTGACAACCAGTCTTCCCAACGGGTACCGTATTACCCAGTTACTGGGTTGTGGAGGTAAGATAGGCGGTCGCTCCATGAAAAACTCGTATTTAGCTGCATCCGGTTAGACTACAAGCTAACACCAACATAGTTGGGAAAAGGCTAGGCAGATGATGATGTGATTTGACAAGGACAAAACGGTAAATTGACGTTGTGACGTCTCTGCTTAGCTATACGAAAAGGCGCGATAAAAAAAAGGGTCAATTTTTAACTAAAAAAAATCATTCATTTCTCTAGCTATAAATTCAAGAAGATGAAACCAGAAAGCTACCAGATGTTCACAAAACGATAAATCATTTCTTTATGTAAAATAATGTTAAGATTCGGCCTACCTACGAAGTTAGCCTAATACTATTCTAACAACGCGGCCATTATCAAGTATAATAAGTTTATTTAAATATAATAATACATCATGGTTATATAACTTGAACTCGAGTACATTATAACGTGCTTAAGCTAAATTACGCGATGTTCCAGCACGATGTAGTAAAAGTGGTGATTCCATTCACTGGGCATTTCTTTCTAATATCTACTGCGCTGGCGTTTTTTTTTCTATGCCATTTTGTCATATATTTTTGGTTTGCAGTAATGTCTTCTTCATTTGTTTTTTTTTTTTTACCAGAAACTAATCGAAATAAAGCACGGATTTAAGGCTCTATTCCCACTAGCGCAGTTACAGGTCGGTGATCGGTATTGTTTTTTTTTATTTTATTTTATTAAACGTATCTAATAATTACAAAAAACGAGGTGGCGCGGGAAAAATGTTCCTGGAAGTATATCGGAGAGGCCTTTAATTGCCCAGCAGTCGGACAGTATAATTATGCTAACAAAAAAAAGAACGCAAAGTGTGCCTTGAGTTCTTATTACAGTGTAAGGACATTCCTAGAGTTAAAAACTTTTTCAAAAAAAAAAAAAAACAACTGGCTTCCAAAAAACACTACAAAGTGAAAAATAACTTTAATTTCAGAAGTTGGTGACTTCGGATATGTATTTATTTAATTTTTTGTCACCGCCTTCCGAAATAAAAGTAATTTTTCACTTTTTAGAGTTTTTTTGGAAGTCGGTTGTTTTTTTTTTTGAAAAAGTTATTGATTTTTTTTCACTCTTTAGTTATAGTACCTACCCCACACAATTCGAAATGTCATCATCCTTAGGGTCAAAACAATGCATATTTATGCGATAGCAGCGATCGCGCTTTGTTTCGCTGTCATTTTTGACGAGTTCCGTTACCTGTCTCTGAAACGCATCATCAGATCTATATGAAATTTTAATGGGACTACATGGGAAGCACCAGCTTTCAAATAAAAAAATAATCATCAAAATTGGTTCACCCAGTCGAAAGTTCTAAGGAAAAAACATTTAAAAAAATACAGTCGAATTGAGATCCTCCTCCTTTTTTGAAGTCGGTTAAAAACTAATAAATTGACTGATCATTAATAAGTACCTACCACACATATAAATAATAAATTTTCGTCCCAAATAATTTCCAAACATTTCTAGAACGGAGAAAACCTAAAATTAACGCGCATGGTGTCTGTGAATATTAACCACGAAACATTAATTTAGAATAATTATGCGTTACGATGATATGTAGCCGTGAAATTCTGAAGGAAAACTATAAATCAATATTTTTAGATGTCAATGTTATGAGAACGTGACCAAACTGTAGAAAAAGCATTGGTTTAGCATTGACGGTGTGACTATGTGTGTTCAAATCGATTCTAGCGTGTAGGCCATAACCTTTATCATTTATAATACAGTAATGTCGAGTACGGGAATCAAAATAATTTTAGAGAAAATTCTCGAACGCGAGGCCTGAAGAATTTGGGACGGTCAGCTACTGCTCATACAGGATGAGCGAGGCCTTGATAATTTGGGACAGTCAGCTTCTGCCTTTACAGGGTGCACGAGGCCTTAAGAATTTGGGACTGTCAGCTACTACCTATACAGGGTGAGAAAGGCCTGGAGAATCTGGGACAGTCAGCTACTGCTCATACAGGGTGACTGAGGCCTGGAGAATTTGGGGCAGTCAGCTGCTGCTCATACAGGATATAACACGACCTGTCACGAAGCCGTCATCTACGCATTCTTTATATCAAACTAAATAACTTTGTGCAAAAGTAATTGCCGGAAATTACTTTTACTTTTGGTGTGAAAAATCGGTGTTTCCGGTTTACAGTAGCGCGCAACGTAACGCACGCAAAGCATTGTGCTTATGGCCCATAACTCCCATAAGCCTTAAGTTATGGGTGCATGCAACGCTACAGGGATCGTGGGAGTATTTAAAGTTAAGCTATATAGCTACATTAGTAACTTATAAAAAAACAAAAAAGTTGGAACTTTGCCCTTATTTGTTAATTTTATAAATGTTGCTATAAGTTAAATAATGATTAGCGACTGTTCAACCATACATTTTTGACGTTTAAACATCTCTTAACTTTATGCAACGTTTATAAATAAAAGGGTATATCTTCAATATCTGTGTAACCAGAAGGTTGCCAAAAAATACCATAATAAACGTTCAAGTGTCAAGTAATTAACATAATTACTTTTCTATTGTTATCAGATTCAATGAGTGTGCCTAACAGCCGAGGGGTAAAGGGAAGAATAACTGACTCTTCGGTTTCGTTATGAGTATTTTTACACCCGCTTTAATTGCGAAATCCTCTCTATTCACTTACGCTGCTGTGCAAATGGTACAATTTCATTTAAAAGATGTGGTGATACTAGTGCCCGACTGCTGTATCCAGTACATTCAGTTCATAGGTATATGAATATGTTTTTGTCTAGAACTTCCAACCAAATCTCTAACCGAGCAACTGATAAAAATTGTATCGCATCTCAAATCGATAACATAAATTAGCTCCATTCAGAGCATCATGAATATCATGATAGATTTAATAATCTGATAATTGTTAGGTACTAAACTCTCCAGACTAATAAATCCTAACCAGAGCGCAGGTCAGACAGAAAACGGCGCGGCCGCGGCTGCTATGATGCGATTCTCAATTCGATTATAAATATCGATTATTCGGTCACTGACATCTGAAGATTTCACTGCATAGATAAAAATAGATGTCATAGTCACGTGGCTGATCGAATATTCAGATATGAATTGTTTTAGTCTGTCCTTTGACATCTGTCATCTGTTACCAGCTCTCAAAAGCGTATGTATAAATGTCAATGCTACTAACTGACGTTTATAAGTACATATTATTGTTAGACAGCAAAAGCACAGCCGTTCTTGTACAATTTGTCGGCTTTAACTAAACGGCTATTGAAATAAATAAAAAATAAATTTAAATAAATGATACGACTTTGACTTTGTTCAAATAGTTGATTATTTATTTTTGGAACAAAGTTCCTTATTGCACGTTGTACAGCACACAGGCCACACTTGGCGAAAGAGAGATAGACTGAAAAAACTGTAACATTTTGACAGCCACAAAACTACATTAACAAAACCAGTGACTTTCAGCACTTAACATAACATTTTACGTAACACTTTCTTCTCCAGGTTGTAATTCTTCTTTTTTTTCCTTGTTACGCCTGTCTGTTGAACATCGTGGTTCAATTCAGACATTCTCTTTATGTCAAGACTAGTAATCACCATTTTTATTTCTAACCTTGCTACTTAGTCGCTTCTTTAAAAACCTCGTGCAGCAGTTTCTATTGCATGTTTCAATTATCTCTTATGCAATTTGACGGTCGGTTAACTTTTTGCAAAAACTTTTACTGAACCATTCAAATGCCTTGTTACAGCCTATTTGGTTTTATTATTGTGGAAAATTGATTCGCGACGTTCTCTGTAGATAGTTTGTGTACTTTATACATATGTCTTCGCCGAACTTTTCACTGATTCAGTATTTTTTGCCTTTGCCTGTTCCATATAGAATTAAAATAAAGGATACAATTTTAACCAGTGCGCAAACTGTAACCATGAATTCAGAATATAATTCTAGACCCCTAGCGTAGAAATTTGTCGGTTTTACAAAAAAAAAATCAGCTGTTTCATACATTTTGACAGCGTAGGTATTGTACTTTTCTATGAAACAGCTGATGTGGTTACATTTTCGTATTTCTCGTTAGCCATCCTACAAAATTCTCAAAATATTTGTTTTGTTTCACATTGGCTCAGTCAGTTTAATACCTACAAGCTCTTTTACAGGAATCATACAAAACCTACTTTGTATTCAACCAGAAAGAATACAATATAAACTGTACAAGTAATGTTCAATGTTTACAATTTCCACTAAAGCTATGCAAAATAACAACATAACCATTTTATGTGACTTTCTCCAATATTAACAACAGAAACAAAGTAATTTTGGAATATTCCAACCATTACATACCTACATATTTTTGAAAGGGACAGTAAAAATATAGCAATCAATTCAATGCTGGTTTAAAATAGAATACGAAGCTAGATATGTATCGTTTATCATTAAATCATTACACATATTTAATAGTTAATTTTAAGAACTCGTCTGTCACGGCTACGATTTCGAATCGCATCAGTGAGTTCCCGCTCTTATGTCATTAGCATACAAAATGGCGTTTTTAAAGCAGTTTGTAAAAATCGATGTCATTAAATCTGGGGAAATTATTCAATGATTATTTTAATTTTACATTTCATGGAGACAGTTTCTTTGGTTTTCTTTATAAGGTAGCTTTTCATATTGTGCAATAGTGCCTACGAATGTATTTAGAGAGGCGGTATAGTAGAGGTCAATGTTCGATAGACTGCAGGCCAATATGGTGTTTAGATTGATCGATTAATACAAGATTCATTGATATCCAATTGCTTGTTATTTTAGTTTGGCACCAGATACTTATACGATTACCTAACGCCCAGGGGCGTAGCTGTCGCTGTCCCCCAGGCCCGGTCCAATTGTCATATTCTAGCATTAATTTAGTAACTAACTAACTACCCTGTATTGTGCAACTGCAGGGCAAAATTTTGTAATATCACACAGAAATTCTAAGCTATCTAAGACAAGGGGCCAATTATCCAGCTCGTTTAGATAGTTTTTAATCTAGTATTCCAATCAAGATGCTTACATTTTCTAGCTTATTTCGGTCATGCTCATTCTCTTAGTAAAATCGCATTGAAAACTACCTATCCTGGTGTGTAGATTTGTCGCAGTCGGTAAAGAGGGCCCTCCACACCGTATTGATACAGGGCCCGTTTCAGGACTGCCTCCGCAACTATACGCCCTTTGCGTTTGCGCAATTGCATTATTAGGTTGGTCTCCTTTTCACGATTTTTTTACTGTCATATACCTATAGGTATACATACCTTCTCATACTATACAAAATCGTGTCTAGCATTATAGTTACCATTCTAAAAATGGCCCACCTGCATTGTCATGACAGAAATAAGATATTATTATGTTCCAAATAACATAGGAAATATTTACAGACCTTAGAAAATTACACGGTAATCAAATCTATTATTTTCGCTATTTCGGAAACATACCGGTTTGACTATAATCACTGAGAATCACCTGCAGTGCAACTATCATCTCTATTCCAAATTATTAGAGTTCAAAATTATTTATAAGCCAAAGCAGTGTATATCACAGTTGAAAGAATCTTGTAAGTATCTCGATCTTTCTGGAATTTGGATGGTGGAAGACGAAGTTTCAATCTTTTAGATTCAGTCCAATATAATCTTGAAATTCAATGGCTGCGCTATTAGCATGCAACTGAGTAGTGCTAGCCCAGTGGAAACGGCAGTGATTTACGAGTTGTAACCTACCAACTCGTAAATCGCTGCCGTTTCCACTGTTAACATAATGAAATTTACAATGAATGTTACCTAATGAAAGAAGATTACTTCGTGGTTCGAGCCCTGATAGGCAATTTACTTTAAAAAAAAATATTTTAGCACCACTGCCCTCAAAACGGTTGAGAAAGGCATCGTTAGGAAACGCCGCATGTTCTTGAACTAAAAATTTAAAGACATAATATGACATCCAACAGCCCGCACTGGGCCTGCATGGTCGATTACAATCTGATGTCTTTCACAGAGAGGAGGCCTGAATCCCAGCGGTGGGAATATTATAGGCTGATACTGCTATTAGCATACGCAAAGCATTAGTCTGTCAAAATCTGGACATTTGAAATGAGTTCCATTTCTCACCGCATTTCGAGTAGTAGGTAGGGTAGGTGCGGTGGTAGGTGGTAGGTGGTAGGCGGTAGGCGGTAAGGTGGTAGGTTGTAGGTGGCAGGTGGCAGGTGGCAGGTGGCAGGTGGTATGTGGCAGGTGGTCGGTGGGTGGTGGCGGTGGTAGGAAAGTGGTGGTAGTTTTTTTCCTTATTTTCGTATTTGAAATACGGTGAGCAATATTGCCTCCATATTGTACTATTTTCATTTACGTGCGTAAATTAAGGAATTAGTGAGATTAACAAAAAGCAATCTTGAGAATTCTGATTACTGCGATTAGATAGGAGAAAATTCAAATTGGACTTTCGTGATACACGAGAAAGCTCTTCCCTAGATTACTCCATTATCTATTTAAATTGGTTTTTACAATTTGCTACGTAGAAACTCACTGACCCCTGCCAGTAATGAGTAACAGGATCACAGGTTCTAAGTTTTGAATGGCTGGATCTGCAGAAGCTTATTTAAAGCCGAATTAGCTAGCGTAAATCCCGCTGTTAGTTTTTTTTTTTACTTGTATTAATCGTTTATTTTTGTTTTATCGTATTTAAATATCGACACCTATCACGTTTGTGAAGATTAAATTATATTTTTTTAAACTGATTTTATTTTCGTAACTTTTTTTTTCTTATTTTCATAAACAATTGTAAACCTAGAGTTAAGTTAGCAACTAAGCGGTAATATGGCGTCTCTGTTGTCAGTGTTGTGCTCACCTGTAATTGGCATATACTTATATTAGAATATAACCTTAGCTTTACTATTTGTATGTATATATGTATGTGCTGTGGGTGAACCTTTAAATAAATAAATAACTGATATTTCAAGTAACTCCACAATGCGGGTGATGTCCCCAAAAAAACTTTCATTATTTGGACGTTTTTAATTTCTTTTTAGTTAAAATAAAAGTATGCTAAAGTTACTATACAGGAGGCTTAAATCTCCAGTAGTTAACTTTTCATAAGGAAAAAAAATATAGTTGCAATAGGTACTTGGTTTGTCTATGGAAATGGCAAGTGCCTCTAGCATTGCCAGTCTACGAATCTACCTACTATTTGAAACCGCAAATAGTAATAGATAAGTACCAAGATAGTAATTGTATAACTATCCAATAATGTCTCGACTTAATTATGCTTCTTAACCGCAATAGTTTTTACTTTCGTTTGGAATGCATTTAGTTATTTTAAAATGTAACTGGAACAGAGTTTTTATGAGAATATTTTAACACACGTGGACGACGTCATCAATTAAGGTATTACGTAAAATGGGAGCAACATAAACGATTGCATATATATCGAAAGTATTCGATATTGGAAACGTACTATGGAGCTCAAGTGGAGTGGGGCAGGAGAATTCTGGCGAGATGCAGAAATGACAGGTGGAGTGAGGCCTTGACAGAGTGGCGTCCCAGGACTGGGAGACGAGATATCGGTCGTCCGGTGGCGAGTTGGGTGGACGACATTATTACCATCGCGGGAAAAACTTGGATGAGGCTGGCACAGGAGCGTTGGGATTGGCAAAAGAAAAGAGGCCTATGACCAGCAGTGGGTGAAGTCAGACCGTGGATGATGATAATGATGATACCGAAATTCCAAATTGATTTCAAGTCTGACCCTTATTCACTCCTGCCAAGAGTGCGGGTTGTTCAAAAGAGATACCGTGGCCCCTGGCACACAGGCAACTGAAGGAACACGGGTGGGTTTTAGCCAGCAAAAGTTTGACACGCCCTCCCGCTCCACCGAGAGCGGGAGAAGTTATTTGATGATTTCCCACCCTCAAAGAAAAAAAAACCCCTTATTCACTCTGCCAAAAAAACAAGGAGAGTAGTGATGTGATTATGAAAATGTGCTACGGAAAAATAGGATAGGTACAAGGTAATTAAGATAATTCTAAATTAAGCTTGCCTTTGTACATGGGCTCTATCCATCACTACGTAAAATATTATATTTTGAGTACCTACAATACACAAGTAAGATTAACAAAATTGAAACGCGGTCGCATTACATAGGAATTTTAATCCCATTAATGACGAACATCAAACTGATCGACCTATAACCGGCCAGTGAAATCGCAAACACTGACGTAACAGCACCAAAAAAAGTACAACTTGAAAAGTAGGCCAGCATAATTCCACATGACACTGAACAAAAGGCAAAGGCGAGTGAAAGAAGGCCGTAAGGCAAAGGCAACGACACACAGAGCCAATTCGGAACATGTTCGGAAGTATGACAGTGACGTAATCAAAACAGTTACGTCGTGTTATGCAACGAGTAGGGTTTGAAAATGGAATGAGCCGCTAATAAGCGTTGTTCTCTTGTTTATTTTTAAGTGAAATTGATAATGTTTGAGCAGCGTTGTCATGTGTAGGTTTTATTGATTAGGTAGGTTCACAAATTGGATTAACTTCAAGCTTAGAAAAGTGTCAAGACTTGAATCACGATGAAGACATTCGTCTTTGCGCTTTGTATTGCTGAAAATTACACGTAAAGTAACCCTACAAAAAAGTAGGTACAACCTTTGGCAGGTCAGGTAACAGATGAGAACCACGACTCCCAACGTAACGAAACATTCAGAAGCCTGGAGTTTAATAAGAAAAATCTCCCTCAATTATTGAAGATGCTTAAGGACGTCTAGCCAGCCCTGCTTCTTACCCTACTGCTAATAATAATTGACCACGATATAACCTATTCTCTTCTCTTTATTTAAATAATGCTTCTCTACGAGTGTATCTCATTGAAATCCTCCTAAACGGCTAGACCAATTTTTATGAAATCATTAGTGAGTTTTACGGGGCTCTGGATGGTTTACATTCACAATTGGACCTGGTAGGTGGCGCTGCATTCGTATACAACAACGTCTGCTGACCGCTAGTGTTATTAAAGATTGTAACAAGTAAAGAGCTTATTAAAGAAAAGCATTAGAAGTCAATCGAATTTAACTTGGTGACCTATATTTCACAAAGGACCACCTACTTTTAGGAGTACTTCTCAAACCACTCAAAGTATCTCACTACGATCGATGTCAAGCGTTCAATTCCCAGTGTAACGCAATGGGTTATAAATTGCCAGATAACTTGCGCAATGACCGCTTTCACTAGCGCATGCACAGAGCGGGCTGCGCGGGCGGTGGCGCTTGTCAAATAATAGAAATTGTAGCGTGCGAAATGTTACGAAATTGGCCTGAAATAAGGTAGTGTTTTGTTTTTTTAAGGATTTTGTTTTGATCATGGTTTAGGGCTTAAGTATTTTTATGTTGAGATTTTAAGTGCTTCATTCTCACATGTTCTTCTCCTGTATCGACAAGAAAGACTTATATGAGCTAATAGCTCATGATATTTGCCAGACAGGAGGGTAGCAAGAGTTATTATTTGTGGTCGAAGAAACAATCTTTACCCAGGTAGTAAACCACCCAAACCAAAACATATTTTTTCGAATTTCGAGAAAAAGTATAATAAAATGTAAGTACTGCATCATAGGGCATCAAACAATTCTTCCGCATCGTTGTCAACAGGAAAAGTGCCCTTAAGGCTGAAGACATTGCAAAGTTGTATGGCAACGCTGTTAAAGGTAGGCATTCTGGCCAAAAAAGAACGAATTGAAAAGAAGAATTTTTGTTTTTATTTAGCAGAATATGTTGTGTGCCTTTGGGCATGAGCGAAATAAACGCATTTTCTTTCTCCCTTTTCTTTTCTTACTTTCAACCAATCACAAAGGACCACTACCTACCTAGATTTCTTTATAAACTCGGTTAGCCTAAGGGCAAAGACGCATTAAAAATTCCCAAAGACAGTACAAAATAAAGCAATTATAAAGTTACAAATAACTACATAATCGCCTCATTAACATCTAAAAAGAAACAAACTTATCAGCGGCCCTAAAAATAGCGCTCTAATCCGTCACTCCATTACAATCTCATAAAGAAATACGCAGGCGTTACATAAGTATAAATCAAAGGGTTATTACCATGTAATGTATATAATTACATGGTGGGTGGAAGAAAAGTAGCGCCATTAGTCTAATAGATGCGTGTGCGTCACTCTCACTTGCTAAGTGATCTTTTATTTATATATTTTTTATACCAAAACATACAGTTTCTCTATGATTAGGAACAATAGAGGAGCGATAATTTTTGGGTAACTGTCGAGTTAGACAATCGAATGTCAATTGTTATGGAATTAATCTCTAAGGTGCACTCTGGTGGTCTAAACTGTCAACCTACTACCCCTTTAATAGAAAATAAGGTTTTTATTTAGGTCTGAGGGGTTCTCGTAATTTTAAGTACGTTCACAGTCTGATCTCAGTCCCAACCCGTCAAAAATACCTCGAGTTTTTATACATTTTTGACAAGTTTTTTGACATTTGACTGTCGCTGTGAGGAAACTGTGACTAGATTTTGAATGTTTTTAATTACGAGAATTATTGGCCTTCAACCACCAAGCCAGTTTTTGAATTCAGAACCTTGATGTTGCCAGAATGTTGTCAGTTTTATAGAACTGAGAACTTAGTCCGGTGCTAAGTTGTCTTTTTTGTATTAAAAACTTTACCCGAATCGAAATAAAGTTGGAAATGCAAAAACTGGCTAAAAGTCGCTTTTTATAATAAGATGGCTAGAATGCAAGTAGCGAAAAACCACTGCCGATTGCAGTCTCAACACTAAGATCTAAAAAAGAATATGCTTAAATAGACATCAAGTCCTAATATGCTATTTACAGCTAGTCCGTCCGGATTTTGGTTTTGGTAATTTTTCCGGACTTTTCGGCATAAACGGATTTATTTTAGAAAATAACAGGTTAAAATGAATAACTACTGAAGATTACATTTTCGCAAATCTCCAGCTTTTCGTCAAGTATTTTCAAATCTCGAGATAGTACGTAATCCTATTTACAGCATACTTTCTTCAGCTATGATATAAAACAACTTTATATAAATAAGGCCTAAAGTCGATTCCCAAAAAAATATGCAGCCTACATGACATTACTTATGTCAACCAAAGCTCTTTATTTAACTGACATTTTGACATGTATTTTTTTTTAGGTATGAAACCTGTCAACCAACAGACTAGGGTTAGCAAAAAAAATGCAAGCGTCAACGACCATAACGTCTGTTTGATTGGAAGCAACTCAAATGGCTATTTAGATGTTTATTATAACTAAAAAACTTGTAGTAACTACTTCCAGTTACAACCTAATGAAGGTTCTCACAGACAAGCGAGACGCGACTTGGACCAATTTGTTTGAAAATTTCATGAAAATAGATCTGCTAGAGTCGCCGGCGCCGGTCTGCAGGACCCTTAACTTGCATAATATCAAATAGGAATATTTATGGCAGTAATATATCTATTACTGTCTTCATAATATCATCTGGCAGTCTGACATAGGCCTTATAATCACTAACACATTACCAAACCACATATTCTGACTGCCTCGTTGGTGTAGTGGTCGCAAGCGCTACTGCTGATCTTGAGGTCCTGGGTTCGAGTCCCAGGTCGGGCGAAGTGTTATTGGTTTTTTTTCTGAAATTTCTCAGTAGCAAACCGGAGTCTGGATTTGAGCCCGGTTGATGTCAATAGGCTAGCCCCCTATTACATGGGACTTAAACATAACTGGCGAAATGTGGTTGTACAGTCAGCGTCAATAATATCGGGACGAACAGACGGTTGAAAATTATCTAAACAACTATGAAAATTAAATTTTAACTCAATGATACAAGGAATGTTTCAGAATGAAGACAGTACACGACAACTGTCATTCTGACAAGAACTTTATCCAATTGAGATAAAGTTTAATTTTCTTAGTTGTTGAGATCATTTGACCAGTTTGTTCGTCCCGATATTTTTGACGCTGACTGTACTATAGGAACACCTCTGCCTTACCTTCGGGGAAAGAAGGCGTGGTGTTATGTTTTACATTACATGATAATTATACTGTATTCATTTTGTTGAGATTGATTATGCACACCATGCTTATTGCTTTTTGAGTTGTGCCATAACATAAAATTGAAAGTTTGATAATCTACTATTGATAACTAATTACTGTCAGTCTCACTTGACGTAGGCTTTGAAAAAAAAAAGGAGTACATATTGTCTTTGGATATACAATAGAGAGAGAGTAGATACAGAAGCACTGTACCTACTGAGTTCGTTCGACAAAGTTTACACAGACGTAAAAGTATCGCCGCGGGATTTTATCGCGCACTGGATTTTCAACTCTCCGTGTTGAACCGAGCATTGAATAGCATTGAGACAGCTCGTCGAAAAAACACACTGTTCGATTTTCAATTCTAGGCGCTAAGCAGTGCGTTCTAAATCCAGCGGGCGAAGAAATCCCACTGAGATATTTTATCGTCCGTGCGAACGTGACTTAGCCAGATTTTGCAACACAGTGATCTTTATTCTCATTGCTTTAAGGTTTATAACCATTCGCTGAATTCATTCTGAAAGGACAGTGAGTATGTAGGTAGGTGTATACCTACCCACATGAGACCCTAGTTTCCGTCGACATTCAGATTACTGGGGATTCTACCTTGGAGTTCGTTGTGCCACTTCTTCTTCCCAGCTAAAGCACTAGAAAGTGGTGAATGAAGGATGGGCGTTTTGGGGGACTGTCAGTTATAATTTTGACGTTCAAAAAGTGCTGAATCTCAGCCTAGTTTAAATAAATTACTTTTGATTTTGACTACTAATCTTAGAATTGGTAATCAGCAAAGGAGGCACGGTAACTGCGTAACACACTAGCAACAGGAATGGCTTCCATTATGACAGTTCCACAACATTCATTGCGTTATTTATACCTACGTTGCTGAGCAAACAAATTTTTGACAAATAAAGCAATGGATTAGCAATATCCTTCAAAATCATTTAGTTTTTGTTAACCCTTACCCTCTACTTTTATGACACTCACAACTCACCAGAGCGACTTGTCTATGGCTTAATAATATTTTCTATTTTATTTAAACACATCTACTTTATGCAGATTATCTTTTGACAGCCATAAAACCCATAAAACATTGGTGACGGATATAAAAACATACTGTGAGGGCTTTCTGAACTTAACCGGTCAAAAAGAGATAATTTACATACCTACATGCAAATCAAAATAATTAATTGGTAATAAAATGCTTAGCACAGTAATAAAAGGAGAAAATGTGAAAAGATACAATGTATTTCCTGTGTTTTTGAGGCGAAGATATACGATATGTGATGGCAAGGTTATTTTTTGTTTGTGTCGTCAACTCTATTTTACAATGGCAGATTTTATTTATTTATTTAAAGTTCTCGCACACAAAAAAAGTAGAAAGAGCGGACTAACTGCCTTAGGCATTCTCTACCAGTCAATAAAGGTGGTGATAAGATTAGATGGCAGGTGCTTTGGTTGTGAGGAACAATGTTATAACAAAAAAGACTATAAAATATATCATAATTAAGTAATTATAAATAAGATAGGTACATAAATTGGTTATTAACTTATAGTACACAAAAATTGCATACATATCTACTATAATATATGCTTATAATATACATATACAGGATAAGTTTTTATCCAGTGCGCAAACTGTAACCATGAATTCAGCATATCATTCTAGGACCCAGTGCAAAAATTTTTGGTCAGTTATACAAAAATAATCAGCTGTTCCATACATTTTAACCGCTTAGATATTGCACTTTTCTATGAAACAGCTGATTTTTTGTTGTATAAATATATATAAATACAAAGTCAAGGGAGAGAGGTGTTGTAGCTATACTAAAATTCTTGGGCTATAAATTGGTACAAAGAATAGCGCCACATGTTTCCCAAGCCGCCTCAGTCTAACCAGTGCTGCTGAATACCACTATTTAAATGGAGCGACTGCCTATCAAACTATGTCCCCACCGACCCTTGCTCGTTGAAGTGCCAGCCCGCGTCGCAGCTGAGCCTGTAGAGTTAAATTCCCTGGACTTAATAACAATGATGATAATCTAATCCAGCCTGTCGCAACTTGCTGTCCCCCCACCAGTGACGCCCTGAGTCGAGGCCCATATCCCGCAGGGGGTGCCCTCAGCCTTAGTAGTAGTAGTTTTACGTCCCTGGCTGGAGGCTTTACGTTCTCTTAAGGCAACCACAGAAAAGTCCGGTTAAGTGGCCACGGCCTCTCAAGGTCAAGTACGAGATGCCATTAAAAAAATATCAGACTCCGTGTTGTTACTGAGAAATTCCAGACAGGAAAACCTAATAACACTTTGCCCGACCTGGAAGTCGAGCCCATGACCTTGTGTTCAGCGGTAGCGCTTGCGACCACTACGCCAATGAGGCAGTCAATAAAAAAAAAATACCTTCAGTTGTACAAAAACACTAATATAAACACTATGCATCGTTACAACTAAATGAAACGAGTGTTTTCGATGAACTCTTATGTAGAAATACCTAGGTACCAAACATTCCTATCATACCTTTAATACCAAGGCCTAAGCTAAGTCAAATACACTTTATAAAATCAGTGTCATACCTGATTATCCTTCTTTACAGAAGTAATCAAATATACCTCGAACCAACATACTCAATCAACACAAATATTTAAAAGTTCAAACATCAATATAATTACCTATTTAATAGGTCAAACAAATATTATTTTGTCATATGGATACGGAACTCGAAGCCAAACTATGTCAACGATATGTCAAACGAACTGTCATAATGAAAAAACAATGTCAACGTTATACGAAAGCTATTAACTAAAGTTACGTCAAATAACGCAACTTGACGCTCAGGGCAATACATCAACGGAGGTGTTGAGAATTATATGGCACGCAATATTGGTTGCCGTTATTGCACCTAATGATCTGTAAATTTAATATTTTTAGGTTACGTTACGTGATTGATTCTGTTAGATTAGAATATCAGAAAGCTCAAGAAGTAAAAGTGAGGATTTTCTTTTCAATAGAGCCCGTGCGCCCGCCCGTTGTTTTTCCATTCCATATAAAGTTTCAACCCCTATTTAATCCGTTTGGAGGTTTCAAAAATCCTTCCTACTTGTGAACGTGATGCTTCTAGACCCAGCGATTGTTTAGGATGTGCGTTGTCTGTCAGTGTATTTCAGAATTTTAAAAGTAGATAGATATCACAAAATAGACAATGATAAAGCTACAATTAGCCTATTTTATAGCATATTACAATTAGTTCCAACTAACTTAAATAAATAAGAATACGGGTGAGAATATAGGACTTCCTATCAAATTAATGACAGACATTAAAAAATGTCCTGTAGTCTACTAGCGCACGCTAAGTACAAAAAAAAATTGTTTTAAAGATTTCAACCAATTTTAAAGTTGTTAACTAATTTATGTTCCATTGTGATCGCCTTAAAGTTTAATTTTGCTGATAATGCTTAGTAGTAGCATAAACTAAAGATGTTTCTCACAGATATTGAGCTTCTAATGCAGCTACCATTAAACGAAGCCCCGGTTTAAGCTTGATTGAGGTGCCAATTTTGACAACAAACCTATTATGTCAAAACTATGTAACATTAAGTTACGACAAAAACGGTACAGAGTTACTTAGTTATACGAACAACAAAGACACTGCAGGAGGCTTCAGTTTAATGTATGTGCGTCATTAAAACGTAATTATTTGAGTAATGACTTAATGTAAACGGTACTTACTAACTTTGGTGTTGATGAGCGATGCTTTCATAATTGCGTAATCATTTAACTGACCACAGCAGATTGCACTCAAAGTATTTCCTGTTAATGAGCCTTTACTGCCCTGAGGGGCTTGAGGCAAAGTAATATCAGCCGCACGGCTCAATCGATCAGGTTAAGCTACGCTTGACGCGGTTGGTCCGTGGATGGGTGACCATCTTTACATACCAAGACCCCTCCGTGCCTCGGAAAGCACGTTAAGCCGTTGGTCCCGGCTGTCATTTGTGGATCTTTGACAGTCGTTACAGGTCATCAGAAGCCCGAAATTTAGGCACAACACTTAGAAGCATGTCCCCTAGTATCGAATCGTTCGGTCGGATAGCACAACCCACATAAAAACACCGGTATCCCGCTAATATGTTTAATTTTCAAGTGTGTTTGTTTGTCCTTCTTTCACGCAATTATGGAGCAAGAGTTCGACGTGGATTTTTGCATTGGTCGGCTGGAGAGTATCATAATCTACATTTCGTTTCGGAAAAAAAAATGCAGGGTTTCTGTGGGAAAAACCTCGGAAGTCGAGGCAAACATGTAATATAACTTCAATCTATGACGTACCTGAGTGAGTCCAAGCCTGTAGCTGGTGACGTCCAGGTCCAAGGCCAGCAGCATGTCGTCCACTATCTGTCGGTCGGAGACAGCCGGCTGTTGCACTGTGTCCGAGTCTTCGCTTTCTGACGTGGCTAGGAGGCGGTACCTGCGATGAAAATGAGGTGTAGTTTTGGATAAAATTGTATTTTAAACTAGCACTTCACCCGTGACTTCGTCTGCTTTAAATTTATAGACGTTACTCCGGGACAATATAGCTTGCCATAGGTGAAATAATTGTTAAAATCGGTTGAGTAGATTTTGAGTTTATCCATTACGAACAATCAAATTTTCCTATTTATAATATTAGTGTAAAATTGTAGATGTAGATAAGACTCAATATAAAATTCTTAATTCTTTATTGTACAACAATCATAACTAATTTACGTTTTTACAAAAAACTAAAAATTGCAGGTGGCGTTCTGTAGTTTCTATTTACCCCCATGGGAAAAAGCCGCGAGTTTATGTATGTATGTAAAAAAAAAGTCGCGGCTTTTTTGTAACTAAACGCATTTGATTTTATCTTTATCAGTCTATGTGAGACCTTTGGCTTTTTGACACTCCAAATACATTCCGACTTTTTTTTTTCAATAAGGTAACTGCTTGGTGTAAAAGCATTCATATGTAAAGTGCAGTTGCCTCTTTTTAGTCGGTAAAGACATTCTGCAAAGTAATGAAAATGTATTTTCGTTTTGTTCTTACCTGCGCGCGAACTCAGAAAGCGGCATGTGTTCTGGGAAGCCCTGCTTGTACAATCTTGCCGCATCCAATAGTTGGAAACCACGGAACTGAGGACAAACACATCAAGTGAGTTATACGAAAACTCAACTACGCTAATTTAAAAGTTCAATGCTTGTGAAGTTGTTGAAATTTGACAAGCGTTTAACGTGGGCCGTGTTGATTACGAGCTATCCAAAAATCTTTTTTTTTTGCACTATGCTCAGCAGTGGGCTCTGTTAGTTACCTGTGATCGTAACAGCGGCACGTTGACGTCGTCCACGACGTCAGAGGGCTGGTTGGTCAGCAGACAGCACACGAAATGCACGCCCGCGGTACCGCAGCGACGTAGTGTGTCCACTATGCCGTCTGCTACAAATTTAGCTTGTAATGCTGTTGAGCGACGCTTCATGCCTGCAGTGCCTGGAGACAAAAGTTAGATATTTTTTTATAGTGTTTTATTATTACGCTGACGTTGCTCAAAAAGCCGCTTAGCTGAAGTGGGATTGGGCTGGCCACGTCTGCCATATGCCAAAGAGCTGTGAGCCAAAATAACCACTACGTGGAGCGTCGCGGCAGACCCCGTAGAAGATGGCGGGACGAGCTGGGAGCACCGCACTTCTTTTGCCCTCGATCGGAAGAGTTGGAACTCATGGGGCCTTGCTCACCAGTGGGATGATGTGGGTTGTGGGCTAACAGTAATATTAGTATTAATACAGCATAGAGAATCTGACGATCATGGAAACTTTTTCTTGACGGATTCATTCAGTCATTATTTTAAACAGATCGCTTGTTATAATTCGTAAAAGGTGCACAGTATTACTTATATAAAACTTCTACAATGTGATCAAACGCAGTGAGCGCGTTCGGGGTTACGATTGGTCCTTCACCAATCCAGGGCCAATCAGAGCGTCGAACGCGCTCACTGCTTTTGATAGAGATGGTTAAATGAAACTCACACTAGGGCCTCTGATCATACACACCCGCCGATAGCGAGTACTGCGCTCCTGACCTTTCTGAAGAACGTCAATATATGTCCTCCTAGAGCGACCTCCCTGCGTTTCCGAACACATCCTTGTAAATTACGTTTTTTTTATCTTTATTTCATTGAAAAGATTTTATCACTTGGTGATAATGTCACCCCCGTAACAGAAAACAGTAAACAACTTAAAACTAAACAATGGCTAATAAACAGGTATTATTATAATTATGAACTACCTACTAGTGTTGTCCCTATTCGTTCTGGTAAATAACTAACAATAGTCGACACAACATCCTAGCTTCATCCGATAAAGGGGACGCTAGGATGTTGTTACATGTGATCCTTGGTGTGGGATTTGAGGTGGGGTACCTCACTTCAAATCCCACACCAAGCGAATATTATCTATCGCGTATGTTCCGGTAACATTCCATCAGCACGTGGTAAATATCTTCATCACCTCGCAAACTTCGCAATTTGGTGAGGTACTTTTACCCATTGGTTATTTAAACTTGAAAACGAAAGTATTTAATGGATAACCTACCAGAAGTAAGGGTACGTCGTATAGAGCTGGCTCGTCGCAGTGTGGATGCATCCCCGACGGCAGCCGACCACGCGCTGATGCCACATGCACCGCGCGCCCACGAGGACAGGCGGCCGATCTCTTCACTGAAATAAAGACAAATATTGGATATCAGTAAGGATTTAATTATTACAACTACCTGCACTATAGATTCATGAGGAAAGGGTGTAACGTTCACTAATCCATGATAATGCCGTCGGTGTCGGTGCCGCCGGGCATAATGCCCGACAGTACGGTTTTTTTTAGGAATTACATCTCGCATGTCAACCTAGAAGGTTATTTGCTGCGTAACCAGACTTGCATGTGGCTACCATGATAAATTAAGCCCTCAAGCCAGGGCTTAAAAACTTAGAACTAAACGACTACACGCTAAGGGCAACCCCTGTGGTGTACGGACCCCAGCTTAGGGCATCGCTGAAAGAAGAAGTCGCAGCAAGGCACGGGCCGGATCGGAACGACCGACGATTTATATCGGGACGTTGTATATAATTATATTGTTTATGCCAGTTGCGCGGTAACCTCTACTTGCGCGAAGCACAATGTTTGCGTGACGTCAGTTTCATGTGTTGTTTGCATGTAGCGACGTAGATTCCGCTACAGTACTTTACGTAAATATTTTTGAAGTTAAGGATAGAAAAGTGACTTACTTCTTTGTTTTCCAATTACTTTTCCGTCAGTTACATAAAAATTCGTTCGCATGTTACAGCAAAAGATATTTTTATAATCATTTTTAGTATTATTTGCAAAATTGATGTTGTCAAATACGGTTACGGATCCACATTAATTGCTCAGAAAACTATAAAATAACTTACTTTTGGCTTTCTTGTAATAACGTCAAAGACTTCTTGGTAACAGGGTTTTCTCGGCTCGCTTTCACCCAGCCGGTAACGTCATACAAAACTGGGTTTGTGCCCTGAAAGTACATTTATACACATTAGAATATTTGTTAATAGTTGAAGTAGCTATCATTCATCAATACAATAATCATCAATACAATACAATCAATACAATACATGTTTTATTGACATAAAAGTATATACGAATGTGAATACCGTGGTCCCTAAACTAGTGTTAACTGTATCATAGGGACCAGTGTCTTCGCCTGTTTAAGTCACAATGTCAACAATAAATAAATAAAAAAAGATAATATTAACAAGAACTACTTAGAAACGGGGAGCGGGAAGAGCGTATGTGGACGACTCAGGATAGGGAAAAAAGACAATACATTAATACAGCATAGACTTAAAAGCGCGTCATGAAGTTTGTGAGGCAGAATTATATAATTATGTAGAAATACAATGGTGAATGGTGGAGATTCTGTTTTGCACCAGCTAAACTATCATAAATCTTTTTCTTATAAAGAAACAAGAAAGAGACGGTAATAAATCAGCACTGTCAAATTTAGCTGAACTAAGATTTTCTTAGACGCAACTACGACGAACTAAATTCATCATGCTTAAAATGACGCCAAATTCAAAGCAATCAAGACGTAATTTGGTTTGACAGTTTAAAAACATCACTTGTCTGTTTCTTTCGTGGTCTGTCAGTATGAGATAGCAATACTCTTATTTTAATATAGGTGATGAACAAAAGAATCGGCATCTATATCACACTGCGGGTGTTTCGACTTGTACCTTTCACGGTCTTTTTATATGGCAGTCTATAGTTAGAACGCAACCGATGTTCATATTTAAGGTCTCCTCACACAGTAAAGCCGATAATCTTTAGCTAAAATGACTTAGTCGAAATTTATTTAAGATGTAAATGCAGCCATATGCGCCTACAGATAGAGTTGAATCTCACCTGTAAGTGTTGCAGCACAAACTGCCTGGCATGCGGCGCTTTCTTGATGAGGTAGTGTGTGTGGTTGGGCGCGCCGTAGTGCGTCATCACTCTCTCTAGGAATGTGTCGTCTGAGGAGCCGGGGTACATGGATTCTTCGTCGAGAAGCCTGTGAGAGTGAAAAAATAAGCGGTAAATATACAGAACTACATTTATATAAATACAGTAAGTTTATTAAAACAAGATTGTCCCTTAAATAAAATACTATACGGAAACTAAATTAAAGGCATATTCATTTTCTACCAGTCGACATTCGAGTGTGATTCATCTCCTATAACCTCCTCTTACTGTGGCCAAGACACCTTTAGCCATCATCGGTCCTATGAGCCTGTGGGATCGGCAGTAAGAAAACCATTTCCTGTGTACATTGCACGACGTACACAAACCCCTATTCCTTCCCGAATCCCGTCTGTTACCATAGGTCTCCTTGCTCGCTTCCCTCTCGTAAACCAAAGTAACTCACGTTTGGTATGGTTTGTATGGTAGGTTAGGGCGTAGGGATAACTCGGGTGCTAGGTAAAACCAATATAGGCTATGTTGATAGTCACTTGGGTCTTAGACAACTGATAGTTACTAGGCACAATTGTCTCAAACGTAGCCACACTGTACGTAATTGGAATAACAGCCGTACTAAGCTGTAGGTCCCAGTGCGTACATTTTGGTTCACATCGGATTCACTACATAATTCTAAACACTGCGTTGAATTTTATGTGGGTTATTTTAAATAAAATTGCTGGGCCATTCAACCACTTTGAATAAGTGATGCGTTGCAAACCAAACTATTTCGTGAAATTAGAAAACATTTAGTCGAATTTCGCTAGGTTCGAAGTGGAATCCAATTCTACTGCGGAAAAAGGCACGAAGATTTGTTTTGTGAACATCTGATGAGTTCAAAAGTCATCGGTCCAACTCTACGTCTTCCGGTACGCAGTCGCCACTCCTGAACCTTTCGGTCCATCGGTCATTGTACTACTATTGATTGTACTTTAAACGGTTAAAATGTTATCTTACCAAAGTAATCCACGTCGGTCACACTCTCGCAGATCTGCCTGAGAGCTTCGTACGATAGTATTCTGGGGAGCTTTGTCTAATAATTCCACCATCGGACCAGGGTTCACCGTTTCTGATAACCAGTCTGAAATAAATGTTGAAAATATTAGCTATACAGTATACAGTCTACTAAAAGTCTAGAAAGAGAATGGATTTTTTAAAATAAATAATTTTCGTATACATTTAATCGAAACGGAGACAAATTTTAACAGCATGTTTAACGAATTTAACATAAATAGAATTTTAACAAACAATATTGTTCGATTGTAAAGAAAACACTAAAAATATGGACATCTTAAAATAATCAAATAAAAGTGAACGCGATTATAAATGGAATTGTTTGTTTGTAAATAGGTTAAAGATAAAAGATAAAAGATCATTTATTTGTCAAACATGCGTTTACATAAACTGACTAATCAGACATGCAGGGTATTAAATTAATATGTTGTGAGCGTCCATGTTTTGCCATTAACGGCGTACAAATTTTGTAGTTATAAAAATTACATTTAATTGCATTTACTTAAAAGTCATTTTAAATTTAATTACAAAATACACAAGAAATAAATAATAATTGAAGTCAAGATATTAAAGTATAAGTATGATAAAGTCAAAAATTAATTAAATGATGTCCAGTATATTCATTATTATGCAATCAAATAGTATCATTTAAAAGTCAATTGATTTAATATTCACATTATTAAATTATTATTTTTAACCATTTCAATTAGAAGTCGGAATAGAAAAGTCCTTATCCTTATCAGAATTACTTTTACACGCCATATAATTTAAAAAAATAAGCTAGATGGAGTCAACATTTCGTATCTGGCTACCCCTGAAAAGAAATGGGTCCACAAACTCAAGTCTCTTTTAAAGTCCAGACATAATCTAGGTTAGGTCATGTGAAGATAATGTAGATTAGTGCATGAAATGGTTTTTGAGGAAAGAACCACACAGATTTGAGTGAACCAGTCCAGTCAGTTTATAAATATAAATATTCAATACCTTCTTCAGCTCCATCATCAAGAGTGATTCCTTCCTGTGCGTATCGCTCGCGCGGTGCCACGAGCAACGCTTCGTGGAACATCGCTTGCAGTCGCTCCTACAAAACGTAAGATAAAATAAACAAATGTGGAAGGCAACTGTTAAAATGGTGTTGTAGCTAATTCCCAATACCAGCTAGAGGTAGTTTTATTTTATTGTTGCGAAAATGACTGGTTCTTGTGTTCTTAAATACTGTGATATTGGAATCCACCACTTTTGAAAGACCCTAAAGTATGAAGTTTGTAGCTATTCATAGTTTTTTTATAATTGTGTCGGTGACATTTTAATGAAAGTGACTACGAGGAAATATTTAAGGTTTGAAATTCTGACCCTTTCCATGACAAATAATCGATTTAAAATATTGAAATCGAACTAGAGTTGGAACAATGAATGAATGAGATGTGCGTTTTGTTTATATTTCATGGATCAGTTTTAGTTGAAATGAAAAGTAAACCCAACAATTACTTGTAAATAGTTGGAGAGTAACTTCGACAGCGGAGCGCCACTCTGCTGCCCGGCGCACATCGGGTTGTCAGCTCCTGGTGTGTCCAGAAGTAAAATGGACGCTGATGTCCTCGCAGAGGTTGATAGGCTCCTGAAAAGTTATCAAAATCAGTTAATAAAAGTAAGAGATTGCGTAGAGTAGAACAGTGTAGGCCAGAAAAACAAAAATCGATGGAGATGTGCTAGAATTTGCAAATTATCATGTCATGAAGGCTTTTTTAAAGCACTTCAGTCGTTACAATTCGGATTAAAATTCCTTATATGCCAGCTGCTTTAGCACCCTCAATATCCATAAAAACCGCACACATGATGAAAAATTTGAAAATTTTGACAGAAGTCATTTTGGCTTCTTTATAAAATATTGTAATAACATGGATAACGCAACATGTACCACCCCATTTTTACTACTTTTAAGTTGATTTTGTACAGACAAAATATAGCAAATATCTGCCCGTTTTTAAGTGATGATGTAATTACCTGTTGACTAATGCAGCTATAATATTGAACGTCTCGTTATAAAGTCCAGTGACAAAAGCATCTACTGCCTCCGTGCCCGACATCTCGCGTTCGTTTGAAGGTGATGGGGTTCTGAAATAACGGTTAGTGGTATAAATTTAGAAGAAGGCAATATAAAATCCTCGATCATATAGCATTCAAAGAACTATAAAAAACGTTTGCGGTTCGGGGACCCTTGTCAGGAATGAAATGCCGAACGCGATACTCGCACGCACATACACTCCTATATAATAGAAATAAAGAGAAAAAGTATTAATTTAATAGACGTTTTTAAAACAGAGCCATCTAGTGTAAGTTTTTAGAAACTCTCATAAAGTTGTAGTTATCTTGGATTTTTAATACGCACACGCTATCGGCTTTGGCATCCTCTAAAACCATGAAAACGATATTTACAGCCGCCATCTTGAATTTAAATTTTGGCTTTAGCACCTTCGAAAACCAAGAAAATATCTAGAGTCTATCTAGAGTCACACAGCCATATCGAGTTTTCGTTACGTGACGATTGTATCAGTGAATTCCTACCGCAGGCCACGTGAAATAATTTTATTCTAAAGTAATTTTAAGCACACAGAATTTTCCTATCGCTATGCCCCAGAAGTGGGAACATTACGCTATCATAAACTAACCTCAGGTTAGAGTTAGGTTGCGGCGAGGTAGGTACAGTGACGAACACGGCTCGGGCGAGCTCCTCCGTGCCCACGCCCAGCAGGCGTGCAGCGCGCTGTCCGCAGCCGGTACTCAGGAACTGGTACTTTATACCCGAACCGGTGTTCGCTGGAAAGAGAGAGACAGGAACAAGATAAAATAAAGCAGTGATAAAACCGTTTCGCAGCTGCCAAACAAAGGCCCATCAAACTTTTTAACATCAGATTGTAAAGACCATATTTCTTTTTAGGTTTAAAGAGAATTTATTCCTCATGAGAATTTTAACAACAGTTCACTTAAAATGAGTTACAAAATGCTAACGTCTAAATAATATGATGGGTCAGAATGTTGGGCCACAAATGGATGAATGAAAGGCAATTGCATGCAGCTGAGACGAGAATGCTTAGAGCGATGTGTGGTGTTTCACGAATGGATAGAATAAGAAATGAGTACATAACAGGAAGTCTGAAATTGGCACCGGTAGCTGAAAAGTTGTGTGGATATCGGTTGTCATAACACACGTCATGCACATACGTGCATGTGATATGGAGGAATGAAGAAAATGTCATGAGGAAAGTTTTGGATATAAATGATACCTAGCGGCCATAACTTTCCATATCGTGTTTGTGCCCACTGTGCTCAGTGACTGCCAAAAGCCGCAGCGCTGAGAACTTAGAGTTCTGTTGGTAAGCTACCTTCTGTGATGCCTTAAATTCATATTTTCAAATTCTCCATCATTGCCCGTGGATCTTCGTTTCGATTTCCCTTCAATAAGGTTCATATTTGCCTATAAGTTAACAATTCTTACCTTTAACAGCGCCCGCCCACCCCAAATGACAGATGGACGCCATAATTTTCCATATCGCCATCTGTTCGTTATCGGTGACTGCTAGCAGCTGCAGCGCTTCCTTCAGCGCTGCGAACTCAGCGGGCGCGTCTGCTTTTTCAGCGGAAGTCAAAAAGGGGTTCGGAGTGTTGATTGGTGATTGGTCGAAGAGTAGTTCTCGGCGGAGGCGGCCGTCGCAGCCGTGGTAGAGACTGGAAGGAAAGTTGAAGATATTATGGGTTTATTTAGAAACATTGATTATTGTTTAGAGATGTTTAAACGTTAAAATGTATGGTTAAACAGTCGGTAACCATTACTTAACTTTATGCAACTTTTATAAATAAAGGGGTATTATGTTTGGTTTGTGTATTGTCATTTTGGTCGGGAAGTTTTTGATACACGTTTCAAGATTACGGGTTTAACCTTTTAACCACCTGACTTAATATCAGTTGTCGTGCCCCCAGCGCCCGGCACAGCGAAAAGCGAAAATAAATACCTACACCAAAGACGGATGTGCAATACTTAACTTTCTACAACATATTAAACGAGCTGTGGTATTTTGGTCGTAAATGTCGACAGCGAAATCTACCCGAAAACATTTGTCGGATTAAACCGACGTAAGCGGTAAAAAGGTTAAGCATGGCAAGTCACTTTATCGAATTAAATAAAACTGAAATAAAAGTAAGTGCAAGTAATGTGCAGCAATCGTGGACCAGTGGTAACAGCTGTGAGTTACGAGTTGTAACTTAACCCACGACGACCTGCAACTCGTAAGTAATGAGTAAGTACTCTGATAAGCGCTTTATTTTGAGCAAATTATGTCATCACTAGGTACTCAAAACGGTGAAGGAAAACACTGTGAATAAACCGGTTTCCTGGAACCGAAAATTCGAAGACATGTGACAGCTACCAACCCGCACTGGGCCCGCGTGGTAGATGACTACCCTCTCCACGAACAGAGGCCTGTATCCCAGCAGTCGGAACATTATAGGCCTGGTTATCCAACTCACGTATGCAGAGCTCTGAGCGGCGCCTGTCCGGGTCTCAAGTCGGGCAGTAAAATTTGTACCGACGCGGCTGCCAAGGCGCCGCCGCCGTCGAAGTCCAGTGACGTGAGGGACACGAAACGAGATGCGTGCGAGTTGGAGCCGGTCCTGTAAACAGAAATACAATTTTAGTAAAGTTTGTAAAACCACAGTATCTTATACGCCAGTAACTTCGCTGCTGTGAGCATTATTTTAGCAATTTTGGACCCTTTTTTATTCGTGGGGATTTAAAACACAAACCTTTTATTTCAAACTAGGTTTTGCTAGCGGTTTCGCCCGTATGGAGGTCAAAAATTATCCCAGGGGAACATACCAACGGGATAAAAGTTCTATGCGTTATAATCTAGGTTATGATATATCTGTGTGCCAAATTTCATCCAAATCCGTTCGGGCTGAACGGATTTTGCGTGTTGAGTAACAAACATCTAAACATACAAACATTCACACTTATAATGTTAGTAGGATAGTAAGATAAGTAGGATAGTAGGATAAGTAGGAAGTAGGATAGTAGGATAAGTAGGAAGTAGGATAGTAGGATAAGTAGGAAGTAGGATAGTAGGATAAGTAGGAAGTAGGATAGTAGGATAAGTAGGATAGTAGGATAGTAGGATAAGTAGGATAGTAGGATAAGTAGGAAGTAGGATAGTAGGATTTCAACATTTCAAATAAACCAATCACAGTCACTTTTGAATTGTGAATGGGTCAGAAAGATGAAGCTAGTTGCCACTTCCAAAGTGTAGGTCCTTATGGAGAAGAACGGGCAAGAAACTGCACGGACACTATTTCCCAGGTGGATACCTTTCCGTCTGGTAAGAAAAGAGGGTTATGCCGGACTCCTACCGACTAAAACCCTACTGTGTTCCTACTGTAGCCTGACCGATATCGCTGTACCGCGGCTTAGGAATGCGCGGCGAGGCAGGGGACCGGACGGGACGCTGTGAGTGGTGACGAATGAGCGGCTTGCACTGACGAACCAGTGGCCTGCACTGCTGTCCCGTCGCGCCGCGCACATACTTTAGGCGCGGTACAGTGGTATCGGTCAGGGTATAGTACCATGAGATGAACATTCGTCGCACCCCCGACTGGTACCAGCCCACCATACCTTAAGTCCCGTCCCTTCTTTCAAACCACTTTTTTACTTGCAAAAATGTCGTTAGTGTGCCTTGCAGCATAAATAAATAATATTACAGGGTGGCAGGGACTTGGAGGGGCTTGTGGCTAAGTAATATTAGCTGAAAGGGTCGATCGATCAGGTTAAGCTAAGCTTGCCGCGGTTGGTCCGTGGATGGGTGACCATCTTAACATACCAAGACCCCTCCGTGCCTCGGAAAGCACGTTAAGCCGTAGTCCCGGTTGTAATTTGTGGATCTTTACGGGTCGACACAAAGCCCGAAAGTCTGACAACCAGTCTTACCAAAGGGTATCGTATTACCCAGTAACTGGGTTGTGGAGGTCAGATAGGCAGTCGCTCCATGTAAAATACTGGTTTTCAGCTGCATCCGGTCAGACTGGAAGGCTAGGCAGATGATGACAGGGTGTCAGGGACATCGATATCGTGCAACCTGTTACCAAGAATTAAGCACACGATTCTGAATCCCTTCTTTTTTTCTTCGTTTTAAAAAATCAGCTGTTCCATACAATTTTGACCGCATAGGTATTGTACTATTCTATTGAACAGCGTATTTTTTTTCTGATAACCGAAGAAAATGTTTAGGCCAGGGGTTTAGACTCATGCTTACAGTTTGCGCGTCGATGTGGAATGCCACCTTCTATTTGAATTCCTATCTCTAATAGCCTTATCACTTACCGTGTAGACCCAAACAGGTGCAGTACATCGAAAGCAGCGTCCAATCGTTCGGGAGTTAGCTTCGACCCCTGTGCGGGGTACGCGCTGGCTAAGTACCACACACAATGACGCATCGCTGAGGTCTTGCCGGAACCAGACCTGTGGGAAAGAGAAAAACATATTTAAGTTATTGCTGAGCAAGCGTTCGCCGCATATTGTGTCCAACCAAGCCGTTTTTTAACCAAGCTCGCCTCGATTGGTACATTACAAACAAACGTTGTAAGTCAGTCTCCGCCTTTAGAGCATAACTTTCCTTTAAACCCATATTCACACAATCCATCACAAGCTTACGCCTCTCACCTAAACCCAGCTTAAAATAATTAAAAAAAACGATCCTCCGTATTGGCACATCCTAAAATAATTTTGCCATTTTAAAAATGGAAAGCAATAATTTAAAATGTCTAGATTCATATATTTTATTCGAAGTTTTTCCCACACATCTATAATAATATTAAAAACAAGTTCGAAGTGATTAGTTTTATAATTAATTAACCAATAAAATATAATCCAATTATTAAGCGACACTATTCGGCCTTCAACGTCCTTATTACGTATGCAAATGGCGACCGCTGATTCCTATTGCCATACAAATCTTTCAATAAAAATAAGAATCTAAAAATATACGCGACATTTGCTTATCGTTACGTTCATTATTTTCTATAAAGGCTTTAAGACAATTTAACGGTTTTAAGAAGAGATAAAACTAGTTTCAAGGAAAAATAAATCTTGTTTATTGGAACTTACGGTTCGAACTCCTTAGTATGATCTGAGGCGGATAATATCATGATATGATCTTGAAAACTAATTTCCAAGTGAACTGTTTATAATTATCACTCCATATTTTAACGAGCGGACCTTAATAGATGGCGCCACGCGATAATTTGTCAAAGGAGGTTTTAACAAGATAAATACCCCAACAAAAACGGTTATTATTAGTCTACAATTAGCAGGATTTATTTATTGTTTGTTGGTCTAGTCAATTATAGGATTATTTGTATGATAAAAATCTAAACATTTATGCATTTACGGTCAGCAAAACAGACATAACAATTATCTTCTATAATTTACTGATCTTTATCCCACAAGCCACTGATCTCAATAACAAGAATATTTTTGTGCTGCACACTGATTGAAATTACAAACATATTAGTGAAACCATGATAAAAACCGGAGTCGGACTCGCCCACCGACGGTTCCGTACAATTTTGAAATTTTTGTTGATGTTGTGAATGGCGGGGTATATTATTTATGATTTATTTACAAAATTATAGTTTTCAGATTTTTCCCTGTACTAGTATAAGACGATATTACTTGCCAAATTTCATAGTTCCAGGTCAGATTATAGAGAGGTATTGTTGTTGGTATTATTGATTGAGATATGATTCCGTGGAGAGTGTCGAAATATACGCTTTTTGGGGCATAAACGGCCGTACCCTATTTTCACGTTAACCTAGAAGTTTGATTTTTTCACAGCTTCAAGGAACTGTAGTCCTGAATATATGGTTTTAATTTCGACTCGATACCTCCACGTGTTCCAGAGCTAAAGGGTCTTGACAGACAAACAAGATGGACGGACAACAAAGTGGTCCTATAAGGGTTCCGTTTTTTCCTTTTGACGCACGGAACCCTGAAAAGACACTGATACACTAGTATTTCAGAATACCCTTTTCCCTAATCACGTCAACTTACTACTCTAAACCACAGAATACACTAAAATAAACAATCTACGCTACGAAAGCAACAAGTATCTACAACCTAATCAAATTAATCATTGTCCTTGTCTGTAATCCAATTAACGCAAACTTGACATTCTTTAATGCAATGCGTATTTAGTGGGAATTAGAGTGTCTACTATAAAATGCAACATTCAGGTTGGTCACCTGTCAGTTCCGTTAAGGGGTATAACGGATGTAAAATGGGGAAGTCAACTATCAAGTTATTAAAACAATTACTTTATTACTTTACTATTGTTGCCAGATTCAAGGTTGCCTAACATATGGAGAGCCCAGGCAGACGAAGCCTGGAATCACCTACTCCCGGCATTGTGATATTTTTTTTATACTTACATCGACCATAAGTATCTGGTTACAGAGATATTGAAGGTCAAAGTTACAACGTGAAAACAAGTTACAATGTTTTCCCTTATGACAACTCCTGTTGTACCATTTGATGCACCCAAAAATAAAAGGACTTTTTTCCGTAATGTTAATTAAATCGTTCCTGGATTGATTTGAGGGATGCCTTTGCCTAGCTAAAAAAAAGATAATTAGTTTGTTGTAGTGGGTCTTTTAACGTCATGTATATCCAAAGAGTCGCAACTATTATATCGAATTAATTGAAACCCAGGCTTTAATATACTAACCTGCCCAGGAAGACGATGGCCCTGTCTCTTCGTGAAGCCAGCATACATCGGTGCGTGGACTGAGCGGCAGCGAACACGTGAGGCGGCATGTCATCAGCTCGACAACCACGGAACATTGCTGCCACCTGGAAACGGAGACAGATTGGTTATGTGGTAGTTAGAGATAGCTAAATGTATAATAGGACATTAGAGGCATAAGGAGTAGGGTAGGGTGTAAACTTCACTCAACATCTATAGAAAATGAAGGATCGTCCGACCAGCTAGGTGTAGTGGCTGGTGGGCAACTGCCCTACATCTTGATGTCGGGACGTTGTATATATCCTATTTGTGCGGCAACCTTCTTGCGCGATGAAGGATTTTGCTTGACATCAGTGTAATGCGTAGTTCGCGTTGTAGATACCGCCACAGGACCTTCTCCCTGGCCTTTCTTCCTGTTATTACTGTTCTTTGATTCTTCGTTTAGCCATACCAAAATGTTATTTTCGCTTTAGACGTCTTTGACATCTTCCGAGATCATTACGTAATGGGAGCCAATAAAAAAGATCGTGGGCATTTTAACACCAAACCCAAAAAAAAACCTCGGTCTCTAAAGGCCTGATCAAGTCGCTTACTAGGCGATCTAATATGTCAAATCTGATTTACGGCCACAACTCAGATCTGCTGCCGAAAATGGTTAACAACTCAGAAGGTTTACCAGTCTCATTTTCAAAATTGAAATAGTTTACTGAAACCGGGGTTCTTAATGTTTTTATACAAACGTTCATCTTATTTTTTACTTCTTTAGGGGATGAATTTTCAAAAATCCTTTCTTAGTTCTCACCTTCGTTACCAACTCTTGCGCAAAATTTCATGCTTCCTAGCGTATAGTAATAGCGAACAGTAGATATTTTATGGCTATTTGTTTGTCAATGAATGAATGATTGCACGATTTTCATGGATATAAGAGTAGGGGTAGACCAAACGATAGGTAAATTGTGTGAAAGATTATATGACCAAAAAAGGGGTTGACTACTGAGATCACGACTTATACAGAAGTATGGAAGAAAAAGACATTGCGCCGATCCCAAATAAATTGGGATAAGGGCAGAAGAATTATAACTTGGTATATATTTTACCTTGTCAGTATAAATAGGAGAGGTGCGCTTCGGCGGGCCGAGTACCAGGAGCGCATTACCGGCGCGGGCGTGCGGCAGACCGGCGGCGTGACGGGAACGCAGCACGTTGAGCGCACCGCATTCGTTCAGGCAGCGCAGGGCCGCTATGTCCTCGCAGCGTTCTAGTTGGGGCGGGTTTGCCTGGAAAGAGATAAGATTGGTTATAGAAGTTGGATGACAAAGATACTGGTAAGAGAATGCAACTTATCTTGTTGAATAGTAAAGACTTAGCTAGAAAGTATCCATGTAGGTACCCAATTGCACATCGGTGTTTTCTAGTTTCAGCATAACTAGAATAAGTATACGGATGTACGATTTACAGTCAGCGTCAAAAATATCGGGACGAACAGACTGTTCAAAAGGATCTCAACAACTAAGAAAATTAAACTTTATCTCAATTGGATAAAGTTCTTGTCAGAATGACAGTTGTCGTGTACTGTCTTCATTCAGAAACATTCCTTGTATCATTGAGTTAATATTCAATTTTCAGTTGTTTAGATCATTTTGAACCGTCTGTTCGTCTCGATGTTATTGACGCTGACTGTACGACCTAGAAGATCTAGTTATTGTTATACTTTACTGGAGTTTAAAATTTTTAAATCATTATAATTATGAAAAAAAAAATCATACAGGAACAGATCTTAACTACACCGCAAAATTGCCCACTATTAGATAAGTTAACAGACGATGACTGTGTAGATTCGTTTAAACGAAGATCTTGCTCAGCGTTGAACCCAATTACCTATTCCCAATAATGTTTTGTGCCTATTCCGATTTATTCCAATGGCATATTTCTAACCTATTACAATAGACTGGCTGGTAGTTAATGGTATGCCATTATATGCCATAAGGGCATCAAGCCTGCCTTATACAGGCTGCCAAAGACATCGACGAACAGCCCGTTACCATGGTTCCAGTCACGAAATAGCAAAATCTGTGGAAGTGCCCACGCAGCTATCACGCGTATCACCGCGTGTGTCACAATTATGCGGAGAAATATGTAAGAGAATAACAACCTTCGTCAGTTGTAATAAGTCTTAATTCTGTATGGACAGCAATCAAGGTTTTCGTCAAAGTTGAATTTGTTGTTCATACAAAATTAAGACTTATACGATCTGACGAAGGTTGTTATTATTTTACACATTTTCCGCATAATTGTGACACGCGGGACAGCTGCGTAGCCACTTCCACTATTTTTTCTATTCCGTGGTTCCAATACATGATTCTGAAACCCCAGAGACGAAATTAAACGTCGGTTATTTAAAAAAAAATCCTGCTCCATCCATTTCGACCGCGTAGGTAGGTAGAGATCGTCTAATTTAAAACTGAACATCCCTCCACAAAAAAATCTATACAAACATTTGACATATCTCTGCTGCACTTTTCATTTTTTTAATTCTACGCTAGGGGGAGCGGGGAAGAAGTTTAGAATCACGTGTTGAATTTATGGTTTCAGTTTGCGTGTCGCTGTCTCTACTCCCTGCCATAACATTATTAGGAAGTGCAGTTGTTTGACTTACCTTCTCCAAATCGTCTTCATCAACGCTTAGTATCTCTCCAGTCTGCAACACCCGGACCTTAGCTCTGCCGGTGTCTGCCTCTCCATCTCTTACGACAGCCGTGAAGCCGCCGCGGTGCGCCAGCCACATGTGACCAGTCTGCAGCCATTCCTTCTCGCAAGCTAGCTGCTCTTCGGATTTAGCCTGTGGAGAAGAAAGAGGGTGGTGAATATTTGATTGTTCATCATTCATCATTCATATCAGCCGAAAGATGTTCACTGCTGGACATAAGCCTCCCCCAAAAGAGGGGAATTGCCATAATCGCCACGCTTGGCGGGTTGGCGATCGCAGTATGGTGGTCAAATGCATGGACCACGCTGCTGCCCATTCTCTAATAAGTCCCTTAGTCGCCTTTTACGACACCCGCGGGAAGAAATGGGATTTTAATTGTTAGTTGGGCAAAATGTTGATCTGTCTGCAAAAACGAGTGCCTCGACCGCAAAGATGACGACGATATTTTATGTGGCATTTTGAATAATTTATTTTTATTTTGTTTTATTCGGGAAACTTACAGCTAACATAAACAGTGTAACTTTATGAAATTGAAGGCCAAAAATGTGGATAATACTATAATATCACTATAGAGACATCCTCCGTAAATCGAATGCCGTGGCGGCAGCCACAGGCAAAATAATAATAAGTTTCAAACGATATTAGCACGTCTAAAAAGTGGTGTCCATTTGTATACGATTGTTTTTATCTTAAATACCTATTGTTTAATCTTCCCCTGCGAGTCCCAAAACTCAGAGTGACTTGTTATTTGACGTTTTCCTCCCAGGGCATGATAGTGTGACCCATTTGTAACAATTAAGCACCCCATGAAGCTTAGCCTAGCCATGACCAGATGCATGAACGTACCAAAACGAGGCAAAAGGAGTACGTAAGACTCCCCCCCCCCCCCATGGGAAAAATGTCGAGAGTTTATGTAGGTATATATATGAAGCCTAGCCGCTTGATTGATTTCTGGACACTATAGTGTCCATGGAGAAAAGGCCGTCGCTTGTTTCGCGGACACTAGAGTGTCCAACGGGTACATGTTCTCAAATATGTTTACGGGTCGTTAACAGATGATTTATTGTATGCGTATAAATAGCGCGCGAAACCCGAAACCACTTGAATAAGCGACCGCCCCGCGCCCCCCGGACTTAAAACAAACAAGCGGCTAGGTGAAAATTCAAGGGATTAGAGATAAACCGATTTTTATGTATTTTTGTAAATTTCCCTGAATTCGTCACTACTCGTCCTTATATTTTTTCGCGGCACGTAAGTTGAACAATAATGGCGGATTTTATTTCAACTTACCTGCCGCGATCTGTAATCTGTAATTTATGTCCAAACTTCAGTGCACGTTACATCAATGTCTATGTAAGAAGTTGACCTCATTCTTTTTCCGTGCATGGTAACGAGTGCACGCGGTCGTCCTACCTTCGGTTGCTTGTTCTGATTTTGGTTCTACTTACGTGCCGCAATCTATAAGCTCGAGATTTAAAATATTCGTTCTCATGGTTCGTATCTACTACTTGTACTCATAGCATTCTATAATTCCTACAGTCCAAACCACTACGTTCAGTTACGTCACTAGTTCGCAGTAGGAACCAATCTATTACATGTAGCGGATAGCAGCTTTTACGACAAACTACGCTCAAGTGGCGACGTAACGCGTAGTCACTCAACTATTAGAGATCATAGGTGAGTCTAGTGTGTATTTAGGTACTGAGAATCATCTCATCTGCCTAACCTTTTCCCAACTATGTTGGGGTGTTTTTTTATATTTCTTGAGGGTGGGAAATCATCACATAACTTGCTTCTCCCGCACTGGGTGGAGCGGGAGGGCGTGTCAGACTTTTACTGAATAACTATACGTGTTCTTTCAATTGCCTGTGTGCCAGGGGCCACGGTATCTCTTACGAACAACCCGCACCCCTGGTGCTGTGTTGGGGTCGGCTTGTAATCTAACCGGATGCAGCTGAATACCAGTAATTTACATGGAGCGACTGCATATCTGACCTCCACAACCCACTTATGGGGTGATACAATACCCTTGGTAAGACTGGTTGTCAGACTTTCGGGCTTTTGATGACCCGTAACGACAGCCGGTACCAACGGCTTATCGTGCGTTCCGAGACACCGAGGGGTGTTGGTATGTGAAGATGGTCACCCAACACGGACCAACCGCGGCAAGCGTAGCTTAACCTGATCGATCGATCCGTGCAGCTTTTTTTACTTCGCCACAAGCCCCTTTGTACTGAGAATAAATCTCTAAATATATTTTGAAATATTAGCTCAGCTCAGAAATGCCTCCAATTAAGAGAATGATCGATGATGATACGTAAAAGACCGATGAATACCGGAAGACAGATATTAAATGTGTGTGCCCCAAAATGAGTTAGGAAATGTTTGTTTTAAGCAGAAAAGCTCAGTGAAGAACTCCTCGAATCAGAATCGATTTGAGACGTAAAGGAGTCGGGGGGATATACGTTGGACAGATACGTTCTCTAAAGTTGTTGAAGGACACACAAAGTATTATGTACAAAAGAATCACGTCAACTAAAGTTGAGGACCCCAAGAGAAAGGCATTGATACGTCCATCGTACCCATTATTAGTACTTTTAAAAGGAAGTGTTGTCAGCATCTGTTAGCACGAAAGCTTGTAATTTTCCACCATTAGATTGTTACCGCCGTCCCTAGAAACTAGCTGAGGCAGTAATTGTTGGTACCAAGTGTCAGTGATGGCCGATAATGGGACAGAGGACGGTTTTTATTGGCATTTATTTTATAGTTCTCTTGTAAAGACAAGAGCTATGGATTTGTAGTTAGAAAAAGATTTGTTACAGCTATTATTGTGGATGTAGTTTAAAGATTTATATGGGGCGTAGACCTAATACGGAAAAGAAGTCTTGAGCGTGCTCATCTCATAGGTAGAGGGGCTTGTGGCTACGTAATAAAAGCCACACAGATTTTCGATCAAGTTAAGCTTGCCGCGTTTGGTCCTGGGATATGTGACCATCTTTACATACCATGACCCTTCGGTGCTCCAAAAAGCACGTTAAGCCATTTGTCACAGCTGTAATTATTCTTTAACAATCAGTAGCCCAAAAGTTTGACAACCAGTGTTAGCAAAGGGTATCGTATTACCCAGTAACTGGGTTGTGGAAGCCAGTGGCCTGAGACAAAACACATTTCTGTTAGCGTTCACGCCAAACGCTACGCCAAAATGTATGGGAATGACATTGACTGTGGAAAGGACACGACGTAACCTTTCCGCAGGTAATGTCATTCTCATACATTTTGGCATAGCGTGAACGCTAACAGAAATGAGTTTTGTCTAGGCCTGCTGATAGGCTGTAGCTCCGTGTAAAATAGTGTTATTAAGGTAGATCAAGTTTGACTGGAAGCCGACCCCAACATAGTAGGGAAAGGCAAGGCAGATAGTGATGATGAAAAAAACCTCATATGTAGATTACAAGAGTTCTTTTTTTAAGGTGGGTAATCATCAAATAACTTCTCTGGGTGGAGCAGGAGGGCGTGTCAGACTTTTACTGACTAAAACCCACCCGTGTTCCCCCGCACTCCTAACAGGCATCGACCCTTGCGAGCCCCACCAGTTGGTGCTGACAAATCTTTGAGGCAGATTACAAAAGTTAAATACAATTAATATGATCCTATACCGTCACCCACACTACAAAACCTACTAGGAAGTCATAAGCTCAGCCTACACTAATCGTCAGGTGTATTTCCGTAATTATAAGATCAATTGATCAGTTGATATTACTAGGTAAGTATTTTGTGAAGGTTAAGAATTATATATAATATTATAAATGTGAGAGTTTGGATGTTTGTTACTCAATCACGCAAAAACGGCTGCTCAGATTTCGATGAAATTTGTTTTACAGATTCAAACTATCTGAGTGACCATTAACACATTAGAAACTTAGAAATTTCATCCAAATCTAACCTGGATTAACACATAGGATAATCCCGTGGGTTCATTTCCGACACACACGCGGGCAAAGCCGGTGGCAAAAGCTAGTCTACCATAAGCTAGCAGCATAGGCTCCCCATTGCTGATCCTATTGTTACCAGCTAGATGCAGCGAAGGACCTGCATTTTATACTAGGAATGCCAAGAGGTCGTCTTTTGGGTCAACATCATTATTTTAGCCTGGCATCACCCACTATTGTGTATTTGTCATACTTCCCGGTTCTTCCAGTAATTTTTGAGTAGGGTCAAGTATTTTGAATTTTGATTGTGAAGGTTCCAAGGAAATGCTCAAAAACAATTGCAACCATATCGGGATGACAAACTTTCATCCCCTTGGATGAATGTTTGCATGGAAGTTCGTAATTTTTTCGCTGAAGTTCGCCGTGTGCAAAACAGAATTAGCTTATCTGCAATCGTTCAACATGATTATTATAGGACCACCCAGCGATACATTTGACATTTCGCGCGCTTGTAATTTCGTAATTGACGATTACATCTCTATGTTCAAACATCACATCAGCTGGGGGTGGCAGCGATTCTGCCAAATGTCATGTTTGCGGTATTGGACAATCATTTGTTTTCATTACTTAGTGCAGTGATGCGCAGGATTCGCTAACAAGTCGTCCCGATATGGATAGGCTATTGCATATGCTTTTGACTATTTCGGGAAGAAAACTCTTCGGAGAAAGACAGACAGAGATTATTTGTTTTGGTCCTTTATAAAAAAAGGAAAACAAAAGATTATGGCAGCGCTAAAATACAACTACAGCACAAGCTGCAATTACAAAATTGTGCAGAAAGAATCAGTTGGGTATTGGCTGCAAAAATAAAGCTAAAAGAAGACTTATCCTTAAACAGGGAAGACGTTAGGAGACACAAATTAAGCATTCCCATGACCAAATATTTACTGATCTAATAATATTCATAAATAGAATACAAACTAAGTTATGACATAACCATAACTTAGTTACAAATGTTACTGAACGATAAATTTGAAATTACGTTACGAAAACTATTTGAAATTCATTGCAAACTACTGCTTGCTAATAAAATAATGGCTAACAAATTTTACACGCAGATAAACATTATGGATATATTTTAGACAAGGGAACTGCCAAAGATATTTACAATTCAAGTCCTGAACAGCTAGTATCTGATGTTGTAAGGTTTAAATGCAATAAGAGGATTTAACTAACAGTAGCACTTTCTAAAATACAGTATGAAGTTCCAGATGAGGAAATCGTTATAGAAACTCAGTCCCAGGAAGTCCTAATTCTAGAGGATAAGTCCCAATCAATGGATGAATGAAATGCACCGACCCCAGCGGGGTTTGAGCTAAGATTTGCACAAGCCTTTAAAGCCTCATGTTTCATGGTGCTTCTTACTGTTCACATACATGGTGTTCTAGAAACTCAGCCCAATCAAAGAGTAATTTCAACTGTTGGGAACATGATAAGATAAACAGAATCATTTATTTTTTTGATATTGCTGAAAAGCTGCCTATTCCTTAAAAAGGGACACATATACCTGCCAATGAAAACGAAAACTACTTCTACACAGTGTCATTTCTATGATTCCAAGACACTGTTGTATACATATGCTATTATAGAGGTAAGAGGAACAGGGTGTAAAGTTCACTCATCCTCCATAGAAAAGGGACGATCCTCCGACCAAAAAGGGTGTTTGTGTTTGGTGGGCAACTACCCGAAGATTGACGGGACATTGGATATATGCTAGTTGCGCGATATACTTCGCTTGCGCGATGCAGGATTTTGTGTGACGACAGTGTGCGTAGTTCGCAAGTAGCGTTGTAGATGCTACCGCTGCACTATGTATCTGTGGCCACTATTTTCCAAAGTACCAGATGGCACTTTTACGAGCAACGATGACTTCGGTGGCAAAATAAATCTAGAATGACTGAGTTTGTCCTGCGATAGATAGATAGCTATATAAACGCCCCACACGACTCTTATCAAAAAGCGGCAACAACAAGGAAAGTCAATTAATATGAATGGGGACAATGAAGTTCATATCACAACCAGATGATATCCGGCTGTTGACAGCAATTTGTTATTATAATCTAGTACAAATTGTAGACGATTGGTTTATATATAATAACAATATTATAAAGAGGTAAAATTTGTTTGTACGAGTATGTAGGGGGTAATCTCAAGAACTGGTGGACAGAATTTGATAAAATTTCGTTTGGGTATACTTTGAACCCTGGGAAAGGACATAGGCTTATTTTTATCAACATACCACGGGCGAAGCCGCGGGCTGAAGTTAATAAAAAATAAATAAAATAATATTTATAGCAGGATTTAGAGAATTATAATGTAGCTAGAGTTTCTTTAGAAAGTGGTTGTTGGAGAAAATGCCCTAGGAGTTCTTAACAAATTTCTGAGACAGCTATCGCAGGAGCTGGATTGGTAAATTATAGCTTCTCTCATGGTTTCTTAATTTATCATGCTCCATCGAGCCCTCTGCAGTATTCTAGAATATCCCAAAGCAAAAATGCCAGTTCACTACCTTATTAATTTCGAGGCTTTTAAGATCTCACTCAATAACACCTAAACTAAAAGATATACAAGAACAGCTAACACATCGTACATAGCAAGTAATTAAAATGTCGTAAAATCTTACATATTCCACAAAAACTGTAGCGTGACAAGTCTTAAGATATTCATAATTAACAAAAACATGTTCAAGTAAATGGAAACTGCTTAATGAATAGTCTGCTGGAACAAAATATTGAAGTAAAGGTGATTGTTTTTACTTGTTGTTTATATTCTTGGAGGTTACAGAAGTCACGTATTATTAGCTAAGATCCTATGTTACTGCTTCGTTGGTATAGATATGTATGTATATGGTAGCAACCGTTACTGCTGAGCATGTCTTTCCTGGGGTCCCTTCCCATGCAGGTCCACTAAAGTATTATTGGTATTTCCAATAAGGAATTTCTCATTAGCAGCTCGGAGTCTGGATTGATGCCCGGTTGACGGCAATAGGCTTGCGCCATTACATGAGGCTTAAAATTATGGCGAAATGTGGGTGTTCTATAAAAACACCTCTGGCTAACTAAAGACGTGATGTTGTGTTTTTTATCCGATTGATACGTGCAATATGACTGCCTTTAATCTTAGAGAAAAAAGGCTAGATTTTTTTTACTTTTCAGCTAACATCATCATCATTATCAGCCTATACTATTCCCACGGCTGGGACTAGGGTTCCCCACCATACTGTTAAAAACAGTATTGTACTGTTTTTCGTTCGTTAATACTTTTTACTGTTCTATAAAAAAAAAAGTATACAAAATACTGTTTTATGTCTGTATAAATGTAAACGTCCGTATACAAACTACATTTCAGAACGAAACTGTCAATGTCAAGTGTGTGCCACGCATGCGCAATTGCGCAGCGCAGAACGCATGTAGATATACAAAAAATAACCGTTTTTTGTTTTGCAATTGTGCAAGAAGCTCCAGAAAATATGTTTTTAAAACGTCAAGAAACTTAAATACTGTTTTCTTTTGTAAAATTCACATTTTATTTCTCCCATCTTAATATACTTTATTTCTCGTGCAAAAAGTTGGGAACCCTAGCTGGGACGCAGGCCTCCTCTCGGTGAGAGCACGTGGACTATAGTCCACCACGCTGGGCCATTGCACATTTGTAGATGTCACATGTCTTCGAATTTTTGGTTCTTGGACATGCCGCTTTCCTCACGATGTTTTCCTTCAACGTTTTGAGAGCAATAGTGACGAAATAATTAAAAAAAAGTGAAGCGCCTATCTGGGTTCGAACTTCCGACCTTACATCTCGTAAGTTACGGCCGATTTCACTGTGTCACCACCCACTACTTCCGATACCATGAGCCAATTTATCCAACTGCAAATAGATGCTTGAATCGTAAAGCTAGAACCAGCTAACATATTATATCGTGTGTCTTTCCTGGAAACAAACTACCTTCAACAACTCCACATGACACTGAACATTGTGACCGCACATTCTGATCGAGTCCTATACGTTGTAAATCTAAGAGATATTGCCAAATAGATCAAGTAGGTAAATGGCCCGATATCGGGCACGAAGTTACAAAACAGTGATAGTCGTCTTTAGTCAGTCAAGTCAATGTTATTGTAAAGCGGTAGTAACTTTACAACAACCTAATAGGAGTTTTTGGGGGGAACACGAAAAGTCCACGTTAGTCACTTATTTTCACCTTCACTACACTTGTGCACTCACACGTAACTAAATTGAATAATTCACTATCAAAATTATACAATTTAATTCGCTATTTCACTAAATTCCATGAAAATGAAAATTCGTGCGACATGTTCCAACGCGATCCCGCCAAAAACTCTCGAGCATCATGTTTGCATTATGTCTTGTCTAACTGTCAGAATTTTATGCTCTATGATTGCCATAGACGTGATGGGTTAGTTAGGTAACTTAGATTAATTATCCAAAAGATGGTTTTATTCAGCACTTCTGCTGAAATTCCAGGTGCCTCTAGTACCTAGGTATGTTCGTCCCTTATTAAAACATGCATTGAAGATCCGGAGACTATCTACAGACGCATTTAAAAAAATCCATGTTATTTTATATCAAAATGAAGAATTTAAAAGACATTTTTCATTTGAAACACGATATGTTTATACTGTCTAAGCTTGTCTAAGTTAATAAAATACATCAATTTAACTTCATTAACATTTTTTTTTAAACATATAAATCAAACTTATATAATAGAGATGAACTTTTAAAATATGTACTTAAATTGTTAAACTAATAAGAAACCAAAGTCGTATTCCATATAAAATTAGAAAGAAATCAACTATGTGTATCATAAAGAAAATGAGAAACATTAGTTTTGTTTGATTTTGCATTAATATAAGAAATGGGAACAGTTTAATTTATTGTATGTTTTATATGAGACAACTTAAGTGTGAATTATTTAGTATATTTGATTATGCTTAATTTCATTTCATTAGGAAAGATAATACTATTAAAATGTTGTTTCATTTTAATGGAAGAGCCTTGTTTAGTTATTCACAAACAGGTGTGCTTTCTTCCTGAGTATTTTTGTGTAAATTTTGCTGATTGGGGCTGATTTCGTTTGCAGCTTGTGGTCTTTTTTATATTCAGTTAGCTTTAACATCATGAGCCACTTTTAAATTATTTTGGTCCATATTTACGAGGGCGGCAGGGAGATCACACGCGCAAACTGGAACCATGAGTTCGGCAATGATTTTGAACCCGCGCGTTTAAATTTTTCATGGGTTATCAAATAAAAAAACAATCGCTGCACCATACCTTTTGTCCGCGTTGGTAATGCACTTTTCTATGAAACAGCCGATAATTTTTTTGATTACCGACGAAAAACTTCTTTGAACGCAGCTAGTAAACAATTAAGTCAATGGTTACATAGTAAAGTTATAGCACGGGAGTGTTTCGATTTAATTTTAGCCTCCGGAAACTCAGCGTTCCAGTTGGCGGATGATACATTGCTACACCCACGTGCTCCAGGGCTGGTACTTGCTTTGTGAGAACAAACAATAGGTGGGACACATTAAAAGAAAAAGAGCGTATCCAGGTATCACAGTCTTTGCATCACCTAATTGTGAAATATGCAAGAAAATTGAAGATGTGCAACATTTGTTGATGAAATGTGTTAAGAGCAAGAGTGAAAGAGAATTATTGATTAGAGAGTTTGAATTAAACATTTTGGACATTGGAATAATTCAGAATATTTTAGCAAATCCTAGATCAGCGATTGCAAAGAGGTTGTGTGGCCTGGTGAAGATACCTAATCAATGATTATTTTTCACTTACACATTTAGTATGTAGCTATTATATTTAGAGTTTAATAGTCAATAAGGTACTATGGGGTTGGCACATCCGTGTGGATAAAAACCCCTTACAAAGAATTTGTGGCGGACATCTACAATACGAAACTTCAAATCAACAAATGTGGAAAAACACAAAAAGTAGGTAAAGTGGCGCCATCTACAATGCCATATGCGAACTACTCAAGACTTCACGTCACACCGCAGCTACATCACGCAAGAAGAGTTTACCGCGCAATCTAGATACAAACAATATCCCGACATCAACCGTCGGGCAGTTGCCCACCAGACACATCTCCCGTCTGGTCGGAGGATCCTTCCTTTACCAACAGAGTATGAGTGAACTTCACACCCTGTTCCTCATACCTCTATAAATAATAAAAATATGGTATCACAGTCATGAAATCGTTTCAACACCATCGCCACTCGTCTATCTGCTGGACACAGGCCTCTTTAATTGCACGCCATTCAGCTCGATTCTCGGCAACTCTCATGTAGCTGCTACCAGCCACCTGGCGAAGATCGTCGCTCCACCTAGCCTGAGGGCGTCATACCTTACGTTTGCCAGTTCACACAATTAGACTAAAAAAACCTGAACATAATTAATGTTCCCACTGACGGGACATAAGTGTCGTCTCAGTGAGAGGGAGTAAGCCGTAATCTAGGCCCAGTGCGGGTTGGTAGAGGTCACGTCTTCAAATTTTTGGTTCTAAGTCATGCCGGTGTCCTCACTAATGTTTTCCTTTACTGTTTTGAGAGCAGTGGTGATGAAATAACTTACACAAAGAACCTACCTTACCCCATCCCCCCTACCCCTTACCCTACCTCCTACCTGGGTTCGAACCTACGAGTTACAACTCGTAAGTCACGGCTGTTAACCTGTTACCAATGGGCCACCATTGCTCTCAAAAATACACAAACTACCAAAACTGCTTAAGCGAGATTAAGGGAATTTTTTTCTGGTTTGTGAAATTTTGCCAATATTTCTAACACGAACTATTCGGTTTCTTCACTCCGACAACTTCACCGAAACTAACATTATCAGGACGTTCCAGAATATCTCCTATCTCACTACCTATGTTTGCAGAAACTGAAGGAGCTGCTTCAACTTTAATAGCATCAGCAAAACCTTCTATAACCATTCAACCACAAACATCACCAAAAATTCTCTAAGCCGACATTTCCCAATCCATCTTTTCTAAACACTTCGTGGGCGGGCAGCCCTATGGCCTATATGGCCAAAATTTTACGACCATTTTATTACATCGCAGGTGTCTGAATAAACACTGCTTACGTTTAAGGGTGACCTACTGAGCACATCTGTCCGTACACGGAACAACATTACGAGTTGCAACACGTGACTCGTTGTCTAACGCGGATGTGGCGATCTGGGTACCGAATTAGATTTTACTTTTACTGGTAACTTCAAATGGATGGAAGGTTTTGAGGTGTGGGTACGGAAAAATGGTGGAGCAATAATAGATTACATCTTTAAATAAATACGTGAAGCAAAAATTTTGCACCCCTTTTTACAAAAATTACGCGGTATGAAATTTGGCACAGTTAAAGCTTATATGGAGAAAGAGTGCAGAAAGCTCTTATTTATAAAATAATTACTAACGTTCAAACTTTAAATTTAAATGAATCAGGGTCGAATTCAGACTACTTACTGCGGCTAGTATGGTTTAATGTATAAATTGAAGTTTAAACAAATGTGAAACAAGATCTTTTTGATGGACTGCTAAGTCCCGCGAGCGTTTGGATATTTTTCCCCAACTTGTTCTTTTTCGTGTTTGTGTTCTTATACAGGGTGTAACAGAAACCCTATTGCTATGCTTAAGCACTAAAGATAACAGCTAGTATAGAATCACTATACATAGTTTCAGCTCAAAATAAAATACTCTAAGAATTGATACCAAATTTTCGGTTTCGTATGTTTCTTAAATTCAAATCATAACAAACGTGTCACCGCACTACGTAGGTCAATCATTTTCCACGTTACTTGCCAATATCACGATAAATCTCTTTTGATTGATGTTTTTATTTCAATTCGAAAAGTTCGGCTTTTGGTATCAATATATTAAATCTCTCATAATTTCCGAACATGTAGAGATAGGATTGAAAAACCATTCCAATATCGTTTGATATCATCCAAAGAAGCCGTGCCCTTGATATGTATATACCATTTCCGTTACACGTTGTATAAACGTATTTTCTTTCTTTCAATAGCGAAACAATTAAAAATTTGTTCCGATCAATTTAGCAAAACTGTCACAAATCATGATACATGATTAATCTTTTATGTTTCAATAGCAAGAAATAAGAGGATTCATCAAAGGACGATTATTCTATTTAGATTCTCGGTAGACTGTCAGACAGACGTTATGACGTTACTGGCTATTCTCCCAAGCCGGATAACAGTAATGGTAAAATTAACTCCAAATAAACTATTGAAGCACAAATATATGATCAGTAATCAAACAAAGATACACACATTGCGTTGCAGACTGTTAATTTGTAGACGATTTTCTATTCTTCATTTTCATTCCTCTTAATAAGTACCTGGTATTTATTGATAGGTTATCACTGTCCCCCCATACCTTTTATCTCTGTAATTTGAAAACATTGTAAAAGCCAATTATTTTGAAAGAGTAGCTGTGGAGTTTCGTTGCCGGCTCTTCTCCATAGGAAGCGACAAATTGGAACCGTGCACCTAGTTTCTGACGTTTCATAAGTGCCCATGCAGGTTTATGTGAAACAAAATATTCTGATTTGGTTTGACATTTATAAATGGCATGATCAATCCGATTCAGTTTGTCCCTTGCTGACCTCTAGCCAGTGATGCCCTAAGCCGAGGTCCGTACCCCACCCCAGAGGGTGCCCTAATTCCCTTAGCGAGCAGTCGCTAAGCCCTGGCTGGTAATCTAAATTTAATAAGATTATCACAGGCCAACCCGGTTAAGCAGACGACAACCTCATAGGTTGAACTGCGAGATGTCATTCACAAAAAAAAAAAAAAGAAAAGATGCCAACGAATTTATGAACAGGGCATAATCTTTGAATTTGTCCACACTAATATTAAAAGGGGAAAGATTTGATTATTTGTAAAACTGTTTGCAATGGATAAACTCAAAAACGACTTCAAAAAACCGTTCACCTATGAGAATGCTACATTATTCCGGAGTAACATGAGAATATTTCGGAAGAAGTCACGGGCAGGAGCTGAGTATACAAAGAAAAAAGAAAATGGTTCTGAAAAAAAAAACGAGATAGGTACTAAAGAAGATACATTAAGAAATCTTGCTAGGGATACAATTCTTGAACGTGTACACACGGCTACACATCAAGCTATACATTTCCAGTATAAGCTGATCTCGCATTGTATAAGATTTCCGTACAGTGCAAGATCAGCGTAAACTGGAAATGTATAGCTTGATGTGTAGCCGTGCGTACCACTCATAGAGTACGCTGGCGTCGGGGCGTGAGGCATATTTTGCACTCTATTATTTTAATATAAACACCCACATTAAACTCACGAAAACTACACAAAAACAGTGATTGCATCTCCTAATGAGCACCAAAGTAGAGACAAATACATAGTTTGCGTCAAAATCAACGGCTATTGTTGTGCGGCCCTGACTCGAAGCCCTAATGACTGCAACTCGTGAGTCGCCATATAAAGACGTGTTTTGTGCATATTTTTGATATTATACAACTACTGACCGCTTCATTGGTCTCTAATAATCGGGAGCTTGATAAGGTGTTCAGTTTTTTTAGGATAATTGGGACTGAAGGGCAGACAAGCCCAACACAATCAAAAAAGAGGTAGGCAGAGGTGTACACCCACATTTCGCCGGTTTTGTTTAAGTCCCATGTATTATGGGCGAGCCTATTGCCATCAACCGGGCCCAAACCTAGACTAAAGGCTACTATTAAGAGAAAACTAAGACAAAAACTACAAAATTCTTTGAACCTTTTAGTTTAAAAGTAAAAACAGCAAAGGTGACTTTTTATGGTGGCAAAAGTAAGCAGACAATTTAAAATTACATATAACAAGGTAGTATCTACCTATCTATATTTCTCCCAAAATAGGACAGAGACAAACATTTGGATCAATGAACAGTGACACCTTTTGCAATGAGTATCCCGACCCCATAGTTTTAGTATAGCCTGTACATTTATTATATTTGTTAAAGTATAAAGTTTATAATCAGTAGTTAAAATAGCTACAACTCCCACCCTTGGAATAAACTATCTCTAACAGAAAAATAATATGAAAGCCTTGTTTGGCTTGCATCCAACATCGAGTTGTTACGATAAGAGGGAAAAAGTGCAGTTATTTAACCTGAAGAGGCGCAGGGAATGGGCAGAGTTCCAATACAATTATGTAGATGTCACAAGTGCTTCCACACTTACCTATTTACGAGATAACGATAAACATTGAAGATATTATCCACTTATCAGAGGGTGCTGTTGCCAGGAATTTCGCTCTGAACATGGGAGGTAGATTTTTTCAACTGATTCTTTTACACGAAATGGTTACCACTGATATCATTCGTGGCTCTGACGGACCATTGTGAACTTTATTAAAATAATGAGACCAATTATGTACTAATGCCAATTTTCTGGTATCGATACAATAACTAAAGTATCTTAATGCTTGATGGACACTATTACAGGGCAATATCTTTGGTTTGAGAAATATATGATAGTTTGGAAGCCATTGATAAATCTATGAATGACTCGCCCACGTTTTAACTATGTTAGACAGGTTTTCCATTCACAGCAGCAGCCTTTTTTAACATCGTTTCTGGGTTCTATCGATGATTCAAATAATACAGTCCTCAAAAAAAAAAACAAGAGTAACATGATGATTAAAGTGTCGAAACCGATTCGTTGAGTCGGTATTGACACTTTATTAAAAAGTTAATCAGACTCAAATATCTAGCATAGAATGGATGAAACCCAAACGATGTTACCAAACTAATTGACATTTTCCACAATCGTAAAACTAGTCATTTTATAGACTCCAAACTGTTAATGGTAATGTTAGTGGTGGAGATTCAAGCCATATTGCATGGTTTCGATTAAAAATCTTAAAAAACTTCATGTTGTAGACGCAACTTAACGAACAATATACATAACTTAATTCCTCAGATGCCAGTAAAAGTTGACAAGCAACGAGAAAACAAACTTAAGAAAAATTTCATTATAACAATACAAAGAAGAAGGTTCAGAAAATCTTATACATATACAGGGTTATTTGTAAAACACCGGTAACCTCTCAGGACTATATTACTAACATCATAAACAACAACTTTTGTTCTACGACTTTTTACAAAACATAATACATTTACCAAAAACAAACCTTAAATATTTCGTTGTCCTATGTAACACATTTCAACTCTGTATTTTGCTGTACCTACATACATTGCCGCGCACTGTCCTCGTAGTATTACTTTTGGGTTAGTAACTCGCTACGCTACGGTTCCCGCCTTTTTACGCAAAAGCCAAATTATACCTACAATCGAACATTTGACATGGAAATAACCTTGATATTTCACGATACCTATGCACTAAACACCGTAATGAAAACAAACTAACAATGACATCTCACATTTTCTGTAAAGTTACAACGGTATAGCACTAAGTATTTTGTATACGTACGTTTGGGAATCGTATGGCGTATTGGCGACACGCTTCCGAAACATTTTCATCACACCTAGCTAGCATTCGCACCATTTCCGTGTACTCGACATTGGAATATTGATACGCCATCATGTAAAGATAATTACGTATACGTCTGCACTGCCGAATTTCACTACAAGGACCCGTAATGACGCGACGCAAGCGCATCAAGGCAAACGAATGACTGAAGGCCGCCCGTAAATAGGTCAAGTTCAAGCGCCCCCGCCGCCCCCTACCCCGCTCCCCTCGCTATTGTCGGTACTACCTATCGCTTTCTTTTGCTTCGCATTGACTTTGTAACATTTAGAGCGTTGAATTTAAATATTTTTATTTTTGTATGTAAATCTGATGAATTAAAATATGATGAATTTTTAAAAGTCATAGAACAAAAGTTGTTGATTATGATGTTTGTAACGTAGTCCTGAGAGGTTACCGGTGTTTTACAAATAACCCTGTATATGCAAATGTATCCTTCAAGCTACCAATGAGACATTTCCAAGACAAGGCAGGAAAGCCTGACATTAAAATCAGTAGCAACTGTGTTATAGACTGTAGTAGGCTGTCAAATGCCTTACTAAAATCCAAGACCGACTTATTCCCGCTACCGTTCACCATCCAATCCAATATTTTACAGATGGAATTTCAAATACGCAAAGTAAGTTAAGCCAGCTGTCTAATTTAGTAACAGTCTAAGACAAAAGGCTGGCTGTATCAACTAATGTTAACACCAGTCACGCTAAACAACCGGATTCTGGGCTAAAGCGCATATTTCAGGAATTCCAAGTAATCTAGTAAAATGCTTGCAGCCCAGATCGATTTATATTAAGTATTTTGAATAATAGGAATGCGAGCAGATGTTGGCAAGGTATTTACCGATGGTTGAAGGAGAATTTGAACATCTTTGAATTTCTCTGTAAGAGGCAATTTTGCAAATTACTGAAGGATTGTCTGACAACAAGTTGGTAGAATAAATGGATACACTTTTGGTGGCAAGGTCATTTTTTGTGCCGGTTTCGAACTAGAATAGGTGCAGATTAAATATAATTACAGCCATTTTCTTAAATTTAGACGTTTCAAACATTGTATCACATAAGAAATACGTAAACCATAAACCTACTTAGCAAAGTGATTTAGAATTATTTTAAACGATGCTTTAAATTTTAGCCAAACGTTTTTTCCGTCTGTCTACTATGTTACCAATGAGCGATGGAACGCAGCATTCTTGGTGCAAAAAGACAGGGCATAATTCGTACCACGACACTGTGTTCCGAAACGGGTATTTAAATAATCGTAGGCAAGTAGGATGCCAGGCTGAAATGTGATTGGGCTGGTCACATCCGCCGCATACAGGATGACCGCTGGGTAAGTCTCCACACAATGGGTGCCTGAAGATGGACGAAGCCACCGCGGTAGGCCTAGAAAGCGGTGACGAGATGACCTGGGAGCCCATTGCCCAGGAGTGGGACGGTATAGGGTAAACAGAAAAATGTGAGGATATATAGCATATAAAGCTACACCAGAAGCTGCCAATCCTGCTAAATATGTAGGTATGCTTCAAAGGGCCGCAAATGGAACTTTCGTTCATATAAAGCATATGCCCTGAAGCAATGGACCCAATACTACAAACAGATTTATTATTATTAGCTACACGTATTTACTATAAGTTAGTTATCGTTATCTAGGACATTAGAATGTAAATACATAAGTAAATACTACCATATTTACATTTTATTGTATCTCATAAAATTGTATTGCAGATTGAGCACGATTAAACAAATTTCAAATTACGGGCCTTTGTGTCCTTTTATGGACTTCTCGTTGTCAGTGGCACGACTAATAGTTTAAGACGAAAATATATGTTAGTGAACTTAATTGTGTTTACAGCATTGTTGTATATTTAACAAACGCCGATAACCATAACAGTTAAAATATTAAGGTTTTGAGCAAACTGAAACTTAAGCTTTTTCAAACCGAAGCACCGACATGGTACTCCAACGACATGGTAACCAACTCAATACCGTCAAGACACTCTTCAATTTTGTGAGGGATCACGCTAACACAAGAGCTATTTATTTATACACAATATTACATAATAGAATCTAAAATCGTAGTACTGAGCAATTGACAAACGATAGTAGTCATCAAATATATATTCAAAGTACAACTCAAGAAATCAAAGTTATAAGAACGTGCATTGTCAGTAGAGAACTAGTAGCCTCAGTAATTGACCAGGCAATGATATGAACGATACTATAAATTAAGCTTTTTCAAACCGAAGCACCGACAAGACAACTCACCACCTTCGAGAAAGTCTTCAAACTTGTCAGGGTGTTATTACTCGTAATGGCGGCGACAGTAATGATCTAAGTGATCTCACTGCAGCACAGGAAACCGATAGTTATCGATCTGTTCATGCTACTAGTAATATTGGAACGGGCGAGGGTACGGCTGGTAATTATGGCGATGATTAGTAGGCTAGTGTTAAGTGTGATGTAGGACGTGGAGAAAAGTTGACATGTATGTGGAGTGTAGTGGGTGAAGTTCAAGGGCGAGAGGGAATAGATATTTTAGTAATCTATGCTAATAATAAAGCTCAGGCTTTTGTTTGTTTCTATGTTTGTTTGTTTGAACGCGCTAAACTCTGGAACTACCAGTCAGATTTGAAAAATTCTAATTGCTTTGGATAGCTGAAAGTTTGATGCAGATAAAGAGTTTTATACATCACGCTAGGACTCTTTGGAGCTAAGCAAAAATAAAATAAAAGTAGAAAAGAACGGTAAGCAAAAACGATGCGATGCGACGGAGTAGGTCGAATGAATTAGACATCACACGCGGACGAAGTCGCCGGCAGAAGCTATTATGTTATTATTTTATAAGGAGAAATAACCGTCCCTGAGTCTCACAGAGAGATTTGAATCTCCGCAGTAGGGACATAATAGACTGTTTTTATAACAAACGTAATTAATAGAGTCAAATCGGGAGAAAAAAACACCGTCACATATGAAGCATTGAATAGGAAAAATGCCTATGTAGTTTCTTATCCAGAATCTTTTGAAAGTAACACATGAGTGAAATACTCCGTTCTAAGTACAAACTATTTCATACCTTTTCCAATAGACTTTATGACCTTGAACACAATAAAGACACAAATTATCACATACCACGAAATCCATGACGTAACAATGAAAGCAATGGAGATGTTACAAAAGTGCCAATGTTCACACATGGCAATACTGGCCACAGTCGTGATTCGGGAACTAATGTTGAATTATCAATTATCACAGCCATGTGATAGATATAACGTATTTGTTGGTGGAGTATCAATTTCGTGGGTTACGTGTGTAAATAGAGATAACTTTATTGTAAAGACTCGCAAGCGCTAGTGATGAGCATGAGGTCCTTAGTTCGATTCCCAGGTCAGGCAAGGTGTTATTGGGTTTTCCATTAGGAATTTCTCAGCTCGGAATTTAGATTTGTGCCCGATTGATGGATGGTGTGATGAAGGTATATAGTGATTTTCATTACTCGTAAATGCATCTTTACTTTGGATGAATGGGACACTTAAGGTGAATCTAGTCCAAATTTTTCCCATACAAACTTCGGGAGTGTATTACTCCACTGTTTGACAATGTACATCAAAAATTAAACATGGTATGGTTTTGCCTCTTTATTAATATTGTCTGTACGGAAACAGAATACTAAAATAAAAAAGATTCGTTTTTCTTGCTAATTTAACTTAACATTGGGCGTGTTTAATTAATAAAAGAAGTGTAAAATCTGCAAAACCAAGTCGGTACCGACAAATTTCAAATATGGATAAGTTCAATAAACTTTATTGGTAATTGATTTATGTAGTCCGACACGATGCCTGGTGAGACAGCGTAAATTTAGCCAGGCCCACCTGTGAGTTCGAGCCCGCAACTAGATTCCCCTTAAGTTATGAACATCATCATCATCAGCCTAAAGCACGATAATTATCGTTCGTCGCATTAATGTGAATACAGAAAAGCAGCAACAAAACCTTTAATTTCATCAAACACTATCAGTCTTATTACAAAACGCGATCTAACTTTTGTTCTAGCCTAAAGCTCTGAGCCAGTTCTTTTTTATTTAATCGTTATTTCGCTTTGGATACAGTAAAAAGAATTACAACTTAGCACCCCAATAAGTTGGCCGTTTTGTAAAAGGAACTGTGTTTCGATCTAATAATAATCTAACCTAACCTAACTCGTGCGGGTTGTTCGAAAGAGATACCGCGGCCCGTGGCACACAGGCAACTGAGGGGACACGGGTGGGTTTTAGTCAGTAAAAGTCTGAGACTGCTCCACCCAGAGCGGGAGAAGTTATTTGATGATTTCTCACCCAAAAAAAACCTAACTTAACAGAAAAGTTCGTGTTTCCAAAACAGGCTCGATGGTTTAAACCACATCTAGCCTTATTTTGTAATAACTCCGCATCTGATGTCGATTGCTAAATCAAATCATAAATACTACACACAAATGCATTACGCTATATTTTTTAAATTAGGCTACACTGTACCACTGCTGATCAAAGGCCTCCCACAAATCCCTCCAAGTAGTCGTCTCCTTGGGCCGGCCTAATACGCTATACAGGGTAAGTTTTTATCCAGTGCGCAAACTGTAACCATGAATTCAACATATCATTCTAGACCCCTACAGTGCAGAAATTTTTCGTCGGTTATACAAAAAAAAATCAGCTGTTCCATACATTTTGCCCGCGTAGGTATTGCACTTTTCTATGAAATAGCTGATTTCTTTTTGTATAAACGACGAAAAATTTCTGCGCTGGGGGTCTAGAATGATGTGCTGAATTCATGGTTACAGTTTGCGTACTAGATAAAAACTTATCCTGTATGAAAAGAAAATTACGCACATCAACCTATCTACGTTTCGATCTATCTAGCCAACAGTTGTACAATTTAACAATTTTATCCCCATTACAAAATCGTTTACAGTCAGTTAACTCGTGGCCACCAGCTATAAATCTTGGTCAGTCGACAGCCGATGGCTTTTAATTCCCCTATTTAATGGTGAATTTATAGAAACGTTTACATTATTATGTTATTATGTGTGTCCTTTACAATTATTGGATTCTAGTGCATTAACATAAAGTATTTATTAAATGACTAGCTTTTGCCAGCGGCTTCGCCCGCGTGGAGGTCGGCAATTATCCCACGGGAACGTACTGCCGGGATAAAAAATATCCTATGTGTTAATCCAGGTTATAAACTATCTGTGTGGAAAATTCCATCCAAATCCGTTCAGCCGTTTTTGAGTGATTGATTACCAAACAGCTAAACATCTCAACTTTCACATTTATAATATTAGTCGGATAAAATAAAATTGGATTTTATTTAGCAATCCGGTTATTAGAAAATTGAAGTTGTTGACTGAAAATTCATAGCCATTTACTGCAAAAAGTAACTCATCATAGTTGGGAAACGGCTAAGCATATGAGCTTAGCCGTTTCCCAACTATGATGAGTTTGGCTTCCAGTCTAACCGGATGCAGCTTAGTACCAGTATTTTACATGGAGCTACTGCCTATCTGAACTACACAACACAACCCAGTTACTGAGTAATACGATACCCCTTGACAAGACTGGTGGTCGACGCTTGTGACGACACGTAACAACTGTCAAAGATCCACGAATGACGGCCGGGACCAACGGCTTAACTTGCTTCCCGAGGCACGGAGAGATCTTGATGAGAAAAGATGGTCACCCATCCACGGAACAATCGCGACAAGCTTAGCTTAACCTGATTAATCGAATCGTGCGGCTGCTATTCCTTGGCCAGAAGCCATATACTGCAATTATGATGTAATTTTAGCTGTTGCGCCACCATTTCTGGAAGATACAGATATTCTACCCAAAACTACGTCATTTATGACGCAAACAAGTGTAATCAAGACGACTGTAATCTGCATCACAATTCATAACGCTAAGATAAAATAATTAATGTTTAGTAAAGATGGTGATGATATTAAGACGCCTTTATGACGATACGTCACACTTTGAACGCAAATTATCAAAGTAAGAAATTAACAGTGCACACATTATGAATAACTTAACTGAATATGTAATCATACTAGGATTCTCTGGAGTAACTTTCTATTACGCGAATTAGAAAATTTTAATAGCTTGTCAGGGTATCACTTTCGAGCTCTCGAGTGAACAAATCTATACAGGATAAGTTTTTAACCAGTGCGCAAACTGTAACCATGAATTCAGCATAACGCGGTCAACATGCATGGAACAGCTGATTTTTTTTGGATTACCGACTAAAACTTCATGCGCTGGGGGGTCTAGAATGATATGCTGAATTCATGGTTACAGTTTGCGCACTGGATAAAAACTTATCCTGTATTTATATGATTTTCGTTTCACTCATTTTCGTTTTCGGTTCGAACACAGGCAGGCGTTTACCTACTTTGTGTAAATTATTTATTACTGCTGCTCTTAAAACGGTTAATGAAAACATCGTGAGGCATGTCCTAGAACCAACAATTTGAAGACATGTGTCATCTGCCAACCCGCACTGGGTGTGCAAGTGTGGTAGATTACGGCCCGTTGCCTCTCACAGAGAGGAGGCCTATTTCCCAGCAGAGGAAAAATTATAGGCTGATTAAGTTACCAAAGAATTTTGGCAAAACGCGTGCTGGGTTAAATTAATCGTATCAGATAGGTAATTTTTCCGAGGAAACTAGTAGTTATACAGCGTGTTGAGCTAGTATTACATACATTTAAACTAATATTATAAAGAGAATAAAGGAGATGGGAAACGGTGGGCCCAAATGTAATGAGTTGAGATATGATCTAAAAAATTTGTCATATTTTTTTATCTTAGAATATGAAAAATCACCTCGATTCTCAATCTGGAAGCGGAGAAATATGAGAAAGATAGTTTTCGTGAGATTTCCGATTGAGTAATCGATTACAGTTACAAAAATAAAACCTTTGCACTAAATAATTAACTCAAAGTAATTAAATGCACTATATATATTTATATGCAATATAGTGCTTATTATTACAATCATATTAATAAATGAAATATCAATTAATTACTGAAAAACCAATACTAATGATTATCAGTTTCATATCGATTAAAATCAGTCTTCTATTTTTAGTCTATGGTCACTGGCATGACAGCTGACTGACATTGACACTAGACGGCTGCCGACTGCTCGTGTTTGATTACTCGTTTTGTGTTTTTCGATGCGTTTTGAGTGCTTTCCGATTATTCTTCATTTTTCACGACCATTGCTTTGTATTTGACGGATTCCGACCCTGCCTACCTTGTTCGACCCTTGCAAAAGAACATATTTTGCACTTCAGGAATAAGCTGTTAAAGATTGTATTAAAACCTCACTTTTACTTAATCTCTTATATCGCTGTTCTCAGATTGACAGTATCCGCAGAATTTTCAGTGAAAGGTTGATAATATTTATGCTATTAATTGACACCACTTTCATCTTTTTACATCCAGGCCCAAGACTGTAAGTAATCGTTTCAGTCTCCTTTGTCTTTTTGTATGCTTGTTTGTTGTGCTTTCACGGTAACGGCGCACACGGCTGAACGGATTTGAATGACATTTGGCGAATGGGCAGACCATGATAGATTAGGACACCGGATACTTTTTATCCCGTTATTCCGACGAGGTCCAGACTTATGCGGGTGAAACTGTGGGGTGGAGCTAGTACTTATATCATATAATAATAGTATAAAGAGGTACCTATTTGCGAGTTTGTATTTAGGGTGTAATCTTCGGAACTACAATAGTTTAGGCGGCCATGGTATAATCAACTTGCTTTGCCTGCGGAACGTACTACAGAGATTAAAAGTATCTTCAGTGTTAATACAGGATTATCTGTGTCCCAATTGTCATTCAAATCCGTTCTGCCTGTTTTACCTAGTTGAGTAAGAAACATCCAAACATATAAACTTTCATATTTATAATTTCACAGTAATAATACAATCACATCTATCGCGGATTATCAACAGGTACATTATCATCTTTAATCCGATGTGGTGTCGATCAAAACAGGCGCCATTTTAGGCGTGATGTGTCATAGGGACGTTGGAACACGTGATGGAATCTCAATGCTGAGGCCTGTTTAGTTGGTTTTTTAAATGTCATAATAGAATGAATGGTTTTGATTTTACTCGCTACTAACATGATGAAGAACCTCGAATAGAGATAAACGTATTCTGTAAATTTTTACATTGAAAGAAAAGAAGAAAGGAAAATTCTTTACGTCAGAGAAATACGTGCTTAAAGAAATATACCTACTTGAATACTTGCAATGCATAATGGTATTAGGATAGTGGTTAAAGTTGGTACACAACAACTTAATCAGCCTATAATTTTTCCTCTGCTGGGAAATAGGCCTCCTCTCTGTGAGAGGCAACGGGCCGTAATCTACCACACTTGCACACCCAGTGCGGGTTGGCAGATGACACATGTCTTCAAATTGTTGGTTCTAGGACATGCCTCACGATGTTTTCATTAACCGTTTTAAGAACAGCAGTGATATATAATTTACACAAAGTAGGTAAAGGCCTGTCTGGGTTTGAACCTACGACCTACGACTCGTAAGTCGCGAAAACGAAAATGAGTGAAACGAAAATTATATAAATACAGGATAAGTTTTCATCCAGTGCACAAACTGTAACCATGAATTCAGCATATCATTCTAGACCCCCCAGCGCATGAATTTTTAGTCGGTAATCCAAAAAAAATCAATCAAATGCACTTTTTTTTATGAAACAGCTGACTTTTTCTGTAAAACCGACGTAATTTTTTTTCGGATGATATGCTAAATTCATGGTTACAGTTTGCGCACTGGTTAAAAACTTATCCTATACAGGATAAGTGTCCCACTTGTTAGTGGCGAGTAAAATCAAAACCATTCATTTCATTATGACATTTAAAAAACCCACTAAACAGGCCTCAGCTTTGAGATTCCATCACGTATTCCAACGTCCCTATGACACACCGCGCCCAAAATGGCGCCTGTTTTGATCGACACCACATCGGATTAAAGATGATAATGTACCTGTTGATAATCCGCGATAGATGTGATTGTATTATTACTGTGAAATTATAAATATGAAAGTTTATATGTTTGGATGTTTCTTACTTAGCTACACAAAACAGGCAGAACGGATTTGGATGAAAATTGGGACACAGATAATCCTGTATGAACACTTAAGATACTTTCAATCTCTGTAGTACGTTCCGCAGGCAAAGCAGGTTGTTTAAACCATGGCCGCCTAAACTATAGTAGTTCCGAAGATTACCCCCTAAATACAAACTCACAAATGGGTACCTCTTTATAATATTATTCTATGATATAAGTACTAGCTGCGTCCCACGGTTTCACCCGCATAAGTCTGGACCTCGTCGAAATAACGGGATAAAAAGTATCCGGTGTCCTAATCTATCATGGTCTACCCATGCGCCAAATGTCATTCAAATCCGTTCAGCCGTGTAAGCACAACAAAGAAGCATACAAAAAGACAAATTTATTCTCGTTATAATATTAGTTTAATTGTATGTAATACTAGCTCAAATCGCTGTAAAACTTCTAGTTTCCTCGGAAAAATTACCTATCTGATACAATTAATTTAATCCAGGACGCGTTTTGCCAAGTCTTTAGTATCTCATACGTCATACTTCCAAATCCAACGTAATATTTTTATATCGAAGAGATATTAGACAATGTAGGATGAACAAACAGTCGTAAAATTCCCAAATCAGATTTAGATCAGGATTAAAACACAGCAATAACTTACGAAATAAAGTAATAAACTTGATGAGATCCTGCGCGAAATGGCAGAATATTGAGCACGATTTTTCGTAGAAATAGATTAAAGACTGTATTCGAAAGGATTTTATGTTTAAACGTTATTTCTTGAAGGTTACGAGAAGAAAAAACTGGTATTAGGCTTAAATTGTTCTCAGGAGAAAGATCAAACTGGCGATTTAGCATCAGACTAACATAATAAAATTAATTCGAACAAGAATTCCAACTATATTTAAAGATCTTCTGGGGAGAAAGAAGAGGATTTTTTTTAGACGATGCCCCATACTAGGAACTTCTCCTGTATTGTGGGTGCGTTTAACTTCTTTATCAATTATTCAGAGTTTCAACGTTGCCAAGGCAGTTATTGTGTGAAAACAAGTAACAGGTAATAAAGTGTCTGATTAATAATTAAATTATTGCTAAACAACTCATTAAATGTTTATTTGATAGCCAATCATTTGAACGATAACGTTTAGGGACCCAGGGGCTCTACTCTCTAAGTCCGTCAACGAAGATACGGGGTCGTCCGAGTAGTTGGTCCGACAAAACGAGTGTCAAATTATTATTTTTATGGACAGGCAAAATCAAATCCGGAGTTGGGCAACTGGTCCCGTTGGTTACCCTTCAGGTATGGAACTCTAAACAATAGTAGCCCACCAGTATCGGGAACAGAATCCGGCATTATTATTTTGTATCTAACATAGACATTAACGACAGCTTTTATACGACTGAAGATAACACAGTTTGGAAGACCACGACAAACCTCTAAAGATACTGTAACAACGAAAGAAAACTTACACAAGTCAGAGATCATGTTACTGAATGAAGTCAATCAATCGTCGCACTCCATAAACGCAGTAAGAGCATACCATAAACAGAATAATTACAGAATTTCTCTTCAACACAAGGTCGTTGCTTCACTATGGTGGATAACGCACTAGCCAGTTTTGCTGCAGCGGGTTTGTAGCCTTCCGATTCAGATTATTTATTTGTAAACGTAGGTCACAGATACACAAGTGTGTGAGATGTTACAGTTTTGAAAGTTCCCTATGCTTCATCATTGTAGTGTGCCACGCCACATAGGTACATAAAAGTCAAAGCTTTTTATTTCTCGATCAAATAAATATCTCAAAGCGTTAAAATTATTGTAATCCCAATGTCAAAGAATTATGTCTGAAATAACCTATAGATGTAATAGCCGTGCAGTTTGAATAGAAATGTCCTGACAACATCATCATCATCATTTCAGCCGATAGACGTCCACTGCTGGACACAGGCCTCCCCCAAAAAGCTGGAGGAACTGGATTTGTCATAATCGCCACGCTTGGCAGGCGGGTTGACGATCGCAGTATGGTGGTAAAATGCATAGAGAACACTGCTGCCCATTCTCTAGTAAGTCCCTTAGTCGCCTTCTACGACACCCACGGGAAGAAATGGGATGGTTCTTTACGTCCGGCACCACACGGGACGCCTGACAACATAAATGAGCATTATTATCAGATTTTGATTATAAAAAGACACAAACCTGGTTTACATCCTCCTACCGACCTTACCACTACCGTCTTTACCGCCTAGGACTAGGACTGCCGAGACGTCAAAATCGATGCCACGCCGACCTTTGCTCGTAACTTTAAACTGTACTTTGTACTTTTTTTGCTTATGTCCGTAGCTTTAAATTCGTCAGGGGGTGCCATTAGCGTGTAGTCGCTTAGTTTTAAGTTTTTAAGCCCTGGCTGCAGGCTTTAATTTATTGAGCCAGCCACAGGGAAGCGTGGTTAAGCAGCCAACAACTTCCTAGCCGACAACTTCCCACCAGACACAACACCCGTCCGATCGGAAAATCCTCCATTCTCTATCGAGGACCAGTAAGCTTTTCCTCATCTATCTATAATAACCACAGGCTACAAGGCTGTGGTCATTACCTACTCAGACGTAGTTGACCGCGGCAGCTCAACTGCCCCATGCGTTACCTGCACAAGGATTTAGAAACGCTCAGTGCATCAAAATGGAAACTCGACGCGACAGAAAAGGCACCGACTGACTCATTAGTTACGTCAAATGTTATCATAGTTTATTTTAGAATCTGTTTTCTTAAATAGGTACATTATGTTATTGAGAGTGTGTTTATTTGGCGACTGACCTCCTAGCGTATATTTTTCGTCGGGTATCAAAAAACAAATCTGCTGTTTTATATATTAGTGCAATATCTTCGCGGTCAAAATGTATGGCAGCACTATATATTTTTGAATAACCATCGAATTTTTTTAATTTGCTGAATCCACGGTACAAGATGTGCGTCGATGTCTGCAACCCTATATAATTAAGTATAGTGCATTTAGATTTGAATGTTGTAAGAATTTAGGATTACTTATTGAAACATGTTATAATCAGAAAAAAGCACGTGAGTTTGGGGTTGGTTGGAAGTTAAGACACACCGAAAACGAGGAAATGCAAAGCACCTGCAAGGAGGAACATGGGAAGAATTTAGCTCACATTCTGCACAGGTGAACTAATTTCGGTAGAAAGACATTGGGTTTCGACAAAAATCCTTTTCTTAAAAGCTAACATTTTTAGGCTAAATGAAAATGTGAACTACTATGCCTAGATCAGAATAGCTATTTCGACAGAAATCCTTTTATAAAAGCTAACATTTGAAAGCTTGGTGAAGATATGCCTAGACCAGTATAGGTATTCACAACTGATCGATTCCGTGCCGAATCAAACAGCAACCAGTGTTATTAAAAGAGTCCTCTTAAGGCTACGCCCAAATAAAAAAAATACGAATATCTTGTCAGTTTTAATTAAATAGAGTATTCCCATTCATCCGACAGCAATTTGCTGTCGGGGGCAACGCAAATTAGTCATTGAAAACGTGACATGTTCGATTCGTCAGATAGCTATGTAGTACATACAGGTAATGTAATAAACGATCATCATTATTGATTATTATCATATAACTGACACATAGATACTCATAACTTTTAGCCGCCAAAATAACCGTCACCCCTTGACGCTGGCAGAATAGTCGACATCGGCTCAATTGGCAAAAAGGAAAAAAAAAACCGTCACCCAACCACAGACCAACCAAAAAACCCTGAAGCGTCACTAGCGTCACTACTATTTAATCCCTCTTCTGACTACGCGGTCAGAATACATACGAGGAAGACAGGAAGCATGCTCAACATTCCACGCACATAGTGGCGGCCATTTTGAGAACTTTATCCATAGAATAAAGTGCATTACATATAGGTCGGGTCGGAAATATTATGGTAATGGTAAGTACGATGCAGGCAAATGCGGAAATCTAACGTGCAGGTTGAATAGTTAAATAGATGTGGAATGTTTGTTTGTGTTTTAAAATAGGAATTTGAATAAAGTGTTTTTTTTTTGGGTGGGAAATCATCAAATAACTTCTCCCGCTCTAGGTGGAGCGGGAGAAGCGGGTGTTAGACTTTTACTGACTAAAAATCACCCGTGTTCCCTCAGTTGCCTGTGTGCCAGGGGCCGCGGTATCTTTTTCGAATAACCTGCAGGGTTTAGACGACTATGATTAGATCATTTGTAAAGCTTTCTCTCCCTCTTTTTGAGGAAAAATCTTTACAATAATTTCTTTTGCGTTACCTACTTGTGATAAGAATAGAAATTCCCAGCTCTGTTAAGCATTATCAAGGGGCGATTTTTAGAGATAAATTACATGAGCAAGTATATCAGTATCGGCCGAGGCAGGTGCTTTACTTTGTTTAATTAATTTCATTACAACGGCTCTCAAAAAGGTGAAGGAAAACGTAGTGAGGAGGCATGTCATAGAACCAAAAATTCGAAGACATGTGACATCTACCAAACCGCACTGGGCCTGGGGTGATGGAATATAGCCCACTCCCTCTCACAGAGAGGAGGCCTGTGTCCCAGCAGTGGGAACATAAAGGCTGCTTATGCATGACAATCAAGTCAAGTGTCTACGACATTGTATCTGTCAGACCCGTAAAAACCAAACCCGATCATTTTTTGACGAGGTAGCGCGAATCTTACGATTTAAATCTTTGCCTGCTTATAATGCGGTTATAATTTCATAATATGATTTAGTGCCAAAAGCTCATTGATTGACTGATTTATGATAAAGTATCTAAAGGTCTATCACTTGCAGTTTTGATAATGATTTGTTAACATTTGATTTCTGCAACACTTACAGAGTTCTTACAGATGTTTACAGAAATACTAGATTCGGCCCACGACTTCGTCTGCGATCCAGTATGAAAAGTAGCCTTTGACCTTACCCAGGTTATGGTCTACCCATATGCCAAATTTCATCCAATTCCGTTCAGCCGTTTTAGCGTGAAATCGTAACAAACAAAGTCACTTTCGAAATTAAAATATTTAGGATTTGTCACATTGGATGGTTCCATGGAAAACTGACTGAAACGGTGCCGCATGGGGTGGCATGAGCACTAGTCGGTGCAGCAACTTTGATTCTACATCATCCAATGATAATCCGTTAAGCTGCTTATAGGGCCCACTTTTGCGTTTGAAATGAAATGAAATGAAATAAAATGAAATGTTTATTTATATAAGTAGATCTTAAAAGACACTTTTACACGTCAATATTTTGTTGGTCAATATTTTAAAAACTAGATGGCGCCGGCATTTTCTAGCTGACTGTTTTTTCCCCTCTATTCGTTTTAAATTCTAAACGCACCCACTATACAGGAGAGTAATCATAGGTTTTCTGTTAAAGTTTGCAGTAAATTTGTCGACATAGCTCACAGAATTAACAAGCTGTAGCCGGCCATATTAGCCGTAGAACAAATGACCGGTAGACGTGTTCTTGAGTGGAGACCGCGAAACGGCAAACGTAAGATAGGACGCCCTCAGGCTAAGTGGAGCGACGATCTTCGCAAGGTAGCAGCTGGATGAGAGCTGCCGAGAATCGAGCTGAATGGCGTGCAATGACTCGCAGTGGACCGCTGTACTGTACGGTGATGATATAAGACCTGTCATACTCATTCGTCTCTTTTTTAATAACAACCCCAAAAACAATATAACACAATTCTCCATCATGTATTATGTCTCCATTTCTCACATAAATCATGTAAAACGTTGTAGACTGGCGAGCATATTGTGCACTGTTTACCCTGCATTGCAATGAAACTGAATACAAATAGGACGTCACGGTGTATCTCCTGCCGTATCTCATGTAGACTCACTGCACGCCAGTGTATTTGTTTATTGCTTGAAGGAAGATATTGTGTCTACCGGAAAATTATTACAGTGTAAAGTTTTGATATGTCAGTAAAAGAAAGGATTTTTAAGCTGAGTTTTGTGTAGTTTATTTTGTTCTTGATTTATACTTATTTTTATTCGAATGCAAAGTTTCAGTATTAATTTGTTTTTTGTAATCACAATAAGACGGATCATACATAGTAGGTAGAAGCTAACACCGCAGACTAAGTCTAATCCACTCTGTAAAATTATTTGGTGAGAGAAGGAGCAACTGAAGGCATCAAATATGCAGAGAATTTTAATATAGGACACGGATGTTGGAGTAAAAAAACAGCCAGGCTGAAAAGGGAGTGGGCCGGACACGTTGAGCGAATGCACCCGGAGAGATGGGGAAAGATCGTTACTCATTGGATGCCTGAGGAAGGACATCGCCGTCGAGGTGGACCACGGCAAAGGTGGTGTAACGATGTGATAGACATGGTCAACATGGCCAGAGAACGCACAAGGCAGGGAGGTTTGAAAGGAAAAAGGGGAGGCCTCTGCCCAGCATTGGGACACAATATAGGCTAACAAAAACAATAACAAAAAATGGGAAACATCTTGTGGACAGTGGCGTGCAGTCCATTAAGACAGAAAGACACTGCCTACCCTACCTAAATCAAGTAAATATTTAAAAAGTAATATTATTTTAACAATAAACAAAAATCTTTATTCGTAAATCAGTTCCACCTGTCGGGCGTCAGTCGTATCATTAGTTAGTATCATCGATACAATATCCGATCGTTCGTACAAGTTGACGCAACTTCGCATTGCGATGCACTAGTTCCGTTGAATGCTTCGGAAGAAACACGAACTATTCGCAGCTTAATGTTTATATGTGTGCTCTTGTGATCACGGAGATTTATTGTGTGTGCGTTCCGATACATACGTGACACACAGTGTAACAATATACGCGAACAACCGTACAGGGTAGTCACTGGCTTTTGACACGACGAATTACGAAACTTACCGAAGTTTTCTAAACAAAGTTGGTTATGCGACTATTTTAAAAAGTAGCATTGTTTTATTGAATCGTCGCTACATAAACTACCATTACTTTTTTGTCGTATTATTTTTATATTCCGATTTCCGACGCCATTGTTTGTTTTGATTTATTTGTCTTGATTGTGAAATATGGACCATGTATTTAAGGTATTAACGTTGATAATAGTGTGAAAAATAGATAATACTAACTGTGAAGGTTGTTCAGGTGGTGTGTGTATAGAGAACAGAAAAAATGATGCATTTTCAAAACGATCTTTCGGTGAACATAAAAAAACCTGTGATCGTGAAAAGTAGTTGTACACCGGATTTGTAATTAATACAAACTAAAGGTTAAGTCAATCGTAAATCCAATACATAACAATATGATTCATTTAATTGCCTCACAGGTTGTATGCTGTGTAGGTACAGCAATCGGTTATTCTGTTTTTTTTGCCTATTTTTTTTTTATATTTCTGCCTACCCTGTCTTAAAACAGGGTTTTAAGACAGGGTAGGGACAGGGTGTCCACAACGCAATTAAGGCCTGTATATCGTTTGAACATCTTTAATAAATAGACTAGTAACTGAAACCGATACAGCAGTAGGCACAACAAGCACCAAACTTAGACGACAAAAAAGTTCTGTATCAAACATTCTCATTCACCAATCAACAGTCACCATCTGAATGAAATAATTTTTCATTCATAGCTCCGTGTTGAAAGCAAAATAATAAAACGCCTCAACGTATGCCTTGGCACTGACGTCTGCTGTCAGTTCGGACATCAACTACCGACGGATTGTGCTCATCAGGTGCCAATCATAATCTAGTGACAGACATATGATTGTAAAACTTTTTCTCCTGCAATAGATTTAATGATTATTGGTTTCACAATCAGAGATGCGGTTGTCAGGTTTGGTGATCATTGAAATATTTATTTAGGTATTAAGTTAAATGTGGTTCTTGAATGATATGCCGTTGTTTCAAATTACAAGTAAGCCTTCCTACTACTGAACTCGGATGAAATCGATTTACAAAATCGGCTAAAGCACGAGATTAACAATATCGGAACAGTCGTTTATAAAACTGCTGCATAATGAGAGGTATTCATGTGTAGTTTCGTATATAATACCTACTTATGTTTCGTTTCATACACAACTTTATCTACTCTCATACATTGGGATTGAAGCTACTAAGTAGAAAATCAAAGGTAAAAGATTAAGAAATACATTTGTAACGCTATAAAACTGGCGCGCCCTGCAGTAGCGCTCCATTAGAAAAAATAATTGATGGAAACTCCTTGGTGTATTTATGAACTTCTTGGAATTACCCTGTATCACATTGGTAAAAAATGTTTTATAACATTATTTTGTGTTTTCAATTATGATATTTTAAATCTCGGTATTGTTTTTAAAAAGTGTCAATATGAACTCCTTTTGAAGTTTATAATTCGAATTCAACGATCTTTTCCGTTTTATTAATAACAAAAGAAAATCGCATTTTATAATCCCCTTTTAATTTCCTAAATGATTTTCGCCGTGTAAACGCTGAAATGAAACGACGGTATTGCTGTTTTTATTACGGGGCCCGAAAAAACGAGAACATCTTTTGACAGACACAGATAAGGGATAGAAAGTACCATAGAGAATAAAAGAATGAACGAGAAATCTTTAAGTGAAACATCGACAAAAATAACTGACCCACCAATTAGGTAACTATCAAATCTTCAAAGCCCAATAAATATGCAATAATCACTATACATCAAAACACTTGAAACAAGTACCGAGAAATATAACAAACGGAACAGAAGCCCGTAAGCAAGTAGTTGTCTTATCAAAACATTTATTAATAGTTGACTGATTAATGAACGAGTTCAATGAACGGAAAGCGAATGCAATTGAGTGAATGAATGTTTAGCGTAAGATTGTAAGTGTTCAATGGGGCTACGATAGATCTATTGATCGTTTTATTGGTTAGTTCGTTTTTATGGTGTGGCAAACGTACTATGTTTTGTTAAAGAATTTTGTGGGGAATATTATCTTCAGTAAATCATTTTTGTTTTTACTAATTCCACTTTTTCTCTGGCACATAGAAAGATATTTGATCTTCAATAACAATTTTATTTTTCGTTCTTTACTATGGTTAATTTTTATGATATCATAAGTACACTTCTAGGGGACCAGTAAACTATTTGACAGGTTTTCCTAGAGCAGATACCAAAGTATTCAACAGGTTTTGTATCTTCATATTTCTAAGGCGCATTTGCCGAAAAGAGATAAGTGTTTATTATTATTACTTCAGTCACCTTGAAATTAATTCCATTATTTAAAACTTTGCACCAAGTTTTTGACGTTTCGTTATGAATGACTTGAAGCTGGGTCACCTGGGTATCCTCTTCCTCAATCAATCTTACATTCAACCGGTACTGAAAACCCTATCAAATTCCACTTCGCGGTCGCTAAGCAACGATAAAAATAAACTCATTCATCACCACATCACGTGCTCGAGTAATAAATAAAACAAAAGCACACCGCACATAAACAATAGACACGTTTCGTGGAACGGTCGCTGCTGCCGTTTGGAAGCAATAGCAACCTAGCAACCGTGGCAGCTGATCGACAAATCCGGCGCATTCATTCGCTTACGCAACGCGACGGGACTGTCTAATATAGTGGTTGAAAAAGCGGCGCGGCGGCGGTTGGAGGTTCCTTTGGGGTCTAATCCTAACTAAAGTAAGAATAAAGGCGGCAAAAACAGAGGAACAGTTTGAAGAGTCTCATTTTTATGGTTAATGACAGGATATAAATAACGAAGAGGTGTTTCCTTGAAGAAATGTAAATTCCATTAAACGTAACTTGGAGAATGCTTGACGAAAATCTTCCGACCTCGATCCATTTTAGACAAGGTCACTTTGAATTATATTTAGTATAACGTCGGTATCGTTAAAGGAAATCACTCAAAATAAAGGTTCAATTCGCGGTTCACTCACTTGGCTTACTTCCACACACCAATGACATTTAAAAACCTACATTTTAACCTACCCCTAACATCACAATAATCTACATACGCATATCACCATTAAAACAATAGACGAAATTCTCGGAACGCTCGCATAGTGGCAGCTGATCGACAAATCCGTCGCGCATTGCGTTTGCGCAATACGCGTGGGTGACAGTTACTTACTGTGAACCGGCCGGCGAGCCGGTGACACTGTGCAAGTTAATCGTGTAGGTTATGGCAGAAGTATTATTGAAAACATTATGCACAATGCGCGACCCCTGCGTGCCTCGGAAAGGCCCCGGCTGTCATACGTAGATCTGTGACAGTAGGCTGACAACCAGTCTTACCAAGGGGTATCGTGTTACCTAGTATCTGTGTTGTGGAGATCAAATAGGCAGTCGCTGCATGTAAATTACTGATATTAAGCTGCATCAATTTAGACTGGAAGCCGGCTCCAATATAGCTGGGAAAAGGCTAGTCAGATTTGATTATGCATGAAGTATGGAATTTTCTAATTAAGGTGGAAACGGTGGTATGGTATCAAAATAACGGAAGATTCTACTCACCTATGATATTTAAAATAACAAAACGAGAAGAGAGGAGAATGACGGGACAGGTAGCAGTGGCTGAGTTTTGACATCTATACTGGCTGCGTCGTGGCTTCAATTCCCGCAAGAAACATATTATTTGATGACCTACAAGTGTGTGCAAGAGGCAGTGGGCACATTGCTCGCAGTACAGATGGCCGATGGGCCCGAAAGGTTCTGGAAAGGAAACCGCGTACCGGAAGACGTAGCGTTGGAAGGCGTACCACAAGATGGACCGATGACCTTGTGAAGGCCGCAGGAATCCGCTGGATGCGAAAAGCGCAGAACCGGTCGAAGTGGAGGAGCTTGGGGGAGGCCTATGTCCAGCAGTGGACGTCTTTTGGCTGAAATGACGATGATGATGATGAAGCAGCTGTGTCTAGTATAAGTGTTAAGTTAGTTAGTCTTTATAGGTATGAGGAACAGCACCATAATTGCGTAACGCACGATTAATCATAATCTGAATCATTTTAAAAACAGATTGCTCATCCCTTGCTTCGTATGTTCGAAAACTTTGTCTTCTCAACAACGTAAATAACGCAATGAATATTGTTAAACTGTAAAAATTAAGCAGATTATGACTGATCGGGTCTTACGCACTTAGGGTGTAGGTGTAAAGTTCACTCAGCTCTGTAGAAAGGGGAGAATCTTCCGACTAGACGGGTGTTGTGTCTGGTTTGACAACGACAGTTGTTTGTTTTCGGCGGCTTTTTTGTGTCAGCGGCTTAATCAGACTTTCCTGTAGCTGCTTCAATAAATTAAGATCTACTTAAAACTATGCGACTACACGCTAAGGGTTGATTGTTTTTTTTTTGGGAATGACATCTCGTAGTTGACCTTGAAGGCCGTAACTACTCAACCGGACTTTCCTGTGGATTCTTTTAGTTTAGACTAAAAGCCTCCAACCAGGGCAACTAAAGGTTGATATCAGGAAGTGGTATATAAGATAGTTGCGCGATAAACTCTGCTTGCGCGATGCAGGATTTTGCGAGACGTTAGTGTGTTACGTAGTTCGTATATCACGATGTAGATGCCGCCACGTAAATTGGGCATATAAACGCAGCATGTAGGGTAAATTCTTGTGACGTAAGAATAGTGAAGACATTAAAATATATTAGAATATTGTTTATAATGTACACCATATGAATTACACATATAAATGTAGCGGTGGTGGGCCTACATGTGAAACATCCAATCTCCGTGTAAAACAAAACACAATTATGAAAATTGAAGAAAATTTTACATTGAACTACTAACTTCTCTATTCGATGGCATGCGCCCGAGAACATTTTAGTAACTTGTAAACGTTGCAATACCAAATCTGTTATGGTTAATATAACAAGCGACTGTTACAGATTCATTGACTAATTCCGTCTACATAAATCTTGTCATTCAACTTTGTTAATTAAACACAATAACATTGCTGTTAACTGAACACTTTTTGACAAGATTAAGTACGTAACGTAACTGGTTTGACAATGACAGCGGTTTATCCTTTTCTAAGTGAACTTTTAAGTACACAACATAATGCCTTGTTTCCCTCGAAGGGTTGGGCCAGAGGCGTACCTACAGTACAGACGCCAGCACATCGAGCTATGCCAAACTGTCTAATTTTCCCAATTGAACATAAACCTTATTCCGTTATTATAAAGTTGAAAACTATCAAACAAATTTGACAGATTGGGGTAGCTTGACCCACATTTTGCCAGTTTTGTTTAAGTCCCATGTAATAGGGGGCCAGCCTATTGCAAACAATTGGGCACAAATCCAGCATCTAACGTGCTACAGGGAAATTCTTAATGGTAGATCCCAATAACACTTTGCCCGACCTGGGACTTCTACCACCCTTTGGGGACTATATCAAACCCGCTCGAAGTGCTCGAATCGCCGTTTTGTAGCAAGAAATGGAGCGAGCTTGAGCCATGTGCTCGATGCCAGCGTTCTGCTACTGTAAGACGTTTCAAAACGCCATACATTACAAACAAACGTTGCAAGTTAGTCTCCGCCTTAAACCATCAAAATAATTCTCCATATCATTCACAGACACAACACAGCATAACATGGCATAATAAATTGATACTATGTCGATATTATATCATTCATATGCGTCATTTTGTAAGGAAATCGTCGTGTGTGTAGGCGAGTGCACGGCTTAGCGCCGCCAATGTCATATTTTTGTGGCGATCGTGAGAAATATGAACGATTGTTGCTTCAGATTGGATATTGGTCGTTTTGTACATATTCTGAGACAGATTTGTTGAGTAGATCACCTTTAGTATTCACGTAGGAAGATGAGACGACTTGAAAGGCGTTGAAGACTGTTCTAATGGTTCAAGATCAGAAATGGCGGCAGTTATACGAATTCTTATGGCATTTAGGAAATGTTTCCCATTAAAAAAGACCATAGCTGATATTGCCAAGATACATGGACAGACATTAACGGATCAGTCTTACCACTACGAAACATACATTTCATAGGAGTGAACTTTCCAGAAAACACTAACGAAGTGTCTTAATAAATTGCTGATATTATTAATTAGTAACTTTAATAAAGTCTGATAATTATGAATTAAATGACAGTCCCCTATCTAGTACTCCATTTACTTACTCATGTGCTAGTACTGCTTTTATCAAGAACTGTCCACAGGATAATCATATCCTCAATCAAAGAAAGACAGTGAACAAAAACACTTGATCACCAGCCACTGCTACACATTCCACATTTCCGCAAACAGCCATCCTGTCCAACCAGTTACACTTAAGACATCAATACTAAACCAAGTCCTCATAGCCGTTGACATGCAATTATAACTGACGAGAACCATGTAGGGGGTCCCGTCACATATAGCCATATATACAGATACATCACTAGCAGTTTGTATTGCCATTCGCACACACACAAACAAAACACTCAAGTATTCGAAATCCAACAGGGAATAAAGGGGAATCAAGGCTTTCTCAGACAGGTGCGATGGAACTCTGGTAGAATAATTTCTATGTTCACAATTTTTATTGAAAATTCTTCCATCAGACGCTTGTAGGGCCTGTCTGTGGAAGCCTTCATTTGTATCATCTTCAAAGGTCGTTTGGAGGGCGTTTGTATGTGTGAGTGCATCAATCTTTGTAGATAAAGTTTTCTGCCAGTATGTGGTCTCTGGTACCGTTGAAATCTTGTGGATTCCTGACCACGCCCTAAAAGGGGTGATACGGATCATGGACATGATTAAATGGATGGAATGAAGAATGGATCCTATGTTAATTAATTATGTAAGAAACTTGGCTTGTTACCGCTACCTTATCTGTATATTAATGAAGTATGCATGTTTGTTTGTATGGAAAACATAAGGAGTTATTTAAAATAGCAAACGGTGTAAATCCTCGAAGCCGACGAGATCTCCACAGACTCGTACTTAACAGTGCTCCCAGGCTTGCTAAGTACAATAAAACCTGCTTAAATATGTGTGTACGAATTTAACAAATAACAAACAAACAAACAACAACAAACAACAAAATAAACAAACAAAACAACAAAACAAACAAACACACAAACCAAACAAACACAAACAAAACACCTATAACAAATTACCTAGTAATCTGAAAATGTTAAACTCGAGTTATGCTTTTAAAAATAAATTGTATGAATGGTTAATTGATAACAACTTCTATAGTATAAAACTATTCCTAGAACGAAAATAGTGTTGTTGTGAAAATATGCAATTATCTTGGCAAAACATGACTGCAATTTTTTTTTACCTTTTATACCATGTTTAACGCAAATAAATACAACGTGTCACGGAAAGGGTATATACGAGTACATACCAAGGGCTCGGCTTCTTTGGATGACATCAAACGATATTGGAAGGGTTTTTTAATCCTATCTCTACATGTTCGGAAGTTATGAGAATTTTTAATGCCAGAAATTGATACCAGAAACCGAAGTTTTCAAATTGAAATAAACACATCACTCGGAAGAGATTTATCGTGATATTGGCAAGTAACGTGGAAAGTTATTGACCTACGTAGTGCGGTGACACGTTTGTTATGATTTGAATTTAAGAAATATGGAACCGAAAATTTGGTATCAGTTCTTAGAGTATTTTATTTTGAGCTGTAACTATGTATAATGATTCTATACCAGCTGTTATCTTTAGTGCTTAAGGATAGCAATAGGGTTTCTGTTACACCTTGTATATAAATAAATAAATAAATTTCTTTAATGGATAAACGGATCAGAAATTAGTTTTGACTCCATAATCAAATCAAAGAATTTTAATCCAGCTCATGTCTTTTGTTTGTCACTAAGAACGAATTTCAACAAATAGTTCTAGTATGGAAAAAACTGTCAGACGTCAATTTTATTCCACGAAGAAAAGATATCTGTCTTTAGCAAATTCAGCCCTAATTTACTTATTTATTTATTTGTCACAAACACTGCTATCATTCCTAATGCAGATTGATCACCGAACACGAGATCGAGATACGATCTTAATTTGGACAAATTGAGTGCGTAATTTATTAGGATTTGTCCAACGTGTATAATTTAACTTTAGACACCAAACGAACACTTGTTACTGAAATAGAATCGCTTGACTGCTTCCACATGTAAGCATTACACAGATAGACGCTTATTCACTTTATATCATGTACATATGGGCAAAGGGAAGGATAACGATGATATACATAGATCAAAATAGTCTTTCTAAATATTACAAAAAAAAAGTCACTTTCAGTAGTATTCCTACTATTTAGGAGTAATCACTTGTGGTAGTTAATAAATCAATTAATTGTAACGTGACAATATAGACAATTCCTTCCGAATACCGACCCTTTTTTTAATTAAAACTAATCATACCTCATATACATATGTAGATTGTTCTAAACGTTGACGTATAATGATGAAACTCAATTCTTACCTGTAATAAAAACAAACATTTCATTATTTAAAGAGTCAATAAAAACTATAGTGAAAAGATGGTACACGTCGTTATCGTCAGACCTGTGATTTGATATATCATCAAGACATTAATTACGTCAATGTGCCACACATTTCGGTTCGTGAAATAAAGCCATTTAGGAACACAGCTTTTATTAACAAGACTATTATCAGAAACACGTATATTATCTTCAGCTGGTACGAAATCACACTGGCGTCAACAAATTTGAAGCCTTAGTTACATCCAAGTTCGGTTCGTGAAATATAGCCATTTAAGAACACAGCTTTTATTAACAAGCCTATTATTATCAGAAACACCTATTTTATCTTCAGCTGGCACGAAATCACACTGGCATCAACAACTTTGAAGCCTTGGTTACATCCAATAGATCAATGAATCAATAAAATTCAAATACATAATAACAACTTCATTTCATATTCAAACAGAAAAATATTTAAATAAATTCTAGCATTTAAGAAATGTCAATCGCTATTCTCACAAATAACGAGTTACAAAACTTGATAAATACATAGAAACATGGTAGTAATGGCTTATTTTTTTCTATGGTTATTTATTTCATAATGGAGTCAAGGAAATCTAGCTATATCACATACACCATGATTCATGTATGATAGTTAGTAGTACACAAGCTCAAATCTTCAAAAGTGCCGACGACGCGATAAGATCTGCTCAGGCGCAGGTCGGATCACCCACTTTCGTCAAACAAGTCTGCATTTGAGGCCTGACATATTTGGAATGGTATCACGGACATAATGAAATTATAATATAATATGAATATTATTTTAATCATTATAAAGATTATGCAAATAGCAGATTTTGAGAGACAGCGAATAGTAAGAAATGACACGAAATACAGATGACCTTTCAAAATTAAGACTAAAATCAAAAGTTTACAAGACTTCACTGAAAAGTTACAAGTTTATAGCAGAGATTACCGTTTCCATTGTGTACAAACCAGTTATGACGACAGAGCTAGACAAGCCATTATAAATAAAAGAAAATATAGACAAGCAAAACAACCAGATGTTCCCTAGCGCTAAAACAATAGGCGAAATATTTCGGACACGCATCATAATTACAATAATTTACATATCCTACGAGTTTCACAATAGGCCCGTGCCGTGTAGGAGACAAATTATGCTTGACATTAGCGTGCCCTTGCAAACTCCCTTCTAATTGCTGAGGAACATCACTGCGATGGAGTTATTTAAATATTACGGCAATTGTTTCTAGAGATGCTTTGGGTGATTCTATTTGTTGGGCAACCGTATCAACGGGCATGTTTTTGGACAGCTCATTCATACTTTACATTTATTATCAGTATAGATGCTATTATGCATGATTGTGTGAAACATGATAAAGCTACGAAGGAAATGAGCACTAAGATGACAGCTGATGGATGGACGGAGGTATGGGATGTAGGAAGGAAAAAACTTATTGCGCCCATCCCAAACAAATAGGTATACCTATGGGAGGATGATGATTGCTGCTATAAAAGGACTATGTATTTTAAAGAAACCAGATGCCAAGCAGTGTTCGACAACAAGTCAGATTCGCAAGCAATGTCCAGATGTGATGTTTTTTCATGGACAGAAATATTAATGATTGTAATTTACATTAATTCACTATTAAAGACGCGATAAAGAGAAATGATGATGAAGATAAATATAATATTAAACAACTTGTATATTATACATACATGGTAAATGTCAAATTTACTTGTGGACTCGAATTTATTGAAAGCAAAACCGTAAAATTTAATTATCCAAAAATCCTAAACATAAAAAGTTCCCAAATATTTCACAGCTATATTTTCTTTAATGTCACCAAAACAAGATCATTAATATATGCACAAGTATATTTGCTTTTTATTTCCTAAGTTTGAGCGCACACAACCGTGTAATCGTTCTTAACGCAGAAATTTATCGCAAATAAATTTATTTGAAGGCATCCAATTCAAGTTTCGCAACTAAGTGTAGGAGACAAATTATTCAGCAGATTAACAATGAATCTAAAGACGTTGCGACATGCTATTGTTTGCTGATACCTATTGCTGCTGCTCTAGCATTAGCATAAGACATGGCGCGCATATGCGACTTTTAATGGGACACTTAATTTATTTTGATTTATAATAAGAGTAGTGCTTTCCCTGTTGATTTATGCAGCATAAGCGTCAATTTCTTTATTTAATGTCAATCTGCCTAACTTCTTCACAACTATGTTGGGGTCTGTTTCCAGTCTATCCAGATGCAGTTGAATACCAGTATTTAACAAGGAGACCTATCTGACCTTTACATCTCAGTTACTGGGGAATACAATAATACTCTTTGGTAAGACTGGTTTGTCAGACTTGGGCTTCTGACGACCCGTAGCGACTATCAAAGAAACAAGGATGATAGTCGGGACCAAGGGCTGAACGTGCTTTCCGGGGCACGGAGGGGTATTGGTATTTAAGAATGGCTGTGAATACTAAGCCACAAGCCTCTTTCTTTCTCTATGAAACTAGCCAATAATAAGCCGCTAAGATGTGGACACAAATAATACTTAATTGTTGACTTTCACTTAAATATCTGTCACTACTAAATAACCGCTGTCCTATTCTAATACCAATAAACTTACCTAGGCAATACAAATAATTTACACAATAATTTGCGGCCTAATAAAATAAAATATAAACGTCAAAGACTCAATAAAACTAACAATAATATACAATCTTTCGATCGCGAAGTCCTTTCACACAACGATGATGAATCGTACAATGCAAATATTGTTAATATTGACCAACACAATGATACTGACAAATCGATTCATAAAGATCGCTTATCGAGTCTTCGTCATCGGTACTTGATTGTAAATCAATTCCTATGACCTATTGCGATTGATGGGTATGACTGGCGATAGGATAAGATTTGTGGAGCTAAGATAGGAGAAAGGCATCAACAGAGTATTCTTTATTTTAATGATTTATTAAAAGGTGAAGAACGTAATTAAAATAAAGCAATTAAAACGTTCAATTTCACAGGAACTGTTTTTACTTAGTAATATCGTACAGAAATGGAAGAATTTATTTTGAGAGATTGAATAGAAATATATCAAAAACATATTGACTGTAATCAAAGCTACACAAATTCGAATGTGTAAATTAATGCAATTTTTGCATTTCGGTCGGTAGTAAAAATCACACGATATGCCAAAAATATTTGCTAACAGTTAGAATACGACTGGTTTTTATATTGCTAAACATTATTTAAATAACACTTAACTAGTAAAAAAAAAGTTTTGAACTGCGCAGCAATATATATAAGAGTCTATGTTAGATTTGATGAAAAATGTTGTAAGTACATTTACGGAATTACGGAGTATTGGTAGTAGTTTAACAATATCTATGGTTAGTAATAAACATTGGGCAAAAGAAAGAATTGGAAAACATTTACACAGTAGCCGGATATCTTCTGGAACCATTTTTTTTACAAACCAACGAGGGGTACAAAAAGAAACAAATTCATAGGTATCGATTGTAATATATATGATTATATCAGCCATAATGAACTCAATGACCTTGAATCAATATATACAAAAATAACGGACGAAGGCGTACGTAATTGCTATTTGTTTTCCAACAAGGAAACCGAACTGATTTGCATTAACTTTGCATGAGCTAACGATCTCTGTATAATCTTCAATGGTAGCGTCATGTATGGTATAGATTATTGTAATATGGTGTTTATGACACAATATGAAGGAGACACAGTATTCTTAGATCTAGGTAATGCTGCTAACTGTTATGCAGTCACGACTAAAGTTATATTAATTGAAGGTTGCACTGGTGTTAAAGAAAATTATAGAGAATAGTCTGCTCCGATGGAAAAACAAAGCAATGAAATAAGTCAACAGAACCAGGAAAGTAAACATGAAGATCACGGTAAACATATATGGTATATAAATAAATAATCAAATTAAAGGATTTAGAAGGTCTTTATCGACGCTTATGTAAAGATTGATTAGTTAAATGACCTATAAGATATATTTATTTTTTCATGTCCTCGGTGTCTTTCTTATTCTTCAGAAAAGTTATTTAAGTAAGGGCAACAGACTCTACATGATAAGATACATCACTATCAATGGAATGCTTGATACTTCGTATGACATAAATCAAGCAAGGAGTTATCCTGGACTACTACATTGCCTCACAATTTCGCAACGCGGTACCCACGCTCTGTTTATTGCTGACAACACGATATACCGATCTGCGCTTAATTTGTATTCTCATGTCTCCCTACGTTTTATTATGTAAGCTACGTTGCAAATCAGCGGCATTGGTGATTTGCATTAAGTCCTTGTTGTGTTTTGTTTACTGGTATCCTGCTAGACTTTGTGGAAACTTTGAAGGAAGGTCGGATTGAGGATAGGCTAAAGGAAATGCTCTGGAATTTAGCACTTTATGTGGACGTGATGAGAGAATTGATAAATGATGTAACCAAGGACGTAGTTTACAAAGTGTATTAGGAGAGGGTCGTCATTCCAAAAGCTTTCATTGCGAAGTCTGATTGGAGCATTCTCAGCGTGCTAATCTAATAAGGAAGCTGTGAATTATCAGCCTATTGCAGACGTACTACAACACAAGTTGAGACAAACGTTATATAACTGGATATGCAGGACCTATCAACATGAGCCGAATAACCCTTTCAACAGAATTTCTCTTACTTAAACACGGAAAATTATAGAATGATCTATTCTTAAACCTAACACAGGAAAATCAATCCAATCAACCCATATGCTAGTAAATCACAGAGCGGCTCTCGCCAGCGGCATCCGGTTCGTCACGGTCCGGACGAAACCGTCCGTTACGTGGCGATCCGTGACCCGATCGACCTGATCGTGATCAAATCGAAAGTGTGCGCGATATGGCAGTAATGACTGTGTGAACTCTTGAAATATGGTCAAATGTGGACTTATTGGATTTGACCATACTTTTGATTATCGATGTCTGTTTTCAGGATTGAGTTGATTTGATCTTGGTGAAAGTGGCAGATGATTGTTCACGACTTGGTTTAGAGAACTACAAAATACAAGTATATTACAGAGTTCTCACTAAACATGGATTTATGGAACAAGCAACTCTTTGTGTGTTAGTTTTACACACAAATGAGCAAACTTGCAGCAGGCTTAGCATGACGCTTTCTATTTCTACGAAGAATAGACAGTGCTTTTTCCATACAAAGTCACATTTCGTTTCTCCATTTTTGACATCGCACCGTAGATATCCTTCTACAATCTGTCATTTTGTGTTTCGGTTCTAACGATCTTTGTCTAGGTAAATAAATGTAGACTATTTCAGAAGAATATTTCTTGCCAAACTGTCAAAATCACACTGACAAACTTTCTACTCGAGGGCCACAAAGTATATACGATTATCTACAAAATCATGATTCGTTTAGAACACATAACTGTGCTAATTAATAGAAAAACATAGCTGTCTTCTCCTATTGTACATCATTAAATCAATAGTCATGTCTATTCTTCCGTCGACAAATCGGTGCTCGTGCTAAGCCTGCTGATTAGTGCACATTTCCTATGTGTACGAGAAGATACATATGTCCTATAGCGGGGCAACGACACACAGGTATTACAAAATACTTATTCTGAACTTAGGTAACATGCAGAACAAAACAGATCCACACACACCAAATCAACAAACAAACCAACACTTTAAGCGATAACATCGATACAATCTCCCTTATCAACACATCCAAAGGAACCACATTTATTCTTAGCAAATATTATAGAAGACCATTTGTGCTTAAGTATGTCATCTGTGGGCAAACAGTTTGTTTGACTGAGATAAGATTAAACGCATTTACACTCTTTAGATATGATCATAGAAGTATTAATCCAAGTAGCCCTAGAGGCTTAGGATTTTGCGTACTTCCTTACGTACATACAAAGACGGAAATGGATTGTACGTACGTAAAATTGAATTAATATTCAAACTCAAACTCAAAGCATTTATTTCAATGAAACCATTTACAGGCACTTTTGAATTGTCAATAAGTCGATCAGTTGGAAAGTTGAAAATAGTTGCCCATACCTAAACGTAGATCTCTATTGACGACCTAGGCGAGTACCGCAACGGTTGGATCGAGGTGGTCCTGGAAAAAGAAGCTTGGAAGGATTTGGGAGAGGCCTTTGCTCAGAAGTAGGACTGTGTAGGCTAAGATAAACAAAAATGAATTAGCTCACAGGAACCACGTTTTTGTAATATGGGGTAGGTACTTCAGGTATTAAACAAAGAGTGTCACAAACCTAGATGTAACAAAGCGCAGTAACATTTAAACCATATCAGCAGGCATAGAACTAGTTAACATATTCGCTATAGCCATCATTGAACATATTTTAATAAATCCCGAAGTCGTACAAATGAGTACTCAAAATGAAAAGTATAAATAAATAGCCATGATCCTAAACGTCAAAAATATATGCACTACGTGTAAGTATAGAACTAGATCCAACAATACCTCTAACAACCGTCGTGACCCCTTCGTAATGACCCGTCGAATCATCGACTGTTAAACAGCAATCTACCTGCCAAATACAAGTGAGCTATCAAAAATCAGTGGGCGCCTCGGGCCTGATGATTGACGGCTGTCTGGCTTCGAGAGAGCTACTTAAGTTAGCTGATATGGAGTGTTTACATCACCATTGAAGACTGAGGAATGGCGTCGGGTATATGATAGTGTTTTGTTAATGCAAATTGCGGGGGCGTGTCGCTAACACGCCTGGAGGTCAGGCGATTAGATATTAATGTGAAATTCTAATAATATTTTTCGAGAAACGATGAAGAATATCAAGTCAAAATTCTTCAATTAGTTTTAAAGACTTGTAAGAGTGAAGGCATACGTTGCTGGAAGACTTCATTTTAGAGATGCTATGAAAAATAAAATAGCATTGTGCAGAATGAATCGTGTGAATATACTATCAGTACTTACCAATAACAATGGTGGCTCCTGTTGAGTAGACAGTTCGCTCCAAGGCCTAAGTAAGGCCCGTTCAGCATCAGCGCCTGCCAAAGCAAAGCTCACACCATATCTTCGCCAGAGGGAGAGCTCATACAGCTTCTTCCATGGTATTCCATCATTCTTCGTAGTCTTTTTCTTGATGCTTCCTCTGAATGATAGAGACCGTACAAATGGTTCAGCTGGTATGCCTTTCTTGCTGGCACCTCTCCATGGAGGTTTAGTGCCATTTACATTTGGTTTTCCATTACTAACAGTGCTACCTGAAGAGCCCTTTCGTTGCAATCCAGGTTTCGTTTGAGTCGGAGTTTTCCTCTTTTCGTCAAAAAGCACAGCGTTGGCTAGCTCTTCATCATGATTAGAACCATCTGATTTCACTTCTTCGATGGTAACTACAGCAGATTTTCTTTCTCTGTAGCTCCCTCGAAGTGGAGTTCTACTGAAGGGTTGTTTGACTTTTTCTCCATCTACTTCATCTTGGAGGGCAGAGATGACGCTGTCATCAGCGTATCTCATCCGAGCGGTTTTCATCAGGGATGCTTTTGTGTTCTGTGCAAACAAGCGTTCGCACGGATCTGTCAGTTTGTTTTGATCAGAACGAGATTTAAAAGTGGTCTCTGAATCAGTGTCGCTATGACCTTCATAAGAGCTAGTACTGTTGCTGAAGCTTTTGCTATACAATCCGTCATGATTTTTTACAGAATTGTGATTATTCTTATCAGCTTCCTTGATCTCTATAATGCATTCATTGCGGAAGGATTTGCGAGATTGTAGACTGGTATTTGAATCAGACTTTGTTAACGGATTATGTTTGTGGTCAGCGCATCCATTTGCATGTGCTTTCCCTGTACAATGTTTGTGGATTTTTGCCAAAGCGGCCAATGTTTTGTTGCCGTTAGGCGAGACCTCGTCGCCGCAGCGGAGCGACTGCTCAAAGGATCCTTGCACGTGGAACATTTTTCACTTATTTTCTGTCTCAGGCGGACATAGACCCACCACGTTTGGCATTTTAAGAGGTCAGAGTTCTGTAGATCGGATCATATCGAATGTCACTGCACAATGAGAGCATTTACTTGAGTTATGGGTTTTACGGTGCAGATCGGCGCGATAAAATCGATCATAAGGTATATCAGCGGCGCGTGATCATAACGAATCGTGAGCATGCGCTGTGTGGCGCTAAATGTAACAAAATATTGTTACAAACGAATTATGGGCATTTTGACGTTTTGACATTTGCGTCGTGGTAATTATTTAGGGCATAAAGATAGATTTGACGTCAGGCAAAATTAAATTGATATCTGTTATTCACTCTTGGCACTACTAAATGTAACGTAAATTCGAAAACCCTATGACTTATCCTCAATTTTGGTAACATATATTAAAAAAAAAAACTCGAAACTAATTGCATTGTCTTTCCTAAAGCCTTTGAAACCTTACACCTACCTCTAGTAACATGTGGCGTGACCTGGGCATAATAATATTCAAGTCTAAATCGTTTTCATGTCTTTACCAGCAACGCGTGGTGGAACCACACGCACTCAGCGTTCGCGCAAATTGTTAGACGATTAGTGAGATACTTAAAATTATAGTACTTGAGTTTAAAGAGAAATGTCGGGTATTAAGTTGAGACTTGAGTAGAATTGTGGGAGGCGGTGTAGCGAGATTGATACCTACCATACGTTTTTTAGCATACGAGTTTGTCGAAAAGGAGGTAGGTAGTTTATTTTCAGAATATCATAAGTCTTAAGAGCATTCATTCCACACGGGCTGGCAACAACGCATTTATAGTTTTTCGTGATTATTTCATTAAATACAAACAAAAGTACCATATTTTTTCAGCCAAGCACTAGATCGTTGGTATTTATTATTATTTTAAATGTTTCTCTTTCAAATAAACATTAAATCGTACTTAGTAATGCAAATAGAAAATAATTGACGGTATGTCGATTTTTATAACCAAATACCAAAATAACTGTAAATAAAATAGCATACTAACTTGAAAATACAAACGATCTAGTGCATGGCTGAAAAAATGTTTACTTTTGTTTGTACCTATTTAATGAAGTAATCACGAAAAACCGCCAAAATTCGCCGTTGCCAGCCCGCGTGGGGAGAATGCTCTTAACAATGTTGGATACTTGTCAAAATGCAAAGCCAAAATATTTGAGGAGTCCAATTTGTGAGATTGTGCGAAAAATTTGTAAGGGTTAGCTTAGTAGAGGCAATATTTTAGGATATTCCATAACTACGATAGCCAGAGATCGGATATTCGGATGCATATTCACCTAAAGTTGCGGTGTTGGCTAATATGGAACGCGCTATTGTATCGAAAAAATCTTCATTTAATGTAAAAAAAAATATGTTTTAACTAACACACACCACCGCCACTCTTACAGACTTTAAACACCCTACTCACACATATTTGCATCGCGATTAATTTTAATAAATATGTGTCTGAATAGCTATGCAATCCTAATAATTTAGAAGTCGCTTCCATACCATACACCTGACTAGTTATGCATTCCCGGTGTTCCTGGCATCCCGGGATTTTTTTTATCAAAAAAATTTTTTTAAGCATCCCTTCCATACTTTCGTAACTAAAAATTAACTTAGGTAAATTTGCAGTCGATTATCCGATCTCTAACGATAACCCTGTTAAATTAGCCAAAGTATTAGACTCATCAAGAACAATATTAGAAGATATGAATCAAACATAATGAAAAAGAAAGGATTCTGTTAGATTAAAAGGCCGCCGATAATATTGAGGCCAACATAATAAATTAGGTGCAGTTTTATGAAATTAGTTACAAGTGTTCAACATTATTGATTCAGCTGGTGGTAACGACATTTTGAAATCGTGTACTGGGTGTGTACCAAATTATGCATGCTAAGAAACTAACTTTTATAAACCTTAATCGATAGATTATAATCGCGAGAAAGAAACATGCTACATTTTTGCATATTTGCAAATCAAACATCAAATTGCTTCGTGAATTTAGGAAGTAAATGCTTTTAAATGTGCTTTTGATTTTGATGATACTAATGAACCCAGGATATAATGATGAAATAATTATGAGCTTCATCATAAAAGAGCAAAGCAAAATCCAAGCGCACATAATGGACGTTTAAACGACGGCGACGTGTAATAAACGTTTTTATTTCTTAAATAATAACGAATAATCATATCTAAACTTAATAAATTGCGTAAACTTTTTAAGAAAAAAAAACTTTCTTTTTTAACAAGATTAAACCACGTAGGAGATATTTAAACATGAAGCAAATGAAAACAATGCAGCAACCCACACTATTTTTACAGACATACTTAACATATATCAAGAACAGCCCGTGGGTGGTCTTACTCATTGGTCAGCGAATATTTATCACCAATCAGTCCAAATGAAAAGCAATGATACATACGATTGGCCTTTACTTTCTACTCAAGAAAACGTACCAATAATATCCGAGATAGATGATAAATTGCATTATGTTAACACAGAGTCAAGTGCTCTTACATCATAGTGCGTAGGTTTTATTGCATAGCCAAAAACTCAATGGTTCTGGTTTTATGAAAGCTGGGTTTGATAATGTCGCAGTTTCGAGTTTCGTGATTTTGTTGATAATTTGTTCATAGAACAGATAAAACCTTTTTCTATTCTGTGATTTTGATCGCTGGACGGACCCACATTTCACCAATTATGTTTTCTTTTCAGCCTATTTTCAGACTCCAGGGTGCTACTGAGAAATTTCTGATTGAAAAACCCATCTACCCGACATCTACTTTGCCCGACCTGGGACCTTTGCCTAACCCTTCGGAGACTATATAGGTATGGTGTTATGTGTGTTAATCTTTGAAAAGGTAAGAAGAACTCAAATTGAAGAGTCTAGCGCTATTATATTTCATCTCTTAATCTTGCTCCAACCAAATGTAGCAAAATGGCAGAAATAATCATAAAGCCGGAAAATCACTTAGAAAAGCAATCTACTACAAAAAATAAAACGCTATTAAATCGCTATCTTGTAAATAATATTTGAACAATTTGTAGACTCATATCTAGGTTCCATACACCTGATCGTGGGAACTCAGTTCACTTTCATTTTTTTATCATATTAGCGCATTTAGGTTAGGTTTACTCTACTACTTTAAATATATTGACCTGACCAATATCGTGTTCTGTTTTGTGGTCGTGTGTCAAATCGAATAATGGCTAAAGTTATTTTTTAAGTCCGCAAGGACTAGGCTTGTCAAAAGTATCTCCAGTTAACACTAACTTTTGGGAAATGTATAATTAGTTAGCAGTTTTTGATTTCGTTCTAGTAGATTATTGTTTATCACTCTGAGCTTTGGAAAAAAATATTAGAAGCAATAATGATCTCATTCAATATCAGGTAAGCTGTAGGTATGTTCTTGACCGACCGTTACTGGACACAAAATTAAGGTCACTAGTTTTTCCCAGATTATCTTGTGATGCAAACCTGTTTTTACTTCCTACTCATTAATTAAACTTAATTATTAGCAATTAAGCAGGAAAACTGATAACACATCGTTTTGATGGGAACTGTTAAGATCGAAAACTAAATTTTAATGTGTCGTAATCTAGTTAAATTAACATTCAAATTAATTCATTGCTGGTATTTTGATCATATACAACATAAGTGCAGATGAATTAAAAGTAGGTTGGGCGAAATGGTTGGCATTTTTAGTTAACTTTCAAAAAATGTAGGTATTTCGTATTTGGGCAACACTAATGCATAGCTTTTTTTTTTGTAAATATAACAAAAAATTAAATTCCTCAACAAAAACTCACAACCCAACCCCAGAGATAACAAATAACAAAAATGTAAAACAAACTTCAAAAAGCAATAAAATAAATAGCAACCAAAGGCTACACACAAACGCACTCAGACACCAGATAAGCATTGTAAACACATAGTAAAGAAACGAAACTATCGTTGGTATTGGTCAACGCTTTCATGCAAATCGCACTAGCGACACAGATCCCACCTATTCGATAATATTGAAATTGGTCTTGCATAATTTCGCGCAATCCACTATCACACGAGATCTTTAAGTGTTTGAAAGGTATTTGGTGTAGCAAGTCGAAAGATTCTTGAGGTTTTTTTTTTCATATTGTGCAATATTTGTTTACTTAAATGATGTTACGGAAGATAATAATATAAAACAAATAGATAGTAAAGGTATAAATATTATCACAAGGAAACACAAACAATGACTATTTGAAAGACTCAAACGAGTATCTCTAAGATTTTAAAGATTTTGTTTGGAATTCACATAGGTATAATACTTTCATATTGTGCAATATTTGTTTACTTAGATGATATTACAGAAGATACAGCACTTAGGTAAAAATATGATCACCAGGAAATAAAAATAATGACTTTTCGAAAGACTTGAACGAGTATCTCACTCAGATTTTGAAGATTTAGCTTGGAATTTACAAGGTTTACTTACTACTTGGCCCATAATTTTATTTTTAATTTCCCATTAGATTTGTAATGAAATGTCTTTTAAGATAATGCCTTGCTAATGTTATAATGTGTTTTATCGTGAGACAATGGACCATGTGTAAACATGAAGCAGTTAGTTAGTCAATCTCGCCGATCGCTCGTGACTGCCAACTTACTCTTTGACTGATTCGCTGATAACGATAGTTGATCCTGGACTGAATATCAAATACTACTGTTTACCCATACAAGTCATTGGATTTACGCAACTCTTTCAAAGATATCCTTCATATAATGTTCACAATCGATCATTTAATTGATGAAATCAGTACGATATGATTTTGTATAGTATTTCGGAAGAGTTATTAATATGGTTATTAATGTTACATTTTAATCTAATGCTAAGGCTTCTACTTTAGATCCACTGTATTTGTACTACAGACGCATATTCGGTGCAGTGCTGGAAAACGAGCAATGGCGAACGCGACGCAAGCATGAGCTCTACGAGATGTACGACGAGCCTAATGTAATAAAAACTGTCCAAATAGGACATTTTCGATGGGCAGAATGAGAGACATGTCGTAATAATGGCCGAGACCAGAGCACCTAAATGTTACAGGATAGTAAACCGGATGGTCGGCGAAGTCGAGGGCCACCCAAGCTCAGATGGTTGAATGGCGTAGACCAAGATTAAAGAACTGCTGGAGTGAAAAATTGAAGAGAAATAGCCATTGGAGAAATATACTTGACTAGGCTAAGTCCCACTCGCGGCTGCAAAGCCGTTAATGATGATGATGATAATGATGAAACTGTAGCTGCTTTGGTAAAGATGTAACTTTATCCAACATGTTAGAATTGATAACAGGTTCTGTTAAGAATCTATGTCACGATAACTACATGATTATAATCTTGTTCTGCCCACAGTATATTTTCTTTTAATTACATTATCTGTTTAAAAACTTAGTAACATCAACGTTTATGAGTAATTAACCCGAATATTATTTAAATATCTGCTAAATTACCTCTCGCCATTATAAACCTTAATGCTATGATAAAACAGATAATTTCTCCATGAAATTCTTAATAGGATTAATATGATTTAAGCTTACAACTTCGTCATATAAATAAGTTGTACTAAAATGTGAATATATCAAAAATGACAAATGATTATGGTTGGTGACACTGCGACCGTTTGGAGCTATAAATATTATAATTAGCAATAAAAATGTTGAGGATGTGAATTTTAACAGTTTTAATTTACACGTGCAAGCAAGCGTCGTAAAAAAGATGTATTTTATATGAAAGTGTTCTATGACTGACTGACTGACATCCAACCCACAGATGACAGAACAAGTTTGGGAGTGTTCTTTAGAGATATAATAAGAACTAAAAAAATCCAGAATTTATCATCATTCTATTATCCATGTCCCGATTTATTTGAGGTCAGCGAAACATGATTGTCTTCATCTTCCATACTTCTCTAGGAATTCCACAACCGAGCTAGTAAAAAGGAAAGTTTATCCAGGCATCAAACTATTAGCAATAAAGCAATAACAAATACAAATACTTATGCAACTAATGGAACTAGGCTGGACACATCTGCCGTATGTCAGACGACCAATGGGCCAAACTTACGACCCAATGGGTCCCTCTTAATGGCAACCCACAACGCGTTAGGTCCAGACGGAGATGGCGGGATGAGCTTGACTCCTTGAACAAGAACTGGTCCTTAGCAGCATTAAGCAGAGAGAAAGAGACGTCTTTGCCCTGCAGTGGGACACCACAGGCTTTTAATAATAATAATTTAATAATAACTAAACGGAACCTGCACTTTGACCAGACGCAAAAAGACTCGAAGCAACAAATTACAAAACTCTGCAAGATCAAGGTGAAAAGTAAAGCTGTCTATTCTTGTAGCAAGTTGCATAATCATTAGAGATAAGATTAATTAGCAACGCTCTCGTCATATCTAGCATAATCAAGTGAATGATGACGGCAAAATAATGTACGTATCATCATGCAATAATTTCGTCCGCCATCATGATTTGGGGGAAAATACGTCAGTAAGGCTTCATCGCAACGTCATCATCGTGTAAAATGAGATGCTCATTAAACAATGATGTGTTAAAAACCAACAGCCGTATCTTGAATAAAAAACTAAAATATACTATAACCGCAAAAATCGAATAATGTTGGCCAGAAAAACCGAAAAGTTGTTTAAAAGAGGTAAAAACAACGATGATTTAAACAAACGACGATTAAAGCCCTCGTAAAAATACAAGAACTACTCAGGTACCTTGAACCACAAAGTTCTAAGAATCATCAAACTAAAGACACAACCTTAAACATGCATAGATGCTTCATTCAATACACAAAAAGTCTGAAGAAGCGCCAATAAATTACAATTTAGATAATCTAATTCAAAAGTCTAGATTGTTAATTCCAAATAAGGCTATCAAAAGCATTTAACACCGACTGATATCATTCTAACAAAAAAACTAGCACCAGACCAAAATAGTGCGGACCAAAGGACCACCAGTATTCAAATAAAAAAAGAACATAACTCAAGGAACAGTCTCAAATGAGACAGAAACTGTAATTTATTCAACGACTCGTCTAGCGCCGGATCTAATATTATATGGACCTTTTTCTTTCGACTTCTGAGAATGTGTTATACTTACGTATGTATCAAGCATTGCGGTTACGTTCGAAGAATCATATATTATACGTTGAGGTGTTAATAAATGTACGCAATATGGATTCTAAAAGTCATAAAGCAGCTGGTAATGACGATTTCCGGAAAACAACTTCCAAGGAATTTCAATAATGATTTTATTTCCCAGGGCTTATAGCTAACTTACAACTTCACTACTTTTCAAAGATGGTAAAGTTAAGAGAAAAACTGTCGCTATAGCAGTTTGTTTAAAAGTAATAGATTAATAACAGTGCTTAACCAAAGCCAGTTAATAAGAACCAACCAAATGACAAAATATACGTTTACAAGACAAGTCGACAACATAAATATTGAATGAATTTAAAATATTTGTAGAACGCAACATAAATATCTGACCTCCAAAATTATTTCTTCTAAGCACAATCAATTTCAAATCATCTTTAAAAAAAGCCGCTCACAAGAAACATCGAAGTCGTATTCATCAAGAATTTATCAGCCGTTTGTTAAATCTATAAGTTATTAACATTCTAAAAAATCATATGAATATATTGGTTCAAAGTTTATACGCACTTGACCAGTTTATCGATGCAAAATTACATAATCAAATACTAGGCATCGAGTTTTCTATCTTTATACCTACATACTAATACTACTATATTTTAAAAGTTAGTTTGTTTGAACGCGCTAATCTCCAGAGATTCCATTACTTCGTTTTCGCTTAGCGTACAAATGTTTTTCAAATCCGACTGGTAGCTCCAGAGCTACCAGTCGGATTTGAAAAACATTTGTACGTTTGATAGCCCAATTTTTGAGGCAGCTTATAGGCTATTTAACATTATGCTACGACCATTAGGAGCTGAGCAAAAACAGTCAGAACGGACGCTAAGCGAAAACGAAGTAACAGGGCCCGTATATAGGATATATTTTACGTTAAACAATAAATTACACGGGGACTATGTCGCGGGCAGAAGCCAGCCCGTTACTATTAAATTATATTATAAAATCGTTGAAATGATATATGTCTCTGACTAGTTGAACGAGAAACACGAGTTTGAAGGCCGTATTAACGCGGATATGCCTTTAAATGAAAAATAATTATATTAAAGACTTAGCTATGTATGGCGCCACTCTTTATTATGGATTACCCTTATTATTCAATATTCTATGGCGTCATGAAAGGCGATTAAAGACCTTCCTTTGTTTAAGACCATGCATTAGCTACCCCTGGTATGGCTATATCGATATGTAAGGATATACATACATTAGTCCAAGGGAACAATAATGGTACCTATGTTGGAAAAACTGCCAAATACTGCACACTAATTGCGTAACAAGCTACCAATCAGAATCTGAACCATTTTGAAAGATATTGCTAATCCATTGTGCTTAGCATTGCAACGCAAAATATGTCTGCTCGCAACGTAAATAACGTAATGAATATTATTGAACTGTCAAAATGAGAGCTATTCCTACTGTTACCTCTGACGAAATTTACACATTTTCATGACAGCCATTATAATATGACGGAACCGCTTTCGTAGGAAAAAAAAGCTTGAGGTGAATCTAGTCCCAATTTTTCCTATACAAACTTCGGGAGTGTATTACTCCACTGTTTGACAATGTACATCAAAAATTAAACATGGTATGGTTTTGCCTCATTATTATTATTGTCTGTACGGAAACAGAATACTAAAATAAAACGCCATTAAAAAGTTATGAGCCAACAAAGATTCGATTTTTTTGCTAATTTGACTTAACTTTGGGCGTGTTTAAGTAATTAAAGAAGTGTAAAATCTTCAAAACCAAGTCGGTACCGACAAAGCTCAAATATCGACAAGTTCAATTAACTTTATTGGTCATTGATTTATGCGATGGCTTTTCCATAAGACCCGATCTTCCGAAGGTTTTTTCTTATTTTTTTACGCGCCTGTTTTACTATAAATGATCCTGCATCTCACTCAATAACGTTGTGCGTGTGGACTAGCATCTAACTGCTCATCGCTGATACTACCTCTGTCGGACACGATGCCTGGTGACACAGCGCGTTTTTTAGCCAGGCCCACCAGTGAGTTCGAGCCCGCGACTAGACTCTCCCCGTTCACATGTACGTAAAAATATCGGGGCGGGTTTTTTCGGGCATTGGATTTTCAACTCTAAGCGTTGAACCGAGCATAGAGAATACAACAGATTGCATCCCAGTGCGTTGAAAAAACAACCCGTTCGATTTTCAACTCTCGGCGCTGAGCAGTGCAATGAAGATCCGGTGCGCAAATAAAACCCGCTGCAATATTTTTACGTGAACGTTGACTAACAGATCATAACAATGAATTAATCGAATTGTACTGCTGAATACAATTTGATTTAGATAAAAATAACACACAACTGAGAAACAGAGAAGACAACAACAGAATGTTTGGTACAAATAAAACCGAAATGAATGAAAAAAATAACAGTTATAACGAGCCGCATACCCAAAACGCATTAAATAAATTCAACTTTGCAAAAAAGGTTTGACACTTTTATACTTCTTCGAATAAAATACAACTCTGCAAAAAACTTCTTTACGACATTTCGTTACTATTAATCAAGTTATGGTTTTGTTTTTATTTCCATGTTAGCAGATTAGCATATACGTGAGAAACTTGAAGAGAATTAGACATAATTTAAGGTAAAGCCGCTGATGTCCTTGACCTTACTGGTTTCCAAGGACCAGTCTTTTGATCATTCAAAAAATCTATAGATCGACTTATGGCCGATTCCCATCATTTACGGCTTTTTAAATCTAGGTAGAGCCGGCGTTTCCTAGCTGACTGATCCCTGAGAAGAAATACTGAAACAAAATTTAGAGGTCACGGTCTCTTTTAAAATCCAAACATTTATTTGATTTTGATGTGAGTCGAACAATGCAGGGCAATGTCTGGAAGGGCCTCTTGAAGAAAGAGCCATTGCAGCTTTAAGCTGACCTGTCCCAACAGACGGCATGGATGTACCAGTGACGGAAAGACCTCATAGCTTTGCATAGTAAACCCTCCTATATGGAAGTAGGTATCACAGTTAAAATTTGCTTACAAATCTTTTTATATGCGCAGTTTGTCAATAAAAAATGCTACCATTGGTAAGTTAAACGATTCTATTTTTTATAAGAACCTAGAGTAACCTGATTTCATAGATAGATGACCTGGAACAGGAGGCAGGGAGAAGCTGGATGCAGAAGGTGGAACTTGGAAAGGTCTATGTCGAGCAGTAGATTACGATAATACTCACGGCTTAAGGCTGACAGATAGGATAAAATGTCAAATAGTCAGTAATTATTCTGCTATTACTTAACTCCAAGATGTGCCATGTAAGATATTTTATAAGACAAATCGCCTATTAATCTTGACGATAATAATCATATTTCTTGGCTAAATATTAAACAGGTTCTAAATAATCTTTCAACACGGTCATTTGATACTGCAGCGCAAGTCACGGCTTCTTGGAAATGAATCAACGAATATGTAAGCAAATGAGTGCAACAGAGCTTTGGTCATCATATTTTTATGATTTTATAATGACACGTGCCGAAGATTATGAAATATACGGGGTCAAATTAAATTAGCTGGCAATACCCTTTACCCACGTGTGTCGATATCGAAAACGAATGAAGGCAAAAATAAAAAATTCATCGTTCGACCTTTGTTCAAAACTTTAAATGACACTGTAGCATATACATTAAGGCAACGGCTGTTATGTTATTTGGAAATTCGTAAAAGCATCTAAGTTCCACGAAAAATTACAAGAACAGCTGAGCGATCTACGCACCGGGGCAACGCGGCTCGCTGAACGATTACGGGCAACTTTGCCTATCGAATGATGAAAAAAAAATGTTATGTTTCATTCGATTTCTATATCGATACCCAACAACCCAGCACGTGGGTAAAGTATTGCCAGCTAATTTAATTTGAGCCTGTATTGACTTCCTTAAACTCAGTTTGACTACACCGATGTCAACCTATCTATTTTGTAAGACTCTCACCGTGAAACCTAAAATGAAGTGAGTTAACGTGAGCTGTCATTCTGCCTGATGCTATGGATTCACACTACTGAATTCCAAATAAAAACATAAATAAAACAGTACTTAGTAGAAATAAGCTTCGCACATTAATTCGATTCTCTTTTATTATAAACGGAATCGAGCACATCTGCTGATAGCGACAAAATGGAAGCAAGCTTCCGATGAAAAAACCCAGACAAAACTGCAACCCAACTGCGCCATGACTCGATCAGCATTGCAAATGTAGCTATGTTAACATCCATCATTGTTTTAAGTTCAGCAGATTCTAAAATATGAAAGTATGATGAAGTACGAACATATGAAGCAATGGATTTGCAATATCCTTCAAAATCATTCAGATTATGATCGGTAGTGTGTTAAGCAATTATGGTGCAGGTTATAAACTATCTGTGTACCAAATTTCATCCAAACGGCAAATCCGTTCAGTCGTTTTCCGGATTATACAATACATCCAGATAAACAGATAAATGTAACAGATGAACAGGAAAAGGATATCTACCTTCTAAATATTAATACGTGAAGCAAAAACTTGTGTATCCCTTTTTACGAAAATTACGTGGACGGAGGACGTGGACTATGAAATCTGGCACAGTTAAAATTTATATGGAGAAGGAAGGGGGAGGGGAGTGCAGAAAACTAATATTTTTTAATTATGGTCCAATTTCGACCGCTGGGCAACCACTAGTAGGTATAGATAGATCTGTTAAAGCAAAGGATGAAAACGACACAAAAAAGCTATAAAACAAAACGATAATGAAGAATCATAATAAAAATACAATAAACGACTTGAACACTAAACAACGAAATGCAATACCAAAATTAAAACACCACTTAACGATGTTTTCAGTCTCATATCTAAATAAAGGTTTACTCTGAAGAGTTAAAAATACATCGCCGACATTAATTCCACTTAAGTAAAAGAAAGCCGTCGTGTGGCCGTTCCCTTCAGTTGTAATAACAACGTTTAAATGAGCCAACACAGCTCAATTAACAAGGTACCCGAAATATCAGGTGACGATCGTATCATTAGTACGTATTTGACCAATCTGAGAATGATCTTTAAAATGTTGGTCCTAAGATGTGGCCCTTGGGAACACCACCATTCGATTTGACTGTTTCTGAATGCCGAAATTAGTTCTTTTGATCAGGCTAAGATGATTCGATTACGCTCAAATTTACTTCTGCTTCTATATAAAAAGTTCTTCTTCTTACTTCTTCAACTATAAAAAGGGAATCATAAAATTTTATTCGATGTGAAGGTACCTATTATTTCTTCTTCATTCTTTGGTAATTTATAGTTTTACATAAAGTAGATACTACGTATATAATTTATTTCTCAATATGTATATATTACGTGGAAGTCAATTCCTAGGCTACAAGGTTGCTGCCAGGGTCGCGGATTTGTTTGAAAGAGTTAACGTGGCCCTGGCACAGGCAACTGAAGGAACACGGGTGGGTTTTAGTCAGTAAAAGTCTGACACGCCTTCCCGCTAAAAAAGCTACAAGTTTGTATCTATGTCAGTCTTGCATTGTAAGAACCACCAACTTCCAAAATACAAGCTTGACTTAGTTTGCGAGTTGGTAGATCATTTATTATATGCTGCTGTATAACAAGCGAACAGCTTCATAAATTTTATTTCATAGATTAAAATTTTTGTTGTACTTTTTAGAGCGAAATTTTATGATTTACACGACATTAATATTTTAATGAGGAAAGATTTGATTGTTTCTAAAATTGTTTGTAATGGAAAACTCAAAAACTACTTAACCGATATGAAAAATTATTTCACCTATGGAAAGTTACATTATTCCGAATTAATAAGAGCTATAAACTTCACGTGGACGAAGTCGCAGGTGAAGTGCTAGTTAAAGATGAAGTTTCAACAGCAGTGATCATGTTTCAGGTATAAATGATCCAGGAGTTTACATTGGAACCTATAGATAAGAACTGAGTCTTGTTTAAGACCCTGCAAAGACAGAGTACACGATTCAGAAGCCTTAGCTCACCAGCCAGAGAAGTTAGTTCGAAGACACTTGACAAGCCGTAAAAAAAATCTAGTAGAATTTGTCTCAATTAAACCTTGACTTTCACTAACTAGCTTAGCAGAACTTGTATAAAAGATTGCTCCAAAGATTGCAAGAATGCAGTAACAATTAGAAATGCAAGGAATGTCGGAAACGTTCTATCGTACATACATAATCAAGTCTCGTTTGTGTACTACTGTTTGAAAAGCAATTCGAATATAAGGCGGGTATTCTTTGAAATTATCATTTATCTTTATTTGTTTTATTATTCATTAACAATACAATCTACACACTAACAATAGGAAATGCAAGTAGCGAAAGAAGTAGCGAAAATTTGACCAAGCCTTGCGTTATCCGTAGTTTCCAAAATTATACTCATTCACATCTATCTACATAAATACAGATGAAATGATGTTTGTTGGTTAGCACATCACTTGAGAACGGCTGGATTCCTGGAAGTCTTTAAATAGACTCCGGACTCAGGTAGGCTGAAGCAAAGAAAACCTGTATGAATAATTGAAATTTCAGGACAACCTCTGCCGGCTCAGCTAGCTTTCGATATAATATAAAACTGTTATGACTCTTCACATAAGCTTCAAAGTTCCACATACTTTTCAATGAACAGTACTCGTTACGATACTCGAATACATAATACAAATACATATGTATGACAAAATGTTTGCCGCGCAATTTGTCTCACGGTACATATGCTAATCTTGGCAGCACCTGTGGGAATTTGCATATGGCAACACTGACGGTAAATAGGCGGTTAGCACATTGTAGTTCCTACTTATTTAAAAAGGTTTAAAAAAAAAACATACATTTTAGTTATAGTACCTACCCCACTTCGAAATTTCATCATCCTCGTTGTCAAAACAATGCATATTTATGCGATAGCAGCAATCGCGGTTGATTTGCTGTAATTTTTTGAAGGGTTTATTGTCTGTCTCCGAAACTCATCATCAGATCTATATGAAATTTAAATGGGACTATTTCGAAATAAACCCCTTTCGAACAAAAAAATAATTTTGCAAAAAGCTGTCTATATATGACGGAGTTAATATTTAAAAAAGAAATAAACATGTCGAATTGATAACCTCCTCCTCCTTTTTGAAGTCGTTTAAAAATGTTTACGAAGAGAGTTTACCTCATATGAGTTAAGGATTCTTTCAAAGTTCAGAGCTATAGGAAGAACCAATTTTTCTGATATTTGGAGGACTAATGAGGAGTGGTGGTTCAGCGGTGTCAGCCCCGAGTTGCAAGTTGTGGGACGTGAGTTCAAAATTTCAAACCCAGCCAGCCAGGCACTACATTTAGGGCTAATTTTTCAATAGTCAGATAACTTTATTTTATCTGAAGAATAAATTTGACGGTTTGTCATATGTTCTATACAAAACCTGTCAAACCGATCTATTTATTCCTCACCATATCAGCCGAAAGACGTCCACAGCTGGACATAAGCCTCCCACAAAAGGGGGGGATTTGCCATAATCGCCACGCTTGGTAGGCGGGTTGGCGATCGCAGTATGGTGGTCAAGTGCATAGAGAACGCTGCTGCCCATTCTCTAGTAAGTCCCTTAGTCACCTTCTACGACACCCACGGGAAGAGATGGGATGGAGCTATTCTTTTACGTCCGGCACCACACGGAACGGATTTATTCCTCAGATAAAAGTTATTTGATTATTGAAAAATCAGCCCTCAGTGTATTTCAATGCATCACCACCACTGCTCTCAAAATGGTGAAAGAAAACACCTTGAGGTAACCGACATGTGCTAGAACCAAAAATTCGAAGACATGTGACATCTACTAACCCGCATTGGGCCCGCGTGGTGGATTACGGCCCACTCTCTCTCACAGAGAGGAGGCCTGGGGGAACTTTAAAGGCTGACTATGCTAAGAACTAATAATGATAATATAATTATTTCAATACCCTAGTATCACTTTTAATAAAGGCTTTCAAAAGAGTTCACCGCTGATTTCCGTTCCTCAAAATCAAAATTAAAAGTCATATATTTAAACTAGGCTGACAGTTGGTACTTTTTACGTCAAACGTCAAAATTATATAAGACAGCTCCCAAAACGCCCGCTTTTCACGACTTCCCATTGCTTTCGCTGGGAAGAAGTGGCGCAACAAAACGCCCGCCCTTCACAACTTCCTAGTGCTTAAGCTGAGAAGAATTAGCGCAACACACTCTCCAGCATAATTAAAATCAGAATTCTCATTGCCCAATACTAACTTAACTGTCATAATACCTTCCAAATTCGACACAGGACTTAATATTAGAGCCAGATTCTTGCCTAGACTGCTTTATTAACAAACCACGCCTCTTAATTAAAGAGCGGGCTACAATACTAGGTAAATGGTTATCTTAAGCCCCGCACTTAAACGTAATCAAAGCTGTACCGTTGCATAATAACAGACAACAGAAATCAATGCAAAACAATAAGTACTTGTGACTGGTTGTCCTTCACACGAGTCTAAGGAGCAAATGTCAATTGTATCATTATTTTACTGCCTCCATGTTGGCGTGTTGGTGGATGGAAATATCCAATGCTGTAGCTTGTAAACAACACATACGCATAACATCAACGAACGCAATCCGCGAAGGGTTGGGCAGAGGTGTACCTATAGCACAGTCATATTTCGCCAGTTATGTTCAAGTCGCATGTTATAGGGGGGTTATATATCATCTAATAGGGGGCGAGCCATGAAATTCGGGATCGAAAAAGCCATTAACACTCTGTCCGACCTGGGAATCGAACCCAGAACCTCATGCCCAGCATTAGCGCTTGTGACCACAAGACCAAGTAAAGAACTGATTCATCAAAGAAGATACATCCCCCTCAATGGACATGAAAGACTGTGTCCAATATTTGACGAAACTTTGCCTAAGATGTTGGCTGCTAAATTGATGTCCTGACTCATTTTAGCACTGTTGTGTGAAGCAAATAATACAACAAAAGATTAAAATGAACTTAATAAGCGGCCCTTTTGAATACTATTTATGTGTCGTTGTTTTATGTTTGGTAGTAAAATAAGCCTTAGGTTAAATAATAAGCCTGGTGAGAAATTACTTGTAAATCATAATTTGTCGAAAATACAATTTAACTGCGAGCATATTCAAAATAACTCTAGGTTTATCGAAATGTAAGACTGAAAATCAATCTAGAAGGAATAATAGAGGGAAAAATAATAAAGTGAAGGAAAAGACTTAATATAATATAACCTTGAGAACAACGAAACAAAAACCTATTCGAAATACCATTAGATTATCTATGGAAGGAAAAATAATGATGAAGAAGTGCCTAAAATAGTGATCGCTCTGTAATCTTTTCTCTGGATGATTTGAATACAAAAAAGAAAACAAAATCAGAATTCTGACAAAAACAGCATCAACAATAACACTCAATACAGGTCTACAGAGACAAATAACGAAATAATACAAGTACTGCCCACTGAGACTGCGACGTAGAAGCAACACAGTATGCTTCCATATAAATAGAACCTTACATGAAAATAACCCGCTTGGCTGTACGTTCCACAAATGCTAGCAAACAATCTGACAGACTGTCACTTTTGTATGGAAAAACAAGAATAATAAACAGGGAAAACTTTAGAAACCATATGTTTGTTGGAGTAATGTTACAGTATTTACCTTTTTGGAATGAAAATAGTATGCCGTATAGGGATTCGTTGTGTTGTCACATTATTTATGAAGCTGTACTGGCAATGTTAGTTCCTCTGAGCTTGCTCTAGCATTTCTGCTCAGGGATAGTCAGCTATGAAATGCCGGAGCCATTTAAACTCTGATTTTTAATGTGTTAGTCTAAAATGATAGCTGCGAGCGACCAATTCTTGTCAACACGATAGTCACAGCTATCATTTTGGTATTGCAAATGAAAAATCTGAGAAAATATTGACCAACAAATTGACGCGTAAAAGTGTCTTAAAAGATCAACTTTCAGAGGTAAACATCATTTTATTTCATCATTATAAGTAGTGACAAATGCAACAAATGATATTATGGAGAGCCTACTGCAAGAAGAGTTGGTAATAATGATCGAAAGAAGAAGGCAGTCGTAGATTTGATGTGGAAAGACCAGAAGCAGATAATCTGGCGATATGAGTCAAGTTGGGAGATAGCGACCCTTACGGAAAATAGCCTCCTGACTTATAAAGCCCGTAGGTGGTTTCTGAAGCAACAAATATACAACAGTGAACAATCGAATATGAGCATCTTCTAGCAATTAATTTCATCCATAGTTTCGATTGAAAACAACAGACGATATATTTAAAACTTTCAGTAATGTCATTACACTTTACCTTAGCTTGTGCGACTCATAGGAAGATAAGAAAGATGGTTTAAAGAACCATAAAACTATTTAAGCCATGGATCCTTGGCACCATAAGTACTAAAGACATGGTGTAAACGAGACAGATTACGAGGCAGGCACATTTATAGCTGAGCTGACGTATACTGATCACACAGAATCCCTACTTTAATATTATTAATGCGGAAGTAACTCTGTCTGTCTGTTACGCTTTCGTCATGAAATTTGGCAGTGATGTAGCCTGGGATGTGGAGAAGGACATAGGCTTTTTCACGCAATAACCGACATCCACGCGGGCGGAGCCGCGGGCAAAAGCCAGTATTTTAATATAGCAGATTGAGACTCTTTATATCCCAAATGACCATCAATGTTTGAATGAAAACCGTAATATTTGTGAGAGATCATCAAAAATATTGAGTCCCGTAGCTGTAAATATTTTTATTGGATTATTAACCAGTTTTATAGGAATAAGGGGCTAAAGATGAAGAGGCCTATGTCCAGCAGTTAGCTGATGTACCTACACTGTGGCTCCAAATATTACCTGAATAATTTGATAAACTTAAAAGCAATGATGGTTACGAACGAACCCAAAGACTTAGGCGAGTTTTGTATTTAGCATTTAGCATGTCTAAAATTATGACCCAATCTGTACCTATTAACCAATTCAACCATAATATGGTTTTGTCACGTTGTCGTGAGCTTGTTTGGACGCTTGGACTCACGAAACGTTTCACGTTTAAAGACTCTGTTCATCTAAACATGTAAATTGACTTTAGGTACAATTAAGCTATCACCACATATTATAAAATAAAGGCCCCGCCACGTCTGTCTGTCTGACTGTATGTTCGCAATAAACCCAACACCTACTGACCGGATTTTCATGCTGTTCTCACCAACAGACAGTGATCATGAGGAAGGGTTAGGTCTGTGATTTGTTAAGGTTTCGTGTAATTTGATTAACGCCGACGAAGCCGCTGACGAAAGCTAGTCATAAATCATTCCTCGAAGGGCTGACTTTTCAATCGTCAGAACAAATATGGCGGCTTGACAGTTTTTGTACAGAAAATGCCACCATGAATTCATCAATACAATCGTATTCATGAATTTAATTATTAGGATTCTGTAAATACAAACGTATTACGTTCGCGAATCATATTTAAAACATACGGCTGAATTTCGCGGGATACCTCGACTTGGGCTGCTTAACATAAAGCGGCTATCCACCAACTACATCAGTTAAAGAAAATTACACAACATTCATACACTCATCTCACAGAACTCCAGACATGATTGTCTTCCGCGAACACGCCACAGTAAGGTATAGCGTCCAAGAGAGCGTATTTATTTGTTGAATCATTTATGTACACACGTATAAACAGACAAGAAGAAAGGGACAGAAAAACGACAGAAAGACGAAGGCTTATTACCTTTCGTATTTAAAATTTAGTACCTAAGAACTGGATCATTAAAGACATACCTAAAAACGAGCTATGGCAGCATGAACAGCCCCATAAAGCTCCCAAATCAACAGACATACAACCTTCATCTGAATTGAACCTCACCAAAGTATAAAGTTCGATACAAGACTTAATTAAAGTGTACATTTACAATACAGCGACCATAAAGTGTATAATTGAGTGTACAGTGGACGTTTACGACGTATCTGCAGATCAGCAAGATCAACTAAATGCAGCCGATGTGCCGGATGTAAAAAACAGTTAACTTAGCGATTTTATTGACTTGGTTAAGTTAGGGTGTGGTCAGTTAGAAAGCGATTAAAGGGGCCCAAGCGAGTGTATCAAATAGGTATTGTTTTGGATGATGACAGAAAGAAAGAAAAAACTAAAATCTAACAAAATCATGAAATCAACAAAAAAAAAGGAACACTTAAACTTTTCAGTAAGTATAACTAAGGCTAAATCCAACAAAATTAAAACAACAAAAAAGGAAGACGCCAAAAAGGCTCTTATCTCATCATGATGCAGATACATTAGAAAAAATTGCTGCGCTGATGATCGGTATCTTATTGAAGTTGCTGCCGGTTTGGCCACAAAATGTTTCTACAATAATCCTTTGGAAAATCCAACTTTTATGTTGAGACTTTAAACTCTCAGAAGCTTTGATGACGTAAGAAAACATATAACAATTGGATGCAAAGGCTTTGACTCTATACAATCCGGACCGGAATTTATTGAATCCGGCTTTGTTCCTACCGAGAACGTACCAGTTTTGCAATAACGGTTGATACTGCTCCAACGCCAGTGGTATCACCACCATCCGCGCTCACTCAGACCTTAACCTTATCCTCAATCAACTTAGCACTAGTGAAAACAAAACCGCCCCCGCACTACCCACACTTTCGCTGGTACAGTCAACAAAACAGATCGTTATGTGTACACACGAGAAATAAACAAAAGGTATTTGCATTGCGCAGAAAAATTTAATATATTCATTAAAATTGTGTGCGACACAATCTGACAATATATCATCATCAGACTTGGAGTGCCCTATGTCCACCAGTGAACTGCAATAGAGCAGTCTACTTCTGTAAAAATTACTGATAATAACGGAACATTGGAACATAATATCGGATTAGGGTACTCCAATCCTGACCTACCTATAAGTAGTCTCGAAACTGGAGAATCCAAGACGAACTCGTAATAGTAACTGCAGTGCATCTATTTATTCATATGTAAACACTGTCTCATTCACGCAAGAGGAGGCAGCTGCTGTCACTAATGTCATCTGTCAGTCACGAGGAATGGCGGGAAACAGATAAAGTGAGGCAGGTCTGCACGGTAGCGCTCTGTGTGGTAGTGAGCCAGTGAAATGATAATAATCAATTAAAATACGGAATCTACGGTATAATTATAAAATATAGCTATCCAGAAGCAGAAACACAAAGTTCTCAACGTTATTTTAACTACACTATGCAGAATAGCACTGCTACTGACCGTACGTCCAATTTCACGCTACACGCTTGGACCGTCTAGTGACAAGTCTCTCTCGATTTCACTAAACACTACTCGATTAGCGTGACCAACTAATTGTCAGAACATTACGTGATGAAAACAAGAATTTGAAAAGATTAATGAAGAGCGAATAATGATTGAACAATTATGGGCAAAAAGTGGGTAGGCATGGGTTAATTGCTCAAGGCTAGCGGTAATAGAAACATTGAATTGGAGAAAAAGTGTAGCGTAAAAACGTATATACTACGGGTTTTAGCTAGCTCCGGTTTGGCGCCAATAGTTATACCAGTTACCTCTAAATTGCTAGAAAATCGTTTGCAAGAATTCTGTTATACCAAGATGCTCAACAAACAAAATGAGTCTTACAAGAGGTAACGGGTTTCCTTTATTGCTGGACATTTAAATTTAGAATTTGCACCGCATGCCACAAACCAAAAGAGCATGGAAATAGTAGGTACAAGCACTAAGCAAGTACTTACTACTTCCATGAAAGAAAGCGATTGTATTTTTTCTACCGCTGATAAATATCTGACAAATAGGTTGCCAGTTTCTATTCAAACCAGCCAAACCTTATCACCTACGGGACTGATTATAAAGTGATCAATTAATATGCAAAATGTCTATCGGGCCACCATTATATCTGGCATTTAATTGTTATTTTAATTACAACGGGTCCCAATCAAACGTGCTTTGATTTAATTAATAATTTAGCTCAATAAAGTGTAGACTGTGTAATAAATTCATTATTTCATCAGGTTCGTTCATCAGCTACCGGTGGCCATGTTGTGTTATGGGCTTGGTTAATTGTCATTACTTTATAGCCTCGGGTAAAAGTTATGTATCTGTCTGTTTTAGGGTTAACATCATTTGAGGATCTAGAGAAAGCCAGTAATGCTCCTATTAACGTAGCCGGATATATATGATTGTATGGGGACCTCTTTAATTTGAAATTTTATTTTATAATATTATTTATTTATTATAGTGGCAATAGCGGCAGCACACCTTGTAAAAATTTCAACTGTCTATGTATTACGTTTCATGAGATATAACCCGCTGACTGACTGACTGACGGACGGACGGCGGAGGATTCCGTTGGCGCCTTTTGGGTACGAAACCTTTATAAAAGTACCATCGACTCGAAAAGAAGATGAGTTAGCACTTTAGCAGACAATGTGAAACTCTGAAATCTTGGCGAGCAACATAGTCTTAGCCCGGATAGATAGGCTTATGGCAGGATCCATCATTCGAATTTGTAAACTTTTTGAGGATTTAGACAAAGTGACAATCTGTCAGTGATAACGTAGATGGAAAAGTCAAAAATGTATGGGATTGACATAATCTACTGAAGAGCTTGTCATTTCATTGAGCAACTCGTAGCATACAAAACACTTTGAAAGCTATTACTACTTATTTTAGGCCCCTGGGGTTAAAAGAAAGAAACAAACACTGCCTGAGGATCCAGCTTATCCACGTAGCCACTACACTAGACCAATTACCAAAACCCTCAGAAGCCGTGCTTGCGACCACTAAACTAAAGAGGCAGACAAAAACGAAAAGACATTCTATTTTGAAATAGCCCATCATTCAAACTCGGTAGCCCTAACCGCAAACGCACATTGTGTTTACCGGTAGTATGCGCGTGGGCAGACCTCAAGTGCAGTGAAATTTTTGTGCAAACAACTACTAGGTAGTGAGCATAAGTTACACATATTAATTTACAAGTTATTAGTTATGTTGTTATTTGAACTGGCTAGACAGTTTAGAGAAATACGAAAACCGTTTAAGTCTTTAATTGACTTGAAGAAGAAGTTGATCTTCTTCATAATATGCATAAACTCACACATTCTTCCCATGGGGATAAAAACTACAGGACGCTACGATACTTACATACTCCTTATTTACGTGTGTACTGTTTACGTTCACACATCAGTAAGAAACTCACACTAGGGCCCTAGTGTGAGTTGCTTTTAATCATCTCGACCTAACGCTTCGACCGCACTCGGAGCTCCGATTGGTCCTTCACCAATCCAGAGCCAATCGGAGCGCCGCGCCGAACGTGGTCGATGCTTTCGATCGAGATGGTTTAAAGAAACTCTCACTAGGGCTTCTGGTCATACACGCAAGCCTGTAGCGAGTACTACGCACGTGACCTTTCTAAAGAACATCAGCAATAAGATCATCTGCTTCATATCTTATCTAAATCAAACCATTCACAGTCGCTCAAGACTCAGAATGATTCAATAGGTTTTTCTTTTCAACAATTTTTTTTTTTAAACTGTAACGGGGAAGGTAGTAAATAGCTGTTTTGTCTTTGGATTTTCTTTCACCTCCTGATGAGATGTCATACTCCATATCTAAAAATTGCATGACGAATGCCATCAAATTTAATTTTAAAAATACTCTAGCGATTACTTTATTTAAACTCGTTTTAACATAAAATGTATCCTATGTCAGTCGGCAATACTGTAGCTTACCATTAGTGAAAGAATTTTCGGAATCGGTTCAGTAGTTCCCAAAATTACCCCTTACATATAAACTTAACAATTGTACCTCTTTATTTTATTATTAAGTATAGATTATTAAAATCTGTCTGCATTCCTAAAACTTCAAACGCTATACGGCTGCTATCCCCTACCTTTCCCCGCAATACGAAGCACATTTAATATAAAAATAAAGCAAGCCACATTCATTCCACACACGGCGTCTAAGCGTTCATCGTACGAAAATAATCCAGCCACGAGCCACCAATGTATCCCCAATTAGGGCTGACACTGCGTCCAAACATTTTATTATTGTCATCATTTAATTGAATTTATGTGTCGTCACTGCGGACGTCCGGTGTCATGAAATTGTTTTTTGTATTAGAAACTCTGGTACTTCATTAGTTTATTTAGTTTAATGTTGGTAACACTGATTATAATTCCACGCATGTCGGTACTTAGGTAGGTATTTAAAGTCATAGTGAAGTGTGACAAGCTGTCACACTATTATTACTAGGTATATCGAGGTCTTTAGACCCATCAAGTGGACATAAGCCATGCTGATGCATTCTAAGTAGGATATAAGCTAAAGCAAAATGTATAAATACGTGTATGACCAGATGTATGAACGTAGACAACGCAAAAGAAGTATGTGAGGATCGTGTAGGTGGCATTCAGCAGGCTTAGCATAACGCTTTCTATTTTTACCCTACTGTAGAAAAGAAATCGCTTGTCTAAATTTTTCGGTGAAAAACTGTCAACAGCCAATACGGAAACGTCATTTTTGTCTACTACTCCGACGACAAAACGTTTGTCTACGGTTCTTGTGCTAAGCCTGCTGTAAGTTCTGCTTACCCTCATTGGAAGAAGCTGGGCTTACGTGCTTATGTAAAATGTGTATAAGTACAGTAACAGACATCCTCCCGGAGAATTAACTGAATCTTGACGAGTACGTGAACCCAAAGCGAGGAATTCCCATCATACATAATAATGCATTATAGTTCTGACGAATCTAATTAGTAATTTGTACACTCAATAGAAAGAACAACATTTCCGAATAGAAAGAAGCTGTTGATTCATAGAAGCCAGGAGTGGACAGGCTCCTGGAGATTATCACAGCAAACAAATCTGCCCAGCCTTTTCTCAACTATTTTCGGTTGGCTTCCAGTCTCACCGATTGTAACTGAATACCAGTATTTTACACTGAACGACTGCCACAACTCAGTGATTGGATAACACGATACCCCTTGGTCAGACTGGTTGTCAGTAATTTGGACTTCTGGCTAGCCGTATTATCTGTGGAAAAATCTACGGATTACAGCCAGGACCAAAAGCTTAACGTCAATTCCGAGACACAGGGGGTGGGTCTATAGTGAGAAAAAAATCAGCAATTTTTTATTTCACACCTTTTTCCTCTGGACTCTTTCCAGCTCTGTGCCAACCCTGCATCCTTCTTCCCTTTTATAGCGAGACAGTTACACGGAGCGCATAGCAGGACTTCCGAAGGATCCGATGGCACATTCATTGTCTTTTTGCGCAAGCGCAGCACATTAATATGTGTCAACTATGTCAAGTTGATAGTTACAGAGTGTGCTGTTAGGCTGCAAGTAATGTTTCAGGAAATGCCTAAAGGCTTACTGAAAGCTTGTTTTACGGAAGAAATTGTAATGTTTTGTACATTTTTCGATGGTGTAATCTCGAAAATTCTGACAAATTCAGAGTATTGAAATATTCTTGAAGGAGAATTCAGTATTGACTTGTGTAAGAAGAAAACTTAAAAATAAGGTCAAGGAAGCAAATCTACTGAAAGAAATTTCAAACTAAATAAGCAGAAATTTTGCGATTTTCTATCTTTATGTAATTTTATATTTTATGTGTTTTGTGATTTTGTATGTACCTTAGGTACTTATATAAATAAAGAAAATACATTAATTTATTTGCACTAAACGTGGCGCATAAAGCGAACGAGCGTACCTGGGAAATTTCAGTAAGAAGTTTGGGTTTATTGAGTGAGAGAATATAAGGTTACCTAACTTCTTACTGCAATTCCCGAAGTACGCTCGTTCGCTATATGCGGCACGTTTAGTGCAAATAAATGAATATATTTTCTCTAAGAATAATCCTACATAATATTATAAATTAATGTGAAAGTTTGCATGTTAAGATGTTTGTTACAACGAATTTGGATGAAAGATAGTTTGTAACCTGGAATAACACATAGGATACTTTCCATTCCGATAGTACGTTCCCATGGGATAATTTTCATTACGCAAGCGAAGCCGCTGGCAAAAGCTAGTGTGATATAGAGTGCATTCACGTTAGAAGTATTCAGAACAAATTATAACAACGAATCACTCGAGGACTCCGGAAAACGTCCATCTTTATAATGTGACGTCAACATGAGGATGAAGTTCGTTGAATCAGAGGTGCCAACATGATGACAAATATCTTAGCAGTCAAGAGGCATTCAAGGTCGACCTCCCCCTTTGTCTACTAAATTTTAGCTACGAGTTTGAATATGAAACTGATAGCCTTCATTTCCCAGTGTTCTATCGACAACATCAACTTGAAATTAAAAAAAAAATAGTATTAAAAAAAACAAAAAAATACTGTTTAAAAACTGTTGCGTAAAAATTGTTACGCTGTTTGAGGTATTTTTATTATCAATTAATATCAAGCACCCCACACTTTTTTGAAATTATTTTCTGCTTTTTTAGTTTGATTTTAAAAGCTTGTTTTTTAGTTTTTTTTTTTACTATTATTTATTTTCTATTTTTAAATCCTGCTATCTACAAAAGCGTGATTTTTCAGATTTTTTTTTCTTGTTTTTTTTTTAATTATTGAATTGTCATCGGTCTTCGATAAGTCTACAAAGATTAAATTAAATCTGACCGTTTGAAGTGGGTCAAAATAAAGTCCAAAGGAGTCAGTTACCAAACATACAGGTGAAGCTAATAAAAAGCGTTTAAAAATAACAGAATTTGAATGACTCAATTATTCTACCGGAAAAGTTTTCTACATATTTTGCCTCTTACATCTGTTTAGGGCTGATTTTACCAGTCGTTCGTTTACGTCTGACAATTCTACTATGGAAAATCTGTCAAAAATTAAAAATTTATTATCAGGATAAGACCTTATTTTAGATATAAAAGTTTGGTGAATTCCGCCCTTAGTCTGATAGTGTACTTTTTACCTCTTATCGTCATAATCTGCCTAGCCTTTATTAACTATGTTGGGGTCTGCTTCCAGTCTAACCGGATGCAGCTGAGTACCAGTATTTTACATGGAGCGACTGCCTATCCGACCTCCACAACCCAGTTACTGGGTAACACGATACCCCTTGGTAAGACTGGTCGTTAGAATTACGGCCTTCTGACGACCCGTAACGACTGTCAAAGATCTACGAATGACGACTTACTTATATACATCTTATCCTAACTTACTATTATGTAACCCTATTGTTAAATTAACCAGAAATCAGCAAGTGGTTGTGAAACCCTTCAAACTTATCTAGATCCAGACTTCTAAATAAATGTTCTCCTGAGAAGGTCATACTGAGTGAGATAAAGATAGTCAGATATGCTCATCTCTTTGCTAACTCCAATTTTACATCTTAAACATTCTTCGTCGTCTCCTAAGAAGGCATGTGAAGAATCCGATCATTGGCATTTCAGAGAGCCATTAAGTTTGACTTGTCTGTAAGTAAACCACAAAATACTGGCCACCTACATAAAAACATAGACACTTCATCATTTTAACTGACATTAGATTCTATCGTTTATGGAAAAATGGTCTTAAAGTATTTTTAGTGACATTAATTTTAATCTGACTTGTGTTTGATAATAATTGGAATCGATTTTATTCGTTTTCTTTATTTCTAATGGACAATTCAAACGATCACTAATGATTAATCGCCGAATTCATTCAGCAAAAGCACCTATAGGGTTCCAAAAGCTTTCTTATCAAATTTAAATGCGTTTAGGTATTTCGTTGCTTTTTTTTAAGGAAGTCAAAATTGTCGGCTTCGTAAAAACTTTAAGGATCTGTCTGTGGATCAAATAATATTTATGTAGCGATATTTAGATAAAGGAGAGGACCTTTTATTAACCTGGATCGATTATGGCTTAAAAAATCCGATAATAAACGCTCGATTATGAGCCTATAAGTGGTCTATGAAGAAGCCTATGATAACTTGTAGACGTTACCGACTCAGTACATAACGTTAACACTTAAAACCATATCATTACTACCTAGTTATATTGAATAACAGTTATTATCACACTAATATCTAACGCACGTCTGTCAATTACACAGCATCCAGTTACAAACCGCAGTTAAACCCGTCCATTACTTAATCAATTAACCAAGACTAGAATACATTAAATTACAATGTCAAAACGACTTTGTGCAACCGCATAACAAGCGTGAAACAGTTGACAGATGTCATGCTGACAACTGGAAAAAATATGTTCCTGTTTTATGCTTAACTATTGCTTAACGAACACTTCGTTTTAAATTAAGAAGCCGATATGCACCGTTGAAACCACACTCGATGTTCAAAAATCACAGCACTGCACTGAAAACCATTTTCGAAAACCATCGATTAAATTCTTTACGAAAACTAAAACAAATTTCACAAAAATTACCGATATAAATATTTGAGCGTCGAATTCTAAGTTCGATATTCGTATTCGTATCGTAACGGACAGCGACGCGTGCGCAGTGTTCGCTGCGCAGATTTTAACTGTTTAGTCGAGGACGCTGAGTTCGGCGCGTATCTCTGTATCTGTATCTATGGCAAACATTGTATATCTTGATAAGTGAAGCCTTTAGGATATGTTGTTTTAAGCATGGTGTGGAATCTTTTTTTATGTAATAATAAGTAACATTACACTTTGGAGTACTTACGAATTTATGTTAATTTTGTGGATTTTTATTACCATCAAGAGAATGGTCTCCAATTAGAAAATATAAAGCCAGTGGGTTAGCCTACCTGACCCAAAAGACGTTATCCGTCCAAATTTCAATCATTTATATTCAAGTCCCATAGAAAATGTACTTTCAGTTTTCCCGAATTTTCCAATTTTCCCGACAACTTTTGACACATTTCTTTCGGACTATTAGAAACAAAAAAACCCAACCAGGGGGTCCAATAACTAAGCATGAAATCTGTAGTTTCGGCCGATATTACGGGCGTTCCCTACCCCGTATCACCTACGGACATAATACTAGTTTGGGGCCCGAAGTTAAAATGTATGGCAACACGATTTGACAGTGTCCTTTCTCTCGATGTTTTTTTTGGCCGCCCGAAAAAGTTAATAAATAGGGAGTAGGGTTCATTCCTAAGTATCGAACTATTTTCGGACGGGACCCGTATCTTCGACGACGGACTTAGAGAGTAGCCCCCTGGTCCAGCCGTTCTGGAGTGATGCACTTACCAAGAAACAGCTTTTCGTCACATGTACGTATAGATTATGCAACATACATGCTATTTATACAAATAAAAACAGAAGTTAAGTTAGAAATAACTTGAATCGGCCTAATCTCTAAACAAAACATAAAACTTCTGACATAATTATACAGATACAGGGATAAAGTTCCATTTTTAATTTTGGATTGGTAACATGGTTTCTTATTTTTCTTAAATAATATTTGTATAGCCAATGTAGTTTCTTTTCCAGTTCAGGATGTGTAAATACATTTACGCTAAACATTTACGAGTAGGTACATGTATATAACAAAAAACAAAGAGAAAATAATCAAAGGGCATCAACAAATTATATATTACACGATACAGTTTGCATCAATACAGGGTAAACTTTTGACCAGTGCGCAAACTGTAACCACTAATTCAGCATTTCATTCTAGACCCCCCTAGCGTAGAAATGTTTTGTCGATTATACAAAAAAACGCGGTCAAACTGTACCTAAACAGCTGATTTTTTTTTTTAAATAATCGACGAAAAATTTCTACACTATGAACAGGTCCAGAATGATTTGCTGAATTCATGGTTACAGTTTGCGCAAACGTATCCTGTAAGCGTTTACAGAATACATTGTTACAATTAATCATTATTTGTATTGTTTTGATTGCTGGATTATTTATTTTCTTTCTATCATTATATCTTCTAAATAACTGCCTCGTTGGTCTAGTGGCCGCAGGTGCTACTGCCGATCATGAGGTCCTAGGTTCGATTCCCAGGTCGGGCAAAAGTGTTTTTGGATTTTTTATCTGAATTTTCTCAGAAGCAAGTCCAGAGTTTGGATTTGTACCCGGTTGATGGCAATACGGTCGCCTCATATTACATGGGAGGTAACAAAAAGGAAAAACGGAATGTTAAAAAGGGAATAATGGGTGTACCGTAGGTACAGCTCTGCCCAACCCCTCGCGGAACAAGGTGTGATGTTAGATGTATTATTTCTTTTACCTACCTATCTAAACTTCTTACCCTATAAATAAATACGTGTTTCCTTCTCAATCTCCTATTTAACTAAAGCATGAAATGGTTAATAAAAATAAAAAACAACCGACTTCCGGAAACACATTACAAACTGAAAAATAACTTTAATTTCGGAAGGCGGTGACAAAAAATTAAAATACATATCCAAAGTCACCGACATCCGAAATTAAAGTTATTTTTCACTTTGTAGTTATAGTACCTACCCCACACCAATTCGAAATTTCTTCATACTTGGGGTCCAAACAATGCATATTTATGCGATAGCAACAATCGCGGTTGGTTTGCTATCATTTTTTGAAGAGTTCCGTTGACTGTCTCCGAAACGCATCATCAGATCTATATGAAATTTAAATGGGACCATTTCGGAATAGACCCCTTTCGAACAAAAAAAAAAGAATTTTGCAAATCCGTTTATTTATTGACGGAGTTATGCCCGAACATACCTACATAAAATATATACTTATTAAATAAACATGTCAAATTGATAACCTCCTTCTTTTTGAAGTCGGTTTATAAAATATACGTCGTACCAAAAAATATACGTCGTACGGTCGTACCAAACCATGGCTTCCATAGTACAGGAAAGGCTATAAAAAGGACATCAGTAGGTAGTAATTTGTAGACGGAAACACACTTCATCGGCTACCCCATGACTGTATTAAGTATGTATGTGAAGCGTGACTTTTTGATTATTCCAATTTATATTAAGTTTTGATGATCTGTTAATTAAGCGCCTTTTACACTCTTCAGTTTGTAGGAAATCTAATTCGAAAATCGAAAGATGTAATCGAAGTTAGAACAGTTAGATTCTGATTTAGTGCGATTGGAAGGTCCCGACCGTACCTACTAATTCCTAAATTGTTGCAACCCAATGCAATTCTACTTCACGACTGAGAGTCGTCTGTCCGATTTCGAATTCAATTTAGTCTAGTGTGATCACTAGCTTCCAACTTCCTAATTAGAGCGTTCCTAAACAGAGTTTCTAGAAATTGGATAGTGTAATACGCACTTCACTAATTCACACAGGGTTCCCATTCTCTCTATTCATCGACTACTTTTCTTTTCTTAACATTCAGTTAATCAATGTATGCGCAAATGAAATGAAATGTTTATTTAAGTAAGTAGCTCATAAAAGACACTTTTACACGTCAATATTTTGTTGGTCAATATTTTAAAAACTAGATGGCGCTGGCATTTCCTAGTTGACTGTTCCCTGAGAAGAAAAGCCGAAACAAACTCAGAGGTCACGGTCTCTTTTAAAGTACAAACATTATATTATTTGAATTTTATGTGAATCTAACAATGCAGGGCAATGTCTGGAAGGGCCTTGTGAAAAAAGAGCCATTGTAGCTTTGAGCTGACCTGTCCCAACAAACGGCATGTAGGTATGTATCAGTCACCATGTAGCTCACGTTGACAAAGTTGACTACGTTACTATTTTATTATCTGTATAGGAGTTATTAAGATGTTCTTAAGAAAGGTCAGGTGTATAAAGCAAGGGGGGGGGGACGGCGTGGCGTATGTAAGAATTTTAGCATATGTCGTTCTATAGTTTGGTGTTTCTGCTTACCGCCATGGACAAAAGTCGTAAGAGTGGTAAGTTAATTTCACTTCATCATTCTTCTCGTTACTTGTATACATTTCTCTAGTAAACTATAACGTGGGTCACTTCAAGCGAGAGATCAGACACGCGATCCGTGTAGATAAACTAATTAGTAAGGAATCTTTAACGTTTAATAGATTATTTAACGTTTGATCACAAGATAAAAGGTGGATTTTAATTAATAATGAATGTTTGTCATTAGACATTAATTAGAAAAACAAAGCGGTATCTTCAAAAATGGTAAACGACTATCTATTTCCCTACGTACAGGTTTTGTTCTCTAGAAAAGCGGTTCAGTCACATTGTAACGGCCGTCAAGAAAATCAGTAATTTTCACCAGTATTTAAACATTAAGGTGGGGGGGGAGCTCAGGTAACATGCAAATTTCAAATTTTCTTCCGTTTCTTGCAATTCGCCGTTTTTGCAAGAGGTAACTGCGAAACACATTAACAGTATCTAGTAATAGGTTTCATTTTGACAGTTCAACCACATCATTGCGTTATTTACGATGCTGAGAAGACACATTTTTCGGACATACGAAGCAATGGATAAGAATTTACTTCAAAATAATTCAGATTGTGATTGATGGTTTTTTTTTTTTTTTCTGGGTGGGAAATCATCAAATAACTTCTCCCGCTCTGGGTGGAGCGGGAGGGCGTGTCAGACTTTTACTGACTAAAACCCACCCGTGTTCCCTCAGTTGCCTGTGTGCCAGGGGCGGCGGTATCTCTTTCGAACAACCCGCACCCCCGGCAGGCATCGGCCCTTGCGGGCCCCTCTGTTGCTGCTGACATCTCTTTGAGGCGCGCGTGGAACACAACGCGCCGTCGACCCGGGCTTGGTCCTTACCGGACAGCGAGCTAATTGATGGTGTGTTACGCAGTTAGGCAAACAAAAGTCATTTATTCAAACTAGGCTGAGTCACTTTTAGAACGTCAAAATTACATAAGACAGTCCCCCAAAAACGCCCGCCCTTCAATTAGGGTCCAGGTTAGTAAATAGCACACCCACACACAAACCACAACGGACCAGTCTAACTCCACAACTACACACACACAATCACTCCTCACTATTATCTTTTAAGCCCATTCAATAAATATGTATGTTATCATCAGTATTGTTACGCAATTAAGAATTTTATTTTTTTAAATAGTGTTAATCCCTCTAGAGTACACTGTCCTTCAAGATACAGGATTCTCCTAATTTGAAGGGCAGGGGTCTTACTCATCTGTATTATACTGAAACTATCTCTGATGTCACCTAGGTTGAGTATTTTGTTAAGTAAACTATTACTTACTCACGTACTAAAGTCTGTTCGCTGAAAGTTGATAAATATTATGATACGTCTCCGAATAGCGACTGTCGCTTTATTATCGCAAACTGTATGGCGGCTGTCGCTATCTCCCGCTTTCGCCGTTTTCGTGGTACGAGGCACACAGGTGTGTACTGCGGCCCGAACGGCGAGCGGACGCGGCGGCCATATTGCCTATAAAGAATCAGCGGGCTGTAATTTTTTATGAGTTAAGAAACTCAGACTTTATCAACTCTCGGCGCACAGACTTTAGGTCAGTGTAAGGCGGTATGGTGAACAAAACACGCCTTGAAGGACTTTTTCATGAAATAGTCAAAAGGAATTAAATTAACTTCTAGGGTAATATTGATGATTTTATTGATTATAATTCTGTAAGGCGATATTTGTTACGGTCACAAATCATATTTTAATCAACTTATAACCTGACATTGACCTGCAAATTGCAAAAAAAATAAACAAAATTAAATTTCGCGGGCAATTCTGGCGCCTCCTACAAATTTTGAAAGAAGAAAGCAAGTAATATTTTATAGGACTCCTACAAACTCGAATCAGGTCACAAATATCTGGAAATCCTGCAACAGAATGCCAATAACCGAGCTAGCCCCGAACACTGGATGGTTGCGGTAACTGCAATAAATTGTGCTTTCCGGAATTGGGTTGAATTCCAATCATTTTGGCTGGAATTGAGAGCAGATCCGGGCATTGTTCGTATTGTCTTGAACTTACCTACTTGGAAATTCAAGTTCCACGCTCCAAAACTTGAGTCTAACTTACTAGAATATGTACCATAGCATATACATAGCATACCTACCATACATAACATACATTTTGAAATACCAAAGCCGGTATGTTGTGAAATAAATATCAAGTACAAAAGTCATATAATCATCTGCTTAGCCTTGTCCCAAATAAGTTGGGGTTAGCTTCCAGTCTAACCAAATACCAGTGACCTCCACGATAAGACTAGTTGTCAGACTTTCGGGCTTCTGACGACCCGTAACGACTGTCAAAGATCCACGAATGACAGCAGGGAGACCGATGGCTCAAAGTGCTTTCCAAGACACGGAATGATCTTGGTATGTAAAGATGGTCACCCATCCACCGACCAACCAACCGCGGCAAGCATAGCTTAACCTGATCGATCGAACTGTGCGGCTATTGTCACTTAGCCATAAAAGCCTTTCGAAAAGTCACATGAACCATTCGGAAAAAAAGTGGCCTCTAAGTAAGGACGAAACTACAAAATTATATATCTAGTATCATATGTATGGAGTCGTAGGGTAGTTATTTTACTTCTCAGGCACTTGCCACTAGTGTGAGGGGTTAGCCCAATTAACGCAGAATGTAATTATATCGACCTCAACCCATATTAAAAGTCCAATTTAAGTCATACCCAACCAAACATTAAAACGAAAGCTTCAAAAAAGCTCCACATTAAAAAATTCTTTGATGCAGCTGTTATACATCACTATCTTATAAAAGCGAGATAGTGCTCTAACTAAACAAGGATAAGAGATTACCGAGATTCCTTTGAAGTTTTATGAAATTAACTGATAACTTTATGTAAGAAGATAAAATTATGTCCGATTATTATTAAAGTAAAATCTGGTCTGGAAGTTGCCATTGTGGCTGTTTAGCATGAGGTGTGATTGATGGTCTGAATTATTCTGTCCACAAAAAACAACAAAATATGCTTTATATCCCCATTTTACCTGTACCTCGGTCCGTTCCTCTGAACTCTCGCCAGCAAACATTTATTCCCAGAAATTCACAAGTTGGGATGCTCTCCAAAGTATGTCTTACGAAGAAACAGAGTATTTACAACACATGAACAAATTTAGAAACTAAGAATTAAGCCACTCAACATTTTACTGCTAACTTTTTATATTTATTTATTATACGACTATTTTAGCTCTTCTCGCCTGAAACACAAGATTGCCAAGTTCAGGCACGTCAAAATCTTAGAAATACAGTTTACATTTAAGAACTATTTAAAAAATGTAAGCCTTGTACTTTTTTTAATAAAAATATTACCTAATATTATTATTCTATTCAGTGTTAATAAACGTGTTTATTTTATAATATCTACAAAGTGTAGATCCTTTGAAATACCTGAAAACCTCTTGAGGGGAAACCCCCTCAAGAGGTTCCTCAGATTGAGTAAACACTCAACATTACGACCAACCCTGAAATCGCGCAAAAAAATTACCACTTGTTCCTTAGATTTTGACGAGACAAGCGGATATGATTTTATGGGCAGATGTTTATTTTTATTTTTGATTTAGATGATTACTATTGGCAGTAGTTTAATATTTTTATATATATGTAAAATACATAAACATGTCATATTCAATCATAAACTAACTAAGTTATACTATTACCTACTACATGCATAAAAATGCAACTTTATGCCTTTAATTAAAATAATAGAAGAGCAGAGGAGGGAGCGAGCAAGAAACCGGAAAAATTTACTATTTACAAGTTTGGCTTCCGAGCTAAATGAAGATATTATAGTCGGGAAACGGAAGCTGTCATCCGGCCGAGACGGGTGGCGCTAGGATTAGAACAAAAGTGAATGAAGGCAACGCAAAGGCCCGAGCGTCTTATGGACATTTGATTTTGATAAAATTCTTAATAGTTTTTTCATCATTTCCGCGAGTTTGTTCAGGCTCCTACAAAAATGCAGCTGACTCTTAAATTACATTCACGCCATCTAGTACCGAAGAATAGCAACACAAATTCTCAGTTTACATCAAAGAGGGCAGTTTCTTAGTAAAACCGCTACTCGCCACTAGATGGCGCAACTTTAACAGTGTTAAAGCTCTACGTCATACGATCGACCAATGAGAACGATGGAATCCACAAACAAAAGAGCAACATCGTTAGGTTGTGACGTCGTGCTGCGCAGCGCGGCTATTTTCGTTCCTCTGATAGGCAGCGGACATTTTGTTTTGAACTTGTGACGCAAGCGAAAACGGAGTTGGAAATGCCTTTGAACGCGGTTGGCTGGACCTCGGAGGAAGACGAGAAGCTTGTGGATTTAGTACAGCCTCATAGTTTTTTGTACAATGTGTACGATCCGTCTCGGAAAAACATATTAGCGAGAGAGTCTACATGGCAGGAAATAGCGGAGCAACTGTCGAAGCCAGGTAAGCGTCCATTCGTTATATTTTACTGTGAATCGGCCGTGCTGCAGAGGACAACTGCAAGGCTCTCAGTGTGTTATTGAATTGGATTCACTTGTTTAATTCATCGAATTTCGCGTGCATTTTGGTCTCTAGCCCCGATATAGAATAGGGTCACCTATATTCGGAATCAGTGGCGACTCATTGTCTACGTATTGCTCGGCAGCAGCCATAATTATACTCGTTTTAAAATCAGCTGACTGGTGTTGTCATCCGAATATAAACAATCTTGACCTGTCCGACAGGAGGAATTTATTAAGTAAATGTTTGGCCTTGTGGATTTCGTTAATCAATATTTTTGAGCTAACAAATGATGAATATCTCTATTTGGTATGTATGTTACTTTTAAATTAAGTGGTGAAAAGTAACCTGAGTACATTTTATCGGAAATAACTGAAATAACTCTGTTCTAATGTGTGTGTTGCTAATGTCTTGTGATTACTATGACTACCTTAATAGGCAACTGCAGTATAATTGTCAGCAAATCGTTTTAAAACTTAAATTAGGCTTTTTACACTGCAATGGGGAATTAATACAGTCAAATCACCCAAACTCAGATTTGCAATTTGTTATACTAAAATGACAGCTGTAATAATCCTTTTAGTTTATATTAACAGTTTAACTGAAATGAAGCCTGATGGTTTATATTATTCATTAGTGGTGTCTGTTATGGTGTCACATTTTATACATGCCATAACAGAAACTTAACACACCATTCTACTATTTCCAGTTGAGGAATGCAAGAAACGCTGGCGAGGTCTCCGCGATGGCTACACAAGGATCAAGCGCTTAGGGACGATGCATCGGACTAAGGTAGTTATATATGAGAAGCTGCAGTTCCTGGACGCAACCCTAGCTGATAGCACTGAGGAGACAGTACAAATGGAAGAGGCGATAGAAGAGCAACTGTTAAAGGATGAGGTGGTTGGCACTGAGCAGCAGGTTATTACTGATAACCAGGAGTATTATGAGGTGATTATGAACATAATTTACATCAGAAATCAATACACAATCCGTCTAATTCAAAAATTGTGATTGTCGTTTTTGCGTTTCCAACTTTTATTTCCATTTGTGTAAAGTTCTTAGTATAAAAATTACAACTTAGACAGTCCTAAGTTGTAATTTTTATACTAAGAACTTTACACAAATGGAAATAAAAGTTGGAAATGCAGCTATTTCGCAGCTAACTAATTTTTGTATAAGGATCTAAATTTTGATTTCTATTTGATTCTTATTTCAAAATCGGGCTGTATACTTACATGTTTATACTTAGGTTTCTCTGGCCAAAATAATAAAGAATTTTTACAACTAGAGATTGCACAACCTGGTTGATGAAACAGCAACTCAAAAAAGTAATTCCACTATAGGAAAACTCATGTATTTAATATATTTTATGCAAGATTATTAATTACTACACCAACCAGCACTGGACCTGCATGGTGGATTATGGCCCACTCCCTCGCACAGAGAGACCTGTGTCAGCAGTGGGAAGGTCAAAGACTAAAATTATGCTGTTATGTATGCAAGATTATTTTATGTTTAATAAATTCTTAAAATAAATTACATTAAATTTAATTCCTTCAAATTAAATTAAATTTTAAGGAATCATAAGTCATTTTGATAATTTGATGAAATCATTCTATTACAGAACTGTTTTTCCTTAGGTAAATTTTATGAAGTTTGTGATACAATAAAGCATTAAAATTAAGACATTATAATTTTCAGATCACCGTTGTGGAGGGACCTCAAGAACCTCTAAAACCGTACATCAAAATTATGCCAAAACAAGAGCTCAGCGAACCGCCAAAGAAAATATGCAGAAAGAATGCAGGCAGAAAGAAAGCTATACCTGTGCCTAAAAACATACCACCTATAAAAATACTACCAAAACCAATACTCATGAATGGACCAAAAATAGTCCAATACATAGAAGATCCAAAGCTACCAGAACAGAGGTCGCAGACCATAGACAAACTTATAGAAAAAATACTGAAAGAAAATACCAATGAAATAGATGTTTTCTTTCGCAGCATGGCAGCTAGCGTCAAAAAGTTACAGCCTAATCTGATACCTAAAGTTAAAATGGAAGTGTGCAATGTTATTGCGAAGTATGAAATGCAAAGTTTTGACAAGAATCTTAACTTTTAACAGCAATTTTAGATGGAAATTGTACTCATGAAATACTAAAATATGTGTCCTATGTCCTACTTATTATAATTTCATTGGTGGCTGTACTGCTAGAGGCCAGAAAATTAACTACGGAAATGCAATATTAAGATTTAAATGTATAAATAATGGGTGGAATTTTAGCTGAGCAGGATGTGCTGATTGAATTATTCTGATAACAAAATGGTCAAAGAAATGATCATGATTACTAGTCACTGTGAAACACCCACCTGTTAAAGGCAAGATTAAATGGAGATTGAACATAAATGCATGTTGAACCTATACAAATAAAGCCCAAATTGTTTCGAACAAAATTTAGGCTGTTTAAAGATGTACATTTACCCACACACATCATATTTTTATAAAAACATGTCTTTGAATTTCGAATCTCCATTCAAACTAGCACCATCAATGTATGATGGCAACTTTTGTAACTAACATTTTATTCTCGTTTACGCAAAAATAAAAGGATATTATATTCACTTGTGATAAAGACTTCTAGTGTAGAATATTACTTTTGACATACTGAGTATGAAAACAATTGTTATAAATAATGTTTTATTGAACAGATACGGTATTACTGATCTTATTGTAATAAAAATACTTTAAGTAACACTGTTTTTTTCTTCATTTCAATTTAGAAGAGAAAAGTGTCGAATTTCTTCATTTCAATTTAGCAGATATTTAGTGTAAGACGTCGTCAAATTTGTATTTACCATAGACAATTACACGTAATTGTCTATGGTAAATACAAATTTGTGCATCCAACGTTAGGGAGCTATTCAACAAAAACTGTTTCCGCTGGGACTACGTCATGCTAGCGGCACTTTTCTTTTCCTATGGACGTACAAGAAAAAAATTGCATTCAATAATTAGTGTGTAACGAGAGGTAAATGTGTATGTTGAAATGAAATTTGTGTGTCATTAAACTGCGGAGATAATCAAGTTTCCGCTGCGCTGACGTTTGGCTATTTGATGAAAATCATACAAAACAGTTAGTGCTTAGACTTGTAATTTTTTACGCACGTTGCTTTGAATTTGTATATAAAGTGTGTGAAAACAGTAGGTACTTGTATACAAAGAGCACATAAATGAAACTTGGCAAGACATTGTAGACCCTTATTAGAAAAAAATAAACGTTATAAATTAGGTTCTAGATTTCCTATTTTAAGTACTTGGACCTAATAACCTTATTTTACTTTTACGTGTATAACTTCTGAAGGGTATATTTTTTCCAAATTCTGGTTTCACACACTTTATACACAAATTCAAAGAAAGAAAGAAAGAAAAAGTATTTATTAGAATTGCACAGGAATATCAGAAACAACTACACAATATGCTTAACAAAACAAATTAAAATTTAAAATAAAAATAAAGTAAAATAAAAACAAAGTCCCGTACGAGGCCAAAAGGCCCCTACCTCAGCATGATGCTGCGACATTTTAAAAAAAGTGTCGCAGCGCTGGTATTCTGATGGGCCCACTGTGATGTCACGGACAGATACAGAAATAAAATATTAAGTAAAAATAAGATAATTATATGTAAAATACATAAGCGTCTAGTGTCTGTGACACTGTGGCATCGACTACTCGGCCGACTAGTCAGCTATTTTGCAGCGGACTACTCGGCCGACTAGTCAGCTATTTCGCAGCTGACTACTTGGCTGACTACCCGCCATTTTGCAGCCGACTAGTCGGCTATTTTGCAGCGGACTACTCGGCCGACTAGTCAGCTATTTTGCAGCCGACCGACCACTCGGCCGACTGTCTGCCATTTTGCAGCCGACTAATCGGCTATTTCGCAGCCGACTACTCGGCTGACTTGTCGGCTAGTTTGCAGCCGACTGTCTGCCACTTTGCCGCCGATTACTCAGACGACGAGTCGGCTATTTAACAGCGGACTAGTCGGCCGACGAGTCGGCTATTTTGCAGTCGGCTATTTGGCCGACTGCCCGCCATTTTGCAGCCGACTACTCGGACGATGAGTCGGCTATTTTGCAACCGACTAGTCGGCCGATGAGTCGGCTATTTTGCAGCCAACTAGTCGGCTATTTTGCAGCCGACTAGTCCGCATCGTGTTGCCGACAATGTTTATGTTAATGTTTACATTACATTTATATCGTTTATTAAAATTATAAAATAAGGGTTCTGGCCGATTAATAATGATCGTCAGCGTCAAAATATGTCCAAAGGCCAAAAACTTACGAGTCCGGGCATGTCTTAGATGTAGAAGAAACAGTTATGAATCCTGAAAATGCAGTAATAACTGGCAAAATTGTAGCTCAAACGACGATTTCTAACGTTTATGATGTCAAAATAACTGTAACGTATTTTCTGAACTCATTTCGCACGTAAATATTTTGTCTATATTATTATTTAAGTACATGTCGCCTTTTTTTCAGCTTGATTCCAATATAAATATTAGAAAAGCAAATTACAAATGTAAGGCAGGCCTATCTGAAAAATGTAGGCACATCTGAGCTTTAATTTACTTTAAAAATTCTCCAGATCGTGCTATGTCGAAAACTAACAAACATTATTTGAGGTTATGTTTACTTAGATTTGGTTGTATTGAGTAGTACTACTATATACAAAACTCAGGTATTTTTCACACACAGCCGTGGCCTTCGCAGGCAGGCTGATTCCCGGCCACCGTAGGCACGGGCTTGCGGACGGCGAGTAATGGCCTAATGGGTAGCTCGCTGTCCGGTAAGGACCAAGCGCGGGTCGACGACGCGTTGTGGTTCACGCGCGCCTCAAAGAGATGATGTCAGCACCAACTGATGGGGCCCGCAAGGGCCGATACCTGCCAGGGGTGGGGATTTTCGAAAGAGATACCGCGGCCCCTGGCACACAGGCAACTGAGGCAACACGGATGGGTTTTAGTCAGTAAAAGTCTGACACGCCCTCCCGCTCCGCCCAGAGCGGGAGAAGTTATTTGATGATTTCCCACCCAAAAAAAAAAAAAAAAGTTATGTTTACTTAGATTTGTTTGTATTGAATAGTACTACTACATACAGGTACTCAGGTATTTTTACAAATAACATAATTGAGTAATTTCTAAATATTTTGAAACTCGTACTCACACATCTTTTTTACTGCATTTATCGACTTTTATCATTTATCACGAAACCAAGGAAAGTAAGTACCTAATATCCGTGGGGAAGTAATAGAATTTCACACCATTTGATTTTTTTTTTAATTGTTCGAGCATCCAGAAACAACAATACATACATTTTTACTTGTAATTATGTTTTTTTTTTCACTTCTCTAATGACAATGAGATTATTTTATTACGTGAAGTGTCAATTTCAAGTAATGATTCCGAGAAAACTTCGGATTTGCGCCACTAGATGTCAGACCCTTCGGCGTGCACGTTCCATAAATGTGTGGTAGACTGTAAACTTTTTATAAGTCTATGCTATAAACGTATATAAATGGAAATAGTAAGTATCTATGTAAATTGTGATGTCTTGTAGGACCGCGTAGTGCCTACTCGTATAGTCGTAACTACGAGTATGACTTGTAGTATGGACCGCGTAGTGCCTAGTCGTATAGTCGCAACTACGAGTATGACTGTATAGGACCGTCTAGACGACCTAACACGGGTCGACGAGCTCTGCCTGTAAAATTAATGAACGGTTTCACTGTTACAGCTGGGATTTAGTTTAAATTGTTAATTGGATGACTGCAGTGTTACAATGTAGGAGCGGTTCTGATTGGACCAATTAGCTGGTTTGAAATTAGAACAGTTATTTGGTTTAGAATCTAGTCGCGATTTGACTTACTGCCCGCTAGGATTTTCGACGATGCATACAAAGTCTCATTTATACGATGTAACTGTCTTATCTGAGGCTAACAATTAAATTGAAACGTCAGAATGATTTGCATCGTCTATAAACATTGTTTAGATGGACCACTTCTGGCAATTAAATCGCAGTGTGAATATCAGTATTTTTAGCTATTGATCTGTGGGCAAAAAGTGGCTATTTCAGGAGTACAAAAATAATTTGGTGTTTATTATGTAAGTCCGAAACATTGAGTCAAAATATTTTCTTATTTGTAGAGGGGAGTTCGTCCCGGTGTATTTATAAATCAACCACACTTTAGTGCTGTCCCGTACTGTATCTACCCACGAAATAATTGATGAGCACTTCGCAGTGCATGGAAATTCCTGATGGGAATCGAAAATGCATCTGTATGCGCACTGTGCTAACGAATCCTGGTTTTAAATAATCAAAGAAGACCTGTCCAAATCGTGTCCGTAAGAATTATGAAGTCATGTCTCATATTTAAACGTGGATGTTACCAATTTAAAAAAATAGTCGATTAATTTAGTAAATTAGCCGATTTAGCTTTCTGAGAAATAGCGTTGAGAAATGTATGATTTTTATGACAAATCCAAGCATTGTAGCTATCTTAAATTCAGCAGTCCAAACCATTTTTTTTACAATAATAAATGTTTTTTTTTAATATTCTCTTGCCAGATTTCGAGTACTAAGGTGGTACCTCGGTTCAGACGTCTGAATTGAGGAGCCACCTTAAATAGCCTGTAACTTTTAAATGGTTGCACGTTTTACAAATTCCAGTATCGAGCCTCCAAATCGGCTAATTTACTTCAAAAGATTGTTAGGTAGGATCCGCGTTTAAATAGCTCCTCAATCCATATCATCACTCCAAATCCTATATCTCTCAGTAATTCTAGAATTGTAATACGCGGTTTGTGCATATATTTTCCATAGGTAGGTACTTCAATTTCAATCACTAACATCGTAATATACGCCATCAACAAAATTGGAAGCCTCTCGACTCGACGGACGTAGCTCTCGACGGTAAATTGCAACCAACATGTAAGCGAAGCCAGCCATATATTTTGCAGGAGTTTGAGAGTATTTATTTAATGGAAAACCAACTGACATGGACTAGTTCAATATGCAACGTTTCACAAACGTATTGGTGATTGAAGATAGCAGCGCTCTACTGGACCAAGACCAGTAATGGACAGATTGACCGACAAACAGCAGCCAAACTGTAAAGGTGTTCAGTTTAAACACAGTCAAGTTTTAATCAATTAGGATGGTAATCTATTGCTTCATAAGTTCAAAAAATGTGCGTGCTCAACGTAAAAAACGCAATTAATGTTGTTGAACCGTCAAAATTAAAACCATTCCTACTCGCAGATGAGACAGTGATCAGACGCGAGCCTGCCAAGAATAAAAAATAAACAAATTTAGATTTTCGTACGCATTATGACGTTCGAAAACTTTGTCTGGTCAACAACATGAAAAACGACATTGGCTAAATGCACAAACCGTGCGAAGCAAAAACAAAAAAAACATGAAAAATGCAATTAATGTTGACAGAACTGTCAAAATGAAAGTAATTTCTACTGCTAGTCAGTTACACAATAACTCAGCTGATTCACGGGTATCATATTTAACTATGGATACGATTGCTATTTCAATTGATAAAGTAGCTACAAAAGTCACTGGCAGACAACAAAAACCGCATGATGTCAATAGAAATAACAGAGTTTTTGGCGGGATCGCGTTGGAACATGTCGCACGAATTTTCATTTTCATGGAATTTAGTGAAATAGCGAATTAAATTGTATAATTTTGATAGTGAATTATTCAATTTAGTTACGTGTGAGTGCACAAGTGTAGTGAAGGTGAAAAAAAGTGACTAACGTGGACTTTTCATGTTCCCCCCAAAAACTCCTATTAGGTTGTTGTAAAGTTACTACCGCTTTACAATAACTTTGATTTGACTTGACTGACTAACGACGACTGTGACTGTTTTGTAACTTCGTGCCCGATATCAGGCCATTTACTTGATCTAAAAGAAAAATTACTTGACACTGGCTAAATGCACAAACCATGTGAAGCCAAAATGAAAAAAAAAAAAAAAAAAAAAAAAAAATAGAAATAACAGGTAAGCAAAACAAGATTTTTTCAAAAAACCGTCACAACAGCTTCAGGCGTATAGAAATGTCTAAAAAAAAACCGTGCCTAGGTATTACGAGCCCCCTCGCCAAGCCAACCACATCAAAGGGATGTGGAGTCGACTCTTGAAATACAATGAGCGCACAAACTGCGCAGAGTGGCTGTATTCAATGCACTTGTGTTAAGAAATAACGGCAACGGCGGGGTTTGGATGTGTGTAAGGATGTGTATGTGCACATGTCATAATCAGCCAATAATATTCCCACTGCTGGGATACAGGCCTCCTCTCTGTGACAGGGAGTAGGCCAGCATCCAACACGCGGGCACAGTGCGGGTTGGTGCATGTCACAAGTCTTAAAATTTTTGGTTCTAGGAAACCTGCCAATTTCCTCACGATGTTTTCCTTCACCGTTTTGAGAGCACTGATGACGAAATTATTTACACAAAGTATAGCGCGTGTCTTGTCTGGGTTCGAACCTATGACCCGCATATGTAAAAGTTGTGGCCCCATAGATTTTAAGTAGATCCAATTAGTAAAAAGAACATTTGTAGCCAAATTAGCAGTTTCATGGGAAAAAAGCACCTAATCATGCAATCATATACTTAAGAGTAGGTACATACAAGTTGAACTAATACCAGATTTCGCTTATCTTTGCCAATATCGAAGCAGTGACATCAGCAGAATGATGACATCAAAGCGGTGACATCAGCATAGAGTTTCGTAACACACCAAATAGAATTGGCATATAGACGGTTTTCAGGGGATCAAACATTTCAAAAAGCTTCAATTACCTACCTGATATTCAAACCAACGGTTTTTACTCCAAAATAAATAAATAAAAATGTCAAAGCTGACTTTTTTACTGTGGCAACTCAATTCACTCTGCACTGCTTGCATCGAAATAAATTCCTAACTTTAATTTCAACCCCCAACTACTTCAATCTGCATTGCAAATTTAAGAAAAAAAAGTTGCGTTTCGAATTAACCGTCGGCCGTCCACTACCACCATATCTTAATTATCACACATATTTAGGTGGAAATGACCCCGATGTGCTCAATATAATCAACCCTCCGTAGTCGGAGTCATTATGATATTTATCAAAGGCCTCGATGTAGTATTCAAACACAAATTTTAAATCGAAACAAACGTAAAAAAGCATTTTTGCAGTGGCAACTTAACTGTATTTATTATAGGCCTCGAATTCAAACACATTTTTGCAGTGGCAACACTTCTGTGTTCTAATTCACTATGATCGCTTAACGATTCCTTACTTGGAAACCACGTATTGACGTGGATTAGTATGACATCTGCTAATATCGACAAATTGTCTTGGGACATACGGAATATGACATTTCGATTCCTTACCGTTACATTGGTTTCTACAAGACACGATATTGACGTACTTTGAACGTAGTAAAATTCCGCGGGGAATCATAACCACAGAATTGGGGCCAGTGCTCTGCTAGTGTCGAAATAAAACTTTATTTTCAACCCCAAACGAATGCAGTATGTGTGCATACCAAATGAAAAATCAATATCCTTCGAATAACTAACTCCACTACCACTATATCTTAATTGTCACAAATAGGTCGAAATTACCCCGATGTGCTCAATATAATCAACCCTCCGTAGTCGGTGTCATTGTTATGTCTTTATGCTTGGGGTTCGAAAATTACCGAGTAATTTTTACAGCTATTTGGTGGTTCGATACGGCTATTCACTGACATTTCTAAGATTATTTTCTCTGCTTTATACAGGGTAGCAAGAAGATCGACGCGCTGACTGAAACCATGAATTTAGCACCCTAGCGTAGAAATTTTTCGTCGGTTTTCCAAATAAAATCAGCTGTTTCTTAGAAAAGTGCAATACCTACACGCGGTCAAAATGTATGGAACAGCAAATTTGTGTTTTAATGACCGTCGAATAATCCTTGGTCGTGCATCGATATCCCTGCCACCCAATGTATATGTACACTGTGCTTTCCAAGATAATTTTTCTCTCTCATGATCTTCATATTACCCCTATACGAAGATACTTCTTTACTATACACAGTACATTCGTAACCACATAATTATAATACTTACGTCTTACTGTATTTTACTACAAGATTCTGAAATAATTGGAACAAGTTAATCGAAAGTTTTCAATATGAAATAAGTACTGAACAGCTAGTTTTGAAAAAATAGTTGTGTTCCGTCAGTTGGAGCTTAGAATGCACCTCCTTCTTGAATTTCTCACAAATCATTTGGTTTTTGCCTTAGGTTTTATAGCTAATTTATGAAGTTCTGTAAAATAGCCAATTTAATGTCAATACGTTCTCTATTGCCCTTAACCCGATTTCCAAACAGTTACTTAATTAATGTGCAACATTAAGTATTACATGCTTCAAAATAACTTTTTATTTGGAGTGTTGCCATTCGTCATTTCCATTACACATTTTATAATTATGACGTTCGCAGCTAATAATTTGGAGGCGTAACGTTCATGTTTGAAAATAAGTAGTACGTCATTTTATTACAAATCCTTACAATATGTCTATTAAGTAACGCTCGCACTCAATAAGTATAATTTACTTACATTTTAATGATGTAATGTTACAATATTGAAACATAGCCGGTTATGGCTTATCTGGAGAATGGGATGCGCACACGCACAGGAGTAAAAAGTTAATTACTGTGGCACACGTTCAATAGTCATAGATGGATTCTTGGAACTTCTTTGTTGGTTTCACTGATGATCAAGTTTATACCTTGGTACATTACCTATTGTGGTATAGTAGGTATTTTATTCTAGGCAATAGGCACATCGTCTTCACATATTTTTAAAGGGCCTATGTTACTACTGTAATTATAACATCAGCCGTTTCGGAGATTAGCAGGAACAAAAACACGGACAGACAAAAATTTAAACAATCTGTTTGGTGAAGGTTGGCGATTTCAGACTTTTATCAACTAAGTATAAATTCAGGTTTCCCCACGATGTCAGTAATGTCCAAGATAAACTCAGAAAGTATGTAAAATGAATTGAAAAAGCCACATTGGTACTAGGGCATGCAAAAACCGGGTTGCTTTAAAAAACCGTTTTTTTTCGGGTTTAATGTTACAAAACCGTTGAAACCGGTTAAATCGGTTTTTTCGTTTTTTTTTGCAATTTTTTTTAAGAAATGAGAAATATGTATGTAAAGAAATAAAAATGCTGAAGTCTAATCAAAATAGGTTTTTTTTACTCTTATCTCACTTATTTTAATACTAATGAGCATTTGTTTGCACTGAAATAAGCTGCAACTACTAAGTAACAATACAAAAAGTTTCTTTTCTATAAACATAACATAGAATCAAGATTATTATTTAGGAAAACAACATATTCTTGAATACTTAAGGTACTTAACATACAAAATTAGGAACATTTGGTCAAACACAAAGGACACAAAGGTCAAAAAACAAAAAATATACATTATTTAATAGGATATAAAATAATTCAAACGAAAATTAATAAAGCGCTCTTCCTCGCTCTAGTTATTTTAGTTATTTAAAAATTTGCTGTGCCCGACAGGGTCCATAATTGTTTCAATTTTTTGTATTTACCACCTGTAAGTGTACATTATGGATTGCAATAAACGATTTGATTTGATTTGATTTGTCTAAAATCATAGAATATTAAATAACAATTTAACTGTCATAAAATACAAACAGGCAAAATCAACAGTATATAAAATGCGATCAAAATAATTATTTAAATAACACATAAAATAGAAGTCTTATTCCTAATTTACCAAAACAAAATAAATCAGTCATACTTAAAGATCTAGATTGAAAAGGCGCTCTCTGATTCCACACTTGTTGGAGGTATAGATTTCAAAGCTTTTGATAAACATTATATATAGGTACTTTATATACTATTCTCTCGTTTTTCCTCCATCGTCGTAAAGTGCCATTTCCACCCTGATTTTAGTTTCTAAATCAAGTTCTGTAGATAGGCTTGCACCAGAGGTATGTTGTTTGAGCGCCTCAGGGCGATCTTCGCAATGGAAACACCCTGGCGTTTCCTCCCGCCCTATTCGAAACAGGACCCTTCCGAAGCAGCCGTGTCCGGTGAGGACCTGTGTCAGGCGGAAGGTGAGAACGCCATGCCACCTCTCAAGCCACTCCTCAAAGAGGGGACTTACCGCCGCAATCGTGGCGTGCCCATTCTGTAAATGTTAAGTGCCATTGTAGCAAAAGTTCATGATTATAATCTTAAAAATAATAACGGACAACTGGAAGGAAGTTTTACGCCACGTAGTCTAGTTAAATGCACTTTAGGTGCAGAAACTCAACGACAGAAGATTTCGATTTCGAAGATTCTAAATTGAAGACAAATAAACAAACAAAATGCCACATTTGTGCCATATTACCTACTGTAAAAAACTTACTAAAAAAACGCACTCTTTGTAAGTCTACTTAGCTAGGTATTAATTTTCTATTTTTAACATTCAGATTATCCAAAAACCATTAAAATTTACTTCGTTTTTAATATACGTAATCAAAACATTAAAGTTTAAATGTAACAATGTGTTGTGATCAGCTCAAACTACTTCAAATAAAAACAGGCTCTTATTAATTATAGGTACGTTACATATTTACAAAAATAAGAACATGCCGGCTTCCATAACCTAATTAATTATAGCTATTACTTATATGCATAACATCTCTGCTGTGATTACATTTAAGTATTTCGTCATACACTTCATGTAATATTAGCAATGCATAATATACGAATGATATAAAAGAATTTGATCAAACTTACCTACGACAAACACAACACGTGCACTCGTCTCACTCATATCACTATACACAGACTGACCGAAAAACAAAAGGGCGGCAGCGTGGCATAATAGTGCGACAAGTACTAAATTAACGTGGCCGAAATAAAAACTAAACTAACGCCGCCTCGCCGTCCTGTTCACGTTTGTTACTGATAAATGTAATATTTTGTTTGGGAAAATTAAAGTATAATTAAATCAATAACATAGGAGAAACAAAACCGAAAAATCCGGTTTTGTTATCCTAAAAAACCCGGGTTTCAAATCAGTCGGTTATCCGGTTTTTACGGTTATCCGGGTATCCGGTTTGCATGCCCTAATTGGTACTTGCCAGTCGCATACTAATTAATTAAATCTTTGTGTAGATGTCCTTGTATACCTGTATAGGCATAAAAAAAATGCTATAAATAAAAGTCTCATTAGACCAATACCCCTATCTACTTTAAAGGATAAAATAAGTAAAAAAAACTATTTTAACACTGTTTACACAAACCGCAACAACGGTTAGGTAAGATTGCGATAACCAAGTTTCAGTTACGTTTCAATGACAGCATGTCACAATGTTGCCAACCGACCGAGATCAGGGTTGCCAGATAAAATAATTCTGAATAAAATATTATACGAAAGCGCCCGCTTTTTAGCTCAGTGAACTGTCTCTGGCGTATTCGCTGAAAAGCGGCTTTTATTTGTACGTAAAACAAGTAAAATACATTGCGCAAACTTGAGAAAAGACCTCCTTTTTATGAAAAACATTTATATTTAAAAGTGATTAAGATGTTAATGAGAATATGACAGATCAATCGAAGAACGGTATTCCGAAATTAAAAGCTCAACAGTTAGGTAATTAACCTTTATTCTCGACAAGTGAATAATTAAAAGTAAATTGATCATTCAAAAGTTAACCTAAAGACTTTTTGCTTGCCACGCAAATTGCTTTCACTAATCATCACTCTTACCAACTACCATTAACAGTAAGATTAAAAGTCTTTTATTTTTTGTGGATGCTCATAATACTTCGGTTTATGGGTTTTTATCCAATCAGGAGCCTTGATGAAATTTAAAAACGAGACTCGATATTCCACCTTGCAAACAGCTTGCAGATTTAAACATTACCCGATCCTCCACCTGCATTTGGGGCGCTATTAATTTTAAGCTACTATTTAAAAGGCTGAACTGAATTGGATTAGGGCACACAAGTGCACCGCTGTAATGACATTTAGGATACTTTCCATTCTATCAATTTTTTCCTGGCGTACCATCAACCATGAACCCATGAGTAAAATATGAATATGAATGAAATATTATCTTCCAATTACGGTGAAGGAAAACATCTTGAGGAAACCGCCATGTCTTAGAACCAAAAATTCGAAGACATGTGACATTTACCAACCCGTATTGAGCCCGCTTGGTGGATAACATCCCCTGCCCTCTCAAAGGGAAGTGGCCTACGTCCCAGCAGTGGGAACATTATTGGCTGATTTTGCTTTCTCTCAATTACATATTGATATTAAATGGCGGCATCATATGTTTAGTAACTGACATATATTTGAGTACAGTAGTACAGTTCTCATGGATAAAGTTTCTCACACACGAAAGTAAAGACGCCACAGTTGCTGTGGCGTGGAGGTGACGCGAGAAAAGAGTTCCTGGGAGGACATGGGCTGGCCTTTGCCCAACGGACGGACAAAAAATCCTTGTCCTCAACCAAACCATATTTCTATAGCCAATGCTACTATAAACTTGCAGCTTCCCTGCAAGCTTACAACATGCACAATGAAAAAAGCGGCTTTACAAAACTGCATTTAAAAAGCAGCGGCCACAATACACCGCTATACACTAGAATCCTCCCCCATTCCGGTAGCAAGTCACAATGAGGAAACAAAAGTAAAGGGGAAACGTTGGAACTATGAATACACGAGTCGGGAGACTGTGTTTACAGGAATAAGAGCTTTTGAATTAATTACGAGAAGTTCGTGGTAATTAATTTCTTGTAGGATAATGAGATCACCGAGGCCGAAGGGTTCTTAAGTGGCGACCGCGTACCGCAAACGTAAAGTTCGAAGGCCTCACATAAGGTGGCCCGATGACCTTGCGAAGGCCGCAGTAATCCGCTGGATGCGGGAAGCACAGAACCGGTGGATGTGTCGTCGTAGCTTATCCGCTGGATCCGGGAAGCACAGAACCGGTACAAGTGTCGTAGCTTGTGCGAAGCATATGTCCGGCAGTGGACGTCTTTCGGCAGAAATGATGATGATGACAAAGAATTAGCAGTGCTAGCAATATGAAATTCCGTATTCTGTTTATTTTGGTTTAAAATCTCAAACTGTACATACTAGGTAGTACTTACATAGTAAAAGCTGGTCGGTTTACAGTTTACAAGAACCATCAAAATTAACAACCCATTTCCTTTGCAGCTGCTTTTCATTCGTTCACACTTCTGTGTTGAACCAAACTCGATAGATATCTCTTTTTTACCGAGCTAAGCCCAGGTACGTACGGGCGATTTTTGATCGTGGCAATTATTTTTCGAGCACTTGATTTTCAACCTGCCGCTAAGCGTCAAGAGTTGAAAATCCAACAATGTGTTTTTTCACGTGGTGGGATGCGCTCTGTTGGATTCTTGGAGCCACTCAACCTCCATAAAAAAGAGAGGATCCTCCAACTACACGGGTATTGTGTCTGGTGGGCAAGTTGGGCAACTGCCCGACGATTGGTGTCGGGACGATGTACATATTATTCTAGTTGCGCGATGCAGGAATTTGCGTGACGTCAATCTGATGCGTAGTTCGCATGTAGCGTTGTAAGTACCTAGATGAACTTGTGTTCTGTTTTTTATTCTATCTAGCCTTTTGCTAACCCTATCTACTCAAGTTTATTCGTGCCAGCCAGCATTGTATTGCAAGACGAGATAATAAGCCGGAGCAATTTTGAAAATTGGTATAATTTAAATGACTATTATTCGCTTGGCAACCCTATTTAAGATCATTGGCGCCAATAGCTTGAACACATTGTTTTGACATACGCAACCGTGATGTAACTTGAGACTGTGCACAGTGCACTCTGTTATGAATAATGCTAATAAACCACATGTTTTCTGATATTATACAGGGTGGTAGGATCATCGATGCGAAACATAGATTCAGGACATTATTCTGAACCTATTTTCTTTTTGATGACTTACGAAAAATTACAACATAGACGGTGTTGAAATTTTTCGCAGATTTTAAAAAAACATTTAGCTGCTCCATAGATTTTGGTGGCGTTAGTATTGCAATGAAAGGCAGAGGATAGTGTTGTGACGCAGCCTGGTAGAGGCTTATGTCCAGCAGTGGACTGCGTTAGGCTGAGTTGATTAATTGATTGAGGTATTGCAATATACTTAGTTAAGAATAATGTTTTATTTTTCTTACCAGATAATAGAAGAAAATCGAACGAATGTTAATGCATCAAATTCAAAACGTGCCAATTGCCTAAAACGTCTATTTCTGCAGTTGTCGACTCGTTCACAAAAAAAATTGACTTTGTGCGAATCGTCTACAGAAAATAATCTATTACTTAAGTGTCTTTTCGCGCGTTTCGGCCTATGCGTTCAATATTTGTACCCAGCTTATACATTTCCAATTATAAGTAAGGTAATGAAGCTCACAACCTATTGAAAAAGACAAAGTTGTCGCTTTGTATTAGACACAGTTCTAACGCGAATCCATAAAGCCTATAACAGACTTATAACAATCCACGCGACTACGCGACTGCCGCGTGCTCATAAGTCATATTTCATCTCGAGGTAACGGCAAACGTTTAAAGGGCACGCGCGGTGTCGGCTCAGAGTTTATTAGCTGAAGCAGCTAATGCATAAGACAGGCTGTTAAGCTACCGCGCCTGTCGTATTAGTGCAGGCAGGCTGCAAACGACTGATTATAGCGCCTTACTTCCGCAAAGGTTAAAACGGAAAATGGATACATAAACTTCGGGAGATAGCTAACTTATCAAAAATTAAGAGTCAAACAAAAGTTCTAAAGTAAAAGTTATATTCGTATGGGTGTAAAATAAAATACTGAAAATAAAGCCTGTAACATACGTATAACAATCCACGCGACTGACACGTGCTCATTAGTCATATTTTATCTCGGTAAACGTTTAAAGAGCACGCGCTGTGTCGACACGCATTTTAAAAGGGCAGCTGGAATTGCTAAAAGCAGACTGGCTGCTAAGCTACAGCGCTTGTCGTACTGGTGCAGGCAGGCTGCAGACGACTGATTAGCGCCTAACTTACGCAGAAGTTAATACAGACAGCGTGCCAGAAACAAAGTTAAAACGGAAAATGGTTTAAAGATAGCCAAGCTTTGGTAGAAGCCGGCTAACTTATCGAAAATGCAGAGTCAAACAGAAGTTTGAAGTAAAATTTATATTCGTATGGGTATAATGTAAAGACAGAAATGCTGAGCATAAAGCTTGTGGAATTTTAATAGTCAAGTCATACTTCGAGCATTTATTTTAATTAAATTGTATGCAATAAAGTAATAACATTAGTTTGATTTGCTCCTATTATTTAGAAAGAAAAATTCATTATTTGTCTTACCTACATAGCATAAAATTCAAAACATGCCAATTTTCTAATACGTATTTCTCGAGTTGTCGATTCGCCCACAAATAAATTAACTTCGTATGAATCTCCTACAACAAATAAGATAATATTTAAAAGTGTCGATTCGCCTGATTCGGGCGAGTAAATTCGTGCGAATCAACTAATAAGCCACAGAAAGGAGGACATTGCCGTCCACTAAACATAAACCCAATATTACTTTTTACGTCAATCACGACAACATAAGCATTATTGTGACACCCAATTGTTAAAATGGATCACATAATAACACCTACGATGGTGTAACATCAAAGACTGCACGGCACGCGAATTAAACAATACAATACAACACACGACATTGCATGTCAGCATGAAACTAATAAACGAATAATGAATAAAGTAGTCGACGTTTTGCTACAAGTAATTAGCGCAGATACAAACGCTTGTCAACAGCTTGGTTTAATTATAGTTATTGTGTAACATTTTGTAGACAATTAATGCGTTGTCAATCAAATTGGCTGTGTAAATAAATAATGAAGAAACAGAGGTTTTGATTTTAGAAAAGGTATGCGAAGGTTTTGTATTTAAATTAAGTATAAGTAGTTGGGTTTTAGGTCCAAAACTAGTGATCTTTAAGGATACATCAACCATCCACAGAAAGTTTACATAAGAAAACGAAGTCAAAATACTTTTATTTTGACTTCGTTTTCTAATGTACATTTTTTACACATCTTTTTAATAACCTACCTACTACCTACTGTCTTGTCTGCAAAAACCCGCCGGCATAGTGTAGGAGCCTTTAGATAGACAAAGAATACAAAACAGTATTCAACAAATTGAATAAAACACAAATAAAAAAATCAAAGAACCTGACTACGTAAAAAGTGAACTTTAATTATGATGTAAACAATAAACTTTTGTTTTAAAAGGTTGACTATTAAACTGAATATTATAAAGCAATCTCATGCATTCGGAAGCAATAAAGGCATTTATAGTTAAATTTAAAAACATGCATCCGACTGCATGACATGAATTTTTTGCAAGCTATTGATGAAACCCTTTACTTTGATACCCCAGTAATAAGTTTAAAAAAAAAATAAATGAAGACAATATGGTTTCAAAAAGCGGCCACTTTATTTTTCATAATTTTGACACACCCAGTGTCAAAATCTAAGAAGCCATTTAAGCTACAAGCGTGCCAAAGAAATATACACACACATACACTCGAGAAACATAACCTCCACCCTCCTGGCGCAGTCGGGTAATAATTTAAAACACCAATATTCTGGGCAAAACTGCCTTTGTTTGTTTGTTTATAATTCGTGCACAATTTGTACACAATGTGTTAGTAAGATTTGCTTGCATTGCAGCAATCGATTGTGAAAATTAAATAAATTAGCACTCAATAATTCTACGTTGTTTACAAATGCCATTTTGGGGAAAACAAAAGGCACTGTTTGCTAACGATTTATTGATCGTGTAGATTTTTAGTAAGCTGTTGTGAATGCGTGAGAAACTTATTGTATAACAGCTATGATTTGGTAAGATTATATTTAACACGATGCACCCTACAGTTTCACCCGTATAAGTCTCGATCCCGTGGAAATATCGGGATAAAAACATCCTGTGTCCTAATCCAGGTCATGGTATACCCATGTGCGAAATTTCATACAAATCCGTTTAGCTATTTAGCGTGAAATTGTAACAAACAAACATACAAAAATCTTTTCCCTTTATAATATTAGCTTAGAAAAGCTATCTCATCGACTAATATGTAGAGAAAATATGGAAGAAAAATATATGTTGCACCGACCCCAATATTGGATAAGGGTTTTTTTTAGAATGGGAAATCATCAAGTAATGAGGATTTGTAATTAGTTTTCTGGTGATATAGTTTCCTTATTTTATCTGTTTTTTAGCTGTAAGTACTCCATGTTCTAAAAATTAATAAATTTGGTAACTATTTGTCCTATTATGGCGTTCCCACGTTTCCCCTCACATCTGCCTTGTAAATACCTTTTATTAGTCGCTTTTCATTTGTCCTCTCAACATGACCAAACCATCTAAGAATACTTTGATGTGGTGCTCTCCTAATATATGATTAAATTCAATTAAATATGTAACCTATTGCTGTCCACTATCACAATACAATCGAGGCTAATATTGATGCAAGATTTAACATGAAACTTTCTTAGAATTTCATAGCATTAAATATTAAAGGACTTAAGTATAAGTCCTTACAAAGTCAAGTCGACAGCAGACACAACTTGAGATAAGCCCTTCATGTAAGTAAGCGAGGAAAGTAGAAAATTAAGAAAGAAAAAGTACTTACAAAACTTGTTTTAACAAGGTCCTCTTTGTTTTGGATTTTATAAAAAACATTTTTAATCGAATTGATACAGGCTTTTAACAGCATAAGCTTTGTACAATTTTCTAAATCTAGATCTTAATCTTGACTTCTAAAAAATTATAAGATAGAGAATAGATGTTTTCAGAAACGTTCAAGACGTTGAATACTTTAAATGATAACCATTACTATATAAGAAAGAAACGCTTGTGAGCATTCTGCTTGGCGTTCCCTCAAGTAACTATACTAGGCCCATCCTTGCATTATACAAAACATACAAAAAAATGAATTTCCGTGCGCTCGAAATGACATGTCTTGTCCAGATTATGGTAACCGTTCCTAGATTTAAAAAACACAAAGAAATTCCAGAAAAAATCGCATGGAAAGTGACGGTGGAATTTTCAACCCTAATTCAATTTTTGTAGCCGTGTCATCCTGTTTCCGTCATATTAAGGTGTATTGTAGCAACTGTGATACCTTGGTACGTCGTCGCATTATTGTTTAAAGTTTCGGCAGCCAGTATTAAAGTCCCACATACCTGTGACGTAGTGAATCGACGACTGCCGGACCTGCTAAGCGTGCCTCCTCTGACGTTGCTATCTGACAGTTCCACATCACCACCCCCATCAGCCGCCTTCCGACGAGATAACTCACACAGCTCCGCTATCGGTTGCACCTGCGTATAATATTTGCATTTGAAGTAAGAAAGTTTCGAAAGGGATAACGAAATTCGATCAAGGATGATAGTATGGTCGTAGTAAGGTCGATACTTGGTACGGTTAATAACGTGTAAACATCTGCAGAGGATTGCCATTTCACTAAAAAGGGTTTTGGGTTCCATGATAATATTGGAAGTGGAATTTGCATTGATCTATACGTATATGTATTAGATGGCCTGTGTCCAGCAGTGGACGTCTTCCGGCTGAAATGATGATAACGATGATATGGGTATCAATTTAATTTGAGATTGCGTTAGCCTAAAATATTTAAGGCTAGAGTGAATAGGTTACATATAGGCTTTGTCATCAAGTGAGGCAGCTGCGAGGCTTGCTTATACTATCATCGTTCAACATAATGAGATAGATGAAAACATTTCTCCCGTTTCCTGTTCTTCGTGTACAATATTTTATTAAGTGCTAAAAATCCGAATGAATTAAACAGATTCTAGTTTACAGATAAAAAAATTACAACGGTCATAAAATCGATTACCAAATTAACACTACCTCCTACAAAAAACATCCAAAGATACTATCGTCCAATTTAAAAACAGAACCATTGCTTTTACTGCGATGATTAAGTCATCAAGGTATGTCAGTCATTCAGCCAATGAAGACGTTTACGTTACAAAAATCCAAATAGTGTTGTACCACTGTTTACAAATCGAGCTCGAAAGTGGTTTTACCTGTAAACACCGGTACACGGGAGAAAGTAAAGTATTTAATGTACGTGTTGTATGATGAGAGCCAGGGTTAAAGGGAGATATGTTTTGACACCCGGTACCTAGGTATATGGAAAACGTATCTACTGCGAGTACAATACTCGTCGTTAGGCGTCCCTTTTGGATTTCAAAGATAAATTTTTGAAGTAACGTCGGCAGCCGTAAGAAGGTCATGACAAAGCTTACCGAGGAAAAGTATTCTATGGCGTATATTTTGCTATTAAACCAGCAATTTTTTATAGATGACCAATTGTCGAGCTATTTATAACTGTAATACTATAGCTGTCTTTAGAATTTTTAAGTACCACCCTAATTTCGTAAAACATGTTCAGTCATAATCAAAATCATTTCGAAGAATATTGCTAATCCATTGTTTCATATGTAATGTTTTTAAGTCCCGTGTAATAGGGGGCGAGCCTATTGTCATCAGCCGGGAAGAAATCCAGACTCCGCTGGTACTGAGAAGTTCCAGATAGAAAACGAAAACCTAATAACACTTTGCCCGATCTGGAAATCGAACCCAAGACCTCGACCACTAGACGCACGGGGCAGTTTAGTAGTGCATTAGTATTGATTAATGCCATTCTACATAATCACTACATATTATAAAACAAAGTACCCCGCCGCGTCTGTCTGTTCGCGATAAACTCAAAAACTACTGAACTGATTTTCATGCAGTTTTCGGCGGAAGGATTAGGTGTATTTGTTAAGGTTTTGTTTAAATTGGGTAACGCAAGCAAAGCCGCTGACAAAAGCTAGTATTGCTTAAGATTATCTCAGCTACTGCATGCACAGTTACTTATGTAATTCTTACAATGAAGTTGTAATGGTTGGTCCCGGAACAAGAACACCAATATATCAGAACTGTAACGCCATTCGCGTGTGCGAGGTTCGTTAAGAACCAGTGCAGTAGTTTCTGAGTTATTAGGTAACAGACCGACACACATTTTTGAATCTATTTTATTTTATTTTAAAATGCTATTTATCCTATCCAGGGCCAACTTGTCATAATAAAAACGTAATTATAGAAGTCGCAACTAATGCGCTAGTCACGATTGTCTAAACAATAAACTACAGAAATAACTTAACTGTTGGAGGTAACGGTCTAAAAGCCGTTTCGAAAGCCTTACTTATCTTATTTCCTAGTTTTTTGTCTAATTCATCAGCAGTAACTGAGAAATAACTTAAAATATCCCGTTGTTCCAACGCGAATAGAAAAAGTAAGGATACAGCAAATATTCAATAGGATAATATTTAGATCGATCTTTTTGATTTCCAAACACTAACTCGAAAAGTGAATTTGATGACAGAAGAGACTTTACTTAAAGGCCGCAGGAGCCAGACTATATTCCAAACAAAAAAAATATGACTATAGATAAAAAAACAAATGAATGCAGAGCTATGTATCCAATGCAACATTTTTATCTGCCTTCTACATCCATAAAGCCGCGTATCATTTGTTTCAGCCCAATTTCATTGCTTCTTTAAAATTCGTTTATCTTTATATCTTTATGCAGACGATAAGACAGTGATCGAAAATGGCTTTATCAATTTGATATTAATTTAAAATATACAACCCAATGTCATGAAACAAGATCATACCATCAAATGAAATGCGACTCCTAATTAATTCCTCGAAATATTATGATCACTGACACACTTAATTTATGTAAATAATACTTTGAAACTCACCTTAATAGTGACAGAGTCGTGACTTCCCTTGATGAGATCAATGACCTCCTCTCGGCTCTTCTCTTCAACGTTAACACCGTTCACTTCTAAGAGTCTATCACCAGGTAACAGTCCAGTCTCACTAGCACCAGGATAAGACCCTGGTTCAGCCAAAATAACAGCTTTGAACGTCAATTTGCTGATCATTCCAATATTATTGCACTTATTATCACCATTGAGGAGAGCGTTGTCATGTCCATTAATTTCTCCAATAAAGATTCTTTCTTGAACCATTGCTCTACGAAGACTAAACCCAAAGTCATTTCTAGGAGCCTTCTGCCTTTGAATCGTAAGATATCTAGGCTTCGGTAAACGCACAGGAGACAATGAAGGAAGTGGTAAGTAAACATCATCGAAGTTGCTAGTCCTGGACCATCGATGAAACCCTTGAGACTCGCCAACAGGTGAGGTAGAAAACGGTGGAGTAGCGAATGAAGAGTTCGTTGTAGTATCAGTTAAGGAATCAGCGCTTGGAGATGTGGATGTCACTCCAATGTAGCTGTTCCCATTCGTCTTTGGTGCCTCGTCAACATCCTGAGTAGTAATCGACGGGTTCGAGTTATTCTTATAGTTTTTGTACTGCGTCTCCACAGGGCTATGAATAACTTTTTTGGTAAAGTTCTGTACATGCTGCATATCGTCACTCGAAGATGTGCTTTTAGAAGGCGGAATACCGTATACCATCAGCTCATTCTGCTGAGTATTCCTGGCCAATAGGTTGGACTCCTGACCATTCGACACGTTATCAACTGCATCGTTGCTTTGGACATTGTTTTCTACAGAATTTGAACTAGTATTGCTGAGTCGTGGACCTTTAAGGATTCCACGTTTCGGAGGACGCGGTGGTATAGGAGGTAGATTTGGCGGTTGTCTAGGGCTGGTGTTGGCATTATTCGGATTATTTAATGAATTTAATGACGTTTCGGAGCTATCGGATTGCAGGACTCCTTCCTTCTTGCTCCAAGTGTGAGTTGTAGGATATGCGGGCGACAGGTGGTTATTTTCGTCGCTCAGATTGGAGTTAGACCCCGAGGTAGGTATGAGCGGGTAATTGGAATAATTTGAATCTTGCTCCAGGTGGGCGAACAGCGATGCGGTGTAGTCAGCTGTTATGCCCGAGGGAAGTTTCTCCTTTTCCTTGCGTCTACCCCGCAATTTCAGCGATCGTCGGACCTGTGAACAATAAAAGTAATTTTAGTGAATTCTTGGTAAAATCTATTCGATACGGCGCAATGGGCATGAAGGTCAAATCTAACAGTTAATGGAAATACTAAATCTAATCGAGAGAACATGACACTATATTTTAATAGTATAGTAAATTGTAACACTAAACATGATCTGACTAATTTAAACGCGCAAGTCACTCGCAAATGGGAAACTGATAAAGTGGACAAAACAGTAGCCGAAGCAATTTATCAAACAGCGACGCTTGGGGTAATAATGTATATATCGGTAAAGGATACGAAATTGACCTCTAAGATGACGTGATAAGCGTTGGACGAAAGACTAAAGATTTTGCAAATGGGCTGATGACTCTCAGTTTCGAGATAATGACACGTATAGCAGTATTGTAAACGGTTAAAAAGCCTGACGAGTTTCTGCAATTTGGGAGCGACATTCTTCACGATGAAGCCTCATGAATATCGCCAACGAAAGTGTATCAGAAAACCAGTTCTCCTCCGAATCGATTTTAATTGAAGATAAACTGACATGAGTCTTATAAATATTAAATTAAATTATTGTATATCAGTAGGTTAACGAGGCTACTAAGAGGCAGTTAAGCAAATAAGATTATTATCTTGATTGTAATAAAACAAGAAAGTTCGGAGAAATGATTTAATAAGATGACATGAATATACAACTTGTTATAAGCGTGAAATATGCTATATTGAACGTCAGTACGTTCTACTAGAACAGATAAAGAAATGTTTATGAATTAAACCGCAACGAAGAAAAGGACAAGTTATTTAACACACATGAGTTTTACTGTATAAAAAATTAAAATTTGTTTCTGTGGTAAGTAAGGCTAAAATTTTAACCAGTACGCAAACTGTAACTATAATTATAATCATAAAAAAATCAGCTGTTCCATACATTTGGACCGCGTAGGTATTGCACTTTTCTATGAAACAGCTGATTTTTTTTTGTATAACCGACGAAAAATTTCTACGCTAGGGGGTCTAGAATTATATGCTGAATTCATGGTTACAGTTTGCGCACTGGATAATAATTTTCTCTGTATACAATATCGAAATCTCGTATAGCGATTCCCGATTATTCCTCTCGAATGACAACATTTTTTTTTTGGCATTGCAATCTCTCAGATCATAAGGCAACACATGAGGTTATCGGCTTCTTAACCAGACTTGCCTGTGGCTGCCTCAATAAATTAACGCCTCCAGCCAGGGCTCAAAAACTTAAAACGAATGACAATAATACCATGCATCTCTATAATCACTGCATAGTATAAAACAAAGTCGCTATCCCTATGTATGCTTAAATCTTTAAAACTACGCAACGGATTTTGATGCGGGTTTTTTAATAGATAGAGTGATTCAAGAGGAAGGTTTACATGTATAATACACCGACCTCCACGCGGGCGAAGCCGCTGGCAAAAGTTAGTTTAGTATAAAAGCAATCCCTTGAAGATCATTTACCTTTACTGTAGCTGTAACTTATTATCATATGATTACTAATGCGGGAGTGGACGCCCTAGAAGGATATTTAGATACCTTATTGGTGAAGGTCTTCAAATAGTTTAGACCCGTAATACTCGCAACCAGCTTGCGTGTATGACCAGATTTATGAAGGCAAACTGAGCAAAAAGAGAATGTAAGGATCGTGGCCGGTGGCGTTGTGTAGTTTCTGCTACCCCCATGGGAAGAAGGCGTGCGTTTATGTAGGTATGTATATGTCACCGTATGATTGTGACCTACTGCTTACGACCGAATAGGTTAGGTTAGGTTATGTGACGAACCGCGCGCGAGCCGAGCGAGCGAAGCGAGCGCTGCCGCGGGGGCGGCCGGCGAGCGCTACTTCCAAGTTAGTGGCAGTAACTTGACTATTTAGTAATAGCGTAAGGTACTATCTGTCTTGATACCAGTTCATAATTTGGCGGTTTCACTTCGATAAATTATAATCTACCGTAATGCGTTAAATTGTAAGCAGTATGTTACGGTTCACAATCTTTCGACAGTTCACAATCTCGCGAGATACATTATAATCGAATGGTATTTACGATTTTACGGTGACATATTACTAATACTGTTGCTGTTTATTTTTTATTATCTTTTCTTACAACAATAACAATATCAACTACAGAGAATCTAGCTAGACTTACTACCTACTTACAACCTTACTTAAAATTAGCGTTGCCAACCTAGATTAGGTACCTATATAATTCAATCGGCGCTTCGGCTTCACACAGCGGAACACAGTCTTCCCTACTATAATTGGATGAAATCGTACAACCTATCAAGGCTGGACTGTTGATTATAATCTTTGTAACAACATTTTAATTGTGGCAGACCAGACGCGGGTCTATCAGACCGTCTGATGCGGTCTGATAGACCCGAACAACAAAGTTTGATAGTGAAAGACGAACTTTTTACGTTCAATTAAAAATCTATTAACTGTTTTAAAGATGGAAGTAAGGTGATTGTGTTCTGTTTCTGTTAAGATGTTCAAGAATGGAGGTGCTAGTGGCTAAGTGATAACAGCCAGACGGATCGATCAAAATCAAAATATTTTATTTCACATAAACCAGCATGGGCACTTATGAAACGTCAGAAGCTAGGTGCACGGTTCCAATTTGTCGCTTCCTATGGAGAAGAGCCGGCAAGAAACTCCACGGTTCCTCTTTTAAAAATAATTGGCTTTTATAATGTTTTCAAATTACAGTGATAATAGGTATGGGAGGACAGTGCAGGCCTGTCAATAAGTACCAGGTACTTAGAGGAATGAAAATAAAGAATAGAAACTGTAGGCCTACAACGTTCTCTCATTCACAATATATAAAAGAATCTACTTAAGTAAAATCAACCTATTTAAGCCAAGTGATATGATTTCCATGAGATCACTAATAAATACTCGATATTACAAGTGTTGTATAATGTCAAATAATAACGAGAATATGTCAGAAAGTGTAAAAAAGTGTAATTAATAAAATTAACATTGTAATTTGGAAGCAGTTAATAGACGCTCACATAGTTATGCTGCTAATGAGTTACCAGGGAAGCCACATGTGCAGAAGGAATTAATGCCAAACTTCGATCGATCGGTTGGTCCGTGGATGGGGGACAATCTTTACATACTAAGACCCCAGCACAAAGCTGCAATGGCTCTTTCTTCAAAAAGCCCTTCCAGACATGGCCTTGCATTGATAGACTAATATTAAATCCAAATATTATAATGTTTGGACTTTAAAGATACCATGATCTCTGAGTTTGTTTCGGTATTTCTCCTCAGGGATCAGTCAGCTGGGAAATGCCGGCGACATCTAGTTTTAAAATATTGACCAGCAAAATATTGACGTAAACTGTCCCTCTTCAAAGATCTACTTACATAAATAAACATTTAATTTCATTTCATTAATATTTAGTGCCAATTTAATGATTATCATTCAATAAAAACGCGCATTAAGTTCATCAGATATTTTTATTAAATCCTCTACGAACCGTTTCTAATAAAAAGTGTGTCAAGAAAAGAGCTACTCATTGACTGAAATCGAGACTCTATTGTTGCACTAAAGATCCCCGCAATAAAAATTTACTACGCTCATAAAATATTGCACGTATCACAATGACTTAATACTCTTTACTAGCGATCCGCCCCTGCTTCGCAAGGCTTTTTACGACTTGACGAAATATCGATATTTCTTTATTATATGTAAGTTTCATATGAATGCATTATACATATAAACCTTCCGGAATAAATTCCTTAAATTATGGCAAAACCCGCATCAAAATCTGACGCGCAGTTTAGAAGTACGACGCGGCCACATAAACACGAAAACTGACTTAAATGTATCATAGCTATAGATGAAAAATACATATATACTAACACATCTGCACGATCTCTTAGCTATAATGCGCCGCGTATAACAAAAAACGTCGTATGCCCAAAGCATGCAAGCAAACAAGCAATATTCAGAATGAATAAAATGAAGGAACAAAATACAACGTTCACAACCAACATAATTATATTAGGTGACAAGACAATACTTTTATTTTACCGACCCTAGTGACGATAATGAAAACTAAGCATAACTTTCAGAGCTAAACTTTTAACTAATGACAATCAAGAAGTATTTAGTACCGTAGGCCGCACGATAGTGGTAACAAAAGGAGAAACTACATAGTACGCTAGCCCAACTCAAGGTCAAAGTCAAACACAGACATGCAGTCTTCTGTACTCAGAAGTTAGTGGAAGAAGCAGTCAACACTGAAAACGATCCATCAGTTAGAGCGTTATACACCAAAACTACGAAATCGAAAAAACAAAAGAACACACACACTTACAGTAAGCAAAATAATTAATACCAAAGCTGTCAAAGCATATCCCATCATCTTCAGTCCAGCAGAATCTTTGATAGACCTGACGTCCATGTCACTAGACCACTACTAAACGAATGGAAAACAAAACGAATTCTAATCGAGAACAATAGTAGAATGTAATGTTGTTGACAAGAACTTTCATAAACATATTTGGTTGGATAAATATGTGACGGATTTTCGTGTCTCGAAGAACATCCGATTTGAAAAAAACAAATTGTAAATGAAGTTACACTGCATCGTAACATGTACGGCAAGCGTAGCTGAGTATGGCTTTGTGTAGAAGATTTTGTATAACTTCTCCTATAATTTAGTCGTCATCAAAGATTTCTTCTCTGATTAAAATTACACTTAATTTCTGTAGATACCTCTACATAACTTAATATCTGAATTACTTTTTGCAACCTAAATTATCCTCTCTCTCTGCTAAACGAACAGACAAAATACGAAACACCACGCTGCGCTCCAAAACGGGAATCCTAGACGTAGGCAAAAAGGCTGCCAAGCTAAAATGGGACTGGACGGGTCACGGCAGCCGCATGCACAGTGACCGCTGGGCAATAGTCTCCACACAGTGTGTGCCTGAGGATGGACGGCGCCGCCGAGGCCGGCCCAAGAAGAGGTGGCGAAAGGACCTCGACGCGCATTGCAAGGGTTGGATCGAGGTGGCCCTGGAAAAGGATACCTGGAAGGATTTAGGTTAGGCCTTTGCTCAGCAGTGGGACAGTGTAGCCTAAATAAAAAATCTCGTTAACAGTAAAGAATATCTATCTTTCTTCCATCTTTTCATCGGTCAGAGGTGGAAGAAAAGCGTTCGCGGTATCTTTTATTTTTTCTGTTTCAGCAATGGCGGTGTTTTTATCTTTTTTTTGCGAGCCGGCAAACTCCTGGTTGTCTAGCCAGTGTCTGTGAGCCCAAGTATTTGGGCCCCGTCCAAATGCTCGGCTAACGAATGGCTAGTGGCACTTTCGGTAGATTCCGCGGAACGTGCTAAGCTTAACTTCACAGTTACGAGGATTTAGATTGTTAACTACTATTTTATATGACAATGCTCATCGTAAAATTGGTGGAATTTTTTTGAGAAAATATACAGGGTGTAAGGGGAACGCTTCCGAAGCCAGAAAGTAGGTTATATACAACCTAAATGCTTCTGTAATGTTTCTATTTATTTTATTTTAGCGGCAGTTTACAAAGAATGCCTAAACCTAAAATCACCGCCTGGAGTTGGGGCCGTTTTCAAATTTGTTTAATCTCAAATAAGCGTCATTTAACTGTTCTCCTAGCATAGTATACAAAAAATGCTAAAAAAATTAGGTAGGTTGAATTGTAGAAAAAAAAATCTAGATTTTTTGATGGTACTGTATCGAGAATCCATAGCTCTCTCACCTGTCTTTGTTTTCGGAAGCGTTTGCCTTACACCCTGTATATACAAAACCGCTATACTTTGACACAAATTCTGAGGTCGATTGGAAATGGCACTCTAATTGCGTAACACACTATTAATCAAAATTTGAATCATTTTCAACGTTATTGATAATCCATTGCTTCATATGTTCGAAATATTTGTCTGCGTGCAACGTAAAAACGCAATGAATATTGTTGAACTGTCAAAATGAAAGTCATTCCTACTGTTAGTGTGCCAAGCAGTTATCCCGCAGGATGGATTGACAAATGGGTTTGTTGCTTCCTTGCCATATCCCATTTATTTCAGTGACGATAAAGGAAGCAACATCATCTGTGTGGTGCCGGACGTAAAAGAATAGCACCATTCCATTCCTTCCCTTGGGTGTCGTAGAAGGCGACTAAGGGACTTACTAGAGAATGGGCAGCAGCGTTCTCTATGAATTTTACCACCATACTGCGATCGCCAACTCGCCTGCCAAGCGTGGCGATTATGGCAAAACCCCCCATTGGGGGAGGCCTATGCCCAGTAGTAATGGGTAGCTCGCTGTCCGGTAAGGACCAAGCCCGGGTCGACGGCGTGTTGTGTTCCACGCGCGCCTTAAAGAGATGTCAGCATCAACCGGTGGGGTCCGCAAGGGCGGATGCCTACCAGGGGTGCGGTTTGTTCGAAAGAGATACCGTGGCCCCGGGCACACAGACAACTGAAGGAACACGGGTGGGTTTTAGCCAGCAAAAGTCAGACACGCACTCCCGCTTCACCCAGAGAGGGAGAAGTTATTTGATGATTTTCCAGCCAAAACATGAAATGCTACTATTAGCGTGTCACAAACAAATAGGCATACTTAGGTATGTATTGTATATTATATTGTTTATATAAATATATATATATATATATTATATTGTTTCTTTCGGCTGATATGATGATCATGAAAGGAAGCAACTTACTCCACTTTATTCCTCAATTTTCAATACTTCTCACCCTAAATAACTTCTCGTTCCGCAGCTGCCTACGTAAGTGCGGCAAGCGGAACGTCCATATAATGTGGAAACTTGACGATGAATCTCTTAGAACCGTTAGTTGTGAAGTGACCGTCTTATGTACCTACTAAGTAAACAGCGAAGACTTGAGTCAAATTGTGAAGTTAACGAACCTGGCGTATTTCGTGATTAATTTTAAAGTGGTCCTTCAAGACTATATTATGTGCAACTAGCTGTGCCCGCGACTTCGTCCGCACGGAATAGTCTTTTTACTATTATTTATATCAATAAAAACAAATAAAAATTCTAAAATAAAAGTAGCCTAAGTTACTCCTTGTTACATCAGCTACCTGCCAGTGAAAGTCCCGTCAAAAACGGTCCAGCCATTTCAGAGATTAGCGGGAACAGACAGACAGACAAATATTGTAAAAAAAAATATTTTTGTATATGTACCGTATACATATTCATACGCATGTAGCAAAAAGTGGTTATTTTAATATTACAAACAGACACTCCAATTTTATTTATATGTAGGTATAGATTTACACTTCCCGACACCTCTACGGATGCAGAATGAAACAATATATCGAATCACATTCAAATCGATTCACACATTTTTCAGATATAATCGTAGATTGCATAGTACATACACACTAACGGAACTTCAGGCATCGATCGTATTTGTCCGCCATTCGTATTGTGTTCCATGATTGATTTATATTCTGCTAGTAGGGAATGGTCTCCCCCAATGTTTGGACAATAGATTTCCGAGGGATATTACTCAATTCAATAGATTAGATCAAGATGTTGGTTCCGAATGTATGATTGGATAGTTTCCGAGTTCCGAAGTCGATGTTTATTTGTTTTGTTAATTCGTTCTTTATTTCTTCCGACCTCGTCTCAATTTATTTAGGGTCGGCGCAACATGTCTTTTACTTCCAAACTTCTCTAATAGTCGTCATCTTAGTGGTAGTCTCACCCTTTTCTAGCCATATCATCCTTCACACAGTCCATCCATCGTTTCTTTGGTCTCTTACTCTAACAGCCATCGACATCGATACTCAAAACTACTGCTTATTTATACAGGATAAGTTTTTATCCAGTGCCTAAACTGTAATCATGAATTCAGCATATCGAAGGGATTATTTAAAAGCCCGAAAACTTTGATTCTCTTTCAAAATTGTAAAATTTAGTTTGGTCTTCATCAGCACAATTTCCAGTCTCCCCATATTCCATAATTCATTTCGGCCTCCTTAGACAATCTTAAAGCGAGTAAACCCCTACTTGCCATCCTACTTGGCAAATCTCCATTCCAACGGAACTTATAACTATCTGGTAGGATAAAACAATGCCGCTTTCTCTATGCAAACTTACATAATCCTCTAGAGAATAATTGTATAATAGACTTTCCAGTTATTATACGAACCTTCGGGCTGGCGTTGCATGGAAATGGAAATTAAGTATGCAGTACTGTTCTAAAAAATAGACCGATTAATTTTTTTTTCTTGAAACAACTGGGCGTCTAAAAATGCCGCTTTGGCAGAATCATAATAGGAAAATATTATGAATTTATGAATCATAAATAAAATCGTAAAATGGTCACAAACTGACAATTCATAATATTAACTGCGTAGACAGCACGCAATTCATCTGTTTGACAGCTTTGTATGGAAATTTGTAAAATGTGTCAAATAGCAGAATCATAGGGGAATTCAGGAAGTGAATTGCTTTTAGAGGAATCGCTTGATGTGGCGTTTTTAGGCCCACTGCTCTACTTACATGCAGAAACTACAGAGGCAGTGTGAGTTTGATTTAACTGTAGTTTCTGCATGTTAGTAGAGCAGTGGGCCTAAAAACGCCACATCAAGCGATTCCTCTAAAAGCAATTCACTTTTAACCATCTACACCAAACGCAGTGAGCGCGTTTGGCGCTCCCATTGGTCCGTCACCAATCCAGGGCCAATCGGAACGCCGAACGCGCTCACTGCGTTTGGTGTATATGGTTGTAGGGCCTCTGAACGCCACTTGCTACGATCCATATGATACTCCTTTCGCTTTGTTTACGTACATACATATTCGTCAAACACGCAAGCCGGTTGCAAGTACTACACAACTAAAGAACAACATCAATTAGGTCACTATACTACGGTCCCCGTCACGAGAAGCTAGAAATTTTGTAAACACACATTCAGGGATTCAAATGTTTACGTTCCATGAGACAGACGCGTTCCAGTACCACAAAACATTAGACGACATCGCTATATCGCTACAATATAACCCGACCAAGTGAATTTGCTCGTTGGTTTCGTATTACACGTATGTTACTTTGAGTTGATTGAATTTGAGATTATTTGTTGTTGATTGAATTGTCGCTGCGTTACTTGGTAGACGTTCTTTATTTACAAAATGTTTAATTTCTCGTGACGGGGAGTTTATGTATGCCCTTTTAGGGCGTTCCGTACTGGCGTTCAATTCAACTTAATTGACCACTCTATTGGTAATATTTTATCTGAAAACAGGAGAACCATTTCATATTAAATGTTTAACTAACACTGCCACTCTTATGCGATTATCGTCTAAATATTATTCGAAGAAAATATTTGCTCCTGATAACGATGATGGGTGACGTCGACAAGGAAAATGGCGACTTTTACACGGTATAATTTACCACTATTTTGATACTTACGTCCTTGTTAATTTCGTTTTCGCAAAACATTTCTCTGAGTAACACTGCCGAACGGCTAGACTAGTAACTAGTTACAAGCAGGGCGCCAATTCTGAATGGTTATAATAATTCCCCGCGGAATCTTACTACGTTCAAACTACGTCATTATCGTGTTTTGTAGAAACCAAGAAGTCGAAATGTAATATTCTGTGTGTTCTAAGAGAATTTGTCGATATTTATTAGCAGATGTCGTGCGTGATCTAAGGAATTGACGTGGTTTCGAAGTAAGGAATCGTTAAGTGGTCATAGTGAATTAGGGCCCAAAGTGGCAAGGACACGGACGCACAACCTGTTACCATGTATTCAATAGGTACACGGTTCTGAACTGTTCCCTGCGTTTAATTTTTTTACGGTTTAAAAAAATCACTGCCTTAAGGCTCGTACAGACACTTGTAGAGCAATTTCCACTAAGTTTTCATAGAAATTGTTCTAGAGTGTCTGTACGAGCTGCTGTTTCGCAGTGCTCGCGGCTGTTTGAAGAAGCCTTTACAGTACATTTTGACCGCGTAGGTAGTAGGTATTGCACTTTTCTACAAAACAGCAGATTTTTTTTTTGATAACCATCGAAAAATTTCTACGATTACACGACACAATACAATTCTTTTTTTATATTTCTTTTTTCGCCTAGAATCATGTGCTGATTCATCAACGCGCAAACTGTAAAGTTTGCGCGTTGATGTGCCCTGGTAATCTGTATACATGGGGTTTATTTAAATACGTTGAATAAAGTTAAGAGATGTATAAACGTCAAAAATGTATGGTTAAACAGTTGCAAATCATTATTTAACTTTAAGCTTAAAGCTAGTTATAAATAAACGTTTATAAGGGGGGATATGTACAGCTTGACGAATTTCCAAAGAAATTAGGACGTAACGCATTCTTTTATAACGGTGCATATCATTAAACCTCTAGAACCGTTCCCACTTTGTATACAAAGGAGTTGATGTTAGACGTAATTCGTTGGAATTCTACTTTGTTTATGCGCGTACGCACCCAGAACAAACGGACTAATCCTGTACAAACTGAGCTCACAAATAAAGACGCTTTTGTTTGTACGACCGATAAAACTGTACTTGTAGTGATTGGAGTGTATTTGTTCTTACTGAGCCGTATTTTTAAGCCTCATTAGTCCTTTTGCCTAAGCTTCACTGTTAAGGCTCCTGCAAGCAGTCGACGACGATACTCACGTAGAACAATTTCTATGAAAACCTCATGGAAATTGTTCTACAAGTGTCGCGTTGCGCCTGTCTAAAGAAGCGTTTAAGGTGGATGCGCTAAGATAGCCCACGAAATTCAAATTTTCTTACGATTTTTGCAATTTGTAGGTCAATGTCAAACTGTATGTAACTAAATATGATTTGCGACCGTATCACGTCAGTATTTACAGAATTATAATCACTAATATCATGAACATAAGTTCATTGGGATTGGGAAAGTAGCTCGTTCGTTAGATCATAATTAAAATGATCTTTGATATGGTGCATTTGAACTTAACGTTCCGTGTGGTGCCGGACGTAAAAGAATAGCATCATCCCATTTCTTCCCATGGGTGTCGTAGAAGGCGACTAACGGACTTACTAGAGAATGAGCAGCAGCGTTCTTTAAGCATTTGACCACCGCACTGCGATCGCCAACCCGCCTGCCAAGCGTGGCGATTAAGGCAAATCCCCCCTTTTGGGGGAGACTTATGTCCAGCAGTGGACGTCTTTCGGCTGATATGATTTGAAATAAAGTATTTTAACTGTAAAATCGCGTCTATAAAATCACGTAAATTAGCGAAATCGGAAAAATTTCGTATGCCTCGTAAACTTGGACTGGATCTTCAAGTCTTCAACACTGCTTAATGTCGGGAAGTGAAAATCAAAGTGTACTTTTTTCAACGCGCTGCGAATGCACTCTATAGGATTCATAATTCTTGTTTCCACCAACACCGAGAGTTGAAAATACAGTGCACGATAAAATCCCGCCACGATTTTATCACGTCCGTATGAATGTCAACTTCGGCTTAGGATGTTCAGATGTTGATACTTTATTTGAGAAGGTAGGAGAGAAAAACAATAGGACTGTATTTTATACTTCAGAATTCCGATAATATCAACACCTATCTTTGAATATAACTGTATTGCTAATCTTGAGGACAGTAACATTTATACTCGTAGCTGTTGTCGTTTCAGTTTCTTCAATGGAAGCTTTGTCCCTTACATGGAACAACAAGGTGTCAAGCGTATATGTATAGATATGCTAAGTATATAATTAAGGTAAACGCGGGTGAACTCGACAGTGACCCAGAAGTCGTCAAATTATCTAAAATCGACAATATATTTTTCTACTAAACATTAAACTGGCCGATTTTTATGGCAACATATTTTTGGTAACATATTGCACAATTAAAATAGCAACACTGAGTTGCAACTGTAATGGCGTCAGAGTTATTCTACATTGAAAGTGTCTCCAAGAAAAAAATAGTTTTTTTGTAAGTTTAGCTATTAAACGTAGCACTCGGCTCGTGGTTTTGTGTTTCTATTTGTGCAGCTTCAGTGGGGTGTACGGTAACTCTGATTGTTTTATGAATTAGTTAAGTTAATTTGCTAACGATATTACTTACATGATATTTGGAACACTTTTATCATAAAAGTGTTATTTTTCGTATGTGACATCTATTGGTACCCAAAAAGTCCTACTTGACCTAGAACTCGTCATTTTATGTACTATTGTGACGATTACTGGGACACGCTTTATAGGTTGTCACTAAACTCGTCTTATTGTAGATATTTTTGTGTTTTAGGCCACAAAATGGGAATAAAACTATTATCGGGACCGTTAAATAGTTGGTAACCCCCTTGTGCAATCATATTTAAAGGTTTGGCCTTCATTTGACGATAAACGGGGTTTCTCTTAAGCTGTTTCTTAGGGGTATTATTACTTTATTGACGAGTTCTAGGTCTTTCACGTGTTTGTCAATTCGACGAGATTTATTATGAGACTGGGAATGGTTTGTGCTTGCGTCTCTTTGTGCCGCTGCGCGCTGTGGGCCTCCAGCACTCGCTTAAGGACACGTGATAAGTGTCTTCCTCCTGGCCTGAAATCAGATTGGGCCGGTAACATAAACACTTGCATGAAATTTTTGAATGGCACTATTTGAGCTTTCTTTATGGCATGCGGTTATTGTCCTTGAACGTTCCACAAACTTAAACCATGTAAATGGGGCTTATCGTTATGTATCATTTTTTTATTTTAGATTGTCGTGATGCATGAACATAATTTTTATTACAGAAAATTATGGCTGAAAAACAATACAAGCAGGAGGATATGTCAAAAGCCATAGAGGCTGTACGTCAAGGGGTCACAACATCTTCTGCAGCAAGACAATTTAAAGTGCCAGGGACCACCTTGATTGACAAAATTAAAGGCCGTAGTTCGATCGGCTGCGCTAAAGGACCACTCTCCGTTTTAACCAAAGAAGAAGAAAATCATTTAAAGACTTGGTTAATTTTCATGGCAGAAAGTGGGTTCCCTGTAACCAAAGATCAGTTGTTAGATAGCGTAAAATTATTAGGTCGCAAACTCAACCGTAAAACTCCATTCACAAACAATAGGCCAGGTCGACATTGGTTCGAGTCATTCATAAAACGCAACCCTGAAGTGGGTCAGAGGGTTTCTCAAAATTTGACACAATCTCGTGCTTTAGTTAAGGAAGAAAATATTCGTACCTGGTTTAAAGAAGTCTAGGACTATTTTAGTACTGCCCAGCTACAAGCAGCTTCTGAAGACCCTCGCAGAATTTTTAACTGCGATGAGAGCGCCTTTTTCTTGTCCCCGTCAGATGACAGGGTCTTAGCGAAACGTGGCTCTAAAAATGTTTACAACATCATACCTAGTGGTGAAAAAGAGTGCGTAACAGTTCTCGTAACAGCTAATGCGCTGGGTGAATTGGCACCACCGATGGTTCTTTTTAAACTAAAGTCTATACCACACAAAATTTCAAAATCAGCACCCAACGATTGGGGATTAGGGCACACAAACAAGGGCTGGATGACAGGCGAATCCTTTTACGAATATATAACTAATGTTCTCTACCCTTGGGTTATAAGAAGTGGCATCCAGCTACCAATAATATTTTTTTTAGATGGTCATTGCTCACATACAACTCTACCATTGAGCAATTTTTGCCGAGAAAAAAAATAGTACTCATCGCACTCTACCCAAATGCTACCCATATTCTCCAACCCATGGATGTAGCAGTTTTTAGGCCTCTGAAAAGGATATGGAGAACAGCTGTGTATGACTGGCGAAATGAGAATCACTTTGTGAAACTAAAAAAGGAATATTTCTGTCCCTTGTTGGACAAGTCCCTCAAACTATTGGACCAAAACTCCATTATAAATGGATTTCGTAAATGTGAACTGTCACCATTTGACGCTAATAACGTCGATTACACTAAATGTGTCACAAGCCAGTTAAGTCAGTCCACCCAGAAAACAAATGAAGCTGATGTTTCTTTAACACAGTCCAACAGACAGGCTCACTTAAAATTTTTCGAGTTTTTCAAATTTTTGAAAAGCGAAAGATCGATGCCAAGACCGAAAAAGAAGAATGCAAACGGAAAAGGGTCGAAGCTAGAAAAACAGCAAAAGCTAAAAAAGAACAGACATAAGAAAGCAACAAACAAGAAAGCAAATAGCACAACTCAGGAAGTAAAAAAAGATGATTGGTACTGTCGGTTATGTCAAACAAGTTCTGAAACAGACATGATACAATGTCTAAGCTGTGAAATCTGGTACCATACAACTTGTGCAAAAATCGAACCGTCACAAATAACTTTTCATTGTGTCTATTGTAGCGCCCAGCCATAATAATGTTTTGAATGTTTTAGTGTAGCTTTACTATAATATAATGTTTCATTGATATATTTTTTTTGTAGGTATACGATTTTATATTTGATTTACTACTAATCACTTCTGCTTCTCAGCACTTTCGTGCAATGTTATTTTATAATAAATAAGCATTATGCTATGCCAAGAATAATACTTAGTTTAGGTGTTTTTTATCTGACTGATTTAAGTTTAAATTGCTGTCTGATTATGAATAATTAAGGTGTGCAAAAGTATTGGGTATAAAGGCACTCTCTCACCGGGAACATCTGCAAAGTAATCCAAGATTCGTTTGGATATTACCATTACCGCGGTTCTCCTCAATTACTGATGTAAGCTCGAATCTGAACTGTTACATTACAGGCATACGCTCGCGGGGAGGGAGCGCCTTTAGATATTAAATGCTTAATGATTATTTGATTAATTATCGCGGAAGGTAAAGCTATCTGTAAAATAATTATTAGAGAGTTACAGTTTAGCAACAAGCCAATAAGAGGGTTTTTATTTTTTGTTTTGTTATTTTTTAATTTTTTTTATTGCGAAATGGGCCTGCTCTTGACCTTAAATGTATGTTTAGTAATTATACTTGTGTGTATGAATGACTGATGATGATGAAAAACTTATTATAAAATTGATTCTGATAAAACCTGATTCTGTGATTATGATCTCATTATTTTTTTATGATAAATATACATATAAGAATTTGATTTATCTTGACGTTTTTATTACCTACCTGCTCTGGTTCCTGTTTACACAACTTTTAGTAAGTAATTTCTTGGGATTTGGTCTTCTACCTATTGTTACTAAGACTTTTTTTTATTTTTATTTTTTTATTTTGGCTTCACACGGTTTGTGCATTTAGCCAGTGTCAAGTAATTTTTCTTTTAGATCAATCTAAAAATAAATAAACGTAAATGGCCCGATATCGGGCACGAAGTTACAAAACAGTCATAGTCGTCTTTAGTCAGTCAAGTCAGAGTTATTGTAAAGCGGTAGTAACTTTACAACAACCTAATAGGAGTTTTTGGGGGGAACACGAAAAGTCCACGTTAGTCACTTATTTTCACCTTCACTACACTTGTGCACTCACACGTAACTAAATTGAATAATTCACTATCAAAATTATACAATTTAATTCGCTATTTCACTAAATTCCATGAAAATGAAAATTCGTGCGACATGTTCCAACGCGATCCCGCCAAAAACTCTTACTAAGACTTGTCACTCATATCAGTCAATCACAATTTTTTTAAATATGTTCTCATCTTGATCTTTAATTTCTAGAGCGGAGAGTTCAAATTAGCATTAAAAATTGACGACTACTGGGTCCTTTTGGCGAGTATTAGTACAAATCTGACGACAACTGGTACAAATAGCCCTTTTTTTACATTTGCTTAAATAAGTATTTATTATAACTAAAAAATATAAAAAATTGCTACATAAATAGAATAACGGATAAATTTTCTATTTTTTCTTACAAAAAGTTTCATTCTACATGAAATACTTTTCACACAGCAGTGCTTCAAAGTCGATGAATATCAAAATCTGACGAGTGTTGGTACGTTTACCTTATGTACATGTATTTGTAAATGATACACCACAGACTACTGCAGTATTGTCTCTCCTTAAGCTTTTATTCCATCCAAAGATTGTCTTTAACGTGGATGCACTAAGTTAGTTCATATAGTTCCTGTTTATTTGATCACTTTGATTGTTTTTTCGTGAAATAGTCATCCAATGGGTTAAACTTAACAAAGGGGGTCTTTTTTTAAGTGTGGGAAATCCTCAAAACTGACTAAAACCCAACCGTGTACCTTCAGTTGTCTGTGTGCCAGGGACCACGGTATCTCTTTCGAATATCCCGCACCCCTGGCATGCATCGGCCCTTGCGGACCCCACCAGTTGGTGCTGACATCTCTTTGAGTTGCGCGTGGAATACAACGCGTCGTCGACCGGGCGTTGGTCCTTACCGGACTGCGAGCTACCCATTACTCGCCGTCCGCAAGCCCGCGCCTAAGGTACAATCGGCCTGGGATTCCCGACGCCCAGGGCGTCTCCTGCGGCGACTAGGGCCGTAATGACGCATATACTGCCTCTTCCTCATGTGCGCCGCCCCCCTCGCAAGCATTACTGCTTCGCAGAAGGAGGTGACGGCTTCCCATGCACTCTCGCTCCGTACCATGGCTTGGACCAGGGCCGGACGCGAGAGATCGTCGCCGCCGATCGCCTCCACGAGGACACGGCGGTGCTCCGTCCAAGCAGGGCAGACCTCCACCGTATGCTCCACCGTGCCCCCTGGGCGATTTACGTAGTAGTAACAAACGGGCGTTTCCTCCCGCCTCATGCGTACCAGGAACCTCCCGAAACAGCCGTGTCTGGTGAGGACGCCGTGGCGCCTCTCAATCCACTCCTCAAAAAGGAGACTTACCGCCACAATCGTGGCGTGCCCAAACTAAAGGGGTCGTATAGATGATCTTCATTTTAATGAAAATTCTGTAGTAAACATACAACCTAACACTGACCTGCACATCGCAAAAAACCTTGGCGCATCGACCCTGAAAAGATCGCTTTTACCGCCTTGTGTCATTTTTATAAGTAACTAGCTTTTTCCGGGGACGTAATACCGGAATAAAAAGGTATCCATGTGTTAATCCATCTTATAAACTGTCAATTTGCCAAATTTCATCCAAATCCGTTAAGCCGTTGTTGCGTGATTGAGTAACAAACATCCAAACATCTTCGCAAACTTTCACATTTAAAATATTAGTAGAATTTATATGGTGGACATTTACTTATAACAAAGAGAATTATATTTTATTCATTAATACGTTTTTTTTGGCACAGCCAATAAAACCATACGATCTTAAATCAAGCCAATACCATACATAAAAAATTGACACTTAATGAATTATCATTTAGTTGTGCGTAGGTATGCCCCCAAGTGATTACACTTGGGGGGGTACATCACATTCAAATAAATTGCTCATCACTTCACTATCAAAAGGTATCGATAACGATAAACCTCTCGATGATATCAAATCCGTGCTATCATCGATAAAACGAACAATCGATTCTCATTAAATTGACTGACGTATATTGTCTATAGATGCGTTCTCATTGATCTGGGCAGCATACCAAACTAGGTCAATATGAATGAGATGCCTGTCATTCTGTACCAGTTGAATTAAGTCTGCATTGTAGAGGAGCTTGAGTGCGTACGTCGATAGTTCGATGTTTGAATTTAGAAGTGGTTGCGTCACGTCACTATTTTGGTCTGAATCAAGATTGTTGAATGGAGGAATCCCTGCATTTGATAGACATTCTACCATGACAATAGGGTTAGTAGTTTTCTATTTGGACCCAAAAGTTAGACTAGCGGTAGTTTGGGCTGATGTTTCCATCGTCATCTACAAAATGTCGCATTTGGTTTCAACTTACCTGCCGCGATCTGTAATTTATTTCCAAACTTCAGTACGCACGTTACATCAATGGCTGCTAGAAGATGACATCATTATTTTTATCTGCGAGGCAACGAGTGAATGCGCTCCTACCTTCGGTTGTTTGTTCTGATTTTGGTTTGGCACTTTTCACAGTTTGTCCATAAAAACTGACAGAATGATCACACGTCAATTTTATTCCACGGATAAAAGATATCTAGGGCCTATTCTCTGAGCACGAATTCCATAGAAGAGAATCACAAAGGAAGATGATAAAGATTTCGACAGAAGTTACAGTCACTCTAGACATAAGTTCGGGGCCCAAATTGAGAATGAATAACAACACTATTTGACAGTTGTCACTAATTACAATCGCCCCTTAGTTGTAAACGTTGCTTAAAGCTATGCAATTATTAGCGTCTGTTTAACCATACATTTTTGACGTTTAAACGTCTCTAAACTATAAGCAACGTTTAATAAAAACGAAAAATTAAATTTGTCCTTTGTTTTGACGGATCAACTACTTTCGGACGGGCCCGTATTTTCGTTGACAGACTTATACAGTAGACGGGGGAAATATCAGCCCTAAAACCAGAGACAAGGAGAAGTGAGATACTTTTGAGAGAACGCATTTGACGATTTAGTCAGTGCAGTGAATTACATTGTCTATTTCTAAGCTGGAAACATGAAACGCAAGACAAGACATCACTTACGTCAAGCTAAAATATTGCCAAGCCCTTTATTCAATTGCTTATTCGTGTAAATTGTGGCAACGAAACAGATGTGAGTCATAAAGTACTGCAATACATTAAAGATCTATTGCTCCATTCACTATATGAGCTCGTGGCTAAATACTTAAAGGCTTTATCAGACAGACGCGACGCAACACCCCTCCGTGCCTCAGAGAGCATGTTAAGTCGGTGGTCCCGGCGCGGCGGTCAGTGTCAGTCGTTAAGGGTAACCAAAAACCCACAAGTCAGTCTTACCAAGCGGTAACGTGTAACCCAATAAATGGGTTGTGGTGGTCAGATAGGCAGTCGCTCAATATAAAATACTGGTACTTAGCTGCTGGAAGCTGACACCAATACCGTTGGGAAAAGGCTAGGTACATTGATTTTTTGCTCCATTTCCAGTTCACTGCACCAAACAAGCATGTTTCCTATTTCATTCAACAAACGTAACTACAAAATCTACCGCAACATTTAAATATCGCTCATCAAAAACCAATAAGACATGGTTAATAAGACAAATCTTTAATTTTATGGGTCCAAATCATGTCCAAATGCCATTCGTTTTGAGTACAGAGCAAAGAACAAGTGAATGGATACAGCCTCGAACTTTTGACATATTGCGACACACCCTCTCTGAGGATTTGGAAAGATCAGAACTATGGTAAGGCTGGGTCTGTGTTTGAGGTGTGCGCCGATCAGCGTGGTGCACGCCGCTGCGCCGCCGACTTTTTTATCGGCGTCATCGGCGTTAATATCAAAATATAGCCAGACAGCTGCTAATTGTACTCTTTGGTCCACCTACTGTGCAACTTGTCGCACAGTGGATGCGGTCTACGGTACTGAAGCCTTTTCGAAACCCGGCTTGTACTGGTAACCTGTCGCAAGTCTGCTAGCGAAACAGTTCGTAACGACTCTGAAGAATAGTTATATACCTAGAGCAGACAAATTTTTCGATTATATGAAGCAATGGATTAGCAATAACCTTCAGATTATTCAGATTCTGGTTAATAGCAAGTTACGGAATTAGGGTGCAGGCCCTATTCGTAATTTGTCTCTTGCCATCAAGTTTGTTTCATACAAAGGTATTACTGGCTAAATATTTAGAGCAGAGCGAAAATGCCAGTAGATGACAAGACGTTGGTGGCTAAGCTTCACAGCTTGGCTCATCGCCGCAATGTTGCTTGCCTGTCGGTCTTCTTCAGACTGTACTTCGACGACCTGATCCCACCACCGCCTTTTACTACCGGATTACCAGACTCACTGCAGGGTACCATCCGCACTTGGTTGATTTCCGTACCAGTCGTACTCCGCGCTTCTCCTCCACATTCATTATGCGCACAGCCAAAGTGTAGAACTCTCTGGCAGTGTCTGTGTTCCCTTCCAAATTTAACCCTTTTACCTTCAAAACAAGAGTGAACAGGCATCTTCTGCGCACGCTCGTTCCTACATATACCTCATCAATTGCGTTCAATCAGGCGTGACCGAGGTCAAGAGCAGGCCCATTCAGCAATAAAAAAAATATAAAAAAAAGAACTATGCTTTCAAGTATTCAACTCTGACTTGTACAACCAAAACAAAAGCCTTAAGGAACATATCGACAAGACCTTAGCCTTCCGATCCGAATTGTCGGCACCGACCTATGTTGGTGCCTATGCACCAAAAGCGAATCGGAAGCTTGGGCCCAGCCTTAAATAAACTGATGGCAATCTTTGACATTTCTCAGTCGTGATGTTAAACAATCCTACAAATGCCACTATTTGTTTGTTTTGATCAATAAATCTTGATCATGCAAAATGCGGTCATGCGCAAGAATTTGATGCGTAAGTAACCGTTGGCGTTTCTATTTAATTATAATGAATTATGTAAGTAGGATAGTTCTGGGTGGTCTTGGCTACTAGTTGGTTAACTCCTACAGGCCTAGCCACATTCTATAGAGCTAGTACTCTCGTATCTTTGCTAAAATCTAGGCAATATTTCATAGCTTTATATAATATAGCAAAATGGATCGTCCTAATCATACGGTTTTTTTTGTTTTTTGCGGTTGGGAAATCATCAAATAACTTCTCCCGCTCTTCGTGTCAGACTTTTACTGATTAAAACCCACCCGTGTTCCTTCAATTGCCTGTGTGCTAGGGGCCGCGGTATCTCTTTCGAACAACCCGCGCCCCTGGCAGACATCGGCCCTAACGGACCACCAGTTGATGCTGCCATCTCATTGAGGCGCGCGTGGAACACAATAACACAACGCGCCGTCCACCCGTGCTTCGTCCTTACCGGACGGACGAAGCACGGGTGAGCTACCCATTACTCGCCGTCCGCAAGCCCGCGCCTACAGTGGCCGGGAATCGGCCTGGGATTCCTGACTAGGGCTGTGAAGGCGCATAGATTGCCTCTCCGTCACGTACGCCGCGCCGCTTCCCGAATTTATTACTTATATGTATATCTATTTTCATTTCATATGATTAGTTTCAAACGATCCTTTTGAAGGTTAAGGAAACAGAAAAGGTTCAATCAATCCTCCTGCCTTTTTACAATTAAGTTGAGGTCGGCTTCCAGTCTACCCGACTGCAGCTGAATACCAGTATTTTACATGTAACGACTGCCTTTCTGATCTCCAAAACCCAGTTACTGGGTAATACGATTCCCCTAGGTAAGAGAACTTGTCAGGCTTTCGGACTTCTGACTACTCGTAACGACTGTCAAAGATCTACGACAGAGCCGGGACCAATGGCTAACTTACTGTCCGCGGCATGGAAGGGTTTCGATCATAACCCATCTTCGTACCAACCGTGACAAGCATAGCTTAACTTTCGATCGACCCATGCGGCTGTTACCACGTGCCACGAGCCCCGCCAACCGAAATGAAAGAGCAAATATGTAAATAATTTACAAAATCAAAAACCCGACTGCCTACAAAGTGAACTTTAATGAAAAAGTTGGAAACAAGAAACTTGTTTTAAAAGGATGACTATTAGACTGAATACTATAAGCAATCTCATGCAGTCGGAGGCATCTTCTTAAATTTAACAATAAAGACCTTTATTGCCTATATAATAGCCATCCTTTTAAAACAAGTTTCTTGTTTTCATATTTATTAAAGTTCACTTTTTAGGCTTTTTTAGGGTTTTTGATTTTGTAAATTAAATTTTTATTTCACAGTTTTTAGTCAATTATTATTTTTGACGTTAATGGGACCTATTTATGAATTCGTTTATTTTGGTACCCCACTCAATAGGTTTGAGAAAAAAATAAAAAATTTAAGATACTATGGCGCCAAAAGTCGGCCATTTTTTTTTCCAATTTTGATATACCCAGTGTCACTCTCACAATTAAGACGAATCTAACGGTACCTCCCAAGCTGAAATCAATCAAGCCGTTTAGGCTACAGAGCGTGCCAAAGAAATATACATACATACATAACATACATACACTCGAAAAACATAACCCTCCGTCTGGCGCAGTCGGGTAATGAAGACACCATCCAAAAAATAAGAGATACGTCTCGTCTCAACCATACTACCATATTACCTACCACATCGTCTTCCGCCCCTGGTCCCGTTATTTGGGGTCGGGTCCCCTTTTCTGCGCTAAGTTGTTCTGGGTCGTCGGTTCTGGCAATTGGGCTTTCTTGAAGTCTCTTTTTATATTTCACCACCATGTCAATTTAGTGCAATTTTTACCACATGACTTTCATTGCGTCTTTTGATGTCTCCATACCATCTTAGGCGTATAAGACCCACCACATACTCCGTCAAATTAAATGTCCACCCAAATCAGTTAGCTGACCTCATTAGTTCCATTATAAATGTCAATCAAGACTGAAAAGAAGGGCACCCCAAGACTCACAACCAGCATGAATGAGCTGTAGTATCGATCAGATTGGTCAGTGGCTTCATACCGCGCGAGATCAGGATCCATCACCTAGCTATTGCTGGATGTCGCAGTACAGATTGAATAAAAGAGAAAAAAAAGGTCACGTGTCGAATAACAAAGATGTCGTGACTGGAAGTAAAAATTCAAGTAGGTACAGAAAAACTAGAAAAAGCTCTTGTACAATCTAGATTTCTAACAGTTTTTAGCGTATTTCTGAGAATACATATAGCAAAAACATTTGCCGTTTTTATTATCAAAGTTTCACACAGGCAGGCAGGTATAGGTGTACCGTACTTTTAGAAACTATAAAAACTTGTAGTCTTATTTTTGACTGCGTTTTTCCACTTAATTATTTTCAGGAACAGTTTCTTGTGATCATCATCAGCCAGTAGAAGCCTTACATTTAGTATACCGTAAAAAACTGAAACCTTGTTTTTGGACTTAAACGGTGAATAACCTTTAAATTAACACCGTATCCGTTTACTCATTAATAGGATTAACTAAATACTCCTCCTTTTAATTATCCTGCTCTATTTGTTTGACAGCTTTTCTAGATCAACCAACTGAACTCCTGGAAAATAATATCAATAGGGGCATTGATATTATTTGCCTATTGATATTATTATATTCTGTACTACACAACTCCACACAACAACAGCAACTACAGTTTCCATTAAACATTAAAATTAAGGAGTGTTTTGTGCGATAGCCAGCATGGGATAGCCCCTTGCTGCATGCTCGCTGGACACGGCTGCACACGGTAGGTGTCAGTCATTTAAATTTTGTATACTTATAGAATTTTACTAACATTAGTTGAAGACTTTTACTAACAACTTGAGGACCTTGGAATTTCATGTGAAATAATGTTATATAAATATACTAAATATGTATAAATAATAATTATTTATTGAACACAGATTCTACATATATGTTACGGATAAAAGCCGAAGTGCATTTACACCTAGTTCTAGTCGGCTGGAAGCCGTGTAGCCAACGGAGCCCCAGGGCTTCTATTTCTGGATTAAAAAAAATTATAATACACGCTTTGCTAGCTCTTGCATCCTAATTTCTCCTCGACGTCCGGATAGAATTAGGTGTCACCGCACTTCGGCTTTTAGCCATAACACAATACATATAAAATCAATTGCCGTCTCGGAAAAACTAAAAAATAGCTCGACCGTCTGTACTGAAACTTTGGTAAGTTATTGTGTGTACGCCAGAGTAGATTCTAAACAAAAAAATCAATGGCTGGCTAGCTAGTATGCCATATCATTGCCCTTGAAAGTATTCATCAAGAACAAATCCCTATGAAAACCACAAGAAGATACGAACGCAAATCTATTCTTGGGCCCAGACCACACAGCTCTAATTACAAACGGAAACAACAGAATTGACCCATCAAAGTCGGTACAAACAAGACGAATTAGTAAGTGTTCCGCTGTTCCAATTAATTACAGAAATCAAACCACGTCACGACACGTCACCCACGTCCCGATGAATAAATAAACCGTTGTATAAGCAGCCTGAAAACCGGAAGAACTTGTTCGCGAATTAAAATTCAACGCAGTGACCATAACCACAGCCAAGCGAATTCAATCATTCAGTCAATCAGTGTAGCTGTGTCTTTATTTTAGAACTAGCTTCTGCGCGGGACTTTGTCTGCGTGAAAATATAACATAACATCGTACATCATTTCAGCCGAAAGACGTCCACTGCTGGACAAAGGCCTCCCTCAGGCGCTTCGACCGGTCTTGTGCTTCCCACATCCAGCGAATTCCCGCGGCCTTCACAAGGTCATCGGTCCACCTTGTGGGAGGCGTTCCTACTCTACGTCTTCCGGTACGCGGTCGCCACTCCAGAACCATTAGGCCCCATCGGCCATCTTTTCTGCGAGCAATCTGCCTTGCTCACTGCCACTTAAGTTTGGCAATTCTTCGGGCTATGTCGGTTACCTTGGTTCTCCTGCGGATCACTTCATTCCTGATTCGATGGCGTAGGGAAACTCCAAGCATAGCCCTCTCCATTACCTTTTGTGTGACTTTAAGCCTTCTGATAAGGCCCATTGTGAGCGACCACGTTTTCCGTACCATAGGTCATCATCACTGGCAACACCACTGGTCAAAGAATTTCGTCTTGAGACACTGCGGTATTTGGGACGAGAAGATATTGTGAAACATCCCGAATGCTGCCCAGCCGAGTCAGTAACATCGCACAATACAACTATTTTCTTAATGTCCCTCAGAAAACTTCGTGTTTCGTCAGTCGTCGAATTTTCATCAGTTGGCAACTGATTCAGTTGCCCTTTGCATTTGGCGCAGACCAGACGCTCTCAATCTACTTGGAAGTATATACACCGTGAAATTTTAATGGTTGTTTTCCCACAGCGAAATGGTTTTGTCTCGGTAATACAATCGTTTCATAAACAAATAAAATATTAGAAACAAAAAATGGCAGATTAACCATTGTGAAAAATCACCACGTGCGAGTGTTTATTTTGCTTTGAACATTTATGCACCGCTGTTCCCTTTGTCGGCGGGCGGCGCGTGCGATTCGAGTAGTACCTACAAGTTACCTCTAGTGCTACTATTGAGTAGTGTTTTATCGAGTAGATGAATACTTTTTAAATTATTTTAAAACAAAAAATTATTTGTTTGTTTACTTTTACTCTATGCTTCGAAAGTACTCCTAATGGCAAGTTGTTTTGCCGCAGGAAAACAACCATTAAAATTTCTCGGTGTAGAGTTGTTAATACTCTTTTAACGTAATGTAGTTTATTTTTAAAATGGGAGGTAAGCTCGTTTGTATTCGGAAATGCTATGATTCCCGAGGGACATTAAGAAAATAGTTGTTCTGTACCTGACGGTCGACTCCCTAAGCACTAATTCCGTAGATTCGCCTGAAGTTACGGGCTTTACCTACTCCGTATCACCTTCGGGCATAAGATACTTTTGGGCCCCGAACTAAGTATAAATGACATCACGATTTGACAGTTGTCCTTACTCCCGATGTGTTCTATTCTAACACGTGCGAAAATGTTAATTAATCGGGAGTAGGGTTACTCCGAAGGATTGAACTACTTACGGACGGGCCCGCATATCCAGACTCCGACCTGCTACTGAGAAATTTCAGATAGAAAAACCCAAAACATTTTGCCCGAACCGGGAATCGAACCCAAGACTTCTTGTTCAGCAGTAGCGGTTGCGACCACTAGACAAACGAGGCTCTGTATGATCCTATGACATTCGGCAATAGTGTAGCTTCCCTTTAGTAAAAGAATTTTCAGAATCGGATCAGTAGTTCCAAAGATTACCCCTACATACAAACTCACAAATGTTACCTCTTTATAATATTAGAGTATAGGTTGTATAGAAAATACCGTCATTGATTACTTGAAGCCCAAGTATTTGGACCCAAAAGTGGTAACGTTTGTGAGTTTGTATGTAAGGGACATACAAACTCACAAACGTTACCTCTTTTTTTATAGATTTTTAATAGCATCATTAGAGATTTCGACCTGTGCGTTTGCTCATCTTTCAAAAGTTATAGAAAATAAAGAAACTGCATTGATTACATAGGCATTTTTATTGATTATGGTTTCTGAATTAGCATGATATTGGCGTCTAGTTAATTTGAATTTATTATGGGCGTGTGAGTTTTCACTCGGTGGGCTCGTATATTGTTTTTTAATCATAAATGCGTATATTATGGATAAAGCGACAACCTACATTTATTATAATATTGTGAAACTGTTTATATTTCAATGAGATAAGTCTTATGGTTGGTGCCACTTTCTGAAGCGGCATGGAATCATCGTTTTTCTGTCTCCTTTTTCTTACGATCTGTAACTATCTATTAGGATATTTAGTAATGTTTATGATGTGTTTGATGTCTTTGGTATGCGTCCTATGACACATCCTAACAGAGGCCCTAGTGTGAGTTTCATTTAACCATCTACACCAAACGCCGTGAGCGTGGCCCTAGAATGGTGACGGACCAATCGGAGCGCCAAACGCACTCACCGCGTTTGGTGTAGATGGTTAAATGAAACTCACACTAGGGCCTCAGTGGCGTGCACAGAGTTTTTACACAGGGTAGGCAGAAATAAAAAAAAAAGTAAAAAAGAACCAGAACAACCTATTGCTGTACGTACCTACACAGTATGCAACGTGTGAGGCAATTAAATGAATCATATTGTTTTGTATTGAATTTACGATTGACTTTACCTTTAGTTTGTACTTATTAATTGCAAATCCGGTGTACAAATTACTTTTATCACTTGTTTTTTTTTTCACCGATAGATACTTTTGAAAATGCATAATTTTTTCTTTTCTCTGTACACACACCACCTGAACAACCCTCACAGTGAATATTAGCTATTTTCTCAACACTATTTATCAACGTTAAAATCTTTAATACATGCTATCATAGCTCACAACCAAAACAAACAATGGCATCGTAATTACTCGGAATATGAAAATAATACAACAAAAAAGTCAGCGACAATTCAATGAAACAATGCTAGTTTTTAAAATAGTCGCATAGCCAACTTTGTTCGGAAAACTTCGGTAAATTTCGTATTTCGTCGTGTTGTAAAAAAGCGTAAAAACTAAAAAGCCAGTGACTACCATGTACGGTTGTGTGCGTTAATTGTTACATTGTGTGCTACGTATGTATAGGAACGTACGCTTAATAAATTGCATGACCACGAGAGCACACATATTATAAACATTAAGACGCGAATAGTTCGTGTCTCTCTCGAGGCAATCAGCGGCGCTAGTGCATCGCAATGCTACGTTGCGTCAAATTGTACGAACGAACGGATATTGTATCGATGATACTAATGATACGACCGACGCTCGACAGGTGGAGCTGATTTATGAATAAAGATTTTTTGTTTATTGATAAAATATTATTAGTTTTAAATATTTATCTGATTTAGGTAGGGTCGGCAGTGTCTTTAGTCTGTATGGACTGCACGCCACTGCATCCTAGTTCTTATATATAGCATGTAGCTAAGTTTGTCTGATGAAATCCTGTGGAATTTTCTGTTTTAGCCTGCGTATTCCTTCTGTATCAATTAGGTGGTTTACCAGGTTATTTGGGTGGCGAGTTATTCTTTCTTTGTATTACTTGATATACCTAATGGAAAATCGTGAATTTATTTTTGTGTACACTGTACGGATTAAGCAGAACCCAAAATGTCGCAATTTATGTAAATGTTTCTCGTTTTATTTGGGTTAGTCTGTTTTGAAGTCATTAATATGAATCAGAATCTACCAGTACATCTTCTCTGCGGCATTCAAAAACAACTGTATTTAAGGTTAAGCTTCTACTAAGACATACATACAACACAAGCCTTTTCCCATGGGGGTAGGCAGAAACTACAGAACGCCACCTGCTGCGATCCTTACATGCTCCTTTTGCCTCATTTATGTTCATATCTGGTCAAACACGCACGCCGGTTGCGAGTACGACGAGTACGTAGTTGACCTTTCTGAAGAAATTCACCAATAGTCACTATATGTTCTCCTAGGGTGTCCCCTAACGGCGTTTCTTTAGTATTAAACACCTATGGCTATTCCCTAAAGTCTTTATTCCCGTAGTCACAATACGCGCTTTAAGGACCACGATATCTGCGACTCAATCAATATCAAAAAAGTAATGTTATTTATTTGTACCTACTTCTTTCAAACTCACCTCTTCCAGCCTCAGCGGCTCCTCCAGCCCGGCCGCTATCCTCTCCCGTTTCTCTCTCTCTTTCCTTTCTTTCTTCTCTCGTTTCCGCCTCTCTTTCTCTCCGTCTCGCTCCTCACCGCCCCCCACATCTCCGCCAGTCAACACCGCGGTCTTTTTCATGAAGTTAAACATGGCGGTCTGGCTCTGAAACAACGATATAATTATATATGATTAATTTACATGTTTATGTATATTTACTTGGCTTGCTGAGGTAGCAAGCTGAAGTGGCAGTTAGCTGGCCATGTCTGACGAAGGACTTACGCGACGCGTACACCTTATCCGTCATCGGCCGAACTTTGCTCGTCGTCCGAACTCGGGCGTTCAAAACAAACACAAAGTCAATTATAGTGAGTGCTTACACCTAGTTATCGGACGTCATCGAACGATGTTAGTTGTACGCACTCATTTTCTTTTACATAAGTTTGGTACAACCGGCCTTCGTCTGCCAAAGTGGCAGACGACGTACGAGCATTGGCCGATGGCGGATTAGATGTACTTATCCGAGCCATTATGGGCGTTGACACACGTGCCCTTAAGTGGTAATCGTCATCGGCAAGTGTGAGAGTAGGACGATCTTCAAAAGACGAAGAACGGGTGTTATCGCGCAATCGAGGAGAGGCTGAGTTGATTGGACTGACTTGTCAATTAAGTTAAAATTTACCATCAAAGTAAAGGAAGGACCATTATGTTTATCATAGCTCTACTATCTTTTCCTGCCAAAAGGCCCAGAGCCACAATTGTGCAACATATTCATAACCGCAGTTGCTATCATTTCGGCAGTTCAACAAAGTTCGTTGCACTTTTCATCGTATTTTAAAATCATTTCTGTTCACAGCTGTGTCATTTTATGGTATATTTTTATAAAACCATCGTTCACTGTGCTAGTCTCTTAAAAAATGGATTACCTATGGTTTTTCTCATAATAACACTTTATAAAATAGCAGTAATAAAAATAACAATAATTGACCGATACAAAGCCATAGAAAAGTAATAAAAATGACATGGCAAAATGTATTTCTAATTTCAAACGATTCGAAACGTAGCGATAGCAAATCAATTAATGACAATAACGCTTTTGATAAAACAAAATACGATAGTCATGCGTAGATTGGCGCATGCACAATTAGTTTAGTCATACCAAAGAATACAAACTAATTCTTTATCTCTGAAAATTTCAAATGACTGCTCAATAACGGTAAATCTTTCTATGATATGAAAAGAGAATCAGGATATTCAGGAGAAGTCACATTCATAGTATGGTCTCCGAGAACATTGGGAAAAGTTAAATTAAATCAACAATATTTTGTGCCGAAGGTCCAAAATTTCCCTCAGCAGAAGAGCAAGCTCCTTAAAGGACCAATAAATAAACTTCGCGTCACTTTGTTTAACAGAACTGTCGGGACCATTCAACAATACATCATACAGCCCACAAGCCAATGAGTAGATATCCAACAGAGACCAAGCCCCGTGGAATCGCTTTCGCCACGGGTATAAAGTTAGATGGAGCGACGATCCTAGCAAGAGGTTGATATACGAAATTACGTTTTGTCGCTAGATGAGAGCGGTCGCGGGATCGAGCGAAATGGCGTGCAAAAGTAGAGGCCTATGTCCAGCAGTGGAGAGGCGAATGGTGGGTGTGTACTCTCTGGGTAGGCACAATTGTGTGTTTATTGAGTCTTTTTTGTATCTGTTGCTCATTGTACAGGATTCCTCCCTTACGGTTGGTTGCGTACCAACCGTAAGGAGGAATCCTGTAAAACGGCTACACATCAAGCTATACATTTCCAGTGTAAGCTGATCTCGCATTGTATAGGATTTCCGTACAGTGCGAGATCAGCGTAAACTGGAAATGTATATCCGCTTGATGTGTAGCCGTGTGTACGTCCAGGTATCATAGGAGTCTGGAGTGAGCTGGCAATAGTTTCAATCTCTAGCATCAGGTTGAATGACAGCTCACATCACCAAGTTTTCACGGTAAGATTTTTACAGAATAGATCGGCAGTTTATTATTGTGTGAAGCTAGCACTCTGACGGGTACTCTACTCCCTGCCACATTCCCACATCTCGTCCCTTTGATTTAGTTAAAGTGCGCTGGATATCCGAGCAACATAATCTTTGACTGCGCGGCAGCCGACCCATAAAATTGATTGACGCAAGCGCAGTCGCATTTATTTACAGCTTGAATGTTTTGATACTTTGTTGCGCTTTTGAAGATGAAAAGGGTGAAGGTGAGTAAGCGATAAGAAATGCAATGTGTGGGTTTTAAAAGGCTAGGGTCCACTATTAAATAATTGGACAAAAATGAAAGAGTTTTTGGACTATTGCAAAGAACAGCCCCAAAAAACGACTGTACTTCAAGACTGAAGACATAAAAATCCCTAATAAATTTGAACCGCATCTAAAAATACATCATACAAATAAATGAAAAATCAAAAACGTTTTTCAAAAAAAAAAACCGATTTCCTCCTTTTTTTTTGGAAAATGATTTTTTTTTTAACTTATTATTTATAGTACCTACTCTACATAATTCGAAATTTCATCACCCTTGGGGTCAAAACAATGCATAATTATGGGATAGCTGCAATCGCGGTTTGTTTGCTGTCATTTTTTGAAGAGTTCCGTTGATTTGATTGAACATTATGTAATCAAAGACTATTGGAAAAAAGAAGAATTAAGAATGGCAAATCTCAGCCAACAGGATACTTAGCTTGTGCTTTGAGTAAGCAGTAGTTCTATCACTGTCGCACAACTGCCAAATACAAGTGCAAGATAGAGACGAGGAAATATCTAAGCCGAAGTACTAAATAACGTATTTTACTTTCTGGGGGTTGGATACTTTCATCTTTATCATCAGCCTTCAGCAGTCTACTGCTGGACATAGGCCTCTCCAATTGCACGCCATTCAGCTCGATTCTCGGCTCTCATCCAGCTATTACCAGCCACCCTGCGAAGTTCGTCGCTCCACTTAGCCTCAGGGCGTCCTAACGTACGTTTGCGAATTCGCGGTCTCCAATCAAGAACGCGAGTACCCCACTGGTCATCGGTTTTATGGCCCATTGCCACTGCAATATCACCCTATAACGTTCCCACTGCTGGGGCATACGCCTCCTCTCTGTGTGAGAGAGTGGGCCGTAATCCACCACCCACTACTACGTGGTTCTAGTGCGGGTTGGTAGATGTCACATATCTTGGAGTTATTGGTTCTAGTACATGCCGGTTTCCTCAAGATGTTTTCTTTCACGTTTTGTGAGCAATGGTGATGAAATTAAACGCACAAAGTAAAGTGCCTGCCTAGATTCGAACCTACGAGCTACAACTCGGTAAATCCCCGCCGTTATCACTGGGCCACCACTGCTCCTGGTCTTGATGCAATTACTTAAACTATTGGTAGTCCAGTGGTCAAAATTCGACCATAATTAAAAAATATTAGCTTCCCGCACTCCTCCATGTAAACTTTAAAATTGTGCTCCTACTCCTCCTTCCGCGTAATTTTCGTAAATAGGGGTACAAAGTTTTTGCTTCACGTATTAATATATAAATAGATAAGTAAATTCGTTAATTTACATTGAACACGTATCCTAAAGATTCTAATGATCTACCAGTTAATTTGTAGTCAATACTACATAGGGATTATCCTAGACACGCGTAGTTAGGAATTATAAGAACTAAGAAAGTGGAGAAAATCCCTATGAAACATGTAGCTTTAGTAATTAGGCTCTATTTGGTATTCTTTGCAAAGTTAAGGCTCGTTGGTATATTGGTTGTTAGCGCTACTGCTGTATAAAATATCCAAGGTTCAATTCCGAAGTCAGGAAAAGCCTCTTTGAAGTGTTCGTTCAAGAATTTCTCAGTAGCAGCCCAAATGATAAAGAAAAGGCAGAAAGAGTAAGTATTTATTGGCAATAGACTTAGGCGAGTCTCACCTATCATACAGCAGGGATCGGCGCAAACTGAAACTATGAATTCAACACATGATTCTAGACAGCGTAGAAAATCGTCGGGTATCAAAAATTTAATCAGCTGTATCATAAAAAAGTGCAATACTTACACGTTTAAAAATTCGGCGAAAAAATTCGACGCAGGCAGGTCCAGAATTCTGTACTAAATCCATAGGTAGGTTGCGCGTCGATGTCCCAATATCACCATGTATGGCTTCAATATGACAGACAAAAGGTTGATGTACTACACACCTCCGTGATCGAATCAGGAATGAAGAGATCCGCAGGACCAAGGTAACCAAAACTTAAGTGGCAGTGGGCAAGGCCATTTAGGGGGACATTGCTTGCAGAACAGATGGCCGATGGGGCCAAAAGGTTCTGGAGTGGCGACCGCGTACCAGAAGATGTAGAGTTGGAAGGCCTCCCACTAGGTGGACCGATGACTTTGTGAAGGCCGCAGAAATCCGGTGGATACGGGAAGCACTGAACCTATCGAATTGGCGGAGCTTGGGGGAGGCCTATGTCCAGCAGTGGACGTCTTTCGGCTGAAATGATGATGATGATGACGACTACACAACTCTGTCTACTCCTTCGTGGAATAATTGCGAGATATTGTGTTAGCAGACTTGTAACTGCATTTGCAAGGGGCTTGTGGTGGTAAGTATTAACAATTTCATTGTTATTCATTCATATGGGCTCGCTGGCTAGTTCTTCAAATTGCCGGTAGGAGTATAACCATAACGACGTTCGGTGATGCGTTGGTTCGAATCCAAGGCGAAACAATAAACTCTTTTTAAAGTATTATTTAGATTATGCGAAGTATTATTTAGAAGTCAATATAGTAGCAGTGTAACATTTTAAAACTTGAGGGGTTAGTAGACCTGCCAGGGGTGCTGATTGTTCGAAAGAGATACCGCGGCCCCTGTTACACTGGCAACTGAGAGAACACGGGTGGGTTTTAGTCAGTAAAAGACTGACACGCCCCACCCAGAGCGGGAGAAGTGATTTGATGATTTCCCACGCTCAAAAAATAAGAGGTTAGTAGACGAAAGGGTCATTCGATCAGGTTAAACTACGCTTACCGCAGTTGGTCCGTGGATGTGGAACCATCTTCACATATTCGTACCAAGACTCTTCCGTGCTTCAGAAAGCACGGTAAGCCGTAGGTCCCGGCTATCATGAGTGGACCTTTGACAGTCGTTACGGGTGATTAGAAGCCCGAAAGTCTGACAACCAGTCATACTAAGGGGTATCGTATTACCCAGCAACTGGGTTGCAGAGGTCAGATAGGCAGTCACTCCATGTGAAATACTGGTATTCAGCTGCATTCGGTGTGACTGGAAGCTGACCCTAACATAGTTAGGAAAACGCTGGGCAAATCATGACTTGTAAATGCATTTTTAGGGCGTTTGAACTTACTGCCATTAAAAAAACATCATTATCTTATCGCTGTCTGCAATTATGTCTTTAACAAGTAGTATATTGTAAACAGGAGTACAGTCCGACCACGCTTATTTTACCTCTAAATTAACATCACTGCCAAAATCAAAGTGATCTTTGTTCCCGTCAGATTATGGTTGCTTTCTGGTTGCTGCCACTAACAAGTCTGTCAATATAACCGTGATCTTTATTCTCGTAAAAATAAGGTTACTTTTCGGTTGCTGCTGTCAAAGGTAAAATAACTGTTAATGGACTGTTATTAGGTTTCATCCTCATTATGAAATGGCAGGTGCTGTGTTAAACGTTTGTTTTCTTTTAGACTAAACATATGAGTAATTTACTTGGGGTAAATTTATTTAGGCATGGAACTTACGGTAAACTAAAACAAACCGGCCAAGAGCGAGTCGAACTCGAAACGAAAGCGCCAAGACGAGACGCTTCCAACGATACCTCATTTATCAAATTATAACAAGTAGTTCAGAAGTTATGAGGGATCAGATGAACATACATACATATCGATTAAAATGATAACTCTCCTTTTTGCATCGCCGTAGTAGGGTGATAAACAGTGTGTGTTTTTAGCGAGTGTCTTAACTTATAATTGAGGTCATTAAAACGCTGTTGGGAAATATCCATTTAATTAAATGAATTAAATAACCTACTTTTCGTACAATATTGTTATCAGTACTTATTCAATAAATACTGTTTGCTTATCCAGTATCAACGACATTTATTACTTCTAATTACCATTAATTACTTGTAGGCGAATAGGTTAATTGCACGTCTCAACTTATTTATTACTGTAACTGTTGATACCTGGTATTCCAAAGAATATAATAAACTGCTTATTTGTAACTAGTTTCTCTCTTTCTTATTCTAGATAATATAACTTCACGCACGTAGTTACTTATTAGTCGATTTGCATGAAGTTAATTTATTTGTGGGCGAATTGACAACTCTAGAAATACGTATTTGGGCAATTGACACGTTTTGAAGATATCCCCTAGGTCTGGCGAAGTTTCCTTGAATTTTCGTAGGCTTTAGGGGTGCTTAATTGTTGTAAATGGCTCACACTATCACGTCCTGGAAGGAATACGTCAAATTACAAGTAGGGTGACTTATAATGTTTGGACTTTAAAAGGGACCATTATCTATAGGCATTTCTTTTTAGGGATCAGTCAGCTAGGAAATGGGCCCTGCCTGACTTTAAAATATTGACATGTAAAGTGTCTTAAAGCAATACTAACATAAATAAACATAATTTTATTCCATCATTATCATTTCGGCTTTTAATTCGATTTGCATGAATTTACTTGCCCAAATTGGGCGAAATGACAATTCTAAATAATGTAATATTATTTTTTATGAGCACCTCGCGCGCAGTTTATTTTTTTGTGGGCGAATCGACAACTTTAAAAATACGTACTAGGCAATTGGTAGGGTAGGTAGTTAGGTACCCATTCGCAACAAATAAATTAACTTCTTGCGAGTCGCCTTTAGAAAATAATTTAAGTGTCTAATCGCCCGATTCGGGCGAGTAAATTCGAGCGAATCGATTTTTTAAGCCCACAAAAATCCTTTCATTTCGTTTCTAAAGGCATTCAAGAATGAGCCTCCAGCAGGCTTAGCACGAGAACCGTATGTCGTCGGAAGAGTAGATAAAAATGACGTTTCCGTATAGACAGTTGACAGTTTTGTACCGAGAAATGTAGACAAGCGATTCTTATTCTACTGAAGAGTAGAAATATAAAGCGTCATGCTAAATCTGCTGTACTCCAACATATCCTGGGCAGCCATCTTCGCAATTATGCAAACTAGATAAAGGTTCACGCTAACGTACAAGATATTCTCATATGGATAGTGTGTGCCTATGACTACTAATTAATTATAGCATCACGCCTATATTCCCCGAAGGGGCAGTTAGACTAACATCATAGCCACTACACCCTAATTTCGTAGTCCCACTTCCAACCAAGCAGGTAATATAGTAATTAATAATGAAAAGTTTAACTCCCGAGTAATACAGAACTAGGCCACTAGAAACGCCATTTTACAACACCAAACAATAGTAAACACCAACCAACTAAAAATACGCGAGACACGGCAAATGGCAATACGTCGTCTTTATCACAAGAATTGTCTCCTATGGCCGAGTATGCGGACGAGTAATGTAAGTAAATTAAAGTCAATAATATTCTGAAAAATCACAAGTCTATAATCACATTAGAGAACGTAAACGACGTTTCAACGAGTACGTGAGCCGCGAGCGCAAATCAGTCAACTCACTGCATTGCGAGTTTAGTGACAATGACGGAACACAAATATACCACTCAATATCACAGTCCTCAAATCAATGTTTGGTTCGATTTCCCTTTTCGATTTTATTCTTTTGGCGAGTTGTCTCTGTCTGGGTAATGTCAAGTGGACAGCTGTCATAATCGCTCTAAAATTAATTCTAAATCAAAATCAAAAGTCACTTATTCAAACTCAGACTAGTTTGAATAAGTGACTTTTGATTTTGATTTTTTTATTTTTATTTTTTTTTATTTTGGCTTCACACGGTTTGTGCATTTAGCCAGTGTCAAGTAATTTTTCTTTTAGATCAAGTAAATGGCCCGATATCGGGCACGAAGTTACAAAACAGTCATAGTCGTCTTTAGTCAGTCAAGTCAAATCAAAGTTATTGTAAAGCGGTTGTAACTTTACAACAACCTAACAGGAGTTTTTGGGGGGAACACGAAAAGTCCACGTTAGTCACTTATTTTCACCTTCACTACACTTGTGCACTCACACGTAACTAAATTGAATAATTCACTATCAAAATTATACAATTTAATTCGCTATTTCACTAAATTCCATGAAAATGAAAATTCGTGCGACATGTTCCAACGCGATCCCGCCAAAAACTCCTGATTTTGATTTAGAATTAATTTTAGAGCGATTATGACAGCACTTTTTAAACGTCAAAATGACATAAGACAGTCCCCCAAACCGCCCGCCCTTCACCACTTCCTAGTGCTTTAGTTGGAAAGAAGTCTGTAAATTAAGCATCGTTAAACCTTTAGACGCGCTAACAGGTAAATACATTACAATGTACTTATACATCTGACGTCACGTCAAAATAACAACAATAGTAACACGTACGGTCCCGTTACAACAGCGATGGTATCTATATAAATAGTTAACTGTCAACGCAGTCTGTGCGTTAAGTGTGTTGTGTTCGGTAAGAGCATACAAATTGAGGTTTCAGGGTTAACGTTTTCTGACAAGTGACAAGTTCCAAAGTTCGGAGTTGGAAGTGCTAGGTCTGACAAAGTTTTAAGTGTTACACTTATATTTGCCATCGTGGTGAAAGAATTAGCCAATCGACAGCGGGGTTCATGGACAACTCAGACCTCCAATGTGCATGCGGCGTCTCTCCACAGACAATCGCTCATCTCTCATTTTGCACCGCTTGCCCTAAGAGGACTTAATGGCTGCGTCAGCGAACTGTATTCGCTACAAAATAAACGATAGAATATATTTGTTCCTGTTATTTTTGCCATCAGCCGGCACGCTGAGAAGAAGTGACGGTACGCAGAAAGTTGAGAGTGACAGGTGAATCAACTGTCATAATGGGGTATGCCCATAGGGATCGGGGTTATGGCGCTTGTGATCATGACTCCAGAGAAAGGAACCAGGTTATTTTCAGAGGATCTTTACAGGTTGGCAGGAGACATCAACGCACAAACTGTTACCATGGAATCAGTACATGATTCTGAAACCCCCGTAAATTGAGTTTTCTGTCGGTTTAAAAAAACATGGCTACATGTTAGCCATGTTTTTTGTGTTCAACAAGAGATAATAAAGAAGATACAATATAATCATGACTTGAAATTGTAGTAGACGCCATTATTATGGACAAAAATTTGTATTAATGTCTAACTCACGTGTTTTTGGCCCATCCTTGAACTGCCAAATCAGAATCACTATAGGTACCTAAATATTTATTATTTTAGCCAACAATTCACGGCACTACACATTTCATTACTTCAATCCATACTAATGACAAAATACGAACAAACTAAGGGAAAATGCTTACCCACCGTTGTATTACAAAAATAGCTGGTGCGGTGACCGGCCGTCCCTAAATAATGCTCTATGGACTGTTATCAAACCCGATGCTAATTGTGGATATCAATATTTATTTTTAAAACATTTGAAAATCGTTTGAGGAAAACAGCCAGTGCTTCTGTTTAAGGATAACCAGTAACATGCTTTCTATGACTTCAACTTCTTTGCACCTGGCGGTTGAAATGATAAAGATCTGGTTCTTCTTTTCGTGCCGACGGTACTCGTACACTTTTTTTTTTAAACTTTGAGCCCAGTAGGTGCCCACGTTTATTGCGGCATCAGTGGCTTTATTCAGATCATCCAAAGTGCAGGTGCAGACGGCTTAAAAAAGGAAAAGGCATCTTCTGGGCACGCTCGTACCATCACCATAGACCTCATCCATCGCTTTCCATCAGGCGTGATCGAGGTCAAGAGCAGGCCCATTCAGCAATCAAAATAAAACATAAAAAACAACCGACTTCCAAAAAAACACTAAAAAGTGAAAAATAACTTTAATTTCGGAAGTCGGTTACTTTGGATATGTATTTTAATTTTTTGTCACCGCCTTCCGAAATTTAAGTTATTTTTCACTTTTTAGTGTTTTGTTGGAAGTCGTTTGTTTTTGTTTTTAAGTTTTTTTTTTCACTTTTTGTGGTTCACATGTGCTTACCCCTTCACAGCGTCCCGGGATGATGTTATGTTATGAGCTGGTGTAAACAATAGACAGACATGAGATTTCAGCAATTCCAGTCCATTTGCTAACATTTATTAAGAAGTACCGTTGCCTATCTCCGAAGTTCTTCACCAGATCTTCACCAAATTGAAATGGGACCACTCCGAGAAAGTACTCTTCCAAAAACTACCCAAATCGCTTCAAGTGTGCCTATAAAATTTGAAGTTTTCTCGCTATTTCTCCAGGATCTCATCATCAGATCCTGACTTGATGATCATGGGTTCGAGTAATCGGGGAACATATATAAAAAAGGCTCCTACGAATTGAGAATCTCCTCCTTTGTGAAGTCGGTTAAAAAAGGAGTATGTCAGTATCGCAGAAGGTGGCGTTCTGTAACTACTGCTACCTCTAGGGAAGAACGCGTAAGTTTACATTTTTATGTAGAATTTCAAGAATGTCCTATTTTTGTTTTGGCTGTTCTTCTTCTATAAGAGCAATATTTACGTTGAAACGTGCTAAACATCGTCTTTGTTGAACGAACTGTTTGTTCTAACAATAGTAGGATGAAGACAAAATGTTTCTTCCATCTGTGAATGTACACGTTCCGGACAGTCCTACCATTGTTGCTTATAACTGTAGTTTTCATTCACATACACAAGAGTTCCTCATCCATTGACTATCTGGACGAAATAATGCCACTGTTCTATACGAGAAGGTTACATCAAAAGTCACGATGACTTTTGTGTTTTAGGATTTCGGAAATGCGGAGGTACCTAGTTGTGAGATAACCTACTCTTGTTGTACAATTACTTTCTTTGATAAATGATTTTATTTCTGTAAGTAGGTTTGTACAAACACTTTTACACGTCAATCATATTTTAAAAACTAGATGAGGTCGGCGTTTTTTATCTGACTACTCTGAGGAGAAACGCCGAAACAAACTCAGAGGTCAGGTCACAGTCTCTTTTAAAGTCCAGACGTAATCTTGGTGAGTTCATGTGAAGAACATTTAGAGACTACTCACACTTATTCAGCTCTGTTCAGCTTTTGTCCATAGAAAATGACGATTTTGTATAGAGTCCGTTCAGTTTTCCGCGGCTGAACGGAACCTCGTCGTTTTCTATAGACAAAAGCTGAACAGAGCTGAATAAGTGTGAGTAGTCCCTTAGGCTAGTGTCTGAAATGGTCTTTTAGTGCAGCCTGACTCAGAACATAAGGAGCTCAACGATTTGTTTTTTTTTTTCATCCATAAAATCTGACTCTAAGGACCAGAGAAGAAGAACATTGCCAAAATGCGAAGATGACATGGCCATTTCTATGACTGTTATCACATCATCAATAATAATATAATCCATTAAATCCTTCTAATAGAATCTTATTAATTCACACATTATGCCAACGAATAAAATAAATCAGATTTTAATCAATTCTTGAGTCAAACTTGAAACAAAATATCTGGACAACTGGTCTTTTCAAAGCTCCCGCAGACAGACGCGACACGACTCTGCCAGAACGATTTCTATGAAAACTTAATAGAAATTGTTGTTCCGAAGTCGCGTCGCACCTGTTTCCGGTTGCCTTGATACAAGTTTTTGCAAACTCGTAAAGTAACGTTATAAAGGACCAGGTTTAGGTATAAATAAATAATAAAAAAATAATTAACATAAATAATGCCAAGAGCCGGTATAATAACGGGCCAGTATGAGTCATAGGACAAGTGGCAAGGTTATTCAGAAATACTTTAGATTCTGTTCAAATAGGAAATGTTTTGACAAAAATAACGTCATTGTTTTGTTTTTAGAAGATTCACTTTCAAGGTCCTTGCTATTAATTCTATCTAAGACCGCACCTAGGTCTAGGAGAATCTTAACCTTAAAGAAGATTGAAACAAGAAACTTGTTTTAAAAGGATGCCTATTAGACTGAATACTATAAGGAATCTCATGCAGTCGGAAGCATCTTCTTAAATTTAACGATAAAGACCTTTATTGCCTCCAACTGCAAAAGATTGCTTAGAGTATTCAGTCTAATAGTGATCCTTTTAAAACAAGTTTCTTGTTTCCATCTTTTTTAACTAAAGTCACTTTTTAGGCAGTCGGATTTTTTGATTTTCTAAATTATTTTTTTATTTCACGGTTTTTAGTTAATCATCATCATCATCATCTGCCTAGCCTTTTCCCAACTACGTTGGGGTCGGCTTCCAGTCTAACCGGATGCAGCTGAATACCAGTATTTTACATGGAGCGACTGCCTATCTGACCTCCACAACCCAGTTACTGGGTAATATACGGTTTTTAGTTAATATTAAAATTATTTTAACAGTGAAAGTTATGTGAGTCCTGGCAATGAAATGTTTTTGGTGGTACTGTTTCGCGTTTAGCAATGATTAGTTTACGAGTTCTCTCAGATGAAACAGCGAAGATCGAGTAGATTTATGAAAATAGTGTTTCATTTGACTGTGATTAGCGTCACTTACTTCCAAGAAGATAAAATCATTGCCAGTAGAATCTCGCACTTATGCACTCTCTTACAATAATCTCATTGTAGAAAGATTACAATTTTTTTACAAAATATTACCGACTTCCAAGCAAAAAAACTACGTGAAAAATAACTTTAATTTCGGCATTTTTTTCGTTTTTTGCCACCCACTAGGCATTCAAAAACAGAATTTTCGAAATCGATCCACAATTGATCGATTACGGAACATACATACAAACAAAAATGCAGACGAATTGAGAACCTCCTCGTTTTTGAAGTCGTTTAAATACTCATTTCAGACTTATATTAAATAAAAATTTCCACCAAAACCACTTGATCAAAATCAAGAATTCCAAGCATTCCTATAAACCAAGAGAGAGGACATGACATATCCTCCGTGCGAGGTATAACAAGCATCATATTACGGTCAGTGGGCGTTGACCCGGTTGGTCCTGAGTGCCGGAGTGCCCGATCGCCAGACTAGGAGACGCCGCGTCACGGGCCGAGCCTGATTGTGATGCGTACACTTTTATCTTTGAACCAATTGATGTAAGTACTTGAAGAAATGTAGGAGTGGTTGATGGGTTACGAAGTGTTATGATGGGGGATCAAAATGATTGAAGAGTTTGGTCAGCTGTGGAATCGTGACTGTTTTAAGTTAAAATAAGATTGTAAATGCACCTAGCTTCTGACGTTTCATAAGTGCCCATACAGGTTTATGTGAAATAAAATATTATATTTTTATAATTAGATTTTGATTTGAAAATCATTAAAAAAATGGGAAGCATTCGGTTGATGCCAAATGGTGTGTCCATTGATTCTGAAAGTGGGTGATAAATAATAAATGATTTAATTTCAGTAAGTAGGTTTGTACAAACACTTCCACGTCATTCATATTTTTTAAACTAGATGAAGTCGGCGTCTCCTAGTAGACTACTCTGAGAAGGCCGAAACAAAATCAAAGGTCTGAAAAGACCAAAAACTTTGACTTTATCAATTACGGTATTTTCTTCAATCTTTACATAAATTAATTAAAAAGAGGTTTACTTCACACATTTTAATGTGTGAGTTTGTATAAAGGGAGTAATCTTTGGCACGACTGATAACGATTCCAAAAATTCTGTCACTAATGGGAAGCTACAGTAGGGCCGAGTGTCATACTTTTATTTGAGTAGTCGTGGCCCAGTGCTAATGGCCCCGCGACTTGAGAGTTGTAAGCAGTGGGTTCGAACCCCGGCAGGGTTGTTACTTTGTGTAAATCAATTTTACACCACTGCTCTCAAAACGATGAAGGAAAACATCGTGAGGAAAACGAAATGTCCTAAAGTCAAAAGTTCGAACATATGTGACATCCACCAACCCACACTGGGCCCGCGTGGTGGATTACGGCCCACTCCCTGTCAAAGAAAGGACGCCTGTGTCCCAACAGTGGGAACATTATAGGCTGCTTATGATATATTTATTTTAAATCAAAAAAATTACGCGCACGTAGTCGTGGGCAGTAAGAAGCAGTGAATATCTTGCCTGCAATCGCTAAACGAACAGAAGCAATACGGGCATTAAGATAGTAGTGTAATATAAACCTAATAAAAGCTGTTACGTTCCGGTCAACGAACAAATACTCGATTCGGGCAGTATCTGATGACAGCGCGTGCTTCTACTAAGGACCAAGGAGGCCGATTATGCGCCGTCAGTTTTTTATACAAGACCAATTGGCCATTTATAACTGTAATACTATAGCTGTCTTTCGAGTTTATTTTTAACAAGAACCCTAACTGCGTAACACTATCAATCACAATCTGAATAATTTTAGCAGGATATTCCTAATTCATCGGTGCATATGTTCGAAAAATTTGTCTGCTCAACAGCACAAATGACGCAAGTCCTATTGTTAGTGTGTAATTACCCCACAGATCCGAAGCCTGCTGGTCTTACTGTATCTGAATTTGAACTGTACAAACAGTAATAAAAAAAAACCAACCTTATTCCGGAAAAGCACTACAAAGTGAAAAATAACTATAAAAATAATTTCGGAAGTCGGTGACTTTGGACATGTATTTTAATTTTTTGTCATGGCCTTCCGAAGTTAAAGTTATTTTTCACTTTGTAGTGTTTTTCCGGAAGTCGGTTGTTTTTTTTTGGAAAACGTTTTTATTTTTCACTTTTTATTTATAGTACCTACCCCACACCAATTAGAAATTTCATCATCCTTGGGGTCAAAACAACGCATATTCATGCGATAGCAGCAATCGCGGTTGATTTGCTGTCATTTTTTGAAGAGTTCCGTTGTCTGTCTCCAAAACGCATCATCAGATAGATCCATATGAAATTTAAATGGGACCATTTCGGGATAAACCCTTTTCGAACAAAAAGACTTCCAAATCCGTCTATATATGACATAGTTATGCCCGAACATACCTACATTTAAAAAAAAACATGTCGAATTGATAACCTCCTTCTTTTTAAAGTCGGTTAAAAAATCATTGCTAACCTTACCTAATTATGCTTTGATTAGGTAAGGATTAGCAATGGGTTTCCTGGTATTCAAAACTGCATTATTTTACGGTCAATAGACAACTAGGCAAAGACCCGTTTTGGTTAGATTCAATGGCTGCATTGGCTTATACATTCTGAAGTTTTAAAGTAAATATATATGTGACATATAAAAAACAATTGCTGTTCGTTAGTCTCGCTAAAACTCAAAAATGGCGTTGTTTTGTGTTCGCTCTATTACAGGGGTGGTTCACTAAAAAAAAATTGTAAAAACTAAACTCAAAAGGAACAGCCGAAAAATTGGGAAACTGCAGCATTTTCTATGGGTATTTTGTATTAATTATTGGAATTCGCACAGGACAACGTCTGTCGGTTCAGCTAGTGCAAAAAGAAAACATCTCGGACAAAAGGCGTCCCAGAGATGGTCAATGGGCAATGAATGACCCGTATCGTTTTTAACTCAATGACAGCGGGTCAAACGACGAAAGAATCTGATTTAGATTGTTAAGCGTCAACGCTTTAATAAAATCAATTGTCCACTAGACCGGAATACCGGGACAGCCAGATTTTAGGTTAATAATAATTATTGCTCGGCAACACTAATGGATGGAAATGGATTAATCTGGAGCAATTAAATGGAGCAATCTGGAGCAACAATAATAAATTGCCGTTGTGTTTCGGCAATATTGCTTCTGATTGCTCCATATATTTCATGAGTTGCCGAATATCCAATCGGTTTGGAAATTTTTTGTCAAATTTCATTCTATTTCGTTTGTACGTATAACTACGTCTCATTTTTGCGAGAGGAACCGGCCGGCGGCGGAGGCGGCGGAAAAGGCGCATTACCTAGTTTTTTTTTTAAGTTGCTCCATATTGTGTGGCCGTATCTCTGCCAACAGGTGGCTATATGTTGCCATTTCCCTAAATTTTCGTTACTCCGACGTTTCATTTGGTCGAAAAACTTTTTACCGAAATAACATCTGTTCGAAGTACTATGTTTCCGAACATTCATTATACCACTGTTTTAATTACCATATTGTTTAATTAATTAATTAAATGTAATGGCACTTAATAAAACAGTTGATTATGAACAAAAGTGGTTTAAAGTGGTCCCAACAAGTAAGAAGCATGCAAAAAAGGGTGCTTGCTTCAAGCATGCAGCGTGCAAGCAGCGTGCAGCATGCAAGCAGGCATGCAACATGCAGCAAGCATTGATTCTGTCACGGCTCCGGCGCTGCGGGGTTTGGGCGGCCCCACGTGAGCTTATCGTCGCAGATAGTTTTAACGCTCGCCACCGCAGCTTCGGCTTGCTGGCCGGCTCCGCTGGCCAACCTCAGCCGCGGCGGCGGGTCTTCAAACCACCTGCTCCTCAGCTCGCGGGCCGCCCCACCCCTCCGCGCCTACGCGGGCTTAAATTACACTCTAGGGGTATGGCAGACAAGACTGCGTGAAGTCGGTTTTGCAGCGATTCGTTTCTCACGAAATTTTGTAGCACAACATATTGACTTTTTATGACACTATTTTAATTTAATATTGAAAAGTAACCGGCTATATATTTGTGACCGAATAATATTCCGGGAAATGTTGTTTCGGTGTGGTGAAAATATGGCAAATAAATCATTTGGCAAATGAAAAAAGTTCAAAAGAGGCTTCGGCCAATAGCAAAAAGATATTTTGTAAATCGGTAAAATGTAGTTCGGTAAAATAATACCTATGACACATCATAACTTCGAGGATCTAAAAATTTGTCAAAAAATGCATATAGCAAAAAAGACGTCGGTTTTCGGTAAAATGAAATTCGAACAAAAAATATTCGGAATAGTGATCGGTTCCCCAGTACCTACAAGGTGACTCAAACGAAACAACGTACAGTTACGTGAACGGAAGACTAATGCTACGTGTAAGAATTTAGGTTACAGGTAAAATTCTCGGACACTGACTAACTCGCAATGTAGATATAATACTAAAGCAGATGTACCATTCCAATATACCAACACAAAGCATTTATTTCAATTAAACCATTAACTGCCTGTTAATGGTTTAATTGAAATTTTCAAGGAGAACGCTTTTGAATTGTCAAGGAGTTGGTCAGACAGAAATATGAAACTACATATGTAGTTGCCATTCCAAAGTATAGTACTTAGCACACGTCTTCAGACCACCACATAAACCACACCTATTGCATGCAGCAATGCAGTATAAGGCTAAATCTAAGAAGGTCGGATGACCTTTTTGCACATGGAACGACAACCTAAAACAGGACATGAAATACTTCGACATGGGAATCACGTTTTAGAAGGACATGGCTGGAGACAGAAACAAAATCAAGAAAGCGGCTAGCGATATTTACCAAAAACCAGAAACTGATAGCAGCGAAAATCCAGAAGACGACTATGAAAACAACAACACAGAACAAAGCGAAGCAACGGCGTAGAAAAGAGCTAAGAAAACAGTTGAACCTACCCAAGAAGCTCGACCTGGATCAACATGTCGGTGACGTCGTGAAAAGATGCCCTCCTATAAATGAATACCACCCGTCTCTCCAGTAGTCCAATGCCTACTCAAGGACGTATATCCGGTAGGCAAATCGCAATCCCGCCTGACCATTACCGCGCCCCCCGGTCTACTTCTTGATATGCAATGGCCTCTGTAACACAATGAAACATGAGGCTCCAGGGGCTAGTGCAAATCTTGGGGTTCTTTCGATTAATCGAGTCTGGTCAAGGCACGCTGGGGTCGGTGCATTTCATTCATTCATTCATTCTAGGACATGCCAGTTTCCTCACGATGTTCCTTCAGCGTTTTGATAGCAGTGGTGATGAAATAATTCGGACCAAGGACCTAAAACTCGTAATTTGCAGCCGTTAGCACTGGCCCACCACTGTTTTTAAACTAAAAATGAAGATAATATTATTATTACGAGCTATACATAGATATGGCATTGAAGAAGGCTTCCGAAAGATACTAACGATGTGGCGTCAGTCATAATCATAACAGACTATCGTAAGAGATATTTCAAATTGACACTTCAGACTTCAATTCAATTAAATTCCGTCAATAAGCTCTCGCCAAATCAATCCCATTACCACAAAACACCAATAAAGAAGCAATAACACTAGAAAAAGAAACAAAATAAAATCGTAAACGTGCAAGCCGATAATACCTACGACAATTCAATTAGACAGACAGTAGAAATGCGTCAGCACTTAATGGCCACCCCTAATGGTATTAGCCGACATAAACGGAGTTTAGCTCAACTATAAATCATAGTTATTAACGTGGTTAATGAGGGTCTACAGCTAAAGACCACGAAGGGAAAGAAGAACGAATATACTGATGACTTTAACAGTATCCGTGATAGAACTATTACAAATATAAATACCAAAGGACCAAAAATGTCGGTCTATCTCGATCCCGCAGTGCTATTTCCATAGAAAATGGTACTTAATTTCATTTAAAACATTTGCATATAGAAAAACCGCTCATACTCGCCATATAATAGTAGTTTATGAAACTGTAGCATAATGAGGGGTAGGTATTATATGCAGTTATGCCTACTACGCCTTTATTAATACCTAGTTATGTGCAATGTCATCTATTTTATCTTCTCTCATACCTACTAAATACAATACCAAAATTAAAAGAGTAAGAAAGAGTTTTGTACAGCTTTAAAAATGGCGCGCCCCGCGGATACGTTCCATTAGAAAAAAATAATTGATGGAAACTCCTTGGAGACATTAACTCCTTGGATTTGCCCTGTATCGTATTGGTACAAAAATTATTGATAAGATTATTTTGTGAGAGAAAAGTGTTATAATTATGTATTATTATATTTATTATATTTTTAAATTTCGGTATTGTGTATATAAAGTATGTCAATACAAACTCGTTCAAAGTTTATAATTGGAATTTTACGATATGAGAGTAGATAAACTCATTTAACACGAAAACATTACAGTATTATCGCCAGCATGTGTATATTGTGTCTTCAACCATTTTAGTATATTCCGCACACGTTGCCGACAACGGAATAACGGTAACTCGCGTCACCATCGGCATAAATATTATGTTGGGCATCTATACAAAATAGTGCCGAAGAACTTTTATCCATTTCTCTGGATATATGTTCCAGATTGGCGCAAAAACGGCTGAACGGATTTGGCTGAAATTTGGCACGCAGATAGTTTATAACCCGGATTAACACATAAGGTACTTTTAATGCCGGTAGTACGTTTCCGTGGGATAATTTTAATACTTCACGCGGACGAAGCTGCCGGCGGGTAAAAGCTTAGAACCTACATAATAAAAAATGGTGCCAATCGGTTATATGCGTTTACGATTTCACGTAAGTAAGTACTTTAAGAAATGTGTGGGGTTTCGTGATAGCTTTTATGGCTCGTAACATTACATTGGTTTAACGTTAAAGTAACATGAAACTAAGTACTTAAATGTCTGCGGAAAATCATTAGAGAATTATGATTTTGCTTAAGAAAGTGTTGACTTCTTTTTAGCATGTTGATGGCAAAAATAATTGTTTTAGCCTAGATTAGAACCAATAACGAGTTTGGCAATATCCAGTAGCATCTATGAGATCCTGCCATATGCAGGTATTAGGGCACGCTGCACGCAGGACATGAAGTTTGCAGAACCGCACCATGAATGTTTGCGTCTTAAGACGAAAGTCTTCGACAGTGCGTGTTGCCAGTGATGACCTATGGCACTGAAACGTGGGCGCTCACAATGGGACTCATCAGAAAGCTGCAAGTCACCCAAAGGCCAATGGAGAGGGCTGTTTGGAGTTTCCCTACGCGATCGAATCACTAATGAAGAAATCCGTAAGAGAACCAAGGTAACTGAGATAGCCCGCAGAATTACCAAACTTAAGTGGCAATGGGCAGGGCACATTGCTCGCAGAACGGATGGCCAATACTGGAACACGTAACGTTGGAAGGCCTCCCACAATGTGGACCAATGACCTGGTGAAGGCCACAGGAATCCGATAGATGCAAGAAGAACAGAACCGATCGAAGTGGCGATGGTAGGGGGAGGCCTATGTCCAGCAGTGGACGTCTTTCGGCTGGAATGATGACGACTATAAATTCTGTGTCGACTTACACCACTATGGGTAGCTTAGACTGCTTCTGATTTGAAATAAGAACATCACGATGATCTCAACGGATCTGAGTCTTCGGTTGATATCAAGGATGTTGCCGATCAAGGAAACGCTTTAAATCTCAATCAAAATATTTAGTTTAATAATCAATAAATAGAAAACGCCACATTACACTTTCATAATAGGATGACTGAGGCATTAACGTAGCCACTCAACTCAGCAAAAAAAATATACGATCCCGGCACGGGTTCATAAAAAAATCTAGGTAGTATTGAAGAAAAAATGCTTCGTTTTTATTGTAATCGAATGACTATAAATAGATAGGAGATGAATCATTCAACATGCAACTGCTCATTCAATTAGATATAATGTTTTTTATTGAGAGCAATAATGAGCGATCATTGGGCAGGAAAGTATGACACAAGAATGAATGTAATGCGCGGAGGTACAAAAAAATTGTTTGCTTCTAAAATTCCGAATTCACGCTTACTTGGATATATGCGGGAGAGCAAAACTTTCATACTAGCTAAGATTTTAATGAGTCGTGGTGGTTGGAAGTTAGAATTGCATTTTGGTAATGTCGCTAAGGTAATCACCACAGGATGCTCCATGCAATAAAGAAAGTGAGTTTGCTCAAGGATCGTAAGATACAGATCGATTACGAAATGAATCTACTAGTAGGCCTGAATCTCTATTATGATTGTATTTGTTTTGCTTGGTCAATCTCTAGCATCAGTGCAAATGACACTGACAGCTCCTCGTAAGTTTTCACGATGACAATTTCACAGAATCGACGTGCTGGAGCAGACTGACAAGACTTGCACGAGACAGGGAAGATTGACTCTGCAGTAAGAAAACAAATGCGAGAGAAGGTAATGATGATGGTGAAAAAAAAAGCCCAAAATACTCTTTTCAACTGCTTCTCCTTGTGCACTTTAGTAGGAAATTATGTTTTCACCTCACAGGCTCGGAAAGATTCTGTTTGTCATTCGAAATCTGCGTGCAAAAGTGCATTTTACCCGCTAGTGTGGAAAGAGTTTTTGAAATTCGAACCTTTCTATTCAATATTTTTCTGTACGGCCAGTCCACTGAAAGGCACTGGCCAGCAGGACGCTCTCATGCAGTACGAAAGAAAAAACTTAAAAATAATTGCGTCTCTTTTCAATTCGCTTTACGTACATTATAGTGTACAGTTTATTTAATGCATAGAGACATTCTAAAGGCGTGAAAACGTTTTTGAAGACTATAATGAAATGCTATTATACTTCATGGAACTACACTAATTTAATATATTATTTAGGCTGTTTTTCTTACACCCTGAAAAATTGTGTGTTTCACTCTGCAGCAAAGTTATTCTGCGTCTCATACCTTTGAAACCCTCGCTACGCTCAGGATTATATATTTGAACCACTCGCTTCGCTCATGGTTCAATCCTAGAATCCTTCGCTTGCTCAGCTTTCAATACAAGTACTCGCGCCAAAAGACCACTTTGCAGCATTGCATAACAAATAACTATTAATGGTATGTTTTGATAGTTTTGTGGAAAAACAAGGAGAACCTTAAATAAACATAGAAGCAATGATTTATCAACGATCCTTCCAGACTCTCAGGCTACAACTAGATTACTTGAAGTGGTACTTAAAGATTATGTCAATTATGAGAACATCGTACTGTAGATTACTAAGTACTTAAACGATAGATATCACTCGTCTATTTGGTTTAAGATTAACTATCGCTTGTAAACTTCACAAATACACACCTATTCTTATACTTTTCATATCCAATATCGTACTTAAGCATTTATTTTTACAGCCTTAAAAGGATGAGTCATAGTTTTTATCAAAACAATTCATATTTCTGTGACTTGAAAATCAAGAATATAAACGAGAAGCTAAATGTTTTCTAGAGGTGTGGTGTGGACTTTATTATTGTTTAACACCGTTATATTGGTCTTTATAGACCACTTTCCACTTACATTTGTAACAATAACTTGAATATTGTGTTTAGCACCTAATGTTAATTCATACTAACCCACTTTGAAAACCAATAAAACCGTTGCACGCTTTTACTATTATAGTCCATGTTTAATAACACTGATTCCAATTTTCAACCATCTTTGCTGATATAAACTATCGTCCACAGTTTTCACTGACTTACTGTTAACGAATGACTCACACTGAACTTCAACATAGACTTGGTCTTTTGATTCGAACTCTATTCTATGGTATGCACTACAAATAAAACAGCTTTATCAACATTCACAATTCGAACACCAAAAACATCTCTTGTTTATATTTTTTCTTTAAGTATTTGAAATTTCGAACAAGTTTCGTCCACTCAATTCGCCGAGTACATATAACAACTTTTTTCTGGTTTTCGAACACTGTACACAGGACACAAAGCGACATTGATCGCGGTACTGCGGCATGAAACGGCGCGTGCGCCGCCCGCAACAATGCCTTGGAATGCGACGCAACCCGCCGTGTATTAATTACTGCAGTTATATCATAGTTACCGGTAAGTGAATGTAGGGTGTTGTATAGGTAGGTAGGTCGCTTTATTGTTTTGAATGAGGCTACGTACTAGATAGTTAAGTAGTTCGTCCTAATGTTTATATTGCAAAATCATCTCTACTTTGACTTCATCTTGATCAATAGCGACGGTCGGAAAATAATTAGGTAGTAGTAGTTGCAGTTGAAATGCGGGTACTAGATTGGCAATTAGAATCTCTTCAAACGGCGAAAATCGCAGAAAATAATTAAAGTAAGTATAGCTTCGACAACAAACGTAAATTAAGAGTTAGCAGTTATAACCGCATCATTCTTTAAGAAATACTTTTTAAGCAATCATAAGCTCGTGATTATGAGCTCTAGGGTTTCATTCCCAGGTCGGTAAAGTAGTATTGGATTTTTATATCAAGAATTTCTGAGAGGTAGCCCGGAAACCGGATTTGTGTCCGATTGATATCAATAGGCTCGTCACCTACGACTTGGGACTTGTTGAAATGTGAGTGTACAAAAATACACCTCAGTCAAACCCACGGAGGTCCAAAATTACGGGGAAAGAAGGCGTGATTTTTTTTATGTTTTCGATCACGAAACATACAATTTTAATTTAAGTACACGAAACGATATTGTTTCAATTGATATAAAAAAAACTGGAGAATGTATCAACCATGCATGACTATCAGAACAGGTGCAGAATGAGTCAGCATAAGACAATATACCTACTTAAACTTGAATCTATGGCTGAAGCAGGTTGTCATAACATTGAGGAGTAGGATACAAGGGGTGTAGGCTTCTTTGTTTAAACTGTTACGCAAATAGGCAATTGGTTAGCTGGGTTGCAAGACGACATGGTGACATCAAGTAAAAAATCACGTTACTCACAACATTTTGTGTACACACCTCCTGAAAGCTTGAGAGAATGAGGGTTTCTGAATTGAGAACGGAAATAAAATACCGATACAGAGGTGTAGTTGGAAACCGGCGTCAGTCACTCCTTAGTTGTTAGGCATTTAAGCTGAACTGGGGCTATTTGTCACATTTGTGAGGCACATAATACTGTTATAATTATATAGATCTATGTTTTTTTGTGCTGTCTGCCGCAACCGTAACCGTAACCTAGGTCAAATATTATTATTTTTCTTTTTTTTCTTCCTTATCCCTCCGTGTACCCTCCTGAATTGAGTTCGTTGGCTTCCAAATACAAAGCAAAACCAAAAAGATACACGCACACAAAACAAATTCAAAAAGCCATGAGCAAATCAATGGCATCAAAGAACAAACTTATTCAGACCAAAGAGGCTGAATCTGCCAAATTGCTAATCTTAAGGTTCTTGAAAATGAACCACACGCTCGTCAAACATGTGGCAGAGCCTTCAACATTGCCGGTACAATCCTGATCAAATTCCAGAGTACTTTGCAAGGCCTTCCATTGAAGTACCATATTATATGTATTTAGGTTGTTGGTGGTTTTAGGTTTACATAACACAACATCACACCTGAGTTCCCCAAAGGGTTAAACAGAGGTGTCCTATAGAACACCCACATTTCACCAGTTATGTTTGAGTCCCATGTAGACAAGTCAAGCCAAGTCAGTCGGAGCAAAGACTATATCCACAGGCCACAGATAGTTCACGGACGGCTCAGATCTGTGAACTATTTGTGGCCTGTGTCTCAAGTGTGTATGCGTAACCTCCCGACGGACAGTGGCCCCCTTCATCCTGCGCCGTATGTCTGTCACCTGTGCATTTGATGATCTTATTATGACTGCGTCAATGAGCGCAGCTGAATTTTGCCATTGATACGCTAAGAACAAGAATGGACATGACAACATAAGCCAACCACATGGCAGAGCCTTCAACACAGTCGGTACAATCACACACAATTTGATTCGCACGCACGCCAGAGTTCAACCACCTCGTTACGCAATCAGAGCCGCGGTAATGCTTTTTCATCTGTTCCTCTATTCGTTTTATGTAGGGCTGGCCATATTTATTTATGTAGGGAGAAATATTTTCGCGAGATGAAATTTTGCGGAATGAAAACGTACATGGAGCTTTTATTGCAATAATTGTTCGTAAATGAGAGAATCAAAGTGAAGCGCCCGCATGGAGGTCGGAAATTATCCCACGGGAACGTAGTACTACGTTCGCGACGTAGTAAAGCATTTGATGTGTTAATTCAGGCTATAAACTATCTGTATGCAAAATTCGTTCGGCCGTGTATGCATAATTGAGTAACAAACATCCAAACTTCTAAACATACATACTTTCGCATTTATAATATGTATTAGTAGGATAGCAAGGTTTAGTATAGTAATCTTGAAGAACACTAAGTTACGATACTAACTAATCTAAATGTTTTAAGAGAAACAGAAATCTCGTCCAGGTAACTCGCAGAGTTTCATGGTGATTGGTCAAATGGCCGGTTTCGTGTGGTGACGGACGTAAAAAAATAGCACTAGCCCATTTCTTCCCATGGGTGTCGTAGAAGGCGACTATCAACATACTAGAGAATGGGCAGAAGCGTTCTCTAAGCATTTGACCACCATACTGCGATCGCCAACCCGCCTGCCAAGCGTGGCGATTATGACAAATCCCCCCGTTTTGGGGGAGGCTTATATCCAGCAGCGGACGTCATTCGGCTGATATCATGATGATGGTCAAAATGTACCGTCTAGATATTTAATCTTACTAATTAATCAGTCTTGTTCCACCCATTATTAAGTAAATGTCTCCTCTCTTTTGTGCCATGCTTTACTGGTCTGTGAGTGTCTCATCCAGGTCTTCTCCACGATCTTCTGTAGCTATTAATCTTTACAACTCAAATAAACACACATATATATAAATAGCTATATAAAGCACCATCCATTTTTCTAGCTAGAAAGTATATGCTAGTAGTTTGGTAGCCCTATTAATCGAGTTACAAGCCAGTATGTTGATCCACAAAAGCTGAGTCATAGGAACAAGTGCGCGTCACTAAAACAACGAATTTAATTAGCCAATTATCATAATTTCACGCTTAGCATCACGAACATGCTAGCATGCAATTAGTATTAAAACAGCGATAGGAATAAATGTATCTAAAGAGATGTATCTCTGTAAAAACTAGAATTATTCTCCTTAGTTGTTGACTACTATGTTTTGTGTTTAAATGCTAACTCTATTTTCTTTGTCTTTAACTCATGTTATTTAAGCATAGGAGCAAGGTTCATTAGCTTCGTTTTGAAGTTCTTGCCAACAACAACTGTAAAATGTTCATTCACCATCAATAGTTCATCCCGGTTCTTTGCTAGTCATGGTCGTCAAATAATATCATTGTCTTGAACAAAAACCTTGAGCTTTACCTTGTGAACTTCCATCTATAGCTTTTTGAAATTTAGCTTCACCATCTTTCACATTAATTTCCTTTTTTTTTTGTTTGTGCATTTAGCCAGTGTCAAGTATTTTTTCTTTTCGATCAAGTAAATGGCCCGATATCGGGCACGATGTTACAAAACAGTCTTATAAGTCGTCTTTAGTCAGTTAAGTCAAAGTTAAAGTTATTTTAAAGCGGTAGTAACTTTATAACAACCTCTTAGGAGTTTTTGAGGGGAACACGAAAAGTCCACGTTAGTCACTTATTTTTACCTTCACTACACTTGTGCACTCACACGCAACTAAACTGAATAATTCACTACCAAAATTATACAATTTAATTCGCTATTTCACTAAATTTCATGAAAATGAAAACTCGTGCGACATGTTCCAACGCGATCCCGCCAAAAACTCCATTACATTTCTTAATGTGTCCGACAAGCCTAATCACGAGCGGCAGCCATCTTAGATTTCCAAAATCAAACTCAAAGCATTTATTTCAATTAAACCACTTACAGGCACTTTTGAACTGGCAAAAAGTCGATCAGTAGGAAAGTTGAAGCTAGTTGCCCATTCCAAAACGTAGATCTCTATGGAGAAGAACGCGCAAGAAACTCCACGGACACTCTTTTAAAATCAAGTTGGATATTACAAAATCTTGGGAACATTATTCTTGTTGCTTCTTTAAGTGAGAACAATGTAAAAAAATATAAACAATTCTAAATACAAGATTAAAAATAAGGCCTGGAAGTTAGGAGATGACCAGTCTCAACCGACAGCGCCCGTTCACGAACTTGACGCGTGGATCAGCACCATCCAGCTCAACCATTTTGTACGGTACTGAATGATCCAAACTCACACATTTGCCAGGCTCACAATGAAATACCGATTTTAAAAAAATATTTTCAGTCTGCCTGCCAGCCCTTACGCATCATACGCTACGGGATGATGAGAATAACAACGTAAACGGACGAGAACACACACAAATAAGTTGAGAGTAAAAACAAACAGTTCAGTAGTGTACACTTTTATCGCTTCATTGGTTTGTGTTTCTTTTGAAAATGTACCATATGGAGACTGCACTGAGGCTTTATACTAAAAACAATTCATTACACAGTACCCTAATTGCGTCAACACACTTTCCATCACAATTAGAATGATTTTGAATGATATTGCTCCATAATTATGTTTGAAAAATTTGTCTATTCAACAACGTAATGAATGTTGTTAAACTATCAAAATGAAAGCCATTCCTAGTGTTTGTTTGTTTGTTAGTGTGTAATGCAATTCCGCAGCCAAGATTATCATGAACAAAGTCCTATAGCTATACACTTTTTGCGACGACCACGGCACGAATGCATTTGAAAAATTCGTCAACCAACAACATCGCCTACAATCATGAACACAGTCACTGCAAAAGTCTAAGAAACCTCAGCAACTCTTCCGACATTCCTCTCACGGGTCGACTGTCTCGACAACCAAGTAGGTACCTACTCAGTCAGACTCACCAGGAAGTATCAGACTGCCGCATGCCTTAGCGCCATTGAGCGAAAACGTAGGGCCCGAGAATTAATCAGCTAGATAAGGGAATACGTAATTAATCGTCTTAGAACGCGTTGTTAGACATTTGAATGAATTTTGTTAAAGAGATTTGTATGTAGATTAATTGTTATTACTTAATGAACTATTCGTGTATAGAGTTGAGTTAAGGGAGAACGTAAATAGGCTACTATCAAACAGACTAATACAATTGAAACTTGCAGGTAATTTCTCGAAGAGAACCTACCGATGAGATCTATGATATTGGTCATCTATCAGTACCAAGATTGGTTTATTTCTACCAGACAATTGTCTTGTCCTCTCTTACAAGTTTTAGGTCGTGGATTCGATCCCAGGCAGGTGCTTTACTTTGTGTAAATAACGTCATCACCACTGCTTTCAAAACGGTGAAGGAAAGCATAGTGAGGAAACCGGCGTGTCCTAGAAACAAAAAATTCGAAGACCTGGGACATCGACCACTAAGCCGTGTAGCGTGGTAGATTATAGCTCACTCCCTCCCGAAGATTGTGTCCGAGCAATTGGAGCATTATAGGCTGATTATGCTTTAGTGTCTTGACGACACTTTCCACCCTTCTAAATATAGATATACAACGATTTCCAGCTCCATTAAAACTAAGAAAGAATAAGAAATGAAAATCTGGAAACATTGAACCGCTTTTATGCTGCAATGCAACAATGCAAGATTAAAATTCTGTCATCTTTACATTTTTAATACTCCTACTTTTCGCTCGGCAAACTAAAATTGTGTTTTAATTAAGGTGCTTTAATATGGAACCAATTTGATACGCTTATTCGACATACGTTGTGCGTTCGACTTGGATGAAACAGGGAAGTATCACTGTATCGAAGCGGTTAGCGCCGTAACCGCATGCCTGGCAGTCAGGCAGCGAAAACAAATCGGTTATGAAGAATCATGGCTTTAGATAAGGAGTTAAACGTATTACGTGTTTAGAGGAGAATAATATCAGCCGGTAAACGTCCAGATCGTGAAACTCAGAAGAAAATGATAAACTAAAGAGTCTTATAAGGTTCATTTTATTCAGTACAGGAGGACTGATCACCTTGTGAAGGTCGTAGGGATGCGCTGAATGCGGGAACCAGAGAACCGGTCCAAGTGACGCTGCTTGGAGGGGGGGGGGGGCTATGTCCAGCAGTGGACGTCTTTCGGCTGAAATGATGATGATACTGCTGTTGCTTGTCGAGCACTTTTCTCTATACGTAGTAGATACTTTTAAACTTCTATACTCCTGATATTATCCACAACCTTTGCCTCTTTTAATAACATTCTGGAAAAGTGGTAGAACGAGATTACCTTCTCTAGGTTGACCTGGGATCGACCTTGATCTCCTCGACCAATTCGTAAGAGGAAAATCACATCGATATTGAGGTCATATTATATCTCGTCCAATGAATATGGTTTTATTAATAGGTTCCTAGGTTAATTCAAAGATTTATCCTCGGTTTCAATAATATTCATTTGCTTCCTCATAAACCGTAAACGGTCTTTTTAAATCAAAGGGAATAACTTGCTGAGTTGCTTGCTTTGATTCATTTATTCCTTTTTTTTTGTTGCTGCTAGTACTGGAGTACTGGTTAAATGGGACACCACGCCAGAGTTTGCCCCAATCCGGTTTTTGGAAGATACTCGCCGCTATGCTGGAGTGGGATTTGGCGGGTCATGTAGGTACTAGAATGTTTGACAGCACGGTTGGTGCAGCGGTTAAGCGAATGACTCCTGCGCTGCGTGTCGCAGGTTCGATTCCCACACGGAACAAATATTTGTATGAACTACAAGTAGTTGTTCCTGGTCTAGCTGTTTGTGTATGTGAGTTTAAATATTAGTAAACGCACACACAATACAGGAGAAACAAGTTTGGGCAACGTTTAACAAAAATCGGGCAGATGGGCAAAAGTCATCGCATAGCCCGCCTGGAGACGGGCGTCGCAGTTGAGGCATAGGAAACCCAGACGTGATGGCTGACAGGCGTTTATGGGAAGACTGGCCGGATAAGGCAACATACAGGGAAGAGTAAAAAGCTGATCGGTAGACTTTTTCCCAGCAGTCGGACAGTAAAGGTTGAATAAGAACGATCCATCATAAAGTCGATCTTTCATATCAAGAACTTACATCTTCGGATAGTACCTTTTGCAATTTAAGTAGGTGTGTATTTCTACAACGATTTACGATAACATTGCAAAACAAAACGTGGAACCTATAAATTTCTACCTCATTCAGTTCCTGAACTTATAATGGACCGTTTACAGCAAGTGAATGAATGAGAGAGTGATTATAGAACACTACAATTGTGGTGACTATAGAGGCTTCTATAGTCTATGATCATGGGAAAACTGTCGCTGTTTCCATTTGTATGGAAACAAGAAATAACACTAGTGGTTATGAGATAGAGATCGCAAGTTCTCAAGTACATTATTTAAGTGATTTACGCAATACATAATGTTTGATACCAAAAAAAATAACCTGCTCAAGTGCTAATACTGACAAATGAGTGTCAATTGACCTTTTGAGCCGCCGTATCCCAGTAGTTCCATTCTCTAGTTCCATTGTGGAATTACTGGGACTGTTTTCTCCTAGTAGTTCCATGGAACTGGCATTTTATTCATGCAAGACTACTACCTCACTTCTCATCATCTACATATAAGTACTTTTCCGAACCATGTTGGGGTCGGCTTCCCGTATAACCACATGTAGCTGAATACGAGTATTTTACATGGAGCGACTGCCTATCTGACCTCTTCAACCCAGTAACTGGATAATACGATACGCCTTAGACTGGTTGTCAGACTTTCGGGCTTCTGACGACCCGTAACGACTGTCAAAAGATCCACGAATGACAGCCGGGACCAGCTACTTAACGTGCTGTCCGAAGCACAGAGTTTTGGTATGTACACTTGGTCACCCATCCATGGAACAACCGCGGCAAGCGTAGCTTAGCCTGATTGATCGAGCCGTGCCACTGTTATTACTTAGCCACAAGCCCCTGATTTATAAAGCTACCTGCTAAACAGAATAAACCATTTTTTTTCATAATCGCGTACTAAAGTGCGTATTACATGGTCTGCTGCCTGTAAGTCATTGACCTATACTTTATGTAACAGAAATGACCATCTTTATCATACCAGCTGCATAGCATCCACTGCTGGCGATGACAAGCACAATAGACTTTCAAAAAGTTCTAAAACTAAACTAAAAGATAAATCATTAACTGAGAACAAAAGCAAACAAAAACCTCCATAATAATTCTTTAATCACACAAGTTTCTTTAACGCAACATTCTTCATAAGTCAAGGACATCAAAAACAAACAACTTTTTTTCTCACAGAATTCGCCGAAAAAAGCTGTTTTACGCATCAATCTCTCGTCAAGTCACTACTGGGGGGCCCGTTAGCTATCTGTAGTACAATTTACATCCGACCGGCCGTCCGGCCGTCTCGGTCAATGTACTCGATTGTCACGGAACGGAACACAGGAAGCATAGACAATATTTAGGGGAGAGGGGAAGACGTAAGTACTTTTTTTTTTACAGTGACATTCAAGGCTGAATAAAAGCATATCATTGCCTTTTAAAACTTTTCGTCATTAAGCAAACAGCCGGAATGATGTATTCTTTGCCTTTAAAAAATTGATGCCCTTACGTGGTAGTGTTAGATGGATTTCATTTATGCTAAGCAGCACTATAATAGGATCGTCGTGTCGATTATGTTGAATTATGTGTTTCTAATTTATTATGTGCTTCCGACATTCCGGCCATATCGGAAGTATTGACCATAGTTGCTTTAAACTTATACCTTTGAAATCGATGGCATAAGTGAACATATTTGGTAGATGCGTTAGGCCCAGTCGGCAGGTAGTTGCATTAGACTATAGTTTAAAAAAAAGTTACAAAGTTAGCCACTTTTTCATTGACTCGTCTTTTTATGGTGGTGTTCTCAGCCAACCCCTATAGTAATTTAGGTGAAGGGGCATCTAAGATTTAGGAATATTCTATTTCATAAAGGGTATGAACAGAAGACCTAAAAGTGCCTAAAATGTTCCCCTAAAATAAAGAGTTACCCTTGGACATCCGAGTACCGTAACAATGAATTACCTTTAGTAAATAAACAGATATTGATTAAGTCACCCTCGCTTTTCCCAATAGAGAATTAACTGCGTATCACACTAACAGCAGGAATGACTTTCATTTTGACAGTTCAACAATATTCATTGCGTTATTTGCGTTATTGAGCAAACGAATTTTTCGAACATATGCAGCAATGGATTAGCCAATCCTTCAAAATGATTCAAATCCTGATTAATACTGTGTTACGCAATGAAGGAGTAGGTCGTGCAAAATTGTTGGGATTTTCCATCAAAAAATTATCAGTAGCAGATCGAAGTCTTGAATTGTGCTCGGTTGATGACAATGGGCTCGCCCCCCATCACATGGGACTTCAACATAACTGGAGAAATGTAGGTCTACTATTGGTTACAACTCTGCCTAACCCTACGAGGCAATGAAAATGCCTTGGACTTAGTGATTAAGCTAATACTTTTATGAGGTCTGGATCCTATCCATATTCTCCGAATAACGTCATCGTTTGGTAATTTTTGTAGGCTTATCAAGCTCTACAACTTTTCTCTAGAACTCAATCACATATCTCTCATCGTTAAGGCAGCGTTCTTAAGAAACGTTTGCGTTCGACTGTTTTTTCTCCGACTTACTTTGCAAATCCGATTACCACGAAAGTCGTTTCATTTTTCGGGTTAAAATATACCCTATGACACTCACAAGTAACGTGGCTTTCTATTGGTAAAAGAATTTTCAAAACCGGTTCGGTAGATCCAGAGATTACCCCCTAAAACCTCACAAACTCACAAACTTTACCTTTATACATATTAGTACAGCTACAGATATACTTCATCGAAAGCAGAGTACCTACGACATTTTTAGCAGTTAACAAAGTCTTGGGAAATTCAGTAAGTATCGTCATTCTGGCTCTATAACAATTACCTATTTCAGAGTAATCAGCTATTTCCATTAGGATTTTTTTAGTCACAGCCCGGAGTTTGGAAGTTGGCGGTGTGATAGCCCCCGTACCTCGGAAAGCACGTTAAACTGTTGGTCCTGCGCCTGATCTCTCTCCGGTCCTGTCGGATTGCGTGCCGTCCCATCGGACTATGAAAGTGACCAAAGAGAGACTGCACCTGTCTCTGCGCCTGCGAAGACACTTGTGCACTATAATATCTCTCGCGCCGAAGGCTAATCTCTGCTGAGATTGGCCGCCATGGTTGAAATGTGGTCTGGAGGACTATTATTTCAGAGCTCCCAGATTATGCAGCTGAATTTCACTATTACTTTAATACAAGATCTAATCTATGAAATACGGTTACGAGCCTTAACATAGGTTTTCATAAAGTATAACTTTGCTCACGTGTAGCGACTAAATACAGTACAGCAGAGCCATTCTAAAAATCTCACCGTGATTACTTGGCTGAAGTGAGCTTAAAGTGAACTGTCATTGTATCAATCCCTAGTGCCAGATGCAATGACGGCTCACTTCACCTAAGTTCTCACGGTGACATTATAACAGAATAGATCGGCAGTTATCCATAAAGGTTTTATTACGCGCAACTTTAATTTACTGTTTAATTGACTGTGCATATTAAGTTCGCGTGTTTTTAATTGACTATAAAATTAACTCCACTTTTACCAATTTTTTTTTGTTCTAGCTCTTTTTTGACTATCTCAGTCGACATCTTTTTCTATTTCTAGAATAGAATAGAATATAGAATAGAAAAAGATGTCGACTGTCGGCTAAGTTTTTGAGGCAACAGAGACCTGTTGCCTCAAAAACTTTCATGTTCAAAGAGTAGGGGCTCATGACTAATTAATAACGGCCGCACGGGTCGATCGATCAGGTTAAGCTACGATTGCCGCGTTTCTTCCGTGGATCAGTGACCATCTTCGTGCACCCCCCATGCCGTGCCACCCCTCCGTGCCGGCTGTTGTGGATCTTTGACAGTCATTACGCGTAGTCAGAAGCCCAAAAGTGTGACACACAGTCTTGCCGGGGTATCGTATTACCCAGTAACTGGGTTGTGGATGACAAATTTCTTGTTCCAGCATAAAATGTATATCCTACGCCCACCTAAAAATTAAAAAATCTACCTACTTCCTTATAACACTTATTACTCCCGCCCAGCTATTTGTCCAATTATTTCTCACGAAATTCTGCTTTACAATATTCAGTTCGCCCGCCAAGCTATTTGTGCAATTATTTCTCACGAAATACTGATCCGTCTGCAGAATTTTCTAAAGTTTTCAGGAACACTTAAAACGTTTTCCAAGGAATAAATACTGGCCGTATTGATCCTCCCGACCACAGCGCCAGCCTGCAAGTAATGTCATGCAGTTTTCTTGAATAATATTAAATAGGCAGCTTTTACGTCAATGTGCAAGTACGTAAGCAGAAGTTATGATAATATACTCGTACAAAGATGATAAACAAAGAGGAAACCTGGACCTGTGTGGTGATTGTGTACTACACTAACAGTAGTAATGGCTTTCAGTTTGACAGTTCAATAAAATTCATTGCGTCACAAATTTATTTTAAAGAAAAGTATTATACATAAGTATGGGACCGATATTTTTTATCAAAATAGGTACCTGATGTAATAAAAAATGAGACAATTTTCACATCACAAATTAATTATTGTTATTACTCAATTAGCGAATTTTTGATCGATACGAACTTAAATTTACAATTATTATGACATCTCTGTACTTACTCTTGACTTTATACAAAATCCATTAGTTTAAATTTAACTGTATTGACCTCGAACTTTATACGAATTTATAATCCCATTTCATGAAACTTGACATCATGTATTTGTATTGCCTATTCCAAATTATTTGTTGAATTTCTTCTTGACATGGTAAACTTGTATTGGTTTGATTAAATGTGTACAAAGAATGGCTAAGTGAATCTTTATTACTATAGCTTAAACTGTTTCCATGCCCTATAACTAGGGCAGTAGGTAGTTAGTAACTAGAAGGATCATTTTAAATCAAATATCTGTAACATGTACCTACTTTCTGTGCAAATAAAAAGCTATTCTATTCTTGACCATATTGTTCGAACGTAATGAAGCAATGGATTAGCAATATCCTTCAATAAGATTCAGATTCTGATTTATTGTATATTCAGATTTTTGACGGCATGTTGATGTTGATGGCTCAATTTCTCCCATTTCATTTTATGTTTGAATATCGATCAAAAATCTCTTTCTTCAAAATCATCATCATTCATCATTCTCGTGCCTTTATCCCAATTTATTAGGGATCGCGCAACTTTTTTTTCCATATTTCTCCATTAGTTGTTATCTCGGTACACCCTTTCTAGCTATATCATCTTCCACACAGTCCATCCATCGTTTCTTTGGTCTTCGCCTACTTTTATAGGGAACGTGCACGACGAAGGGTCTGCCATCTAGTGGCGCAAATTTGAAGTTTTCTCGGAATCATTACTTGAAATTGACACTTCACGTAATAATATAGTCTCATAAAAAAGTGAAAAAAAAAACAATTACTAAGTAGAAATTATTGTTGTGTTTCTAGATGCTCGAACACTTCAAAGAAAACTCAAAATAAATCAAATGGTGGGAATTTCTATTACTTTCCCACGGTGACGTGATAGACGATAAAAGTTGATAAATGCAGTAAAAAAAAATTGTGTAAGTATGAGTTTCAAAACATTTAGAAATTACTCAAAAATGTTATTTGTAAAAATACCTGAGTTTTGTATGTAGTAGTATTATTCAATACAAACAAATCTAAGTGAACGTAACCTCAAATAATTTTTGTTAGTTTTCGATATAGCACTATCTGGAGAAATTTTAAACTAAATTAAAGCAAAAATGTGGCCACATTTTTCAGCCTGCCTGACATTTGTAATTTGCTCTTTGAATATTTACATTGCAATCAAGCTGAAAAGAAGGCGACATGAACATATTATATAATAATATAGACGAAATATTTCCGTGCAAAATGAGTTCAGAAAATACTTTACAGTTATTTTAACATCATAAACGTTAGAAATCGTCGTTTGAACTACAATTTTACCAGTTATTACTGCATTTTCAGGATTCATAACTGTTTCTTCTATATCTAAGATATGCCCGAACTCGGAAGAGTTTTTGGCCTTTGGACATATTTCGACCACGCTGACGATCATTATTAATTGGCCGGAACAAATATTTTTTCATTTTAATAATTAGAAACGATATAAAATAAAATGTAAACATTAACAGAAACATTGGCGGCAACACGATGACAGGTATAAACAGTTTCATTTTTTGGCCACACCGTGGCTCCCGTGTCGATTTGTGCTGCCATCTATAATTCGTGCACGTTCCCTAAAGCTATCGACATTCATACCCAAAACTTTTCTCACGACATTTTTCTCATTCCTCCGCATCACATGCCCATACCTTTTTCTTACGAATTTATAATCCATTCACTCTATGCCAGTTAAAAAAAAACAGAATCTTCTGAGACGGAAATAAACAACAAAAACAAAAAAAAAAACAATATTTTTCTCTGAATCATCACACATTCCAAATTCAAATAACAAATAAATGCTAATCAACATAAAAGTGACCATGACCCAAGTCGGATATGGTCGGATATTTCTGTACAATGTCGGGTAATATTTCTCAACGCACATTGGATAGTAGTGAACGCTATTTCAAGACTAGAAGGTCAATGTCTGCAGTTTACGACCACATGTATGTGTATTGTAAAGAATAATTATGAATGAGGACATAAAGGCAGCGGGATGGGTGGCGGAATTTAGTATGTACTAAAGAAGGAAGGCTAGATTTAAACTCTTCTAAAAGCAAGTAAGTTGTAAGTAATCTTAATAAATATCTAGACATATTCGTAGTTCGAAAGAGACAGGAATAGAAGAACAATTTCATTCAAATGTGGGCTGAAAGAATCAGCTAACGAAATAATATAAATGGCCAAAAACTTAATTTTGGTAGGCCCTAAAGTTGTTGCAACCGACAACCGTGCAAGAAATGGGATTAGGAATCGCCAAATCTCTGTCAATCAAATATGTGCCTATGTTAAAAGGGATAATTGTGGTTATTTTACACTCTTCAACATCTACTTTTTTCTCCACCATATTCGGGTCGCCTTACTCGGGTCGCTCGCAGCTGAATATCAGTTATTTTAGTCTGTACACTTAAAACAAAAACGCAAGGATATTTTAAAACTTTGGCCAATGTAAGAAAACAAGATGAACCGTGGCCAGGAATGTTGTGCCTAAAGTGAACATTTTGCCGGATTACAGCGTGCAAGAGGGGAGAGTTCACAAAATATAGGGGTGTAAATAATTCAAGTGAAGTACTCTCCAAGAAACCCCCAAAGTTTGGATTACTCAGAACAGTCAGAACCCTTCTGAAGGGAGGCTTCTACATACCTACATCTCATATCAAGGTGTACAAGAATGCTAAGCTTCTTGTTGCACTCTGTAGGATTTTGATATCGGCAACCACGCTTTTAAAGATAAAAAAAGTTAATTTGAATTAACAGGAGTGTTTCTTCACGTTTGAAATGACGTTTTAAGCAGGGCATTGCTTGCAACTTCCAACCATAAACAAATAGTAAAGACAATAAACATTCTTTTAATATGTTATTATACCCTATCCCTTCACATTTACTAAATAACTGATAACGTTTACATACTGTACGGTGGGAGTGGGACCCTGGTGATCTGCTATTACAGGTATTCCTAGTGCAGACACCAGTCTCTCACACACTAGTGTTAAATATTAAGGCCATTTTTTGTGAAGAGAAACTAAATTATTTGAATTCTGATTGCGCCTTCGAAGAAAAGAAAAAGCTTTTGTTGATGTTCATACTTTTTAACCGACTTCAAAAAGAAGGAGGTTATCAATTCGACAAGTTTTTTTTTTATGTATGTTCGGGCATAACTCCGTCATATAGGGGATAAGTTTTTAACCAGTGCGCAAACTGTACCTAACCGTCGTCGGTTCGTTGTCGTATCGGTGCGTTGTGTGGGTCGACGGCGCGTTGTGTTCCACGCGCGCCTCAAAGAGATGTCAGCACCAACTGATGGGGCCCGCAAGGGCCGATGCCTGCCGGGGGTGCGGGTTGTTCGAAAGAGATACCGCCGCCCCTGGCACACAGGCAACTGAGGGAACACGGGTGGGTTTTAGTCAGTAAAAGTCTGACACGCCCTCCCGCTCCACCCAGAGCGGGAGAAGTTATTTGATGATTTCCCACCCAGAAGAAAAAAAAAAAAAAAAAACCGTCTGTTATAAAAAAAAAATCAGCTGTTCGATATATTTTGACCGCATAAGTATTGCACTTTGCTGCAATCGCATAAATATGCATTGTTTTGGCCCCAAGGATGATGAAATTTCGAATTGGTGTGGGGTAGGTACTATTATAACTAAAAAGTGAAAAAGAATAACTGTTTCCAAAAAAAACCGACTTCCGGAAAAAAACTACTGAGTGAAAAATTTCTTTAATTTCGGAAACTGACAAAAAAAATCAAATACATATTCAAATTCACCGACTTCCGAAATCAAAGTTGTTTTTCACTTTGTCTGGGGGCACGGCAGTGCCCCCGCCTTGTTGAGTAGTGTTTTTTCCGGAAGTCGGTTGTTTTTTTACGAAGAAGTTTTTTTCCTTGTTCTTCTTTCAAAACTTGAGTATTTTGAGCAATCTGATGCCAAGATCGTCTTGGGTGGTTGACATTCATTGTTCTGCAACTGTAAACGAATGAGGTGTCATGTCGGTCGTTGCTTTGGTGTCCTATGAAAGCGGTGAACTGTCACACAATATAGACTGTCCAAATAATACACAGCGTTTTTGACACATAAATGTCAAATACTGGTGAAAATGACAGATTTTCATGGCGGCCGCTATACTAACACCCAGTTGCACAAAGACAAACATTAATGCCATACGAGTATGACATAATGGATCATTAACGCTAATGATTTAATTAATTTAATGATGTTGCACAAAACAACTTTAAGGCGCTAATGGTGCTCGCTTTGTGCAACAAAAACTGTGACAGATTGCCCCGTTTGACACTTCATTATTAAAAATTATAGAAGCATTAAAATCGAGTCTAATGTTCCTTTCTACAACAAGTTAAGATTAGTATTTAATGACGGCTTTAAAAGTTAAATTTCGGTTCTGCAAATGGCTATAAGACGACAGAATAGGACTTCAGCTTCCCGCTGTTGTCGTGGCCCTAAGTGAAAACGACGCTATACATACCTACACCCAATTTAGCACCATGATTCACAAATGTTATAATAACTACCTACGTTAATCGAGGAAACTATATTTAGAACGTGCTATTCAGAAAGTCCGTGGCGTCATTTGTGCGAAAATTGTGTGCGAAATTGCGAATACAACACCGTTATAGCGAAAATCGGTGTTATTTTTATTGAGGAATTTGTGTTCTTAATATTAAAACAATAGAAGGTATTTTACTTCCATTGTTTTTATATTCTAACATCATAACATCACGCATTGTTTACCCGAAGGTTTAAGCAAGAGTGTGTACCTATATTTTGGGGAAGGGACATTTCGGGAAAGGGACATTTTGGGAAAGGGACATTCTGGGAAAGGGACACTTTGGGAAGGGGACATTTCGGGAAAGGGATGTTTTGAAACCAAGGGACCTTTTGGAAAAGGGACATTCTGAGCCTGAACCAGTATACCCACATTTCGAGATCAACCGGGCCCAAATCCAGATTCCGGGCTGCTATTGAGAAATACCAGATAGAAAACCCAATAACACTTTGCCCGACCTGGGAATCGAACCCAGCCTTATGCTCAACAGTTGCGCTTGAGACCACTACACCAACGAGGCAGTCATTTTATATTATTAATTTGTTTTATTATTCGCATATTTATGCGAATGTAGACAAATTATCGGATTATAATCTTTAATTATTACTCCAATGGACGAATATCTGGCATTGTCTTATTTCTTTAATAAAAACTGTTTATTATCCTATAGGTAAACAGATTTCATAAACAAAGATTTATTATTACTAACAAACATCAATGACGGAAGTTAAAAAAAACTATGTTTACATTACAGTATCAGAAATGTCGACACTTCATAGACTCGAACGATAAAAGGAAGTCTAGTCGTTTAATATCCGGGCTCTACGGAATTCGTGCTGTAATTTCCTTTTCATATTAATATAATTAACTAGCCGACGTGCCCGGCGTCGGTCGCCCGGGTGAGATGGATTTTCCAAAAAGAAATCATATAAACCTCGTCTTGACACAATTACTTAAGTACTAAGGCAAAAAAAACTACCATGTTGGTCGAATCATCTGCTTAGCCCTTTCCCAACTATTTTGGGGTCGGCTTCCAGTCTATCCGGATGCAGCTGAATACCAGAATTTTACATGGAACGATTCCCTATCCGACCTCCACAAAACAGTTACTGCGTAATATCCCTTGGTAAGACTGGTTGTCAGACTTTCGGGCTTCTGACGACCCGTAACGACTGTCAAAGATCCACGAATGACAGCTGGGACCAACAGCTTATCGTGGTTTTGCGAAGTACTATCCAATTGCCACAGGTATCTTCCATACACATTTGATTTATATTTATATAGATAGAAAGGTGTTAATCAATTTCATATTAATTGAATACTATGGAATCATCAACATACAACATAGCAGTAAATACATATAATGAAACACACTCAAGTCGGACGAAAGATTAGTACCTACTGCTTATAAGCAATCATATTCCGTCCAAGCATGATGTTTTCGACAATAGCACTAAACTTTTTTTTCATTTTTGGCAATTGAGCCGATGTCGTCTATTCTGCCAGCGTCATGTAGAGACAGCAACACAGCAAGATGAGCCGTCAAACTTGGTACTTTGATTCCTAAACTTATAATAGACATACTTACTTCCAAGCAATAACTAAAAGCGGTCATTTATATTATAAGAAAATCTAATAATATTCACCAAGAAAAATCATAAGCTCCAAGAAATTTCAAAGATTGTACCACACGGAATAAACTCAAAGAAAAATGCAATATCGAAGACATGAAAGGACTTCAATAACGGAGGGCATCTAGCGAGAGAGCTGACTTTATTACTAGGTCATCCAACTTCACACAAATATGTAGGCTAGTAGGTAGGTGCCTATAAAATGAACAATAGTACTACGAGAACCACATGATCAAATTGATGTCAATAATAGTTTCGAAGATCATTCACGGCTCAATTGGGCATCAAATTGTTAGATCACGCGTTTCTTGTCTTCCAATTTTCTTACAATAGCAAAGGAAAGGTGACTAATGGGTTAATGGACACATCAATGACTAGGTTTGGCCTTTGGTCCTTAAACTAGGCTACGCGATGCTTAAGGACACGAATTAACTAGATTACATTAAGTGCAGTTAGGTAGGATATCGGGTTAGACCTAAAGATGGTCGAGTAGGGTTTTCTCTAAATGGTGGACGATTACGACAATTTTCACCTAATGTTGGGAAAGAAATGTAGTGCTATTCTGTAAAAATTAAGGTGTAGCATGAACTGCTTGAAGTTTACTATCAATCCTTAGCATCAAAAGAGTTGACAGTTTGCTTCACCTATATTTCAGAATAGATCGGCAGGACGAGGTACATTCGAAACGTGAGGACTGGAAAAAATTGTAGGACCCATTTGAGGGTGATATTTCGGGGTGAAAATGAATCCAGCTAGAAATAATCCAGAAAGTTTTCCATCAAATTCCTATTCGAAAGTTGTTTAATCGATGATTCCATTAAGTCATCACTTCAGTTTTGCTCTCAACCATCAAGTATAATGTATGTATGTACATATGTATGTATAATATCCAGCTTGGTAGTTATAGGTATATTTGCATTCAAACGATCACTCGTCAGTTGATCGATTGCTGCAAATTGCTTACAGATGCGCATAACTAATATTCGATAGCAATTTGCTATTAGAAATCGTTTTATCAATGGGTCTTAAAGAGCTTTTCAAAATAAACGATGTCTCACGTTCTTGGCAAGAGAGATTTTGTGGAAGTAGACGTACATGATAGTTGAAGATGATATACTGTATCTAAGTCAAGTTTTGGGTAATACTAGCATGAAATAGCCCAATTTCCAATACAATTTCCCTCCTATATTCCATTCATTCAGTTCTCCCGAGTCCCAGTATTCCCGGTGTTATTAAAATAGCCCATCTAATAGACTCGTTATAAACACAGCCCGGGATACCGGCAGGTTAGTAGAACAACGAACGTTTACACAAAACGGTAGCATCAAATAGAGTGGTAATTAACATCATCCTGTGTTATTAGCAATATTGAGCTGTTTTCCATTTTGAACACAGCGTTTGTCCCAATTCGATAATGAGTACAGTCTATGATGGCTACTTTTTAGATCAGTCGTCATCTCACCGTGAAAACATATGTGAATTGACCTGTCACTCGTCTTGATGCTAGGGATTGACAGCTCACATCATGCTCAGGGTAGAGCTCATCAAGGTACTGTACAAACATTAAAATTTTGAAATAAGCCCCAAAACCCTTCCTAGAAATAAGCGAAGCGACCGAAACACTTCAGACCAAGCTTTATTTTGTTTACTAGCTACTTCGTTAGCATCTTTATAGTTGACCAAAGAGCCAACCTAGAATACTTAATGAGAAAACTCGTCAACCGACAAAACTAGCAGAGAAAAGGACCACAAGCATAATGACACTGAAAGCTTTAGCGTCTCCGAGCGACGTAACTGCACGTAATGAAAGGTATGCAAGTGACGCAAACGCAATGCCAGTCCTGCAAATATTACCAATAGTGTTGGCAATACTCAAAGTCACGTAGCACTTAGCGGTAACCAGTCTTCGAGGGTTAAAGATCACAGTTTCACTTTGTTAGGCACCGGTGGTAACCAGATACTACCGGTATCTACCTATTAACTTTTTATAGCAGGCCAATGCGAGCATTTTTCAGAGCAGAGACTTTCATACTGTCCTGTCATCTATTAGGGTTCAAGCATAGTAAATACACTGTGATAATACTAAGAAGACATAACCTCGGACCTACCCATTAGCTCCAGTTAAGAGAGAAAACTTCCTGTAGTCATTTCGACTAACTTTTTATAGCGCAAGAACTCCGCTATGCTATAAATTTTAAAGTATTTTCGGTGTTGCTTATTTTGACTTACAATAAAACGAGTTTTATTACAGTGAGTAATTCTGCAAAATAGGGTTATAAAATTAATTTTAGACTTTGCAGCCGGCTGCTACAGCAAATATGCCTTTTATTATACCGGTATTGTTTTCATGATTGCCTGTGCCTGAAGTATTTTATCTCGTTCATCATATAACTGTTCCAACTCGCACACTGTTGGAATGTCTTGCAAGCGACTTTCTATCTAGAAAGATTTATAATGATCACCACAAAAGCAAATGTCAGCAACACTTATTACCTTTTTTCTAGGAGTCAAGATTAGAACAAAATGACTAGATTTGTGGTTGAAATAAACTCCATTTGTTAGACAATGGCTATACTAAATGAACATAGCCCTCCAAGAACTTTATATAGCACTAATGACTTCAGATAATACAAGCAACCGCCTCACAAAAAGAACACTGAAGGAAACAAGCTTACAAGCCTCGGAAAAGCCGGAAGAAAGCGAACAGAACAAACCTTTTAATACCCTCTGTCGCACAAAGGGATACAGTACACAGTGTAACAAAGAGCTTCACTAGAAGTGGGTCAATTAGACACCTGAACAACGCTTCCACACGCTAATACAACCCACCTATGTATTATAGAGCGGGCTAGACCTAACGTGTGTTTTGCAAGCTCTGCGATATTCGTTGTCATTGGAATTACAATATAGACTTCGGCATGCAATGTGTGGGGTAATAGTATGAATTGTGGAGGTGAATAACCTAAGCGTTGACCTAATTGTGCAAAAAATTAAAGTAGTTAATTGCATATAAAAACTAATGATTAAGTAGACATAGTATTTTGTTAATAATCACGTGAATTAAGATAAAGCCGAAAATTAAGAGATTTCGTCCCGAGTAATGTGAGAGATAAGACGACGGATGACAGCAAGGTTTTCTGTGCTCAATCTTTTCCTTATCTTTGTAGTAAGAACCTTTTCTTCAAATAACTAATAACTTTTCTTAAACTTATTCTTAAAATAAGTACTTTACTATTAATTCCGATAAGCCTTAGATAATGGACCAATAATATGGAGAAGTACCTACGTAAATCGACTCAATTTTGTACTTAAGTATAATTTCCACCCAAGGCAGTTATAATAAAAAGTTATAATAAAAAAAGTAACAAGTTATAATAAAAAAATGGAGACTTCGCGACGTAATTCCCCAAATGCACCAAAAGCAATTTAAGTTTAATTTACCTAGACTACACGGTTTAATAATACGACTGAACTTTTTGCAGATCGTAATCAGATGTTTTAAGCGTCTAGACTGGAAGGTAGACTCATTTACATAAAATTGGGGTTCGTGGCAACGGTACCAAGTATACTATGAAGGCAGATACGCTTACCTGTATTATAAACTTTGAAGCACGCTGCTGAATACCAAATACGCCCTCCTTTAACAAACACTGGGCTGTATCAGGGATATCATGTATAATTTCGCATTACTGGATTAGTAATCGGAACATGAAACAATGCACATCTTCCTAGAATTTAACTAAATAAATCGTTTTACCGTCTCTTTGGAATTATGTCACGCGTTTGACACTGTAGCTTAGCTAGCTGCAAAATCTTCACATTGGAGTCCTTGGACTTATCCTTTTAAACGGTGAAATAAGGTTTATTTTCGGCATTTTCCGGACTTACGTTATTGGTTCATAGTTTTCCTTCCCTCTGACGGATTTCAGATGTATTGGGGGCTAAGAAAAACGGTATCTGAAAACGTCTAACGATATCGCGGGAGACCCAAGCGTAGGTAGATGGTGGGACGAACTTGATGCCTGTAGCTAAGATTGGTCCATATTGGCCCAGGATCGAGTTGAATGGATAAAAGGAAGCTTTGACCCTGCATTGAGACAACACAGGCTGATTTTTATTATTATTTATTTAAAACCGGTTCAAAAACCGATGATGGACTGTGTGAAAGATGATATGGATAGAAAAGGGGTGGCTACAGATATGACTATTAAGGGAGTATGGAAGACACGTTGCCAAAAAAAAAACTGACAGGAAAATCATGATTTAAATTCGGACCTAAAACAAAAGTCCTTTTTCTTTCTTCAGGAGATATCCGATCTTTCTCGCAAACAAACTTCTCCAGCCAGTAACACATTCTCACAATGAACACGAGTACATTCACAAAGCGCTGTGATCCCAATGTCAACCGGTACATGTGCATTGCACATTGCGCACCGGATGACGTCATTATGCGCCAGTGCCATGTTATGCACCAACTAGTACCTAGGCTATGTGGACCACTACTGTGGGATGTTGTGTTGTGGGTTAGAGTTTGCACTTCCGTAAGTGGTACTTAGGATATTGTGAAGGTGGTTGGATTCATGTGCAGATAGATAGTGCTAATCCATGCGTCATGTTCGTGAACGGGCGCTACCAGTTGGGACTGGTCATCTCTTAGTTGCCAGGCTTACTTCTTTTTGTTTTCTTGTAGTGTCTTAAATTTTGCTCTGAACCTGTTTACACTTTTAAACAGGTTCAGAGCAAAATTTACGACACGGCTCGTTATATTGTTCTCTCTTAAGTATTAATAGATTAATGATGAAACCTGATTTTTAATTTTAAAATTTCATATAAAAGAGTGTCCATGGAGTTCCTTGCTTTGTTCATGCATGCATGTAAATGGTTGATTTAAATAAATGTATTTGGAGTTTGATAGCATTCAGTGTGTTCTTGGCACCAAAAAAGCGTAGAGGTTCTTCAATTTTTTTTTTTTTTTTTTTTTTTTTTTTCTTTTTTGGTATGACGTTCACTAAGTGCCAGCACGAGTTTTTGGCGGGATCGCGTTGGAACATGTCGCACGAATTTTCACTTTCATGGAATTTAGTGAAATAGCGAATTAAATTGTATAATTTTGATAGTGAATTATTCAATTTAGTTACGTGTGAGTGCACAAGTGTAGTGAAGGTGAAAATAAGTGACTAACGTGGACTTTTCGTGTTCCCCCCAAAAACTCCTATTAGGTTGTTGTAAAGTTACTACCGCTTTACAATAACTTTGATTTGACTTGACTGACTAACGACGACTGTGACTGTTTTGTAACTTCGTGCCCGATATCGGGCCATTTACTTGATCTATAAGAAAAATTACTTGACACTGGCTAAATGCACAAACCGTGTGAAGCCAAAATGAAAAAAAAAAAAAAAAAAAAAAAAAGTGCCAGCACTGAGACGTCAGGTCCTGGCACCTGTCAAAGTGCCCATAATTTATTTAGACGTGACTGCATGATAAACGAATGAATGAAACGAATGATGAACGTCATCATAAACCTATTTAATTTCTATTCATTGTCGAAATGGAAGACCACTGTCAAAATGGCGTCAACTGGTGGCGTGATTTTTTTATGAAAACCCTCATTGTCTTGGATTCAGAAATAAAGTGAAAAAGAAAAACAAACATTATTTTATACAGCAGGTATCCATTTAATTACATTTCGACAACTAATAACTACATAATCACAATAAGCCAATAACTAACTTAATTGTCAATCACGCTTCTGAAATCGTGACATTGTATTTATTATTCGACATTCAAGGTTCTACAGCACGAGTAAAAAAAGAAAGGCGCGTTTCGGTCCAAAGTTCCCCTCTCTCCCTTTATGAAACAACAATCTAGTTACGTTTGACAATATTCATAAATCCTCGCTTTATAGGGGCATAAGGTAGAAGAGGGCAAAACGCAATAGTGGAGAGAGTAATAATACCGCGGTGGGAACCAAAAAATGGTAAATATAGTAATTTATGGGTAAACATGCAGTGGAGAACAACGAAACTTTGATCAAAAGAGGGGTACTTTTTCTGAATTTATTAAGATCGGACAGAACAGCATCTTTGAACATTGATTTATAGAGCATAAGGTACGGGAAGGTACGGTACTAGAAATTAAAATAAAGAACACGAGGAAGAATTACGTTTTATTTGAAAAATTACTGTTTGTAAACATTAATCAAGCTCGAAATATTTATTTCAAATAAACTGAATAAAGGCACTTCTGGATTGTTAAAAGGTCGATCAGTCAGAAAGCTGAAGCTAAGTAATTGAGTTGCCCATTCCAAAGCGTTGTAGGTTCCGATGGAGAAGAACGAGCAAGTATCTGCACTTCAATTTCAAGCCACTTAAAAATAAAAAACAGTCGCGTCAAAGAAAGTGTACTATCCATCAAAAGCATTATTCAATCAATAGCCAATTACTTTTTCGCTTTCTATTTCTAGACGGTAAATATATTTCTTTCATAATACCTAAAGGCTAACCAAGATTGTGTCGTCGATAAAATGTTTCTTTCACATCGAGTTCAAGGACGACTACCTAAGTGGCATAAGCTTAAGTATAACGATAAAAGGATTAGGTACAATAATAAGTAATAGTATTATGTACTTATGGCTACTTCAGTAATGAAAGCAATGTGTCATTTAAATTAAATACAAATTGAAAACCTCTTACAAGGTCATTGTACTCTTCATTAGAACCACGTTTACTACTAGACCAAACCTGAAATCGCGAAAAAATCAGCTTCTCCATACAATGTTCCCAGGTGCGGCCCGAGGGGGGGCGGGTCCATGGGGTCATGACCCTCCCAAAGCCGTAAACGTAAAGCTTAAAATAGTATTTTTTCGAAAGATTTTCATTTTCTTATTAATATGTAGGTAGTCTTTGTCTGTGCCCCCCCAAAGTCTGGCTGCGACCGCGCCTGCATGTTCCATGTTCGCATAACTTGGAATAATGTAGGGGACAGCTGATTTTGTGTTAAAGATTTTTGTGCTCTTGGCCTCTAGGGAATGTTTTGGAAAATATATTTTGAAGTTCATTACACCCGGAATTCAATAAAAAGAGATCCATTTAATCTAGCTGATGGACAGCCTGAAGTGGAGTTATAAAGGAGAAAAAGAAGGAGCGAGGATTTCAATGGTTTTTTCGTTTTCTATGTGATCATAACTTCGTTTTATTAGACATCTTCAAGACATTTTGGCACACAATGATTTACCGAAAGTATAACTTAAATTAACCATTACTCGTAGTTCGATTTTAGTAACTACACGTAAAATGTCTATTGCCTAGTCAAATATGTACTTACTGTAATCTTTGTAGACTAAGCCAGCATAGCGAAACCGCGACAGTTACAATGCGCAAACTGATGCCGTACCGTACCTACAACATCTAAATACTCATCATACTTCACCTCGGACATTCAGTAGGTACCTATTTAGTATCTGTAACTTGGTCTGTATTTTAACATTCATCATGACTACGACGAACGCAAGTATCAGTGCTTACCTACTTAAGTCATTTTTTTCCAAACACATTTAAGTAGGAAGGTACCTAGTTGATATTAAAAAATGAATGAGTTAGTCATCATTTTGTTTACAAACATACGCCTACATTTTGTAGATAGAGCCCACGATGTTTGTAAACTGTTTTATTTTAGTATTTAACATAATCAATCAGACAGGATACCTACTTACTGTAACAAACCAAAACGAGAACGAAATTGAAGATGTCTTTACTCCTGCTGGAACACACATCTAAACAAACCAAACAGTAATTTGTAACGAATATAATAGGTAACAGAACATCCCCTGAAACATAAATGCGCGAAAACAATTTTATCATTTTCTTCGTCATTAGAGTTAGAAGTATTCAAGCGTGTCAAGATCGTTTAATCTTTTAATAAAGCGCTTAAACACGTCTCAGTCAATGACGTCCGAACCAGACTGTGTCAACAGCCAGGGTATAAGGGGTCACAGCCAGGGTATAAAGGGTCACAGCTCAGCTGACAGTCGGCCGGGCGAGGTATCGATTCGTCTCCCCCGCCCCTGCTTGGCGCGTCCCCCTAAATTACGTTCACTCCTTCGGAACTCTTAAAAGAAATTAGAGGGTAAAGGTATACCGTATAATATTTGATTTCAGCCATACTGGTACTCTGGTAGTGTTTATTGGGTTACTGGTCGAAGAGAAAAAAAATATGATATCGCGTTTCAACATTCAGAGCAGGCATATTTGCGTGAATTTTGAACCATGCATCGATTTATGATACAAATTGAGTAACACACTAATTAGCAAATTTTTTGAATAAAATAAGTACCATTCCTTTTGTTTATGGAATGTTTTCGTAAGTAGGTAAATAAATCGATAGTTTGGTTTCGAGGTTTCTTTTTTGGTTTTTTACTTGTTATTAAGTTAAATAGGTTCATTACTTATTTTGACAGTGTCAATTTATCCCCAACCTACCTTATTACCTTATAATTTTATATGTCTTGTATTGAAGTTTTGTTTCTGCCACAGTGTGTGGTGATAATTAAATCCACATACATCATTCAATATTAATAGTTGCGACATATTGCTAATTGATTGCCCTGATTACCATGCACCATAACAAACTAGTTTTTCCTTACTATTGATTTATTGCAGTGAGTCATTCCAACTAAATATTTAAAAAGCAAAGTAGAAAACAAATTGTAGTCCAAAAAAGATTTTAAAGGTAGGTAGGCCATGTTATTTTTTACAAAGTTTGCGTTTGCATTATGTATCCATACTACCTAATATTATAAATGTGAAAATAAGTTTGTCTGTTAACTTTTCATGCCTTAACAGCTGAACAGTTTGGATAAAATTTGGTTCACAGGTAGACAAGACCTGGGTTTAGACATATGATCATTTTGATGCCGGTAATACATTCCCGTGGGATAATTACAAAAACGACTATTTCTTTTTTTATTGTTTATTTTTGGTAATGAAAACAGTAGCCGATGAATGACCAATATCTTCTTAAAATATTAAGAAAGAAAAAGGTTCATCTCATAGATTTGCTGCTGAATGACTTGCCAAAATGAATAAGCAATGATTTACTTTACTTAGATATAAAACAATTAAGTTTAATTGGGTAATTTTATTTTTATATGACGGTTGATTAACTTTCCGTTAAATCTCAAACATCTAGGTTCACTGGACATCACATCAATGGGTGCATGTCAAAAGCAATATAATATCTAGGAACATAAAGTGTGAAAAGTCATAATTCTCTTGCCCTCATCCCAATTTATTTGCGGTTGGCACAATATGTCTTATTTTCCATTCTTCAAGTGTGATAGATAACTGATAAGTATGGAATGATTACATTTGTTATACTAGCATATCATTATTAATTTCTTGACGTAATTAAAATATATTTTTATTCATGGTGAATGTTGCAAATTGCACTAAATAAAAACATAGTAATATTAAACATGAACTCACACTCATTCGCACAGAGAGGAGGCCTGTAGGTATCCTAAATCCTGGGATAGGCTGATAATGGGGTTATGGGTGAAGACGAACTGGAGAAGGACTTGGAATAGGTACTTTCATCCTAGTATCAACATGAAGAAGTAGTACCCCTTAAGATGTATTGGTTAGTGCAACCCCATGGTTGCGCTACCAATGTCCCTAGCAATCAAAATAATAGTATAGTTTTATTTTTATTCCCCTTTCTACAGCTGTGCAAAGGATCCAGCCCTCCAAAAGCCTGCAAGGTAGTTACTAGACTTAAGGCTAATATTCACATGCTAAGTATTTCATTTAGAGTGAGATCATAGACAATTAAACTCACTGTGTTTAATATTTTATTAATACCTATTTCTTGTTTGTTTATTAATACCTACATCAATGACATACTTACCTAACACACATTTTCCTTGTTATTTATTATAAATTAATAAATGCTCAGAGCAAATATATTTATAGAGCAGTAGGATACGTGGAATGTTAAGATAAACTATTGTAATAGAAAAGTTTATGTTTTTTACAAAGGAAGCTAGGAAGAATAGAATACTCTTTTGACTTATGTGGTGTACCTACACCATACAAATTACAGATATGGCCACTTATTAAAAGAGATTGTCCTTCTGGAATGGACCTTATTCTGGTCAGTATAAGACTGATAAAGCTGACCAGGACTAATAATCTACATTCTATGAAATTACTTAACATTGATAACTTTTTTATCTAAAGGAGAAATTTTTCTTTTTCATTCAGCAAAGAAATAAATATTTTAGTAACACAATTAGTACACAAGGTACAGTAAATAATAAGTCTTTCATAATTTAATGCCAACCTTGAGATATCAATGTGTTTAGATTAATGACTTGCCTGAGATAATGTTTATACATACACAACTTAATTAAAATTAAGTGAGTACCTACTTTACCTATTGTAGATATAATTTATATAATATTTAATTTTTTATGATGACTCCAGGGAATTCTAATATAATACAACAGGTCGAATCCAAGAATGTAGCATTGTTTAGTTACTAACTAAAATTAAAACTTGTTACATTTCCAATTATTGATTGAGTAATTTTTACTAATGACAAAATCTAAAGAATCAGCACACTATTTATGCTAATATTAAGATACCTTCAGTTTTATTTACATATTTAATGCACAAAACTTAAAAAAAAAAGGTACCTACCTACCTACTACTCAGGTGCAGGTGAAGTTTTTAAATTCCCGATTTCTTTTATATTCCTTCAGGCACTGCCAACAGACAAAACATCTGCATCCTTTTTTTAATTTTCGATTTTTCAAAATAATTGTCGGGTGGCCAAGGCAAGACGCTAGAGCCTACCTACACGCTCGATAAATAAATTATTAGCGTTCGTCAAAAAAAGTTACCCAGACTGTAACTTAGTAGATAAACAATAGATTTGACTGAGCGTAATATTTCGTAAGCGGTTAGTGTAAATATTTACTCACTTGTGCGTATTTTTAATCCGAATAAGCAACTGCTGTGTAATCCTCACACACCAAACTGTGGTTACACACAATACACATCACAAATTCCAGGCATTATATCCACATACATATAACAATACACGAAAAAGGACACTTTATCACACCGGCATTGTAATTTTGTTGTTTTAGAATAAAAATATTACACGAAACTCATCGTTTACACAGAATTCCGGAATAGTTTACTTTGACAGATGTCTTTTATTTATCGATAATTGTTGAAATCGCGTTCCGTACACCGCAAAATGCGAACGTATCCACTTTTATCACGGTACGGATAAACTAAACACGATCTACACGCAGCGGGACGCGTCGAGCAACGCCCGCAAAACCTCTATAGCCCGAATAAATTGAGAAGTTGAAGTAACCGTGCGATGTTCAAGTGGTGCCGGTAACTATAGAATTTTATCGTATAAAACCTGTCATACGAGATTAATGATTGTGCACTGTTGTCAAAGTGAGAAAATGTGGCCATTACTTTGACACTGCAGCCATTGCAGACTGCAGTTTAGTAAAATAAAATAAAAATACTGTGTTTTTCAAGAAATATTTTTAAACCTGAATGTCACGACTCGTAGATCCCTGTGTTAATCACGGATCCCCGAATGTCAAGCATGGCAATTTAGCCTACTGACGATAGGAAATTCGTAGAAACATTGATTATTTACAACGTTATTATGAAGTAAGTTTGTATATTTTCAGTCAGGTTTGTATATTAGCTAGCTAATCTGGCATAATGGTTTGTGATATCGTTACTAGATGCCGCTATGTGCAGAAACTTTAAAGTAGTAGGGCTACTTGCTACTAGATGGCTCTGTTCGATATATTAAAAAATTGTGACATTAAAAAAACAAGCCCGCCAGGCATTGAATTCTCCTGAATGGGCAAAAAGAAAAGTCCTATTTTTATATGGTCTCTTCACAGGACTACATTGTTGAAAGGAAACCATGTTGAAACTAAGTTTGAAACAGTGAAACTAAGGTCCATCTTACGAACGAAGTCTTGTGAGACTTCTTTCGTGAGGTGGACCTTGCGGCTTCCGGGCTAACGCTACATTATCACTGAGTTATATAGGCTATATTTATTACTAGAAAAAAATTGAGATCATTAGAAATCCCTACTAAACCAACCCAAGGTGTAAAAAAATAGCCATAAAATGTCTTTCATCACATGCGCTGCGGAAAGTATTGATGATAGAACAAAAAAATGTTCTACAATAATATAAGAACATTATCAATATCCACAAAAAACTTCGCGAGACCATATGTCCAACTTTTGTAGTTACGTCACTTTATCCAGGGCGTCTCCTGTGGAGGCTAGGGCCGTGAGGGCGCATGTACTGCCTCTCCCTCACGTGCGCCGCCTCCCTCTTCCGCCGCCGCCGCCGATCGTCTCCACGAGGACACAGGGGCAGACCTCCACCGTATGCTCCACCGTGGCCTCACGGCGATCTTCGCAGTGGAAACACCCGGGCGTTTCCTCCCGCCTTATACGAAACAGGAACCTCCCGAAACAGCCGTGTCTGGTGAGGACCTGCGTCAAGTGGAAGGTGAGGACGCCGTGGCGTCTCGCATTCGTGCCATGCCCAGCACTGGGTTGCGACAATCACACTCTCCATGTCGCCATGAGATCCCGCCCGAGCTCTGTCCACTGTACCGCAATTTCTCGCGACAGCGAAGTTACGCCCCGGCGTTTGACCTCCTCGCGCCACTCCAAAGTGTGCGCAAGGACCTTTGCCTCCAGATTCCATGGCGGCAATTCGGCAAGGAGGCCCGCCGCTTCACCGGATATCGGGCTGTATCCCCGGACCATTCGGATGGCCATGATCCTATGGGACGCGTTCAGCCGGTGAGCTGGTCGGCGCCTCAAAGAAGGCGCCCACATTAGTGCCTCATAAAGGGCCATGGACCGTACGACCCCGCGTAGATCCTCTGGCAGGAGGCGTTTGGACCCCCTAGATTGGGCAGGAGTCGCTTCAAAGCAGCCCCAGCCCGCTCCAGACTGGAAGTCTTTGTTTTTATTTTGAACATTTGGACAAATTGAGTCATGTACGTTTTAATTAGCATACTTATAAGTTAAATTATCTTTATATATCCCAAAATGTTTTTAAAAAAATGTCCACCCGTGCGAAGCCGGGACGGGCCGCTAGTATTTATTAAATGAAGGTCTCATACCGACAAGGCTCTATGCTCGGGCTCGTGCTCTACTCAATCTTTACTGCAGACTTGCCTAACACTGATGACGTGGTAACAGCGACCTACGCAGACGACACTGTGAGTGACAAGGATCTAAATCAGGCGTCTCAAAAATCCAGTTGAATAAAATTGATCTTGGCTGAAAAAAATCTGAATTCAACCTAGTCTAACTAAGTCGGTACAAGTAACTTTCACTCTTCGGAAGGGCGATTGTGCCCAAGTATTCATGGAAAGTAAACCCCTGCCGAACAGTCACACAGTAAAATACCTTGGGCATCATCTAGACAAAAGACTTACCTGGGCCAGCCACATTATCTGTATATATAAAAGGAGAACTGACTGACTGACATATCAACGTACAGCCGAAACTACTGGGGCTAGGAATGTGAAATTTTGCACACGGCTTCCTATTATAATGTAGGGGAGCACTAAGAAGGGGTTTTTGGAAATTTAACCTTTAAGGAGGTGAAAAGGGGGAATTTTGTTTGTATGGAAAATCTTATTACTTGTGTTAATAAACATGAAACTTGGCACGAACATCTATCTAAGTAAACTATGAAGTTTGGCATTTTTTGTTTTTCCAAATTACCTCCTGAGAGGGGTTGAGGGGGTGTGAAAATTTGTATAGAAGAATTTAGATACATGCAACGACATCTATTGGGCCAGAATGGTACTAACGAATACATATCTACATAAAATTACAGTCATAATAAAACACAATGTAACATTTGGTTTTCCAATCAAAAGATATGCGAATTTAAAGTTTTCAAAGTGCATCGTTTATAAGTTGAGGAGTGGTCATTTTGATGGCGCTACCTGCCATCACGATCCTAATCAATTTTATTCAATGTAAACTATAGAGAAGTCTACGTAGGCTACTGTTTCACTAGGAGATTTAAAAGATGAAGTGAAAATGTACGAAAGTGGAAGGTATATAAGTAGTTCAGAGGCAGTATGGCGTATTCTCGGGTTTCCTATTCATGAGCGTTTTCCTACGGTAATTCATCTCGCTGTGCATTTAGAAAATGGTCAAAGAGTGTACTTCAACCCAGAAAACTTAGCTGATAAGGTATCCTGTCCACCAAAAACGACATTCATGTCTTTTTTCGAATTATGTCAAGTAGATGACTATGCAAAACCCTACTATATTGCGAAGTACCTGCATACTATGTTTGGAACAATAATCGGTTTGAAAGGAGGAAAAGAGGGGTAGATGTAGCTGGGTGGCCAGGCATTAAAAGAGACCACGCTTTAGGCAGAGTATACACGGTACATCCAAATAATGTTGAGTGCTACCACCTTCGTTTGCTTTTACATGAAATCCGGGGTCCGTTATCTTTTGAAGCATTCAAAACAGTCAACGGTGTGGTACTACCGACTTTCAAATCAGCTTGCGAGACTTTAGGGTTACTTGAAGATGATCAACATTGGCATACAGCACTACAAGAGGCAGCCCTGTGTCAATCTCCGCACATGATGAGAGAGCTTTTTACGATCATGTTAGTTTTTTGTCAACTGGCAGATCCGTTCAGTCTGTGGGATGAATTTAAAGAATACCTGTCGGAAGACTTTAAACGACAGATTGAGAGGCAGGTAAAAAACGGAGTAGAACACCTCATGGATGAGATTTTTAGTAAGTGTCTGTTGGAAATAGAAGGAGCATGTTTGGCACTTGGAGGATGTGCACTAGAAGAATACGGTTTACCGAAACCGAGTACATCAGAAGTGTTTCAAAGTGAATTAGGAGCGTATATTAATGAAGTTAACTACGATGTGTTTGCCTTAGAATCATTTGTCAATATCAATGAGAATTCACTAACTGAGGAACAAAAGTTAGTGTACAATGAAATTATTTCAAGTACACATGAAAACGAGGGAAGAATTTTCTTTTTGGATGCCCCAGGTGGGACTGGTAAGACTTACCTCATCAATTTACTCTTGGCAAAGATTAGAAGTACTCGTGGAATTGCCTTAGCAGTCGTGTCTTCCGGGATCGCCGCTACGTTATTGGAAGGAGGTCGAACGGCGCACTCTGCTTTGAAATTACCCCTTAATTTGACTAACGTAGAAACTTCAATGTGTAACATTTCAAAGCAAAGCAATCTTGCCGAAGTATTGCGTAAAGCAAAAATAATAGTCTGGGATGAAAGCACTATGGCGCACAAAAGAGCTATTGAAGCGTTAAATAGGACTCTACAGGACATAAGAAACAACAATTCTTTAATGGGTGGTATGACAGTGTTGCTAGCTGGCGATTTTCGTCAAACTTTACCGGTAATACCAAAAGGAACGCGCGCTGATGAAATTAAGGCATGCTTTAAAAGATCTTATTTATGGCCCTTTACGAAAATTCTAAAAGTGACTAAAAATATGAGAGTGCATCTGAGAGGGGACGTCTCTGCTGGCCATTTTTCAGACCTTCTATTTAAAATAGGAAACGGCATGTATCCAGAAACAGACGGGTTGATAGCTATAACAGATGAATTATGTAGTGTAGTAACTACAGTCGAAGACCTTATAGAAAAAATTTATTCAGATGTAGCTCAAATAAAGGACAAGCCTTTAGAATGGCTGCGTGAAAGAGCTATAATGACACCTAAAAATGACCAAGCAGCAGTAATTAATGATATTTTGCTGAAATCATTTGATGGCACAGAAATGGTATATAATTCAATAGACACGGTGGTAAATACAGACGAAGCAGTCCATTACCCGGTTGAGTTTCTGAACACTATTAATCCAGCCGGACTTCCATATCATAAACTAACACTGCGCGTGGGCACACCTGTGATGTTACTTAGAAATTTGAAACCCCCAAAACTATGTAACGGTACTAGGCTACGAGTAAAAGCTTTGCATCGTAATATTGTTGAAGCTACCATTTTAACTGGGTCTTCCCAGGGAGAAACTGTCTTCATTCCACATATTCCATTAATCCCGAACGATCTCCCTTTCGAATTCAAAAGACTTCAGTTCCCTTTAAAAGTTTGCTTTGCGATGACAATAAATAAATCACAGGGTCAAACCCTTAAATTTGCAGGAGTTGACTTGCGACAGCCCTGTTTCTCTCATGGTCAGTTCTACGTAGCATGCTCTCGTGTGAGCTCATCTTGCAGCCTGGTCATATTGGTAACACCCTCCAGAACGACCAAGAATGTAGTCTATAAAGAAATATTATAAAAACTTAATTGTTTTGTTATAGCCATTAACCCGCATATTTCTGGATACATACTGTTTCCTATTTTTAGATGTCATTATAGCTCTTTCACGTAGCCTATTCTTTCATACAAAAACTGTCAGATGTCAATAAAAATTATCTATCGATTGAAAAATCAGCCTTCGAATTTTTTAGAGGAAATACGAAACCCACGCGGACGAAGTCGCGGGCAAAGTGCTAGTAGCCAATAAAAAGGCAGCCACCATTGCGATGAAAAGTTTATCTTGGCTCCTAGGAAGACAATCAAACATATCCCTTAGTAACAAAATACTTGTTTACAAAGATATAGTAAAACCAATCTGGACTTACGGAATAGAACTCTGGGGATTGGCTAGAAACACCAATATCGAAACTTTACAAAGGTTCCAAAATGTAGCCCTAAGAACAATATCAAGTGCAGCCTGGTTTGTAAAGAAACACAGATATACACGACCACCTAAATATATGGCAAATCCTGAACTTAGACCAGAGACAGTGAAAACTTAGTTTATTTAGTACTGAACCACATAACGTGAATGTTCAATGGAACACCACGAAAATTAATCTCACACGAAGAGCCCATCTGATTATCGCTACAAAGCTGATCGCAAAAAAAAAACTCAGAAATAACGCGGGTGAAAGCTCGACACGCAGCTAGTTTATTTACTTTAGTTATTTACATAATATTGTATCTCAAATCGTAACGCGGAGGGAGTACCGACATACCGACCGTCCGCCCGCCACCCGTCGGCCCTCGAACAGGCGCGAACTCGAGTTCGTGAGGTCTGACTCCAGTCAATTCGAGTGGAGCGCAACTCGAGTTAACGCATCTCTTGATCTCTAGAAGCCAGTCGTACAAAGGACGAGCTAAAAAGGTGGATGTATGGCTGGTTGGCTTACATTCCGGTGTTACGAAGGTAAAAATCTGATTCATCAGTGTTTGGTTCAGGTGGCATTTTGATTACAAGCTTACTTTATTTTAAAATTTATATTAAAATTTATTTTATTGTATTAAAACTTCAATCTGTGTTTCGTGTGATGCTTTTTCGTTATAGATTCGTATAGAAAAATTATGACAATGAAGTCTGTATGTATGATGATTTATACATGAATGTAGGCAAAATCCTGATTCATCTGTGCCTGATTCGTATGGTCAAAACCCCTTAAGAATCATAAAATAAATTAGATTTTCCCCTCTCCAGCACGAAACAAACGCTTCTATTTCTGGGCACGCCGCGATTGCGGCGGTAAGTCCCCTCTTTGAGGAGTGGCTTGAGAGGCGGCATGGCGTCCTCACCTTCCGCCTGACACAGGTCCTTACCGGACATGGCTGTTTCGGGAGGTTCCTGTTTCGGATAGGGCAGGAGGAAACGCCCGGGTGTTTCCTTTGCGAAGATCGCCCAGAGGACACGGTGGAGCATACGGTGGAGGTCTGCCCGGCTTGGGCGGAGCACCGCCGTGTCCTCGTGGAGGTGATCGGCGGCGGCGATCTCTCGCGTCCGACCCTGGTCCAGGCCATGGTACGGAGCGAGAGGGCATGGCTAGCAGTCGCCTCCTTCAGCGAAGCAGTTATGCTCGCCAAGAGGGAGGCGGCGCACGTGAGCGAGATGCAGTACATGCGCCATCACAGCCGTGGCCTTCGCAGGAGACGCCCTGGGTGTCGGGTATCCCAGGCTGATTCCCGGCCACCGTAGGCGCGGGCTTGCGGACGGCGAGTAATGGGTAGCTCGCTGTCCGGTAAGGACCAAGCCCGGGTCGACGGCGCGTTGTGTTCCACGCGCGCCTCAAAGAGATGTCATCAGCAACTGATGGGGCCCGAAAGGGCCGATGCCTGCCAGGGGTGCGGGTTGTTCGAAAGAGATACCGCCGCCCCTGGCACACAGGCAACTGAGGGAACACGGGTGGGTTTTAGTCAGTAAAAGTCTGACACGCCCTCCCGCTCCGCCCAGAGAGGGAGAAGTTATTTGATGATTTCCCACGCAAAAAAAAAAAAAAAACGCTTCTATTTCGTAATTCTCTTTGTCCAACTTTTGACTGTGTACAAGTCAATAGTTCTAGTCTTATTTATTATTATTCCTTCTAAATATGACACTTTTGATATGTCTCAGCTAAGAATTAAAAATTATTGTTTAGAATTAACAATCATAACTAACGGTGTATTTATCACTAACAATAAAGTAATAAAATTAAGATCAGTATTATTTAAATGGCACTTCTGACATTAATCTTCCGTATTAACAATCATAAAAACCTATTTCTTCACAAGTCAAAGTTTCTATCTAATTTCTGTTATTTTAATATTGCAGTTATCAACAATGCCACATAGTACAGATCAAAAGAAGAAGAAAAAGAGACTCATTTTTCTGTGATATGATCACTGATAACTGTTTTGATAAAAACACAATCATTATTGTTGTTAAAAATAGGGATCAGCATAAATTATTACCTAAGTATAGACATTATTTGTTTACGTAATCAAAGCTAACATTTAAAATCTAATCGTTAAAATATGATTATTTTCTTAATACAGAGCTCATCTACCTACATAAAGTTTTTTTATTTTTATTTCAGTTTCTGATTCATCTGTATCAAATTCTGATGCATCTGAGCACAAAATATTCGAACTTCGATATTTTTAAAACTACTTTTTAAAAACGAGTCCCTCATTCAACATTTATTTGGTATACCTATTTTCATATGAACATGTGTTACAGAGCTGAAAGTGAAATTAAATTTTTGCTATAGGGATCAGTCGAAGAATCAAATTTCGAAGAACTACCCATAATATACTTTGTGGCCGTCGTCGAGTAGAAAGTTTGTTGTCAGTGTGATTTTGACAGTTTTGGAAGAAATATTCTTCTAGAATCTTCGTCTACTTATAAAAGGACCAAGATCGTTAGAAACGATAGACAAAATGACAGATTGTAGTAGGATATCTAAGGTGCAATGTGAAAAACGGTTAAACGAAATGTGACTTTGTATAGAAAAAGCACTGTCTATTCCACAGAGTAGATAAAATTTTTATTCTGTGGTCTATTCTTCGTAGAAATAGAAAGCGTCAAGTTAAGGCTGCAAGAGAGCTGCACTGATCTAATTTTGTATTAAATTGTATTACGCTGCATCCCGCTGAAAGGTTTCGGTACTCCGGAGTCGTAAGATACTATACGACTAAAATAACAGCCTCATTTTTATAAAACTCCTCGGTCTCCGTCCCGCGATCCCGCCGCGTCGCACCGCGTTGCCTGCCGACTATTGCTTCGTTTTTTATTTGTTGTTGGTATGGTAATTTTATTCTGGGTGCATCGTTTTCACACATAATTATTTAATGAATGTATGTTAAATAAAGTACAATACTTAAAACATTTTAAAAGAGTAACGGTGGAGTTACTTGCCCGTTCTTCTCCATACGAAATTACATTTTCGAAGGGACGACTAGAATCAATTCTATTTTAATGTAAATGTTGAGTGCCTTTTAAGTGCCTATTTGAAATAATCAAAGCATTTATTTGGTCCCTAAGGTCGACCCTTCTAAATACTCCTAAATTTGAAGGAAAGGCTAGTAAGTAAGCCGTTATCCTCATTCTTTTTCGGCGAATAGAATGAGGATAATGCATTACCTACTTTCCTTATAACTCAACCACATTTCACATTCATGTTTCATGAATGTTACGCGTGCGTTTAGGTACTACCACTATTAAGTATTTCTTGGTAAATATGTATATTCTTTTATTTATTTATTAAATACTTTAAGCACAGACATGTACAGAGGCAGACTTAATGCCATAGGCATTTTCTACCAGTCGACCTTTGGGTGATGCAGAGACGAACAGTGGTAGGTGCAATAAATTAGAGGAATAAATATAGGTGCATAAAACTATTTAACTATAAATATAATTTAAATACCTAACTACATATAAATACAAGCACAAATATTTATAATATAATTAGTTTTTTGTGTATATTTATACACAAAACACGAATTAATTGAAAACAAGTGAAACAATGAGAAAACATTACCGTTGTAATGATACTGCCAACTTTATGCGAATGTGCTCGCGAACTTTAATTTTGAAGATTGACCTTCAAAATTAAAGCGGTTGCGGTTGGTTGCTATCCTAATTTCTTGGCGGAGCGCATTCCACAGAGAGTTAGACTGGACGAAGAAAGGAGAGTGAATAAAATCTGTGCGGTGAATGGGACATTGAAGAAGATGATTATGCGATGAGCGTAGATTTATATTGTGGTTTGCGGAAATGTACTGAAAGTGGGGAGCTAGATAAATAGGAGAAGAGGGAGGCAACCACTTAAGAAGGGGCCGATGCGCAGAGACATGATCGTATTTATTTACGTAGATTGAAAACGAATCGAATGCAGTTATTGAGAAGACGGTCAAGTTTATCGAGATCTGTATTCAGGTCATAGTAACACACATCACCATAGTCGATAATGGGGAAAATTAAGGACTGCATAAGCATTGCCTTCGTACTCGATGGTAGTAAATTTTTCAATCGATACAGAGCCCGCAGCATTCCAGAATCCTTCTGGCTTACCCTAGTGACTTGAGTATGCCATTTTAAGGGAACTATCAATATAAGCCTAGGCGTAGGTCCTTCACGTCAGTGCTAAAAGGAACGATTGTACTATTGAAGAGTACTTACTGGTGGCAAGATTGTACCACCCACCTTGCTAATACTATGAGGACTGCCAATGATGATCGCCTGACACATCGTAGGGTTTACAGCTACACCTAATCTATCAGCCAAGGTTTTTATGGCTCTCAAGTCCCTATTTAATTTGTCGAGAGCGTCAAGTAATTCATCAACCTTCCCTTGAGAGTACAACTGCAAGTCATCGGCATACAGATGATACGCACACTGAAGTTTGGAAGTTATAGGATTAATAAAAATAGATAACAGAAGAGGAGAAAGTATACCGCCTTGAGGGACGCCAGTTTCCAAATCACACCAAGAAGAAGAAGAATCTCCAACATGAACGGACTGCTGACGTTCCTGAAGGTAAGAGGAGAACCATTCCAGTGCTTCAGGAAAGACCATAACGTATGACACAATGGCTAACAGGATGTCGTGACTGACGGTATTAAAGGCATTCGAGAAATCAACCAATATTAGAGCAGTAACTTTGGTGTCTTCCATTCCTACCCTTATATCGCCAGTCACTTTAAGGAGGGCGGAGACAGTGCTGTGCCCAGGCTTAAACCCAGATTGAATGGTTGAGTTAAGATGAACAAAATTGGAGAATTGTTTGTGGACACAACCTCAAGCACTTTGGATAAGAAGGGAAGTATAGAAATTGGACGTAAGTCGGAAGGAAGAAAGGGATTAGAAACCTTAGGTAGTGGGCGAACATAGGCTTTGCGCCACAGGGAAGGGAATACTCCAGTGTATAAGGAAAAATGTATAATGTGGGTAAAGGGAGATGATCCAAAATAGTTATGATCATACCACGGGTGATATTGTCACATCCTGCCGCTTTCGATCTGATGGCGAGAATATTTTTTCTGATCTCTCCGGTTCGACTGGAATGAAACTAAAAGATTTAATATGAGGACGCGTTAGACCAGAGATTAGAGAAAGAGTCTTTTGCTTGGTTAGACGATCCATGGTAGGAACAGTGGAGTTAGGGCGGTTGAGATCGTCATGTCAATTAAATTAGGAAGAGCAATGTCGCGATTTACCGATACCATTTACGAATTTCCAAATATTGGCAGAAGAGGAAGAATTGATAGTATCAAGAATGTGGCGGCCTTTAGCATTGCGTATCATCTGATTTATCTATTCCTTGCAGCCTTGAACAATGTCTAGTTCTCGTCAGTAGGTACGATCACTTTTAAATTCACGAAAAGCGCGGTAGCTAATATTGAAACATACATAGGTAAACTCCGTATCTATACTCCATCATTATCTGCCTAACCTTTTACCGACTAAGTTGGGAGTTGGAGTCGGCTTACAATCTAACCGGATGCCCCTACCTACCAGTATTTTACATGGAGTGACTGCCTATCTGACCTCCACAACCCAGTTATATATACTCTTAACGTCTTTTCCAAAGCACGGAGGGGTCTTGATATGTAAAGTTCGTCACCCATCTACGGACCAACTGCGGCAAGCGTAGCTTGACCTGATCGAGCGACCCGTGCATCTGTTTACTAAGGCACAAGCCCCTTGTAGTTATGTCATCATCTGCCTAGCCTTCCAGTCAACCCGGATGCTGCTGAATACCTTATACCAGTATTTTACGTGGTGCGACTGCATATCTGACAACATCTCTCTCCCTTTTCATGTAATGTATGTAAATGTAGGAACACTCTTGTATTATATATCTATGTTTTAGGCGATTCACACACTAAGACGCACCACGCGACGGGGCGCAGATAATGCGATACCGCGCGTGATTATCTTCATACAAATTTAATAGAAACGCTGGAAAAGCACTGAGATTTTGGCTCGTTTCGCGCACCCCGGAGCGTTGTGCGTAGCAGTGTGTGATCCGCCTTAAGCGCAATCAATACACACACAGCGGCCTATATGCCTTTTCATATAGGCCGCCGGGTTGTGTCGGCGGGTCGGCCGGTGGCTTTGGTGTGTTTTGCGTTTTATGTATCTAGTATCTCAATAAGTGTAAATAACAGCCCAAAATTTACAAAAAATCGTTTTATTTAAATATGCACTGAAAAACTTATACAACAGTTGAAATATGAAGACGATACGCGAGCGCGTAAGAAAACTTTGGCAAATACAATGAAAATACAAAAATAAGTTTTATTTCATGATGTTTACGAACCAAATTCGAACGTATACGACACTAGTAGCCTAAAGACATAATTTATAGAATAGTTGTGCAGAGTAGACACAGGTAGGGCTCTGCCCTGCAGTCTTTTGAAGGTGTTTATTGGACCTTGTAGACCCTGGTGCAAGTCACGTCCTTAGCGGTCATCACCTGGAAGAGAGAGATATGATTATAACATTATTTTAAACGTGCGCAATAACTTGCGAAATATGGGACAATGCACTTCTGCGTATTATGGGGAATGCCTACAAGCGATTATGTACCTTGGTTTTGTTTCAACTAGGTACTCATTTTAAAATTGCCAGCTCGACTCCTGATGGCCAATTCTCGTAATTAAAAACGTTCAAAATCGCGGTCTCATCTCGGCGACATTCAATCAAATTTCAAAAACTTGCCGAAAGTGAATGGAACTGAAACTCGAGGTATTTTTGACAGATTGAGACAGATCACACTGTGAACGTTCTTAAAATTACGAGAATTGCCCCTCTGTCGTCTTGAGGCTACTGTGAAACTCCGTCAACGAAGATACGGGAACGTCTATAGATATAAGCCGTTTTTTTTAATATTTCTATAGGCCCGTCCGAAAGTAGTTCAATAAATCGGAATGAACCCTATTCCCGATAAATTTACCTTTTTGGACGGGAGAAAACTGTCAAATCGTGTTGTCATTCATTCTTAGTTTGGGACCCGAAGTATTCTTATGTCCTTAGGTAATTGATACAACGGATTTCGTGGTTTGAGGGTCGATCCCCTGATCATCATTCTATCCGTAAGACGTCCATTGCTGGACCTAGGCCTCTTCCCCAAGCATCGCCCCAAACAATTGCTCTTCTATTCAAAATTTATTCTCCTAAAAAATCTCGTGTCAACTTACACGATTGGCTGTTTAGCTAATCACAATTATGTTACAGCATCTTAATCAGGCTTTTCGGATCCGGAGTCGGTTGTGCAATGCATAAATCAACAGAAGCACCTGGCAAGCGTAATACTAATACCATACAATCAAGGGCTCAAGGAGGTGATAAACATTTTATTAATATGTTTATAGGCTCTTTTTCTATTGTCTACCATAATAGGATGAGGATAGATGATGCACCGTTGCATGGTGCATCCTAATTTGAAGGCACACTTGACATACATAGGTAGCATATCGATGGTCAAAGGTTGACAACATGTAACTGCATTGTGTCAAATTTTACAGGAGAGGGAAAAACTGCATAATTTCGAAAAAAAAAAAGTAGTTGGTAGGTAATTAAATTCTTTATTGATATGTAATCTAAAAGAATAAAATGCCCCCACATAAGTTTTTCTTTAAATAAGCGCTTAAATTAAACATATTTGATGTCACTCATTTTGCGAAAAAAAAAATGGGTTACCTACGAGTTGTCAACGTATGACCATCGAATGCACTTTTCTATGAAACAGCTGATTTTTTTTTTTTGTCAAACCGACGTAAAATTTCTGCGCTGGGGGGTCTAGAATGATATGCTGAATTCATGGTTATAGTTTGCGCACTGGATAAACACTTATCCTGTATAAGTTAGTTTTAATTGAGCTTGATCAGTATATGCTGACGATTCAAAAAATATTTCCTGACGATTCAATAAATACACATGTAATTGTTCAAGTTTTCACTTCTGTTGGCACTCCCGGAGAGCCACTGTTTATTTCTTTCTAAAAAGATTAAACATGTATCCAGAAATGACTAAATTCTCGACTTCGGTGGGTTATTTCATTTAATTACTCAAATGTTTAAATGGGCAATGTTACGATAATTCCGGTAAACTCACGAAGCCTACTAACTAACGGAACAATAATTAAAATAACATCAAACAAACAAAAATTCATAGCAATCCATGAAATCAATTTGATATCAAGCTTGTCCAATTTTACAACTGTATAATTTCCAAGTTTATGGCATAATTATATGATAACGATGTAGGTATAGGTATGCATCATGGTCATGGACAATAAAGTTAATTTTTTTATTGATTTCTAGTTTTATGTTAGGTTAGCTTAGCTAGTGCAATCTTCTTTGGGTTTAAGACTGAGGTCGTCCATTTTGTAAACGCTGAAGGCTATTCTTTTTTCTAGAAATGATTATAGGGATGTCAATGTCATCGACAGTTTCATTTTTTAACTTTTCGGTTTTAGCCTGGATTTTCGATCAGTACCTATGGTAAGAATTAGAAAATCCTTCAGCCGCATCTGGTTACTTCTAATTTCTACAAATACTACGTCTGCATCTTGACATGTTCATGTCTATGGATAATTTGATTGATCAATCCGTAAATTTGTGGCACATTTACAAAACAGATTGACAACAGATTTAATAAACAGTGTTACAATATCGGAAAACGGATGTTTTGACTGGACGAATCCATAATATGAGAAGCTGATCATAATTTGAAAACCTATTCTGAAACTTCGTTACAACATCACAAATTGATACGCTTGTGACAAAATTACTTCCAGAAACCTTTTAATATGTTTTGGATGCTTTTCTAAAATGCCTGATCTACGATACGAATAGTAGGTACATGAATCTTTCTGTTTCATACTTATTCGAATCCTTGATCCAATTAATGTAAACTCGGATTTTTAATTTACTAGACTAAAATGACAGCTGCGGTCGCCATTTTGTTGTCAACATAACAGATATTTAGTTATTTATGTTCATGAAAAAAGGTATAGCGTGAATTTAATTTAGTGTGTGGGTATTAAAGAAACTTGTCCGAAAACACATTTTGTTTACATGTTTGGAACCTAAGTTGCGAATAGAGAATACTTAGCAGTCAAGAGTGATCTCGTAGTACGATGCCGACTACTGTCAGAAACCTGTTCCACCTGATATGACGTAACTTATGGGCATTGGTGTTGATCTATGGTTGTTATACTTACAGCCTTCATCTCCTCGGGTCCGAATTCTCTGATGTAGCTGATCTCCACGCCGTCGGCAGACTTCTGCACCTGCTTCAGAGTGTTGCCCTCGAAAGTGCACACTGACTTCACCTGCAATTTGAAATGAGAAAGGTCAATACGTGATGATCAATCAGTAGGTACTTATATCTTTTACGTTCATGACGTCTTAAAACTTCGGCATCTGGGAGATCTGCATTTGATTGCATTTTTTTTTGGCATCGGAAGAACTTAATCATGGGTCGATATTAAGTTTCTTCTAAAAGTTTCAGATAAGAATTCTAGTTAAACGATTCATGATTTAAAAAATCAAATACTGCCACATAACAAACATTGGTAATCTGCTGACAAGATTTATCTCTCAACCACATTTATAAAATCGATTTGACAAACCAAAAAATATAATTCTTGGAATGATTCCTCTATCGTTGATTAGTTATAATGATTGCCACCATTATGATTTTAGCCAGCATTCATGATTTTAGCAATCGATCTATGATTTTAGCAAGCGTGAAGGGTGGGCGTTTTGGGGGACTGTCTCATGTACTTTGACGTTCGAAAAGTGCTGATTCTCAGCCTAATTTGAATAAATGACTTTTGATTTTGATTTTGATTTTGATTCGATTCTTTTGTTCAGCACCTAAACTAAAATCAGAGTATTGCTATCTCATACTGACAAACCGCGAAAGATAAAGACAAGTGATGCTTTGGAAATGTCAAGCTAAATTACTTCTCGATTGCTCTGAATATGGCGTGACTATTAGCATCTTAGCATGATGTCGTAGTTGCGTCGAAGAAAATATTAGTTCAACGACTATTGTTATTTCCGTCTTTGTCTTGTTTCATTAGAAGGAAAGAGATAGCAATAGCCTAAGTTAAGTTTAGTTGGTGCACAACAGAATCATCACTATTGGCCGTCCTTAGACAACGAGATAATAAATACACAGTGTATCTTACCTTAGCTCCATCAGCCCTCTCCTCATCGAACTCTTCGCCTGGCTTGAACTTGCACTCCGTAGTCTTGAAGGTGGAGGAAGTGACCAGGTTGAAGGAGTCTCCGTCCTTGCGGAGCTCCACCGTGGGAGTGACAGCGTTGGCGGCTTTGCGGGTGATCAGGCCCACTCCTGAGGGAAGAAGGAAACGAGGGTTTAGAAGGTGTGACTTGAATATAGATTCTGCTTCTCTTAGAATCCGCACTAAAGATTAGAGGATGTGGTAAAATTCCTAGGTAAGACCCATCTTAAAGTGAACTTGATATTATTCAAATTCAACTGATATGGTACAATATTGTTATAAATTGTAGTATTACGTTTTCAATTTTTAAGTGTTAAATCTCTGTGCTTTTTAGTGTTTACTTTGCTAGAACCTGCCCTCAGCGGAATTGAGCCTTTCTCCGCCATTGAAATCTATGGTTCAAGACATACATGAACTCATCAGGACACATGTCATATATGTCTAGCACTGTTCCTGAGTGTTACGTAAGCTAGCCAGTATTATCTGGCTGGGGACGAAATGAGGAATTGAATGTGCTGGATTTGATTTAATGTTGACATTTGCCTTTGAATACGGCGGCGCCATTGGGTGCCAAGTTAAACTGGATAATAATAACCTATTTACGGGTGCAGATCTATTTGCACCTGTTTTACAGAGGGTTTATTTAATACATCATAGTCTGGATATTGAAGTAGATTCGTTTTTGTATCTTACTTAATGTTACTATCACCATTATCACGTTCCATCAGAGTTGGATGTACATTATGCGGTAATGGATCCTAATAGGGTATCACACCCATTTTTGAAAAGTGTTAGAAATAGAATTAGATTCGAAAATTCTAATAAACACCTAAAAAAAACAACATTTTTATTGAATCGATTGGTGCCATAAAAATGCATTTAAATTTTACATTTTCGTATTTCGTCCGTAATTCGATGAAAACGCTGGACGCAGTGGACGCCATATTGCTCTGTGGGTATGACGTCAGTTATCTGTGTTAACAAATGCGCTGATATTTTGTTTAATAATTGTTTATAATTAAAAAAATGAGTTATTTTCTACTTGTCGTTGGTTTGCTGTTCCTGAATGTAAAATATTATTTCAATAAAAATTACTTTGGTTACGAAAATAATAAAAGTACAAAGTTGTTCACTTGATAAGTTTACACAGCGGTATGACGTAATAACATGGCACCTACTATTTCATGGTGTTCAAAAGCAGATTAAAAAACACAAATCTTTGAATTTAATTTTATAAATTATTTTGTTATTTTATGAACTAAAACTAAAAAAATTCCGACTGCTTTTTGCCTAAGCTATCGCAATAACATATTTTTTCTCGTATAGAGTAAAATACCCTATTATGTACACTCTCAATCAAAATCCGAACCATTTTGAAGGATATTGCTAATACATTGCTTCATATGTTCGAAAAAATTGTCTGCTCAACAACTACAATAACGCAATAAATGTGGTGGAACTGTCAAAATAAAAGCCAATCCTACTGTTAATGTGTTACCGGATTACCCCTCTGGAGCCAGCGAATTTGATAAACTTGGAAGTAAGTTGGTTTTAACCCTATTTCTTCCCAGGCAATCAGTTTCGATATGTTTTTTTTTTTGAGGGTGGGAAATCATCAAATAACTTCTCCCGCTTTGGGTGGAGCTGGGTGTCAGACTTTTACTGACTAAAACCCACCCGTGTTCCTTCAGTTGCCTGTGTGCCAGGGGCCACGGTATCTCTTTCGAACAACCCGCACCCCTGGCAGAAGTTCCGATATGTTACGATTATTTATAAAAAACTTCAATATTATTAGGATTTAATAAGTGATAGATATTCTCGTCTTTTTGTGACAAAATTTGAACTTTGTATTCGGAATGACGAATTATTTATAACGAAACAAAACAAAGTTTGGACTTTGCATTGAGGCCATGTATCATATTGTAATTTGTAGCGCACGAGTTCACACGATACACGAGGTCAATTGTTTTGCAAGTTATATAGTCACTTGGATAATGTACACGAATTAATTAGCATAAGTACATATAGAACAGTAGAAGAGACGTCGTAGAAGACGTCACCATAATTTCAAGTGATCATAAAAACGCCCGTAGGTGTTATATTTGGGTCACATACCCGATGGTGTTAATGGCTCTTTAGGCACCCTGTACATTATGTGGTAAGCAGAGATCTAAGCTCCTAGTAGTATTAGGCACTTCATAATTATGTTGAGCTAAGAGGTTTTTGAAAAGATTGTTTAAAATCTTACATACAGGATAGGTTTTTATCCAGTGCGCAAACTGTAACCATGAATTCAACATTTTTATTCTAGACCCCCAGAGTAGACATTTTTCGTCGGTTATACAAAAAAAATCAGCTGTTCCATACCTTTAGACCGCGTAGGTATGCACTTTTCTATGAAACAGCTGTTTTTTTTTTGTATAACCGAGGGGGTCTAGAATGATATATGTTGTATTCATGGTTACAATTTGCGCACTGGATAAAAAACTTACCCTGTATAACAAAACTTCAACGATTGATGGCAATAGCCCGACTGGTGAATGGTGATGCATAATAAAATATTTTATTTATTTATTTTGTATGGAAATTGTTGTGTATTTGTTATTATCAGTAGCGAAGCACCATATAACACGATTCCTACCGGCCTTCCCTTCGGAGATTCGCATCGGCAACTCTATAGCTATTAAAAAATGGCACGTACATAGTGGCTATTATTGTCAAGAAATATAGTTACACTACGGGTATTCAATTCACCAAAACATTAAAACAACAAAAACGGTTATTTTTAGCTTTGTATTACACCAAAAAAAATGTTCTTAATTAACCCGGCGCCAAAACGTCATAATCGGGAACAAAATTCATACGACAGCGATGATGCCACTTTAGGACACGTGGCGTGACACCGCTTGATATGGACGAGAGCAAGCCGCTGTACTACGGGTTATGACAGAGACAGATATAGAAAAAGCGAGAACGAGATGGAGGAATATTGCACATTTTATTTGGTTTTCAGATGTTCAATTTTATTGTATTTAATTCTTTACATTTCTATATTAATTTTAGAATGATAGTATACTTTCTATATTGATAAGTCAGTAAGTTAAAGCCGACTTTGTTTCGGCTTCTCTCTTAGAAAAATTGACACCTCGCCGCTGGTTGTCATGGCGGAGGAATGCAGAAAATGTCATGAGGAAAGTTTTAGGTATGAATGTGGATGGGTATAAGAGTAGGAGAAGACTAAAAAAATGATGGATGGTCTGTGTGAATGATGATGTAGCTAGAAAGGGGGTGACTACTAATATGACAACTAATAGACAAGTATGGAAGAAGAATAAGTAAGGACGACATGGTGCGCCGAAGAAATTGGGATGAGGGTAAGAGAATGATGACGAATTCAGTACAATAGAACGTTTGGTACACACGGAAAAAGAAAATCCTTATCTCAAAATACTGTAACAACACGAGCGGAGCAAAGATATTTTAATTGGTTGCAGTCATTCATTCATTTATATCAGGTGACCAAACGAAAACAATGCCAGCAATACACGCTCGTGAGGAAACTCACTGACTACCACCACGCTTGTTAATTCTGATTGTGGTAAAAGCAGTTGTACCCAAGCAACACATAAGATGTCACAATGGTTCTTTTGGCGGGATCGCGTTGGAACATGTCGCACGAATTTTAATTTTCGTGAAATTTAGTGAAATAGCGAATTTTAATTGTATAATTTTGGTAGTGAATTATTCAATTTAGTTACGTGTGAGTACGCAAGTGTGGTGAAGGCTAAAATAAGTGACTACCGTGGACTTTTCGTGTTCCCCTCAAAAACTCATAATAAATTATTTTAAAGTTACTTATTATTGGAATCTCTTGACGCAAAATTTCTTCTTCTTACACTTCCAATGTCAACCGTATGGGCAAGTTGAACGAAATCCATATAAAACATCATTTTGTAGGGAAGAAAACGAGAGCAATACTACGAGAGCTACACTTTACTAACCATGTGTAACCGCGAATTTTGACAGATGAACGGTTACGGTTTGGCTTTGTTTCGATTATAACAAATGTCAACATATTAGTAGAATGAGACTAACGTCACGCTCAGGTTACGTTCATGTTTGACTTTGTTAGTAGAATAGAGTTTTGACATTGTTTCGATCGATCGTTGGCGTAAACTGAAACGTAACCGAAGTTGGATCGTTGTTTAATTAGTAGAATGAGAAAACGCTTAAAAGTTGTGATTCGGTTGCGGTTCTATTGCGATTTTTTTACAATTTTGTTAGTAGAACCCTGGTAACTTTGTACCAGATATCGGGCCATTTACTTGATCGAAAGGAAAAATTACTTGACACTAGCTAAATGCACAGACCGTGGGAAGCCAAAACCAAAAAAAAAAAGAAAAAAGATGTCACAATGCGTCTTGTAAAATAATTCAGAGAGAATTTCTGCTTTAGCCGCAGAGAACCCTTCGATGTTGATCGAGATTACACGCAGGGGTGGTTATCAACCATCGACAAGACGAAGAAGAACATAGTGCAACTACTTATTTGTACTAATAATAAAGCCGAAGAGTTTGTTTGTTTGTTTGAACGCGCTAATGTGTGGACCTATCAATCGGATTTGTAAAATTCCTATTGCATTTGATAGCCCTATTCTTGAGCAAAATTATTTTACTCGCTAGGACCCCAATTAGTAGAAGAAAAGAAAAAATCATGAGAAAGAAAACGAGGTATTAGCGTGGGAAGGCGATGCGATGCGACGAGGTGGGTCGGGGAAGTAAGTGAAGTAAAAAAAAGTCATTTATTCAAACTAGGCTGAGAGTTAGCACTTTTTACACTTAAAGACGCCCTTCATAAATTACGTCACACAATTTGTATGGTTTTTTGACCCCCCAATCCTTGTCACAGGTGGTCACACTTGTGAAACCCCCTCCCCTCTTGTGTGACGACACATATTTTTCAATTTTATATTTAGAAGTAGGTAATTAAATTAACTGTAACTATCAATCTTCTTACCAGCTAAAGCACTAGGAAGTGGTGAAGGGTGGGCGTTTTGGGGGACTGTCTCATGTACTTTGACGTTCGAAAAGTGCTGATTCTCAGCCTAATTTGAATAAATGACTTTTGATTTTGATTTTTTTGATTTTTCAATTCAGCATATCATTCTAGACCCCCAGCGCAAACATTTTTCGTCGGTAATACAAAAAAAACCAGCTGTTCTAGAATAATATGCTGAATTCATGATTACAGTTTGCGCTGGATAAAAACTTATCCTGTATAGATTGAGTTAGTAACAACATATAAATTTCGATTTTAGATTTTAACATGTGACGTCACAAAGCTTTTCACCCCACTGTCCCTTGTCACACAATGTCACATTTCGTTGAACCCCTCCCCGTCCTTAACGTGTGACGTAATTTATGGATGGCCCCTAAGTAATTTCACGCATAATAATTTCTGCATGGAGGACGACGAGACAGCAACACACGTGAACTGCCCGGTGGTCGCCAATTACAGTGCAAAATACTTCGGCAACCCTGGTACCCTACGTGAGATTGTCAGCACACCAAGGCGTTGCTGGCCTTTCTCGAGGAACTGGGGTGGATCGAATGAGCGATTCTCCCACCCGTACGCAAAATTCGCGCTTTGACGTGGAGTTGCGGACAACAGCCCGTATTACCTATTACCTAAGTAATTTCACGCGAACGAAGCGCGAGCAGAAGCTAGTCGAATGATAATTAGTGATAGTTTCCGTTGTAAGCGGCTAAAATCGATCAATTATTAATAGATGAACCTGTATCTACCTTTTTGTCTCACTAAAAAAACTGACCATACACGGAAATATGCAATTAACGGCTTATCCTATCCGTATAGAGGCTACATTTCTTTGCACTTTCATAATGAACTTGCATTAGTATGGAAGACATGCGATGCGCATGCGGCTGCCGATCGGAAATCGTTAGCCATAGAAGGCGGTACTGATCCATTTAGGTTTTGTTTAAATGATTTTGACCCTTCGTGGTACGAAATAAAGACTGTATTCATTTGTTAATTAAATAATTACAAAAAATATTGAAGGATCTTCATTGTATATAAGTAAAAGAGTCTGCGTTTGGAGACCATCATGTGCCAGCTTTTTCCCAACTATGTTGGGGTCGGCTTCCATTCTAACCGGATGCAGCTGGATACATGTATTTTACATGGAGCGACTGCCTATCTGACCTCCACAACCCAGTTACTGGGTAATACGATACTCCTTGGTAAGACTGGTTTTCAAACTTTCGGGCGTCTGACGACCCGGAACGACTGTCAAAGATCCACAAATGACACCAGGACCAGCGGCTTAACGTTCTTTCCCAGCACGGAGGGGTCTTGGAATGTAAAGGTGGTCACCCATCCACGGACTAACCGCGGAAAGCGTAGCTTAACCTGATCGATCGATCCGGGCGGCTAATATTACTTAGCCACAAGCCCTTACGCAGATTGAAAAATATTTACAACACTTGACCGGTTTTAATTTAGCGGTAATATTCCTACGAGTCTACAACCATTTCCTTTGGAGTCATTTATAATTAAATGAAAATAGATTTGATCGTTATTAGTTTTTTGAACTTCGCTTTAAGTATTATTAGGAAACATAACATCCGTTGTATTTGTCGTAGTGGATAATGTATGATTAATCCAAGGTTTATGCATAATTAATTAATCCAAAATTAGAAGAAGTATGAATGTATGTTTGTAATTTTGTATGTAAGTATATTCCCATATTATTGTACTATTTAATACTAGCCTCATTGGTCTAGTGGTGAGGTCAAGAGAGCCTAGGTTAGATTCCCGGGTCGGACAACGAGTAGGTAATTAGGTTTTCCATCAGGAATTTCACAATAGCAGCCCGGTATCTGGATTTGTACACACGGCTACACATCAAGCTATACAATCCAGTATAAGCTAATCTCGCATTGTATAAGATTTTCGTACCGTGCGAGATCAGCGTAAACTGGAAATGCATAGCTTGATGTGTAGCCGTGTGTACTCGCTTGGAATGGCAAAAGACTCGCCCTATATTAAATTGGACAAACCTAACTAGCGAAATGTGGGTATACCTACTATACACCTACAGTCGTGATGGTATGTTATTTGAATCCTAAAACAAAAAACTACCTACAGATAAGTTGCAAACTTGAGCACAAAGCGGTTACTATAGTAATGAGCGAACGACCTGTAGAAGTAGACCTTATCACATCACGTAGTGAGTCAGTCTCGAAGGAGGGTCAACGTTTTCCTTACTGATAACCTATTGATCGGAAGAAAGGGAAAGCTTATGCATAGGTCTTGTAACTGTGTAGTTAAGTTTTCTGCATCTTTATTTTTAGTTTAGCAACTCCTACGCACACCCAACCTTTATCTACCCGAATTATCCAAATAATGGATGCAGGTACATATGATACCTTAATTTTTAAGCACAGAGGGGCAATTCTCATTTTAGAACGTTCACAGTCTGGTCTCAGTCGCAATCTGTCAAAAATACGTCACGTTTCCATACATTTTTGACATTTCGTTGTCGCTGCGCCAAGATGAGACTGCGACTACATTTTGAACGGTTTCGGCCATATTTAGTTCGATTTTCAAAGAAGACTAAATTAGTGAACTGCCCACTGCTGATTTTCCGCTGCATTGTACTGGTTGGTAGGGTTATCGACGCGCTAACTGTGGCCATGAATTCAGCACATGATCCTAGAACTCAACGCGTAGAAATTTTTCGTCGGTAGTAAAAAAAATCTGCTGTTTCATACAATTGTGTAATACCTACGCGGTCTAAATGTTTGGAACAGCAATTTTGGGTCCACATTCATTTCATGTACTGAATCTTTGGTAGCAGGTTGCGCGTCGATATATGTATATCTTTCTTTAGTAGGTACCTAGGTATATCTACTGCTAGGTAAGTAAATGCAATAGGCACTAACACCAGAATAGCCCCGCTTAACGTCCAGAACTCGAGCAACAAATCATTTCAATTCCAACTACCTGTGAAGTGTTGAAAAGTTTATTAATGGGTACTTTGGTTCCTATTTCCGATGGTCGTTTTGTACTAACGACCTACGAGTCGTCGACCTACTGGTGTCTAGATTTAGCCTTTAGGCAACTTTAGGCTGTTTCCAGTGTGTGGGGCTCGTGGCTACTTTATAACAGCCGCAGGGCACCTTATTTATTTATTTTATTACCGCATCCATTCCATATTGAGACCTCTCTGTGCCTCGGAAAGCCTAGAAGTCTGACAGTTAGTCCTACCAAGAGGTATCGTGTTACCCAGTAACTGGGTTGTGGAGATCAGATAGGCACTCGCTCCATATACAATACTGGTATTCAGCTACATCCGGTTAGACTGGAAGCCGACCCCAACATAGTTGGGAAAAGACTAGGCAGATTGATAGGCTATTGACGGCGTATCGTGATTCGTTAGGCAGATTGATTGCAGATTGATGGGCTATTGACGGTGTATCGTGACTAACTTACTGTTAATTATGTGCGGGCTATGTTAATCTATCATGCGTGTGCGTAATAGTGATCGGCGGCAAACGGAAAAAGCGACTATAGTGTTGGTAGTTCTTAACTGACTTCAAAAAGGTGGAGGTTCTCAAATTCGTCTGTAATGTTTTACATTTTTTTTGTACAAATGTATGTTTCGCGTTACCCAGCAATAATTGTGGAACTATTACAAAAAATCTCTTTTTTTTGTGAATATGGAGTTTTTGTGTCAAGTATTAACACAATTACTTTTCTATTATTATCAGACTCAATGAGTCTGCCTAACAGCTGAGGGGAAAAATAAAAATAAAACTGTTTTTCTCTACATGTTCGGAATTTATGGGAATTTTTAATGCATTGATGCCAGAAACCGAACTTTTCAAATTGAAATAAACACATCGGAAGAGATTTATCGTGATATTGGCAAGTAACGTGGAAAGTTATTGACCTACGTAGTGCGGTGACATTTGTTATGATTTGAATTTAAGAAACATATGAAACCGAAAATTTGGTATCAATTCTTAGAGTATTTTATTTTGAGCTGAAACTATGTATAGTGATTCTCTATTAGCTGTTATCTTTAGTGCTTAAGGATAGCCATAGGGTTTCTGTTACACCCTGTATAATCTGAATCTCGGAAACGGATCCAACGATTTTCACGAAATTTAGTATGCAGGGCGTTTCGGGGGCGATAAATCGATCTAGCTAGGTTTCATTATTAGAAAACGTCAACAAAAACAAAAAAAAACTGAGCAAAGCTCGGTCATCCAGATATTTATTATGAATCAACGCTTGATAGTTTTCTTCTAATTCAACGTAGGTAGTTAGTTGAAGGATGTTTTCACACTGTCAGCCGGTAGACGAAGACTACCATTGTTGGAAACTGATAAACATGCTTCTTGTTATCACAATATTGATGGAGGTATCTGCTTCCTTAGGCCTTACTTTATCAATACTATGTCCACCTTTGCATAATCACTTAAGGAATGCGTTAAGGTACAGAGAGCACATCAAGCTACCCCATTCTGTCAAATTTCTGTGATAGGTTTTCAACGTTATCACAAAAGAATAAATAAGGGTCATATTCAATTGGGAAAATTTTGACAGTTCGGGATAGCTTGATATCCTGGCGTCTGTACGTAGCAGTGGCGAGGGGCGGAATTACGTCTGAGGAAAGCCGTTCCAAAAAAAACTCACCTCTCTCCCCCTACCCCCTCCCAATCACCACCATCCCCTCTTTCACTCAGTCACATTGAGTTGGAATATTGTACGGAAGATTTATTTTTTATTTGCCTTTTTATCAGCGATACTTAGAAACAGAAAAAGTAGTTTAACTTTGAAATAATGAATGGTGGATCGGTGGGAGGCGGGAGGTGGGATTTCTTAAAGGTAAGCCGATGGGAATCGGTTTGTTTTGACTCTTCGCCACTGGTACCTAGCTTGTGAAATTCAAGTTTTCTTCCGTTTTTTTTTGCAATTTTCCGGTCAGTTTCAGGCTGTGTGTATTTACAGAATTATGAGCATTATACAATCATCAATAGAGATTAAAAAAATTGTATGTTTGTTGTTACACTTTGTTACACACGCTAAAGCGGCTGAACGAATTTGGATGAAATTCGGCACATGGGCAGACAGACTATGACCGGGATTAGGACATTTATGATACTTTCTATCCCGATACTCCCACGTGATGGAGACTTATGCGGGTGAAACCGGGGGCGCAGCTAGTATTGTTATACAACTCAAACTGAAGCTGAACCTGAGCTCTTCAGAGCTAACTTACTTTGTTTTTATTGACTCAAGTATCTAAAAGTATGTTGTAGATTGCCTATAACCTCTTGGCAGATTGCCTTTACAAGTCTGGGAAACCACACTGCAACAGGTGACCTACAAAACTCGTTATTTTGTGAGCATCGAGAGTATTCTTGGGGTAATTATTATTAGTATGTTTTAATCGCACCTAGAGGTATTTTATGACGGATACATTAAGTGGACCACCTTTGTAAGAAGACTAAAATGTCACGGTGTATAACATCTACCAACCTGCAATGGGCCCGCGTGGTGGATTACGTAAGGCCCACTTCCTCTCATCGAGATGAGGCTTGTGTCCCAGCAGTGGGAACATTATAGAGTGATTATGAGCAAGATTAGGCGAGTAAGTACTGCAAAAGGTATTCTACCTCGGACTAATTACCAGCGGCGAGGTGTCAATTTTTCAAGTCGGCTTTAACTTATTGACTTATCAATAAAGAACAACTGAAAACCTAATAAAATGTGCAATATTCCTCCATCTTCATCATCGTTCTCGCTGACGCATTTTTCTATATCTTATAGCCAGGAGCCTCGACCAACACCTGAGGAGGCACTCGTTGGGGAGCTGGGTCAAGGGCCTGATTCAGAAAGCGGTATTCTTGACACGGCTCGCATTGTTAGGAGGTTCCTGTCTCTAGAGCCCTGACCGCCGGTAGCTTGGACCCTTTTCCCGATATTGGTGGGCTACTATTTTTTATATATTTTTGAATGTTTTTATGTATATATAAATATTCGAGTATTTAAAAATATAATTTAAATATAATATTAAATTTTTATTTTTGCCAAAAGAATAATAAATAACCTTGCAAAAAAATACGCTATAACTTACGTGCGAATCTAAAAAATTGTACTAAGCCTTATTTTCATTGTTTTAATCATGCAAATGTTCAAAAATATCATATTATTTTAAATAAATAATTAGCAGACATTGGATACATGAAGTGGGCTGCCGTTGTAAGACGACTAAAATGTCACGGTGGATACTTTCGAATTTATGGTTCTAGGATATACAGATTACCTTTATCATTTTCTTTGACCTCCACACTTAGAGGTAAGTTAATAATAGTCATTTAATCTTATCATAATTTATTCAACAGACAAAACAGTGACTGCTACTTACAACCGTACAGACGTCTGCGCTAATGAGACCTAGTTAGGTATTAAGCTATAGTCTGTGACTAAACCCCATTGTCTGCGCTCTCAGAATATTTTATTTATACTGATAAGAATGATGCATTCCAAGTTCATATGTTTTATCCGACGAGGTCACCCCTGTGTCAGTTATTTACATATTTTATCTGCATTACAATTTTTATCTTGCATCTGGCTGTCTGCATAAAATTAGTAATCCAGTCTGAACTACATCATCGGATTAAATAGTATCTGCCGACTTATTTTATCTTCACGTAGTGGGTGTGTATATTTTGTGTGTTATAGCTTGAATCCGCTGGATGTGGGAAGCACAAGCCCGGTCGAAGTGGAGGAGCTTGGGGAAGGCCTATGTCCAGCAGTGGACGTCTTTTGGCTGAAATGATGATGATGATGATAGCTTGCAGAGTAAGCAAGCTGAAGTGGCAGTGGGCTCGCTGTTTGTCGAAGGACCGATGGCCGGCGGAGCATACGAGTAAAGGGGGGCTACTCTCTAACTGCGTCAACAAAAATATGGGCCCGTCCGATAATAGTTCGAAACTTCAAAGTGACTCTTACAGCGGATTAATTAACTTTTTTGGACGGGCAAAACCATATAGGGAGTATGGAAAACTGTCAAATCGTGTAGTTAATTCATTCTTAGTTTGGGCCATAAACTAATCATAGGTCCGTGAGTGATACGGAGTAGGAAACGCCCTTAACTTCGACCGAGATTACGGATTTCGTGCTTAGAGACTAAGCCCCCTGGAGTAGAGACCGAGTATCGGCAGGCGTAGCGTGGGACGTCCCCCAGCTAGATTGACCGACAGGTAGCTGGGACAGACTGGATGCGGAAGGCGGATAATAGAGCGTTGTGGGAGAAGTCTATGTTCAGCAGTGGATTGCAATAGGCTGAGTTGATTGATAGTCAGTGGGTGCCAGAAGATGAGGGTCCCCGGCGTGGGAGCCCGAAGAAACGCTGAAGTGATAACGTCACGTTCGTACGCCTGTTAAAATATTGTGGCGGGCTTTTTCGTGCACTGGATCTTCAACGCACTGCTTAGCGCTGAGTGTTGAAAATCGAACAGTGTGTTTTTTCGACCCGCTGGAATGCACTTCATTGGATTCTAAATGCTCGGTCCGACACCGAGAGTTGTAAATTCAGTGCGTCATTTTTGCCTCCGTTGCGAATTTAGATGCGTTCACGGGAGAATGGCCGGAGAAGTGTGACTTGAAGTGTTATTGGGATTTTCCATTAGGAATTTCTTAGTAGCAGCTTAGAATCTGGATAGGGATAAAATATAGGGATGGGGGGGGGGGGATAAATAATAAAAAGTTTATTCCGGAACAATAACACAAGACTAAGTACAACAAGTAAAACGATGATAGCTGCAAAAGTATAAACTGTAGCGCAGCTAACAACGCCCTTCTCCAGAGACAGAATGGAATGATGTCGGAGAAGGGCTTTGTTGTTGGATGGCGTATGGATCTACTACACTCAAGCGAAATCTCACTGCTGTTGGGTATTTTACGGATATAAATAAATTCCAAGTTAATCATTCTATTAATTTATGGAGACTCTAATTCTGTAGAGACAAGGAATCCTACTTCCTATCCTACTTATCCTACTTTCCTACTATATCCTACTAATATAAATAAATAAATATTATAAATGAGAAAGTTTGTGAGTATCTATGGATGTTTGTTACTCTTTCACGCAAAAACTGCTGAACGGATTTGAATGAAATTTGGCATACAGGTAGTTTGTAACCTGGAATAACACATAGGATACTTTTTATCCCGGTACTACGTTCCCGTGTGATAGTTTTCGTTTTCGACGTCCACGCGGGCGATGCCGCTGGCAACAGCTAGTAATGATAATATAAATGTGAAAGTTTGGATGTTTGTTACTCAATTAAGCCAAAACGGCTGAACGGATTTGGATGAAATTTGGCACACAGATAGACTTTAACCTGGATTAACACATACTCGTAGGATACTTTTTATCCCGGTGGTACAAGGCTATACCTACATCAAGCTATACATTTCCAGTATAAGCTGATCTCGCATTTTGTAGGATTTCCGTACAGTGCGAGATCGGCGTAAACTGGAAATGCTTGATGTGTGCGTGATGCGTGTGTAAGTTGCCGTGGGATGAATTCCGACCTCTACGCGGGCAAGCCGCTATCAAAAGCTAGTAAACTATATTATACCTATGTTTAGCACTATAAGGTTAATTTTTAGTTGCACCTTTTATTTCCGACTACGTCATTGCCACGATTTTGAATGAAACTGACAATTCGAAAAAGTGACATGCGCATTGCTCACGCAGTGGGAAATTTGTTTAAAAATTCTTTAGGTAGGTAACTAACATTAGGTATCGCTCCTTGATCGTATCTACCTAAGTAGTATAAGTACTTAGTTACATCAAGAAATTTTAACATTTAGCTAATTAAAGAACATCGCATTATCTCAATAATCAGGCCGATAATTTACTTAACACATTGTGCATTGTTTAACATTTCCAAGATGGCGGAATTCTGTTTCAATGTCAGTATCGATATGGGAACGAATGTCTAAGTACTAAAGTACCTACCGATATGAACCTAGAGATATGTGCCTTCGTATATGGCAAGTCCCGGTGGACTAACACATCAGCTCGGGCCAGGAATGCACGCGCAAGAATGCGGTCCTTCCAGTGCAGTGTAGCTGCAGTTAGAAACTTTAGTCTAGTCTAGCTCGCCACCCACGTGGAATATGACTAACTTCCCGCCAATACTGACTCAAATTTCGAATTCCGAAGATTCGTGTTACAATTTCAGTCTAAAGTCATCCGTATATGTACCAAATAGGAGGGGACTTTGATTTGACGCCAAAACAAACGCATATTTACATAGATAAGTATCAGATTTCCGTATAACAAAACCATAATAATATAGTGAAAATCGTTCACTGTGAATAACAGTCGCAAGTTCCTCCGGACCGAATCTCATCTCGCCTCCAATTATTAACAACACGCAGAGATGGATCGATAAACAATTCTGCGCTCCCATTGGATGAATAGTGGGCGCGGCGCGACGCCATTGGTCGGTGTCGCGTGGTGTGACGTCAAGGCCGATGACCTTTAAATTGGCGCAATTTTTCAATTTAGAACATAGTCGGAGGAAAGTTTTTGTCAATCAAATATCCATTTGTTTGAATTATATAGTGGCACTTATCGATCGTAGATATCAAGTACTTGAACTAGAATGAATGAATATGATTCCTTTGCCCTTGATTTATTCTGGAAATAAGTGCCTAATATTTATTAGGCTTAATATACATCTACTAAGCACTTAATTTTCTTAATTTATTAATTCTATAAATCATGTAATAAAATGGTAAAGCGAATAAAATATCGTTCAACACGTTCTAACCTATTTTATAAGGAAGTGTTAGGTTTTATCAGATAGATATTGTATTAGTTATCTTACGAAAAGTTAATATTTATTTAAATTATCAGGTTAACAAGTCGGGCCCTTTGAAATATCAGTTTTTTATCGCTAGTCGATAGTTCTGAGAAATGTTTCCATTATTATTTGTGATGTTTCATCGACGAAGTAGGTCTTAAGTATCTATTATGAAGTCGGTACTTAAGTAAATAAAAGAGGTGTGACAAAAACTTGATAAGATACCGGGTACATATGCATATCTCTGTGAAAAAGTCAGTATCTTTGTTATCTGAGATGGGAAGGTACAAAATTATGGATCACGTTCGTGTTTTTAGTCGAGCGAAAAATATTTGAATTCTCAATTTGTATTTACTTAAGTAGGTATATTTTTCCGCACTAGACAGGATGCTGAAAAGCTATGTTTAGCTTGAAGTTTTATAAAGTCAGATTTTTTTTAAAATAAAATTAATAGCTACCTATTCATTTATAGAATTAATACAAATAATTTTCTAGGTACATAGGTACTTCAATAATTACAATAAATATTTAATTAATCTAACAAACATTAAGAAGAGTAGGAAAAAGGAAAGCTGCCACTCAAGTTCAACAGCCGTTCTATTCTGTTACAATCTCACTGTATAAACTTAGGTGAAGTGAGCTTGAAATGACCAGAGGGCCTAGTGTGAGTTTCATTTAACCATCTACACCAAACGCAGTGAGCGCGTCTGGTCCGTCACCAATCCAGGGCCAACCGGAGGCCTTAGTGTGAGTTTCATTTAACCATCCTCACCAAACGCAGTGAGCGCGTTTGGCGTTCCGATTGGTCCGTCACTAATCCAGGGCCAATCGGAACGCCGAACGCGCTCACTGCGTTTGGTGTAAATGGTTAAATGAAACTGACACTAGGGCCTCTGATCTCTAATAAATACATATTTGGTTAACGCAGCCTGCCGTCTGCCGCTTATCTGAAGACATGACAAATAATGTTGATGCAACTTGCTTGGCTTATTCAAAGTTAGGTACATGTTTCGTAGAACATACTTATTTAGCAATAACAAGAAATCAGTCACTTATCGACTATTTTTGTAAAAATTGAGATAGGTACTGATTTTAAGGCCATTTTCAACGTTCGCCAGAGAAAATCTATTCCTGCATTTATAAAACAAACTCGCTTTTCGTGTGTCTGTGTGATGATTGCTTAGATCTTCTAAACTACACAATTAATTTTGATGCGGTTGCAATGAGGATCTGAGCAGATTTACTAGTGTAGTGCCCACCAAAATAACACTATAAACACTCACTCATTACCAGTCTGACAAACCGAAAATAGTTACTTCGTTCAGTCGTTCATCATTCACGTTTAAAAATAAAACGGCGCCAAGATTGAATGCCAGTGAGATAAATAAAGAGGTTCAATGTCCATCTACCTAACCGTATCAGTATGCAACATTATGCACAACTAACTGCACATGAAAAAAAAATGGTCGTCGCACTGTTAATATGTATATTCATGCCCTTATCATACTTAAGTCTTGTGAGTAATTTATGAGCAAATAAATTGTGAAATCGTGTTTACTGAAATTGAGAAAATTGCTGTATTTTTGTCTGAAATTGTTGTTATTTCAATGTTTTCTGTTCCACAGACCTTGTAGGAAAGGTCGGCCCTAGAATCTAGATCCTTTTCCTAGTCAACGTTTTGGCTAAATTGTTGAGGGCAGTACCTACTTGTAATTCGTAGTATCACAAAAATGTCACTCGAATTCGATCAATTATGAGTTAAGTAGGTAATACCATCCATCTCAAAATAACAGGTTTTATTTACTCACAAAGACACGTATCTCGATGAGACTTTATTTCTAAAATGGTGGTTGTCGGGCTTTTGACAACAGCTTTGAAAGTTAATACCTAAGTAGGTCCTTAATTATATTCTCATTATTGTATCGTGCCGCGATATCTGTTTTATTCGTTTTCTCTAATTGGAAAAAATCGAGATAAGTTTTTGTTACTAAGGGGTCGGGGTGCATTTGTACTTGCTTGCAACATTCAGGATTAGTCTAGATTGTAAACGGCGGTGAGGTCACTATAATTATTATCATTAAGATAACGATTTATGATCTAAGCGTCGAAAACGGATGGTAAGCACGTGTGTGGGGAAATAAAAAGATTGTGATTATCTGTGGTAAGTAATCTATCAAATGATAATATTGAGGCTTTAAATAAATTTTACGATGTCAAGATTAGGTAACTCTTCGTTGGATTATACTTAAATCAAGCAATAGCTACTTAGGTACAATTTTTTTTTGGATGTTAATGAAGAGTTATTGATAACAATTTTAATAGAGTACGAAAGTCTAGCTTTATAAACCTACAATAAGGGCTTCTTCAAACAGGCGCGACGCGATACTTACTTGTAGAACAATTTCCAAGAAGTTTTTATAGAAATTGCTCTACGTGAGTCGCGTCGCGTTTTGTTTGTAGGAGCCTCTAAGAACCTATTATAATGTTATCCTCTTTTAATTTATTTAAATTAATTAAGGTCTTCGGTGTTGTGAAATTAGCCATGACAAAAAGGGTCGTCGGGCTTTTGAGACCGGGACCGCGGTCCCGGATGTCACTTTTAAATACAATAATTAATTTTAGTAGTATTTTGACCGCAAGAAAAAGAAGTTAAAGTACAGTTAACAAAAAAGCTGATATAATATTTTGATCAACTATTGCATGAATATTATCAGTACCGGTACAAAATAAGGCTGCCATTTTTGAAATAAAAGAAATATTTACTTATCGTTTTATAAAAATAGTTTTATTTGTATGATTTCTAAATTTTTTGGTTGACCGTACTTTACCAAGACATAACTTTATTTTATTTTATTTGTGGTCCCAAAAGACTACTAAAATTAATTATTGTATTTAAAGGTGGCATCCGGGACCGCAGTCCCAAAAGCCCCACTAGCCGACAAAAAGTACCTACTGTAATCCATCACGCGGGCCCATTGCGGGTTGGTAGATATCACAATTGTCTTCGTTTTTTTTTTTGTTCTAGGACATGCCAGTTTCTTCACGATGTTATGAGAACAGTGGTGTTGAAATAATCCCACTATGCTACCAATATTATAACTGTGCAAGTGTGTGAAGATGTTTGTTAGGTACTCATTCCCACAACAATGCTGCCCTGCTAATTGTAAATGCAGTACTTGCAAAAAACCGGTTTCGAGAAAAACGCCGAAAACTGTAAGTAAAATGTTATCAAAAAAACATACTTCCAGTACCTACCTACCCATATATTTTTATTTTTCCCATAAAGGTTTGCCCCTAAGGATGCCATTTCTACAAAAAAAGTGAAAACCCATAAGTGTCGATTTTTGCAGATTAGCAGGACAGAACGGCTGAACGGATTTGGATGAAATTTGTCAAACTGAAAGTTTATATCCTGGATTAAAACAGGATAATTTTTATTCCGGTGTTAGGTTCCCGCGGGATAATTTCCGACCCTCACGACTCGTGAGTCGCGGTAGTTAACACCGGGCCACCAGTGCTCTCTGCTCATTTTTTTTTCCTTGTGGACTAAGTTTAGATAATAGAATTTTTTTTAAATCTTGATTCGTCGATTTCGTTATACTTACTGTAGACCTTGCTATGTCGTCATAATTACGGACAGACACTCAATTTCCATACAATTTATTACAAAAGTAAAGAAAAAGTTAATTAATAATGGCACTCTTTGAACTTATTATTCAACAAGTTCATAAATAAAAGCAAAAACTTAATGAAATCTGCTCTAAATAAACAAGTATAATATGTTACTAAAATTATTAGAAGTGATTCCATTAAAACGATTTAGTACCTAAATTAAAATCCAATGACATTAAGTACCTACCTAGCTTTTAAATTATAATAAAACTAGCTTCTGCTCACGACTTCGTTCGCGTCAAATTTCTTGGCCCCCAACCCACCCCGTCCGCGTCGCTTCGAATCGCCTGTCCGTGCGAGTACTTCGTATTTGTGACTTTTTTCTCTTTGCTCGGCTCCTAAGGGTCTTAGCGTGATGTTATATAGCCTATAGCCTTCCTCGATAAATGGACTATCAAACACTAAAAGACTATTTCAATTCGAACCAGTTATTCCTGAGATTGGCGCGTTCAGCCATACAAACTCTTCAGCTTTATAATATTAATATAGTACAGATAAAATAAAATAATCAGACTAGAGTATTTTTATTGAAAACATAATTTCTCTAGAAATATTGTCTCAGCAGATGTAATCTTGGCTTTCCATTCTTGGCAATTTCATTCAGGATACTCGCTAATTCATTAGGTCTCGTCTCGAATGTTTTCGTCTATATTGTGAAAATTGCAGAGAGGATGATAATTTGAATAACCTATCAATATTGTTTGACTACTGCGAAAATATATTCAATTTAATAATGCAAGTTTTTAACAAACAACATTAATTAATGTTTGCAACATTCAGTATCGTCATGGATCTTTGATAAGCACGAATGCAAAACGGAATAACCCTTAAAAATATGTTTCCTGTTGTTGGCAACGGTCTAATGAAATTCTAAGAATAGTTTTATTTTGTTAAGTTGCAGATTAATTAATATTTTCAGCTATAACTTGATTTCATATTTTTGACAATTATGTCAACGAAATTTTAAACAATTAGCCATATTGAGCATCAAAAACAGGAAAGAAGTAGATTGACTTTGCATATTAATGTCTTGAAGCACATGTAGTCTATATTTAAGTGCATACCTACTTACAAAGCAAATGATGGTATTCAATAAATCTTCGTAAAGCACACGCAATGCAATGTCAAGTTCAAATGACAGATTGGATTATAAAATGGCTGCGTAGGCTTACGCCGACTGTATCCGCTGCTCCGACTAAGGCAAAGGAAACGACTGACTGTCCAGCCCATTGTCATCAATTGATCTTTGAATCGGTTAAGATGATAATCTGTGTCTATTCTGACTCATCCGATCACATGTCTGAGAGGATATACGTATTCTAAAGCTCAATTTACTGCAACCTATTCATGTATTGAAATGTCATTCAATGATGACATATTCCTGGGAACGTTGTATAGAGAATACTAAAAGGACTCAAAAGTACAATCAGTGTTTGGCTATTTGTCTCTATAAATAGAGATGGTTTTCTCCAAAGGGCTTACTTCTCCATTCAAAACCGCCTAGCATTGGCAACTGACAGGCATGATTAAATATGTCATAGTCAGGAATAGAGGCCACAAATAATACATGTTAAGAGACTGTCCCACTGCCAAACGCAGAATCTTCCGAGATCTATTTACAGACAAGGGTGATTGACTTATTTATCAAAGCTGTGCCTGCAACTGACTAGAAATATTGTTTGTCAGAATATTATTCCCATTTGAGGAAGGCAAACTGTCTTTAATGTGGTGCGGTATTGCGTAGACTACTCCGTCTACGCCCCGCAAATCAATAAAATCTCAAGTCCTCACTAGAAGCTTCCATTCGAAAAAATCATACAACGTGACCCCTGCCCGTGGCGACCAATAAACGCATGCAAATCAAGCATGCACACAAATAGAAAACGGAACCCGCTATCGGTATTGTTATAGAAAATGGCCGCTCTCAACAAACCGTCTCGTATCTTATTGACGGCAATTGAAGCTGATTGTCGTCCATTTTACGACAATTGCCCGACAGTCGGCCGCGTCCAATAGCAGCTTAATCGCTAAACTATGTCGGGATATTCTCATGCGATCTTCCTAATTAATTGAAAGGATATTTCGTTGTGGTAGGTCTTTGTAGCGGAGATAAATCACCCGTATTGTTGACTGCCCGCATGGAGTTGATTGAGTAATCAAAGCCTGAGATTTTACATAAACGGATCGAGTCGTTTATTTTTAAGGTCAATGACACTTTTAAATTATGTATGAGGACTTTGGACGAATGTTCGGAAATTGTTTCTGTTCCGTTTTTTATAAAATATATCCACGGATAATTAAGTGGAAATATGTGTCCAAGAAAAAGTTCGTAAGATATACAGAAAGGCAATGAAAATATTGCAAAAATCAACAAAATCAAAGCCAGATTCATAGTCTATTCGAAGTCAGTGTGCATTGACATAATTCTCGTATGTAACGTAATCTTGACCACAAGGATATACATATCTCCTCTAATATTGATTTGCACGTTATATCAATTGACAGTCTAAGTACTTATAATCACATACGTGCATACTGTTGCCAGGCATACACTTACAGCCAAATATGTCATATGTGCAGAGGTCGTTCAAAAAATAGATACGACACATCGAGTTGACTGTGCAACATCTATCTTATCTTTTTTATGAATTTATAGAGATATGTAAATAATAATAACTTGCAGTTATAAAAATAAAACTTAATCGCTGCCATTTTGGGGAATCGGCATATTGATTTATTGTTAATTAATCAAAGATCACAATTCTGGAAGTGAAAATAAACCATTCCACTTTTCATATTACGAAACAATTTTTATGTATGTGGTCATTATAAAATAAATAACACTGTTATCATCACAGCAAATGTATATAATTTATTGCCTTTAGTGTTCGTTCCAAATAAATATATTTTAGGTAGGTAAAACTGTAAATAGATTACAATGTTATGAAGACGTAAAATTTTTCACAACCTTAATTTATGGCAAATATTGTTAAGCCGTCCGGCAGTCAGGTTTTATTTACTTGTAAAAGTGTGTAACACACAGTCGTTTTAAAATGACTGTAGACTAAGTATGGATCTGGAAAAAAAGCTATTTATTAATTTAAATAATTAGGTTTTTTTTTGGTAAAAGGGTGTCACAGCCAGTCACGATTGAAAACAGCCTAAGTATGTAATTAGATAAACGAAGCTTGCATGGTGTGATTGTCTGACAAAAAGCTTTTGCCGATCATCGACCTTTGTATTACGTATGATTCATACGTAAACTGCACGAACTATTTGTCACAAAAACAATTTTGTCATAGTGTAAATAATGTTGGCAAGTTTCCGAGTGGACTCGAGAGTCAAAGTCCGCGCTAAGTCCAAGGTCTGCTGAATCTGAAGGAATCTAACTCTGTATTGTCAGTTTTTGTACGTTTTTTTTTTCTCTGCATTTTTGAATGATGTTAATCACATGAGTTGTATGATGTCTTTTTCTGTTTTGCTAAATATGGGATTTTAAAGAAGAACGTGGCGACGTGACGTGGTGACTGGTTACAGATAATGGGGGATACGTGTATGTTTATTCTTCTAGTTCCTTTTTTTAGGGCTCCATACCCAAAGGTGGCCAACGGAACCCTTTAACTAAGGCTTCGCTGTCCGTCCGTTTGTCTGTCAGCGGGCTCATGAACCGTAATAGGTACCTAGACAGTTGAAATATTCACAGCATGTGTATTTCTATTAGGTACCGCTATAATAACAAATAATAAAAACCGGTTAAGTGCGAGTCGTGCGCCGAGGGTTCCTACTTACCCATTATACCATATACTTTAGATTTTCGCGAAAACTTGTAAGTACCAAAATTTACCTTAACTTTAATTTTTTTTAATTTTTCCTTTATTTGTGCTGTAAGATCTTGCTTTTTGCCAAATTTCGTGATTCTAGATCAACGGGAACTACCATATAGGTTTTCGACCCAAAACCTATAGGGTACTTCCGGTTGACCTAGAATTGTCAATTTTGGTTAAAAACAAGGTCTTATAGCACAAGTAAAGGGAAAATTCCGAAAAATAAATAAAATTGAAAATTAAGGTAAAATTTAGTACTTACAAGTTTTCGCGAAAATCTAAATTTGCCCATATCTTTTTATCGTGTTGACTCAGGACCTCGATTTTTATACACCTAATAGGGACTATAGACCTCAGTATCTGGTATAAAGTTCAACTTGCTAGGTCCACCCGTTCCTGAGAAAATCGGTGGTGACACACGGACAGACAGACAAACGGACAAGAGAGCGATCTTATAAGGGTTCCTTTTTTACCTTTTGAGGTACGGACCCCTTAAAATGAATAAACTTAAAACTTATAGGGGTCTCAAACAACAAACGTGTTTTTTTCGGAGTTTATTTGCACACAAAGGGTTCCTCTTTTCTGTGCGAGGCCGACTCGTATTTGACCGGTTTTTTCAAAATATGTTGCCGAGTTGTTACTTGTTGCTTTGATACGTACCTAAGTGCAAGTTCATTGTATTTTTTTAGCAGTTATCTTCTTTCGGTAGGTAACAAAACGAAAACAAAAACAGACATTGTCTTTTGGCAACGTTTCCTGTTTATTTTTTCTGATCTCATTCTTATCTTATTGAAGTTCAAAGGTCAGTCTCTTTATCCATTAACCATGCTAATTTCCCCCAGACATTGCTACTTCAATTACTTGAATTTAACAAAAACGAGACAAGTGAAAAACGTGTCTGTTTTTTGCTCCATTATCCAATGAAGGAAGCGAATAATTTGCGGGGCACCTAAAATGCAACCAAGCTGAAAGATTTTTTATTTATTTAAACGTTGCTGGATTAAATTGGAAAAACCGTGGAACTTGCACAGTGAAGAGAGCACGCGAACTTAAAAAGAACAGTTACCTATTTTTCTTGTCTAATTGATTGAAATTCAAAAGCAGGTTCAGCAAAATCATTCATTACTATGTGATGTTATATTATATTGAATTCAACTAACAATTCTGCAAAGGGATCCGCCAGTTTCTGAAGAAATGGCTAATAAAAAAAATCCTGTCAAAATTTGACAGACCAGCGGATAAAACAATATAATTTTATCTAACTACTATATTCCCATCGCAAGGCAAAGGCATACCAAACAAAAAAAAATCTTAAAAGAATGTGTCATCAAATTCTTCACGGTAAAAATCAACCGGCTATCTGACCTAATCGAAGTCGATGTTGACCTAACATCAAAGCAGACTCATCAAGAAAGAATGTATCAATTTAACCCATTACCGATGAACGGACTCATTCAACAAGTTATCAATTAAATCGCCATGATGACAAGGGGGCCTGTTGTATCCCCACTGAGGCCCGATAGTGATGAATAATCGGCACACTCATTGCAGGTGGTCAATGTGGTCATATCAGTACCAGTAAAAGTGAATAACTTCATTTTTGCTTTATCAGCTGGTAAAATTTTATGGGCAATTTAGATTATCTTTTAGTTTCGAGAAATAAATGCTGGTATCTTGAGGAAATTCTTGTTAAAAGATAGGTAGAAGTCAAAATACTGACTTCATGTAAGCTATCTTTTAACAAGAATTGTTCATTGCCACAACGAAGTTACGTAGAAGTCAAAATACTGACTTCATGTAAACTTCTTTGTTGTGGCAATTTTAGCTGTTTGGCGGGATTCTTGCAAGGTTTTAATTTGAACAACTTATTACTGAATATGATCAAAATACCATGTTATATTGGGAACAATTTAGGGCGTGACTGCCAAAAGTTTCGTAGAAATAGCTCGATCACTGCCATGCCTTTTGTTTTCCCTTTGTTCCCGATTTTCCTTATAAGTTTTACCGTATAGCAGAATAGCCGGAAAATTATCTCGATAGTCTCGGGAATGTCACATCGCATAAACCTACTCTTTTTAATTAATAACTCCGCCTTCGTGGGCATCTCAAACAAAAACGGCTTGACTAAATAGACCGGAGGCCGCATGTCTAAATTTTTTAAATGAATAAAAGCACCGCTGAGCACGTACATAGTACATTAAATATTATTCTTTTATAAAAACTCATTCGTGGGTAATTGAGAATGAACAATATAAATAGGAGTGAATGCACGTAGGCTGCATGAGGCGTTTAATAAAGCCGGTTTATCGTACTTCTGCAATGCGGTAAATACGTTCGTTTTATGTACATTACTGCATTGCATAATGCAAAGCTTTTTTTCAAAATAACTAAGTAGACGAATTCTATGGCAAGCTTTAAAAATAACTGAAATGTTACATTTACTGTAATTATTGTAGTTATGAGGGTAACTGTAACTTTTTCGGTAACTAACGCACCTACGTTAAGTGATGCCAAAACTATTCTGTTATCAGTTTATTTTATCAGAACGGTGTGCAATTTTATCAAAAACTTCGATGTAATGACGGATTTCCATAGAAAATTCCATGACCCGCAGTAGATTAAATTTTGGCAAAAAAACGGACTTTTTTGCGATAAGCAGGATTATTCAGTTATCTTTCTTCCTATCTACTACCTACAGTCATAATGCAATGGATTAACCACCAGGTAGATAAACGGCACCAAAGGTCTGGGTGCGGTTACCCCTGACTAAAATATTTTAAACAGAAATAGGTAAATTGTAGCTAGGGAGACCCGTTTTTAACCGAAAACAGCAAGAACTGTAACTGCCATGTCGGTTGGTCGACCGCTTTTCCACAAACAATTTGGGAAAGTATCTGAAAGACAACAAGAAGCAACAGATTGTTTCTGTACACCTACCTAAGTAGCAAAGGCTCACTGAAAAGCAGTACGGGCACGTTGCGAACGAACCTAGAATGCTAGACCTGCTAGCTAGGTCAATCGATTGCAGTCGACCTAAATTTGCTTTCACAAACGACACAAATGGCGATACAGGCACATACAAAGGAACGTAAAATATAGAACCTCAAACGTCAAAACGCCTAAAACACCATTGTCTGTCCAAGGTTTCAGTACAATAGGTACAACTTATTTGTATGGCCTATACTATACCTATATAATAATATCTATTACATTACCGGTATAATGTCAGAAGGTAGGTAGATTAGCTACGTATATTTTAAACTAAGTTATAATGAAGCAATTACTCGTGATATCTCAAAGCAACAGATGTGTAGCTTCCATTGTTCTGTGCGACAGTTTAATAATTCATTGATCCCGATTCGCGACTATGCAGTAATTAACGAAGGATTTTTTTTTTGGTAAGTCATTCCGAATAAACTTAAAGCCTTCCTTGGTAAAAAAAAACAAAAAAGATAAACTACCTGCTTTACAAAAAGAAAAAACGGAACAAATTTTGAAATACATTGATTTTTGTCTTAGCTCCTTTTCACAGTTGGATTTTGCAGTAAATATTTTATCTAGCTAGTTGTATAAAAAAGTAAGAAAATCGTGTTTGTGAAAGTGGAAGTATCACAAAATGGTGATAAGTAGGTAGACGGAATTTTATCGATTTACAGTTTAGGGCTAAATGTTCCATGAGAAAATTAAAAGAACCTATTAAAGTAACGAGAAGAGAACCCCTTTATAGTAGCGAAAATAGAAAAACATGCAAATAAAATAAGTGCAAAAAGGTGTCGGCTCGCTTCGGCCCGGCGCGCGGCGTGGAGAGCCGAGCGGACCGGCCGGCATCCAACATTGATTTTTTCTTAGAAGTATTACAATGATATTACAGTACAAATAAACTCACCGATAGCCTTCATGAACTCGTCGAAGTTCTCCGACGAGATCATCTTGTATTTCTTGCCGACGAATTCCATTTTTTAATATAAAAAATGCTTTTTAGTGAATTTAAATTTATGTGAGTCCGTGCTACCGGTCGGAACTGGAATGAATAAACGCGGCAAACGGTACAACTGCTAGAGTGCTCAGCTTTGCGCATGCGTCAACGAACGAATGAGCGAGATGAACGAAACGAATGAAGTTATTGAACTGAATTGACCTTGACACCACCCGGCAATTTTATAGTCTGTAGTGACAAGAGATGAGGGCGGGGTTGCTGATAGCTGTATTATTGCATTTAGCGCGATTTTGCGAGAGCAACGATTTTGTTTACCCAGTAAATTGGATGGTACCTATTTTATGAGATGATTATGCCTCGTCTGTGGCTTAATCTGGGAATATTGGAAAAGGCTGATCCTATTTAGGCCATGTTTACTCAATATTACGAAGAACGTATGCCCGACACGACAACATTGCTTGTAAACCCTTTCAGAACCCTTCGGACCCTCACCATCTTTGCAAAAATACTGTTGATTCCCTCCCCTCCCTTCTTTTAACACATAATGTATCTTGCCATCTCTTTAAAAAATTTCGATTCAAAAGCCCCTATAATTTTAGTGACCGGATGAAGTTATTTTGTGTACAATGATTTTGACTGTTATGTACTTTAATTCTTTTTTTGTCAGTTTCACATCAAATTGAGCATAATGTGATTTAATAAAAAGAAAAATGGGCTTTAAATGGTTCCCATATGAAACAGCATGGGAAAGTTTTGGGACAATGCATAGTTTCATGACCTTAAATACTATAAAATATAAATAATAATTAGAAAAGCATGACTTACACCTGCCTTACAAGTTGGAGTTTGTAAGGTAAGGTGTTAAATTTAAATACCTAATTGCCTACATGTAGGTAAAAGATTTGGTAATAGCAATTTGAAATTATTGGATTTAAAATTGCCATTACAAAGTCAAAGCTTTTTATTTATAAAACATTGGTAAAATATATAATAGTTTCAAAAACTAAACAACAGGCTCTAAACACTTATGAAAAAGTAGAAAATAATTTAATTCTATTAAAAAGCGTGTTGTGCTTTTTGAGGTATTTTTATAATCTAGTAATATGCTTGATATTACTAGATTTTAAAAATACCTCAAAAAGCACAACACGCTTTTTAAATTTTAATAGAATTAAATTATTTTCTACTTTTTTAGTTTGGTTTTTAAAGCATGTTTTTTAGTTTTTTTAACTATCATCTATTTTCTATTTTTTAGTTTTCTAACTACAAAAGCGTGTTTTTTTTCTATTGTTTTAAATTATTGAACTGTCATCGGTCCTCGATAAGTACCTATACAAAGTTTAAAGAAATCTGACCTGACGGAATCGGTTACAAACAAACAAAAATGCTTACAAACGTACAGCAGGCTTAGCATGACGCTTTCTATTTCTACGAAGAATAGACTGCTTTTTCTATACAAAGTCACATTTCGTTTCTCCATTTTTGACATTGCACCGTAGATATCCTTCTACAATCTGTAATTTTGTCTTTCGTTTCTAACGATCTTTGTCTAGGTTCTTTTATATGTAGACCATTGCTGAAGAATATTTCTTCCCAAACTGTCAAAATCAAACTGACAACAAACTTTCTAGTCGACGGCCACAAAGTATATACGATTATCTACAAAATCATGATTCGTTTAGAACACATAACTGTGATAATTAATAGAAGAACATAGCTATCTTCTCCTATTGTACATCATTTAGTTAATAGTCATGTCTATTCTTCCGTCGACAAATCGGTGCTCGTGCTAAGCCTGCTGGTGAAGCTAATAAAAGCACACGTTAAAAAGGTGTTGTGTATAAAACTTACTTACCTAAGTACCCGCATTATCTAGGACTACTACTAATAAAATTAGGTAGGTACTTTGTTTCCACCAGCAATTATAGATTCAGTCATAATCTTACTTAGGTACTTCTTATTTATTTAAGCTCTTTGAACAAAAAAAAGGAAGCTAGCTAAATTGTTAGCAAAAGTGTGTTTGGGTTTTATTTTAGTTTAACACTAGCACGTTACCCGCGTGGATTTCGTAGTTTCCTCTAAAAAAACTAACACATTTTTAAAAGTGGAGGGTGGGGCCCTCCACTTTTGAAAATAAATAAATCCTTATAATTTATATAGATAATTAAGTATTCGGGCCATTTGTTTAGTTTGTAGTTCAAAGGAAGAGGGATTGGTCAAACAAACTGCGTGATTGCAAAGTGACTGAAGATTGGTTTGCCAAGCGCCTGATTTTACAACTAAAGCATACTAACACATCCGGAAGAATTTGAATTAGTGACTCCGTAGGCCTAGGCGCTACTGTTTCGCAGCAATACAAAGATTAGAGACATTCCCTCTTAAAGTGTTGCTTATAGTTAAAAGTAAAAAGTGCAAAATTGTAGATCCGTACAATATTATACAAATATTGTAAAACCCCAATGTTCTTTCGGAATGATTCATGAAAAAACAACGTAGTTAAAAAACCCGACTGCTTAGAAAGTGAACTTTAATTAAAAAAGATGGAAACGAGAAACTTGTTTTAAAAGGATGACTATTAATTAGACTAAATATTATATGCAATCTCATGCAATCGGAGGGATATTCTTAAATTTAACAATAAAGACCTTTATTGCCTCCGACTGCATGAGATTATGCTTATAGTATTCAGTCCAATAGTCATCCTTTTAAAACAAGTTTCTTGTTTCCATCTTTTTTAATTAAAGTTCACTTTTTAGGCAGTCTGGTTTTTTGATTATGTAAATTATTATTTTATTTCACAGTTTTTAATTAATAAAATTATTTTTTACGTTAATGAGACCTATTTATGAAACCCTTTATTTTGATACCCCACTTAATAGGATTTGGGAAAAAAATATTTTGAAGACACAATATGGCGCCAAAAATGGGCTATTTTTTTTTTCAATTTTGATATACCCAGTGTCACTCTCACAATTAAGACGAATCTAACGGCACCTCTCAAGCTGAAATCGATCAAGCCATTTAGGCTACAGAGCGTGTCAAAGAAATATACTTACGTATATACATACCTTCATACCTACATACATTTATATAAACACTCGCAATACATAACCCTCCTTCTGGCGCAGTACGATAAAATAAACTTATCCTGCCTCATCATCACCATAACCTAAAGAAGTTCACCGCTGGGCATCACGTAACATCATCACCCTTGTATTTTCGGGTTAGGCAGAGGTGTACCTGTAGAACATCCATTTCGCCAGATATGTTTAAATCCCACGTAATTGGGTCTATAGCCATCAAACAGGCCCAAATCCAGACTCTGGGCTACCATTGGGAAATTCTTGATGGAAAATCCCAATAACGCTTTGCCCGACCTGGGAATTGAACCCAGGACCTCACGCTTAGCAGTAGCGCTTGTGACCACTAGACCTTCTCACCCTATGTAATACACGGCCCTAGTCGCCGCAGGAGACGCCCAGGGCATCGGGAATCCCCGGCCACCGTAGGCACGGGCTTGCGGATGGCGAGTAATGGGTAGCTCGCTGTCCGGTAAGGACGAAGCCCGGGTCGACCGACGGCGCGTTGTGTTCCACGCGCGCCTCAAAGAGATGTCAGCACCAACTGGTGGGGTCTGCAAGGGCCGATGCCTGCCAGGGGTGCGGTTTGTTCGAAAGAGATACCGCGGCCCCTGGCACATAGGCAACTGAAGGAACACGGGTGGGTTTTAGTTAGTAAAAGTCTGACAAGCCCTCCTGCTCCACCCAGAGCGGTAAAAGTTATCCCACCCTCAAAAAATTAAAAAAAAAACCCTGTATAACACGTGATTATTATACCAAAAACCAAAATCGCGGACTACCGGTTACCGGAAAAATAGCAATTTGTTGGAGTCGAGAAATAAATATGCATACGTCCCCACGTAAGCCCTGACGTAAACCCGGATTACCGTTTTCGGATGATACAAATATTTTAGCGACAAAAAGGTTTATGAAATGGACAGGATCAATTTTAGGCTTTTTATTTGGCTATTTAGGCAATAGTCAACCGTGGTATTTTCATCCTAAGGTTGAATTTCGTTTGCGCTTCATAAAATGACAAGCCGTGCTATTCTGTAATAATTTCACCGTGAAAACTGAAGTGCAGTGAGTTTGGAGACTGTCAATAAAGTGTCAATATTTTCAAACTGCGAGCGAATTAATGTAATGGCGCCTCTTCACTATTCTTTACAGCCATGAAAAAGCACTTTTTCTCGACACGGTCATCTGTTTGTCGAATCTACAGCCTCAGTGTGAGTCTCTTTTAACCTAAATCTCGATCTAACGCATCGACCGCGTTTGATCGAGATGGTTAAAAGAAACTCACACTGTGGCTGTAGATTGTGATTGTACGGTCATGTACTGGACTCTTTTAGTTAAGTAAGTTCGTTGCGCACCTTGTCTCTGAGTGTGACACTTCATGCCCGTCTTAACATACCCTTTTATTGCTTATGGAGTTTTTGGGTCGTGGGTTGTTTTCGTCCCCCAGACTTCGCCGCCGTACTGCAGCACTGGTCTAACAGCTGTTTTGTTGACTTTACCTTTCGTTTTTAAGGGCATTTTTACATCACACAAGGCTTTAGTCAAAATACGCCACTTGTTCCAGCGTTACTTCTCACATTATTCTGTGAGTTATATCTGCTTCAATTGATCTATCTTCCAAAAGTACTGAGCCCAGATATTGGAAGTTTTTACTGATGGTAGGGTTGTGGCTGGTGGATAGATGAAATGGCGACAAGGCCCAGGAATAACTTGCACGTAACTCAAGTTGCTTGTAAGTGTAACTCAAGTTGCTTGTAAGTGTAACTCAAGTTAAACGGGAATATTTTCTTATTCCATGTCTTTATTGTATGGATCGGAATGCTGGGCTGTGAAGAATACTGATAACAAAAAAATAAACAACCGACTTCCAAAAAAACACTAAAAAGTGAAAAATAACTTTAATTTCGGAAGTCGGTGACTTTGTATATGTATTTTAATTTTTGGTCACCGCCTTCCGAAATTAAAGTTATTTTTCACTTTTTAGTGTTTTTTTGGAAGTCGGTTGTTTATTTTTTTTTTTAAAGATTTTTATTTTTCACTTTTCAGTGGTTCACATGTGCTTACCCCTTCACACCGTACCGGCGTGATGTTATGTTATTAACTGGTGTAAACAATTGACAGACATGAGATTTCAGCAATCCCTGTCCATTTGCTATCATTTATTGAGGAGTTCCGTTGCCTATCTCCGAAGTTCTTCATCAGATCTTCATCAAATTGAAATGGAACCACTCCGAGAAAGTACTCTTCCAAAAACTACACAAATTGCTTCAAGTGTGCCTATAAAATTTCAAGAGTTCTCTCTATTTCTCCACGATCCCATCATCAGATCCTGACTTGATGATCATGGGACCACCTGGGAAGTATACCCTTTCAAACAAAAAATATCCAAATCGGTCCAGCCATCTTCGAGTAATCGGGGAACATACATAAAAAAAAAAAAAAAAAAGGTTCCGACGAATTGAGAACCTCCTCCTTATGGAAGTCGGTTAAAAAGAGATTGCATGCAGCGGAGATGAGAATGTTTAGATGGATGTGTGGAGTGACGAAAATGGTAATAGAGGTGAGTATGAGGAACAGGGTGTAAGGTCACTCATACTTTATGAAAAAGGGAGGATTATCCGACCAGACGGGTGTTGTGTTTGGTAGGCAACTGCCCGACGGTTGATGTTGGGATGTTTTTTAAATACCAGTCGCGCGTCAAACTCTGATTGCGCGATGCCGGATTTGTGTGACGTCAAGACTTTGATGCGTAGTTCGCACGTGGCGTTGTAGATGTCGCCACATGGTTAAAGTTAGAAATTAGTATAGACAGAAAAATTTAAAAGAAATCGTTTGGCTTGGTATGGACATGTGATGAGGAGGGAAGAAACGCATGTGTATGGAGTGAATGATGGCGTGACGGCTGACAGGGTAGAAGGGAAGAAGAAAAAATGTTGCGCCGGCCCTAAGTAACATTGAAGAAGGGCAGGGCGGTTGTATTATCAGGAAGTAGTATCAGGGTTTTAAGTATAGATCATACAGGATAAGTTTTTAACCAGTGCGCAAACTGTAACCAGGAATTCACCATATCATTATAGACCTCCCAGAGCACAAATTTGCCGTCGGTTATACAAAAAAAATATCAGTTGTGCCACACATTTTGACCGCGTAGGTATTGCACTTTTCTATGAAATAGCTGATTTTTTGTTTGTATAACCGACGAATAATTTCTACGCTAGGGGGTCTAGAATGTTATGCTGAATTCATGGTTACAGTTTGCGCACTGGTTAAAATGTTATCCTGTATATTCAGCCTTGGTTCGCTACATGTAGACTACTACTGATTTGAAAAATCGCTAATTGTTTAAGTATTCTAATTTTGGGAATTGTGTTACTAAAATTATATTATTTGAAATTAGCTTTTACCAGTGGCTTCGCCCACGTGAAAGTCGTAAATTATCCCACGGGAACGTACCGGGATAAAAAGTATACTATGTGTTAATTCATCTTTCTGTGTGCCAAATTTCTTCCAAATTCGTCCAGCCAGCTTGATTGAGTAACAAACATCCAAACATCTAAACATACATACTTTCACGTTTATAATATTAGTAGGTTAGTAGAATAGTTTTTAAACTCACTTAAGTATTTTGTCTGAATTTTGCATTTCATATGGTAACCCTACTTACCAAATAAATAAAAAATTGTTTTAATTAAAATCCAATTAATTGGTCTACCATAATTACCATTCAATTACTCGTGGCTAAATAAAAACAGCCGGATCGGTCGATTGAAGGTTAAGCAACGCTTGCCGCGGTTTTTCCGTGGATGGGTGACCGTCCATTACACATCGAGAGACCCCGCCGTACCTCGGAAAATAAGTCAACCTGTTGGTCCCGCGTCGAAAATCCCAGGCTGATTTCCGGCCACCGTACGCACGGCCCACGGGCTTGCGGATGGCGAGTGTTGGGTAGCTCGCTGTCCGGTAACGGAAATACCGCGGCCCCTGGCACGCAGGCAACTGAGGGAACACGGGTGGGTTTTAGTCAGTAAAAGTCTGACACGCCCTCCTGCTCCACCCAGAGCGGGAGAAGTTTCCCACTCAAAAAGTAAAACCAGTTGGTGCTGACATCTCTTTGAGGCGCGCGTGGAACACAACACGCCATCCGTCGACCCGGGCTTGGTCGTTACCGGACAGCGAGCTACCCATTAATCGCCGCAAGCCCGCGCCTACGGTGGCCGGGAATCAACCTGGGATTCCCAACGCCCAGGGCGTCTCCTGCGGAGGCTAGGGCCGTGAGGGCGCATATACTGCCTCTCCCTCACGTGCGCCGCCTCCCTCTTCGCAAGCATCACTGATTCGCAGAAGGAGCACCAACTGGTGGGGTCCGCAAGGGCCGATGCCTACCACCGTGGCACACAGGCAACTGAGGGAACACGGGTGGGTTTTAGTCAGTAAAGTTCTGACACGCCCTCCTGCTCCAACCAGAGCTGGAGAAGTTATTTGATGATTGGGATCCTAAAAAAAAATAACCAGTTGGTCCCGGCTGTCATTCGTAGATATTTGAAAGTCCTTACGATCCCAAAAGCCTTACCATAGGATATCGTGTTAGTGTTACCCAGTAACTGGGTTCCATAACCCTTTTACTGGGTAGTTACTGGCACCAATAAGTTAGATAGGCAGTCGATCCATATAAACTACTGGCATTCGGTTGAACTGGTTGCTGACCCCAACATAATTGTAATAAGACTAGGCAAATTGACTGAATTACCATTCAATTAAGTAGGTTCTGCTCATGTTTAAACCTATCAACATAAGGTCTTAAAGCAATACATGGGTGTCATTAAATACACCAGAAAAGCTACCCCATTAAGTAAATAACCTTCTTATAGGCAATTTAGAGCTGTGTATACAGTGTATAAGATTGCAAGTTGTATTTAATCTAAATTAAATCGAGTTTCCACTGCGGCGACACGCGGTAGAGAAAAATCGTCGCAGAAAATTCAACCCTGACGCACAGTAGCTGAATGGCTTTAATTTTTACAGTTCAAAAACATTCATTGCGTTATTTACTTTGGTGAGCAGACACATTTTTCGAACATATGACGCCAATGTAAGCCAAATCCATCAAAATATTTCTGATTCATATAGTGTGTTACGCATCGCAAAGGGTGCAGGATTATCAGACAAAATTTGTCCAAAGATATGAAGGTTTTGATAACCAGTTGAATTTTGTTACATAATTATCTTCTGTATGTGGTACTGAACTTTAACCCTTATCCGCTTGCGTCTTGAGATATACAGGGCGATGAATTGTAAATGAATTACATTCAAAGTTTTTCAATGAAACAACATCTATCTTTCAACGACAACACTAAAAAAATAAAAAATCACAGACGATACGCGTGGATAAGTACCCAATAGTCTCAAAGTCCTTGAAAAACGACCTTCATCGCTTTAGTGCTGAATGTATTAAGAACGCGATAGAGCAGCACGAGGGTTCCAAGGGCATTGCAGGAGATCTGCCTATTGGGCAGAGCCAGTTTACAAACCTGAAGAGCGATGATGGCAGAATACGATTATGTTATCTCCCACTCTGAAGCAGCTTAAAAACAACAAAGATGAAATGATGAATGATGACGGAATTACGGCTGAACTCCTGAAGGCCGGTGGATAACCGGTTCTTAAAGCCCTCTAGAATCTGTTTGAATCTGCCTCTTTTGTGTTTTTTAGCTTCTAGACTAAAGACGGCTAGGCATCGTCATCAATGATGAGTACATCACTTACCTTCGGTTTGCCGACGACGTAGTAGTCATGGCTGAGACTGTGGTGGAACTTAGTACAATGCTCGATGGAGTCAATCAATCAATCAATCAAACAATCAATCAATCAATCAATCATAATATTTTATTTCACATAAACCTGCATGGGCACTTATGATACGTCAGAAGCTAGGTGCACGGTTCCAATTTGTCGCTTCCTATAGAGAAGAGCCGGCAAGAAACTCCACGGTTACTCTTTTAAAAATAATCGGTTTTTACAATGTTTTTAAATTACAGTGATAATAGGTATGGGAGGACAGTGCAGGCCTGTCAATAAGTACCAGGTACTTAGAGGAATGAAAATAAAGAATAGAAAATCGTCGATGACGTCTGTAAGGCCTACAACGTTCTCTCATTCACAATATGTAAAAGAATCTACTTATGTAAAATCAACCTATTTAAACCAAGTGACATGATTACCATGAGAATTAGTAATAAATAGTCGATATTAGAAGTGATGTATAATGTCAAATAATGACGAGAATATGTCGGAAATTGTAAAATTAAAAATAATAAAATTAACATAGTAATTTTGGGAGCAGTTAATAGACTCTCATATATGTAGTTATGCTGTTAATGAGGTACCAGGGAAGCCACATGTGCAGAAGGAATTAATGCCAAATTTCCTTGTCTTCAACGTAGTCTTATAACTTATAATATGCTTTTTTGACAAGGACACGTTTGATGTGAGTTTTAAACTTTCCATCGCTAAATTCTGTAACCGACTTTGGCAACTTGTTATAGAAGCGGATACTGTTTATTAGAAATGACTTGCTAGTTTTAGTTAATCTAAATTTTGGAATCACAATTTCACGTATTTAGATTATGGAAGTCGCATCTTTTTTTGAAAAGACCTAAGTGTTTTGCGAACATACAAGATATTTTCTAGGATATAAAGAGAAGGCAGAGTTATTATATCAATTTCGTTGAATTTGTTTCTAAGCGACTCGCGAGGCCCCATTTTATAGATTGCGCGGATTGCCCTCTTTTGTAGAATGAAAACTGAATCTACGTCAGCTGCCGATCCCCTCGAGGTGGTAGAGCAGCTTATCGCCTGTATGTGTACATTAGGGATTGCAATAGAGATTAATTGAATTGAATTAAACTATCATCCACCGAAGCTTGGAAAACTGATGTTAAAAGATATTATTTACCTATGATAACGTCCGCATTGCTTCAAACCGGAATTCATATAGCTCCGAATAGACGCAATAAATCGTTACAAACTTGTTTAGAATGCCATCAAAATAAAGCTTAAGGTCGTGTAATTTGCGTTTTTAAAACAACAAAATTATAACTTTTATACAAGGCAGAATAAAAAATACACAAAACTGGTTATTAACAATTTATTGAGCTGGTTTCGTTCCATAACGTCACCTTATGTTTTAAATCAGACTTCAAGAGAACAAGTCGCGTTTCGAATTTTAAATTCCTTTGTTTCTTTTAAAATTTAAAAGTAAAAATCATTTGATTTAATTTCAGTAGTGTTTTTTTTTTGTCGTAGTGATGGAACGCTCCTTTAAAATGGGTCGTTGAGCGCATGCGCGAACGTTTTGACATAGGGCAGTATCTCAGCATCTTCCACAGTTTCAGTGTAGCCGTAGTGGTTCTGAAAACGCCCGCGTTTCGCCGCCCCACGTGCACAAATTGAAAAACAACAAATTCATCACACGATTTTTCTTCCAAGGTGAGTTTTACTTGAGCAATTTATTCTATAGTTTATTACTAACATTTTATATGCAAAAAGAAAATAGTTTTGTTCGTGTGATTTTTTTTGGAGCCAAATTCATAGGCGGTGGGATTTAGAACCTTATTGTTGAATCGCAGACATGTATTTTTTTTTGGAAATTGCCTGAAAGTGATCCACTTTTGCACGGGTGAAGGAAAATTACAAAACAGTCAGGATTTTTGATATAATTTTAATGGAATTGTTGCGTGGTGACCTAGTTACCAGTTTGTTTCACTATAGGACGGCACAATCATTATTGTTATCAATGCGGTATATTTTAATCAAATATTTAATACGAATATGATTTAATTAATACAATTTGGGAGGACATATTTGTACTTATACATGTTTAGAGGTAGTAACAGTATTACCCACCTAATGATAATTTTTCTTTGTTGGGGTTCCGCACCCAAAGGTGACAACGGAAACCTAATACTAAGCCTCCGCTGACCGTCCGTCGTCCGTCTGTCTGTCAGCGGGCTGCAGCTCATAAAACGTAATGGGTAGACAGTTGAAATGTTGTTGCTAAAAAAAAAGTTGAAAATTAAAAGGAGATTTCATTCCTGGTTGGTTTTTCCTTTATAAAGTTTTAGGTTGAAAAATACCTACTACTTAGGGTAGTAGGTACCTACACATGGCTACACGTCGAGCTTTATATTTCCAGTTTACGCTGATCTCGCACTGTAAGGAATTCCTATACAATGCGAGATCTGCTTATACTGGAAATGTATAGCTTCATGTGTAGCCGTGTGTACTAACTTAAAAAAGGCGAGATGTGTAACGGGAAACCCGGTTGGAACGATGTTAATTCTGCTGTAAATTATGTATTAAATAACAGGCCCAATGAAACAAATAAACTACGTTAAAGAGTAACTAAATGAAAAAAAGAGTTACAAATACCAACTATTTATGACAAAACTGTCGTGACGATCGAAATTTTACTCTATTTTTAAGTGTGCAGAGTATAACGTGCGATGAGGAACTTCATTCCGAAATTCCGAGCAAAGCCAGCACCCTAATTGCGTAAACCAAAATATGTATTAATCAGAATTGGAATTATTTTGAAGGCTATTTGATAATTCATTGATTCATACGTTCGAAAAATTTGTCTGGTCAACAATTTAAATAACGCAATGAATGTTGTTGAATTGCCAAAATTAAAGCCATTCCTACTGTTAGTGTCATCATTATTATAGTTGGGAAAAGGCTAGGTAAGCCTTTTCCCAACTATGTCGGGGTCAGCTTCCAGTCTAACCGGATGCAGCTGAATACGTTTATTTTACATGGAGCGACTGCTTATCTGACCTCCATAACCTAGTTACTGGGTAATACGATACCCTTTGGTAAGACTGGTTGTTAGACCTTCGGGCTTTTGACGATCCGTAACTACTGTCAAAGATCCACAAATGACAGCCGGGACCAACGGCCCTAGTAACTTTAAATAATGTCGTTATGAGCGATAATAGTTCTTATTGCAATCCGATACGGGTTAAAATCTGTTGTAATGAATTCGAATAATAAATGAGCAAACGATAATACAAAGATATTAACTATTTAATAATAAATAATCCATCACTGGATGCAGTTTGGCATTTGGAATTGTATGGTATATTTTTAATTATAATTATAATTGTTATTGAAGGGATAAACCGATTTTAAAGATCCTTAAGCGGTGACTTTGTTGATTTTTTTGATGCATTAAAGTGTGTTTTATTATGTTTTGAGTTCCATCACTGTATGCAAAATAAACTTGAAAATATCATAATTTTTTTTCTTTCAAAATTATTTACGGTTAAAGAGATACACCGGTTTTAAAAACCACCTTTTTATCGTTTTCAAGAAATCTCCGCCTAACGTGTTTTCCGAGGTACTGTTTTGATATGTAAAGAACTGTTAGTGTGTTACGGAATTATATCTCTGGTCAAATCGTGACTATTGCGTAGAGAAGTAAAAATAAGGAGCATAAAAGATTATAGGTACCTAACTAACAGTTTCAAGGCGCAAGGCGTTCATTTGCATAGCCACTGACCTTTTAGTAGTCTTTTGAATTTTACATTTTGAGTCGGTTGGTAGTTCGAGCAGGTTTTTCTTGCTCGGACAAAACCAGAAATCTATAAAATTTGTTAAGTTTCTGTGTATAAAATCTGTATGGCGGGGCTCGTGGGTAAATAATAAAAGCCACACGGTTCGGTCGAAGGTTAAGCTACGCTTCATCTATCGCATACTGAGACTCCTCTGTGCTTCGGAATGCGCGTTAAAGTTGTTGGCCCCGGCTGTCATTCGTAGATCTTTGGCAGTCGTCACGGGAAGAGGCCCAAAAGATTGACAACCAGTCTAACCGAAAGATATCTTGTTCCCCAGTAACTGGGATATGGAGGTCGCATAGACAGTCGTTCCATATAAAATATTGGAATTCAGTACATCCGGTGAGACAAAGGTAGTTGGAGAAAGGCTCGATAAAAGTAAAAGTTATCGTATAAAGGCTTCCGCAGAGAGGCACGACGCGATGGTGCGACGCGATTCTCGTAGAATAATTTCCATGAAGTTTTCATAGAAATTGTTCTAAGTACTACAGTCGCGTCGCGCCTGCTTCTGGGCAGCCTCAAAATGCGCAAACATTAACAAGCCCTCGAACAATGAAGCGATCCCGAACGTCCCATTAATATCTGTTCAGCAGTTTTTGCGTGGTATCGAAATAGAACCCAGAAGCGTCGAATTTTCTTTCCTCACCATTGACGAATCGATCGTCAGTTACCAAAGAAAGTTCGAAAAAATTTATAAAAATATAAACCGGCTTCCAAAAAAAACACTAGATTCAACTACTTTACTAAACCTACAGTCAAAAAAAAAAAAAAAAAAAAAAAAAGGTTCCGACGAATTGAGAACCTCCTCCTTTTGGAAGTCGGTTAAAAATAACTTTAATTTAGAAAGTCGGTGTCTTTGGTTTTGTATTTTCGTTTTTTGCCCGAGATTATAGTTATTTTTCACTTTGTTGTATTTTTTTTTGGATGTCGGTTGGTCTTTTTTAGAACTCGGTTTAAATAATTGTTGGGGAACGACTTTTATTTTTGGTGTGAAAATCGCCGTTTCATTACGGCAATGAGCAATGCAACCAACGCGAAACATTGTGCTTTTGTGAGCAATTAGTGCAAGGATCGTGGAGAATATTTGAAGAGAATAACTCGTAAAAAGGGGCGTGTTGCTAAGTAATAACAGCCGCTTGAGTCGATCGATCCGGTAGGTCCGTGACTATCTTTATTTATCAAGACCCTTCCGTGCCTCGGAAAGCTCGCCATGCTGTTGATCCCAGCTGTCATTCGTGGATTTTTGACAGCGATTGCCGGTCGTTAGAAGCCCGTAATTCTGACAACCAGTCTTACTAAGGGTGACCTATCGTGTTACTCAGTAACTGGGTTGTGGAGGTCAGATAGGCAGTCGCTCCATGTAAAACACTGGTATTCAGCTGCATTTAGGGTAGCCAACATTTTTTAAGAGAAGTAGAGTATTTTTGTTTTCACAGAGAGTAAATAAAGAGTACAGAATAGGTACCATTTATTCATTTCTCTTTATGTATTTTTTTCTAGCACTTTTTGCGTTACATAACATTTTTTAATGATTTTACAAGAATTGTAGGAGTCCTAACATCCTAATTCTACGTTAATATAAGATCAGGAGCTCATTTTAATCAATACTATACAGCCCTGTTCCTCTCTTCTCGCCACTTCACTTTCATGACCGATAAATAGTCAAGTCTCACAGTGGAAAATATAGAAAAAACCGCAGAATAACGAAATGACTTTCCTCAAAAAAGTCAGTAGATAGGTATAGGGACAGCGAAGTATTTTTGGGTACCTAGTCTTTTAGTGTTAGTGTAAAATACTCTATTTTAGAGTACGGTTGGTAACCCTAGCTGCATCATCAACCCATCCTGCCAGGGCTGCGGGTTGTTCGAAAGAGATACCGTGGCCCTGGCACACAGGCAACTGACGGAACAGGGGTGGGTTTTAGTCAGTAAAAGTGCTCCTACTTCTCCTGCTCCACCTAGAGCGGGAGAAGTTATTTGATGATTTCCCACCATCAAAAAAAAAAAAAACACTAGCTGCATCCGGATACACTGCAAGCGAACTCAACGGAGTTCGGAAAAGGCAGGCAGTTGATGATTATAACATGTACGTAAAACAGGTTTTTGTAAAAAAGATTGGAAGTTTGACCTTCATTATCTCTGTAACCAGAAGGTTCTCAGTTATGGTCCAGTACAAAAAACATGATCACTATGACGTCGGAAGAATAAGTAAATTTTAACAACCGGTTATACAGGATAAAAATTTTACCAGTGCGCAAACTGTAACCATTAATTCAGCATATCATTCGTCAGAATGATATGCTGAATTAGTGTAGAAATGCTCTAGTGTAGAAATTTTTCGTAAGTTATACAAAAAAAAACAGCTGTTCTATTTAATTTGACCGCGTAGGTATTGCATTTTTCTATGAAACAGCTGATTTTTTTTGCAAAACCGACGAAAATATACGCTAGGTGGGGGTTCTAGAATGATATGCTGAACTAATGGTTATACTTTGCGTACTGGTTAAAATTTTACCCTGTATTAGCGACCCGCGTGGTTTTTACGGCTTTTCAAACTAATATTATTATGGATTTTATTAATATTTAATGTTAATACGCATAGCGTAATCAGATTATAACGGTCCCACTGCTGGAACACAGACCTCCTATCTGTGAGAGGGAGTGGGCCGTAATCCACCACGTGGGCCCAGTGCGGGTTGGTAGATGTCACATGTCTTGAGTTTTTGGTTCTAGAACATGTCAGTTTCCTCGCGATGTTTTCCTTCACCGTTTTTGGTGATGAAATAAATTACACAAAGCAAAGCGCCTGCCTGGGTTCGAACCCATGACGTGTAAACTCTTAACTCTTCCAATGCTCTCGTTTATAATAATAAACCTTACGATTCCTTTTTTATTTTAGTGAAATCCATGTAAAAAAATCTTTTTTTAGTTGAGGATAAAAATGCGGGAAACAGACATGAAAAGCAACTTTAATATTTTTTATAATACATTTGCTCGTAAAGGGTCTCTTATTACACCAAATTCAATATCGTAAAGTATGTCATTACGCACTTGTGCGTTATTGTAATGTAAAACGCACGGTTTATCGAGATGCTCCGTCTAAAACGAACGGTACTTTTTAAATCTTAGCAAAGAGAATATGGCAGAAAAGTGGTCAACATTTTATGAATAAAATTAACTTTGAGAGATAAAATATAAAAAAATAAACATTTAATTCTTAAATTGAATTAGTTTTGACAATAAATTACAACCATTTATCTGTAACAAAAACAAAAAAAATATTAATTTACTTTATTAGTTATACTGGCTGTTTTTGTGCCTTTGCCTTAAAAAAAAGCGCTGATGTGCGCGCATCGCTAATTTGTGAACAAGTAATAATCAATTTTACAAATTGTTCAAATTTTTCTAACTGCTTTAACAAGTGATTAAAGATTTACTCGTTTAAGAAAGTCCGACTTTTATTTATTTCCTCGCAAATATGTTATAAAACGTCGTATGACATACGTGCGCTTCGAAAATTACAGCCTCTGCTTTCTTGTAGCCCTCGCCTACGGCTCGGGCTAGCAATATCGCCTCGGCTGTAATTTTCACCTTACCGCACTTATATCATAATGTACTATAATATACCTACTTATAATACATTTCACAACGCACAAACCTTCTAGAATCTAGACAAAACAAATAAATAAAATAACAAATGTACAAACTAAGTAGCCTTTCAGTAAGTAACCTATCAGTGGCGACGGGTCAATACAAGCCGATTGCCATTGGCTTACTTTTAAGAAATTCCACCTCCCACAGATCCACAACTCATTATGACAAAGTATCTACAATTAATTTGAACGTGTTTCTAACTATTACTGAAAAATATACCTGCAAATCAAAGCAAATCTTCCGAACAAAATGCTCTGATTTCAACAAGTATCAGTGAACATGAGGCTTTATTTTCTGAAGAAACTCATGTGGTGAGTGTTTTTTTGGAAAGGCTTACCGTGGCCATAATTGCACCCCTCGTCACTGCACCTATGTTGTATTCTAAGTACTAAAGTGACTAAACATAATTACGGTTACATTACGTTACGGTGGCTTAGTAGTGAATCATAAAACTTTATTGTTGGTAGCAGATAAATTTGAAGAGTACGTGACGTTAAGTACGTTCTAAACATTGTAGAATATCTAAATTTATTATACTAGCTTGTTATGTCAAATTACTTGAAAAACGTTTTATCTGGTTTAGTCGACTCGTAAGAGTCAATTTGTTAGGTAACGCTCAACTCAGCGCCGACAGTTGAAAATTGAACAGCGCGCTTTTATTTAGCCATTACTTTACGTTTCGTGTGGTGTTTGTTAGTGAAGACGGTCATAAGTGCACTACTTTAATTAAATGGTGTAGGGCCAACCCCTTTCAACAAATAATTTAGATTCACTAAATTACAAGTCCCTACTCGTTAGGCTAGGGGCTGACGCTAGGGTTGCAAACTTTTTCTAGAAGAGTAGAGTATTTCTGATTTCAGAGAGAGTTAATAAAGAGTACAGATCAATATATTAGAGTACCATTCATTCATTTCTCTTCATGTATTTTCTAGCACTTTTTGCGGTACATAACATTTGCTGACGATTTTACAAGACTAGTAGGACTCCAAACATTCTAAGATCACGAGCTCATTTTAATCAATATTTATAAAGCCCTGTTCCTCTTCTCGCCACTTTACATTCGTGACTGACAAATAGTCAAGTCTCACAGTGGAAAATATTAGAAAATCCGCATAAAAAACGAAATCAGTTGCCTCAAAAAAGTCAGTTTATGAAAAAAGAGTATTTTGGCGTACTCTAATAGTGTTAGAGATTATAGAGTGTACGTACTCTGTAATCTATAATAGTAATAGAGTACGCCTTTTACCCATAAGAAAAAGAGTACAATACTTTATTTAAGAGTACGGTTGGCAACCCTAGCTGACGTAGTCACCATACACTTAATTTAGCGTAGACTATATTAACTTAATGCCCGTTGTCACTAACACTGGACGACAGCTAAATGATGGCAGTGTTAGTGTTAACAAGCTTAACTCACTAATCCCTATTCTCTACTCACTAAAGTTTAGCAGTTACCTAAAATACTTATTTACCGTAGTGTAGACTAATTTAACTGAAGTGGTTTTTGTGACTGCACGTATTCACTCAGATAGGAGACAGATGGCATGGCTGTGTTTGAAGGTACTGTGTTTTATGTACATCGAGTTCTGTTTGTGGTTAACAAAACTTTTGGGGTGAATAATCTGGCATTGTACTACCCACAATGCGATATGGTCGTTATTTTTTGTGCTGCAAAATGATATTTAGCCGTGAGTAAGAATTGGAAAAAGACCAGTCAAAAGAGCAGTATAGCCCTGTGGTAACGGCCGCGACGTACGAGTTAAATTAACAACATTGCAAAACGGTGTGAAGTTTTTCGAAGACATGTGATGTGACATCCACCAACACGCACTGTGCCCGCGTGGTGGATTACGGCCCACACCCTCTAATCGAGACGAGGCCTGTGTCCTAGCAGTGGGAAGATTATAGGGAGATTTATGTATGTTGCTTAAGATTCGGGAAACTAGAATTACATTGACGTATGTAAGTACTGGTTTTTCCAATACAATGCGGAAATACTGTCTGATTTTCCTGCGTTTAGGACGAAGTTTACCCATGATAATGGACGCGATTAACACCTCTAAACTGAGTTCCACAGCTGTCAGTGTAATCTTTGTTGTGGATTATTGACACTGGCAGGATTTGAACGTCAGTGCTAAAACAGTTTCATTGGTGAAATCGCCCTAAGTTAGTTTGAAAAGAAAGAAGAAGAAGAAGAAAGAAAATACAATTATTTAAATAAAAGGCACACAATATACAGTACAGCAAAAAAATAAAGATAAAAACTAACATAAAGTGTATAGTGCGCTGTCAGAAACAGCGTCAAAGTGTACCTCACGGCTGCGGCGCTAAAAAGGCTATACCTATGCCAGACAGTTATAGTGTCTGACGCTGGTTTTCAACTGGACCTATTTAGGCACCTATTGTTGAGTGTAATTGCGATTATAGGTAGGTTATGTTACCTTTTACTTGTTACATCTTTCTCTATTGCTCTTTTAGACCAAAAAACCACTGTAGTTTTACAAGAATCTTCTATCTATATAAATAAAAATCAATTGCTGTTCGTTAGTCTCGATAAAGCTCAAAAACGGCTTACCTGATTTTTGTTTGTTTAGTTCGCTCTTAATTTTGGTAAAACCCAAAGGAATAGCCGAAAAATCAAGTAAACTGAAATTGCATTTTCTATGGGAATTTTGTAGGAAATATTGGGATTGGGACAGGTCTGTTGGGTCAGCATGTAAAATTATAAAAATAGTTCCGTGAGTGACTGACAAGTGACAACGCACAGCTTCACCACCTTTAAAACAATGTAAATGTATTTTCTTTCTTCATCTTTCTTTCTTTCTTTCATAAGTACATGAAAAGAAGATAATGTACCTCTGAGGATACTTACCTAGATAATAACCTAGAGGTGCATTATGAAGTGTTCAGAACTCAACCACCAGAACAAAGGATTCGAGTTCGCAAGCAAATTCACGGGCATCAGTTAGTTTTCCCATTACGGATGAGAGCAAAACCAATCAATTTCCAATGACTGCAGATGTGGCAAGCTCCCAACACGTAGAATAAATAAAGATGGTACTCTGGTAGTACGTTATCTGTGCCCAAAGACTACGGTTGTATACTGCCGGCGCCCACGCAGATATATCAACAGTTTTATGTTTGAATTTCGAACCGCGGAACTTTCGAGTGATAGGTGGAGGCATCTGGTATAATGATAAATCTTTTGCAGTGTTGGATTGCTCCTCCTGTAAGTTTGTTTTTTGTTTTTATTTCGGCTTTTTCTTCTTCGTTTGTGGTTTAATTAGGTCCGGTTAGAATTCCTACGGACAAAACGAATGTATTCCCGGATGTATTAGCTTGTTTTGAATCCCAAAATAAGCTGGTTTTTGACTTCTGAATTAGTGTTTCACTAAATTTGACAACCTGTTTTACCAAGGTGTATGGTATAATTGGGTTGTGGAGGTCAGATAGGCAGTCGCTCAATGTAAAATACTATTCTTCAGCATAGTTGGGAAAAAGCTAAGCAGATGATGATGTTTCGCTTAGCCTTGTTTGGACCTAGACTGGTCCAACCTACAACAGTATCTAAATATGTTATGTTAGGAGCGGCTAAACTTGAGCTTTTATTAGCTGTAAAAAACAGTTCACACGTTATACTAACCTAGATAATAATATCATCATAAAGCCAGAACATACTTAAGTACATAAACATCGCAATTTTAAAAACAAAGCCAGGCTTACATGTGTTTCTGTATTCGGTCCAAAAAATATTGAAGTCGGCCCAAGTTTCAACAAAAAGTATTTTTCATTAAAAACTTTTTATAGCAGGGAGTTAAAATTCGGAAGGAATTTCGACCGACATAGAACTTTTTATAGGTAGTCCGAAGAAAGAACCTTAAGTCCCATCAAAATTGGCCTCTATGATAAGCATCAATAATTCTTTGGGATTATTTCTCGTTTTCTGTGTCTCTTAATTTCTCGGTCCATATAAAATACTGGTCTTCAGCTGCCCACGATATAGTTCGGAAATGGCTGGCAGATGATGATTATAACCACTAAAAAAATATACAGGTGCGATCGCCAACCCGCCTGCCAAACGTGGCAATTATGGCAAACCTCCTCATTTTTGTTGGGGAGGACCATGTCCAGCAGTGGACGTCTATAGGCTGAGATGACTTTTCAGAAAATCAAGAATAAGTTAGGTTAGTCTCATAAGTACCTACTTAGTCGACGACACTACTACGATTTATGTGCATTCGATTTTGGACCATGCGTCAGGTACCTACAGGAATATTGGAATGAGTAACGTTACATACTACTCGGTTCCTGGATACAATATACCTACCCTTTTGTAAACAAACGAAGTAGACACAAAAACACCGTACACAATGAAAATAAACGCCAACACCACATGAGTAACCAAACACACAACCCCCAAAGCATTTTTCAAAAAAAGAAAATCCCCGAACACCGTGACATCTGTCAAGGAAATCGTTTGAAAGATAGCGCAGGTCCTCACGCGCGAATCCCGTGAAACGTTTGTTATTATCGCGCGATTTACGCGCTCTTGAGCACGAAACAAGATGGTGGCGGAGTTGAATTGTTTATGGCGATATTTGACATTACATTTCGTAGTACTTACTGTTAATTTAAGATTTGTTAATTGTTGTGCATTTAATGCACGTTTTGGTATTGCATCATATTTTCATATACCTACCTAGGTACCTCTTGTGCGCGGTGCTTGCAAAAATTTTTTTTGTTGGTCGATCGATAGTAGTGTGCCTTGATGGATGAAAAGGGAGAGGAAGGCCAAAAAAAAAGGTGGATGGATTATATGAGGAATATGGCGAGACGGTTCATAGGTGAGAATGGAAGAAGAAATCGTATTGCACCGACCACAATTAAAATGGGACAGGGGTAGAAAGATTATGGTGGATAGCCGTGTCTTGGTAACACCTAGCTTAGTTTTCTTAGATTTTTCTGGAAAACCGATAGGTAATTCTGGTTCTTATGGCAAATATCGTTTAAACCTGTTATGCAGTTTTTGCGCTGCAGGTTTGATTAACCTCCAGGTGGATTATTGTTCAAAACGTAGAATATGATTATCTATAACCAGTAGTGGCTAGTGCCTTCTTGACTTTTAAAGCAATGCATAAAAGTATAATTAGGGAGTTACATCCAACAGAAAGCAAAATAGAAGTAGATAAATATTAAGTTGTGTTTTGCCTGACTAGGTAAATCATTTTTCTTTCTGTAAATAGATTTAAAAACGTAGAACCGAACGTGTTACCTATCCTATAGCTTAACATAGAAATTAACAAACTCAACGACGAGACGAACAGTACCAAAGACATGAAGTACTCAAACTAACAAATTATTATAATTAAAACTACTAAACGGAGAAAAAAATACAAGCAAAATACCTAACAAGGATATAAAAAGGCAGGCTCAACCAAAATTCATTAAAAGTACTTTTTGTTTTTCACAAATAATATTTAAGTTTAAGTATGTACCTACATACTAATAAATAAAATTGAAGTGTAACACACTATCAAGCACAATCTGAATAATTTTGAAGAATATTGCTAAGTCGTGAGTATTGTTAAGTCGTGTAATGTCGAAAAATCAGCTTTTTACAAAATGCATATGAAGAAAGTATGTAAGTACGCGGTACTTATAAAAAATCTCCGAAACAGCTGGACCGATTTTCACGGACCTTCACTGGCAGATAGCTGATGTTATAAAGAGTAACATTATTCACATACATACACATACTTTTTGTCCCAGTACCACGTTCCCGTGGGATAAATTCCGACATCCACGCGGGTGAAGTCGCGGGCAGAAGCTGGTAATACAATAAAACCACTTAATTTCTGGGTGTATCCTGCAAAAAGTAAAAGGTTCAGCTTCAGACCCAACACCGCGTGAAGCTATTTACGTCAAAATTAATGGCCAGTTAGAAAATATAGGTAACAAGTATATACGGTCTACCTCTTTGGAAATAACTCCTTTAGTAAATGTGGGCCAAACATTGTATTCTGTCTGGAAATTTTCTTTTCACAATGGAACATCGATTTTCTTTCAACTCCAAGTTTCGCTGAACACCGACTTCACAACAAAAATAGAACTCTTTTCTAACTATTAATAATTTTCCGTAGAGATTTAGCGTTAATAAGTTTTCTTACAAAAGCGAGGTTCGATAGAAATGACCACAGAAGAAAATTGATCACACACAAACAGTAGGAAAGGCTTTAATTTTGGACAGTTCAACAACATTCCCTGCTTATTAATACTAATATAATAATCTTATAAATTATACCTACTTATTCACGTTGTTGAACAGACAAATTGTTCGAAAATAATTATGAAGGAATGTATTAGCAATATTCTTCAAAATTATTCAGATTGTGTTTGATAGTGTGATAGCCGAAAAGAAAGAAAGAAAGAAAAAGTATTTATTAGACACGCACAGGAATATCACAAACTTAAATACACAATATGTTTAATAAAATATAAATAAAAATAAAAAACAAAGTCCTGTACAAGGCCAAAAGGTATCTCAGCATGAAGCTGCGACGTTTAAAAAAGTTTGGATCGCGTAGCAATATTGGCATATCTAATAATGTTAAGGAAACTGGAAGAAAGGTATATAATGGACAGCCGATCTGCTACAGTCTCGAAAATTACATTTATAATAAACACAACCGCAATGCAACGATGCCGCCAGTGATGTACTTACATATTATATTCCGCAAATATTCCCGAAACTCGCATTATCATGCCGAATTAGACCACGTAAACATATCGCTGTGGGATTTTATTGCGCATAGGATTTAGATCTCCTGGTGTTGGATCAATCATCGAGAATCTAACAGACTGCATCCAGAGGTGTCGCAAAACAAAGTGTTCGATTTTCAACTTTTGGCGCTAAGCAGCTCGTTGAAGATCCAGCGAAAAAATCTCGCCGCGATATTTTTACGTCCATGCAAATGTAGATTTTAGCTCACAGCCCGAAGGCTTTTTAGTCGATTCAAATTTACTGACCTGAGTCGGGCGTGTAAAAAACGAAAACGTGCCAATTGCCTAATAGGTACGTATTTCAGGAATTGTCGACTTGCCCACTAATAAATTCACTTCCTGCAAGTCGACTATAGAAAATATTATATTATTTAAAAGTGACGGTTTGTCTGATTCTGGCGAGTATATTCGTGCGAATCGACTAATAAGCCAGCCCAAACTGTGTGTCCGTATGGATTAAGGAGCCATGTCTCATATTTAAACGAGGGTACTACCAATATTTAGTAGTAAATAAGCCGAATTTGTAGCCCCGGTCCTGAAATTTGTAGTGAAACCCATAAACAGTTGCAGGACATTTATGGTGGCTCCTCAATTTAGACGTCTGGAGTGAGGAGCCCCTCAGATCTCGAAAACTAGCCGATGAATATTTCTGAAAATTTGGTAGGAATTAGTAGGGTTTATGTTTAATTTGTACAAAAAAATGAGTTTTGTACCGCTGAATTTGAGGTGCTTTGATTTAACTGAAAAATCCATAAATTTCCCTGCGCTGTTTCTCGGAACTAATGAAGCAATTAAAACAGATTTTTAGTATAATTTAGTAGTAAGTTTGATTGCATTTGTAGTAATTTTTTTTGTACAAATTAAGCATAAACACTACTAATTCGAACCAAATTTTGAAACATATCCATCGGCTAGTTTTCGATTTCTGAGGAGGCTCCTCAATCCATACGGACACCGAACTGTTAATGAAAAAACGTGGACCCAACTAAATGCTAACCTACCCAAGCTTCCAATGCAGCACAATGGTTATTCCATTAAGTCAACCGAGGGTGACCTTTTCATCCCGTGGATACAACTCACGTCGGTCGATAAGGTCGTATTGTTGTGTTTTCCTTTCAATCCCAGCTTATGTCGGACTTAGCATTTTATATTAGAAGCTAGGTTGCTAGTCAGTTATTTATTTCGTTAGTATCACAAATAATGGTATCGAGAAAGGTCTCTTACTTGATTTTTGCATTATGGAGATCATCACCATCAATTTAGAAATTGGTCCTTTGAGACGAATCTGAAGGTCGACTCCCGAAACACATAATCCTTACTTTCGAGTGTTTCCCACTCCGTATCACCTAGGGACATAAGATTCGTTTGGGGCCCGAACTAAGAATGAATGACAACACGAGTTGACAGTTGTGCTTTTGCCCGATTGAAATTTGAATTTGCCACTTTTGACGGATCAACCACTTTTGGACGGGCACGCAGTTATTTTTGACGGATATAAACAGTAGACCCTCGGGATTTTTCGGTAGAAAAAGTTTCGGTTATCGAAACTTTTAAAGAAAAACTTAAATTGATGAATATTTTTATAAGTAGGAACCGCGCTCTACAAAAATAATACTTATTGCTTTTTTTTTCATTTAATCTCAAGCTATGATGTCAAGTTTCTCGGCCAGGACATTTTTTTGCGTCCTATTACTTATTTTTTCATAACAAATGGCTGCAGTTTATATTACACCGGCCATGGAACTAGCTTGCCAGTAACTGGACGACCCGTTTCGCTCGGATGAATCTTTACTGCCTCCGCAGAATGATAAGTAGCTTTTAATACTTTGTTTTCTTTTTATTTTCAAAGGAGTCTGATGTACGTCGAGGGTTTATTTACCATGAATAATTTAAATGTTATACTTACTTTACAGTTAACACGTTATTCTCCTGTAGGTATATTGTATAGTATTCCTATCACCTTGGCTTCAGAAGGCGGTACCCCTTCTGAAGCCTACATAGTAATACATTGAAGTCAAAATATTGTAATGAGGAAAAAAGAGGCAATTTCTTGCATCCTTTTAAGTTAACAATCGTTTTTCATTCTTCAATATCACAGGAGTTCCTTAGGAACCCCGGTGGGAGTGGGAGAAGGACCAATTTTAATTTTATCAATGGACACTAACCAACTGATAGTTCTTATCTCTTTTCTAAATATAAAAATCAGGTTTATATTTCTAAATCGAATGCATTCACAGATAAATTATACGAACTAATTCCCTAAATCTGTTTATTTGTTATTGAAGCACGCTCAGCGGATGTGTTTGCGGTTCAAGAGCTTGCTCACGTCAGGAAAATTCACAGATATGTTCTAGCAGTCAAAACGGATCATGAATCTTGCCAAATTTAAAGTTTATAGTAGGTAGGAAACAGCGTGTTTAATATTGCATTATTGTCTGTCAATTATGTAGGTAAATATTGCTCTAGTTTACAGTGTATTACTGCGTAAGAGAAAAAGACTAGCGGGGTAAGTTCGTAACATACTAACAGTGGAATACCTTTCATTTTAACAGTTCAACAACATTCATTGCATTGTTAACGGTGATGAGCAGACAATTTTTTCGAACATATGGAGCAATGGAATAACAATATCCTTCAAAATTATTTAGAGTCTGATTGATACTTATTGCGTTACGCAATTACCTAGCGAACTGTTTAGAACGGTCAAATTAAGATGAAACTAATACCAAAACTGATACCAACCAAATAAGTTTATGTTGTTAAATAATGGTTGAAGCTAGAAACCACTCGAACATTACTATTTTCATGTAGGTACCTACGTAATTCATAAGTTCTTTGTGTCTGTCTCGTTCTTTCGCATTACGTTATTACCTACCCAATAATAATGTAAAAATATTTTTAAAAATAGTATGGAGCCGGTTCCACTATACCTACGTACGATTCAATCTTATCAATAAATGTAAGTCTTAACAGGCCATATAACTCGTTTTTATGATTATTAATTTTATAGTTGCAGTAAGAACGCAATATTACTTTAAGCTGTGACGCAAACAGGCCTCATATCTAGACAAAACAGGAGTTTAGCGGGATCATAAGCAGGAATAAATGATGAAGACCAAAAAATATAAACACAAACTTACTGAAGCTAACATTGTACATTTTAAATTGAGCCAATTTAGCTCGCCTTATGTATTTCTTCCCTTTTGACGAACGCAACGGAGAAAAACGAAACAGAAGTAAATAAAAATAAAACAATTTTAACAATGCGATGAGTCACGTTTCCCGCGCAATTAAACGTTTGACAGCTGTCAACCAGTTGATTTTGTAGCTGTTTTAACGACTTTCAAAATGGTGGCTATAAATTCGATATGCATGTACTCGTATTTATCTGAATTGACGGAGGTCCTTTGAGGTTTGATGAAGATATAATATTTCATACATTTGAAGATTTTTGCTTACGAAAAAACCCGCATAAACTGATTGTTTTACGAATGATTTAACGTTTAAGCTGAATCGTATGCTAAGTCAAAATTGGTGGTCTTTTGATCCGTGAAGAGACAGGTCCTTTGATCCGTGAGAAGGATCAAAGGCTATCGATGTTCGACATTAGTGGGTGTTGCCCTAGAGAAGGTGGTTAGGGTTTGAGGTAGAATTTGGCGTTAAATTGATGTGTTGGGTTAGTTAAACACAGTAGCTTGTATAGGTAAACCGATTGATATCCCCATTCCCTTTTAGATATTGCGATTCTATTACTTAGGTAAACACTTCAATCCAGTTCCATCAAGAGCACTCCATCGGAAATCGATGTCATATAGCCACGATATTAGGGTATTAGGTGCCACTTATAAGGTAGACCTTAGCGTTTACTTGACGTAAAGGTAGAAATTTCGATTTCTCCCATTCCCTTCTAGATCTTGCGTTTCTAATAGTTAGGTACACACACAGTTCATTAAATCCCACTCCATCGGCATCTGTCATACAGCCATGAAATTGAAATGAAATGCAATATTTAATCATGTAAATAGATATTTTGAGACACTTTCACACGTCAATAATTTGTTGGTCCATATTTTAATTTTTAAATGGCCCCGGCATTTCCTAGCTGACTGATATCTGAGAAGAAATTTCGAAACAAACTCAGAGGTTCTCTTTAAAGTCCAAACATTTTATTTTTAGGATTTCAGTTGAGTCAATGCAGGGCCATATCCAGAAAGGCCTATGTAAGAAAGAGCCATTGCAGCTTTCAGCTGAGCTGTCCCAACAGACGGCATGCATGCATCGGACCAGAGTTTTAAGTCCCACGTAAAACTTAGCGTTTCCACATATTCGTGAATCATTCCCTGTTTGTAGAACATATAAACAGATCTGCAATAAGTGTAATCATTCCAGTTTAACTTTGGCGAGTAGAATTTGGATAGATTGCTGACATAAACCATAGACATGTTGGATTCGTAAATAGTTTTGATTGCAAGGTGAAACTCCTCGCCTATTTATGTGAGGTACCTATTTACTTTGGGGTTTTGTAAACAAAGCTCGTTTGGTATGAGAAGTGTTTATTGCTTGATAGGGAGAAGAGATTTTTTATTTATTTTTGCAGCGTTGTCTAAAATAAAGCGGAAATTTCTGGGCAAATTTTTCTTAAGGCTCTGTTGAATTCTAAAGCTGGCAACGTTGCGCAAAAAGCTGTAAAATATTTTGCAGCTTTGATTTAAATGAATGCTGTTTTGTTTTGAATTAATGTGCTGTTTTGATTAAGGCTCTGTGTTGTACTAAAATATTGATTATGAATTCCATTATCTCGTGACACTGAATACTTGATAAAAATTTAATAGTAGCTCATTTATTAGATAATTGAAACGATATTTCATGTTGTGCATGAAAACTTATGGAAATACAGTATTTAGACAAACTGTAAAATCATGTAAAAAAGCAAAATTGGTGTAATCTCGTATGCGGCCTCTCAAATGTAAATATTTATGTCATATTATCTATTTTATTATTCGCGCCAAAAACTTACCTACTTATCGTTTTTCATAATAATAATAATAATAAGGAGGTTCCTGTCTCTGGAGCCCTAACCACCGGTAGCTTGGACCCTGCTCCCGTTACCGGCGGACTGCTATTTTTTATATTTTTTAATGTTTTTTTTTTAAGTTACTTTTATAAAAATATTTAAAAATGTAGTAAATAAGGTATAGATGAATAAACGAATAATAATAATAATTCATAATTAATTTCACAAGGTGTTTAAAATAATTCGTTGACAGAATATTCTGTTACATTTTTAAATAGCGGAACCGAAATGAAATCGTCTTCTAAACAAGCTGTTCCGTGCCGCTGTCAATTTCAGTTCGAGCTAAAACTTTAAGCTAGAACTTCAGGCTTCTTACGACTTGGAATATTTCATCAAGTTCTAGGATGGCTATTGCAAATATTGCCCTCATCTGGAACTTAGTTAGCGCTAAAACTACTTTGAAACACGATTCATCAATCTCTCCGAGTTGTCAGAACTTAGCTTTTAGTTCAGACATACCTACTAGGTCTGCGGTTTCTGCAGTCTGTTACAAAACTTTATTTTATTTACCTATCTACTTGAATTCTGAGAAAAACCCTAGAGGATAACTGATGTTAAGTACCTAACGGAGTAGCCATTTTTTTACACGCTTTATATTAGCTTCACTTGTGTGATTTGTTATGTTTGTTTGTATGTTTGTATGTAACCGACTCCTTTGGACGCTATTTTGACCCACTTTAAACGGTCAGATTTCATTTAAACTTTGTAGACTTATCGAGGACTTATGACAATTCATGAATTAAAAAAAAAATAGAAAAAAACACGCTTTTGTAGTTAGCAAAACTAAAAAATAGAAAATAAATAATAGTTTAAAAAAACTTAAAAAACCCGCTTTAAAAGCCAAACTAAAAAGTAGAAAATAATTTAATTCTATTAAAAAGCGTGGGGTGCTTGATATTAATTGATTATAAAAATACCTCAAAAAGCACCCCACGCTTTTTAATAGAATTAAATTATTTTCTACTTTTTAGTTTGGCTTTTAAAGCGTGTTTTTTTAGTTTTTTTTAAAGTATTATTTATTTTAAACTTCCTTAGCCACGCTTCCAAAGTAAGATTCCTACGTAATAAAATCGGAATATTTTCGTGCACTGGATTTTCAACCATCGTTGTTGAACCGAGTATTGAGAATTGAATAGAGTGAATCCCAGTGCGTGGAAAATCCAACAGTGTGTTATATTATTCGAGTTTCAACTCTATGCGCTAAGCACTAAGCAGTTGAAAATCCAGTGCGCGAAAAAATCCCGCCGCGATTTTGTGACGTCCATGAGCTTTTTCGGGTATTAAGATGAATCTAGTCCACATTTTTCCCATACAAACTTCGGAAGTGTATTACTCCACTGTTCGACAATTTACATCAAACATTAAACATGGTATGGCTTTGTCTCATTATTAATATTGTCTGTACGGAAATAGAATAGTAAAATTAAAAGCCATTAAAAAGTTAGGAGCCAAGAAAGATTCGTTTTTCTTGCTAATTTAACCTAACTCTGGGCGTGTTTAAGTAATAAAAGAAGTGTAAAATCGAAAACACCAAGTCGGTACCGACAAAGCTCAGATATCTAAAAGTTCAATAAACTTTATTGGTAATTGATTTATGCAGTCGTTTTTTCATAAAACCCGATCTTCCGAAGGACTGTTCTTAATTTTTTACGTGCATGTTGTACTGTAAATGATCCTGCATCTCACTCAATAATGTTGTGCATGAAGACTAGCTTCTAACTGGTCAACACTGATACTACCTCTGTCGGACACTATGCCTGGTGAGACAGCGTGCTTTTTAGCCAGGCCCATCAGTGACTTCGAGCCCGCGACTAGGTTCCCCTTAAGTTCCCTAAATCGCCGACAGGCTTTGTTCCTTGCTTCTTGAGCGTGTTCAGGAAGCTGTCCCATAGGAACGAGTGCATTTTGACTGAGTGACTTCGTCCGTGGGAATATCGACTAAAGCAGAAGTTGGAATCGACCTAAATGCAAAAATTCGTTTGTGATCTCTAGATATGGCCATTGTGAATATGGCATTCATCAATGTCACATATAATTAAGATAATATCGAACAAACAATTAGGTTCCTACCACGATTCATGCTTCATAGATTACACTGATGAATCCATAGACTTATGCAATGTGCTGTAGGTAGGTTATCTATTTAGCTGTGAATTTATGTGCTGCGTTTTCAAGCCCCATTTTAGCAGGCCCGTCGACGTCACACACGCATACCCGTACAATACAATATTGACCTACCTACCTATCGCACCGAACTTGTACGAAGCTCAGTATTTTGCAACCTTTTTCCTCATCCCCACATGTGAACCAGATACCAAAACATGAACTGTGTTTATTTGTTTGTGTAGCGCAAGCTGGGCGGGCGTGGGAACGCCTGCTGCTCCGCGACGAACAAACGCACAAACATATTCTCCGCGGTCAACAATTTCTTCGCTGATTCGCCATTGGTGAATCAGCTCAAAGGGATCATGGTGAGTGTTACTAAAAGCATATTTTTTTGTGTTATTTCTACTTATGGTGGAAGCTCCAGGAAGGCTGCAAAATTCAAATTATCTGGAATTTTAACGTTATTTGGAATTTGCATGTCAGTGCCAAGTAGTATGTTGATTAAAATATGATTCGCGACTGTAATACGTATGTGTTTATAGAATTAAAATCATTAAAATCGCCAACACAACCCATTGGCGATTTTAATGATTTTAGCGGGCTTTCTTAGACTAACATCATCATCATCTGCCTAGCCTTTTTCCAACATTGGTGGGGTCGGCTTCCAGTCTAACCGAATGCAGCTGAATACCAGTATTTTACGTGGAGCGGCTGCCTATCTGACCTCCACAACAAAGTTACTGGGTAATACGATACCTCTTGGTAAGACTCGTTGTTAGACTTTCGGGCTTGTAACGACTGTCAAAAATCCACAACTGGCAGCCATGATCAACGGCTTAACGTGCCTTCCGAGGCACGGAGGGGTCTTGGTATGTAAAGAGTGTCACCCATCCAAGGACCAACCGCGGCAAGCGTAGCTTAACCTAATCGATCCTTAGCGATACGTTAGCCTAACTTATTCCTCCCTAAGGACCAATTTATCAAAAAAGAAAATAAACCACGTGACGACTATGGCTTATCAACGATTTTTAAAATCAAATTAAATCATATCTAATGTGCAGAGGCAACTAAAATGAGTTGAAATTTTATCAGCATTTGACAAGCAACAGCACCGAATACCTATTTATTTATCGGCAAAAAAATGGGGCTTATTAGTCGATTCGAACGAATTTACTCGCCCTAATCAGGCAAATCGACACTAAGTTATGAGAAAAGGTGACCTTTTGGTCAACTGCCAGTACATGCATTATTGGCAAAAACACTTAAATGTGCCAATTGCCCAATAGGTATTTCTGGAGTTGTCAATTCGCCCACCAATAAATTAATTTCGTGCAAATCGCCAATAAAAAATTACATGTGTCTATTTGCCATAATAAGCGACAAGCTACTAATAAGCCAAAAATAACATTGAATGATAGGCATTCGAAGTATTTCAAACAGATTTTTCAACACATCACAATGCAAGAAAATCCGAAATCCGTACAAATGTTAAAATATCCGGAATTTATTCCTTTATTGTGCAGATCAAAGTATCGGAAAGAAGCGGATTTCGTGTGAAAATCACGGAAAAGCGAGCGCTCAGACTGAATGGGAATTGATCGGATCGGTCCTGCAAATTGCCATTGAATTTGTTGCGAATAAAAATGTACTGGGTCGAATGGAATTTCGGTTTAAAGTTTCATTCGTTTGTAACGCTGGGCTGTTGTTTTCTTGTGTAGGTAAACGATGCCATAACAGGTTAGGGTAAATAAATAATAGTTTAAAAAAAACTAAAAAACACGCTTTAAAAACCGATGACAATTCAATAATTTATAAAGTTCCGTTATGCTGGCCAAAAAAAAATGTAGTAAAAAACTAAAAAATCACGTGTTTGTAGTTTTTAAACGAAATGTTACGTACCTACTTAAACACATTAAGTACAGGAAATATAGGATAGATCGCTTCACCAAGACCGCTCACAAAGTAGGCGAGCAGTCCACGGGACCTATTATTCATTTCCTATTTTTTAGTTCGGCTGACTACAAAAGCGTGACTTTTTAGTTCGTTTTTACATTTTTTTTTGGCAAGTATAATGGAACAAATTTATAAAATTATTGGATTGTCATCGGTCCTTGATAATTATGCAGTTTCAAATCAATCCGACGTTTTGAAGGGAGTGAAAATGACGTTCAAAGATTCCGTTGCATAGATACATACCAAACTAATAAAAGCGTGTTAAAATAGCTTAAAATTTGATATTTAAAATTTTGTTACGGATATTTGGCTAAAAAGCATGCAGCACATTTTGAACCGAATTGCTGGAATTTCTCAAAAATAAAACTAAGAGGCCTAGCACAAAATCAACTGATTTTGATCAATTTTGTTAACTGTTTCTGAGAAATGGAAAAACTATAAAAAATATTGCGAATTAGAAAGGCAACTTCTCTGTTTGTTTTGTATGAGAACTGGCTGACTGAACTGAAATTGGCAACAGAAGGGTTTTCTTTTTCGTACCTACATACGTGTACGAAATAGTTCAGTTGGCACAAAATGATGTACCTTTCTTGAATAGACACAAACGTAACAACACACCATGTCTCTTCGAAGCGTTGGGCAGAGGTATACAAGATAGGTACCTATAGTCCCGCCACAAACACACACAGACACACACATCATATCTTTCTTGATTAGGCATATATTCAATCAATGCAAGCTCTCACTATTCTGTGGTTTAAACTGTTAATGACAGCAAACTTAAAATTCTAGACGAACGTTTTTAACCGACTTCATCCACCGGGAACTTTACAGTATCAAAAATGTTCCGTTCCTTGGCTCATCGTGATTTATTTTACCTGAAAACTACTGAATTTCTTCGAGTGAGTCGTTACCGACATAAGAGGTGCTCAAGAAGAGGTATAAATTCACGACCTCACGGATTCCGAATTCGACCTACGTGAACGAATTTGCTTGTACCTTTTTGTAGCTACAGTGTATTTTCTTTTTAGTGGGTATTTGGTGGTGTATTTCTAGTGGTCGCAAACCCTACTACTGAGCGTAAGGCCCTGGGTTCGATGCCCAGGTCGGGCAAGTTGGGGTTTTCCATCTGGAATTTCTCAGTAGCAGCCCGGAGCTTAGACTTGTGCCCGGTTGATGGCAATAGGGTCGCACCCCTATTACATGGGACTTAAACAAAACTGGCAAAATGTGGGAATTGAGTTAACAAACTAATACAAATCGACCAGTTAAACTGTTAAACGATGTTGCATGACACACAAAGTTATAACCTCATTGTCCTAATGGAAGCTATAATAGAAATAAAATGCGACAACGTTGTTTTGTACCGACGACGTTGATAATAAATAATATTATGTTGTAGGTATCTACCATGTTTGGTATTGACCCGTTCCGTGTGGTGCTGGACGTAAAGAATTTGACCATCATATTTTCTCCCATGGGTGTCGACCACATAAAGGCGACTAAAGAACTTACTAGAGTATGGGCAGCAGCGTTCTCTATACAATTTACTATCATAATGCGATGCCCTGGTGAAGGCCGCAGAAATCTGCAGGATACGAGAAGCACATAACCGGTCAAAGTGGAGGAGCCTGGGGGAGGCCGATGTCCAGCAGTGGACGTCTTTCGGCTGAAATGATGATGATTATATTGATTCTAGTTCGAATTAAGACCGATATAAAACTAATTGTACCGAAGGTATTCTCGGTCAGTCTTAGCTAAAACCTATATTTTATCATAGTGTAGTAATTACTAACTGATGCCTAAATATGTACCTAAGTGTAAGTAGGAGCAGTGTTGATCTAGTGGTAACAACCGCGACTTACGAGTTGTAAATAGGTTTAAACCCAGAGAGACCTGCCAGGGGTGCGGGTTGTTTCGAAAGAGGTACCGTGGCACACAGGCAACTGAAGGAACACGGGTGGGTTAATTGATGATTTTCCACCCAAAAAAAAAAACCAGAAAGGCGCTTTTTTGTGTGTAAATTATATCGTACTGCTCTTAAAAGGTGAAGGAAAACACATGGTAAGGAAACCTGTATGTCCTAGAAGCATATCAAATCAATCGAAGACATGTGACATCTACCAACCCGCACTTGACACTCGTGGTAGACTACAGCCCACTCTCTCGAAGAGCAGTGGGAACATAAATAGGCTATAATGGTAATAAATAATGGTTTAAAAAAAACTAAAAAAAACACGCTTTAAAAACAAAAAAAAGCGTGGGGTGCTTGATATTAATTGATTATAAAAATACCTCAAAAAGCACCCCACGCTTTTTAATAGAATTAAATTATTTTCTATTTTTTAGTTTGGTTTTTAAAGTGTTTTTTTAGTTTTTTTTAAACTGTTATTTATTTTCTATTTTTTAGTTTCGCTAACTACAAAAGCGTGTTTTTTTTTAAATTATTGAATTGTCATAGGTCCTCGATAAGTCTACAAAATTTAAATGAAATCTGACCGTTTAAAGTGGGTCAAAATAGCGTCCAAAGGAGTCGGTTACATACAAACATACAGACAAACAAACATACAAGTGTAGCTAATATAAAGCGTGTAAAAACCGCGGTCTAATTCAGCATGCACCGTTTCAAATTACAAATCCTGTATCACCACTTGCCTCATTCTTCATGATCTCAATTGTCTAATATTCTCTCCTATCTCTCTCTATAAGGCCTTAACTCTCCAGCAGGCTTAGCATGACGCTTCCTATTTCTACTCTACCGTAGAATAGAAATAGCTTGTCTACATTTCCCGGTACAAAACTGTCAATCGTCTACACGGAAATGTCATTTTTGTCTACTCTTCCGTCGACCAAACGCTTCCCTACGGTTCTCGTGCTAAGCCTGCTGTAACACAGTTTAACTCATTGTTCCAGACGAGACAAACGAACAGCAGCGGCGGTGAGCCGGGTCCTCCGGATGACTCCTCTCGTCCTGACAGCAGCGGTCCACCAGCTGTGGCGGTCAGCCCTTCTGACAGGTCAGTTGTATCAACTATTGTTTTAAGTGGAGCCAGTGGCGTACCTAGAGTGGGACGGGCAGGGCAAGAGCCCTGGGCGCCTATTGAAGCGGGGCGCAAAAAGTCCCAATGATTAAATAAAAAAATAAACATCAATAAACCATTTGATACTGTTAACCCAGCGTGTTAACCACTTGATAAATGCGAGATCAGTTTGTACTGAAAATGTATAGCTTGTTGTGTAACCGTGTGTACAATATAAGGTCGACTTTTGTAGACAATCTTTACACTACCTACTTTTAATTTTCGACTCCTTTTGACTCGATTCATAGTCAAACAACTCGTAAGTGAGAGAGACCATTTATCATTGACACAAATTAAGTCTTTTATGAGACAAGTATTAGTGTAGATTCTATGTAGGTAGGTATCTCAACCTATATCGTGGCAGGAGATACCGTGGCCCCTGGCACACAGGCAACTGAGGGAACACGGGTGGGTTTTAGTCAGTAGAAGTCTGACACGCCCTCCTGCTCAACCCAGAGCGGGAGAAGTTATTTGATGATTTCCCACCCTAAAAAATAATAAAAAAATCAACTATTACGTGGCAAGTGTAATCCGCTTTTCCAAGCTTTCTTTCTAGGGTAGCCACATTTGATAGTTAAAAACTACACTTACGTTTCAGATTTAAAAGATCACCTGAATCATTGAAATACCCGCATGACTGGACAAATTGTAATCTTTATTTCAATCAAGGTCATCTTAAATACGACATACAGTTAGACGGATCACACACTGCTACGCACCACGCTCCGGGGTGTATAAAATGAGCCAAATTCTCAGTGCTTTTCCAGCGTTTTTATTAAATTTGTATGAAAATAATCACGCGCTCCCAGCGCGTTATCTGCACCCCGTCGCGTGGTGCGTCTTAGTGTGTGAATCGCCTTAACACTAAAATACATATTTTATGTACAAGTACCTATATAAACACGGGCAAACAGACGGACAGACGACAAGAGTGATCTTATAAGGGTTCCTTTTTTTTCCTTCTGAGGTACGGAACTCTAAAAAGGGGCAAGAGCTCATAAATACATAATCAGCCTATAATGTTCCCACTGCTGGGACACAGGCCTCTCGATGAGAGGGAGTGGGCCGTAGTCCACGACGCGGGCCCACTGCGGGTTGGTAGACGTCACATATCTTCGAATTTTTCGTTCTAGGACATGCCGGTTTCCTCACGATGTTTTCCTTCACCGTTTTGAGAACAGATGGTGATAAAATAATTTATAAAAAGTTAAGCGCCTGTTTTTTTTTTTGAGGGTGGGAAATCATCAAATAACTTCTCCCGCTCTGGGTGGCGCAAGAGGGCGTGTCAGACTTTTACTGACTAAAACCCACCCGTGTTCCTCAGTTGCCTGTGTGCGGTATCTCTTTCGAACAACCCGCATCCCTGGCAGGCATCGGTCCTTGCGGACCCCACCAGTTGGTGCTGATATCTCTTTGAGGCGCGCGTGGAACACAACGCACCGTCGGCCCGGCCTTGGTCCTTACCGGACAGCGAGCTACCCATTACTCGCCGTCCGCAAGCCCGCGGCTATGGTGGCCGGGAATCAGCCTGGGATTCCCGACAAAGTTAAGCACCTGTTTACGTTCTATCATACGACCTGAAACTCTTAACTCGCCGGTGCTACCACTGGGCCACCACTGCTCGAAAAGCTACCTATATTTGTTATCGGACAGTCGGACACCCACAATAACATTGGGTTAGTCCCAACTCGACACGAGAGACTGGACACGCGTGTGTTCAGTTTTTGACATTTTTTTATGGCCAACCCTAACATTAATAGCTTACAAAAGATTACCGATCTGAGACGTGATCAGGCTCTTAAAAACTAGTTTGTTTCAGCCCTGTCTAGTTCTAAAAGCGTGCACTTAATCTTCTTCCGCATCGACTAAACCCGTTTAATTTATTTTCCGATCTAGCTTTCAACCATTTTGATGGCATTAATTTTCCATTAGCATTCAGCGAGGGATAGAAAACCTCGTTCTTAGGGTTCCGTAAGGCTTTTGAACCGTTATAGGTAGACACATGATATTTTCACGGAATGTGTACTGCTATGAAGTGCTGGACGTAACGGTCGCGACTTACGCATTGCAGGTCATAGGTTCAAATCTCGACAGATACTTTACTTCGTACAAATTATTTCTTCGCCACTGGTCGTAAAACAGTGAAGGAAAACATCGTGAGGAAACCGGCATGTCCTAGAACCTCAAAATTCGAAGACATGTGACATCTACCAACCCGCACTAGGCCCGCGTGGTGGATTACGGCCCACTCTCTCTCACAGAGAGGAGGCCTGTGTCCCAGCGGTGGGAACGTTATCGGCTGAGTATGTATGTTATGTACTGCTATGGCCGCTCTAACAATAAATAATAAAAACAACGATACAAGAAACGTGTAGGTATATTTTTATGTAGGTACTAACTAGAGTATTATTTTTTATTTGTAATATTTTAAATGCAGTGTGTCAGTGGACCTGTTACAAATAATAAAAAAAAAATACTGTCAAATCAAATCAAATCAAAATATTTTATTTCACATAACCCTGCAAGGGCACTTATGAAACGTCAGAAGCCAGGTGCACGGTTCCAATTTGTCGCTTCCTATGGAGAAGAGCCGACAAGAAACTCCACGGTTACTCTTTTAAAAATAATTGGGTTTTACAATGTTTTCAAATTACAGTGATAATAGGTATGGGTGGACAGTGCAGGCCTGTCAATAAGTACCAAGTACTTAGAGGAATGAAAATAAAGAATAGAAAATCGTCTATAAATCTAGTCTGTAAGGCCTACAATGTTTTCCCATTCACAATATGTAAAAGAATCTACATTAGTAAGATCAACCTATTTAAACAAAGTGACATGATTTTCATGAGAATCACTAATAAATAGGTGATATTTGAAGCGATGTATATTATAATGTCAAAAATGACGAGAATGACGACTGTGCCAGACATTTTGACAGCGTAGGTATTTCACGTTTGTATGATACAGATTATTCTTTTAAAATTATCGACGATTAATCATGTCGTACTGAATCCATGGTAGCAGTATGCGCGTCAATATCCGCCACACTATAATGTGGTGCTACGGGTCCTTAGACATACCTAAGATTTTTTTAATTTTTATATTTCCATGAACGGAACCCTTAGTGTCGCCTTCTTCGGCTTTTTATTCACACTTCGATGAAAAAACCACGTCAAATGCGAAACAGTTTTTCATAGCTTTTCAATTTCCGTGTAAATAAATATGTAGAGGTAGATGGAAAAGCCATTAGAGTCCGTGCAGTTTCGAGATTGCCTTTAGACATCGATTTATTACTTACTTATAGTTCGACTTTTAATTGTATTCAGTAACTTGACAGTTCAAAGAAAAATAATGTTACCATACTAACCAAAGAAATAGTGTTGAGGTAGTGAACGATTTTGCGTAAAGAGCGAATGATAAAAATGGTTTCATTTTAAATTAAACCTTTTGTATCATTCGTTATAACACCTATAACACTTGGATAACATTTGGAAGATGTGGAATATAAGAATAATTAATCATTTATTAATAAACGTAATTTTCTTTTTGAATTTCTTCTAATAGAAAGAAACTAAATAAAGTACCTTACTACTGAAAAACAAATTATGTAACAAATTCTACAATTTTAATAGTGCATATCATGTTTTTAAGACAAGTTATTAAAGGTGAACGGCAGATTTCGTACCGCATACTTTTTATGCTGTCCTGTTGTAGAATTTGTACCACTTATTAAGGCAACTAAGCCTTTTATTTTCGTGTAAGTGTACTATTTTTAGAAGTTGGGATTTATAAATAATATCTATAAAAAGATTGGTTGTTGGGACGACTCATTGAGGCTGCTTTCCGAATGAGAAAAATGTCACTCATAGGGCTCACATCAATCATTTGGTGCTATCCGATTTAGATATCACGATTATGACAGCTAACAGCTGTCATTTTTGTCAACAATACGGAACGCTCGCGGACTCGCTAACAGTGTGAGAAGAAGAAAACTGTATACACAACAGTTTTCTTCTTCATATCTCACGTTAAATCGGAACGGGTGCGAGCACGCTCAAATCGATTTTATCGTAACTCGGAATGCAGCCCAGCCATCAAAAACTGCGTGCTCGTCTGCACATTCCGGATCGAAAAAAAAACGCGCCAAATTGCCTGTTTAAACTATACCTTGCCTGCTCTAACTTAGACAGAGTGTAGGGAAAAGATAAGGCAAGGCATATAACATCACATGTTAAACATCTAGCAACATTTCGCTCCGGAATGTTGCAATTGTTGTTATTTAGCACTAGAAATAACATAAATTAATTATAAGTACAATAAAAATAAATCTACTTACAAAAAAAAGTATTGTTGTGTTTACTTACACTCAAAACCCCATCAGAACTTCATCATCATCGAACCGTTGCAGTCCGCTGCCGGACATAGGTATCTCCTAATGCGGGGAGTAGGTACGATCCTCATCTCAATCTACCTACTTTATGGTAAGTAAAACACTACAAAGATAGCGACAAGCAATCTAGAATATTTACTTTATCACCAAAACAATGTTTATGTACCTAAATGTAACAATCTAAATTGGTATACTAGTACAAAACCTTAAAAAATAAAACTGGTTATAACTTTTACGTCCCAACTTCTAAAAATCTAAGAATTTTAAAAGGGCTTCTCTATCATATTAACTACCAATTAAAACAAAAAAACATCCCAAAACACGAAATATTGTTAGCGGTACGAAACGCCCATACAAGCCTGCCGTTCACCTTTGAAATTAAAAAAATGCATGTAAGGACATAATTCCAAATTCATTCAATTTCGTTCATTCTTACACCACCTCACTAGCCTTCAATTGTCAAGTTACTGAGTAAAATTAAAAGTCAAACTATAGTCCACCACCGCACCACCGTTACCAGAGGTGTAGCACATTGGTTCCTGGTCCCAAGTTCCGCGATGTTTTGTAAGGTTACGCTGCCATTTCCAAGATAAACGGTGGCCGCCACATAGTGACAATTACCGGTGAATGACGTTACTTAAATGCTATTTATGGAAGCGAAGTTGGTGCCACACGATCTCGATGTTAGTCGACAATCAACATTCACACAGAGGTTATAAAATAACGGCGGGATTGGTGTTGTCATCACCACTTGGTGCTGACATCTCTTTGAGGCTCACGTGGAACATAACGCGTCGTCGACCCAGGCTTGGTCCTTACCGGACAGCGAGCTACCCATTACTCGCCGTCCGCAAGCCCGCGCCTACGGTGGCCAGGAATCGGCCGGGGATTCCCGCCGCCCAGGGCGTCTCCTGCGGCGACTAGTAGATAAATCATTTTAAAAGAGTAACGGTGGAGTTTCTTGCCCATTCTTCTCCATACGAAACTACATTTTGGAAGGGGCGACTAGAATCAATTCTATTTTAATGTAAATACTGACGTTCAAAAGTGCCTTTTAAGTGCCTATTTAAAATAAATGCTTTGACTTTTGACTTTTGACAAAATCGCAGCGAGCCTTTTTCGCGCATTGTGTCTTCAACGCACTGCTTTGCGCCGAGAGTTGAAAATCGAACAGTAAAACACAACGCTGAGATGCACTCTGTTGGATTCTAAATGCTCGGTTCAAAAGTGAAAATAAATAAATAAAAATAAAATAAAAACCCGGTGCGCGAAAAATTCACGCCGCGATTTTATTCAGTACCTGCGCCCGTGTGAATGTCGACTTACTCTTTAGTAATCAAAATTAAAAGTCATTTATTCAAATTAGGCTGAGAATCAGCACTTTTCGAACGTCAAAATTACATAGGACAGTCCCCAAAAACGTAGTAAATAGTAATAAGTAAGTAATAATTAAATGGATTAGGTATCAGTACGTAAGAGGGGCTCGTGGCTAAATGATAACAGCCGCACAGGTCGATCGAAGGTTAAGCTAAGATTGCCGCGGTGAGTTCGTCGATGGGCGGGTCACCCATCCACGAACTAACCTCGCGGTGTAGCGGATGTAGGTAATGGGTGGTCACCCATTACCTGTCTTTATCAAACATTAAACTTTTCTATTGTTTTAACATTTTCATAAACCTTCCTATACATACTTGAACTTGTAAAAATAAACTTGAAGTATGATACTTCAAGTTTATTTCTAACCAGCCAAGGGGCGTCGCGTTACCCAGTTACTGGGTTGTGGTGGTCAGATAGGCAGTCGCTACATGTAAAATACTGCTGTTCAGCTGCATCCGGTTAGACTGGCAGCCGAACTCAATATTGTAGGAAAAAGGCTAGGCAGGTTAATTGAACATTGTCGAAAATTTAATGTTATATTACCAAATAGTTACCCGTTTATTTTTACTCGGATCGAAAGAACAACAAAATACCTAAGAACGACAGTGAAAGTTTATATACATGTACTTACATACATTGTTAATCTAAGTATCGATTAAATAACGTTGATGCGTGATATTGAGAAGCGTAAAGTGAAATAAAATTTACAAGGAACTGATAAAAAGTAAAACAAGCAAGGCAACTTAAAACGTTTAACAATTTTAAACCTACAAAAAGCTATAAAACAATTAGTTAAATAAAAATACCGGACAGCATAAAAAGCGAATTAATCAAAAGGTGGGAACAAGATTGTGGTCGAAATAATTAATCTTCTTGTTTTTCTACTCTTATGACGAGTCGAAATTTACATAAAACAACCTAGTCGATTTGATACGCACATATATCATTTGGTTTAAGCCATAAGGATTCTTAAAGGGTCATCCATCATCTACCTAGCTTTTTCACAACTAAGTATGTTCGGGGCGCCACCAGTCTGACCAGAGGCAGCTGAATCACAGTATTATATTTACAGAAATTCGGGCTTCTGACGACCCGTAACGAAATCGACAATCAGAGATCCACGACTGACAGCCGGGACCAACGGCTTAACGTGCTTTCGGAGGCTTGGAGAGTTCTTGGCATGTAAAGATGGTCACCCATCCACGGACCGACCGGGGCAAGCGTATATTAACCTAATCGATCGACCTGTGCGGCTGTTTTTACTTCGCCACAAGCCCTTAGGATGCTTCGAGGGTGTAAGATAAAGTCTCTAAAGAATCTCAGATAAAAAGTGTGAAAAACATAAAGGTATGACTCCGAACTCCGCTGCACGCAGCAGTGCTATCACTGTAGTGCTGCGCAGCAGTGCTGCCTGCCGTGCTGATTCCGAGCAAGGCGGCAGTGTTGCGCTGTCTGCGCTTCTGAATCAGAGAAATTCATCTTTTTGTTGCCAATTTACTTGTCAACATTCACGTAGCTGCCTAGCAACATTCGCTGCGGCGGCAGACGCGTCACTACTGTGGCCTGAGACAAAACACGTTTCTGTTAGCGCTACGCCAAACGCTACGCCAAAATGTAAGGGAATGACATTGCCTGCGGAAAGATTACGTCGTGTCCTTTCCGCAGGTAATGTCATTCCCATACATTTTGGCGCTGCTGGTCTGTCGCGGCAGTGGGGCGACATTGTTGTGCAGCAGTGCTTTCGCTGCATTGCTGCCGCGACATTGCTGCGTAGCTCGGAATGTTATCTCATATAATTACATAAAGAGAATATATGGGGACCAGTAGTGTTGCGGCAGCACTGCTGCGTGCAGCGGAACTCGGAATCATACCTTAACCCTATCTTAGCTGTCGCGCAGTCAGGTAAAAACAAAGAGTATATACTTAGTCATTGGGTAAAAAGGACCACCTTTAGCCAAGATACGATCAAACAGCCCAAAATTACAAGAAAACACTATCCAATACTACAGAATCCCTGAAAGGTCTCACAAAATAAACACACTTGACAATACAGGAGACAAAACGGATCGATCGCTCTCTGGAGCCGGTTACGGCACGGACAACTTTAACGTCTGTTTTATCGTTAATTTTCCGTTAAAATACCGTTTGGCTGGTTAGATCCCAATCTGAGTTTAAAGACGCTGTTGAGGATTTTAAGAGATTGTTAAAGGAACTTCAGAATTATGAACGCTGGTCGTTATTACTAAGATTAATATAAAGAAAAATGTTTTGGAGTGTCCTAGGAGTTCCATTTCTTCGTATAAAAAATATAAAAGACTACCTAATTTTTTTTCTTCTTTTTTATTGCTGAATAGACCCACTCTTGCCTCGCACTCACCTCGATCACGCCTGATGGAAAACGATGAATCAGGTCTATGATGGAGAAGAGTTATTGGTCTTCGTCCGATATTTTGCGCAACACCATAAATGGTTTTCCATTTTCCAGGTTAAAAACTGAAACATATTTTGTAAAGTAGGTAAAGGTTATGTTTATGTAGGTACGATGCTTAGGTAGGTAGGTATTCGAATTCTGCTCTACGATCATCATCATTTCCTTGCTCTTATCCCAATTCATTTGGCGTCCATGCAACATGTCGTTTTCCTCGATACTTCTCTATTAGCCGTCATCTCGGTAGTCATTCCCTTTGTATCTGTCACCGTAACATTATGAACATCGTCAGTTTATAATCTATCTCGCGAGATTATAAACTGTCGATAAATTGTGAACTGCACCATACTGCTTACTGACCGAATAGGTTAGGTTAGAATTACGACCAACCGCGCGCGAGATGAGCGAGCGAAGCGAGCGATGCCTCGGTAGCGGCCGGCGAGCACTACTTCCAAGTTTGTGGCAGTTACCTACTTGACTATTTAGTAATAGCGCAAGGTACTATCCGTCTTGGTATCAGTTCACAATAACGGTTTCACTTCGATTGATTATATTCTACCGAAAAATAATGCGTTAATTTGTAAGCAGTATGTAATGGTTCACAATCTTTCGACAGTTCACAATCTCGCGAGATAGATTATCTAACGGCGTTTACAATTTTACGGTGACATATCCATTTCATCTCTTGCACTTATGTTTCACTAGCAAAAATTATCCCACGGGAACATACTAGCGGAATGAAAAGTATCTGAAATGTTAATCCAGGTTATAAACTATCTGTGTGCCAAATTTCATCCAAATGCATTAAGCCGTTTCTGCGTGATTGAGTAACAATCATCTTAACATACAAACTTTTATACACATTTTTCTGACGAAAATGGTAAGATAAGTAAATCTTACTAAGAGCAAAAGTTCCAATTCTAATCTAACCAGACGAAATCACTTAAATATTGAACGATGCTTTAAACATTAATCTCAAGAAACATGAAGATACCAGCCGGCAATTTGAGCCTCTCTCTTGTTCGGTACTGTTTTCATTAGAAATAACACCGAAGCCGTTGCGTAGCTTGCTCATTAAATTTTTATTGTCTTTGTTTTAATATGCACCTACCTACCCACCCACTTGGATTGTTTTTATCAAGTTCGTACTTAGGTAGGTTACCTATCTTCTTACAAGGATAAGACGTGGAATTGACACGTGATTTTTAAAAGAAATTGCTTGATGCAGTCTAACTTTTGAGTGATTCGACACAGTGTAGCGATCGAGCGAGCGTCTAACGATCTAGAGTGGTAGTTTGACATCTGAGTAGGTTCCCACATAGGGACCTCCCTACTCTGATCTGAAAGATGAAACTACCTAGGTAATTATTAAACACAGTCCTACCTACTTTCGGATAGATTTTCTGGATTTTCAGTTAGTAGAACCAATTTGCAGGTAAACGAATATTTTTATGGTCACAATTAGAAGAGAAACTATTGATACTACACACACACACTACAAACATTTGTAAACCCACCAAACTATGTACCAGTTTGTCGGTGGGATTAGCGCTCGTCTTAGTAGGTACATTTGGGTCAAACAGTCTATATATAGTAAATGATAAATGATAAATGATAAATGATTTTATTTCTGTAAGTAGGTTTGTACAAACACTTTTACACGTCAATCATATTTTTTTTTTAAAACTAGATGAAGTCGGCGTTTCCTATCTGACTACTCTGAGAAGAAAGGCCGAAACAAACTCAGAGGTCACAGTCTCTTTTAAAGTCCAGACATAATCTTGGTCAGATTATATGAAGACCATGTGGATCGGTGTCTGAAATGGTCTTTTGAGGAAAGAACCACACTGATTGAGTGGACCTGTCCATTCAGTGCACGCATTTATCAGTAATCATGCAGCTCAACTCAGAACTTGAGGAGCTCAACGATTTGATGAACAATACCAAAGATAGGACATTTGGGTAGGCCGCATAAAGTACTCAAACTGCCAGATTAATACTAAAAACTAACTGAGAAAGAGATGAAAAAAAAAAACACAAAAAACAATTATAAAAAAAAAAATGACCCACATAGTCCTCACATTCACAATAATTAAAATAATAATAATATTATACTTCTCAAAGTAAATATTCATGTCAATGTGTATATAATAATTATCAAATGTCAAAGAGTATAAATTTGCAAAAACCAAAAAACAAAAACAACATTTAGTATGCAAAAATTGGAGCAGGTCAATCCCAAGCCTTTGTGTCTTCAATATAATTTTTAACGGTATAAAAGGCTTTCAGGCACAACTTACGTTTAATGAATGATTTAAATTTATTGATAATTAGATCTTGAACATGGCTTGGAAGTTTATTATAAAAGCGTATACATTGACATCTGAATGACCCACCTATTTTCTTGAGCCTTGTTGATGGTACAACAAATTTGTGTTTGTTCCTAGTATTTATACTATGGATATCACTGTATTTTTTAGTAGGTATATAGCTAACTAACTATTCATGAAATATTTATAAAGCACATCAATGATAGGGTAGCTGAAAGGGGCTTGTGACTTAGTAATAACGGGTCGATCTCTCAGGTTAAGGTACGCTATCCGTGGATGGGACCATCTTTATATACCAAGACCGCTCCGTTTTTTTTTTGGGTGGGAAATCATCAAATAACTTCTCCCGCTCTGGGTGGAGCGGAAGGGCGTGTCAGACTTTTGTTGACTAAAACCCACCCGTGTTCCCTCAGTTGCCTGTGTGCCAGGGGCCGCGGTATCTCTTTCGAACAACCCGCACCCCTGGCAGGCATCGGCCCTTGCGGACCCCATCAGTTGGTGCTGACATCTCTTTGAGGCGCGCGTAGAACACAACGCGCCGTCGACCCAGGCTGGGTCCTTACCAGACAGCGAGCTACCCATTACTCGCCGTCTACAAGCCTGCGCCTACGGTGGCCGGGAATCAGCCTGGGATTCCCGACGCCCAGGGCGTCTCCTGACAAGGCTACGGCCGTGAGGGCGCATGTACTGCCTCTCCCTCACGTGCGACCCCTCCGTGCCTCGTTAAATACGTTTAAGCCGGCCAAATGACAACCTGGACCGATGGGTCCGGGTTGGCGTTTGAGGGTCTTGAACAGTTATTACGGATCGTCAGAAGTCAGAAAGTCTGTCAACCAGTCTTACCAAGGGATATCGTGTTACCCAGTACCCACTTATTGGGTTGTGGAATTCAGACAGGAATTCAGTCGCTTCATGTAAAATACTGGTACTTATTCAGCTTGAACACGACTGTACAATTTCTGTCGTAAAGCGAATCTGCCGTAAAGCGAATCTGTCTTAAAGCGAATCTGTCCTAAAGCGAACAAAGGGCTGCATCTAGTTACACTGGAAGCCGAGCCTCAAGATTGTCGGAAAATGGCTAGGCATATGATGCCTATGATCAAAGCTAGGGTCATTATTTCGATTTTTCCAAGTAGAAAACTTAACATCATTACACTTAATCTGCCCATTGTAATAAGGACCAGGCAAAATACCAACACGACACTAGCGATCAATCCCATCATCATTATCATCATTTCCGCCGAAAGACGTCCACTGTTGGACGTAGGGCTCCCCCAAGCTCCGCCACTTGGACCGGTTCTGTGCTTCCCGCATCCGGCGGATCCTCCATGGCGATCAATCTAGGCTAGATAAAAGCAATTAAGTCTCGAAAATTCCAAGTTCAAATATCAATTTGCCGACTAGCGATCCTTGAACTAGCTCAACGAAACTGTTGACCTAAGACAAACGACTCAACTATGTGTAGAACAAGTTGGCTCAAGTTCCATTGTTAGGACTAACTTGTGGAATTGCTGAGAATATCGGACGATTCTTGGAACACTTGAGGTTATTGAAAAGTACTTTGTGGAAGGAAAGGAAGAATGGACAAAGAATAGATCGCCTTCTTGACATCTGAGTTCGTTTAGAGTTAAAAAGCTTAGGTACTTACATCCAGTTTCTGGAACGAACTCAAAGCATTTACAGGCACTTATGAGATGTCAAAGAATCGGTCGGTTAGAAAGTTGAAACTAGTTGCAATTTCAAATCGTAGTTCTCTATAGAGAAGAAAGGGTAACAAACTAAACAGATACTTAGCTGTACTGCGGGGGAATTTGTTGCGCCACTTCGTCTTTCCAGTTATAGCACTAGTTAGGAAGTGGTGAAGGGCGGGTTTGGGGGACTGTTTTATGTAATTTTAGCGTTCGAAAAGTGCTGATTCTTAGCCTAGTTAGAATAAATGAGTTTTGATTTTTTATTTTCATTACAAGGAAGAGTGTTCTTTCTAACGAGGTGTCAAAATTAGACTTAGGAATGTCAAGCGTTCCGATTGGCTTTTCTTAATACAGTTATCCCATAACCGGTCTATTGAGTACGTTCCTGAAACTGGGCATTAGCCTAGCTTTAAAAGTAATTTAAAAGCCAACATACAGAATCAGAATACATTATTGCGTTTAATTTCAAAACACCTCGCCTGAGGATGTCGTATTTTATAGACGTCAGAGGGATTTCCTACTTTTAGAGCATGTTTTCGAAGTTGTTCGAAAATACGTTTAAGGAAAACTCTACAGTTTGGTAAAAACAACTTTGTACAGGAGGTTAACAGAAGAATTTCGCTGGGCTGGGCAGCGTTTACGAAGTTTCGTCAAATTTTCGCATATTCCGCAGAGTCTAAAGACTAAGTCTTCAATCAGTACGTCCTGGTCCTGCCTGATATGATTTACAGAGCCGAAACGTGGACACTCACGGTACGGCTGGTCCGAAAATTCAAGGTCGCTCTGCGAGCTATTGAACGAGTTCTAAGGTATGCCGATTTCCTCACGACTTTTTCCTTCACCGTTATGGGAGCAGTGATAGTGAAATTATTTATACAAAGTAAAGCGCCTACCTGGTTTGTAATCCACGACCTACAACCCGTAAGTCGGGGCCGTTACCACTCTGCTCTCACTGTAGGCTGATTATGAACGTGAACAAGACAACCCATTTGCAATACTTAAGCCCAGTGAAAGTATTCCCTCCTCTTCTTCCGTTCACAAAACGTTTTAAAAAATCATGAAGTTCGAAACCCAGCGCCCGTCTCCCAACGATCCAATTTAAAAATTCTATTTGCCGCCCCGGCAAAGTATTGCGAAGCTTGTTCAAACAATGTTGGGTCGGCCCAACGCCGCAGGAATTATCTCATTATGTATGTACAACTAATGTTTACCCGACCCTATGTATTTGCTTTAGGTACCTACATGTATAAAATATATCAAAGTGAATTCGTTTGCTTTGCGCAGTGGGAATTACTTTTTGGCTGAGTTTGTTTGAGAATCATTGACTAAAATAACGTGAAATAAAGACACGATGTGGTTAGGAACCTAGATATAACAACTACAGTATTAAGGAGAGGTCTTTTTAAACCAACAAACATGTATGTATTGAGTTCGAAAGGTTGCTCTTAAAAAGCACCCGACCGCATATCACAGAACAGATATTTTTTTATCTGTTCTGTGCTGCTTAAGATTCGTGGTCTGCGTGAGAGTCCAAGATGGCCACATAGAATAAACGACAGACCTCCCATAGTGGCCAATGTGGCCATTCGTGCATGCCAGAGTGCAATGAAGATTGGAAAAATTCTCATTAATTTAAAAAGACTACTACTACTACTGCTTTCGTGAGTCTGTTCGAAACCTATCCTGCGTTTATTGTACGTCTTAATTATTGATACCCGAAATAACTTCGAAGCCCAAGTTATAAGTAGCGTTCAGTATATAATGGCTTCAGTCGTGAGTAAATTGTAAATATCAATTCAGGTGCTACATCAAAGTAGGTAAGTACCCATTATGATAAAAGGTATCCATTATAATAATCGTTGAAGTGAATCGAGATTAGTTTTCATTGAGTGAGGGATACGCTCGTGTAGCTTTAGTGTTTTTTACTTATAAATAGTTGGTAAAAACTAATTTTCTAATAGTCATTGTTTTGTTTTACTCAAAGTAGGTAATCTTTCCCACTAGTCTTTTACTAGCTACCTAAACGGGACCTTTTGACTTTGTTTCCAGCCAGCAGCTTTCCGAGCAGACCTCGCCATCGAAGCCACCTCGCCAGGTGACGTTCTTAAAGCCAGCAGCCGATACCACCCTGGATCGAAAAGCCTCCATCGTTGATGAGACGTCCGGGATCACCAGGACGCAGATGAAAGGTATGTATTATACACATAAACCACCTTCCGTAGTAAATTCTCTAAATGATAGTCCAAACTGCATCAAAATCAGTTGCGTGATTTTGAAGAACAATGAGACCACACAGACGGACACGAAAAGCATCAAAATACTGTTGCTAGTACACTTATGCCTAACCCTTTCGGACTTACAGGCATGATGCATGATCTGTTTTTATTTACCAAAATTTCCATTTTCCCAGAATTCCGCGAGGCATTCCGTCTGTTCGACAAAGATGGTGATGGCACCATCACTAAGGAGGAGCTCGGCAGAGTGATGCGTAGTCTGGGACAGTTCGCCAGGGTTGAAGAGTTGCAGGACATGCTGCAGGAGGTGGACAGTGATGGTAAGTGGATAAATTACAGTTATTCTCCAGAACATTGGTCCAGTCCTATGGAAGCCTTCGGCATCTCTTGTGTGTTGTCCGAGCCGGAGTAAGTGACATTTGAGTTTGCTGAAGCTTGGAGCATTTCGTCTTTACATCTCGGAAACAGAAGTCTGAGGTTATAGTGCACAAAGTTTGAGACAGAAGCTGCAGCATGTAGAATTGTAAACAAAGCTTGTCTATAAGCATGTCAACCTCAGAGCGCTTATGCAAATTCCCATGAGGATATCGCAAAAGGGTTTTGGCAGGTGATTTGCTCTTGCATGATGATGCCAGATTCAGGGTGTCTACTCAATAAGCACGCCAAAGTAACGTTTCCTGCTCCGTATCACCTACGGACATAAGATTAGTTTGGGGCCCGGCCTCAATATGAACGTCATCACGATTTGTCAGTTGTCCCTACTCCAGATGTGTTTTATACCCGTCCGAAAAAGTTAATTAATCGGGCGTAGGATTTATCCGAAGTTTCGAAATACTTTCGGACGAGTCCTTATCTTCGTTGATGGACTTAGAGAATAGACTCCTGATCTCTATTAACATCAAAGACACAATTATGCAATATCTTGTTTCTATCCGGTCTGTTCCAACCCTACGAACGACCATTTCAATAAATTCGAGACAATTACACAATAAGTTCAAGACCGCAATCCTTGGACGCAAGATGTCGTCTCAGAAAACAAAATCTTCAATAACCAATTTTGCTTCTACCCCCAGGCGACGGTAACGTAAGTTTTGAAGAGTTCGTGAGCATCCTCTCCAAGTCCATGTGTGGTGCTGGTGGAGGCACCAGTTCCGCTGAACAGGAGGAGAGGGAGCTCCGTGACGCTTTCCGAGTGTTCGACAAACATAACAGAGGATACATCTGTGCTTCTGATCTGAGGGCTGTGCTGCAATGCTTGGGAGAGGATCTGTCTGAGGAGGAGAGTGAGTACCTAACTGGTTTTTTAGTTCAAATGTCCCTTAGGATGCTATGGGTTCTTGCGACATGTTCCATGTCTAAGTTATTTTTGGACGTGCCTAAATAGATATCTGGCTGAGCTGATCTCGGTAAAGGAAAACATCGAGAAGACATCTAGGAATTGTAATGGTCTGGAATCGCTTAAATGCCGTATTTGAACAATAGGATATTCAGCCCATAAAGTTCCCACTGTTAGGACACAAACGTCCTCTCTACAGGAGTGGGCCAAAATCTACCACACAGGCTCAATGCGAGTTGGCGGATGGCACGTCTTTGATTTTTTGGTTCTAGGACATGCCGGTTTCCTCACGATGTTCTCCTTCACCGTTTTCAGAGCAGTGGCGATTAAATAATTTACACAAAGTAAATGCCTGCATGGCCCCCCGCATAAAAGCCTTCGAACCGACGACCTACACTCATAAGTCACAGCCGTTACCACTGGGCCACCACTGCGCTATTTGAACAATGCCCGTTTCTTACAATGTAGGTGAAATTAATGTCAAATTATAATCCTTTATACTACCTTTTTTGTTTCAGTTGAGGACATGATTAAGGAAGTAGACGCAGATGGAGACGGTCGCATAGACTTCTTAGGTGAGTAAAGTTAAACAAACGTAAATTGTACTTAATTACTTCATAAATACTGATGGAACTACCATGTAGGTAGTAGGTACCTAGGTACCTACTTAGTAGAGATGAGTCCGATATCATGACACACGTGATGACACAGTCATCGACACAGGAAAATCATCACAATTATCAATTTTGGGGAAAATATTCGGGTTTTTATTTAAAAAGACTTATTCAAAAAGGTTTTAATCATCTCCATTTTGTTATATTCACCGTGAATATTTTTTTGTCCTGAAGTCCCATCTTAAAAAACACCATGTTCCATCATTCACAGAATTCGTCCGCGCACTCGGCGAGCCAGAAGACGCCTGCGACGACGAGGATGAAGACGACACGACAGAAGGTCCAGAACTGCTCCTTCCACGACCTGTCGCCGCCAACTGAACTATTGAACATACACGAGGACGTAGCCAGGATTAGCAAGGCCACCTATTGAAAGGAACTTTGAGGCACAAGTTTTTGGGCTAGGCATTTAAAAATGTAGGCAATATCAGCAGAGGAATTTGTCTTCTAAGCTTAGAATAGCAATTTCCAGTCGTGTAGAGTCAGCAAAAACAAGTGAGCAGATGATCTGAGAGACCACCAATAGGTATGGCTTGAAATAAGTGGATGGTACCTAGCTAACTAAACTATCGAAACTAAGGCCTTTACCGGTTCAAAATCTTTCACATAATTCATATTCATAATTAAGCTCTGCAGTGGGGGGGTGTCTACCAATCTGGCCTATAGGACATCAAGTGCAAGAATGTCCTACTTATCCAAAGTACCCAATCCTGGCTACGTACCAACATCGACCGCTTTATGCTAACGCGCGCTGGCTTTAATTATTTAATACGTTGTCTGTACTAAAATATTTGTGAACATGGAGTTTGAATGCGCCTAAACAAAACTACCAAAAATATTAGATGAAAACTCGAACTATTTTAGGACCTTGAAGATAAAAACCCGTAAGAATATTTTAGACTAGCGCTTCACTTGCGGCCCAATGAGTATATCTATGCGGCCTTCTGAGCAACAATGCAGCTCACAGAGCAAAAATGCGGCCCGCCGAGCTCATGAATGAATCTTAAAACAAAACGTAGCTGTGTCTTTGCCTGCTTAAACATATTATTTAAGTGGCTTGTTATTTAAGCCTGTAAAGTTCTTGCAGGAATTCAACATCGTCTACCTACCCAGCTACATGGCTTTTACATCACAGCCCAATCTCAAACATTGTAGAATTGAGCCATATCAATAAATTATAGGAATCAACAACGAATTCTTTCCTAAGGCGTTTCACCTTGTTGTTTAACGCTATCTTTTGAATAAGCCACAGAATAAAAGCAAATAATATTAGTTTTTATCTAAATTCGTATCTAATAATTAGCTTTTTTGTATATAGTCAAATAAGAAAATAATTACCACAACGCGCAACGTCTAAAACCATTAGCTAGCTGATAGTTGAATAATTAATGAAGTGATAAATACTTAATTGTGTACTCATTATAAAGTAAAGATCTTACCTCTCCACATTCTTCATGCAGAATTATCTACCTGAACCTTCGCTATTTTTTTTAAATCAGGCCGGAAGCTGTTCAACCCGCGAAACGGTTACCTTATAGCAGGGATGGCGAACCAATGGCACGCGTGCCTTTGGTGGCACGCAACAAAATAATTTGGGCACGGCGGCACCCTAAGTCTCAGTAACAAACAGAAATCTGAGCGTGATAATTTCATCTTCTTATGCCTGAGTCGTTACTTTCAGAAACCGTACCTATGTCGCATGATTCCAGTTCAGCTTGCATTCTGCTAAAAGTAATATATGAACCTAATACCAGACACCGGAGGTTGCACTAATTTGTTCATTTACATATATATAAGGTGCTGTGATGTTAATTACTTTACTTTATAATAATACAAAGCCTATTTCTGTTTGTATGTAATAAAAAGGAGGTACTTATTATTGTGAAAGTATTTACTTTCAACAAATAAGTCAAGATTATTTTGCTAACAAATAAGTCAAGATTATTCTGCTAACAAATAAGTCAAGATTATTTGTTAGCAGGTCAATGCCACATATTTTTTTTTGGATATAGGGCTCGTAGAGCTTTAGAGGTTTGCCATCCCTGCCTTATGATTGCTATAAGAATGCAATGATTTAGCAGCACCTATAGTATCTAACAAAGGCAACAGTACAGGTTGATAATACTAAGTACCCAAAATAGGTGATCTAAGGCGTCTCTAAAAGTAGGTACCCACAAAACGAGACGAATGGCCTATCTGACCCGTGGTCTGCACGACCACAATCTCTTAATTAAATATAGTAATTTTTCCATAAAACACCAATTTTTTATAAATAATAATATTGTAAATATTTCGTCATTTTTACTATCTTTCAGGTTATTGTAATCAAGAGTGAGATAGTTGCAACGTAAATCTTACCTTGCTTGTGACTATTCTAAGGATACTATTTACATTTAATAGCTACATCTACTGGCTTACTGTTTTTGCCTCTCGTTAGAAATAATAAGATTTATAAGAAATAAATGTACAGTGCTGGTTTTATTAGTGTTTATCTGAAATCAATTATATTTGAGCAACGGCCTACAAGGCAATGTTGTGCGGCTTGCTGAGCTAAAATGCTTGCGGCCCGTTGAGCTAAAATCCATGCGGCCCGAATAATTTATGTATTGTTGGACTTAACTATACCAATTGCGAAGGATTTATTTTTTAATTTCAAAATTAAAATAACATCTTCATTTAATTTTTGAGAATATTTTAAGCTATTGTTAATAAGTTACTGAAATTATGTGAAACGCTAAAAACCGCGTTTTTGTCCAGCGCTGTATGTCCAGTACTGTACAGCAATTATTTTTTGTAATAATCCTTTAAGATTTTATCAATAAAAATATCGACTATTTATACCTTAAACTCTTCAACATATCCTAACAAGAATTTATATAATCAGAGCTTTTATTTGTCTATTAAAATGCATGAATAGGTATAAATATTAACTGATATTTCGCAAACTATTGATGTTGTACATTAATAATACAGAACCATTATACAAATAAAATGTTCTAGAACAGATGTTTACTTTTCTTTATGTTTCCTGTCCCCGTTTCTGTGCTGATAGCAGAACAGTATTTTATTAATCAGAAGATCATGGCTCATGCGCGAGCGTCGGTTTTCGCCAAAAATGATCAGGATTTTACACACCCTTGAAACAGTCGAGATTTAACCTATTGACCACAACTATATGATAAATAATACGAGACATCAATTACATTTAGAGACAAGTCTCCTTTTTATTGTCACATATTGAACACTGCCTGTATCACATTGGTGTATGAATGAAATTCCTTTATGCATTTTTTCTGTTATTATGTAGGTAATGACATGAGTTGACAAGCTTGTACTTAAAAACAATATATCAAGGGGCGCCCACGACAGAAATTAGTGATTCGGAGATTTATCTAGCATAAATGAGAAAACAGTCACACGTGGACGCTATATTATGAGGTTTATTTATAAACGTTTAAAAAGTTAAGAGACGTTAAGTCGTCAAAAATTTACAGTGCTGAAAATGTAGAGTGTCGTTAAACAGTCGCTAATTCGGTAACTTTAAGCAACGTTTATAAATAAAGGGATCAAAACTTTACCTTTAATGATACAAAGATTTCAAGGGCTTATTCCAATGAAGAAACAGCAATCGATTTTACATCATATGTCAGTAAATGAATCGCTACAGCTAGTAATACTAGTGCCACCCATTACCTACCGCTGCTATAAAATTATGTATATGAGTTAATCAATCCTAAACGGGTCATAGGCTAGTGATGTACTGAGGTTTCATGTGACCGGATTCCGATAAGCATCGCAGTACCACGTTACCGTTCGGTAATATCGATACCTGGGTAATAGACGCGTGGTTCAAAGACATCCGAAGCCAACCTTCAGGTGGGAACTGGAGAGCTCTGGAAAACAGAAAGCATGACATCACGCCTTTATTCCTCGAAGGATTATCCAGACACTTCGCCCGATCCGAGGATCGGAGTCGGGATTGAAATTAGAGGAAAGAAATATTAAGTTATCACATAATCTGTAAATGAAGATCCAATGCTGACCTAAAGGCCTCCAAATGGGCTATGTGAGCAGCGTTAAGGTATCAACGCGCAAGCGATCATGACCTGTAATACAGTATTTTATTTTATTTTTTGGTCTTGAGATTAAAAAAAAACCATAAAATTCTTACTTGCAAACAAAGAACCGTATAACATTGGCATGAGCTACCATCAGCGTGTAAGAATCTTCTGTCTGATCCGGTGGCGCCCTATAGAAGTAGCGCCTGAAGCCAGCTTCTATCCGCGAGCCATCTTGATAGAACTGCTGTACGTGTCAAAAAAGGTTGCTCGTCAGTTCCTCAATATGCTTTCATTTCGAGAAGTCAACAAAAGCCATTGCACCGTTGTTTTAACATTTGTGGTAGCAACGTAGCAATTTGCTGAACTATCAAAATGAAAACGATTGTCGTCAGGGGTATGATATGCAATTAGAGTGCCGAGGTTGGTTTTTGCCTTAATAAATATTAGTAACTCGGGTTTTGAATTATTTAAACTATGTAACTTCAGCTTGAAACACATAATGACAGCAGTAGCTGTAGTGAAATTTTTGCTCACAGCCTACAACAATTAATTTCAAAGTTAACTCACGGGCCGCATGCCGCCCATCGAAACAAACCGTCCGGCCCACTGAGCTATAGATTTTTTTTGTTTTAAAATATTTATCATTGCACAAGAAGCTCACTGCTAGCAGGAAATATAACCCTTGAACGTTGCCCCGGACTAGGAATTTCTCCTGTATAGTGGGTGCGTTTACAAACATTTAAACTCACATACATAAACAGCCAGACCCGGAACAACTACTTGTAGGTCATACAAATATTTGTCCCGTGCGGGAATTGAACCCGCCACACGCAGCGCAGTAGTCAATTGTTTAACCACTGCGCCAACCGTGCTGTTAAAATGCTGACTTGTTGATAGATATTTGGTATTTCAATTATCTAATTGATGGGCTTTGAAAATATGTTAGTTTTAGCAGTTTTGACGGGTGAAATAAAATAAGCCATAAATATACATTTCATACATATTTTATTCAACATTACAAAATATTTACAGCTAGTCATTTATACACGATACAAATTCAATTTAACAAGTTGCTAGAGGTAATTTGGCAAGTACGGTATACGGTAATTGGCTTTTACACTGTGTTATTTTAGAGCCCAGTTTCGCACGGTATACTTTAAGGCACTTTGATTAGAGACTAAATGACTAGTAAGTTTAAATGAAAAGTGTTGTGAAATATTTATTTATTAGTAACGTACATTGCATACTAACTTACTAATCACTGGCACTAATCAAAGAAAATGCATGAGATAGGTAAACAATAAACATTTTGAGCTACATTTCACTAGAGGTCGTAGGCAGTGATTTACAAAAATAAAAACCATTGCGTCCCGGCCTCACTTCACTTCCTTGTTGTATTTTACTGGTTTCAAACAGCTTTTAAATTTGCACGTATTTGAGAGCAAATGTCTGAATGTGCAGTCAAAATCACGATCACGATCATGCTATTACTGGAGAAGGCCGTTATGCTGAAACCTACGCCCTTTAATATACTTTTAACATTGAATGTAAAGACCCATTTGTTAAAATAATAATTCACTAAACTTGACTAGATTTAGTGGTAATTTAAATTAATACATACATATTTTGCACAGACTTGATTATGTTAACAAATGTATAAAATATGCTAGGCATTTGTTTGATTGTCGCGAATATTTAGCTAAAATATATGGTACGGTCGAGGTTACTGGGGAACACATGGTCTATGGCACATAAGCAGGTCTAAAATATGTAATTTCATTAACAATCTAAGATACTATTATGTCTTTACATTAAACACTAATTTACACTGATCAGGTGCCTACTATAACAATAATAAAATTTTAAAACATTGCTTCAATACTTGAAATATATTCTTTAACCTGCTCAAATCATGTTAATATGTGTAAACTCATATAAAACAGACAGTTTTGTACTGAAAAATAAGTATGAAAATTAGGGAGAAACTATAAATTTCATAAGTCAGTAAGTTATCATAAGTCTTACATCCGCTTAAATGATAAAAACATTACATTTGATACGATACAAGAAACTATAGAGAAGATCAAAGAGCTCATAGATTTTTTAATCTACCTACAAATATTTCGGACCCATCTAACGATTTTTGTCAACACTAGTATTTATATAAATATTGTATGGGCAACCAAAATCAACTGTAGGCTGGGAAAAAATCTATTCAAAACTTTATCTGAAAACAAACATCCCAAAAATAGATCCAAATTGGCATACCATTGGAGTTCTGATTTCGCGGTCTAGGCTTTAAACAAAAATTTTGATTCCTAATCAAAATGACCGGTTATAGTAAACTATGAGACAGTATGGAAACTACAGTTACGATGTATATTTATTTTTAAAATTGACATGCTTACATTACTTAATAACATCGTTCTACTCCCTGAACATTGTCGCGTGGGAAATACTACTAAAAGCGCGTGCTGTCACATTGTCAGAAAATAAGCTTGCTTTTAACATTCATATGACTTCTGAAGAGTATTTCCCGTATTTTTAAGGACGTTCGCATTTTAATATGTCTCAATCTGTCACACACACACTAATCTGCCTACACATTTGATATTGATTGCCGTTGAGATGTGATTGAGATTTTGAACGATTTTTAAATACGAGAATTGGTCTTCATTTAATTTTTCATAATCAGAAATCATCATTCAATCAACTCATGCATTACAAGCAAAAGTTTGCTTAACCACTTGATTTAGAGCGTGCAGCATTTTACTAGTATCGTAAATCATAATTACGGTTTACTTCAACAATCGAAGATTAATACTTAGTTCCGCTCCAGCTGACCTGATTTGTTTTTTTATCGCGAATTACATTAGTTTTTGCCGTGTTAATTGCCCAATTCTGATCAAACGGACATTAAAGAATTTAATTGCAAATTAATTCGAACGTTCTTTCCTATTACGAATCAACCCGTTCCTGAATAGTCAGTGGAGCCCTTATTTGAACATCAATTATAATGTGCAGGTAGAATAACTTAGTGTCTTACCCGTTCTGGTCCTTACTGAGTCTTGGCATTTCGTTTTAAGCTGCTATTACTGTAATCAAAACAATTTTGACTTCAAAAGTCGTTTAGGGCAAAAATATATTTTTGATTAGGTATAAAAGGCAACACAAAAAAATAGCCAAAAAATAACAGGCCGACTATGATACATAGTTTTAGGCCAGCAAGATTTTTTTTTCTTTTTAAAAGGAATAGTTCATCGGGCCGCATGGATTAGCCCGCCGGGCCGCATGATACAAAATCATTATTTAGCAGGATTTTGTAAACATACTTCGCCTGTTAGCTGCCAGTAAGTGATTTATTTTAATTTAATAATAGCATCCCAATTAGTCTACAAATACTACAAAAACGGTTAAGGCTGTGTTGAATTTATCTACTTGTTAGTAATTTACACTAGCTACTGGTTAGTAAGTAAAAAAAACCCTTTTGAAACATCAAACATACCTTAAAAGTACTGTCGTGTTTCTTGTTTCTCAGCAATGCTATTTTTTTTGACAATGTAACAGCGAAGTGTTAAGATCGAAAGTTTTACATCACATTTCAGTGATTACCTTCTAAAGGTTCCTGTTCAAAGCGTTTTATCATTAAAATTGACTATTTTGATATCCTCCACCTCAGTTGTCAGAATATTTACCATTATGATTGATATTGCCCTTGATTCTTACGGGGTGGGGTTACTTACTTGGGCAAATGGCACTAGTTGACAAATTAAATAATTTTTCCTAAGCCATTCTTGTTTCACTTGTATATACTTACTAGCTGCCAAACAGAGCTTTCGTTATTTTAAGATCGGTCAAAATTCGATTCAAAGATTGTAAATTATTAGGTTTATACCAGTGACACGAGCTAGTAACTAGTCCCATATTAACCAAACTTTTACAATCTTTAGGGCAGAAATTCACCAACAACATATTCCTTCTATAAACGTACTTTTTAGTGAACCCGATCCCAGTGCTTATTTTTCTAATAAAGGTTACACTACAGAACACACTATAATAAAGTCCTAACTCTGATCTGAAGGCCAATTTCCGTAATTAAAAACGTTCAAAATCTAGTTGTAATCTCATCTTCGCGACAATCAATGTCAAAAACTTATAAAAATGTAGGTAAATTAGAAATATTTTTGAGAAATTGAAATTGTGATTAGAATCTGTACGTTCTTAAAAATACGGGTAATTGTCCCTCAGATTTTATGGAGTCTACTTTAGTGGAATTGTGTGTTATATATGCTTACCCCAATACTGTAAATATCTACTTCTTATCTTAGTTACACTAGCGCTAGTGGTTATGCCCATCTAACTACTCAGCTTTTTCAATTGTAGTCGAGCGTTAATATGGCACATCGCGTTTCCCAAATAAACACAAGTGTTTGCTGTCAGTAATTTCTGTCTATTTGAGAGATATTTAAGACATCAACAAAACCGATTTTTTTCTCACCCGAAGTACCATATTGACAGCCGCGTAATGTGGTCCAGTTTTCAATAAAAAAGCAACGTTTAAAATGGTAGGTGTATTATTGGGTGATGAAAATGTTGCCGTCAACATAATTTTTGCTTTTTCATGACTGAATAATATTATACTAATCTTTGGCAACCGCATCACTCAATAATCTATCCCAAACCGGTTGGTAACAGCAAGTACTCATAAAAAATAACATTTTTTCTAAAAACATGTCGTCCACGTTCAATTTAAAGTAGATTATATAATGAAACAGTACAGTTTTGTACTGGAATAAGTTTCTAAGAAAAAGTATCTCGTGAACGAAAAGCGTGCAACCTGTTTTACAAATAGTGGTGCAAAAATCCCAATGCCTTTTTAACTGTAATTTCAATTAAAAAATAACAGCTATCAGCATTCCATAACATGTCAGTAAAGTAATCTCTACTCGCATGTCAGTAAAGCCCCATTTACACGATGCAAGTTTCTTTGCCTGTGCCAAACAATTAAATTGAAGCAACAAATAACTTGCAAAATTGAAACAGCTAATAGACGCGCGCAACTTTTATTGTTGCTTCTACTTATGGTAAGCCACTCGCACCATGTAAATCGGGCTTAACACTAGCGCTAGCAACTACACCCGTATAAACCGCTCGTAAACACCTGTTTTACCGGCTAGTGACGAACTTAGGCTCCATGTGGCCAGTATCCGACAACGATCGCAGTACCACGTTGCCGTTCGGCATTATTGATATCCAGGTTATGGACGCGTGGTTCAGAGATATCCGGAGCCAACCTTCAGGTGGGAACTGGAGTGCTCTGGAAAACAAACACAAGACCATTAAGCATAGACACAAATACATGAGAAAATGAAAGAAAACATTTTGTTAAAACATTGTACGTAATAAGTGGTACTGGGCGAGTACAGACACGAGCATAAATACCTTACACTTACGAAAGATTCAAATAGTGGTTGTCTCGCTTGTTTCAGTCTCGATAGATATTATCGAAACCATTCAATTATGAAGTAGGTTTGTTCTCAAAGTTCCGATACCAATATATACGAGAAAACCGGTTTTTAAAGGTGTGTAACTGTAACGTATTTATTCTAGTGGCTGTACATTCTATATGGTTGTCCACTGTTGAGCACCTCTCAATTTAGACTGCAGCAGAATTATGCGAAATATTGTTATCATCGCAGATTGCCGTTTTCATAACATAAGGAAGAAGCTGCAGGGGCATTACAGCCACTCTATTGTCCCCCAAACAACGATTGGTTTTATTTTCAATTTAGTATTGGAGAACCACACAGAAGTACAAAGTTCTAAACAACGCAACGGATTTTGATGCGGCTTTCACTATGATTAAGAGAATTTATCCCGGGAGGTTTATGTGAAAGAAAAAAAAATCTGTTTTATGAAGCCGAACCCGAACTAAATAATAAAATAAATTAAAAAGGGTAAGTACTTACTTGCAAACAAAGTATCGTATAACATTGGCGTGACAGACCAATAGCGTGTAGGTATCTTCTGTCTGATCTGGCGGCGCTCTGTGGAAGTAGCGCCTGAAGCCGGCCTCGATCCGCGCGCTATCCTGAAAGAACTGCTGTACGTGCCAAAAAGGAGGTTATTATACTCGCCAGTTACATTTTATAAAATATAACTTAAGTGCTTGGAGAGATACTAGAGTTACGGGCTAAATAAAATATATAAATTAGTATTAGAACTAACACGTTTTTGGGTTCGAACAAATAAAGAATCAGTATCAGGACTAACAGTGCGCAGTTTATCCAACAAGCCTTTTTCCATGCTTTGATCGGTTTCCGAAGCTGAGAATGAACTTCAAAATTGCACATGTAGGTAATTGTAATGCAACATATTTTTTGTCTTAACAGATAAATTGTGACAAAGTTCTTTTTTTTATTTGAAACGACATTAATAATAAGTATGAAGGGTGTAGTAAAAACTTTAGCTCACGGGCCGTATGCGGCCCGCCATAATAAGCCGTGGGGCTGGTTGAGCTATTTAAATTGACGCAAATATTGATAAATTAAAAAGAGAGTATTAACGTTGCGAGTAATGTAAACATTGTAAGATGGAAAACGAGACTCGGAAATGTTTTATTTTAGATTTTAAATACATAGTTATTTATTAAGTTGTTGAAAACCATGTTTAAAAAAAGAATTCCCCAAAGAGATTATAGGTACATGGAAAGGTAAGAATGGCTTAGTCTAAATAAAATACTAGTAGGTAATCATGAGCAGGAATTGATCATCATTTACAGCCGCTTTACATAATAGCAGAAAGATAATTATCTGGAGTAACCAATGGCTACTGTTTGTTCACAAGACATTACATTTCTTCTCTCCGCTTTTTATAGCTAAATGATACACTTTAATGAAAGAATAATGATCATTTTTAATTAAAAATGCAACAGCATACCTACAGATGAAATGGCAAAAGCAAAACTGGATACTATTAGTGATGGATCATTGACGGTTTTTCCGTTAACGTAACGTAAACGTTGATTTGCGTTCGTCAACTAGTTGATCAACTAGTTAAATTCGTCAACGAGTTAACGTGCAACTACTGTCGACTTGTAACGTTAACCGTTCATTCACTGAACGGTTTTTATTCAACGCGACGTTCAGCGATTCTTTTATTGGTATATAAGAAATATTTAAAAATCAACTCTTGTACATGTTACTTAGACAAATTCTACGACATGATAGCCGCTCGGAATCTATGATGGTATTTTCAACGTAAGTTTTTTGCTCAGTTCGTTAGGTACGTTTGCAAATTTAGTTTTGTTGATTATTAAACGAGTTATATTCATAAACGTCGTTGACAAATTCAACTAGTTCATTCATAAACAGTTAACGTTAATACGTTGACAGGAGATCAACGGTTGATTCAACTAGTTCGTTGATTCAACGCCCATCGCTAGATACTACATATGATTACTACTAACTAACCTACTTAATTTTTAATGGCGAGTAAACAGGTTATTATAGGTCCAATCATTGGCCTTCATCTTAACAGCTAACCAAACACAGAAGCGTGAAAATTTGCAAATATGGTATTAATTAGTAGCTCCAACTTTTTTGTACAAGAAATAAATAAATTGGTATTACAAGGAATGCGAAAAGTACTACATTATACGGCGATTTTGATTTTAGCTTGGGTGCAGCGTTGCCAGAAGTCCCAATTTTGGCCGAACGTCCTGAAACTAAATGTACCGCGCAGGACGATTGACGATTGTTATGAGTATAGTAAAGTATTTTCCTTAAAATACTTTTTCTATCATCATGGAAACTTCATTTGAAACTCAAATATAAAGATAAGTAGCAATAAAGTAGGTTAATAAAGACACGACTGATTTTATTTACGTTTTTTTTTATTATATCCCGCTTTCGAAGAAAGCGCTTTTTGACTCAAAAAATCTGTCAACGCTGCTTCGGTGCCTCCGTTTGTTCGCACAATATGCGGATAATTATGGTCAGACCCTAGTATCTCAAGACTTATCCATAAAAATACCAGTAAAAGTTGGAGATATCATTGAAGAAGCTTAAATAATCCTGAGGGCAATGAATTAAATAAGATGTTAAAAGTTATAGTGCAAAATACAATATAATATAAGGGTGCCTTGGTACACACTCTCTCGGGTCGACGGGATTCGACACAATCGGGCTGCAAAGCATACAATCATGTATTCTCCTGCCTGGCTGTGCCGAAAAAGAGTTGCCGATCCGATCAAATGTGAAGCAGATAAGTCCTAAATACTTAAAACAGGTGAAGTAGTAGTCTAATTCCGAAGTGCAAAAATATTATCCTGAGTTTAACACAGGAACAGGCTTAAATAAATGTACAGAATATAAAGGAAGAAAACAAGGTGTATATTGTTAGTTTCAATAGCAAATACTGGAGTATTTTGTGAAGAGAATTTGTAACTCAAAATACATTCCTTGAGGCCTACATCACATTAGGCTAGCTCTATGCTATACATACAATAATTTAAGTTTTGTTAAAAGGTTATCCTGAGGTGTGATCAGTGAATTTGAATTTCCAAAGAGTTTCTTATAGCGTATAATGCACAAGAAAAGTGCCTCGATATTAAAATAAGATAGAGAAAAGAAAAATTCTACCAATGTCGCAGTTAATATTTTGCTGATATTTTTGTACCAAAAACTAAATTTGTTTTTTTCTTTTTCCCGAGTAAGTAAAAATATGAAATAATCAGCCCAAAATATGAAACTGATGATATGCATTTCATGCCTTATCTTTGCATTGTGTGTCTGTTTGACACTCTTGATCTTAATCAGAATGCACATACAAGATATATTTATCAAAAGAATCTTAAATTAAAAACGAATGCATCGAGTATTGTATGTATTTTAAAAAAATATTTTTGTTTGTGGTAACATTCCAAGGCTATAAGTGTGCAGCCTTGGATTATTGCCATGTAAACTCATTCATTGTGTTACATATATTTTTTTAAATATTCAAAATATGGATCCCACACAATTCAGAAATATCATAATACACTTTCAACCTATAAGTCTTAAATAAATGTTTATAAAAAATAACTTACTTTTGGTTCCGGTCTCCAATGTCCGACAGGTGGCTCCGGAGGTATGGGAGCTCCTTCTTCAATCAGCTGGCAGTTCCTGATCTCTATGTCCTTGTCAAGATGCTTGGCTATGATCTGCCCTGTCTCTTGAGCCCTGGTCATTGTGGATTGGATTAATAAGTCCCATTTTATGTTTAGGAGAGCCAATCTTTGCCCGGTGAAATCTGCTTGGAGCCTGCCTATAAAAATTGAATTTGTTTTGTTAAAGATACAGGTAAATCATATAAAGTATTCACTTCGGTAATCTTCGTGATTCCGAATAAGTACGAACGTTGCGTCAGAGGCTAAACTCCTAAAGAGGCAAAGCTTCTAACTTTTATACAGCCGTGTTTTGTCGTAGTGCACCAATATGCGTTTGTATAAAGCCATCTCAAATTTTTAGATAATACTAGCTGCTGCCGGGGGCTTCGCCCACTTGGATGTCGAAGATTATCCCACGCGAGCTTGCTAGCGGGACAAAAAACTTATGTAACTGCTTATAAAATCAGCTCAAAATCGGTTCAGCAGTTTCAGAGATAAGCCGAAACAGACAGACAGAAATTTAACATAACACATAAAGTGTAATTAATTATTTTCTGAAACATAAATAGATCCTCTCTTAGGATTGAATGTAAATAACAGAATGAGTTGCCGAAATGCAGACAGCTAGTGTGCAATAAAGATATTTGAGAAAATGTGTTTCTTTGTCTTGTAATTTTTAGTGTTTTATTTTCTTGTGACATAGACTAAATAAATTTTGTCAATGAATTTATTGGAACTAAAATATGTTGTGTGTTGACAGTTATTTTGTTGTTGTTTTATTTATGCATTTTTTAATTTAAATAGGGTGTTGTCTTAATATTTGACTAAACAAAACATGCAATTAGTATTCGGAACTTGGTCATTTGTTATGCCAGATTTTAGTTGTAACAGAACCAGCTCAACAGTTCATGATTTAACATAGTATAAGTGTGTATCTTCCAGCAGAACATCCCTACTTGATATTATAAACTAGTTAATGCATTGCCCAGCATGCTTTGCAATGCCTTTTTCTCTTTTTTGCTAGGCAACTTCTGCAGGTGCTTGTGAAGGCATGTTTATATGCTATTATTATTTGGTTACATACACTATCAGCTAATTAACTGATGCAGATGTCTACAAACAACTTGAAGATATTATTCAATTCTTGAAGCAGTTCAGTGAGAGTGTTATGGCAACATATTCCAGGAGCCCATTCCATGCTGTTACAACTCGGTTATATGCTAAATACGCGCTTTGACGTGGAGTTGTGGCCACCATTCTATCTTATCTACCTATTACCTATAACTTCGTTAGACAAGAAGCCCTTCAAAGGCTTTTTCTTTGATGAAATTTCTCTATCATATATTAGATATCTGTGAAAGGAAAGTTACTCTGTCTTTTACTATTCCACACCTTAATTGCAGTACAGATTTGTATGAAAATTGGCACACAGACAGACCACCGCCTGGATGAGCACAAGAGGGCTTCATGCTGGTAGTATGTTGTAGTGTCTACTTACTTACCATACATGTCTGAACTCCACATTAGTATTTTAAACAATAGTTGGCATTATTTATAGGGCAACAACAATCAGCAAGCAGAATAAATTGACTGCATTTTCCTTAGAAATCATAAATGATTACTCAAAATAATTTACCCAAGTCTGTAAGAGTCCTGTCCTTATCCATGGCTCCATCAATATTGTACTGTCCATGTCTAATCAGGAACAGATGTCTCACAGCTCTGCTCTTAGCTTTCTCCAGCTTCTCATTGTATTTGTTTTCCTCTTCAGGGTTCACCAAGGTACTTTTAATCGGTTTCACTATTGATTCTGGTTCTCTGCTAAAATAGATAAGGTATTACTGGTGTCGGGGGTATAGTGGGGGTGGCCATGTTTTACGAGATGTCGGTTGTGAGTTCGAACCCAAGCAGTCACTTAACTTTCTATGAATTATTCATAACCACTGCTTACAAAACTGTGAATATTTCCTAGAAACATCAATAATTCAAAGAGATGCAACATCTACCAACCTGTGCACCAAAAGCTTTAAATCTACTTAGATTTTAACGAGAAATATTTGTATTTTTCTAGTGTTTTATGTTCTTTGATACAAAACATTTGTTCTGAATTTGATTTAAATCCCTTTTTTTCGGAATTTAAGAAGAACTACTTCAAAAGATACCACAAGATTGGTGGGTGAGTAAGTAGTGCACTTTTAAATAAGGAAATTCTCTCTAATCACATTCTTATTGGAATTATCAGACAACAACAAGACAACTTTCCTTGGATGTGTAAGAAAAGTAGTTTCTATCCCCACCATAATTTTTTTTTGAGGAGTGACTGACTACTATAGCAATGTATGTAGTTTATGTCAAGGGAATCCCCTCACTATAGAGTTATGGAGAAATCATTGAACAAGATACATTATATAGAAATTGACACAGCATAATTATGTATTTATTCACTTACATCTAAGTTGACCCACTGACTGAAAAAGGCATTGCTTTTTAAACGAAATAAGATGAATCAAGAAGAAGGAGCTAATTGGATGCTAGAAGCAACAATGTACCTTTTATTCATTTTTGCTCATAATAACTTCATAAAAACACGTTTAAATTTTATCAACCTATCCACATTTCGCATCAAAACATTGATGTCGCAAAGTGGGTCATGACCTGCATGGTGTATTCAACCTTTCTGCATGAATAGAACCCTTTAACTACGATAAGAAAAGGACTTTAATACAAAAACAAATAAAACGGTTGTAAATTTACTTTAGACACGCTATTTACGTACTAAATTATGCAAATATAAACGGTTCTTTTGTTATCGAAATTTTAGGTGAATTTAAATTATGATAGGTAGTACTTACTGGTCCCAATTTCTATCCCATTGGATGCCGGGTGTAAAATTCGTTGTCCAGGAGTTGTGAGCACTGTACCTTCTCTCATTTTTCTCACCATTAATCCGGTAATAGGCTAAACCGCCACCAACTGCACCCAAACTTAAGAGCGCGATCTTCTGAAACCTGGACAGCGATGCCATATTGATTTTATTAAATACTGCTATGGCGATAGATTACCATTTACGATGGTATTTTATGCCGCAAGTCTATTTTTAGGAAATGTATTTTAAATACTGTTCGGTCACGAAAATAACCTCCTTGCCTACACGACGTTTCGCAACTGACAGACCAGTGTTGCCAACAAGACCAATAAGGAATCTGCTAAAATAGTGTTAAAATTATGCCAATTGCTTTATGGAAATGTGGTGGACGAAGTACATTTCCATTTAATGTGATCTATGTTTCTCCATTGAGACATGAGTCTATCTATTTTATATGCTAAAAAATATGCCATATGCTAAACAACAAATAAGTTTGCTAAACAACATGAAAATATTAGCTACTTTAGCACAAAATATGCTAAATTGGCATCACTTTAGCACGTTTTGTGACAGCAAGAATGGTGTCCGTTTCAATGGCGCGGCCACGGCGTAATTTCAAATAAATAATTCTACCTAGATTTTGTAAAAAAATTCTTGTCAAAGTTATGGTTAAAAAGTTATAAGTTTTTCCGTCTAGCCCCCTTTCGCAACGCGCGTTAAGGAACTTCGTTCCAAAAACTGAACTACTTAATGCAATGTCCTACTCAGATGCTTGATTTTAATCGAGTTTAATACGAGCGCTAATCCTGCCGATAAACTGTCATGCAGTTTGGCAGGTTTATGGGATTTGTACAAGTTTAGGTCCAAATAAATGTTTTTTTTTACATCTCAATTTATGAGTTCAATCAATCAATCAATCGATCAATCAATCGATCGATCAATCAATCAATCAATAGATCAATCAATCAATCAATCAATATATATGAACTCTGTCTGTGTCTCTGTCTGCAGAGAAACACGCGCACGCCGCACGGCTTACAACAATGTAGCAAAAAGTGTCGTTACAACTTTTGGTCTTAATTAAAAGTGTCGTTACAACTTTTGGTCTTAATTAAAAGTGTCGTTACAACTTTTGGTCTTAATTTTTTCCGTCTAGCCCCCTTTCGCAACGCGCGATAAGGAACTTCGTTCCAAAAAAAACTGAACTAAATTTGAATCACTTGGCTGAGTCTTGGTCAGTCATCTTCAAAAGGCTGACTTTCAATACGCCAAGTTGTTAAACATTGAATGATTCTATTTTATTTGGAAAAAAAAAACGATATTACATTACATATAACACTTATCAGTAGGGTATATAAAACAAAATCAATGTAATAACCACAACATTTTCCACATATTAACAAATAGGTATGCTATGATGAGGGCTCATCAGTAAGCTAGTAATATCTCATAACGGATCCCATACCAGACAGGTATATTCAAGCTGAGAACGAATAAGTGAACGATAATGTGCAAGGGCGCCTAAAGTCGGTAGCTGCTCTGAAAACAAGGCCGTACATTCTAAATGCTCTGGTTATGATGTTTTTTTTTTATGAAGGTCCAAATGTAATTTACAATCAAATAGTATTCCCAGGTCTCTAAGGTTGCGAAGAGGGAGGCGGCGCACGTGAGGGAGAGGCAGTACATGCACCCTCATGGCCGTAGCCTTCACAGGAGACGCCCTGGGCGTCGGGAATCCCAGGCTGATTCCCGACCACCGTAGGCGCAGGCTTGCGGACGGCGAGTAATGGGTAGCTCGCTGTCCGGTAAGGACCAAGCCTGGGTCGACGGCGCGTTGTGTTCCGCGTTGATTTTTTGTAGTTTGATCATTCTCTTATTTTAGAAGTTACAGGGGGGACACATTTACCCACTTTGGAAGTGACTCTCGCGCAAACTATTCAGTTTAGAAAAAAATGATTTTGGAAACTTCAATATCATTTTTGAAGACCTATCCATAGCTACCCCACACGTATGGGTTTGATGAAAAAAAAAATGTAGAGTTTCAGTTCTAAGTATGGGGAACCCCAAATTTTATTTTTTTATTTTTGTGTGAAAATCGTAATGCGGTTCACAGAATACATCTACTTACCAAGTTTCAACAGCATAGTTCTTATACTTTCGGAAAAAAGTGGATGTGACATACGGACGGACAGACAGACAGACATGACGAATCTATAAGGGTTCCGTTTTTTGCCATTTGGCTACGGAACCGTAAAAATGAGACGCGACATTTAATAAGTATATGACAGTGAGTCGCGTAGGTAATAATGAGACCGTTGATATTTTATTGTGCATCAAAATGCCTCTCAAACAGGAACATATACCTCATAATTTATTGTAATTATCTACAGCTAGAGTCATTTTTTGAGGTACGCATGCCTACTGGATATTTATTACTAAATTTAAAGTAACTTAACAGGGAGAATGAGACTAGGCCTGTGTCCCAGCAGTGGGAACATTATAGGCTGATTATGTAACAGGGACAATTCTTACATTGGAGAGTTCTAACAGCCAAAGTTAATTAAAACAAATCACTCACAAACAACGCAGTACCCTATTCTTTTTTTTTTTTTTTATATACCAAAACAATTAAAATAGATTTTATAAAAGCGGTCAAGTGCTAACCTGACTCGCACACGAATATTTTCTTAAAAAACAACTTCTAAAAGCTCCAAAAAAAATAAGCTTCACATAATATGGAGACGCCTTTAACTTTTAATTTTATTTACAAAACGAGAAAATTTTGTCACGATTGACTAGCTTAGGACTCGTCCCCCTGAATTTAGCTTCACATGATATGGAGACGCCTTTAACTTTTAATTTTATTTACAAAACGAGAAAATTTTGTCACGATTGACTAGCTTAGGACTCGTCCCCCTGAATTTCACACGATGTCACACTTTGTTGACACGCGCTCTTTGTAATTGTGAAGGCGATAAGCCGAGAAAGGGGCCATCCATGAATTACGTCTCACGTTAAGGGGAACAAAGGGAGTGTCAACAAAGTGTGACATCGTGTGAAATTCAGGGGGACGAGTCCTAAGCTAGTCAATCGTGACAAAATTTTCTCGTTTTGTAAATAAAATTAAAAGTTACTTGACCGCTTTTATAAAATCTATTTTAATTGTTTTGGTATATAAAAAAAAAAAGAATAGGGTACTGCGTTTTAAAACGCAGTACCCTATTCTTTTTTATTTTTTTATATTTTATTTATTTAATTTTATTTACAAAACGAGAAAATTTTGTCACGATTGACTAGCTTAGGACTCGTCCCCCTGAATTTCACACGATGTCACACTTTGTTGACACTCCCTTTGTTCCCCTTAACGTGAGACGTAATTCATGGATGGCCCCTTTCTCGGCTTATCGCCTTCACAATTACAAAGAGCGCACAGTCTTTCTTACCTACTGTCAATGTTATGTTCCTGTCCGCGTTCACAATAATAAAAACCACCAGTTCCGCATATAAAAATATATTTCTATAAAAAATAAAAAATAAGTTTCTGTTTGTAAAGTCAAAATCACGGAAGATAAAACACTTCCGTGGTCAAAATAACAGCTTTTTACTAAATGCATAAGAAAATACTTATGACCAAAATAGTTATTTGTTATACAACAGTGCAAAGTTGCTTTTTAACCGCGTGCTCAATTTTGATGACCGAGCAAGCGAAGGATTCAAAAATTAGAATCCTGAGCGTCAGCGAGGGTATCAAAAGAGCACGAGGTGAAAAATCTTTGCACTCGAGTGCAACACGTAACTTTTCATCCCACCTCAGCGAGGAAATGACTAAATGCAAAAAAAAAACATTTACAATCACAAAATACTTTTATTTCAGTTTAGGTATTAACTACTACATTATGATAGGTAAGTATTACAGAATAATAGGTTTTTAAATTATAACTAAAAATACTTAGGTATAATTAAGAAAAATTTAAAGTAACGTTGTTACAGTTACATAAGTTGAGTGTAATATTTTTGTTGGGTACTGTAATGTTGGTGTTAGTGACGTGTGTACTGTTTTTCGGTAAACCTTCTGTCATACTTAATAGTTCTGCCGTTTCATCGGATTCCCTTAGCGTAAATGTTGGCGAGAGAGGTGATGTTAGGTGTTTCGTAACGGCTCATTTTTGATGTAGAAGGGCCAGTCTAAGGATCTGACTGAGGCTCTTTCAGTGTAATGGCTCCTACGATGCCTTTATATATCTTAGACTTCGTTTGGATGGAATCTTCTATGTATCCCTCTACAACCGCATTGGACTTCCAGCCTCCGTGGCGCTTAAGAGACAGGAGATCAGCTCCTGAATCGGCCAAAAGTGTGGCTGAAGTTCGTCGGAAACAATGACCCGTGTACAACAGGGGTTCTGGAAGTTCAAGAAATGTTGCTATTTCTCGTGGGATACTGCCAATTTGATTAGCACACATAGGCTGTCTAACACACTTTCCGTTGCGATATTGTAAAAAAAATTGATTGATTGGAGTGTTAGGCGGGCGTAAGGCTTGATATTTCTCAACAAATTGTTATGTACCTATTCCTTGCGAATGACGAAGTTGCGGTCTCTTTTTTGTCTTTCTATTATGTAAATTATCTGAATGTTTTTGAGATTAAGTTGTGTTAATCTAATGAATAGTTCGACATGCTCTGTTTATACCAATACTAGCTTCCGCCAGCGGCTTCGCCCGCGTGGAGTTCGGAAAGTATCCCTCGGGAACGTAGCACCGGGATAAAAAGTATCCTATGTGTTAATCCAGGTTATAAACTACCTGTGTACCAAATTTCATTCAAATCCGTTCACCTGTTTTTGCGTGAAAGAGTAACAAACATCCATCCATCCATCCATACTCACAAACTTTCACATTTATAATATTAGCAGGATTATGTACAACCTGTCAGGGCCGCGCCGACCCCAGCGCCTGTGTACGAAACGCATGAAGCGCCTCTTGTTTTTACAAAAGTAACTAGTTAGGTACAAGAATACTCAAATTTGAAACTAGTTACTCTTATAGGTAACTTATCACACAAGTAAAACCATTATTATAATAGGTACGTATAACCTGTAACAGTTTCGTAATCATAACCTAAGTAATACAAACGCAAAACCAACCAAAGCCCTACGGTATACAAAAGTAACTAGTTACAAAAATAATCGGTTTTGAAACTAGTTACTCATATCCACGAAACTACGTATAACCGATTACGCCCAAAACACGTTACGACCCACGTCTACTTGTTTTATGAATCTTCATGTTTCAGCTTATTGTTTTTTATTATTTGTTAATTTTTACCGAAATAAATGTTCTCCAGTTTTGTATACTTAGATAATATTTTCCTAAATAGATAAAACCAGTTCGCTTCCGCTTGCCAATTAGGTACTGCGTAAAATAAAACACGAATTAAATTTTTACATAAGTACTTTATTTATGATGTTACCAGATATCTATTTGTATACTTAGATATGAATAACAAAATAGCTGACTTTTTTTGGAATGGGTTGGAATGATCTCGTAATCTTTCCAACTGAACCCTTTCTTGATGGTTTCTAAAAAAAATGTTATTTCTTATTTCACAACATCTGGCAGTGTGTTTATCCAGTTTTTGCACAAAGCTGTAATAGAATAAGATAGCTTTGTACAAAAAATTGGACAGTACAAAAATCCCTTAGTGTTTTCACGAATGCATTTCGTTCCATTTAAATAACAAAAAAAATATAAACAATTTACCTTTCTGCCGAATCGACGACAGCTGCAATCACATCTGCTTCCATAAATTATTCCCAAAGTTTTAACAAAAATACGAGATTTGCGCTTTGTAGACTTTAGTTTTTGACGATTCATTTTATTCCACACCTTTAGAGTCGCGATTAAAAATAGTCTGATTTAGTTTGACAATAAAATTTTTAGGAGAAAACGGCACATTCAGAATAGCTTCACTAAATTGAGTAACTAAACGTCAGTGCTTGTCAAACTAAAATTTAATTAAGTTATGTTCTAGCACTAAAAACAATGGTGCTGATTTTCCGAAAAAAAAAGAATAGGAAACGTTTGATAGGAGTAAACAAAATTTTGGTGATTTTTAGTCTAGCTTATAGAATTTTATGACAAACAGAATCGGCACCATTGTTTTTAGTGCTAGAACTTATTCTTATTATTTTAAAAACTCATTGCGCACGTTGCACACACTTTCGATTGAATGATTGTTTTGGCTCTCTCGTTCCTTAAAGTTGAGGTAGGGGAGACCGGGGACAATAGTACCATTTTCGAAACATCGGTTGATTATACAAATTTAACTGTCGCTTTTTGTTCCAAATATTATTATTTTACAGCCTTGGTTTATTATCTACCGAAGAAAATATCTAAAGTTGGCCTAGATTGAACAAAACTTGGTCAAAATTGACTTTGAATGAAATCATGGCTGATGCTACAAATGACCCCCTTTAAGGGTTAATTGTACCAAAACTTCATAGGGTAATAAAACGCGAATAAAGGTATTAATCACATTTTCTCAGTGATTTATTTGAAGTCTTATGGGTTTATAACCATTCTTAAAAATTAGGAACAAAAATATTGTGAGATCAGTGTTTTAAATTAATACAAATGTAAAGAATAACATCAACATAACAATTCTTCACTTCGAACAAAAATAAAATAAGTTTTAATTAACATATGATCAACTTTGGTTCACATCTTGCATATTTGCTATTATCTAGCTTTATAACAATTATAAAATAGAAGTTATCAACAAAAATATGTTAGTATGGAGGTACAATTGACCCCTGGTACAATTGACCCTCATAGAATGACTGATAAAAAAAATATTAGATTCGCAATTGTGACAAACATAAATTGACTCCTGAGGTGTACTTTCCTCGTGTGCCCATAATCTGCATTGAGCGCATTGGATTCACATTTCGTTAGGGCAACTGGCACTATAAGGCTCCATACATACAACACAAAACCATTCTTCTTCTTCACTGCTTTCAGAGTCATTTTTTGCTGTAGTTTTCTTTTCCGGCTGGAACCACATTTTAGCCGTTTAGATTTTCCCGGGTCCTGTAGATTCTTTTTAATTTGTTTAGCTTTCTTTCTTTTTTCAGCTTCCTCTGCTTCTTTTTGTATAGCATCTTTTTCCGGGGTATCGGTGTATATAGCCGTTTGTCGTTTTTTTCTTCCGCGGTTGGTGGTTTTACGTGGTGGCGCCTTTGACAGAGGGCGAACTACTTCAGGAGAGAAAATGAAGGGTTTCGTTCCTTTAGATGTAGACGGTTTGGGGTCGAGTACAGGTGTTGAATGGGAAGTAATATTTGTTACTTCACGGAGTGGTGTGCCAAATTTTAACCCTATTTATCTTTTTACTCTGTTATATCACGTTAGACCACGGGGCTATTTCTACCATGGGGTGAATTGTACCGGTACCATTGACCCCGGCAATGTTGGTACAATTGCACCAAAGTAACTAATTTAGAGAAAACATCTAATAGTCACATAATTATAAACTTATAGTTTCCATTTTTATCATAAACTAAAAGTTTAATATCAGTCTAAACTGGCAACAACAATTACTTGTCGAAAAGACTCTGGTAGTACAAGTTACAGCCAATAATATTTTACGTAAAAACTTACCGCGGCTTGCCGAAAATCAAAAATTCTGCACTAACACATCCGTTTTACAGCGCGCGCGCCAGCGATTGAGGGGCGCCTCGGGGGTCAAGTAGCGCGTGTTCTGACGCACTCACACATGCAAAATTGAGCTCAGTAGTAGAAATATCGATGATGGTACTATTAACCCGTGTTACTACTGTCCCCGGTCTACCCTACCTATCCCCGTGACCCACCCCGCTTACGTCGCACGCATCGCATCGGGTTGCGTTCATAAACTCATTGAAACAAACTCACGACGCTTCTTTAATTCTTTTGATTTTAACGCTGAGCTCGTAACTAATGTAAACTAAAACCCAAAGCGTAAAATTAAACCACAAACGTACATATCTTGGGAGACTTGTAAAATAAGCGCAATATATGTTTTGTTATTTACAAGGCATATGTTACGCCTATTGTACCTACTTACTTATCGATACTCCACTACAAAGAATATGTTGTTGTGTAAGTGTAACAAATATAATTTCAATAGCGGCGCCCCTATTGTCTTGGCGCCTTCGCACATAGGGGCGGCGCTGCCCTGCAACCTGTAACGTAAACAGTATTGTAGTAGTTATATTAATAAAAGGGATATGCATGCATAATGAATGCCTATCAACATGTATTAAAACAAAGGCGTATATAATCTTTGACAATTGCCCCATTTGTAAATACAAGACTTCCGTCAAAGCAGTTTCAATCTATCAAGTACGTGAAAATGCCCAAACGGTGCCCTTTGGGCAGGAGCTCATAGCAGCTTTGTCACACATACGTTTTAGATTATGTTAAGTAGCTGATTAATACACTTAAGTAGATACTGAATATGCAACTGACTTACTTTTGTTGGCAAATATACGGAATCAGGTGCTTCGTTAAGAAACTTTTCAATTTCAGATGCTGTGAAAACCTTCGATTTTTTTGGGTGATGACCAGATGAGGCTCTTTTTAAAAATGCCACTAATTTAGGATAGGTGTCGAAATGTATGTCTTTTTTCATCTTTATTGTTGCTTTTAGCATTGAATACGTACTCCATAAAGTGCTTGATTTTTTGGTCTCGATAAAATATGCCAGCAAAACGGTTTCTGAGAAAGTTTTGGCTCCTTTATATAGTGGCCATACTTGTCGCGTGATTGTTGAGGGAGAAAGCTAATTTGCGCATTATTAACAGTTTCAGTCAATTCTGTAGGCGTCAAATAAACTTCCTCGTCGCTAGAACCACTCATTTGAGGTTTTTCACTTGTTTTCAAGTTTCTTGTTTCTATCCTAAGGTTTTAACAATATGACGTGAAAAGAAAATGGCGCGCGCAAAGCAAATTAAAAAAAAAGTACACCAAGAAGATTCCATGTCTGAGTTTATTTACAAATTGAAAAAGGTTGTATGATAAATTCGGCACCGTGGGGGGAGAAGTAAATAGGTTTAATGATGTTTTGAATTCACAAACTTAGTGCACACGATGTTCTAAATTCAATTTACTTAATCCTTTAGCGGATAAAAACGGCTTTTGCACTCAGATATCGAAGAGCAAAAATACTCTTTCCGAGATGGGGGGAAGAAAAAGTTTTTTTTTGTTTGTCTTCCTACCTGTTTGTTCCTGGTGATCTCCCAAAACGGCTGGACCGATTTCGACTGCACTTTCACTGGCAGATAGCTGATGTAATATGGAGTAACATAGGCTTATTCCCCGGTAGCACGTTCCCGTGGGATAATTTTCGACGCCCACGCGACCGAAGCCGCGGGCAGAAGCAAGTTTAATTATATTATTACCTCATGCATACTATTTCGAGAAAAGCGTCGTTTAGATCTTTATCTGAAACCATCTGTTTCGAACCCAGAATACGTGTGTAGCATAATTAGGTACCTGACTCTGTAGGTACAACAACAACGCAACGGTAGCAACGTGCGTAAGTGCATAATAATAAGCACTTTATTGAAACTTTTTGTTTTTTTTGTAATAGGGTCCCGGGAAGACCCATTGGGAAGGGACCCCCTTCCCAATGGGTGCCGACGGAACCCTAAGGCTTCGCTCTCCATCCGTCTATCACAGGACAGTAGCCAGTTGAAATTTTCACAGACTGTGTGCTTATATGCAGGGGCGTACCAATAGTAAATGGCGCCTAGGGCATATATGCATCACATTTGCGCCCCTTCATAAATTATCTGATCGGTCTGCACTGAGCAGAGCTAGGTCGCATAACTTTTCTTGTCCAATTTTAGCCTTCAATAACGAAGGTATTCATTTCAACTTGCTAAAAAATCGCTTGCAATGCTGCAATATTTAGAGAATTTAAATAGAAATAGGCAGATTTGGAAATACGCTTTCATCCACATACTACACAATACACCGTGAAATTTTAATGGTTGTTTTCCCGCGGCAGAACAACTTGCCATATGGAGTACTTTCGAAGCATAGAGTAAAAATAAAAAAATAAAGATTTTTTTGTTTTAAAATTATTAAAAAAATATTCATCAACTCAATAAAACACTACTCCTTAGTAACACTGGAGGTAACTTGTAGGTACTATTCGAATCGCACGCGCCGCCGACAAAGGGAACAGCGGTGCATAAACAGAGGCGTCTCTAGCCCTTGTGGCGCCCGTGTGCAACCAGTACCCTGGCGCCCTCTAGTCTAGTAGGAGCGGGGTCAAAATGGAATACTAATACATAGTTATATTTTCAAACGGAAATTCGGATGCAAATGGTGCAATTTTAAATGATGTCGGGAAGCAATAAGATTTTTTAGGAAGGAAGGGGTTATAAGAATAAAAAAAACACAACTTTGTAGTTCTTTCAAAAATATTTAATTTAAAAACTATTATAGTTAAGTACATAACAGGACGCTCGTACACACAAATGTATTTACAAAAAAGTTACTTTTCGAGCTTTTGCATTAGCGAAATCTTTAACAATGTCACTAACTTCAATTTTGATTTCATGTTCAATACTTATTAACGATAAATTTGTCAATCTACTTTGCGACAATGTTGATCTAAGGTAGTTTTTAATTATTTTTAGTTTAGAAAATGACCTTTCGCTATGTGCGACCGTGACTGGAAGTGTCAGGTATATCCTCAGTGCTGTGGACAGATTTGGGAACACTGAAATTAATTTATTCGTAAACAAGTAATTTAAAATATCCAACGGCGTAGTGGAATCATCAATAAACATCGGTAATAATTCGATTTCATTATAGAGCTCGAACTGTTCTACATCTGAAGAGCCAGCATGGCAAAGTTTATTTTCTAAATTAGAGCAATGTGTTTTTTTTGTATCAGAGTCCAAATCTTTCCAGTGTTTTAATTTTTGAAGAAATGAAAAAGTTTCATTATTTTCATTCAAAAGTTCGAACCGTTCGTCGAACTTAGTAATTGCGGTGTCTAACAAATAGTAGTAAAAATTTACTTTAAAATGTGTTTTCGCGTCTGTTATCGGTTCATCCTCCGCCTCATAATTAAAAAACCTTTTACGAGCGCGAGGGCGTGCAGGTGTGGGAAATTCTACTATTGCCTCGACTTCTTCCGCTACAGTTTTCGCCCTGTTAAGGAGCTCCTCAAAAGCGGGCTTTTTACGAAATTCAGACAAACTTATTTTTGCATTATTAATCATTTTCACCGCTTCTGACAATACAACGTCTGACTTTTGAAGGGCCTTGCTAACTATATTTATCTTGCTTAAAATTTCAAACCAAATAAGCAGAGAGCAGATGAATTTAAACGACTTAATTTTTGCCAGTAATGAATTTGCCATATTTCTTGACTCTGTATCTTTGCTTCTATCAGAATATATAGTAAACAAGGCATCATACACTTTTCCCAGTTCAAAACGTAGAGCTTTTACTGCTTCAACCCTGCTCTCCCATCGAGTATTTGAGAGTGGTTTTAGACTTAAAGTTGGCACTTCTTTAGCAAGTATTTGCCAACGTGCTGTTGACGCAGAAAAAAAAACATAAATTTCCTGCACAATTGAAAAGAAATTGACAATTTCTAATGAACTTTTAGCAGCGTCATTCACTACCAAATTTAGGCTGTGTGCCGCACAAGGTACATAAAATGCGCGCGGGTTTAAATCTAAAATTCGTTTTTGTAGACCTATATGTTTCCCTTTCATGTTTGCACCATTATCATAACCTTGACCACGCATATCTTGTATGTCAATTTCGTTTGAGATTAAACAATCTAACAAAAATTGAGTTAAGCCCAGGCCAGTAGTGTCTGTTATAGGAAAAAAACCCAGAAAGTGTTCTTTTACTTCAGCCTTGTTGTTGCTTGTATTTAAAAGAACGTACCGTACGACAACCGATATTTGTTCTTCGTGTGCAATATCTGGAGTGCAATCTAAAATAATGGAAAAATATTTAGATTGTGTCAATTCCAAAACAATAGCTTTTTTTATTCTTTCTCCCAATAATTGTATTATTTCATTCTGAATATTATGGCCAAGATAATGAGTTAGGCGTGACTCAGATTTTTGAATAAGGGCAATGTGTTCCGCAAGCACATTATCAAAGTTAGAGGTATATTCAACCAGCTTTAAAAAATTACCATTATCAGAATCGTAAATTTTTTGAGATCTTCCCCGAAAAGCCAGACATTGCCTGGCTAAAAAATGAATTATGTTGATTATTCGTTCGAGTACTGCAACCCAACGTTTTTTTTCCCGATCAATTTCATTTTGGTGCAAGAAATCTACCGACTTTTCTTTTAAAATAACAGTTTTCAATGTAATTTGTTTCTTAAGACATGATAGGTGCCCTAAGCTCTTTTCATGACGTTCTATAGCAGTAGACAAATGCTGCCAATCTTTGTAACCCATTTCACCATTAAAAGGAGTCGGAGTCGCATCAGCATGAAAAAGTTTACAATAAAAACAATAAACAGAATCAGTTGACTTAGAGTAAACCAGCCAGTTTCTTAAAACGGTTTCATTATTTAACATCTTTTTAGTATAATAAGCATTTGAAAAAGATCTTTTCGAACTATTCGAAGGATATGAACCCACTTTTACCTGTACTGGCCCACGCTCCATCAAAAATATTCTCTGTTTATCGGATAACACCTGTGGCCATAACGCGAGATCATTAATTATATCTTCTCGAAGTATATTCTCCGGAGACGCTTCGGCACTAGGAGGTTCTTCGTCTTCTTCAACTACCGACGATAAAGACAGCAGCGGCGGCGGCGGTGAAGTAGAAGTGACGAGTTCTGCTGTAGAATTATCTAGGTTTTCATATGTCTCTGTCTCCAGGTGTTCGTCCGAGGATGGACCGGGTCGAACAAAAAACTTTTTAATAGAACTTGTATTCTTTTTCAGAGACTGTTCCTTCTCCAGCTTTCTTTTTCGACTCTGTGCACCAGAAAGTTTCTTTTTTCCATTGCCATCAGACATCTAAAATAAATAAAAAACTAAGTATAGGCACCTAAAAGAACTAACAATGTAAATTACTATAGGCCCAGAGAACTAGTTGTTGCAACTTGGACTACGTATTATTTAATTTTATTTCTAGCTTCTGCCCGCGACTTCGTCCGCGAGGAATTTGTATATCGTGATTCCCCTGGGATCTTTGCACTTTTTCGGAATAAAAGTAACCTATGTCCTTCCCCAGGACTCAGCTATCCTATCTCGATACCAAAATTCATCCAAATCGGTTCAGCAGTTGAGCCGTGAAAGCGTAAAACACAGACAGACAGACAGACAGACAGACAGAAAGACAGACAAAGTTACTTTCGCATTTATTTATAGGTAATATAAGTATGGATATGATATGACACATCAATCAACGTCGCGGTACCTAGGTAACTAACTACATTAGGCAATCAAACGGAATAAATAAATAAAATAAAAAAGTAGTTCGTTGTTCAAATAAATACCTAAGTATACTAGTAGGTACATATTAATGCACTTTAACTTACCTTGTTTGTTCCGCACTGCAGTAGGATAAACAAATGAAAAATCCTAGGTCGTATAGGTACGAGCATAGATTTAACTTCAATATCAGTATTTATCACTCGATGTTTGGTTTTTTTTCATGAATTTCGTTAGCTATTTTGATGACCTCCGACCTCGAGGCATGTCGCAATAATTGTGCAAGCAAATAACCAAATCTTACTTTTTATATATTTTTTATCAAAAGAAAAGCCGATTTACTTCATATTTACATGTTTATTCAAAGATGATACTTAATCAAATTTAATCAAGGCTTATTTTGCAAAAAACTATGGTGTGGCGGTAAAACAAAAATTGCAGCGCGCGTACACAAGCCTTTGAAAATGACCGCCGCACGTCCCTGGGAATTTTAATTTGAATTTTATAGCATTCTAATACAGCCGAGTTAGCAATGATTGTCGGCGTGTTGTCAAACGAATCAAAACAAACAGGTGCCGATGCCGGCACGCGCCTTTGTTTGGTAGCGATGCAAGATGCGACATTACGCCAATTTAATCTTTAATTATCTGTTTTAAGGCTGATTTCACGTTGAAACAAAAGTTATTGAGTAAATTTAAATAGAGTAGGAAAAGGAGTAGTCTTGCTTTGCCACGGTACCTACTATTATCTATACAGCATTGTAACTCGCTCGGCCGTAAAAGAAATGCCTACAACCGCGCGGTACCTAAACATGCGATAGGGCTGCCCGCCTCCAGCATTTTAGTTACATTTGCCTACATTGTGTTTCCATTTAGTTTTGTGATTGTAAATATTTTTTTTTTATATAAACAAATAAAATACTTTGTGAATTTAAAGAAGTGTTCAATAAAAATGCGTATGCGTGTTGTTTTTTGATTGGTAGATTTAATTAAAAAACCTCGTTAATGTTTGAGTAGGTAACAAATCGGTCTTATAAAAAAAATATTTGCGCCTCGTCTGAGACGTACGAAATGCTTTATTATTAAATTTTAAAGTATAAATAAACCGCATTATAATATACTTAAAGCTTAAAGGAAGTTCGGAATATTTCCTCCATTTTTTCTATATATCCTACTCGTTATATTAAATACGTACCTACTTGAACTTATTTTTTGTGAAAAAGTCGCGCGGTTATTGTTATAAAAACAACACACCGTCCGGCACAGTCGCGACTGTCTTCATGCCGAGCGCATGCCGAGATCGAGGCGCGTAGATATAGCTCGCGTTGCGTCCGTTTGTATGAAGTTGGAATACTGCATAGATAATATTACCGTGGCTTTGCTACCGCGCGCCCGGCGTCGGCCATAACACGAGCGCAGGGTCTTTAAAGAGCGCCGCCGCCGGGCGGCCGCGGCGCCGCGAGTGACGCATCTTTGGAGGTGTCGCATTAGAGGGCGTTCGGCGCCCCCTTAGACCCGGCGCCCGTGTGCGCCGCACACCCTGCACCATAGGTAAAGACGCCTCTGTGCATAAATGTTCAAAGCAAAATAAACTCTCGCACGTGGTGATTTTTCACAATGGTTAATTTGCCATTTTTTGTTTCTAATATTTCATTTGTTTATAAAACGATTGTATTAAGAAGACAAAACCATTTCGCTGCGGGAAAACAACCATCAAAATTTCACGGTGTATATTCAAGTAGCTTTAGCTCAGATTTCTTAGATATACGTAACAGTATAAAATGGTTAATTAATGTTATTATTTTTTTTATTTTATAATTGGCAACTTTTTGCGCCCCCTTTCGATAGGCACCCAGGGCTCATGCCTTGCCTGCCCCATCGTAGTTACGCCTCTGCTTATATGGCCACTATAACAACCGTAAGAGCTCAGAAAAACAAAGTAAACCATTAATTAAATATCATAACAGTGGACGTCTTTCCACTGAAATGATGATGATGATAATGCTGGACATAAGCCTCCTCCAAGCTCCGCCACTTCGACCGGTTCTGTGCTTCCCGCATTCAGCGGACTCCTGCGGCCTTCACAAGGTCATCGGTCCACCTTGTGGGAGGCCTTCCAACTTTTCGTCTTCCGGAACGCGGTCGCCACTCCAGAACCTTTCGGCTCCGTCGGCCATCTGTTCTGCGAGATTAAATATACCTTCACATAACTGTATCCACAACAAAATGTTGAAAGCCTCGGTGCAATTTGCAAGTCGTGCCGCACGCGCGTTCCTCTTTATCTTCGCAGTTGTCATTTGGCACACAGAATAGTTAGTTATCACACTTATCACATATTAACACATAGATAAAAATTTGATGAAGTTAGTAAATACAAAGGACATAATATATCCAATTCCTGCCCTCTGGTTACGTGTTATGTTCAAAATTGCGGGTTTTACAGTAGGTATGATTTAAAAATGTAAATTTCCAAAAATGAGCAAGCTTTGGAGTTTTATCGTGAACAATAACTATTGTATTTTAAGTACCTAGGTAATTGCATTAAGATTTAACACAACAAAAGCGTATTTTTAAACCCACTTCCATAAAAGAAGATAACTACATTTATATGTCTTTGACATGACTTTTCCCTGATGTATTTTGCGAAGAGCAATCGTTTTAGAAATAATAACTATAAAATTATGTTTTTATAAATTGAACCAATCGTACATGTCCCCACAAAACCAAGATGCATAAAATCGATTCAAAAGATATATTTTTTTCTTTGTCAATATGGCCCTCTTTTATGGATCTTGACAGTGACTATCAATTACCTTATGCTTTGCTTGCATATTACATTTGCAATTTACTTGTAGGCAACTATGTAGGTGGGTAATAAATACCTACTTAGTTTTATTTACTTCACTAGGAGCAAAGTACCTACCTAAACCAAAATATGTAACTAAAGACTTTATTTTAAGTAAATACACAATAAAGTATACATTACCTAAAGAATCAATTCGGTATCGGTCCTATAACATCCTGCAGACCTCTATTTTAAAAATAAATACATTTTGAAAGAAAGAAAGAAGAAAGAAATACATTTATTTAGCACAGACTAAAAGGCACACAATATACAGCAAAATAATAAAAATAAAAAACCAACAAAGTGTAAAGTGCGTCAAAGTGTGCCTCACGGCTGCGCTAAAAAGGACCAGTTCAGCATAAATGCCAGACAACTAGTGCCTGACGCTGGTTTTCAACGGGACCTGACGTGTGAGGTGACGGATGTAAATCAGCTTTAAATATATATATTATATAATTATAATCCTGCAACGTGACGTGTGTATGCATACTTAAATAAAATAAATTTGTGTCAGATAAAATAAATATAATAGTAACGAGTAGTACTTATATAGTGAGAATGTTGATATTTATATATAGTTTGTTAGCTAGTAATTGAGTTTAACACTAAGTATAGTCTTCTTAGAATGCAATCCGGTATATTTATGAAAGAGCACTCTAAATTTATAGCATGCGACTGCTTTCAAAATGTACCCGTCGAGAATTCGACATTTTTTTCACACCGAACTCGTAGCACATTATGCCTTAAAATAACTTTATCACAGTAATTAAACAATTTAAAATTGAACAATATTCATAATTGTGATGAGATAGTTATGGTATGGTATGGTATGTGTGATGTGGTGGTATATGGTTAGGTACCGAGTTTCCATTATGTTACTTTATGTAGACCTACCTATCTGATAATGTTAAGATTTTACCCGTGTTATTAGATTTTTCTTCCTCTGTAAGTTTTAGTGTTGAAACTATAGTAGGTACTTTTGTGTGTTACTGTACAATGTTCGGCATTCTTTCCATTGCTACCTTTGGTACGAGAGTTCCATACTATAGAACGCGGTTGACTCGATTTGAATTGTCCGGTCTCAGTCACGTGCACACACTGTTTTACGCACATTTTAGATCACGTCTCGGGGTCACCACTTTTGTGTGTTCTTGTACAATGTTCGAGGTGTGTGTACGGAGACAAATTAAACTATGTGGAATGTTGATTATTTCTTTTACTCACTTAAACGTCAATGGAGTGCTTATGCGTTAGAATCGTATGCGCGTCTATGGCGGGCAATGGGTATGGGCGAACTCCATACTTCCATAGCATAAAGTACTCTTTGGCGAACTCCCTGTATCGAGCGCTGCACGTATCAAGTGAATACAATAAGCATGTGTCAGCGATCCTACAGTACTATTGGATGAAATTGAATGAATAATCCTGATAAGTTTATTTGTTTTCTCTCACTGGTCTTGCAGCACATAACTAGAGATCGAATATTCGGATGCATCTTCACCTAAAGTTGAGAGGTTGGCTAAAATGGAATGCACTTTTGTATCGATTTTTTTTAAATTCAATGTAAAAAAAATGTTACAGACTTACCCCCTAGGTGCATAGGTATAGGTACTAAATTTCCATCGGGGTTAATTTTTTAATAAATATGCGTCTGAATAGTTATGCAATCCTAATCATTTAGAAGTCGCTTCCATACTATACAACTGACTAATTATGCAATCCCGGTGTTGCTGGCTGGCATTCCAGGATTTTTGTACAAAAAAATATTTTAAGAAGCCGCTTCCATATTTTCATGACTAAAAATTCACTTTAGGTAAATATGCAGCCGATTATCCGATCTCTACACATAACACTTTTGAACTATATAAAATCTAATTCTGAGAGCTGATGTAGGTTTAGGAAAAACCTGTGTTACAGGTCACCAGCACCGTTATAGCGTAACACACTATCAATCAGAATCTGAATCACTTTGAATTTTGAAGGCTATTGCTAATTCATTGCTTTAAATGTCCGAAAAGAATGTCAGCTCAATAACGTAATTTTAACGCAATGACTGTCAAAATGGAAGGAATTAACCCTCAAGCCCCACACAGTGGCCTCATGCAAATTAACAGGCAGGTAACATGTATACATACCTACTAAATAATTAAATAAATAAAAACTTTTACCAAAAAAAAAACAACCGAAACCGGAAGTCGGTTGTTTTTTTTGGTAAAAGTTTATATTTTTCACTTTTTAGTTATAGTACCTACCCCATTAATTCGAAATTGTTGAAGTCAAAACAATGCATATTTATGCGATAGCAGCAATCGCGGTTGATTTACTGTTATATTTTGAAGAGTTCCGTTTTCTGTCTCCGAAACGCATCATCAGATCTAGAAGAAATGGGACCACACGGGAAGCACCAGCTTTCAAATAAAAAAGAATCATCAAAATCGGTTCACCCAGTCGAAAGTTCTGGGGTAACAAACATTTTAAAAAAACATACAGACGAATTGAGAACCTCCTCCTTTTTTTGAAGTCGGTTAAAAATAAAATAATGGAAAAGAGAATAATTGTCGAATACCTGCTATTATTTTCTCACGACAAGGCAATGCGCCTTAGGCCTATATATGTATGTTGTAAGTGAGCGAGGTAGTTTATTCACTATATATATTTCTTTCATTTTTTTCATAAAAGTAAGTCAGTGATGTGACCTATGATAAAGGACTTAGCCCATGTTCCCAAGGACGCAATAAAATCGAGGCGGGAATATTCGCGCACTTCATCTTCATCGTACAGTTTGCCGCCGAGAGTATAAAATCGAACACTGTGTTTTTTCGACGATCTCAGACTCACTCGCGCTGCACTCTGTTGGATTCTTAATGCTCGGACCAACACCGAGAGTTGAAACTCTCACTTCCACACACTTACATACTTATTATGAACTAGCTTCTGGACTGCGAGCGGCTTCGCCCACGTGTAACAAATTTCAACAAAATCTGTCCAACCATTTCGGAAATATTCGGAAAAAACAGACAGATAAAAACAAAAATGAATAGTTTTTTGTTATTAGATAAAAGTACTGTCATATGCTCGCTTCTATTTTATTTAAGTAAGTCCATTGATTGGAAAAAGTTAGTAAGAAAATCAAAAAGTTACTAGTTTGTTCGGTTTTGAACCCGCATCCGTACTTGAGAAGCAAACCTGTAAAGTCATCACGATGTAACTAAGTAGGTACCCTACGTTTTTTTAATGGATTTTATCGCGCACTGTATTTTGAATTCTCGGTGTTGAAACGACCATTGAGAATCCAACAGAATGCATCTCAGCGCATCGAAAAAACACAATGTTCGATTTTCGGCGCTAAGCGTTGAACATCCAGTGCGTAAAAAAATCTCGCCACGATATTATTACGTCCGTCTGAACGTCGACTTATTCTTACCCTGACATCGTCATGACTGTCCTTACTACACCGTGTACACATAAATATACATAAAAAGAAAATGGCCCGACTTGTAGATTTTTAAACCAGTCCGTTGAGAGCATCTAGAGCAGTAATACAATACATTCTACGTGCGTTCAGTTCTGTTCTTATTAAACTTAATTTCTATTTTGGTATAAGGAATAAAAACAAAATAAATACCTAAATAATTATTATAATTATATACATCAATTACCTATTTTTTATCACTTCTATCAAAATACATAATAAAAGTTGTCTATTCTTTCTGGATATCAACAAAAAACCGTGGATATATTTAGAAAATAAATAAACCTGAAACTAAAATAAAATGCAATTATGAATACTTACCTAGTTAAAACGTGTTGAAAATTCAGACAAAAAGGTGTAAATAATTGTTGTAAGTGATATCATATGGGAAAATTTTATATAATAAATTAAGCTGCATTACATTACATGGCTTATTAATAAATCGTTAGTGGTAAAGAAGCTAGCTCACGTCTAATAATCTTTTTGTCCAAATCGTGAAAACAGTGTGAAACATTCTGAGGTAAGTAATTATTAACTTTTATTTTAAATAAAAAAATGTTTTTACGTGGCTTCAGTTAATTTTATTATTTAATTACTAAAAATAAAAATTATTGATATAGGTACCTACTTAGGTAAATTAAGAAAAGAATGCGTGTATTGGTATGAAAGCATTAAAAAAAAACTTTAAAATAATTAAAAATAACATAGAAAACAATGATAATAATGCCAAAAGGATCTCACCTTAGCATAATGTTAGAGGATAACACAAGGTGTACCACCTGACGCTGATTTTCAGCTGCAACCCAAAAGTAACATACCATACGTTATAATAATAAACAATATTAGTTATGCTGATGACATGGTGCTGCTGAGCCCCACAATCAACGGATTAAGGAATTTGTTGTCGCAGTGTGAGGCATTTGCGACGTCGCACGGACCCAAAAAGAGCGAACTGCCTGTATTCAGAGTACGCATATGTTCCTCCTGTCATGCTTAACGGGGCAGCCTTAAAAGTGGTGGATAGGTTTAAGGATCTGGGTCACATTGTGACAGGCGATCTGAAGGATGATGAGGACATAGAGAGGGAGCGGAGGGCTTTGGCGGTGAGAGGCAATATGCTCGGTCGCAGGTTCGGACGTTGCACCAAAGAGGTGAAACAACACTTTTTTAAGGCGTTCTGCCAGTCGTTCTACTGGAGTGGCCTGTGGGTGAAACATACGCAGCCATCCTCCAGTACAACAACGCTTTTAGGATGGTATCGGGGCTGCCGTGGCGCTCTACGAACTAGCAAAAAAACTAGCTAAATGTTATTGCTGCCCGTTTTGACATTTCCAAAATCATTGGATATAAAGACGGCCATAGGCATCAGTTAGCTGTAGGTACAGACGCCAGCACATCAAGCTACCCCAAACTGTCAAATTTTCCCAATTGAACATGAATCATATGCATATGACATAAAGATGAAAATCTATCAAAGAAATTTGACAGATTGGGGTAGCTTGATGTGCTGGCGTCTGTACCTACTAACAATGCTAATATAATTAGGTATACGTAAATTTCATGTTACTAACACACTAACTTTTTATGATTTCTGTTGTTTTATAAACGGTGTAACATACATGGAGTTTTCTCTGAAATAAATAAATTGAATTGAATGAATACATAGAGAACTGTGTGACCATAATAATAAACGAAAAGAGAGAACAAACCCAAGTAATCTGTTGTTGCATACATGTGTGTGTTGTGTTATGCCACAAACAAAGTCCCCCGTCGTGTCTATCTGTTCGGGATAAACTCAAAAAATAATCGCAATATAATAAAATGAAACTACTGACCGGATTTAGGAAGCTTTTGTGTAAATTGGCTAACGCCGGGGAAGCCGCTGGCAAAAGCTATTTACGTAGAATTGCCAACGCCGATGTGAACCCGTTGGTGGCGCATTCCGAGAACCAAAGTCAAAGTCAAAGCATTTATTTCAAATAGGCACTTAAAAGGCACTTTTGAACGTCAACATTTACATTAAAATAGAATTGATTCTAGTCGCCCCTTCCAAAATGTAGTTTCGTATGGAGAACAATGGGCAAGAAACTCCACCGTTACTCTTTTAAAATGATATAACTACAATATTTAACATACATTCATTGTATAATTATGTGTGAAAACGATGCATCCAGAACAAAATTACTATACCAACATAGGTAAAAAGAATGAAATTGAAGCAATTACAGATAAATTAATTTTATGATAGATACATGGTGCTTACATATTTACAAACATTGTAAAAGTATATATACAATTTTCCTAGAATATTAACAAGTAGGTAATCAGTCAGTGTGTGAGTTATAGTAATCACTGAGTGTAATCAATGTCATAAATGTAATTAATTACATAATTCAATTAGCAACCAGTTTGATTTTGCTAGACTCTAGATTGTTCTATGGAGCAGGACCAGCATGTTTCCAAGCATGGAAATAATAATCCTCTATTTTGTAATATGCTTGTTTACAAAGTGTACTTTTCATATGAGTTTTAAATTTCCTTTCATTTAATTGCAATATATCACAAGGTATTTTGTTATAACATTTAACACACTACCCCATAAAAGATGTATGTACTTTAGCTAATCTGAAAAATGGTTGATCTAATTTGTCTTTGTTTCTAGTATTAAAATTATGTCTATCACTTATTTTATTAAAAAGATGTAGATTTTTTCTTACATACATGATATTTTCATAAATGAATTGGCAAGGTACCGTCATAATATTAATCCTTATAAATAGGTCCATGAGAGATTCGCGGCGACGTAGATTATAAATGGCTCTGACAGCTCTCTTTTGCAAAATAAAAATGGATTCAATATCAGCAGCCCGACCCCACAGTAAAATGCCATACGACATAATGCTGTGGAAGTAGCTAAAATAGACCAAACGCGCGGTTTCTACATCTGTCAGCTGTCTGATCTTCCTAACAGCATAAGCGGCGGAGCTTAGCCGCCCCACAAGAGATGTTATATGAGGTCCCCATTGTAATTTCTCGTCTAGCGTGATTCCTAGGTGTTCCTAGGAATTTGTTAATCAAACGGTGTTCCGTTTGATTAACAAATTCCAGTTTTTCTCCATTCAATATGATGTCACATTCACACAACCATGAAACCACATGGCCTCAGACTTGTGCAAGGCCACCTCGACTCCCGGATCCTTTCTACGATTGTCGCAAACCCGTGTGTCGCTAAGTAGACCGCCGCCTGGTACGACCTCCTTTGCGCTAGAACAAGCGTGTCGTCAGCATAGCAAACTACGCTGACGCCGCTAGGGAGGCCGGGCGCGCAGCACCCAGTCGTACCCGATGTCCCACAGATGCAGCCCCAGGATCGATCCCTGTGGGAAACCGCACGACGATCACGATCTCTCGCCGGTTCCATTCCCTTTGGTGACCGGGGTAGATGACGGCCCTGTCCGTCAAATTGGCCTGGACCACACGACAGAGGTAGGTGTCGCCATCCGGTGATACCGGAATGCCTCCCTGATGCAACACCAAGGCAGGGTGTTGAAGGCATGGGCGATGTCTAGAGACACCGCCAAGACGACCCCACCCCGGGCCACAGCATCCCCTGTCGTGAGGGCTCACACGCGCATGATTGCGTCCACCGTGGAGCGCCCCCTGCAGAAACCAAATTGGGTCTCCGCCAAGTCCGGCCCCACCCGCACCAGCCACCCGACGAGGCGGTCTGCAATTACTCTTTCAAAGAGCTTGCCCACCTCGTCGAGCAGCAAGATGGGCCGGTAAGCGGACGGAGAGCCCGCGGAGCGCCCCGGCTTCTTGATGAGGATCAGTTTCCCCGTCTTCCAGTGAAGTGGGAACCGGCCCTCCTCCAAGCATACGATTAGGAGCCCTCTTAGTCGAGGCCCGAGAGCCTCCAAGGTCAGGACCCAGGCTTTTCCAGGCAAGCCGTCGGGTCTTGGGGCGGTATTCTTGGCATTCAGCCTACGTAGCGCCACTCTCAACTCTACATGGGTGGGGGAACATGCTCCCCTCGCGAGGGGAACAGAGCGCTCACCACGTCCTGCACGAGCTGAGGCCGGGGACTGCGTCAGCGGGGGAGCCCACGGGCGGATTTTGTCCCGCACCGTTTTGTAGGGGCGTCCCCACGGGTCTCTGTTCAGAGTCTCCAGCGACTCCTCGCGAGCCAGTAACCTGGCCCGCAGGATCTCCGCTCGGAGAGCGGTCTTCGCCGCTCTATACCCCTCGTATAGCTCCGCCTGAATGGCTTCCGTATCCGGAGGGCGGATACGGAGCCTGCGGTGCCTGGTGTACCGGTGCCGCGCAGCAACGTTCGCCTCGCGCAGTGCTGTGAGCTCCGGCGACCACAAGTACACCTGAGTGAAGCGCGTCCTGGCTGGACCCGGGGCATTGCCACGTCGCATACCTCGGACAAGGCCTCCCGGAACCACTCTGCCTCGTCGTTGATGTCGGCAGGCCTGTCCGGTGGTGACACCTAGGCCTGCACGATCGAGACTTCCAGGAGGAGCTTCCGGTATGGGTACTATCCCCCTGAAAATTTAAACGGTGACTAAAAATTCACCTTGTATATGCTAGTTGCGCGTGAAACTTTGCTTTCGCGATGCAGGATTTGGTGTGACGTCAGTCTGATGCGAGGTTCATGTGTAGATGCCACGCTAGAGCTAGACAGACAGAGTTACTTTAAAAGTATTATGAATGAACGGGTACGGAAAATGCACGTAATTAATGTAATTAGGCGATGCAGAATATGATCTTCAAACATGAAGTGCGTCACTATGGTGGTAGGCGTGTAAGTAGCACGTGACTATGAGGAAAATGGCAGGACGGCTTAACCTAGTCAGCCTTGTGCAGCCTTTATTTTATTGTTATTATTTGAAGGGTAAACGGAGCCTGGGTACCCATTAGCTAGACGGACTGAAATCCTGGCTGTTGGGAAATTCAAAGATTCGATATCTGCGATATCAGAAAGCGTATTGAACGCAATCAAAATGAAAATCAAAAGGTAGTTTTTCAAACTAGGCTGAGAGTCAACACTGTTTGAACATCAAAATTACATAAGACAGTCCCTCAAAAACACCCGCCCTTCACGTTAATACGCTTACGCATAATTGCAACAAAAATATTTTATTTAGGACACGCACCGGAAATACAAACAATAAAAAAAGAAATTATTACAATAAAAAAACCCCATTGCTGGGCGAAAGCCTTCCCTATTCTCATTCCACCTCTCTCTCTGTCCAGAGCGGCCAAGGAACAACCTTTATTAAAGGAGTCCAGCTTATCCCGCCATCTCCGTCTGGGCTTGCCGCGATGTCGTGTGCCAGAGTTGTAGATCAATTTATGAAAAACTAAAGGTTTTAACGATTTGTTCTATTTATATTCTAGAAATAGCCATATTTGTAAGGAAAATTTTTTTGAACAGTAGCCGAAAATAATTGATTCACAAAAAGGGAAAAAACAAAGGGGCAAAAACATGGTTTGTAACAGCACTCCATAACCCTTCGTATGCTACAGCATTTATGACTCCTTACTGTACATAAGCTAAAAAAATAATGAAATAAATGATTAAATTGAAATATAAAACAAAGAATCAGGTAACATGCAGCCTAATCAGCCTTCCCACAGCTGCCGATATTGGCCTGTCTGCCTGTCTGCAATCTTCCTTAGGATTTGGCCTGTCTGCAATCTTCCTTAGGATTCTGTTGCCACTGCCAATGCGAGGGGCATTCGGCGAATGAGTGAGGCTGACTTTTTGCGCATTATAGCGTAAAATTCCACCCTACACCCTAGCGTCGGCAAACATGCCCGAGGCACTGCAAAATCGAGGTAGTTGCATCAGAATCCTGAAGACGTTGTTATACTGTACTCTAAGACCATTGTAAACCCGCTGCGTATAGTTGGTCCACAGGGCACTGGTGTAAAAACTTTGGCAGTAGGCTCTGAACAAAGTTATCTTTACCTGTGCTGTGCACTTTGCAAACCTATGTCAAACTCTAACTCCAGCTTAAACTCAAAGCATTTATTTCAAATAAACCAATTACAGGCACTTTTGAACTGTCAAAGAGTCGAAAAGATGAAGCTAGTTGCCCATTCCAAAGCGTAGTAGGTACCTATGGAGAAGAACGGGCAAGAAACTCCATGGACACTCTTTTAAAATCATGAAATTGTTAGTTACAATTTGTTACAGAAAGTTGGTTACATCATTTAAGTTCAAATTATCAATCTGAGGACGATATAAAAAGACGTACACATTAAAAGCGTCCGTAATTAAAAACAAAAATCAAATGACAATTTAGAAATTAAAATAGGCCGTGGCAGCTAAGAGATGACCAGTCCCTACTGGCGGCGCCCGTTCACGAACATGACGTATGGATCAGCATCATTCAGCTCAACCATTTTGAAGGGAACTTAATGATTCAACACACACGCCACCACCAGTGATACATTTTTTGAGTGAGCATGACAAACTCTCAGTTGCCTGGGCACATTCAAGTCAATGAAAGACGTACCCAGTAAATGGTAGCTCACACATGTGCTATGCAATTATACAATACTAAAAGATTGAGTTTAAACAATGCAAAGATATCTAGTTTTACAATCTTCAGCAGCTCCAACAATATTTTCGAATGCTGGTTAAATTAGTTTTTAGTGACCTTGTGGAGCAGGACAAGCAGTGTTTAGCCAGGCATTCTTATCAGCGATGTAATCGCACAACTTATAATAATGCTTGGCTGCATAGTGTGCTTTTTATACAAGACTGTTCGTTTCATTCAGTTGCAGTATGTGGTGAGGTATTTTATTGTAACATTTTAAACAGTACCTCATGAAGGATGAGTCTACTTTAGCCAGTCTGAAACTTGGTTGAACTAATTGGTCCCTATTTCTAGTCCTAACGGCGTGTCTTTCACCTCTTTTCCTGAAAAGATTTAAATTTTTCATGACGTACATGATGTTCTCATAGATATATTGACAAGGTATACCGTCATAATATTAATATTTTTGAACAGTTCCCTTAGAGAATCCCGCCTACGGAGGCCATAATATATTGCTCTGATGGCTCTTTTCTGCAGAATAAAAATAAACTCAATATCTGCAGCCCGTCCCCATTGTAAAATACCGTAAGACATGATACAATGAAAGTAACTAAAATAGACTAAGTCTCGCGGTTTCTACATCAGTGAATTGACGGATTTTACTCACAGCATATGCTGCTGAACTTAGCCGTCCTGCAAGAGCTGTTGAATGAGGACCCCACTGTAGCCTTGAGTCGAGCGTGATCCCCAGGAAAACAGTTTCATCGACGATATTTAGTCTCTCTTTGTTAACACTATGTCACGATCAGTATTTTTAACATTCGGTAAAGCAAACCTTTTGCATTTCGTTTTTTCCCATTTAATATTAAATTATTAGCAGTGAACCAATTTTGTACCTGCAGTAGGGCGTTATTTACGTCGTCAAGATTTGTTGCACGTCTTAAAAATTAGAATGTATCGTCAGCAAATAACACCATATGTCGTAGTTTTTTAGCGTAAGTACCGTATGTACTGTAAGGACTCCGTAGAGTCCTGGGTATCCGGGGATCGAAGAATAAATAATAAACATGCCTTTATATATATAAACTTTACATTTAGATTAGCACTATACAGTTCCGCGCCTGTCAATCAATTAAATTCTCCCGAAGTAAAACCTATATAAAATTACTTGACGCATTCCTTCTAGAACTTCCTGACAGTTCGAACATAGACATAGCCCTTTCGTTGGCTGCCAGTACATTCGCTAAGCGATTCGGTGAGCGAGTAACCTCAACATGAGCTACGCCCACCAAACCACGCTAATAAACGTACCTAGTCATATATCTGCACAAGCCTTTTATTCACAGCGTTCGAATAGTCAGGAGGCACCTAACTATATCTACGTATAAGAATATTTACCTAACTCCGGAGTTCTTTTGTTATAATGTGAGATACCTCTCTTCAAAGAGAAAGCTCAAGGCAGGACAAACAAACCGCAAGTCTGACACTATGAAAAGTGTCGGTGAAGTTAAACGTTAATTCCCACAAAAACTAGTTTTAACCTGCTTTAACCTCGTCACGTCAAAACCGCAGGAAAAGACGCGACGTGTCCTCCTAGTTATAAATAAATTGATGTGACAGTTCACATCAGTCCAGAAGGGTTACTTAGAGAAGAATTTAACATCAAAATCTTTTGCTCCATCGGACGGCATTAAGTCAGAGGGAAGGTTATGAGGCTAGACCGTCAAAGTTCATTGAAAACCACTTAAATTATGTTCATACTCCAGAGGAAATTCTAAAAATGTACCTACTCCTTTCGCGTTCCTTTCCATTTAATATCAGCCATAGCTGACGAAAACCTGTGGATCCTCATTTATAAGCTGAACCAGTAGTGTCAATTCAATACTCTTTGCGAAGACTCTGCTCCTTTGGCAAAGTTGGTCGTGGCTTAGACTGAGTGAAGGAAAGAGTCCCCATCTATAAGCTGAACCAATGGTGCCAATTCAACACCCTTTGCGAAGACTATGCTCCTTTAGCAAAGTTGGCTGCGGCTTAGAGTGAGTGTCCACAACGCTTATGACCGTAAAAATTTAAACTTCACGTTTATTTCTACGATTAGCACCATACAGTTCCGCGCCTGTCAATCAATTATATTCTCCCGAAACAAAACCCATTTAAAATTACTTGACGGATTCCCTCTAGAACTTCCTGACAGTTCGAACATAGACAAAGCCCTTTCGTTAGCTGTCAGTACGAACATAAGGTTGCCTTCGGTAAGCGACCAACCTCTACAGTACCTACCAACATGTTAGCGCGCACCGACAATGCTCTCTGCTTTTTCTCAATGTCTCCGTCATCATGTATGGTTTCGGACACAATATGCCCTAGATACCTGAACTGAGAGACCCGACTCAAAGACACCCCGTTGAGATACACTGGTGGTATATGCTCAGTTTGTTTAATATTACCTCTGATGAGCATATACTTACTTTTGCCAACGTTGTACCTTAAGCCGTGTTCCCCAGCATAAGCCTCACAGATCCTTAACAGCTTCCTTAGCCCTCCGACATATGGACTCAGCAAAACCATGTCGTCAGCATAACTGATGTTATTGAGGCAAACGTTGTCTATAGCACAGATTAGAGCACTATAGAAACAGTTATCTTATGTCCTTAAAAGTTTACAACCATATTCCAAAATGAATACGAGAACTACCATTACATTTCTTCAAAAACAACTTAAAACTTGGCTTCTCCAAAATAATTTTTATACATTAAAATAATTTTTGCATAGAAGTAGGTATCATACTTATATAGATATTAGATTTTGTAAATTAATGCGAAGTTTGTTATTGTTATGTTTTATTTAATTTTATATTGTAAATATATGTCCTTAAACAAGGTGTAATTTTAATCACCGCTAACCACATAAGAGGTCATTGTACTCATCATTATGAACAACTTTTACTATAGGCCCAAACCTGAAATCGCGAAAATAAAATCAGCTGTTCCTTACATTTTGACGAGTTATGCGAACATAAATGATATCGACAGTCTTCTCGAGAAAAATTCTTGAGCATTTCATGAAGTGAGCAAATCTACGATATGGCGACGACACATACACAGCCTTAAGTGTTTTGTATTGTGTATTAAAGTAAAAACAGTTTAAAAGTTCCGTTTTACACCTTATAAAGCAGAACTTTTTAGGTCATAATATTATTTGGCATAACTGCGAATGGCATAAACTTCATTTCGCAGAAAATTGTTTGGCACACACTCATTTATCATACATTCAAAACTCATAATTTTGTAAGTCAGAAACATCTTTAGGCTTAGATTTCATATCCATAATATAATAAAATAGAACCTTCATATCGCAGAAAGTCTCGAATCGGAGAATCGTCTTTTGGCATAAGTAAAATAGGTAGAATACGGTTTTCGTTTCGTTTCGGTAAACGAAAATATGCGTAATGTCAAGTTTGCCAAAGGTAATTATGCCAAATAAAATTATGCACTCTTTAAAAGTATGCCATTGTAAATTCGGACATATAAATATTCGGCCAAACAATAATTTTATTTAATACTTTTTATGCCTTAACAATATTCAGTTTAAGAACATTATGCCAAGTGTGTTAAGTATGCCAAATAAATTTCAGAGCATCAAGATTCTGCCAGATTAAGGGTACCCTTGACACCCATGTGTAATTGCTAATTGTTAATATTCGTATGCCTCTTTTAGCAGCGGATGTATCCTGTACGTAATTATACTTGTCCAACTTTGTACCTACCATATCCGACGAATAAATATCGTTGTCTTTGTCTTTGAAACCATTTCATTTACCACGAATTATTTTCGCGTTTATTAATAACAAGCTTTTGCCAGCGGCTTCACCCGCGTGGAGGTCGAAAGTTATGCCATGGGAACCTACTACCGAGATAAAAAGTATCATATGTGTTAATCCAGGTTGTAATCTATCTGTGTGCCAAATTTCATCCAAATCCGTTCCGCCATTTTTGCGTCATTGAGTTACAAACATCCAAACTTATAAACATACAAACTTTCATATTTATTAAATTAATAGGAAAGTAGGAATAGTATGAATATAGGATTACTGAGAACAATATTCAAAAAACAAAGGAATGCTTTGTTTGCAAGTAAAGGTAAAGAAACGTTTCTATTTTGCAGCCGCCATCATGTCGTGGCTCACGGCAGTGTCGGTGGTCGCGGCGGCCATTCTCGCATATTGGCAGTACTGGCGATGGACCCACAGGCGGATGCTGGAGCTGGCAGCTAAAGTACCAGGCCCACCAGCGTTGCCTATACTTGGTAACACGCTCATCTTCATGTTTAATCCTGGAGGTAAGTCGACTAATCTACAAATCTTTTTAAACCGAAAAAAAATGAGAATTTTCTCAGGTCGAGGCGTAGGTATGTTTTTTTGAGAATCAAAGAATCAGCGTCGCTATACAACGTAGCAATCCTGGATGCTGCCTGCCTTTTGGGCAATTTTTAATGCCCTGTAATTCTTTTTCACTGTTTTTATTATATAACTACCTACATGTACAATTTATATTATTTTAGGATGTATTTTTCATGATTTTCTTGTTAGTTTAGGGTTTGTTAACGCGACTGATGACTATATGGGTTCAAGGTCTGATAGGTATTCAGGTTGTCAAAATTGCTTGTCAGTTTTAACCATAATTCATTTTTCAATTTTATTGCTTAACACACTATCAATCCATTGCTTCATACTTAAGGCTCTATCTGAAAAAGAGAATTTCAGACAAAAATACCGAAAATACAATAATCCCCGGGAGAGACTCACCTTTGAACTACTCCGTAGTCGCTGTCATACGTTAATAAATGACTGCTACAAAGCATATAAATATAAAATTGAAAGTGATATCCTCAAAAACTCTAAAACTTTCTGCCGTTGCATAAAAGATAAACGTCGTGGGGAATCTTGCATACCTGCTGACATGTTTATGAATGATAGGATATCTAGCAGTGGTCCTAAAATCGCAAACCTTTTCGCGGATCAATTCGTGTCCGTCTTTAGTCAAAACCCCGCTATAACTATACTTCCAATGGCTTTTCGGGTATTGACAGTGTCATAAGCACAGTTAAATTTACGTTTTTTTTTAAATAAACCCTAATACATAGACGCCTCAAAAGGCCCTGGGCCGGATTTTATACCACCTTCGTTTATTAAACGCTACAGCCATGTTCTCTCCTTACCATTGCACATAATTATCTCACCAAATCAACATGGTATAAAAGCTGGTCGCAGTGAAAAAAAAAATAAAAAATAAAATGAATCTTTTCGGGTTTGTAACAAACATAACTCTAGCTCTTGACAAAAGATTAGATGTAGATGCTGTATACACGGACTTTAGCAGTGCGTTTGATAAAGTTGATAATTCTCTGTTACTGTCAAAGTTGGAGTAGGTAAAATGGTATACATGGCTCACTATTAAACTGGTTTTCGTCTTATCTATCTTGTAGATCACAAATTCTTGTCGTAAATGGTTATGACTCTTACCCATACTTTGCTGACTCAGGAGTTCCTCAGGGATCTCATCTTGCACGAGTTCTGTTTTCGCTCTTCATTAACGACATTATAGATCACATCCATCGCTGTAAATATTTAACGTTCGCCGATGATCTTAAAATTTATAGAACCATCAATTCGAATGTAGATGTTACTCTAATTCAAGCGGATTTATATTGGATTGAGCAGTGGTGCCAGTTGAACCGCATGAAACCTAATGTCCAAAAATGTAGCCACATAAGATTCAGTAGGAAACAACAATCCAGTGCTGTCTCATACAATATAAAAGGAGCATTATTTGAATCTGTTAACGAAGTTCGAGATCTGGGTGTCATCATGGATGATAAAGTTAACTTCAGAAGTCATATTGATAACATCGTCACGAAATCAGCAACGTTACTTGGATTTCTTAAGAGAAGTACTAAAATGTTCAAGCTGGCTAGAACTATAAGGAACTTCGTTCCAAAAATTGTGTTATACAATGTCTTAGTTCGGAGCCAATTAGAGATTTGCGAGCGTGGTGTGGAATCCGCACTAGGTAGTGCATTCACAAAGAGTCGAAAGCATTCAGAGGGCCTTTACGAAACATCTAGCGTATACTTTCGGTAAAATATCTCCCCGGTGTCCATATAAACAACGTGTTTGATGCTACATTATGGATTGTCTGCGCGGCCGTCGGCTCACACAGGATCTCTCTACAAATTGGTCAACAATAAATTACACTGTGACAAATAAGTTGAGCTTATTGGACTAAAAGTTCCTTTGTAAAATACCCAGACATCCTGTTACTAATGTATTCCACGCTCAGCGTCCAAGACAAATATTGAGGTAAGCTCACCACTAAACAGAATCAGCGCAGAGATAAAAATAATACCAGATGTCGACTTACACCATGATTCCATTAAAGTTCTTAAGGTGAATCTAGTCGACATTTTTCCATGCAAACTTCGGGAGTATATAGTTACTCCACTGTTCGACAATGTACATCAAAAATAAAACATGGTATGGTTTTGTCTCATTATTAATATTGTCTGTACGGAAACAGAATACTAAAATAAAAAGCTATTAAAAAGTTATGAGCCAACAAAGATTCGTTTTTCTTGCTAATTTAAACTAACTTTGGGCGTGTTTAAGTAATAAAAGAGGTGCAAAATCCCCAAAACCAAGTAGGTACCGGCAAAGTTCAATAAACTTTATTGGTCATTGATTTATGCAGTGGTTTTTCATAAAACCCGATCTTCCAAAGGACTTTTCTGAATTGTTTACGCGCCTGTTTTACTATAAATGATCCTGCATCTCACTCAATAACGTTGTGTGTGTAGACTAGCCTCTAACTGCTCATCACTGATGCTACCTCGGTCGGACACGAAGCCTGATGAAACAGCGTGCTTTTTAGCCAGGCCCACCAGTGAGTTCAAGCCGGCGACTAGATTCCCCTTAAAGCCACAATACTGAAGGGTCGAAAATGCAATGATACCTTTTTGTACCTACTCTATTTTAGAAGGTATACTTTACATTATGATCTCTTTTTATATGTTGTTGCCACTGTTTATTTTTTATTAGTCTTAAAGTAAGTGGGCAAAACTGCAATAAGTATTGTAGTCTTATAATTTTATTTTCCTTTTTGTTATTAATCTTAAGGTCAAGAAGTAGCAAGCCGTTTTTATTATTGTGTTACTTACTCATAAAATTGTTGGTTAACCTGTAATTGGCGACTGTGTAAGTCCAAAGCTATTACCGCAATACATGTAATATATTATACACAGAAGCTGTTGCTGTACCTTGATAAATAAATAAATATTTAATGACATAGTATAATTATGATAATAACTATTTTGAAGTGGATATAAATTGTTCATCAGACAGAATAATGGTTTCTTGATTACTTGTGTATTTAGTAGGAATAGACATTTGCTGGGCTTGTGGCTTATAAATAACAGGCGCACGGTTCTATCGTCAAGGGTAAGCAACTCTTGGCAAGGTTGGTCCGTGGATGGGTGCCCATCCATTACGCCGAGCGCCCTCCGTGCTTCGTAAAGCTATATATTATATAATAGGTTGGGGAAAAAGTTTCTTCGCATTTTTTAAGAAAATTCAAAACATTTTTTAATAAAGTTTATTTACATTTAACTAAAGTATGTAGGTACCATTTTGTTCGATAACTTTTTGCCATCTTGTAGGTAGGGACATGATCCCATTGCTATAGAAATTTTGGGACTTCTGGTCAAAATAGCGCGACAAGTGGTTTTGGCAGTCCTCTCGTGATGTTAACCTGACACTGCCTAAAGAATTCTGAAGAGACCGAAACAGGTGGAAATCTGAAGGTGCAAGGTCAGGACTATACGGCGGATGCATTAACACCTCCCAGCCAAACTCTTTTAATTTTTGTTAGGTGGCTAAAGATGTGTGAGGTCTAGCGTTATCATGATGAAAAACCACACCCCTTCTGTTGATTAATTCCGGCCGCTTTCTCTCAACTTCTTGCTTTAATCTCATCAGTTGTTCGCAGTAGAGTTCAGAATCGATGGTCCTGCCTGGTGGTAACAGCTCATAACGAATAATGCCCTTCCAATCCCACCACACACACAGCATCACCTTGTTGCGAGTTAACCCGGGTTTCGCCACAGTCTGTGAAGCCTGACCGGCCTTTGACCACGACCTTTTTCGCACGTTCTTGTCATACGTGATCCGCTTTTCATCACCAGTTATCAGCTTCTTCAAAAATGGTTCGGTTTCATTACGTCGTAATAAAGAATCACAAATGAGTACACGGTTCATTAGGTTTCTTTCAGTGAGCTCGTGCGGTACCCAAATGTCGAGCTTTTTTGTGTACCCAGTTTTTTTCAAATGCGCCAAAACTGTTTTGTGGTCAATTTCCAGTTCTTCAGCTACGTCGTAACTACTGGTATGCCGATCTTGCTCCACTTTTTCAAAAATGGCATCCATTTTATCCGTAATAGGGCGACCAGAACGACGTTCATCTTTGACATCAAAATTTCCGGATTGAAAACGCATAAACCAAATTTGTGCTACTCTCACAGACACTACACTAGGTCCATAAACATCGCAATTTTTTTTCGCGGCTTGCGTTGCATTTTTACCTTTTTTGTAGTAAAATTTTAAAATGTATCGAATTTCTTCATTAGATTCACTCATCTTAACGGTACGAAAAACAAATGAAAATCACACATTTTCCTAATTTGAATTTGGAATTATGTTCTTTAAAATTTAACCTTTCAATGATACCAAAACCAGCCAGATACAAATAGTATAGCCAAAGAGATTTTATTACAAGTTCATACATACTATAATGCGAAAAGACTTTTTCCCCAACCTAATATAACTACAAGCCGTTGGTCCTGGCTGTCATTTGTTGATCTTGACAGTCGTTAGTCGTTACAAACGGATAGTTAGTTATTTTACACGAAGCGACAGTCTATCTGACCTCCACAACCCAGTGACTGGGTTACAATATAACCACTTGGTTAGACTGTAATTTTATTGTAAAGTAAAATATAAGTCACACATTTTTATTACCCCAGATAATTTAACAAAAAAAAATAGAAGCATACGGAGTAAAAGCGCGTATTTTGCGTAGAACGTTGATAATTGTAACAAAGGTACACTTTTAACAATGAAGTAAGTAATATCAGTAGATAGCCTACGTCCTACGTGTATGTGTAGTACCGGAAAATCCGTGCCAGTTATAAAATAATGGTACCTACGTAATTTAACAACACACATAAATGTTTCGTCGTGGTTTTTTTGTAATTTAATTGTTTAAGGCCATGTTAACTTTAAATAGTGTCGTTATGAGCGATAATAGTTCTTGTTGCAATCCGATACGGGTTAAAATCTGTTGTAATAAATTCGAATAATAAATGAGGAAGCGTATGGCGTAAAAATGCAAATAAAATCGTATAAAATTTTATACTAACTATTTAATAATAATAATCCATCTCTGAATGCAGTTTGGCATTTGAAATTTTATGATATATTTTTAATTATAGTTATAATTGTTATTGAAGGGATAAACTGCTTTTAAAGATAATTAAGAGGTGACTTTGATGATTTTTTTGATGCATTAAAGTATGTTTAATATATTTTTGAGTTCCATCACTGTGTGCGGAAAATATCATATTTTTTTTTGCTTTCAAAGTTATTATTTATTTATATATGCTTTATTGTACACCAGAAAATACATGACAAAAAAAATATATTAACGGTCAAAGAGATATACTGCTATAAAAAACCAAATTTTTTACCGTTTTCAAGAAATCTCCGCCTTAATTATACTTAGTTATGTCGCAAAGTAGTTTTATTTACTTACATTATTTTTATTGGGTAAGGTCAGCCACAAACGTCGTTTAACATTTCACTTTTTTAAACATTTATTAAGCGAAATATTTACTTCAAATTGGAACAGAAGTGAGTATTTAGGTTCCTACTCAAATCAAAAGAATGTTAACTCTTATTTTTTATATGATATGCTGAAATACAATGTAAGTATCGAATAATTATGAGTGTATAGGTGACGCGCTGGTCCAATAATAGCTGAGATACCGCCTTCAAACACTGGCAAACTTTCAAAAAAAGTTTAAACATTAGTTCAGTTTTAGTCGTCTCTCGAGCAGGATATCGGTATAAATTGTCATTTTACGCGGAAAGTCGAGGTAGGTAACTGATACGTCATCATCATCTGCCTTTCCCAACTATGTTGGGTTCGGCTTCCAGTCTAACCGGATGCAGCAGAACACCAGTATTTTACATGGAGCGACTGCCTATCTGACCTCCAGAACCCAGTTACTGGGTAATACGATACCCCTTGGAAAGACTGGTTGTCAGACTTTCGGGTTTCTGACGACCCGTAGGTGACTGATACGTATTACCTTTTATACATTACAAGCTTTTCCCAGATGGTACACCGTTTGTCCGTCCCTAGGATGCAATCTATCGCCTTGCCAAATTTTATTGAAATTCGTTCAGTGGTTTGAGCGTGAAAAGTTTTAACATATAGACAAAGTTACTTTCGAATGTTAAATATTACTTGCCTGCGTCTTGGCGTTCCTTGAGTGGCTCTGCATCGCTACCAATGCGGTAAAGGTGTCGTATGCCTCGGACACCATAGGTTATCCTGCAGTAGGAGCGCAGGCCGGATAGCACGACACCCCAGCATCGATGACATCATCCGTCGTGCTCTTGTCACCTGCTGCCAGCATGCCAACTGTTCTAGAACCCAATGGCTTGGCACGCGACAATGGGAAGATACCAAACGGAATGACCATAATGCCTTGGAAGTAAGGCCGGCCTTTGGTGTGGGATGCAACATGTGTCGACACCCTTGCGCTATCCCATCTTTCTAGTACGGCGGTATGTGCTGGGGCGGCTGCTGCAGGCGCGGAAAACCTCAAATGGCGCAAATATTCCAATCTTATTGGAACCTCTATGTTCGAGCTGTTTGGGTTTGAAACTCTAGGGTCATGGGGTTCGAGTGCCCACTTAGTTTTCCGAGACATTACCAAGCGGTTGGTCGACTCTTCACGTGACCAAAGGGCTGGCCTATTTTTCGGCCAAAGAATCAACATTGCCATGCAACGTGGCAATGCAGCTAGCCTTTTGGGCACTTTTCCCATTGACAACGATGCGGACGTATTCATTTATGCCCTATGATTATTTTCTTTTTTATATGCCTGTACATATCATTATTTTGAGACCAGTAGTTTTTAAATTATGAAAATAGTATGGATTATGCAGTTATTGCACTTTGTCACGCAAACATCATACCGTGTGAACAGTAGAGATTAACTTGTCTGTTAACATTTAGTCAGTGTCATACATGGTTAACAATAAGCACTCAAGTATGTGTCTAATGTTCAGTTTATTTCCAACACACATTCGTGAGATCATCGGAAAAACATAAATTACGGATAAGCGTATGCACTCCACGTTTTTCTTTGATAAATCCTCCACAGGACTTCAGAATTCGTTCAAATAGCTCGGTTGTAGAATGCAGTAAATTATTGAAGTGCAATCGTGTGTTAATGTGAATCTAGTCGACATTTTTTATACAAACTTCGGGAGTGTATTACTCTACTGTTCGACAATGTATATCAAAAATTACCTTAACATGGTATGGTTTTGACTCATTTTTATTTTTTTATTAATATTGTCTGTGCGGAAACTGAATACAAAAATAATATAGTAACTTACCATTAAAAAGTTAGGAGCCAACAAAGATTAGTTTTTCTTACTAATTTAACCTAACTTTGGGCGTGTTTAAGTAATCAAAGAAGTGCAAAATCTCCAAAACCAAGTCGGTACCGAGAAAGCAAGCTTAAATATAGAAAAGTTCAATGAACTTTATTGGTCATTGATTTATGCAGTGGTTTTTTCATAAAACCCGATCTTCAGAAGGACTTTTCTTCATTTTTTACGCGCCTGTTTTACTATGAATGATCGTGCATCTCATTCAATAACGTTGTGCGCGTAGACTAGCTTCCAACTGCTCATCATTGAAACTAGCTCTGTCGGACACGACGCCTGTTGAGACAGAGTGCTTTTTAGCCAGGCCCACCAGTGAGTTCGAGCCCGCGACTAGATTCCCCTTAACCCAAAATCACATAACATAACATGCCACATGCCTTGTTTCCCCAAGGGGTTGGGCAGAGGTGTACCTATAGCACACCCACATTTCACCAGTTATGTATAAGTCCCATGTAATAGGGGCGACCCTATTGCCATCAACCGGGCACAAATCCAAATTCCGGGCTGCTACTGAGAAATTCCAGATAGAAAAACTCAATAACACTTTGCCCGACCTGGGAATCGAACCCAGGGCGTTATGCTCGACAGTAGCCCTTGCGACCAGTAGACCAACGAGGCAGTCTATTTCAATGCACATTGCCCTCGCGGAGATGCGTTTTTATTGAATTCTCCACTTCTCTTCTCTTTTCGCGGCTTAGTTTATTAAAGGTTAGGTTATTAAGTGCTTACTTGTAAATTATATAATAATAGAGGGGCTTGTGGCTAAATAATAACAGCCACACGGGTCGAACAATCAGGTTACGCTACGCTTGCCGCGGTTGGTCCGTGGATGGGTGACCATCTTTACATACCAAGACCCCTCCGTGCCTCGGAAAGCACGTTAGGCCGTTGGTCCCGGCTGTCATTTGTGGAGCTTTGACTGTCGTTACGGGTCGTCAGAAGCCCGAAAGTCTGACAACCAGTCTTACCAAGGGGTATCGTGTTACCCAGTAACTGGGTTGTGGAGATCAGATAGGCAGTCGCTCCACGTAAAATACTGGTATTCAGCTGGATCCGGTTAGACTGGAAGCCGACCCCAACATAGTTTGGGAAAGGCTAGGCAGATGATGACTCGTAAATTATATGCTATTTAAAAGGAAAAGACATAATAATCAAAGTTAAATTATCTGCAATTTCCAGAAATTCTGAACAAAATTGAAGCGCTGTACGTAACCTACGGAGAATATTTCAAATTCTGGCTGGGGCCAGATCTCAATATTTGCGTGAAGAATCCAACTGACGTTAGAGTGAGTATTTATTCTAGTTTTATATACTTTTGTTCATTGGTAAGTATACCATTCAGTAGGGAGGTATGTCCGTGGCTACCACTGAGTGAAAATATTTTTTCCAGATAAAGGTGGATGATAGGTAGCCAGCGTAATTTAAGTTTTCTTACTTTTTGCGATGCAACCTCTCTAAATTCATTATTCCTATGGAATGACTCTTTCAAGTAAAATAATTTTGAATTTGTTAAAATCAATCAAAAAATATATGTACGAGAAAGTAGTTTTTATCCGCAATGCGACGGCCGACCGCTCCAGTGGTTCTGAGGCAAAGAGTACTTTATGATATTGGGTAAAGAGTGCCCTTACGGTATTTTTATGTAATCCAGCGCAGTGGCGCCGCACGGTGGGCTGAAAATCGGCTTTCGTAGACTTTAGGGATTTCAATTTGCAGTTGCCGGATTTTTTGCCGGATATCGCTTCTATTAGTTAAACCCATATACAAAAATAACACCCGAGTTAATTCTGCACAAAAACGGAGGAATGATTTTTTTTACGAAAAATTTGTATGAAACTTTTTTGAAATTAGTGTGAAAAATGTAATTATCTCTTAAACGGAAAGGAGAACCGTAACATCTTTACAGGTGGTAATAGTACTAATTATTTATGATTTTTGGTCATACTCGACAACGATAACGGTTATCACTGCCGATTTTTTTTTAATCATCAAAATATTTTTGTTTATTTTTACATATGTGTAGGGTTTTTACAGATTTTATAAATCCGTTCTTATTTTTATGAAATGGCAACACAGTTCAACTGTCAATTTTGTAAGGGAGGGGTAGTATATAAACGGAGGCACTTGGCCGAGAGAGCTCAATTTTTGGGTGTGAAGTAACTGTGGTGACAATATTTGATAAGAAGAGAAAATTAAAGAATCAGTATTGTATCTGGTGAGTTTTATTATACTTCAGAAGTGGGATCCAAAAGTTTCACAATGGAAAAAGATAACGACGCCACCCGGTCGATGGATGCTTCTTCTTGTGGTCGCAGAGAGAGCCGACGGCGCCTGCTAACTCCAGTAAGGTGCTCGTCGCATCATCGACGTGAACTTTCGGGCGAACGCTGCGGTGGCAGTCGAAGTCGCAGCAAGTCAAGGAGGCAAAGTTTACGCGAGAAAGAGCTGGAGTTTGAGCAAGAACGAGAGCGGCTACGTGTATTCGAACAGGAACTACGCCGGGAACGTGAGAAGATAACGGAGGCGCATGGGAATCGATCCGGTAGAAGCTGCAAGAGTACGAACCGTCGTCACTCCAAGAGCCGGCAGCACAGCTGCAGCCCAAGCCGGTCGCGTCAACCGGAGCATGAAGCTTCCAGAGCCAAGCGGAGACGAGGTTCACGAGAGCAGAGCAACGATAGTCTACGCAGCGACGGCGTACCGCAAGATAAAAGGTCACGTACTCCTTCTTTTACAGTTAAAGATGTCATGGATTTAGTGCATTCTATTAAACACGGTTTTACATCTCAGCCGTCTACAAGTGCATCAATTTCGAAGAATATTGACCACAAAAATATTCTCCCTTGTTTTGATCCTTCTGCAAAAAACCAGCGTATTGACATTTGGCTACGTAAAGTAAATGAATGCGCTACTGTATATGGTTGGGATGATATAACAACAACACATTTTGCAAAGCAAAAACTTCAGGGTTTGGCCAAAGTTTGGTATGAGGGTCTGAACACAATTTTGCATACTTGGAAAGAATGGCAAGATAAATTAATGAGTGCTTTTCCTTGCGAGCAAAACTATGGCCAAATCCTGGAGGATATGCTTAAGAGAAAAAGTAAGTTTGGTGAACCAATTGAAGTATACTACTATGAAAAACTTGCGTTGTTAACTCAGTGTGAAATTACTGGTAAACGCGCAGTAGATTGTATAATCCATGGTATAACTGATAGGACTATGAAATCGAGTGCGTTGGCGCTTTGTTGTTCTCAACCTGAACAGCTTCTCCAATTCCTAATGAGCAACAAGGAAAGTCAAATTTCAGATCGTAGTCTTGGGAAAAATAACCATTCCAATTCTAAAATAAATCAAAATAAATCTTATCAGTCTCAGGGTCCTGTGTTCTGTTTTAATTGTAAGGAGCGTGGTCATCCTTACTTACATTGTCCGAAGCCACTTGTCAAATGCAATAAATGCCACAAAATCGGTCACAAGATCGAAAATTGCTTACAAGATCCTAAATCCGATAATATAATGGGTAAAGCTGGAGCACCATCCAAAACAATGTGTATTTCAAGCTCCAGTCCTAATTCAAAATTCATAAAGCTGGTATTAGTAGATGGTAAGACTGTAGAAGCATTTATTGATTTCGGTAGCGAAGTGACGTTGGTTAGGGAGTCAATAATTTTAAGCCTTAATCTGGTACATGATCAGGTCCCGTCGGTTTTAAAAGGATTCGGGAATGAGGCGGTCCGATCGTTGGGGAATATATTGCTCGACATAGTGGTAGATGGAGTTGATGCGAGGGTAGCTTGTAGAGTTGTCGAAGATGATCTGTTAGATAAACCAATATTAATAGGCCAGTCATACACGGAGCAACCACATATTCTTGTGTTCAAAAATTCCCACACTTTGCAATTTCGTAAGTTGCACACTGAAATCCCAATGGTTTATCCCGATGCTGATAATATCAAACTTGCTGAAGTTAGGGTCGCTGCGGATGTCGAGCTTCATGGACCTGCATCCATAAAGGCTCGCATAGGTTCCAAATTTAGTGGCTGTTTAATGCTGAGCAACAACATCGTGGGTGGTCCAAACCAAGAAGTTGTTGTTTATGGTGGTGTTTACCAGGTCCAACGTGGGGCTTTAGACATTCTTGTTTATCCATTTTCCATCCCCTGTACACTACGAAAGGAATTTGTCGCTAGTAGGGGAGAAAAGGTAGAGTTTGTTCAGAGAATTGTAATACAGTCTCCAGGAATTGCAGAGTCTCTAGATATTCAAGATAACTGTGAACGTGATATTAAGGAGAATAACGTACGCATAGGTGATTCGGTATCAAAGGACGATAGACAAAGGCTTATGACAATACTTAAACAATATAAACATTGTTTCGCCTCAAATTTGAAAAATTTAGGTTGCACTGATGTTACGCAGATGGCAATTGAGTTGAATAGTCAACGTCCTATTGTCTATCGTCCTTACAGGTTGTCACATCACGAACGTGAGAAAGTGCAGTCCATGTTAGGTGAAATGTTGGAAGCTGGGATCGTTCGAGAATCAGTATCGGAGTATGCAAGTCCTGTTATATTAGTTCGAAAAAAAGATGGCAGCTTTCGAATGTGTATCGATTATAGAATGTTGAACTCTGTAACAGTAAAGGAAAGATATCCGATGCCAATTATAGATGATGAAATAGCAAGATTGTCTGGGCAAACATGTTTCATAACGCTTGATTTGGCATCTGGATATTACCAGGTGCCAATTTCGGAAGCATGCAAACATTTAACTGCGTTCGTCACTCCAGATGGATTGTACGAATTCAACCGTATGCCATTTGGTTTGGCAAATGCACCAGCAATTTTTCAGAGAATGATTAATAAGGTCTTAGGGTCGGCTCGATTCACTCATGCTACAGCGTATATGGATGACGTGCTTGTCTTTGGTAGAAATGCTTCCGAATGTCTTGATAGGCTCGAACAAATTCTGAAACTGTTAGAAAATGCAAATCTTACATTAAATTTGTCGAAATGTAATTTTCTTCACGATAATATTGATTATCTTGGTTATGAGATTAGCTCGTTGGGGATTCGGCCAGGTGAAAAGAAAATTCAGTCGGTTATGAATTTTCCACGGCCAGTTAATATTCATGGTATTAGGCAATTCCTTGGGCTTGCTAGTTATTTCCGAAAATTTATCAAAAATTTTGCTCAATTAGCTGCGCCAATCATGCAGTTATTAAAAAAGGATTCCACATGGGTGTGGGACCAACAACAGGAGAATGCATTCCAGGTGCTTAAATCACGATTGATAGACAGACCAGTCTTAGCTATTTATGATCGCGAGGCGGAGACGGAACTACATACTGACGCCAGCAAAGATGGCGTAGGAGGCATACTCTTGCAACGATGCAAGGATAGTGGTTTCCTTCGGCCAATTGCTTATTGTAGCAGGCGAACGTCACCGGAGGAAAAATATTATCACTCCTACGAATTAGAAACGCTGGCGGTTATTCGTTCATTAGAGAAATTTCGGGTCTATTTATTAGGTAACGAATTTAAAATAGTCACCGATTGCAGTGCTCTTCGTTCTACTTTCATAAAACGCGATCTCATACCTAGGATAGCGCGCTGGTGGCTTTTGCTGCAAGAATTTAATTGTTCAATTGAATATCGACCTGGCGCTAAAATGTCCCATGTAGATGCGTTATCTCGCAATCCTATTTCGAATGATTCTACGACTGATTCCACTAGTCTGTGTGGTCAAGTTATGGTTATTAGTAGCGAAGACTGGTTACATACCCTTCAGCTAGGGGACACAGAATTGGAACGTATTAAACAGGTTGTAGAAAAGGATTTAGACCCCAAAAATCTTCAATATATCAAAGATAATTATGTTGTTCGAGATAATAAGTTATATAAGTATCTTAACGGTGATAAGGATAATGTTCGTTGGGCAGTCCCAAAGGGGGCGAGGTGGCAAATATGCAGGATGAATCACGACGATATTGGTCATCTAGGATTAGAAAAAACTTTGGAAAGGATTAAAAGTAATTATTGGTTTCCGAAAATGTCACGGTTTATCAAAAAGTATGTCTCCGCTTGTATCGATTGTGCTTATGCTAAGAAGTCCGCGAGTAAGAACGAAGGTTTATTATATCCAATCGAAAAAGTAAAGTTGCCGTTTCACACCCTGCATATCGACCACCTGGGTCCCTTTGTCAGATCCAAGCGAGGATACTCTTATCTACTAGTAGTGGTAGACTCGTTTACTAAGTTTGTGTTTATAAAGCCAGTTCGAAACACGAATGCACAAAATGTGATTCGTGCTCTGGATGACATATTCTATACATTTAGAATGCCTGACCGTCTGATCAGGGATCGTGGTAGTTGCTACACATCTAACTTGTTTAAAAGATACTGTTATGATAAAGGTATAAAACACATCTTGAATGCTGTCGCGAGTCCTAAATCAAATGGCCAGGTAGAACGATATAACCGGACTATCCTAAATTCATTGAAAGCGCTAAACCTGAGACATGATGAGAGGGATTGGGACAACCAGTTAGGGAAAATACAATGGGGGTTGAATAACACTGTCCAAAAGACGACCGCTAGAAGACCATCTGAAGTTATGTTCGGCACGTTCATGAACAGTGAGATCAGTCCTAATTTAAATGAGATAGCAGACGTGACTAGGGAAAATATAGATGTGACTACTATCCGAAATCAAGTTAAAGAAAGAATAGACACTGAACAAGCAAAGCAAAAGCTGCGCTACGATCAGAACAGACGCCCTGCTAAGAAATACAATCAGGGAGATTTAGTCAAAATTACTAAAGTTACTTTTAATAACGATGGGAAGAGTAAAAAGCTTCTCCCATCCTACATAGGACCATTTCGAGTCACTAAGGTTTTAGGCCAAGATAGATATCAAATAGCATCCATTCCCGGTCTCAGTAATAGTACGAATAAATGCACTACCACTGTAGCAGCTGATCGAATGCTGCCGTGGGTGCATGTAGCTGCGTTACAACTAAATAAATCGGATTCTAGCGAATCTAGTGATGATAGCGAACATAGTGATGCATAGTGATCATCAATGTAGGATTCTACAGGACAATTATTACAGAATGTTTAATATTACTGTTTCAGACCGAACGTGAGAATTGATTGGTTCACGTCGTTGGTTATTAAGCAAGAGACCTGACGTAAGAATTGATTGGCTCACGTCATCAGATAGAACACAATTGGAGACCGAGCGTGAGAATTGATTGGTTCACGTCGTCGGTTATTACACAATTAGAGGCAAGAATTGATTGGTTTGCCTAGGTTTTTGGAGTCTCTGATCAGGTGTGAGAATTGATTGGTTCACAACCGGATAGAGCACGTAAGTTCAGTAGCGAGAATTGATTGGTTCGTACTAGCATATTAAGCATAAACTTAAGTTCTGAATGATTGATGGTGTCATAATCCGAGAATAGAACAAGTCTTAGGTACTTCGGCGAGAATCGATTGGTTCGCCAAAATTGTTGAAAATTCGTTTTACTTTTTTGTGGATAACTGATAGTACATAGTATAATATAGTACATAATATAACTTTTATTGAGTTATTGTGGATTTCATAAATGTATTAGCATAATATATTCAATAAGTTTAATGATAATTGTTCTAAATAATTACCAACTTAGTGTTTAAGTTTTAATGATTATTTTGGTTTTATTTTTGTTAGATGTTTCGTATTTATAAGCATTAAAGTATTATAAGGATGTAGCCTTATTGCTGTAACAAAATCTTTTACTGCTGTAAATGTTTAATCTCAAAATCAATTTGATGTATGTTATTTTTTTATTTTTATACTTTTATTGTATTTTTCTTGAGTCCTCTCAGCCAAGTGTAGGGTATTTCAGATGCCATTTGAGGCGTGTATGAGGGCATACACGTCGTCAGGACGGTCGAGTGTAGGGTTTTTACAGATTTTATAAATCCGTTCTTATTTTTATGAAATGGCAACACAGTTCAACTGTCAATTTTGTAAGGGAGGGGTAGTTTATAAACGGAGGCACTTGGCCGAGAGAGCTCAATTTTTGGGTGTGAAGTAACTGTGGTGACAATATTTGATAAGAAGAGAAAATTAAAGAATCAGTATTGTATCTGGTGAGTTTTATTATATATGAAACTGAACAACACTTAACATAAAATAGCATCATCACTATATCCCCGAAAGAGTAGGCAGAGGTTTATAGTACATACACTTAGACAACTATGTTTGAGCTACATATACAGAAAATGATTTTTAAAACTTCGTATACAACCAAAATAGGTACCAAATAAAGTGTTTAGGTTAGGTTAGGTTAAAAAAATGAATTCAAAATAAATTCGAAGATGAGCTCAATCTGTTGATTGCTATAGTGAAACAAGGCTCGGGAACTACCATTGACGGGAATACCGCAAGAAAGTTTTTCGAGTTTCCCAATAAAACTGCAGATATTACCGGGTTGGATGAAAAGCTAATTAAGAGATTTGCTGTAATTTTGCAAGCAATAACATCTGGCGAAAAGATCGACGTAATTAAATTTATAAATTTTGCCTGCAACATGTACTACATGTCGTCAACCGTTCATAAATTATTAATACACGGGGCTGACATAATCAAGAAAAATGATATTCTGCCGATTGGGCCTCTCGGAAGAAGCCTCAGAGTCTCGAAACAAAGATTTTAGGCGGTTCCGGGAACATCATTCGCGGAAAAGAAGCAGGCAAGATTCTAATTAAGATATCCTTAATATGCTTGTTGTTTCTTCGGATCCTTTTCTAAGTGCACTAAGGTCTAAGTTAGATGCCAAGAGAAAGCAGAGCTGTTTTGCTGAAACTCTCGACTTAAATCAATTTCAGGAAACTGAGTTCGAGTTTTTAGATAGGTATATCCAATCTGGATTCTGACTTAGAATTGGAGTCAGACAGCGAGAGTAATAAGGATTTTTTTAAATATTTAATTATATTTTTTTGTTATTTATGTTAGTTTATTGCACCAATACATTTAGTTATTCATTCCATAAATTAGTTTTAAAATATTTTGTATAATTCTATTTATAGTACATAAATAATATTTTTGTAACCTCTGTTTTATTTAAATTATCAGTAAAAATTAATGAACAGCTATTTTTTATATTTTATTTTGTTTTAAATATTCTTAATATTTGGATCAATAACATTCTTTAAATCAATGTTCTTAACTTAGACTGGTTTTTTTCGGTGGGAAATCATCAAATAATTTCTCCCACTCTGGGTGGAGCAGGAGGGCGTGTCAGACTTTTACTGGCTAAAACCCACCCGTGTTCCCTCAGTTGCCTGTGTGCCAGGGGCCGCGGTATCTCTTTCGAACAACCCGCACCCCTGGCAGAACTTACGGGTTGCGCCAACATTCAAAATATGATTGACATCCGTTTTTCCTAAACCAATCCCTTTCCAGCACAATCCTCGCGAAAATGAGAGGATTCGCACCGTCATTTTGTCGCGAAGATCACTTCCGATGGAACCGCAACCCGCCCGCAATGGCGGTCGGCCGCTCCGCTTGAAAATATTGATAACTTTGGATTCACCGCATTCTCGCCTGTAATAATACTTATAATTAAGTGTTTGTTTTTGTGTTTAACGTGTAAGGACAGTATCTTGAAGTGCAACTGTCCCTGAACCTGGAAAAGTGAACCGGTGCATCGGCGACGACCGGAGCACGTGGCTCCCGTGAAAGGTTTGTGCTTTCCCTCCCCAATTGTTTCGGGTTATAATCTGTAATGTCCTACACACCCGCAGGTCGAATACCTACCGCCAAGCGTTTGTCAATCGTTTTGTATCGCACCGCAAAATTCAGTCCGCTAAATAAGCCCTTCGCGCCACCATAGACACTAAAACGAACCGTTTCATATGTAAAAAGAAACAAAAATATTTTGATGATTTAAAAAAAATCGGCAGTGATAACCGTTATCTGGGTATGACAAAAATCATAAATAATTAGTACTCTAACCACATATAAATATATTACGGTTTTCCTTTCCGTTTAAAACATAATTTGATTTTTTTACAAGTTAAATTTTTTTTTTTTGAAAAAAAAAAAATAATTCCTTCGTTTTTGTGCAGAATTAAATCGGGTGTCATTTTTATATAGGTACTCGTAGAGTGATAATTAGTAGAAGCGATATATCCGGAAAAAAAATCCGCGGCACTTGCAAATTGAAATCCCTAAATCTATGAAAGCCAATTTTCAGCCCACCGTGCGTCGTCTACAATTTATATCCGAACTAACCAGTCTATAGCTAGCTATAAATAGTGATAGATTGTTTGTAGGTACTGGAAAGTGCTGTTACTGGTGGGTAGTTGGTGCAATCACATATCAAAAGTAACAAAACCATTTTAAACGGTTTTACAAAGGACAGGATCTGCTTTTACTAGTTTTGTTACCATTGATATGCAGTTGACATACACATGCAGACTAGTCTTTCATGGAAAGGACATGAAATGAAAGTCTAATGTTTTAGTAATTTTTTATTTTTATAATGTTTATGCCTATCATAATACAATAGTGCTGTTAATTTTGTTTCATCTTCTCCATTATAGGTAATTGTTCCTGTTAAAATACGGTTAATGGATCTTCATTAACTATGTAGTATGACAATGGTGCCGATTCTCTTGTCACAAAATTCTCTAAACTAAACTAAAAATCACTAAAATTTAGTTTATTCCTGTCAAACGACGATTTCCCATTCTGGAATTGACGAAAGTGACACAACATAACTATATTTTAGTTTGACAGCACTAAGATTGTACTGAGTTTTTAATTTAGTGAAAATGGTAATTTTGCTATTCTGTTGTTGTCAATTTCATTATTCTATTCAATACAAAATTTTGGTTCTCCAACTAAATTTGTCTATTTTTAATCGCGATTAAAAAGGTGTGGAATAAAATTGGTTGTCAAGAACTAAAATTCACACTGACCTCGACTTCGGGCGCAAATACAGTACTGTACCTTTTTTTTTTCTTTTCTTTTGCTTATATCTCGAAATTGGTGTGTCCTATCGTAAAAATAATGAAAATTTCGACCCCCTTTATAAAACCCCTTACCCCTCTAAAACTCAACATGTAGGGAATAATTTTTCATATTTTCGACTCAAAAAGTAAAAAAATCCATTTAAAACACGTCGAGGCTGCCCCCCCCCCTGCGCGATTCCGGCTCTAAAAAAAATCACGGGAGGCAAACGTGGAGTCGCGTTTGTCAAATTCGATTTTAGTTGTGTCAAAATTATTTTTAAATTTAGAGATCTTTTTTTGCAGAATAGCTTTAAGATTCTCATAGCCAAAAGTAAGGAATTTTAGTGATAGTTTAGTTAGTTTAGTTCGGTGTACAACAGAATCGGCACCACTAACCGTTAAATTAAAGAAATACCTACTCTTTCAATTTTTCTTTGTGCATACTACACTTAAAAGGGGTATCCACTAAAACATCTGCAAACTAATTAATTGTTCCACGTACATTTTGTTTAGAAACACGTTTTTTTAAAAAAACGATTGTCATATTTTGCAGGTCATGGAAATCATTTTGCAATAGCTCATTTGGATAACATAACCATTTTTTATTAAATACCTATTATATTCTTTAGCTTTTATAAAACTATTACCTATTACTAATATTTTCATCATTGTTATCTCTTGGTCTTGTCTCCAATGTTTACACGATTTCACAACATTTTTTAAACACTTAGTCAGGATCCAACCACATACATAATCTCTTTGACCAGCATCAGCCTTTTTGGAGTAATCAATTAATACATCAGCAGTCAAATTAATTTTGTCTTCCTCAGGAACATCAGGTTTTTCAGTGACGTAAAACTAAGAGTTTGTAGGCACTTGTTGGTGTCCTCTTCGCAAGTTGCCCTTTTGGAATGAGGTGTATTATAATTATTTAACAGAAGTGCTTTAAATGCACCTACAAATGAATTTGTATTTGGGGCATTATTTGCGGCTCAAAGTTATAAGTTAGCTTACACAGCATCAATGTTTTATGAAAAATATGTAGAGTCGACCTCATGTCCATGATAACAATTACTTTCAAAGAGCCTTTATTTCATAGTAAGGGTGATTTATGTAGGTCTACAATTGATTTGCAGTTGACCATGCATATTTAATTTCCAAAAAATTACATTCACTTAGGTACCTACTGCGTGACAAAGAGACAATAATTATAAAGTTATTAGGTACATAAGTTCAATATAATAGTAGCAATAGCTAAAAGTTTCAGTATTCAGATTCTAAGTCTAAAATAATTGTCATACTAACCATGTTAATGAAGTGATGGAGCTGCCAATGCATATAACCGGTTATTACTGTTTCGATCTCTTGCAGTAAAATGAATATCGCACACCCACTTTGTTTGGTAATACTCATAATCAAATGCTATTTCTAGTTTTCCACTGACAAGACTGACCCAAGCCTTAAGACGCTCTGGGAACTTATCAGCTTTTGGAAAACGATGCATTGGGATACCTGAAATTGGAAAGATAAAAGAGCTGTAGGCTATTTGAATAGTTGTTGTCTTAGTTTTAAACAATTATTGTTATGCCTTCCATGGAAATACATGGGCGTTCGATATAAGCTCATATTATGCAAACCTTGAATACTCAAGATGTATCATTGATAACCCCTACCAATTAAAAGAGACACTCAAAGCATTAAATCTAACAGCTGTTAATTCTTCTTCTGTTCAGAATCTAAAATATTCATGTCCCTAATCTATTTGACCACTGCAACCCAATATTTGCAATGGTCAAATCAATGCTTCATGCCAAATACATTATTTTTACTGATATTCAATTATGCAATCTGCATCTAAAAAGACCATGCGTAGGAAAAGACCATGTAATATTATCTTTATTAGTTACTGCCAATAACGATTGCCTTTCTTTCTTTTCAAATTAGATACATACTATTAATGTTACTTGAAATTGATTGATTTTCTAGTAGTAGTATTAAGTAGTAGATTAGCTAAAGTACATACATCTTTTATGGGGTACTGTGTTAAATGTTATAACAAAATACCTTGTGATAATTGCAATTAAATGAAAGGAAATTTAAAACTCATATGAAAAGTACACTTTGTAAACAAGCATATTACAAATTAGAGGATTATATCCAAGATAAGAATGCTTGGAAACATGCTGGTCCTGCTCCATAGGACAATCTAGAGTCTAGACAAAATCAAACTGGTTGCTAATTGAATTATGTAATTAATTATATCTATGACATTGATTACACTCAGTGATTACTTTAACTCACACACTGACTGATTACATACTTGTTAATATTCTAGGAAAATTGTATATTTACTTTTACAATGTTTGTAAATGTGTGGGCACTATCTATCATAAAGTTAATTTATCTATAATTGCTTCAATTTCATTCTTTTTACCAATTTTGGTACAGTAATTTTGTTCTGGATGCATCGTTTTCACACATAATTATACAATGAATGTATGTTAAATATTGTAGTTAAATCATTTTTAAAAGAGTAACGGTGGAGTTTCTTGCCCATTCTTCTCCATACGAAACTACATTTTGGAAGGGGCGACTAGAATCAATTCTATTTTAATGTAAATGTTGACGTTCAAAAGTGCCTTTTAAGTGCCTATTTGAAATAAATGCTTTGACTTTGACTTTGACTTTGACTTTGACTTTGATGAAAATTAACATCCTACCTACTGACAATGATAAGACGGATTAAAATAAAAAATCCGATGATGATAGACATGATGATGATGGTGATGATATTGTGTTAGAGGTATATTAAACTTACCACTGGGAGCACAGCCAACTGAACATTACTTAGACATTTTCAAAAGAAATGTTTACAAAATTTAACAACACAAAGCGTACTTTCGCGAATTAGTTGAACACTGTTCAACACGTATTACGGGCGGAAGTCACTACAGCAAGGCGGAGGAACTTAAAGCTCAACTCGACGCACTTTCTGGAAGATTTCACAACCAAAATACAAACGCTAATGGAAAAGATAAAAAAACATGCACTTTTAGAGAGAACACCTAACATTTTGAAATTTGAATTTTGGATTTGCGGGATTGACAAATCTTCTTTTGACAGTTACCAATAAAAAAAAATAAAGTACCTAAATAATGACATAATTATTTTCTTGTGTAAAAATGTTTTATTATGCTCAAATATGTAAAATAAATATTTTTACGGTATATAACTCATAAAATTTTAAAATAATGCTTTTTTTATTACAGTGCCATCTGTTGAGATGCTATACATAATACTAAACCTAAAGATTTAGAAACAAAATGTAGATGGAGCCACTATCTTTTGATCCAAGCCAAATTGGAACTGCCCCCCACCCCCCTGTTCTGAGCGCTGAGTGGCGTTGCGGCCCGACTGCCGGCCAACCGGACGGTTGCTATACACACTACGCGGAGCTAGTGCTAGTTTGCGGTTGCCCGCCATTGACGGTGTGCGTGTTTACCAACGCTCGCGCATTTTATTGATGACAACAGATAATTAACTATGGATTTCGATACAGAAAAATTTATAATTGAGATACAAAATAGGCCAGCAATCTGGAATACAAAATCCGCAGAATATTCGGATAGAAACTTACGCTCAAAAGCTTGGGAAGAGTTGGTGGATATTTATGGACTTGATTTATCACAGGAGAAAAAAAAAGAACTTGGTAAGTACCAATTACTTTATATAAACATATTTATTTTAGTGGTGATGATTAGTGTTCTCTACTGTCTCAGCATATTTAAATGAAATTATCTGGCCAGCTTACCCTCCCTTCGTTCATGAAATAATCTGCAAATAATTCTCGATATCTTAATGCAGTTGTATTGTTTAAAAAATATCCATCTCTGTCACTCACGAAGTTGTGTAAAATGCACGTAGACTTAATAATATCACTATCTAAATCGGTAGGTATTGGCATTATAGGGTCTATGGAAATTGCGCCACTTATTCGCAAGTATCCCAAAAGTACATTCAATATAGGTAACGCCTAGCCCGGCAAAGCCTGTAAATAAACGTTCTTCTTGTAACATTTAAATCACGTCTTGGATATACTGTCTTGGTTGTCTCATCTCCTACAAAGACGTAGAGGAAACTAGTGCTATTGGATTCTGAAATCGGTGCAGGTTCAGGGATGTTCAAGCGATTCACCTAATTTTTTTTAAAAGCTCGAATTCTAAAATAGGTATTGCTGAGTCACCGAATGTACCATATGCTCCAATTTCAATTAAAACAAATTCGAAGCTGCTGTCACAAATCGCCATCAAAACTAGAGAATGAAAGCCCTTATAATTAAAGCACATTGATCCACTATTGTTAGGTGCTATAATTCTTAAATGTTTCCCATCATAAGCCCCTATACAGTGCGGAAAATGTGCTCTCTTGGAGAAATCATTTACAATTTGAAGCCACTTTTCTTCCGTAGGTTCTGGTACCAATTTTTCTTTTAAGTAAAACCTTATTGCAGCACATACTTCTACGGCACTACTAGCACGTACTATTTCAGCGACTGTGCTAACTCCAATCTTAAATATGCAATGAAATTCAGCGAATGAGCGCCCCGTTGCCAAATATCTGAAACAATTGTTCTTTATTGCAGGTCTGAATATTCAAAAAAAGTGGAGGAACATTCGCGACGCTTTTGTAAAGGCTCATAAAGCAAGGGTGAGCCCGAGCGGGTCTGCAGCGAAGAAAAAGGATTCGTATGTATTTTATGATAATCTCTTATTTATAAAAGACACAGTAACTATAAATCGCACAGACGGTAATGCTACAGCAAATGAAGATGTTGGTACGACTACACGGAATGAAAACAACCCTTCATCAAATACTGTATCTGCATCAAAGAAAAGAAAGAAAAATCATGATAATAACTCCATCGATACACATTTAGTCGGAGTGATAAGTAAAAATTTGGAACCAAAGAATTTGGAAGATGACTGCGATCGCCTTTTTTTTTTGTCATTGGTAAAGGATTTTAAGAAAATACCTGATCACATGCAAATGCAAACCAAGTTAGATATTTTAAGGGTAATTAATGACGCACAACAGTTTTCTGATTACTATGCAAACACATCGTGGAGTTCTTCAAGGCCCAATACCTATCGTGGATACCAAACGCATTATTCAAGAAATAATCCCAACACTCAGCAGCATTCGTCGGAATTTGGACGACCACCTTCTCAAGACTCGGCAGCGAGTCCGTTGCAAAACTTGAATGTACAATCGCCATTATCAACAAGCCAACAGTCTCATAACAGTGAACACTCGTCTAACTTGGAACTTTTTAATTCTTTAAATGAGAATGACAATGATAATTTAAAATGTGAACCCACTTTCTTTTGATAAATAAATCATTTTAAATTAACCACACACTGCATTTTATTTTACTTACCTTAGCACTATTGTTAAAAAGTTTTTTAAAAGTTCTTCAAACGATTTCAGACTCATTCTAGTATATTCAAAAAACGTATCTCTATATTTTTGAGCTATTTGAAAAATAATTCAAAATACCTGCTCTCATCTCGTGTTTGCAAATAAAGACGCACCCAGTACCTTTTCTCCGTTTCTTTTTCTTTATATAACGCGAGTAAATATAATAAATAGCTGCGACCTCTTCGACGTCCATCTTGGAAATGATTCGAACCAACCGCAAACCACGACGGTTTCGCTCCGGTTGTGGTTGCGGCTACCTGCCACCCGGCTACGGGCTAACCACAAGCGCAACGGCATCCTATATGTGCGAGAAATATACCTCTAGAGAGAAATATATATTATCTTAATTTAAACAGTTTTCCTGCAGCAAGTTACGCTTTGCCCAAAATTTTTTCACAGTACACCCATATTTCGTCAGCTATGTTTAGGTCCCATTTAATAAAAAAAGAAAGAAAGAACAAACAAACCTATCTTTCTTTTACAAGACCTACAACAATGTTGTAGGTAGTAGATTTGTAGACCATTTTCTATTTTATTGACTACCTGGTACTTATTGTTAGGCCTACACTGCCATCCATACCTATACACACTATAATTTTAAAACATTGTACAGGCCAATACATTTTTTTTAAAGATTTATCTGTGGAGTTTTTGCCGGCTCTTCGGATGCCCATGCACATCAAGCTACCCCAATCTGTCAAATTTCTTTGATAGATTTTCAAGTTTATTACATGAGCTTATGGTTCATGTTCAATTGGGAAAATTTGATAATTTGGGGTAGCTTGATGTGCTGGCGTCTGTACGTTTACCTATGTGACTCTTTTTTGTACCGTCATCAACCGGGCACAAATCCACACTCGCGGCTACTGAGAAATTCCAGATGGTAAAACCCAATAATGTCAGTGTATCGTGAACATTTTACATTTAAAGCCCGTGCTTTAAATGAAAAATGTTCACGCCGACACTATAGATGAGGAAGATATATTACCTACCTACCCTTGAGAAAATATCTACAACGTTTCACTATAAGTACTTCTTGAATTTTACGTACCTACTTAGAACTAGCCTAGAATGTCTAGTCTCGTTTATGGCTTGGACGAACGCAGACGGCAGAAGCCGGAATGATGTTATTAAGTGCATTCTCGCGTCATTATAGCAACATAGTTAATCTAGGCCGAACACATTACTCAGATATTTTATAATATTTTGTTTACATATACTTTATTCATGATGCAGTATTGTTCGACAACGTTTTTCTTCTGAAGCGCCGAATTGTTGTGTAGGTACAAAATAGGTTGGCATACTCACTCACACTTACACCACTCACACTCACTCTCTTTGTCACTGCCTTATTTATTTTATTTTATTATTATTATTAATCGTTTATTTCAGGCATTAGCACACATAGAATTAAAATTGAAAACTAATCCTAGAACAAAACAAAAGATAAACTGAACAAACGAATATAAAAACAAAGTAAAGAAAAACAACAAATCAAATCAAATCAAAATATTTTATTTCACGTATACCTGCAAGGGCACTTATGAAACGTCAGAAGCTAGGTGCACGGTTCCAATTTGTCGCTTCCTATGGAGAAGAGCCGGCAAGAAACTCCACGGTTACTCTTTTAAAAATAATTGGCTTGTATAACGTTTTCAAATTACAGTGATATTAGGTATGGGAGGACAGTGCAGGCCTGTCAATAAGTACCAGGTACTTAGAGGAATGAAAATAAAGAATAGAAACTGTAGGCCTACAACGTTCTCTCATTCACAATATGTAAAAGAATCTACTTAACTAAAATCAACCTATTTAAACCAAGTGATATGATTTCCATGAGAATCACTAATAAATACTCGATATTACAAGTGTTGTATAATGTCAAATAATGACGAGAATATGTCAGAAAGTGTAAAAAGTAAAATTAATAAAATTAACATTGTAATTTGGAAGCAGTTAATAGACGCTCACATAGTTATAGTGCTAATGAGTTACCAGGGAAGCCACATGTGCAGAAGGAATTAATGCCAAACTTCCTTGTCTTCAACGTAGTCAACAATAAACCAACCAATCAACAATAAAACAACCCACCATTTCACACCAAGGAAGCCAAAACAAATGTACCCCGTAACAATGGTTAGTAGGTACATTTATTTTGTCTCCCTCAGTAAATGCACAGTATGAAAAACAGCTTATTGGTTCAGTCTCTTTTTTAACCGGCTTCACATTTTTAACCGGCTTCAAAGGAGGTTTTCATTTCGTCTGTTTTTTTTTTAATGTATGTTCCGCGATATCTCCGGCAAATTTGAGTTTTTGGCGGGATCGCGTTGGAACATGTCGCACGACTTTTTATTTTCATGAAATTTAGTGAAGTAGCGAATAAAATTGTATAATTTTGGTAGTGAATTATGCAATTTAATTACGTGTGAGTGCACAAGTGTAGTGAAGGTGAAAATAAGTGTCTGACGTGGACTTTTCGTGTTTCCCCCAAAAACTCCTAATAGGTTGTTGTAAAGTTACTACCGCTTTACAATAACTTTGACTTGACTGACTAAAGACGACTATGACTGCTTTGTAAATTCGTGCCCGATATCGGGCCATTTACTTGATCAAAAAGAAAAATTACTTGACACTGGCTAAATGCACAAACCGTGCGAAGTCAAAACCCAAAAAAAAAAAAAAATCTCCGGCAAATTGTGGATCGATTTCGTAATAATTTAAGGATAGTGTATGGCTTCAAGGGTTGTCTCATAAAAAAGTTTTCAACTTTGCTTGTGTAGTTTTTGCGTTACCTTCGATAATACGTATTTACTTAGTCCACTTTGTGTATCATGATGATGTTCTTAATACAAGAAGTATTAGAACGTCAGCAAAGATACATAGTTTCGGTGTCTACATAGTAACTAGTGGTACCTATACGAACTGCGGACTTAGCCCGAGAACCTTATAGAAGCGTTTTGTCGACGGAAGAGTAAGCAAAAAAAATTTTCCAAAAAAAAATTACAACCGACTTCCGAAAAAACAGTTTAAAATGAAAAGTAACTTTAATTTCGGAAGTCGGTGACTTTGGATATGTATTTTAATTTTTGTCACCGCCTTCCGAAATTAAAGTTATTTTTCACTTTGTAGTGTTTTTTCGGAAGTCGTTTGTTATTTTTTTTGGAAAAAGTTTTTATTTTTCACTTTTTAGTTATAGTACCTACCCCAATAATTCGAAATTTCATCATACTTGGGGTCAAAACAATACATATTTATGCAATAGCAGCAATCGCGGTTGATTTACTGTGATTTTTTTAACAGCTCCGTTGTCTGTCTCTGAAACGCATCATCAGCTGTAGGTAGGTATATAAAATTGAAATGGGACCACACGGGAAGCTGGTGCTTCCCGTGTGGTGCCATTTCAAATGAAAAAGAATCATCAAAAACGTTTCACCCAGTCGACAGTTCTGAGGTAAAAAAACATTAAAAAAAATACAGTCGAATTGAGAACCTCCTCCTTTTTTTAGTAGCTTTTTTAGTAGTAGTACCTTAGTAGTCGGCTACGAAATTTTTTACATTTAGAAGATAAATATTGATTTTATTAAAACAAAAATGCTGCGGTCTAACGAGTGTACTTATAAAACAGCCAGTGTGAATTTAAAAAATACCTAAACCCGCGGCGGTGAAGCGCGGAGTGTTCCATATTAAAAATTTAAAAAAGACTAAGTACCTACTTAATTTGGCGGGATACTAGCTCTGTAAACTGTACCGAAAAACACATAATTGTTCTAACTTCTCAGTTAATTTGAAATAGTAGGTACTACTCCTGTTATTATAATCAATAAAAAAAATGTATTTAGTCTATTAGTTGGTAATTAATAATTACATGAATCAGCATTTTTGAAAATCATCCCAGAAGAGGGTAAAATATGGGATGAATTTGTGTAGGAAAAATCCGCGCGCCGAACCTTGGATACTCTAATAAGCAGTGTGAGAATACATTGTTTACCTGGATTAACACTCATGGGTTACTTGTAATCCCGGTAGGACGTTCCCGTGGGATATTTTCCGACATCCATGCGGGCAAAGCCGCGGACAAAAGCTAGTTCAAAATGAAAAGGTGAAAGTCACGAATTCCTACTCAGACTATACTAGTATGGGAATTGATTCCTTTAGACCCTCTTATAACAATCTACTATTTCACTTAGTATTGTTTTTTTTTTGGCCATCGTTAGCTCTCCCGAAAAAATCGATAAAACCTTTAACCTTTATCTAACTATACCTATGTATCGTAAATTTTTGTTTCCCTCCGTATATCTATCCAATAACCAATCTTCCATACTTAATTCATTTCAGGCATTGCTGAGCAGCAACAAAGTGAACCAGAAAGGACCATTGTACGAACTTCTTGTGCCATTCATTGGGTATGGTATCCTTTCGGGAGGTAAGTCGTCCTGGGCATCAAGTCTGCTATTACAATAGTGTCAGAATGGTCTATCATTGATTTCATAATTGTTGATTTTGACAAGTTTGGCAATCTGCTAATATAATGGCGACACTATGACTTTCCAATGGTCAGCCACTGACACTCCATTGAAAGAAATGGCATTTATTAGTAATCTCGTACATAATGACAAATTAATGACTAACTTAGGAGGTAATCTGCTAAAATTTTACACTAATAAACTAAAAAATAATATGTAAAAATGTGCATAAATTAAATCGGGCATGAATAAATGTTCAAATTTAGTAGTGTTACGAGACCATTGACCGACCAATGATCGACCATTATGAATTTAGCAGATTATGAACTTTAGCAAAATGACAATTGGATCGTGTTAGAATGACGAATTTATAAAAATAGCAGACCTGTGACCCTGTACTTCTGTCGTTTTACATTACATAATATAATCCCAAAAAAGGACAGGGGTCGTACGGTACGACCCCTATCCTGTACGACTCGTACCATAAGCAGGGTAATTTAAACGCAGAGCAAGTCAAGGTGGCGATTAATAATGATAATGAGAAATGATTTTATTTCTGTAAGTCGGTTTGTACAGTCAGCGTCTAAAATATCGGGACGAACACACTGTTCAAAAAACACTAAAAAGTGAAAAATAACTTTAATTTCGGAAGTCGGTGACTTTAGATATGTATTTTAATTGTTTGTCACCGCCTTCCGAAATTAAAGTTATTTTTCACTTTTTAGTGTTTTTTTGGATCTTTTTAATTCCAGGTATACCCTTGGTCAAATCATTAGAGGACCATGAAGATTGGTGTCTGTAATGGTCTTTTGAGGAAAGCACCACAAAGATTTGAGTGGACAGTAGACACTTACACATGATACAAAATCGCTTGATATGTATATAGGCACACACACACATTCCTCGAATAATGAGTGAACCCTATTAACATGGAATCTTGGGAAATATTATAATGTAGAAAAAAAATCAGTTAAAAAAAATCCGCCTACTCAAAAACCACTCTGAAAAGTACGAAACAAGAAAGTATTCTCATTGGAAAACCGTGGTCGACACTTTGCCCTAAACCTAAAGCTTCTACCTATCTAATGATCGCTTAATAACTACTGTTAAAACGTATTGTTTTGTTAGGGAAGGTGAGTTACGGCTCTATTCTTTACTTCATGACTATGTCCTTTAGAGTTCCGCAAACTTTTTGTGTTCTAGGTACACCTAGGAAATCGGAAAATTTTGGAGGTACACCATAAATGAATACTTAGTGAAATTATACATAATATTAATCAATTATGGGGCCCGAGTGCACGTCTCCTTTTTAAGGAAATTTCTCGCCGGCTGGGCGACACTTCACGTGACCAGAGGGCTGGGTCATTCTTTGGCCAAAGAATTAGCATTGCCATTCAACATGGCAATGCTGCCAGTCTTCTGGGCACGTTTTCTGATGACAGCGATGCGGATGAATACTTCGACGCCTAAGTGTCCTTGTGTTTTTGTATTTATTTGTTTAGTTAGTTAGTTTAAAGTCGTATATTAATCAATATTTATTATTCACTAGCTGATTCGACAGATGGTATCCTGTCTTACCTATGAATATTGAATGATGTTAGTTAGTTATATGCTATTATGTTACGCGCAATTTTCTTATTTTTTTCTTTCATAAGAACCTTCTCCTGACAATAACGAACACAGTAAAAAAAAGAATTAGCAAAATTGGTCCAACCGTTCACGTGTGATGCCGTGACCAAGGGAAATAGGGATTCATTTTTATATAGGCTGGCCGAAACATTGACGTCCAAAAATAAAATTTAGTTCCCTCGTATCATGGGGTACCCGAATCACCCCCATGTCTGTTCCACGACTTTTCATAGTTTTCTAGTTATGATTTTTTTAGTTTGATTTTACGCGATCCGTTCTCGTGGACCGCGGGTTGTAAACGAGGGCGCAACACTTTTACCTACAATAACAATGTGCCGAGAGGATAAGAAACCGAATTATAGCTATCCCTCTCACTCTCGGTGGCGAGAGGGGCAGCGCGCAACCGAAACCAACGCAAAACAAGTTACCTCAGTAACCTCAGTCAGTCGCGCTCACTTTGTGTTTACTGCTATTCGCGTGGCGCCATTTTGTCTATTACATACCACACTCGCTTTGCCCACGGACCCCGCTGCCTACTTGTTTGACTACTTTGCTCGTTTATTGGACTGTGTTTTGCATTTTGATTTGGACTTCGTTTATTTGGACTTGTAAGAGATGAGTTACACGTTAAATGATTATGCAGAAACGCATATGAAAGAAAGAAATAATAGATTTAAAAAAAATAGATAAAATTATTATTTTCTGTTTTTTTAGTTTGGTTTTTAAAGCGTGTTTTTTTAGTTTTTTTCACCTATTATTTGTTTCTTTCATAAGAACTTTCTCCTGACAATAACAAACACAACAAAAAAAGAATTAGCAAAATTGGTACAGCCGTTCACGTGTAATATACACCGTGAAATTTAAATGCGGCAGAACAACTTGCCATAAGGAGTACTTTCGAAGCATAGAGTAAAAGTAATAAAATTAAGATTTTTTTGTTTCAAAATAATTTAAAAAATATTCATCAACTCGATAAAACACTACTCAATAGTAACACTAGAGGTAACTTGTAGGTACTACTCGAAACGCATGCACCTCCGACCAAAGGGAATAGCGATGCATAAATGTTAAAAGCAAAATAAACTCTCGCACGTGGAGATTTTTCAAAATGGTTAATCATTTTTTGTTTCTAATATTTTATTTATTTATAAAACGATTGTATTACTTACCAAGACAAAACCATTTCGCTGCGGGAAAACAACCACTAAAATTTCATGGTGTACATATTAAAGATAAAAGATAAAAGAGAGATAGATATAGATTAACAAAACAATATTTATTAATAAATGTTTTGCGGCTGGTTTAGTAGGTATGTTTCTTTCATCTGTATAATTAACTTCAAAAGATAGGTAACCTTATTTTTCCGAGGCACACCAACCACGCACCACCAGCTATACGGTGACTGATACATGCCGTCTGTTGGGACAGGTCAGCTCAAAGCTGCAATGGCCGTTTATTCAAAAGGCCCTTCCAGACATTGCCCTGCATTGTTAGACTCACATAAAATTCAAATTATATAATGTTTGGACTTTAAAAGAGACCATGACCTCTGAGTTTATTTCGGCTTTTCTTCTCAGGGAACAGTCAGCTAGGAAATGCCGGCGCCATCTAGTTTAAAAATAAAAATAAAATATTGACGTGTAAAAGTGTCTTTTTTAAGATCTACTTACATAAGTAAACATTTCATTTGCAATGACCACGGTACACCAGTGTGCCGCGGCACACTGCGGAACACTGCTCTAGAGGACGCCCGCCCCATACTGAATATAGTGTGACGTCACATAGCCGATCAAGAAGGATTATTCCGAACCTGGGGGCCTACTCTCTAAGCGAAATCCGTAGTATCGGCCATCGTTACGGGCGCTTCGTTCTCCGTCTCACTTACGGACATACCGTAAATTAGACAGAGAGCGAAGCGCTCCTAACGACGGCCGATACTACGGATTTCGCTTAGGGAGTAGGCCCCCTGACCCGAAACCCTAACCCGGTCGCGGGTTAGGTTAGGAACTTGAAAAAATATTAAATTTGTTCCGAACGTCACCCTCTTCCTAACCTGCACCCTAATTGCGTAACTCACGCAATTAGGGTGCTGACCCGACGTATCGTTCCTATCATAACCCGAATTGCGATATAGATAGATTTTCCCTTTTCCTCTTTCTTAGAATAAAAAGTACCTTAGTGTCAAATCAGAGTTTAATATTCACTATACATACGAACTTATTATTTTTTTCGTTAATTGTTAGTGCGATATTTTGTTTACCTACTTACGTATCAACTAAGCCTATCGTAGTCCACTGCTGGACATAGGCCTCTCCCAGGCAGCGCCACGTCACTCTTTCCTCCGCCTTCCGCATCCAGTCTGCTCCAGCCACGTTTTTAAGGTCGTCGGTCCATCTAGCTGAGGGGCGTCACACACTACGTTTGCCGATACGCGGTCTCCACTCTAGGACTCGTCTGCTCCACCGTCCATCGGTCCTTCGACAAACATGGCCAGCCCACTGCCACTTCAGCTTGCTCACTCTACGAGCTATGTCGGTAACTCCGGTTCTTTTCCGGATAATTTAATTCCTGATTTTATCCTTCAAAGAAACTCCGAGCACAGCCCGCTCCATAGCGCGCTGAGCGACCTTAAATTTGTGGATCAGCCCAACCGTCAGTGTCGTTTCGGCACCGTATGTCATCACGGGCAGGACGCAATGGTTGAAGACCTTAGTCTTCAAGCATTACAGAATCGGCGACGATAAGACTTGACGTAGTTTCCTAAACGCTGCCCAACCCAACCGGATCCTTCTGTCGGCTTCTTTCTCAAAGTTGTGTCTACCGAGCTGGATGATTTGCCCTGGATAGACATACTCCTTCACAACTTCGAGAAGCAACTCTTCGATGTGGATTGGACTCGGCAAGACGTGAGAATTGCACATGATTTTCGTCTTGTCCAAATTCATGCCGAGACCAACCCGCCGGGAGGCTCCGTTTAGGCTGTGCAGCATCTGGTCAAACTGTTCCAGTGTCTCTGCCATTATTTCGATGTCATCGGCAAACCGAAGGTGTGAGATGTATTCGCCGTTGATATTGATACCCTGTCCAGTTCAATCCAACGTCTTAAAGATGTCCTCCAACGCGTTGGTGAACAGTTTCGGGGATATAACATCCCCCTGTCGCACCCCTCTGAGCAGTTGGATGGGACTTGTTTCCTTATCCTGGATCTGGACAGTCATCGTAGCAGCGTAATACAAACATCTCAACACCTCGATATAGCGCCAGTCAATTCGACATCGTTGCAGAGAGGCCAGAACTGCATATATTTTGATGGAGTCGAAGGCTTTCTCGTAATTCACAAATGCCATACACAGCGGTTGGTTGTACTCTTCTGTCTTCTGTACAATTTGCCGAACAGTATGGATGTGATCTACGGTACTGAAGCCTTTTCGAAAACCGGCTTGTTCTGGCGGCTGGAACTCATCAAGTCTTCTGGCGAGACGATTCGTGACGACCCTCGAGAACAGCTTGTAGACGTGGCTCAGAAGTGAAATGGGTCTATAGTTCTTCAACAAGGTTTTGTTACCCTTTTTGAAGAACAGAACCATCGCACCTCTGCTCCACGCTTCGGGCGTTGTACCCTCTTGGATGACGGAGTTGAATAGACTCGCTAGCTCTCTTAGGACTGGAGCTCCGCCCGCTTTAAGGAGCTCTGTCGTTATTCCGTCATCGCCCGGTGCCTTGTTGTTCTTAAGCTGCTGGAGAGCCGCCCTAATCTCGCACTGATCGACATCTGGGATGTCCTCCGTGTAGTGGCGCGTTAATTCGGCTCGGTGGTCATCTACACTATGTTCCGCTGGTTTTGCGGTCCGCGTTGAGTAAAGATGCCCGTAAAAATCCTCGACTTCCTCGAGTATCTCGGACTTTGAAGTCACGATTCTGCCATCCGCAGTTCTTAGTTTCGTCAGATGGGACCTTCCTAATTGCTCAGCGAACACTTTCAACCCCCAGTTTTGCTCAATCGCTACCTTAATGTCGCGGGTGTTGGAGCACCGAAGGTCGCTTCGCGTCAGCTTTCGTATTTTTAGGTTTAAGGCCCTCTTCTCTGACGAAGACGGCTGCGTGGATGGCAAATCTCGTCTGTCCCTCGTAAGTCCGAGAGTCTCAGAGGAAAGTTTGGACACCTTACTTTTTCCCTGCGACGGGTAAAGTCTGCGGGACACGTCACGTAGTGCTTTGACCACCTCGTCGGCTTTCTACTTACGTATAGTAGGTAAATATTAAACTGATTTGACACATAGGTACTTTTTATTCTAAGAAAGAGGAGAGGAGAAAATCTATCTATATCGCAATTCGGGTTATGACAGGAACAATACGTCGGGTCAGGTTAGGAAGAGGGTTACGTTCGGAACAATTTTGTTTTTTCAAATTCCTAACCTAACCCGCTATCGGGTTAGCTACATCGCGCAAGCAGAGTTTACCGCGCGATCTGCATATGTATAAACATCCCGACATCAACCGTTGCCCACCAGACACAACACCCGTCTGGTCGGAGGATCCTTCCTTTAACAATAGAGTATGAGTGAACTTTACACCTTGTCCCTCATACCTCTATATACTTTTATAAGGTTAAGGAAAATGTTAACTTTTAACAGTTAGGTAGTACTTAATTGGGTCAGAAGGTGTCCCATCCCGCTAGAATTAGTCCGATCTGTCACCCTGCTTTGTTCCCTTGAGGGGAACGGATCGGAGACAGATGATTATAAACCCAAACCCCGTGGCATTACTTTTAAGATTTTTACATATTAATTATTTCGATGCATTTTTCCGATCTGTTCTTCTAAGGGGACAAAGCAGGGTGACAGATCGGAATAATTCGCCCGTTGCGTCAAGAAGGCCTTCAGGCAATATTCATAACGGTACTTCAATAATTCTTTAGCAAATGAAAGGTTTCCACTTCTGACAGGTCCAATCTGGCGCAATCACAGAAAGATAGCAACTCCTTCGTACAACAAGAAGTCTGTGGAGCACTTCATGCCTATCTTCAATGTGGAGGCTGAGCAGCTGGCGCGACTCCTCAGCCATAAGGACCCGAATGAGTCCTTCGATGTTTATAAAGACATTGTAGAGTGCACCACGCAAAGTGTAAACCGTAAGTGTTTTCTTATAAACCACTATACTCCATTTGAAATAAGATTAGACATTTAAACAAAACTTTTTTACAGTCCGTTCAACCGATTTTGACATCTAATCCGTAGGCATAAGGATGGCACTAAAAACAAAAAGTGGTTACAGTACCAACTATTTACTTCATATTTCAGATCTTGCTACCAACGCAAAAGAAGTCAAAATCAGTTGAACGGTTTATTTAAATTTCTAAACTTATTTCAAACGGAGTATATTCTATTCGCAACTTTGTCCGCATAACATTTTGGCAGCGGACCCACCGCGTCGTTGCGTAACGCCAGCTCTTGCTGATACTTCGTACCTATTTGCTTAGCATTCTTTCAGACTTTTTCCTTTTTTTGTTTGGCTCATAAGTCAGCGCGATGTTAAAAGTCCTATAGTATTCTCCAAGAAATGGGCTACCAAGATAAAACAGTTTTTTTAAGTGAAAACTTCTTTATGCGCGGTGGGCATTTTTTGAGATGGGAAAAAACAGTTGAACTCGCGACACTGTCATTTCGACATTTTTTCGACGTTCGTTCATTCGTGTTGTCAGTGGTGTCGACCACTGACAACACGAATGAACGAACGTCGAACGTTGCATAATCTTACGATTCAAAAAATGTTTCCTGACGATTAAAAAAATACACACGTAATTGTTTTTTAAATCCCTCTGTTAGTTTCAGAGATTAGCGTGTTCAAACAAAAAAGAGCAAACAAACTCTTCAGCTTTATTCATTAGTGTTAGTAGATTACAGTTAAATCCACCGGGAAACATAACAACAATTTTTTTCATTATTAGGGTTTGAAATCGACTCAAAGGACCAAAGTTTCTGATGCTGTCTGAGACAGAAACTTTATTCATGAATGCTTTTTATTTCAGAAACGCTCTTGGGATTTTCTAAAGAAGAATCTCAAAATCTGTTCAGACTGGAGGAGGTGGTTGCAAAAACACGGGAGTGCGTTTGTGTCTTTCCTTTCTTTAAATATTAGTTTATGCTTATTCTTCATTTTATTTTACTGGCTGGTCGTAAGGATTAAACTACCAAAGCATAGTAAAAATTGTAAGGAGTAAACTACCAATGACCCAAATCACCGCATGCCTATTTTGTTGCTATAGGTACAGGGAGCACGGAAATCCACGCCCAACCTGTTACCATCGATTCGATACCAGCACCAGTATCCGTCAATAATGTAACAGATAGGGATACGGATAAGGATATTTTTTCTCACATGGGTATATGCGGATACGGATATCCGGAACATCACTAATACTCACTTATTTATACTCTACTTCTGCAACTTAATTCGTATGTTTTCCATACACAGCATGTACGACCTGATCTTCGGCAAGATGACAAGATGGTGGCTTCAAATTCCCATCATTTACTGGCTGACCGGTAAGATGAAGCTCCAAGCTCACTACGTAAAGCTGATCGATGACTTCAGTGGTGATGTGGTGAGGAGAAGAAGGGAAGCCTTGGAAGGGTCCAACCCTGATGATGAATGTATGGGCATTGTGGATAGATTCATACTGTCTGGAGAACTGAGTGAGCAGGAAATTAAGCTGGATACTTTTACTTTGTTTACTACGGTGAGAATTATTATGTTTATTCTTTGGAATTCTGTACCGAAAGGTGCCAACGGGTCACTATTATACTCCATTTGAAATAAGATTAGATATTTAATCAAACCTTTTTTACAGTCCGTTCAACCGATTTTGACTTCTATTCCCTAGGCATAGTAAGGATGGCATTAAAAGCAAAAAGTGGTCATAATACCAACTGTTTACTGCAGATGCCATTTATCATGCTACTAACCCAATAGAAGTCAAAATCAGTTGAACGGACTGTAAAAAAGGTTTATTTAAATATCTAATCTTATTTCAAACGGAGTATAGACATAATTTGCTGGTACACAAGTCTGACTAGCACTAGGCTGATTTATCATATTACTCCTCAAGTCCTCATGCCTTGACACCGGTGGCAAACAGGCATTGCACGACACATAGGGCCGATTCCGTTTTGAGGTCCTATCAACTATGCCTCATAAATCATGAAGTGCAAGATTTCTCTTTAGAAATAATGATCTAGGTACCAATATATAATCGAACTGATTATTACTTTTCAGAGTCAAGAAGCTGCAGCTAAGGTGGCATCTGGTGTTCTTATGATCCTCGCCCATTTGCCAGACTGGCAGGTATGAAAACTTTACCTGAGCTTTGCTACCGTAGAAAGGACTCGACTTTTGTAAAACAATTTAAATTAAGTTGCCATAGAAATTGTTCTATTAGAGTCGCGTCTGTTTGCGGAAGCCTTATTTATAATCAGAGGTCGGAGTAGGTAGATTGATTTTATATACTTGCGTCAAGATATTATAATATGGACATGCCATTTTATCCATAATGTGCGGGAAGTACCGGAAAAAGTTCCGGAATTGGAATTATGGAATAAAATAAAATACTGATTTCTTTCACCATTAGCTAACACTGGTAGCGTAGATTTATATTATTAATACGTTTTTCACCTTAAACACAAATTCGTCCTAATTTCAATATGAAGTTCCGGTATTTTGGAGGCATATCCATATTATCCTCTACGTTTGACGTCAACGACCTTAAATCAATCTACCTACTCCGACCTCTGCTTATAATGTATACAACGTGTAACGGAAAGGGTATATCATACCAATGGCATGGTTTCTTTGGATGATATCAAAAGACATTGAAACCTTTAGAACAATGCATTAAAATAACAATTTGATTTTAAATTATTTTTAAAATCAAAGTTTGAGAATTTGACCTGGTGGAATTTTCCCCTGACTTACGCGAGTTTTAGTGACGTTAAGAAAATAATACTAAATCAGTAATATTTTCTTTCGTTAGAAACATTACAAAGCCGTCTGATTGGCTACCGCCATATTGACAGCAAATTTACCAGTATTGCCAGTATCGTGTACAACCGTTACAGTGAAAACGCTTACAGATATGCAAAAAATATATCGTGAGTGACTAGCAGGACTTTTTAAGATAATTGAACAATATTTTACATGTTTCATACTTAATTTACGAACAGTTAGTTATCAGTTTCATAAATTGTTGTATTATTTCGTGGATATAAATGCAAATCGTGGAAATAATAATGCTAACATATTTTTTTTCGGACTTTCGTTACATTCCACTGACTAATTCTGTCAAAAATGTTACTCAGTGGAGAAAATTGTTACACAATGGAACGCTAAAGCTACATTCACGACGAACAGTGTTCCATTAATCACTTTTATATTTTATTGCGTAATTAAAATAGGCAGAAATCTTTTTAAAACTACCAACTGAACTGAACGTGGATATTTATTTGTTTTTGTTGTGCTTGATGTAATTGTTTTTTTTTTGCCTTAAAACATTGTCAAACATAGGAAGATTTTTTAAAGGTTCTCAATAACAAGGATTTTCAACTCAAAAAAATCGAGTAAATATTACTAGGGCTAGGGTTTCGTTGGTGCAATTCGGCTAGGTATATTAATATTATTTTCCTAAACATTTTAGAATCAAATATGGGTTCATGTATGTGTGTGTGCGTTTCTTCATTCAACTTAAACTTAACAACTGAACCGGTTTAAATGTTTCGTATGGTATCGTTAGAATCCTTCCCAGCTTTATTGTTTTAAAGAGTAGGTATTAGATACAAAGTATTTAAATTGTAATTTGATTATTAGGTGATAATAATGCCTCTCACATCACCTAAGAGAGTTAATGAGAGCTAGACCCAGTAAAATTTGGAGAGCATAATAGAAAGAAAAGAAAGAGAGAAAAAAGCGTTTATATGCGGTAAACATGACGCAAAAAAAAACAGGAACACACAAAAAAAGAAATTAAAGGTTGAGGGAAACATGCGTCACGTCCACGCAAAACGGCTATCGCTCAGCATTTTGCTGCGACCCTATGCAAGACAGGGCCCCAGCGCTGGTTTTTAGCGACAGCCGGCTTTGACGTAATGACGTCTGGGCACGCCACGATTGCGGCGGTAAGTCCCCTCTTTGAGGAGCGGCTTGAGAGACGGCATGGCGTCCTCACCTTCCGCCTGACACAGGTCCTCACCGGACACGGCTGTTTCGTAAGGTTCCTGTTTCCCATAAGGCGGGAGGAAACGCCCGGTGTTTTCATTGCGAAGATCGCCCTGAAGACACGGTGGAGCACACGGTGGAGGTCTGCCCGGCGTGGACGGAGCACCGCCGTGTCCTCATGGAGGCGATCGGCGGCGTCGATCTCTCGCGTCCGGCCCTGGTCCAGGCCATGGTACGGAGCGAGAGTGCATGGCTTGCAGTCGCCTCCTTCAGCGAAGCAGTTATGCTCTCAAAGAGGGAGGCGGCGCACGTGAGGGAGATGCAGTACATGCGCCCTCACAGCCGTGGCCTTCGCAGGAGACGCCCTGGGCGTCGGGAATCCCAGGCTGATTCCCGGCCACCGTAGGCACGGGCTTGCGGACGGCGAGTGGTTATTCGAAAGAGATACCGTGGCTCCTGGCACACAGGCAACTGAGGGAACACGGGTGGGTTTTAGTCAGTAAAAGTCTGACACGCCCTCCTGCTCCACTCAGAGCGGGAGAAGTCATTTGATGATTTTCCACCCCAAAAAAAAACTCGTTATGACGTCGCCCGGTGCAAACAATTAACATCGAACGTATAGAAAATTAATATAATGTGAATGTGACAGAAATTATACAAGAATATAAAGAAAAAATAAATATAAAAAGGAAGTAGACAAAAATGCTACGAGAATATCATCCTCAATAAACATTTTACTCTTTATCTCTTTTTTTTTCTTTTTACTCGTATTTTTAAGACTTTTTTATTATTTGTGTAAAAGTGTTAACGAAGTGTATTTAGATTTCTACTTTGTATATTTTCACAAAGCAAAATTATTTAAATATGTGATAAATAAATGAAAATTGTCAAGAAAATCCTTCATTGTAACCAGAGCCCTTAATTTTCCACTGAATAATTTCGACGTTCCAATGAGTAACTGTCCCTCTTAGAATAATTAAAAAAATTGGGTTTTTCTTACTTTTGTGTTCAGTTTTTTTAATTTCAAATATTGTAATGAAGATAACATATTTGTTTTACTTTACAATTATGCTACAAAACGGTAATCAATTACAATTTGAATAATTATAAAGAAGAACTCGCAACTGATTAATCAACAAGTTAGTCAGAGGATATAAACATACATTGCTTTTCTTTTTTATTCCTTTGTCCGAACTAAATGTTTATTATTTTAATTTATCAACCTACCTGGTATTAATAAAAAGTATGATTTTCATCATACCCGTTTCAATTAACTCCCTGAGTAAGTTAATAAATAGTTAATCAGTGGAACTCAAAATCCTCTAACTGAATTTCAATAACTTATTATGATTAATCTGTAACAGCTATTACAATATTCTATACATTTTCTTAAAGTTTAATTAATAGACAATAAGAATTTAAATACAAATACGGAAAAAACATACATGAAATAAGAGGACCCTCATTTAAAAAAATGTACACTTTTAAAAAAGTTCGGCCATTTACGTTCTCTAACGCTTCTAGTGTTGTCTGTGTTTTGCACATTTACTTTGAACTGGTCGTTATAAAAGTGCTCTAGAACCACTAACCACCTTCTCATGCACGGGAAGCACCTTACATACAACAAAAAGTTTCTCGTAATTTTCTTTACACTTAAGCTTAGTTTTTTGGTTATGGTTTGGTATGTTGGGGTCGGCTTCCAAACTTACCGAATGCAGCTAAGTACCAGTATTTTACATGGAGTAACTGCTTATATGACATCCACAAACCCAGTTATTAGGTAATACGATACCCCTTGGTATGACTGGTTGCCAGACTTTCGGGCTTCTGATGCCTTTAAGGGCTCTGAGATCCACGAATGACTGCGACTAACGGCTTCGGGTCTTGATATGTAAAGATGATCACCCACGGACCAAACGTGGCATGCGCAGCTTAACCAGATCGGTCGAACTTTGCGGCTGTTAGAACTTAGAATTTGTCTATGGTAGGCGTGATGTAGGGTCAGTTCAGATAGAACGGCTAAATGCCCGAGCAATTTAGTGGCTCCATTGAAAATAAGACCGTTTTACCATAGCCTACAGCAGAAAATTGTATGAATATTAACACAGTCGGCTCGTGAATGCTTGCGACTGCTTTCGACTCGGTTGCTAGCGGTTTGAATCGTAGCCAGAGACAGCTCTAGCCAGCCCGAGGATTTATTCCGTAGAATGATCGAATCAAAATTAATCATAGACGAGACACCACGTAACATAATACTTCTTACTTCTTTTTAACCCCCGACGCAAAAACGTCGGGGTGTTTGTTTTTTCTGTTTGAAAGGTTAATTAGCCGCGAGTGTTCTTAGACATGTTTCATCAAATCGGTTAAGCTGTTTGAAGATTATCAGCTCTTTTCTAGTCGTTGAAGGGATTTGAGCATCTTCCACGGGTCTGATCAAGTCGACATTTGGTATTCTATTACTTCAATGATATTAGACGAACAAAGTAACCTTGAACTGATGCTGGACAACACCTGGAATTTCCAGGATACCCAAGTAATTCACCAACAAACAGCAGAAGTATCGTGTTTGGGCTCATTGAAAAGGTCTCACTGAATATGTTATGGATAAATGGTGATCAGGACGAGGAATGAGGATAAATTAGTAACAACCTTCACTGTGGGAAACATACGCAATGCTGCGCAGATTTAAGTGAGACATTAAGTTTAAAAAGTAGGAAATAAAAGTTAAATTAAAAATTTAAAAAACCCCCGACCCAAAAAAAAGATCTAATAATTAAAAAAATAATATTTATTGGCCGTTTAAGTTGTAGGTAATATTTTGATCAAGGCATTGTCAAGTCGGGGGACGGTCAATGAAAATGCCAAACAGAGGAGGCCTAGCACAAAGCCTTCATCATAATATTACCTACAACTTAAACGGCCAATAAATATTATTTTTTAACTTTTTGGTTTTTTTTTGGTTCGGGGGGGTTTTTTAAATTTTTTATTTAACTTTTATAAATTAATCATGGACGAAACACTACGTAACATAATACTTCTTACTTCTTTTAAATTAATCATGGACGAGACACCACGTAACATAATTCTTCTTACTTCTTTTAAATTAATCATGGACGAGACACCACGTAACATAATACTTCTTACTTCTTTTAAATTAATCATGGACGAGACACCACGTAACATAATACTTCTTACTTCTTTTAAATTAATCATGGACGAGACACCACGTAACATAATACTTCTTACTTCTTTTAAATTAATCATGGACGAGACACCACGTAACATAAAACTTCTTACTTCTTTTAAATTAATCATGAACGAGACACCACGTAACATAATACTTCTTACTTCTTTTAAATTAATCATGGATGAGACACCACGTAACATAAAACTTCTTACTTCTTTTAAATTAATCATGGACGAGACACCACGTAACATAATACTTCTTACTTCTTTTAAATTAATCATGGACGAGACACCACGTAACATAATACTTCTTACTTCTTTTAAATTAATCATGGACGAGACACCACGTAACATAAAACTTCTTACTTCTTTTAAATTAATCATGGACGAGACACCGCGTAACATAATACTTCTTACTTCTTTTAAATTAATCATGGACGAGACACCACGTAACATAATACTTCTTACTTCTTTTTCTTACTTTAGTTACATGACAAGTAAAAAGAATTGGTATTATTTCTCTACTTGTCCATACCATCCTGTAAACGGACGAGAAGCCGTATAAAAATGTTCCCTTATCTAAAATTATTTACACATTTCCAGGACAAAGTATACGAAGAAATGTTGGCAGTAGTCGGCGAACATGGTCCCGTCAGCAGTGAACAGTTGAAGCAGCTGGAGTACTTAGACATGGTGTATAAGGAGACGTTGCGGTTCTTCGCGATCGCTGCGCTGATACAGAGGACGGTGGAAGAGGAGATCACAATCGATGAAGGTATGATACGACGTCATATTCTATGAGTAACATAATTTTTCATCCCTTCTATTCGAAAAGTGTCGTTTTGTTCCTCTATAAACGGGAGCAAAGTAGCTCTTTTCTCCACTAGACTTTTTAGCGGGCAGTAATGAGATTTGAATTTGTAACATGAATCGTTCATTGAAATCGAACACAAATTGTATAAATTACTGGCTATAAGTGTTGGCTGTACGGTGCGGGGAAGCGCGGTAGCTAAAAAACTAAATAAAAGCGCGCAATTTACTTCCCTGTTCTTGTAATCGGTACGGGGTTTAATGTAATTTGCAAAAAAATGAGTTCTACGTCGAGTACTGAAAGTAATAGTGCATTAACTCCTGAAACAATAAAAATAGAAGTTAATAACGTTATACAAAACTTAATACCTACGAAATCCCGAGAGAAATATTTAATAAATTTTCAAAATTGCGCCAGTCTATCAAATATGAACATAAATGTATAATTGACCTTTTTACATTCATGTTATTTTTTTTAATTAAACTTCATTCATTAATTACTTAAAAAAAGTGTTTCTTATTTATTTTCTCATAGACTCGAGAGCAAAAATATTTTTCCCTCAGGCGATGTACTTAAAATCTCTCGCTACGCTCAGAATTCTATTTTAGAATACCTCGCTATGCTCGGGTATCTATTCTAGAATCCTTTGCTTCGCTCTGGATTCAAAATAGCGCCCTCGCCGTATAGATATTATTTTGCTCCCTTGTCATACAATCTACTATTACACCACGTTTGTAAACTCCCAAGGTACACAGGTGTACTATCGAGGAAACTTACATCTGACCAATTTGAAAACAAAATCCCGTGCACACAATGACCACATCTGTTAGCAAGCGTTACTATAGCGTTGAGCGCTGCAAGCAATAATAGTCCTTACGGTGTATTGATGTTAGTTTACTACACCCACTGTGAATAAGTATACAAGGTCACAGGAACTTTGACGTGCGACCTGTTTATCATAGATTCAGCACTAGTGTCGTGACACCTCAGCGTAGAAATTGATCGTAGGTTATGTATATAATAAGGTGTATCTATTCATACACGAAATATCTGAAGGGGTCATTGTACTCATAATTATGAACAACTTTTACTATGGGACCAAAACTAAAATCGCGAAAAAAAAGTCAACTGTTCCCTACGAGTTACGCGAACATAAATATGTTCGCGTAACTCGTCAAAATGTAGGGAACAGCTGATTTTTTTTCGCGTTTTCAGGTTTGGTCCCATAGTAAAAGTTGTTCATAATTATGAGTACAATGACCCTATCAGATATTTCGTGTATGAATAGATACACCTTATATATATCTATACATCTATACATATAAATAAAATTGTCTGTTTGTAATATTAAAATAACCGGTTATTGCTACATGCATATGAATATATACGGTACATGTACCAAATAACATTTTTTACAATTTTTGTCCGTCTGTCGGTCTGTCTGTCTGTCTGTCTGTTTGTTCCCGCTAATCTCTGAAATGGCTAGACCGTTTTTGACGGGACTTTCACTGGCAGGTTGCTGATGTAATAAGGAGTAACTTAGGCTACTTTTGTTTTAGAAAAATCCTCGCGGACGAAGTCGCGGGCACAGCTAGTTTAAAAATAAATTAGCTCTGCCATACATTTTGACCGCGTAGGTATTGCACTTTTCTTTGAAACATGCATTTTTTTTTTGATAGCCTATGTTAAATTTGTAAGGGTCTAGAATCATGTGTTGAATTCATGATTACAGCGTGTCGATCTCCTGCCGTCCTGTATATCCTACTAATATAAAAAATGTGAAAGTACTAACATCCAAACAAACAAATGTTCGGATGTTTAGATGTTTGTTACACAATCACGCAAAAACGGCTGAACGCAATTGGATGAAATTTGGAACACAGATGGTTTTTGACGCTAAAGGGAAAGCAGAAGTCACAAGCAAAATTACAACAACAACAATACTAAACAACAAACAATACAATAATTAACAACATTGTATTGCTGTCTGTGGAGCCTTGTCGTGAATAACCTCACTATAACTTCTGTATTGTTAGCTGTAAGCCATCCAAACAATCATATCAGCCGAAAAAGAGAATAAACTTACTAGAGAATGGGCAGCAGCGTTCTCTATGCATTTGACCACCATACTGCGATCGCCAACCCGCCTTCCAAGCGTTTATAGCAAATCCCCCCTTTTGGGGGAGGCTTATGTCCAGCAGTGGACGTTTTTCGACTGATATGATGATGACCCAAACACAATAAAATAAAATAATGAAATACAATTTATTCAGATATTCAAAACCTTACATACATTGTTATTCATCACCTTTTTTGTAATTTACAGGAAAGGTCACCCTCCCAGTGGGTACTTCCCTGGTTCTTCCGATCCACCACCTGCACCGGGACCCTCGTCACTGGGAGGATCCCTACAGGGTGATGCCTGAGCGGTTCCTGCCACAGAACGTTAAAAAACGGGACCCTAACGCCTTTGTACCGTTCAGTCTGGGGCCTATGGACTGTTTAGGTGGTTCATTTTTAAGACAGGTTTAAGAGCCGTCATCCCGCGTGGGCTGGCAACGTCGCATTTCTATTGGATTTCGTGATTATTTTATTATTTAAATAAAAATCAAAGTACTATTTTTCATAGCAACGATGTAGTGCTTGGCTGGTAAAAATAGTAATGTTATGTATCAAATAATAGTAACGTAATCATGAAAAACCACTTAAAATGTTAACCACTTAAAGTTAACATCAAGTTGAGACGACATTTTGAGTAGCTTAAATATTACCTACATCGTTACATGTTGTTGCCAGTGAACCCCAAACTACACAGTTAGTCTGTATCTTGGGGTTCAGGATACGAATTCTAGAGTGGAGACTAGAGAGGTGCTTTTAAAAATGGTATTTTATGAGTGTATGTGTAAAGTTTGTGGGATATATCGTTAATTTGCGAGAAGCTTGACATAATTCAAAGTGAACATTTTTTGGGCATGATGATTTAAAAGTTTAATAGCACCGGTAAGAGTGCGGCGAGCATAAAGTTACAAATCACTCTAGTTTCATCATTTATAGGCTTAGCGACTAGCGTAATATTTTATTTTTGTAGCAAAAAAATACAATTTGCCCCGTTCACCTGCAAAACTGCAGTTTTTTTTTGTTGTTTCACCCTTCTTGCCAATGAACGATATTTTAGCTGCCCTATGAAAGTTTTAAGTAGGTGTATACTTTTTGGAACGAAGTTCCTTATCGCGCGTTGCGAAAGGGGGCTAGACGGAAAAAATTAAGACCAAAAGTTGTAACGCCACTTTTTGCTACATTGTTGTAAGCCGTGCGGCGTGCGCGTGTTTCTCTGCAGACAGAGTACATTTATATATGTATTGTGTTTTCTTCTCTTTTATATATGTATTCATACACGAAATATCTGAAAGGGTCATTGTACTCATCATTATGAACAACTTTTACTATGGGCTCAAACCTGAAATCGCGAAAAAAATATCAGCTGTTCCCTACATTTATGTTCGCATATCTCGTCAAAATGTAGGGAACAGCTGATATTTTTTCGCGATTTCAGGTTTGGTCCAGTAGTAAAAGTTGTTCATAATGACGAGTACAATGACCCCTTCAGATATTTCGTGTATGAATAGATACACCTTATATTATATGTGTGTATGTATATGGACAATTTTTAAAATTTTATTACAATTCCTTCACTAATTAATCGAAAGGAACTTCGTTCCATCCGGGTGTCCCTTGACACCTCTCAAGTTTTTTTTTTGCTGAAAGTTCAGAGGCATTTACGATTTAGATTTAGGTACGCCTTTGAACTTTTGTTTGTTCATTAAATGATACCATAGTCCACCCAAACTTAGTCCAATGTCTATTTTATGTCCCATGCAATATAACAGTGGAGCTTTTGGCCCAAACCGTACACAAATTCGGAATTCACGGACTGCTATTTTATTCCAGTTTCGTTTCATTCCCAGGTCGAGTGTACGCCACAGGCCTGATCAAGACGATAGTGGTGTGGGTGCTGCGGTACGCACGCTTGGAGTCTACAGGCTCCATGGACAATATCAAGCTGAACGTAGCCATATCTGTGTCCGCCGCTGACGGGTACAACATTAAAGCGAGACCGAGGACCTAAGAATGAAAGAATAATAAATTATTTGATATAATTTTTTTTTTGTTTGTTTCATTTCTACAAATTGACACTGAATGATGAATTAGTTTTTTTTTTTTTGGTGGGAAATCATCAAATAACTTCTCCCGCCCTGGGTGGAGCGGGAGGGCGTGTCAGACTTTTACTGACTAAAACCCACCCGTGTTCCCTCAGTTGCCTGTGTGCCAGGGGCGGCGGTATCTCTTTTGAACAACCCGCAGGCATCGGCCCTTGTGGACCCCATCAGTTGATGCTGACATCACTTTGAGGCGCGCGTGGAACACAACGCGCCGTCGACCCGGGCTTGGTCCTTACCGGACAGCGAGCTACCCATTACTCGCCGTCCGATGATGAATTAGTTTAGGTTGTGTATTGATTAAAATATGATTCGCGACTATTTCATGAAAAAGTAATTCAAATGATTATTTTTTATTGCTGGGTGGTCTTGACCTCAATCACGCCTGATGGAAAGCGATGGATGAGGTCTATGTTGATTCGGTTGTATACGGATTAAATGTAATCGATTTAAATGAACTTAGAGGGTTGAATTGATAATTTAAATGAATGCTTATAATGATAACGTGGCACAATTTTACGGTGACATATATAGGTACAAAGGGTACCTATATATGTCACCGTAAAATTGTAAATACCGTTAGATTATAATCTATCTATAATATAAATTGTGTACTGCACCATACTGCTTACCGACCGAATAGGTTAGGTTAGGTTAGGTTAGAATTGCGACCAACGCATAGTGGTTTGAAATGGGCGCGCGAGCCGAACGAGCGAAGCGAGCGGTGCTCCGGAAGCGGCCGGCGAGCGCTACTTCCAAGTTAGTAGCAGTTACTTGACTTTTTAGTAATAGCGCAAGGTACTATCTGTCTTGCTACCAGTTCAAAATTTGACGGTTTCACTTCGATAGATTATAATCTACCGAAAAATAATGCTTTAAAATGTAAGCAGTATGTTACTGTTCACAATCTATATTTCATAATATACATACCAAGGGCACGGCTTCTTTCAATGATATCAAACGATATAGGAAGGGTTTTTTAATCCTATCTCTACATGTTCGGAAGTTATGAGAATTTTTAATACATTGATACCAGAAACCGAATTTTTCAAATTGAATTACGGAAGCGATTTATAGTGATATTTTGGTAAGTAACGGGGAAAGTTATTGACGTACTTAGTGTGGTGACACGTTTGTTATGATTTGAATTTAAATATTTAATAAACATATGTAACCGAAAATTTGGTAGATACCGTACTAATTCTTAGAGTATTTTATTTTGAGCTGAAACTGTGTATAGTGGTTATATACCAGCTGTTATCTTTAGTGCTTAAGTATAGCCAACAGGGTTTCTATTACACCCTGTATAAAGTCATATTTGTTAAGGTTGCGAATCATATTTTGTTCAACACAAACCTGCAATTTTGCAAAATTTCAATATTGTAATAATTGTAATTGCATTAAACGTAAGAAGAATTTCACTAAAGCTGTTATTCAGCCTATGCAGAGTCACATTAAATTAGCTGGCGAAACTCCACAGATGTGAGTATCGATTTCTAAAGATGATTTAAAAAAGATTCTACTAAATTACTACATTCTACTAATATGGTCCAGAGTCTGAAGTAAAATTTAATTTATTTATTTATTCATTTTTAATTAAAAAAACACACTCACTTAACATACATTAACCTGATGCTAAAAATAATCTTAATTACTAAAGGACTGTACTAATATTTTGTTGGCTTGAAATTTAATATACTAAACTTAAATGAAATAGACTAAACCAAAAGTAAAACCAACTAGCGCAAATAGCCAGAAAACACACGAAACCATGAAAACGGCTAGTTAGAAACTCATAACCTTATTTAGCAAGCTACACTAGCAGCGGCCGTTGACCCCTTAGTTAGCAATCGGCTGTAATACCTATAGTTACTAACAATTTATGAGCCTAGATAATCTTTTTTTGGTTTTACCTTCATTAGATAGTGACATCCAGATTAAATCAAAATCAAAAGTCATTTATTCAAACTAGGCTGAGAGTCAGCTCTTTTTGAACGTCAAAATTACATAAGACAGTCCCCCCAAAACGCCCGCCTTTCACCACTTTCTAGTGCTTTAGCTGGGAAGAAGAAGTGGCGCAACAAACTCCCTACTTCACAGACATGATATCTCATCATGTCTGTGAAGTTTAGCTAGCTAATTTTATTTAACCCTGTATGGGCAGAAAAACAGCTTTAGTTAATTTGACCTGGCTGATCTATGTTCAATCAATCTGCTCTGCTTTTTCCCAACTATGTTGGGTTCGGCTACCAGCTAACCGGATGCAGCCGAATACCAATATTTTAAATAGAGCGGCTGCCTTTCTGACCTCCACCCACTACCCAGTTACTAGGTATATACGATACCTTTCGGTAAGACTAGTTGTCAGACTTTCGGGTTTCTGACGACCCGTAACCACTGTCAAAGGTCCACGAATGACAGCCGGGACCAACGGCTTAACGTGTTTTCCGAGGCATCGTGGGGTCTTGGTATTTGGAAATTTTAATTAATGTAGTTGTAATGATTGTAGTGCATTTTATTGTATTATTTTAATGATGTAATGAATTTTACTGTATTTTATTAGGACTTGGTGCCATAGTAAATAAATAAATAATATTAAAGTTTATATCTCATATGAGATATAAATTTTAATATTATTTTACTTTAATTTTTTTAATTAAAAATGAATAAATAAATTAATTAAATTTTACTTCAGACTCTGGACCATATTAGTAGAATGTAGTAATTTAGTAGAATCTTTTTTAAATCATCTTTAGAAATCGATACTCACGTCTGTGGAGTTTCGCCAGCTAATTTAATGTGACTCTGCATAGGCTGAATAACAGCTTTAGTGAAATTCTTCTTACGTTTAATGCAATTACAATTATTACAATATTGAAATTTTGCAAAATTGCAGGTTTGTGTTGAACAAAATATGATTCGCAACCTTAACAAATATGACTTTATACAGGGTGTAATAGAAACCCTGTTGGCTATACTTAAGCACTAAAGATAACAGCTGGTATATAACCACTATACACAGTTTCAGCTCAAAATAAAATACTCTAAGAATTAGTACGGTATCTACCAAATTTTCGGTTACATATGTTTATTAAATATTTAAATTCAAATCATAACAAACGTGTCACCACACTAAGTACGTCAATAACTTTCCCCGTTACTTACCAAAATATCACTATAAATCGCTTCCGTAATTCAATTTGAAAAATTCGGTTTCTGGTATCAATGTATTAAAAATTCTCATAACTTCCGAACATGTAGAGATAGGATTAAAAAACCCTTCCTATATCGTTTGATATCATTGAAAGAAGCCGTGCCCTTGGTATGTATATTATGAAATATAGATTGTGAACAGTAACATACTGCTTACATTTTAAAGCATTATTTTTCGGTAGATTATAATCTATCGAAGTGAAACCGTCAAATTTTGGACTGGTATCAAGACGGATAGTAGGTACCTTGCGCTATTAGTAAATAGTAACTGCCACTAACATGGAAGTAGCGCCCTCCGGCCGCTGCCGCTCCACCGCTCGCTTTGCTTGCTCATCTCGCGCGCGGTTGGTCGCAATTTTAACCTTTTTTTTTTTTTTTTTTTTGATTGCGGGGGAAATCCTCATGGATGTCCTCCGCCCCGGGGAGGGCGGAGGGGTCTGTCAGACTCTTACTGACTAAAACCACCCCGGTGTTCCGTCTCTCACTTGCACCGGGGATCACGGGAACTGATGTGACTTCCGCGATCCCCGGCATGGTCGCAATTTTAACCTAACCTAACCTATTCGGTCGGCCCCCTAAAATCCTACCTTACGTCCAAGCTGAACACCTGGCTACGTGGGGGGCAGACACGCGTACTGTACAACTGTACAAAAACTTATGCGGCTAACAAGGAAAGGTAACCCCTTTATGCGTGGGCACGCCGCGATTGCGGCGGTAAGTCCCCTCTTTGAGGAGTGGCTTGAGAGGCGGCATGGCGTCCTCACCTTCCGCCTGACACAGGTCCTCACCGGACATGGCTGTTTCGGGAGGTTCCTGTTTCGGATAGGGCGGGAGGAAACGCCCGGGTGTTTCCATTGCGAAGATCGCCCAGAGGACACGGTGGAGCGTACGGTGGAGGTCTGCCCAGCTTGGGCGGAGCAACGCCGTGTCCTCGTGGAGGTGATCGGCGGCGGCGATCTCTCGCGTCCGACCCTGGTCCAGGCCATGGTACGGAGCGAGAGGGCATGGCTGGCAGTCGCCTCCTTCAGCGAAGCAGTTATGCTCGCAAAGAGGGAGGCGGCGCACGTGAGGGAGATGCAGTACATGCGCCCTCACAGCCGTGGCCTTCGCAGGAGACGCCCTGGGCGTCGGGAATCCCAGGCTGATTCCCGGCCACCGTAGGCACGGGCTTGCGGACGGCGAGTAATGGGTAGCTCGCTGTCCGGTAAGGACCAAGCCCGGGTCGACGGCGCGTTGTGTTCCACGCGCGCCTCAAAGAGTTGTCAGCAGCAACAGAGGGGCCCGCAAGGGCCGGTGCCTGCCGGGGGTGCGGGTTGTTCGAAAGAGATACCGCCGCCCCTGGCACACAGGCAAGTGAGGGAACACGGGTGGGTTTTAGTCAGTAAAAGTCTGACACGCCCTCCCGCTCCACCCAGAGCGGGAGAAGTTATTTGATGATTTCCCACCCAGAAAAAAAAAAAAAAAAAAAAACCCCTTTATGCGAATAAACCTCAACAAAAAGACAGTGTCCGTATCCAATCGCAGACACTGTTTAAAAATAAAACACAAACATACTTAACCTACAACAAAACAAAACCCAAAAAGTGAAACAAAAAACAAGACAAAAAAAAAACCTATTCGGTCGGTAAGCAGTATGGTGCAGTTCACAATTTATCGACAGTTTACAATCTCGCGAGAGAGATTATAATCTAAAGGGATTTACAATTTTATGGTGACATATATAGATAGGTACCCTTTCCGTTACACGTTGTATAATTATAAGTCTTCATTTAAATTATCAATTCAACCCTCTAAGTTCATTTAAATCGATTACATTTAACCCGTATACAACCGATCTAACATAGACCTCGCTTTAGATCAGGGCCTCAAGTCTGCTATTACAATAGTGTCAGAATGGTCTATCATTGATTTCATAATTGTTGGTTTTGACAAGTTTGGTAATCTACTAATATAATGGCGTCATTATGACTTTCCAATGATCAGCCACTGACACTCCATTAAAAGAAATGGCATGTATTGGTAATCTCGTACATAATTAATGACTGATAAAATTTAACACTAATAAATATTAAGTAAAAATATATATAAACGAAATATTAAAATTTTGTAGTAGTTTTTGGAAAATCATTGCTACTAACAGGTTTTATAAATCTCATTGAGTGGCAATACCCTAAATAATGTACTCTGTGGCAATACCATGAATTCGGAGTAAGGATTTGAATTTGGAATAGAGTATTCGTTTATGTTTTCCTAAGACCAGGGGGTCTAAAAAGGCCACTTTGGCAGAATCATAATATGATCATATTATGAATCATATTTAAGATCGTGAAATTGTCAAAAACTGACAATTCATAATATTATCTGCGTTGACAGCACGCAATTCATCTGTTTGACAGTTTTGTATGGAAATTCGTAAAATGGTCACCAAATTATGAATTGCTTTAATATAGTAAAATGTCAAATAGCAGAATCATAGGGGTATTCAGGAAATGAATCACTTTTAGAGGAATTGCTTATGTGGCCTTTTTAGACCCGCAGTTAGCTTTAAAAGACAGGAACCCAAAATTACCACTGAATTAAAACTCTTCCAATGCGCGGAGTAGCTGACCAGACGCGTAGCACCGTAGCTAGTGCTACGTCGTAGCAATTTTTTTTTGTGAAATCAAAAATGAAATTCTATTCTTTTCATCAGTGTATTTTTTCCTTTCTCTTCAACTAGTACAGAACAGAGTAGTCCATAAAATATAATCCACGAAGTAAATGAAGTGCTCTTTCACACGTTCAAACTACCTGAGTTATATAGTTTGTATGTTTTACACGTACCGGATGACTTCACCCGATTCCCAAGCGTGTGAAGATTAAAAGAGTATGATTAAACTGGGTAGATTGAGGTGGGTTTGGTACTACAATCCCATTTAAAAATATCACCACGCCTGTTACGTTCCACATAATTATGTACATATACTTTTTATGACCTTTGTCGCAGAAAAGTAATTGTTGTAAAAAACATAACCATTTTCATTTTATCTTTTACACAAATAAATAAAATTGAATTGCTGTGTGTAATGTCAATTTAACAGCTTAAAGTATATACGGTACAAATAACAATAAACACTTTTTATTTATGTGTCTGTCTGTCTGTTAGTTTCCGGTTTATCTTCGAAACATCTGGACCGATTTTGACGAGACTTTCACTGGCAGATAGGGATTGCTGATGTTATAAGGAGGCTTTTAATCCCAGTAGCACGATCCCGTAGAATAATTTCCGACGTCCACGAGAGCGAAGCCGTAGGCCAGAGCGTAAATGCATCGGCGTCCCCCCACGCCAAGCCACAAATTCGGCGCAAATACTTACAAAAAAGAATATGGATTACAATTTTTTTTCGATAACCAATTAATCATTGCTTAAGCAATGATTAATTGGTTATCGCCAAAAATAGTGGACGATAACGTCCACTATTTTTTGAATAAAATACTACTCGTAACGTCATTCTTTTATTAAATTTGACCCTAAAATGTTATTTCTTGTCGGCATTAGCCGACAGTGGCGTTTTGGGCACGTTTTCATTTGTTGGCTATACCCGACGGTGGCGGTCAAAAGGTTAAGAATAAAATCACAGTGACACAGTTCAAAGTAATTTAGTCCAACCACGTTCAAGATGGACCATAACACCACATATTTTGAAAAACTGCACCTTTTCCTTATAGCGATTGTCATAAAAGATTATGTAGAAACCGTATATATCTTTGGCACAAATAAACACATTATAAAGACTACATTTTGTAGGCTGTGGCCATGTTTATTACTTGTACCTACTTGACATTTCGGTAACAATGTCCACCTGGAATATAAATTCGTGTGCGGTGGTGTAAACTGGTGTGACTAGAATTTAATCCAAAAACATTGTTTTCCTCCTCGTATAAGTCTATTACGTAAACATTAACTATTATAGAACATGAGATTTAAAGAGTTGTCCGTTGGTCTAGTTCACGACGTAAAAATATCGAGGAGGGATTTTATCGTGCACTGGATTATCAACTCTCGGTGTTGAACCGAGCATTGAGGATCCAACAGAGTTCATCTCAGCGCGTCGAAAATACGATTACTTCTTAGTGCGTGATGAAAACATCCCCCTTAATGACAAATATGACAATAGGGTGCCTCAAAGAGATGTCAGCATCAACTGGTGGGGTCCGCAAGGGCCGATGCCCGCCAGGGGTGCGGGTTGTTCGAAAAAGATACCGTGGCCCCAGGCACACAGGCAACTGAAGGAACACGGGTGGGTTTTACTCAGTAAAAGTCTGACACGCGGTGGAGCGGGAGAAATTATTTGATGAATTCCAACCTTCAAAAAAAAAATGTCAATAGGGTCACCCCCTATTACATGCCTACTATACAACTCTGCCTACCTCTTCAGAGAATTGAAGCGCTATGCTTTTATTTTGTTAAATCTTATGCAGCATTGAAATAATTATGTTGTAAATTGCAAGAATGGTTGATTCATTACACTACCGAATTGGGCACATTAATCGTTACGACATATATGTCGTGGCCATGTCGTAGATTTGCTCACTTCATGAAATGCTCGAGAATTTCATGAAATGTACGCGTATACGTTAATAAAAAAAATCAATTAAAAATTATTGCATGAGCAGTGGTGACCCTGTGATAATGACCGCGACTTACGAGTAGTAGGTTCGAGAGTAAATTAATTAATCATCGCTGCTCTCAAAACGGTGAAGAAAAACTTCGTGAGGAAACAAGCATGTTTTAGAAACAAACATTCAAAGACATGTGACAACTACCAACACGCACTGGGCCCGCGTAGTGGATTACGGCCCACTCCCTCTCACCGAGAGGGGGCCTGTGTTCCAGCAATGGGAACATTCTAGGCTGATTGCGATCATTATAATGCTTTGTGTGCAAAGTGGTAAGGTATTTAAGTAACAAGATTGTGATTTAATAAGTTACATGGCTGAAGGAGGCAAACAGGACAAGCTGTCGACACTTATCCACCTAATGTTCCTCGGTACAATTGTAGAGCAACTCCGGTCCAAATGTATTTTTTCACCCAATTAATCCAGAAGGAGAAATGTCAATATTTAATTACTTAGCCTCATATGTAGTCTCAAATGCAACTAAATTTTAGGAGTGTCAGTGATTTAAGGTGGTCCTCGACCTGAGTGGGTAGGACAAGTTAAAGCTAAGTAGTTTGCAGGTTGTATAAATTTCGCGGTAGGATTTTATCCAGCACTACATTTTCGATTCTGAAACATACCTCCCACTAACGTTTCTCTGCCGAATGAGCAGCCGACAGAACGATTAATTCATGAGTGAATCGACGACAGTTCCTACCCACTACGACCGATTCGCCAACAGAACGATTAATTCATGAGTGAATTGACGACAGCGTCTTTTCCACTACGAACGATTCGCCGACAGAACGGTTAATTCATGAGTAAATCGGCGGCAGAATTTTCCAACAAAGAAGGATTCGTCGACATAGCTTATTTAGGCATGGTTTGACACTACTAGTGACTAAATCTAAAGATTATACATACGTTTCGAGAGGTGAAATATATATTAATACGTTACGTTTTATAAATGAAATAATTACTTTTTATCCCGATAGTACGTTCCCGCGGGATAATTTTCGACCACCACGCGGGCGAAGCAGCTACGGAATTTTTTTTATTTTTATTTGATTAGTTTTCGAAATCGATACCCAAAATGTGGGTAAAGTATTGCCAGCTAATTTAATTTGACCCTGTACAATAGACAACAGGCACAAAAATTCAAGCACCAATCTTTCCAATGGACGCTCAATTCAATCTCTGCCCTCTTAAATGATACCACAATAATTGTGCTTTAATACTTACATTATCCTTCACACGTATTCATTGAGTACATTTTTATTTACAATTGCTGTTATGTAGTCACGTAACCAGGGTAGTTAGTTGTGGGTTCTGTGTGTGGCACGACGTTTTTTTTTCTAAAGGTAAGTATATATATACTGAACAGCCTTTAAATATTTAATTTTAAATGTTGTGAACCTTTTAAAGTAACCTCTTTGGAGGTTGCACAAAACTATTTTTATTATGTGACGTAGTCTGTGGCCAACCAAGGTTTGAGCAGGAAATGAAAATGTAAAAAAAAAAATTTGAAAGTTGGATAGAAGGTTATATAAAAGATTTTTGTTTAATAAATTAATGTTGTGTGGATTCAGTTGCGAGATAACGATCATAAGTATTACGAATTGCTCAGGAAAAAAATCGTAGAACGTTCTAAAATAAACCGTAAGTAGTATTTATTTAAATGCCCCAGTTCAATTCAGTTTATTTTTGATTGCCACTTTTAGAATAAATTAAAAACACCCCAATTAAAATAAGAAATATATTCTATACTCAATAATAATAATATAATTATGATTAAAAAAAAGGATTTTTTCTGACGTTTTTTTGCCATTTCTAATGAATAACTAAAAAAACGTGTGCGGTTGGAGGACCCCAGTCAGAATGAAAGTTCCAGCGATACTCGTACTTTTTTTAAATTAAATCTCGCTGGTTAATTTATGAGCACACGAATATTATTTATCCTTTTTACAAATGCCAGTAATTTGGTGTATGTACCTATGTATTAATTTGTATATTATTTTTGATGCTTATTGTTGACCTGAGCATCGAATAGATGCACCATAGGCTACTTGGCTCCTTTGTTCATGATAAATGCTGGAAGTAGACTAAAAGCACTGATTCAGATAAAGACTTGACGCCCTTTGTAATTTTCCATTTGTAAAAATGGTCGTAGGCTTTCTTTCATGTACGATTCCTTGGACTTTTCTGGGAGTAGATTGTTGGCAATGCCAATGGCTTCAGATTTAATGTACTCCGGAGTTAAATCACTATCGTCACTCGACATTTTTGGGAGAATTTGTAGTTATGTAATTTGTTGTATAACAAAGCAAAGCCATTTTCAGTATTCGCGCCTCCTTTTTAATTTGTGTTCTATTTTTCTTTTATTTATATTCTGGGTAGTCGTGGTGGCCAGCTCGATTTTAGAACAATTTATTTTTTAGTGCAGATCATAATGGTGAATGCATGGAATTAGTATGTACCTACTACCTATCGTAAATGTTCGTATGCGATTTCTACTTTATGTTCCAAATGCAAATCTCATTAATGACCAGCGGATCATAATGAAATTCAGTACAATATTAATGCCCTGCTAGACCTCAGGTATTAAATGTCTTACTTTAGGTTAGGTTTGGCTGACATATAATTTGACATTGTCGAGCAGGTGGTGTAAAAAGTTATTTTCATCCCTTCTATTCGTAAAGTGTCGTTTTGTTCCTCTATAAGCGGGAGCAAAGTAGCTCTTTTTCCACTAGACTTTTTAGCGGGCAGTAGGTAATGAGATTTGAATTTGGAACATGAATCCTCGCGAATCTCTTAGAAATAAATTCAACGAAATTGATATATTAACTCTGCGTTTTCTTTATATCCTAGAAAATATCTTGTATGTTCGCAAACTTAGGTCTTTTCAAAAGAAGATGCAACTTCCATAATCTAAATACACGTAATAAAGATGAATTTGTGATTCCAAAATTTAGATTAAGAACTAAAACTAGGAAGTCATTTGAAAATGGGAGAAGGCGCTGACTCCTGACATACAGGTTTTTACCTAGTTTGGGTTTCAGAGGCTTCAAAAGATTCTGTAACTTCATATTATGTCAATAAAGATTACTTATGTTTATGTGTACGTTTATGTTTAGTAAACAGTATCCGCTTCTATAACAAGTTGCTAAAGTCGGTTACAGAACTTAGCGATGGAAAGTTTAAAACTCACATCAAACGTGTCCTTATCAAAAAAGCATATTATAAGATAAAAGACTACGTTGAAGACAAGGAAGTTTGGCATTAATTCCTTCTGCACATGTGGCTTCCGTGGTACCTATTAACGTAAGTGGTAGATTCTATTAACTGCTCCCAAATTATAATGTTAATTTTATTAATTTAAATTTTACAATTTCTGTCATATTCTCGTCATTATTTGACATTATAGATCACTTGTAATATCGAGTATTTATTAGTGATTCTCATGGAAATCATATCGCTTGGTTTAAATAGGTTGATTTTACTTAAGTAGATTCTTTTACATATTGTGAATGAGAGAACGTTGTAGGCCTACAGTTTCTATTCTTTATTTTCATTCCTCTAAGTACCTGGTACTTATTGACAGGCCTGCACTGTCCTCCCATACTTATTTTCACTGTAATTTGAAAACATTGTAGGTACAAGCCAATTATTTTTAAAAGAGTAACCGTGGAGTTTCTTGCCGGCTCTTCTCCATAGGAAGCGATAAATTGGAATCGTGCACCTAGCTTCTGACGTTTCATAAGTACCCATTGCTGGTTTATGTGAAATAAAATATTTTGATTTTGATTTTGAAATAGAAACTAATGACGTCATAAAAACTTAATACCTACTTACGAAATCCCGGGAGAAATATTTAAAGGCCTATGACAATTTCATACTATGGAAAAATAGAAAAGGAGCAAAGACATTTTCGGGAAGTGTATTTTTGGCCTATTTTCAAGAATTGGCCAAAACTAAACAACCTTCTACTCTTTGGAGTGTATACTCAATGCTTAAATCAACAGTTAATATTTATAAAGATATTAAAATTGACAGCTACTCAAAATTAGTAGCTTATCTGAAGAGACTGTCCGAAGGACACAAATCAAAGAAATTGAAAGTATATTTTCTCATAGAAGGAGATAAACAGTAGAGTATATGACTCGAGAGCAAAAATATTTTTAGCAATTACAATAGCAATTAAAATTATTACCTATATTCGTTGATCAGATCTAATAAATAACATCAGATTTATAACAAATACTACCTTTCGTTGAATTAAAAATCTAGAAGCTTTAAATCCGCAACTTTACAAAGGAGTATGGACATAATTCATGAAACGAGTGTGTTTGAATTATCACTGGCATAACTTTTCCATCGACATTAATCTTTTTTAGAGCTGTGTTTTTAAAGTAAATTGCACAGATTAAAATGTACATACTGTATTTCATTACGCCTTGAATAAGCTTATCTGGATTTCGTCGAGGACAGTGGCGTGCAGTCCATAAAGACAGAAAGACACTGCCTACCCTACCTAAATCAAGTAATATTTGAAACTACTATTATTTTAACTGTAAACAAAAATCTTTAATCATAAATCAGCTCCACCTGTCGAGCGTTGGTCGTATCATTAGTATCATCGATAAAAAACCCGTTCGTTCGTACAATTTGACGCAACTTCGCATTGCGATGCACTAGCGTCGCTGAGTGCCTCGGGAGAGACACGAACTATTCGTGTCTCAATGTTTATATGTGTGCTCTCGTGGTCATGCAGATTTATTGTGTTTGCGTTCCTATACATACGTGGCACACAATGTAACAATTTACGCCCACACAACCGTACAGGGTAGTCACTGGCTTTTGACACGACGAATTACGAAACTTACCGAAGTTTTCCCAACAAAGTTATTCTACAATTTTTTTAAGTACTTAGCATTGTTTTATTGAATTTACTTTTTTGTCGTATTATTTTTATATTCCGATTTCCAACGCCATTGTTTGTTTTGATTTATTTGTTTTGGTTGTGAGCGATGATAGCATGTATTTAAGGTTTTAACATTGATAATAGTGTGAAAATTGATAATATTCACTGTGAAAGTTTTTCAGGTGGTGTGTATAGAAAAAAAAATGTATGCATTTTCAAAACTACCTTTCGGTGAACATAAAAAAAAACCTGTGATCTTGAAAAGTAGTTGTACACCGGAATTGCAATAATTGCAAAGTAAAGGTAAAGTCAATCGTAAATTCAATACAATAATATTATAAATTTAATTGCCTCACAGCCACTCACAGGGTGCATGCTGTATAGGTACAGCAATCGATACAATCGATAATGCTGTTTTTTTTGCCTTTGTAAAATTTCTGCCTACTCTGTTTAAAAACTCTGTGCACGCCACTGATTGAGGTCACTTTTATTTTGACAAAAAACATATTAAAGATTAAACCGTACGTGCCAATCGATATACAGTCCATTTTGAGCTTCATGGTCGAATGCTGGGATAATCCTGGGATCCCGGAATCATGTTTCTTACTCAGTACCTGTCCAACATAGAGGAATTATTATTGTTGCAGAATGAACTGGCTGGTATACCTAATAGTTGGTGCGTTGACAGCCTTCTGGTTGTCATGGCGGTTCAAGAACAGAAGAATGATCGCGATGGCCAAGAAGTTGCCTGGCCCTCCATCACTCCCGTTCTTAGGGAATGCCCTGCTGTTTATGGGCCAGCCTGAAGGTAGGTCCCATCACTATTTGTAGGGATTTTTTATAACATGTGTAAGTAAAGAGATCTTGTGGCTAAGTAATAAACAGCGGCACGGATCGAAAGATCAAGTTAAGCTACGCTTGACGCGGTTGGTCCGTGGATGGGTGACCATATTTACATACCAAGACCCCTCCGTGCCTCGGAAAGCACGTTAAGCCATTGGTCCTAGCTGTCATTTGTGGATCTTTGACAGTCGTTACGAGTCGTTTTTTTTTTTTTGAGCGTCGAATTAAGGTTTCAAATAACTTCTCCCGATCTGGGTGAAGCAGGAGGGCGTGTCAGACTTTTACTGACTAAAATCCACCCGTGTTCCCTCAGTTGCCTGTGTGCCCTGGCAGGCATCGGCCCTTGCGGACCCCACCAGTTGGTGCTGACATCTCTTTGATGCGCGCGTGGAACACAACGCGCCGTCGCACACTGGTCCCAAATTAAAAAAAAGTGGACATTGATAGTAGACCGCTGATATTTTTTTTTATTGTTGATATAATGATAACAGATAAGGCAAAAAAATATTATTGTCCTACTTCAAATACTTTTCTCTATAAAAAATATTTCTTTTTTTTTTTGTATGGGAGTGATTACATTTTACTCAATTTCTCAAAAACCTTAAGCGATGTCGAGATGGCATTCACATATGTTAGAAAACTAATAATTCTGAGTATTTGGCTCGAAGAAACTTGTTGCTTATCTCTGCGTACTTTCGAGATAATAGTGACAGAAAATAACAATTTTTTTTTATGTTAATTGTTCGCTTTTTTTTAATCATAGCCTTACTCATATCGCAATAGGTCCGCTGGCCAACAAAATGGAGCTTCGACGTGAGTTTGCCGGGATAACAAGATGGCCGCATCTCATGACGTAACGTAATACGGTCACGAATCGCGCTCGTACACCTCACTCAGTGTACAACTAAATGTGGTTGCGATAAGACGTGTCCTTATTTTTTCTGTGCGCTTGAAGAAATGCTTGTTGTTTGTTTGTTTTGTTATTGTTGTATTTTGAATCTTTGGATTTTAAAATCAAATAATTTTTGTTTGTCTTTCTTTCGTCGAATTTGTTTTCGTAATTTTTTTTGTTAAAATCAAAGTCACTTTGTCTTTGATATCTTTGATTCTAATTTGTTTTCAATTTTCCTTAAAATTATAATATGTCCGCATTTGTCACCAACTTAGACTTATACGTTGTTCTTAAATCAGGAGGTGGTTTTAAAAATGTCGAATTTTTATTTAATGCCCTTATTGAACGTATTGGTGTTGAATTGTCTTCCGAAGATTTGAGTAATATTAAATTATTTTGTCGTAATTTTTCAAGTAATATCTCAAAAAGATGGTCTGCTTCCAGTAGAGCTCAAAAGACCTTTCTTAACAAAAATTCAGACTGGTTACAATCCCAAATAGTTTGGCCAAAATGTCAAAATATCGATTTAAGCAGCATTTTTAAAGTTGCCGAGGAAGTAATTCCAAATTTCGAAACGCAAGTGGATACTCATCAATTAAGTTATGGTACAAGTAAAAAACCATTTGTTGATATATCTGATAAACAGAAGAAAAGGCGTTCTCTAACACTTCTAGATCACACAGAGGAGGAATTAGTTTATGCTTTATGTGCCAAATTAAAAGAGTCTAAAAAAACAAAATTAGCAGCTATATTAAACGAACTCAGCCAAAACAAGGAAAAATGTGAGATGGTATATGATGTACTATTCGCTAAAAAGACTGACAAACCGTGTTTACCAGATGATAAAACGTTAGCGCTTTACACCTCAACAAATTTGTCAAAATGGCAATATCGAAATTTAAGAACTATTCTTGCTTCAGAGAAAATGTATGGTCTTCCATCCTATCAAAAGCTCCTGGAAGCTAAAAAAACTTGTTATCCTCCAGAGTCAGACATAACTGTAACTGAATCTGATGCTAGGATAAGACTTCAATCGCTTCTAGATTTGACAACTAATAGGATATTAAAAACAATTCAGCACAACTCTGCCGACAAAAAATCGCTAAAACTAATAAGCAAATGGGGTTTTGACGGGTCATCTTCTCAAAGTAATTATAAACAAAAGTCACACTCCGACACTAAAATTGACGATTCTTCAGTTTTCATGATTAGTTTGGTTCCGCTTCGTTTGGAAGAAGAGAGTGGTACTATCTTGTGGCAAAATCCTGCTCCCTCTTCAACAAACTATTGTCGTCCAATTGGCTTTATATTTGCAAAAGAAACAAATGAATTGATAAAGAAGGAAAGTGCATCCTTAGAGGAAGAAATTCGTAATCTTGTTCCCACAATTGTAGATAATTTTGATATTAAACATGATTTGTACATGACTATGATTGATGGGAAAATTTCTACTGTGATTTCCAATACTTCTTCTGCAGCTGTTTGTAATATTTGCAATACCCCACCTAGCAAAATGAATGACTTGGACTTTGTATCCAAAATTATGAAGTATCTGCTGAAATAACGGGTATCCACCCTGATTTAATCAAGAGATTTGCAGTCATTTTACAAACAATTTCATCTGGTCAACTTATTAATACCAACTTGTTTAGGGAATATTGTAAAGAAACAGGAATGCTATATGTAAACTTATATCCATGGTATTACATGCCTTCAAGTGTCCATAAATTGTTGATACACGGTGCTGATATTTGTGAAAATTTCTCCTTTATTCCGATAGGCATGCTTTCCGAAGAAGCTTCCGAAGCGAGGAATAAAGATTTCCGGAATGTTAGAATGGCACATACAAGAAAAATCGGTAGAGTTCAGACTAATTTAGACATTATCCACAGCTTTCTAATTAGCTCAGATCCTTACATCAGCCATATCAAACCAAAGTTTGCTCGTTTACATAAACAGTTGTTTCCAGAGGCTAGTGCTTTGATCTTGAACAATGAATTGCTTTCGTTGGAAAACGAGGAAATAGAGATTTCTCAAGAGAATATAGACCCAAATATTAATCTTTCACCATAATATTTTTTCAGAATCGTTTGTGAACATATTCAACTTTATGTTTGCAGCTTAATATGTCTTCATTTTGATTGTTTTTTAGAACTGATGAAAGTACTCCTTCAGAAAGGTCATAGCTTTTCAGTCATTAGTGAGCCCCCATAACCTCTTTTACAGAGAAGTCTCTTTTTACTTATTTGACATTACGCATACATTATAATTATGTGCTAAAGTAAGGCTATGATTAAAAAAAGCAGAAAATTAACATTAAAAAAAAATGTTATTTTCTGTCACTATTATCTCGAAAGTACGCAGAGATAAGCAATAAGTTTCTTCGAGCCAAATACTCAAAATTATTAGTTTTCTAACATATGTGATTGCCATCTCGACATCGCTTAAAGTTTTTGAGAAATTGAGTAAAATGTAATCGCTCCCATACAAAAAAAAAAGAAATATTTTTTTTACAGAAAAGTATTTGAAGTAGGACAATAATATTTTTTTGCCTTATCTGTTATCATTGTATCAACAATAAAAAAAAATATCAGCGGTCTACTATCAATGTCCACTTTTTTTTAATTTGGGACCAGTGTGCGTCGACCCGGGCTTGGTCCATATCGTGCAGCGAGCTACCCATTACTCGCCCTTCGCAAGTCCGCGCCTGCGGTGGTCGGGAATCAGCCTGGGATTCCCGACGCCCAGGGCGTCTCCTGCGGCGAATATGGCCGCGATGGCGCATATACTGCCTCTTCCTCGCGTGCCCCGCCTCCCTCTTTGCGAGCATCACTGCTTCGCAGAAGGAGGTGACGGCTCCCCATGCACTCTTGCTCCATACCATGGCCTGGACCAGGGCCGGACGCGAGAGATCGCCGCCGCCGATCGCCTCCACGAGGACACTGCGATGGTCTGCCCAAGTGTCCTCAGGGCGATCTACGCAGTGGAAACACCCGGGCGTTTCCTCCCGCTTTATGCGAAACAGGAATCTCTCGAAAAAGCCGTATCCGGTGAGAACCTGCGTCAGGCGGAAGGTGAAACCACCATGGCGCCTCTCAATCCACTCCTCAAAGATGAAAGAGGGGACCCGCCGCAATCGTGGCGTGACCATCGTTACGGGTCGTCAGAAGCCCGAAAGTCTGACAACGAGTCTTACCAAGGGGTATCGTATTAACCAGTAACTGGGTTGTGGAAGTCAAATAAGCAGTCGATCCATGTATAATACTGGTATTCAGCCGCATCCGGTTAGACTGGAAGCCGACCCCAACGAAGTTGCAAAAAGGCTTCGCAGATGGTGATGACGATGTGTAAGAAAAAAACAACCGACTTCCGAAAAAACACTACAAAGTGAAAAATAAAGAAACAATAACATTGGATATGTGTTTTAATTTTTTGTCACCGCCTTCCGAAATTAAAGTTATTTTTCACTTTGTAGTGTTTTTTCGGAAGTCGGTTGTTTTTTTTGGGAAAAGTTTTTATTTTTCACTTTCTAGTTATAGTACCTACCTCACTAATTCGAAATTTCATCATCCTTGGGGTCAAAAAAATGCATATTTATGCGATAGCAGCAATAGCGGTTTATTTACTGTTATTTTTTGAAGAGTTCCGTTGTCTGTCTCCAAAACGCATCATCAAATCTATATGAAATTAAAATGAGACCACACGAGAAGCACGAGCTTTCAAATAAAATAAGAATCATCAAAATCGGTTCACCCAGTCGAAAGTTATGAGGTAACAAACATATTGTCACCATGTTGTAAATATTCGCAGCGTCCTCATATGGTACTACGAATATGAACCCCCTCAATTTTTCTACTTAAGGTGGAAGCGCCAGCGTAGCCAGCGAAATTAAAATTTTCATGCGTTTTGGCAACTTGTATGTATTTTTCATGAAAATGTCATTAAACGGTATAAAATAAACTTGGAGGGTTGTACTGAAATGAGTAAAATTCAATTATAATTTAATTAATTAAAAAGACAACTTGAATAATACGTTATGGAAACAATGAAAAGTTATACACTAACTCTATTACATGAAATACAAAACGTGCCAATTTTCTATTACGTAATTCTGGATAGGTCGATTCGCCCACAAATAAATGAACTACGTGCGAATCGCTTAGAAAAAAAATTGTATTACTAGCAAATCTAGTAAAAAGCAAAAGCCCGCGACCCCGCCCGCGTGTATGTCGGTTATCGCGTACGAAAGTAGCCTATTTATACTTCTTTATAATATCCTATATCTCTGCCAAATTTCATGACGATCGGTTCAGCGGTGACGATTCTTCCGATTCTGGCGAGTAAATTCGTGCGAATCGACATTTACTGACTTGACCATAAGTTCGATGTTGTTTGATGCACCGGGCGACGTCATTACGTCAAAGCCGGCTGTTGCTGAAAACCAGCGCTGGGGCTCTGTCTTGCATAGGGTCGCAGCATAATGCTGAGCGATAGCCGTTTTGCGTGGATGTGACGCATGTTCCTCTCAACCTATTTTTGGGTTCCTGTTTTTTTGCGTCATGTTTACCACAAATAAACGTTTTTTCTTTCTTTCTTCTTTCTATTTTGAGAAAATTTAAACTGGTTGATAGTTATCAACTTTATTATGACAGACATTCCCATATTTACAGTAGAGTGCGATAATTACCCACATTTTTCACAGTACATTGCAATTAAACAGGCCATATCATCATACTGATTCACCTAATTTCCTTGTCTGCATAACCCGAGCCGGCAGGTGGCAGAAATTACACCATCATTATCGTAATACCATACTATAATTTTGTTCGACCTCTGCCCCGGCTCAGCCTCAATGTTTTAATTGTTCCAGTGTTTAGAATAATTATCATGGCTCGATTGTGGAGTAATTATCTGGGCTGGGTGAGGCTGTAGGGGACAAAAAATTATGTCTCTGTTGGAAAGCCGTTTTTAACCTACTTCTAACAGTAGGTATTGTGAACATAAGGAAGTAGGTGATCTTGTAAAAAATAAAACAAAATAGCGTTACGAAAGTCTCCAAATGCTTTTTAGTGATGCCGATTTTTTTTACGTCTTTCAATTGCCTTTTTGGCGTTGAAATTTTTTTACGATTTTTTTAAGGCAGTTCAGCAAAGGTCCACGTTCGTGGTTTGCCAGACAGCTATGGACCGGAGTATTCAGGGCATTAAACTTGTGGACCGGGTTAAGAACAATCCGTTCTTCATCATCATTCTCCTGCCATTATCCCATTTATTTGGGGTCGACGCAACATGTCTTTTTCTTCCAGACTTCTCTATTAGTCGTCATATCCGTAGTCACACCCTTTCTAACCATATCATCATTCACAACAAACAATCAGTTCCATTACTAAAATAACTGATGTCACTCGGAAAGCTGCCACGCTTAAATGAAATTAGGCTGGACACTTCTGCCGTAAGCGACGAAGACGAATGTCGGGCCAAACTTATGACCCAGTGGTTCCACCTAATTACAAACGACATCGCGGTAGGCCCTGACGGAGATGGTAGGATACGCTGTACTCCTTTAATAAAGTTTGGTCCTTGGCAGCTTGAGAGAGAGTAGCTAATAATAAACCTGAAAAAGATAAGCAGATCAAGTATCTTGACCTGGTTCGCAAGGTTGTCGACATGTGGGATGTGGATACAGCAGTCATTGTGCCGAAAGTCGTGACAGCCAATGGCATAATAGCCAAGAGCCTCGATCAACACCTCAGAGGTCTCTCGTTATGCAGCTGGATTAAGGGCTTGATCCAGAAAGCGGTAGTGCTGGACACGTCGAATATTATGTATTTAATAATTACACAATTTAATTTTACAAGATGTTAAACATCTTGTTTGCCATATATGTGTAGACATCCTCACGTTTTGGACAAATATGTAGAGCTTGTTTTGATCTTATTTTGTAATTTCTGTATTTTTTTTTTAAATATTTGTCTCATATTTTGTTTTCAGAATTTACAAAAGTACTGAAAGAACTGATGGTGGAGTATGGAAGTGTGTTCAAATTTTGGCTCGGTCCTGACCTGAACATTCTAGTGAGCGATCCTGATGATCTCAAGGTACTTGTGTTAGTTAAAAGTCATATAAAGTAAGTTCCGCTACAATATGTTTGATTATTTTATAACACCATTTGTGTATTTCAGTTACTGCTATCGAACACAAAGACGAGTGTGAAAGGTCCTCAGTACAAGTACATGGCTGATGTACTTGGAGGAGGAATATTGAGCGGATCAGGTAAGTACCCAACTTTCTTATATATTTATGAAGGGATTAAATTAAATTAGTTGTCTTTAAATCCCGTCCTTAAATGGCAACTCTGCCATTCGAGCGGAGGATGCTGCGCTTACACACGCATTTACAACTTGTTTGTACACTTGGCGACAGCAAATAATGCGCGCATCGCTTCGTGATGCCTGTGTTATTCTATCCTATTGAAACTCCGTACTTGTCTAGTCAAGAAGTTTTCGTGCGATCGACCCTATGCTTCGAAATAAATGACATCATCTGCCGACAGCAGTCCTGGAATGTAGTGCTGGATATATTCCTCACCAATTGCACACCACTCTACTCTAGACTGCGCAACCCTCACCCTGCTGCTACCAGCCACTCTGCGAAGATCGTTGCTCCGCCCAGCCGGAGGGCGTCTCACCTTACGTTTGCCGATTCGCGGTCTCAAATCAAGAACACTAAACGTGTTCTTGATTTGAGACCGCGAATCGGCAAACGTTTATCGGTTATCGGTTCCTAATATAGCCGGCCCATTGCCACTTAGCTTGCTTATTTTGTGCGCTATGTCGACAACTTTGGATCAGCTCATTTAGGATTCAATCATTCAGACAGACTCCAAGTATAGCGTTCACGTTCCAGAGCTCGCTGAGCGATCTTCATTTAATGGAACAGCTGTACTGTGAGTGTCCACGTTTCGGCTCCGTAGGTCATAACAGGCAGGACGCCCTGATTGAAGACTTAATTCTTTAGACTCTGCGGAATAAGCAGGTTTCGTCAGTTATGTTATGCACAATCTTTGCCTTTCACCTTTCCCACGCAAAGTTAATCTTCATAACTGCTTTCCCAGGTCCAACATGGCGCAAGCATAGGAAGATAGCCACCCCGAACTATGGAAAACGAGCCATTGAGAGCTACGGCGAGGTCTTCAACAAAGAGGTGGACATCCTGCTGAAAAAATTCAGGAGTATGAGCAGGGACCAGTTCGATGTGTACACGCATGTTGTTCGGACCACGAGCTATGCTGTTTGTCGTAAGTTAATTCTTAGAGAATTATGTGTCCAAAATTCTCTAAATAGTAGTCTATGTTTTCGTCTGTCTAATTTCTCCGCTTTCTTCTTCTAAACCGATTTTGATACGGTTTTCAGTATCATTTAAAAAATTTCTTCCGAAAGGAAAACCTGCATGCATATTATCGTAGAGTAAAACCGAGAATTTCAAAGATTTGTAATGATGTCGTAAAAAAAAAAATTGGTAGCTTATTTCCGTATGATTGTGAAAACACCGTTAGTTTATAATCTATCTCGCGAGATTATAAACTTACGGTATATAACTGTCGATAAATTTACTGCACCATACTGCTTACAATGGCACCCCGACCGAATAGGTTAGGTTAGGTTAGAACTGCGTCCCGCAGTGGGTTTCCTCTCACTCTGTAGCCGTGGCATCGAACCCCATGGTGAAGCGAAAAGGAACCCGAAGAGGGGCCGCTCGTCAGGGCTATTCCCACTAAGCCGACGACGTAGCGGCCAACCAGTAGGTTGTGGTGCCGATTGGCGGCATCGCAACTGAGGCGGGCCGCGATGGGGCCACTGTCCCGACCCGCCGCAGTGCCGCCGGTGCCATACACGGGGTCGTCTGGTACCCATGCGCTATTTGGTCCCTGGGGTGGTCACGTCGTGCCATGTGTCCTGGTGCGCCAGTGATGGGGTAGCGCTACTTCCAAGTTAGTAGCAGTTACTTGGCTATTTAGTAATAGCGCAAGGCACTATCCGTCGTATGCAACTTTGATACCAGTTCACAATTTGTCGGTTTCCCACGGACAGATTATAAACTATCGACAAATAGTGGGTTAATGCTTTTTGCACTTCACAATGTTTCGATACTTTGTAATCTCCCGAGATAGATTATAAACTGACGATGTTCATAATGTTACGATGACACTTACAAAACATCTTTATTTGTCACCCCAAGAACAAAACAGTGAACGAAACAACAAAAAAGTGCACTCACAAACAACTAAATCAAAATTTACAACAACTCTTGTGCAGTGACAATATATCCTTAACGTGTTCGTGACCATACCCAAAACTGTAAGTTATATAAGAACAATAACAATTTATCTTGTTAAAATAGTCACACGAACGATTAGTTTACATTGCATTCGTAGATGACAAGCAAAATTCGATTTTGTATTACCGATCACACTGTGTACAATACCAAAATCCGTAAAAAATAACAACAACTCATCATACAGTCACACGAAGGATTTGTTTACATAACATTCATATATGACAGGCAAAATTTGATTTTGTATTACCGATCACACGGTGTTGCCGAATCCTAAACAGTGTTGCCATACTTCAAATAATCAACATCCTGAACACAACGACATCTATTGGCCACTCAGGGAACCATACTCTCTGGACGCAAGCGATCGAAAATTTCACGCTTAAGCTCAACCGTGTCCGTGGTCGAGTGGACTGCGGTTCATAGTCACTACGCTGAACGGCGCAGGTTCCGATCCCTCCAAACACAACTTACATTTCTAACATTTTGGATCTACACATTCAAGACACAAGTGTATATAATTAACATAACATCACGCCCTGTGTTCTCCAAAGGGTCCGACAGAGGTGTATACAGATACAGAATCGATCAATTGGTTAAAATAATATAAATTTTAATAAAGGTCAAAAGAATAACAATGGATAGTGCAAACAGAAATGTCACACTCCGGAGACACAAGTCAATGAACATGCTAAACAATAATTCTATCGATTCTACATTATCTGAAGACATGTTGGGAAGAAGTTTAGACCTGTCATCCAACGTCCAAAACTATTGCACAGAAAAAATGAGAAAAGAGTTAACACAGCTGAAATCAAGTTTAGAAAGCACACAAAATGAGATGGATAATATTATTCTCGTAAATGCTGACCTAAAAAAGCAAATAAATAGCTTGACTCAAGAAATGGCTATACTAAAACACTTATGTTCTAGTCCACGTTCATCACTAAGAAAAAACATGTCTTCCAGTTCAAAAAAAAGTGCAAGACGGCGCCTTACTGAGAGTTTTTCCAATAGTTTTAATAGTCCTACGACCTCTACAGTAATGCAATGCGACGATTCCCTGACGAAGATAAATAAAATAAAAACACTACTAAACCCAAAGCCAAAGGAGGAAATTGGACATGGACATACCATTAAACCCGTAATAGAAGCAGAAAAAACCTCTGAATCTGTTCCAAGCCAACTGTCTAAGCCCAAACATCAAGTATCGCCGCAAACGCAAGTAGAAACGCCCTTTGAATCTCAGCTTAATTCAATGCCTGGTAAAAGAAAGCAAATTCTTTACATAAGAGCATTTATCTTTGGTAGTGGTCAATGCACTGGACTAGTACAAAATCTTATAAAATCAAGACAACCGTTACAATAGATACAAATTTATTTCAATAATAAAACCTAATGCTAATATAGAGGAAATACTAAATAGCGCAAAAATGTTTGAGATATCCTCTGAGGACCGTGTTATACTATGCGTTGGCGAACATGACGCTGACCCGGTTAAAATAATGACTGAATTGTGTGTATTTTTGAAATGTATAAAATGTCCTACTCTAGTCTTAAAACTATTTAAAACTGATCACCTTAATGAAAACAAACTAAACGATGCTTTGAGACTACTTAGTAAACAATCAAATGACTGCACATATGTGGATTACTCTAATAAATCTAACGTTTTCAACAATTATGGGTTATGCGGCAAGATTAATTCAATTCTAGACCAGATTGACTACGATTCAAGATTTTTACATTTTTATAAAAACTCTGATCATACAAAGCGATTATTACATCTCAAAAAATGCCCCCCTGCTCCAATCCATAATCTACTTGCACAAAAATGACGTACGGAGTCGAAACTTATACTAAAACACTCTAGTACTCAAACAAATGATGTGGTCTCTGTTGAGGAGGTCGTACCTAATACCTCTAACGGTAACCACATAGGCATGTCCCGGAAGGACGACCTCTGTGTCACAGGTAGGCAGACGTTTTTTCGAGACTAATTTCTTAAGAGTAGTTCACCAAAATATCGCCGGCTTACTTAGTAAAATTCATTTGATAGAAATACATTTATCGGAGCTATCGGATCTTAAAATGAGCCCGGATATTATTTGTCTGTCGGAAACGTTCATAGAAGGAACGAGGTAATGAAAGTCTTATCAAAATCTCTGGTTACAGTTTGGCAACTTGTTACTGCAGAACAAAAAAACAAAAGCGTGGTGGAGTCTCTATTCTCGTAAAAAAGGGTACTATATTTAAAGAAATATCATTCTTGAATCAGCATTGTATTGACAATATCTTTGAGTGTTGTGGCATTGAGATCATGAACCAAAATCTATTTATATTGTGCATATATAGAACTCCAATTTCTAATATAACCAAGTTTTTCGAAAAACTTGAAACAGTGCTTCAATTTATATCACGTAAATTCAAGAAAAAAATGGTTATAGCAGGTGACTTGAACATCAACACACTACAATTAAATAAGAAATCTAAGGCGTTAATCGAAATTGTTCAAAATTATAATCTGGTGCTCCATATTCAGGAACCAACACGACAAAATTCTTGTATAGATCACCTAATCAGCAACATCAAATCTGCCAAAGGTGAACTCTTACACCTAGGTCTTTCTGATCATAATACTGCACAGTTATTAAGTATACCCGTAAGAAAGAAAGAAACAGCTTTGACAGAATATTCAATGTTTAAGAGAGACTATAATAAACATCACATTATTAAATTTAAAGAATGTATGTCCGAACTATCGTTTTCGGAAGTATTTAATTAATCCAATGTTAACGTAGCTTACGAAAAGTTCTACCAGCTAATATATCTATTTTATACATTATGTTTCCCTATCAGAAGAATAAAGATAACAAACAGGGATCGACCCCTAAAATGGATATCTAAAGGGATTAGAGCAAGCTGCAAAACTAAAAGATCATTACGAAACCAATACTACACTAACAAAACTGGTGAAAATAAAACAAAGTTTAAAAACTACTCTAAACTCCTACGACGTTGTTTACATGAGTCGATTAAAAGAATGAATCATTTATTCATCAGTAATTCAAAGAACAAATGCAAGGCAGCATGGCAACTGATAAAAAAAGAGTCCGTCGGTACTAAGCTCAAACAAATCATAGAAAACGTAAATAATAAAGGTACTGTAGTAAATAGCCCAAACAAAATTGCTGAAACATTCAATGACTATTGGATTAATCTAACAAACGATACTCATAAAAATACTCGTATTAGCTTTAAACAATCGGTTAGTGATAGTATCTTCCTAAAACCATATGGATATGAAGAGATCTACAGAATTATATTATCTTTGAACAACACAAACTCGGTAGGTTATGATGAATTAGCAACAAAAATTCTAAAAAGCAGTTCAGTCGAATTAACACCAGTCATAACATTTTTAGTAAACCTATCTTTTGAAACTGGATGTTTCCCTAGCCTACATAAACAATCAGTAGTAGAACCTCTCCACAAAAAGGGAAACAAGGAAGATCTAGATAATTACAGACCTATTACTCTCATACCCATCATATCATAAATCTTTGAAACTGCCATGCATAAACGCCTGACTCAATTCATTGATAAGCATGCTATACTAAGGAAAGAACAATTCGGTTTTCAAAAGGGAAAGTCCACAACGTTAGCCTGTTTTAACCTTATTAACAAAATCGTTACTAATCTAGATAAGCGAACTCAGACGACAGGCATATTTTTTGATATGTCGAAGGCCTTCGACTTCGTGTCACATAAATTGCTAATAGAAAAACTGGAAAAGTATGGGATACGGGGCCCAGCACTCCAATGGATAGAAAGTTATTTAAATAACAGAATGCAGTGTGTAGAAATTGAAAAACTTGATAATAAATTAGAACTAAAGTCATACAGATCAAACTATAAACATAATAGGTCTGGTGTGCCCCAAGGAGGTGTGCTTAGTTCCCTATTCTTTTTACTATATATAAATGACCTTCCTGAAGTTACTAATCACCCCTGTTTTCTATTCGCTGATGACATATCGTTAATAGTGACATCGAATAATACTGACATTAATAAATATACAACTGACATCAATAATACAATTGAATCGATATTAACATGGCTTGACGAAAATAATCTACGTGTAAATCTAACCAAAACTAATTTTATCCAATTTAGCACATATGGACGCGAAAACATTACTTTAGACATCAATTATAGAGGACTTAAATTAAAAGAAGTAAACGAAACGACATTTCTCGGTATCATGATTGATAAACACTGCAACTGGAAGGCACACGTCAATAAAGTATGCAATAAGTTAAATAAATTTGTGTATGTTCTATACGAACTTTCAAAAACATCAGCCTTGAAAACCGTATTATCTGCATACTATGGGTATGTAGATTATGTATTGAGATATGGTCTTATTACCTGGGGCTACTCAACAGAAAGTCAGCGCACGTTCATTGCACAGAAAAAATGCATCCGCGCCATAGCGGGAATACGCCCATGGGAATCTTGCAAACCATTTTTCAAAAAGTTCAAGATACTAACCCTGCCAAGCCTGTATATCTTTGAATGCGCTAAATTTGTTAAAATGCACCCGGAGCTATTTAAAAAAGCTCATGAAGTATTTGTAAAAAGTACTAGGCACAGAAATAGAATAGTTTTACCCATAATTCCTAGGACAGCATTGTATAGTAAGAATAGCTATGCAATGTGTGGTCGCATATTTAATGCCATTCCTGACAGCATTAAAATCTTACCAGCTAATAAATTTGCAAGGTGTCTCAAAGTATGGTTAAGGGAAAAGAATTTCTACTCAGTATGCGACATATTCAACAAGAGATTCAAAAATGAATTATAATAATTACAATCTACCCTCTGACATTATTTTTATTTTTAATGTGTTTAATAATTGTAATAATATTGCTACTCCATTTTATTTTTAATTGAATTACAACTACAAATAATTATGTTTTTGTTTATACCCAAATATTTGCATGTCACAGTATTATGACTAAGTGTTTTGGATCTGTATAATGATTTATGTTAAGACCGAAATTGTACCAACACTTATGGCAAATAAATTGATTTGATTTGATTTGTCAAATCAATATAACAACCTTGCTCATTTCCGGCTAGTAAGAAATAAGCAGTTCTGGTAAGTAACAACGTAACGAAATAGATCAAAGTAGTATACCTTAAAAAAGTCCATGGAAAAGTCGGTGACAAACGATAACCCTTTCGCGCGTTACATCTAAGTATACAAAATCTGTTTGTGCTGTCTAATGAAAAAACTGCTCTAAAATAAAATCAGCTGTTCCTTACATTTTGACGAGTTATACGAACATAAATGTATGGAACAGCTGATTTTATTTTCGCGATTTCAGGTTTGGGCCGGTAGTAAAACTTGTTCATAATAATGAGTACAATGACCCCTTATGAGGTTAACGGTGATTAAAATTACACCTTGTATAGTACTTACATTTTTTATTGAATTAATTGAATGTTTTTTTTTATTTTACAGAAACACTCATGGGCTTGACCAAAGACCAGACATTGAATTTACCACACATTGAGAAAGTAATAGATGACAGTCCAGAGTAAGTTACAGACGCCAGCACATCAAGCTACCCCAAACTGTCAAATTTTCCCAATTAAACATGAACCATATGCTTATGTTTTAAAGTTGAAAATCTATCAAAGAAATTTGGCAGATTGTGTAGCTTGATGTGCTGGCCTCTGTACATATATTTTGCCACAACACCACCCATAATCAGCCTATAGATAATGTCCCCACTGCTATAACGTCCACATAGCATTCTCTCTTCGAGAGTGAGTGGGTTGTAATCTAGTTGTAATCCACCACGGTGGCCCCAGTGCGGATTGGTAGATGTCACAAGTTTTCAATTTTTCGTTCTAGGACACGCCGGTTTCCTCGCGTTTCCTCCACACCACCATATTAATTTTTAATTCATCACGCCTCAAAGAAAACATCGTGAGAAAATCGGCAAACCCTAGAATTAAGAAGACCTGTGACATCCACCATCCCGCACTGGCACTCATAGTGTGAGCCTGACTCGATCAATCTGTGTCTGTCAATAAAATGATTGGGCATATAATGTACCTAACTCATGAGGAGAAATCAACATCATAAAACCGACTATAATAACCTTTAATTAGTTGACCTAAGCTGCCGGTCCGACCCAATGTGAACACCCCCGTCGTTATACGCTGCCCGGCTATCCACAAAGCAATTGTCACTGTCACTGTCAGCTGTGAGTTGGTTTCTGTAGAAAAAGGAAATACTGGGTGCATCCAACCATTCCACCCAAGCACGCCGGCGGAACTGCCAGCGGGAGCAGGTGGGTGGGGTGGCGGATGTGTGGCTTCGCCGCTACTAGCCTAAAAGTGTGAACGGCGCTATGCAAAGCAGTATGCCAATGACCCGACAGATATCCTGGCTGAAAGTCCAGCAAACGTGTCGTTGTCGACAGTTTTATCGGGTCGCCCTAATGTGGCGAGCGCTATTGAAGTGCATAATGCCAATTTGCTTCAGACACCTTTGTTGTTCCGGTAAAACCGTCGGTCCGACCTAATGTGAACTCGCCCTAATATCTAGTCATAGTCTAATCAGAAGCTTCCCTAAGCTCTTCTATCGAAATAAAGCAATTACTATATTAATTTGTGATCAAAATAGGCAGGTCGAAATTACCTCCCTAATAGGCTAGAGGCTAGGCTACCAAATACAACAGAATTAAGTTATTACCTACTGGTATATAAAAACAAAAGCTTGATGAAATTGCAATTCAGAAATCTACTACTTTACATAGGCCTTCCCCAAACGCCAATTCGTCTAGTTTCCCGTATCCAAAGAGGCCTTTTTTTTTTTTGGGTATGGCATCTCGCAGTTGACCTTGAGAGGCCGTGACTGCTTAACCGGGCTTTCCTGCGGTGACTTTTAGTTTTTAGGCTAAGAGCCTCCAGCCAGGGCTTACAAAACTTCTAAAGAGGCATGAGGAACATGGTGTAAAGTCACTTTTCCTCTATTGAAAAGCGAGGATCATCTGACCAGACGGGTGTTGTGTCTGGTGGGAAACTGCCCGACGGTTGATGTTGAGACGTTATATAAATTCTAGTTGTACGGTAAACTCTGCTTGCACGATGCAGGAAAATGCGTGACGTCGGTCTTATGCGTAGTTCGTATAAGGCCGTATAGATGCCGCTACGGCCCACCTTGTGGGAAGCCTTCCAATGCTACGTCTTCCACTACGCAGTCACCACTCCAGAACCTTTCGGACTCATCAACCATCTGTTCTGCAAGCAATGTGCCCTGCTCACTGCCACTTAAGCTTGGCAATTGTTCGAGCTATATCGGCTTCATCCGTTACTGGTCAGAAAACTCATTTGATGCAATAATAACCTCTATTCCTTTTCCAGAATGTACGACGTAGTCTTCCGAAGAATGACAAAATGGTACTTACAAATCGACCCAGTCTTCTGGGTATCAAACGACTATATTAGTCAAAAGAACTTCTTGAAAATCATGACGGACTTTAGTGAAGCCATCTTGCTTCATAGGGCTGAAAGACTGAAGACTCTTGAGGATAGCAAGAGGGATCTGATGAATACGGAAGACGATGCTGGTGTTAATACTCAGCTCAGTGTTATCGATAGGTTCCTGTTGTCCCAGGAGTTGAATAAGGAGGAATTGGTGCAGGAGACTTTTACTATATTTACTTCGGTGAGTTGATGAATTACTTACCTACTTTCTTGAGTTCATCACCATAATACTACAGGTACATAAGGTAAGTTCAAAATTCCATTATATTACCACACATTAATCATTTTTGAGGTTCATTCCACCCTTTAGAAACATTCATCTTTAAAGTTTTGAGTAGGAATGTGGTTGGTTATAAAAATAAAGATAGTTTGCTCGCAAGAATAAAAATTATTTGGAAACAGTTCATGAAACACAAAATCTTTGAGTACTAAAAACAAAGCTTTGTTGTTTGAAGAGCTTGTTTGTTTTGATAGCCCAATTTTTGAGAAAGGCTTTAAGGTTATTTAACATCACACACTAGTGGTACTAACCCTTAGGAGCCGAGCAAAAAGAAAAACAGAAAGAAAGCTAAGCGAAAAAGAAGTTATAGCACGAGCAGGCGATGTGATGGGTTGCATCGGGGGAACAAACAAAATCCTGGGCTAAGGCTAAAAATAATAAAAACTTTTACAAAAAGTGAAAAATAACTCTAATTTCGGAAGGCGGTGACAAAAAATTAAAGTACATGTCCAAAGTCCCTGACTTCCGAAATTAAAGTTATTTTTCACTCTACACCGTGAAATTTTAATGGTTGTTTTCCCGCAGCGAAATGGTTTTGTCTTGGTAATACAATCGTTTCTAAGCAAATAAAATATTAGAAACGAAAAATAGCAGATTAACCAGTGTGAAAAATCACCACGATGCGAGAGATTATTTTGCTTTGAACAATTATGCATCGCTGTTCCCTTTGTCGGCGGTGCGTGTGATTCAAGTAGTAGTAGTACCTACAAGTTACCTCTAGTGCTACTATTAGTAGAGTAGTGTTTTATCGAGTTGATGAATATTTTTTTAATTATTTTAAAACAAAAAAATCTTTATTTTTTTACTTTTACTCTAAGCTTCTAAAGAACTCCTTATGGCAAGTTGTTCTGCCGGGGGAAAACAACCATTAAAATTTCACGGTGTATAGTGTTTTTTTCGGAAGTTGGTTGTTTATTTTTATTTTTTTTGGAAAAAGATTTTATTTTTCACTTTTTATTTACAGTACCTACCCACATCAATTCGAAATTTCATCATCCTTGGGGTCAAAACAATGCATATTTATGCGGTAGCACCAATCGCGGTTGATTTGCTGTCATTTTTTGAGGAGTTCCTTTGTCTGTGTCCGAAATGTATCATCAGATCTATATGAAATTTAAATGGGACCATTTCCGCAACAAACCCCTTTCGAAAAAAAAAAAGAATTTTGCAAATCCGTCTTTATATGACGGTGTTATGCCCGAACATACATAAAAAATGAATAAAAAAACATGTCAAATTGATAACCTTTTGGAAGTCGGTTAAAAAAGGGAAATGCTTTAAACAAAGTTCCGCACGACTGCGCCAAACAGGTTTTGGTAACCAGATGCTGTCTGAGAGATGACATGGCAAAGAATTAAGGCGACCACTTACTGTGATGGCGACAATCTTAAATAAATTGGTAGAAGCGCTGGAGGACGGTAATGATGAAATACTATTGAAATTAAGAGGCTATTTGAATGGAACCCATTTGATAACGCCATATTTTTTTTTGTACTTTTTATTAATTTAATTAAAGGACTTAATTTAAAAACTAGTGGGCTTAAAATAATAATATGTACAGATATATAAAAATAAATTAATCATAAGTCATCCAAAAATACGTCCGCATCGTTGTCAATAGGAAAAGTGCCCAAAAGGCTGGCAGCATTGCCACGTTGCATGGCAATGCTGATTCTATGGCCGATAAATAGGCCAGCCCTTTGGTCACGTGAAAAGTCAACGCTGCCAGCCTTTAACACCATAATTAGTTTAATACACAACACAACGACTTTTGCTCCTTGACGGAACAGTTGTTGGGCACGCCGCGATTGCGGCGGTAAGTCCCCTCTTTGAGGAGTGGCTTGAGAGGCGGCATGGCGTCCTCACCTTCCGCCTGACACAGGTCCTCACCGGACATGGCTGTTTCGGGAGGTTCCTGTTTCGGATAGGGCGGGAGGAAACGCCCGGGTGTTTCCATTGCGAAGATCGCCCAGAGGACACGGTGGAGCATACGGTGGAGGTCTGCCCAGCTTGGGCGGAGCAACGCCGTGTCCTCGTGGAGGTGATCGGCGGCGGCGATCTCTCGCGTCCGACCCTGGTCCAGGCCATGGTACGGAGCGAGAGGGCATGGCTGGCAGTCGCCTCCTTCAACGAAGCAGTTATGCTCGCAAAGAGGGAGGCGGCGCACGTGAGGGAGATGCAGTACATGCGCCCTCACAGCCGTGGCCTTCGCAGGAGACGCCCTGGGCGTCGGGAATCCCAGGCTGATTCCCGGCCACCGTAGGCACGGGCTTGCGGACGGCGAGTAATGGGTACCTCGCTGTCCGGTAAGGACCAAGCCCGGGTCGACGGCGCGTTGTGTTCCACGCGCGCCTCAAAGAGATGTCAGCAGCAACAGAGGGGCCCGCAAGGGCCGATGCCTGCCGGGGGTGCGGGTTGTTCGAAAGAGATACCGCCGCCCCTGGCACACAGGCAACTGAGGGAACACGGGTGGGTTTTAGTCAGTAAAAGTCTGACACGCCCTCCCGCTCCACCCAGAGCGGGAGAAGCTATTTGATGATTTCCCACCCAAAAAAAAAAAAAAAAAAAACGGAACAGTTGTAGAGGCAAATTCTAAACAGTTTTATTCGAATCAAACTCCCGTCACTCTGTCATGTAGTTATACAAGTACAACCTCCAGCAAATACTTACTACAAAAGTACACAGAATCTTAATTAATTAATTGATTACTTGACTAGAGAAGAAATAATGTATTTCTATATTTCAGAGCCAAGAAGCGTCAGCAAAGATTGCGTCGTACGTCTTGCTGATGATGGCGTATCATCCTAAATCTCAGGTAAATATTTTTGTAGAATTTACTAGATAAAAGTCCGTTTCTTTGCAGCTATTTGTGCGAGTGCTTCCAATATAGAATACTGAGCGTAGCGAGGCTTTCAAAGGGTAACTAACATTTATTATAAAAAAGTACTCTGTGGTAACTAACCGGCATGAGTCGTGAGCACAAACTGTTTTAAAAATTAACTACTGCGCAGGTGTCAGTTTGAAACTGACACCTGCGCAGTAGTTAATTTTTCGGTCTCTTTGGCGGAATGAAGAAGGCAGGGGGCGCCGAGACTGCACGCGATTGGTTCGTCTGTCGATGCTCGTCGTCTATTGGACTCTCGCGTGTCATTCGGCTACTGTACACTTTCGTGCAATTTTAGTGACTTACGTTTTCGATTATAAAATAGTTGAATTTTGTTGTTTCGTATTTGTTTATTTATTTATTTATTTATATATGCTTAAAATACATGACAAAAAAAAATTAACACTAAAAACATACAATGGGCGGCCTTATCGCTTTCTGCGATCTCTTCCTGGCAACCTTGTTGTGTTTTGTTTTAATATAGTTTATTTTTGGTACCTCGTCTCATAAAATTGTTGTTTTTAATTTTTTTGTTTTTAAAATCGTGGTCACACGATTGAGATGATTGATTCCCTTTTCCTCCGGATTGAGATGATTGATTCCCTATTCCTCCGGATTGAGATGATTTTTTGTAAAAACAAAAAGAAAAAGCGCTTCTAACCAGATTACAATTGTTTTATTGAGATAATTATGTTTTACGGTTTAAGACATTTATTTCTCAAAAAGTATACAATTCACTTATTATGATAAATACATGGTAATCTTAAAACTAAATATAAGAATTACATGAAGAAGGTAGGTATTCGTAAATAAATAAGTTAATTACTTAGTAGACAATTTTTACAGTGTTGTGGGTAAATGGAAAAAGTGGGTGTACTATTACGTATCGATTCTTGAAGGCAAGTCAATAGCAATTACACATGGAACTATTTATAAGTACTATAATGTTTCGGAAATACAGAGTAGGTATTCTAGTTTTCTTTATAGGTACTTAGCGAATTAGTAAATAATAATTGATGAGGATGTAAATTAAATTTAGTGTGGTGTGTTTTAGTCACGAAGGCCTACAACATTACTGTATCACAGTTAAATTTCAAGTACTACTAATATTTTAATAATAGTTTGCGTAAGTACCTTTAAAAAATTTGAGCAAAAGCGGTACTAAATAAATTTGGCCGAAAGTGTACATGCGCGAGCTTGCCCCCACTACTGCCAATCTGTGCTCACGACTCGTGCCGGACTCTCGAGACGCAGAAAACTTTTCACCTCACTACAGCAAGGAAAATGCTAGGTGCAAGAAAAACCGCTTGTTCAATGAAATATGATAACATTGATAACATATTTGATTGTGGTCTTCGAAAACTTTTTAGCGCCTTTAAAATGTATCCATGCATTGAACAAATTGTACGCTTTTATGTACTTTTCATGCGATTTTTCCGGAAGATAACTCAATTCGGCATTATGTACAACTTGCACTAACTCTGCAGGTGTTATGTTCATATCTTCGTCGCTGCTGGACTCGCTCATATTTTATGATTTCTTACGATTTTATCAAAAAACAAACCAACATTATGGAAAGCAAATTGAATCTCAATGAAACATGATCAATTTATAAATTAAGTCCGAGACATTCTCTCAGAGAGAAATTTAAGGAAATTAATGTAATGACTGTGCCTTCACAGTATATTTTTGAAAATCTTTTGTATGCCCATAAAAAATATTAAATTGTTTAAAAAATACAGTGATATCCATAGTATAAATACTAGGAACAAACACAAATTTGTTGTACCATCAACAAGGCTCAAGAAAATAGGTGGGTCATTCAGATGTCAATGTATACGCTTTTATAATAAACTTCCAAGCCATGTTCAAGATCTAAGTATCAATAAATTTAAATCATTCATTAAACGTAAGTTGTGCCTGAAAGCCTTTTATACCGTTAAAAATTATATTGAAGACACAAAGGCTTGGGATTGACCTGCTCCAATTTTTGCATACTAAATGTTGTTTTTGTTTTTGCAAACTTATACTCTTTGACATTTGATAATTATTATATACACATTGACATGAATATTTACTTTGAGAAGTATAATATTATTATTATTTTAATTATTGTGAATGTGAGGACTATGTGGGTCATATTTTTTTTTTTTAATAATTGTTTTTTTTGTGTTTTTTCATCTCTTTCTCAGTTAGTTTTTAGTATTAATCTGGCAGTTTGAGTACTTTATGCGGCCTACCCAAATGTCCTATCTTTGGTATTGTTCATCAAATCGTTGAGCTCCTCAAGTTCTGAGTTGAGCTGCATGATTACTGATAAATGCGTGCACTGAATGGACAGGTCCACTCAATCTGTGTGGTTCTTTCCTCAAAAGACCATTTCAGACACCGATCCACATGGTCTTCACATAATCTGACCAAGATTATGTCTGGACTTTAAAAGAGACTGTGACCTCTGAGTTTGTTTCGGCCTTTCTTCTCAGAGTAGTCAGATAGGAAACGCCGACTTCATCTAGTTTAAAAAAAATATGATTGACGTGTAAAAGTGTTTGTACAAACCTACTTACAGAAATAAAATCATTTATCATTTATCATTTATCAATAGAGACGAAACATTTTAAAGTTTCTTTTTTTTTTCATGCAGTCGTCCTACTGGCCAGTGCGATTATTCTAAAAATGGGGTTGGGGCACTGACATGAAATAAGTACCTATTAATGCATTTTCAGTGGACTGGCTGTATACTATTGAATAGAAAGGTTCGAGTTTCAAAAACTCTTTCCACACTAGCGGGTAAAAACACTTTTGCACGCAGATTTCGAATCACAAACAGAATCTTTTCGAGGTTTTGAAGTAAAACCGAGCGTAGCGAGGCTTTCAAAGGTACGAGACGCAGAATAACTTTTCACCTCACTACAGCAAGGAAAATGCTAGGTGCAAGAAAAACAGCTTAAATTAGAGTAGTTCAATGAAGTATGATAGTATATGTGATTGTAGTCTTCGAAAACGTTTTAGCGCCTTTAGAATGTATCCATGCATTGATCAAATTGTACGCTTTTTTGTACAGACGCCAGCAGGTCAACCTACCCGAAACTGTCAAATTTTCTCAATCAAATTTGAACATTATGCTTCAGCGATAAAATTGAAAACCTATTAAAGAAACTTGACAGATTGTAGTAGGTTGATGTGCTGGCGTCTGTACTTCCTTTATGAAGACACACCAAAATGATAAAATTGAATTGAACGAGAGACTAAAATTTTAAAAGTTTTTTTTTCATGCAGTCGCAGTCGGCGTGCTGCACCCTAATTGCGTAACTCACGATTAATCATAATTTGTTTCGTTTTGAAACAGATGACTAAACCATTGCTTCATATGTTCGAAAAATATGTCTGCTCAACAACGTAAAAAACGCAATGAATATTGTTGAACTGTCAAAATGAAACCGAATATGATTAATCGTGAGTTACGCAATTAGGGTGCTGGTCAGTCCGATTATTCTAAAAATACGGTTGGCGCACTGACATGAAATAAGTATTCATTCACTTGTAGATGACTGGCGGTACAGAAAATTATTGATTTCTTCATTACTATTAATCTTTTAGGTACCTATGTAGATAAAATAACAAGCAGAGATCTTTTACTCCAGAAATGCATGCATATCCAACGTCTGTACCTACTCTCAATTTACGCAATCTGAATCGGTCGGTTACGAAATCTGTCAGTGTGTTTGATTGATATGAGTGCCTTTTTTATGCAAACCTATCTATATATTACATATCAGAGTAAAGTCGTTGGGATCGACTTTTATGTTTAGAGTAAAAGACCTCTCCCTGCCTAAACGTTCATAGCTTACCTTCACTGCCAAATATATCTCGTCAGGGGCTTCATTTAAATATGTTTCCACTTCGTAAGAGATGGAAAACCATCGATTTTTTGCTCTTGGACCCCTGTCTGACCATGACTGTCTTTTCAGAAACGATTTTAGATTATTGAATCTTTTCAAATCGATATTGTGTTTTACTTTTAATGTACTCTTGAGCATTGAATACCTGCTCCATAGCGTAGAAGGCTTTATTTTGGCAGATAGTCCATTGTATCCATGTAAGAAATACACTTTCGAAAAATGATTTTATTTTCTTATCTGCTCGCCACTTCATAAAGTCATTGTATTTATTTAAATATCTTTCCTTTGAAATTTCTGGCAAAAGATTTTCGATAACTGTATTTGCCTCGTCTTTAACAGAATCTGGGGTCAACATTTCAGAATCACTTGAACTCATTTTTCTAAATTAACCGAGATTTCGATACAGCTTACAGAGTTAGTATCCCGCCAAATTAAAATCAAATCAGTCAATCAGTCTATTTCAAATTTTAACTTTGGAACACACCCACGTCACTGCCGCGGGCGGACCAGCAGTGCTATTCTGTAAAAAAACTCACCGTGATTACTTGGGTGAAGTGAGCTTAAAGTGAGCTGTCATTAGTGTCAATCCCTAGCATATGGCTCACTCAAAAGTCACTTCACCTACGTTCTCACGGTGAGATTTTAACAGAATAAATCGACTGCTTACTTTTTTTAATTCGCACTGGCTGGTTTATACACTCACAAGACAGCAGCATTTTTTTCGCCGACTGCCTAACCAAATTTAGTTTTATTTTTAAAATTTATTCCTACCCTAAAGAGGGAAGCAATTACTATGAGTCTTTCCAGACCAAAGGAAGGAAGTAGCATCTTCCACCCGCTAGTCGGATCAAACAAACACTACTTTCCGAATATGAACAAATAAAAATTATTTCAACGCTAGCGAATAAAATGCACTTTTGCATTCAGATTTCGAATGACAATTAGAATCTTTCCGAGGTTGTGGGATGAAAATAACTATTGTACAAACCTACATATAGAGTTAGAAATAAAATCATTTTTCATTTACAATATAACGGATGTGAAGAGACAATTAACAAAGCTTGCTTATAGAATGTGAAATATTTCTAGGAGAAACTCTACGCAGAAATCAAGAACGTGATTGGCGACGAGGACAGATACATGACTGACGAGGATTTTAAGAATATGCCGTACTTAGAGATGGTCTTCAAAGAAGTGTTGCGACTGTTCCCTATCGGAGCTGCGCTGCAGAGGACTATTAATGAAGATATTACTATCAGTAAGTTATTTTGCAACCGGCTTTATCAACTACTGGCTTCTCCGAAAACGGATCTGCATAGCTATTCCCAATTATCCGATACGCTTCCATACCGAATCGAACATCATTCAATGTCATCGCAGGAGTCCTATAAACGGTGTTGCCGAAACAAAAAAGCCGAAAATTTCATAACGCAATAAATGTATAGTTGAACTGTCAAAATTAAAGCCATTCCTACTGGTAGTGTTAGGTGTTACGTAATTACCCCGCTGGAGTTATTCGGAATATTTAATGTTCTTCAGGGATATATAAAATGTAGTCCTTTTAGCAGCCATTTAATGGTACTAACGCAGCTATGATGTTCTATAAAACTGCAAATTTATTCGAATTATTGGTGATTTTTGTTCTGCCTATTTTTCCCATGTTTTAATTCCTACATTACATTTCTAGGTAGCCACACTCTCCCGGCAGGCTGTTCGCTGATGGCTCCTATATACCATCTCCATCGTGACCCTCGGTTCTGGTCTGATCCAGAACACTTCGACCCAGAGAGGTTTAGTCCTGAGAACGTGAAGAAACGGAACCCGAACTGTTATATACCGTTCAGTGTCGGACCTATGGACTGTTTGGGTAAGTAACTAATACTTTTCTGTTTTATCGTACCTTATTTGCTGAGGATTTCGACCACATACATACAGAGTTCCAGGGACGTCGATTTTGTATTATGATTCTGACTGAAACCCGCTGGGTTGAAATTTTTCGTCGGTTATTAAAAAATATAAAATAATATACCTACATTTTGACAGCGTAGGTATTGCACTTTTCTATAAAACAGCTAATGAATTATAATGATTGCTGATTAACGATAACTACTCGAATTTCGAATCATGTGCTGAACTGAATTCATGGTTTCAATATGCGCGTCGATATCCCTGCCACCCTGTATATGAGGAGTCTCCAAGCTAAGCGGTCTACTGAGGGGTGGACCGCTCTGTATAGACAACCACATATTATTTTACCACCCTAGAGCTGAATTTCACTTGCTCGTCATAAAAGGACAAGGGCCCTGAGACAAAACATATTTCTGTTAGCGTTCACGCCAAACGCTACGCCAAAATGTATGGGAATGACATTACCTGCGGAAAGGACACGACGTAATCTTTCCGCAGGTAATGTCATTCGCGTACATTTTGGCGTAGTGTTTGGCGTGAACGCTAACAGAAATGAGTTTTGTATCAGGGCCAAGGTCTATTTTTCTTTCAAGACCAATGCCACAGTTAAAAAATTTCAACTTTAGTGACATTTACTTTCATAAGTGGTAAATGAAGTCGGCTATACGTCATGCTTGCTCAGACAGCCTTTTTAATGGGTAGATTCAGGTAGAACATGATCTCGGTTAGGACATAGGATACTTTTTAATCAGATATTCCTACGTGATTGAGACTTACGCAGGTGAAAACGCGGTGAGCAACTAGTATTGTATTTGTGGTAAGAGATCACCACCGCTTTTGGACGAAGAAGCACCGCAAGTGTGTTGGCATCCTGCAGACAAACCCAACATGTCTCTGGATCAAAATCAAAAGTCATTAGTCAATCTAGGCTTAGAGTCAACACTGTTTGAACGTCAAAATTACATAAGACTGTCCCCCTAAAACGCCAACCTTTCACCACTTCCTAGTGCTTTAGCTAGGAAGAAGAGCAGAAAAGAGAGAAGAGATCACAAGCAATGTAGCATTTACCTATCAAGATCATCGAGAACTATCTAGATTCTAACTCTCTTCAATTAATCTGTATATCTTTTCAGGAAGGTTCTTCGGCACAAAGCTAATAAAGACAATATGTGTGAGGGTGCTACGAGAGTTCGAAGTCACTTCGACGGAGACTTACGACGATCTTCGAGTGATTATTTCTATTTCTGTGGCATCATTGAATGGGTATCCTATCATGTTGAATTCAAGAAAGAAAAGCTAGCATCAGCCGATAGCCTATAACTATAATGTTCCGGCTGCTGGGACACGGGCCTCCTCTGTGTGAGAGGGACTGGGCCGTAATCCACCACGCGGGCTCTGTGCGGGTTTTATGATGTCTTCGATTTTGTTGGTTCTAGGACATGCCGTTTCCTCACGATGTTTATCTTCTGTCGTTCAGTTAATTCTTCTCAAAACGCTGAAAGAAAACATCGTAAGCTAGCATAAAAGCAAAAAATGTTAATTCGATCTTTTAACTCCCTAACTTCACTCAGGTTGAAACTATCTAGCTGACAGTGCTGTGACAAATAGACAGACAAATAGATCTTGTTTTGTGTCAGGCAAGTGACATTAAACCTTATGTCGAGTTTTAAATCCGTTTACGAAAATAAAGATCACCGATACTGGCAGGGTTTTTAGTGACAGTAAACCCAAAAGTAAGATTATTTTAACTAGAACAAAGATCACTTTGATTTTGACAGTAACGTAAAATTAGAGGTAAAATTAGTGTGAACAGACTGTACAATTTTTTTTAAGAGGTTATATTTTTAAGGGTAAATCCCCTTTTCAAAATAAATATTTTGTTACGGGTTACTTTTTTCCTTTTCCTTGCCTTATTTTTTGCAGGGTCCATACACAGTATGAAGTTCATCCAATGAAAAGAGAGGATCGTCTGACCTGCTGGCCTAGACAAAACACATTTCTGTTAGCGGCTACGCCAAAATGTACGGGAATGACATTAGGTACCTGCGGAACGATTACGTCGTGTCCTTTCCGCAGATAATGTCATTCCCATATATTTTGGTGTAGCGTTTGGCGTAGACGCTAACAGAAATATGTTTTCTCTCAGAGCCCAGACAGGTGTGTCGTGGGGTACGATATTTTTATATTTCTATGAAATATAAAAATTTCTATGAAATGAAATGAAATGAAATGTTTATTTATGTAAGTAGATCTTAAAAGACACTTTTACACGTCAATATTTTGTTGGTCAATATTTTTTTAAACTAGATGGCGCCGGCATTTCCTAGCTGACTGTTCCCTGAGAAGAAAAGCCGAAACAAACTCAGAGGTCATAGTCTCTTTTAAAGTCCAAACATTATATTATTTAAATTTTATGTGAGTCTAACAATGCAGGGTAATGTCTGGAAAGGCCTTTTGAAGAAAGAGCCATTGCAGCTTTGAGCTGACCTATTTCAACAGACGGCATGTATGTAGCAGTCACCGTGTAGTTCAACCCTATTTTAGGGAGCTCAACGACCCGTCACAAGACGCTACCAGATTTGCAGGACATTTGTGTAGGCCATTTACAAAATGCTCAAAACCACCAGACGAGTTACAAAGTAATGTGTTCAATCTAGCCTGCATAGTACTCACATTCACAGTTACTTTTTTCTTTAAATGTCATTAAAAATAATGTCACGTAGATCAATACTTAAATATAAAATGTCAACAGTATCTATTAAACACTTAGCTTATATAACAGTTTGTTGCTTGAGGGTACAATGGAGCAACTTAACTAGTCCCAAGCTTTTTTGTCATCCAAGTAATCTTTAACTTTATAGAAACCTTTTTGACAGAGTTTCTGTTTAATAAATGGTTTAAATTTATTGAAGCTTAGTTCCTTAACATGGCTTGGGAGTTTGTTGTAAAAACGAATACTTTGGCACTTAAATGAATTGCTAATTTTTTGGAGCCTAGTCGTGGGCACAATAAGTAAATCTTTATTTCTAGTATTTATGCTATGAACGTCGCTGTATTTAGAATATAGATTAATGTTCTTTTTAACATAAATTAGGTTCTCATATACATATTGAGATGCGACTGTCATTATATTTATTTCCTTAAATTTATCCCTCAGTGAATGTCTACAACTTAGGTTATAAATTGCTCGAATGGCTCGTTTCTGCAGCACAAATATAGCTTGAATGTCGGCTGCATTTCCCCACAGCAAAATGCCGTACGACATTACACTATGGAAATAACTAAAATATACTAATCGAGCTGTTTCTACATCAGTCAAATGACGGATTTTATAGACCGCGTAGGCTGCAGAGCTTAGCCGCTTCGACAAATTTAGTTACGTGTGGGCCCCACTGTAGCTTCGAGTCCAAAGTAATACCTAAGAACACAGTGGTGTCCACAAGATCCAATTCCGCCCCATTTACTAATTAGGGCATGCAAAAACCGGGTTGCATTAAAAAACCGATTTTTTCGGGTTTAATGTTTACAAAACCGTTGAAACCGGTTAAATCGGTTTTTTCGGTTTTTTTTTTCAATTTTAATAAAGAAATGAGAAATATGTATGTAAAGAAATAAAAATGCTAAAGTCTAATCAAATAGGTTTTTTTTTACTTTATCTCACTTATTTTAATACTAATGAGCATTTGTTTGCACTGAAATAAGCTGCAACTACTAAGTAACAATACAAAAAGTTTATTTTCTCTAAACATAACATAGAATCAAGATTATTATTTAGGAAAACAACATATACTTCAATACTTAAGGTACCTAACATACAAAATTAGGAACATTTGGTAGGTACACAAAGGTCAAAAAGGAAAAAATATTTAATACGATATTAAATAATTCAAACGAAAATTAATAAAGCGCTCTTTCTCGCTCTAGTTATTATAGTTATCTAAAAATTTGCTGTGCCCGACAGGGTCCATAATTGTTTCTATTTTTTGTACCACCTGTAAGTGTAGATTATGGATTGCAATAAACGATTTGATTTGATTTGTCTAAAATCACAGAATATTAAATAACAATTTAACTGTCATAAAATACAAACAGGCAAAATCAACAGTACGTAAAATGCGATCAAAATAATTATTTAAATAACACAAGAAATAGAAGTCTTATTCCTAATTAACCAAAACAAAATAAATCACTCATACTTAAAGATATAGATTGAAAAGGCGCTCTCTGATTCCACACTTGTTGGAGGTATAGATTTCAAAGCTTTATATACTTTTGATATACATTATATATACTTTATATACTATTCTCCCGTTTTTCCTCCACCGTCGTAAAGTGTCATTTCCACCCTGATTTTAATTTCTAAATCAAGTTCTGTAGATGGGCTTGCACCAGAGGTATGTTGTTTGAGCGCCTCAGGGCGATCTTCGCAATGGAATCACCCGGGCGTTTCCTCCCGCCCTATTCGAAACAGGAACCTCCCGAAACAGCCGTGTCCGGTGAGGACCTGTGTCAGGCGGAAGGTGAGGACGCCATGCCGCCTCTCAAGCCACTCCTCAAAGAGGGGACTTACCGCCGCAATGGTGGCGTGCCCATTCTGTAAATGTTAAGTGCCATTGTAGCAAAAGTTCATGATCATAAATCTTAAAATAATAACGGACAACTGGAAGGAAGTTTTACGCCACGTAGTCTAGTTAAATGCACTTTAGGTGCAGAAACTCAACGACAGAAGATTTCGATTTTGAAGATTCTACATTGAAGACAAATAAACAAACAATATGCCACATTTGTGCCATATTACCTACTGTAAAAAACTTACTAAAAAACGCACTCTTTATAAGTCTACTTAGCTAGGTATTCATTTTATATTTTTAACATTCACATTATCCAAAACCATTAAAAATTACTTCGTTGTTAATATACGTAATCAGAACATTAAAGTTTAAATGTAACAACGTGCTGTGATCAGCTCAAACTACTTCAAATAGAAACAGGCTCTTATTAATTATAGGTACGTTACATATTTACAAAAATGAGAACGTGCCGGCTGCCATAACCTAATTAATTATAGCTATTACTTATATGCATAACATCTCTGCTGTGATTAAATTTCAGTATTTGGTCATACACTTCATGTAATATTAGCAATGCATAATATACGAGTGATATAAAAGAATGTGATCAAACTTACCTACGACAAACACAACACGTGCACTCGTCTCACTCACTCATATCACTATACACAGACTGACCGAAAACCAAAATGGCGGCAGCGTGGCATAGTAGTGCGACAAGGAACTAAATTAACGTAGCCGAAATAGAAACTAAACTAACGCCACCTCGCCGTCCTGTTCACATTTTTCGGTTTTAAACAAAACTGAAAAACCCGGTTTTGTTATCCTAAAAAACCCGGGTTTCAAATCAGTCGGTTATCCGGTTTTTACGGTTATCCGGGTATCCGGTTTGCATGCCCTATTACTAATACATTGGTTTTCACCTGCTTAACGTTAGGTGTCAAAAATCGAATGCATTTAGTCTTTTTCTCGTTTAATAGTAAATTATTAACACTAAACCAATGCACTATTTTAGCAAGAGCATTGTTTACATCGTCAGTAACTGTCCGTTGTCGTTTAAGTTTAAATAAAAGTGATGTGTCATCTGCAAATAACACTATTTCATGACTGTTCTTTAAAAGACAAGGTAGGTCGTTTATATATATGTGATATAAAAAAGGGCCAAGAATTGAGCCCTGCGGAACTCCCATAGTGACAATAGAGCCTGGGGATCGCTTGCCGTTAACGTCCACTCTTTGGATCCTATTATCCAAATAAGAAATAAGAAGATCCAAGGCAGTGTTTCTAACACCATAGTGATGCAATTTCCTGACCAAGGTTTCATGTGAAACACAATCGAAAGCCTTAGACAAGTCACAAAAAATACCTAGGGCATCGTGTGACTTCTCCCAGGCCTCATAAATATGCGTAAGAAGCTCAACACCAGCGTCGGTAGGCGACCCCTTGTGAAACCGAATTGTTTACTGTTTAATAACTTATGTTTATTAAAATGTCTTTGCAACTGATCTAGCATCAATTTTTCAAATATTTTACTGAAGGTGGGAAGCACAGAAATTGGTCTAAAATTCGTGGGGTCTGATGTGCTACCCGATTTAAACAAAGGTATTATTTTACTATTTTTCATTAGGTCAGGAATTATACCACAGTCAATACATTTATTAAAAATAATTGCCAATTCAGGCGCTACACTGTTGATTATGCATTTTGTAACCTCTACGGAATTTCCCCATAGATCAGCAGTTTTTTTAACATTAAGCGTATTGAAAGTTTTTATAATATCTCTAGCGCTAACATATTCGAAATTAAATTCATGGTTACAAATATCAACATTTTCCCTCAATAGGGACTCGGCTACAGTGGGTGAAGAATTTAAAGTTTTAGTGGTTGAGACTGGAATATCAGAAAAGAAATTTTCAAAAACTGTGGCAACTTCTAAATCTTTTTTAATGATAAATGATAAATGATAAATGATTTTATTTCTGTAAGTAGGTTTGTACAAACACTTTTACACGTCAATCATATTTTTTTTAAACTAGATGAAGTCGGCGTTTCCTATCTGACTACTCTGAGAAGAAAGGCCGAAACAAACTCAGAGGTCACAGTCTCTTTTAAAGTCCAGACATAATCTTGGTCAGATTATGTGAAGACCATGTGGATCGGTGTCTGAAATGGTCTTTTGAGGAAAGAACCACACAGATTGAGTGGACCTGTCCATTCAGTGCACGCATTTATCAGTAATCATGCAGCTCAACTCAGAACTTGAGGAGCTCAACGATTTGATGAACAATACCAAAGATAGGACATTTGGGTAGGCCGCATAAAGTACTCAAACTGCCAGATTAATACTAAAAACTAACTGAGAAAGAGATGAAAAAAAAAAATAACTGTATTGTTAATATTAAGGCTGTAGTTACTACTACGCTGCCTATCTAATATGAGTAGATACTACCACGATAGGTACCATAGAAAGAGAATGGACTGCGCGTTCCGTATTGATTAGGGCATGCAAAAACCGGGTTGCTTTAAAAAACCGATATTTTCGGGTTTAATGTTTACAAAACCGTTGAAACCGGTTAAATCGGGTTTTTCGTTTTTTTTTAAATTTTAATATAGAAATGAGAAATATGTATGTAAAGAAATAAAAATGCTGAAGTCTAATCAAAATAGGTTTCTTTTTTACTTTATCTCACTTATTTTAATACTAATGAGCATTTGTTTGCACTGAAATAAGCTGCAACTACTAAGTAACAGTAGAAAAAGTTTATTTTCTCTAAACATAACATAGAATCAAGATTATTATTTAGGAAAACAACATATACTTCAATACTTAAGGTACCTAACATACAAAATTAGGAACATTTGGTAGGTACACAAAGGTAAAAAAAAAAAATATTTAATAGGATATTAAATAATTCAAATAAAAATTAATAAAGCGCTCTTCCTCGCTCTAGTTATTATAGTTATTTAAAAATTTGCTGTGCCCGACAGGGTCCATAATTGTTTCTATTTTTTGTACCACCTGTAAGTGTACATTATGGATTGCAATAAACGATTTGATTTGATTTGTCTAAAATCACAGAATATTAAATAACAATTTAACTGTCATAAAATACAAACAGTCAAAATCAACAGTACTTAAAATGCGATCAAAATAATTATTTAAATAACAGATGAAATAGAAGTCTTATTCTTAATTTACCAAAACAAAATAAATCAGTCATACTTAAAGATATAGATTGAAAAAGCGCTCTCTGATTCCACACTTGTTGGAGGTATAGATTCCAAAGCTTTATATACTTTTGATATACATTATATACACTTATATACTATTCTTCCGTTTTTCCTCCACCGTCGTAAAGTGTCATTTCCACCCTGATTTTAGTTTCTAAATCAAGTTCTGTAGATGGGCTTGCACCAGAGGTATGTTGTTTGAGCGCCTCAGGGCGATCTTCGCAATGGAAACACCCGGGCGTTTTCTCCCGCCCTATTCGAAACAGGAACCTCCCGAAACAGCCGTGTCCGGTGAGGACCTGTGTCAGGCAGAAGGTGAGGACGCCATGCCGCCTCTCAAGCCACTCCTCAAAGAGGGGACTTACCGCCGCAATGGTGGCGTGCCCATTCTGTAAATGTTAAGTGCCATTGTAGCAAAAGTTCATGATCATAAATCTTAAAAATAATAACGGACAACTGGAAGGAAGTTTTACGCCACGGTCCAGTCTAGTTAAATGCACTTTAGGTGCAGAAACTCAACGACAGAAGATTTCGATTTCGAAGATTCTAAATTGAAGACAAATAAACAAACAATATGCCACATTTGTGCCATATTACCTACTGTAAAAAACTTACTAAAAACGCACTCTTTGTAAGTCTACTTAGCTAGGTATTAATTTTATATTTTTAACATTCACATTATCCAAAGACCATTAGAAATTACTTCGTTGTTAATATACGTAATCAGAACATTAAAGTTTAAATGTAACAACGTGCTGTGATCAGCTCAAACTACTTCAAATAAAAACAGGCTCTTATCAATTATAGGTACGTTACATATTTACAAAAATGAGAACGTACCGGCTGCCATAACCTAATTAATTATAGCTATTACTTATATGCATAACATCTCTGCTGTGATTAAATTTCAGTATTTGGTCATACACTTCATGTAATATTAGCAATGCATAATATACGAGTGATATAAAAGAATGTGATCAAACTTACCTACGACAAACACAACACGTGCACTCGTCTCACTCACTCATATCACTATACACAGACTGACCGAAAACCAAAATGGCGGCAGCGTGGCATAGTAGTGCGACAAGGAACTAAATTAACGTAGCCGAAATAGAAACTAAACTAACGCCACCTCGCCGTCCTGTTCACATTTTTCGGTTTTAAACAAAACCGAAAAATCCGGTTTTGTTATCCTAAAAAACCCGGGTTTCAAATCAGTCGGTTATCCGGTTTTTACGGTTATCCGGGTATCCGGTTTGCATACCCTAGTATTGATAGCAGGGAAAGAATACAGACCGAAAAGTACGAGAGAGACAAAGCCAATGTGCGGCCAATACTTAGTTGTCTCTTTCTAGTATGTTATTACAGGCTTGCAGAAAAGAGACAGGTAGGTATTGGCCGCACAGTCGCTTTGTCTCTTTCTAGAGAGTGGTCACTTTTATGAGGATAACGTCAGTCCATTCTCTATGTCTATAACTACCAAAAGTATTTTGTTGGGTACCTATATAAATACAGTTCTTTCTCTATGTTAATGGAGTTATTTTGCTATTGTCAACTTAAAGTTAATATTTGACCCTTCAAACATTAATTTTAAGTTGACAATAGCAAAATAACTCCATAAATCGAGTCATATCGGCCGTAATATGCTCAGAAATGAAAAAATCCCAATCGAAGTAAGCTTGAATTAAAACGAATGCAATGAGCCTAAAAAATTTAGTACCAAGCAAATGCAATACCTGCGGCAGCGTCTGAAATCCTAAGGAAATTTGTTGCAAATAGCAAAATAGTTTTATTAAGATGTCTTCAAATACTTATTGGCTGTGTATCTACTCAAAACTGAAAAAAATCATAACCGATGAAAGCATACTGCATCATCCCTTTTCCCAATTATGTTGGGGTCGCCTTCCAGTCTAACCGGATGCAGCTGAATACCAGTATTTTACATGGAGCGACTGCCTATCTGAACTCCACAACCCAGTAACTGGGTAATACAATACCCCCTGAAAGCTTACTTCATAAGAAATGCAATAAGACTACTAAATCTAGAATCCGGCGAATACAACGGCTTTAATTAACTGTATCGGGAACCATAGGAATATTAATTTGTTACCAAACCCTAAGTAAAAACATCTTGTCTATCGTTTTCACGAAAACAAAAGGCGCGGATTCGAATTGCGCCTGCTTAATTTTTTTTTCTGTGAGCCTTCTCCGACATCAAGTCAAGTGGCAGTTTTTGTCCCTATTGGGCACAAAGGTAGATCTTAACATGTTTTAAGACATAGAAGACTTTTTCCCGGTAGTACGTTTCCTTGGGATAATTTCCGACCTCCACGTGTACGAAGCCGCGGCCAAAAGCGAGTGTAAATTCACTTTAACCCATGGAATTAGTATTTACTAAGTAACTGGCATGGCATTATAGAACATGGTGCTTACTTAGAACGGAATGTTGCCAAGGAGATCACGCCCAACAAAATGTCAAAGTGACAACCAGTTCAAATTTTCTCAGTTACGAGTTCAGCGGTTGGAAAATAATATTTTTTCACTTATTCTACATTAATAACGCAACGCCAAAGAAAAATAGAAATTCACATTCCAAATAATACAAAAGGTCACCCTAAGACGACGCACTGATCTACATTGCAAGGTAAACATGAATTAAGCGTTGTTTGAAGCTAAATTTCGTTAAATTTTATGTTAACATTAGTCATTTCACCGTTTTTATTTTGAAAGTGTGCTAACTAATTATTTTATAAAGCTAAATTATTAGTTCTCATAGTCACAAATACATCATTTTCATTCTATAGACATAATTTTTGTGCCACCAATTGCTTCTTCTTTAACGACTTCCGTCTTAGAAGAAGCCAATAGTGGTGGTTCTTGCAGTGTCGAGATAAAAGAAAAAATTTGTTTGAGTACATTTAGATTTGCGAGTCTTTTCTCGTTTTCGTATTTCTTTGTCAAGTTTACTACATACTAGTTACGAGTTCTGTTTACTAATCATAAAGGAGTAGGGCCTTCATAAGATTGTTATTAATTTTTTTGGGGTTTTGTAAGGTTGTTATTAGAACAGCTTCTTAATTCAAAATTTAATGCCGCCGTTCCCTTACTACATTACATTACTAGTCTGCAATGCTGTCGGCATTTCAGATGAATTTTTCGATGCTTTATTTTAGTTAAGTTAGGATAAAGGAATTTTGTTAATTTTTTAAATTAATTAGGCTTATGTATGTCTGTAGATACAGTAGAGATTTTAATTAATGTTAATTATATAAAAACACACTGTAAACTTAAAATACATATAATATTGTAAAAAAATATAGAATAAATAGTTCAACTCAGACATTTAGTTTCCTCTCCAACAAAATTGGTATCACTTTCATGTCTGTTTATCAATGTAGAATGTCACTCAAAACAAAAACAATAGTATTCAGATAGCTGATCCCTATATTTATGTTTCAGATGCCATCGGTGTATACATTTTCTCGTACCGACCAAGAGATCAAGAAGGAGTTCAGGCGAGTGTTCAGCGTTGGTCGTGGCTCAGCTCTGGAGCAGTGGGCCATGCAGGCAGAGTTGCAGGTAGAGCCGGTCGGCTGGGATGCTCTGTGGAAACTATCCAAAGCTTTCTGTAAGAAGTTTGGTAAGTTCTGTCTATACTATATCCTTACACAGTCTAGAATAAATATTGCTTTATTTATTTATTAAAACTTAATGCACGAGTAAAAAATACTGTACAAAAGCAGACTTTCTACCAGTCAACCTTAGGGTGATGCAGAGAGAAAACATGGCAGGTGCAACATAAGAGATAGGTTACTCGAAAAATAATACATACTAATACATAGATACATACATACATATATATAACGAAAATAAAACGTTGTCTTGAGAAATAAAGATAGGTAGAGGAGAAAACGAAGCCAGTAAGTCAGTGCTGGGATGATTCTGCCAATCTTATTCTTGCTTTTCATATTTGTACGCTTAGATCTTTTAAACTCCGCAATGGATTTTAATGTGGTTTTCATCAATAGATACAGTGATTCAAGAGGAAGGTTTATATGTATAATACACCGACCTCCACATGGGCGAAGCCTCTGGCAAAAGCTAGTAATATAATAAAGCTGAAGAGTTTGTTTGTTTGAACGTGCTAATCTCTGAAACTACCAGTTAGATTTGAAAAATTCTTCTTGTATATGATAGCCATATTTATGAGGAAGGCTATTTAACATCACTCTGCAACCCTTAGGAGCCGGAGCAAAAAGACAAAGTAAAAAACTGAGTGAAAATGAAGTAATGGCGCTGCGATGCGACGGGTTGAGTCGAGGGACTAGGAAATTACACGCAGACGAAGTCCAGGGCAGAAGCTGGTCTCACATATTTCTTGTACTAACCCACTATCACATAAAATATCAGAGTTTTTAGTGAAGATTGTTAGCAAGAAATTTGGCACTCTATGTCTTGGATTAAAACAGGGTACATTACTGGGTTTATTTATAAACGTTGGTTAAAGTTGAGACTTGCTTAAACATCAAAAATTTATGGTTAAACAGTCGCTGATCATTACTTAACATTAAGTAATGGGTGGCTAAGTCTTTTGTCTAGGATGCTGGCAGGTAACCATGAGTGAATACAATTTTTTTAATATAAAATTGTGATCATCTTTGTGAACCTAAAATTGCAACATAATGTTTTACATAAACAGACTAACATGTTCCCATTGCCAGTACGCAGACCTCCTCTCTGTGAGAGGGAGTGGGCCTTAATCTACCACGCGGGCCCACTGTGGCTTGGTAGATGTCATAGGTATGTCTTCTGAGTTTTTTTTGTTAAAGGACATGCCGGGTTTCCTCACATTGTTTTCCTTCACCGTTTTGAGAGCAGTATTGATGAAATAATTTACACAAAGTAAAGCGCCGGTCTGGGTTCGAACCTACGACCTACAATTCGTAAGTCGCGGCCTTTACAACTGAGCCACCACAAACTGCTCTTGCTTTTGCCACGTTGCTTCGCCCGCGTGGATGTCGGAAATTTTCCGACGGGAACGTACTATCGGGATAAAAAGTATTAGTAATTAATGAATACATTGTTTTCACATAACACTATTGATTTACGCGGCGCACGCCAGTAAACATTCCAGGCGGCATGATTTTAACCGACATATTCAACAATTATCGTCGTATTTCAACCAATTTACACAAAGTTTAACGAATTATATAGGTACTAAAACCTTCCTCGAGAACCACTCTATCCATTGGTGAAAACAGCATGAAAATCTGTGCGTAGTAGTTTTTGAGTTTATCGCGAATAGACAGACAGACGCGGCGGAGGACTTTGTTTTATAATATGTAGTGATTCATGTTGGTACCTACAAAGTAACTTTTACTCAAGTATCAATTATTACTTATGGTAAAACCTGTGAACTTGTTATCATTTGTCAATATTAATTAGAAGGTTATTGACTTTAGTAATGTCTAAACATTGAAATAACTAATCAATGAAAAGAGTGTAAGTGGAGGTCCAAGAAGTTATATAAAATAAAGTGTTTTAAATTTTGCAGAAGTAAGATTTCCCTGCATTGCCTACATAGCAGTAAACTCGGTGGACTTCGAAAACTTGTGTGCTGATGTAGATGTGCTCAGCGTACAACATGAATCGGTGTCACTGCCGGAGACAATTGATGAAGTACCGCTGATTGAGCTCTGGCCGACCATGAAACAACGAGAAGAGTGCATTAACGTTGCGTCAACTGCTGATTTTATTGATTTATTAAGGTAATTCTTATGTCTTGCAAATTGGCCCCAGAAACAGACTCTAATCATAACTTAACTTAAGCATCGTCTTTAAATAAGGGGCAAGTTTCTAAAATCTTAAGAGGTCCTCTGGGTTGTATCCTGTGCCCTATACAATTCTAGAAATTGTTACATTGTAGAAAAAATAAAGGAGCACAGAAATTACGAAACGTGTGTAACATGGAAATGTGTGATTTTATATGTAAAAGTTACAGTTAAAAATCTATAAAATTTTTCGTATTTTTACAAGCGTTAAGGACCAAACGAATCGTATCGCATCGGATTTTACAATCTTTAATCGATATTAAATCATGTACATAGTATTTAAAGTTTATGTTACCAAGCCTCGCACAGCGTCTTCCGCCGTTTGGTGGAAATCTTCCTTTACACAAAGCTCTGGGCTATGCCACGACGCCCTTCATAATTGTACAATTTGTAGAAATACAAGTTGGTCTTAAATAAATATAAAAAATGTAAACCTTGTATATGGACAAACTGATGTGGGTTTGAGAGTCTGACTTCTTCTTGTAGCATGCTTACTTATTTCACTGTAGATGAAAAATGTGGCAGGTATAAAAAGCAAACGAAATAATGGTTTTCTAGATACCTCTACTTTCCCTTTTTTCTTCCTGACTCATACTCATGTTTACTTCCAGATTCTACTTCAGCGAAATCTGGATGCCATGGGACGAGGCAGACGATAAAGGCCTTCTACCAAATATAGTACAAGAACGCATGCAGCTCTGGTTAGATTTGCAGAACGGCACCATACCGAAGTGTTTGGGTCGGTCTATTACGCTACTTAGAAATAGCGCTATAGATACGTTTGAGAAGATGAAGGAACTGAACAGCACGCTGAGTGAGGAAGACGATGATGGTTAGTTTGGTTGATACTCATTAACATAACGCTTTGTTTCCCCGTAGGGTTGGCCAGAGGTGTACAGTCATAAGCATTAATATGTATACACATAGCCAAAATTAAAAGCGATTTTCTCTTAAATAACGATTACAACGTTGAGATAACCTAGATATTTCATTATAATGTGGGTTACATACAATTACAATCAGTACAAGAGGAGAAAATCACTTTAAACAGTTGGAAAGCTTATACATATTAGTGCTTGTGACTGTACCTATAGTATACCCACAATTCGCCAGCTATGTTTAAGTCCCATGTAATAGGTTGTGAGTCTATTTGCCATCAACTGGACATAAATCCAATAACATTTTGCCCAACCTGGGACTGGAACCCAGTACCCTATGCTCAACAGTAGCGCTTGCGACCAACTAGGCAGTCACTTATGTTGATACTTATTATCATGTTCATTTCTGTGAATAAGTTTCACTGCTTAGGTTTCAGTGGCTCAAAAAGTAGGCAGGCTCGCTTGTACGGCCGCTAACACATTTTTTTTTAATACCATATCGGTCTTCAGATTTCTTAGATATACAGGGTAAGTTTTTATGCGCAAATTGTAACCATGAATTCAGCATATCTTTCTAGACCCCCCAGTGTAGAAATGTTTCGTCGGTTATACAAAGAAAAACAAAATCAGCTGTTTCATAGAAAAATGGAAAACCTACGCGGTCAAAATGTAAGGAACAGCTGATTTTTTTTCTGTATAACCGACGAAAAATTTCTACGCTGGGGGGTCTAGAATGATATGCTGAATTCATGGTTACAGTTTGCGCACTGGATAAAAACTTATCCTGTAGGTAACACTATGAAATGGTTTATTGATGTATTTTTTTATTTTTAATAATTGGCGATTTTTTGCGCACCCCTTCGATAAGCGCCCAAGGCTCTTGCCCTGCTTGCCCGACCCTAGTCATGGCACTGGGTGGAGTAGATATTTCGGCTGGCAGGTATACAACGTATAACATAATTAAAGCAAGACCTCATACCCCCCAATTAGAGTATTGAGTTAAAAGCAAGATACAATGACCAAAACTATTCTATGATGTTCTTACTAACCACATAGCATTGGTTGAAGAAGCACCTAAGATTTTGCCGTATTTAAGTTCAATACTCAAAGAAAAACATACCTTCCTTGCTCGATTACCTGACTTCACGCCATACTCAGCGCTAGCGGTGATCTATGGCACAGCAAGCTGTCACCTGTCAACTGTCAGGTCATAGCGTCTAAAAATTTTGCCGCCATGGACGTAAAATTTTTTCTCTCGTTAATTTTCTTAGAAAGTTAATAGTTTCTGGTAAAACTTTATAGAAAGTGAATAATTGTGCTTTTGGTAAGTGATAAATAGTGTTACGCTGATCGTTAGTCAGTGAAATGCCGAAATCCGAGATTGAAAGCTCACATAATAAACACGTGTTCGCCGGTGCCGTTGTAAAGCAACCGTTTGTAGCGAACTTGAGCGACGAATTGTCCTACGTGCGTAAGTGGCGAAAAACGCTCTTCATCCTCGGAGGAAGAAAGTAGCTTCTTCGCACTGCTGACCAACAGACCGAACAGATTGCCACGGTTTACTGTAAGTGGACCTGCGCATTTATAATGGAATAAGTAGCCAAGTAAGTGTTCAATTTCTATGAACATGACACAATTTCCACATCATATCACTAACTTTACAAAAACACTCATCAAACTTCTAACCTGGTTCTGGTTAGTATCCACTTCGGAAGTGCATTGTGGTATAATACACAATCCGGTTTTGTTTTAAGAGACAGAAGTATTACAACTGAAGGATTTCAGTGTAAAATATGATAATTAGGTAAAAAACTCTGCTTTTAAGACAATCCACTGACCGATATTCCTGTTTCAATGAATATCAAAATAAACCAAATACCAATTAAAGAAAAGCTCAAATTTATGGTTATCTACCCCATGTGTTTCACACACTGCATTAGAAGTCAAAGAGTGTAGACTTAAGCTACTAAACCAAACTAAAGATTATTTAGTTCCCGCAGAGGGAGTTTTGGTTGGATGCTTAATGTGGGTGGGTGTGGGTAGCTGAAGGAGCTAGTTGCTAAAGCGAGTCTACAAGGACTTGTTAATTAAGCAGCAACCTACCCAATAGGCGTGTACCCTACTGTCACCTTTGGAAGTAGTTGGAACGTTTTTCAGGAAGTGTATTTTAATTTTAATTATTTATTGCTGTCTAGTGGCAAGCTGCTGTTAAATTACAGTGGTTCAGCGAAGAGCTGATCTCTTTTGAAATCTGAAATCTAGCAGATATAAATAGCATTTAGAACATTAAAATTGCTAATTAAAAATGTTAAGTTTCTTAACTAAGTAATAAGAAATGCTAAATATTTGAACAACATTTAATTAACTATGCTATACTTCTGTATTTTGTAATAATTAAGGAAATCTTATAGTTATGATCAGGATCATTGATCTATCAAAATATGAAAGGGAATAAATAGATCCACCACACAATTTAAAACTGACAATATTATAATTAAAGCTATTATTGCAAGTAGTACTTGTTTTACTATAAAAAAAAGAGTTTGATAAAAGGGGATCATTGCAAAGATACTTTTGACAAAAATCAGACTGCCCAAAGAACCATGTAAAACTTCAGAATGAAAGGCTTATTCCCTTACTGTTTTTATACTGAGATAATAACAGGCAGTCCAACACTGAATATGTTTATATTCACAACAATTCAATTTTGAATAAGCAATAAGTAATAAGTCTTTAGTTAGCAAATTTCTATTAAATCCACATTATAAAAAATGTGGATATTTTTTGGTTTTAATACCTACTTTACACACCAATATTACTAAAAAGAAAAAAAAAAAAAAAAAAAAGGATTGATATGTTAATTATGGGTAGCTTTTCATGAAATAGTCACATACCAACAACTCCGAAGAGCTTTTAGAACCAAGAAAAATATGGTAATTGACAGCACACCCTTTTGGCTTTTCTTGGGTTCTCTGGACGATCAGCCAACTGAGTGGCAGAGAATTTGCGAGCCTATGGTATTCGCATTCTTGTTAATGTAGTTCAGGTTGATATGAGCTGGCCCACTATTAAAACTCAGTTTATGATTTCTGTCTCGGAGACGGTAAGTCCTAACAAAGCTTAGGTGACAAATTAAGTGCCTAAGTCTATTCTGAATCTCCATCAGGAGTAAGAACATGTAAGCCTTCGATACTTTGTTCCCTGAATAAAGTTCAAAGCGTATTAAATTTAGGTGTTCCATATATAATTGTTGCAATCCTTGCAAGGGAATGCTTGTAGTCTCAAAAGTTTTTGAGAAGGGCAGACCAAGACAAATAGAAAAAGGTTGCTCTACTGGTTGGCCATAATTAATGTGGTAGCTAGAGGCTATTGATAAACCACAGTTCAGTTCCTCTACACATGAGTAAGGAAACCCACTTCTTGTCCACACATGCAGTGGATGAAGGGTAAGGATTCCACATGAACGGGCTACCCTATACATTCAAAGAATGTCTTTAAAAGATCACTTTTAGTGACGAGATCACTCATTGTGCATTATAAATAATCATGTATTCTATCCTACTCTTGTCAGGAACTTGACCAAACCAGAAAAAATGGCACTCGAACTTGGAGAGACGTTTGCCATAAACGCAGTAAGTAATAAGCAGCCAAAAAGCCAGTCTTGAGAGTACATATTCTAGTTCAATCCGACAACAACATTTGTCGCACATCTGGGATGAGCGAGGGTTTCGTTTCCCTAGTGTCCTTGAACCTAACTTGCAAAATTACGAAGTTAGCAGGTTAGCTAGATATTACTCTGTCAGCGGTTTACCTCCCGGGGAGTTTAAAAGTGTTATAACGGCTTAGCCGACCGCTTATCCTTGAACAGGCCAGCCAGATGGGCTCCTGTTGCCCCAGGCCCCAGGCCTCGGAGGCCATGTTTTCCAAGTGGGGCGTCCCCGACGTCGACCTTTTCGCGTCAGATAAGTCGGCCGTTGTGCGACAGTACGTCATATGGGACTCAAATGAAGGCTTGGCAAGCTTCTGCGATGCTTTCAGTTAGAGGTGACAGCAATGATTAGTATGGGTGCTCTTTTCGCCCAATTTAAAACCGAGCGCTCAGTCATCTGCTGAACTCGGAGGTGGGTCGGGTGCTTATTATGTATAAATGGCCCATACTGGACCCAGTGTACCTGGCTCCCGTGCTTGGAGACGAGATGTCTCGGAGAGCCAATACCTATACAAGACCTATGTAAGAACCTCTTAAACCTAACAAGCTGCAACTAACCTAACCTAACCTACCCTGGAAATTTGGAGGGGGGAAGGCAGTCAGCTTGTAAGAGGCAGTGGTTGGTACAAGAACAATGGATTTGCTGAAATATGGTTGGAGATAATCCACACTTATTACTAATAAAGCTCCTATTCAGAGGTGAATGTCATGGTGTAAATTGCATGGCATTAGTCCTAAATAACCTGATCCCAATTTACTTATTTATTTGCATGAAGCAAATACTGTACCAACAGATCTGATGTTAGATCTAGACATTTTCTTGTCCACTGAGTAAGTTACAAAAGCATTTGCTTTAGCTAAACCACTACCAAGAAAGTAACCCAGGTGGGATAGATAGTTTTTCCGCCTTGATTGGAGGATTTATGCATCCTAATATAATAGGATATCTTACAACTTTTAAAGGTTGAATAACAGTGCGGCCATTATGGCTCACAGAAATTAGCAATCAAGTTGTTTACTTAAAATCTACCATAGTTATTGTTGGCTTTGGTTTACAATGACAGGCATGGCTAAGCTTGCTCAAAAGATTTTTAAACAAGACACGATAGAGGTGCCTCCAAGAAGTATAACGTCTGTGGTAGCCTTCGGGAGGCTGACTACTGAGTTAGCACATCAGATGAAATCAAAATGGAAGAGCCACTAGACTTACAGAATTATTACTTTTAAAAAGTAGTAAAGGAGAGGGCTACCTCAAGAGAAGTTGTCTCAAGCCTACAATGTTCCCACTGGTGGGACGAAAGACTGCTCTTTATGCAAGGGAAGGAGGATTTATTATATGAGAATTTTTAATTCCCTATGAAAGTATTTGAAAATGTTTGGGTACATTTTTGTAAGTCCATTGACTAATGAAGGGACTTATACTAGAATACCCCTTTGATCATTCATATGCAAAGATTTAATGTATTGATCATGATAATAAAAAGGTCCTAAATAAATTTCAGTTACAAAGGAATTTTAACTTTGTCATGTATGACAAGTATATTTTCCAAACATCATTACATAAGTATTTATGAGTTTCTGTACCTTTGATTGAGTAATATTTTTACCGTTGATCTCAAGTTTCAAGTAGGTATATTACCTAACTTGTATTAATTATGGATATGAATGAGTGATCCAATTATCCTTTAGTAATGAGATGATTATTTTTAATTCAGTTTAGATCTCATTGATTTTAAATTACCTTTATATCATTATATTAAAATTTCATGTTCATGTTCTATAAGGCAAATAGATTTGCCATTTATCTATAACAATTTATGAAAGATGTTTTCATTTCTGCATTTTCTTGTATGAATAGATTGAAAACTCTTAATTTTTGGTTTTAACAGTTAATGAATTCAGACGAAAATATTCGTCAATTCCGAATATGAATAATTCACATAGCGTCTACATCCTTCGGGTAGTCTTCACCAGCAGATAACAAACAGGTCTTCAACCAATGCTATGTGGTTAGTAAGAACATAATAGAGCTGTTTTGCATTAAAACAAAACAGTTATTATGTGATGAAGAACCACATAGCATTGGAGCAAGGTGCTTGCTGATGAGTTTTGAAGACTTCTATGACCTGACAGTTGACAGGTGACAGCTTGCTGTGCCATAGATCACCGCTAGCGCTGAGTATGGCGTGAAGTCAGGTAATCGAGCAAGGAAGGTATGTTTTTCTTTGAGTATTGAACTTAAATACGGCAAAATCTTAGGTGCTTCTTCAACCAATGCTATGTGGTTCTTCATCACATAATAACTGTTTTGTTTTAATGCAAAACAGCTCTAATTTAAGCTTATTTGTTATTATTAAGAAAAACGTGTTGATACACAACAATGCTAGGGGCATTGATTTATGTATTCAAAATTCAGGCTTATTGCCTTGTAATAAGTTTGAATTTACTTTGGCTCAATCCGCGGTAGATATGGAAAAAGGCATAATTTTTGAGAGAAAAAAAAATACCCATATTAAAAGTTACTGAAATAGATTCAAAAATCTTTTAAGAACCAACTACTTTCAGGTCGTGCGTTTACTATGTTACACCTTGACTATACGGAAGCCTATAATGACCGACACAGTATCACAACCTGCTTCATTTAGTAAATTGCATAGCCTTAAACATCGCTATGAAAAAAAACTGTAAATAAATCTTGATGCATTTATTACAGATGTCCCTTTTCCACAAAACTACATAAGTCTCAGTGCGGAACTGAACTCGCGTCTTGACGTTTTAATGGCAAAGTGGTCGCTGTATGAGAACGAGTTCATCAGGGGACAGTGTCTCGCTAGAGAACTGGTTAGATGGCAGAATATTAAGAGCAGGAGAAATGTAAGTATTTATGTAAATAAATAATTGTTTAAAAAACACGCTTCAAAAGAAAACCAAACAATAAAGTGGAACATGATTTATTAAAAATGTGTTTTTTCTTAAACTATTATTTATTTTCAATTTTTTAGTTCGACTAACTACAAAAACGTGTTTTTTAGTTTTTATAACATAATTTTTTTGCCACCATAATGGCACGAATTTATAAAATTATTGTATTGTCATCGGTCCTTGATAAGTGTACATAATTTCAATTTAATTCGACGTTTTGAAGTGGGTCAAAATCACGTTCGAAGATTCCGTTACAAACAAGCATACATCCGTACCAAGCTAATAAGAGTGCGTTAGTAAAAAAATCTGCTAAACAAGAGTACCCGAAGATGTAGTTAAATGGCGTAGGATTGGGGTGGTCTGTGTCCAGCTGTGGTCTGTTGTAGACTGATGATGGTGACGTAAAAATATTAAAATGTGCCAAGCGCTAGCTAGTAAAAAAAAAATATTGTAAAAAATAATCCCTGGATGCCAGGAACACCGGGAATTCATAAGCGGGTGTATAGTATGAAAGCAACTTCTAAAAAAATATTTATTAAGAGAACCCTGGGATTCTTGAGTTACTTAACTTTCATATGCATATTTATTTTAAACTAGCTGACCCGGCTAACTTTGTACCGCCACAAAATTTATATTTTCTCACCTTTGAACGCTTCCCTGGACTGCCACAAATATTTCAAAACCAACATTAGCCAAATCGGTAAAGCCATTCTCGAGATTTTGCGAGACTAACGAACAGCAATTCATTTTTATATATGTAGATTAATGTTTAACCCCTATGCAAATATTAAGTATATGTATGTGCACTGATGGATGTTTTCGAATGAAATTTAATTTGATGAATGTTTTCTATTAATTTTATTCGAAAACACGCACCGGTTTCTTACTATAACTATATCGATGACCCTGGTCACTTATCTCTTTTGGTGACCGTGCTTATAGATTTTCTACTACACATTTCTAGGTAGTAGCTCTTTGGGAAGGCGGCTCAATATGCCAGTTCGGCGAGATTTCGAAGTTCCTGACTTCGCACTTGACCAGCGAGTACCACCTCAGCATGATGACGTCAGCCGACGAAGCCTTGACTCTGGAGCCTGAAGAGCTGGTGGTCTGTGGCCTTAGTCACCAGATGCCTGAGGTGGCGCTGTCGAACATCAACATCACAAGTTTGAATGGTACAGAACTCGCACTATACAAGTTATAATTTTAGTCACCGTTAACTTCATAAGGGGTCATTGTATTCATCATTATGAACAGCTTTTACTAGGGGCTCAAACCTGAAATCATGAAAAAAAAATAGAAAGAAAGAAAAAAAAAAAGAAAAAATCAGCTGTTCCCTACATTTATGTTCGCATAACTCGTCAAAATGTAAGGAACAGCTGATAAAAGTTGTTCATAAAGATGAGTACAATGAGGTTAACGGTGATTAAAATTACACCTTGTACACTTCCTCCAGTACTTAATATTTCTTCTTTCGTTTTTTGCCTGTGGCTATTATATCATTGAGCAATGGAGAGGGCTATGCTTGGAGTTTCCCTAAGTCCTCCAAAAATCAAACTTCCACGGACCGTCCGCGTCAAAGTCTGAACAATCACAAAAAAAAAACTTCGGAAGAAAAGGACCGTAGTTTATATCATTGAGCAATGGAGAGGGCTATGCTTGGAGTTTCCCTAAGTCCTCCAAAAATCAAACTTCCACGGACCGTCCGCGTCAAAGTCTGAACAATCACAAAAAAAAAACTTCGGAAGAAAAGGACCGTAGTTTATATCATTGAGCAATGGAGAGCGCTATGCTGGAGTTTCCCTAAGTCCTCCAAAAATCAAACTTCCACGGACCGTCCGCGTCAAAGTCTGAACAATCACAAAAAAAAAAACTTCGGAAGAAAAGGACCGTAGTTTATATCATTGAGCAATGGAGAGCGCTATGCTTGGAGTTTCCCTAAGTCCTCCAAAAATCAAACTTCCACGGACCGTCCGCGTCAAAGTCTGAACAATCACAAAAAAAAAAACTTCGGAAGAAAAGGACCGTAGTTTGGGTTAATTTAAGGTATAGTAAACGCGCAGAGCACATGGCCATATCAATGCAAAACAGTGCATTTTAAAACGGAAGGACCGCACTGTAACATAAAACATAACATCACGCCTTATTTCCCCGAAAGGTTGGGCAGAGATGTACCTATAGTATACCCACATTTCGCCAGTTACGTTTTAAGTCCCTTGTAATCAGTGGCGAGCCAATTGCCTATCGTACGCACGTTAGTCAACTATAAATTAAAAACTCGGCAATAGTGTAACATTCTACAATTTTTTATAATTGGAACAGTACAGACGCCAGCACATCAATCTATCCCAAAATGTCAAATTTTCCCAGTTGAACATGACCTTATTCTTAGGACTTGAAACTGCCTAAAATGCAGGAAGTTACCATGGTGATCTAAGGCTTGTAGACGGCGAGTAATGGGTAGCTCGCTGTTCGGTTGGTCCTTACCAAGCCCGGGTCGACGTTGTGTTCTACACGCGCCTGAAAGAGATGTCAGCACCAAAAGATGGGACCCGCAGGGGCCGATGCCTTCCAGGGGTGCGGGCTGTTCGAAAGAGATACCGTCGCCCTTGGCACACACGCAACTGAAGGAAGACGGGTGGGTTTTAGTCAGTAAAAGTCTGACACGCCCTGCTGCTCCACCCAGAGCGGGAGGAGTTATTTGATGATTTCCCAGCCTCAAGAAAAAACCTTATTCTTTTGTAATGATTGGGATAGCTGGATGTGCTGGCGTCTGTACTTCCAGTAGTTACCTCTTAAAAACATGCACACACACAAACCTTTACCTCTTGATAATATTACTTTATAATATGATTGCGCGTGCTAAAATTGTTTCTCTATGTTTCATTTCAGACACTAGTCTCGTGGCGTCAGACATGCGCTCCTATCTGCTAATGTTGTCAGAAGACTGTCGGCTACGCAAGCTGAGGTTACTTTGCACCTTAGTCAACACTGTCATTGTGATGAAGTCCGGAAAATTACATGTTACTAGCTGCGTTATACAGGACCAGTCGCCAAGCGCACAGGTAATATTTATGTTACAATTTTTTTTCGTTTAGTGTCGTGATTAGTTAACCTTTTCACGCCACGTCAAAAAAGCAAAAACGTGCCCTCAGCGCCAAGCGGCTCTATTTACGTATAAGTATGTCATGGAGTCGCGAGCGTGGCGTGCTTGGCACATTTTGTACAAGACTTAAAAAAAGGAGGAGGTTCTCAATTCGTCTGTATGTTTAAAAAAAATATGTTTGTTACCTCAGAACTTTCGACTGGGTGAACCGATTTTGATGATTCTTTTTTTATTTGAAAGCTAGTGCTTCACGTGTAGTCCCATTTCAATTTCATCTAGATCTGATGATGCGTTTCGGAGACAGACAACGGAACTGTTCTAAATATAACAGTAAATCAACCGTGAATGCTGCTATCGCGTAAATATGCATTGTTTTGACCCTAAGTATGAAGAAATTTCGAATTAGGGGGGTAGGTACTATAACTAAAAAAGTGAAAAATAAAAACTTTTACCAAAACAAAACAACCGACTTCCCTAAAACACTACAAAGTGAAAAATAACTTTAATTTCGGAAGCCGGTGACAAAAAATTAAAATACATATCCAAAGTCACCGACTTCCGAAATTAAAGTTATTTTTCACTTTGTAGTGTTTTTTTGGTTTGTCATCTGTACATGACTGTGGTGGTCAAAAGGATAAAAAACGGAACAAAAATTTATGGATCCAAAGATTAAATAAAAAGCATACGACCGACGGCCGACTAGTCGGGAAAGCCGTATAGTCACCCATATTTGTAGTCGGCTAAAATTCCATCCATTTTTTACTCGTATTAAAATGCTTCAAAATTTTTAAGACGGTGATTGAAATGAAATTGAAATCGTTACTGTTATATTTTTTTATTATAGAATCAGTTTTACAGTTTACTTTCAGTGCAATCACTAAATTAGGATAGTAAGGAATAGGAACCCTTAGTTTGGTCCATTAATTAATTGGATTTAGATCCGGAAATTAAATACCGAAAGTAAAATTAATTAATACTTCTAACAAAAAACCTCCTAAAAAGTAATAATATAATATTTACTGGACTATTAACTTGTAGGTAATATTTTGATCAAAGCATTGTCACGTCGGGGGACGGCTAATGAAAATGTTGACGGCTGATGAAAATGTTGACGGATGGACGGATGGACGGATCGGACGGATCGGACGAATCGGACGGATCGGACGAATCGGACGGATCGGACGAATCGGACGGATCGATCGGACGGATCGGACGGATCGGACGGATCGATCGGACGGATCGGACGGATCGGATGGATCGATCGGACGGATCGGTCGGACGGATCGGACGGACGGATCGGACCGGACGGATCGGACGGATCGATCGGACGGATCGGACGGATCGGACGGATCGGACGGATCGGACGGACGGATCGGACCGGACGGATCGGACGGATCGATCGGACGGATCGGACGGATCGATCGGACGGATCGGACGGATCGATCGGACGGATCGGACGGATCGGTCGGACGGATCGCACGGACGGATCGGACGGATCGGTGGATCGATCGGACGGATCGGACGGATCAGACACCAAACTGCGTGACAGAGCGCTAATCCTGCCGATAAACTGTTTATTTAATCAAACATCCAAGTAGGACATTGCATTAAGTAATTCAGTTTTTGGAACGAAGTTTTGGAACGAAGTTCCTTAGAAGCGCTAAAGGCTAGACGGAAAAAATGAAGACCGAAAAGTTGTAACGACACTTTTTGCCACATTGTTGTAAGCCGTGCGACGTGCGCGTGTTTCTCTGCAGACAGCGACACTGACAATAATATACATTGTCAGTGTCGCTGTCTGCAGAGAAACACGCGCACGTCGCACGGCTTACAACAATGTAGCAAAAAGTGTCGTTACAACTTTTCGGTCTTCATTTTGTATGTGTGTGTGTACGTATATGTACAATTTTTAAAATGTTATTACAATTCCTCCACTAATTAATCGAAAGGAACTTCGTTCCATCCGGGTGTCCCTTGACACCTCTCAAGTGTTTTATTTAACTTTTATTTCCTGCTTTTTAAACTTTACATAGTAAATCGACACTTGTCACGCTTAAATCTGCGAAGCTTTACCAATGTTTCCCACAGTAAAGTTTGTTTCTAATTTATCCTCATTCCTCATCCTCATCACCATTTATCTTTAACCTACTCATTGAAACCTTTTCAACGAGCCCAAACACAAACTTCTGTTATTTGTTGGAGAGTAACTTGGGTATCCTGGAAATTCCAGGTGATGCTCCAGCATCAGTTCAAGGTTACTTTGTTCGTCTAATATCATTGAAGTAATAGAATACCAAATTTCGACTCAATCAGACCCGTGGATGATGCTCAAATCCCTTCATCAACCAGAAAAGAGCTGATAATCTTGAAACCGCTGAACCGATTTTGATGTCTAAGAATGAGAAAACATGTCTAAGAACCACTGCTAGAAAAACTACTTTTAAATAACTGTTGGAAAAACACCAACAACGTCTTAAGAGGTCATTGTACTCATCTTTAGGAACAACTTTTACTACGGGACCCAACCTGAAGTCGCGAAAAAAAAAATCAGCTGTTCCCTACATTTTGATGAGTTATACGAACTTAAATGAAAGGAACAACTGATTTTTTTGTTGGTGTTTTTCCAATAACCCTGTATAGATATCATATTTTCGAGATCTTTATTTTACATTCCGATATTTCTGTTCCAGAGCGACTTCGCACAAGGTATCGTCGCGATGGAAGGTGCGAAGGTCCTCATAGAAGACTGTACCATTGACAACTTCTACTCTGGAATCGTTGTTCACAAAGGAGCACAGGTAATATTTGTACACAGAATCAGAATCAGAATATTTATTTGTTAAACATAGGTATTTACTTAATGGTGTTAGGTTAACATATTTGAGCGCTATGTTTTGCCGCGAAGGCATACAAATTTTAATTAAAATGTAATTAAAGAAACTGAAATACTTAAAAAAACTAAGTAAATAAAACAAACAATAAAAACAAAACCAAAAAACTTAACATTTTTCTATTTACAGAGAGGTGCGAACTTTCTTAAATTTTGATAGGGGCATGTTTTTTATACTATCGGGTATTTTATTATAAATTTTCGAAGCCATTCCAAAAAAGCTCTTCAACACGACACAACACAATCAGCCTTTAATGTTCCCACTGCTGGGACACAGGCCCACTCTCAGTACTCTCTGTGAGAGGGAGTGGCCATAATAAACCACGTGAGCTCAGTGCGATTTTTTAAAAGTCTAACATAATATTTTGCCACTGCTGACAAAGGCGTTTCCCAAATCAGCACCCTAATTGCGTGACACACTATTAATTAGAATCTGAATCCTTTTCAAGGTTATTTTAATTTCTGAATTGTTATTTTGTTTTAATTACGGACGCTTTTAATGTGCACGTCTTTTTACACCGTTCTCACATTTCGTAATTTCAACATAATGATGTAACCAACTTTTTATAATGATACCATGATTTTAAAAGAGTGTCCATGGAGTTTCTTGCCCCCTTTGGAATGGGCAACTAGCTTTATTTTTCTAACTCCTTCTTAACTTCATTTTCAAATTGGTTTATTTGAAATAAATGCTTTGAGATTGACTTTGCTAATCCATTGCTACATATGTTCGAAAAATTTGTCTACTCAACTATTTAAATAACGCAATGATTGTTATTGTAATGTCAAAATAAAAGCCATTTGTACTGTTAGTGTGTTACGCAAGTACCGTCCAGGGTGCTTATTCTGGAATATAATTCCGGTAGATCGACATTGGTCAAACGTCAGTTGGTTGAGTTAGGGATTGGCTAGACTCAGTGAGTCCAGCCAATCCCTGATGTTTGAGTGACAATTCCAATGTCGATCTATCGGAATTATATTCGAGAGTAAGCACCCAGGTAGGTAACCTTGGGGCTAGTGGTTGCCAGTAGTTGTAAGTGGAGCTGTACGGGTCGATCGGTCAGGTTAAGCTACGCTTGCCGCGGTTGGTCCGTGGATGGGACCCTATCTTCCCTCCTCAGAAAGCACGTTAAAAGCCCCTAGTCTCGGCTGTCATTCTTGGATCTTAGACAGTCTTAGAAGTCTGGCAACTAGTCTTAACAAGGGGGTTTGAAACTTTTGACTGACGATAATGACGGTCCCTACGTAAAAAACAAATTACATGTGTATGTCATGTTCTAGTTAATGTAATTATATCAGCCGGAAGACGTCCACTGCTGGATATAAGCCTCCCCCCAAAAGGGGGGGATTTACCATAATCGCCACGCTTGGAGGGCGGGTTGGCGATCGCAGTATAGTGGTCAAATGCGTAGAGAACGCTGCTGCCCATTCTCTAGTAACTCCCTTAGTCGCCTCCTACGACACCCACGGGAAGAAATGGGATGGTGCTATTCTTTTACGTCCGGCACCACACGGAACGTTAATGTAATGTCATGATGGATTTAAAATGTATTTTGCCATCTTAGACTTATTTTTGTTAAACTAAACGATAGTATAGGCTGGCCTGAAGTTCACGAAAACAAAACATGCAAATCACGTATCCACCACTTAGGGGATTGTACGTAGCGACCATCGATATCACCCCTTTGTGGAACAAAAGCGCTAACATTGCGTTTATGTTCCACAAAGGGGTGACGTAGTTCATGTCCTTTTAAAGGTACATTTTAGTTTTTATCTCAATTTATTATTTACTTGCAGGTGGAACTAAGGAACTGTATAATCAAGAACTGCGGCGTCGGCATACAGATGTACTCTGGATCACAAGTGGAACTGAACGAGACGGTCATAGAACCTTGTAGCGAGCAGTGCATACGATGTGAATTCGAATTGCCATCGGAAGGAAGCGCTGAAACACAGACGACGGGTGTTAATGGGTAAGAATCTATTTAACAATACGTAAAGCAAAAACCTCGAACGCCTTTTTACAAAAATTAAGCGTCTGTTCGCGTAATTTTTGTAAAAAGGAGGTTACAAGGAAATTTGGCACAGTTACAGTTTATACGGAGAAGGAGATCAGAAAGCTAGTATTTTGAAATAATAATGCATTAGAAATACATTACATAAGTTTTAAATGAATAGGGTATTTTCCAGTTTATTAAAAACTATTCTAATTTGATGATTGTGACGAAATATATAACAGAAAAATAATAGTCAATTGATTTATATCCGTTTTCTCAATTAAAACCGATTTAAATCAAATGTATTTTTCGTTGTTTTGAATTTACCGACAAAACGCTCGTTTAGATGACTTTATATTACGTGTCCACACGTGACGTCCACTTTTGTACGTCAACACGTGTCATAACTATTCAGATGCATATTTATTTAAAATTAATGTTTAACTCATCGGAGCTCCATCGGGAAAAATGATACAGTTTACACCTCTACCTAATACACTAATAGAACAGTCGAATAGACTTGAAAAAACGGAAAATATGCGAACTGGATATGCAGTCAATTTGTACTTAGACATTCTAAAAACATGATTATAATTTCTATATATTATAAATAAAATTAAAGTCTTACGCATTGGAATTAACTTCCGTGTTGGTATTTTCAACTTTCTTGCTCCTATAAAAAATAATTACATTTTTAACGTTTTTTTTAGTTATTTATAAAAGTATATAATAAATATATCTAAATATAGTAAGTACTACTTTAAATAAAAGAAAAATGAAACCTGATATCCCGAGATTTGAACCCGAGCACTTTCAAATGCAAGGCGACACGACACCTTCACCTATTATGCTACTGTAACAGTCAAGTACTTTCTTGAAAAAACGGAAAGTATGCGAACTGGCTATGCAGTCAGTTTGTACACGGTTACTTACACATTCTAAAAAATTGGTAAGCTAAAAGTTTCTAAAAGATTAGATACCTAACTTTCATACATGATTATAATAACTTCCGTGTTGGTATTTTCAAATTTTTGCTCCTATAAAAAATAATTACATTTTTAACGTTTTTTCTAGCTATTTATAAAAGTATTTAATAAACATATCTAAATATAGTAGTGCTACTTTAAATAAAAGAAAAATGAAGCCTGATGATAATATCCCGAGATTTGAACCCGAGCACTTTCTAATGCAAGGCGACACCTTTACCTATTACGCTACTGTAACAGTCATGCAACTCACTGAAAAACGGAAAGTATGCGAACTGGCTGTGCAGTCAGTTCGTTCACGGTTACTAGACATTTCCAAATTCATAGTTTTATTGATATAAAAATAAATATTTAGTGATCATAAAATGCTCTCATCTTTTAATATTGTTCATATGATTTGATTTATATGAACGTTTTTTACTCCTCGTAACTGATTTAAATTTATTTCCCATATTTACAAATGGTAATTATTAAAAACTAAGTACCTTAAGTAAGGCCGCCCATTGTATGTTTTTAGTGTTAATTTTGTTTTTGTCATGTATTTTCTGGTGTACAATAAAGCATATATAAATAAATAAATAAATAAATACCTTATTTATTACGCTATTTGTATTAAAAGTATTTTATGTTTACAAGAAAGAAGATTTTTTACGGAAAGAATATATGAAATAAACAATTTACAAAATGGAGTACGAAAACAGTAAACAATCTTAGCGGAAATAATGCGGCGAAAAGAGCGACACGTCCTACTAGCATCAGGCGTCGGCCGGCACTGTCGGTACACGGGCGTTTACGCACACATGCATACGTATTATGTTTGGAAATAAGAATATACGATTTATGAAAAATCTATTGATTGGACTAACAAATTTAAACACTATTATGCTAGTATTTTGCTCGTAGAATAATCTGACAAAAAATCAGAATGATTGCATGTATATTAGTATGGTTTTTAATCGTTAAAAGATTTTTTTAGACGTAACTTCGTGATTTTTTTCTATCGTATCAAACTTGTTGTATTATGTTTTCAACACACTATCTAACTAGCATATATCCTGAAGATTATCATATATTTTTCTGATTAAGTTTACTGCAGTGGATCATAAACTTTTAGGCATTATAAAACTTGCGTTTAGCTCCTCTAAGCCCCTTAAATTAGTTGCCGCGATTGGCGTACAGCGGTATAGTTGCGTAACACACTAACAGTAGCAATGGCTTTCATTTTGACAGTCCAACAACATTAATTGCCTTATTTACGTTTTTGAGCAGACATAACATGTTGGCAGGACAAACATTGAGGCAGGCATTTCGAACATAAGAAGCAATGGATCTTTAGAAATGAGTCAGAATTATGATTGATAGTGTGTTACATAACGTCACACGTTAAGGGGAGGGGAAATCAGCTCAATGAACTGTGACATTGTGTGACAAGGGCCAGGGGCGTCAAAAGCTTTGTGACGTCACATGTGAAAACCTGAAATACTAAAACTCTACTTACCTACCCTTACTTCTAAAGATAAAATTGAAAAATATGTGACGTCACACAAGGGGAGAGGGGGTTTTACAAGTGTGACCACCCGTGACAAGGACAGGGGTTGGGTCAAAAAACCATAAAATTTGTGTGACGTAATTTATGGATGGCCCCTTAGGGTTCTGGACCCGCGGTTTGCTTGTAGGGCCGCGGGTTCGATTCCCGCACAAAAATAAAAAAAATAAGGAAAACTAAAAGTTATTTTTCGGTAAAAAAATCCACATTATTTATTTTATTTTCATCTTTTTTTCAGAGTGCAAGGTTTGCTAGTAAACAGTAATTGCAAGATTGGCACGGGAAACCTACAGCGAGAAGTTCTAGTGGTCCAGCAAGACTTTGGTTTTTAAAGTTATGTTACACAGGCAGACGAGTAATGGTATTTATTTATATATCTGTCAGTCATAATAATATGAAATATTTATATTCTTTAAAGTATCAATGTTTTGGGGAAGGGGTTTTTTTATACAACTGACCAAAATTGTATTACGGTAGTTGTCACGGGCCTACTCTCGAAGCCTTTCAATGAGGATACGGGCCCGTCCGAAAATAGGTCGGTACTTCAGAGTGAACCCTACTCCCGAATAATTTACTTATTCGGACGGGCAAAATCACATCGGGAGTAAGGAAGACTGTCAAATTGTGTTATCATTTATTCTTACTTCGGGTTCCTAAGTAATCTTATGTTCGGTATACGGAGTTGGTATAGCCCGAAACTACAGATTTACGGAGTAGACCTCCAGGTATTACATGAAGTCTCTATTTGCCACTGAATTATAAAAAAATACTACATTTAATTTTTACCTTATTTACCAAAGGTTTAGTATTTGCCATGTGCTTTTCGGTCTGGTTCGAAAGTTCTAACAACCTCCTATGACCGATCTCTCAATATTTATTAATAACTGTACAATGTAGACGGGTTTCTACACAAAACAAAATTACCCAAATAATTTAAAGTGTCGTTGACCATGACTTATTTTTGCCCGACTGCGCGACGCAGAGGAGGGTAATGTGCCTATGTATGTACGTTTGTTCTTTTGTGGCACTCTAGAGATCAAACGCGTGGGCCGATTTGATGATTCATACGTCAGTCGATTTGTCTTAATCTTGCGAGTGTCACTAAAGACATGACTGTAGTCAAAATTTGATATGACGACAAGCAGACGCCGTCGACGCCGAAAAAGGAAAAAAAAAGTCGACGTACTCTGTCATGTGGGGTATCATTGAATAGATGGATGTTCAAAAATCATCTATAGGTTTCTCCAATCACTTTTCAATTTGAATCACCATTATGGTCTATGGAGATTTAAAGTTGGTTAGCTACCATTCTCACTAAAAATTTCCAAACTTTTGTAGGGGTGATTCATGTATAATCGTACGTAACGTGAAAAATGATTATAATACCTAAAAAAGTGTTAATTAAGAAAGGCAAATTTAAAGAAAATCTAAAACCTGACTGCGTAAAAATTGAGCAAAAAGCTGGAAAGAAGAAAATTTTACTTAAAGAGGTTGACTATTAAAAAACCCCTTTCGAACAAAAAAAGAATTTGGCAAATCCGTCTCTATATGATGGAGTTATGCCGAACATACATTAAAAAAAATATAAACATACCGAATTGATAACCTCCTCCTTTTTTAAGTCGGTTAAAAATCTCATGCATCTTTTAAAGTAAGTACACTTTTTACGCAGTCGGGTTTTTTTATATTTTTATTTTCGGTTTTTAAATATGTACGGTTTCTTACGATTTTAACTATGGAGTACTGTTATTCATAATCGGAACTGATATTTGTTTTTAAGCTCTGGCCACTCGGGCGAATTCCACGCGGGACGCCATGGCTAGCATCGGCTGTTTTAAATACTAGGAAATCACGCGACTATGCGCGACGCGTTTCAACAACTCCACACAATTCGCATCAGTTTGCCGGAGCTTTATTTTCTATATTTGTATGTAGGTATATTGTATATATTTTGGAAAAAATCCGAAAAATAGTTATTGTTTTTTTTTAATATTGTGTTTTTAAATGGTTTTAACTAATATTAGTCTAGTACCTTAGTCTTAAAAGTATATTGATGTAGCATGTTTAAATTACGAGATGTATAAATATTTCCTAATAAACATTTAAAAGTAAAGAGAAAAAAAAGATGAATAAAGAATATTCTATTCCATTCTAATATAAGTTATAATAATTGTGTATTTGATTGAGCAGCTTTAACTATCTCGGGTAAACGGTGGTGATGATTCTGTTGTGCACCAACTAAAGTTAGGCTATTGCTATCTTTTTCCTTCATATGAAACTAGAACGAGACAGAAATAAATAAGAACTGTCAAATTTTGTTGAACCAACATTTTCTTCGACACAACTACGACGGACTAAATGCATCATGCTTAAAATCACGCCAAATTCAAGGCCATCGAGACGTAATCTAGTTTGACAGTTCTAAAGCTTGTCTTGTCTTCTTCTTTCGCGGTCTGTCAGTAAGAGATAGCAATACTTATTTCAGTTTAGGTGGTGAACAAAAGAATTTGCACCGATGCATTTTATGTTAACTTAGAATGTATTTACATAGTTTAGTTGGAATCTCTCCCATTTGATGTTCAGATGTTTCAATAAAAATAGTTTTATTATATAATTTGTAATTTTATTAGCTACCATACGACGGTCTTCTTCATGCCAAAAGGTTTTCGCTTATTTTTTCTAAGTTAGACCTCCATACGTTTTTAGTCAAAATGTTTGAAAGATTGCGAACATACAGATCCAGACGAAGCTTTTTCAAATACTTATACTAAAGAAAGAGGTTCTCAATTGGTCTTCACATTCTTTTTCTCTAATATTTCAGTTCAATCGGCTGCCACCATTTAATATTTTCGGTTATAAGAACGTCCTCTTTTTTTGTCGGTTAAAAAGAAAACATAATTAGAATAACGACACGTTCAAGTATTCACTCCCTCACAAATAGAAGCCTGTACTCCAGCCATGGGAACATTATACGCTCATTATGCTATCGTCCTTAGCTGTTGTCAATTTTTTGTTTCTCTATAATCGTCGTTCAAATTCGATTGATACCTCTGCCTACATACATAACAGTTGGTACACATTTTTACGAGTTTGTTGACACAAGCGACCGCAGTAGTATCTTAAATCTCCAAATTAATTGGAAGTCGATTTAAAAGGTCATTGCACGCACACGACCGTTTCTTTGTATAAAAATGTTGGATGAGTAACTTACAATGTATTTATAGGTATTTACCTACTCATAGATTCATGTTACTTGTAGTAATTGCCTTATTTGGACAGGATCTCAGGGGAAACACGTTCTGGCAGAGGTGCGGCGACTCCCGTGCGAGATGCAGGACAAAATTCGCCCACGCCGTTTTAGTCAGCTAACTTGTATAGAGTCTTGGAACTGTTAATCTTTAAAACCATCGACATACGTAGTAGCGTCCCGCATCCCACGCGTCATCATCATCATTTCAGCCGAAAGACGTCCACTGCTGGACATAGGCCTCCCCCAAACTCCGCCACTTCGACCGGTTCAGTGCCTGACGCATCCATCCAGCCGTTTCCTGCGGTCTTCACAAGGTCATCGGTCCATTCCACGCATGATTCGCCTCAATGTGACCAGAGCTAAAACATCTAAAAATACTTCTTTATTTCTCATATAAACACGAGCGGCACGCACCAACGGCAGAGGCAACTACATTCTTTCGAATTCAGTCAGCACACGTCGCTTCACCATCTAGCATAGAATAATATCGTCGGTTATTTCAACAAAAAAAAAAACTACTCCATACATTTTGAAGGCAAAGTCAAAGTTATGTGCAGTAAATAAGGTACAATAGATGGTTGGTATATAAATGGTTAGTGCGATGACACATTTCGCCATAAATTGGCATGCAAATATTAAAGATGCTAGGGCTAGCATGATAAGCAAATGTCTACACAAATGTAGGTACATAATACTATTAATTAAATTATTGACCGCGGAGGTATTGTACTTTTCTATGAAACAGCTGATATTTTTTTTTGATAACCGACGACAAATTTCATCGCTTGGGGTCTAGGACCATGTCCTGAATTTATGGTTACAGTTTGTGCGTCGATGTGATATGCCAACCTGTTTATGTTTGTGTTTACCTGTGTGTGTGTGTGTAAGTAAAGAATATCTTTGTTTTATTTGTGTCGTGTGGTGCCGGACGTAAAAGAATATCATCATCCCATTTCTTCCCGTGGGTGTCGTAGAAGGCGACTAAGGGACTTACTGAGAATGGGAAGCAGCGTTTTCTATGCATTTGACCACCATACTGCGATCGCCAACCCGCCTGCCAAGCGTGGCGATTATGTCAAATCCCCTCTTTTGGGGGAGGCTTATGTCCAGCAGTGGACGTCTTTCGGCTGATATAATGATGATGATTTGTGCAGATAATAAAGGAGCGAAGAGCAGCAGTTAGAGTAGCTCATCTAGTCTAAAGTCAGTGTTCTTTAATGACTAGTCACCTTGGAATTTGAACTTGTTACTGTGTATCGTTACAAGATTATATACCTGACAAAACTGGTCATACATAATTATTATTTTTCATCTCGTCATTGCTTATAGTGGTAATAAATTACGATGGATTTTTCCATTTATCTGCACCCTAATTGCGTTAATAACTATCAATAACAATCTGAATCATTTGAAGGATATTTTAAATCCATTGCTTCATACGGGGCGTCCATAATTATATATTTTCAGATTGGCAATTGCGTAAAGCAAGAGCAACTGAAATTGCTCCATCTTGGGTGTCCGTTTCAATGGCGCGGCCACGGCAAAGTTTCAGAAAAATAATTCTACCAAGATTTTGTAAAAGTTGATTCCCAAAACCATAAATTTGTCAAAGTATAATAATATTATACTTCTCAAAGTAAATATTCATGTCAAAGTGTATATAATAATTATCAAATGTCAAAGAGTATAAGTTTGCGGAAAAAAAAAACCACATTTAGTATGCAAAAATTGGAACAGGTCAAACCCAAGCTTTTTGTCCTCAATATAATCTTTAACGGTATAAAAGGCTTTCAGGCACAACTTACGTTTAATGATTGTAGTCTGTGGTTTAATGAATGACTTAAAGCACTAGGAAGTGGTGAAGGGCGGGCGTTTTGGGGGGACTGTCTTATGTAATTTTGACGTTCAAAAAGTGCTGACTCTCAGCCTAGTTTGAATAAATGACTTTTTGATTTTGATTTTGATTTTGACTTAAATTTATTGAGACTAAGATCTTGAACATGGCTTGGAAGTTTATTATAAAAGCGTATACATTGACATCTGAATGACCCACCTATTTTCTTGAGCCTTGTTGATGGTACAACAAATTTGTGTTCATTCCTAGTATTTATACTATGGATAACACTGTATTTTTAAACAATTTAATATTTTTATGGGCATATAAAAGATTTTTAGAAATATACTGTGAAGGCACAGTCATTAAATCTCCTTAAATTTCTCTCGGAGAGAGTGTGACTGTTCAAAAACATTCAATGCGTTATTTAATTTGTGGGTATTAAAAGTTATTTTTCCAAAAACACATTTCTTTACATTTTTGGTACTTAACTAAATTACGGTAACTAGCAGAATGTATAATGTATATACATCGTATATATATTAAACATGTTTTTACTTTTTACTTTTTTATGCCTACTCGTAATAAGACGTAGGTATCACCTGACATCTTGCATGTTCAAAGATTTCACCATTATTTTGTAATTTGTAGAACTACGTAAGCGGAGGATGATAACATCTGATAACACGGCCAAAGTCTATATTAGGTATTATGAGACACAAGACGATAAAGAGTAAAGATAAAAAGACCTAATTAAAACACACACGCTGTTCTATAGAATAGATACCTATCCACAATTTTGTCATGTCGGTAGATAATAATATTTTCAAAGTAACAGCAGCAGGCTTAGCATGACGCTTTCTATTTCTACTCTACCGTAGAATAGAAATCGTCTGTCTACATTTCTCGGTACAAAACTGTCAATTGTCTACACGGAAACGTCATTTTTGTCTACTCTTCCGTTGACAAAATGCTTCTCTACAGTTCTCGCTGTTCTAACTACTGCGTGAGTTTATGTAAGTATGTACTAGCTTTTACCCGCGACTTTTTTCGCGTGCAAAAGTTAGTTTGGGCAGCATTTTTAATTATCTAGTATAGTTATTTTGCTAATGATATCTTTCATCACCTATTTCATCCCCACACAGGTCGAAATTTCAAAAACATTAGAACAAATATTTATTTATTTCTTTAGTGCCTAAATGCAAAGTTTTATGGTTTTATCTTCGACAATGACGCGAACTTCCATACTTACAAACTTTTTTTTCTATTTCAAAGCCTTCAAGCCTGTTTTCGCGGTAAAAGGTAGCCTATGTCTAGTCCATCCCTGTGCCAAATCTCATCAAAATCGGTTCAGTGGTTTTTTTTTGTGGGTGGGAAATCATCGAATGACTTCTCCCGCTCTGGGTGGACCAGTAGGGCGTGTCAGACTTTTACTGACTAAAACCCACCCATGTTCCCTCAGTTGCCTGCGTGCTGGGGGCCACGGTATCTCTTTCGAACAACCTGCACCCCTGGCCGGCATCGGCCCTTGCGGACCCCACCAGTTGTTGCTGACATCTCTGACGGCGCGCGTGGAACACAACGCGCCGTCGACCCGGGCATATATATATATATTAATTTTTTTTGAACGTGGAGAAATGCCTACTGCGCTACCACGGGGAGATAGCGCAGTTATGTGGGACTGTAGGACTGTAATCCACTAAACCTCCACGGTGTCCTCCAGTGCCGCTTGAGGCGGGAACACGGAAACGCGCAACCCATCCGCGAACCCTCCGCGGGTGTTCGTCACCGGACCCTACTCGTAGGGGAATAACCCCTATCACCGGCGCACCAGGACACATAGCACGCCGTGACCACCCCAAGAACCAAATAGCATAAGGGCCCCAGACGACCCCGTCCAGACCCCAAGGGTGCCACCTTGGTCCCCCTGCGACGGGTCAGCAGTGGTCCCGCCGCCTACCACTTTTCGGCCGCAGGGGATAGGAAGAGCGGCCAGCGCTATACCGACACTCCTCCTCCCCTGCGGCCCCATCGTGTCCGCCATCAAACGGTGGCGGCCCCGTCCAGGCCACGGAAGGGAAGAGCGCTACTCAGAAGTACCGGCACTCCTCCGCCGCAGCCTGTAACCGTCAGCCTCAGCCTCAGTTGCGATGCACCTCACCGCAACCTACTTTTTGGCCGCTACGTCGTCGGCTTGGAGGCAAAAGCCCTGACCTAGGGGTTCCTCTTCGCTTCACCGTGGGGATGACCACGCTACTGAGCACCCCCGCAACTACAATGCGGGGGTGGTCAGTAGCGTTCGGTGGTATCAGTTCAGTGGTATAGGCGTAGACAGGGTTACTTTCGCATTTATAATATTAATAAATGTTAAAAAAAACAGGTTTTTTTAAATATTAAACGAGAAACTAAAATGCGAAAGGCGTATTTACAAATTCCCTACGTACTCGTACTTTTGGGAATTTGACAACATACGGGAACTTCCCGCTGTTCATGCCTTTAAATCGGTATAATATCGTGCAGTTCAGCGCCATGTAAACGGCTGCTAATAGTTTCCGATTTTTCCTGCTGGTAATCCCAGAAGGTGGTAACACTTTGGCCGACTTGGAGATCGAAGCCAGGAATCCAATGAAAATGGAAAAAGAAGCATAAACGTGTAGGTACCTATGTAATGTAGGTACTGTTTTTTAAAGATCTTAAAATTGCGATGACAACATAAAAGCAATCTTTGTACCTCGTTATATGATCATGTTCTTTACCTTGAAAATAATTTTGCAAAAAACTTTAGACTTCACACCGGTACCGACATAATTATTTATGAATTAACCGTCTTACATTTAATAGGTACCTGTAGAGCCTGTAGCCCCCGCATTGGATCCGCATTTCAACCCAAAGGTTCCGGGTTCGAACATGCAAAGCTATTCACAAGCATTCGACAGGCTACCCACAAACGGGGTCAATTGGGATGCAGGGGTGAATCGGGACAAAACTTTAAAAAGGATTTTAATGTTGATATAATATAGTGTGTTACCAAAAAGGGCATTTAACGGGCACAAACAGCTGTCGGAAGAATAGCAAAATCAAAGTCATTTATTCAAACTAGGCTGAGAGTCAACACTTTTTGAACGTCAAAATTACATAAGACAGTCCCCAAAAACGGCCGCCCTTCACCACTTCCTAGTGCTTTAGCTGGGAAGAAGAAGTGGCGCAATAAACTCCCCAGCAGCACAGTTGTCTGTTCAGTTAAAAGAACTTGATTCTATACAATAATAGGTAAGTAATTCAATTACTAAACACGAAACATAAAATGAAATTAATTGCCATATGTCAGCTATCACACTCTCACTCTCAGTCAGCTATCAGCGGTCGTATAATTGATATAAACTGACAAAATTTTTGGGTTTTGGATTTGTGAAAAGCGTTTAAAGGACTCCTACGATAAAATTGATTGATGTTCGATCCGATACGGAAGCGTATCAAATGGTCGCTGGTAAGTTCAAGCTGGTAAGTGGTCAACAGTTATGCTGGTAAGTTTCGTTTTGTAAGGTTCCGTTCTGTATCAAAATGGTGCAAAAGCTAACGTCTATTTGTCAGTCATAGAGCAGCTTGTATAAGTATATGAATTAAGTACAATAAAGTTAATTAAGATCCAGCCATATTTCAATGTGATTCGTTTAGTGAATTAACATTCTTTCATGAAAATTAAGGAAATCGATTTAAATTCACAATTTTAATAAAATGGGCGAAATTGCATTCTTTTGATTCGAGATTATCTTCGAGTTCATTGTTATTCAGGACCAAAACAACAAAGAGGAAGAAAGAAAGAAGAAACGCCGTTGCTTCAGTTCTGTGTTGTTGTTTTCATAGTCGTCTTCTGAGTTCTCACTGCCATCTTCTTGATCTTGTTTGCGTCTCCAGCCATGTCCTTCCAAAACGTGATTCCCATGTCGAAGTATTTCATGTACTGTTTTAGGTTGTAGTTCCATGTGCAAATAGGTCGACCGACTTTCTTAGATTTAGCGTTATGCTGCATTGCTGCATGCAGTAGGTGTGGTTTATCCCGTCTGAAAACGAGCACTTCCTGTGGTTCTTGATACGTTTTGTTACGGTTTTTCCATCTAAGATTTGGTGCATTTTCATATTTCTTAGTTTAGAATTAAAAAACGCAACACCATGTAGAGTGGGTACTTGGGTAGGTGCTTTACACACATGAGATACGCAATAAAGATTTGAATTGATTTGTAGGTACCTACTGTGAGAACCTGAAATTAGCGTGTACCAGGATCGTACAATAAAACACTTTTGTTGGAGAATTTAGCTGATTATTCCCAGAAATCGTTCAACGAATTATATCTATTATTTTATCATTTCTTCCTTTGACTTGTCAGCCCAATCCCTCACTTAATGTTTTTCATATTGTCTATTCTAAATTAGTTTGACTGTTCGAATGTCAAAGCGATTTCTGGTTTGGTCCCTTATTATAAGTGTTTCATAATGGTGAGTACAATGACACCTTCAGAGGTTTTGGTAGTTACACCGGCCATATTTTTTCGCTACTAGAGTAGGAGAAATTCAATACCTACAGTCATAAAAAAAGATAGGGACTAGCCGCTCTTCAAACGACCCAAATCGTCCCAAAACAAACTCAAAGGTCGACCTTTAAATTTGTTTTGCCGCGATTTCGCGAGTCTAAAGTCTGCTGTGCAAAGTCCGTGCAATGGACTCGATTTCTAAGTGGACCCAAGTAACATTTCACAGGATTTAGGTCCCTACTCGTACATAGCAGATAATATTTATGTCAAAACAATGGCCTTCATTTTGACCCGATAAAATATTTAATCTACAGGGAAACTATCTGTCAACAATTAATATTATTATTATAATCGCGTTATTAAAAGCCGCAATTATTATCAAACAACCATTATCTACGGAAGCTTGGCCATTGAACTGATTTAAGTATCAGAAAAACTCTTAGATCGTCAAACGGTATCCGACTACAGCGAAATAAAGACGTGTTCTTGATAGTGTGCCAAAAAGTGATAAAAAATGAAGTTAGCGCCTTTTGACTTCACCAATGAGAACTACAATTTGGGTCATTTGTGTATGGATAGTCTTAGGACCCGCCCTAATGCCGTGTGCCAGGTTAGTGTGAATTGTATTTATAAATCTTACAGGAATCTCAATTTATTTTTAAATGTTAGTACTCATTTAGATGTTTTTGTGTGCCAATATTGGTAAAACATAGCGCACTACCTTATTTTTAAGATCTTTTTATGTTAGCAAGTAAATTATTCATATTCTTATATTGACCCGGTACGTACCCAATGATAGGTAATAATAATAAAAAAAAACAAAACATGTTTTCGCGTAGAAGTTTAAAAGATTAGGTAGTTTGGTAATTATTGTAAAATTCCGCGAAAAAGCTTTGTAGTTTGTAATATTGTTATTATGTAGCTAATACCTACCCAACCAGCCGCACTGGGCCCGCATGGTGGATTACAGCCCGTTCCCTCTCACAGAGAGAAGGCTTTTGTCCCAGCAGTGAGAACATTTTGGGCTGAAAGGTAATGATAATAATTTACCAAGAGTTTCAATATTTAAACATTCTAATTGCTTTCGTATCCTTTACTTCCTTCTTAATAATAAAATTGTGAAAGTTTGTGACCATGGATGTATGGATATTTGTTACACTGATCATGCAAAAACGGCTGAACGGGTTTGAGTGAAATTTGGCACACAGGTACTTTGTAACCTGGAATAACGTATAGGGTACTTTTTATCCCGATACTACGTTCTCGTGGGATAGTTTTCGATCTCCATGAGGGCGAAGCCGCTGGCAAAAGCTCAACGTGGGCAACAATGGGCCTCATTAGAAGGCTGAAAGTCTCCCAAAGGGCAATGAAGAGGGCTATGCTTGTAGTTTCCCTACGTGATCGAATCAGAAATGAAAGCACCTTTTTGCAGCATCTTTTTATGTGCACGTTTTTCTGTGACAAATAAATCTATTTTTCTGTCTTTCTTTCTTTCTTAAGAGAAATAAGGTAACCGACATAACCCGAAGAATTGTCAAACTTAAATGGTAGTGGGCAGAATACATTGCTCGCAGAACAGAATGGGGCCAAAAGGCTATGGAGTGACGACCGCGTACCGGTAGACGTAGCGTCTAAAGGCCTCCCACAAAGTGGACCGATGACCTGCTGAACGCCGTAGGAATCCGCTGGATACGAGAACCACAGTATCGGTCGAAGTAGCGGTGCTTGGTGGAGGCCTATGTCCAGCAGTGGACGCTTTTGGGCTGAAATGATGATGATGATGAATTAATTATGATGACTTACGTCATATTATATTGTTTGATTAATATTGTCCGTAGATATGAGTCCTGCTCTAATATTTATACTAATAAACCTACCCAACTCTCTCAAAACTCTTACGAAAAACACTTAAGGGAAATGTTATTGTGTTTTTGGGGGATTCTTTGACACATAGTTTTTACATGTTTTTGACTGAAGAACACATCAATATTATCTCCAAATTGAACATCGATTTCAGGTTTTATAGTAAATGAAAATGTCTATCGAGGCCTATAGTAGTTAATTGAGATTACTTAAAACAAGCAATAATTAAGTCTGCAGAAAACAACAAAAACTAATTAATCTGGTGTGTCCCCATGCCGCTTTTTGTTAAATTATTCGATTTTCTGCGATCTTAGTGAAGCAATATATTATAAAAAGTACGCTGCACCGATATTCAAATATACGTTACTTGATATGTGATCATTTATATTCGAAATAATTGTAAAGATTCGTAATTACATTACTTTTAAAAATGTCCCCGACTAAAATAATAATTCAACTGCCACAATTTGTTCAAGCATAATTTCAACGTAAACACAAATATTTGATAGAATAATATCGGCTCGTGATTGGCCGCGTCCGTCAGTGCCGACCTGTCATACGAGTGCTCGTGCGCGGGTGTAATTTTGCGAAAAAGTTCGATTGAAAGTTGTGATCTGGGCGCTTGTCAGGTAAGTCGCATAATTAATCTGTCTTCTTTTATGAATTGTGTGTCTTTAGTTACGTTTTGCAACTAAACCAAGGTCTCTAATAAGGTTGTTTATTCATTTTAAATATACCTTTGATTCCGTCCGTTCATAAATATAAGATCAGGGTTACACTATCTTCAAATTCCTAATTTGTCTGGCTCCCATTAGTCTGGTTTTATCTGGCTCTTATGCCCAGATGAATTTGAACGGGACATATAAATTAGGTTTAATTCAAATAACGATGATCTCATATCATAAGGTCAGGCTTCAATAGGAAACAAAAAATAATTTCATGTTTTTTTGTTTTTTAAACTATTTTCCTAGTTTCAGATCTTTAATATCGAAATGGCAAAACCAAAGAAGCACACAAGAGAAGAAAGGCCTAGGAAAAATGACTCGCGTAGAAATCCTTTTGAAACAATGTAAAACATTGAAGAGTTATGGAAAGAAAAACAAGAAAAAAATCGACAGTACTACAAACGTCGAAAAAAAGAAAAAAACAACCAATATCAATATCAATAAATGAAATGAAACCTAAAATACAAAGATTACAGAGAAAGAGATGGAGAAAGAATTATAAGGCATCATCATCATCATCATTTCAGCCACAAGGCGTCCACTGCTGGACATAGGCCTCCCCCAAGCTCCTCCACTTCGACCGGTTCTATGCTTCCCGCATTCAGCGGTTCCTGCGGCATTCACAAGGCTATCGGTCTACCTTGTGGGAGCCCTTCCAACTCTACGTCTTCCAGTACGCGGTCACCACTCCAGAACCTATCGGCCCCATCGGTCATCTGTTCTGCGAGCAATGTGCCCTGCCCATTGCCACTTAAGTTTGGCAATTCTTCGGGCTATGTCGGTTGCCTTGGTTCTCCTGCGGATCTCTTCATTCCTGGTTCGATCACGTAGGGAAATTCCGAGCATCGCCCTCTCCATTGCCCTTTGGGTGACTTTTAGCCTTCTGATAAGGCCGATTGTGAGCGACCACATTTCAGTGCCATAGTCATCACTGGCAACACGTACTAGTCAAAGACTTTCGCCTTGAGACACTGCGGTATTTGGGACAACAAAATATTGCGTAACTTCCCGAACGCTACCCAGCCAAGTCGGATGCGGCGATTGACTTCTTTCTCGAAGTTTACCTGCCTAACTAGATAGTTTGTCCTACGTAAACGTACTCATCTACAACTTCGAGTGTAGCGCCTCCGATTGTCATGAGAGTGGGTGTTACATGGGCATTTGACATGATCTTTGTCTTGTCCATGTGTTAATTTTAAGACCCATTCTTTCAGAAGCTCTACTGAGGTCATTGAGCATTGCAATGAGGTCCTCCATGGTCTTTATCATCGGCAAACCGAAGGTGAGTGATGTACTCGCCATTGATGTTGATGCCAACCAACAGAGGTGAACAGTTTCTGAGAGATAACGTCTCCCTGTCTCACCTCACACCTCGCTGCAGAAGGATAGGTTTCGAAGTCTGGTTCTAGAGTCAGACAGACATAGTGGTGTTTTCGTACAGACACTTCAGCAACTCGATGTACCGATAGTCGATCTGGCACCGTTGAAGACACTGCAGTACAGCCCATGTTTCGATCGAATCGTAGTCCAGAAATGCTAAACGCTCCTCTGCGGCAGGTTATACTCTTCGGTCTTCAGTATAACCTGCCAAAGTATATGTGTGTGGTCTACGGTGCTAAAGCATTTATGGAATGCGGCTTGTTCGGGAGGTTGGAAGTCGTCAAACTTCCGTGCGTGACGGTTCGTGATGACTTTCGAAAACAGCTTGTAGAATGGCTCAGAAGTGCCTATAATTCTGAAGAAAGGTATTGTCACCCTTCTTAAACTACCACCACACCTCTGTTCCATGCCTTTTGCCCTCAAGTATGAAGAAATCAAATAGCTTCTGAAGGGCTTTACGAACGGGTTTTCCAAGCAAGCTCTCAGAAGTTCGGCCGTAATTCCATCAACACCCGGCTTGTTGTTGGTTGTTCTTGAGTCGTTTGCCAGATCCATAACGGGGTTGCTTGTTGAAGTATATCTGTGTAACTGTCCATAGAACCTCTCGATCCTTCTCAACAGCACAGCCATGGGGGATACGATCCTGCCATCATCGGCCCTCAGTTTCCAAAGCTGACTGTGCCCAATAAATAGATCTCTTGCAAAGACCTTGGAGCCCTTGTTCCGCTCTATCGCGTCCTTGATGCGGTCCGTATTAAAGCGGCGAAGGTCGCTATTCAAACACTTAGAAATCCGTCTATTGAGCTGTCGGTACTCTAGCCATATTAATTAACATAATAAATAACTTAACATAATAAATTATAAGGCATATTACCTTAGAAAGAAATAAGAAAAAAGAACAGCGGCCCTGCTTGAATAAACACCCCGCCTCATACTCCCAGCATTTTGTTGGACACTGAACCTATTGGTTCAGTGTCCAACGTGTGACTAGAGATGATGAATGATCGACCTTTACGTTGTCAGTTTCCAAACAGAGAAGTGGAGTACCAGGACAGCAATAAATTCTCCACCGATTTAGGAGTAAATTGAAGAGTTGATTGAAGATGATACATTATTCTCATTTATCTGCATGAATCTAATTAATATGTTGCAAAGTCTCATTCATCTGCCTTGGTCATCATTAATCTGGTTGACCAATTTATCAGCACAGTCTAAATCCTAAACTACTAGGTACAAATCAGTGCCTTTGATATATATTATAACAAGTAATGACCTGGACAAGAAACTATGTTAATTAAGATCTAAAGGTAAAAAATAAATTGAGCCATATCAATGAGGCAAATACACTCAGTTTCAAAGAATCACCCTTTTAACCTAGGAATCAACCCTGTGTTCCTGGCTTCGACTCTCAAGTCGGGCAAAGTGTTGTTATTACTGCTTGCGACCACTAGACCTGCGGGTAGTCACGTTACACGTGTTTCGACTTACAAGTACTTTATCAGTTGCATTGCAAGTGCAACTGATAAATTATCTAGATCAATAAAAAAGTATCTTAGATAAATTTCGTACAACACTCGCTTTACTTTTGGTTACCAAGTGTACAATCACGTTGTGAATGTGTGCGTAAGCGCAGGAGTACCGTTAGCCCACGTTCCCAAAGATGTAATAAAACCGCAGCGGGATTTTTTCACGTGCTGGATCTTCAGCTAGCGCCGAGAGTTGAAAATCGAACAATGAGTTTTTTCGACGCTCTGTGACTCACTCACTCTGTTGAATTCTCAATGCTCAGTTCAACGCCGAGAGTTGGAAATCCAGTGCGCGAAAAAATCCCGCCGCAGTTTATTACGTCCTTGTGAATGTCAACTTACGACCCTGGTAACTTTAAATATTGTCGTTATGAGCGATAACAGTTCTTATTGCAATATGTTACGGATTAAAATCCGTTGTATTAAAATCGAATAACAAATGAGCAAGCGTATGTCGTAAAATGCAAATAAAATCGTATAAAATTAGATATAACTATTTAATAATAAATAATCCATCACTGGATGCAGTTTGGCATTTGGAATTTTATGGTATATTTTAAATTAAGTTTATAACTGTTATTGAAGGGATAAACCGATTTTAAAGATAATTAAGAGGTGACTTGGATGATTTTTTTGATGCATTAAAGTATATTTAATTATATTTTGAGTTCCATCACTGTATGCAAAAAAGACTTGAATATATCATATATTTTTTTGCTTTCAAAATTATTTACAGTTAAGAGATACACAGTTTAAAAAAAACACCGTTTTGAGCGTTTTCCAGAAATCTCCGCCTTAATCTCCGAGACAATGGCGAAGTCCTAAGAGTCGATTACTAGATAAATAACAAGTATCTTACATAAATCCGTCTTTCTGATTATTAGAGGTTTACTTTAATAATCTAAGTAATTAAACAATGGACAGTAATAGGTATTTTGTTATTTGAAGTAGTTGTACGGTCAGCAATAAAAGTTGATTGACAGTGACAGGACCGTCACACTCAGGACAAAATTTTAACCAGTACCTACGCAAACTGTCACCACAAATTCAGCATAGGATTCTAGACCCCGTAGCGTAGAAAATTCTCGTCGATTATTAAAAAAAAAATCATATGTATCATAGAAGAGTGCAATACAGACCTACGCGGTCAGAATGTATAGAACACCGATGATTTCTTTTTTAAATCGACGATATCTTTCTACTCTAGGGGAACTAGAATCACTATGGAAAGTGGTGACAGTTTGCGCACTGGTTAAAATGTTATCTTGAATAGGTACTGAACTAGGTACTTATACAGATTCTAAACTGATTAAGATTTTATAATTAAGTATTCGTTAAACTACGCATTAGAAATTTGAATAGATACTTAGGTAAAAGAGTGAAAATAATATTTATTTTTTGTGTCATGTATTACAGCTTTTGAGTTTCGCCAACTGGACAGACGTGTGTCCAGTCTCTCGTGTCAAGTTTGTGACAAACCCTTGTATTCAGTATCAATGATTTAAAAAATAAAAATAACTTTCTTCGTTGACTCAACAACTATTTTTGTCGCTTGAAAAATAGACGCCGGTCAGTGAACTCATACCTATTTAAATATCTTTCTAATTACATTTCTTTTGCATGACAATTCTACAAAAACTTATGTATACAATATGTAACAAAAACCCTGTTGTTCCTTTTAGGGACGTATACACTCACCTACAAGCACAACATTGATGAAGTTATAATTTTAAAAAAAACTTATGCATTGGCCAGTTGAGAGTTAATTATCGAATAACTATTAAAATCGACACATTCAAAAAATGTTTACAGTATCTGACTTTACAAGTAGGTATCTTTATTTCGCATAATAGCCTACGAGCTCGGCGGCTTTCTTTGATCTGATAGAAGATGCCGCCAAAAACCTACGGGCGCTCGCGCCGCGGCGTTTCGGTACCACGTGCCTAACACCCCCTTTACCCTGCCACCCGCCGCCCTGCGAATCACTTCCTTATAGACGTGGGTCGTAACGTGTTTTGGGCGTAATCGGTTATACGTAGTTTCGTGGATATGAGTAACTAGTTTCAAAACCGATTAGTTTTGTAACTAGTTACTTTTGTATACAGTAGGGCGTTGGTTGGTTTTGCGTTTGTATTACTTATGTTATGATTGCGAAACTGTTACAGGTTATACGTTTTATAATAATGGTTTTACTTGTGTGATAAGTTACCTATAAGAGTAACTAGTTTCAAAACTGATTATTTTTTTATCTGGTTACTTTTGTATACAGTAGGGTGTTGGTTGGTTTTGCGTTTGTATTACTTATGTTATGATTGGAAAACTGTTACAGGTTATACGTATTATAATAATAGTTTTACTAATGTGTGTTACGAATATGTAACAGTTTATAGGTATTATAATATGTATGTTAAGCATGTTTTATGCGTATATAATTTTATAAATTGAACTTCCCTTCATACTTTTCCAGGCTTAGCACTGGCTGCAAAATTTCATTTTAAAGTTATTTTTGTGATTTTTTCTATAGACAGAACATTTAAATGCCTAAGTATTATTGTCCATCATAATTTTATGATTATCCACGTATTCCACAAAAATCCATCAAAAACTTAATCTATACCTACTTATATTAAATTATTTATTTACACTACCATAAATGTTTATTTATGCACACTAAATGTTTATTTACACTATTAATGTGTATTCATAAAGAAAACAGTACCTACATGTAATATTATTAATAAACCGCAAAAAGTTTTTAAGAACACAGTTCACAGGATCAAGACAATAACAATAACAATCGTCAATCATCCCATGGTATAATAATATAGACCGTGAATCATCCCTTGCAATAAATAAAATTCTTAAAAAAAAGACGCGGTCAACAAATAACGGTCGCAATTTCTTAAAAAAAAAGCAATACCATAATGAACTTTAACTCTTTTTAACTGCTTATAAATTCGCATGGGTATTAGCAATAAAAAAAAGGCGCACCGATTACTATATTGCCGTCTCTTTTTATCTTGCGTATAAGCCATACCTATTCCGAAGAAACTCTTAACTCTCGTTGTGCGTGTCGTAACAATAATCTGTTGAACAAAACGCTTACGAGTAGGTACGCGGTTTATTGTGGGAGTGTCGTGTCAACTGAGAACTACGTACGTAAAATAATCGTTACATTTTTGTCCACGAAACTAGTTACACGATTATCAGCCTCGTAAGCAGTTTCTGAAACCGATTACGTTAAATAACGCACACGTCTACTTCCTTATCCTTAGTCTCCCGCGCAGCTTACTTCCGAACGGATGTGATTGTTGACCTACGTAGTGAGTGACTAGTGTTTTGTTTACGTATACGTTGACCATGCCTTATTCAAACGTAGAATATTTTAATATGTTGATGTGTCTAGGGAAATGTGACTGCAATTATGCAGAAGCACGCAGACTCTACCGAGAACGTTTTACGAGTCTACCATTACCATTCCAACGTTTGCACATACGTACGTTCAATACTGGCAGTGTGCGCGGACAAGACCAACATCGACCTGACGCAGGCAGACCGAGGACACGAAACAGTGACATCGTGGAGCAAGTCTTGGACGCTCAGTGCGACACGAACTGGGAGTAAACCATATGCACGTTTGGAGAGTTCTCAAAGAAGATTGCCAGCACCCTTTTCACTATCGTCGCGTCCAATCACTACTTCCCTCCGACTATGAGTCAAGACTAGAATACAGTAGACAGTAGTGGTGAGCGTTGAATGAACGAACTGGTTTTTTAGACTGTTTATCCGACCTGAACTGTTCGACTAGTTTACTGTCCACAGATAAACCAGTTTATTCGTGAACGACATTTTACGCATGCGACCGGCGGCGGCGACAACTTGATTTCGCCGTACACGTAGTCGACGCTCGACGGAACGGAACGAGTGAACACGAACACTGCCGAAGGCCGTTTGTTATTGATTCTCTCTCTCTCATGCAGAAACGAACGTTCATCTCACTGAGCGAACGCTGTTAAATGAAAATAGACTCTATAACAAAACGATAGATACCGATCTCTATTTATTTCGTTGAATTAGTTTATCATACATACAAGTTTATTAGTCAGCCTGCCAGTCCTAACCCTGGAAAAACTATGAAGAGAAGTTCATTTCGATTCCCAAGTACAGTTCATCTATCCGTCGATTAGTAAACTAGTTTCAACTAAACGACCTAATCTGATCGTGCAATAAACGGTGGATAAACTCCGTGAACATAAATTCGTTTACATGCTGTTCAGTCTATTATGTAAACTAGTCGAAAATTAAACTGTTTTATCAACTAGTTTATTGTATGCGGTAAACCAGTTTCGTTTCGTCGACGGTAAATACGTGAACGACCCACTCCTAGTAGACAGGTGCCACTCGCCAAGATCGAACAAGATAGTGATTTCTTGAATTGGATACTGTTCACCAACGAATGCTCATTTGTTAGAACATGTGGTTTTAATTCGCACAATGAGCACGTGTGTTCGATCACATTTATGCGACAGACGTGGCGACTTTGTGTTTGTTGATGTAGTGAAGTGTTAAATGTAGTTTTAAAAATTATCAACTGTTCATAAAAATACCGTGTAAACCATCGTTTTCAAAGATTCATTCGTTAAAGTGATAAAAAACAGCTGGCAAGGTCACGAACTTGTGTAGAAAAATAGGTAGATAAGCGGCGGCGCGGTGCAAGCGGCCGCCGCGGCACGATCAAAGAAAGAGAGCGGCGCGTGGCGGGAACGTTGTACCTATTTCTGATTTCGCTTCATGCAGTATTGCAGAGGTAAGAAATCAGTCAAACATTACAAATATCCACAATTTTTTTTTTTTTTTTAGTTTTTATAAATGGCTTGCTTTATTACGTATTTATACCGATTCTGAAAACGTGGGTAGAAGGAACAACAGGGTTTTTGTTACATATTGTATATTACTTTTTCTAAATCGCACATTGGCCTAGTTCTAATCTAAACAATTGATAACGTAGTGATTCATTCATTCATTAGTGCTTCGACACTGACCTGTGAGTAAAAAGAAATAATCTTTATCAACTACTTAGTATTCACCTGCCGGAAATCGTAAAGTCATTCATTGAATTAGGTATCAGTAAATAGTAGTACCTTCTATGTATTGCCGGCGTAAAAGTACGACGCATCTACATCATCCCATTTCTCCCCGTGGGTGTCATAAAGGCGACTAAAGGACTAACTAGAGAATGGGCAGCAGCGTTCGCTATACATTTTACCACCATACTACGATCGCCAACCCGCCTGCTAAGCGTAGCAATTATAGCAAACCCCCCCATTTTTTAGGGGAGGCCTAATGTCCAGCAGTGGGTCTTTCGGCTGAGATGATGATGAAATAGAAGTACAATAGTCATCAAACATCATGCTTCGGCCGCTATTAGAAGTTATTTGGGTTCGGCGCAACATGTCTTTTGCTTCCTTACTTCTCTATCTTACTTTTCTAGCCATATCTTCATTCACACAGTCCATACATCGTTTCTTCGGTCTTACCCTACTTTTACACCCATCGACATTCGTACTCAAAACTGTCTCTCAACATTTTCCTCTTTCCCTTTGATAAGAGGGATTAGAGGGAGAGTGCTCGGGTATTGCTAATCGTGTGAAATTGGGTCGATTCGATAGTCCTTTAATCATTTCCTACTCCATCCCACAGATAGATGCAGCCACAGGAGAGAGCGAGTCAAACGCCTCAGTCCTTGCTCGTTCGATCCAGCTAGCCAGATGCTTCCGAAAGTTAGGAGTGAAACCAGGAGATGTCCTCGCTCTGGGCGGAAAGAACCACCTGGATCTCCACATTCCGTTCTACGCGGCACTCATGAATGGCATGCCTATTGCCGGAGTCGACCCATTATTTAAACAAAGTGAGTATACATTATTATTTTATTTTATTAAAATCTGAATTATTCATCGTCCCAGGTTCCTCTTAAAAAAGTTTTGTGGGGAATGTAGTAAGATCTACAGATTTTCAGAATAAGGTGATCAGGAATTTTATAGTAGCAACTTAGTATGGATTTATGCCCGGTTGATGGTAATAGGCCACGGCTCACCCCTTATTACATTGCAGGGACTTACATAACTGGCATAATTGGGGCACTTTTATATACACTAGCTGTGCCCGCGACTTCGACCGCGTGGATTTTTCTAAAATAAAAGTAGCCTAAGTTACTCCTTATTACAACAGCTACCTGCCCGTGAAAGTCCCGTCAAAAACGGTCCAGCCATTTCAGATATTAGCGGTTTTATTGTAAATTAATAGGAAACAAACAGTTATAATTTATCAAAAAGTTAATTCGAAAACATCCATCTGTTTCTTATAAAACTTCAACTATATCCTATTATCTGTTTTGGTGACTGTACATATCTGTAACACTTAAAAATAATAAAAAAATCTAAAAAACACGCTTTAAAAACGCAACTAAAAAAGCAGAAAATAATTTCAAAAAAGCGTGGATGCTTTTTGTGTTATTTTTATAATCAATTAATATCAAGCACCCCACGCTTTTTTGAAATTATTTTCTGTTTTTTTAGCTGCGTTTTGAAATCGTTTTTTTTTAACTATTATTTATTTTCTATTTTTTAGTCCTACTAATTACAAAAGCGTGATTTTTCAGTTTTTTTTAATCATTGAATTGTCATCGGTCCTCGATAAGTCTACAAAGTTTAAATGAAATCTGACCTTTGCAGTGGGTCAAAATCAAGTGCAAAGGAGTCGGTTACAAACAAACATACAAACATACAGGTGAATGTAATAAAAAGCTGTACACTAGGTATTTTGTACAAAAGCAAATCTTATTCTGATCAGAATCAGAATATGATTTGCTTATGGAAAAAATATTGTGGGTGAAAAAAAAAAATGATTTTTTTGTTATAAAATAATCAAAAAAATATTCATCAACTTGATAAAACACTACTCAATAGTAACACTAGAGGTAACGGGTGGATACTACTCGAATCGCACGCACCGCCGACAATGGGAATAGTGATGCATAAATGTTCAAAGCAAAATAAACTCTCGCACATGGTGATTTTTCACAATGGTTAATCTGACATTTTTGTTTCTAATATATTATTTGTTTATAAAACGATTGTATTACCAAGACAAAACCATTTCGCTGCGGGAAAACAACCATTAAAATTTCACGGTGTATAGACCGATTTGCAAAATTATTTTTGTTCGAAAGGAGTTTATTCGGAAATGGCCCCATTTAAATTCCATATAGATCTGGTGATGAGTTTCGGAGAAAGACAACGGAACTTCTCAAAAAATGACAGCAAATCAACCGCGATTGCTGCTTTCGCATTAAATATGTATTATTTTGACCCCGAGGATGATGAAATTTCGAATTGGTGTAGGGTAGGTACTATAACTAAAAAGTGAAAAATAAAAACTTTTTCCAAAAAAAAAACCAACCGACTTCCATAAAAACACTACAAAGTGAAAAATAACTTTAATTTCGAAAGGCGCTGACAAAAAAATACTACATATCCAAAGTCACCGACTTCCGAAATTCCCCGCAGGAGTCACAGTCAAGTAACCAATTTGAAAACTGTTCGCAGCCGAAATACAGAAACTATTCAAAATTTGCTCTCCAAGAGTGGCGTTCTGTCAGAAAGAACTTCTGAATACCTACAGCGCTGTAAAGGAAGAACTGGGCCTGAACACAGAAGTAATCTGTTTTGATGAAGGAAAGCATTCCCTGGCTAACTTCATCGAAAACTATAACGATACGGAGAACCAGGAGGAATTTTTGTAAGCATTTCCTTTTGTAAGATCTGAATTTACGTGATTCATATCAACCATTATTTGAGAGTATCCTTGTCCATATCATAATCATCATCATCATTTCGGCTGAAAGACGTCCACTGCTGGACGTAGACCTCCCCCAGGCTCCGCCACTTCGACCGGTCTTGTGCTTCCCACATCCAGCGGATTCCCGCGGCTTTCACAAGGTCATCGGTCCACCTTGTGGAAGGCCTTCCCACCCTACGTCTTCCGGTACGCGGTCGCCACTCCAGAACCTTTCAGCCCCATCGGCCATCTGTTCTGCGAGCTATGTGCCCTGCCCACTGCCACTTAAGTTTGGTAATTCTTCGGGCTATGTCAGTTGCCCTGGTTCTTCTGCGGATTTCTACATTCCAGATTCGATCACGTAGGGAAACTCCGAGCATAGCCATCTCTATTGCCCTATGGGTGACTTTTAGCCTTCTGATAAGGCCCATTGTGAGCGACCACTTGTCCATATACTTACACATAAAAGAAACTACTCAGTAATAACTACATATTTAAATCAAGTCAAGGCATGCGTCGGTCCACGTTCACACACTCATCTCATCATCTTCCTGACATTGCCCCATGTTACTTGGGTTCGGCGCAACACATTTTATTCATCCATTCTCACGCTACCATTCACTCCCTTCTCTTAGTTCTCCTTCGTCTCATTCGTCAAACAATCTATCCATCTTTACTTTGGCCTTCCTCTCCCTCTCCATCCATCAACATTTATTTCACACACTCATCTGTTTCCCCAATAATACTTAAAAGGTCATTTTTTTCCTTTCTTACATAATTACATGTTTTCGAGGTGTTGCAAAGTCATTTCTCTGGGTCACAGTGATCACATGTTCCTTAGAGTCCTTAGAATTGTCGTCGTTCATGGATTCGTCGTCGTCGCCGTCGTCCATGGTCCTTAGAGTCGCTTCGTTCTATAGCTGGGTGATTTTGGACTTTAGAATTGTATGAATAAAAACTAAAATTGAAATTTTCCTTTTCAGGCCAGTTATAATAGACCAGGACAAGCACTATGTCTGGCTCATCAGCACGGGTGGTACGACAGGGGTCGTCAAACTAGCTGCGTTCACTCACAGGTCGTTTATGAAAAAACTAGACATGTTGAAGATCATGTTCTCATCCAGTTCACATCTGTAAGTAATTCAGTAACTTCGTCTTTGATATAATAGAGATGCTATACATATAAGATGTTAAACATATGGAAGCCTCCTTCATAATGAGCAATATGGTTTTACAAAAGGTCGTTCTACTACAGATGCGGGTGTTGCTCTGATGAAACACATATTTATTGCTTGGGAGTAATCGCAAATGCTATTGGAGTGTTCTGTGATATGTCCAAAGCCTTTGATTGCGTGCACCATGAGACGCTCTTGTGTAAGCAGCGTTATTACGGTGTCCATAACGAAGCTTTAAACGTAATAAATTCTTATTTACATAAAAGGTTGCAATGTGTAGAAGTTAATGGAGTAAAATCGTCCGGGCTACCAGTTCAGTTGGGTGTGCTTCAAGGCTTAATACTCGGCCTATTTTTGTTTTTAGTGTATATCAATGACTTACCATTTTATTTAAAGGGTATTTGTGATGTTGTACTGTTTGCAGATGATACTCCTCTTATTTTTCTCTAAAGTAGACAGGAATAGACAAGATTTTGACGACGTAAACAGTGCACTCTCAATGGTTACGGATTGGTTTACGGCAAATAACCTAGTTCTCAATGCCAAGAAAACTAAATGTGTAAAGTTTGTCTTACCGAATGTTAGAAATCTAAGTCCCAACATTGTCTTGAATAAAGACGTGCTTGAGACTGTAGAGTCGGCAGTTTTTCTGGGCATAACAGTAGATGTCAAACTTCAGTGGGGATTACACATATCAAGCCTAGCAGGAAGGCTCAGTTCAGCTACGCCGTCAGAAAAATAAGATAATACACTGACGTCGATACAGCTCGGTTAGTCTACTTTAGTTATTTTCACAGCGTTATGTCCTACGGTATTCTGCTGTGGGGCAAAGCTGCTGATATTCAAAATATATTTGTGCTTCAAAAACGTGCTGTTCGAGCAATTTACCAGCTAGGTGCCAGAGTTTCGTTGAGGGACTGTTTTAAAGACGTATTCTCACGGTGGCATCACAATTCATCTTTGCCAATATCTTATATATTAGACAAAATATACACTTGTACACTAAAAACAGTGACATTCACACCGTAAACACTAGAAATAAGGACAAACTACGTTTCACCGGCTTCATAAGGTTCAAAATTCATTTGTTGGGCTTGGTATAATCTTTTATAACAAGCTTCCCTCTGCTTTGCTAGATTTGCCTTTTGATGCGTTTAAAGCTCAAATAAAATTCAACCTGTGTTTAAAGGCTTACTATTCCATCAACGACTATTTAAATGACAAGAATAGTTGGTAGCTGTGATTAACTCAAGACAATGTTTATGTTCTTTCTCCAGAATTAACGTACCTAGAGACAGGTTATACGGGTTCATATAATTATTGATAGGTACCTATATATATTTTTGTTGACTGTAAGTAATTTTTAAATTAAAATCTATTTGTTTTCATTACTTATTGACATGTTGTACTCATAACAATATTTTTTATGATGAGTTGTATGGCATTATGCTTAGCTAGCGACCTCGACAATTGATAATTCTGTTCTTGCCTGAGCAACCGGCAGCAAGTTCGTCATGCTCCCGTAGATGTCACTGCTTGCGGTAGCGTTGGGGATCGGGCTACCTCTTTCCCTCAAATATGGCGACCCTAATGGCTGATCTTTGCGTTATGCTCGTGAACGGGTGCTGCTTGTGGTGACTGGTCGTCTTGCTGACCATGATTTTGCTATTGTTGTTTTTAGGGGACTGTCTTATGTAATTTTGACATTCGAAAAGTGCTGATTCTCAGCCTAATTTGAATAAATGACTTTTGATTTTTTTTTTGTAAATGTTAGGGATTTCAGACGAAGCAAGTTTGAAACTCCGAGTTTACTCTAATAGGTATACCTAAGGGTAACATTGATTGATAAAATAATAACTGACGTATTGACATTAAAAGCCTGTGCTGTCCGATTACAGGGCAAAGGCTATTCTCGTTCCACTTCTCTCCGTTCAAAGCTGTTACCGACCAGTTATTGTTGAAGGTGTCTAGCTCATCCCGCCATCTCCGTCTAGGCCTACCACGATGTCGCTTTCCATTACGAGGGACCCTTTCGGTCGTAACTTTGGCCCATTGATGCGGTAGATGTGTCCAGCCCAATTCCATTTTAGCGTGGCAGCTTTCCATTAATATAGGTAATGCCAGCCTAATATGTTCCTAAGATCTCTTCTTATACAGAAAAGGCATGAGCATTGATCACCACGCTTGCTCAAGGCGGATTGGCGACTTCAGGCTTATATTAATAATATAATTGAAATTGATAGCATCATATCATTGATTGCTAGAGTACAAATAATAATTACAGACTACAGCAGTCTTATCGTTGATAGCTTGATACCAATATACTCCAGACAAGCTTGCTTGTTCATGATGATACTGCTACTTTCTAACCGATTTCGACCACAGCAACATAATTCTAAAGGTAGCGTGTAGGTAGTCCTTACAATTATCTTTTTTTATATGCCCGTATTTCTGTAGCAATAAGCCAAACGTTCTGTTGTTACGTCAGCCACGGTTTCCCGGTCAACAGCCATCTGCCTAATCTTTTTCGAACTGTGTTAGGGTCGGCTTCCAGTGTAACTGCCTGTCCGAACTCCGAACTCTTCCACCCAGTTCCTGGGTGACACGACATACTTTGGTATAATACTGGTTGTCAGACTTTTGGCCTTCTGACTACCCGCAACTACTGTGAAAGATCTATCGTGCCTCGATCGTCGTGATGGGTGACCATTCATTGCTTGGTATGCTTACCTTAACCTTCAATCGACTCGTGCGGCTGTTATTATTTCGTCACGAGCCCTTTACTCCGATAATTACAGTTAAAAAAACGCTTTCCCTTGCAGACCAAATGGTGAAAACAAAATGGGGCTTAATATATCACCAGTTCAGTGGGTGTCGGCTTTCTTCAGCGCGATATGTGCACCCCTACTGCGACAGACGAAACTGCAGACCTCCAACCCTCCGACCACGGAACACATAATCGATCTTATTAATCAGTATAAGGTGTGCTATCTAAACTAATGTACTTTTTATATAGAGGTAAAATTATATGTTTTTCCAGAACGTAATTTTCCGTAGGTTATTTTTTTTTCATCTGTTTCCATTTATGTACAAGAAATCCAAGATGCGCAGTCTCAAATAAAAGTAACACTCAAAACTGCCCTCAATTGTACATTAGAGGTTATAGTTATGATAACACACATTTTTTTGCAAATTCAACGTTATATGCATGATTTGGGGAAATAGAAGGGGGAGTAACGGTGGCCCAGTGGAAACAGCCGCGTCTGAATCATAGGTATTGAAGGATATTTGTAATCCATTGTTTAATATGTTCTAGAAAATTGTCTGCTCATTAACGTAAATAATGCAATGAATGTTGTTGAACTGTCAAAATTAAAGCTGCTATTGCTACTGTTAGTGTGTTACGAAATGACCGCGCTGGAGTCAATTATTGAATGACTTTTTCACAAAAATAGTTATTGATAAAAAAAAAAACAAATGAACTTGGAGGGTTATGTATTGACGATTTATGATTCTGTAAACACATACGTGTGACGTCGCGAATCATATATCAATCATTATATAACCTGGCACTGGCCTGCAAATTGCAAGAAAACGTAAGACATATCTTAGCGCATCCACATTAAAGTAGGTCTAAATAGATTTTTCTGTCTCTTTAAGCCTATATCGTGTTTCCTGAGCCCTCCTATTGCGACTTCCTTAATCAAGAATGAGAAGAAATGTGACTTCACTTGCTTCGAGAGCGTTATGCTGTCAGGAGGAAAAATATATAAGGATATTCACACTGAATTACTGGTAAGTGAAACTTTCGTATTTAGGCATTCATTTCACCAAAAGTTATACCAAAAGTAACCAGGATCGTCGGACCTACAGTTGAAGTTTATTAAGAAACCGATGAATGATTTCGAATTTTATAAATTAACTGTTTGTTTTCTATACTTATTTTTTTAATATTTTTATTAATCTTGTTTCATTTTACAGAAAAGGGTGCGGCCGGATACTCCTGTGGTGGAAATGTACGGACAGACTGAGAATTTAGGTGCAATTTTTGTTGGTGCCCCAGAAGGACCCATTGGTAACTGTGGCAAGACCGCGCCTGGGCTACCGACGGTCAAGGTTGGTGACTTATTTCTAGACGTGTTTACTTTGTAGGTAAACTAAAAAGACAGTCTATTCAACGGGGTATTAGGGTATTACACCCATTTTTTTAAAGTGTCTTAATTAGATTCTAAAATGCTAATAAACCACTAAACAAAACAACATTTTTATTGAATCGTTAGTGCCATAAAAATGCATTAAAATGTTACATTTTCATATTTCGCGCGTAATTTGATGAAAACGCTGGACGCAGTGGACGCCATATTGCTCAATGGGTATGACGTCAGTTCGCCGTGTAAACAAATACGCTGATTTTTGTATGATAATTGTTTATAATTTAAAAAATTAGTTATTATTCTACTTATAGTTGGTTTGCAGTTCCGGAATGTAAGATGATATTTCAATAAAAAATACTTTGGTTACGAAAATAATAAAAGTTCAAAGTTGTTCAGTTGATTAGTTTAAACAACGGTATGACGTGTAATATGGTGGATACTATTGCATGAAATAGTAGCCGCCATGTTATTACGTCATACGGCATGTCAACTGAGCAACTTTGTACTTTTATTATTTTTGTAACCAAAGTAATTTTTATTTACATAATATTTTGCCTTCAGGAACTGCAAACCAACGATAAGTAGACAAATATTTTTTTCTTTTTAAATTAAAAACAACTATCTTTTAAAATATCAGCGCATTTGTTTGTATAGCAAACTGACGTCATACCCACAGAGCAATATGGCGTCCACTGCGTCCAGCGTTTTCGTCAATTTACGCGCGAAATTTGAAAATGTAAAATTTAAATGCATTTTTATGTCACTAATCGATTAAATAAAAATATTGTTTTTTTTGTCGTGGTTTATTGGCACTAGAATCGAATTTTTCTGAAAATAAACATTTCAAAAATTGGTGTAATACCCTATTTTGACAGTTCAACAATATTCATTACGTTATTAACGTTGTTGAGTAGACACATTTTTCGAACATATGAAGCAATGGATTAGCAATATCGTTCATAATGATTCGAGTTTTGATTGATAGTGTGTTACACAATTAGGATCCAAATCCTTGTTTGCAATTCGTGTCATTTCTATTCAAACGAGTATTATACTGAAATTAACTTCATTTACTTTATATGATTGTACTGGTACTTACTAACGAAAAAATCATGTTTTTATTTATTGTAGCCGAAACTAAACTTTAACGGTGCTAAAGTGTTTTTTCTAATACCCCGTATATGTTTGGAAACTAAGTCGCGAACGCAGAATATTGTTATCATCGTGTTTTCGTCACATCTGCGTTCGTCCATAGAACAAAATAAATTCCTAATCTCATTTGTATGTTAATTTTTCAGTTAGTTGATCCAGAGACGGGGAAGGAAGTAACAGAACCGAACAAGCCCAGGAGAAATATGGACACAAGGAGCCAGTTTTGCTGTGAGTTTTCTTTATTTGCAAGTCTACTGCTACTGCTGAGCGTGTGGTTCTGGGTTAGATTCCCAGGTTGGGCAAAGTGTTATCGGGTTTTTCAAGCGTTCACACGTACACCGTGGCATTTTAATCGTCTTACAACAGCCGCCCACTTCATGTATACAATGAGTACTTACTAAACATATATTAAAAAAAAGATATTTATGAACTTAATAATAATTAAATAAAAGAAAATAACATTCACTAAGACGCACCACGCAGTTGAAACTTTTGTGAAATTAAATGAAATGTTTATTTATGTAACTAGATCTTAAAAGACACTTTTACACGTCATTAGTTTATTGGTCAAATATTTTAAAAACTAGATGGCTATTAGAATCTTAAAGCTATTCTACAAAAAATGTCTCTAAATTTAAAAATAATTTTGACACGACTAAAATCGAATTTGACAATCGCGACTCCACGTGGTATTTTTGTGGCTTCGCGACGTGGTACTTGTTTGCCCTACCCCGTGATTTTTTTTAGAGCCGGAAGGTGCGCTGTTAGGAACAGCTTCGACGTGTTTTAAATGGAATTATTGTCACTTTTTGTATGGACAATATAAAAAATTATTACCTGTAGGTAGAGGTCTATGGCTTTTATAAAGGGGGTCGAAATTTTCATTATTTTTACGATAGGACACACCATTTTCGAAATATAAGCAAAAGAAAAGAAAAATGATACAGTACTGTATTTGCGCCCGAAATCGAAGTGTTGGTGTGAATTTTAGTTCTTGACAACAAAATTGATTCCTTTTTAATCGCGATTAAAAATAGTTAAATTTAGTAACACAATCAAAATTTTAGGTTGAATAGAATAATGAAATTCACAACAACAGAATAGTAAAATTACCATTTTCACTAAATTAATAACTCAGTGCAATCGTAGTGCTGTCAAACTAAAATATAGTAAGCTGTGTCACTTTAGTCAATTTCAGAATGGGAATTTGACAGGAATTAACAAAATTTTGGTGATTTTTAGTTTAGTTTAGAGAACTTTGTGACAAGAGAATCGGCAAATCTTAATTAACGGTGACAATTTTTTATCGCGCCAAAGGTATTTTATGTCGGTTTCATTGAGTGGACCACCTTTGTAAGACGACTACAAGGTGTTACAGAATAAAAGCAAGTTCTGAAAGTAGTTTGTTCACAATTGACTACTGAATCGACATCAGTAACTTTTAATAAAAGTATTCAAAAAAGAGTTTTGAATTAAATCTTATTTCAAGGCAATAAGGCTCAATTTTAAATGCATAAATTAATGGTAGGGTCGACACGTTTTTAATCGGTTTTATTTAGCTTGCCCTGTTTGTTTTTTGGGACAAATTGAGTAGGTACTTGAAATTTTACCCTCTTCCTCTTGGCAGGTTGATCTGATATTTGGTCCACATCTTTAGTTTGATAACAATACAATTTTTTTTTTTTTTGTTTGGGTTTTGGCTTCGCACGGTTTGTGCATTTAGCCAATGTCAAGTAATTTTTCTTTTCCATCAAGTAAATGGCCCGATATCGGGCACGAAGTTACAAAACAGTCATAGTCGTCTTTAGTCAGTCAAGTCAAAGTTATTGTAAAGCGGTAGTAACTTTACAACAACCTCAAACCTCACCTTTCAGTCAAAGTTATTACTTTGACTTGACTGACTAAAGACGACTTTAGGAGTTTTTGGGGGGAACACGAAAAGTCCACGTTAGTCACTTATTTTCACCTTCATTACATTTGTGCACTCACACGTAATTAAATTGCATAATTCACTACCAAAATTGTACAATTTTATTCGCTATTTCACTAAATTACATGAAAATAAAAAGTCGTGCGACATGTTCCAACGCGATCCCGCCAAAAACTCACAATTTAATTTAATCAGTAGGTTTCATTGTAAATCCAAGATGGCCGCCGCTACAAAATGGCGGATTTTTTTTTTCACAACCCCCTCAATATGGGTATCAAAGGACCCTTTCATTTGGTTGGCTATTAAAATACTGTACACCATGAAAAAAAAAATGATGTGAGAAATATTAAATGTACTTACCGAAATAATAAGAAAAAAACAACCGACTTCCAAAAAACACTACAAAGTGAAAAATAACTTTGATTTCGGAAGTCGGTGACTTTGGATATGTATTTTATTAATTTTTTTGTCACCGCCTTCCGAAATTAAAGTTAGTTCTTTTTCACTTTGTAGTGTTTTTTGGAAGTCGGTTGTTTTTTTTTAAGTTTTTTATTCTTCACTTTTTAGTTAGAGTACCTACCCCACACAATTCGAAATTTCATCATCCTTGGGATCAAAACAATGCATATTTATGCAATAGCATCAATCGCGGTTTGTTTGCTGTCATTTTTTGAGGAGTTCCGTTGTCTGTCTCCGGAACGCATCATCAGAACTATATGAATTTTTTATGGGACCATTTCGGAATAAACCCCTTTCGAACAAAAGAATTTTGAAAATCCATCTATACATGACGGAGTTATGCCCGAACATACATAAAAAAATATATACAACGTGTCGTTTTGCATCCTCGTCAAATTCAAGGAGGTAACTGCTTCTGACACGAATCAATAATAAAATAAGTAGATTTTTTATTTTACGGCTATGAAAATACAGTCGAGAACGCAATGGTAATTGAACCATTACGTTCTCAACTGTATTTTCATAGCCGTAAAATAAAAAATCGCAACATACTGTTTGATTCGAGGACTGGTTTGTGCGACGAAGACTGTTTAAACCCAGGTTACCCAGTTACAGTGCGGTATCACACGGGCCGCGTTTTAAAATTAAAAAAAAAAAAACAAAAAAAAATACCTACTTATTTTATTATTGATTCGTGTCGAGAATCATTAGCATAGTTACCTCCTTGAATTTGACGAGGATGCAAAACGACACGTTGTATATAAACATTCGAATTGATAACCTCCTTCTTTTTGAAGTCGGTTAAAAACGAAGAACTTGACTTTTTGGGCGTAGCGTAACCTGAGTAAATATGTAAATATCATATAAGAGCGGTTGACTGTTGATAGAAATTTCACGTACCGCACGTTTTTTATTTTTTTGTCTGATCAATGCCCTAGATTGATGAGGAAAGTGGTGTGATGACTGGTACCTAGGACCTATCGAATTATTTTTTAGCTTTTAGTACATTGTCTACATCATTATTCTCATTATACCGTTTAACATAACATTTGTTTTACTCATTGTTCTTAATAGTAACAGTAGACGTTTTGGTGATTGTATCATACTTACTCTAATTGGGTGTATGAGGTCTTGCGTTTTTTACGTTACAAATGTTGTATATTCTACCAATCTTTCATTCCTATGCTATACAATACTATTCTTTACTTCAGGAATACTACAACAACCCTGAAGAAACAGCGGCCTGCTTCACAGAAAACGGCTGGTACAAAACAGGAGACATTCTGTACAGAGATGAGGAAGGGTACTTCTTCTTCGTCGAGAGGCTCAAGATGTTGATAAAATATCGAATGTACCATGTAAGTGAGCATGTCATCATCTACCAAGCGTTTTCCCAACTATGTTAGGGTCGGCTTAGTCAACCCGGATGCAGCGGAATACCAGTATTTTACATGGAGCGACTGCTTATCTAACATCCACAATCTAGTTACTGGGTAATACGGTACACCCTGGTAATACTGCTTGTCACACTTTCGGGCTTCAGACGACCCATAACGACTATCAAAGGTATGTGAGCATTTATAGTCAGGGAAATAATTTTAAAGCAAATTGATACCCTATGTTTGTCTGCCCGCGAGATCGTATGCGATCCAGGATGAAAAGTAGCCTACGTCCTTACCCAGGTCGTGGTCTATCTGACGCTGTAAGGGGACAGCTCTGGGCACGCCACGATTGTTCCTGTTTCGAGTAAGGCGGGAAGAAACGCCCGGGTGTTTCTACTGCGAAGATCGCCCTGAGGACACGGTAGAGTATACGGTGGGTGGTCTGCCCGGCTTTGGTGGAGCACCGCCGTGTCTTCGTAGAGGCGATCGGCAGCGGCGATCTCTCGCGACCGGCCCTGGTCCAGGCTATGGTACGGAGCGAGAGTGCATGGATAGCCGTCACCTCCTTCTGCGAAGCAATAATGCTTGCGAAGAGGGAGGCGGTGCACGTGAGGGAGAGGTAATATATGCACCCGCACGGCCCTAGTCGCCGCATGAGACGCCCTAGGCGTCGGGAATCCAAGGCTGATTCCCGGCCACCGTAGGCGCGGGCTTGCAGACGGCGAGTAATGGGTAGCTCGCTGTCCGGTAAGGACCAAGCCCGGGTCGACGGCGCGTTGTGCTCCACGCGCGCCTCAAAGAGATGTCAGCACCAACTGGTGGGGTCCGCAAGGGCCGATGCCTGCCAGGGGTGCGGATTGTTCGAAAGAGATACCTACCGTGGCCTCTGGCACAGGCAACTGACGGAACACGGGTGGGTTTTAGTCAGTAAAAGTCTGACACGCCCTCCCGCTCCACCCAGAGCGGGCGCGGTTATTTAATGATTCCCACCCTCAAAAAAACAAAGAAAAAGGGGACGCCCTAGGAGAACATATGTATAGTGACCTTATTGGTGAAGTTCTTCAGAAAGGTCAGGTGCAGAGTTGTCGCAACCGGCGTGCGTGTATGAGCAGGGCTCTGAGACAAAAACATTTCTGTTAGCGTTCACGCCAACCGCTACGCCAAAATGTATGGGAATGACATTACCTGCGGAAAGGACACGACGTAATCTTTCCGCAGGCAATGTCATTCACGTACATTTTGGCGTAGCGTTTGCCGTGAACGCTAACAGAAATGTGTTTTGTCTAGGCCTGCTGATGTGAACATAAACGAGGCAAAAGGAGTATATTAGGATCGTATCAGGTGGCGTTTTGTAGTTTCTGCCTAGCCCCATGGAAAAAGGGCGTGAGTTTATGTATGTATGTCGTTTAGCTATTTTGGCGTGAAAGCGTAACGAAAAACTCACTTTCGAATTTATAATATTAATTACGATAAAAGACTAAGTACTGCCCACTCGTTTAATAAACTAATCTTAGTCATAATCTTACTGTTACAGTAAATGCGTTGTTGCAATGTATTGTTTGAACTTGTCGTCTGATTACCTACTTACCGACTCTTCACTTAGATTCCTTATCAAAATATTTTGTGATGTAATTTTTTATTTTATGTGTCGAGTATGTTGACTGTGATCTGTATCTGTATTTGTATTATACTGGATTAGCTGTAAAATTTGTATCTGCGTCTAAAAAACGAACTTTAGGTTCTCAGGTACTAACCCCACAAGATCAGCCCAACAATACCAACGAAGATTTTTGTCGTTTTAATAAAATAAAATAAAATATGACTACGCAAACATGCTTTTCCAATTCACTTAGACATTGGCGGAATAGTCGACATCGACTTTGCTTACCATATTTAAAAAAAAACTTTTTTAAAAACAAGCTTATATTTTAGGTAACTACTTGTTAATAAAACGAACTAAAAAGTTAAAAATAATTTAATCTCAATTATTTAAATGAAAGCGTGTTACATTTTGATGGCAGGAGAAATAAAGAACATTTATTAGTAAGTTACACACCTATTTCTAACCGTCATTAGGTAACACGCTTTTATTTAAATAATTGAGTTTAAATTATTTTTAACTTTTTAGTTCGTTTTATTACCAAGTAATAATAAAAGCTTGTTTTAAAAAAGTTATTTTTTCTTTTTAACTTTTTAGTATTTATGATGAGGGGTTTACTACGGCGTAGTTTGTAGCATCAGACCCTGGTTACCATATAGAATCAAAGTACTCGTCAATACCAATCAAACGAGCCCAAACTCGATGGGGTTGTATCGTTTTATTGCGGAGTTCCTATACCTTCCAGCTTCACCATCAGACCAGCTTCATGTCCTCAGAATATTGCATTGTCACGCAATGTACATATGCATGCAAAATTTCAGCTCAATCGGTTAAAGATATCTGCTTCAAAATTGAGTTGCAATAGTCCACCCGAACAAATAATTAAATACATTACAAGTTAAATAAAAGCTTGTAAAATAAAATAGAATTTAGTTCCACACCTTGAATTTGAATGAAAGTGTTCGTCCTCTTTTAACCGTATTATAACCTCCTCAGGTAATTCCTCCGGAGATCGAGGCAGTGATCCGGCAGCATCCTGGCGTGTATGACGTCAGCGTCACCAGCGTGCCTCATGAGGATGATGGAGAACATCCCGTTGCGTGTGTCATGAGGAGTCCAGGGTCCAGCGTCACGGCGGAAGAGATTAAGGAGATGATTGCTAGTACGTAATATTTCCTTTATTTATTTACTTTGGAACAACATTCGGAACACCACGCTGCGTTCCAAAAGGCTACCAGTCTCAAATGGGACTGGGCGGGTCACATCAGCCGCATGACCGCTGGGCCTGAAGATAGACGGCGCAGCGCCGCCACGGTTGGCCCAGAAAGAGGTGGCGAGATGAGCTGGACGTGTACCGCGACGGATGGTTCAAGGAACGAAAAGAGTTTATGGCAGGCCTTTGCCCAATAGTGAGACAGTATATAAGCTAAACAATATATAAATATATATGAGGATCCGGTTGGGTTGGGCAGCGTTTGGGAAACTACGTCAAGTCTTCTCGTCGCCTATTCCGCAATGCTTGAAGACTAAGGTCTTCAACCAGTGCGTCCTGCCTGTGATGACATACGGTGCTGAAACGTGGACACTGACAGTTAGGCTGGTCCACAAATTTAAGGTCGCTCAGCGCGCTATGGAGCGGCCTATGCTCGGAGTTTCTTTGAAGGATTAAAATCAGGAATGAAATTATCCGGAAAAGAACGTGAGTTACCGACATACCTTGTAGAGTGAGCAAGCTGAAGTGGCAGTGTGCTGGCCATGTTTAGCGAAGGACCGATCTACGGTGGAGCACACGAGTCCTGAGTGGAGACTGCGTATCGGCAAGCGTAGTGTGGGACGCCCCCCAGCTAGATGGACCGACGACCTTAAAAAGGTAGCTGGGACAGACTGGATGCGGAAGGCGGAGGGCAGAGTGTTGTGGCGCAGCCTGGGAGTGGCCTATGTCCAGCAATGGACTGCGATAGGCTCTGTTGATATGTATAGGTATCTCCATTTCAAAATTCTACTTAGACCATGTACAATTTTAACCAACTCGGTATTAAAACATACTAACAATAGTCAAACGATTAATTCATAACTTCACTCCTGTACTCCCTGTAGGGTTAGGCAGAGGTGTACTTATTGTACACCCACATATCGCCAGTTTAATCGCTTTTGCAGCAAGCTTGTTTTGCTTTAAAATACCATTTGAATTCTTCCAGATAAACTATCCGACTCTCAAAGATTACGAGGTGGTGTGATCTTCATGGACAAGCTTCCTATGACCTCTTCAGGGAAAATAGCACGGGGGGAGCTACGAAAAATGGTGCTGACACTCAAGGGAGAATAGATGATATTTTAAAAGTAGTAGCCCATCTACGATCACCAAAAGAGATAAGGTACCAGGGTCATCGCATTTAGTTGAAGTTTAGTTGGAAACCGAATTTAGTTAAAAAAAATCAATTACATAGTTCATAAATCAAATTCAGTTTCATTCGAACACATCCTTCGGTTTCTTACTAAACTTCAACTACCTATATCCGGCCCTGGATACTTGTCTCTTTTGTGGACAACCTATACAAAATGAAATTGCTGTGACTACTAGCAAGGTGACTTGAGGACTAACGCTAAGGTACTGTTGCAGAATAGTTGATTTCTGCATGTTTAACCGAATCTGATTGGAAAAACCGCAATTAATTTTGCAGGACACTTTCTAGTGGTCATACGAAAATTTACACAGTGATACGAATATAATAATGATTAGGGGACAATGGTGCCGATTCTTGTCTTCATCACCGAAACTTAAGTATTGCTATCTCTTACTGACAGACCGCAAAAGAAAAAGACAAGTGACTCTTTAGAACTGTCAAACTAAATTACGTCTCGATTGTCTTGAATTTGGCGTGATTTTAAGCTTATTGAATTTAGTTCGTCGTTGTTGCGTCGAAGAAAATGTTTGTTCAACTAAATTTGACAGCTCTTATTTTCTTATTTCTTTTCTTGTTTCATTAGAAGGAAAAAGATAGCAATAGCTTACATTAAGTTTAACTGGTGCACGACAGAATCATCACCAATATTTCGTCCTACATATTTTTAACTGTGAGTGAAAGAAAGACATACGGTCTATGTTCATTAAATATGTACTTGAATCTGCATCTTAATTGCGTAACACAGTTTCAATCACAATCCGAGAGTTTTGAAGTATATTGAGCATAGATTTGAAAAATTCCTCTGCTCAACGTAAATAGCGCAATATGTTAATGTGGCTGAACTGTCAAAATGAGATCCATTGCTACCGTCATTTTATGTGTGTTACGAAATTACCCCGCTGTTTAACTTGTACAGCTATATATATGTATATATACACAACACAACGAGTGAAATGTGGGTGTACTATTAGGGTCAGTCTAGACAGAAGAGAAAAATCCTCGCGCAAGCTCGAGCCTTAATTGTCTGGCCGCAATTGAATTTGCTATAGCAACGGAGTCGCGAACATGCGCGAGCTGACCGTGTTGATATACATGCAATGTTCAACAAAATGCTATGGTAATATGGTCTTATTTTTAATGGACCCGGGCTCGAGTATTTTTCCTTTTTAACCGACTTTCAAAAGGAGGAGGTTCTCAATTTGTCGGAACCTTGTTTTGTCTGTCTCTTAGGTACCTATAGCTTTGCCTAACACTTTGGCGAGTCTAGGCGTGATGTTGTGTTATTTGTTGTTTGCAAATCCATGCCAGAAATGTTGGTCCTCTGTTACACGGATGTTAGAAAATCAATTGACCCAATTTTGTTACAATTCTGTGAATAATTTCAGTGAATGAAGACTGAATCTTTGTTATGAATGGTTGTGCTGCCATCTATATTTTAGTGAATGAATTATTTCAGTATTGATCGAGTAGGTAAACTTTTTAAAAAATGATCTGTATTATATTAAATATTAATTTAAGTTAAGTTAATAAATGAATAATTCCTCAATTTACATTTTATTGGTTCTAGTACTTTGTTTTTTGAAGGTAGGGCTTGTGGCTACGGGTGGATCGATCTGGTTAAGCTACCTCCACTTACCGCGGTTGGTCCTTGGAGGGGTATCTTTACGTACCATGACCCCTCCGTGCCTCGGACAGCATATGAAGCTGTTGGTCCCGGCTCATCGGATCTCTGACAGTCGTTACGGGTCGTCAGAAGCCTGAAAAACACCCTGACAACCAGTCTTACCAAGGGGTATCGTGTTTCTCAGTAACTTTGTTGTGTAGGTCAGATAGGCAGTCGCTCCATATAAAATAATGGTATTCAGCTGCATCCGGTTAAACTGAAAACCGACCCCAACTTAGTTGGAAAAAGGCTAGTTAGATGATGACGACATTGATTGATATTCAATTTGGTAAATGACAAATTATTTTATTTCTGTAAGTAGGATATTAAAACATTGATTGATGTTCGATTTGGTAAATGACAACTGATTTTATTTCTGTAAGTAGGATATTAAAACATTGATTGATGTTCGATTTGGTAAATGACAACTGATTTTATTTCTGTGAGTAGGATAACATTAATTGATATTCGATTTGGTAAATGACAAATTATTTTTTTTCTGTAAGTAGGATAACATTGATTGATATTCGATTTGGTAAATGACAAATGATTTTATTTCTGTAAGTAGGATATTAAAACATTGATTGATGTTCGATTTGGTAAATGACAACTGATTTTATTTCTGTGAGTAGGATAACATTAATTGATATTCGATTTGGTAAATGACAAATGATTTTTTTTTCTGTAAGTAGGATAACATTGATTGATATTCGATTTGGTAAATGACAAATGATTGTTTCAATTCTGTAAGTAGGTTTGTAGAGCAGTGGTATCAGCCTCGACTTATGAGCTGTAGGTCGTGTGTTCGAACCCAGGCTTTACTTTGTGTAACTAATTTCATCACCACTGCTCTCAAAAACGGTGAAGGAAACATCGTGAGGATACCGGCATCTCCTAGAACCAAAAATTCGGAGACATGTGACGTCTACTAACCCGCTCTGGGCCTGTGTAGTAGATTATGGTTCCTTCCGAAGAGAGAACTCCTCTGTCCCATGGGAACATTATATGCAGATTATGAAGTAGGTTTGTACAAACACTTTTACACGTCAACCCCGAAACAAACTGAGGTCACAGGTACGGAAGCGTACCGAATGCTTGCGAATACTTATGCTGGTAAGTTTAGTTTTGTAAGGATCCGTTCCTTATCCAAAGGGTGCTAAGGTAACGTCTGTCTGTAGGCCATATAGCTGAATGTACCTACCTACATGGATTTAGCAATTAAGTTAGTGAAGATCCAGCCGTATTTCAAAGTGATTCGTTTAATGAATTAACATTCATGAAAATTACGGAAATCAATTTAAATTCACAATTTTAATAAAATAGATGAAATTGCATTTTTAACCGACTTTAAAAAAGGAGGAGGTTATTAATTCGACTGTATGTTTTTTTTAATGTTTGTTACCTCATAACTTTCGACTGGGTAAACCGATTTTGATGATTCTTTTTTTTATTTGAAAGCTTGCTTTCCGTGTGGTCCCATTTCAATTTCATATAGATCGGATGATGCGTTTCGGAGACAGACAACGGAACTCTTCCAAAAATAACAGTAAATAAACCGCGATTGCTGCTATCGCATAAATATGCATTGTTTTGACCCCAAGGATTATGAAATTTCGAATTCGTGGGGTAGGTACGATAACTAAAAAGTGAAAAATAAAAACATTTTCCAAAAAAAACAACCGACTTCTAAAAAACACTACAAAGTGAAAAATAACTTTAATTTCGGAAGGCGGTGACAAAAAATTGAAATACATATCCAAAGTGACCGCCTTCCGAAATTAAAGTTATTTTTCACTTTGTAGTGTTTTGTTTTTGATATGCGATTATCTAAGTACGAGTTCATTGTTACTCAGGAACGAACCAACAGATAGATCTACTTTCATATTGATATGTTGGTAGGTACTGCCACCATTAGTCAGTGGGATTTTCAACTCTCTGTGTTGAACCGAGTAAGTATTGAGAATCCAATAGAGTGCATACCACCACGTCGAAAATACACACTGTTCGATTTTCATCTCTCGACGCTAAAAAGTACGACGATACAGAGCTCAAAAAATTCCCGCCGCGATTTTATTACGACTATGGGCTATGGTTCAACATCACTTGCACGTCACAAGATGATAAGCCGGTAGATTCAGTAAAAATCTCACCGTGAAAGTGGTGAAACTAAGGCGAAGTGAGCTGTCAATAGTGTCAATTTTTAGCATCTCTGCCGATCTATTCTGTTAAAATCTCACTTTGAGAGCTAAGGTGAAGTGAGCTGTAATTCCATCTGACACTAGGGATTGATACTAATGACAGCTCACTTTTAGCTCACTTCACTCACTATGCTTTCATGGTGAGCTTTGTACAGAATAGCCAAGAAGGTCTTTTTGTCTATGTGACAGTTCAATATTTTGAAATTTAGCGAAGTTTTAATTTACTGGGAACTGTTTTCAAAGTCGTATACCACTCCGTCGTCTACACATAAACAGCAGGATATTTGTTTAACACACAAACAGTAGCAATTAGAGATGGGTAGCGGGTTAAAACCCACCCAAGCAGCACGTTAGCGGGAATTACATCCATAAACAAGCTATATTACAGTCAAAGGGTCTTAAGTGGCTGTTCTAATGGATAAGATGATTCTTCGGACTGCATGAGGGGTGATATCTCTACACTGTTAAACAGCACAGCTGACTAATGGCTGTACAATGGACAAAAAACAACAAAATGCATTTTAGTAGAACTTAAAAGAACTATTGTCCAGCCTTTGGGTACGTATAATGCTACTAGCTGGTTAAGAAGACCAAAGCTTGTAAACAGCTGCTTAACGCAATAAAGTCACACCTTTTCTAAGCTTTGAACTGTATTAGGGAACCAAATTTTGCTATTGGATTTTTTTTATGGTGTACACTAATTCTATTAAAATGCTTCCTCAATGAGCTTAACACTGGTTGGTTAAAAGCATTTTTTTTAATAAATGTTGCCCTACACTAGGAATTTCTCCTGTATTGCTGGTGCCTTCACAAACATTTAAACTCACATACACAACTCCGCCAGACCCGAAACAACTCCTTGTAGGTCACACAAATATTTGTTCTGTGCGGGAATCGAACCCGCGACACGCAGCGCAGCACTCAATCGCTTAACCACTGCGCCAACCGTGGCGACAAATTTAAGACTGCATGAGCTGTAAATTAGTGTAGCGTCACTCCACTTTAATTCCAAAGCTTATAGTGTAAATATTAACTATTTCACAGCCTCTAGAATGATGGAAGAGTAGACATAGGTTACAGTGGCGAAAGATGGTTTTATGGGAGAGGTAAGCCGAAGACAAAAAAAAAATGTTCCTAAATATTGTCAAGGGATCGGCTAAATAATAAATTAAATATATGAACGTAATATGAGACGAACATTGCCATAGGGCATGGGTTCCCAAACTTATTTTGTCCACTTCCCATTTTGAGAATAAATTATTTTTTAGCACCCCCTTTTTTCACCTATTAAAAACCACTATAACTTCAAATTAAATTAATTATTGTGAGCTATATTAGCGGAGATTAAGCATTCATTCTAAACGAGACTTTTACTATATAATAGTTCAAAATATGAGTTTTGGCCGATTTTATGTAATGTTTTTGAAATACCCAACCATTTATGTGTTTATTATGTTGTCGGAAAATCGAAGAATCTTGATATTTATCTGGAAGATTTTGTAGTAGAAATGAAACAGTTATTGAATGACGGAATCCTTCTACCAAACAGCAAGATTATAAGTCAAGATTAGATATTTTATCTACGATTCACCCGCAAGCGTTTTTTTTAAAAAAGGTATGTGTTTTCATGCCCTCAGCACCACGTCTTTATGAGAAGACAAATTTTAATATTGTTTGGCCGTTACAAAACAATAAAGTCGTGTCAGTGGCACACACAAGTTTTTTTATTTATAGCTCTGGTAGGTAATGGTCAATAAAAATAAATGTAATGGTATATATTTACTGCGTTTTATTTTATTAATCAGATACTCCAGATCTGGCTTTGGTATCTAGTTCTATATGTTCAACCATTAGTTGGTTATTTAAGCAGCATACTGTTTAAATAACCAACTAATCAACCAAATAAGTAAACTAAACACTTCTGAGTAACGAGATAACGTCACTTCATGAGATAACGTTATTAAATGTACTAAATGTGTTGTAGTCAAGGATATCGTCTAATTTATTTATTTCTCCATCATCCGGGTAATCTGACGTGTCACTATGGTTCAACATGCCACTTAATTCTTTTTCTGCATTGTTATATGTTGCAATGGATGACCGTTTTATTATGCATTGCATTTTTTTCCAATCTGTATGAAGCTATGAATGTTATAGTTTATTCAATTTCGAATTGACGTTTTTGTTATGCCATCTCAAACATCCATCCTTTTCCCAAGCAATTGGTATGATAGATTATTTTTCTTTCCCTCTTTCTATTGTCTTCCCCTTTTTTAAAAACGGCATTTCGATTTTCTGAAAACAAGAACAATTACTTAGCAATAGCATTAGCATCTTTACCTACTACGTCACAAGTAAGAGATCATTATGTACGCGGATTTAGTATTTGTGCCATTAAGTAAAACGCTCTTTAGTAGGTATTAAAATATTTACACCTATTACAGGTACTATCACAAAAATATGTACACTATTATTAATTGATAAATTATAAAACAAACTAAGTTATTCAGAATTGCAGAAGTCGTACGCACTCACAATCGCAATATTTCGTTAACAAAATAGAAACAATAATAATATCTGCGGTGCGTAGCGCGTGGCGGGTAGCAAATTAATAATAGATAAAGATAATATGGCACAGATTTGGCAAAAACTGGCTAACACAAGTTTGAATAAATCCTTTTAAAGGCTCGTGCAGACTAGCGCGACGCGACGGTCGCGTCGCGATACTCGTAGAACAATTTCTATGAAAACTGAATGGAAATTGTTCTACAAGTGTCGCGTCGCGCTGTCGCGTCGCGGCTGTTTGAAGAAGCTTTAAATCGTAGAATCTAAATGGGACCTTATTTCCTGCGCAACAAAGTAAATATATATCAATATGATTGGTTAAATTTGAATGGCGCTAACAAAACCTTATAAAAAATGCGACAACACAGATTCGCTTCATCTCTTTCAAACGGCCGGGAGAACGTAAAGTTAAACCTAGTTAAATATTCACTTAGCTAGGGTAAATGATGTTTTCGATTTTAAATAACGGAATACCTTCTTACTATATATTATGCATTTCTAAGCAACATGGCAAGTAATGGCTCTCTAGTTTGGCATAACAGGCGAGATTAAGATCACAAAATTAAGTGAAGTACCTAAGCTAGTTGAGTACAAAATGCAAGAAATGGTTTTCTTTGCTGCTTTCACCAGTCGTTAGAATAACTGAAAACCATTGTACAGCTACCGTACAGGTCTCAGCTGATTAATAGACTTAAACATGGCCAGTGCACAGAAAAGTAAGGTTTAGTTTAGTTAGAATTATTGCTGGGTAACAAATTAACGCTATTTTAATGTAAACAAGCCGATTACCTATGAAAAAACCACTGATATCTGATAAATTTTCACGGGACTTCAGAGCTATTAAAGTAAAAACACATTATTTCATTGCTACAAAGAGATATTAATGAATGCTCACAAAATGGTTTTTTTTTTGTAAAACTCCATAAATAATTCTATACCGTATTTGTTTAGTCTAATTTTTTTAGTAAAACTATATTATTTCTATGACCCGTGTGTTATTTGAAAATATCACCTGTATACAGGGTGTAACAAACCCCATTAATAACCTTAAGCACTAAAGATAATAAGCCGGTATATAATCACTATACATACATAGCTTCAGCTCAAAATAAAATACTCTAATAATTGATACCAAATTTTCGGTTTCATATGTTTCTTAAATTCAAATCATAACAAACGTATCACCGCACTACGTAGGTCAATAACTATCCACGTTACTTGCCAATATCACGATAAATCTCTTCTGAGTGATGTGTTTATTTCAATTTGAAAAGTTCGGTTTCTGGTATCAATGTACCTACTAAAAATTCTCATAACTTCCGAACATGTAGAGACAGGATTAAAAAACCCTTCCAATATCGTTTGATATCATCCAAAGAAGCTGTGCCCTTCGTATGTATATACCCTTTCCGTTACACGTTGTATATTAACAGTAAAGTGGCACCCGCAGTACAATTTACTGATAGAGATGCAAAGAAACGTGAAAATTACTTACCTTAAATTGGATATTAATTATATTTTCCCACAGATTATAGGTTGACATAACACTTGCATTGCACAAATAGCCTTTTGTTGCTACTTCTTTGTAGATTTAACAATCGCCGTAATTAACCCATACACCATCTTTTGCCTGTCTGAGAGAATTAAAGAAGCTAGATGGTGGCCTATTGTCAGCTGTCTAAGCTATTTTACAGCCCATGTACAGCTCATACAATACTCTGGAAAGCTTTTATTAACAGGCTACTATAATGCTCAAGGCTGGTTAATTTGGGGCCAAATTGAGAATTACAGAAGCTGTATAGATAGATATACAGCCCTTGTACAAAAAGCATAACAGCCTCGAGTTTTCAAAAATTCTGTTGTCCAGTGGCTATACAGCTGTGTGCTGCTTAGGCATTCTTCCCATTCGGATTTAAACCGGGTGAATTGGCTTTTAATCCGGTTTTAACCGATTATCACCCATTTTACTCGGTGAAAATGGGTATTGTTAATTATATATTATTGGGAAGTACAGTCCACTACTAGCTTGTCAAAAATAACAGCCTGAATATAAAATCTTAAACATATATTATTTATTAGAAAAAATGCAACAAATTATTAACCGTACCTAATAAATAAATATATAAATCAATCATAATAAATAAATCATCATCACTTGCATTGGAAATACGGTCACAATCTAAAAATTGGAAATTGTTAATGCCGGACGTAGATGGTATGGGCTATTTGTACGTGGCGGCGTGGTTTGGTTATTATATCTAATTCTACACCGAGAAATTTAAATGGTTGTTTTCCCGCGGCAGAACAACTTGCCATACGGAGTACTTTCGACGCATAGAGTAAAATTTAAAAAATAAAGATGTTTTTGTTTTAAAATAATAAAAAAAATATTCGTCAAATCGAAAACGTGAGAATCAATAGTACCACTAGAGGTACCTTGAAGGTATTACTCGAACAACACGCGCCGCCGAGAATAAAAAACAGCGATGCGTAAATGTTCAAAGCAAAATAAACTCTCGCACGTGGTGATTTTTCACAATGATTAATTTGCCATTTTTTGTTTCTAATATTTTATTTATTTATAAAACGATTGTATTACCAAAACAAAACCATTTCGCTGCGGGAAAACAACCATTAAAATTTCTCGGTGTATATGTATTGGTGGTGATTCAGGCACGCACTCCTCAGTGTTATCAGCTTATCACTTAAATCATTTACGTGCTTGTGCAACAAATTCCAATTGTATGTTATATATGTCAGTTTTGCTGCCCTTTCCGTCGGGAGTTTATTTCTTTTTTTAATATGTACCTATATAATATGACCACTAGAGGGCCACTCTACGGCAGCAGAAGTGCACGGTGCTGTAAGAATATGGACAGCAACATGCAGTATATTCACATATTCCCTTCCACCAGATTGATGCCCTTACATCGTTAATGTTAGCCCACAGAAATATCCAACTCCAGAAACCATCCCTTGCTCTATTAGATGCCATGTTTATCATGACATTAAACCGATACTTTGTCCTACTTCGCATATAATAGCGTCGATTTCTTGACTTTCGTCAAGTTCAGATCCTTGGACTTGAGGGTCTATTAAGTACGCTGCAAAGTTATTCGGTTTCAAACACAATACTCGCCATCAGAGCCATCTCCGAACAGCCAGACCCGACATCCTATTTTTGCTAAATCACTTATAACTGATACAGTTAAAAAGTGATTTTTAGGTAAGTATGTAGTTTTTTTCTCTTTGTTTTCTGGCTAGGCGATATATTTGTAAGTATCACACTTAATTTAATATTTCATTTACGTAACAATGATCGTATATCCACAAAACACTATCAGTCTGAACTTCGAATGTCTGTGAGTATAAACGTCTTTTACGAGACGAAAATATTTCTGAATATTTAGGTACTTGCATTATCTTCTATCATCATAGCAAACTTGTTTGTCCCATACTCAAATGATACTTTTTAATTTCTTCTTATATGTGGCCTTCACAATAATTTTAGTAAACATCGGTTTTGGTTTTGCTATTATTATATTGATTGTTCCTTCATTTCTACAAATTAACCAACCTACAATCCCCTTTGGTTGGTCAAATTGTAGGAATGCAGCATAAGTGCAAACATGTTTGCGATTTCATGTTTTGCTTTAACTCGTGATGCATTTCCCTGTATGTTTTGTCCAAAATATTGGTAGAAGTAGTTTTTCTAGTAAACAATTTGTTAATTAAAAAGTTCGACCCAGAGGGGGTGTTCTACTATTGAAAGGGGCGGGAGGTATTCCTAATACATAAATAGCCTTAGCTAATAATGAATTTAAATGTTGTTTATTTACATTATTATGTTGTCAGACTCACTGGAGAAGCACTGCTCTGAAACAAATGTAAATCACGATTAACGATAAGCTATAATCGTCGTGCCGACAAACTGTTACGTAGTTCGGCAGGTTTATAAAATGTGAGTACATATACTTGTTTAGTCCAGAATAAATGATTTATTTATTATTAAAAATCGTCGTGAATGTGTTAAAGCCAAGGTCATTCAGTTAAAAGCAGGATTCTATCGCAATACTTACAACAGTTCCGGGTCGTAAGTAAAAACATAAAATTGACTCCAAGCGCTTGCTGATGTAAACTAGAGTGAGAGTTTTGAGTAGGGAAGGACCGTACCGCCCCCAACCCTCCCTCTCAGTCCTGCCACCCCGCTTACCAGTCGTAGCGCGCTGCATGTTTAAATATAAGAAAACCGTTTCTTTTTGTTTTCGTCCGCCCAAACCACCCAGTAGGTGAAATAAAACGGGTGATAACTGGGTTTTAACCCACTAGTAGATTTGAATCCGGGTGATTAGCCATCTCTAGCCATCCCTGGACACCAGCCGTAGCGTGCTACATGTTTATTAAAAAAAACTGAAATAATTTGTTTTCACCCAGCCAAACCTCCCAATGGGTGGAACGAAACTGGTGACAACTGGGTTTTAACCCACTAGTAGATTATAACCCGGGTGATTAGCCATCTCTAGCCATTCCCGCATACCACCCGTAGGGTGCTACATGTTTATTTAAAAAATCTGAAGTATTTAGTTTTCACTCGGCCAAACCGGAATGGGTGGGTGGAATGAAACGGGTGATAACTGGGTTTTAACCCACTAGTGGGTTTTAACCCGGATGACCCATCTCTAGTAGCAATAGCTTTCATTTTGACAGTTCAACAACATTCATTGCGTTATTTACGTCATTGAGCAGACAAATTATTCGAACTTAAGTATGAAGCAATGCAATTAGATAGCAATATCCTGTAAAATCATTCAGATGGTGATTGAAAGTGTGTGACGACATTAGGGCGCCGTAGGACCTAATGTTTCAAAGAATTACCTTGGTGTTATGCACTGTTAACTTGTATTATTGTGTCAACGGATAAGGTATGAATTGGCCATGAACCGACAACCTCTAATTCGTGGTCCTTTGAGCTATTGTCGCATGATGAATGAGAATTGAATAACGCAAGACCATGCAGAGTGGGTAGGTACGTGCGTTCTAACTATTATTAAGTAATTCTTGTACACACATGTGATATGCAATAAAGATTTGAATTTAATTGTACTGTGAGAACCAGCACCCTAATAGCGTAACACACGATCAATCATATCTGTTTCATTTTGGCAATTCAACAATATTCATTGCGTTGAACAGACTAATTTTTCGAACATATGAAGAAACGGATTAACAGCGATTTCTGGTTTGGTTCCTTATTAAAAGTGTTTCATAATGATGAGTACAATAACACCTTCAGATGTTTTTAGTTACACCGGCCCTATCTTTTCGCTACTAGAGTAGGAAAAATTCAATACATTCATAAAAAGGGATAAGCCTCTCTTCAAACGACTGGCCTCCTTCGGCCCCTTCCGATAGCGTAGATAATGACCGTACCGTCACTCATTGAGTAATAAGCGGTTAGCCGCTAGGGCCAATCCTCATTGCTCCATCGTTATCCTCACCTAGATTTTATATAAACACGAGTAGTATGAGGAAACAACCAGAATAGAGTTCAAAATCTCCCACTCTGTGGATAATGTGAAGAACGTACCTTTATGTAAAATGAGATTTAAACCTTTAATTTATGTTCTGTGATAAAACAAGTGTAAATGAAAACCTCCTAAGGGGTCATTGTACTCACCTTTATGAAACACTTTACTAAGAGACCAAAGAAATAGCGAAAAAGAATCAGCTGTTCCTTACATTTAGTCGAGTTATATGGCAAACAATTATTACCAACAGTATGATTCGTAACAAGATATACCTACCTTGGTACTTACACGATGTAAAATGTAAAACTAGTTGCTAATAATATGGATTCACTCTTATCAAACTATGAATTGCCAAAATCGTCCCAAAACAAACTCAAAGGTCGACCTTTAAATTTGTTTTGCCGCGATTTCGCGGGTCTAAAGTCCGCTGTTCAAAGTCCGTACAATGGACTTTAGACTCAATTTCTAAGTGGACTCAATTAACATTTAGGTACCTACTCTTAGATAGCAGATATAATATACCTATGTCAAAACAATGGCCTTCATTTTCACCCGATAAAATATTTAATCTACAGGGAAACTATCTGTCAACAACTTATATTATTATTATAATCTCGTTATTAAAAACCGTAATTATCAAACGACCATTATCTACGGAAGCTTTGCCATTGAACTGATATAAGTATCAGAAAAACTCTTAGATCGTCAAACGGTATCTGACTGCAGCGAAATAAAGACGTGTTCTTGATAGTGTGACAAAAAGTGTAAAAAAATGAAGTTAGCGCCTTTTGACTTCACCAATGAGAACTACAATTTGGGTCATTTGTGTATGGATAGTCTTCGGACCCGCCCTAATGCCGTGTGCCAGGTTAGCGTGAATTGTATTTATAAATCTTACAGGAATCTCATTTTATTTTTAAATGTTAGTACGTTTTAATTATTTGTGTGCCAATATTGGAAAAACATAGCGCACTACCTTTTTTTTAAGATCTTTGTGTGTTTACAAATAAATTATTCATATTCTTATATTGAACCGGAACGTACCTAATGATAGGTAATAAATAAAAAAACAAAACATGTTTTCGCGTAGAAGATTAGGTAGTTAAGTACTTAACGATTTTAAAATTCCGCGAAAAGGCTTTGTAGTTTGTAATAATATTGTTAATATGTAGCTAATACCTACCCAACCACCCGCACTGGGCCCTCGTGGTGGATTACGGCCCATTCCCTCTCACAGACAGGGGGCTTTTGTCCCAGCAGTGGGAACATTATAGGCTGATATTGATGATAAATTACTAACCCAAAAGTCCAATACTTAAACAATCTAATTGCTCTCATAACCTTTTCTTACTTCATAAACGAAACGTGGGCAACAATGGGCCTTATTGGAAGGCTGTTAGTAAGAGCAATGAAGAGGGCTATTCTTGGAGTTTCCCTACGTGATTGAATCAGAAATAAAAGAATGTGTAGGAGGAACAAGGTACCCGACATAACCCGAAGAATTGCGAAAGTAAAATGGCAGTGGGCAGGACACATTGCTGCATTGCTGTACCGGCAGGCGTAGCGTTTAAAGGCCTCCCACAAGGTGGACCGATGACCTAATGAAGGCCGCAGGAAACCACTGGATGCGAGAAGCACAGTACCGGTCAAAGTAGCGATGCTTGGTGGAGGCCTATGTCCAGCAGTGGACGCTTTTGGACTGTAATGATGATGATGATGAATTCATTATAATGGCTTACGTCATATTATAGTTTGAATAATATTATCCGTAGATATGAGTCCTGCTCTAATGTTCATACTAATAAACCTACCCAACTCTGTCAAAACTCTTACGAAAAACACATAAGGGAACTGTTATTGGGTTTTTGACCTAGGAATCATACATGTGTTCCTGGCTTCGACTCTCAGGTCGGGCAAAGGGTTGTTCTTATTGCTTGCTACCACTAGACCTGCGAGCAGTCACGTTACACATGTTTCGACTACTTACAAGTACTTTATCAGTTGTATTGCAAGTGCAACTGATGTATTAATACATATAATATTATCTAGATCAATAAAAAGGTATCTTAGATTTTCATACGACATTCACTTTACATTTGGTTACCAAGTGTACAAATACCCTGTGAATGTGTACGTAAGCGCAGGAGTAGCGACAGCCCACGTTCCCAAATCCCAAGGACGTAATAAAACCGCGGCGGGAGTTTTTTTGAGTTGAAAATCGAACAGTGAGTTTTTTGACGCTCTATGACTCACTCACTCTGTTGAAATCTCAATGCTCGGTTCAACACAGAAAGTTGAAAATACAGTGCGCGAAAAATCCCGCCGCAATTTTATTAAGTCCTTGTGAATGTCGACTAACCGTCCGAAACAATGGCAAGGTCGTAAGAGTCGAGTCCTTTTTTTTTTTATTACGGGGGGAAATCCTTATGGATGTCCTCCGCCCCGGGAAGGGCGGAGGGGTCTGTCAGACTCTTACTGACTAAAACCACCCCGGTGTTCCGTCTCTCACTTGCACCGGGGATCACGGGAACTAGTGTGACTTCCGCGATCCCCGGCTAGTGCCGGCCCGCCTCTGCGGGCCACCTCGCGATAGGGGGGAGTGAGGTGTTAAACTCCCCCGTTACGTCATAGAGAGGCGCGCGTGGAACACTACGCGCCGCCACACACTGGTCCCAAATTAAAAAAAAGTGGACATTGATAGTAGACCGCTGATATTTTTTTTTATTGTTGATATAATGATAACAGATAAGGCAAAAAAATATTATTAATAATAATAATAATATTTATTTATTCAAAAATTACAAGGCTTAAGAATATGTACAGTTTTGCTTAAATGTAAATTATATTCCTAAGACTTACGTGCCTGAACTAGGTAATCCTGTGTTTCAGGCAAGAAGAGCTAAAATAGTCTATAAAAGTTAATAAATAATCAAAAGTTGACAATAGACAAATAATTAAATGAATGTTGAGTAGCTTAACTCTTAGTTTCTAAGTTTGATAAATAATAACATAGGTGAATATTTATTTTAACACAGTTAGTAAATTCTCTGTTTCTTCGTAAGACATACTATTGTCCTACTTCAAATACTTTTCTCTATAAAAAATATTTCTTTTTTTTTTGTATGGGAGTGATTACATTTTACTCAATTTCTCAAAAACCTTAAGCGATGTCGAGATGGCATTCACATATGTTAGAAAACTAATAATTCTGAGTATTTGGCTCGAAGAAACTTATTGCTTATCTCTGCGTACTTTCGAGATAATAGTGACAGAAAATAACAATTTTTTTAAATGTTAATTGTTCGCTTTTTTTTAATCATAGCCTTACTCATATCGCAATAGGTCCGCTGGCCAGCAAAATGGAGCTTCGACGCGAGTTTGCCGGGATAACAAGATGGCCGCCTCTCATGACGTAACGTAATACGGTCACGAATCGCGCGCGTACACCTCACTCAGTGTACAACTAAATGTGGTTGCGATAAGACGTGTCCTTATTTTTTCTGTGCGCTTGAAGAAATGCTTGTTGTTTGTTTGTTTTGTTATTGTTGTATTTTGAATCTTTGGATTTTAAAATCAAATAATTTTTGTTTGTCTTTCTTTCGTCGAATTTGTTTTCGTAATTTTTTTTGTTAAAATCAAAGTCACTTTGTCTTTGATATCTTTGATTCTAATTTGTTTTCAATTTTCCTTAAAATTATAATATGTCCGCATTTGTCACCAACTTAGACTTATACGTTGTTCTTAAATCAGGAGGTGGTTTTAAAAATGTCGAATTTTTATTTAATGCCCTTATTGAACGTATTGGTGTTGAATTGTCTTCCGAAGATTTGAGTAATATTAAATTATTTTGTCGTAATTTTTCAAGTAATATCTCAAAAAGATGGTCTGCTTCCAGTAGAGCTCAAAAGACCTTTCTTAACAAAAATTCAGACTGGTTACAATCCCAAATAGTTTGGCCAAAATGTCAAAATATCGATTTAAGCAGCATTTTTAAAGTTGCCGAGGAAGTAATTCCAAATTTCGAAACGCAAGTGGATACTCATCAATTAAGTTATGGTACAAGTAAAAAACCATTTGTTGATATATCTGATAAACAGAAGAAAAGGCGTTCTCTAACACTTCTAGATCACACAGAGGAGGAATTAGTTTATGCTTTATGTGCCAAATTAAAAGAGTCTAAAAAAACAAAATTAGCAGCTATATTAAACGAACTCAGCCAAAACAAGGAAAAATGTGAGATGGTATATGATGTACTATTCGCTAAAAAGACTGACAAACCGTGTTTACCAGATGATAAAACGTTAGCGCTTTACACCTCAACAAATTTGTCAAAATGGCAATATCGAAATTTAAGAACTATTCTTGCTTCAGAGAAAATGTATGGTCTTCCATCCTATCAAAAGCTCCTGGAAGCTAAAAAAACTTGTTATCCTCCAGAGTCAGACATAACTGTAACTGAATCTGATGCTAAGATAAGACTTCAATCGCTTCTAGATTTGACAACTAATAGGATATTAAAAACAATTCAGCACAACTCTGCCGACAAAAAATCGCTAAAACTAATAAGCAAATGGGGTTTTGACGGGTCATCTTCTCAAAGTAATTATAAACAAAAGTCACACTCCGACACTAAAATTGACGATTCTTCAGTTTTCATGATTAGTTTGGTTCCGCTTCGTTTGGAAGAAGAGAGTGGTACTATCTTGTGGCAAAATCCTGCTCCCTCTTCAACAAACTATTGTCGTCCAATTGGCTTTATATTTGCAAAAGAAACAAATGAATTGATAAAGAAGGAAAGTGCATCCTTAGAGGAAGAAATTCGTAATCTTGTTCCCACAATTGTAGATAATTTTGATATTAAACATGATTTGTACATGACTATGATTGATGGGAAAATTTCTACTGTGATTTCCAATACTTCTTCTGCAGCTGTTTGTAATATTTGCAATACCCCACCTAGCAAAATGAATGACTTAGACTTTGTATCCAAAAGACTCATCAGAGAAGATATGTATAAATATGGTCTGTCTTCGCTTCATATGTGGATAAGATGTATGGAATGTATTTTACACATTTCGTACAACTTAGACTTCAAAAAGTGGGCTGCACGAAAAGAAGATAAATTGTTAAAAGAAATTAAAAAGAATTTGACACAAGAAGAATTCCGGGAAAGAACTGGTTTGTTAATTGACATAGTAAAACAGGGATTTGGTACAACCAATGACGGTAACACGGCAAGAAGGTTTTTTGAAAATTATGAAGTATCTGCTGAAATAACGGGTATCCACCCTGATTTAATCAAGAGATTTGCAGTCATTTTACAAACAATTTCATCTGGTCAACTTATTAATACCAACTTGTTTAGGGAATATTGTAAAGAAACAGCAATGCTATATGTAAACTTATATCCATGGTATTACATGCCTTCAAGTGTCCATAAATTGTTGATACACGGTGCTGATATTTGTGAAAATTTCTCCTTTATTCCGATAGGCATGCTTTCCGAAGAAGCTTCCGAAGCGAGGAATAAAGATTTCCGGAATGTTAGAATGGCACATACAAGAAAAATCGGTAGAGTTCAGACTAATTTAGACATTATCCACAGCTTTCTAATTAGCTCAGATCCTTACATCAGCCATATCAAACCAAAGTTTGCTCGTTTACATAAACAGTTGTTTCCAGAGGCTAGTGCTTTGATCTTGAACAATGAATTGCTTTCGTTGGAAAACGAGGAAATAGAGATTTCTCAAGAGAATATAGACCCAAATATTAATCTTTCACCATAATATTTTTTCAGAATCGTTTGTGAACATATTCAACTTTATGTTTGCAGCTTAATATGTCTTCATTTTGATTGTTTTTTAGAACTGATGAAAGTACTCCTTCAGAAAGGTCATAGCTTTTCAGTCATTAGTGAGCCCCCATAACCTCTTTTACAGAGAAGTCTCTTTTTACTTATTTGACATTACGCATACATTATAATTATGTGCTAAAGTAAGGCTATGATTAAAAAAAAGCAAAAAATTAACATTAAAAAAAATGTTATTTTCTGTCACTATTATCTCGAAAGTACGCAGAGATAAGCAATAAGTTTCTTCGAGCCAAATACTCAGAATTATTAGTTTTCTAACATATGTGATTGCCATCTCGACATCGCTTAAAGTTTTTGAGAAATTGAGTAAAATGTAATCGCTCCCATACAAAAAAAAAAGAAATATTTTTTTTACAGAAAAGTATTTGAAGTAGGACAATAATATTTTTTTGCCTTATCTGTTATCATTGTATCAACAATAAAAAAAAATATCAGCGGTCTACTATCAATGTCCACTTTTTTTAATTTGGGACCAGTGTGCGCCATCTCGTGTCCTAACAAATAGAGGGCGACAGATTTCCCCGGATCTGTCGCCCCTGGACCCATTTAGGGGGGCTGGAAGAGGGCGTTGTCCGCCCTCCGCTGACGCCCGGTGCGTCTGCTGCGGATCGGGTTAGCGGAAGCAATCTCCCGCTCCCTCTCAGCAGCCTCCTTCTGCGACATGACTGTTTCGCAGAAGGATACCACCGCGTCCCAGGACTCCTCGCTGCCGACCATCGAGTCGACAACGGCCGGCAGCGACAGGTCACTGCCGACTCCTGAGATGAGGGCACGGCGCGGCTCCTCCCAAGCGGTACACTCTGCCAGCGTGTGCCACGCCGTGTCCTCCCGACAGTCAACGCAGTGGTGACACCGAGCGTCCGGCTCCCTGTTTATGCGAAGAGTCGAGTCCTGGGTCAACAAAATAGTATCTTATATAAATCCGGCTCTCTGATTATTAGAGGTTTACTTTATTAATCTAAGTAGGTACCTAATTAAACAATGGACATTGTAGTAGGTATTTTGTTCTTTGAAGTTGTTGTACGGTCAGCAATGAAAATTGATTGACAGTGACAGGTACATCACAAGGATACAATTTTAACCAGTGCGCAACCTGTCACTACAAATTCAGCGTAGGATTCTAGACCTTCTACAGTAGACATTTTTCATCAAACATCAAAAAAAAAAAAACCAGCAGATCATACATTTTGACTGTGTAGGCACTTTCAATGAATGAGCTGTTTTGTTTTTTTGATAAACGACAAAAGTTTCTACGTAAAAATTATAATATAACTACATACTTATTACTTTTGTATAGATACTTAGTTGAAAGGGTCAAAAATAATTTTTATTTTCGTGTTTTTTCTTGTATTCTATTCAGTCATCAATGATTTAAAAACGTTAACTTTCTTCGCTGGCTCTACAACTATTTTTGACCCATGAAAAATAGCCGTCGGTCAGTGAACCTATTTAAATATCAATCTAATAATAAATACTTGCGATAAGTAGGTTAACACCAAACTTTTTCATGACAGTTCTACAAAAAATTTTGCTTCACAGACTTTTTCTCGAGGTGGAAAGAGTAATTGTTAATTAGTATTTTTCTTCGGTTCCCGAATGGGGTGACTGCAGTGGCGTGCACAGAGTTTTTAGACAGGATAAGCAAAAATTTAAGGAAAAAGGCAAAACAAAGCAATAACCGATTGCTGTACCTACACAGCATGCATCCTGTGAGGCAATTAAGAATAATTTTGTTTTGTATTGAATTTACGATTGACTTTTACCTTTTGTTTGTATTAATTGCAAATCCGGTGTACAATTACTTTTCACGATCACTTGTTTTTTTTCCATCCGCCGAAATATAGTTTTGCTAACGCATCATGTTTTTTTTCTCTGTATACACACCGCCTGAACAACTTTCACAGTGAATATTAGCTATTTTTCACGCTATTAGCAAAGTTAAAATCTTTCGTTTATGCTATCATAGCTCACAACGAAAACAAATAAATCAAAACAAACAATGGCGTCGGAAATGTATACTATATATAATATTGTTATATATTTATATATCTATACTATCTATTATCTATCTATTACTTAATATAATTATAAAGCTGAAGAGTTTTTTTGTTGGCTCGAACGCGGTTATCTCAGGAACTACTGGTTCGAATTGAAATATTCTTTTAGTGTTGGAATTCGTGTTGTGTCCCATTTATCGAGGAAGGCTATAGGCTATATAACATCACGCTAAGACCCTAAGCAGCCGAGCAAAGAGAAAAAGTCACGAATACGAAGTACTCGCACGGGCAGGCAATTCGAAGCGACGTGGTGGGTCGGGGGAGCAAGAAATTTGACGCGAATGAAGTCACGGGCAGAAGCTAGTCGGAATATGAAAATAATAAGACAAAAAAGTAATAGTTGTTTATGTAGCGACAATTCAATAAAACAATGCTACTTTTTAAAATAATCGCATAGCCAACTTTATTCGGAAAACTTTGGTAAGTTTCGTAATTCGCCGTGGAATACAAAGTCAGTGACTACCCTGTACGGTTGTGTGCCTTAATTGTTACATTGTGTGCCGCGTATGTATAGGAACGCACACCCATTAAATCTGCATGACCACGAGAGCGCACATATAAACATTAAGACGCGAATAGTTCGTGTCTCTCCCGAGGCACTCAGCGGCGCTAGTACATCGTAATGCGAAGTTGCTTCAAATTGTACGAACGAACGGGTATTGTATCGATAGTACTAATAATACAACCGACGCCCGAAAGGTGGTGCTGATTTATGAATAAAGATTTTTTGTTTACCTATTGATAAAATAATTTTAGTTTTAAATATTTATCTGATTTAGGTAGGGTAGGCCGTGTCTTTCTGTCTTTATGGACTGCACGCCACTGGGTGACTGGTCTTCTAAAATCTGGGTAAAGGACAAGCAATTCCCCGGTCTCAAACTCTTTCCATGCATTTCATGAAAACGGGATTCTGTTAAAAATATGGGCTGCACTACACACTTGATTTGAGTGCATAAATAATTATAAAGGATGGCAGCTAGGGAAATCCACGCGCAAACCGTAACCAAGAATTATACACATGATTCTAGACCTCCTATAGGGTTCATGGCATGTGTGTGTGTGTGTGTGTTATGTGGTGACGCTACTCGTCTTCTCTCGTGCTGTGGCGTGTTTGTGCACTTGGTTACCACAAGTAAAGCGCGCGTCGCTTCGTGAGTTATAGACTAGGCCATTAGCAGACATATTCAAAATTGAGCATGTTTACCATGAATTTGTTAAAATTGTATGTTATCGTTTGCCGAATTAATGATAACACTAATCCTCAGAGTGCAAATGAAATATTCCGTTATTTGCACTTTCATATTAAAGTTTGAACATCTTTAATAAATAACTAGCTTTTTCCCGCGATCCCGCCTGCTTGGATGGACCCTATGTGTTATTCCAGGTACATAGTATATTAATTCCGTAATACGATAGATACATTGTTATTATATAGTGGAATCTCTATAACTTGAATGTCAGGGGAAAATGTAGAAAAAGTCGAGTTTACGAGTTTTCGAATTATTCTACCTATTTTAAATTATACAGTGTGGCATACATCGACGCGCCACCTATTACGTAATTTGTGCTATTACCATGAATTCAGTACATGATTTTGAACCCTAAACCGTTGAAATTTTTCGTCGTTTATATTAATAAAACAACCTGATGTACATACGTCAGCACATCCAACAAGCTATCCCAAACTGTTAAATTTTCCCAATTGAACATGAACCATATTATTTTTTTTATAAAGTTGAAAAACTATCAAAGAAATTTGACAGATTGGGGCAGCTTGATGTGCTGGCGTCAGTACCTAACATACATTTTGACAGCGATTTTTTTTTTTTGCTCACCCATGAAAAATGTATACGCTAAGGGATCTAGAATCACCAAATCATATGCTTGAAAAATGCAATGCCGTTCACATATCATATCTTTCTACGATTGCCGATTTCCATCCACCATTGTAATAGATTTTACCGTTATCATTTATTTTCTAAATCGCACATTGGCCTAGTCCTAATCTAAACAATTGATAACGTAGTGATTCATTCATTCATCAGTGCTTCGACACTGACCTGTGAGTAAAAAGAAATAATCCTTATCAACTACTTACTATTCACCTGCCGGAAATTGTAAAGTCATTCATTGAATTAAGTAGGTACTAGTAAATAGTAGGTAGTACGATAATCATCAATCCATTCTCCTGCCCTTATTACAATTTATTTGGGGTCGGCGCGACTTGCCTTTTGCTTCCATACTTCTCTGTTAGCTCCGTAAAAAAACAACGATTGTGTATGAGATGCGTACGCATCCGTTCAGCCGCAGAAAGCGGAACGGACTCTATACAAAGTTTTCTATGGACAAAAACTGAACAGAGCTGAATAAGTGTGAGTAGTCCCTTAGTCATCTCGGTAGTCAACCCCTTTCTAGCCACATCATCATTCACAGCACAGTCCATACATCGTTCCTTTGGTCCGCCCTTACTCTTATAGCCATAGACATTCATTCTCAAAACTTTCCTGACGATATTTCCCTCATTCCTCCGTATCACATGCCCATACCATGACAAGCGATTTCCACACAACGTTTCAGTAACCGGTGCCACTTTTCAGACTTCCTCTTACGTACTCATTTCTTATTTCTTTATTTTATTTTATTATATTTGGAAAACTTACAGCTAATCAGACACAATAGTTGCTAAGTCCTTAACATGGTGATGGCCAATTACAAGTTTTCATACATAGATTAACAATTAACTATGTACTAGGTAGCAGCAGGCGCGGTCCTAGGGGGGGGGGGTCCTAGGGGTCATGACCTCCCCAAAGCCGTAAACGTAAAGCTTAAAATAGTAATTTTTCGATTTTTTTTTTTTTATTAATATGTAGGTAGTCTTTGTCTGTGACCCCCCCCCCCCCAAAGTCTTGGGCTGCGACCGCGCCTGGGTAGTAGACAGTATTATATTCGCATACTGTATATTCGTATAATATATAATAGAAGTGCTATGCTGTTTTGTCAAAGAAGTGATTGCAAAGAGCCTTCTTTAATTTAGCCACACTAGTATTGAAAATTTCTATGTCAATTTCCTGGCAGGTTTCATTATACATACGGCTCGCCCTAATCGTGTGGTAGTTTTGTCTGTAAATTGTTCTTGTTATTGGTATGTGAAACAAACGAGGTTTACGCAAAAACGAAGAACATACGCGCAGCCCAATTTTGCCCAGGAGGTCAGGGATGTTGTTGGATCCGTTTGCAATTTTGGATAAAAATGCTAAATTGTACAGGGTGTTTGGCAGAACGTTGAACATACGATACGAGGGCCAAATAAATTAGGGCTGAGTAAGTAGCAGATGACCCCACCTATCCACCATTTTCGTATGTTTAACGTTCTGCCAAACACCCTGTATTCTATTTTATTCTATCCATTCGCGTAACACCACACATCCCTTTTAACATTCTCATCTCAGCTGCATGCAATCATTCCTTTTGTGGCCGTACATTCTGACCCATACAAGACAGCAGGACGACTATGTCTACGTACTGATAATTATTATCTTTTAATGCTCCGTTAAGCCGTAAAAACCGTGTAAAATTCGATTCGATAGTACTTTAGTAATTTCTTACTCCATCCCACAGATAGATGCAGCCACAGGGGAGAGCGAGACAAACGCCTCAGTCCTTGCTCGTTCGATCCAGCTAGCCAGATGCTTCCGAAAGTTAGGAGTGAAATCAGGAGATGTCCTCGCTCTGGGCGGAAAGAACCACCTGGATCTCCACATTCCGTTCTACGCAGCAATCATGAATGGCTTGCCTATTGCCGGTGTCGACCCATTGTTTAAACAAAGTGAGTACCTATAAAGGAAAAAAAAAACAGTGCGCAAACTGTAATGCCATGAATTCAGAATAATAAAATGATTCTAGACATTTTTAGTATAACTTTCGCATTTATAATATTAGTAGCGAAGTTGGGATTAATAGTAGGGATTGAAGCATTTGAAGCAACAAAGATCTGAATAAGGAGCTTCCCGGTTCCTCCATTTTTTTTTGCGGGGAATGTAGTAAGCCCCCACCGTTTTCAGAATAAGGTAATCAAGAATTTGTCAGTAGCAACTCGGAACTTGGATTGGTGCCCGGTTGATGACGATATTGCTCACCCCTTATAACGTAGCAGGGACTTATGCATACCTGGCGAAATCTGGATGTAGGTATTATGTGTACGGTCACCAAAACAGTAACCACTATCGTCGGATATAGTTGAAGTTTAGTAAAAGATGGATGTTTTCAAATAAAAATTAATTTAATCAATAGAAAACATCCATAGGTTTCTTACTAAACATCAACTCTATCCTAGGACCCTGGTGACCTATCTCTTTTAGTGACTGTACATCTGTGTCTAAAACTTCGGGAAAAACAGGCGTGACATTTTGTGATCGCAATAAGATTTGCTTAGGTACAAAATAGCGTGACTGAATTATAAAGAAACATGTACCTGCAAGACTTAGATCTGTAATTATGTACCTACTTATACGTGACAGACTACGCTGCCTATATGAATAAACAAATATTTTCGACCTTGAGTCCGTATTTAGAATTAGTCATGGTATTTTACTTATTGCGAACTCGCAGGTATTTTTTCGCATTAAACGATGAGATAAATTTAAAACATATCTGACTAAACCTACACCTCCCAAAACGAAAACCTTTATGACCTTATTTATGTGGTTAGGTAGGTAGGTACGTAGGTCGGTACATATCTCTTTTGGTGACTGTAAATCCTACTTTTATTATAAGTACTTAAATGGAAAAATTTGTAAGTTTGGGTGTTCGTTATTGAATCACGCAAAAACGGCTGAACGTATACCTATGGATGCACACTGATAGTTGATGACCTAGATATTTTTTGTCCTTGTCGCATATTCCTGTGAGCTCATTTCCAACCACTACGTGCGCGAAGCCGCGGGCACAGCTATAAAAGTTTATAGTAATAATTAAAATCATCCATACAACTCTCTAAGCTCATTTAAACTTATTTAATGTGTAGGTAGGTGTGTGTAGGTCATACAATGTAGAGGTTTGTATTGATAATTTAATGGTATAAATAAAAAACATACTTGATATTGTCGCGAATCATATTTGGTCAGCGACCATAATAGCCCATAGACGCCTAATGCTTGATCTAACGCACCAAAACAATTCTGTCAACTAGCTGGGGTATGAGGAAGCGGGATACTGCGTTCTGATTGGTCCTACCAAGGTCATTACGTCTCACTAGAGATGGGACAGGTTTAAATAAAACACGAAGGTATCGATATTTTTGTTAAAATTGTACATAATAAAATGTTTAGTAATACCTATATTTAATTGGCTTTCTTACTTCCTATTTCTTAATTTTTTTTTAACATGTACTTAATGTAATTAATATACTTAAAGTAATTAACATAAAATATAAAAAATGAAAACAAAATATCAACGTACCTATTTACTTCAATCATAACATAACGTTTTAAAGGAGTAACGTGGAGTTTCTTGCCCATTCTTCTCCATACGAAACTACCTTTTAGATGGTGCGACTAGAATCAAATCTTATTTCTTAATCAATTTTTTTGTACATTTTGACGTTTAAAAGTGCCAATTTGAAATAAATATTTAACTTTGACCATTATACTAATCATTTTTGAAATGTATTAATTTTGTATATATCCTCCGAACAGTGTGTTTGTGCTGAGCAGACTTTGTAAGAAAAGCTAGTCGTGTAGAAATATATTTGTGCATCACACTCATTGACAAATCCACTAGGTACATGATTGGTTACTTCAGAGTGGAATTGATGGTTACTTATATGGGTACCTAAAATCAATCATCGTTTCACAATTAATTTAATGTCCATTGTAATTAGTGATTCAAAAGATCTTCGTATAAATAGTAGGTGTAGGTTTTTGCTTTATCGAACAATTTTATTTGTGTCATAGGATTTGGTGCATCACTAGTTATGTTTACCAAATAATAGAGGAAAAGAGATAGCTAAAAAATTGCATTCAGAAGAAAGGGACGCAAACATAAAAGACATCAACGAGAGTCCTTGCACCTTTTTTCACCTACAAGTATGACCAGTATAAGATGAACTCCGATAAATAATATCAGAAAATAATTCTAATTACGATTATGTAACTATTAGCTTACCGATGAAATGTTATGCGATCCTTACGGAAACTCGAAGTTTGGCTATTATTACCACACCAACGTATTGTGCAAGGGGCCATTATAATATTTATTTTCACCAATTTTTATTTAGTAACGCGGAAGTGTTTACGGCTCACAGAAGTGGTCGCAACTGAATCGAAATTTTTGAGTGGTGACCTGTATCAGATCTATAAGTCTGATGTGTTGACAGACATCGGTCGCCTGTTATTAGGCGTCTATGGGTTAGGTATATGGTCGCTGTATTTGGTACAATCTATAGCCTCGAGCTGACCCATGTTGTAAAAATGTTAAATGTCGTGGGCTACCCAGGCCCCTTGAGTTCTAAAGCCAGTTTTATTATTTCTTCGTTCACAGTTTATCACGAGTCGCAAGTAACTATTTTAAATTGTTCACAGCCGAAATACAGAAACTGTTCAAAATTTGCTCTCCAAGAGTGGCGTTCTGTCAGAAAGAACTCCTGAATACCTACAACGCTGTAAAGGAAGAACTGGGCTTGAACACAGAAGTAATCTGCTTTGATGAAGGAAAGCAGTCCCTGGCTAACTTCATCGAAAACTATGACGATACGGAGAACCAAGAGGAATTTCTGTAAGCATTTCATTTTGACCTGACTTTAGGTCTTTATCTGCCTAGTCTTTTCCCAACTAAGTTGTGGTCGGCTTACAGTCTAAGGGCGCGTCTAGGAGGGTTAGGGGGTCGAGGCGAATATCACCCAATCTCACATGAGTGGTCTCGGCAAATATCACGTAATTTTTTTTTTTGCAAAGAAACAATGTAAAATTGCGAGAAAACTGGGTTAAATGAAGTAAAATTATGTTTTACAACAAAATCGTATTTATCGCGGTTATGCGAACGACCGATGACCTTGTGAGGGCCGCAGGAGTCCGCTGGATACGGCAAGCACAGAATCGGCCGAAGTGGTGGAGCTTGTGGGAGGCCTATGTCCAGCAGTGGACGTCTTTCCGAAATGATGATGATGATGATGCGAACGCCACAAATAGCACAGTAGCTCCGGTCAGCCAAGCCAGCCAAACGCAATGCATAAATCCATCGAAAATAAGCACAGATTTTTACACAAAAAATACTCATTTTGAAATATCTCACGTGAAATTATGGGGTGGAGGGAGGGTCGAGCCAAATCACGATATCTCACCAGAGCGGAGGTGGGGGTTGAAAAATCGCCAAAATTGGCTCACGTAATTAATGGACGCCCCCTAACCGGATGCAGCTGAATACCAGTATTTTACATGAAGTGACTGCCTATCCGACGTCCACAACCCAGTAACTGGGTAACACGTATCGTGTTACGTGTTACCCATGTTACTTGGTAAGACTGGTTGTCAGACTTTCGGGCTTCTGACGACCCGTAATGACTGTCAAAGATCCATGAATGACAGGACCAACGGCTTAACGTGCTTTCCGAGGCACGGAGGAGTCTCGGTATATATAGATGGTGAGTGATGATGATACCCACCCAACCGTCCTTTGCCCGCAGAAGTGCCAGCCCGCGCCGAAGCTGAGCAAGTAGAGTTAAAATCCCCATGATTAATAATAAAGAAATTATTGATCCAGCCTGTCCCCACTTGCTGCCCTCCCTGAAAGTGACTCCCTGAGCCGAGGCTCGTACCCCGCAGGGGGTGCCCTCAGTGCGCAGTTGCTGTAGGTTTTTAATTTTAGTTTGTAAGCCCTGGCTGGAGGCTCTTAGCCTAAAAACTAATAGTCCCCGCAGGAAAGCCCGGTTAAGTAGTTACGGCCTCTCAAGGTCAACTACGAGATGCCCTTACCAAAAAAAAAAAAAAAAGATGATACCCATCCACAGACCAACCCTGGCAAGCATACTTAGCTTAACCTGATGGATCGACCCGTGCGGCCCGTTATTATAATATATACTTAACCACGAGCCCCGCATTAGACCTAACATTAGGTACCTACGTTATTTTTACCGAACATTTTTAGGGTATCTTGTCCAAATACCTAAACACAGAACATACAGGATAAGTTTTTATCCAGTGCGCAAACTGTAACCATGAATTCAGCATTATCATTCTAGACCCCCAGTGCAGGAATTTTTCGTCGGTAATACATTAAAAAAATCAGCTGTTCCATGCATTTTGACCGCGTAGGTATTGCACTTTTCTATGAAACAGCTGATTTTTTTTTTCCTAAAACCGACGTAAAATTCCCGTGCTACGGGGTCTAGAATGATATGCTGAATTCATGGTTACAGTTTGGGTTTGCGCACTGGAAAAAAACTTATCCTGTATACAACTCAGTAATAGGTGTTTAAATCTAAGCCTGTTTTTGACCTCTTCCACACACTCATACAATTCTCCAAATACTTAACTGGGTCAATTTTTACCTGTTTCTTAATTACAAGTTTTTCGAGGCGTCCATTTCTCAAGGTCACTTCTCTAGGTCTCAAAAGTGATCACATCCATGAATTACTGGTCTATAGCTGGGTGTAAGGCGTTATTTTGAACTTTAGAATTGTAGAAATAAAATCTAAAATTGAAATTGTTCTTTTCAGGCCAGTTATAATAGACCAGGACAAGCACTATGTCTGGCTAGTCAGCACGGGCGGCACGACAGGAGTCGTCAAACTTGCTGCGTTCACTCACAGGTCGTTTATGAAAAAGCTAGAGATGTTTAAGACCATATTCTCATCCAGTTCACATGTGTAAGTAATTCAGTAACTTCGGCTTTGTATATTTCCTATGTTGGGGATATCAGACGAACCAAGTTCGAAAGCGTGAATTTACTCTATTGTATCTAAGGGTAACATTGTTTGTTAAAATAATGATGATCATCGTCTTCTGTCTAACCTTTGCCCAGCTATGTAGAGATCGACTTCCAGTCTAACCGTTAGCAGCTGTGTTGTGTGGTCCAGGCCATGGTACGGAGCGAGAGGGCATGGCTGGCAATCGCCTCCTTCAGCGAAGCAGTTATGCTCGCAAAGAGGGAGGCGGCGCACGTGAGGGAGATGCAGTACATGCGCCGTGGCCTTCGCAGGAGACGCCCTGGGCGTCGGGAATCCCAGGCTGATTCCCGGCCACCGTAGGCACGGGCTTGCGGACCTCGAGTAATGGGTAGCTCGCTGTCCGGTAAGGACCAAGCCCGGGTCGATGGCGCGTTGTGTTCCACGCGCGCCTCAAAGAGATGTCAGCAGCAACAGAGGGGCCCGCAAGGGCCGATGCCTGCCAGGGGTGCGGGTTGTTCGAAAGAGATACCGCCGCCCCTGGCACACAGGCAACTGAGGGAACACGGGTGGGTTTTAGTCAGTAAAAGTCTGACACGCCCTCCCGCTCCACCCAGAGCGGGAGAAGTTATTTGATGATTTCCCACCCAAAAAAAAAAAACCGTTAGCAGCTGAATTTAAATTTATTAATTATTTATTTTACATGAAGCGTCTGCCTGTCAGAACTCCACGCCCCAGATACTGGGTAACACGATACCCCTTGGTAAGACTGGTTGTCAAACTTTCGGGCTTCTGACTATCCGCAACGACTGAAAGATGTACGAATTACGGTATGGAGCCGCGATGTTGCGGGTCTCGATATGTTATGAATGGTCACCCATCCACGGGCTGACCTGCGATCGACCTTTGCGGCTGTTATAATTTAGGCATGATCCCTCTATTCCGGTAAGGACAATTTAAATAACGCTTTCTCTTGCAGACCAAACGCTGAGAACAAAATGGGTCTTAATATATCCCCCGTGCAGTGGGTGTCGGCTTTCTTCAGCGCGATATCTGCACCCCTACTGCGAGAGACGAAGCTGCAGACCTCCAACCCTCCGACCACGGAACACATCATCGATCTTATTAATCAGTATAAGGTGTGCTATCTGCTTCGTAGCTGAAATCGCGAAAAAAAGATCAGCTGTTCCCTACATTTATGTTCGCATAAGTCGTCAAAATGTAGGGAACAGCTGATTTTTTTTTCGTGATTTCAGGTTTGGTCCAATAGTAAAAGTTGTTCATAATGATGAGTACAATGTCCCCTTCAGATATTTCGTGTATGAATAGATACACCTTATATAAAGTTGACTTTAACTTGGATGGAAGTGGCGGGCCAAAGCGAGTTTCTATAGAAGAGGTGGATGTTATAAATTACTGTATTAAGGCCCTTTTCTTATATAATTCTTTAACCATGTGATCGCAGACAACTGCACCCTGATTGTGTAATACACCATTAGTTAGAATCTGAATGATCTTGAAAGATATTGCTAATCCATTGCTTCGTATGTTCGAAAAATGTCTCTGCTCAACAACGTGAACAACGCAACGAATGTTATTGAACTGTCAAAATTAAAGGCATTCCTACTGGTATAGTGTGTTACTCAATTATACCGTTGGAATTAAGCAAAACGATACTGTTGCTTTAATGTAAGGCTCGAAATTTTCCAAAAAATAAAAAAAAGCTTACACAGCAGCTTGGTGTCTACAGGTTAAAGTAGGTTAAGTATAATATATTGTCCTATCTCTTTAAGCCTATATCCTGTTTCCTGAGCCCTCCTATTGTGATTTCGTTACTCAAGAATGAGAAGAAATGTGACTTCACTTGCTTCGAGCGCGTTATGCTGTCAGGAGGAAAAATACATAAGGATGTTCACACTGAATTACTGGTAAGTGAAACTTTCGTATTTAGGCATTCATTTCACCAAAACAGATAGGGTCGTATAATAAAGTAATGAAATAAAATGAGATTTACAAAATAAATGATGTTTATTTTTTATGAAATAAATTACATTTTATTCTAAATCCATCGGTTTCTTACTACTTAAAGTTTAACAATGTCCGAAGATCCTGGTTACGTATCTCTTTTGGTGACCGTACTAGCGACCCGCCTCTAGACATAACATCAAAATATTTTTATAATATGTATGTACATTTTATAGTAATTTAATATACTATCTATTCTATGATTAGATAAGAACTATATATATGTCACTGTAAAATTGTAAATACCGTTAGATTATAATCTCGCGAGATTGTAACCTGTCGACAGATTGTGAACCGTAACAACATACTGCTTACAATTTAACGCATTATTTTTCGGTAGATTATAATCTATCGAAGTGAAGCCGTCAAATTGTGAACTGGTATCAAGACGGATAGTAGGTACCTTGCGCTATTACTAAATAGTCAAGTAACTGCCACTAACTTGGAAGTAGCGCACGCCGGCCGCTGCCGCGGCACCGCTCGCTTCGCTTGCTCGTCTCGCGCGCGGTTGGTCGCAATTTTAACCTAACCTAACCTATTCGGTCGCCCCCTAAAATCCTACCTTACGTCCAAGCTGAACACCTGGCTACGTGGGGGGCGGACACGCGTACTGTACAACTGTACAAAAACTCATGCGGCTAACAAGGAAAGGTAACCCCTTTATGCGAATAACCTCAACAAAAAGACAATGTCCGTATCCAATCGCAGACACTGTTTAAAAATAAAACACAAACATACTTAACCTACAACAAAACAAAACCCAAAAAGTGAAACAAAAAACAAGACAAAAAAAAAACCTATTCGGTCGGTAAGCAGTATGGTGCAGTTCACAATCTTTCGACAGTTTACAATCTCGCGAGATAGATTATAATCTAACGGTATTTACAATTTTACGGCAACATATATAATACATATTATTAGATAAACCTTCCGTAACAAATTCTCTAAATGATGGTGAAAACCACAACAAAATCCGTTGCGCAGTTTTAAAGAACGACCCGGTCATACAGACAGCAGAAATAGCGACGTTAATTTATAATATGGATCAAGGGCTGGTTGAAGGTGGCGCGAAAGATGAGTTCTAGGAAGGACGCTCCTGGGGGAGACCTTTGTCCAGCAGTGGGACAATACAGGCTAAACAAAAAAATATAGATATAGAATCGATGAGTGGATAGGTAGGCACACTGATGAAGATCGTGGAAATCCGTTGCGGCGCAGGAACGGGTCGTCATAACAATTTTAGAGGAAGGCCTATGTACTTTGAGCACGAGTTAGGGACAACTCACACTTATTCACCTCTGTTTAGCTTTTGTCCATAGAAAACAACGATTTTGTATAGAGTGCGTTCAGCTTTCCGCGGCTGAACAGATGCGTACGCATCTCATCAAAATCGTTGTTTTCTATATACAAAAGCTGAACAGAGCTGAATAAGTGTGAGTAATCCCTTATTGCGTGTTCGTGAGACTCCAAAAAACGACAAGTAATATTGGCGAAGCAAAAAAGAGGATTATGATTTTGACCAGTATGTTTGTAGGTATTTTTTTTTTAAACGTTGCCCCACACTAGGAATTACTCCTGTATTGTGGGTGCGTTTACAAACATTTAAATACACATACACAAACAGCCAGACCCGGAACAACTACTTGTAGGTCATACAAATATTTGGTCCGTGCGGGAATCGAACCCGCTACACGCAGCACAGCAGTCAATCGCTTAACCACTGCGCCAACCGTGCTGTCGTGTATGTATATATGTAGGTATGTATGTGGTATTGTGCTTATGTATGGATGTTCACCTGTTCTCTCTTAGCTTCTAAACTACTTATCATAATTATGAAAGGAATCGTTGGAAGCGTCTTGTCATTGTGGCAACGAATGTATCGTTTAAGTGGCATACGGTGTTCAGATGAGAATATTTCTTGTTTTCATACTTTTTCAGTAGGTAGTTTGGTTTTAATTTTTGAACTTACTTTTTAAAATATGTATTATTTTTTACAGAAAAGAGTGCGGCCAGGTACCCCCGTGGTAGAAATTTACGGACAGACGGAGAATTTAGGTCCAATTTTCGTTGAGGCCCCAGAAGGACCCCTGGGTAACTGTGGCAAGACTTCGCCTGCGCTAACGATGGTCAAGGTTGGTAACTTATTTAAATTATTATTTTATAACATGAAAATAGGTCAGAAGACATACAGTCCATTCAAATCCTTATTTCCAATATATATGATTCCCATTTAAACGAATATCCACTTTATGTGATTGTAAATCAAGTGCTAACTATTGAAAAAATCATGTTTTGTTTTGCCGAAATTGAACTTTATGTGTGCTAAAGGGGTTTTTTAAGTTTTTTAATGTACCAGTCAAAATGTATGAAATGTGCAATTTTTTTTCAATAACCGACGTTCAGTTTCAACTCGAGGTAGGTTCAAAATCATATCCTGAATCCTTGGTGACAGTTTGCGCCTCGATGTCCCTGCCACCCTGGGCACCTTGTATTTGTTTGGAAACTAAGTCGTGAACGCACAATACCTACGTTTCATTCCGTTTTTGTCACATCTGCGTTTGGCCAAAAAACTCAATAAATAATCTCATTTGTATGTTCATTTATCAGTTAGTTGATCCAGAGACGGGCAAGGAAGTAACAGAACCGAACAAGCCAGGAGAAATATGGACACAAGGAGCCAGTTTTGCTGTGAGTTTTTCTTTATTTGCAACCGATACTGCTGAGCGTGAAATTCTGGGTTAAATTCCCAGACTGGACAAAGTGTTATCGGGTTTTTCTATTAGACATTTCTCAGTAGCAGTCTAGATCTGTGCCCAGTTGATGGTAATAGGCACGCCCGCTATTACATGGGACTGAAGCATAATTGCCGAATTGTGGGTGTGCTATAGGTACTTACATTTCTGCTTCGGGGATTAAAAGCCGAATGTTATATTCTTCTTTATTTTGATACTCTTCAGCATCAGTCTATAAAAATCCTCTGTGGGACATACATGCCTCTCCATGTCGCTCGCCATTTGGGGGCGCCAATGGGGGCGTAGCATTTTAGCCGTTATATAAACTGACAGAATACGAAACACAACCTTGCGCTACAAAACAGAAGTAGCAGTAGCAGTGGTAGGCAAAAAGGCTGATGACTCGGCGGGTCACGGCAGCCGCATGCACTATGACCGTTGGGCAATAGTCTCCACAAATGCTGCACATGCCTGAGGATGCAAGGCGCCTCCGAGGCCGGCCCAGGAGGAGGTAATGAGACGATCTAGATGGGTACCGCAAGGGTTGGATCGAGGTGGCTCTAGAATAACATGCCTGGAAGGACTTTGAAGAGGCCTTTGCGCATCGGCAAAAGTAGCGTGGGACGCCCCCCAGCTAGATGGACCGACGACCTAAAAAAGTGGCTGGGACAGACTGGATGCGAAAGCAGGACGACAGAGTGTTGTGGCGCAACCTGGGAGAGGCCTATGTCCAGCAATGGACAGCGATAGGCTGAGTTGATTGATTGTTTTGCGCAGCTGCAGGACAGTGTATTAGGGCAACTAAAAAAAGCGGTCATATATTCTACCAGTCTTTAATTCCTATGCTATACAATACTATTCTTTACTTCAGGAATACTACAACAACCCTGAAGAAACAGCGGCCTGCTTCACAGAAGACGGCTGGTACAAAACAGGAGACATTCTGTACAGGGATGAGGAAGGGTACTTCTTCTTCGTTGAGAGGCTCAAGATGTTGATCAAATATCGGACGTACCATGTAAGTGAGCATGTCATCATCTACCAAGCTTTCCCAGCTATGATAGTTTCGGCTTTGTCAAACCTGACGCAGCTGAATACCAGGATTTTATATGGAGCAACTGCTTATCTGACATCTACAATCCAGTTGCTGGGTAGTGTGTTGCTGGCTAGTGGCGAAAGCATCATATGACACTATTCCTACTGGCTTCCCTTCGGTGATTCGCATCTCCACCGCTTTTAAAAAATAGCACGTCAATAGTGTCTACTATTGCCAAAAAGTATAGTTACACAAAGGGTATTTAATTTGCCGTAACATTCAAACAACAAAAACGAAGTTAAAAGACTAAGTACTGCCCACTCGTTAAATAAACTAATCGTAGTCATAATCTAACTGTTACAGTAATTGCGTTGTTGCAATGTATTGTTTGAACTTGTCGTCTGATTACCTACTTACCGACTCTTCACTTAGCTTCCTTATCAAAATGTTTGTGATGTAATTTTTATTATAGGTGTCAAGTACACAGATTGTGAACTGTATCTTTACGAGTTATTTGTATTAATAATATAATATTATAATGACCAGCGGGGTTATTGCGTACCACACTAACAGTAGGAATGGGTTTCATTTCACCAGTTCAACAACATACATTGCGTTATTTACGAAGCATTTGTCTGCTCAATGCAGACAAATGTTTCGTAAATAACGCAATGTATGTTGTGTCGACGAATGTTTCGAACAACGCAGCAATGTATTAGCAATATCCTTAAAAATGGTTGAAATTCATACACAAATAAGGTGCTGGTGCCGGCGCTTTATTTCATGGTTCCATTTTATTTCATACTAGCTTTTGCCCGCGGCTCCGCCCGCGTAGAGGTCGGTGATCGCGTAAAAAAGTAGCCCATGTCCTTCTTCATGTCCCAGGCCATATCTCTGCCAAACTTCAGGACGATTGGTTCAGCGGTTTAGCCGTGAAAGCTGAACAGACAGACAGACAGTTACTTTCGCATTTATGATAATAATAATATTGGTGCCGATTCTCTTGTACACCGAACTAAACTAACTAAACTATCACTAAAATTCCTTACTTTGGGCTATGAGAATCTTAAAGCTATTCTGCAAAAAAAGATCTCTAAATTTGAAAACAATTTTGACAAAACTACAATCGGCTTCGCAACTTTGTACTTTTTTGCCCTACCCCATGATTTTTTTCGCGCAGTCGCAGTCGCAGTCGCAGTCGCGCAGGGGGGCAGCTTCGACGTGTTTTATATGGATTTTTTACTTTTTATGTAGACGTATGTTACATGTAGGTGATTTATCATATAAATCACCTACATGTTGAGTTTTAGAGGTCTATGGGTTTCATAATGGGGGTCGACATTTTCATTATTTTAACAATAGGACACACCATTTTCGAGATATAAGCAAAAGAAAAAAAAATGATACAGTACGTCGAGGTGTTCGTGTGAATTTTAGTTTTTGACAATAATTTTATTCCATACCTTTTTAATCGCGATTAAAAATAGTCAGATTTAGTTAGGCAATCAAATTTTTATGTTGAATAGAATAATGAAATTGACAACAACAGAACAGCAAAATTACCATTTTCACTAAATTAAAAACTCAATGCAATCTTAGTGCTGTCAAACTAAAATATAGTTAAGTTGTGTCACTTTAGTCAATTTCAGAATGGGAAATCGTCGTTTGACAGGAATAAACAAAATTTAAGTGATTTTTAGTTAAGTTTAGAGAATTTTGTGACAAGAGAATCGGCACCATTAGCTGTCAAATTAGTATCTGGGTAAAAAAACGAACTTTACGTTCTCCAGTACTTACCATAAATATCATCAAAGATTTTCGTCCTTTAAATAAAATGTAAAAAATATGCTTTGAATTTGAATGAAAGTGTTCGTCCTTTTTAACCGTATTATAACCTCCTCAGGTAATTCCCCCGGATATCGAGGCAGTGATTCGGGAGCATCCTGGCGTGTATGACGTCAGCGTCACCAGCGTGCCTCATGAGGATGATGGAGAGCATCCCGTTGCGTGTGTCATGAGGAGTCCAGGGTCCAGCGTCACGGCGGAAGAGATTAAGGAGATGATTGCTAGTACGTATTATTTTCCTTTTTTTAATTTAATTTATAGCAAAATTCGAACACGCTGCGTTCCAAAATGGGTCGGTACCTATAATAGAGGCTGCCAGGCTCAAATGGAACTGTGCAGGATTACCGCTGGGCAGTTGAGTATCGACAGTTTATAATCTCGTGAGATAGATTATAAACTAACGGTGTTCACAATCATACGGATTTTAAGGTATTCAGGAACAAAACTTAGTAACAAAAAACAGTAAAAAAGTAGTCAAACGATTAATTCATAACATGACATAATATCACTCCGGTTATCTCCGAAGGGTTCGCAGAGGCGTACCTATTGTACACCCACACCCACATATCGCCAGTTTAATTCCGTTTTGCAGCAAGCCTGTTTACTTTAAAATACTTAACATTTGAATTCTTCTTCCAGATAAACTATCCGACTCTCAAAGATTACGAGGTGGTGTGATCTTCATGGACCAGTTTCCTATGACCTCTTCAGGGAAAATAGCACGCGGGGAGCTACGAAAAATGGTGCTGACACTCAAGAGAGAATAGATATCATATTTTAAAAGTAGTAGCCCATGTACGATCACCAAACGAGATAGTTACCAGGGTCGTCGCATTCAGGTGCACTGAGAAAACTGACAATCATAAAAGAGGTGAATTCAGCTTAAAGTATGATGAATTCACTCAAAGGACGGAGCATAGTGATTCACCAAAAAGAACGATGATAATACTGATGTTGATGATAACAGTATTTAAGATGATGTGTCACCATGGATTTAGTTTTAGTTACCTACTATTTTTCGATGCCTTCCTCATATATCCAGTTATATCCTATTAGTTTTCCTACAATTTTTCGGTGACTTCCTCACATATTCAGTTATGTCATACAATTTTTCCAACTATTTTTCGGTGCCTTCCTTATATATCCAGTTATATCCTATTATTTTTCCTACTATTTTTCGGTGACTTCCTCACATATTCAGTTATATCATACAATTTTTCCTACTATTTTTCGGTGCCTTCCTCATATATCCAGTTATATCCTATTATTTTTCCTACTATTTTTCGGTGACTTCCTCACATATTCAGTTATGTCATACAATTTTTCCTACTATTTTTCGGTGCCTTCCTCATATATCCAGTTATATCCTATTATTTTTCCTACTATTTTTCGGTAACCTCCTCGTATTTTAGGTTAGGTCCTCTTACTTTTCCTACTATTTCCTCATATCTCTGGTTATAGCCTATTATCTTACGGAGGTCGCCCTCAATAGGAGGATTGTGTTTTTTAATAAACCAATTAATATCTCTATAATACACCAGTGATTAGTTGTAGTTCTACTCATTCTCCATCAGTAGGACTACAACTAAATACTGGTGGATTACACAGAAATTGTTTGGATTATTAGAAATCACAATCCTCCTATAATTGAGGGCGCCACTGGACTTACATGATCCCCTTATTTTTAAGTATCCAATATTGGTTCTTTCCTTTTAAATATTATTAGGTGTGAGCTCAACATTAAAAAAAACTGAAGAACCCTAAACTTGAACCTTAAAAAAATGGAGAGTAAGTAAAAAAAATAGAAAAAAGTACCTTGGCAAGAATGGTAAGAAGGTGAAAAGGGATGTATGTATAAATTAAACAGAAAATTGAATGGTATTTTTATTTCCATAGTATGAATGAATAATTATTATATACTCTAAACATTTATATTCAGTATAAAAGAAGACTGTTTTGTTTAGAAACATCCTCGCCTTAATGATTACAGTATCTATTTGTCGGTCATTATAAAGAATCATTATATACATTATGTTCAATAATTCTAGTTTTTACAAATTAAAATAAAGGTTGAGACGAGTAGAAATTTAATTTACAAAAAATAACAAACTTTACATTAATGTACCTATAACTAAAACATTTTTGCCCTTAAGGTGATTGCTTCAGGGTAGCCGTTTTTTGCAATTTGCAGGCCAGTGCTAGGTTGTATGTTAATTAAATGTTGCACGCGGGTGTAAGTACATAAGTTGTACTACATACGTCTTACACCCGCGTCTAACATTTCAATCAAAACCTAGCACTGGCCTGCAAATTGCAAAAAACGTAAGAAAATTTGAATTTCGCGGGCTACCCTGACGCTTTCACCTTAAAGCTGCATACAATAAATTGGTTATATTATTATAGTAAATATCTATTTTCAAGTAAAGTGCTACTATAAACACTCCGATGAGACTAATCTATCCCTCATACAAATACTTTACTTTAAAATCTATTACTAAAGGTGAACGCACACTTTTCAGAGCCGAAGGAGGCGAAAGAATCGAATTTTAGAATTACTTGTATGAAATCCTATGGAACCTCGCACACTTACCGAATCGGACGAATAAGGTCGTACGATTCGGTGCGGATAAGTGTGCGAAGTTACATTGGACTTCATTTAAGTAATTCTAAAATTTGATTCCTTCGCCTCCTTCGGCGGCAGTAGCATGAAATATTTTAAAAGTCACATCAACAGCCTCAGTTAGTGTTGTGAACTTGTAAAACGTATTGTCACATACTGTGAAGGAGACACCTGACTGGCGGCACCAAATTATAAATGGTTGGAGGCTAATACCTAGGTTTTGAAGCTTTTGGCGACGCTCCTCAATTACCACTTGCACGTCTGCGTCATCATCCACGATGGTCACAAATCCATCCAATATCTCCGCTCGTGAAGCTTGCCAGTCTTTTCTAGATCGACGGGCAGGAGGAATATTAAAGAGACAGCCGAGTAGCAATATCGCTGCTATTAATTTTGTCTCCGGTTGTTCATCTGGAAAGAAAATAATAATAGTATATTTGACACAACACATCATCATTAACTGAGCAAATAGGGAAAAGTATCAGAACAAAATAAAATCTATCTATATAAGTAAAAATGAATTGCCGAAATGTGTGTCCGCCCGCCCGTTACTTCTGAACGACTGCACCATGTTAGATAATTTTTAAATTCTTTTTTGTCTATATATTTTATAACGGGTTCACCGACCCAGGGAGGTCGAGCACCTAGAACTATATAACAGAATCATTTCCTTACCGTCACAAATTGCCAATGTATCAGCTATTTTTCGACGAAGAAACGAGTCCTTTGTGGTGTTAAGCTTCTGCTGAGCAGCTTTTAGTATGTTTTCCGATGAAGCATCCAAGGCGTCGAGGCCCCCGGATTTATCAGGGAACAGTGCTTCGTAGTCATGAGTCAGGAGTCGCCATCCATCACTTGACTTCAGGATAGGATACTTATTGAAGTACTCCTGTAATGTCCCTTCCTCGTAGTACAAGTACCGGAGGCGAGCTCGCACCGTCTCCCGCCACAGGGCACTGACCTCCTGCCACGGACCAGCTGAAGGACTTGACAGCTGCTCTAATGCTGACGCTACGTCCTCCACTTCACCTGCACACAAAAATTAAAACGATTAATAATTAGTACAATGACAATAACGGTTCTTAGATTCAGATATTTTGTAATTTGTAACGAAAATTTATACTAATTCAGATATTTTTCTCAATAATTTTGTTCTTGATAATTTAATTCAATCTGAAAACATAAAATTTCTTGAAAAGGAGTTACCTTCTTTAAGTCCGGTCAGGTCGATTCCAGCGAGTGGAGGGGTGTCTAGCCTAGGACTGGACTTGGAGCGAGAACGTGACTTGGGCTTTTCAATAAGGCCCAACGAAACTAAATGCTGCCGTCGAGCCCTTCTGGCGGTGACTAACCAGCCAGAGATATTGCGCTTAGCCTGGTAAGCATCAGCCGGCAGGTACGGCGCGTAGTATAGGGGTGGTGACTCCTCTTTAAATAATCTGCCAATGTCGTAGGATAGAGCAAGCAGCTGCGAATCTGTCAGAAGTACCGAGTTTTCGGCCGTAATGAGCTTCTCCATAAGCAGCTTGCATAAACGCCCACGCACGTTTGAGGGTAAGGTGCCCGTTTTCTGCCCAATTGCTATTATTTGTTTTCCCTCGACTGATGAATTCAGTATGGTATTCACCTGAAACACAAATAGTATAAGTATGGCATTACAAACTAAATATGCAAGGTAAAAGTTAAAAAAAAATGTCACTAAAATGTTGAAAATACAGGTTCAATACCTACCTTCCATTCAGTATAATGATCAGTTGGAGTCGGTGCCAGTCTAGGCATCATGCATTTAGTTGTTAGTTATAGCTGTCACCAACTCCAAATATATTACTGATCTTTGTGACATATAGTATAGCTCCTAAACGGCCGTCCGTACACACATACAGGACAGGACAGGTACAGACGTTAAACTTATCTGTTTACGCCGGGGGTTAACAATATTGAATGTCAATTTAAATTCCTTATCAAAAGTACAGGATAATAGGCAATAACTTACTAAATTGCTCCCGGTGGACTCTTGTCTAACTGCTTCACCCACTGACGACGACGAGTCCAGTGGTATCACCAGTATGTCACCATCCTAAAATAATATTTACTTTGAGACAATGTTATAATAGTACATGTAACAAAAAGGTGTGATAATATGAGTATGTACGGTCAATTAACCTCAATAATTGTTGAAATAATCACTAAATGTGTCCGAGTGCGACCGTTAACTAACAGGCTATAGCTAGCCCTAGCCGGAGATAACTCAAGGGAAGTGTTATATTTTTTTACTAGTAATCGGTTCAGCATTGCAGGTGTGAACGGTCCTGCCCTCGTCCCTTGATCCGGCCCTGATAAAAACTAATCGATCAAGATCAGGACTGATCCTGGTCTCAAAGAATGTCTATACCAAATTTTGCATCGGTTCAGTGTCTTAGGTATGAAAATGTGAAAAGGTCCTGCCCCAGCCGACAGATAGACAGACAAACTTACTTTCGCATTTATAATATTAGTATGGATGTAATTACAAATTAATACATATTGCTCTTGAACCAAAAAACAGTAAGTACGAGTACTTTTCTACAATTTTGCAGAACTTACCAAATTTTCCTGGTTAAGTCCTGCTTCGCAGTCTTGGTTGAGGATTGAGCTTTGCAGTCCTTCACACGGTGGCAGAGGCTCTAAGTTACAAGGTAGACTAGTTAACAAGTCATTCCTCAGGACCTCTTCAAAGAGTGATGAATTGTAGGAGTTATCCTGAAATTTAACAAGAAATTTAAAAAGGTAATAATAATGTACTTAGTTGGTAAACTAACAAGACTGATGAAAAGTTATGATTTTATTCCACTTTTTAAATAAATACTGCACCGGTTAAATTGTTAGGTATCTTAAGAAGACTTTAAAATAATAAAAGTTAATAAGTAGGTACCTACCTACCTACATGCAAGTAGGAGAATGTGCATTTAAGCGACGCAGGGCATGTGTAAGCAAAAAGTTTAAAACAAAATTTACTTTTTTGAAATACAATTTAACATGAAAACAAACCATATCTTTTGGTTGGTCGCTTTTTAACATGGCCAGAGCTGCTTCAAACCGGAGTCTGTCCCCTATTTGAGGGAACATACTATGTATGTCTTGTTTACTAAGCATCTGCATTGTTGCGATATCAATTCTTTCAGCTGAAAAAAAAGGTAAATTTAACAGCGCCCTGATTGCAGCTGTGAAATGCACTACGTCGCATCGACTTTATAAAATGTAGGTTGGTAGAGCTCGTCTAAGCTGAAATGACGCGCCCCACTACTTAAATTTGTATACGTACACTACGGTAAATGCGGTAGTGGGGCGCGTCATTTTAGTTTAGACGCACTCTACCTATTTGTTTTTTTTTGGGTTGCAGTTGCACATCGAATCTAGTGTATAATATAAATATGAACGTATATCTAGGTAGGTGGGTAGGTACCATACGACAAGACTATTCTTGGTTGGAGTGTACAGCGGCCAAAAAAGTGTTATTTTCGCAAATCGTTTATTTTCTCGATTCTATAGTATGTAACACCTAGAAAGGCTAAAAGTGTCTGGGTGTTTTTTGTCTCCGACCAACCGTTTGTCGTAAAAACGATGTCGAAGGGATCCATAGGTAAGGTTATGTTAGAACTGTGACCTTGAAATTGGTCGCGAAATTTTTTTAAGTATATTTTCATAGTGCCTCTAAGACGACACTCTGACCCTATTCTTGCTAGAAATTAGAATGTGTGAATGTAATGTGTGAGCTCATGCTAGCAACTTACTAGGTAGGTTTGTCAACTTACTTTCAAAACGATCGATGTAGCGTTCCAAATTCCACTTCTTCAAAAGATCACGCGTAGCCATATCCATTTTTGCACTGATCAAACACGTTCACTGGCACTAATGGAATTGTTATTGCTATTAATTAAACGAGTCGTGAGTCGTGACTTGCCGGCTGTAGCGGTGAAATACAAATGGCCGACCGAAATGGCGCGGCGGCGGAATGAAGTGAGAGAGGGAGACCTCATTATATAATGCCGTCACCTTAAATTTGTAGGACAACATTCAAATGCTACTCATAAATGGGTCTCTGTAATAATAATTTAGTAGGATACACATAAAATAATATGACTATGTTATTGAACTTTGATGCTTACTCTAAAAATATGAGATTATTTAATCGTATTATCATAGGATTCACATAAAATAATATGACTGTAATATTAAAAAATGATGCTTACTTTAAAAATATAAGTTTAAAGCATTATAATTTAATATAGTACATTAGGGGGAGGTCATCGTATTTTTAGAGATACTTCTTCATATTAAACTATGAAATCTATTTATATTACGGTGACTGTCATTGTGTTTTTTAATTAGAATCTTATTTATAATTATCATACTAATTTATGGGACAGTGGACCATTTTCTATTACATTGTGTTATTATTTGAAGAAGACAATGTTATTTCATAATTACAAATTTTTACGATGACAAGTATCATAATATTGCATTATTTACCCAAAAAATTCGATTCCATCTTAACACATTTCAGTTCTAGCGTAATATTTACTTATTATCAACATATTATAAGACAACGCATCTATTTTAAACCAACGTCACGATATTTTAAGATTATGCCAAAATGACATTTTTCTCAGTGTGAAGAATAGTTAGAAACCAATGGATGTTTCCAAATAAGAACTAAATTAATAGAAATTAATATTAACTAATTAATAGAAATCAATTCTTTCAATAACAACTTTAGTTTCCTTCGAAAACATGCATAGGTTTCTTACTAAACTTTAACTATATCCGACGATCGTGGTTATTATGTACATACCTCTTTTGGGGACTGGTCAAAATAAAATTGCGGCTACTAGCAAGATGCCTTGATGACTAACACTTAGGTACTGTTGCAGAATAGTTCATTTCTGCAAGTTAAAACAACTATAGATGAAAAAAAAAGCAACCGACGACACGTCCGTACAAAAAATTGCAGGACACTTGCTAGTGGTCATACGAAAATTTACGCAGTGATACTAATAAAATAATGATTAGGGGAAAATGGTGTTCTTTTGCTCACCACCTAAACTAAAATAAAAATATTGCTATCTCTTACTACTTAACAGACCGCAAAAGAAAAAGACAAGTGACACTTTAGAATTGTCAATAAATTAGTTCGTCGTAGTCGAAGTACACCGAAGAAGATCTTTGTTCAACTAAATTTGACAGCTCTTATTTATTTACGTCTGTTTCATAATTCATTAGAAGGAAAAAGATAGCAATAGCTTAAATTAAGTTTAGGTGGTGCACAACAGAATCATCACCAATATTTAGTTAGTAATTATGTCTGTGAGTGAAAGATAGATTTAGAAGAAATTGATTTCGGTCCGCCTACTGTTAATTAAATACTTACATACTTGAATCTGCATCTTAACTGCATAACACACTTTTAATCACAATCCGAGAGTTTTGCAGGAAATTGAGCATAGATTTCAAAAATTCCTCTGCATATCATTAGTAACGCATTACGTTAATGTGGCTGAACTGTCAAAATTAAATCCATTGCTATCAATTGTCATTTTATGTGTTACGGAATTAGCCCTCTGTTAAATTTTGGCAGATACTTATGTAATACCTATACACAACACAATAAAATTTGGGTGTACTATTAGGGTCAGTTCAGACAGAACAGACAAATCCTCGCGCGACTCGAGCCTTTTCAGGGCCCCAATTCTGTATGGTTATAACGATTTCCCGCGCTTACTGCGTTCAAACTACGTCAATATCGTGTTTTATAGAAACCAATGTAACGGTAAGGAACCGAAATGTCATATTATCCAAGACAGTTTGTTGATATTTATTAGCAGTTGTCGTGTGTGATCTAAGGAATTGACGTGGTTTCGAAGTAGGGAATCGTTAAGTGGTCATAGTGAATTAGGGCCCTGGCTGCATTTGAAACCGCAAGCAACGGAGTCGCGAGCATGCGCGAGCCGACTGTGTTGAAAATTGTATGTACCTATATCAACATGTACATAAAATTTTCAACAAAATGCTATGGTAATACGCAGGGGCAGATCTATATAAGAGCTTTTCTGGCTGTAGCCCAGGGGCCCGTGGATATAAAGGGCCCCAGCTCCAGCTGTCGCCCATTGAAGACAATCCTACTAAGTACTATCCTATACTAATATTATTATAAATGTGAAAGTTTTGTATGTTTGGACGTTTGTTACTCAATCACGCCAAAACGGCTGAACGGGTTTGGATGAAATATAACACAGATAGTTTAAATCCTGGATTAACACATAGGATACTTTTATGGCGGTAGTACGTCTCCATGGTATAATTTTGGACCTCCATGCGGGCGGAGCCGCTGGCAAAAGCTAGTGGACAATAATGTAAATAAAAAGAAAACTACAATTTCTAATAATCCTGTCATTATCTAGCTTGTTTTGTTTTTGTTGTATTTTCTCCCAAACGCTGTCATTCGCAGTTGATCTGTTGATAAAATGGCAATTACTTGAAGGCCTCCAAGTAGTATTAGTCCAGGGCCCCAGAAAACAACAGTCCACCCCTGGTAATACGGTACTATTTTCAATGGAGCCGGGCTCGAGCATTTTTCCTTTCTGACTCTTAGGTAGATAGGTACCTACCTATAGCTTTGCTTAACCCTTTGGGGAGTCTAGGCGTGATGTTGTGTTATTTGTTGTTTGTAAATCCATGCCAGAAATGTTTGTCCTCTGTTACACGGATGCTAGAAAATCAACTGACCCAGTTTTGTTGATAATTCTTTCTGTGAATGAAGACTGAATCATTGTTATGAATAGTTGTGCTGCCATCTATATTTTAGTGAATGAATTATTTCAGTACCTATTGATTGAGTAAGGCAACTTATTGTTATTATAATATATGATGATCTTTACTAAAATGAATAAATACTTAATTATATGAGTTATTCTTTATTTTACATTTTATTGGTCCTAATACCTACATTGTTTCGTGAAGGTGTGACTTGTGGCTACGGGTCGATCGATCAGGTTAAGGTATTAATTACATTTGCCGCAGATGGGTGTGTGTATCGCGGAGGGGTATCTTAACATACCAAGACCCCTCTGTGCCTCGGACCCGGCTCTCATTCGTAGATTTTTGACAGTCATTTCAGGTCGTCAGAAGCCCGAAAGTCTGACATCCAGTCTTACCAAGGGGTATCGTATTACCCAGTAACTGGGTTGTGGAGGTCAGATAGGCAGTCGCTCCATATAAAACACTAGTATTCATGTATAGGTAGGTACTGCATACTGCGGTATAAAACACGGAATCCGGTTAAACTGGAAGACGACCACAATATAGTCCGGAAAAGTCTGGGCAGATGATGATTTAGAGTATTTATTTCGGAAGGTTTATGTATTACAAACATTAATATTTAACTTTGATTCAGCACAGAAATGTGGTACCAGAAATGTGGCACCAATAGGTCCCTACGTTTATGTTTATTTTCGTAAAAATCCAATAAATAACAGCTTAGGTCCTTCTGTACGCGGACCGGGTGCGGTGCTGCCATCTATAGTTTAATATAAAAACTACTTTAGGAATTTGTATTGTATTGCTAGGTAATAATCAAAATAAGTACTACAAATTTCAATGCGTCCTTGTGACTTTAATTTGAATTGAATCTTTTTCATTTTTCTTCAGTTAGTTTTTATATAATTAAATTAATATAATTAAATTGCCATAACCTGCCACGGGCTTCATCATCATCATCATCATATCAGCCGAAAGAAGTCCACCGCTGGACATACCTACATGGTACCTACCTATATGTAAATCCGCTTCTGACGACTTCTATAAATCAATAGGTATTTTAAATTTAAGAGCACTGAGCGACTGCCATCTGACCTCCACTTTACAATTACCAATTTCCTCAAATTAGATGAACGGCCTTCCATCCAAAGTATGACCCTAGAAGGCGTAGCTTAACCTTGCAAATGGCGTACAGCTACGCTATAACTTCCGCCATTAAACACGTAAGCACTAGCTATTTTTAAGATATCGACAGTTCTAGTTACCCTCGAATACTCAAGCGACATTTTACTTTGAGACATAATTTTTGTCGCTTACAGTACACTGAAGAGTGACAGAGATGGCTATGCAGGTACTTTACGGCTAATTGAGCCGCATTTGCAAATTGCCTACCTCCTACGTAAATGAGTAAAACAGATAGACTATTACAGAAATCCTAATTTTCTTAAAAAAACATTCAAGGTCCATGAACGAAACACAACACTCTTCGATCTATGGAAAAAAAAACCACACACCAGTTGTTTTAAACCCGACAGACTAGTTCAAGATTGCATTAAAAGTCCGGTCATAAACCGGATTCGTAGAATATGATTTTAGCTGGTTATTATACGTAACACAGAATTAATTTTAATACATATTAGTGCTTCGTTTGTTAAAGTCAAAATATCGTGGGATTGTGAAGTTACCTAAAACTTTTTTTGTAATGGCTGTGAATGGTGATAATCGTAATCTTGGACAGTTGTTTTTTGAACACATGCTGAAACGACCAGATGCGCTATGTCAGGTAGGTGTCGCTTTTATGCAAATATTTAAGACCTAGGTTGCTCAAAATATATTTGTTTGTAAATTAAAAATAATATTCGAACCATACAAAAACCGCTTCAAGATAATTATAATTATATTGTTCTTAGAAGTCGTCCATGCCGATATATCGGGGTATTTACGATTGCAAGTCGGGCCAATTTAAAAAATAAATGTCATCTCTTAATTCAACCGGATAACCTGACTTGCCTGTGGCTGCCTTAATAAATGAAAGCCTCCAGCCAGGGCTTAGAAACTTAAAACTACTTAAGTGACTACATGCTAAGGGCAGCCCCCGTGGGGATGACATAAGGCGTTGCTGAAAGAGGGCAACAAGGGTTTGGCTGGATCGGAATTAAACGGGCCAAGTATAGGTACTCACCAACAAAAAATAATTGTTTATTGTTGTAGGTTCGCATAACCTTGTGACGTTGTGTACTTTAGGTTTTGTTTCGCTATGATAATCATAAATTGTCGGGCAGAAAAGTATGGTCTACTGTTCTTCCGGCCCCCAGATTTTGCAGACAAGATAATAGAGGCAAACATTGATTATGGCTAGAAATGTGTTTGTGTGTTTCAATAATTCTACTAGTCCTACTTCCTACTAAACCTAACTAGTATTTATATGTGAAAGTTTGTATGTTTAGATGTTTGGATGTTTCTTACTCAATCAGGCAAAAACGGCTGACCAGATCTGGATGAAATTTAACACACAGATAGTATACAAGTATAACCTGGATTTTTTTTATCCCGGTTGTACGCACGGCTACATATCCAAGCCATACATTTCGGGTTTACACTGATCTCGCACCGTACGGAAATCCTATACAATTCAAGATCAGCTCATACTGGAAATGTACGGTTTGATGTGTAGCCGTGTGTACGTGCCCGTGGGATAATTTCCAGCCCGTGCAAAGCCGCTGGCAAATGCTAGTAATAATTAGATAAACTAGCACAAAGAAATCCAGTTTTCATCTCGATTCTTTAGTGGTGTTAAACACGGTACCAACCCGCACTAAGCCGCATGGTGGATTACGGCCCACTCCTAAACGAGAGGAAGGAGGTCTGTGTCCCAGCAGTGGGAATATTATAGACTGATTATGACATAAACTCACGCCTTTTTCCCACGACGGCGGTAGGTAGAAATTACAAAATGCCACATGATGCGATCCTATACTCCTTTCACTGGTCATTAGTCATTTTTAAAGGTAAAAAATGGAACCCATAAGGGATCACCCTTTTGTCCCTCTGTCCGTGTGTCACCACCGATTTTCTCAGGAACGGGTGGACCTAGCAAATTGACAGTTCTAGGACAACCGGAAGTACCCTATAGGTTTTGGGTCGAAAACCTATATGGTAGTTCCCGTTGACCTAGAATCACGAAATTTGGCAAAAAGCAAGGTCTTACAGCACAAATAAAGGAAAAGTTCCAAAAAAGTTAAAAAAAGGTAAATTTTGGTACTTACAAGTTTTCGCGAAAATCTAAATTTGGCCATATCTTTTTTATTATGGCGGTATAATGGGTAGGTACGGAGAACCCTCGGCGTAGGAGTTCGATTCGCCATTGACCGGTTTTTTTCCTCCTACAGATAGATGCAGCAACAGGGAAATCCGAGAGGAATGCGTCAGTCCTTGCCCGGTCCATACGTCTAGCAAGATGCCTCCGTCGGTTCGGAGCCAAGCCAGGAGACGTGCTGGCCCTACACGGAAAGAATCACCTCGACCTACACATACCGTTTTACGCGGCACTAATGAACGGCATGCCTATTGTTGGAGTGGACCCTATGTTTAAGTTTGGTACGTTACGTTTTTTTATGTTATAGTTGGAATTACAGGTAGGCATAACAGCCGCAGTTGGTCCATGGATGGGTGACCATTTTTACATGAAAAGAACCCTCCGCGCCTCGGAGAGCACGTGAAGCCGTTGGTCCCGGCTGTCATTCGTAGATCTTGGACAGTCGTTACGGGTCGTCAGAAGCCCGAAAGTCTGACAACCAGTCTTACCGAAGGTTATCGTATTACCCAATAACTGGGTTGTGGAGGTCAGATTAGGGTTGCCAACCCTACTATATAATATAGTATCCTACTATTTTAAGGGATCAAATACTATATGTCTAAAAAATAAATATAGTAGGCGAAACTACTATATTTTTACTAAATGATCTTAAAGAACCTGACTTGTTCTATTGCCTTCAAATAGATGCTTCTAATATAAAAAATGTTAAATTATTTCCCCTGGTAGTACAGTATTTTACTGTTAAAGAAGGTGTAAACAATAAACTAATAGATTTATGAAAATGCAGATGAGTCTGCAGATGGAATGTTTAAAGCCGTTTCTGATTCTTTATCAAATAATAATCTGTCATTTCTTAACATTTCTGGGCTCAGTGCAGATAACTGCAGTGCAAATTTTGGCAAAAATCATTCCCTTTATACTAATTTAAAAGGAGTAGTACCAAATCTTGTTAAAGGTAACTGCCATGCTCATATAGTGCACAATACTGTAAAAGCTGCTATGAATGTATTGTCATGTGACATTGAAAATGTGATTCTCAAAGTTTACAGTCATTTTTCCTCATCGGCTGTTAGGAGAGATTAGTAAAAAAAAATTGTTGAGAGTGTTCATGGAGAGTGGCATGAATTGAAACGCCATGTAGGCACAAGGTGGTTTCCACTTTTACCCTGTGTTGATACCATTCTGACTAATTGGATACCTACCAATTAAAAATTATTTTACTGCACTAGGCGACGAATGTCCACAAATATTACAAAATCTGTTAATGTTAAATGTTCCAGAAGGACAGATGATAATGGAAGTTTATTTATATTTTACTAGCCATAAGCTTAGTATTTTTAATAAATATGTAAGAGTGCTTGAGGGCAATGCTGTAACAATTGTTGATATTTTTAACATCATGCAAAACTTGAAAGAAGAAATAGTACAAAGGGAAAAAGATTTGTTTTTTGGGTATGAAACAAATAAAAGATTTAAAAAATTAGAACAACATTTCCCTGATAAATTTCTATTGACTAAGAGGAATTTGTTACTATTTTTGACAAAAAGTCAGGATTATTTAAATAAGTGGTTTGATTATTCTGAAACTAATTGGCTGATTTTTCTAAAAGACTTCAGGCTTACTACAAAGCTTGAATTTTCCAAAGTTGAAAAGTTATTAGAAATATTAGAAATAGCTGAGAAACTAAAGATTAATTTTAACAATTTGTACTCAGAAATCAATCAAATTAATACAATTTTGGACATTGTACTTGCTGACCAAAAGTTTTCTGCTAAATCAACTGTTGAAAAGTGGCAAGAAATTTTTCTCTTAAATGATTCAGAAATGCCTAATATTTTAAAGATTGTATCATTTCTTCTTTCAATTCCTGCAACATCAGCGTTCATAGAATGCATATTTTCTGTTATGAAGACGAAATGGAGAGACGAGCGCAACAGGGCCACTTTAAATTTAATAAAATCTGATTTAATGGTGTTTTTTAACATAAATTTAGATTGCAATCAGTCATATGAATGTTTAAAAAAAAAAATATTAAGGCGCAGAGTAGCAAAAAATATTCATTTAAAGAATGAAGTACATAATTTAACCACATACTATTTTCTTTTTAATTTTCTTGCCATCTACTATATTTTTTAAGGTAATAACTTCAAAAATACTATATTTGATAGAAAAAAAGTTGGTAACCCTAGGTCAGATAGGCAGTCGCTCCATGTAAAATACTGGTAGTCAACTGCATCCCGTTAGACTGACACCCGACCCCAACATGGGAAAAGGCTAGGCAGATGAAAATTACGAATGGGGAATGGTCATATGACGGCTAAGTATTGAAGAAATAATTTATGTGTACCTACCTTATAAGTAGATACCTACAACATACGCTAGACTGATTCGCCTATTGCCAGATTCTTATAGAATAAGATAGTGGTCTCATCAATCGAAAGCAGATCATTCAAATCTTCTTCATTTTATCTTGACGATGCGTTATCAACTTATCAGACATCGAAACTGCCAACGGTTTTCTAACTTAAGTTCTTGAATTAGCTTCTCATAACCAGCTTATATTGTCCCCACTGCTGGGGCACAGGCCTTCTCTCTTCCAGAGGGTGTGGGCTAATAATCCACAACGCGGCCCCAGTGCGGGTTGGTAGATGTCACATGTCTTCGAATTTCGGGTTCTAGGACATGCTGGTTTCCTCACGATGCTTTCCTTCACCGTTTTGAGAGCAGTGGTGATGAAATTATTTACATAAATAAAAGCGCCTGCTGGGTTCGAACACACGACCTGCAACTCGTAAGTCGGGGTTTATACCACTGGGCCACCACTGCTCTCGAATTAGCGAATTAGCTACTAGCTCGTTTGATTAAACGTGTTGTTTCTTCTTCCAGAGGAAATAAAGAGATTGTTCAAGCTAACGACACCCAAGATAGCATTTTGCCAGTGCGAGCATTTCACAGACGCTGTCGCAGAACTGGAACTGGACACGAAGATCGTAACCTTCACTGATGGCAGGTATTCCATGGAAAACTTCATTCGGGAGTACGATGAAGAAGATTGGAAGGAGTTTCGGTAAGGGACAACCGCCATTACTGCGACATCGATCACATAGGATCCTTTTTGATAGTTTGTGCTTCTGAGCTATATGGTACCCTTATACTATCCTAGTAATTCCTTTCCTACTTAATATTATAAACGTGAAATTTGTGAGGATGGATGGATAGATGGATCTTTGTTACTCTTTCACGCAAAAACTACTGAACGGTTTTGGATGAAATTTGGCACACAGATTGATTATAACCTGTACGAAGACATAGGTTTTTAGCACTTTTGTCCCGGTAGTCATTCCCGTGGGATAATTTTGGAGTTCCACGTGGGCCCAGCAGCTGGCAAAAGCTTGTTATCAATAATTCAGCTTACATAATTATTAGGTACCAGAAAGAGATTTTCAGTCGGTTTCTCCGTAGCAAATCATCTTTCTTTTCGTGATACCAAATAGTATTTTACTAAATCTAGCTTTGGAGTGCAGTAAAAAGGAAACCTAGAAGTTAACCTTAAACTCTTCATCGTAAACAGGCCAGCAGAATTCGACACAGACAAGATCTACCTCTGGTTGATAAGCACGGGAGGTACAACTGGTGTGCTGAAAGTAGCAGCTTTCAAACACAAACCCTGGATTGACAGGATACTGCTGCAGAGGGAGTTATTCCGTGCTGATGAGTGAGTTTGTTTCTTTCTGTTTTAATTCCCTAGATCAGTGCAGGGTTGCGGTCATTTGTTTGATTTTTATTACCTCATTGGTAATGGTTGGAATTACGAGCCCTGTCCCTAATCCCTGTAGATAGGAGTAAATACAGCTGCGCTATGCTGGATTGCGGCCACCAACGCATGTGCGCTTGTGACTGCGGACCATCATAGCACAGGACCCAACCCAGAAACTCACGCTCAGCAAGTGCTGGGTGAGTTTCTCAGTTAGATCCCTGAGTTGGGCAAATTATGGGTATAATCCATTACGACATTCTCAACTTATCTGGCGAAATGGTGGTTTAATTTTATGATATTGTACTAAATAAACACAGTGGAAGTATTCTTAAGGGGTAAGAAGACTATAGGCAGGACCACAGGATACAGACGTGATATACTCATTCCGACTACGGCGAAGCAAAAAGGGGGGTTATGATTTTGACCGGTATGTATGTTTTACCTATTACTCAAAAATCTAAATTACATATCATAATTGGCCGAATAGTCCGCTGGTTATATCACGTCTGTGTTGTCACGGCTATGTCACGTCACAATCGGTCACATTAAATGAAAAAGTAATGTTCAGGACTTCAGAGGATAGCCGTGGGTCGTATGCTACCTACATATCCTAAAAAACAATACATTCTAACAGTAAAAAGCGATCATTAGCTTTAGGGTAAAGTGGCATTTGACCATGGCTTTCCTCTGCCAGGGGTGCGGGTTGTTCGAAAGAGATACCGTGGCCCCTGGCACACATCGACACAGGCAACAGAAGGGACACGGGTGGGTTTTAGTCAGTAAAAGTCAGACACGCCCTCCTGCTCCACCCAGCGCGGGAGAAGTTATTTGATGATTTCCCATCCTCAAAAAAAACTAAAAACCACGGCTATCCTCTGATCATCACTATGAATATGTTTTAAATGGAATAAAATATATTACGTGTGAGTTTTTTAATTTAATCTATGTTAACGGAAAAGTGTGTAATCCGTCATTGTATAAGTACAATTCCTAGGAAAACAAATCCTAAAATAGATAGGAAATCTATGATATATTTTGTAATATGCACTTTTCCTAGGAAATCTATACATTTCCTAAATAGCAATCGGAAATGTATTACATTCTTGATGTTTGTAAGTACAGCAGGGATAGCGGAGCGAAGGGAGGGTATTGCGTCATCCAATCAGGGATTTTTTTTCCTATAAAACATAACACATAAGGATATAGAAACCTATCTTCAACTTTGTGAACCATGTCAACAAAAGCAAAAAGGCATAAAAATTGATTGAGTTGTCCTAGGCCAAATTGGTTTATTAAGCCGGTGCACCCTAGTTAAATGGGTTAGGTTAGGTTAGATTAGAACTGTGACCAAAAGTGCGCGAGCTGAGCGAGCGAAGCGAGCGGGGCCGCGACAGCGGCCGGCGAGCGCTACTTCCAAAGGCTGTTAGCGAAACGGCTAATTAAGCTAGTTGGCTGCGACTTATTATCACGCGTAGGATAAACTTTTACACATTACCGGCTGCGCATTCGGTACTGTTTAGAATGTCTAGGAAATACATACATTTCACAGGAAATGTGTGCATTAAAGAATCTTTGAAACATTATTTTACACATTTCCTAAGTAGGCTCGGAAGTGCATATATTTCCTAGGAATTGTGTACAATTCTTAGGTTTTATACATTTCCGGTAACATTTTTACATAAAAATGATTTGACGTTTGTTAGTTTCACAAAAAGTTCAGACAACTTTTATTGGCGGTACGAAGTTCGCCGGGTCAGCTAGTAGACAATAAATATTGAATAGTTTGCACAAAACAATTTCATATGAGAATATTTTCTTGTTTCATAGATAGGTACTTTTCAAAGCGTGATTTTTCAGTACCTAGTGGGATTTTAGTTTATGAACTTACTCCTTTTTTAATGTGTAGAAATGCAAGAAACCCTCCAGCGTTACATCTGTCTCCTGTGCAATGGGTAGTTGGCTTCTACAACGCGATAGCCATGCCCCTGTTCAACTTCTGCAAGGTTCAGACTTCCCTGCCACCTACAGCAGATCATGTCATTGATATTATTAAAGAGTATCGGGTAAGATTGATATTCTAGAATTCATCCTCATTTCATTAATGAGTACTTATGACTGAGAAGTTGCTTGGCATTGCGCCGTGTCGGCCTACCATGAACACGGAAGTAGACAGCAGCCATTATCCATGCCAGTCATTACACTATTCCCAGCTTCTTGCTTGCTGTAAGCCGGCACCCACAAAAGCAACCATGGCGAACAACAGATATGAAAGAGAGGACAATAAAAGGGCTGTTTTACATATAATCAGGATTTTCGCATGCGCAGATCCTGGACGTGGGACTCTGACAACCAGGCGCGGTCCGAGGGCGGGGTCATAGGGGTTATGACTCCCCCAAAGCCGTTAACGTAAACCTGTTATTTGTGCAATAAAGTCTAATTTACTCTTTTTTCTTTTCTTATTAATAAGTAGTCTTTGTCTATGATCTCTCCCCAAAGCCTTTGGCTGCGACCGTGCCTGCTGACAACGTGTTAACTTATCCATCTAGTACTCAAGCGAGCATGGAGTCCCGAAATTGTAGCAATAGGAGAAATCACAATTGATTATTCTTCAAATAATCCCTTCATTCATTAGCTGTTTTTTGTTGCAGCCAGTCAACGTAGTGCTAGGACCGTCAATGCTGAATTCTATACTGAAACACGAGAAACAGTGCGACTTAACTTGTTTTGATCTAGTCACGGTAGCCGGAGGAAACGTTCACAAAGACCTCATGTGTGAGTTAAAGGTATGTCGTCCATTATTGTATCTCTCGTAGGATAAAGGCTTGCGACACTTGTAGAACAATTTCCTGAATATAATATATCTGAAATTTTCATAGAGATTGTTCTACTTACGTGAGTCGCATCGCGCTGTCACATCGCGCTTATTTGCTGGAGCCTTAAAGTGACCTTCTAGTTTTCTGTCCCAGATTTTCCGCAAACTTTGTGCGACAGGAAAAATACTGTAACATAACTGTATCAGACCTCTTAGCCCCGAAACCTGCCACCAAAGTGACATCTGCACTACCGGATGCCACGAAAGTTTGGGCCAACATTTCAGAAACTGGTGTGCCTATCCATGCAAAGGAGACGACTGTACAAGCAATCCATATAATATTTATAAAATGATTTTAACCTTTTTTTTCAGAAAAGACTACGCAAAGACGCTGTAGCAGTCGAGGTGTATGGTCAAACAGAAACTCTGGGCCAAGTTTTTTCGCTAAATGGACCCTTGGGTAGCTGCGGAAAGCGTACAGAAATACATCAAGTCAAGGTAAAAGCACTCAGTATTCTCCTGGGTGCAGGCCACGGGTTAATTTCCATTTGGTTCTGGTAACAGCATCTTTGCACAGGCACTCACGTTCTTTCTCAGCAATCGATGATGATGATGAATGTCTGAACCTCAGTGATTTCACCAGCATCGATATCCTACAAAAATAATTTAATTCTATTATAAAGCGTAGGGTGCTTTTTGAGGTATTTTTATAATCAATTAATATCAAGCACCCCACGCTTTTTAATAGAATTAAATTATCTTCTACATTTTTAATTTTGGTTTTTAAAACGTATTTTTTAGTTTTTTTAAACTATTATTTATTTTCTATTTTAGTTCTACTAACTACAAAAGCGTGACTTTTGATTTTTTTAAATTATTGAATTGTTATCGGTCCTCGATAAGTCTACAAAGTTTAAATGAAATCTGACCGTTTGAAGTGAGTCAAAATCAAGTCCAAAGGAGTCGGTTACAAACAAACAAATATGCAGGTGAAGCTAATAAAAGCGTGTTAAAAAAAGCTGGATGCTGTTATCGTACAAAAGTGTACAGTTTAGGTCACACTTTTATAATCACTGTGACTTCAGATGTATTTATCTATTACCTACACATTTATTTGTTGCAACTTTGTATTTTAGTTCATGATTTTCATTCCAGTTAATGGATCCAGACACGGAGATAGAAATAACGAGGCCAAAAACACCAGGAGAACTGTGGGTGAAAGGGCCCATGTTTACTGTGAGTACCAAATTCATCATCCTCTATTGGTATAAGTACCATGCTAGCCATGAGCTTCGTGGTAAAGCGCTAGAATTAACGCTCGTCTAAAGACCATTATTTTGAGTAGTAGACTTCAATTCAACGTGCCCTATGATCAAAACGACGATAGGATTCGTCATCACCACAAAACTGGGCCTCCTTTCCTTTCCTCAGAGACTCTTAGTACTAGAAAGCTGTAATTTGGTACAGATATAGGTACATATTAGCCACGCCGATAAAGTGGTAAAATAAAATCTTTACCATTTTTTTTATGTATGAGTAGGTGATCCTCCACGCGTAAAGTGGCGATGTTTTTTATTCAGAATAGGTCTTTAAAAATATTGCAGGTTAGTGAAAATAATTTTACGATTAATATTTCACAAACGGATCCCCGTTTGTTAAATATTGAGCATTGAAGTGCTCATATTTGTTAGAGTCAAGTGTCCGCACCCCTGCCAGCGAAATAAAATTTACGGTGGTAGGTAGGTAGTATACGAGGGCGGGTCAATAAGTCCGTGACTTTAGGAAAAAAACACAGATTTTTTGATAAATAAATCATTTTATTTTTCAACGTAGTCTCCCTTGAGCTCTATACACTTTGTCCAATGCTTCTCCAATTTTTTTATCCCTTCCAAAAAATATGATTTGTCGAGGTCCTCAAAATAGGCCTTTGTTTGCGAGATGACTTCATCATTGGAGTCAAATCTTTTTCCACCAAGCCTTCTTCAGGTTTGGAAACAAGAAGTAGTCACTCGGAGCCAAATCTGGAGAATAGGGCGGATGAGGGAGCAATTCATAGCCCAATTCATGGATTTTTGCCATGACAACTGCACACGTGTGCACCCTTGCATTGTCTTGGTGGAAAAGAACTTTTTTCTTGGCCAAATGAGGTCGGTTTTTTTTTCAAATCGTCATTGAAGCGGTCCAATAAGTTGGCATAATATTCCCCATTCATTGTTCTTCCCTTTTGAAGGTAGTCAATGTGGATTATCCCACGTGCATCCCAAAAAACAGTCGCCATAACTTTATTGGCTGACAAACCCACCTTGGCCTTCTTTGGCGCCGATTCACCCTTAGAAGAAACCCACTGTTTTGACTGTTGTTTGGTCTCTGGTGTGTTGTGATGGATCCATGTTTCGTCCACGGTTACAAAACGGCGCAAAAACTCCTCCATATTGCGATTAAGCAACGCCAAACCTTCCTGTGAAGTTGTTACACGATTGCGTTTGTGGTCGACTGTGAGCAAACGCGGCACCCATCTTGCGGAAAGCTTTCTCATGCCCAAGTGATCATTCAAAATTGAAACCACTGAGCCATGCGAGATCCCTACGGCTTCCACAATCTCTTGCACTTTCAATCTTCGGTCGGCCAATACCATATCGTGAATTTTTTCGATTGTTTCGGGTGTAGAGACCTCAACTGGGCGTCCAGGACGTTCGGCATCTTCAGTGCTTGTACGGCCACAACGAAATTCAGTAAACCACTTTTTTACCATTGAAATCGATGGTGCAGAGTCCCCATAGTATTTATCAAGCTTAGCCTTGATCTCGGTAATGGTTTTTTTTTTCGCAAAAAATAATGCTTAATAAGCACACGAAATTCACTTTTGTCCATTTTTTCCTCAAATTACTGGGTAGTCTGATAAAGAATATATAATGAATATAAAAAGATAGCTGTCAAACACAAATTAACTGACGCAGCATGTTCAAATTTTTATAGGAGTCAACTGACAGATGCCTGTTGACAGGAGTAGTGTTGCTTTTTCTGTAAAGAGGTCAGAAATTCAAAAAGTCTCGGACTTATTGACCCGCCCTCGTATTTAACGAAGTAAAAAGGAAAACTATCACAGCTAAGTAGGTTTTACAAGTTTACGATTACGAGTAATAGTAGTCGACCAACTTACATTTGCAGTTGGTTTGTTTGGGAGAATATGTTATTTCACTATACAATGTTAAGTTACGGAACTACGGAACCCTTCATTATGCGTGGTCCGACACGCACTTGGCCGGTTTTAGACCTCTTATATGTGATCTTTCTTTATATGAAGTCGGTGTGGAGTCCCTATTATAATAAATATAGTGACTGTATCGAGCGTGTACAACGTAAGTTCTTAAAAACTATGCATTACCGTTGTTCTAGAAGTCGTATTTACCACCCCTATAACGACTTACTGAAGAAATACAACTTGCTCTCTTTGAAATCTAGACGTACCTTTCTGGAAACTATGTTTCTATATGATCTCTGTAACAACTCGTATGATTGTGTGGATATATGTAACAGGTTGTGCTATGTTGTTCCTAGAACCATTCAGGCGCGTGGGGTGCGCGCACGACCTGTTTTCGCTGTCACTCCTAGTCGTACGAATGCAGGCTTGCGGGCACCTCTACGTCGTCTCACAGGCAATTTTAATAAGTTTTTCTCTAACTTGGATTTATTCGCTGTATCCGTTGGAAAATTTAAAAACATATTGCTTGACGCAATCAAAAAATCGAAAGAATAACAACATTGTATTAAAGTCTCTATAAATTTTCCTTATTGTATGTTACTAGCTGCAATCTATGTGTATTTTATTTCATGTTCTCATCTACTCTACCCGACTTTTACTTAGTCAACATTGTCTTTGTCTTTTTGTGTATCTGTGGAGAACGTTGTTGGGTGCACATTTATATAACTCCTTATGTACTATTTATTTGTGAAATATAATGTGTAATTGTTTGTTCTTCCAAATAAATAAAATAAAATATCTGTTGCTGATCATTTATTTAACGTTACAGGAATACTACAACAACCCACAACAGACTGCGGCAGTGTTTACAGAAGACGGCTGGTTCAAAACGGGAGATCTACTATACCGAGACAATGATGACAATTTTTACTTCGTGGAGCGACTTGGAATGCTCATCAAGTATAAGAATTATCATGTAAGAAAGAAAATTCTGCACAAATTAGACGCACACTAAAATGTATATAAAGAATAGGTATCTACATTAAAATGTATCTACTTCTACTTTTAGTAGCTTACTTTGGTGGTTTTACATGCCTACATAGTTTTTGACCAGGTCCAATTTGATGTTTTTATAGATTCTGCTAGGAAGTCCGAGAGGTCATTCAACAGAATCTACAAACAGAACACACACAACGTAACACACTAATAGTAGAAATGCATTTTATTTTCACAGTTCAACAACATTCATTAGGATAATTAAGTTGTTGAGCAAAGTTTTTGTAACAACGGGTTAGCAATATTCTTCAAAATGATGGTGGCACAACGGCCAAAACAAATACAAGTATTGTGCGTGCGTAGGGGATACAAAATCATGGGCGTTGATGGAAACAAAGAAAATACTTTTATTTCTGTTAAACATGACGCAAAGAAAAAACACACACACAAAGCACTGTGTGTGTGTTTTTCGGATCGAATAGGTACTCTCCGAAAAATTCACTGAGTCTCCACTTGGCGTGGTTTTCTCTGGACGGATTAGTTTATGAGCCACTGTAGCTATTTTCGGGAGACCGTTGTTCACCAGGTACCTAATAAAGTCACCACAGTTCGCACTTCGATCCCCTCCCTTCCCCTAGCTCCCCCTCTAGTTGATAAGACCCTTTCATGATCACCCTTCTACCAGCATGGTACCTACCTATCTATACTTTTTAACAGACGAAAAAAAGGAGAGGCTAAATCCTATGCGATATTTTTATGTATGACCCCGCATAACTTTCTACTAGTTTCTACATAGAAGTCCGACTTGAAGATTTTTTTTTTACATCCTAATTATCCATCAATTCCATTTCCTTTACAGATAGCGCCGTTAGAGTTAGTGGAAGTGATCCGCCAGCATCCTGGCGTGCTGGATGTCAGTGTGACCAGCGTCTCAAACGTCTTCGACGGCGAACATCCAGTCGCGTGCGTCGTGCGACGACCTGGCTTCAATGTCACTGCGCACGAAATCAAGGAGCTAGTTGCTAGTGAGTATAAATTACAGATGTTCTATTGGTTTTGTCATCATTCTCCGTCTTGCTTAAGACGGCATAGCAGATAGGTATATGAATGGCGGCACTGTACCTACGTATGATGGTGCTAGTTTGTCACAGCGAATTGAACCCCGATGAGCAGATACTAGAATAAATAATAATTGCTTAGGAAGTATGTACCATCAATACCCAATTATTGATTTCTATTTCACAGATAAACTCTCCTACAGTAAGCGTTTGCGGGGTGGAGTCGTCTTTATGGAAATGCTACCCCGAACATCCACAGGCAAAGTAGCTCGAGCTAAACTGAAAAGAATTGCTGCTATCGCATACAAAGAATAATAATAATGAATTTAAAAAACATGTGTCCGTATTATTATTTTAACTGGCATGTTAATCATTTCTTTTTGAGTTTTTTCTGCTGTGACTTTATTTTTTATTTTTTTTTGTTAATAAGAATTGTTCTGAACTGCCTTAAATAATTACCTATTCTTTTTCTTACCGTGTCGATAGCAATCTAAAATACAGTGAGCCCAGAATTTGGCTACGATTTTGGCACTTTCAGCCACAGAACATAAATACCCTGCTTTCAGCAGCGTCCATCATAATGTACTCTGTGCATCAGCTCCTGTACCCTTAGATTATATACCTACCTGTACCTATTTGTACTGACCAGTGTGGCCAACTCCTACAGAATGTTCCCCCTAGGACCAACTTCAAATTCCCCTAAAAACCACTAAAATTTTTGATGTACACTCGGTTTGAGAGGTAATTTCAAATATAAATTAAAAATACATTCAAGTAGTATGAAAAAGCGCAGTGAAACAGTACTTATTTTTTTTTTCTTTTGAATAGCAAGTTGTTATTGGTCATCGTGTGAAATTCAACCACCAGCGCCACCTGCGTGTTGCTTAGTGTACAAGACACGAAGTACGGCATTAGTGTAAATATTTTTTCAAGGCAAACTATTATAATTGAGCAAAAATAAAAGTCATTCTTTAATTTAACGTTCACTTTATAAGAATTTTTATTGCGAATAGAAGATTCTTCGAAGAAACATGTATTTCGAATATTTAAAATAAAAAAATATCTTGAACAATCTACCCCCTAAAAATCCCCCTAAATAAATGTACCGGGGTAAAAAACCCCCTGGAGTTGTTGTTGAGACTGATTCCTCCTAAATTTGGGGGGAAAACCCCCAAGTTGACATCACTGGTACTGGCAAAAGTTCGTAGGAACTAGAGGTGAGTCGTAAATACTGGTACAGGTATATATACCAAGTATGTGCTTCCCAGTACGCAGCCCGGGCACAGACCGAAATACTAGGTACCTAAATACCTTGAAAGCAAGACGTCATATGTATAGGCTAGTACCATACGAACCGCTATCACAAGGTAGCGGCCAGTTCGTGCGGCATCGGCACGCCGCCGCGCCGCTCGCCGAAGCCACCCGAAGCTAGCCGACATCTTTTTTTTTTTTTTTGGATGGGAAATCATCAAATAACTTCTCCCGCTCTGGGCGGAGCGGGAGGGCGTGTCAGACTTTTACTGACTAAAACCCACCCGTGTTCCCTCAGTTGCCTGTGTGCCAGGGGCCGCGGTATCTCTTTCGAACAACCCGTACCCCTGGCAGGCATCGGCCCTTGCGGGCCCCATCTGTTGCTGCTGACATCTCTGTGAGGTGCGCGTGGAACACAACGCGCCGTCGACCCGGACTTGGTCCTTACCGGACAGCGAGCTACCCATTACTCGCCGTCCGCAAGCCCGGGCCTACGGTGGCCGGGAATCAGCCTGGGATTCCCGACGCCCAGGGCGTCTCCTGCGAAGGCCACGGCTGTGAGGGCGCATGTACTGCATCTCCCTCACGTGCGCCGCCTCCCTCTTTGCGAGCATAACTGCTTCGCTGAAGGAGGCGACTGCTAGCCATGCACTCTCGCTCCGTACCATGGCCTGGACCAGGGTCGGACGTGAGAGATCGCCGCCGCCGATCACCTCCACGAGGACACGGCGGTGCTCCGCCCAAGCCGGGCAGACCTCCACCGTGTCCTCAGGGCGATCTTCGCAATGGAAACACCCGGGCGTTTCCTCCCGCCCTATCCGAAACAGGAACCTCCCGAAACAACCGTGTCCGGTGAGGACCTGTGTCAGGCGGAAGGTGAGGACGCCATGCCGCCTCTCAAACCACTCCTCAAATAGGGGACTTACCACCACAATCGTGGTGTGCCCAAGCCGACATCTTACGGTAGGAGTTAGGACCCGAAGCGTCATTCGTGCTTTAGGACCGTTCGGACGATCTAATTCAGTTAGAAAAAAAATATACATAATAATGTTTACGTCCATAAATAGCTAATATAGCTAAAAAAATATTACAAATAAAAATTATGATTGTAAATAAAGTGATCTGAAATCTTTTAACTACGCCGGCTAGTTAGTAAGTTTAAATATAATTAATGTTATTTTGCATATAATTATACCTAAATAAATAGCACTCATTAATAACCATCATCATACTCTTAGCCCACAGTCCTAAGCCGGGTACAGTAGGAAGGAAAGATTTCATATATCTTATCGCATACCGTATGATTGTATAGGGAACGTGCACGAACTATTGGTGTGCAGCACAAAGCACACGAGAGCCACGGTGTGGTCAAAAAAAGAAACTATTTAGACCTGTCATCGTGTTGCCGCCAATGTATAAATTAATGTTTACATGATATTTAAATCGTTTCTAATGATTAAAATTATAAAATATGGGTTCCGGCCGATCAATAATGATCGTCAGCGTGGGCAAAATTTGTCTAAAGGCCAAAACCACCAGGCCCGGCCTACCTGAAAATTGTAAGCACATCTGTGCTTTAAGTTACTGTAAAAATTCTCCAGATAGTGATGTAACGAAAACTAACAAAAATTATTTGAGGTTATGCTTACTTAGATTTGTTTGTATTGAATAGTAGTACTAGTGTACTACTATTCAATACAAAAATACCTGAGTTTTGTATGTAGTACTAGTGTACTACATACAAAACTCAGGTATTTTTAAAAATAATCATTAATGAGTAATTTCTAAATGTTTTGAAACTCATAGTTACTTACACATTTTTTTACTGTATTTATCGATTTTTGTCGTTTATCACATAACCAAGGAAAGTAAGTAATATCCGTGAGAAAGTAATAGAATTTCACACCATTTGATTTATTTAGAGTTTTCTTTGAAGTGTTCGAGCATCCAGAAACACAACAATACATTTTTACTAAGTAATTATGTTTTTTTCACTTCTTTTACGAGATTATTTTACTACGTGAAGTGTCAATTTCAAATAATGCTTCCGAGAAAACTTCGGATTTGCGCCACTAGATGGCAGACCCTTCGTCGTGCACGTTCCCTATACTTGAAACGTCGTACCTACATTATATTGAAGGCATACCGTATTTATCGCATACGTTTACTTATCGAAATCTTATTACACCCAAATACTTAGAAGTATTTTGAAACCCGGTTTTTGTACCAGGTATTTAGCGATACCTATACCTTGAAGGCCGGGTATGGACATCAGCAGATTTATTTAATCTCTAGTAGGAACCATGTCAAATAAAATTTATATGTTCTAAAACTCGAGAACTGCTCCGTAGATTGGAACGTTTTTTCTGTTACGTTTCGTTCTAAGTTCAATGAGACCAATTTATTGATTTTGATAAAAAGTATCCTTTTATTTTGCACAAAAAATATCTGAAATCTACTTCTTTATTTTAATTTAATTTTAAAATGTAGCAGATTGATGATGTCATGCTGCAATGCTTGACGTACTAATTTAAAAGTTTTCTCACCAACCGACAGTGGAACAGAACGTAATCTTGACATATTGACATGACAAACTGTCAAATTACAATCGGCTGATCGTCGATCGTAATCGTGTAATATTATTAAAATGTATTTAATCGAATAATATAAACAAAGCCATGGATGAAAACGAGTTCTTCAGACAGACCGTGCAACATTTAGCTCGATGTTTGTCGAGTATAAACCCGACGCCATGGGAGAAGGTAAAGTTACGACACGTATTTTGCAATCCAGAAAATTTAATCTTGTAAATGTAATGGTGTTGATTTCCTACATAATTCCGAATAAATAAAAAAAAATTGTATCCTTGTTTCACCTTCTTGGTTTTTGCTGAAGTTGCATTATTTGTTTGTTCTTTTTTTACAAGTTTTGAAATAAATGCATGACCTCACCCAAAAAGCCTGCTTGTTATCATAGATGCAAAGCAAAGCAGAAGAGCGTTGTGATTCATCCACTTATAGTTACTATGTTAATGTCTAACATAATGTTTTACACCATGACATAAGCACTGTACACACAGTGGGCCTACTTTGAAAGTTATGTCCTAGTCTTTATAATAGCCTGATTAGTCATTTAAAGATTATCAAATCAAATCAATTTATTTGCCATAAGTGTTGGTATAGTTGCTACATGTAAGTCCAGTATTCAGCTGAATCTGGCTAAACTGGAAGCTTTCCTGAGTTGGCACAAGCTATCTTACAATATTTGTTCCACTGTAATAATAACAGCCAGTTCATTAAAGTAACTGTTGTACTTTAAATTATTATCCAATGCTTATGGGAGCCCTGAAAAGGAAATATGCCCAAAACAGTGCTTTTTAGTGAACACATTTTGCTACATAACTTCCTCATAATTAACATCATCACCTGCCGGACTTTTTCAACTAGCAACTATGTTGGGGTCGGCGTCCAGTATTTTACATGGAGCGACTGCCTATCTGACCTCCACAACCCAGTTATTGGGTATCACGATACCCCTTGGTAAGACTGGTTGCCATATTTTTGGGCCTCTTATGACCCGTAACAACTATCAAAGATCCATGAATGACAGCCGGGGCCAATGGTTTAATGTGCGTTCCGAGGCTCGGAGAGTTACATAGTTAATTGACATATTCACATAGTTAATTAGCATATTTACATAATTAAAGAACTAACAATCTTAAAATAATATATGTACAAGAATAGGAATAAAAAATTAAAGAATCAACTTCTTTATACTTACTGACTCCCAAAATAATGGCCTAGGCCTAGTTTGGGAGTTAGGATCAATATTTTGTACCTATACATTTAAATTGTTGATTGTGACATGTGAGTGTCTATCATATTTTATATATTTCTTTTAGTGACAAATAAACATTCTTATTTTATTTAATTATTACTTAAGAAAGAAATTAATTTATTAAACTTTATAATATTGCATCAAAGGAGATACAAGGCAAACTAAATGCCTCGTAATCCTGATTTTGTAACTGATTAAGTGATGACATTATTTAAAGTAATGAAATTTTTTAAAGCTTTCATTGTTTTTTTTAAATTCACAGGGTGTTTGTACACTTGGTAATTACAAGTAAAGCACACGTTGCTTTGTGAAATGAAATTAAATTTATTAGCATCTCAAAGAATGGTATACTTGATTTTAACATGCATAAACATTAGCAGAAACACATGCATTCCTTTTTAATTTGAATAAGTTTACAGCCTCTTAATAATTTTTCATTGAAGGAAATAGGTATGCTGAATTGCTGACATATTCAACATTACCATTTCAGGTGAACACCCTTTTTATGCTGTGCCCGCAAGCCAGCTCCGCATTGGTTGTCACTCCTCGGAGCCAAGAGGCATCCATAGCTCTTGGACTGTACTTCCTTCAGAGTAACTTGCAACATCAAGACAAGCTCCTGCCATACTTCCTGAAGGTCCTGAAATGCCTGACTACTGCACAATTCGAGGAGCCGCTGTGTCGAGTCAAAAATGGAGACCGTAAGTACCGATGTTATTTTTTTATAATGTAGTTGTTGTAGGAAAAGAAACTTCAAAGTTGCTTTGCCAACTGAACTGATTACTTTCATGTAATTTAAACTTATATGATGTATCAGCATTATCCAATTTATATTTTTTTAATATTTAGAATAGTAATAATAGCAAAAAATGGCAGCTTTGTCAGACAACAAAAACCATGGACAACTTTTTCAGCGATGAACAAAAGCTTCACAGACTTTTTATAGGTATACCTTACTTGATTTGCAGCCTGTACCCAACATAACATCACACCTATATACCCCAAAGAGTTAGGTAGAGGTGTACCTATATGTTGCTAGTTATATTTAAGTACCATAGCCCTATAACATGTGATAGGTGGCAGGCCATCAACCGGGCAAGACCGGCCACAGTACACATTGTAGAATGTGATAAATTATTGGGGATCATATCCAGCTTCCGGGCTGCTGCTGAGAAATCCCATAAGGTAAAACCAATAATACGTAGCCCGATCTGGGAATCTAACCCAGACCCTCGTGCCCAGCACAAGCGCTTGCGAACACTTGCCCAATGAGGCAGTCAGCCTTCTTGGTTGCAGCGTTTTGTAAAGAATATGAACTATTGGTAAAAAAATAATGTTGAAAATCGTTAGTTGTTGTTTTTGTAAAACCTTGTTTACGTCCTACAAGAATAGATTCGCACAAAAAAAATTGTGTTACAGATCAATAAAACAAACTAATATTGATTAAAAACAAAATTATATTTACTTAATAATACATGTTTTACTTCATGCGGAATGTTTGATTTGTTAATATGCCATCTGTAACAAATAATGATATGCATTAAAATTGGGAATGTTTCAAGTGTAGTTCGCCATCGCGATACGGCGAACTGCGCTTCGCGCTTTCTCTCCCGCACACCGCTCGACGTTTTGCTATATAAACAGAGAACGCATGAAGTGTAGTTCGCTTTATCGCGGCAATGTGGCCGAGGCATAATAAGAATTTACTCATGTTTTTGCAAATTACATAATTTTGTAAGTACCATTTATTGATTTTACAGCTACATTTTCACTCAGAAAAAAAAACAAAAATTCACGGTAAAAAGTTTAGTCAACATTATAAAAAACTATGGGCAGAGAGATTCAAACGTACAGGAGTTCTTGGCCTAGTGAATACATTTATAACAAACTTTTGCCCGCGGCTCCGCCCGCGTGGATATCGGTTATCGAGTAAAAAGTAGCCATGTCCTTCTCCATATCCCAGGCTCGTTACTTTCGCATTTATAATATTTGCAGGGATAGAAGAGATTTTTTTTTTGTAATCACCCTCTTTTCGAACAAGTTAATATTGCTCTTCAATGCTAATTCATTTGCTGTAATTTATGAGGAGATGCTATTATTATGTTCATTTTGCGCGTGGTTCTTGTAAGAAAGCTTTTACATTACTAGCATCTTTCTTAAGAAAACTTACCCTTTATATTGGCAAACCCTGCGTTACCATTTTGCCTAGAATCCAATTCCCTTATTGGTATTCCCAAATCCTGAAATCGCATCTTGAGCACCTAAAACCAGATAAACAATTAACTCGTAACGTCCGGGACGTGTGGGGCGCGCATGTGTGCCCCAACAATAGAAAATTAATTGTGTCTCAATAGCGGGAATTTAAAGATTGAAAATTTTTATTTCCTACTTTAGCGCATCCCCCTTAGGTAGAATGCGATAAGTTATCACGCGAAATTAAAATTTTGTTACGTTTTTTTTTTCAATATGCAGGCTAGTGTCAAGTTGTATGTTAATCAAAATAGCATTCTCGACCGTAACAAATATGAAATTTACATAATTAGAATCATCAATACGACGTCGTAAGTTCATTTAATCCCATTGAATTACTTTTTACCCGACTGCGCCAGAAGGATGGTTATGTTTTTCGAGTGTATCTATGTATGTATATTTCTTTGGCACGCTCTGTAGCCTAAACAGCTTGATCGATTTCAGCTTGAGTGGTGCCGTTAGATTCGTATTAATTGTAAGAGTGACACTGGGTATACAATATGTAACAAAAACCCTGTTGTTCCTTCTACCCACGTTTTCAGAATCGGTATACATACGTAATAAAGCATGTCGTTTATAAAAACTGTTTAACAAAAATAATTAAAATAAATATTTAATTATGAATATTTGTAATGTTTAACTGATTTTGATTAGATCAAAGAAAGCCGCCAAGCTCGTAGTCTATTGTGCGAAATAAGGATACTTGTAAAATCAGATACTGTTAACATTTGTTTTGAATATGTCGATTTTAATAGTTATTTGATGTTGAACTCTCGACTAGCCAATGCTTATTTTTTAAATTATAACTTCGTAAATGTTGTGCTTGTGGGTAAGTGTATACGTCCCTAAAAGGAACAACAGGGTTTTTGTTACATATTGTATAAAAAATTGAAGAAAAAAGAATGGCCGATTTTTGGCGCCATATTGTGTCTTCAAAAAGTTTTTTTCTCTAAACCTATTGAGTCGGGTATTAAAATAAAGGGTTTCATAAATAGGTCTCATTAACGTCAAAAATAATTATATTAACTAAAAACTGTGAAACAAAAAAATAATTTACAAAATAAAAAACACGACTGCCTAAAAAGTGAACTTTAATTAAAAAAGATGGAAAGAAGGAATTTGCTTTAAAAGGATGACTAGTCGTAGGCAATAAAGGTCTTTAGTGTTAAATTTGAGAAGATGCCTCCGACACATGAGATTGCTTATAGTATTCAGTCTAATTAGTCATCCTTTTAAGACAAGTTTCTTGTTTCCATATTTTTAATTAAAGTTCATTTGTTAGGCAGTCGGGATTTTTGACTTTGTTTTTTTTTTTCATATAGGTTTTTATTGATGATTTAAGTGATTATAATTCTGTAAATACATGCGTGTAACGGTCGCGAATCATATTTTAATTAACATACAATCAGACCTGCAAATTGCAAACAACATAACACAGTTTGAATATTACGGGCTAGCATACCGTAGCCCCCTAAACTCGTTGTCTTGTGCTATACAGGATAAGGTTTTATCCAGTGGCCCTAGTGTGAGTTTCATTTAACCACCTTGATCACCTTGATTTATAATTGTATGGGAAATTAGTAGTAAAGTTGACTAAATGTACTCTATTTGTATACGTTTTTATATTAAATAAATTATTATTATTATTATTGATCAAACGCAGTGAGCGCGTTCAGCGTTCCGATTGGCCCTGGATTGGTGACGGACCAATTGGAGCGCCGAACGCGCTCACTGCGTTTGATCGAGATGGTTAAATGAAACTCACACTAGGGCCTCAGTGCGCAAATTGTAATCATGAATTCAGCATATCATTCTAGACCCCCTAACGCAGAAATTTTACGTCCGTTTTACCAAAAAAATGTTTAATAGAATAGTGCAATACCTACGCGGTCATAATGTATGGAACAGCTGATTATTTTTGTATTACCGACGAAAATTTTCTGCGCTGGGGCTCTAGAATGATATGCTTAATTCATGGTTACAGTTTGCGCACTGGATAAAAACTTACCCTGTATAATTGACGTCCGGGTATTTTCATGTATGTATATTTATTTAAATGTTTATTCTTAAATATTAATATCCTAGAACATACCTCCTGCACCGGCAGCATTATTAGCTCCTACTGAAAACAAAATGGAGAAATATTGAAAAATACCTAGGTGCTATGGTATACATATTTATAAATTTTGTTCTGAATTAGTTAATATCTACTGTATCTAAACATTCTGCACCTAATACCCTCTTCACAAAACCTACTATTAATTTACTTTTTAAATTCTTACCTGTAGATCCTCCAAGTCCTGTAGGTACGCCAACGCCTCCTACAAATTGATGATGAATTAGTAATATGTATTGTATCACACATTCTGCACTTAATAGCTGCTTGACAAAACCTATTTTTGATTCACTTTTTTAAATTCTTACCTGTAGATCCTCCAAGTCCTGTAGGTGCGCCGGTAGCTTCGCCAAGGCCTCCTACAATTTGATGATGAATTAGTAAAATCTACTATATCTACACATTCTGCACCTAATAGCCTTTTGAAATAATCTACTATTTATTAAAATTTTTCATTCTTACCTGGAGATCCTCCAAGTCCTCCAGGTACGTTGTTAGCTCCGCCAAGGCCTATAAATTGATGATGAATTAGTAATATCTACTGTATCTAAACATTCTGCACCTAACAGCCTTTTGAAGAAATATACTATTTATTAATTTTTTTCATTCTTACCTGGAGATCCTCCAAGTCCTCCAGGTACGTTGTTAGCTCCGCCAAAGCCTAGAAATTGATGACGAATTAGTAATATTTACTGTATCTAAACATTCTGCAGCTAAATAGCCTCCTGACAAAACCTACTATTGATTCACTTTTTAAATCCTTACCTGGAGATCCTCCGAGTCCTCCAGGTACGTTGTTAGCTCCGCCAAAGCCTACAAATTGATAATGAATCAGTAATATCTACTGTATCTACCCATTCTGCACCTAATAGCCACTTGACAAAACCTATTATTTATTCACTTTCTAATTCTTACCTGTAGATCCTCCAAATCCTGTAGGCAGTGAGCGCGTTCGGCGCTCCGATTGGTCCGTCACCAATCCAGGGCCAATTGGAACGCCGAACGCGCTCACTGCGTTTGATCGAGATGGTAAAATGAAACTGGCACTAGGGCCACTGGTCTGCTCGCCAAGCGTGTAACTTTAGTTCTTGCCTAAACCTTGAGTCAGTATTTGCATTTCGAATTTTATTCCGATTAAGGCGAAGTTCTTAATACTAAACTGACAACTTAGCAACGAACTAAGCTGTCACTTTTGTACACAGAACTATAAATCGTTAACAGTTAGGTTCTTAATTCGATAACTGACTCGGTGGCCTAAACCTGAATCTAAAGAAAAACGTTATTATGTAATAAAAAACGGTAATTTAAAAAACTAAAAAACCCGACTGCTTTTCTGAGTATTAATGAAAAAGCCCTAAAACAAGAAAGTCGTTGTACCCGATGGCACTTAACTTAAGAATCGCCATGGGAAAAAAACTAAATGCATAAGATTTGCTTTACCAAATGTTAAAAGTACTGATTGTGACATAGTATTGAATAAAGAGAAACTAGAATTCGTCGATAAAACTGTTTTCCTAGGGATCACGCTCGACTCAAAGCTACAGTGGAGTCCTCATTTAACAGCTCTTGCAGGACGGCTAAGTTCAGCAGCATATGCTGTAAGAAAAATCCGCCAATTCACTAATGTAGAAACCGCGAGGTTAGTCTATTTCAGTTACTTTCATAGTATCATGTCTTACGGTATTTTACTATGGGGACGGGCTGCAGATATTGAGTCTATTTTTGTTCTGCAGAAAAGAGCCATCAGAGCAATATATGGCCTCCGTAGGCGAGATTCTCTAAGGGAACTTTTCAAAAATATTAATATCATGACGGTACCTTGTCAATATATCTATGAGAACATTATGTACGTCAGGAAAAATTTTAAATCTTTTCAGTAAAAGAGGTGAAAGACACACCGTTGGGACTAGAAATAGGGACCAATTAGTTCAACCAGGCTTCAGACTGGCTAAAGTAGACTCATCCTTCATGGGGTACTGTTTAAAATGTTACAATAAAATACCTCCCCACATTCTCCAACTGAATGAAATGAAATTTAAATCTTGTATAAAACGCACACTATGCAGCCATGCTTATTATAAGTTGGGAGATTACATCGCTGATAAAAATGCTTGGCTAAACGCTGCTTGTCCAGCTCCACGAGGTAGGTTAAACCAAATTGATTAGCATTTGAAAACGTTGGAGCTGCTGAAGACTGTAAAAGACTAGATATCTTTGCATTGTAAAAATTCAAACTTTTAGTATTGTATAATTGCATAGCATATGTGTGAGCACTATGTTCCTACTATAAAGCTACCATTTACAGGGTACGTCTTTCATTGACTTGAATGTGCCCTGGCAGCTAAGAGTATGTCATGCTCACTCAAATGTCTCGCTGGTGGTGGCTTGTGTGTTGGATCATTAAGTTCCCTTCAAAATGGTTGAGCTGAATGGTGCTGATCCACACGTCATGTTCGTGAACGGGCGCCGCCAGTAGGGACTGGTCATCTCCTAGGTCCCACGGCTTATTTTAATTTCTGAATTGTTATTTTATTTTTGTTTTAATTACGGACGCTTTAATGTGCACGTCTTTTTACATCATTCTCACATTGATAAGTTCAACATAATGATGTAACCAACTTTTTGTAACAATACCATGATTTTAAAAGAGTGTCCATGGAGTTTCTTGCCCGTTCTTCTCCATAGGTACCTACGCTTTGGAATGGGCAATTAGCTTCATCTTTCTAACTCACCGACCTTGACAATTCAAAAGTGCCTGTAATTGGTTTATTTGAAATAAATGCTTTGAGTTTGAGTTTGAGTTTGCCAGTTGCTAAGGCGATGCTTATAAGCAGATAAATTGATAGATTGATTTGATAGATTGTAGCAGTCGGGACCCATTCTAGAAATGGAGGCTTAGTGAATTGAGAGCACATACCTATATTACATTGCAGATTACTCCAATCTACTGACTAGACGGCTGACTTTCTAGAATGGATCCCGACCGAAAGCAGTCGGGTTTTTTAGTTTTTTAAATTACCGTTTTTTTTTAATTACAATATCACTTTCACAGTAATTACGAATCTAACGACACCTCGCAAACTAAAATCCATCGAGCCGTTCAGGCCGCAGAGAGTGCCAAACATTTGAATTTGGTGCCAAAAATCCACCATTTTTTTAATATTTTTATTTGATATACCCAGTGTCACTCTCACAGTAAATTCGAATCTAACGACACCTCTCAAGCTAAAATCCATCGAGCCGTTCAGGCTGCAGAGCGTGCCAAACAATTATACATACATAAATACATACTCTCGAAAAACATAACCTTCCTTCTGGCGCAGTCGGGTAAAAAGGGTGCTAGAGTTGTATTGATTAGAAAACAAGTTACTAATTTCATTCACTAATTAAAAAAAAAATCACCTGGGGTTGCCAGCTTCAGCAGCAGGCTTAGCATGACGCTTTCTATGTCTACTCTAATGTAGAATAGAAATCGCTTGTCTACATTTCCCGGTGAAAAATTGTCAACAGTCTATACGGAAACGTCATTTTTGTCTACGTTTCCAATGACAAAACGCTTGTCTACGGTTCTCGTGCTAAGTCTGCTGGTAAAGACTAAAGGTAGGTAATAATAGTACTCAGCCACTTACACACATTCACTCATTTACACTCTTCTCACCGGAAGCCATCATTACACAACTTATGTAATAATATAAATTACTACTACTTATTATAATAAAAACAATACTTTCCTGGGACGCCGCCTCCTCCGCCTAAGCCTCCGGCAAGTCCACCAAAGTTAAATTGTTGCATGCTCTGAAATATTAAAATATTGATAAGCGTTTTACCCTCGAGTCGGTGCGCGGTAATTCCCGTACGTACTTCAATTGCGAACCCCATATTAAAATCAAAATATTTTATTTCACATAAATCTACATAGGCACAGGAGTACGAGGGACGGCTGAAGTCCGCGGCCTAAGGTACTTAAAGAAAGAAATTATATGGTTTCTATTTTTTATTTTGCAATATAATCTCCCTCAAGTGAAATACAATTCTCACATCTCGCATACAATGCCTTTAACCCACCCAAAAAATATTCTGTATCTTTCTCTTCAAAATTACGATCAACCGCAGCTTTCATTTCGTTGTCATCTGCAAATCTCCGGCCCCGTAAGTCCTTTTTCAAATTGGAAAACAAGATAAAATCGCTAGGTGCTAGGTCTGGGCTATATGGAGGGTAGTCAATCTCTGAGAACCCCGTGTCTTTTAGGGCTTGCCTCGCAACATGTGCGGTGTGAACGTGTGCGTGTATTTGTTACTATAACAATTAGTACTCGTTACTATCGTATCGTTACGTTACTCGTTACTTCTGGTACCTCATAACATGCTCTATTTTATGTTAGAGCAACGAATCGAGTCGTTTTGCGTACGCGTACAGTAGGTATGACGTCGCGGCGTCGCAACATTCGTAATTTGTAGAAAACATACTAATACATTACATACCAAACTGCGTAAGGTGCATTTTTTCACTTTTCCGTATTTTGAACCAGAGTTGTGTTTAAATTCACCAAATAAGCGCGCGCATGCGTAAAACGTACGATCAGCAAACGTTTCAATGCACAAATCAACGATACTTGCGTGAACTGAAACAGTGCAGCAGTGTAGGTTACCCATATTACGAAAAATGCGAGTAACGAAATGCATTCGTGTGTAACGTTTCGTTACTCGGTACTAGATGGCGCACCCGTTACTCAGTACCGAATACATACGGTTTGCTACAGCTCTAGTGAACGGGCGCGTTGTCTTGCAGAAAGAGCACTCCGCTCGTCAGTTTCCCACGTCGTTTCTGTACAATAGCCTCGCGAACCTGAGTCAATAAATTGACGTAATATTGGCCATTCATCGTAGTTCCCCTGGGTAGGTAATCGATAAGCAAAATTCCCTCGCTATCCCAGAAAACAGTCGCCATTAGCTTGGACGCCGACTTTTCCACCTTGAATTTCTTCGGCGGCCTTTCTCCTTTTTTTATCCATTACATGGACTCTTGTTTCGACTCCGGATCATATTGGCGAATCCATGATTCATCTACGGTGACTATCCGTTGCCAAATATCTTCATTGTTATCGCCGACTAGCTCCAAAAAATCTTTGCACCTTGAAAAAATTTCTCCCACTCATTCTGTGGTAATCTGCAGTTCTTCAGCAATCTGACACAATTTAATTCTTCGGTCGGCCAGAACGATTTTTTCGACTTTTCCGACGTTTTCTTCGGTCAGTATCGTGACAGGGCGGCGACCCGGGCGAGGGTCGTATTCACAGCTCTCTCGTCCTTGTTGAGATAGGCGGGCCCATTTTTTCACCATCGTAAATGAAGGCGCAGAATCCTGAAGAACCGATGACATCTCTTCAAAAATGTTTTTCGGTATATTTCCCATCTTTACGAGGAATTTTATCACGGCGCGGTGTTCAAAATTCCGACAATTTCCAGAATCGGCTGACATGGTGATGTTTGTTGTTCAATAAATAATTGAACTATGAGTGCAAACTTAATTAGCGATTGCTTTTATAATAGTACTGAATGTCGCAATTAGTGACATGAGTAACAAACTAATTACTCATCGTTAAGTACCCTAGGCGCGAACTTTTCAGCCGCCCCTCGTGTATGGTATATCGCACCTTTAGAATTAAAGAGACCTATTTTGCTTGCGGCTAATTTCGAATTGGGTCTCTATAATACTGAATTATACAGACCTATTTTGCTTGCGGCTAATTTCGCATTAGGTCTCTTTAATTCTAAAGGTGTGAATGTTGGAAGCAGCTGAATACCAATATTTAATTATTTACTGTGTAAAACGGTATCCGTTGGTAAGATTGGTAGTCAAACTTTTAGACTTCTGGCTACCTGTAAAGATTGTCATAGATTTACGAATTATAGCCGCGACCTGCACGGAGGGGTCTCAATTTGTATTGGACCCATCCATAAAACTACCGCAGCGGTTCAGTCGCAGAATGTACCTATTGCAAAATGCACCCTATGCTCAAAATGCATACCATTCTCAAAATGCACCTTTCTGTGCAAATGCGACTTTATGGTATTTGATTATAAATCCCTAATTTGTCTTTTCAGTACCTGTAAAAGAGTTAATTTAGAAAAACGGTACGTTTTGCGAAAGGTAATTCTGCGACTGAACGAATCAATGCTTCAAAATACATAATATCAATCATCTTTTTTTTTTACAAAATTATATTTTTCCTTATTAACAAAAATGTAACTCACGCTTCCAAACATCATGACAACAAGGAATAGTACCAATGATAGCTTGAACATTTTTTTTTCGGTAACTGCTTATCTGTTCTTAGATCGAAGTAGTAATTCCGAATAAGTACTGTAGCTATGTTTAAAACAGCAGATGTATATATACCCCTGTGGGGTACACATTTTTTTTGAGCTGATTTTAGGGTTCCGCGGCTCACTTACAAAACTGAAAGACGTCAAATTTTTGGCTTTCTGTAGCCTCCCGCAGAAAGGCGCGACGCAACTCCAGTGGATTATGAAAATTTCATGGATATTGTTCTACTGAAGTCCCGTCGCGTCTATAATTCTAAATTAACCGTTTTCAACCAAATCCGTGATTTAAAACCCGTTGTAAACTGTCGGAAAAGGGAAAGCCGCCTGGGAGCTTTAGTCGAAAACGGTGCCTAATTCCTTTGAGTTACAACAAAACAATGTATGGTAGGGTATTCGTCTTTTATAGATCTACATAAATGTCCGTGATGATAATATTTATAATTTAAGGGGAATTTGAGGTGGAAGGGGGGCCAACCCCCTTCCGCCTCAAATTGGGGGAGGCCTATGTCTAGCAGTGGACGTCTTTCGGCTGAAGTGCTGATGATGATGATGAAGGATCGCTTACTATACCTACCCATTATAACTTATTGTCCAAAGCATCAGCATTGCCACGTTGTGTGGCAATGCTGCCACCTTTTGGTCACCTTTCCTGTTGACAACGATCTTTTAAATACTACTACTACTATACATGTAATTTAACTATAACTTGGCTTTTATATGATGTAAATATTTTTAGATAGTTAACGACATGCTTTAAATTGATACAAGTCAAACAACATTCTTGATAAAAAAATAAATGAAGGCAATAGTTATATTACCTAGGAATTACTGAAGGAGTTTTCCACAGGACAAAGCATTACTTCCTTCGAAAGCAAATCCAAAAAATAATTGACTATAAAATACCTCAAAAATAACCCCGCGCTTTTAATTGAATTAAATTATTTTTTAGTTTGGGTTTTAAAGCGTGTTTTTAAACTATTATATATTTTATATGTTTTAGTTCGGCTAACTGCAAAACCGTAACTTTTCTTTATATGTTTTTTTTGGCCAGCATAATGGAAAAAAATATTGAATTGTCATAGGTCCTTGATAACTGTGCAAAGTTTCAAATCAATCCGACGTTTTGAAGGGGGTGAAATCAACCATACAACTAACACAATCAACATACATAGATACAAAGATTCATAGATACTTACCAAGCTAATAAAAGCGTGTTAAAAAGTGTATTTTGCCGACTCTAGCTTGACAGATTTCTTAACACCTAAGCTAACATGCGTAAGAGTCGTGAAAAATTAACGAAGGCTTTCGCTTCGTGTCGAATTATTGAATAGATTAGTGTACCCAAATGTTGGTAAGCCTGGAAAAATCCATGAAAAATATTCAAGTAAATGCATGAATAATATAATATTTGCACGGTGAACAAAGCCATGGTATATTTAGGCAGTTCGTGAACCTATTGTTTATAGATTATTTCAGGTGTATATTTTCTATGGCTATACATTTTAAGGCTAAACACTTTGACGTACCTATATGCCCAAATATTTACGATTAGTAATACGATTTATTTCGTGATATCAAATTAACGCTTATTGTTTAAAGTTTTATTTCAGGTGTAGATATTTTCAATGCCTATTATTTGTACGATTTAAAAATAAATGCGGCGACACTTAAATATTATACATACATACATAAAATCACGCCTTTGTCCCTTGGAAAGCAGAAACTACCGAACGCCACCTGCTATGATCCTTAAAGACTCCTTTTACATATTAAAGTCAAAGTCAAAGTCAAAGCATTTATTTCAAATAGGCACTTAAAAGGCACTTTTGAACGTCAACATTTACATTAAAATAGAATTGATTCTAGTCGCTCCTTCCAAAATGTAGTTTCGTATGGAGAAGAATGGGCAAGAAACTCCACCGTTACTCTTTTAAAATGATATAACTACAATATTTAACATACATTCATTGTATAATTATGTGTGAAAACGATGCATCCAGAATAAAATCACTGTACCAAAATAGATAAAAATAATGAAATTAAAGCAATTACAGATAAATTAATTTTATGATAGATACATGGTGCCCACACATTTACAAACATTGTAAAAGTAAATATACTATTTTCCTAGAATATTAACAAGTATGTAATCAGTCAGTGTGTGAGTTAAAGTAATCACTGAGTGTAATCAATGTCATAGATATAATTAATTACATAATTCAATTAGCAACCAGTTTGATTTTGTCTAGACTCTAGATTGTCCTATGGAGCAGGACCAGCATGTTTCCAAGCATTCTTATCTTGGATATAATCCTCTAATTTGTAATATGCTTGTTTACAAAGTGTACTTTTCATATGAGTTTTAAATTTCCTTTCATTTAATTGCAATATATCACAAGGTATTTTGTTATAACATTTAACACAGTACCCCATAAAAGATGTATGTACTTTAGCTAATCTGGAAAATGGTTGATCTAATTTGTCTTTGTTTCTAGTATTAAAATGATGTCTATCACTTATTTTATTAAAAAGATGTAGATTTTTTCTTACATACACGATATTTTCATAAATGAATTGGCAAGGTACCGTCATAATATTAATCCTTTTAAATAGGTCCCTGAGAGATTCGCGGCGACGTAGATTATAAATGGCTCTGACAGCTCTCTTTTGCAAAATAAAGATGGATTCAATGTCAGCAGCCCGACCCCACAGTAAAATGCCATACGACATAATGCTGTGGAAGTAGCTAAAATAGACCAAACGCGCGGTTTCTACATCTGTTAACTGTCGGATCTTCCTAACAGCATAAGCGGCGGAGCTTAGCCGCCCCGTAAGAGATGTTATATGAGGTCCCCATTGTAATTTCTCGTCTAGCGTGATTCCTAGGAACACCGTTTGATTAACAAATTCCAGTTTTTCTCCATTCAATATGATGTCACATTCGCTACTTCTAACATTTGGTAATTGAAATCTAATGCATTTGGTTTTTGTGCCATTTAGTACCAAATTATTTACCGTAAACCAATCTTGGACCTGAAGAATACAGTTATTCACGTCGTCAAGATTTTGTGACCGTCGGGCTATTTTAAATATCAATGATGTGTCATCTGCAAATAACACCATCTTCGGTTGATTTAAAAGTAAATAGGGTAAATCATTAATGTAAACTAAAAAGAGGAATGGACCCAATATTGAACCTTGAGGAACACCCATTGCCATTTCAGACCCTAATGAGTTTATGCCGTTTACTTGAACTTTAACTTTTCTGTCTTTCAGGTATGATCTTAGTAAATCAAGAGCAGTATTTCTAATCCCATAGTGCTCCAGTTTCAGCAGAAGTGTCTCATGATTTACGCAATCGAACGCTTTGGAGAGGTCGCAAAAGATTCCAATGGCATCTTTTGCTTCTTCCCAGGCGTTAAAAATGTTCTTTATTAGGGTAAAACCAGCGTCAGTGGTACAACGCCCCTTGGTGAAAGCGTACTGTTGTTCATGAAAGATGGCATTTTTATTAAAGTGACCTAACATTTGATTGAGAATCAACTTTTCAAACACTTTACTGAGAACTGGCAGAATTGACACAGGCCTATAATTGTTAGGTTCTTTACTATCACCCGATTTGAACAAAGGAACTACTTTACTGTGTTTCATGAGATCCGGGAAGACTCCTTGGTCTACACTGGTGTTAAATATGAAAGCTAAATAGGGCGCAATGGTTTTGATAATAGCACTACAGACTTTTACAGACATTCCCCAAAGATCTTCTGTTGATTTAATTTTAAGATCTTTAAAAGCTTTTATAACAGCTTGGGGGTTGGTATGCTGAAATCTAAACTCCAAAGAACATGCCCTTACATTCTTTCTGAGTAAGGCAGCAGAACGCGCGGGTGAGGAATTTAAAGCTTCAGTAGTTTTAACAGGAATATTCGCGAAAAAGTTTTCAAATTCCTGAGCTATTTCTACATCTGAGTTGATGGAGCCATTTGCAGTCTCTAAATTAAATTCAGTATTACGCTGTTTATTTCTACCTGTTTCATTATTTATTATTTGCCAGGTCGTTTTAATTTTATCATCAGCTGATTTTATTTTATTGCTAATATAAAGCGCTTTAGCTTATTTGCACACAGCTTTAAAAGTTTTTGAATATTTTGAAACATACTGATCAAAGCTTGTATTATTCATTTGTTGCTTTAGGCCATAAAGTTCAAAAAGTTTTTCCCTGCTTTTACGAATACCTGGAGTAGCCCAATCACTAAATAAGAACGTTGTGCAAATAGTTTTAGTCTTTAGTGGGAAAGTGTTATTAAATTTATTGTTTAATAGTGAGAAGAACTCGGCGTAGAACTCATTTGGGTCACATACGTTACTAAAACTCTGAACACATAATGTACTGGCCAAAGAATTATTAAATTTCTCTAAATTTTTACATGTCATTGGTCTAAACCTAATTTTAATTTTTTGTAAAGGCATGTAGGAGCAAAATGTTATTGTTTGTCCACTGTGATCAGATGGCAACTTATTTACAATTTGTTTGTGTAAGTGATCACAGTTACAAAAAATATTATCAATACAAGTGGCAGAAGAAGCTGTCACTCGGGTTGGTTCACTGAAAACATTTGACAGACCAAATGACCTAAATAGACTTAATAATCTGACAGTATTTGAGTTATTTTCAAATAAATTAATATTAAAATCACCACATATGACTATTGACTTACTACTAGTACTAAGTTTCTTTAACGCACAAACACACTTTTAACATTATTCGGTTTTATTTTGAAAATAATAAAGTTTCTGATTTATTAACATTAATACCTAGAGGGACTCGTGGCTAAATAATAAAAAGTTAAGAACTACACTGGACTATTGTAGGTTAAGCTACGCTTGCTGCGGTTGGTTCGTGGATGGGTGCATTCATGACTTATGGCTTAAGGCTGTCATTCGTAGATCTTTGACCTTCGTAGTCGTTACGGGCAGTAAGAAGGCCAAATGTCTGACAACAAGTCTTACCTAGTATCGTGTTATCTAGTACCTGGGTTGTGGAGGTCAGATAGGCATCTTCGCTCCATATAAAATACTGTTATTTGCAGAGGTCGGAGTAGGTAGATTGATTTTATATACTTGCGTCAAGATATTATATTAAGGACATGCCATTTTATCCATAATGTGCTGGAAGTAAAAAGTTCCGGAATTGGAATTATGGAATAAAATAAAATAAAAAAACATACAGATAGGCTAACAAAATCGTTTATATTACATTTATACGAATGATTGATTGAATTCAATGAACAATTATTTTCACCATTAGCTAACACTGGTAGCGTAGATTGATATTATTAATACGTTTTTCACCTTAAACACAAATTCGTGCTAATTTCAAAATTCCGGAACAAATATCACAATAAATATGAAGTTCCGGTATTTTGGAGGCATATCCATATTATCCTCTACGTTTGACGTCAACGACTTTAAATCAATCTACCTACTCCGACCTCTGGTTATTTGGCAGCATCCGGTTAGACTGGAACACCGACACCAACATCGTTGGGAATAGGCTAAGTAGACTGGTATCTATAATACGATTTTTGTCATCCCACTAATATTATAAATGTGAAAGTTTGTGAGGATGGATGGATGGATGTTTGTTTGTTACTCTTTCACGCAAAAACGGCTGAACGGATTTGAATGAAATTTGGTACACAGGTAGTTGTAACCTGGAATAGCACATAGAATATGATAAATGGGGTTTTTTTTTTTTTTTTTTTGGGTGGGAAATCATCAAATGACTTCTCCCGCTCTGGGTGGAGCAGGAGGGCGTGTCAGACTTTTACTGACTAAAACCCACCCATATTCTCTCAGCTGCCAGTGTGCCAGGGGCCGCGGTATCTCTTTCGAACAACCCGCACCCCTGGCAGGCATCGGCCCTTGCGGGCCCCACCAGCTGCTGCTGACGTCTCCCTGCGACGGGTCAGCAGTGGCCCCGCCGCCTACCACTTTTCGGCCGCAGGGGATAGGGAGAGCGGCCAACGCTATACCGACACTCCTCTTCCCCTGCGGCCCCACCGCGTCCACCATCAAACGGTGGCGGCCCCGTCCAGGCCACGGAAGGGAAGAGCGCTACTCAGAAGTACCGGCACTCCTCCTCCGCCGCAGCCTGTAACTCTCAGCCGCGATGCCTCCCATTCGACATCGCGGCCCGCCTCAGCTGCGATGCACCTCATCGCAACCTACTTTTTGGCCGCTACGTCGTCGGCTTGGAGGCACAAGCCCTGACTAGCGGCCCCACCTTGGGGTTCCTCTTCGCTTCACCGTGGGAGGGTGACCACGGTTACTGAGCCCCCCCGCAACGACAATGCGGGAACCCCACTGGGGGGTATGATAAATGGGGGGTTGTGTTGTTTTATTGCGGAGTTCCTATGGTCACCTTCCAGCTCCAGCATCAGATCAGCTCCATGTCATCATAATATTGCATTGTCATGCGATATACATACGCATGCAAAATTTCAGCTCCGTCGGTTAAAACATGTGTGACAAAACTATCAGTGTGACCCACGTAAATTGCCTTACTACTAAAACTGATCTTTCATTACAGAATCAAACACTATTGATTCTGATAACTTGGGACGTCTCTATACGCATATGCAACTAAAACATGCTTATCAAACTCAATACAGAAAAAATCAATGGTGTGTTCAAAAGACAGTTCAGTCAGTATCTATTTATTTAACCACATATAAACAGACAAGAAGAAAGGAACAGAAAAATACGTAAGTGCAAAAGGTGTTTTTTTAATGTGAACCTACATAAAACATCACTTTGCCTGTATCATTGGAAATGAATACATTTTCATATTACTTTGGTTTTTATTAATTACAACATGAGTGTAGGTACTTAGTTACATTACAAGTTATTTTATTTTTCATAGGAGGGATAGAAATAAACAAATTCTTGAAATATTGTAGTTATGTATTTTTGAAATAGGTTTCAGCATCCGGTCTGACTAAGCCGACCTCAACATAGTTGGAAAAGACTATGGTGATGATGACCTTAGACAATATATTACTTTATTTGCCGCCGCCGCCGCCGGCCCCTGCGCCGAAGTTCAAACCAAACCCAGCCCCAGCACCGCCGCCGGCGCCACCCTCACCATTGCCATTATCTGAAACATAAACAACTAGTTTTAGTTTTAAAATATTTATTTATTTACAAGCCGCGCACCAAATGGGATTTACCATCGACAAAAATAACGAACCCCCATACAAACTTTCATCCAATATTTAACTCTTTTGGGATATTTTTTTAAATCCTTAGTGCACAGCTTCGTTATTTATGGAACTCTTGTAAAAAAATAAAAGAGAAGCTTTTATATTTTCTGGGCTCGGGTGCTAGTTTTATAGGTACTAGTGGTCGCCCAGTAGTCAAAATTCGACCATAATTCATGTAAATTTTAAGTTTGAACGAATGCATTATTTTTTATAAAAATATAAGCTTTCTGCACTCCTTATAAACTTTACCTGTGCCAAATTTCATACTCCTCCGTCCACGTAATTTTCGTAAAAAAAAGTAAGTACAAAGTTTTTGCGTCGCGTATTAATATACTCGTAAGGACTATCTGTGACCCAGCTGTTTAGGCACCAGACAGCTTGTGTGATGCCTATTAGTGAAGGAATGAATTAACGTATTAAAGATTTGAATTAAGTAGAGATATTTTATTAATTGGGGTTTTCAATAGTATTGTTAGGTCATACCACCTCCACCAGCGGCATTGCCACCAAAACCGAAACCAAAACCGGCACCCGCACCGGCACCGCCTGAAAATTTAAAGATAAATTCGTCTCTGAATTCATATTTCTTTAAGTCATAAGTTATTTATTCATTTGTTTAACATAGGTAGGTACAATAATGATGATATATAAAGATAATAAAGCGTGCGCTATGTTATACCAGAGGGCGTACATATGTTTGTAAGTAATAAAAAAATAAAGGTATCACACCAGCCAAGTCTCAATGATTAAATAAAATACAATAAGTCTGAATCACAAAGACTGAATTATAAAGATTATAAAGACTCACACATTTCACAATACAAAATACACTACACTACACTAGCATTATGATACAATTATAATTTACTAGCTTTTGCCAGCGGAATCGCTTGCGTAGAAGTCGAAAATTATCCCATGGGATCGTACGACCGGGATAAAAACTATTCTGTGTTAATCCAGGTTATAAACTATCTGTATGCCAAATTTCATCCAAATCCGTTCAGCCGTTTTAGCGTGATTGTGTAACAAACATCCAAACTGTCACATTTATAATATCAGTAGGAAGTAGGATACCACTAGTAGGTCTAGTAGTAATGAAAAAAGTTTATAGTCTCTTGTTTAGAACAAGGACATCAATAAGTAACAAAAAAAATGCGACCGTCGAATCGGTCGGTCGGTTTTCTGAGTTGTTTTACCTCACTGTCAAAATCAAAGTGATCTTTACTGTCGTTGAAATAAGGTTGCAGTTAGGTTGCTGCTGTCAGAGGTAAAAAGACTGCTAAAGGACTGTACCTTTACTATTTAAGTCTGTTTCCAAGTTCTTTTATCCGTGCAATAAAATTGACGTGCCAGTCTTTGTTTTTCAAATCGGTCAAAAAATCAAAATTATCCGTCGGATTGTTATTAAGCGTTAGAAAAAAAAACTCTTACCTCCAGCTTCACCACCGCCACCTTCACCTTGTTGCATACTCTGAAAGTTTAAATTATTAAAACAATCGATACTAGATTTATTTATTGCTGAACTACATTTACGAAGAGTAGCCAGATCGACTATCGGTATATCGAGGTGCTGAAGTGTCTGTCGAAAACGCCGCTATGCCAAACCGACTACAGGACCGGGCTGGCATCAACGTCAATGATATCATTCATAAAACTAGTTGTAATTGCTGAGACTATGGAGGACCTGAGTATAATGCTGGACGACCTCAGAAGAGCTTCCGAATGAGTGGGTCTTAAAATGAGTATGGACAAGACAAAGGTAATGTCAAATGCCCATGTAACACTCGCATAGAGATCGGAGACACTACACCCGTAGTTGTGCACGAATACATTTACCTAAGACAAACTCCGTCCAGTTAGGCAAGTCCAACTTCGAGAAAGAGAGATGATGCTACGCAAAACCTTCTCGTCCCTAATACCGCAGTGTCTCAAGACGAAAGTATTTGACGAGTCCGTGTTGCCAGTGATGACCTAAGGCACTGAAACGTGGTTGCTCATAATGTGCCTTATTAGAGGGCTAAAAGTCACCCAAAGGGTGATGGAGAGGGCTATGCTTGGAGTTTCCCTGTGATTGAATCAGGAATGAAGAGATCCGCAGGAGAACCAAGACAACCGACATATCCCGAAGAATTGCCAAAGTTTAGTGGCCGTGGGTAGCGAGCACATTGCTCGCAAAACAGAAGGCCGATGGGGTCGAAACGTTCTAGACTGGCAACCGCGTACCGGAAGACGTAGAGTTGAAAGGCCTTCCACAAGGTGGACCGATAACCTTGTGAAGGCAGCAGGAAGCTTCTGGATGCGGAAAGCACAGAACCGGTCGTAGTGGCCGAGCTTGGGGGAGGTCTGTGTCCAGCAGACTGTCATCATCATCATGTCAGACGTCTTTCGGCTGAATTGATCACGCCTGATGGAACTCGATGCACGAGGTCTATGATGGACCGAGAGTGCCCAGATAATGCCTGTTCAATCTTGCTTTGAAAGCAGACGGTTTAAATGTTGAAGAAAACAGATAGTTCCATACTTTGGCTGTGCGCATAATGAATGTGGAGGAGAAGCGCAAAAAACGCGCACCTTGTAAAACAAAAGGTGTGTGACCACACGATATCACAATACAAAATTAAAACTAATATGTGCCTAGTATGGCGATTCAGCGTCGCCGACCGGCTGGTGCCGAGAATACCCGACTCAGCATTATTGTCCCGAGCGTAAAGTTTTTTTTTTGAGGGTGGGAAATCATCGAATAACTTCTCCCGCTCTGAGTGGAGTAGGAAGGCGTGTCAGACTTTTACTGACTAAAACCCGCACCCCTGGCAGGCATCGGCCCTTGCGGGCCCCATCAGTTGGTGCTGATATCTCTTTGAGGCACGCGTGGAACCCAACGCGCCGTCGACCCGGGCTTGGTCCTTACTGGTCACCGAGCTACCCATTACTTGCCGTCCGCAAGCCCGCGCCTACGGTGGTCGGGAATCAGCCTGGAATTCCCGACGGCCAGGGCATCTCCTGCGGAGGCTAGGGCCGTGAGGGCGCATATACTGCCTGTCCTTCACGTGCGCCGCCTCCTTCGCGAGCATTAATGCTTCGCTGAAGGAGGTGATGGCTACTCATGAATTCTCGCTCCGTACCATAGCCTGGACCAGGGCCGGACACGAGAGATCGCCGCCGCTGATCGCCTCCACGAGGACACGGCAGTGCTCGGCCCAAGCCGGGCAGACCTCCACCGTATGCTCCACCGTGTCCTCAAGGCGATCTACGTAGTAGAAACAGGAACCTGCCGAAACACCCGTGTCCGGTGAGGACCTGCGTCAGGCGGAAGGTGAGGACGGCGTGGCGCCTCTCTATCCACGCCTCAAAGAGGGGACTTACCGCCGCAATCGTGGCGTGCCCAGCACTGGGTTGCGACAATCGCACTCTCCCTGCGCCACGCCATGAGATCCCGCCGGAGCTCTGTTCGCTGTGCCGCGATTTCTCGCGGCAGCGGTGTTACGCCGACGTAAGTTTTGCCTCCTCGCACTACCATATGTGTGCGAGAACCTTTGCCTCCAGATCCCGTGGCGGCAATTCGGCAAGGAGGACCTCACCGGAGATCGTGCGGACGGGACGTGTGCAACTGGCGGCCTGGTCGGCGCCTCAATGAAGGCGTCCACTCCGGTGTGCCCCGTATAGGGCCATGGACCGAACGACAACCACGTAGAGCCTCCGGCAGCAGGCGTTTGGCCCCCTAGATTGGGTAGGTTTCGTTCACTCAGTGTTCAGAGAGAAAAGTGCGCCTTTTTCACGTCAAAAATATTGGTTTAATTGTTACGAACATTGCCTGTTGTTCTGGAAGAAGCATTTACGGGGCCTTTAAAATACCTCTATGAATCAAAATGAAGCAACATCACGAAAAAAATTACTCACGTTTCCAAACATCATCGCAACAAGAAAAAATACGAATAACTTATTCAACATTTTGGTTCCACTTACTGATACCGAGTCTACCTACTATCTGTCTACTATGATAAGAACTGTATAATGTGTAACAGGCAGTTGTATTTATATCCTCATACCTCTTTACGTATGTCCCATTAGCGTTATCCACGTGTCTTTATTTTTCGAATCGACGAAAACATGTATTGTTTTATTAAAAACTAACTTTTGCCCGCGGCTTCCCCCGCGTGGATGTCGGAAAATATCCCACGGGAACTTACTAGCGGGATTAAAAGTACCCTATATGTTTATCCAGGTAAACAATGTCTTCTCACACTGCTTATTATAGTAACCGAGGTGCAGCGTGCGGATTGATTTTTGATGAATTCTAGAGAATTCGCGGGGAATCATTATAACGATAGATTGTGTTGAAAAAACAATATTGACGTAGTTTGAACTTAGTCAAATTTCGCGGGGAATCATTATAACAATCTATCGTTATAATGATTCCCCGCGGAATTTGACTACGTTCAAACTACGTCAATATTGTTTTTTTAACACGCTTTTATTAGCTTCACCTGTATGTATGTTTGATTGTAGTATGTTTGTAACCGACTCCTTTGGGCTCGATTTTGACCCACTTTAAACGGTCAGATTTCATTTAAAGTTTGTAGACTTATCGGGGACCGAAGACAATTCAATAATTAAAAAATAGAAAAAACGCGCTTTTGTAGTTAGCAGAACTAAAAAATAGAAAATAAATAATAGTTTAAAAAACTAAAAAATGCGCTTTAAAAACCAAACTAAAAAGTAGAAAATAATTTAATTCTATTTCTGTAGTTTCTGCATATCCCTCATGGGTAGAATGCGTGGGTTTTTGTATGTATATGTAGATACGTGTAGTAAATCCTTTACATGATTTAAACCTATCAACAATTTCACACATCGTTGGTTTATTTGCTAACTAGCTTTTGCCCGTTGCTTTGTCCGCGTGCGTGAATAACGGAAAATATCCCACAGATCCATCCAGGCTATCTGTGTAGTGAAGTGACTATCACTGAAGTGTCAAAATGAAAGCCTTTCCTACTGTTAGTGTTTCACGCAACTACCCCGCAGACTGAATGTTTTAAATTTTAAGAACGTTCATCGCGTAATTTTTACGGAAATCGTTCCTCTGTTTATTAAATGTAAAGCTTTTTCTATAAAGTATTTTCAATAACAATGCATACTTGCAACCGGAAATTAAACAATTTTTGATAGTGTTTAGAAATATATTTATTTATTTAAAAGCATAATTATTTATTTCCCTTCATGTAGGAACGCTTCCTGTCGTATCTCTCCTCCTGTAACAAACATGCATAAATATTGCATTAATATAGTGCATTAAAATTATTTGCGCATTTAAGACCGTGCGTGGAGTAGAGTTCCTTGCCCGTTCTTCTCCATAGGAACCTACTACGCTTTGCAACGACTGTCTGACCAACATTAAGTCAACAATTTAAAAGAGACCGTGACTTTTGAGTTTGGTTCTGTCTTTCTTCTCAGAGTAGTCAGAACACTAATGGTCGCCCAGTGGTCGAAATTCAAAATTCATTTAAAAAAAAATTGCTTTCTGCACTTCTTCTCTATATAAATTTTAACTGTGCCAAATTTCATACTCCTCCGTCCACGTAATTTTCGTAAAAAGAGTTAAAAAGGTTTTGCTTCACGTATTAATATTATAAATAATCGCGCACCGTTCCGTGTGGTGCCGGACGTAAAAGAATAGTACCATCCCATTTCCTCCCCTTGAGTGTCGTAGAAGGCGACTAAGGGATTTACTAGAGAATGGGCAGCAGCGTTCTCTGTGCATTTTATCACCATACCGACTGAGATCGCCAACCCGCCTGCCAAGCGTGGCGACTATGGCATACCCCCCCCCCCCCCCTTGGAGGAGGCCTATGTCCAGCAGTGGACGTCTTTCGGCTGAAATGATGATGATGATGATGATGATGATGATGATTAGTATTATAAACAGGATAAGTTTTTGGGGCATGGTTACAGTTGCGCACTGGTTAAAATCTTATCCTGTATAGATGATTGATTTGTAAAAGTGTTTGTACAAACCTACTTACAGAAATAAAATAATTTCTTATTTAACGGGCAACTAGCTTCATCTTTCCGATCCTTTGACAATTCAAAAGTTCCTGTAATTAGCTCAATTGAAATAAATGCTTTCTGAGTTTTGTTTCAGTTTGATTCCATTGAGTTTTAATGCTGTATTTACCAAGCCGAATACAAATTGTATGTGAAATATCAGTCGTAGAACGAATGTTTACCATGTGCGAGGCCAGGGCATACCTACCACAAAACTTTACAAGTTTACAATTCTTCAAAATTATTTAAAAATATCGCGTACCTAACATAGAAATTACAAATATGTAAATTGTTGTAATGGTAAATTATAACAATTTACATGCTCGTACGGTTTTTAAATTGTAATTATGAAGTTTTGTGGTATAGGGCCCAGGGCCGTATATAATTTAAATGACAATGCGACTTAGTTGTCAAAACAAGGCATAGGTAACAGGTACTGTTAAAGCAGAAAATTTATGAAAGGATATCGTCGGATTGTCGCCGGTCAACTGAGACTTGACGGTTTTTTTAAATAGGCCCCAGGAATTATGTTTTTTTTTTTAAACTGCATGAGCTAGGCTCGCCATGTGAATATAGGTATATACAGGCGTTATTTTATTTATTGACTTAGTACCCCTCTTTATTATACAAAAATACAATGATATTTGGCACAGTTAATGTTTCTATGGAGAAATAGTGCAAAATGCTGGTATCTTAAAGATAATGCATTTGAAATATATTAAGTTTTTAATGCGTTAGGGTTGCATTTCGACCACTGGGCGATCACTAGCTCAGGTAAAAAGGGCAGAATATTTATATATTTTTAAGGAACACTAAAGTTATGGGAAACCTTATCTACATCTTTAACTATATTTAATCACACCTCGGACAAAGCTACAAACAGAAATCAGAGATCAAGCACCACGAACCGGACAACCACAACAACGTGAGAAACATTTAATAACAAAACGTCTCCCATCACGGCTGGTCCACGCAAGAGAACTAGACCACACCCCCAGTGGGGTTCCCGCATTGTCGTTGCGGGGGGCTCAGTAACCGTGGTCACCCTCCCACGGTGAAGCGAAGAGGAACCCCAAGGTGGGGCCGCTCGTCAGGGCTTGTGCCTCCAAGCCGACGACGTAGCGGCCAAAAAGTAGGTTGCGGTGAGGTGCATCGCAACTGAGGCGGGCCGCGATGTCGAATGGGAGGCATCGCGGCTGAGGATTACAGGCTGCGGCGGAGGAGGAGTGCCGGTACTTCTGAGTAGCGCTCTTCCCTTCCGTAGCCTGGACGGGGCCGCCACCGTTTGATGGTGGACGCGGTGGGGCCGCAGGGGAAGAGGAGTGTCGGTATAGCGTTGGCCGCTCTCCCTATCCCCTGCGGCTGAAAAGTGGTTGGCGGCGGGGCCACTGTACTGACCCGTCGCAGGAGGACGTCAGCAGCAGCTGGTGGGGCCCGCAAGGGCCGATGCCTGCTAGGGGTGCGGGTTGTTCGAAAGAGATACCGTGGCATACGGGCAGCTGAAGGAATATGGGTGGGTTTTAGTCAGTAAAAGTCTGACACGCCCTCCTGCTCCAACCAGAGCGGGAGAAGTCATTTGATGATTTCCCACCCACAAAAAAAAAAAAAAAAAACGAGAACTAGACCACCACCCTCTCATAAAAGATGTGAAGTATTTAAGATTGCAACAATAAACACAAGAACTCTCAGGATACTTGAAAGCATGATGGAACTAAACGAGGCTCTAGAAGATATAAAATACGACATTCTGGGCATAAGTGAAATGAGAAGACTCGGTGAAAAAATTTAAGACTATGCAGATTATATCCTTTACCAAAAGGTGAAACAGCCGGCCAGAGAGGATTAGGGTTTTTGATTAAAATATACCTTAAACCTCATAATCAAGAATTTATTGGAATTTCAGATAGATAAGCAGTACTTAACATTAAACCTACAAGTATATGCTCCAACTGAGCAAGCTGAATTGTCAGTGTTAGAGTAGTTCTATGAAGAAATGTCTTTAGCGATAAAAAAACAACTCAGATAAATATATTATCCAAATGGGGAATTTTAATGCACAAGTAGGGACTAGAAAAAATGTCTAAAACAGCGCGCGTTTTGTCTCCCCCACTCACAATAAGTAATATTACTGCCACGGTTTACGAAAGATATGCAAACATTTATTTGTTTTAACTTACATAGATTGTTATTGTGATATGAAAATTGGATGTTTTAAAAAACAAACTATTTCTAATGATACAGGAAAAAATGGTTTTAATCTAACTACTTGATATTAGGTTTATCTTAAATGACGTATTTTAAAAATGTGGATACCAACAAACTGTTCAAGCGACTAAGGAACACAGTTTTAAGAACAGAAATATTGTTTCCAAACAGAGTGCAATCAAAATATCTAATTGAATTTGGCTGACGGCAAAATGGTTGAACCGACATTGAATAGTGTTAGTACTGGAAGGCAAATTGTATGAATACTCTTTTTATCGAAAGTTAGCTATATCGAAAAACGCTTTGCGACGATCGAAACGATCTGCCATCCAACTGAAATTGTAGGACGAGAATAACGGCTCATGCTCCGATTATCAACGTTTGTGTACAGTTTAGATGTAGTACTAAGAAATTATGGCAAATTTTATGTCGGATCATACATCATGTTTGAGAAATATGCACTTAAATTGCTTTGTCTTAAGCGCCAAATAAGTGCTCAGAATTGTACGAAACCCTATCCGACGCAGAAAAATTTGCTGAATCCGTAAACTCAATATCGCCCAAAATGTCGCTTCAAACAAATAGCCTTTCACCTCTCGATATGTAAGTACAAGTACATATAAAAAGGAGGGGAAAGAATACTAGGGCATTGAAACATTCGTCCGCATCGCTGTCAAAGGGAAAAGTGTTGAAAAGGCTAGCGGCATTGCCACGTTGGATGGCAATGCTGATTCTTTCGCCAGAAAATACGCCAGCCCTTACGAAAATATAGGCCAAGTCGTGGGTAGGGTCGACCAAACAATCGGTGTCTCGAAAAATTTAAGTTGGCAATCGGGCACCATTGCCTTAGTGTTTCACCCCAACCTATAAAATTCGCACATACATTCTACCACCATACTGCGATCGCCAACCCGCCTGCCAAGCGTGGCGATTATGGCAAACGCCCCCCCCCCCCCGCCCCCCAAAGGATCGAGGTGGCCGTGCTTGGAGGAGGCCTATGTCCAGCAGTTGACGTCTTTCGGCTGAAATGATGAATGATGATGATGATGTAATGTAACATAACATACGTTGCAACGGGCAACAGAATGTATTAGTTTTGTTTTATATTTTAGAACAGAAGGCAATTCCCGTAGAATTCCGTTCTGATCTTAAAAACATTCACAGTCTGCGGGGTTACGGCTTTAACACACCAACAGTAGGAATGTCTTTCATTTTTACAGTTTATAACTCTTTGCGTTATTTACTTCGCCTTATGCTCGGTTACTATAAATTAAAACGGATCGTTTTACTTACCAATGGTAGCATTTTTTATTTTCAATCTGAGCAAATAAATAGTTTCCTAAGCTAATTTTACCTGTGGTAGTAGCTACTTCCATATGGGAGGGTCTACCATGGAAATCTATTAGGTATTTGATTTATAACTGGTAAAGATACTGGAGTCTTAATTTTAACCAACAACTGCTCGTAAATTATAGGAATCGGCCATTAGTCGACATGGACTTATATGTATTTATTGTCTCACTATAGTGCAAAGGCCTGTCTCTCCATTTTCCACACATTTCGGTAAATGATAAATGATAAATGATTTTATTTCTGTAAGTAGGTTTGTACAAACACTTTTACACGTCAATCATATTTTTTCAAACTAGATGAGGTCGGCGTTTCCTATCTGACTACTCTGAGAAGAAAGGCCGAAACAAACTCAGAGGTCATAGTCTCTTTTAAAGTCCAGACATAATCTTGTTCAGATCAAGCGAAGACCATGTGGATCGGTGTCTGAAATGGTCTTTTGGGGAAAGAACCACACAGTTTGAGTGGACCTGTCCATTCAGTGCACGCATTTATCAGTGATCATACAGCTCAACTCAGAACTTGGAGCTCAACGATGACGAACAATACCAAAGACAGGACATTTGTGTAGGCCGCATAAAGTACTCAAACTGCCAGATTAATTTTAAAACTAACTGAGAAAGAGATGAAACACAAAACAAAACACAAAAAAAAAAAACAAAATATGACCCGTATAGTCCTCACATTCACAATAATTAAAACAATAATAATATTATACTTCTCAAAGTAAATATTCATGTCAAAGTGTATATAATAATTATCAAATGTCAGAGTGTATGTTTGCAAAAACAAAAAAAAACAACAACATTTTGTATGCAAAAATTGGAGCAATTGGTCTTTTACTAGTCCTGACCAGTGCTTTCTGTAGGAGACAAGCTCGTTTCGCCATCTTCGTCTCGGCCTGCCGCGATGTCAACGTGCATTTAGTTGGACCCAATCGGTGATTCTCTTGGCCTATTTGTCATCCCTTTTCTCTAAAAACCACACAACAAACTGTCTCCAAAAATATTACGGCGGGATTTTATAGCACATTGGATTTTCAACTCTCGTTGTTAAACCGAGCATCGAGAATTCGACAGAGCGCTCTCAGCACGTCGATAAATCACGCTGTTCGATTTTCAACTCTCAGCGGTAAGCAGTACGTTGAAGATCCAGTGCGCGAAAAATTCCCGCCGCGATATTATTACGTCTATGTGTACTCCAAGTGAGCAATGGTGGCCCAGTGGTAACGGCCGCGACTTACGAGATGTAGGTAGTAGTTTTGAGAGCACCACTGCTCTCAAAATGTTGAAGGAAAACATCGTGAGGAAACCGGCATTCCTAGAACCAAAAATTCGAAGATATGTGATGTGACATCTACCAACCCGCACTGTGCCCGTGTGGTGGATTTATAGCCCGCTCCCTCTCACAGAGAGGAGGCCTGTATCACAGCAGTGGGAGCATTAAAGGCTGATTATGATGATGAAGTACGTCAAGTTGCAGTGAAAACCACGTGAATGCAATTTTGTTTTTGTTTAATTACATTTTTGTGATGAAAGCCCATTTCACACAAAAAGTTTAGTAACCTGTGACACTATCTACGATGCGTTTGAAAAAATAGCAAACGAACATACGAAGTTTTCAATTTCTAACAGCATAATACCATAGCATGATCCCCCAAGCTCCGTCACTTCGACCGGTTCTGTACTTCCAGTATCCTGCGGCCCCCACAAGCTCATCGGTCCACCTTGTGGGAGGCCTTCCAACTCGACGTCTTCCGGTACGCGGTCGCCACTCCAGAACCTTTCGGCCCCATCGGCCATCTGTTCTGCGTTCTGCAATGTGCCCTGTCCACTGCCACTTAAGTTTGGAAATTCTTCGGGTTATGTTGGTTACCTTGGTTCTCCTGCGGATCTCTTCATCCCTGATTCGATTACGTAAGGAAACGCCAAGCAAAGCCTTCTCCATTGCTCTTTGGGTGACTGACACCACACAGCCTAAACCGCTGTGTCCAGAAGCATGTTTTGCTAAGGAACTATTTTTGTCCCCTAATGTGGTTTAATAGGGGATTAAAGTTAGTATTTAAGTTACTCATTGGAAGTGCGTTTTGTATGTGCAGAATAAAAAAAAATTCTTTCTTTCTTTCTTATTTTTGCTGACGGGATAACCTATCGGGTGTTCGGCTTATTTAACTAGAAATAAAACAATTTTGATAATACTTTTATTTTTTATTGGATAATAATTTAGGTGCAGGTTTTTAGTTATATTACCAAGTTATTTTATTTATCGTGCCATTTGTTTATTCCAGCATCTGAAATAAAAAATAGTGTAAATACATATTTTCATTTATTAAAATTACCCATAATGTTTAACTGGCGAAGTGCGGGTGTATGTACAGTCACTAAAAGAGATAAGTAACCAGGGTCTTCGGACAAAGTTGAAGTTTAGTAATAAACCGATGGATGTTTTCGAATGAAATTTAATTAAATAAATGAACTGGGATTTTCTATGAATTCAATTAAATTATATTCAAATATATCCATAATTTTCGTGCTAAACTCAACTATATCCGAAGAACCTGGTTATTTATCTCTTTTGGTGACCGTACCATACGTAGTACACCAGTTTACACCAATGGGTAAACCTTCGGGGAAATCAGATGTAATGTACTAAATTCTTGTAATTATTACTATTGAGTATACCTATCATCTTTAAACTGTCTTAAATTTATAACATTAAATTAAAATTGAATTTAAAACTTTCTGATGTCCGTGAAAAGAGCCCATGGAGGAAATTATTAAATATAAAAGCTTTAAAAAAATAAAATCATACTAGTGACCTGACCGCTTCGCACGGTTATTAAGATTTTATAAAACATCGAGATTATTTAATTTTAATATTAAAGCATGTGTATTACACATAAGATCCCTTGTATAAGTGCACATTACATTCCAAAAATCGGAGTGGATGACGAGAAATCATGAGGCGAATTACATCAGCCCCTAGGCAAGAAATTTCATGAGGACAACGACCGCTCTGACAAGAGTGGTACAAAGAAGAAGAAGAAGATTACACATAAAACATTACTAAAATAAATTCTAATTACTGGAATAAATTCTCTCATTAATGGTGGAACCCGCATTAAAATCCTTTGCGAAGGGTTGAAGAATATCGCGGTGACACAGACACTAAAAGCGACTGTAATTTATAAAATGTATAGGAATGAGAGCTTATGTAAGTTTATATGAGTAAAGAGTAAGCTACCTCTTTTACTCTTTATCTTATTTGCCACCGCCACCACCGCCGTTGCCGCCTGCGCCTGCGCTGAACCCTGCTCCAAAACCACCGTCGGCCCCACCGCCGCCATTGCCTAAAATAGCAACAGCAAAAAAAATATACACGTATACATGGTGTACAACAGAAACCATATTGCTATCCTTAAGCACTAAAGATAATATTTGGTATAGAATCACTATAATACCTACATAGTTTCAGCTCAAAATAAAATACTCTAAGAATTGATACCAAATTTCCGGTTTCATATGTTTCTTGAATTCAAATCATAACAAACGTATCACCGCACTACGTAGGTCAATAACTTTCCACGTTACTTGCCAATGTCACGATAAATCTCTTCCGAGTGATGTGTTTATTTCAATTTGAAAAGTTTAGTTTCTTGTATCAATGTATTAAAAATTCTCATAACTTCCGAACGTGTAGAGATAGGATTTAAAAACCCTTCCAATATCGTTTGATATCATCCAAAAAAGCCATGCCCATTAGAAAACATGAATTTTTCTGTGCCGTGAAAATAAAATTCATGTTATTTTAAAGTTTTTTGCTATTTGCAGGTCAGTGTCGTTGTATATTGAAAAAAAAAAAAAAACGTAAGAATATTTGAATTTCGTGGGCTACCGGTGCTTTCTGAGAGTTTCTCTTTTCTTTTAAAGATTGGAACCCAAAAAAATAGGGATAATTATTCTGACGGGTTTGACGTGAAAACATCTTTTCGCTCGGAGTAAGTACTGATAGTAAGTTCAATATTTCTGACCGCCAAAAACATGTAAGATTTCTACCGCTAATAACTACGAGAGTTTTAGTACTAGAGTAATAGTGTACTAGTTGAGCATTCAAAAGATAGGATTTATAAAAAGAATAAGCTTGATATAATTTGCCTATGACGTCACGCTGCGTGTGCATGCGCATGCGCGCGACCCTCTTTTTAGGGTTCCGTTACTTCATGAGGAATCCAATGAGCCTATTAAATGTAGTATCGGTCAGATACAATGGCTACAGCAGTATCGGGCACCATAGGAACATTTTGTTACAAAACCCAATGTAAAAACATTTCGTCTCATATTGGCTGTAAATCTTTTAGTAATTGTAGAAAAAATGTCAATCGAAAAAAGGTCATAAAGAACACAAAAATTGCAGCTCATACCATTGTGACCAAACGTTTTCACGAAAACAAACGGCGCGGGCCTCGGGCTGCGCCTACTTATATTTTTCAACATGTTAAGTACTCAAAATAGGTAGCTAGGTATTTGATTTTGTGAAAACTTAAAAAGTTTAAATTAGTTAAATATTACCATCTCCACCGCCTCCTTTGGCACCAGCACCAGCACCAGCGTTAAATCCAACGCCACCTAAAAATATAAATATTACACTGTAGATAAACCCGATTATAACTAGAAGTTGTTTTTCTGCACTGGGCGATTTGGTCGGTAAGCGACAAAGCTCTTTAACAAATAAATAAAATAAATTACTTTATTAAATGTTAATACGAAAAATTACAAAAAGAATGTTAAGTAGGTACTCCTTATAAGTTATAACATTAGCTAGCGGCCTGTGAAAGTCCCTTCATAATCGGTCCAGCTGTTTCGGAGATTAGCCGGAACAAACAGACAGACAGTAAAAAAAGAAGGTTTTTTGATAGAAGACTTTCATATGAATTTTGTAGAAAGCTCTGTCGTTTTGACATTAGATTCAGACACTTAAATTTTATTTATTTGTATAGATTACGTATAGATATGATACGTTTCATATCTCACGTTAGGTAGGTCCAGCAAAGTATAGTATTCATTGCCATAGTTTCAGCTAATAATGAAGGTATTTCCTTTTACTTCACCTTAAAATCGGCTTCGCTTAGTTTTCTCTAACTTTACCTAAGATCAAATTTTTCTAATTTCGCCTGAACTGCCAAGCTTAGCCGTCTTTACAGACACCTATCGAGGCTTCGAGTTCACCTAATATTCGCTGACAAAAAACTAGTGCGGTTTAAGACATGGTAAATACGAAATGACTAAACTCCTAATGTGGAGTACTAAAGCAGAGAGCTGTAAATATATTTTATCTACTCTCATATCGTAAAATTCGAATTAAGTATAAACTTCAAAACAAGTTTATGTTGACACATACTTTATAATCACTATATTTACCAAAAATTTAAAAATAGCATCATGTATAACACTTTTTCTGTAACAAAATAATTTTACAAAACAATTTTATTATCAATACGATTTACAGGAAATCCAAAAAGTTAATATCACCAAGGAGTTTCCATCATTTTTATGGTTCCGTTCCGTTTTTTAAAGGGTAAAACGGGACCCTATTACTAAGACTTCGCTGTCCGTCTGTCACCAGGCTATATCTCATGAACCGTGATAGTTAGACAGTTGAAATTTTCACAGATGATGTATTTCTGTTGCCGCTATAACAACAAATACTAAAAAACAGAATAAATAATCATTTTTTAGGGTTCCGTACCGAACCATGCACCTGTTTCTGTGACAAATAAATCTATTTTTCTTTCTTTCTTTCTTTCTGTATATCGTATTGGTAAAAAATTGTTTTGTAAAATTATTTTGTTACAGAAAAAGTGATAAACATGATATTATTTTTAAATTTTTGGTAAATATCAATGATCATGATTATCATCATCATCATTATTTCAACCGAAAGACGTCCACTGCTGGACATAGGCCTCCCCTAAGCTCCTCCACTTCGATCGGTCTTGTGCTTCCCACATCCAGCGGATTCCCGCGGCCTTCATAAGGGCCACCGGCCAGGGTCATCGGTCCACCTTGACCTTCCAACTCTACGTTTTCTAGCACGCGGTCGCCACTCCAGAACCTTTCTTTCCGGCCAAAAGAATAATGATAGGCTACTTAATATTCATTTAAAAATAACTCATACCTTGAGCTCCACCGCTTCCGCCTTCTTGCATGCTCTGAAATTATAAAATTAAACTCATAAGAAAATGGTGATAGAAATATAAAGGCAAAAAGGTTATTTTTATTGCTGAATGGGCCTGCTAAAGCACTAGAAAGTGGTGAAGGGTGGGCGTTTTGGGGGACTGTCTCATGTACTTTGACGTTCGAAAAGTGCTAATTCTCAGCCTAATTTGAATAAATGACTTTTGATTTTGATTTTGCTCTTGTCCTCGATCACGCCTGATGGAAAGCGATAGATGAGGTCTATAATGAAACGAGCGTTCCCAGAAGATGCTTGTTCACTTACAGTGAATAAGAAAGACGTTATTGGACGATTTCTTGGTTTAATAGTTACTTAGCAGTTTAACTTATATTTAAATTACTTATTAGCTAATAGGCTAGATTGCAATGTGAATAAAGTGTCATCTATTGTGATTTTTTTTTTAATAAATGAAAAAAATTGCGTTGTTTAGCAGACCAATTTTTCAAACCCTTGAAGCAATGGATAAGGAAATTCCTTTAAAACTGACGGATTGTGGTTGAAAGTGTGTTACGCAATTAGGGTACTGGTAGAACGGTTTTTGGGCCACTAAAATGCCGCTATGCAAAACGAAATCACGAAATCAGTACTTACGTTTCCAACCATCATCACGACCACAAAAAGTACGAATAGATTCTTCAACATTTTGATTGAGTTCCTGTTAGTTCTTGATACTGAGTGCATACTATGTGTTGAGAGTTGTATTTATATCTCGTTATACCACACGAGAGTGATGTTCGTGATTTGTATCTTTGAAATAATTATAGAAAAATAATTGTTTTATTAAATATGGATATGGCAGTTTATTTTTAACAAAAGATGTATGATTTCCATGGATATGATGCTATTCTAGACGGTACGACGCTGTGGCCATTACAGTTTTTAATAACGTTATAGTAAATTTTAAAAAAAATAAGCTGTGGTGGCTCAGTAGTAACTGACGCGACTTACGAGTTGTAGGTCGTAGGTTGGAACCCAGACAGGTGCTTTACTTTGTGTAAATTATTTCATCACCACTGCTCACAAAACGGTGAAAAAAAAAACATTGTGAAGAAACCGGCATGTCCTAGAACCAAAAATTGGAAGATATGTGACATCTACCAACCCGCAAAGGGCCTGCGTGGTGGATTACGGCCCACTCCCTCTCACAGAGAGGAAGCCTGTGTCCCAGCAGTGGGAACATTATAGGTTGCTTATGCTAACACAATCGCACAGAACACAGAGTCGTCGACAAAACTATAACACTGTCTGAGCTGAAAACTTAAAACAGTATACTATTGTAGTCATTACTAAAAACTGACATTGACTGATTGTCAATCTTCTGTTTTCCTTGTCAAAAATAGGGATAGGCCACGTAATCAGTCAATTTATGTACATACGTTTGTGTATATACATCTACCAACCTGCAACACGAGCCCACCGTGTGGTGGATTATGGCCCACTCCCTTTCACAGAGAGGAGACCTGTGTCCCAGCAGTGGGAACGTTATAGGCTGATTATGAATGAAGATGAAAATTAATTGAAATCATTAAAAGCTCTATCAGGTGGCGAGACGACCTAGACGCGTATTGCAAGGGTTTGGAACGATGTGGCCCTGGAAAAGAATGCCTAGAAGAATTTGGATGACGCCTTTGCTCAGCAGTGGAGCAGTGTAGGCTAATTTAAAAAAAAGCTATCACTGTATCTAGAGGTAAAACCCATGCCTAAAATTCTCACCGTGAAAGCCTAGGTGAAGTGCGCTGTCGATTGTGTCAATCCCTAGCGTCAGATGGGATGACATGACCTCACTTCAAGCCCTTTTTACCTAAGTTTTCACGGTGAGGTTTAACAGCATAGATTTGCAGGAGTGATCTGGACTTAAATAACGCTATATCCAAATAAACAAGCCGGCTGGCAATATGAACCGGTGCATGCGCACATTGGACAGTTTGTCCCGTTACCAACGTTGACCTCCCTAAAGTAAGGTTGACCTACACAATGACTGAAGCATGCATGCCATCTGTTGGGACAGTTCAGTTCAAAGCTACCATGTTCTTTCTTCAATAGTCCCTTTCTTTCATGGCCCTGCATTGTTAGACTCACATAAAATCCTAATAATATAATGTTTAGACTACAAAATAGAACATGACCTCTGAGTTTGTGTCGGCATTCGGCCATCAGGTTTTAAAATTTTGTCGCGTAAAAGTATCTTGTCTGTAAAAGATCTACTTACGTAAATAAATGTTTCATTTCAACTCTAGTAAACGGGTAATTTTTAACCAGAGGCCTTAGTGTGAGTTTTATTTTTCCATCTCGATCATGATGGTTAAATAAAACTCACACTAGGGCCACTGATAAGCATATACCTCAAAAAGAGAGAATAACGACGGAAAAAAAGCGTTTCAGTTTTCTTAGCGCATGCTTTACATGATCATTTCACACATCGTTGTTTTATTGGTTAATATACTCGTAAGTAATGATTGTGCATCACAAGTTGTCACGCTACGCATTTAAAGCATTGTTAGTACCAGTACAAACATATTATTATGTGCGGATGGGTTTTCTATTATGTGTTTTTAATTGTGATGACTGTTTATTTTTAATAACGTACAACTCAACTCATTTTTATGAGGGACAAGCTTCAATTACAACTTCCACGTGTGAATTACTTAAACTGGAGTAAGGGCGAGAGAATGATGATGTAAATAACGCCCTACTGCTGGTGCAAAATTGGTTCACTGCTAATAATTTAGTATTAAATGGGAAAAAAACTAAATGCATAAGATTTGCTTTACCAAATGTTAAAAGTACTGATTGTGACATAGTATTGAATAAAGAGAAACTAGAATTCGTCGATAAAACTGTTTTCCTAGGGATCACGCTCGACTCAAAGCTACAGTGGAGTCCTCATTTAACAGCTCTTGCAAGACGGCTAAGTTCAGCAGCATATGCTGTAAGAAAAATCCGCCAATTCACTAATGTAGAAACCGCGAGGTTAGTCTATTTCAGTTACTTTCATAGTATCATGTCTTACGGTATTTTACTATGGGGACGGGCTGCAGATATTGAGTCTATTTTTATTCTGCAGAAAAGAGCCATCAGAGCAATATATGGCCTCCGTAGGCGAGATTCTCTAAGGGAACTTTTCAAAAATATTAATATCATGACGGTACCTTGTCAATATATCTATGAGAACATTATGTACGTCAGGAAAAATTTAAATCTTTTCAGTAAAAGAGGTGAAAGACACACCGTTGGGACTAGAAATAGGGACCAATTAGTTCAACCAGGCTTCAGACTGGCTAAAGTAGACTCATCCTTCATGGGGTACTGTTTAAAATGTTACAATAAAATACCTCCCCACATTCTCCAACTGAATGAAATGAAATTTAAATCTTGTATAAAACGCACACTATGCAGCCATGCTTATTATAAGTTGGGAGATTACATCGCTGATAAAAATGCTTGGCTAAACGCTGCTTGTCCAGCTCCACAAGGTAGCTTAAACCAAATTGATTAGCATTTGAAAACGTTGGAGCTGCTGAAGACTGTAAAAGACTAGATATCTTTGCATTGTATAAATTCAAACTTTTAGTATTGTATAATTGCATAGCATATGTGTGAGCACTATGTTCCTACTATAAAGCTACTATTTACAGGGTACGTCTTTCATTGACTTGAATGTGCCCTGGCAGCTGAGAGTATGTCATGCTCACTCAAATGTCTCGCTGGTGGTGGCGTGTGTGTTGGATCATTAAGTTCCCTTCAAAATGGTTGAGCTGAATGGTGCTGATCCACACGTCATGTTCGTGAACGGGCGCCGCCAGTAGGGACTGGTCATCTCCTAGCTCCCACGGCTTATTTTAATTTCTGAATTGTTATTTTATTTTTGTTTTAATTACGGACGCTTTAATGTGCACGTCTTTTTACATCGTTCTCACATTCATAAGTTCAACATAATGATGTAACCAACTTTTTGTAACAATACCATGATTTTAAAAGAGTGTCCATGGAGTTTCTTGCCCGTTCTTCTCCATAGGTACCTACGCTTTGGAATGGGCAACTAGCTTCATCTTTCTAACTCACCGATCTTGACAATTCAAAAGTGCCTGTAATTGGTTTATTTGAAATAAATGCTTTGAGTTTGAGTAAAACGAGCGCGATTTTAGCGCTCTTTCTTAAGATAATACCTAAAATATTTTTATTTTTGAACACTATCCCATGTGGGCTTGTATAAAACAGGAATTAAAATAGTAATTGTATTTCCATACGTTCATAGTTTATTTTAATAAATATAACCATATTATCTGTAGTAAAATTTAACTTGGCCACAAAAAATAAAATTAAATGTTTTGAATTGTTTCAGGTATACCAATGTCGGAGAAATTCAGCTTCTGTCTCAACACCCTTCTCTCAGATATTGCCACAAAGCAGCCCTCACTCCGAGAGGAAATCATCACGGCCCAAATTGAGCTTATGTCCAACCTGACAAAACTCATAATGACTTGTCACGAAAGCAAGGACTATACTACCACTATCTCTAAATTACAACTTTGCAAGAGCACCATTCCTACTTTGATAGGTCTAGCTCGGTCAATGGGTCGTTATGCTACAGTCGACCCGCCTCTCCTCTGCCGTCTTTTCCCTCAACCTCCTAGTCCCGTTAAAACAAAAGAACCCGAGCCAAACTTCGAATATTCTACCTTAGATAAAAAGAGGAAGTTCAACCAATTTCGACCGATCATTCCTAGATCTTTATCCGGAAATCTGAACCCTCACAACGAGAATCTTTTAGAACATGGGAATGATACTATCGACAGTACAGGAGGTACTTTAAAAAGGGGTTCTCTCCATAGTTACAATTCGGTACCTTACGATCCTACAACGTACTTTTTTCATAAGTTCGGCTCTAGTTTTAACCAGTTCCCGTATATGAGGTTCTCGGAGTCGCCTGAGAAGAGGATCAATGTGCAGTTTTATGTGACGTATCTGCAGTCGATTCTATCAGTGGCGAAGAAGTTGCTGACTAAGGATTTGTTGGCGTTTTTGGATGAAGAAGCAGAAGATATTTACGCGTCGGGACAGATTCAGGTATGGAGCTTGTAGCTAAGTAACAACCGCACGGGTCTATCGATCAGGTTAAGCTACGCTTGCCGCGGTCGGTTCGTGGATGAGTACCCCATCCGTGCCTCGGAAAGCATGCTTAGCTGTTGGCCCCGGGTATTATTCGTGGATAGTTTTACAGTCATTTGACAGTCATTATGGGTCGTCAGAAGCCCAAAATTCTGACCTGAATTTGCATTTGATTTTAGGGTAACGTTATTCTTATTTTGATGGTCATTAAACGCATGGTCAACAAGTCAGTCTTCTTTACTAATTCATCGCAGGAATTCTTAGAATAAAGTAGATAACAATTACAATTTCCTCCACAGGTGTTTCCATACAAATCATTCTCGGAGACCTTGAACCTAGTGATGGTGACACTTCTAAGAGAACTGCTGCAGCATCAGAAGGATTTACCAGGACCTTTCACCAAAGACGTTCAGGTAAAATTACAGCTGAATTAGAATTTAGACTACTTTTTCTTGCTACAGAACACATCCACGAATCAAAGTCATTTCAATTTATACCTTATTCCAATCACATAAGAATCATATGACGCACGCTCGTGATTTGACATACTTCCTGCTTGCAAAATATCAGCCACCCACACGTCGTCCCTGAATGCGAGGCTGTGGCTACTCAACGTGAAGAAATCCTCAGAACAATGAGGTCGCTCCGCGAAGCAGGTGAAGCTCCCAGGAAGCTTCTGTGCTTTTGGGCGGAGCTAAGCTGGCTTTGTTAACCAGAACCCACACGCACAACGGACCAAATAAGAGTCTAAGTACGGATAAGGGAGGCCCCAAAATAACTAAGCACGAATACAGAGTAGATGGCTCACTAGCTCTACCCGCCAATGTTTACTTCCATTTGTTCCGCTCAAAGTACCTATACAACTGAACGCCACAGCAGATAAAAATAAAAGTACACCCACCATAAGAACTGAAGATAGCCCATTTAAAGCCTGAAACCTTGCAGCTTTCCAGGCTAAACTAATCCGATTTTTCTTTACAGGAATTCGTAAAATGCCTCTTTTTAAGTGGTCAAACAGAACTCCAGAGTCGTCACCACGACGCTTCAGAGAGAGAAGACCGGGAGAGTAACTTTGCTACTGTCAACAAATTCAAGGTTAATGTGATGGCGAATTCGGCCTGCGTGGATCTGCTGGTCTGGGCTATAGGCGATGAGACAGGTGATTCTGGACCCTTTTTGTTGTAGATTAAGGTTCAAGATAAGAATGAAGTAAAATGGGGCTGATTTGGTTAATATTTTGTGTTCGTTTTCAGTGGCGTAATATTCTCTTTTGTTTATTTAAGTATTTATTATTTGTTGTTGTATTATTTCTTATACCTCTGTTGTACCTATATAAATCTATTTGCTTATCTATTTATTGACCTTATATTTTGTCAAGTTTCTCAAAAATCTTTAACTAGACCTCTTCAAATTAAAATATTATAAGTAACAAGCAACTTTGTTTAGTTGCCTTTAAGTGTCAAATTCAAGTAGATAATACTAATCGATTGTTTTGTTACTTTTATCATTTTAAGAGGGTATTTTTTTTTATGTTCTAGTGATTTCTTGAGAAACTTGACACATTCTTATAATTCATGTATTATATTATTACAGTTGACGGGGACTATCACGTACCAGCTCTTATAAACGCTCTAACAATATTAATAGGTACCGGCGAGTGCGTGTTCAGTGATACCCCTGTGCTAATTAACCCTTAGCGTACTTACAAAGATGACATACAAATATGAGCATTATTCAAATGAGGCTAACGTTCATATTCACCAGAAACACTTGATTTGACTACGATAAAACTTGGGCTGTTAGCGTTTCACACGAATTTGAAGATTATTCGAATGAGGGTAACGTTCATATTCATCGGAAACGCTTGATCACATTCGCGTAAAGGAATTTGAAGTGCTTTCGTACATGAATAAGGTTCATATTAATTTGTATGAAACGCTTAACAAGCAAAGTAAAGTCTAACTACGCTTTATAGATATCAGCCTTAGACTATTTCCGCACTGCATTCAATCCAAATCCGAGATCCGAGTTACATCCGAATCGGATCCGACGGAGTTCGCACTTACGCAACCCCTTATATAAACTATAGCTTTTGGTTTTAGCTTTTTGGAGGTCGAAAATTATTCCAAAAGTACGTACTACCGGGATAAAAGTATCCTATTTGTAAATCCAGGTTATAAACGATCTGTGTACCAAATTTCATCACAAACCGTTCAGCAATTTTTGCGTGATTGACTAACAAACATCTAAATATACAAACATCCACATTTATATTATTAAGTGGGATTTACAACATCTAACTCCAGACCGTAATTTCCTCCGATCCGATTCGGGTGAAGTGCGCATACGCTCTTAAGCTCAAAAACTCGGACCAAGAAAATCGTACGTGCTTTTGGAAGCATCTAACCGAAGCCTTATCTAATTCAAGTTCAATCCTTCTTATTTATGTTTATTTATTTATTTATTTATTTATTTACTTATTTACTAATCATTTGCAATTAAGTATATTCTGTCTTAGTTGTTAAATGAACCTAGATCACTTATTAACTCAACTTATCTTTGTAAATAATACTAATTTTATTTGTGTATATTTTTTAACTATCTTGATAGAATGGGACTGTATAAACAAGAACCATTTGTTCGGTTGCGGTCGCTTGATCGGCCATTTCGCAGATTTTTTTTTAAAAGCTAATATTCTCCAGAGGAAAATAAAAGGAGTCACGTTTCGTTGGGCCAAGACCCAAGGTAAAGCCAATGGAAAAAAAAAAGGTTTCCCTGGTCGGGGAAGTCCTTATTACTTTTTACTATTGCGCCGAATCTCTACAACTTGCAGATCTTTGATCAATCAAAACAACAGTTTTGACTAGCTATATTTTTAAGTATTTCTTACTTATACATAATTGTTATATAGTTAGTTATGTATTGTTAATTTGTAGGTGCGGACTCGTTATGTGGACGTTTGACTGAGAAGATAAACTCCAATCATAACCACAAGTTGATACTTGCACACATGCCGCTGCTGATGGTCTGTCTTGAAGTGAGTACATTATTATACAACGTGTAACGGAAAGGGTATATACATACCAAGGGCATGGCTTCTTTGGATGATATCAAACGATATTGGAAGGGTTTTTTAATCCTATCTCTGCACGTTCGGAAGTTATGAGAATTTTTAATACATTGAAACCAGAAACTGAACTTTTCAAATTGAATATATAATTAATAAATAAAAACACCACTCGGAAGAGATTTATCGTAATATTGGCAAGTAACGTGGAAAGTTATTGACCTACGTAGTGCGGTGACACGTTTGTTATGATGTGAATGTATGAAAAATAAAAAACCGAAAATTTGGTCTTCATTCTTAGAGTATTTTATTTTGAGCTGAAACTATGTATAGCGATTCTATACCAGCTGTTATCTTTAGTGCTTAAGGATAGCAATAGGGTTTCTGTGACACCCCGTATACATACACGGTTTCTGCCTCCAAAGGGGTAGCCAATTGCCATAAATTAAGGCTGAATTCACGTAGAAAGCACACAGCCGGCGCCTTTGACAAAAGTATAAGACCACCTGTACTGCTCAGCGCTGACGGATTGGCGCGGATCAGCTGAGTTATTCACAACCACAAGATACGCTTCCATACCGAATTGAGCATCTGTCAATGTTATCAAACGAGTCCTTAATAGGCTGTCCACAAATAAAAAATCCGAAAAATTTGTAAGTTTAAATAGACGACGGCCAAGTTTTTCGAAAGCTTTTTGCTGATAATGTGTCATTTTCGATTGAACAACCCGTCGAATGGTTCAGGCGCAGATAATGGCGCATCATGGCGCAGGAAATGATCCAATTATTTGATGCTGTAATAATACCAGAATTTAACTTAGTTCGGTCGAGCTATCACATTTTTTTGGCACTGCATATCGTCCACGATGGTTAGACTTTGGACTCGTTTCTCGAAGGCTTTACAGCAAGTATTGGTAGTTTTCCCCATGATAATGTAATTTTTTTAGGTAACTTTAATATTAATGTCACCACGCTCTTATCATCTTTATAGAAGCACTCCTCTCCTAGAATTTAAACCTTAACTTTATAATAATAAAGTTCATTTCCCCAGGGACTCGGCAAACTAGCGACGAAGTTCCCAACGATAGCGAACACATCGATCTACTGCCTGCGCGACTTCTTGGTGACCCCGTCGCCAATACTCTTCAAACTGCACAAGTTGGAGCTGGAGAAGACTGGTAAAGAGCATATGAAAGTTACGCGTGAGTCTAATCACCTTTGTTTGTCTCTGTATTACACAAAGGTCTACTGGCAGGAAATGCTTTGCACGAACGTAAAAATATCGCAGTAGATTTTTTACGAACGTAAAAATATCGCAGTAGATTTTTTCGCGCACTGGATTTTCAACGCACGGCCAAGCGCCGAAAGTTGAAAATCGATCACTGTGTTTTTTCAACGCGCTGGGATGCACTCTGTTGCATGCTCAATGCTCGGTTCATCACCAAGAGTTGAAAAGCACGATAAAATCCCACCGCGATATTTTTACGTTCGTGTGAACATGGTCTCATGTTATTAACACCCGGTTTTTGAAACGAATGACAGCACAAAAATGTTCTAACAAAACAAATTGTGAAACGCTTTGCAGCTGCTCTGAATTCGCCATTGTGACTACTACATATTATTGTGCTTACATCATCTGCCTTAACTTTTTCCAAGTGTGATATTTCGGCTTGTACTTATTTTTTTTTTATCGCAATCAACTCTTCTTCCCGTATAAAGGCAAATTACTGTTTCGAAAGCATGACGAATGTTGTTAACGCTTCAGGTTTGCTGATTCATTGAATAGGGTCAAACCTACACGGTAAAAATGTATAGATCAGCCATTTTTTTTGTAATAATTCCGACCAAAAATTTCAACGCTAGAATCATGTGTTGAGTTCATTCACCAACAATTATCAAGTATTTGAATAACAAACTCAATGATATTAAGAAAAAGTTCAAAATCCATTGCAACAAATATTTATATTTTTATTGGAAATAGTTACTCAAAAATCACATTAAACTGCATAACTATAATTGCGGCCTTCACCAGGTCCACCCTGTGGCTTTCCGACGCTACGTCTTACTTCTTCTACTTTGTCGGACCAATGACCTGGTAAAAGTCGCAGGAATCCCATGGATGCGAAAAGCACAGAATCTGTCGAAGTGACGGTGCTTGGGGGAGTTCTATGTCCAGCAGTGGACGCAGCAGTGTCTTTCAGATGAAATGATGACGATTAATGTAATTTATCAAAGATTTTCAATTCTAGTTTACTAATGGATCCATGGACCGTGGGTTCATCCGAGCAGCCCAGAACAAATCGTTTAGGAAATCTATAGGAGAGGCCTATGTCCAGCAAGTGGAGGTGATACGGGTAATATGACAATTTATTCGCCACAATTAACCCAGTCAATATTCTTCCAGTCCAAGGCAAAGAGCTTCAAGGCCTCACCGAGAGCGGAGTGCCAGTAAAATCGACGCCATTCGAGAAGCTTCGAGACGCCGCCATAGAAAACCTGTGTGTGGCGTTAGAAGCGGCTTTAACTGTGGACCCGTACTGCGTGCCTGCGCTCGTGGGCTCTGTTAGCAACCGGTTGTTCACCGCCGAGACGAGTGATAGGTGAGATCTTTAGCTGTTTTCTGATAAGTCAAAATTACATTAATGAAATGTCAGACTTATATAGGACTTACCCTACAACTGCAGTGCGTCTATGGAGCGAGAAATCAGGAATTTATTTGTAACTAGCTTTAGCCAGCGGCTTCGCCCGCGTGGTGGTCGGAAATTATCCCACGGAAACATAACACCAGGATAAAAAGTATCCTATATGTTAATCCAGGTTATAAACTATCTGTGTGCCAAATTTCATCCGAATATGGGCGGCCGTTTTTACGTGGTTGAGTACCAAACATTAAAACATCTAAACGCCAGTGGTTGAAATGAAATGTTTATCTATTTAGATATTTTAAGACACTTTTACACGTCAAAATTTTGTTGGTGAATATTTTAAAATTAGATGGCGCCAGTATTTCCTAGCTGGCTGATACCTAAGAAGAAATGCCGAAACAAACTTAGAGGTCATGGTCTCTTTTAAAGTCCAAACATCATATTAATAGGATGTTGTGTCTAACAATGCAGGGCCATACCTGGTAGGGGCTTGTGAAGAAAGAACCATTACAGCTTTGAGCTGACCTGTCCCAACAGACGGCATGCATGCATCAGTCACCGTGTAGCTCCAACCTATTTTAGTGATCTTAACGACCTGTCACAAAACGCTACCATCTGGACAGGACCAGGACATTTGCTGTGTTTATTCGTTATTCAGTAATGTAAAAAAAACCAGCATATTTCAACCTTTTCCCTTCCTTTTCTGGAGAAGCATAACTTCATACATATGTACACCTCCAGTCATACTAGTGTTACAAAATTTGGAGGGGATTCTAGCATTGATGGCTAGGCAAAACCGTTTGTCAATTTTCAAGACACGTTATTATCAATGCTAAACGCTGTAACATCGAACCTTGGTTAATTTGAAATGAAATTGTTTATTCTGTACTTATATAGGATATCGGCATTACTTATATACGTCATATTATTGTTTTTTAAAAAAGCTAGATGGAATCGACATTTCCTAGTTGACTACCCCTGAGAAGATATGTCAAAAAAAAAAACTGAAGGGCTTTTAAAGTCCAGACATAATCTTGGTCTGATTACGAGACGACAATGTAGATTATAGTGCCTGAAATGATATTTTAGGTTTAAAGAAACTTTATTCTCAGTAAAGACATACATGTCACTCACTTGAGAACAATACTAGAACATATAAACTTAATTACACAAACTTCGTCGTTCACGGTTACACAATACTAAAACATACACATATTACACAAAGCTCGTCTTCAACTGTATCGTCAGTTATACAATACAATGCCTTCATTTCTCCAGAAGTGATTGATCCGCGTTTATATACTAAGTTTAGTTTTGAATTCATTAAAAGAGAAAGAAAGGGGAAAGAACCACGTAGATTTGAGTGGGCCAGTCCAGTCAGTTCAAGCATTTATCAGTAATCGTGTAGCTCAACTCATAATTTGTTTCAGTGAATCGTCGCTCATCAGTACGAATATTGTGATCATGCTGGGGCACGTCGCAGTCGCTCTCAAGGACACGCCGAAAACAACGGACACGATACTCCAGTTCTTTCAACAAAGGTGCGTGCGTCATTTTATTGTTACGTTTAGACGTCAACTGTTCAATATTTTTACTGATTTAATTTGAGCTATCCGATTTTCGATAATTTAACAGATTAATTAATTGTTTTGTTTACTGCCAGGTTGGAGTGTACAATACTGGTTCTTGAGATCTTTAGGCAGAATTAAATGGAGTTTTTCCATTAGAAAAAGTTCTGTAACCAACCAACAATAAGATTGTAACCTATTCCATAGAACTTATAACATATTATTATCTGGCAAAATATGCTACTTTATGCCTTACGTCTTTGGAAAATACATCATATTAAACCTATAATGTTCCCACTGATAGGATACAGGCTTGCTTTCTGTGAGAGTGACTGGTAATCCAGCACGCGGGCCCAGTGCGGGTTGGTAGATGTCACACGTCTTCGAATTTTTGATACTAGGACATGCCGGTTTCCTCACGATGTTTTCCTTCACCGTTTTGAGAGCAGCGGTAATGAAATAATTTTCGTAAGTTGTGGCCGATACCGCTGGGTCACCGCTGGTCTCCGAAACACAGGCGTTTTGATTTAATTTCATTATAGGTTATGCCGCGCGCCCTCGTCCCTGGACACGCTGATAGTGGACCAGCTGGGCTGCATGGCGCTGGCCAGCCCCGAGGGCCCGGCGCACGACGAGATCATGCGCATGTTCACCGTCATCACTGTGGAGGCTGCCAGCGCCGCCTACCATCACACGGATGATAAGAAGCAGTACAGGTAGGTGGAGAGGCTTGCATCCAAATTTAAGGGAGAAGAGAGAACTCCTTATTTTTAAGGTTAATTAGTTATACACGTTACAGATGCTAGCATTGAGTTTCACACTTTGATTTTTGACGATTATCTCGACGTTTCTCTTATAAGGTATATTAGCGGCTTTATTGGTCCAGTAGTCGCAAGAGCTACTGCTGAACTTGAGGTCTTGGATTCGATTCCTAGGTCGGGCAAAGTGATATTGGGTTTTTCAATCCGGAATTTCTCAGTAACAGCCCGGAGTCCGGATTTGTGCCCGGTTGATGGCAATAAGCTCGCCCCCTATTAAATGGGACTTAAATATAACTGGCGAAATATGGGTGAACTCTGTAATCACTAGATTACAAAATCGCTGTCATCGCATATGGTGACGCGCATTAAAGTTATTGAGCGACAAATGAAAACACGAATGACGTGGGTGACGTCTAGTCTCCTAGCTTGTCCAGCGGCTTCGCCCGCGTGAAGGCCGGAAATGATCCCATGGGAACGTGCCATTGGGATAAAAAGTACCCTATGCGTTAATCCGTTACAAATTATCTGTGTCAAATTTCATCGAAATCCGTACGGTCATTTTTGCGTGACCGAGTTACAAATATCCAAACATATAGACTTTCATATCACTACGTATTATAAAACAAAGTCCTCCTCTGTGTCTGTCTGTCTGTTCGCGATAAACTCAAAACTCCTGAGCGGATTTTCATGCGGTTTTCACCTACAGACAGAGTGATTCATGAGGAAGGTTTAGGAGTGTAATTTGTTGATTAACGCAGGCGAAGCCACTGTCAAAAGCTAGTTCATAAAATGATTAGGATTACACCTCTGTCGAACCCTTGAGAAAATACTCTATTATTCCCACATTTTAGGCACGTTTCCGGTGCAGTTCTGAACGCCCTCGCCAACATAGCCGCCAACGTGCGCGGCACGGGCGCGCGCCTGGAGCTACTGACGCGCCTGCTGGAACTGTTCGTGCAGCTGGGGCTGGGCGGCGAGCGCGCCACCGACCGCTCGCCCGCGCCCGTGCTGAAGGCGTCGGGCAGTGCCGGCAACCTGGGTGTCCTCATACCTGTTATAGCGGTGAGTACACACGTGTTTTCTTGAATTAGAAGTAAAATTTAATGTTTAGAAAATGAGTGAATGAAGGTGTAGGTAAACAATTTTTTTTTTTTTTAAGTGAATGTGAAAACCCACCTCTGACAGTTTGGCATATTTTCTATACAAAAGCTGTGAAACCGGTATTTTTATTTTTTTATTGCTCACATAACAGTTATCTGGCTATTGAAAAATCAGCTCTTAGTCCAACTGAGCTCCTAAATTAATGTAAATTACTAAATTTGCGTCAGCGCCAAACAAACAATCAACGCTGTGTATCAATCAAGCTGCCATTTTTTTACATGGCAACTTTATGTTTAAAAAAATTCTAGTCTACTTGAGCACCTCCTGCTCTTTTTTCGTCGGTTAAAAATTGTTCTTATTACAAAACAAGGTGTTTCTATAAGTATGGTTTAAAACATCGAGCCTGTTCTTGAAATTAGAATCTAACAGAAATCGAAATACAGTTTTTTTTTTTTTGCAAAACTGACAACTTTGTATCACACTTGTAATTTTTCAAATAAGAACTTTACCCAAATCGAAATAAAGTTGGAAATGCAAAAACTGGCTCAGAACTTTAGGCTAGAACTAAAGTTACAATTTGTGATGCGCGTAAGACGGAAAGAGTTTGTAAAGCAGGTTTGCTGTTAAAATCATGGTAAATCATGTGTACCATGTCAACATTTCAGTAACGTAATCATTGATATGCAATATAAAAAAACCCAAGACACACAGTTAAACAAAAATAACACTCAAAACGTCACTGGTTATAGTTAATTCAACCTTACACGCCTGACTTAAAGTGGTTTTTGAAAAGCAATGTCCAAAAAGACTGACTGACAGATGACCGACGCCTGCGCACATTGCGCACTATTTATGCGGACGTTTATGAGACGCTGATTGTGTATCTTGGGTTTTTTGCATATCGAAGACAGTAATACGTGCTTTGTCTAAACCCGATACTCATGATAATACAGTAATTTTATATGTGTTTCTTCAACAGGTCCTGGTAAAAAGGCTTCCACCAATCAGAAACCCGAAACCCCGTCTCCACAAGCTGTTCAAAGACTTCTGGCTATACTGTGTAGTCATGGGATTCACTGCGGCTGAATCAGGTACTTATTCTTCTATTTTATTATAATTAAAGTTTTCACTTTGATCCTTTACTTATTCAGACTTCTTTGACTTACCCACGAAATAAATTAAAGCTAAGTAATAATTTACTAATTATTGAGGTGTGCGGGCGAGGATTAATATGACATAATAAATTGAATATATGCTGTATCTACTTCTACCACTATGTGATAAATATTGTCATTTGACGAATGTGGTTTTGGGTTATAGGCATGGTCCAGTAAACAATGAATTAATAAGTTGACATCACTTGATTTCAACTTAAAATTCTGTGTTGGCTTTAGACAAAATTTACTATGCGAAATCTTTATTATTCACTCAAAACAGAGTGTTAGCAGATTTTCGCTGACAAAAGCTATTAACAATTTCAGGTTTATTCTAAAAATATAATGCCACCGATGTTAACTTTTTTAACATGACAAAATACTACTGACGCTACGATTAATATTTATTTATTTGTGCACAATTTGTCAACTTAGTGTACTGTTGATATTACAATATGTAACAGAATTAACGCAATACCTCATACACCCCAATTAGAGTATTGAGTTAAAAGCATAATACAATGAACAAAACTTATTTTTATAGCTACTTAACTATTATTATTAAGAAAAACGTGTTGTCCATAGTATTACTATAGGCATTTGAAATTGAGCCTTATTGCCTTGAAATAAGATTGAAATGTCTCTAGCTCAATCGGCGGTGTGTATAAAAGTTACTGAAATCGATTCAGTAGTCAATTAGGAACAAACTACTTGTAGGTCTTGCTTTTATTCTGTTACACCTTTTATAAGGCCGCGAATAAGTCACATACCCCTTGTACTAGTTGATACTATATTACAGTGGCCACTAACTGAGCCATAACTATACATAAAAGTTTGCATTGTCAAAAACACTCTTTAATCCATATCCGCATCCGCGCACCCAATCCAACATAAAATTTCAACTAAAAAAATCTTCAAAACATAGCACTGTTCTATCTTCTATCAAATTGTACATAATATGATAACATGTGATGTTACAATAGATTTATTTAAACGTCTTATCTCTTCTTCTATGGCGACGCCTGTAGCTATGCGAAAGCGTGAGTAACCATGCTTTTAGAAGTATTGTAGATGTATGTTGTACGGTTTTTTATAGGTAATTGTTTTTTTTGTGTGGTGCTGTATTTACCGGTATGTGTTGTATTTAAAACTTTACGACTATGTTAAATTTCGAGGTGGACTTTTATCGCGCACGGGATTTTCAACTCTCGGAGTTGAACCGAGCTTTGATAATCCAAAAAAATGCATCCCAGCGGGTCGAAAAAGCATACTGTTCGATTTTCAACTCTCGGCGCTAAGCTATGCTTTTAAGATCCATCATCCAGCCGAATGGGAGTTTGTTCCGCCACTTCTTCTTCCCAGCTAAAGCTAAGCTTCGTTTTGGGGGACTGTCTCATGTACTTTGACGTTCGAAAAATGCTGATTCTCAGCCTAATTTGAATAAATGACTTTTGATTTTGATTTTGAAAGGACGACTGCTGGACATAGCCCTCCCCCAGGCTCCTCCACTTCGACCGGTCTTATGCTCCCCACATCCAGCGGATTCGCGCGGCCTTCACAAAGTCATCGGTCCACCTTGTGGGATACCTTCCCACTCTACGTCTTCCGGTACGTCTCCAGAACCTTTCGGCCCCATTGGCCATCTGTTCTGTGAGCAATGTGCCTGCCCACTGCCAGTTAAGTTTGGCAATTCTTCGGGCTATGTCGGTTGTCTTGGTTCTCTTGCGGATCTCTCCATTTCTGATTCGATCGCGTAGGGAAACTCCGAGCTTTCCATTGCCCTTTGGGTGACTTTAAGCCTTCTGATAAGGCCCATTGTGAGCGACCACGTTTCTCACAAAAATCTCGCTGCGACATTCAAACGTCCGTCCAGTATTTATAAAGTACAATTTCACTTTGACATCAAATATTATCGTTGCACGACCAAATTTCATAACTTAAGAGTTGGTAAGTAGTCTACATTATTGGTGGATATAGCACCACCAACATTTACAGTAATACGAAGTTCGATCAAACATTTGATCCAAAATTTGTACAAAACTTTGTAGTGTGTATTAATTTATGTTGGTTTTATAACGAGTGTGCTTCTAGGTTAATTAGTTACTAGAAGGCAGTGTTAGACGTAATTTATTTTTGTAGGTAATTTATAGATGACGCTTGAGTGAGGAGTGATTTTTGTTTCGGCATTATTATTATTATTGTAAAGATTTGTGTGACAAAGTTTTCACTATAAATATCCTTTTGAGTCAGTTTTAAACATTATCAACAATTTTATTCGTTCAAATCTTTGTGAGAATCCGTGTCCATTTAATGTCACATTTGTACAGTAAATGCATTCCACTTGTGATAAAAAAAAGTGATGCCAATAATATCATCATTTTAAATCCAATTAAATAATACCACGAAAAGAAGCCTTTAGAAAAATCACTAAAAAAACAGTAATAAAACAACCTCTAATTCCACAGGCTTATGGCCCCAAGAATGGTACGCTGGAGTAAAAGAGATAGCAGTAAAATCTCCTTTCCTTGTCTCTCAAACGTCATTGCGTTCCGAAATGCGTGAGCTACAATATACGTCTGCTGTTCGCAACGATTCAGTATCGATTAACGAACTTCAAGAGTTGAAGACTCAAATATCGAACTTGTTGGACCATCCGCCGGAAGTGACGGTGATTGTAAATAAGCTCACGTTTGCGCCGTGTATGTACTTGCTGAGTGTGTATTGGTTGGAGACCTTGAGGTGAGTGAGAACTTTGGGTAGTAGTAGTATTACAAAGTAAGTGGACGTCCATTCGTTACGTGAGGCGTTTAGAGGAGGGGAGGGAGTCGAGCCAAATCTCACATGTATTTTTTTCCGCAAGAAAAAAAAAATTGAAAACTGGGTAATTAATCATTATTTAAAAATTACTTAGCATTATTAAAAACAATTCAGAAAATTAGGTATGTTATTTCAATAAATCCAACGGAATCAAGCCCAGATTAACATATATCGACTAAAAATACGCGCATTTAAAAAGTCAAGTAAGATTAGGGGGTCGAGCCAAATCTCACGACATCTCACCACGGGCACGTCGAGATATCGCTAAAATCGCCTCACGTAACTAATGGACGCCCCCTAACTGAGCTGGGGAAGTCAGAAAGGCAGTCACTCCATTTAAAATAATGGTATTCAACTGCAGCAGAAGATGAAACGCATTCAATATTTCTTCGTTTTTTTGGGGTCAGCTGCTTTTCTTACTAGCTCTCTGATTTTACCACCCTAACGACAAAACTTACCGCGATTTAAGGCGATCATATAAAAAAATCTGTAAAATCTATAGTTTTGTCAAAGTGGAATTCCCCATAATTGAAAATGCCTCAGGCATTAAGTCCGCCTTTGTACAGTATTTTTTTATTTTTACTTTCGCATAAAGTTATAATAAATTCAATCTTAATAACTGTGTTAACATTTCAGAGTAAGCAACTCTCCTGAACCAAGCTTACAGCCTATCATAGAGTATTTAAGTGATTCCGCTTTACAAAAAGACAAGACCGGTATGTGGCTATGCGTCGCAAGGTATGTGCAACCTTTTATACATAATTGTCCGTTTCTCCCTTTATCTGTTCTTATAATATTTCGAACATAAGTGTTTAGATGTCGTCGAGGAAAATAGTAACACCCGCATGGCTCGCTTGCCGCGGTCGGTTCGTGGATGGGTGACCGTCAATGAAATATCGCGACTCCTCCGTGCCACGGGAAGCACGTTAAGCCGTTGGTCCCGGCTGTTATTTGTACATCTTTGACAGTCGTTACGGGTAGCCAGAAAACCGAAAGGGTGACGACCAGACTTACCAAGGGGTATCGTATTACCCAGTTAGACAAGTTAGACTGGAAGCCGACCCCAACATAGTTGCAAAAAGCTAGCTAGCTTGGTTTTAAACCAAGACAAGCATAGCCTTATGTCCATTACAACGCTTGCAAAAACAACCTTATAAATGTCACCGTAAGATTGTGAACGCTGGGCACGCCACGATTGCGGCGGTAAGTCCCCTCTTTGAGGAGTGGTTTGAGAGGCGGTATGGCGTCCTCACCTTCCGCCTGACACAGGTCCTCACCGGACACGGTTGTTTCGGGAGGTTCCTGTTTCGGATAGGGCGGGAGGAAACGCCCGGGTGTTTCCATTGCGAAGATCGCCCAGAGGACACGGTGGAGCATACGGTGGAGGTCTGCCCGGCTTGGGCGGAGCACCGCCGTGTCCTCGTGGAGGTGGTCGGCGGCGGCGATCTCTCGCGTCCGACCCTGGTCCAGGCCATGGTACGGAGCGAGAGTGCATGGCTAGCAGTCGCCTCCTTCAGTGAAGCAGTTATGCTCGCAAAGAGGGAGGCGGCGCACGTGAGGGAGATGCAGTACATGCGCCCTCACAGCCGTGGCCTTCGCAGGAGACGCCCTGGGCGTCGGGAATCCCAGGCTGATTCCCGGCCACCGTAGGCACGCGCTTGCGGACGGCGAGTAATGGGTACCTCGCTGTCCGGTAAGGACCAAGCCCGGGTCGACGGCGCGTTGTGTTCCACGCGCGCCTCAAAGAGATGTCAGCAGCAACTGATGGGGCCCGCAAGGGCCGATGCCAGCCAGGGGTGCGGGTTGTTCGAAAGAGATACCGCGGCCCCTGGCACACAGGCAACCGAGGGAACACGGGTGGGTTTTAGTCAGTAAAAGTCTGACACGCCCTCCCGCTCCGCCCAGAGCGGGAGAAGTTATTTGATGATTTCCCACGCAAAAAAAAAAAAAAAAAAGATTGTGAACGCGGTTAGTTTATAATCTATCTCGCGAGATCATAAATCTGTCGATAAATTGTGAACTGCGCCATGCTGCTTACCGACTGAATAGGGTAAGTTAGGTTAGAACTGCAACCAAGCGCGCGCTAGCCGAGCGAGCGATGCCGCGGCAGCGGCCGGCGAGCCTTACTTCCAAGTTAGTGGCAGTTACTTGACTATTTAGTAACAGTGCAAGGTACTATAGAGGTTTGTGGAAAAGGGTGTAAAGTTCACTCATACTCTATGGTAAAGGGAGGATGTGGTGGGCAACTGCCTGACGGTTGATGTAGGGATGTCGTATATATACGAGAGGCGCGGTAAACTCTGATTGCGCGATGTAGGATTTGTGTGACGTCAAGTCTTTGATACGTAGTTCGCATGCGGCATTGTAGATGGCGCCACAGCACTCCTGTGTGTCAAGTCTTTGATGCGTAGTTCGCATGTGGCATTGTAGATGCCGCCACAGTACTATCCGTCTTGATACCAGTTCACAATTTGACGGACAGATTATAAACTATCGAAAAATAGTGCGATAAATTGTAAATGGTTTTTGCAGTTCACAATTTATCGACAATTTATAATCTCGGGAGATTGATAATAAACTAACGGTGTACGCAATCTTACGGTGACATACACACCGAAAATACTGTATGTTATGGACCTTTGATGCCATCGCGGTCAAAACCTGGATGAGGTTGGCACAAGAGCGTGAGGATTGGCACATGAAAAGGGAGGCCAGCAGTGGATGAAGTCGGGCTGTGGAAGACGATGATGATGGTCTTTCACCAACTCATGAACTGCAGTTCGCTTCTATAAACCACCAAAACATATTGGCATTTTCCGATTAACTAAAACCATTCACATTTCCAGTGTCGGCGACAAAGTATTCCAGAAGTTTCTAGACGTGATGTCAGACAAAGTTAAAGACGAATCTCGTGAAAGAGAGCTGGAAGGCCATGCTCAATTCCTATTGGTCAACTTCAATCACATACATAAGCAGATCAGGAGGGTGGCCGATAAGTGGCTCGCTGGACTGGTGGATAGATTCCCACATTTGCTGTGGAATTGTCGGGTAAGTGGGATGATCTAGAATGTGTTCTGTGTTTCTGGAATCTAGCTAAATGCTCACAGTCATGTTTAGGGTTATGTAAACAGGATAAATGATGACGGTAAATAAGTTTATCCTATAAGACTCTTAAACAATTCTTGTACCGAAATCTGTGTCGTCACTGCTACTTTAGATAGCAACTTTTTTGTTAATGAATAAAATTTCGCAAAAAATAGTCAATATTAATTTTAAAATGCTCGATTTACAACAAAAAGTAATAAGCAAAAAATTACCCAGGCCACAGTACTTATAGTCACGTATTTCAGGCATCAGTATTTGTTGTTTTATAAAAAAAATAGAGCAAGTCTTGGAATAGCGAAACGTATGTCTTCTCACCCCTTTAGTTGAAAATCATCCTTAATTATGGGTATCAATTTTCAATTTTATCTTTATCTTTTACTTCATATATTTTATTTTAATCCCAGGATATTATTTCTCTCTGAACATTAACTTATTTCCAGGTCCTCTGGTCCATGTTAGATATCCTACAAGTCCTAAGCTTTAGCTTGGAACTAGACGCCAACCAAGAAACACCATTACTTAAAGTACCTGGAACAGATTTCACATTACAACTGCAAGACACTTTAGAAGGCAGAGAGGTAAGGGCATATCAACCTAATTTTCTTTTGAATAAAGTTTAATTTCGATTAAAAAATTAAATCCAGACTCGTAAGAGACAATGAACCTTATTACTTTGAAACTAAGGTTTAATAGTGATGGATTGATAAATGATGGAATTGTAAGAGAAATCACCGTAATGAATAAGGTAAACATTGCATTCAATGTTTACCTTATTATACCGTGTATAAACGGTAGAACTGTATGAGATATTCAACTGTATTGCTAGAATTCTAAGGTTTACTATGTAGCGATTGGTACATGATGAAATTATTTACAGTGTATTGTCAAAGATTTTGCGGATCGCTGTCATGGGATAGTTCAAGAGGCAATGAAATGGGCGCCTCAGTCTACACGATCTCATTTGCAAGAATATTTAAATCAGGTAAGCTGTACTTGCTATACTTTAAATTTGACAAAAGCTCAATATATTTTTGTGTTTCAAAGTGACAGACTAAAAATCATATAATTTTTTTAAATTAGAACATGAACGGACACTTTTGAAAGCCAAAAAAAAATCATATCACATACATAATGCAATCATTACAAAAAAAAAATGTTTTCTCTATCCACAGCTTTGTTCCTACATAGTGGTGAGACTATATTCTATTAAAAATGTTTATTTACAAGTTTGTCGATTATTGTTGTTTGTTTGTCCATTTTGTTGAACTATAAAGTGTTTTCTATTTATCTATCTCCTTTACGTAGCCTAAATTTAATTGCCTTTTTTCACCATAGGTACCAAACTCAACCCTCTGGCATCACTGTGGCCTAGCTCTCGCGACCGGGGCGTTACTAGGAGCTGCCGGACTTAATAGAATGTCCGCCCCGTTACCGCGCAGTGCGTTGGACAAGCGGCCGCCTTGCGTCACTCAGGACTCGGCCGCTCTGCTCGCTGTAGTGTCGCAACGCAGCAGATATGCTGGCGAGGTTAGTAATTCAGTGGAACACTGTTATATTATACTGGGTGGCTGATCATATTTACATACCAACACCCCTCTGTGCCCGGTCGTCAGAAGCCCGAAAGGCTGACAACCAATCTGACGAAGGCGTATCGTGTTATCCAGTATTTGGGTGAGGAGGTCAGATAAGCAGTCGCTCCATGTAAAATACTGGTCTTCAGCTGCATCCGGTTAGACAGGAAGCCGACCCCAACATAGTTGGGAAAAGGCTAGGTAGAGGATGATGTTATGTTAATTATGAGGAAGTTATGTAGCAAAATGTGTTCACTAAAAAGCACTGCTTTGGGCATGTTTCCTTTTCAGGGCTGCCATAAACATTGATGGGGTCGGCTTCCAGTCTGGAAGCCGACCCCATCATAGCTGGGAAAAGGCTTAACAGATTAACTGTTGTATTATATTCTAGTCATTACATCAAGCTTTGTACTCAGCGCGATTCGGAAGTTCACAAAAAAAAAGTTTTCTTTCAAATTGGTACAATATCTGCAGTAGTTTTGTTTCCTCGTAGTATTTTGTTTAGATATCATATCTGTGGAGTTTTGCTAGCAAATTTAATATGACCCTGTGTAAGGGCCCATCCATAATACCTGAACAAGCTTTTACAAAACATAGTACATGTACTCCTGAACCTGAACAACTTTAACTATAAGTCCAACTGTGGAAGATAAAAATACTTACTACTTTTCCTTATAAAATGCAACACTAACGCAGTCAACTGAACAGAATTGTACCTACACAGTTTTGTTTAGTATTCAAGAGCGTCTAAGAACCACCATGTAGTCAACGTCCCCAAAAGCCCTTTTATATATCGTTGATTGCTCCAACAGATCGCCGGCTCCGTGAGCGCGGAAGGCGGTGGGGAAGCCGCATTATGGCGAGTGGGGGCCCGCTTACACACCGCACTAAGGGACGCGTGCAGCAGCGGCAGCGAGACGTCGCACCGCGCCGCGCTGTGGCGGGCCACGGCGCTGCTGGTGCACGCGCGACATCACTCCCCGCACGCGGCGCACTCGCACACCGCGCCAACCGCGCGGGGCCTGCTGCACTCTGTTGGTGAGTCAGTAGAAGCCTACTATTGGATAAATTCACGACCAACATCTCCAAAATGTCACCCAGACGCATTAGCGGCATGTAAACAGTCAACCTACTAAAATTATGTTTTTTTTTTTTTTGCAATTTCCAATCACTTCATCACAAGTTCAGAAAAATTTGATTCATAAAAATATCTCAATATTATCATGTCACATGTTTGTTACTTCCCGTATGACTCGTATAGGTAGACAAAACCAAGCCTAACTCAATTTATATTTTTTCGAATTTTAAAAATGATTTAAAAATATACTAAGGTAGGAAGGTTTTTGCCGCAAGTCTCATTTTCAGATCAATGCCTCTTAAAAAGCATATGTTGTATAATCAGCCTATATTGTTCCTATTGATGGGACACGGGTCTCCTTCTTCACGAGGGAATGGGCTGCAATTAACCACGCAAGCCCAGTGCGGATGGGTAGACGTCATGTGACATCTAAGATTTTTTGGTACAAGGAAATGCCGGTTTCCTCACGATGTTTCCGTTCACCGTTTTAAGAGCAATGGTGATGAAATAATTAATTTACACAAAAGCCCTGGCAAATTTGAACTCACGATTTCACTCGTAAGTCGGAGCCATTACCACTGAGCCACCACTGCTCTGGACCCTTCTTACCTCCCCATATTACTGGCAGACGTAATTCTTTCATTTGTTTGTACAGATCTTCAGATACCTGGCAAAATAACGCAGCGTAGTTTTCAATGTAATTTTGGACTTTATTTCAATGGCGACAAGCTGTTTTTTTTCCCTTATCTGTAAATACCTTCAATGTTTCCACAGCATGGTCCCAAGTAGAGATCTTCACGGAGGACGCAGTGACCACAGCAGTGGAGTGCTGGCAATGGTTGACCACGTCCCGTCCAGACCTGGAGATCAGGCTTATGCAGGAAATATTCTCTGCGTGGCAGAGTACCGTGGATCGGAAAATGGGGTTGTTCTCGAAGCAGTCGGATGAGATCAGTCCATTGGCTGCTCACGAAGGTGAGTTATCATTTTATTGAAGTAAAAAAATACAATATCTTTGAAGGATGCTTTCACGGCATTTCGTGCGTAAATGCAACAGGGATGCGTAACGTTCCAAATTCTAAGTTTCATCCTGTGGTAATCTAGAATAAATCACCATAAAGGGTGGGAGAAATATGTAAATTTTCCCATGTATAAACGTATGTATTGGAAATTTTTGTTGCATAATAAGGAATTCATTTTTGTAAGTTTATTTTACTTTAAAATAGCTCTAACGTTATTAGTTGTTGACTGGATTAATGCGAGAGCGCGTTCCTCTTTGAATAAAAACAATCTACAAGCCCATCTGTCGTAAATATTACGTTTTTATTCCTTTTTAATTGTGATTTTTTTACTAGGTGCAAAACTAGAGCCACGACCACCATTCGTGGCACCTCATGCGGTATGGGTTCGGTACTTGTGCGAGGTCGCCGAGACAGCTAAATACAACAGCTTGGAAAAGGTGGAGATGCTAGCCAGTTTGCTGCATAGGTACGTAAATACCTGTACTGGAATTTGGGCCTTACGTTAAAATTGTCAAAGTGTAAATTTGTGCTGGGCAGCTGTGCTGCTGGGGACTTTGTTGCGCCACTTCTTCACAGCTAAAGTACTAGGAAGTGGTGAAGGGCGGGCGTTTTGGGGGACTGTCTTATGTAATTTTGACATTCGAAAAGTGCTGATTCTCAGCCTAATTTGAATAAATTACTTTTGATTTTGATTTTGAATCTATTAAAATATTCTTATGTTCATTTTAATTTTAGGTCACTGCCTATCACAGTAGGAGACATACGAGACCATATAAACAGGCATGTTGAAGCCGTTGGGGTTCGATTCAGGTGAGTTTATTTACCGTCGTATTGACTACGTGACTCAATATTAAATGGCATCGCGCGATATTCCAAGCGACACGTTATTTTGTTGTCTAATATTGCTGGGTAATTTGTTACCGCATCCCTCAAAGCACCCCCCCAGTGGGGTTCCCGCATTGTCGTTGCGGGGGGGCTCAGTAACCGTGGTCACGCTCCCACGGTGAAGCGAAGAGGAACCCCAAGGTGGGGCCGCTCGTCAGGGCTTGTGCCTCCAAGCCGACGACGTAGCGGCCAAAAAGTAGGTTGCGGTGAGGTGCATCGCAACTGAAGCGGGCCGCGATGTCGAATGGGAGGCATCGCGGCTGATGGTTACAGGCTGCGGCGGAGGAGGAGTGCCGGTACTTCTGAGTAGCGCTCTTCCCTTCCGTGGCCTGGACGGGGCCGCCACCGTTTGATGGCGGACGCGGTGGGGCCGCAGGGGAAGAGGAGTGTCGGTATAGCGTTGGCCGCTCTCCCTATCCCCTGCGGCCGAAAAGTGGTAGGCGGCGGGGCCACTGCTGACCCGTCGCAGGGAGACGTCAGCAGCAGCTGGTGGGGCTCGCAAGGGCCGATGCCTGCCAGGGGTGCGGGTTGTTCGAAAGAGATACCGCGGCCCCTGGCACACGGGCAGCTGAGAGAACATGGGTGGGTTTTAGTCAGTAAAAGTCTGACACGCCCTCCTGCTCCACCCAGAGCGGGAGAAGTCATTTAATGATTTCCCACCCACAAAAAAAAAAATCCCTCAAAGCAAAAAATATTTAAAAAAAACTGCAGGGCGTGATATTTTAAAGGGCGTCTTTTTATTCTCAACGTGCTTAGTAGCTTAGCCTTTATTGATGACTAGCTTCTGCCCGCGACCTCGTTCGCGTCAAATTTCTTGCTCCCACCCCGTCGCTCGCCTCGCCTGCCCGTGCGAGTACTTCGTATTCGTGACTTTTTTCTCTTTGCTCGGTTCCTAAGGGTCTTAGCGTCATGTTATAGCCTATAGCCTTCCTCGATAAATGCGCTATCCAACACTAAAAGAATATTGCAATTCGATCCAGTAGTTTCTGAGATTAGCGCGTTCAAGCAAACAAACAAACAAACTCTTCAGTTTTATGATTAGTATAAATAGATATTATTAGGATAGATTTTATATTTACAACTCCAATTCTCCTACTATCCAATGTAATAATTAAATTGATTTCTTATTTATTTTGTCGATAAGGTAGTAAATAAATTAGCCAGGCAGTATTTATAGTAACCCTCAATGATATTCTTGAATGACTAAATATTAATATCTTCCATCCTCCACAGACTCCTATCCTGCGGCATATCGCTCCTCCAAGGCGACATCCTGCCCCGCTCTATCGCCCGCAACATACTACGCGAGCGTGTATACGCGGCCTGCCTCGACTACTTCTGCCGCGGTCCCACGTGTCCCGCGAAGGGCTCCAACGCTCTGCGGGAAGATATCATATCGCTCATCAAGTTCTGGCAGCTCATGCACTCAGACAAGAAGTATTTGAAGAGCAGTGATATTGGAGGTAACTTATTATTATCATCTTTCATTATTTTTGGGGTTAACCGGATGCATCTGAATACCAGTATTTTACCTCCACAACCCAGTTAAGTAAAACGATACGATAAGACTGGTTATCATACTATCAGGCTTCTGATGACCCGTAACGATTGTCAAAGATCCACAAATGACAGCCGGGAGCAACGGCTTAAAGTGATTTCCGAGGCACGGAGGGTATGTATAGATAGAGGTCACCCATCCTCAGACCAACCCCGGCAAGTGTAGCTTAACCTGATGGATCGACCCGTGCGGCTTGTTATTACTTTGCCACGAGTCCCTCAATTGACCTGACATGAGGTACCTACGTGATCTTTACCGACAATTATTTTTGGGTCATCATATCAGCCGAAAGACGTTCACTGCTGGACATAAGCCTCCCCCAAAAAGGGGATTTGCCATAATCGTCACGCTTTGCATGCGGGTTGGCGATCGCAGTATGGTGGTAAAATGCATGGAGAACGCTTTTGGCCGTTCTCTAGTAGCTTTAGGGTATCATGTCCAAATACCTACACAGAACACCACTTTTACACACTCATCGTTTTCTGCAATTACTTTTCGGTCTTGGTGTGGAAAGGAGGTAACTTATTATTATCCCGTGTAGATAACGTAGGTATCCGTTTTGATACTTCTTTGGAAATGGACTGGCTATTCAGACCCTTATCAGTGAGACGGTACCTAAGCAGTGTTTTAAATAGATCCATATAAAATGATGTGTCTCTGAGTTAGTAAATTGAAGTAAAAACTAGTCTGTGTGAATGGATTTTTAGACTTACCGTCGCCTCGATGAGTGACACGCCGCACTGCACAAGTATTGGCGCACGTGCGCAAAGTTGACTATTCTAGTCCGTTATACCGTCGTGCAAATTCTTTAAACAAGTGTTTAAAAGCTTCTAGAAACATATACATATGTACGGAATTGTAAGTAGCACTTCCGTCTAAAACGTATAAAAAAAACAGTGGCACTCCGGGAATGCCGACAGAAGTGAAAACTTGAACAATTACGTGTAAAAGACATCAACGCGCGACTCATCCGTGTGCTCGCTGGAAAGCGTTCGGTGTCGATGACGCGAGTTCCATGATTTTTGTTCACCCCAAAAACGTGAACGTGTAAAAGACATCAGTTTTCACTTCAAAAACAGGGTGCTTACTCTGGAATATAATTCCGATAGATCGACATTGGTCAAACGTCAGTCGGTTGAGTTAAGCGTCAGGGATTGGCTAGACTCAGTGAGTCCAGCCAAACCTTGACGTTTGACTGACAATTCCAATGTCGATCTATCGGAATTATATTCGAGAGTAAGCACCCCGGTCTTCTTCTTCGTGTCGCTAACACAACAGTTATTAAACTTTGCTGGCTCAAAACTTCGCCACTTCCACGGCGTTATAGGTGGCAGCGTAGATGTCACCTTGGCTGCATGTTTTGAGGCACAGGGGGCGGGAGATGAGCTGCAGCTTGGTCTGTGACACAGCTCCATATCCACACCCTGCTGCCGTTCCGTCCCCACTTTACGAGGTTCGACTTACAATGTTCCAGGTGAATTCGAGCTGATGGGTCCGAGCAGTAACCAGAGCATCTACACGTCGAACTCTCCGATCGACAACCGCTCCTCTGTGAACAGCGATATAGGCAGCCGACAGACTACGGGATGGATTAATACGGTAAGTTCTGCATCTGATCTTTATTATCAGCCTCTTTATTATTATTTCGATTAATTTATTTTATTTATTCTTCTATAAACAATATGATTATAAGAATTACACATCTGCAATAGTTAAAATTAATGAAAAAACTTGTATTCTGTAGGTGCCAATGTCAACGACGACTCTAAGCAGTGGAGCGGGCAGTATCGCCGGTAAGCGTTCCAACCGCAGCGTCAAACCGCCCGCCAAGCCACAGGACACGTTCGTCAAGGATTACGTCAGGAAGAGGAACCTGATATTGGAACTTATGGTAAATCCTACTCATGTTGTAAATGTGATAGTTTTTGTTTGGATGTTTATCAGTCAATAAGCGGAAACGGCCGAACGGATTTTGATGAAATTTGACACTCAGATGGAACACAACGCGCCGTCGACCCGGGCTTGGTCCTTACCGGACAGCGAGCTACCCATTACTCGCCGTCCGCAAGCCCGTGCCTACGGTGGCCGGGAATCAGCCTGGGATTCCCGACGCCCAGGGCGTCTCCTGCGAAGGCCACGGCTGTGAGGGCGCATATACTGCATCGCCCTCACGTGCGCCGCCTCCCTCTTTGCGAACATGACTGCTAGCCATGCACTCTCGCTCCGTACCATTATGACCTGGATCGTAGGATACTTTTTATCCCGGGACAATTTCCGACAACCACGCGGGTGAAACCGCGGGCAAAAGCTAGTAAAACAAATTAGTAGCTAGTAAAACAAGTTTCTAATCAAATAAAAATTGAGAAAAAGATGACAGCTGTCTTAAGATCATGCCTGGACTTTTAAAGAGGCTGTGACTTCTGAGTTTGTTCTGCCCTCTCTTCACAGAATCCTTTTTTCCTCCCCAGGCAGTAGAAATAGAATTCCTAGTAACCTGGCACAATCCCCACGGACGTCCAGAACAGGCAGTTCCAGGAGAAGACAACATCAACACGTGGCGCTCCAAGCCCAACCTGGACCGAACCTGGCGAGACTACGCCAAGCTGGCTTGGGACATCAGTCCCACACTCGCCGTGTTCTTACCCGAAAGGTAAGTTCCAGAATAATCTATGTGTTAATACGTAAAGCAAAAACTTTAACTGCCTTTAAAAAAAATTACGCAGACGGAGGTGTATTAAATTTAACACAGGTGAAGTTTATTTATGGAGAAGGAGTGCAAAACCTTATATTTTTATATTTTATAAAATAATGCATTAAAAATACATTAATTTTCAAATAAATTGAGGTCGAATTTCGTCCATTAGATAGATAATTATCTTGAATAAACAATCAAACAATATCAACAAAATACGGTTAAACCAGAAAAGGTATGTTTCGGTAATCTTCGTGTGTGACCTGTAAACTTATATCAATTTGTGTAGTCATAGATATTACATTGTATTTTGTTTTCAGGTTAAAGCACGAAGGCATAATATTCGAGATTCGTCGCAAAGTGCAAGCGCAACCAACTGCAGTGTGTCATGTCCCTCAAGCACTCAAGTACCTTGTGACTACTGAGACGTTGCTCAACGATGCTCACGAGGTAAGGGGTAGAAATAGCTAAGGTATTCTTATTAGTAGATAAATGCCCATATAACCTAATAGCCATTGCATATTGTTCTGTGAACATCATGTTGACACAGAGGAAAGAGGGCGACCATTAATTACGTGATCCGATCTGAGTCAAATTCTAGGCGTACTGTATACAGGATACATTTTTTACCAGTGCGCAACTTGTAACCATGAATTCAGCATATCATTCTAGATCCGCTAGCATAGAAATTTTTCGTCGGTTATACAACAAAAAATCAGCTGTTCCATACATTGTGACCGCGTAGGTATTGCACTTTTCTATGAAACAACTGTTTTTTTTTTGTATAACCGACGAAAAATATCTGCGCTGGAGGGTCTAGAATGATATGATGAATTCATAGTTACAGTTTTTTTTTTTTACAAAAACGTTGCCCCACACTAGGAATTTCACCTGTATTGCGGGTGCGTTTACAAACATTTAAACTCACATACACAAACAGCCAGACCCAGAACAACTACTTGTAGGTCATACAAATATTTGTTCCGTGCGGGAATCGAACCCGCGACACGCAGCGCAGCAGTCAATCGCTTAACCACTACGCCAACCGCGCCGCCAGTTTGCGCACTGGATAAAAATTTACTCTGTATAGATGGCTATCGACACGTTGAGAAGAATAACACCCCCTATTTCTTTGACAGCTGGTCCACATGATAACCTGGGCGCGAGTGAGCCCGGTGGAGGCGCTGTCGTACTTCAGCCGCCAGTACCCGCCGCACCCGCTGTCCGCGCAGGCGGCCGTCAGCACGCTGACGTCATACCCGTCGTCCGCCGTGCTGCTGTACATCCCGCAGCTGGTGCAGGCGCTGCGGCACGACACTGTGAGTACATGTACATGTCAAGCTCTACTGGACCTTAAAACTCACTTCATTTTGAACCTATACTCCATAGGTTTAGGTAGTTAAATAATGGTAAACAAATCGTAAAAAGGGTTTTTTATTGTTGACACTTCTTGTTTAAAAATATGGTGTAACATTATCAAATTTATTTTCGACTTTATCATTTATTCTTAAAATAGTCTTCCGAGATGTAACTACTTGAGCACAATTTTTTAATTAGATTTATTATAATAATATGATATTTTGTAATCTGCCTATTGTAAAGAGCCCAAAATGACAGGTTCCCTAAACCTTTTAGAAAATACAACGATTTGCTAAATTGAAAAGTACAACTGTGATGTATTACGGCAAGTGAAGTGGCAGGTATTACGTTTAGTGAGTTAACCAGACGCCTGTGACAGTGCTCTCAACAATCGGCATTTTCGACTTGCATTTGCGAGTGCGTTTCGATTTTGTTAAATTGTGTTAATATAGCTAGCAAAATAATTGATAATACAACGGAACGATTTATTATTAATGTGACAGATAGTTCATCAGATTTTGATTTAGATTCAGAATAGAGCCTTTTATTATATGACTATAAATAATATGATTTTAACATTTGAAATAAAAGGTTTCGCATCTATGAGTAACTCGTTTTTTTTTTTTTTTGTTTACCTTTATTTAACTACCTAAACGGTTTTTTGGCGGGATCGCGTTGGAACATGTCGCACGACTTTTTATTTTCATGAAATTTAGTGAAATAGCGAATAAAATTGTTTAATTTTGGTAGTGAATTATGCAATTTAATTACGTGTGAGTGCACAAATGTAGTGAAGGTGAAAATAAGTGACTAACGTGGACTTTTCGTGTTCCCCCCAAAAACTCCTATTAGGTTGTTGTAAAGTTACTACCGCTTTACAATAACTTTGACTTGACTGACTAAAGACGACTATGACTGTTTTGTAACTTTGTGCCCGATATCGGGCCATTTACTTGATGGAAAAGAAAAATTACTTGACACTGGCTAAATGCACAAACCGTGCGAAGCCAAAACACAAACAAAAAAAAAAAAACTACCTAAACCTATGGAGTATAGGTAGAAATACCTTATGAATTAGTTTCCAATGGCAGGAAGACAAAGACAAGCTTTTGGGCCATCTTCCAACACAAATAACTAAACGAAACTAAAGAAATTTAAGTAATTATTCGATCAGTCTGTATATTAATCTTTACATACCAAGATCCCTCCGCGCCTCGAAAAGCACGTTAAGATGGTCCCGGCTAGTATTCGTGGATCTTTGACAATCGTTACGGGTTGTCAGAAACACGTAAGTCTAAAAACCAGCCTTACCAAATCGTATCGTAATACCCAGTAACTGGGTTGTGGAGGTCAGACAGGCAGTCGCTCCATGTAAAATACTGGTATTCAGCTGCATCCGGTTAGACTGGAAGCCAACCCCTATGTTTTAGAATCAATGTTAGTGAAAAAATAAGGTGGTTACTGTTTGCGCACTGTTTTCAAATTTTTACCTGTAAATTTATCGTCCCGTCGGTTCAAGCTTTCGTCAGTCATAGTCACTTAACTTCAGTGCACTGATTTTACTAAGAAAATACTAAAAATACATGTCTCCTAATTTTTTTTTTTCTTAGATGGGCTACGTAGCAGAACTTATAAAGTCGTTAGCGAAGAAATCCCAAGTCGTAGCTCATCAACTGATATGGAATATGCACACCAATATGTACACGGACGAGGAAATGCAAAACAAAGATCGTGAGTATTGTAGTTGGTTGTTTTATAATGTGATCTATTACAATAACGATAAATGTCATAGTTGAGACTCAAGTAGTGGGTCATCGGTATACATGCACATCGGTATATATGTGTCACCGTAAAATTGTAAATACCGTTATTAGATTATAATCTTTCTCGCGAGAATGTAAACTGTCGATAAATTGTGAACTGCACCATACTGCTTACCGACCGAATAGGTTAGGTTAGGTTAGAATTGCGACCAACCGTGCGCGAGCCGAGCGAGCGCTACTTCCAAGATAGTGGCAGTTACTTGACTATTTAGCAATAGCGCAAGGTACTATCCGTCTTGATACCAGTTAATAATTTCAAGGTTTCACTTCAATAGATTATAAATCTACCGAAACGTAATGCGCTACGGTTCACAATCTTTCGACAGTTAACAATCTCGCGAGATAGATTATAATCTAACGGTAGCTGCCAGGGGTGCGGGTTGTTCGAAAGAGATACCGTCGTGGCCTCTGGCACATAGACAAGTGACAAAAGTTACACAGACAAAGTTGACACGCCCTCCTGCTCCACCCGAACAGGAGAAGTTATTTGATGATTTTCCAACCTCAAAAAAAAAAAAAAATTACGGTGCAAGATGCACACCAACTTGTACTAGGAGTTTCTGTATCACAAGAGTCAGATCTCTCAATTTGAAAAAAATAAGATACTTTAAAGATATGGCATGCATTAAAAGATAGGCTTACAAATATACAAGAATACAAGATAAACAAGCATTCTTACAATAATGTTTATTCTTCCAGCTGCGCTTTTCGACATCCTAGAAAGCCTAATAAAGAACATAGTTGATCACTTATCGGGTCCAGCTAAAGCGTTCTACGAGAGAGAGTTCGACTTCTTCAGTCAGATCACGAATATCAGCGGAACTATCCGACCTTTCCCGAAGGGCGCCGAGAGGAAACGAGCTTGCTTGGAGGCGCTGAAAACTGTCAAGGTAAATCATGGAAAATAAGTAAATAGAATAGAATAGAATAAGTCTGTATTAGCTTAGAATGTAGATACATAAAAAATAAGTTGTTAAATTATATAATAGGATCCATGTACATTCTGCCTTAATATAGCATGCAAATTTAATACAACGTAGAGGCTACAGATATTACAAAAAATCATCATTTAAGAAATCCTGCACAGAATAATCACATTTATCTACAAGGAATTCTGTAAAACGTTTTTTAAATTTTTGCAACGGTAATTTTTTTTAATTTGGTCAGGTATTTTAATCCAAGACATGTTAAAATGCTTACTATTTACATCTGATGTGTGATCGCAGTTATGGCCATATCACACTAGCGGTTTGCGAGCGGCTGCGAGGCGGTGCGGGCGTGCAGCGAATGCATCGCGTACACGCCGCGGCTGCGCAGCGAAGACGTCGCGGATGCGTGGCAAATTCGCAACGTTTTCGTCGCGTGTTTGTAGCAAGTTAACGACGTACAATAAACTCAGTAACAAAATGGATTCCGACGAGGAAACACTGCTGTTGGCTTTGTTACTTCGAAGACGCCGGAGACGAAAACGACAGCATCGACGAATTTGGGAAGATCCATTATCTCTCTCCGCGTCCGCGGCGATCTCGTTGCGCATCCGCAACGAATTCGCTGCGCATGCGCCGCGTGTTCGTTGCACGCCCGCTCCGCTTTGAGGACGCTCGCAATCCGCTAGTATGATAAGGCCCTTAGTGTAACGCAGAGTGTTTATCCTAGTGACAAAAGACGAAAAGATTGAAATGAAAATGATAAACGATTTTATTTTCGTAAGTAGGTGTCTCCAAACACATTTACAAGTCAATCAAAACAAACAAGATGAGGTCGGCGTTTCGTATCTGATTACTCTGAGAAGAGAGGTCGAAACAAACTCAGAGGTCACAGTCTCTTTTAAAGTCCAGACATAATCTTGGTCAGATAAATATCTTTTTTATCTCTTTTCTAACAGGTTCAGCCCGGTTGCTACCTACCCTCAAACCCCGATTCAATGGTTACTGACATCGACTATAAGAGCGGTAAGTTATGAAAATACATGTTTTTCAAGTTTACGTTTATAAGCTATAAGTATCTTAGGCTTTTCCCAACTATGTAGGGGTCAGCTTCCAGTCTATACAGCGGAATACCAGTATTTTTCATGAACCGACTGCCTAGCTGACCTCTACAACAAGTTAGGGTGGTCAATATCTTCGCATCCAGGTGACGCATTTTGACGCTGTTTTCAGCTAATTCGTTCCTAGTTAGGCTACCTGAGACTATCTGACTGAGAAAATTGACGAAAACGCGAAAAAATTTTCTTTCGCTCCATAGACTTTGAAAATTCTTACAAACTGTATGTACTGGATACATAATTCAATAATATTTCAAAATTCTTTCAGCCAATCCCGTTTAAATTAGTTTCAATAGATACTTACCTGCCTTACCTGCAATCCGGTGCGCGTTCCGCGAGTCCGAGACGTGTAGGGTAGTTAATATTCCTGGTTTTGTTCAAATTTTCAGTGAAAATTCACGTTTTTCGGCTGAAATTCAAAACTTTTGTTCAGCACGCTTTTCAGTCACGCCATAGTTGGCTAGTTCGCGCGGAGACGCGTCTTCCGACACCTCGACCGTGCGCCTAGCATACATAGCCACCTTAATACTTAGAATTTTCATTGTTCTACGTAACTAGTAGGTACCAAAAATCTACCTGACCGAACCAAGTTTTCATACATTGGTCAATATCTTCGCATCCAGGTGACGCATTTTGACGCTGTTTTCAGCTAATTCGTTCCTAGTTAGGCTACCTGAGACTATCTGACTGAGAAAATTGACGAAAACGCGAAAAAATTTTGCCCGCCCAACCCACCCTGTTACTAGTGGCCAGGGGGACGATTTTGGTTTTGGCAAAGATTTGATATTTTTTAATCATCTTTAGACGATTGATTTCTTTCATTTTAAGGAATCTTTTGACTTGACGGTCGCTCGACCGTAGGACTACTTATTTTATTTTATATTTTAATTTAATCGTTGCGTTCTGTGCATCCCCCTTTTACAGGGACACAGAACTTTCGCCAGTACCTCTGACTTGTTTGCATGAATCTTACGTTCACGAAGGCCACAGCTATGTATCGCACACCGGCAAAGAAGACCACAAGCTCGCTGGACTCCGGGGCCTCACCGCGCTCGATGGAGAAGGCTGGACCGTCACTCCCCAGCGTTAGGCGTAGCATTGGGGAATGGGAAGCCGGGAAAACCGAGCCCCAGGCCAAGTCTCCGGCTAACCAAACGCGTGTCGTCATACCACCCGCTTCCAGCACTTCGGAGACGCGCGGAGTTCCCGCGGATACCGCAAAGACAAATAAGAGCTCTGAGACTAGGTACCCTAACCTCACAGCGGAAGCGAGAGCTTGCCTGAATAAAGCGAAGCTTCATTTAGGCAACTCTCGCAACCTTAAGACTGAGATAAAGACGGAGGTGCTCAGCGCTATAAACAGGCTTTATGAGCTTGTAAAAGAATCCGAGCGGAGCAAAACTCCTGGTGCACCTGTTACTGCCCTAACACCTGCAGTCTCACCGGTGGCTGCGCCACCAAGTCCGACCTCGCAAGAATCGACGGAGTTGATGAAGAGCCTGGTGGAAGGCCTCCAGCAGCACAAGCGGGTGCTGCAGGAGTGCCAAGAACACACCCTGGCGCTGTCGGAGCAACTTCAGGTTGCCCCTCGCTTTGTCGCAGGCCAAGGCACGACTTTCGCCGAAATCGCTGCCGGCCGAAAGCAGAATATCCAAGGGCCTCTTCACTCGTTAGTTGTATCATCTGTGAATGATATGGACACGAGTGAAGAGGTCATTGAGAAGCTCAGGACGGCGGTCGATGCCCGAAACGAGGGCACAAGGGTGGAGCGGCTGCGCAAGGCGAGGGACCAGAAGGTGGTGGTGGGATTTGGAACCAGGGAGGAGCTTACGAAAGTGTCGGAAAGGATACGGAGGGCTGGCAATCTAGTGGCGGAGGAGATGAGAAATAAAGACCCACTCGTCATCCTCAAAGACGTCCTCTCCTGCCACTCGGATGTGGAACTTACGGAGGCCCTGCAGCGGCAAAACAGTCACCTGATCGGGGACATTCCTGCGGGTGATGTGAGGTTGGGGGTGAAGTACCGTCGTAAGACGAGGAACCCCCACATGTGCCACGTCATCCTTCAGGTGTCCCCGACTGTATGGCAGAGGTTGACTACGGCGGGTCGCGTGCACATTGACCTGCAGCGGTTGCGGGTGCAGGACCAGTCTCCACTGGTGCAGTGCACTCGCTGCCTGTGTTTCGGCCACGGTAGGAAACTGTGCACGAAGCTCGCTGATCTCTGCGTCCACTGCGGTGACCCCCACCTGCGTGCCGACTGCCCGTCGCGGCTGGCAGATGAGGTACCAAAGTGCCACAATTGCCTGTCAGCCAAACTGGACAGAACTGATCATAACGCCTTCGACAGTGCGTGCCCGATTCGCGTAAAGTGGGACGCATTGGCGCGCCTGTCGGTGGCGTACTGCTAAGGTGCAGTCGGCGTCTCCCGGAAATCACAACCGCAACGGTAATGGCAGCAAAGTTACAATTCGACTCCAAAATGCAAATCATCATAAGACCAAGGGTATATTGAATCCGAAAAATTTGAATTGGCTCCAATTTCGTAAGAAATCGGTCCAATTACAAGCAGGTACCAAATTTAAATCACCCAAAATGTATAGAAATAAACTTACCTTACCGTTGTGGTCGAAAAGCCGCATCCCAATCGCTGCACCAGGCCCAAGAGCGCAGGTTGCCCAGCAGTACCTGAAAAAGAAGATAACATTATTTAAAATTGTATTTGGTATAGCAGTAGTAAGTCTGCCTGGACACTTATGTAATGTTAAATCTATAGTTATCATTGATAGAATAGGTAATAAAAATAAAGATTAGAATAAGAAAATATGTCTATGTGATATATTGTATATATATTAGAATAGTCATATAAATATGTTATAGATTAAGGTTCAGTTAAATGTATTATTATAGCATAGAAGTCTCAAAAAAACAGAAAATACAAATAAAAACATAAAAAAACCGGGAAAAAGAAAAAATACTAAATAATATAGGGAAATAATTGAATAGGAAATAAGTTTTATATGTATGTATTATATAAGAGCTGGTTCTAAAACAATCCATTATAATTATAAAATAACGCTTAAGATTAGTGCAAATTTGGTTGATGTGAGGCATAAAAACTGCTTCCAGGAATTCCACATCCTAATACAGGACTGCCCCAAACCCAAAACCTAAAGGCCGACAACAATCAGAAAACCGTTTACCAAGGTCTCTGATAATGTCAGAGGGACACTGAGCAAGGGCAGGAGTGGGTTTTAGCCGGTAAGAGTCCGGCACTGCCCAGACTGCGTCACTAGTGAGGCAGTCTGGGCGTCCATGAGGATTTCCCACTCCTGCCAAAAAAAAAAAAAAAAAAAAAAAAAAAAAAAAAAAAAAAAAAAAAAAAAAAAAAAAAAAAAAAAACAAGTTAGGGTAATATGATACCTTTGGTAAAACTGGTTCTCAGACTTTTAAGCTTCTGACGTTTTTTAACTTCTGGGGCCCAAGTCTGCTATTTTTATAAATTCGTCATTCCAACACGATCCCATTGTCATTTTACTAAAAGTTCGTAATCTGCTAAATTCATGATGGTCCATAATTGGTCGGTCAATGGTCTCGTAATAGAATTGTGTTATAGTGGCATTGTCGTATTGGCATTATTGTAAAACCCGTTAGTAGAACTAAATGGTTTTCCAAAAACGACTACTAAATTTGAACATGTATTCATGCCCGATTTCATTTACATATATTTTTATATATTATTTATTAGTTTATTAAAGTTAAATTTTAGCAGATTACCGCCTAAGCCAGTCATTCATTTGTCATTATGTACGTGAATACCAATAAATGCCATTTCTTTCAATGGAGTGTCAGTGGCTGACCATTAGAAATTCATAATGACGCCATTATATTAGTAGATTGTAACTTGTCAAAATCAACAATTATGAAATCAATGATAGACCATTCTGACACTATTGTAATAGCTGACTTGAGGCCCTGGTCAAATGACACCCTTTTTCTAATATAATAAGTCCGCAGACCAATCTTGTCTATGCGTCAAGCTCTCTTCACAAACTCATACAAATAATATTTTTGATCAGGTACTCCTATGCAGAGTGCAGCGAAAGCCCCTTACTTGGCGCGGTTCAGGGTAAGGAAGTACGGCATAGATGAGATGGAAGCCATCGCCATGGCTATCTCCGCTGGAGAGGACCCGCCCTCAGTAAGTATTTATTAAAATTCTTATTGATTAGAAAATGTAAGGTGGACAAGAACGAAGAGATTTATATCAGCAATTGCGATATCAATTATGAATAGCTTGGGATAAACTGATCCCACGATTTTGTGTGGCAGTGGGAACTGCTGGGACACAGGCCTTTAATAGGGAGTGGGCTGTAATCCACCATGCGGGCCCAATGCGACATGTGACAACATGTCTTCCATTTTTTTTGTTCTAGGACATGCCCGTTTTCTCTCAATGTTTTCCTTCACCGTTTTCAGAACAGTGGTGAAGAAATTAAATACAAAAAATGATGTGCCTGTTCGCATTCACGACCGTTACCACTGCTCTCAAGAAATACTTATCTAATACAAATTAAATGATATAGTAACAACATTATAAAATAAATGTATACAAAAATGATGGTCGTGAGGCAGTTGTCGCAATCAATACGTTTGGAATTTGATTCAACTTTATCGTTGTAAACAGTGTCTTCTAAAATATTTTAACATCGGTCGTCATCGCCGTTCTTCTGCTGATCTTGTACTCGTAAGTCTGTGTGTGACAAATGGTACCTTCCCTTCCTTTAAAATATGGGTATAGTATTCCCCGAGGTTAGCATGAATGAACAATTTGAATACATTATTAACCTTTTCACCGCCAACGTACACAGAACGCGATGCCTCACCAGGCGCCAAGCTATAAATGTATAACGAAATATATAGCAAACAGTAGTGATGAGGGTACTTATCGTCATATCGATGAATGAGATTTATACGCGTTAAGTTTTATTTATTATTTCACGAATATAAATAAAAACTAATTAAATATTTCTATTATTTATTTTATTTCACAGTATCCCTAGTAAGAAAAACCAGTATTAATTATAAGTATCAAAGAAACAAATATAGAACTCAATTAGAGCTGTAGGAAATGAGGTACATCTCTATTTGTTTCATGACGTCAGTCTTTGACTTCATTTCAAGTCCTTGGCGCTCAGAGCACGTTAAATTCAATTCTGATTTGGGATGTGGTCTATAGTCTTTCTTTCTTCAATATTTGTGTACTCCCGTGTTTTTTCAACTACTTCAGTCAACGTTTTTAACCGTAGGTATCTAAGCGGCAGAATTTTTTCACTGTATATTTATTACAGTGTAAAAATTCTGTACAGTGAAATTATGTATTATATTATACATAATTTCACTGTATTTAAAGTGCTTTACGTCGTGTTTTCTCGAAATGGAAAGTATACATTTAAATTATAACACCTAGGTAGCAGTGTACCTACCACAGCACTGTTTTTAAAGCTTTGTCTCTGTTCTTTTCTTTATTCATGTAACGGTAGCGTATACTCGTCATTCGGCCGGGCATTCTAAAGCCGTGGTCCCACAGCCCGATAACAGACAGTCCGCGCCAGGTCGTGCCGATAATCCCATACATTCGATCGGACGGGGGACGACAAGCCACCGCAGGTCTTATGGGATTCGACTGTTCCCACGGCCTGTCGTTCTGGCCTGAAGCGATCTGACCTGTGAGAAAACGGGTCGTGGAGGTCACACGACCCGTTTTCTACTTATTAGTAAAATATAATACTTAGTTTACTAGCTCAAGACAACTGTCACTAATGAGACGATTGCTTTTTCTATTGTTAGCCCGATTTCGCGACATCGGAGCGGGTATTGTTACAAGCAAAGATGCGTGCGCGCTCACTCGATTAGTGCTGCCCTATGCCAAAGTGACCTTGACAACCGTACGCTTATGACGTCACAGAACGTCTTCTATACTGGTCCGTGGCGCCCGGGGCACTGACAACCAATTGTTTTGTAGTGATGGGAATATAATTATCGACAAGGATTGCTATCAACTATTTAATTCCGGATCAGCACCCCACTTAAGGTTGAAATTAGTCTATTTCCCTTTTGTTATAAAGTAGTTTACTACGTTCATATTTTACTGACCTCAAATTGTTTTCGATAGTAGTGTATTTATATATATTTCAACGGGCCAAATCAAACAGTTGTAACTTTCGCGTCACATCATGGCCGACTATATTTGAAGTCCTTGGCGTTCAGGGGACATTAAAAATATTCGGAGTTTTTGTTTTTGCCGATTTTAAGACAAATAAGGGCTTCTTTTGTGTGGAAAAATATAAAACAGGGTATTAGACAGTGCTATATTATTAAATAAAATGAAACAAAGCTTTTAAATTCAGTAAATTTATTTTTATAAGATAGTTAAAATGAAGAGCTTCTAATGAAGTCGTGGCGCTGGTGGCACGAAAATCCGGAACTTCTATTGAAGTCCGTGGACCGACAAAAGAATCTTCAGGTATCCGCCCAAAAGAATCGAGCGCGCCGAATTATAGAAAACCTTCCAAATTCTTCCAGTGATTCGTCCTACTCGGCGCGGATAAGTATGCGACGTTTCACAGAATTTCATACAAGTCATTCTAAAATTTGATTCTTTCGGCTTTCTTCGGTTCCGATACTCACTAGAGCCGAAGAAAGCGACCAGTGCATTTACCTTTAGGCGTCATTGTATGTTTCAAAAAGTATCAAGAAATTTTGTCAGTTTATCGTATACGATCATGAAATTCGACGTCATTGAACAAAACATTGACTTATGCGAATCCTGCATGGATCAGATACTACTATTGCATACAGAAATTTGTCAGTTTGAATGATGTGCATGGAAACTAAATCCTAGCGTGGGAAACCGTTCTTGAAATCATACCAACTATCAATAACTTTCTTACTAACAAAACTATCCCTTATTAAAAACTTGTGGCTAAGTAATCGGTCAGGAGTCGATCGATCAGGTTAAGCTACGCTTGCCGTGGTGAGTCCGTGGCTCAGAAAGTACGTTAAGCCGTTAGTCTCGGCTATCAATTGTGAATCTTTGACAGTCGTTACGGGTCGTCAGCAGCCCGAAAATCTGATAAACAGTCTTACCAAGGGATATCGTGTAAGAGGGAGGCGGCGCACGTGAGGGAGATTCATGACATGCGCCCTCAAAGCCGTGGCCTTCGCAGGAGACGCCCTGGGCATCGGGAATCCCAGGCTGATTCCCGGCCACCGTAGGCGCGGGCTTGCGGACGGCGAGTAATGGGTAGCTCGCTGTCCGGTAAGGACCAAGCCCGGGTCGACGGCGCGTTGTGTTCCACGCGCGCCTCAAAGAGATGTCGGGAGAAGTTATTTGATGATTTCCCACCCAAAAAAAAAGGGATATGGTGTTATCCAGTAACTTAGTTGTGGAGGTCAGATAGGCAGTCGCTCCAAGTAAATTACTGGTATTCAGCAGGATCCGGTTAGACTGGAAGCCGACCCCAACATAGTTGGGATAAGGCGAAGCAGATGATTCAAAGCAAACTACTGATCTCTCCTTTTCACCTCACAGGAAGAAGGTAAAGACAGGTTCACCGGGATAGCAGCGGAAGTATGGCAAGCTGCCATCTTTAAAGTAGGAGATGACGTAAGACAAGACATGCTGGCGTTACAAGTCATATCGCTGTTCAAGAACATCTTCCAACAAGTTGGGCTTGATTTGTATCTTTTCCCGTACAAGGTCGTCGCCACTGCACCTGGAGTGAGTATTTGAGAATGTAACTTGAATGAAGATGGTCGTTGGGTTATTTTAAAATGCAATTTATTAACGTGTAGCCTAATTAGGATAGTTCAAACAGTAAGGATTGTTTGAGAAATAGGTGACTCCGTAACGTCAGTTCACACCGAGACGCGACGCTGCGCGCACTTTTTAAGATAGCAACAGAACATCTAACTTATTTACAACACGAAAAGGTACAATTTCACTACGAGCGCGAAAGTGTGTCGAAAAACGCTGAGATGCACCATGTTGTGCAGCCCTTATACCTTATTGTGAAGTAAATAAGATTTATTTTGTATTGTGATCTTAAAAAGTGCACGCAGCGTCGCGTCGCGTCTCGGCGTGAACTGACCCTTAAGCGTGTGAAAAAATCCTACTATCCTACTAATATTATAAAAGTGAAAATTGGGATGTTTGGATGTTTGTTACTCAATCTCGCTAACACGGATGAACGGATTTAAATGAAATTTTGCGCACAGATACATTATAACCTGGATTAACACATAGGATACTTTTTATCTCGGTAGTACGTTACCGTGGGAAAATTCTCGACCTCCACACGGGCGAAGCCGCTGGCAAAAGTTAGTGTTGAATGAGGAAACACCTTATTATGTGTTTATTTCAATAACGCATTAAGCTAACAAATTATTCAAGCTATAATATTATCTTGAATTAAATGTTTTCCTCTAATTCTTGATCAGAAATAAAATTTAGATCTGTCTTGCTATTATCAAAAAACATGAAACATAATTGAAACTTCTAGCTTGCTGTAAATGAGTTCTGATCAGAAACCCATCAAACGTCTGAGATTTATACTTACGAAGAAATTACTGCTAAACAGAGGAAAAAGGTTTTAATTCATTCGAAAAATGATCAATGCTAGAGCGGACTGTCCCTTTCTGGGTCACTCGGTTGCGACAGTCTTAGGATAAAAGAAATAATTAATTTTGTGAAAATTAACAATATTAACCTATATTTCTTAGCACTATTGTTACTAACACCAAAATACTAACAAAAATAATGGTTCTTAGTCTGAAATAAAGTTTAATTTAACTTTTTTTTAAATATTTTAATCTCTGTCCAACGGCTTTTCTAAACATGATCTCTAAAACTATTCGCACTAAAGTTGATAATCCTCTGTATATCATTTCAGTGTGGCGTAATAGAATGCGTGCCCAACGCGAAGTCTCGCGACCAGCTCGGTCGGCAAACTGACATCGGCATGTACGAATACTTCATCAAGAAGTACGGAGATGAGACGACTAGAGAGTTTCAGGTATGTAACTTTTCAACTTTATTACCAAGGTCATAAGGGTGAAACGATCGCTAACTTTGTCGTCCACACGTTCCATTTTCAACGAAATAATCCAATGCAGAGAGTTGCTGGCCTTACTGATAAAACCTAAGCGTAGACATCTCACACGCGCAAGCCAATATTGTTACAAAAATTGGTTACATCATTTCCTGTTGAAAAATTATACATGTGCCAACGATGTAAAAAGACGAGTAATAAAAACAAACATATAAAAAAAACAATTCCGTAATTAAAATAACCCGTGGGAGCCAAGTCTCTACTGACGGCGCCCGTTCACGATCATGACGTATGGTTCAGCATCACCAGCAAGACATTTGATGCATTATGTTCTCTTTCTGCTACTGAGTTTTGCAGACTAATATTGTATGTCGGTTGTCTGTGATAAATCTTAAAGCGATTTCTGCAATTCAACTCCCTATTAAGCAATGTAATTCGGGCTATAGTTAAGACAACAATGTAACCATGTATTCCAGGCCGCTCGTCGTTGTTTCGTGACGTCAATGGCTGCGTACAGCGTGATCGGGTTCCTGCTGCAGATCAAGGACAGACACAACGGCAACATCATGCTGGATACAGATGGACATATCATACATATCGGTGCGTATCGACTGCTATATTTACGGTAGTTATCTATAAAACGAAATAAAATTAAAGTGTCGGTTTTAAAATAACAGATTTTTACTAAATGCTTAAAAAAGTAAATACGGAATTTATAAAAAAAATTGTCTGTCTGACTGTTTCTTCCGGCCAATTTACGAAACGGCTCGATGGATTTTGATGAATTTTGGTTTGGGGATACTTTGAATTTTGGGGAAGGATATAGACTTTTATAGACATACCACACAGACGCAGCCGCGGCCAGAAGCTAGTTTACAAATACACTTGTGAATTATACTGGGGTTTTTTTTAAACAGGGTTTTCTATGACATCTATGATATGATGAGGGGCTTGTGGCTTATTATAGCCGCACGGGTCGATCGATCAGGTTAAGCTACGCTTGACGCGGTTAGTCCGGTGACCATCTTTGCATACCAAGACCCCTCCGAGCCTCGGAAAGCACGTTAAGCCGTTGGTCCAGGCTGTCATTTGTTTTGTGCATTTAAGACAATCGTTACGGGTCGTCAGAAGCCTGAAAACCTGACAACCAGTCTGTCCAAGGGGTATCGTTTTACCCAGTAATTGAGTTGTGGAGGTCAAATAGGAAGTCGCTCTATATAAAATACTCCGGTTAGACTGAAAGTCGACCCCAACATAGTTAAGGCTAGGCAGATCACTTTCTATTACATCTATGCCAATGTTAAACGTAAGAGGTTGATAATACTAGCCCGTGTATTTATTTATCTATCTAACAGCAAGACGTAGATTTTCTTTTTTTGAAGACCAAACCAAGCAACTGAAACAGAAGTACGGATAACAATCGATCCTGCCTTAAAACCAAAAATACGAAGACTTGTGATCTCTACCAACCCGGACTGGGCCCGCGTGGTGGATTACGGCTCGCTCCCTCTCACATAGAGTAGCCTTGTGTCCCAGCATTGGGAAACTATACTTCCCTGGATGAGCGTTTCCCACAAATACGTATTTACTATTGTCATTTTTCCTAAGTTTATTGAACTTATTCGCAAAAAAATCCAATAAACATTTAGGAAAAATAACCTTTAATTACACCAACATAAAGTCTAATATCAAATACAACTCTTACATTACTTTTCCAGATTTCGGCTTCATGTTCGAGTCATCGCCGGGAGGTAACCTAGGCTTCGAGCCTGACATCAAACTGACTGACGAAATGGTGATGGTCATGGGAGGGAAGATGGAAGCGCCACCTTTTAGATGGTTCTGCGAGCTTTGTGTGCAAGCCTTCCTCGCTGTTAGGTGAATATGAGCCTTATTTCTTTAGAGTTACTGTCTTGATTTCTTCATTAGTTAAACTTTGTCGTGCTTTGTATTGCCTCACACTAAAGTCTGTTCGCCGAGAGTTGATAAAGTCAGGGTTTCTTAACTCATTACAAATTGCGACCCGCTAATTATTTCAATGGCATGGAATGGCAATATGGCCGCCACGTCTGCTCGCCGTTAGGGCCGCAGTTGATAACACCTGCGTGCCTCGTACCACGAAAACGGCGAAAGCGGGAGAAAGCGACAGCCGATATACAGTTTGCGATAATTAAGCAACAGTCGCTATTCGGAGACGTATCATAATATTGATCAACTCTCAGCGAACAGACTTTAGAGTCTAGAGTGCAAAGTTAAAGGTGCTAAAATAGTCTGCGAAATTCAAATTTACTTACGTTTTTCTGCAATTGGTAGGTCAGTGTCAGGTTGTATGTCGATTAAAACATGATTCGCGACCGTAAAAATTATCAATCAATCAATCAACTCGGCATATCGCAGTCCACTGCTGGACATACGTCTCTCAGGCTGCATCACAATACTCTATCCTACGCATTCCGCATCCAGTCACATCCTGTCCCAGCCACCTTTTTAAGGTCGTCGGTCCATCTAGCTGGGGGCGTCCCACACTACGCTAAACACAAATATGGCTTTACAAAATTATAATCATTAGAACCAGCACGACAATTCGTAAAGAGTCCCGCAGACAGGCACGATACGACACTATTTTTAAATGGTTTGACTGGCTAGGCAGCCTCTAAATTCAAGTTAACATTCTGTAACGCCATCTTTTTTCTTTTCAGGCCCTACCAAGAAGCAATAATATCAATGGTGTCTCTCATGCTAGACACCGGTCTACCTTGCTTCCGAGGTCAGACGATACGCTTACTCCGTTCCCGATTCGCGCCGAACTCGACCGAGAAGGAGGCCGCAGCGTATATGCTGTCCGTTATAAGGAACTCCTTCTTGAACTTTAGGACTAGAACCTATGATATGATACAGTATTATCAGAATCAAATTCCTTATTAGATTGTGGTGTTTTGTTATTAGGAGATTTATTTAAATTACATTAGAATCAAAGTTTTGTTTACTAATTGTACGAGAACTCGTATGGAATTATGGGCCATACGCTGAAATATAAAAAATAAAAATCAGCTGTTTCATACATTGATAGTGATAGTATTTGCAGAGATCGACTAGTTTAAAACTGCGCGCCCCTTCACTGCTTGTTGCATAGAAATTTCAAATGTTTGTACAGAAATTTTAGTGGCCCTTCCACTAAAATTGATATATACAAACATTTGTAGTTTTAAATTGGTTGATCTCTACTTTTGTATGAAACATCTAATATTTTATTTGACTGCCTCTGAGCACGGATCCTGGGTTCGATTCTGAATTTTGGTCCCATAATAAAAATTGTTCATTCACTGATTACTAAGTCTGTTCACTGCGAGTTGATAAATATTATGATACGTCTCCGAATAGCGACTGTCGCTTAATTATCGCAAACTGTATGGCGGCTGTCGCTTATCTCCCGCTTTTGCCGTTTTCGTGGTACGAGGCACGCAGGTGTTGTGAATTGCGGCCCTAATGGCGAGCAGACGTGACGGCCATATTGCCATTCCATGCCATTTAAATAATTAGCGGGCCGCAATTTGTAATGAGTTAAGAAACCCTGACTTTATCAACTCACGGCGAACAGACTGTACACTCTTTTAAAAGTTGTCCCTTCTTTTGTGCTGTTGTACTGTAGTATAAAGGATAGCGATTAAGTCACCTACATCCGTCGAGTGGATGATTCCACACGTCATTCTAAACAACTTTCACTATGACACTCATACCCGAATTGAAAAAAAAAACAACATACATCCATGGAAATCGTTTGTCTACTGTGATATAGGAATTAAGTTTTTTTTTTTTTTCACGATTCTGGTAAGACAGGAATAGCGAAACCAAAGGCGAAGTTATTGGACCACGGCATCGATCAAGGAATTTAGGTAACTAAATCACAGTAGCAAACAGAAATCTTAGCGCGCCCAGCTTCTATAGCCGCTTCGATTTCGGAAATCGTTGCCGCGTGTGTAAATGCAAGGGAAAATGGGAACCTGATAGAAAAAGTTGGCGTCTAGTTTATGCATTCTAATAGACTAGCAGAAGCCGCACTAATTTGTTCATTTATGTAATCGTTTAAGTACACACATTAAAAGACAAACAAAGGTACAACAAAACCGGTAAATGTTAAGATAATTGAATAATAGTGAAGGTTTAAAGCAAGAGTGAACAGGCACCTTCTGGTCACGCTCGTTCAATCATAGACCTCAACCATCGCTTCCTATCAGGCGTGATCGAAGTCAAAGGAAGGCTCATTCAGCAAAAAATTTAATAAAAAGGTCAACTTTTGCTTGCGATTAAAGAGTATTATTTTAAAACTATTTAGTTATTTTCCAGTACGTACCAGTTGGCACATCATGGCCACATTCAATATTCTTATCAATATTTTTTGGAAAAAATGGTACTTGTATTGCCTTTGTTCAGAGTTTGGCAAACCCTGGGAGAAGAGTTCCTAAGCGAAAGCTGTATAAAATAACGGACGGCCAAAGTTTCGCCCCTTGACGGATGCATTGACTAAATCGCCACCTGTATAACAGTTATGCAATACGTCTGGTACTGCAGATGTCTATGGGCAGTGGAGACCACTTATTCAGGTATCAGGTAGGCTGCCTAAATATTTGCTATTTAAGGGATTAAAAAGTTATAGACAGTTTGCGTTGTTGACTTAATCCTCGCATCGGTGATTAGGTAAGGTATTATTTTTCTTTGTCACCATTGACAAGCCTTTGGGGATCTTCAGAACTGCTTTTGGGTAACTTGGTATTTCCTATACAGGATTGCAGAGACATTGACGCGTAAGCTGTAACCATGCCTTCAGCACATAATTGTAGAGCCCTTATGTAGGCATTTTTTGTCGGTTATCAAAAAATATAATTATTTGCTGTTTCATAGAAAATTCTGTCAATACCAACGCGCAAAATGTATGGAACGGCATTTTTTTTAAATATCTGACGTAATATTTCTACTCAACGTTCAGAATCGTGTACTTAATCCGAAGTAACAAGGTTGCGCGTCGATGTCTCACTCTGTATTCGGTGATTACAACTCGGGTGACTAAAGTTCGACAGTCGATTCTCTCCTAGAAATTGTTATTGTTATTTATAAAGATTGTTAGGAAGAAGGTGATTATTATCCTACTATTATTATAAATGTGAAAGTTTGGATCTTTTTTACTCAATCACTCAACAACGGCTGAATGGATTTGGATGAAATTTGGCACACAAATCGATTATAACCTGGATTAACACATAGGATACTTTTTATCCCCGCGATACGTTCCCGAGGGATAATTTTCCACCTCCACGCGGTCGAAGCCGCTGGCAAAAGCTGTGTTTCATAAATTCTGTACTTAACTATACCCAGCTATAAATATGGTACGGTATTTTTATCTCACGACGCTATGCGTGTTTTACGTGTAGTTACCAAATGTACAAACATGTTGTAAATGTATGTGTCAGTACAGGAGCTCTCTGTACCGTCCGAGACACTGGCGAAGTTGGAAGTATGTGTGTGTGTGTGTGAGGGTGTGTGTGTGTTTCACAGCGTGTTTGTACACTTGGTAACCGCAAATAAAGTTTGCGTTGTTTCGTGAGATAAAATAATGTACATCGAATTTTAGTTACACTTCTGCTTTCTCTCATACAATGTGAAGAAGACTTCTGATCTAATGACGTACCTAGTCTGCATACAAAAATTCAAAACTGTAAAAGTTATTTGTACCAATAAAAAAAATTTACCAAAATTCCATCAGTTATATCCAATAGTTTATTCTCTACAGCCAGTCGATTGATTGACAAAGCGCATCACTACTATTTATTTAGTTGGTTTGAAAAAATCTATTTTCTAATTTTACGTTATGATTCATTTTTCAAAATACTCCTTTAAGTTAGTATTGCCAGTATGTTCATTAAGTATCGTTGGGTCTACATTGTATGTGTTTGACAGTTTCTTTAAAGCCTTACGTCATTTTTACAACCGAGTACTGTACTTTTGTGTATTATTACTAGAGATCGGATAATCGGATACATATTTACCTAAAGTTAATTTTTAGTTATGAAAGTATGGAACGGGCTGCTTAAAAAATATTTTTGATAAAAAAATCCCGGGATGCCAGGAACACCGGGTTATGCATAACTAGTCAGGTGTATAGTATGGAAGCAACTTCTAAATTATTAGGATTGCATAGCTATTCAGACACATATTTATTTAAAACTAGCTGTGCCCGCGACTTCATCCGCGTGGCATAGTTTTTTATACTATTATTCATATATCAATAAAAACAAATAAAAAATCTAAAATAAAAGTAGCCTAAGCTACTCCTTATTACATCAGCTACCTGCCAGTGAAAGTCCCGTCAAAAACGGTCCAGCCATTTTAGAGATTAGCGGGAACAAACAGACAGACAAAAATGTAAAAAAAATATATTTTGCATGTAGCAAAAAGCGGTTATTTTAATATTACAGACACTCCAATTTTATTTATATGTATAGATGTAAAGATTTACCGCTGTGCAAGTTGTGTAAGTAGGGTGTATAAAGTCTGTATGAGTGGGGGTAGTGTGTGTTAGTTAAAACATTTTTTTACATTAAATGAAGATTTTTTCATTACAAAAGCGCGTTCCATATTAGCCAACATCGCAACTTTAGGTGTATATGCATCCGAATATCCGATCTCTGATTATTACGCAGGATCTTATTTTAAATAAAACGCCATCTTACGACACCAATATTTTATTAAGCACACCATGAACATCCTGCAAATTGATTACATGTAGATTTATAATGAATTGCAATTGTCGGCAAAAAGGTTAAAAAAATCTGTCGAATTAAAAGCGTGAATAAAAATAAACATTCAAAAACACAAAGTAGAAAGTTTTTTTGTGAAATTGTATAGCCAAAATATCATTGCTAAATAAAAGTTATAGTATGTTGACAGATTTTATGAAAAATAAAATACTTAAATTTTTTGAAAACTCCTGTAGTAGTGATTGATACATTAATAAACATAATTTTTAAAAGGATACATCGAATAATATTAATTTGGAACATTTTTTCTGACAACACCCTTATAAAATATGATTATATGTGCAGAATGCACAAAAAGTTGAAAAATATCTTAAATCTATCGTAGAAAACGCGCTGGGCAGACTTTCATAACAAAAATTATGCGTTCTAAAATATTGACTCCTAAAACCATGCGAATATCCCATACATTCCAAAAGGCGATTCGTGCTTTACTTTGCAAAATGTGTCATTTTTCCTTAGTTTTCACAAAAAACACGTGTCATGCAGTTTTCTTCATAATCAAAGATCTATTATGGACATTCCTATGTCTATCTTGCACCTTGTAGTTTTGCGACAATAGCAAGAATAATGCTTAACTAAAATTTTGCTAAGTATTATTTATAGTTTCTGGCGTTAGACTTCTTCAAGGTGTGTTCTAATGACCGCCCAATCATTCTCAATCATTCAATACAAAGTTTTTACCCTGCCTTCCAAACCTAATTTTACCCTGCCCTCCGAAATTACCTTGGTCTCTGACCCATATTTTCCCTACTGTTCACAATCATTTATGAATGTGAATGTATCATTAACACTGGCGGTCAAAGAGAATAGGAGAAGTAAGACGTTACTTAGCGCGATTTTTTCTGCCTAGTGCGTTTTTTTCTGCCTAGCGCGTTTTATTTCTACATAATTATTTATACTAGATCTATTAAAATGTTTGACACACAATTATGCTTATAGACAATCAAGTATACCTACAGTTGTGCAAGGATCTTATTCTTGTTTTTTCAATACAATTTCTGTGTCAATTACACAAATGTTTACAACACCTCCCTCCCAATGTTATTCAGGGTCCAAAAGTTCCGTATAGCACTCTACCCTAAATGCAATAACTGTGACACATCCAATTATTATTTTAGACAATTAACTATACCTAACGCAGATTCTATCAAGATTCATGTACCTAAAACACAGAGATGTTAAGATCATAAAGTTTTTATTTAATGATTATTAAAAAGACATATATGAATACATAATTTAGGATAGATTGTTAGATACACCGTATGTTATGATTTTATCGTGCCACCTCAACAACTAATAAACAGCTGCAGACAAACTATTGCAATTTAAACAAACACCAACTTGACTGTATAAAAACAAAATTAATTTTAGAATGACAAAAACGGTTGAAAACATTATCGTGAAATTTAAGTTACTTTGAAAAATAAACTATGTGCGAGGGACTTAAGGTTCTAATCCAAAAGTAAACAAGAAATGGTAAAGAGGATTTAATAAAGGAATACATATCGGTGATTGGAAATGAGTATTAGGGTACCTAAGTTATGCGGTTAGCCGGAATGCAGTTAGCCGTCCGGCTGACCGCATTTCGGCATACGCATTACGCATTCCAGTAGGTACCCTTAAGATGATTTAAGGGTGATAGGATGGATTTTTCGTACGATTGTATGAAAGGAGTGTTCTTTCATTTAATTAATTTCAATGGTTTCTGCTCCGGTGTGGTAGTGGAATTCTTTATCTAATTTTTATTTAGTATTTTTATTGAGATTTGTGGTGACAGTGTTTTGTTTCAATTTAATCGTAGGTACTTATATTTGCTGAATGTTAATTGAAAATGAGGAAAGTTAAAGTGAAAATAATAAAAAAACGGATGACAAATTTAGAAGGGACGGATTTGAACAAAACCTAATAGGGAATGAAATTAAATTTGGAGGAAATTTAATTTCATTGTAATTATCCCCCCGGATTCTGAAAGCAACTATCAACAGATTTGTCAGCAGATTCCATCAAATTTTCAAAAATATATTAAAAAACAACGGCTATATTGTTTGAGTCCCAAGTTACAAAAAAATATGTGTATTCTGAAATTAGGTAATAATTAAGTCTTAAAATTTGATAGTTTGTTGATGTCTTTTTCCTAGTGATATTATGGGAAAAGATTTTAGCATAATATATGTGAAACTTATATTCTAACATCAATGATTATAGTTGCATCTTACAGGCTACATACTCGATATAATTTGAGTTAAATATATTGAACAATATTATAATTCTTAGAATCGAGCTAAGTATCTCGCGAATTATAACATATAATAATAAACACACAAAACTAAAATAATAAATAACGTCATAAATTAAAAGCGACTTTAGCTCCAAATTGTAGTAGCCTTTATCATGTTACCAATAGGTATAAAAATATATCAATAAATTATAAAACGTGTAAATTAGTTAAACCTTTTTGAATGTTTATAAATGTATCTAAAAAAAGAACTTATTTATTGTACTTAGAAGATTTTTAGGCCAATTTCTAGTTTAGCTTTCAATGTTATTTATTTGATACAGGTCGGTAAGCAAGTATTAATATATTCAGATGTTATTCATTTCTTCTTTTATTTTAATTTAGCCAGACTTAACTCCTAATTCTTTCAAGTGAAAATACCATGACAAACAAAACACGATGTTATAACGCCATCATAATTCCATTGCGAGAGAGAGACGGAGATATACATAAGCGATAGCGCCATTTGTAATACCAAATTTAAAAAATGCATGAATGGTTTAGCGTAAAGGTGAAAAAGTGTTTTTTTTAAATAATGTTCAGGTGGTAAAACAGGCGCTACGTCTTCCAACAAACTGCTTTGGAGTTTGAGAGTCTTATAAATTTTAGATTTTTGGTTAAAATATTTTTTTTTCCTCTTTTTCGAAATGGAATGACATTAATAATGATTTTTGCTGCAGTGCCCGTTTTTATAGCAGTAACTTTTTGGATGGCCTAAGCATATAGGTAATATATTGTGCATTTCTTAATTTTCCAATTTCGCTATAGGAATTCTTTGAGTTCCTCATATTATTTCTATGAAAAATCCTTGCTTATGTGAACTGTATCCCATATATTTGTGAACTAAGTCAATGTCTTCTAAAGTTTGTCTTTATTTACTGTTCCTGTATTGCCAACAAATATGGCGGATTTAGAAAAAATAAGTGTTTACATTGTAAAGGAGTTTTATTGAAATCCATTTTATATAAATGGATTTCAATAAAACTCCTTTACACGTAAGTTCCTCTCGAACGAAGATCTAAACATTCAGACATAACCTAAAAAGAATATGTGAAAAATAGTAATTTTCGTTTTCCCGTGTTTGTTTCCTAAATAGGACATGAGAAGAAAAATACACTATAAATATGTTAAGTGTTATGTGATATGATAACATTGTGTAAGTTTATAATTATTATTGTTGATGGTACTTTTCTGACATTCCTCTGGATTATTCATGTTTGAACGAATATATCTGGTTACGGTGTATACTGCGTTTTATTTATGCTTAACTTTTTTTTTGTCAGCTTTTCATTTATGTATAGAACTCGTAGAACAAATGGGTTATAGCCCGGTCGAAGAAACTGTATTTTACCAGATTACACTAAGTCTAAACCTATTCAAAATCGCAACTAACTTAACGTTTATAATTATAAACGCTTAACAATTTTTGCCAGATCTTGCCATTTTCATCTTATCAATGAAGAGAGACTGTGAACTGCTAAAACGTCATATTCGTTTTCATAAAATTTCGAAAATCATTTCCCTACTTTTGGGCTTCGCCGCAATCCAGTAACGATGTTAGCATACAGTCACAGACTTCAATTGAACAGTCAAATATTTCACAACAAGCATTTTTTTGGCCGCTTATCTTCGACGCGGCGTAGTAATCCAAAACACATTGACATGATACGACACCTAGATTTTACACAAATATATTTTAGAACAAGTAATGTTGAAGATTTCTCATTTATTTTGTAGATGGCAATCGAAGAATAATGAGCCTACAACATGCAAGCGAGCAACAAGGCAAACTGTACAGTTTTGAACGTAAATACCTTACATTTACGCAAAATTCAAAGCTAATTTCTCATTGATAAAAACGTTATGGCCTAATGAGCATGATATTTTCAAAACCATACCATTACGCAATAGGTAATTTCTTGAAAGTTGCAATAGTTATTCCAAGAACCAATGGATTTGGCGTATACTAGTTACTTATTTTCGTGACTGCACCTTTACCAAGTTTCAATCCACAGCGACGGCTTTCTTAGTTCTTTATTGAAGTTGGTTCAATTGCTCACATATCAGGGCTTGATCTGGCCCACGTCCTTCCCGAACGTTCCAAGACCCCATACCGCGGAAGTCCAATACCAACCCAGCCCTCTGTACAAAGTCCATGCCAAACATTGTCTTATTGGTACCCGGCAACTCGATGAACATCGTCGGAATCCTCACTCCGGCTGCTATCACGTCCACGGTTGCCACGCGATAAACTTGACGCGTGGGTATACCCATAATAGGCATAATCAACAATTTAAAGCTGAATTGCTGCCCATTTACAATCAGGTGCCGAATGAAATCCATTGATGCAATAGAATGGCGCGATCCCGTATCCACTACGATGTTAAAGTCCATATCATAAATGTTAACGTTAATCATAGGGCAACTATTCGGAACCACAGCCGTACATTTCTGACATTTCAGGCCCACGATATTGTCGGATTTGCAGCGGACACACACCATTTTGCTGACTTTTTCAGCGTCCAATTGGCCCAATTCCTCGACCGGTTGGATGTTTTCTACACCCTTCTCGCCCCTGTGTAACTTTCGACACGTTCGCTCAAAAAGCTGGCCATATAGTTTGCAGCGACCGCATGGAGTTTCAGAACCTCTATTTTCTTCGGGCTCTTCGGGGGATGAAGGTTCTACAGGTACTTGAAGCGCCGCAGCAGCTTGAGATGGCCCAGGCACTTGTGGTGCCGCATATTCTTGAGGCGACGCTAGTGCTTGAGGATCTTTGGGTGATTGACGTACTGTAGGAGCTTCAGGCTCTACAGATGATTCAAGCGCCACAGCAGCTTCAGGTGCCGCAGGTACTAGTGGTAGCGCAGATACTTGAGGCGACGCAGGTGCCTGAAGATTTTCGGGTGATTGACGCACTGTAAGAACTTGAGGCTCTTCAGATGATTGAAGCGCCGCAGCTGCTTCAGTAGGCGCAGATTCCTGAAGCGACGCAGGTGCTTGAGGGTCTTCGGGTGATTGGCGCACTGTAGGAGCTTGAGGCTCTTCAGATGATTGAAGCACGGCTGCTGCTTCAGGTGGCGAAGATACCTGAAGCGACGCAGGTGCTTGAGGGTCTTCGGGTGATTGATCCACGGCTGCTGCTTCCGGTGGCGAAGATACCTGAAGCGACGCAGGTGCTTGGGGATCTTCGGATGATTGACGCACTGTAAGAGCTTGAGGCTCTTCAGATGATTGAAGCACGGCTGCTGCTTCAGGTGGCGAAGATACCTGAAGCGACGCAGGTGCTTGGGGATATTCGGGTGATTGACGCACTGTAAGAGCTTGAGGCTCTTCAGATGACTGAAGCGCCGCAGCTGCTTCAGGAGGCGCAGGTACCTGAGGCGACGCAAGTGCTGGAGGATCTAAGGGTGATTGGCGCACTGTAGGAGCTTGAGGCTCTTCACATGATTGAATCGCCGCAGCTGCTTCAGGAGGCGCAGGTACCTGAGGCGACGCAAGTGCTTGAGGATCTAAGGGTGATTGGCGCACTGTAGGAGCTTGAGGCTCTTCACATGATTGAAGCGCCGCAGCTGCTTCAGGAGGCGCAGGAACTTGCGCCTCTTCAGGCGCTCGAGGTACCGCTTGGGCTTGGCATGACGCAGGTACCTGTTGTGGTGCAGGTGCTTGTGGTAGCGCTGGTACTTGTGGTGGCGCTGGTACTTGCGGCCGCACAGGGGCTTGAGGCGGAGCACGTACACTTTGAAATTGACGCGGCGCAACCCCTTGCGGTACAGGTATCTGTGGAATCGATTGCGCTATTGCTATTTCCGCCTGCCGAGCGCGCTTCAGTAGATCTGTGAAATTGTAACAATCTTCACGTTCAACTTTGTCCTTTATACGGCGACTTAACAGTCCGTACACCATATCGAGTTCAGTTTCTTTGGTTAAAGTATTCGCTGGTAATTTACTCAATAAAGCTTTCGATTTGCGGACGAATACTGCAGTAGATTCTTCACGTTGAGGTGAGTTGAAGAGGCGCCGATAAATCATATGTTGTTCCATACGAGCACGGTAAGCGTTGCGCAGCAGTTCGATTGCGTTGTTCCAATCGGTCAACTTTGTTTTGTTGTCTTGCCACCAAGTCGCTGCCTGGTCCGTTAACAGCAAGGGGAAGCTGCGGAGAGCAGATTTATTCGTCATTTCGCTACAGATCTTAAATTCGATTACAGCATTGATGAATGTCCTGACGTCACCGATCCCGTTGAAACGTTCTTTACATAAAGAAAAGTTCACTGGGATACCAACCGGTAATGGCTGAACCTCGTCAATCTCTGCTTCCATTGGTCGGTCAAAATCTGGGGCCTGCATTTGGGCCGGCTCCTGTATTGGCTCCTGCACTGGCTCTTGCATTGGCTCCTGCACCACAAGAAACCCATTATTGATTTGCACCCTATGTGGCAATCGACGTAATGGAATCATTCTGTTCCCATTTACCACGTAGAGCGGTACTGTAGACTGACCTACCTCAACCATCCCCGGCGGCGGCGCTACCCGCCTTATAACACAGTGATGGTGGTGGCCATCGGCCCCGTTATTATTGCAATTTGGTCGCCCGATCATGGTTAATGTTGTTGGTTAAATGTAAATACTTGCGGAATGTGTACTAGGTACTGTTGGAGATGATGATGACTGCTTAGGTGTGGTGGTCAAGGCTTCCGACACCTAAGTTGCAGATCCAAGACGTTGAGGGACTGCGGCCGCAGTGATACTATAAGTCGGGCACTAAATTTGTCCAACAGTATTTACAAGCCTTTCACTAAAATAAACTCGAATGCTCAATGTCCACTAAAAACATTTTTTCTCCAAATTGTTTCATAACACTTTGTCCGAATGTCCCATCACTATTATATTTAACAAATGACTTCGTCAAATAATCATACTAGTTTGCAGCTCCAAAGAATATTGTTCAATGTTCGTCACCAACAAAATGTCTTTAATGTCGCAGCACTGGACTCTGCCTTCGCAGACACAAATATTTTATTCACTCACTAGAACGTTCAAACGTTTTTTGATGTATGGCAACGAGCCAGACAAAGCTAGTCTAAGCAAATCTAAGTCCATCCATGATGTTTTAACGAAATATTCAAGAACTTTGATGAATGACTGGCGAACCCGATGCAGTGCAGAGCGCTGTGCCGGAAAGGTGGATTCTATTGATTCGTGCTGCAAGGGAAGGGACCGGATAGCCAATAAGGGCTCGCCGGAAACTGTAGTTTGGCGGGCTCGAACGAATGTTGTTTGCATAAAAGGTCCGTTGGATTCCTTTTAAGTCCAGATTTCTTTTAAATTTTAACTTACTGTCTGTTTAAGCACCCTTTCTTTATTACGAGACCTTTTGTACGTTATTTTGTAAAGAGTAGGTAATAAATACAGTGCAGACGAGAGGTCGAGAACGCAAGGTCATCTGCGCACAAGAGATGAATTTCATATCGCTTTAGAGGATGTAAGGGGGGTGCGACGGCAACAGCTAGGGGACTATCTGTATCACGTGATCGAACAAGTTGTTGATTGGCTGGTCAGTTACAGTTTGCAATCCTTGTTATACCTGTGTTGTAGAAACACTTTGGTGCATTTATATTGGCCTAAGTTCGTGTAAATAAGTTATTTCTTCACCACATTTTAAGGTAAGTACCTACCTATCTATCAATCCACGTAAGGGAGCTAGGTACCTATTTTTATGTATACATACCTAAATAAACCTTGCTGATGTGGAGCTGCGGAAAAATTTCGTGCGTCTTTTTCAAACGACTACCAAAATAATACCTATATTAAAATCATCATTTAAAATAAAAATCTTTGGAATACCTATAAGTACCAAAACCTGTCAGGTGGGATATGGACTTCGCAGTCGTTAGGTATACTTTTAGTACCGAATCACAGACTGGTATAATTACCAAGAAAAATAGATCAATAGGTAGGTACCTACGTAATTTCCTGAAGAGGCTCTCATTAGGGACATACGACAAGAGTTTGATGCAGGGTTCAGAATTCTGTTGATGTTGCTGGACATTGCATGTATTGTTAGGCTTCTGTAATGACGTTTATATAATTATGTATCAGAGGATCGAAAAAAAAACCGAAATGATTTTAAATAAATTTAATTACTGAACTACTTAATATTACAAAATTAAACCTATGAATGATGATTCTAGTTCGAAGTAGGACAACAGAATAATTATTCTTACAATTTATTGAACAAACAACAACTTGCAGAATCGATTGACGTTATAGGTGCATCAGCGATTATAGAAATTAATAAGGTCGGCGCGTATGCAACATCAGCGATCTTCATATAGTAGCGCTATGTAATTACTCCGTCGACAGCTCCACTAGGTAGCCGTGCCCTACTTACATGGAAAAAAATTATCATTTAACTTATTTTAAACTGGCCAAATAATATTCCTCGCAAGTTTTCGAGGGCGTTGTTTTTCCACCGCGGTCGTACCGCGTTGCGCATCTACAGAACTAACATGCGCACTTGGTCTGCAGTTATTGATTGTTGCGATGTTCAGCTCGGCTCATACGTAAAGTGCTAACTCACGAAGGTGGGTTGGACTTGCGTGTCTGACGTTCGTACAGATTGTTAGTTCGTGCATCAGCTCGGAAACGCTCGTGGATTGGCCGAGTCGCCTTTACGCATACAGAAGCATTGGTCTTCTATACAAAACATTACTGTATAGATAAATACGACCTAGGTACACAAGATTACATCCTTGTTTCAGCTATACCAACATGCCCAGTATAAGCTGACCTGGCATTGTATTGGCGTTCCCTACCACAAGAGGTCAACAGGACTGACAATTGTATCTCCTAAATACAGGATCTTGCTAGCGAATGAGGGCTTCAGAAAAAAAATTGTCTGTACACCATGCATCCTTTATAAATGCATGCATGGTGCTACGACAAATTCTATAATTATGTGCCTTAATAAATCTCTATGTATATTAATCCTTACGTGAAGCGAAAACATTGTAGGTACCTACCCCTTTTTAAGAAAATTACGCGGACGGAAGAGTATGGAATTTTTGACTCAGTTAAAGTTAGGGTACGTGGAGGAGTGCAGAAAGCTACTTATTTCTATTTACATTGGGCGAATTTCGAACACTGGGCGTCCACCAGTAATTATTATTTTATTATAACTTAAACTGGAAAAGTATTACACACAAACGGAAAAGCTTGAATATATTATGTAACTTTCGAAGGTCGACGAAAAGAGTTCATCCAACCACGGCTAGGCCAAAAGAAAGGGGTAATGATTTTCGCAGTCTATGTATGTAAATGTTTGTATTTACCTGATGAATAAGGTCACAGAGTACATTTTTACATAGAATAAGGTATCAATAATATTGGTCTGGCTGACATGGTTTGTATAAATTCTACCTATTTATTGGACAGTACAAGTAAATTTATGACTTCAAAAAAGTTATTCAGATTTACCTACTTCTTTGCTGCAAGAAAAGTGGGTGACACTTATACACCGTGACATTTTAGTCGTCTTACAAAGGTGGTCCACTCAATGTACCCATCATAAAATACCTCTAGGCGCGATCAAAACTTTGTTACCAATAATTAAGATAATAGGTACAAGAAAAATAAATAATGCTTTAGAATTATGAAACACCTTCCCTGTTAATAATGTTTACGTATCAAACGGTAGCAGATATCTACCTACCTACCATATCATTCTATCATTAATTCCATCTCCGTAACAAGGTGTTTCAAAATACGTCATGCGTCTTAGTGAATGATGTTTATATTTTTTTAATTATGCAAATGTTCGAAAATATCATTTTTTTTTTAAATTAATGATTAGTAGTCGTTGGAAACATGAAGTGAGCTGTCGTTGTAAAACGACTAAAAGTCACGGTGTATAGTAAGAAAACGTGACGGCCATGCAGCTTGTCTCTTTGCAATCAGACTGAAATTAGGATAGAAATTCATAATGAACAGTCATGGTTGAAATTTGGATGTTTTTGGTTGAAATTTTGAAGCGAACTAGTTGAGTTTAGGGGGATAGTTGATGGCTATGCTATGAGCCAATGAGCCATATCCAGCTTAACCAGCTTTAGGCAAAATAAAATAATAAAATAACTGAATATTGTTTATTCAAAATCCATATCATAACATTCTATATACGACAAGTAGAATTCTACTTTTTTAAGACCTTTCTTCACTTTGCTTACATCTAAATTAGGTAAATGCTCCTTTTCATGTTGAGGGAATTTTCTGGAAAATACTGTTTTTTCTTTGACAGTCTTTTGGTCAGTTTTTACTTGTTTTCCTGTAGTTTTGGCTTTGGTAAGTATGTCGTGTAAATGTGATAAGGCAGCCTGGCAGTAGTATTTCTCGTTCTCTTCACTGGGACCTCTGATTATGAGGAATGTGTCTTTTTTCATGACTGTGAGACTAGCTTCGTCAGTTTGTATGAGTTCACTCTGAAATGGTAAAAAATGTAACTAGAAAAACTGTGATTGTATGAGAAACTGCGACATGGATATTTTGTTGAAGACGCACCATTTATTTACCTGTAAATCAGCCACCAACCATGTTGGAGTTGGTTCCAGCCTAACTGGTTGGCAGTTGAATAACAGTAATTTACATGGAGCAAGTTACCTCCACAACCCAATTACTGGGTAACACAGTACCTCTTTGTAAGGCTGGTTGTTCGACTCCTAACTAATTCGCCTTTTGCTAGACAAAAAATAAATTTTGTTTGAATGTTCTACATTAAAAGCCATTGTCTGACATTTATTTAGCGACATTCACAAGAGGGGCTTGTGGCTAAGTAATAACAGCCACACGGTTCAGCCTTCGATCAGGTTAAGCTACGTATGCCACGGTTACTTCATGGATGGGTGACCATCTTTACATACCAAGACCCCTCCGTGCCTCGGAAAGCTCTTTAAGCTGGAGGTCTTGACTGTCATTTGTGGATATTTGACAGTCATTACAGATCATCAGAAGCCCGAAAGTCTGACAACCAGTCTTACCAAGGAGTATTATGTTACCCAGTAACTGGTTGTGGAGGTCAGATAGGCAGTCGCTCCATGTAAAATACTGGTATTCAGCTGCATCGGGTTAGACGGGAAGCCTATCCTAACATAGTTGGGACAAAGCTATGCAAATGATGACACAAATGTGTGATTCTTTTTCTATTTATTTGATGACAGATAGAATAAAAAGGATTATAATGCATGCAAAATTACCTGAAGACATTTTTGTGCAACAGACTCCAAGGCAATGGCAGGATCGTCAAAGTTGGCATTGCTATCCAAATTGTCACAAATGTTGAGCAGGCATATCATAGCTTCTTCCGGTTCTATCTCTCCATTGAAATACCGCATTATGAAGGCATAGGATGCTAACACATTTGTGATGTTGTTCTTGATCGCTGGTGACGGTTTGACTGTCTGTAATATGTATTAAAACTTGAAAATTATATTTAACCCATTGAATGCCGAAGTTGCCTAAAATGGCCAGCTACGTAATACTTCGTAGTTGGCATCAGGGATACCAATTTATAGAAGGATGCCGGGGTATGTGATATTGCGTATACGTAATATTGCATAGGTAGGCAACACTAACATTTATTTTATATATAGGGTGCTTACCTACGCTTTAGTGCGTATACGCAAAATTACGTAGTCGGCCTCTGCCATTATTACCGGTTTTTTAATATTGCGTAGTAGGCATTCAATAGGTTAAAAATGAGAAGATCATCAATCACATCGCCATGCCAACACATTATCAATTAGAATCCGAATCATTTTGGAAGATATTGCGAATCTATTGCTTCATATGTTCAAAACATTTGTCAACTCAACAACGTAAATAACACTTCAAATGTTGTTGAATTGTCAAAATAAAAGCCATTTAGACTGTTAGTGTGTCTGCCAATTACCTCGCTGTTCTCACATTTAATAAGTCCTGATTCAGCAGAGAGACAGGATGTTAGGCAGGCGCGGTCGTAGCCAGACTTTGGGGGGTCACAGACAAAGACTACCTACATATTAATAAGAAAATGTATTATATTTTCGAAAAACTACTATTTTAAGCTTTACATTTACGGCTTTATCATGACCCCTAGGACACCCCCTCGGACCGTGCCTGGGTTAGGAAACCAATATTTATTTATTTATAATAAGCACACCAACAGCAAGCAGCTAAGATCGGCATTTCAGTAACCGTGCAAATAACAGACATGCATGGCATTGACATAATGAAAATTAGAGACAAGAAGGAAAAATAAAATGTCCAGTAAACTTAAATCTAGAACACCATAGAATACTAAACACTTTGAGCTATATAGGCATACATTGTTATATGTGAAAAGCTGTGGTAACAGTTAAGTATATCCATATACTTACAGTCAAAGTCTCAAACTTAGGTACAGCTTTCAACTCCGGACATTTCTTCAATGCATCCCCATCATCAACAGCAACATCCTCCACTAGCTTCTTATCCCTTCGATATGACCACCACGGATCCCACTGGGGCATTATAGATCCTACATCCCCTTGATTTAACAATGCTTCAAATTCATTCCTTTCATCCTCTGTCAATGCATTCCACACCGCATCTGCATCATCGAGGTTCAAGTCTTTTATCCGTTCCTCAAGGTCTATTTCTGGTTCATCATCAGAATCAGCTGGTTCGTCGTCATATTCTATTAAGTCATCTATGTCAATGTTGTCAACATCCTCATTTTGCATCCGTTTTAAGATGTCAATCATTTTGCCTCTGGATTCGTCATCAGCGTGGTGTGACGTCAGTTCGTCGTTTACGCAGTCTCGGTAGAAGCTTTCCGAGCATTGTTGGTGCTTCTCTGATTTGTAGCAGTCCAGGGAGCAGTAGAAGGTTTCGCAGCGCGGACAGCAGTATTTGCTCTGCTTTTCATCGCAACTGAAAGATAGAATAAGAAGGTTTTATTAACGTACTTATTCTTGTAACTTGTGTACATTTATAAAAAAAAAAAAACTAATAAATAATTCTACAGGCTAAGCAAAACAACAAAGAGGTTAAAATTTATACTCACAGTCCACAAATGTTTTGGTTTATCTTGGAAGTTTTACTGTCAGCCATTATAACTTTTTATTGCATACGAATAGTGTCAGACAAAACACAAATAAGAAATCACTTTTTCATAAATCTACTGTGAAGTGATTCGGAGTCCCAGCCCAGCATCGCAAACGATTACAAACAACTGAAACAACAAAGTCAAACCCAAATAATTTTTTTTGGCATTGACAGTTTGACAATTGACATCGACACAGGGGCCACTTTCCGAATTTAATTTGCGTTCCGAGTTAGATATCGCGATTATGACAGCTAAGAACTGTCATTTTTGTCATCAATACGGAACGCTCGCGTACGCGCTAACAGTGCTCACTCAATGGCCACTTTCCGAATTAGAAAAATAGCGCTGTCAGCGCTCACATCAATAATTTGCGTTCCGAGTTAGATATCGCGATTATGACAGCTAAGAACTGTCATTTTTGTCATCAATACGGAACGCTCGTGAACGCGCTAACAGTGCTCACTCAATGTTAAAACCTATTTACACCATATAAAACTTGTATAGACCACAAATTTCATCTTCTTATTTGATTGGACTGATATGGACCACGAGCGTTCCGTATTGATGACAGAAATGACAATTCTTAGCTGTCATAATCGCGATATCTAACTCGGAACGCAAATTATTGATGTGAGCGCTCACAGCGCTATTTTTCTAATTCGGAAAGTGGTCTGAGTGAGCACTGTTAGCGCGTTCACGAGCGTTCCGTATTGATGACAAAAATGACAGTTCTTAGCTGTCATAATCGCGATATCTAACTCGGAACGCAAATTATTGATGTGAGCTGAGGGCTCACAGCGCTATTTTTCTAATTCGGAAAGTGGCCTAATTGGTTTAAAAAATAAGTAAATAGAAAGTCAGAAAATGTAAACTAAGTGTCTATTTATTTATATAGTGTAAAATATAAATTAAAAGCTATACAAACACAACTGATATCATGTCGGAGCCAGAAATAGTGGAGGATTTCTTCGGGGTCTACTTATTGTACTGTATCAACCCTAAATACAAAGGCCGCACATACATTGGATATACTCGGGATCCTAATAGGAGAATAATGCAACATAACAGAGGAACTTGTGCAGGCGGGGCTCACCGAACTAATAATAAAGGACCCTGGTATGTATATCAATAGTTAAGGGACCAGAATATTCACTGTTTATTGTTACCTTAGTAGGTTAACTACCGGCCTTTCTAACATAAAGCTCCATCTAAAAGTTAACGACTAAAAAGCAAGTCAACCAATTTTTAATTTAAGAGACGATTTTGTTGTATAGGCGAGGATTAGTTACAAACAACAAGTTTATTTTCAACCACTGTAATATTTCAATCAATCAATCAACGCAGCCTATCGCAGTCCACTGCTGAACATAGACCTCTCCCAGGCTGCGCCACGACACTGTATCCTCCGCCTTCTGCATCCACTCTGTCCCAGCCTCCTTTTTAAGGTTGTCGGCCCATCTACCTGGGGGCCGTCCCACACCAAGCTTGTCGATACACAAAAAAATAACACTGACACGAAACAAATAGCGCTAAATGACACGCTGGGTCAGGCACAATTAAAGGAAAATGACAAACTATAATAAAATAAAATATTTTTAGGAAGATGGTGATGATAGTGCATGGATTTCCAAATAATATTTCTGCTCTTAGAGTAAGTATTGATTTATTAGGTATTAAGTTTTATTCATAGTATAAAGTAGGTATAACATATAAGTATATTAAGATTAATCAAAACTATATCCAGTTTGGGAACACAACAAGTGAAATGTTTATTAATCAAAGAATTAATTATTTTCCCATGTAACAATTTCTTATTTAAATTACTTACCTACGTCTTCCTACATCTATCATTTAAGTAAAAACATATTTTATTAGATCATTTGATATAAATATTTGGAGAGCGATGGAACAAAAGCCTTTTTTTTTTTATTGACCAGGGTATGTTTTTTTTTTCACTTCTCAAAGTTGAAATACACAGCCTAATACTAACAAACCGCTTCAAAAACCAGTAATTCCTACTGAAAAAAAAATGTTAAAAGTCGATGGCTTGATCTAAATCCTACAAATACATCACATTGAAACAAAAACCATTAAATCCTTAAGAAATTACACGCCCGTGACACTGTTAGCTTCAAATGTCGTTAAGCCCAAGTTATATTCGAATCGAATTGATTTTCCTCAATTGTTTCGATAAATCTTTTTAATCTGCAGATATAGGAAATACCTATTTCATTCATATTGTTATTTTTCAAATCCCGTCAATTCCAAAGTAGTCATCTCAAACACGATAAATCCAAATTGGTTGGATCAAAATACCAATAAATCCAGACTGACTTAATCTAAATCCCATAAATCCAAAATGGCTTGAACAAAAACCGTAATCTCCATATTTCTTTGCCTAATATCTCCTTAATAACAATCTTTATTTTCGAAAATATTTCACTACCCTAAATATAGGTAATTTTACTATAAGTTTGTCCAAAAAAAAAATTGTATCTATAAATTACACTATGCTATATAGTTTTTATCATTTTCTGAAAACAAATACAAAATGGATTTAACGGTTTTTGATTAATCACTCCTCATTTATATTTTTCTACAACAATAAATTAAACTGATTTAATTTAAGTAGGTATGTAAGTAATTCATACACAACAAGTAATGAAAAACTGACTCATTATGTATTTTAGTTTGAATGGGCGTGGCAGAACCCAGCAAAGACAATAAGACTGCAGCACCTAAACTTGAAGAAGATCCCAAGAAAGGAGTCTGAATTCAAGTTTAAATTGAGGGTTCTGAGTGAGATGCTGCGTGTAGGACCTTGGTGCCGCCTACCTCTGACCATCAGGTGGTTGGAGATGGAATATCATGAAGAATTTCCTGTAAGAAGTTTTTAATTTGTCATCTGAGCTAAGATATTAAATACTTCCTATATAAATCTTACTGTCCTACTAATTTAATATTATAAATGTGAGAGTTTGTCTTTGGATGTTTGCTACTCAGTCACACAAAAGCTTCTTAAAAATTGGCAGACAGATAGAGTATAACCTGGATTAACACATATTATACTTTTCATCCTGGTAGTTCTTTCCTGTGGGATAATTATCGAAGTCCACATGGGGGAAGCTGCTTACAAAAGCTAGTATTTATAAAGTTCTTTCAAAAATAGTCTGAAATATATTCGCCCTTCAGCTCCTGTTATCTTTACTTTCAAGCTAAAATAATACCTTCCTGGTGTCATCTACTGTAGAATTAAATTCTATATAACGTTACAAAGTTAACAATGAAGATTGGAGAAAAATTCCTCCAATCTTCATAAAAACCTTTTTTTTTAATTTCAGCCAGAAAGAATACCACCAGAACACATGACATTCAGCCAAGGACCAGTCAAAAGTAAGAACTTAAAAGCCAAAAAGTCTGACACTATTCCACCTGATGAAGAATGTCTACTATGTTCAACTTACATAATTCACAGCCAAGCAAAGGTAACCTGTTTAAATCCCAACTGTGAGCTTATATCCCACATTACATGCTTAGCCGACCTTTTCCTGGTACCGGGAGAGTATGTGCCTATAGAAGGTAGCTGTCCATTCTGCAGTGTAAATTTAAAATGGGGAGACTTGATCAGGAAAATGAAGGGCTGTTCTCGAATTAGTGGTGGAGAAGAATGCAGCGATGAAGAACTTGAAGAATGTACGCAAGATAGAGGCTTTGCTGAAGATCCTTCCTGGATGCTTGATTGTAATGAGGATTTATGACGAACTTTTAATACATTATTATTTGTTGAAACATGTATTTTTATTTTTACTTTTACCCAAGTTGTCGTTGCAGTTTTTCCTGTGGTCGCAAACGCGATTGCTGCGCATGGGGTCCTGACTTCGATTCCCAGGTCGGGTAGAGTTATTTATTAGGTTTTCCATTAGGAATTTATCGGTAGCAGGCCACAGATAATGTGATACCCTGTGCCTCGGAAAGCACTGGTCCTGCGCCTGATCTCTCCTCAGTTGTGTCAGATTGCCGTTGTATAGGCCTATGGGAGTATTGGAGTAGAGATTGCACCTGTGTTTGTGCACACACTTGTGCACTCAAAAGGCATTTATTCAAAACTGGGCTAAGAATCAGCACTTTTCGAATGTTAAAATTATATAAGACAGTCCCCAAAAAACGGCCGCCTTTCACCACTTCCTAGTGCTTTAGCTGAGAGAGCAGTGGTGGCCCAGTGGTAACGGCCGCGACTTACGAGTTGTAGGTCGTGAGTTCGAACCCAGACGGGCGCTTTACTTTGTGAAAATTATTTCATCACCACTGCTCTCAAAACCGTGAAGGACAACATCGTGAAAAAACCGGCATGTGTCCTAGAATAAAAAATTCGAAGACATGTGATATCTACCAACCCGCACTGGGCCCGCGTGGTGGATTACGGCCCACTCTCTCTCACCGAGAGGAGGCCTGTGTCCCAGCAGTGGGAACATTATAGGCTGATTATGATGGGTGCTTTAGCTAGGAAGACAAGGTGGCTCAACTATCTCCCCAGCAACACATATCTCCTGCGTACCTGCCTAATCTCCACCGTGATCGGTGGCCACCGTGACCGAAATCTGTCGGAAGTAATAATATATACAGGGTGTAACAGAAACCCTATTGCTATCCTTAAGCACTAAAGATGCCCCCCAGTGGGGTTCCCGCATTGTCGTTGCGGGGGGGCTCAGTAACCGTGGTCACCCTCCCACGGTGAAGCGAAGAGGAACCCCAAGGTGGGGCCGCTCGTCAGGGCTTGTGCCTCCAAGCCGACGACGTAGCGGCCAAAAAGTAGGTTGCGGTGAGGTGCATCGCAGCTGAGGCGGGCCGCGATGTCGAATGGGAGGCATCGCGGCTGAGAGTTACAGGCTGCGGCGGAGGAGGAGTGCCGGTACTTCTGAGTAGCGCTCTTCCCTTCCGTGGCCTGGACGGGGCCGCCACCGTTTGATGGCGGACGCGGTGGGGCCGCAGGGGAAGAGGAGTGTCGGTATAGCGTTGGCCGCTCTCCCTATCCCCTGCGGCCGAAAAGTGGTAGGCGGCGGGGCCACTGCTGACCCATCGCAGGGAGACGTCAGCAGCAGCTGGTGGGGCTCGCAAGAGCCGATGCCTGCCAGGGGTGCGGGTTGTTCGAAAGAGATACCGCGGCCCCTGGCACACGGGCAGCTGAGAGAACATGGGTGGGTTTTAGTCAGTAAAAGTCTGACACGCCCTCCTGCTCCACCCAGAGCGGGAGAAGTCATTTGATGATTTCCCACCCACAAAAAAAAAAAAAAGCACTAAAGATAACAGCTGGTATAGAATCACTATACATAGTTTCAGCTCAAAATAAAATACTATTGACACCATCGGTTTCATATATGTTCTTAAATTCAAATCATAACAAACGTGTCACCGCACTACATAAGTCAATAACTTTCCACGTTACTTGCCAATATCACGATAAATCTCTTCCAGGTGATGTGTTTGTTTCAATTTGGTCTGGTATCAGTGTATTAAAAATTCTCATAACTTCCGAACATGTAGAGATAGGATTAAAAAACCCTTCCAATATCATCCAAAGAAGCCGTGCTCTTGGTATGTATATACCCTTTCCGTTACACGTTGTATATGTTACCGGCCAAACCCGATTTCAGGCCAAACTAGTTTGTCCTAGGCCCAACTGGTTTATTAAGCCGGGGCACCCCGATTAAATGGGTTAGGTTAGCTTAGGGCGGAACTGTGATCAAAAGCGCGCGAGCCGAGCGAGCGATACTTCCAAAGGCTCTTAACGAAACGGCAAATTAAGCTAGTTGGCTGCGACATATCACGCGTAGGATAAGTCTGTTTGGCTTAGGACAAACTAGGTTGGCCTAAAATTGGGTTTGGCCGGTAACATAGATATATCCATCGATACAAAATAAGGCAGGTCTACTACCCTCCATTCAAAAATCAAAATCAAAATAAAATATAAACGAAAAAAAAAATCAATAAACATAACAAAATGAAAACTATTTTATTTCAGAAAATAATAGCAAGTTCGGTTTGGTCGCATTGGTCGGAGTATGTATTTTTTTTCTTAATATATATAAATCTCGTGTCACAATGTTTGTCCTCAATGGACTCCTAAACCACTTAACCGATTATAATAAAATTCGCACACCATGTGCAGTTCGATCCAACTTGAGAGATAGGATAGTTTAAATCTCAAATTATAGTCGCAATTTTAATTTATTGCTAATTATTTGTCTGTTATTATTTGACAGTCACAATTATCTGTTAACTCCAAATGATTCTAACAGATGTCGATACCTTTCGACTGGGTTGAGTAAGTAATCAATAGATGGCGCTGCTATGGTAAATCTACGAACGTGTCATATAAGCTACATTTTAACAGCATAATTACCACGTGTTGTTGACGCTATAAAATTAATTAAATTTATTTTGTAGTGAACGAAATACCGTATAATTCAGCTAATTATTTGTCTGTTATTATTTGACAGTCACAAAAAAGAATAGTGGAATAGCTGCAGTGTTGCGGAAGAGTTCTATAATAATTTGGGATGAGTGCACAATGGCACACAAATATTCACTTGAAGCATTAAACAGAACTATGCAAGATTTAAACAGCAATAATAAACTTTTCGGTGGTGCTATCTTACTTTTGTCTGGTGACTTCCGGCAGACCTTACCGGTTATACCTCGCTCTACTTTCGCGGATGAGATTAATGCATGTTTGAAACAATCATTCTTATGGCGAAGTGTTGAAACACTTCGATTGACCATAAATATGCGAGTACAATTGCAAAATGATCCATCAGCACAAATATTTTCCGAACAACTACTAGATATTGGGAACGGTAAAATAGAACTGCAACCAAATACGCAATGCATTAAACTACCAGACAATTTTTGCACTGGTGTTCAGGATAAAAATGAATTGATTCAGAGTATTTTCCCGGATATACAGAATAATTATTTGAATCATGAATGGCTTAGTCAACGGGCGATTTTGGCAGCCAAAAACGTTGATGGTGACGAAATTAACTTCCAGATACAACAGTTGTTACCAGGCGATCTGATGTCTTTTAAATCAATCGATACTGTTGTTGATGAAAATGAAAGTGTAAATTTTCCGATTGAATTTTTAAATTCATTAGATATCCCTGGAATGCCACCACATAATCTTCGATTAAAGATTGGTTCCCCTATTATTCTCCTCCGTAATTTGAATCCACCTCAATTATGTAACGGTACGCGTTTGGTCATCAAAAAGATCACCGGAAACATTCTTGAAGCAACCATTTTGGCTGGGAAGTTTAAAGGAAAAGTGGTCCTGCTGCCACGTATTCCGATGATACCATTAGATTCTACCATACCCTTCAAAAGGCTACAGTTTCCAATTCGTTTAGCTTTCGCCATCTATAAATAAATCTCAAGGTCAAACAATGTCCATTTGTGGTTTAGATTTGGAAAATCCATGTTTTTCTCATGGGCAACTATATGTTGCGTGTTCACGTGTTGGGAAACCGTCGAATCTATTTGTGTTAGCTAAAGACAGGTTAACCAAAAACATTGTGCACCGATTGGTGTTAAATTAAATTGAAATTGAAAGTATTTATAATTCAAAAAAATAGATATTAATGTTTAAAAGTTTAAGACTGTCTGTTTTGCCTACCTCATTCATGAGTTTAAGCGTCACATGTTATTTACTGTATTATACTGTAATATACTTATATTTGTTATAAAATTAAATGGAAATAATAAATCTGATAAATTTTTATTTTGTACCTATTGATTTCTGCTTAATATCAAGTGTAAGAACATTTTAATTAATTGTGTTCAACGTACTTCCCCTTCAAATCTCAATCCAGTGAATTTGTATAACTACATCAACATTTTCGTCTTTGTTCGTAAATAATTTCATTGTACTAAAGGGTTATAGTAGTAGAAAGTCAAATAAGGAGATCACCATATTTTTTTACAAATACCATCTGTGTGAAAAAGCATAGTGACTGATGTTCTCTTATTGTTCCTCTTAGATTGTTTACTATAATGTAATATAACAAAAACTTTAGCCACAGCAACGCGTGGCCGGGTCAGCTAGTATATCTATATCTATATATTAAACTTTGCTCCGAGCTCTGAGGCCCTAGTGTGAGTTTCATTTAACCATCTACACCAAACGCAGTGAGCGCGTTTGGCGCTCCGATTGGTTAAATGAAACTCACAAATGATTCTATCATTGTTAGAGTTTAAGGCCATTCTTAGACAGTGTCCTCCACTTAAAAAAAAATCACTGACTCATAATCCTATCAAAAATAAATAAATTAAAACTTTAATTGAAAAAAGGACAACGTAGCAGTAATATCACCAAGTTATAGAATTCTAAAAAAAATACTGACAATTGATATCAATTGGGAGTTAAACGAAATTTGCTAAATAAACTATTCTATTCGAATTTTCATATTTTGTAGGCTAACTACAAAATATGAAAATTCGAATTGAAAAATTGACAAGAAGATTTTATTGCGGCGGTAATTTCCCTCTTTGAGGAGTGCATTGGGAGGCGCCGCGGCATCCTCACCTTCCGCCTGACGCAGGTCCTCACCGAACGCGGTTGTTTCGGGAGGTTCCTGTTTCGCATAAGGCGGGAGGAAACACCCGGGTGTTTCCATTGCGTAGATCGCCCGAAGGACACGGTGGAGGTCTGCCTGGTTTGGGCGGAGCACCGCCGTGTCCTCGTGGAGGCGATCGGCGGAGGCGATCTCTCGCGTCCGGCCCTGATCCAGGCCATGGTACGGAGCGAGAGTAACCGTCACCTCCTTCTGCGAAGCACTGATGCTCGCGAAAAGGGAGGCTGCGCACGTGCGGGAGAGGCAGTATATGCGCCCTCACGGCCCAAGCCGCCGCAGGAGATGCCCTGGGCGTCGGGACTCTCAGGCTGATTCCCGGTCCCCGTAGGCGCGGGCTTGTGGACGGCGAGTAATGGGTAGCTCGCTGTACGGTAAGGACAATTCAAAAGTGCCTGTAAATGGTTTAATTGAAATAAATGCTTTGAGAGTTTGAGAGTTTGAGTTTGGACCAAGCCCGGGTCGACGGCGCGTTGTTTTCCACGCGCGCCTCAAAGATGTCAGCACCAACTGATGGGGTCCGTAAGGGCCGATGCCTGCCAGGGGTGTGGATTGTTCGAAAGAGATACCGTCGCCCCTGGCACACAGGCAACTGAAGGAACACGGGTGGGTTTTAGTCAGTAAAAGTCTGACACGTCCTTCTGCTCCACCCAGAGCGGGAGAAGTTATTTGACGGCTTCGCTCGCGTGATATGTGACAAAATTATCATAAGTGTTAATTCAATGAACAAGCTACCTTCATACAAAGTTCTTCATAATCTGGTAAGTTATTATTGCGAGAAAGAGAAACAAAAATGCATCCCTTTTCCCTCGGAAACTTTCGCGCTTATAATATTCGTAAGATGACAACTAGAGGGGCGCTGATGAGGTGCTAGCCTAGGGCGCTGTAGACATTTAATCCGCCTCTGCATCTACTGAGGATCTCACACCTGGATACGAGTAATTTGGAAGTCTTTAAACAGACTTCGGACCCAGGAAGGCCGACGAAGGAAGGAAAACCTATTCAGATGGAGATTCATAGACGACCGCGTCTTGGAATGCAAATTCGGTGCTGTTCCACAAACGTTGAGACACGATATCCTGTCCTGTCGTGTGCACAAGAACCTGATGGAGGCTAGTGGTTAAATGAAAATTTTCCGCATTGATCGACTATTTGGAAAACAGAATAATTATCTACTTACTTACAAGTGTGTGCGGACATGACGCCTTCCGCCTCATTTGACTCGTTCCTCGTTTCCTCCACGACAGCTGTAATTACTGTAATTAGCACGATATTTAGTTGCGTTATTACTATTTAGTTTTGCTTGGGTACGTATGTTAGGAGTCACGGAACATCAAACATGTTTCAAGTTAAAGCAGTACGGAAACCGTCTTTGTGATTGACGGTGTGGGAAACATGGACTACTCCGCCTTAGCTGAACTTGACTGACAGAAGACAAACACACGCTAGGTACAGTGAGCAAAAAAAAGTTGGTAAAATATTTTTTTTCAAAGTAAGTAATGTGCTTACTAGTTTGAATGAAAACTTGCTACCTCGAAAGGGCACCTACTATTTATTTAGATATTTTACTTACCATTGATACTATCTTATTCCCAGTTACAGTTAGTTTCTATGTCAATAAGAGTTAAGGACTAAGGTAGGTACAGTCACAGTCAGTGCCCTACATGCCCGACCACCAGAAGACAGGAGTCAAGTCTGAGAGAGTAATCCCGTATTTTAAAAACGTTCCTAATCTTAATCTCAATCTGTCAAAAATATCCCTAAATTACCTAAGTATTTATATTAAGTTGTAGCTGAGATGACATTGCGAATAATTCGATTTTGAACGATTTTAATTACGGGATTCGGACATCAGGCACTTCGTAGTTGTGAGTGTGACAGGAACGAGAACTAATTAATTTATTACATTCGCTTGCGTTATGTTTTCAAATTGCGTGACTGACACGACAAATCGGAAGCTATTCACCAAAATTGTGTGCTGGATTGATGAAATATTAATTGCATGCTCGCAAATTAACAATGCACATAATTTAGTTCCATATAAATTGGTAAAAGCCAGAAAAGCAATAATCTGTGTGTCAATGAATTGTACAGGAAATTTTATTACGTACGGATAAACCTACCTAAATTGTTTATAAACAATTTCTAGGAAATGTTTTAATGATTGTTAAGTAGCTTTTTCGCGGGTCCGCCCGCATGGGTCTCGGTTATCGCGTAAAAAAGTAGCCTATGTCCTTCTCCATATCTTAGGCTATATCTCTGCCAAATTTCATGACGATCGGTTTAGCGGTTTAGGCGTGAAAGCAGACAGACAGAATTACTTTCGCGTTTATAACATTATTTAAGTAAACTAAAACTCAAACTCAAAGATTAGTAGAGATTAACTGTAGGTTGCAATTTAAATGCAAGGAATCTGTTTATGACTTATGGAAGTCACAGGTTACGCTACTAAACTTAGTACCTTCGTTGAGCTCATTAAGTTCTGAGTTCAGCTACTACACGATTACTGACAAATGCTTGCACTGATGGGACCAGTCCACTCAAATCTGTGTGGTTTTTACCTCGAAAGACCATTTTAGAGAGAGACTGACGTCTGAGTTTGTTTCGGTCTTTATTCGCAAAATAGTCGTATGGTCGTGTTTATGTTTGACATATGAAAAGGGTTTTTTACAAACCTAGGTACTTACTTACTTAAAATAATTTATGATTTTTACTTACTACTTAATCTCTCTGAAAATTAATCTTAGACATTGATGGCTGTCGTTATAATTTTATGTGAGTGTCCTAATTTACCTAGTTTTGAAAAATAGTTTAGTCGAAATTATAATAAATTCTCGTTTTTAGTTATGCCAATAACGAGAATTTCGTTGGTACAGTTAGCAACAAAAGTTGGTAATACTTCAGTCTTGTAAATCTTCATTCTTATTGATCAAAATATTCAATTAAACTGGGAACTGAAGTAACATTAAAAGAAACCTCTTAGCTAAATATGGTAGAAAGCGCATTATCGAATCGTTTTGTGTCAATTTGGATAATGTGACAAGTAGTAGCACTGATAACTGACGTTTGATGTTGATCGTAACTTAACACAACATACACAAATAATAAAACAAAATATGTATGTGATAAATATTATAATTATTTACAATTAATAAACGTACGTATTAAATGAGCAGATATAAATAAGCTAGTTACTACCAGGTACATCATTAATAGGATTAAACTAGAAAAGAATAAAATAAAACGAAAACAAACTGAATAATTAAAAAAAAAACACTTCAGAACTTACTGCTTAAATAAAATGTAAACGAAAAAAAATTGGTACATGATTTAAATCAGATTAGTGGTTTTTTTTATTGATATAGTACGGACATTGATAGCAAAGCTATAGATGAAAAAAATACAGATTAGCCAATAGCCAGCGCCAAGTCTAATTTAACGAATAAACCCTTTCCTAATTTAATATTATGTAGGACGACTTGCACAAAATATTACCTATACCTATCAGCAGCTGGGCTGATAACCCACATTTTATTAATGGAAGTAAATAACTACTTTCTGATGACAATAATAAATTATAAATGATAAAACAAAACCAAAAGTTCGTGGTCAAAGTATTTTCAATAAGGATCTTCTTTATTCAAAAATAAATAAAAACTTTCACAGCACCCACCTTAGACAATTTTATCATCTCAATAGGTACTAATATTTATGTGATAATAAATATTTACAGTCACAAGCAATACGACAATTTAAAGCCATCAAAGAGTCATCACACAATGTTTTGTGGTCGTGGCTGTACCTACTTAATCCACAAAAAAAAAACGAGAAACTTTTTTCTAAAAATAAACGAAAAATGAAAGAAAGAAATAATTAAATAATAGTCTAATATTCAGGCAATTTTAGAAACTAACATTGTGTACTATAAATATTCTAAGGCTAAAATAAATTAATCTATAATTTAAATAAGTTATTAAAATAATTTATAACAAGAATAACTGGGGTAAATGCAAGTTATTTGGTATCGAAAATATGCACGTTTATACACTTGAAATTAATAATCGTCAAAGAAATCATCGCCATCATCATCATCAAAGTCATCATCGTCCGCTCCCGGGGGTACGAACGCACCGTTCATCACTTCACCGATTGGCTCTTCAAAGCCAAGAACTTTCGCGAAACCATACACCATTCTCATCACCACTAGTCTTGTAAAATCCACAGGCGTAGTCTCTTTCCTCTGCAAAGTCAGCTGCTTTTCCGTAGGATAATCCTTAATCTTCCTCCTCATCTCACACGGAGACAGCACCAGAATAAGCGCGAAAATCACGAAAAATACACGCGCCATATTGTTTTAACTTCCCGCCAAATTACACGTCAAATTAGGATGCGTTCACTTTTATTAGTCCGAATTAATTATTATTAAAAACTTTTTTGCATTATAGAATTGTTTTTGACCGAGTTGAAAAGTGAAGAGGCTGCTAGCTGCTAACGGAATGTTGGCGCACAGGCGAATGACGGCGGCCGCGTACTGCGGGCCCGATACTATTGTGTGTCATGCCAATGAGTATATGGATAACTGTCTTAAAACTCGCGACGACCGATCGCAAAGAAACATTTTACAGTTAGGCATATTGGGCCGCCAGTGAAAAGGAATCTGATTTCGCGTTAATTTTCCTGCATTTTATGCGCGATGACGTGATGTGCACATGTTTACTTTGCTACAGTGTCAGTAATGAAAGCGGGACGTGTACTTCGAAAAAGGCGTTGTTAATGTCTCGCCTTATACAAAGATGAAAGTGAGACTCCTATTTTGATTTCTAGTTTGTCTAATTTATTGCTACTGTCAAGTCTGAGTGTCCATTCGACGAATCTTTTTATGTAGAAACTTTCGTTTTTGTCTAATTTCTTTTTTTGCAAATTATCGTCATCCTGCAGTAATTCCAATTAAGTTGGGGTCAGCCGCAGAAGAGAGGGTCGTTCGCTTCCATGTCTATATGTTCATCCCCTTTCTAGCTATATCTACGATCCATAGTTACATTACCCTACCTTTTCTTCTATTCTTAGAGACTTAGGGGCAATAATATCGAAGCAATGTCCTGAAAGATGTTTCGAGTAAGTACCTATGTTTCCTGTTGCCCACTCTCAATTTGACACCAATAGTTTCTACGAAAATTCATAACAAGCAAGTCAAAAAGCCATTCCATCTACCTACTCCTAAAACTTCGCAAACACCATGCCAAGTGCCAACGTACCTACATAGTCTGCGTATGTAGGTCTGTTAGTGGCAAAGATCATGACACGACTCAAAGATCTCACCGCCTAGATATCTTGCAAGCCTTGCACGCATTCTAGACACGGTGAAAGCCCGTTTAGACTTTACGTCTTTGATCCGATTATCGCAAGGCACTACGTACCTGCTGCGTAATCTAAAGGTACATCTGTATAGATCTAAATAAGCATGTACAAATAAATAAAGTAAAAGAGTCTGTAATGTCAAAATAATAGGGTATTACCAAATTGCTTAAAAAAGTATTTAGGGTACTTGGTATTTACGACAAAAACACAATTTTTAAAACTGCCCGTGCACGGAAACGGATGGACCGATTTTGACGGTACTTTCAGTGGCAGGTGAAGGCTGATGTTATACGGAAGTAAATTATAACATAGGGATACTTTTTTGCGGTAGCCCGTACCCGTGGGATATTTTCCGCCATTCGCGCGGGCGAGGCCGCGGACACAGCTAGTCGACTAATAAGAATACCTATAACTCATCTTCAATGGGGCTACGAGCTGCATAAGTGTATCTCAACTTAATAATTTATGCGACGCAAACACAGTTAGGGTGACAGGTCATTACAGTGCGACCATGTTCATTATTTTAAAATGTGGAGCGAAATGTCAGGATGACCTCAAAATAATGATTGTTTTTATTTACAATTCGTGCAGCAGCTTTCTCATTTTGAGAATGCCCAATTTAATGGCAACGCAAATTGCCTTTGGCATCGGACTTATTTTCGACTGATTGGACGACATAGCTGACGTTCAGAAACTAGAGTAGGTAAGGTGCAAGAAGGTAACTGCAACTTTTGCTGGATGTTCAGTTGCATAGTAGGTACGATTCGGAGCGCTTAATTGCATAGCTTATTCCTAGTTCACCTGTATTATTGAAGACGGCAGCCGTGAACGATGAGAGCGCTGGTGGCTCTGTGGTAATAGCCGTGACTTACGAGCTGTAGATCGTAGTTTCGAAACCAGACAGTCGGTTTACTTTGTGTAAATTTCACCAACATTGTTCTCAAAACGGTGAACGAAAACATCGTGAGAAAACTGGCATGTCCTAGAACCAATAATCCTAAGACAACCCTAAATGGGCCCACGTGATGGAATAAGGTCCATTCCCTCTCGTAAAAAGGAGTCTTGTGTCCCAGCAGCGGGATCGTTATACGCTGGTTATGTTTTGAAGACTACAAATGGCAGTAGAAGCAGAAAAAAGTCGCAACGTGTAAACGAACTCTAAGGCAATAAAAAAGAACCTTGTTCACTGATTTTAAAGTTGAAAGGTGACACATAACCGTTAAGGTAAATCTAGTCCAAATTTTTCCCATACAAACTTCGGCAGTGTATTACTCCACTGTTCGACAATGTACATCAAAAACTAAACATGGCATGGTTTTGTCTTATTATTAATATTGTCTGTACGGAAACAGAATACTCAAATAAAAAGCCATAAAAAAGTTAGGAGCCAACAAAGATTCGTTTTTCTTGCTAATTTAACCTAACTTTGGGCGTGTTTAAGTAATAAAAGAAGTGTAAAATCTCCAAATCCAAGTCGGACTTTTCTTAATTTTTTAGCCGCCTGTGTTACTATATGAACCTGCATCTCACTCAATAACGTTGTTTGTGTAAACTATCGTCTAATAGCTCATCACTGATACTACTTCTGTCGGACACGATGCCTGGTAAGACAGCGTGCTTTTTAGCCAGACCCGCCCGTGAGTTCAAGCTCGTGACTAGATTCCACCTAAGCGCTGGTCTCAAGAGTACCTATGTAGTTACAGCAATGGTTAACTTTAATAACTTGGTTAATCATAACACTGAACACAGAAATTGAAAGAAAGAAAGAAAGAAAAAGTATTTAACAAAAAAAAAAGTAAGTAAGTAGTTTTTGTAAATTAAGTTTGTATTTTTATGTCTATTCTTGTAACCTTCTTCAAGGTGCCAGTCTATGCCAGAAACAAGCTAAGAAGAGAGAATACTTATGTAAAAAATAAACTAGCTTCCGCCCGCGGCTCGCCGGCGCGGATGTCGGGACTTATCCTACGGAAAAGTGCTACCGGGCGAAAAAGTAGCCTATCAGATTAGGCTGAGAATCAGCACTTTTCGAACGTCAAAATACATAAGACAGTCCACCTAAACGCCCGCCCTTACTATGTATTCCCGCCTATGTATTCTCCTTATAACATCATATAATATCTGTCAGTGAATGTTCCGAAAAAATCGATCCACCCCTTTCGGAGATTAGCCGGAACAAACAGACAGACACACAGACGAAAATAAAATGTTTTGTTATTAGTACCGTACCTACATATACAGGATAAAATTCTAACCAGTGCGCATACTGTAACCATGAATTCAGCATATCATTCTAGACCCCCTCTAGCGTAGAATTTTTTTGTCAGTCATACAAAAACAATCAGCTGTTCCATACATTTTGACCGCGTAGGTATTGCACTTTTCTATGAAACAGCTGATTTTTAACCTATGAAAAATTTCTACGCTAGATTCTAGTCTGTATAAATAAAAAAAATAATCTTCATAAGTTCAAAATTATTTTGCTGCCATTACATTAGGAAATAAATGAACTGTACTGACAGAAGCTAATCATTTATTTCCTTACAGTCTATTTACCGTGTCTTTATCAACCATTAAAGTGAAGTTATTAATTATTCCACGAAATGTGTCTACTTCATTATTTTTCTTCCGGATTTAGACACGAAGGAATTTGACAACCTTTAGGGGGAAGCGGCATGGTAGCCCGCAGTGACTGTTTCATGAAAAAGTCATTCAATAGCATCATATGACCTACGAAGGTTGGATTCATGATTTGAATGATTCATCAACATTTCAGCCGATAGACGTCCATTGCTGGACATAGGCCTCCCCCCCAAAAAAATGGGGGTGTTTGCCGTAATCGCCACGCTTGGCAGGCGGGTTGGCTATCGCAGTATGGTGGTAAAATGGATAGAGAACGCTGCTGCCTATTCTCTAGTAAGTCCCTTAGTCGCTTTCTACGACACCCACGGGAAGAAATGGGATGGGTGGTGGTGGGTGGTGGGGCGGTGGTGGTTTTTTGCGTCCGGCACCACACGGACGCATTTGAATGATTATAATTCTGTAAAGGCAAATAAATTTGGGGTTACCATAGTTAGGTAGGTCCTTAAACTAACTAAATAGACAGCTGTGCTGCTGGGGAGTTTGTTCCGCAACTTCTTCCCAGCTAAAGCACATAGGAAGTAGTGAAGGGTGGACGTTTTGGAGGACTGTCTTATGTAATTTTGACATTCATTAAGTGCTGATTCTCAGCCTAATTTAGATCAATGACTTTTCATTTGATTTGATAAAAGAAAGCAATAACAAAGTTATCGATGTTTGATGTTTATGTGGTCATTGAAAATTGGAGAACAACGTTTGGGTTAGAGCTTGTTCGTGTATTCCCGTTGTCCCCGTAATCTGTGTCCCCGTAACGGGGACAACGGGACGTCAAACATTTCCTTACCGTTGTCCCCGTTATATACATACGGACAACGGACAGTTAAGATTTCACATATCGTACATAGTCCACTTCAAATTTTTATTTCTTTTTTAAACGTGGGTAGCGGCAATCCTAGAACTAAAATGAAAAGTATTTTGTATATGATACAATAGATGTAAAATCGATGTTTTTCTATCTGAAATGTCTCAATAGCAGCTTGGAGTCTGGATTTGTGCATCTTTGTTATCAATAGGACATAAACATAACTGGTGAAATGTACCCACATTTACCCTATAGTACACCCGTACTATAGGGTAAAACCATGATAGGTGCCCCAGGGGTATAGTTGCCCCGATTGTAATTACTCTAGTTTCGCGGTTGAATTGCATGCTATTTTGTTAATCTATCGAAATACTCCAACTAACACTAAGTTGACCGTGTCGCATGTCTCTATGTGATTGCATGGGAAGGCAAAATGCGATCAAAGTTTTTGCGGGATAGATGTCCTGTTTCTCGGCGGGGCATCTACCCGAAACGTAATTTATATGGATTAGGCAACTATCCCCTATGTAGGATAGATGTATCAAATAAAGAGCTCCGCAAAAATCGCTAATACTCTAGAAATAATAAAGATTTTTGTTTTTACTTTTCATAAAGTGAAGTATTTTGGTTTTTGTTCTGAGAGATATAGAGTGATTTCGAAAAGTATGGCAACTATCCGGCTTTTACCCTAGGTACTCTTCCCAATTCTTCGGAGAATCAAGGCGTATCCGATTCTAATCCGAGGAATGAATTTCCGAAGTGCCCGTACCTATAATATAACTCAAGGGTTGGGCACTAGATCCGAATTCCATTCGTTCGAATTTAGAACATTTCCAATTCGGGTGGAACTCGGGTCTTGAATTTGGATCAGATGCTGTGCGGAAACGCTCTAACAAGTAACAACTCAAACAATCACAAAACATAAAGAAAGTTTCACTGACCAAGTAAAGAATCATCAATTTCCCCGTCAAACCATTCAACCAGACAGAAAAAAAACGTGTGTCTATGAATCATTTTGTATGTCGATGGTCTAAAATGTAAATACCTAATAACTACCGTCTAATTGCACGTAAACGCAAACTAGTCTCATTCAAAGTTAATTACAGACAAGGGAAAATCATTATCGCTTTTTATTACTTTAATTTACATAATTATGGGCAATGCGCACGTTGACGGTAGAAATTAGTTGACAGCTATATAACTTGTCAAAGCTCTCGCTAAAGCTATTTGGCAATATGTTTTTTTGACATTTGTAATAAGTTTTTATATTTACGTAACTGGCCTTAATTGAATTATGAGCGGAGATTGAATTGCAAGAATTATTTTATTTTAATGTGCCAGTTCCTTATTCAATATTTTGAGTTTAGAATGCCTGTGGTACTTTTTTATATATAGAGTCATTGCATATTTTTTTTAGAATTAGAATTTTTGCTAGAATTTTCGAAGACAACTTCACTAGTTAATTCTGCCTTCTTCATATTAAAAGAGTGGAGCAAATGCCATTCAGAAGATCCCCATCATTAAGATTTATATTTAGCCCGTATAATAGATTTAATTATTTCTGAATGCAAACGGAACGTCTGTCTCTGTATCCATCAGTCACGTAGAATATGTTCAATAATATAGCTATCAATTAAAATTCAGGTCTCACGTACGATAGTTTTGTGTTAGACCGTAAAATAAAAATCAAATAAGTAAAACGACACAGATTTATGTACGAGTTATTTTGTAATTTACATGTTCAAATCATCCTTCTGCCCTTAACGATTTAATCGCGCAATGGATTTTCAACTCTCTGTGTTGAACCGAGCTTCGGGAATCCAACGGAGAGCATTCGTCGAAACACAGATGGATTTTCAACTCTCGGCCCTAAGCTGTGCGTTGAATATCCCGTGTGCGAATAAATACCGCCGCGATATTTTTACGTCGAAAGTGGATTTATTGTCCCACTGCAAGGCAAAGGCCTTTTCTCATACAGAGAAGACACGAGCATAGATCACCACGTTTGCTTAAAGGCGCTTACACGAGCAACTGAAATTGATCCATCCTGGTCAATGCTCGTCAACTATGACGACACGACTACATCCAGCCAGTGTTGCCAACTGAGTGTCAAGTTTTGGGCCTAAATCGAGTTCAAAAAAGGGCTAGATTAGTACATTAAAAAAAAATAGAGCTAAATTACGAAATAACGAAAAATTCAAATAAAGATTCATTAGTAAACTGGATTACATGAATAACTAATGTGCAAATTATTAATCAAATATATAATTGTGGATTATAAAATATTGATTATGATCTAAATAGCAGAATTTTTGGTTCTAGCAACCAAAAATTCAAAGACATGTGACATCTACCAACCCGCACTGGGCCCGCACGGTGGATCACGGCCCACTCCCTCTCTCAGAGAGGAGGCCTGTGTCCCAGCAGTGGGAACATTATACGTTGAGTATACAGGGTGTTAAAGAAATTGCCTGCCATAGCTTCAGGGTGAGTTCAGTACCGATAAAGGAACCCGTAAAAAATACAAAATAAATACCTTTAAAAAGTAAAAAAAAAAAACGAAAAGTATTCAGACGCGAGATGTGAAGTACAAAATGACAACGCGTTCGACAGTAGGTAAGTAATTAAAGCATTTAGACATATAAAATAATTTTAATTCTAAACGATTGTTATTTTAAGTTAGTAGGCACTCAATTAAGTTGGTCTGGCAATATTTTTTTTGTTAAAAAAAAAAAATTGCTATCCTTACTTTGCTCTCTTACCAGAGCAGCAGTCTTTTCATAAAATATGATGGTGATTAGTGATTAACTAGATAAATTGTGAATCTGTCTGTCTCTGCTCACTCAAAAGGCAATTTCGAATAAACCTGCGAATATTTATTGCCATAATAAATTATACCGTAGATGTGTGAATTAACTCTTAGAGTTAAACACTTTCGTTCGTCACGCACATATTCCTAGTTTGCGTGTTTCAACTGAAACAGTGTGTTACTCTCTTCTTATCTATGATGTTCGATTCGTTTAACATAGTGTGACACAGTGTCGATTAGCGGATGACTTGTAAAGTGCTGTTAAATAATTGAAAGTGTTGAATATGCGTTGAAAACGCGTGATAACAAAAAGTAAATATTTATCGTACGGTATCTAGTTCATCTTAGCTTTTTCCCGACAGTTTATCTTGTAGTATGTAAATGTAATAAATGTCAACAATGTTAAAAGAAAATTGAAGAAGAAAAAATAAATTTAAAAGATGATAGGTTGGCAATACTTTTCGTAAACGTTGCAAAAAGGTTAGATTTCTGCACCCTAATTGCGTAACTGACGATTAATCATAATCTATTTCGTTTTGAAACAGATTGCTAAACCATTGCTTCATATGTTCAACAACGTAAATAACACGCCCCCTAAAATCCTACCTTACGTCCAAGCTGAACACCTGGCTACGTGGGGGGCGGACACGCGTACTGTACAAGTTTACAAAAACTTATGCAGCTAACAAGGAAAGGTAACCCCTTTATGGAGTTTTGCGAAAAGCCTCAACAAAAAGACAGTGTCCGTATCCAATCGCAGATACTGTTTAAAAATAAAACACAAACATATACTTTTTTTTTTTTTTTCTGGGTGAAAAATCATCAAATAACTTCTCCCGCTCTGGGTGGAGCGGGAGGGCGTGTCAGACTTTTACTGACTAAAACCCACCCGTGTTCCCTCAGTTGCCTGTGTGCCAGGGGCGGCGGTATCTCTTTGGAACAACCCGCACCCCCGGCAGGCATCGGCCCTTGCGGGCCCCATCTGTTGCTGCTGACATCTCTTTGAGGCGCGCGTGGAACACAACGCGCCGTCGACCCGGGCTTGGTCCTTACCGGACAGCGAGCTACCCATTACTCGCCGTCCGCAAGCCCGTGCCTACGGTGGCCGGGAATCAGCCTGGGATTCCCGACGCCCAGGGCGTCTCCTGCGAAGGCCACGGCTGTGAGGGCGCATGTACTGCATCTCCCTCACGTGCGCCGGCTCCCTCTTTGCGAGCATAACTGCTTCGCTGAAGGAGGCGACTGCCAGCCATGCCCTCTCGCTCCGTACCATGGCCTGGACCAGGGTCGGACGCGAGAGATCGCCTCCGCCGATCACCTCCACGAGGACACGGCGGTGCTCCGCCCAAGCCGGGCACACCTCCACCGTATGCTCCACCGTGTCCTCTGGGCGATCTTCGCAATGGAAACACCCGGGCGTTTCCTCCCGCCCTATCCGAAACAGGAACCTCCTTATATACTTAATCTACAACAAAACAAAACCCAAAAAGTGAAAAAAAAAAAAAACGTAAATAACACAATGGATTTTGTTGAACTGTCAAAATGAAACAGAGTATGATCAATCGTGTGTTATGCAATTAGGGTGCTGACTAAACTTGGAGCTTTTTGGAAAATCTATTTTGTTTTTGGTGCAAAGTTGCTCGTAACCGCAATTTGGGGGCGAATACAAAAAAAAGCTCGAATATTGCCAGGAGGTTTTTCCCATGACGATAATATTAAGATTAATGCTAATTTAATAGGTGAATCATTTAATAATATCTCTGCAAGCTCGCCAAGCATAACTGGTACCTACTACTACAAAAAAACTTACAAGCCAACATAAAAAAAACAAAACAGTAATTAAAGTGTCTGTTTGTAATGTCAAAATAACAGCTTTTTAATAAATGCATGTGAAAGTACATTTACACGGTAGGTACTTGTAACAAACAAATTAATTTTTAAAATTTTTGTCTGTCCGTTTGTTCCGGCTAACCTCCGAAACGGCTGAACCGATTTTGACGGGTCCTTTCACTGTTAGATAGCTGTTGTTATAAGGAGTACCTAACACAGGCATACTTTTTTGGCCCAATAGCACGTTGCCGAGGGATAATTTCCGGTGGTGTAGGTGCTTTTTTGGCTTTCTATCTTTTTTTAAACTTATCGAATCACCTACCTATCACAAGAACAGTATGGTAAAAAAAAGTATGTCAAAAAGGTATAAGTGCAAACTGTCACCTCAGCCACTCAGATAATGTCGCGTGGTTAACCGCAGGTAGCTAGCCTGTGCCGCTCGAATAGACAAAACTCTCTATGGAGATTTACCGTTACCAGAAGTCTCAGGGGCCCAGAATAAATTTAAATTCCTGCGGGTACTGTAGAGGTTAGCTGCTGAAGACGATATCATGTTGTACAGGCTGGAGATAAATTACTTTAATAACGTTCGAACAGTCAAAACTAATTTAGAGATCGAATAGCAAAAAAAGCAGTAGGGTGAGATTAGTTGGATTTGACAGCACGGTTGGCGCAGTGGTTAAGCGATTGACTGCTGTGCTGCGTGTAGCGGGTTCGATTCCCGCACGGAACAAATATTTGTATGACCTACAAGTAGTTGTTCCGGGTCTGGCTGTTTGTGTATGTGTATTTAAATGTTTGTAAACGCACCCACAATACAGGAGTAATTCCTAGTGTGGGGCAACGTTAAAAAAAAAAAAAATGGTGACAAGCCGAAGGAAGAACTCCTACTCATATTATAAATGTGAAAGTTTGTGAGTATAGATGTGTATGGATGTTTGTTACTCTTTCACGCAAAAACGGCTGAACGGATTTGAATGAAATTTGGCACACAGGTAGTTTGTAACCTGGAATAACACATAGGATACTTTTATCCCGGTACTACGTTCCCGTGGGATAGCTTTCGACCTCCACAGGAGACCACCGCAGGAGACGCCCTGGGCGTCGGGAATCCCAGGCTGATTCCCGGCCACCGTAGGCACGGGCTTGCGGACGGCGAGTAATGGGTAGCTCGCTGTCCGGTAAGGACCAAACCTTGGTCGATGGCGCGTTGTGTTCCATGCGCGCCTCAAAGAGATGTCAACAGCAACAGATGGGGCCCGCAAGGGCCGATGCCTGCCAGGGGTGCGTGTTGTTCGAAAGAGATACCGCGGCCCCTGGCACACAGGCAACTGAGGGAACACGGGTGGGTTTTAGTCAGTAAAAGTCTGACACGCCCTCCCACTCCGCCCAGAGCGGGAGAAGGTTAAGTTAGAACTGCGACCAAAGGCGCGCGAGCCGAGCGAGCGAAGCGATCGGCGAGCGCTACTTCCAAGTTAGTGGCAGTTACTTGCCTATTTAGTAATAGCGCAAGGTACTATCCGTCGCATGCAACTTTGATACCAGTTCACAATTTGTCCATTTGCTACGGACAGATTATAAACTATCGAAAAATAGTGCGTTAAATTGTTAATGGTTTTTGCAGTCCATAATGTTTCGATGCTTTGTAATCTCCCGAGATAGATTATAAACTGACGATGTTCTTAATGTTACAGTGACATATACATAATATACGAAGTAGTAGTGGTAGCCCAGAGGTCAAAATTCGACCATAATTCATTTAAAACTTAATGTATTCCTTATGCATTATTATTTTAAAATATGACCTACTTTTTTGGACTCCTCCATATAAACTTTAACTATCCTCCGTCCGCGTATTTTTTTGCATCACGTATTAAAATGTAGAATATCTTCCTTCATTTGTTTTGTTGATTTGGTTGTCTAAGTTCTTGAGTCCTAATTTTAGTTGTCATCCTAGGATAAATCCACACAAGTTCACGGTCAGGGTCTTTTGGTAGATGTCATCCAGTGTACACATAAAACTTTCGGTGCCGGGCAGCCTGAACGTTTGAATGGAATCTACTGGTTGCTATGTCGTGTCTTTTATTACACTGGCCGAAATTAAAGAGGGCCATTTTTTTCATCTTAAAAAAGTTAATGAGAAAAATAAGGTTTACATCGCTATGTATGGTCCACGTACGAAAATGTTGATCGGAACCAGGCTGCGGTGCGGTCCACTTAACTTTCACCGAATGTGACACGCCAGTCCTAATCGGTAGGAATCGGGTGCATCGATTAGAAATCGTTTATTATAATCCTTATTGATTGAGTGGTTATTTATATGCAATTTGCATGCATCTCTTGTTGGATACAGTTATGGGAAGTTTTATTAGTGTATAAAACACCAATACTTTGAACTGGCCAATTTTTTTTTTTACTTGCGTTAATCTTGACGATTTTTATTTTAGAGTTTAATCATTTTTGTGCCTAAACAGGGTAAGTTTTTATCCAGTGCGCAAATTGTAACCATGAATTCAGCATATCATTCTAGACCCCCAGCGCTGAAATTTTTCGTCGGTTATACAAAAAAATCAGCTGTTCCATATATTTTGACCGCGCAGGTATTGCACTTTTATATGAAACAGCTGATTTTTTTTTGTATAACAGACGAAAAATTTCTACGCTGGGGGTCTAGAATGATATGCTGAATTCATAGTTACAATTTGCACACGGGATAAAAACTTATCCTGTATAACGCTATGGTACCTATGCGCAGCCAAAAGCTTGGTAGTACTGTATTGTAAAATGGGGCCTATATATTATTATGCCTACGTTAAAAATGAGAGAGGGGCTTGTGGCTAAGTAATAACAGCCACACGGCTCGATCGATCAGGTTAAGCTACGCTTGCCGCGGTTGTTCAGTGGATGGGTGACCATATTTACATACCCCACCGTGCCTTGGAAAGCATGTTACGCCATTGGTCCCGGCAGTCATTCATGGATCTTTGACAGTAATTACGGGTCGTCAGAAGCCCGAAAGTCTGACAACCAATCTTACCAAGGGGTAACGTGTTACCCAGTAACTGGGTTGTGGAGGTCAAATAGGCAGTCGTTCCATATAAAATACTGGTATTCAGCTGTATCCGGTTAGACTGGAAGCCGACCCCTACATAGTTGGGATAGTGGTAGGCAGATGATGATGTTAAAAACATACCAAACTAATCTAAGGCCTGTAACTTCCTTGTCCCTTGGATGACAATAATTTTATCAGCAGGCTTAGCATGATGCTTTCTATTTCTAGGAAGAATAGACAGTGCTTTTTCTATACAAAGTCACATTTCGTTTCTCCATTTTTGACATCGCACCGTAGATATCCTTCTACAATCTGTCATTTTGTCTTTCGTTTCTAACGATCTTTGTCTAGGTCCTTATAAATGTAGACTATTTCAGAAGAATATTTCTTCCCAAACTGTCAAAATCACACTGACAACAAACTTTCTACACTACGGCCACAAAGTATATACGATTATCTACAAAATCATGATTAGTTTAGAACGCATAACTGTGATAATTAATAGAAGAACATAGCTATCTTCTCCTATTGTACATCATTTAGTTAATAGGCATGTTTATTCTTCCGTCGACAAATCGGTGCTCGTGCTAAGCCTGCAGGATTTTTACAAGTAGTATAGGTACTTTAGGTGCAAGTCTGCCTAACCCTTCAGGGATTATGGGCGTGATGTTATTCAATGATTGTGCTACTAGCGATAGATTGCCAGAACAACTCATCAGTGGAACGCATCTAGAAAAACGCAATTTCTTACTTACACGATCAAAGTGAAAAAAATATTAATTTCCCGTTTTCGTACGGCAGAAAATAGTAATTTTTATGTCTTTAAGGCCAACGGGATTCGCAAAACGTTTTATAATGCACTGTATTCTGGCGTATTAGAGTCGAAAATGCATGTAAAACAGTGTGAAAGATTGTAATTTTCTTAGAAAGAAAGCGTACCACTTTTGATATTGGCGCTGTAAACAATGGAATTGTTGTTTTTGTTAAACTTACTCAGCTTGGGAGATTAAGGGTGTTTATAGACATGCGAAAGCCATTAAACTGCGACAAAAAACTTTGTGCTAAGGTTTTTGGCATTAATTTGAATGGGGTTATTACAGCCCTACCTACTTATAGGTGCTCTTACACGGGCAATTTTTTGAGCAATTATTGCTCGGCAACACTAATGGATCAATCTGGAGCAACAACAATAAATTGCCGATGTGTTTCGGCAATATTGCTTCTGATTGCTCCATATATTTCATGAGATGCCGATGGAAATTTTTAGTGTAATTTTCATTCTATTTCGTTTGTATGTATAACTACGTCTCGTTTTTGAGAGAGGAACCGGCCGGCGTCGGAGGCGGCGGGGGAGGCGCATTGCCTAGTTTTTAAGTTGCTCCATATTGCTCCATATTGTGTGGCCGTATCTCTGGCAACAGGTGGCTACATGTTGCCATTGCCCTAAATTGCTGGATGTCGTCGTGACGTCATAGTTAACGAGAATTATCCAAGATTTTATTTGCTCGTGTAAGCGCACCTTAGAAGATCATCATGATTGTTCTCCTGCCCTTAACCCAATTTATTTGTGGTCGGCGCAACATGTCTTTTTGTTTCATAATTCTCTATTAGTCTTCCTCTCTGTAGTCGCACCGTTCCTAACCATATCAACATTCGCACAGTTCATCCATCGTTTATTTGATCGTCCTCTACTGTTATAGCCATCGAAATTCATTCACTTCTCGGTAGTCGGTTCTAGCCATATCATCTTTCACAGTCATTCCAAGCCTTCTTTGGTCTTCCCATATTCATAAAATTGAGTATGAATTTTGAATGACTATACTCGGGATACCTTCTCATTGATATCATCAATCTGTCTAGCCTTTTCCCAATTATGTTGGGGTCGGCTTCCAGTCTAACCGGATGCAGCTGAATACCAGTATTTTACATGGAGCGCCTACCTATCTGACCTTAACAACTCATAATTGGTATATTATACGTATCCACGGTCCCTACGTACATAGAGACATGTCAAAAACCGAGGTTTACAGGAAAGCATTATTTATGTTGAAACTGCTCTAGAAATAATTATATGTACAATTATAAATTTTGTTTTTCTATAATGTTTTATTAGCGTTAGGAACTTTATAATGGTATTTATACACATTTTCTTTTTTTCTCATATACGATTTGTAAATGACGTTAAATACGTAATATTAAAAAAATATAAATATACAGACTAAACCCAATTGTGCAGTAAAAAAAAAAAAATTTTGACATGTCTTTATGTACGTAGGGACCGCCGGTATATGTTTTTTAATTTTTGTTTGCCTAATGCAGCGTGTAGTTCGATTGTATTCTCTTCAATTCTGAACATACTCAGGCTTTTTCCTAATTACGCCCTGATTTAATTGAGCAATTAAATATAGTCGTTCATGGTAAACCCCAGATTATTCACACACAGACGCAAAAAAAATATTGGTTTCTCAAGCAAACATAAGTCATTAGTTAATCAGAGCACGTGCTTGTACTTACGTAAAGTTCATTATATGTATGTATATAAAGCCAATGACCGCAACGGCCATATCTATGCCTACGGGTATCTATTGAGAACGCGTTATTGCAAATCGGACTCGTATTGGAAAAGTTAGGTTCCGTACTAGAAGGGACAGTACCAGTACCTATTTATAGTAAACATTTTTTATTTATTTTTTCAATTCTTTTTGATTCTATGATAAAAACAAAAATAAGGTAAGTACGTTTATTTGCGGTAAACATAACGCAAAGAAAGAACATAAACACGGAAAATTACAAGATGGGGGGAAATATGCGTCACATCCACGCAAAGCGGACATTGCTCAGCATAATGCTACGACTTTATACGTGACAGCCCCAGCACTGGTTTTCAGCGACAGAACATTTTCAAAGTGGACTTGTGATACGGAACAGCGGAAAAATGAGAAGCATGTGACAAGTAATGTTTGAAATATTAATGTTCGTAATGTTTATTACTTTGCCTATGTATGTATAGAACTAAGTCTATCCGACTAAACAGACAGCTGTGCTGCTGGGGAGTTTGTTGCGCCACTTCTTCCCAGCTAAAGCACTAGGAAGTGGTGAAAGGCGGGCGGTTTGGGGGACTGTCTTATATATTTTGACGATCGAAACGTGCTGATTCTGAGCCTAATTAGAATAAATGACTTTTGTTTTCATATTGATTTTGCTGATTGCTATAAGCAAAGAGGCAGACCAAAGAAAATACGGATGTATTGTGTGAAAGATTATATTGTTAGGACAGAAGTCAGCACTGTGACGACTTCTAATAAAGATGTATAGATTAAAAACACATTGCGGAGACCCATGTTCTTTTTCTCAGTGTAGCGATGATAAAAAGTTCAAACATCTTTTGTCCAGAATTCAGCTGCGTCAACTCCACTCACTGCCGCAGTCATAAGATCATTAAATGCACAGGGTGACACGCGAACAGGATGAATACGCGCTAGACTGGACACCCATAATAAATCATGTTATGAGTAAGAGGATGGTGATCTTAGAAGATGACACAGGCACCACTGTGGAAGGCCGAAGCAACATGCTGACAAGCCTCATGTTTTAAAGAAGATTGCATTCGAATCGTTTCCATAACCTTTTTGGAAACTAGACAGGCAGATGACCACAGTAGCAGATATTGTACGGGACCCTGGGAACCGGTTGCTGTATGTACCGGTTGTCATCAAGCTAAGGCTAAGGCCACTGGACTAGAATATGAAATTAGTAAAAAAAATACTTCGTTATTATGCAAAAATGTAAATCGCTAAGCTTTATGTTTCCTTATTAGTGTGTTTTGATTTGAATTTAGTAATTAAATGAAACAGCCGATTTGATTACAACATGTCTTCTTTAACTCGTTTATTACCCAAAAAGTCGCATTTTCAGCTTCACTTGTTCGTTTGTTAGCATAAAAAATCTTACAAGTCAATTTTGGACCACTTCCTCCTAGACTACCGCCATGATATATGATATGATACATTTATTTGGTGACCCGATGTTGTAGCCAAAGTTTTCTCCGAACAAGGGACTTCTGATAGTTTCTTCTCACTGTGGGGTTTCGATTTGGGCGTATCTACCATACGGGTCCAGTGCGGATTGGTGAATATAACATCTCTTCGATTTTATGGTTTTAATTTTCTAGATGACTTGCGGCTAAATAAAAAAAAACAAAAAAAAAAGTATCTGATAGGTACGAATACCCTACCAATCTAGGAAGTTTCCCCACAACAATCTCGTAGATTAAATTCGAGTACTCGACCTCTTCTCCTCACGCTCCGGTCTCGAAAGCTGTGAGAACCTGACGACTTATGCGCTCCTAGTAGGTACTTTATTCTATTGATCAGTTGAGTTATATGCTTATGTAACATGGTATATGAACATAAACCTCTTACCGAAGAGGTCAGTGTGTTCGTTGCTTTACGTCAGTAAACATGATTCTTGTGCTCTGCTTATTTTATTTTGGATTTAATGTGAGTAAAATATTTTTTATTTGTAAATAGACATACAGTATCTCTTTGATTTTCTGTCTTAGTTGCATAAAAAATTAAAACTGTCGTCACTTTGTTAAGAAATTTACACTTTAATGAAAGTTCGTAAGAAACCGCTCTCATTAATTTTAAGTGTCAGTTTTTGTCTTGAATAACTGGTAATAAATGTACCTCTATTATATGTCGAAAATTGGGGTTGTTGTACATTCGCCATAAAGTAAATTCACCACGAAAAAAGTGTGTGTAAACTCGCCACAGCTTTATTTTCATGAAGTAAATTCGCCATATAGTTTATTTCCGCACAGACAGCAGAAAAATCAAACAATAAGTAGAATAAAACGTTATTTATTTGTTTTTCATGATCACAGAAATTCACACAAAAATCACAGTTCTACTTACAACTACAATATACGCTAATATTCTCTGGTTTTGTTCTTTTTAAGGCCGCGTTGTCAACGATAGCGTGACCTGTGTGACACGCCTAATCCTTATAAACATGTATTGCAAGTGGCTGATTGGCTTACAACATTACAGTTATAAGAAAAATAATTAAATCACAGTAATAATCACGTTATTTTTTACTGTAAATTTACGTCTACATACATAAAATCCCAGTTTTACTTACAAATAAATATATTCTTTATTGGAATAGGCTGATTTGCCTGCAACAAAACGAAAGATAATTAAGTTTAATATTATAATTTAAGTACTTCATATCTAAAGAAAATAATAATAATAATAAGTTACTTTAGTAACTATGTCACGGTAATTCTTTGAAACGATTCAACATACCACTGACTTAAATGTAATTATCAATCAATCAAAAGCCATTTAATCAAACTAGGCTGGTGTCAGCACTTTTTGAACGTCAAAATTACATAAGACAGTCCCCCAAAACGCCCGCCCTTCATCCACTTCCTAGTGCTTTAGCTGGGAAGAAGTGGCGCAACAGATTCCCCAGCAGCACAGCTGTCTGTTATGTCAGAAGAACTTGATTCTATACATTTAGTACGTCATTAACGTTACGAAACATAAAATTAAAATCTTTGTCAGATGTCAGCTAGCACACGCCAATATAATAATTAAAAAAATTACGCAAGCAGAAATAAATAATAGAAACAAAAGCATAAACAGAACGTAAAACCTTAATTAAAGCCTCCAGGCATAAAGGGTGTGCTCGCTTGCGTATGCAATGCGGCATTATGTTCACATAGTTGTAGCTAGAAGTAACAAATGTTAAACTAGGAATCATAGACTAAGACCGCGTATGTTACAAGTCTTTAAGATGCTAGGTTATCATACTTTCATCATTTTAGAAATCATTTTCATTTCGAGCGCTACAAACCAATAACTTTGCCTGCTACCAATATTTTATGCAAAAATGATGTACCTATGAAGACTTGTGACGAATTTACACATATTTTTTATGCAAGTGGCGAATAGACTTTCAATGTATGGAGTGTACAAAACGTGACGAATTTACTTTGTGGCGAATGTACAAGAACCCGTGAATTGTACGGAAGTTCGCCGAGTGTTTTTACGTCTTTCGTAATACTCTCTGAGCTCTTTTTTGGGATGGGGATGAATAACGACCTGCCCAAAACTTGGACTTAGATCAAAATTATCGTCTTCTGCTGAAGAAGTTCTTAAAATTAGATAGTAGTTCTTAATTACGTTAGTTTTGAGTAACCTTAAGTTTAGAGTTGAGCTTCACGATTACTGACAAATGCGTGCTCTGATTGGACAGGTCCACTCAATCTGTGTGGTTCATTTCTCACAAGACCATTTCAGATATCAATCTTCAATCAGATGATCTGACCAAGATTATATCTGGATTTTAAAAGAGACTGTGTCCTCTGAGTTTGTTACGGCCTTTCATCTGAGTCGTAAGATAGGAAACGCCGACCTCATCTAGTTTTTAAAATATAGTTGAAATGTAAGAGTGTATGTACAAACCTACTTACAGAAATGAAATCATTTATCATTTATATTCCAGCTAACCTTGTAGAATCTTCAGTTTCTTTGATAGAACATTGATGTGATGCTACGGGTACTAATGATAGTACTAACTAGTAAAAAGTCAGCGATTTTCCTGTTTATTTTCTATTACAAGTAAGATACTAGCAAGATTAAAGCTTGTTTACTTGAATGATGATTTCTTCCTGAATGTCAAAACTAGATTCTGACGCCACAATCGCAAATATTAATTCGACATTCGTAACTGCAATTAGGTATGCATCGTTCTATTTTTTCCTAAGGTTATTTGATTCGATCAGAAGCGGGATTTTCCCTGTACCATTTTTAATTATTTGGTATTATTTTTATTGTTTTATGTTATATAATTAGGTGCAATCTTAAATTAAAGGGTATCGATGGGTAGTTTTTTGCGTTTGCGCTACTTCGTCTTCCTTGGTTTGAAAATCACGAAGCCATAAAGTCAGGTCGTTTTTGTAGGTTGAATTTGATTTTGATCAAGATTGTTTGTTTTTTGTTTTAGGTTTGAGTTTGGCATTTTTTGTTTGCCCTCCTTCGTCAAAACGTGAGCGTAAAGATTCAGTATCTTTTATCTTAAACAGTCTATCGAACTTTACAATGTTTTTAACCGTCTTCAAAATAGAGAAGGTTCTCAAATTGTCTATATTTATTTTTGTGTGTATTTTCCGCGATATCTCCGGCAATATTGTAAATCGATTTCGAAAATTCTTTTTTTAATGGATAGTGTGTGCCTCAGGGGTGGTCCCATATAAATTATAAAAGTTTGCTTGGTTAGTTTTTAGATTAGCTTCGATAATATGTGTTTAATCAATCTTGTGTATCTTGATGATAAATTTCGGAAGTTGGTGGCTTAAAACTAGAATACAGATCCAAAGACACCGACTTCCGAAATTAATGTTATTTTTCACATTGCAGTATTTTTTGTAAGTTTTTTCATTACCATCAACAGAAAAATAAGTGCAGCGTTGCTATATGCAACAATTCGATCCGCTTCCATATCGAACCCAACATCAATCCCTCATAACAAAGAAGTCCTCATAAATAAGGCACCTCACAAATCCGAAACCCGAAAATTATGAAAGTTTTAAATTGGTAACGACACGCACGGCAACCTGTCGAACGGTTGTGAATAGCTATGCTGATCACACATGGTTTCGAACTCCCTCATGCTTAGCAAATCCCTTAATCGACGTAGGTACAAACACAAAAAAAAAATACAACCGAATTGAAACCATTTTTATTCATCAAAAATTAGAAAGTGGCACAGAATCACAGACGTCAGTGATTGCTTCATTAGGTTAGTAAATGGTAAGGTTAAACAATGCAGCTTGGGACGTTTGACAAATGCTTAATTAATGATAGAAGGACTTGTGTGACACGGAATTATAATAATGAGATAATACTTGGTAAGTAATCTTTCTAGGACATCTCTGTCGCAATTGTGCATACGAAACTAGTGACATTTTTTTTTGGCTGGGTTATCATCAAATAACTTTTCCCGCTCTGGGTGTCAGACTTTTACTGACTAAAACCCACCAGTGTTCCCTCAGTTGCCTATGTGCCAGGGGCCGCGGTATCTTTTTCGAACAACCCGCACCCCTGGCAGAAGCTATTGACATTGATGTTAGTTTTTGTGCTTCTCTCATGCAAATAGGCATTGCTGAGAATACGTGACCATGAACGTGACGTGAACATGAACTGCATAGTTACTTAACCAATTATAGGTTGGGCACGCCTCGATTGTGGCGGTAAGTCCCCTCTTTCAGGAGTGGCTTGAGAGGCGGCATGGCGTCCTCACCTTCCGCCTGACACAGGTCCTCACCGGACACGGCTGTTTCGGGAGGTTCCTGTTTCGCATAAGGCGGGTGGAAATGCCCGCGTGTTTCCATTGCGAAGATCGCCCTGAGGACACGCTGGAGCATACGGTTGAGGTCTGCCCGGCTTGGGCGGAGCACCGCCGTGTCCTCGTGGAGGCGTTCGGCGGCGGCGATCTCTCGCGTCCGGCCTTGGTCCAGACCATGGTACGGAGCGAGAGTGCATGGTTAGCCGTCACCTCCTTCAGCGAAGCAGTGATGCTCGCAAAGAGTGAGGCGGTGCACGTGAGGGAGAGCAGTACATGCGCCCTCACGGCCGTAGCCTTCCCAGGAGACGTCCTGGGCGTCGGGAATCCCAGGCTGTTCCCGGGCGCCGTAGGCGCGGGCTTGCGGACGGTGAGTAATGGGTAGCTCGCTGTCCGGTAAGGACCAAGCCCGGGTCGTTGGCGCGTTGTGTTCCACGCGCGCCTCAAAGAGATGTCAGCACCAACTCGTGGGGCCTACAAGGGCCGATGCCTGCCAGGGGTGCGGGTTGTTCGAAAGAGATACCGCCGCCCCTGGCACACAGGCAACTGAGTGGGAGACACGGGTAGGTTTAAGTCTGTAAAAGTCTGACACGCCCTCCTGCTCCACCCAGAGCGGGAGAAGTTATTTGATGATTTCCCACCCAAAAAAGAAAACAATTATAAGTAAATTGATTTATAAGGAAATTTGAAAAGACCCATAATTCTTTTTTCTTCTCTTAAATTTTCAGGTAGCGTTAGCTGCTCAAGCGCCCTGTATACAGCTGAATGATGGAAACAAAATCCCAGTGCTTGCCTTGGGGACCGGCAGGGGTACAGCTAAAGAGGTAGGTCATTATACTTCCGGTCTGTATTAGGTGGGTTAATTCCGTTTGACTATTCGTTTTATAAATTGAAGGTAGTATGTTTGTTTTTTTATAAGTATGTTCCAATATCTTATAGGTATAAAGGGCCAGTTTCTATCATGTTTCTCTAAATGACACAGCCGAGGGAAAAAATCGGTAGAAAAATAATATGAGAATTCCGATTATCCACCCCGTGTGGTGAGGACAGATGAACTCGCGCTACAGAGTCTCCACCCAAAGGTTGCTGTTTTAGGGTGGTGCAAAAAGGACCTAAACGGCAACCCTAGGGTGGTGCAAATAGGACCTAAAGGCATAGGTGTTTGATTTCTGCCAAGACATGGGCCAAAATGCTTGGAAGCCAAGAGTCTTGTTTCCCAGTAATTGAGTTGTGAAGGTCAGAGGCAGTCGCTCCATGTAAAATGGTGATATTCAGCTGCATTCGGTTAGACTGGAACATAGTTGAGATAAAGTTAGAAGATAGATAATCGCATGTTTAAGAAAAGTGGACTTGCATGCAGTCAATTACCCTCTTATTACAAAGCGGAAAAATCCTCAACTCCCCTCAAATATATTTGAGTTACGTTAAGAGTCTAGAACATCAAAGGTCTTTTAGTGCTAAAATTTATGCAGAAATCGTATCGTAACCTCACGACATTCCTAATTTGTTGTGCCATTTACACATTATGCAGTCGCCATCTCGTTTGCTAAAATTGTCTGCATTTTGTGGTACACCATAGCAGATAAGCTACCTAGCTCAAATGACTGCGGTTGAACCTCGTCTGTTCCAAATTTGGCCCCAGTCTTCAAAAATGTTACAATTAACACAGTTTTGAGTTCATTTAACTACTGTTTAAATGTCAGGTGGAGGCAGATGGAAAAAATATCATAGGTACTTTATATAGAAGTCTATAAGAGTAGGGGAAGACCGAAGAAACATTGGATGGACTGTGTGACAGATAATCTGGCTAGAAAAGGGGCGACTACCGAGATAACAGCTATTAAAGAAGTATGGAAAGAAAAGACATGTTGCGCCGACCCCAAATAAATTGTTATAAGGAGAATGATGATGATATATATTATTATGTAGAAGCGAAGCACCCCATCCAAACTAGTTCAAAAATACTTCTTCAGCGTCGTGGCGTATGATACTTCTAAATTCACTTTATACGAAATATGCCTTTGTGGTGTCGAAAATATGATCGATTTAATGAAACTCCTAAACTAGACAACGCACTGCCTTTGCCTGCCACTGGGTTTAAACCCTTGGAATTTTGCACAAAATCATCATCTGCCTAGCCTTTTTCCAACTACGTTAGGGTCGGCTTCCAGTCTAACCGGATGCAGCTGAATTACAGTATGCTACATGGAGCGACTGCCTATCTGACCTCCTCAACTCAGTTACTGGGTAATACGATACCCCTTGGTAAGACTGGTTGTCAGACTTTCGGCTTCTGACGACCCGTTACGACTGTCAGAGATCCACGAATGACAGCTGGGACCAACGGCTTAACGTGATCTCCGAGGCACGGACGGTTCTTCATATTTTGCCGTTGGGAAATCCTATCGGGCATACGATTTGCAATAATTAAACTTTTATGATCCGTTCTACAATCATACCTATACTTAGATGTCCTGTTTAGTCGTTAATAGTCCTAATCTAAAAATTTCCTCGAATTTCAGACAGATTCATTGGACGACGTCCGCAACTCTGTCTTCTGGGCCATAGAAGCAGGGTACAGGCACATCGACACAGCAGCCGCCTACGACGATGAGGAGCAGGTCGGCCAGGGTATAGCAGACGCCATCGCCAAGGGAATCGTTACCAGGGAACAGATGTTTGTTACTACTAAGGTTGGTACATTTTGTGTTGTGTCATAAATGGAAAATAATGTTTTGAAATTTATTAATAATTTTGTGTTGTCATAAGTGGAGAAAAATGTTTTGAAATTAATTAATAATTTTAAGATAAGTTATGGAATTAGCAGAGTTATGCACAACCATGCAATTCGTTGTCGGGTTCCATTAGATAACTGAAATAAATAAAAAAATTAAAACAGCAAGTTAAATCGAGAAACATGATATTTTATTAGGTATTACAGTTTAAAACTCAAAAACGGCTTAACTTATTTGATTTGATTTTTCTATTGTTCACTCAAAATATAGGAGTGTTTTGAAATAAATAAAACGAGGAAAAACCAAAGGAATAGGCGAGAACTAAGAAACAGCCGAGAAATCGAGAAAACAGAACTTGCATTTTCTATGAGAGTTTTGTATGAATCATTGAAATTTAGGGAGTGCAAAGTCTGTTGGGTCAGTTAGTGTGAATTAAAATATTTTGAATTGAATGAAATTGCATACCATCTTATTATAATTACAAATAACTACTGATTACGAGGTCAAGGGCCGCTGTTTATATGGAAACTTGAATTAAAAAATACCGGCCTGGTAGTTTCATATCAAACTTAAGAACAAAAAACATTTTTTTTAAATTATATAAACGTCTTATCTAGGGATCGGATAATCTGATACATATTTACCTAAAGTTAATTTTTAGTTACGAAAATATGGAAAGGGCTTCTTAAAATATATTTTTTTGTACAAAAATTCTGGAATGCCAGCAACACCGGGAATGCATAACTAGTCAGTTGTATAGTATGGAAGCGACTTCTAAATGATTAGGATTGCATAACTATTCAGACGCATATTTATTAAAAAAATAACCCCGATGGAAATTTGGTACCTATACCTATGTACCTAGGGTGTAAGTCTGTAAGAGTAGGGGTGGTGTGTGTTAGTAAAAACATTATTTTTTACATTCAATTAAAAAAAATCGGTATAAAAGCGCATTCCATTTTAGCCAACCTCTCAACTTTAGGTGAGTATGTCTGTGAACTTACTCCAAAAAAATTCATTCGACCTTGTATAAACGAATGTTCTGTCCCCTTCTTTCAGCTGTGGAACGACAAGCACGCTCGTGATCAGGTGGTGCCAGCTCTGAAGGACTCCCTCACCAAGCTAGGACTTGATTACATCGACTTGTTTCTCATACACTTCCCTATTGCTACTAAGGTAAGGACTAGTTTTTAGTTTGGACTCACCATAATCCCGACGCGGGGCCAGTGTGGGTTGATGGATGTCACACGTCTTCGAATTTATCTTTCTAGGACATGCCGGTTTTATCACGATGTTTTCCTTCGTCGTTTTGGGAACAGTGGTGATGCAGTCATTTACACAATGTAAAGCGTCTGTCTGGGTTTGAACCTGCAACTCATAAGTCGCGGCTGTTACCACTAGGCCACCACTGCTGAAGAGCTGTCAGCGTCAAAATTTGAAGCCTCGTGAACTCGGTTTAGAAGTGCTAATCGCGTTCAGTTTCATTTGTGAAATCGGCGCTTAGTCGACAGATTCTAGTCGAGTTTGTGAGCCGGTCGAAAAAAAAAAAAGATGACGTCGACACACCCGCCTGTGGGGGTGTAGGGGACTCTCTAACTCCGTCAACGAAAAGACGGGCCCATCCGAAAATAGTTCGAAACTTCGAAGTGACTCCTACAGCTGAATAATTACTATAAATCGTGTAGTCATTCTTAGTTTGGGCCCCAAACTGATCATAGGTCTGTAAGTAATACGGAGTAGGAAACGCCCGTAACTTCGACCGAGATTACGGATTTCGTGCTTAGAGAGTAGGCCCCCTGGGCCCCCTAGGCTCCCATACAAAGCACTGTTTCGTTTTCTACGTTACACTGTATCCCCTTGGAAACAACCTTGAGTGATTTTATTCATACGATATAAAGCATAATGATAACAACATCGCAATTTTAATTAAAAGGTATTCTTTAGCTGATGTATGCAGTAGCTATGTCCCGATATGATCACAGAGTATTATAATAAGGAGGCTTAATTGTTTTTATAGCAATTACATAGATAACACAAATTCCTTGCAACAATGTACGTTTTCTAGTTGTCCGCGGTCTAGTCACGTCCTGTTGAGTTTTTCATAGGTTTTTCCAGTCCAATAATGTATATTTAACAATTTTTTCTTTACTTTTCCAACTAAACAATAAACAAGAAGAAAACAAATCTTCTGTCTTAGCCAGAATCAGTTTGGAGTCCAGCTTCCATTAGTTACAAAACATTCAACGTTTGCAGCCATTATAGCTTTAACAAAGTTTTATATCAATAGGGTATTTTACTCTATACGAGAGAAAATTTAAAAATATAGTATTGAGATAGCTTTTTTTTTTTTTGTGGGTGGGCAATCATCAAATGACTTCCCCCGCTCTGGGTGGAGCAGGAGGGCGTGTCAGACTTTTACTGACCAAAACCCACCCATGTTCTCTCAGCTGCCCGTGTGCCAGGGGCCGCGGTATCTCTTTCGAACAACCCGCACCCCTGGCAGGCATCGGCCCTTGCGAGCCCCACCAGCTGCTGCTGACGTCTCCCTGCGACGGGTCAGCAGTGGCCCCGCCGCCTACCACTTTTCGGCCGCAGGGGATAGGGAGAGCGGCCAACGCTATACCGACACTCCTCTTCCCCTGCGGCCCCACCGCATCCGCCATCAAACGGTGGCGGCCCCGTCCAGTCCACGGAAGGGAAGAGCGCTACTCAGAAGTACCGGCACTCCTCCTCCGCCGCAGCCTGTAACTCTCAGCCGCGATGCCTCCCATTCGACATCGCGGCCCGCCTCAGTTGCGATGCACCTCACCGCAACCTACTTTTTGGCCGCTACGTCGTCGGCTTGGAGGCACAAGCCCTGACGAGCGGCCCCACCTTGGGGTTCCTCTTCGCTTCACCGTGGGAGGGTGACCACGGTTACTGAGCCCCCCCGCAACGACAATGCGGGAACCCCACTGGGGGGGAGTACTGAGATAGCTTAGGCAAAATGCAGTCGGAAAATGTTAGATTTAGTTCATGAAACAGCAAAATAAATTATAAAATACAATTTAAAGATTTCAGTTTTTTTAATCTGTTTTTGAACACCATGAAATAGTAGCCGCCATGTTATTACGTCATATGGCATATCAACTGAGCAACTTTGTACTTTTATTAATTTCGTAACCAAAGTAATTTTTATTTCAATAACATTTTGCATTCAGGAACAGCAAACCAACGATAAATAGAAAAATGACTCATTTTTTATATTATAAACAATGGTCTTATAAAATATCAGCTTTTTTGTTTTTAGCAAACTGACGTCATACCCACAGAGCAATATGGCGTCCACTGCGTCCAGCGTTTTCGTTAAATTACGCGCGAAATTTGAAAAAGTAAAATTTAAATGCATTTTTATGGTACTAATCTATTAAACAAAAATGTTGTGTTTTTTGTGGTTTATTAGCACTCTAGAATCTAATTAAGGCACTTTTGAAAAATGACTGTAATACCCTATTGCAGAGTGACGGATCACCAGATAACATAGACTACCTGGAGACCTGGAATGGCATGGAGGAAGCAAGGCACCTGGGCCTGGCCAGGTCCATAGGAGTGTCCAACTTCAACGCCAGTCAGATTGACAGAATCGTGGCTAACAGTCAAGTCAGACCAGTTGTCAATGAGTTTGAGGTAAGTGTGGCAACCACTGGTAATAAAACTACACAAATAAGAATTTATAGTGTACTAAAATATGCACAAGGTACAATACTAGAATTAAATGCGTGTTACATTGGCAGGTTGCGAATGGTCACTGAATAAGATTCGTTCACTTGAATGGAATGAATGAAATTATTATGTATGTTTCGTGCAGTAAGTTTGGTAAATCCACCAGTGGCGGATTTACACATTTGCCACCAGTAGGCTATTAATTTTTTACCGCCCCTACTAACTCTTTTGAAATATAATATTGTAACGCTATTGGAATATTTTAAAAGTTCATATTCACAATTAGTGTACTTTACACAGCGTTTAGTAATTTTTCATATACAGACATTGGAGTATTCGGTATACCTAGTGTGTGTATAGTAGGTAGGTACTAAAATATTTTAATTTTGTTAAATTTTCGAGACTTCTTTTCTCTGCGTCTGTGTTTTTGTCACTGTATTTTTTTTCCTTAAGGCAAAAAAAATGCCAATTTTGTCGCCGCCCTTAAATTTGCCGCCCTAGGCTCCAGCTTACTCAGCCTGCTGGTAAATCCGCCACTAAGGTCCACCTATCAGCTGATTAAGACTGGTCTAGTTTAATTATAAGAGAATAATAAGACCATGATCTGGGTTTAATTCCCAGGTTGAGCTAAGTGTTATTTTCCTATCGGAATTTTCTAAGTAGCAGCGGGAGTTTGGGCTGCGGGGCTGATGGCAATAGGCTCGCCCTCTATTACATGGAGCTTTGACATAGCTGGCGAGATGTGGGTGTGCTGTTATAGGCACACCCCTGACTAACCCTTCGGGGATTACAGACGTGATATTATGATACCGAACTTTTGCAATAAAATGTGCATGGAGCTTTTTAATAAATTTACTACTAGTTTTTGCCAGCGGCTTCGTCCGTATGGAGGTCGGAAATTGTCCCATGGGAACGTACTACGTGGATGAAAGTAGCTTATGTGTTAATCCAGGTCACAAACTGTCTGTGTACCAATTTTTATCCAAATCCATTCATTGAGTAACAAATGGGATAATTTTCGACCTCCACGGGGGCGAAGCCGCTGACAATAGTTTATCATATTAGCAGGATCTCTCGGTTCACACTAATTTAAGCTTATTTTAAAACATGTTGTACACTGTTTTATTTCACCCAGGTAAACCCAACACTAACTCAAGAGCCGCTTGTCAACCATTGCCTATCCTTAGGCATAGCGGTCATGTCATACAGTCCCTTCGGCTTCCTGGTCTCTCGTAGCCGACCAGATGCCCCACCTCCACGGTACGATGACCCCACCCTGGGTGCCTTGGCTGCTAAGTACGGGAAGACTCCTGGGCAAATCGTACTTAGATATTTGGTAAGTGACTTTTTTATTTATATGTAGGTAATCTCTCCGTCGCATTACTTTAACCCGACCACAAACCTTGAAGGTTTTTTTTGTATTTCGAACTTTATAGCGAATTTCATTAAAGTTCTTATTACAAAATTGACAACGTAAGACTGCACTAATTAATTGTAAGTTTTGTAAAAGGAGCTGTATTTCAATCTCTGTTAGATTCTTATTACAAAAACAGGCTCAATGGTTGGTCAAAACCATCGAGCCTGTTTGCCTAAAAAAACTTTTTTTTGTAATAAGACCGTCATCATCTTCATCTGCCCAGCCCTTTCCCAACTATGTTGGGGTCGGCTTCCAGTCTAACCGGAGGCAGCTGAACACCAGTATTTTACATGAAGCGACTGCCTGACTGACCTACAAAACCCAGTTACTGGACAATAAGACCGTATCCTCCTTATTACAAAACAAGATTTTTATTTAGATCATGTTTAAACCACCAAGCTAATTTTGATTAAGAACCCAATTTGTATAGAAATGCAGTTCTTTTTACAAAACTGCCAACTAATTCCCGTGCTTTTGTGTTAAGAACTTTACCCAAATCGAAATAAAGTTGGAAATGAAAAAACTGACTCAGAGCTTTAGGCTAGAAATAAAATTAGATTGCATTTTTTTTTAATTTTTTTTTATTATTTATGTACACACAGTAAAATACTTACGAGATACGGCACAACTGAGAACAAAGGTTCTGCTTCGTCATATCAGCCGAAAGACGTCCACTGCTGGACATAAGCCTCCCCCAAAAAAGGGGATTTGCCATAATCGCCACGCTTGGCAGGCGGGTTGGCGATCGCAGTATGGTGGTCAAATGCATAGAGAACGCTGCTGCCCATTTTCCAACTACTTGACTACTTTGCCTACCTATGTATAGAATCAAGTCTATCTAACTAAACAGACAGCTGTGCTGCTGGGGAGTTTGTTGCGCCACTTCGTCTTCCCAGCTAAATTACTAGGAAGTGGTGAAGGGCGGGCGTTTAAGGGGGACTGTCTTATGTAATTTTGACATTCGAAAAGTGCTGATTCTCAGTCTAATTTGAATAAATGTTTTTTTTTGATTTTGATATATTTTAAAATTGTTGGGCCCTGTTTCACAATGTCTCAATAGACACCGTAAAAGTAAAAAAAAAAGGTTTGATGTTATAAATGGAGAAGAATTTGAATGAAATTATCTGTCATGTAAGTAAACTGAAATTCAGTTGAGATGGTGACACTGACCCTTTGTGTAAATATTTATCAAGCAGGTGAACAACTTTTAGGAGCCAAATAAAAACTTAGTAAGCAGTAACTTTTTGTAGGTTCGGGTAATTTTACTCAGGTGTCGGGATGTTCAGTTCCCTAGAAAGGTTTAAGCTAGACGATATCACATGACAGGTGTATCTACTCAAACTGGCACTTCCCTCAGAAGGCAGCTCAGCAAAGTTGTGTGAAAAAAATTCGTTACACAAATTCTGGATTGATCATATAAAATAGACCTAAATATTTTATTTTATTCCAGAGGTAGTTATAGAAAGATGATGTCGAAACCATCTAAATAATTATAAGGATTATCCTAATAATTAATACATTGCTTTATACACCGTGACATTTTAGTCGTCTTACAACGGCAGCCCACTTCGTGTATCCAATGACTACTAATCATTTATTATAAAAAAAATATTTTTGAACATTTGCATAGTAAAAAAAAATATATATAAGACACTAAGACGCATGACGTAGTTTGAAACACCCTGTTATGGAGATGGAATTAATGATGGAATGTATTAGTAGGTAGGTAGATATCTTCTACCATTTGATACGTAAACATTATTAACAGGGAGGGTGTTTCATAATTATAAAGCGTTACTTATTTTTCTTTGTACCTATTATCTTAATTAATAGTAACAATGTTTTAATCGCGCCTAGAAGGATTTTATGACATTTAGTGGATTTTTTTTGCAATATGTTAGTTTTTTGATACCGAGCAAGTACCGAAATTCACCGAAAATCAGTCTCAAATCAGTAAGATAGAGTCAGTCAGTACAGAAGAATTAGTGTTACAATTTAATTTCCAATAGATTTCGTCAAAAATCTTGCATTTGAAGTTTTTAAATATAAGGAAAATGTTGTCCATGATCGAAGGTCACAATAAAATTTGTGGTGGGCATTCAAAATTAAAATTAAAAATGTCAAGAACATTCTTGTAAATTACTTTTCAAATAACTTTTGAACTGGTTAACAAAATTTGGCCTTGTGTGTCAACTAAAAATCGTGATTTACCTGTATTATTTTTTTGTGATGCAAAACAGTTTTGGTTTTTTTTTTCGATTCGATTATTTTGTTAGGATATAGCTTTAATTTTTTTTATTTAAAATTGTATTTCATGGAGATATCTAAATAAAAAGTAGTAGGTACAAACTGTTAAATAAAGAGAGAGGATAAATTAAATGGATTTGCAACTTGTTGACTCCTTTTTTGGTAGAAATGGTACAGAAAAGTTTCCTAAGATGCCTCTTCTAAAGGTCCTTCCATCCCGGGAAGGTGCTTCTAGTTCTATCCCTAGATGTACCCTACCAACTATCTTTGGAACGTTGTGTTTTAAATTTAGAAAACATTATATGCCTCTACGCTTTTCAAGATTGTCTTCTAACGACATATAATTCAAACACATTTTTTTCTTTTGTCCCCAGCTTGACCGAGGCCTAATTCCGATCCCGAAGTCGACGAACCAGAAGCGTCTGGCTGAGAACATCAACCTGTTCGACTTTGAACTGACACAAGAGGAAGTCGCTACCATCAGTAGGTTTAATAAGAACGAGAGGGTCATTGACATCTCAGACTGGAAGGATTACCCTTACTACCCTTATAATAATTAATGTAATATTGACTTTACTAGCACCCTAATTGCGTAACTCACTAGGAATAACAGCCTCTTCAAAAATTACATTTGAACAATATAGAATTCATTGAAATGAAATGAAATGTACATTTATGTAAGTAGATCTTATATAAGACACTTTTACACGTCAATATTTTAAAAACTAGAAGGCGCCGGCATTTCCTAGCTGACTGTTCCCTGAGAAGAAAAGCCGAAACAAACTCAGAGGTCATGGTCTCTTTTAAAGTCCAAACATTATATTATTTGAATTTTATGCGAGTCTAACAATACAGGGCAATGTCTGGAAGGGCCTTTTGAAGAAAGAGCCATTGCAGCTTTGGGTTGACCTGACCTGCTTTGCTTCATAATGTAGGAAAGTTTCTGCTTGACAACAAAATAACCTCAATGGATATATTTTTGACAGCTAAATTAACGAATTATTTTTTACATAATTGAACCAAACCTTCAACAGGTGAAGTTTTTTACCGTTTACGGGTTAGGTTCTTTCCCAAGACTTTAAACGGCTCTTTGAAAATAAGAGCCAATCAACGAATTTTACCTTCGCCAACCTTATGTGCCATTTCAATGAATATGACGGACTTTTTTGGACAGAAACGGGACAAATAAAATCTTATTTGGACCAGAGTCTACTCGATTGACCCTCAGAGAGTAGGGTTTTCGCATGGATCTTGGAAATCAATCACACCTACTGTGACATAAAATGTGCACTTCGTGTTCACTCCCAACCTTATATTAGCCACATCACAAAACAAACAAAAGTATGTATGTACTGTACCGTACTAATGCACACTTTTGTGCTTCGTGCATACTCTTGCTTCGTGCATACTCTTGCCTCGTGCATACTCTTGTTTCGTGCAGATTTGTGACTCGTGCCTAGTTATTTCACCCAGCAATGTCTTTGAGCATGGCGACTGCGCCGGGGTTTAACTACAACATCTCAGCCAGGTCATATCCGGATGACCGCGATTAACATAACGGAGTGTCTTACGCAATTAGGTTGTCGGTTTTTGAATGGCCTATCAAGTGTACGGTTGGTTGACGAAAATTTAATCACTTTACAGCCTACATATTTGACAACTGATTAATTTGTATCGCCCTTCAGAAACCGTCTTAGAGTCGGCAGGAATCGATTAATTGTTTTTATCGGCTGCTATTTTTGTAAATTTACAGGTATTTATAAATATAACCTTTAAAACTTTTACAAATTTTTTTTTTTTTTTTACCCACACCTCATAGAATCAACTTCGCTTTTGAATCTTGCACGAGTCTTAGGTACCTATTTATGTTTGTGACTGTACATTCATAATCACTAAAATGTTCTATAATGTGCATTGTCGCATCGCTGGAGAACGAATTACAAATTTAAAAAAAAAATCCAGTCTACATAACTAATTGATATGGAAAAAGTAAGTAGGTATAGTCAAATGTTTAAAATGAAATGGAAAAACAACAAAAAATCTTTAGGAAAGAGTTGTAGTCCAATAGGACATGACACTCGTTAATTATTACTGGTGTCAAAAAGGGAACCGTGTAAAAATAATGCAATTTAAAAAACCCTACACAAACAAATACCACTAAATACAAACACCACTAAAATAATATGTAGTGGCCCTTTAAGTTTAGTGTAAGTTGTAGGTAATATTTCGTTCCGCGCGTTGGCGGACGGTTAATGAAAATGTTATCCTTTCTAGAATAGCATTATTGCTGGGCCCCGTCTGTTTGCCATTTTCTTGGACCGTCGGAGGTTAAAAAGAAATGACAGCAGGTATGTATACCCCTGTATACCCAAGCTTTTCAAAATGGAGAACGTGATGGTAAGTTTACAGAATAGATAACTGGTTGGGATAGCGCAAGGCAGATGATGATGACGTATCATCTGCTTAGCATTTACCCAACTATGTTGCGGCCGACATCCTAGTCAAGCTGGATGCAGCTGAATGCCTACCAGTATTTTACATGGAGCGACTGCATTTCTGAGCTCCACAAACCAGTTCTTGATAGTACGTTTTTTATTGGTAAGACTGGTGAACGACTGTCAACGATCTGCAAATGACAGCCGGGACCAACGGCAGGCACGGCCCCTCCGTGCCCGCCGTCTGTCCCGGCTGTCATTTCATCTCTATTCAGGGTAATTTTTTAACCAGTGCGCAAACCATGAATTCAGCATATCATTCTAGACCCCCTAGCGTAGAAATTTTTCTTCGGTTATCCAAAAAACAAAATCAGCTGTTTCTTAGAAAAGTACAATTACTACGCGGTCAAAATGTAGGTATGGAACGGCTGATTTTTTGTGTAACCGACGTAAAATTTCTACGCTAGTCTAGAATGATAAGCTGAATTCATGGTTACAATTTTCGCACTGGTAAATTGTATCCTGTATGTAATCCACAGACTTTGGCAAGCATAGGTTAACTATTACTCGACCCATGCAGCTTTTATTATTTTGCCACCAGCCCCTCGTAGTTGCTTAACTACCTAAACACTTTTAATTATCTAAATATTTATTTATTAAAACTTAAAGTACAAGTAAAAAATACTGAACAGACGCGGACTTAATGCCTGAGGCATTTTCTACCAGTCAACCTTAGGGTGATGCAGAGTGAAAAACATGGCAGGTGCAACATAAGGGATGGTTACTCGAAAAATAATACATACTAATACATAGATACATACATACTTATATAGCGAAAATAAAACTTTGTCTTGAAAAATAACTATAGGTAGAGTAGAAAACGAATCCAGCAATTTTAAATTACTAATAGTAAAACAGAAAGAACGCGTGGAGGAAACATCATTCTTCCATTGTGCTTAAAAGACGGCTTTTGCAGGTGTACTTACGTGGATTGCCTTTTCCTTAGTAACAGGTTTTCATCTAAAAACCCGTTAATTAAAACTGTGGTGCCCCAGTTGAATCGGCCCGACTCATGAGTTGTAGGTAGATCGTGGGTTCGAACTAGAGATGTTGAATATAATCATCAACCATTAAAATTAACTAATATTTAAAATTAATATGTTATTCGATAAACAAAATTAACATTATCGAATAAAAATATCATTTCAACTTCTTAAAAATATTCATTCCGTTACGTGCATTCTATTTTATGCTCTATCTCTCTTACGATAAAACACATTTACTGTTGAGGATATTTTATTCTAAACAAACGCAAGTGATATTTTTAACAAATATTTAGGTCGGCTATTGGTTGATTGATTGAATAGGTTAGTTTTGTTTTGTGACTCGAATAATAAAGCCGTGTCGTCGCGTTGTATTGTTTTCGATTAATGTGAAGATTGTGAAGCTGTTTTAACAAATGCCGAGACGAAATAATGATACCTACTTGAAATAAACATATTCTCACGTGTTAAATCTAACAAAAATTAATGCTAGTCAGACATAAGCCTGTTCAAGAATGGAGGAAAGTTCATTGAGTTTAATTTAACAATTTCAACATGCATTAGTAGAATATTCAACCATTAACCATGTTGCAGATAACTACTTGAATAAAAATATTAACTAATATTTTCAACCAATAAATGTATCGATATTTTTTTAACCATTAACTAATAATAAATAAACAATTTCAACCAAAGTTCTCATCTCTAGTTCGAACCCTTTACTTTTTGTAAATAATTTCATCACCAGTGCTCTCAAAACGGCGAACGAAAACATCGTGAGGAAATCAACCATAGACTAATATATCGCACACCTATACTCTATAGGTTTGGGTAGTTAAATAAAGGTCAACAACAAAAAAAAACGCGTGACTCATAGATGCCGAACCTTTTATTTCAAATGTTAAAATAATATTATTTATAGTCATAAATAATAGGCTCTATCAGAATCTAATGAACTATCTGTCACATTTATAATAAATCGTTCCGTTGTATCTTCAATTATTTTGCTAGCTATAATAACACATTTGTAACAAAATCGAAACGCACTCTCAAAGTCCTAAATGTCGACTATTGAGAGCGCTGTCAAAGGCGTCTGGTTAACCGACTAAACGTAATACCTGCCACTTCCCTTGCTATACTACATCACAGTCTGTTGTACTTTTTAATTTAGCAAATCGTTGTATTTTCTAAAAGTTTTAGGGAACCTGTCATTTTGGGCTCTTTACAATAGGCAGATTACAAAATATTATATTATTACTAGCTGACCCAGCAAACGTTGTTTTGCCTTATAAATTATTTAGGGGTGGACTACCCCTAACATTTAGGGGGATGAAAAATAGATGTTGGCCGATTCTCATAGATACCGGATAAGCACAAAAAATTTCATCAAAATCGGTCAAGCCGTTTCGGAGGAGTATGGCAACGAAAACTGTGACACGAGAATTTTATATATTAGACTAGCTGACCCAGCAAACGGTACGTTACGTAACGGTAGTTTGTTAAGGAATTCAATGGTAAGCATAAGTCAAAACTCCCAATTTTTGACTTAGCTCCCTTTAGATCTAGGTGTGCGATATATATATTGAAATCCACCCACACTGGGCCCGCGTGGTAGATTCCAGCCCACTCCGTCTCGAAGAGATGAGGCCTGTGTCCCGGCAATCAGAGCATTATAGACTGATTATGAAGGAAAACGGGAAATAAAAGAAAATATAAAAAATATGGATTGGTCTTTTAAATGTGTTTCTACTTAAAACCTGGTTTTAATAGCCGGTTTCGCTGGATACTCCAATCCTATGTGCATCTCATGTGTCAATAATACACCAACATCGTTAAAACTGGAATGCAGCAACGCAGCTCAGGCGGCAGAAATACGTACCTTATAGATAATGACTGTTCCAAAAGCATCTGATAAAAGTGTAAACAAATTCGCAATCACTCACTCAAGGGAATTAATTACTAAAACATTGATCTCTTTGTATTACGGAGGTTTAAATTTTATATCTCACCAATTTATCCAACAAATGATGTTCGAATAACATTACCAAATTGTAAACTTTTTTTTTATAAAAAAAAGTTCCGGCTTGAAATTACTTTATTCTCCCTAAATATCATTAATTCACTTACATGAGAATATTAATACTATACATAAATTATTTTATTAGGCGTATTGTAAAAAGTGGCCTAAATAAGTACCTAAATATTTTGGGTTAGTCTGAGGAGTCATAAAAAAGATGCTAGTCTTGAAAAAGTTACAAAATGAACCTCATTTGTCAAGTTAAAAACATTTTTATGGAAAATTTATATAGGATTTTCATGTTTATGGGCACATGTTAAGTATATGTAACCTACTTGTATTTGTTTGTGGTCATGTATATTTTATAAGTAGATGAAAGGTGTCAAGGTAGTCCTGTAGAAGATGGCTCACGTAAAATAAATATTGTAAACCTAAAATAATTGTTTCTCTAGCAGTATGCTATCAGCAATATCATAAAAGGTTATGGGCCGCATATTTGTGCTGATATAAAGAAGAAAAATGGTAAATGAAATGAAAATATTAAAATGAGAAGAAAATTTTGAGCTGTCAGAGAAAAACAAAAGAAATAAAATAAAAATGGAAACGAGAAAATATGAAGCGATGCCATTTCTGAAAGAGGAAGTAAATTTTCAAACATGGAAATTTCGATTAAATTTACTGTTGGAAGAAAAAGGAGTTGTAGAAGCGATAAAAAGTGAGAAATCAACTAAGGAAATGGATATTAAAGCAAGGTCAATAATCGTACAATGTGTATCAGATAAGTACATATCATATGTAAAGAAGTGTACAACATCATTAGACATGATGAAATGTTTAGAAGCTATCTTTGAACGAAAATCTGTTTTCAATAAATTGCAACTAAAGAGAAGATTGCTGAATTTGAAATGTCAAAAAGATACAAACCTTCAGGACCACTATCTAAGGTTTGATAACATAATCAATGAAATTGAAATTGGAGAAAGCATGTCTGAATCTGATAACGTGTGTCATTTATTATTAACACTGCCAGAGAATTATGAAAATGTAATAACATCACTAGAAACAATGTCAACAGAAAAGGAAATCACAATTGATTTTGTGAAAGCAAGATTGTTGGATGCTGAGCTAAAACTGAAAAGTGATACTGAAAATAGAAATAACGAGACGAGTTTTACTACGGAAAATATAGTATGTTATAAATGTAAGCAAAAGGGACACAAAGCACATCAATGCAGGAGTAACCAAAGAGGTGGTAGATACTTTAGAGGAAATATTTTTGGAAGAGGCAGAAGAACTGATAAAGGTAGAGATGGACAAGCAAACATTACAAAACATATGTTCACGGCATATGATGAAACAATAAATATAACAAATGAGTACATTGAGTCAAACGTAATAGAGTTTATAATAGACTCAGGAGCTTCAGATAACATGGTATAGGATAAATACAAAGATTATATGACTAAAATTCAAACATTAACAGAACCAGTAAGAATAAAAGTTGCGAATGGCGAATATTTAAAAGCAAATGAGAGAGGATTGTTAAATACAAAAGAAAAAGGCAGATGCATAAATATTGAAGCCTTAATTGTGCCTAATCTAACGCAGAACTTACTTTCAGTAAGTAAATTAGTTGAGAAGAATGTTCATGTAATATTTCAGGGAAATGTGGTAAAAATTGTACAAAATAACTTGAGAGTATATGGAGAAAAATGTGGAAAATTATATAAACTGCAACTGAAAATAAAAACAGAGAATCAATGATAAACAACAGCAAATGATACAAACCTATGGCATCAAAGACTAGGACATTTGAATAGAAATGGGTTGAGGACTTTAAAGTTACCAAATAATGAGAAAAGATGTGATGTGTACATGAGAGCAAAATCAACGAGATTACCATTCTATCCAGTGGTAATGCCAAGATCAGAAAAAGTATGCGAACTTTTACACACTGATATTGCTGGTCCAGTAAATATACCCAGCATAAATGACGAAAGCTATTACCAGGTAATTGTAGATGATTATACACATTTTGGAGTAATATATCTGTTGAAGTATAAACATGAAGCAACACAAAACTTAATAGATTATGTGAGATATTTAGAAAGACAGAAACAAAATAAAGTAAAAAGGATAAGATGCGATAATGGTGGCGAATTTAAGAATCGAATAATAAACGAATTTGCGATAAATAATGGGATAAAAAATGGAGTACACAAACCCCTACAGCCCACAAATGAATGGAGTATCTGAAAGAATGAACAGGACTGTATATAATAAGGCAAGAGCATTAATGATGGAATCCAACCTTCCGCAGCTATAAAATTTAAAACACCAGCAGAGTTGTATCATGGTAAATATGATATAGATAATATGAAAATATTTGGATCGAAAGCATGGATGATTATATTGCCAAGAAAGTCAAAATTTGAGGAAAGAGCAAAAGCAATGATATTTATTGGATATAGTCCAAATGGATATCGATTGTGGGATCCAGAAAGTAATGAAATTAAAATCTCAAGAGATGTACATTTTGATGAAACAAATGTGAGATATGATGAAATAAGAGAAATAGAAAGAGACAATGTAAGGTCAGTAATATACAGAGAATTAGATGAAAAAGAAAGCAAGCCAAGTACATCAGGACTAAAGGAAAGAAAAGGTAAACGTGAGATTAAAGTTACACAACGTCCTACTGTGAATGAAGCAATTGTTAAAGAGTTGAAAGCTTTAGAAAATATGGAAACATGGACAATCACTGATTTGCCAAATGGAAAAGAAGCAATTGATGCTAAATGGATTTTTGTGAAGAAAGATAATAACCTAAAGAGCTTGCAAGAGGTTTTCTTCAAAAAGATGATGGTTTTACAGTTAATTATTCCCCTGTTGCAAGAATGAGCACTGTCCGCACTTTCTTATCGCATGCAGTACAAAATTATTTTGAAATCCACCAAATGGACGTTCCGACAGCATTCCTAAATGGAATACTAGATTCAGATGTATACCTAAAGATACCAAAAGGAGTAAAATGTGAGCAAAAAGATAAAGTTCTAAAGCTGAATAGAAGCTTATATGGATTGAAGGAGAGTCCAAAATGTTGGAATGATAGATTAAATGATTTTATTCTGAAAATAGGACTAATAAGATCAAATAATGATTTCTGCATGTATTATAATGATAAATGTTGCATTATAGTTTTCGTAGACGATATTTTAATTACAGGATATAAAAAAGAGATAAATTACGTAAAAGAAGAGTTAAAGAAAGAATTTCAAGCAAAAGATTTTGGTGAAGTTAATAAGTTTCTTGGAATGGAAATACAGAGAAAAGGAGATATTCTAAAAATAACACAGGAAAGGCAAATAGATAAAATGGAAAAATTTAATATGACTGAGGCAAATGGAACAAAAAGTCCAATGACGAAAGGTTTTCAAGCAGATTCAGATAGTAAGTGTATTGATGTACCTTACAGACAATTGATTGGAGGTTTAATGTTTTTAGCGACGGTATCAAGACCTGATATTGCCTTTAGTACAACATTTCTGTGTCAATATTCAGATAAAACTACTTTAAATCTGTGGACACAAGCAAAACGAGTTCTACGCTATTTGAAAGAAACAAAGACAAGTGGTTTGACCTATGTCAAGAATAACAAGAAAAATAGTATTGAAACCTACTCTGATGCAGATTGGGGAGGTAATCACATTGACAGAAAAAGTATCAGTGGATCTGTTACTTTGTTAAACGGTCATGTGGTAGCATGGTTCTCGAGGAAGCAGAACTGTGTAGCATTGTCGACAGCAGAAGCTGAGTATGTCGCTGGAGCCACTAGTGCGTGCGATTTAATAAATATAAAGGGTCTATGCAACAATATCAACAGAAGCCAAGGTGTGAAATGTGTTCTCTATGTGGACAATAAAGGTGCTATTGATATGACTAAAACTTTTGAAAATAGTAAGAGAACGAAACACATTGATATAAAATATAATTTTGTAAAAGATTTAATATTCAAAAAGGAGCTAGAAATTGAATATGTAAATACTGATGAAAATTTTGCTGATATTTTTACAAAAACTTTAGGAGTTGATAGATTCAAACAAATGTGTGAAATGTGTGAGAGGTTAAATATATGCTAAAATTATGTAAATAGGTTTACATATAGTGAGTGGGTGACCATTATATTTTTCATTTGATAATTAGTGTCACAATCATTTTATTTTATTGTTATTGGAAAATGTAGAATGTGTTGATTTTTTTTTTTAAGCGATCAAGAGTGTTTGATTCAATAAAACACTATTAATCGAGGTGGGGTGTTAAGTATATGTAACCTACTTGTATTTGTTTGTGATCATGTATATTTTATAAGTAGATGAAAGGTGTCAAGGTAGTCCTGTAGAAGATGGCTCACGTAAAATAAATATTGTAAACCTAAAATAATTGTTTCTCTAGCAGTATGCTATCAGCAATATCATAAAAGCACAAAAACAGATCAAAACACTATATAAATGTCACATTCATTTGTTTACATTTTCATCATACAGTAATAGAGCAGACCATATGTACCGACCAGGAAATCTCTTTAAAGTACTACTCAGTACTTTATAATACGGATAACCTGTTACCCAGACTGCTTATATTATTTAAACCTGAAAATCGACAAATAACCATCGTTATTTGCCTTCTTTTTAAGCGTTGAGTTTGTGTTGTCTACCGTCAGTCTAGTTCTGTGGTCTGCAAGATGAAGTTACTTTTGTCGACAGTTGCGCTGTTCACTCTTTTTAATGTAAGTTGGTTTATCTATATTCCTTTATTTAACTTATCACAAATAATAATAGATAATGTTTGATACATTAGATCAGTTGTGGAATGACAAAGTTATGTTTTTATTCGGTACATTTATTGAAGTTGAGGTAGAGTTTATTTGAGTTTTACTGTTAAGTAAAGTTTCAGAAACTTGGGTCTGCTGAGGACCACTTTGGATCGTGAAAGTTGGTGAAGGTGGTGCTTGAGGCAGCGGGCTAGATGAATAGTGTTTTGGTGTGGAAGGTTGTAGTGACAAAGGTGTCCAAGGATCAGTTATCAACGGTGTTTTTAGTTTGATGTTGTCACCAATGCGGCAGCTTATTTCATCCTTATTTTGTATAGAATTTTCAATGTAGCCCTCTGCTAGTACATCAGCTTTCCAGCCACCGTGTCTTTTAATCTCGGTCATGTCTGCTCCTGAATCCGCCAATAGAGTAGCCGATGTTCTCCTGAAACAATGGCCCGTGTAATAGTAATAGTAATAGTAATAGTAATAATACTTTATTTGCCAAAATGTAGGTGTACAAAGTAGTATGATGTTATTATATTTGTGGCCCCTTTACATTCTACCATTACATGTGGTGTGCAAATATTTAATTACAGAATACATTAAATTATTATACATGTCATAATATTCGTTCAGTTATCACTACATTATTCGTCTTTCTTTGATTTTTATCTGGCAAATTAACCAGCAACAAATCTGAATGTTTTTCGATATCTTCGATTTTAATGTTTACGAGTTCATTTCCACGACAAGCGCCATTCACTCCAAAAATCAATGCCACCTGTAACAAAAATAGGTAGGTAGGTTACTATTTAAGTAGGAAGCTAACTTACGTAACATATTAATTTTTATGTAGTTATTAGGTAGTTTTAATAATAACACATAAACCTTACGAAGGTTTACAATAATAATTATTAAATAAGTTAAGAGTCGAAACATCACATCAGTAGATCGAACACAAGCGATCGATTCATGAGTGGGTGGCTAGTACTTAATTTGTAATTTTTTCAATGCTTATTGTTGACCTGAGCATCAAATAGCTGCACCAAAGAAGCCAAGTCTTCTTTGTACATGATTAATGCTGGAAGTAGACTAAAAGCACTGATTCAGATACATACTTGACGCCCTTTGTAATTTTCCATTTGTTAAAATCGTCGTAGGCTTTCATGTACGATTCCTTGGACTTTTCTGGGAGTAGATTGTTGGCAATGCCAATGGCTTCAGATTTAATGTACTCCGGTGTTAAATCACTATCGTCACTCGACATTTTTGTGAGAATTTGTAGTCAAGTACTTAATTTATTGTTTATCAAAGCAAAGCAATTTTCAGTATTCGCGCCTCTTTTTAATTTTGTGTTCTGCGTATTTTTCTTTTATTTATATTCTAGGTACTCGTGGTAGCCAGTTCGATTTTCGAACAATTTATTTTTTAGTGCAGATCTTAATGGTGAATGCACGGAATTAGTATGTACCTACTGCCTATTGTAAATGTTCGTATGCGATTTCTACTTTATGTTCCACATTCAAATCACATTAATGTCTAGCGGGTCATAATGAAATTCAGTACAATATTAATGCCCTGCTAGACCTCAGGTCTAAATGACTTATTTTAGGTTAGATTTGCATGACATATCTATAATTTGACATAGCAAGCAGGGGCCCAAGTCTGCTATTTTTACAAATTCGTCATTCCAACACGATCCCATTGTCATTTTGCTAAAAGTTCGTAATCTGCTAAATTCATAATGGCCGATCATTGGTCGGTCAATGGTCTCGTAATAGAATTGTGTTATAATGGCATTGTCGTATTGTCATTATTATAAAACCCGTTAGTAGAAATGATTTTCCAAAAACTACCACTAAATTTGAACATTTATTCATGCCCGATTTCATTGATATATATATTTACAAATTATTTATTAGTTTTAAATTTTAGCAAATTACCGCCTAAGTCAGTCATTAATTTGTCATTATGTACGAGATTACCAATAAACGCCATTTCAATGGAGTATCAGTGGCTGACCATTGGCAAATCATAATGACGCCATTATATTAGTAGATTACCAAACTTGTCAAAATCAGCAATTATGAAATCAATGATAGACCATTCTGACACTATTGCAATAGCAGACTTGAGGCCCAGGTGGTGTGAAACTTAATTTTTTTAATATTAGAATAAAAAATATAGATTTTTTTTAGAACAGGGTCCAAGCTACCGGCGTATCGAGAACAGGGTTCAAGCTACCGGTGGGCTTCCCTATACTTATTATTATGATTATAAAATATTCTGGTTAGGCAATGTAATTGGTATTTCTTAATATCAGCCTGCATTTGGATTTGTTCCAGGCGAATGGCAATAGTCTGGGATATTACATAGGACTTAGGTATTGATGACTGGCAAAACGAGGGTGTAAGTACTTTATACCTATGTAGGTTATTGTTATTTATGTTTAGATACTTTTTATTACTAATAAAAGCTTGATTGTCGTGCCGATCGTCATAAATCGCGATTATCGCGTATTAGTACGATGATCATTAGTCTATGACAACTTTTGTTTTTTCTTTAGTATCTACCTTTATGTCATGAGCATGACTTACATTTTTTATTTACAAAAATATTTAGCTTGTGTCAGACCCAAAAATGCAAGTCACGGTACCTATGCTTAAAATCTAGTTTTGTTTGTTTCAAATCATAACGAAATGCTAGCTAGGTACCTGGATATTATTTTGACAATCACTTTTTTCACCTATCAATTAGGTAAGAACACAGAGTACTTTTTTATATAGGGAATAGAGGTACAACTCAGCGACAAAAGTGGAAACGTCAAGTGTCGCCCTCTGGACGCCTGTTTTGGAACTAATTCCAACATAATCTTACTCACACACACACATATACACGTAGGTACACACATACGTACGTTGCCTACTACTTTCTACCTTGATATTTTTTATTTATTTAAATAGGTATTTTAAAATGTGAATTGCAGCTATGTAGAATAGCGAAAGTAATTCATAATTGTAAACAATAAAACAAAGTTCGATTTCATGATTTATTTCTTTCTTTTGAAACACTTCATAAATCAGTTTTTTTGCTTTAATTTTATACGAATCCGATTCATCATCACGCTCCCTCAAGGCAATATTTTTTTCCTTTAAAGTAAAACGACGTCCTTTGTTGCCTTTCTTATGCTCTCTGAACTGTAATAATGTCAAAACTTTTGATGTGCTAGGTAATTCATCGAGTGTTTTCAAAAACTGCAGAATGGTTGTTAGATTTTGTACTCAATCAAAGCATGCTTTGATTGAGTTACAGCAACACGTTTCACCCGCCTTTTAGTAACGAGAGTTGGTTTTTGGTTTTTGTGATGCTCTGTAATGAAATAAAACACATATTATGTATTTTCTGATTACAATATTGGTATGAAGTATTTTAAGTACATAAAAATAATGCTGTTTAATTATTTTAAATGGAAAAATTCATAAAAGATACGCCAAGATTGTTTACTAAATAAGAAAACTAAGGAAAATTTTCTTTACTTACCAATATTTTTCTTACTTTGTACATCTTCCACAGTAATGGTAGCATGCATAGGCACAAATTCTCTGGATACTGTGTCGTAACTTGGTGAAGTAATAAGTTCTGGAATGACAATTTAAATAAATTCCTTTTAATTAAGATAATCATTTCACATAACATTTTCAACAGAAAAAGCGCTTTGTAGCTTAAACTGCCCGCTTATGATATGAAAGAAATGAAAATGTTTGTGCTCATCATAGCCATTTTTAACTTTAATTACTAGGTGTGACAGTTTAGGACATTATATCACATGACAATTTTTGTTTGTCTATAATATATAGGTATTATCGAAGGATACAAAGGGAAAAAAAGGCAGACCGGGTTGGCCAGCCTCCATACAAAAAGGTCCTTTATTATGCTTTAATGGAATCAGGGACAATTCGAAAAAAAGAATGCTTAATGCTGTTAATATTATATTTTCACTTACTAAGATTTTCCTTTGTTTGTATATTTTCTATGGCACTTTGAGTATGTGGCTTCATATCCACTGAGTCCAAATGTGTAACAGGCTCTGGAATGACAATTAATAAATTATTTCAGCAAGCAGCAATAACTCTCGGAGGACTATACATAATAGATTTTACATTGTGTCTTATTAGCACTACTTGACAGTTAAGTTTGAACTGTCAGCATATTATTATGTAAAGGTACATTGGACTAGTTGTTGCAGAAGCAACCACTGGGTTTGAAGTATTATGTGCGATTCCCAACTCGGGGCAAATTTGTTATTGGGTATCACCAAATATTATATAGAATACCAGTTATGACCCCCGTGTCCAGCAGTGGAGGCTTAATTAAGAGGTCATAATGGGACATGCAATATATGAAAAATAATATTATTTTACCTGGCATGTTTTTTGTTGGTACAGCTTCTTTGCTGAGTCGATTATTCCTACAGCAATATTTTTGTTCGAAGACACGACATACACGGCGGTATTTGAAAATATGTTCATTTTCAATTTGTAATTTATCACCAACGGAATAGACCCATGTATTAAAAAACTCCTTATCCTTAGTTGGGTTAGGGAATTCATACAAAATCGCATTGGTATCTGAAATAATCGAAAAAGTACGTCAGGAACAGTGGAGTATAAAGACGAACTTTTGGTGCAGCGGCCTTTTATGAATAAAACACTTACCTAAGCTATTTATGCATCCGGGGACGCAACACTTTCTTTTAGGCATGATAATAGGTAGATATCAAAGTCACAAACACAAAATTTAGTTAAAGTCCTGTCTCAATACTTTTTACGATTTTAACAATCAACACAAGCACAAAATCAACACGGCCCGAGGGGCAGAGGCTCTACTCCACGGACTTAGGTGGAAAAAGCACTTTAGACGATTAAAATCAAGAAAAACAGTGGGCTAACAAGCGCAAACGCGAACGAGCGGCAAATTTTGTTTTGTTTGACATTTGTAGTGTTGCATACAAAATAAATTCAGCTAATACGTCTTGAAATTGTTTTATGAACTATTTATTTCGTTATGATTGAGGTTTTATCTTAAAATATATTTTCCCGTTGTATTGTGTTTTATTACATGGGTTTATTTAATCAGACGCTCGTGGAAATTGGGCACATCGAAGATCCAAATGGATGACTGTTGTCACGCCATCTAGCGTAATGAGTAGAACTACAAATTCAGAAATTATGAATACTGCCATCTCTGAGAAAGTTTCGTAAAAGTAACACAATATAATGAGATCAAATTCAAATGTCAGTCTCATAAATTGGTCGGCAATACATTTGGTGTCCAACCTTATTTTGCATACTTATAGGAGAACGATTACCCGTTTGCCAGTACTAAGATTGTCAACCCTGGGTAAGAAAGACAATTGTTTGCACTAAATATGATGTGACGCATAAAGAATTTTAAATAAAGCACACAAACAATAATAACAACTTAGGAAAAATAAACGTCATATCGACGCAAGCGGCCATCGCTCAGCATAATGCTGTGAATAAGTAGGTACCTAGCTTTTATTCAAGAAATTTATTTTGCACTTACGCAGCTACGTAACGTATGTTTGAAATGTGAAATAACTGTTATAATGTTGACTTAGAAATGAACATAATATGTGTAAGGTGTTCAAAAATAATGATATTGATCGACAAAAACTATAGATAGGTACAAGATAGGTATGTATCATTTCGACACAGTAACTCAGTATCATTTCTCGAGTATCATTTTAAGGTTACTTCAAACAACATTTTGACATACTTCTTTCCTTTTTTTACAGGTTAATGGTGTCTTTGGATCTGTGAGTATTAGATTATTTCCAGAAATATATGAGTCGAGGTTCAGAACCTCGTGTAGGCCAATGAATCTCTTTCTTTTTGACATTTATAACTCAAAGTTAGTAGTATCGGCGTTTAAACATGTGTCATGACTGCTCTCCTCTGAAGTACAGACGCCAGCACGTCAAGCTACCCCAATCTGTCAAATTTCTTTGATACATTTTCAACTTTATCACATAAGCATAAGATTCATGTTCAATTAGAAAAAACTTTACAGTTTGGGGAAGCTTGATGTGTTGGCGTCTGTACCTAATATTTTTCGGGAGACCTTTTATTGAATTGCTATTTTAGTACCTATTGAATCCGCTTTGCTCATGCTGGTTTCGGAACCCAGAGTAACTGAGCAATATCCATCAAAATGATTCAGATTCTGATTAATACTTCAGGGTGCAGGTTGAGAAACCAGTTTTAAAAACAAAAATTAATATTTCAGCCCGAATGCGGAAAGGTATTACTAAATAAGGGTATTAGCAATGGGAAGGCAGGAAGCACGTCGGAGGGACAGTGGCCTTGGCAAGTAGCAATTTACCAGCGAGTAAGTATCTACTTTAACTTACTCCAAAATACCAAATCTTACAGATATTTCAAACGAGTATTAATTAATACTGTACTAATTAGTAGGTATTTGAAGGACACTTGGTTCTTTATCCGTTGTAGTATGGAATATATTATATACCAGTTAGATCCACCGTAGCAGAAACGGCTACGTCAACAAAGTTTGTAAATAATAACAAGGCGAAAAATCGCACTCGTAATTGCGAGTTAAAATAATTCATATCAAATCGAAAAATACTCGCGTCTGTTAAGTTTACCCATTTTTCCCGCTTAGGTTGCCCTTTCGTCCTGTTGTCCCTGCCCTAAATAGGCCCGGATATTCCTTGACCTATGTTTTACGGTCCTTAAATTGTCTTTCTGTTTTTCTAGACAACTGGAAAAGGCACCAAATACATTTGTGGAGGTACACTGATTTCGAAGCAACACGTTGTCACAGCAGCCCATTGTGCCGTCTCCCGGACAAGAAAACTGTTGAACGTGACGGTCTACCTGGGGAAACATAACCTTAAGGAAGTCGGAGAGAAAGTCCAAGTTAGCACTGTGAGCACTAGTTATATATTTTTTTGTGTAAGAAGGCTTTTGAAGAACTAACATTTTGTTATAAATATATTTTTAGCACAAATGAAAATTGTATTATAAGACGAAAAGTATTACAATAAATTATCTGAATAATGGCGAAGACCGCATCAGCATCACAATCCATAAACACGTTGTTAAGAAGCTAAGGCACTGTCGAAGCGACAAAGACAAAAAAAGATTGAAGAACGAGAAAGCGTATACTGTAATAGCTCTCGCTTTCATATGTAGTATTACCAAAATATTTATGTGAGAACGTTTAACTTGGAGGCTTTTTGATTGCACTTACTTCTCTTCTCCAGGTTAACCTTGAAGATATATGGATCCATCCGGAGTACAACAACACCACCTTTTATAAAGACCTGGCAATCTTGAAGCTTCGAGATCCCGTCACGTTCTCCGACTGGGTCCAACCAGCCTGTCTCTGGCCTGACTCCGAGATTGAACTCAAGAATATTGTTGAGAAAACTGGTTCCGTAAGTAAAGCCCTTACCGCAAGTAGCATGACGCCGCATATCAGAAGGAACCCGCCTCTAGCACAAACGATATTGCCAATGACGTACAACATCATCATAATGTCAGCCGAAAGACGTACACTGTTGGTTATAAGCCTCCCCTAAGCTCCGTCACTTCGACCGGTTCTGTGCTTTCCGCATCCAGCGGAATCCTGCAGCCTTCGAACTGTACGTCTTGCTGTACGCGGTCGCCGCTCCAGAATATTTCGGCTCCATCGGCCATCTGTTCTGCGAGCCCACTGACACTTAAGTTTTTCAATTCTTCGGGATATGTCGGTTACCGTGGTTCTCCTGCAGATCTCTTCACACTGACGTCATATTATCATTTTCCACGTGAGGGTAATTTGTAACAAATACGGGTGGTGTTGCCGAGGACAATGATAATAATAGCGATAAATTGACGCAGTATTGACACCCTATGACCTGTTTTCTACTGCGTCGTCGCTAGTCTTAGCAGTTTTCTACAACGCTAGTGACTGCGGTCGCCTCCATTTAAGACCTCAATCCCAATCTTAATCCGTGGTCTTTGACGGCTGCTTGTGATTCGTCTGCTCAGAGACTCAAATTGGAAAATCTTGCTATTGATTGGTTACAGACAAAGGTCGGGATCAAGATTAAGAATGAGATTTTATTATTAATTTCCCCCAATAGTGAAAAAATGTTGTATAACGATGCATCATAACTCCACAGGTGGCAAGCTGGGGTATCGATGAAACAGGAGAGGAGATTGAAGAGCTAAGTCTACTGGAGATACCAGTGGTATCCCAAGAGAAGTGCATCAGATCGTATCCAGAATTCTTTGCACGGTTCACTTCTGACTCGACGTATTGCGCTGGGTCTAGGGAAGGTATCGATAAGACTTTTTTATATGTTATTGGTCCTAGGTACCTACCTTAGGTAAAAATTGCCAGTCTTTATACAGATAAATCAAATGCTGAAAAGCAATGTTTTGAATCCGCCTCTACTTAATTACTCGAGCCAGCCCGTGAAGCTGAGTCTGTAGCTTTAAATTCATTCCTCCAGCGACACCCAAAGCCGAGGTCCGTACCCCAAAAGGAGTGACCTAAGCGTGTAGTCGCTTTGTTTTGAAGCCATGCCTGGAGGCTTTAAGTTAATGAGGCAGCCACAGGCAAGTTCGCTTAAGCAACCGACAGCCTCCTAGGCTGACCTGAGAGATGCCATTTACAAAAATAAAACAATGTTTACAATAATATTGTGTTAATTAAATCAAAGGCTTATGACTATAACAATATAGTATCTTTTTGTGAAACATGCTGTTTACATAATAATTACACCAACTCTGTTAAAACACTTACAACCTCGGGACACTTGCGGTGGATGACTTTATACCCTTACGCCTTAAGCAATAAGGTTGAAAAGTGGTCGACCGCCAGTGTCTGCGATGGTGCCTAACAATGTGTCTAACAAATACAATGATTTTTTTCTAGCTTGTATAGGTGACAGCGGAGTTGGCATGATGTTCGAGAAAGATGGCACGTGGTACCTTCGAGGAGTACTCTCCTTAACGGTGGCTGAGGCTAATCGACATCGCTGTGACCCTAAACAATACGCCATATTTGCCGATGTCGCTCAATCCTTGCCCTGGTTTAAAGAAAATATTAAACATGATTAAGCTGAGATTTTTAATAAAGTGTTAGCTTTACAGTTTTTTTTTTGTTCTTTAATCAAAGTCAAGAGTCAACATTTTTCTAAACAGGTACCTACCTAGAAACAGCACCCAGACCCTGAACAGCACCTAGTGGAATCATAATCATCATCATTTCAGCCGATAGATGTTCACTGCTGGACGTAAGTCTCCCCCAAAAGGGGGGATTTGCTATAATCGCCACGCTTGGCAGGCGGGCTGGCGATCGCAGTATGGAGGTAAAATGCGTAGAGAACGCTGCTGCCCGTTCTCTAGTAAGTCCCTTAGTCGCCTTCTACGACCCACGGGAAGGAATGGGATGGTGCTATTCTTTTACGTCCGGCACCACATGGAACAACAGAGAAAGAGTGAATCTATTGAATGCAAACACGACTGGGCCATCTTGTTCACTAAATAAGTGACCGTGACCACCTTTCGGCTCCATCCTTGGACCCTGGACCCTGGGCACTTGTTAATAAATAGGGAGTCCAAACACGATGATTCTAATATTTTGTTTGGTTGAGGAGTTCCTATGGCCACCTTCCGGCTCCATCATCAGGCCCTGAACAAAAGCTAGTGTAATGGCTCTTATCGCTGCTAATCCTTACTAATATTATAAATGCGGAAGTAGCTCTGTCTGTCTGTCAGTTACGCTTTCATGCCTAAGCCGCTGAACCGATCGTCATGAAATTTGGCAAAGATATAGCCTGTGATATGGAGTAGGATATAAGCTACTTTTTTACCCGATAATCACCACCCACGCGGGCGGAGCCCCAGGCAAAAGCTAGTGTATTATGTGTACAAAAAACCTTTCAGAATAACTACATTTTCTAAACGATGGATGGTGTAAACTACGTCAAAATAGAATAAGGCGTTAAGAAAATCAAAGCGGTCACACAGACAGATATGAAAAGCTCCTATACTGCCCTACTAAGCGCAAAAGCGGTATCTCAAGGAAAGCGAGTTTCGAGATAATTGGAGTTTTGTAAAATTATCTTTCTTTTATTTTGTATAATGAATTTTTTGCTTATTATATAGAATTTATATATTATATTGGTTCTTTTAAAAGAGATTTGGCGGTATTTAAATATTCGGCTGTTTGCCTACGTAATATTGATATACCCTTAGTGATTTATGGTAAAACTGAGATAGGGAAATCATTCTTAAGGGTATTTTTATATGTTTTGAACAAGATAACGCTAAAAGGTTTAGTTCATTAGATGCGTATTTTTTAAAGCTATCCGATGGCATAAAAATCAAATTTACGATTTTTTTTGAGATACCGCCTTTGCGCTTAGTAGGGCAGTATAATCTAACTAGCTTTTGCCAGCGGCTTCGCCCGCGTGGAGGTCGGTGTATGATACATATAAACCTTCCTCTTGAATCATTCTATCTATTAAAAAACCCTGCATCAAAATCCGTTGCGTAGTTTTAAAGATCTAAGCATATATAGGGACAGACAGACAGCTGGAAGCAACTTTGTTTTATAATATGTTAAGATTATCATCTGCCTAGCACTTTCTACCAACGGTGTTGGGGTCGGATTCCAGTTTTAGCGGATGCAGCTGAATAGCAATATTCTATATAAGAGCGACTACCTATCTGATCTCCACAAACCAGTTACTGGGTAACACGATACCCCTTGGTAAGACTGGTTGTCAGACTGTCCGGCTTCTGACGACCCGCCACGACTATCAAAGACTCTATCCGCGAATGACAGCTGGGACATGGCTGGGACGAACGGCTTAACGTGCTTTCTGAGGCACGGAGGGGTCTTGGTATGTAAAGATGGTCACCCATCCACGGACCAACCGTGATAAGCGTATCTTAAGGCGGAGATTTCTGGAAAACGCTCAAAAAGGTGGTTTTTTAAAGCTGTATATTTCTTTAACCGTAAATAATTCTGAAAGCAAAAAAAAAATGTGATATATTCAAGTCTTTTTTGCATACAGTGATGGAACTCAAGACTTAATAAAACATACTTTAATGCATCAAAAAAATCATCAAAATCACCTCTTAATTATCTTTAAAATCGGTTTAACCCTTCAATAACAGTTATAAACATAATTAAAAATATACCATAAAATTCCAAATGCCAAACTGCATCCAGTGATGGATTATTTATTATTAAATAGTTAATATCTAATTTTACACGATTTTATTTGTATTTTTACGACATACGCTTGCTCATTTCTTATTCGAATTTAATACAACAGATTTTAAGCCATAACAGATTCCAATAAGAACTATTGTCGCTCATAACGACAATATTTAAAGTTACCAGGGCCTTAACCTAATCGATCGACCCATGCGACTTGTTACTAAGCCACAAGCGCCTCTTCAAGTCTTTAATATGAACTAAATGTAGATGTGTAGACTGACTGGTACGTAGGTATTATATATACTTAAAGCAAACAAGTAATCTAGTATGCGCATCACGACTTTTTGTTGTGATTGGCAATAGGAAACCGGTTCGACTGGATTGGAGAATCGTACCACGATGGAAGTTTTATATTCAACGACTATATTATTTCATTGATGTATTGTGAGAAATATGACATAGCTAGAAAGTAGATAAACACTGACTTGATGGTTGCTTGAGATAACTAAATTAGGAAAGGACAGGAAGATGGTTTATATTGTCATGCAGGATTTGTGAGTATACTTACTTAAGGTTCCGTCCGTGTGGTGCCGGACGTAAAAGAATAGCACCATCCCATTTCTTCCCGTGGGTGTCATAGAAGGCGACTAAGGGATGTACTAGAGAATGGGCAGCAGCGTTCTCTATGCATTCTACCACCATACTGCGATCGCCAACCCGCCTGCCAAGCGTGGCGATTATGGCAAAACCCCCCTTTTGGGGGAGGCCTGTGTCCAGCACTGACGTCTTTCGGCTGAAATGATGATGAATGATGAATCTACTTAAGAGTTTATAGTTTTTATTTTATTGCTTAAAACCTCTTTGCTCCAATAAAAATGATGCTCCATCTATGGCCTATAGTATTATATTTATGGCAAGGCAAGAAGCTTGCACAGCACAGACTACATTATTATATGTTGCACAGAGTACAATAATATTGTCAAAAATTACACAAAATAAACATACCACGGAAATACGGAAAATACTTACCTGCATGAATAGTGATGAAATCGATTATTATTACAAAGAAGCGATCTTTAGAAAAAAAAAATCAATATGTGTTAAAAATGTAAGATAGTAAAATATTTTTTTTTCGAAATATTCAGTTTGATTGAACACAGTGGTAAGATAATGTACTCTGTGGTGGTAAGTAACCATGGCAACGATCCCAACGACACAACATTGGTATCACGTTTGGTAAAAAAAATGATGATGCAGGATTATTAGTGTGTGATTGTTGATGTAAATATTAAAAATCAAATTAAATCTAGTGCTGAAATGAATGTGTGAATAGATTGATAGGCATTATTACGCATTCCATGTGTGGTGTACTTTTGATTTCGTTTTTTGACATTCAAACACAGTTAGAGCGTCACGCCATCATCATGTCATTGTCACGAAAATTAGAAACGTCAAGAATATTGCAGTCGTGTCGCCATCGTGTCGTGCGAACTAAAAACATGTTTGTTAATATTCTTTTTAAGTTGAAAGCGTTCGCTTGTTGTATTTATCGTCAGTCTGGCATTGTCGTTAAGATGAAGCTCCTTCTGTCGACTGTTGCGCTCTTCGTTATTTTTAATGTAAGTTGTCTTTTATTTAAATTATTATTTTTCTAAGGAATAATTATTAAAATTAAACACATAGGTATTTGGATATCAAGGTAGTCTGCAAAGTCAAAGCATTTATTTCAAATAGGCACTTTTGACGTCAATATTTACATTAAATAAAATAGAATTGATTCTAGTCGCACCTTACGTTTACACTAAGTGTAGTTTCGTATGGAGAAGAATGGGCAAGAAACTCCACCCTTAGGTACTCTTTTAAATTGTTTTAACTACAATATTGAACATACATTCATTAGATAATTATGTGTGAAAACGATGCACCCGGGATAAAATTACCATACCAAAATAGGTAAAAAGAAGGAAATTGAAGCAATTACAGATAAATTAATTTTATGATAGATACATGGTGCTCACATATTTACAAACATTGTAAAAGTAAGTATACCATTTTCCTAGAATATTAACAAGTAGGTAATTAGTCAGTGTGTGAGTTTAAGTAATCACTGAGTGTAAATCAATGTCATAAATATAATTAATTATATAATTCAATTAGCAACCAGTTTGATTTTGTCTAGACTCTAGATTGTCCTATGGAGCAGGACCAGCATGTTTCCAAGCATTCTTATCTTGGAGTTGTCAGGCACTAACGGAATGTGCATGTGCAAGGATCATTTTTGCATTTACGTCTGCAAAATAAATATACATAACCTTGACATGGGGGGTTAGGCAGAAACTATAGAACGCCACCTGCTACGATCCTTGCCTTCTGCAATATTGTTGTTTTTATCTGTTTTTGAGATATATCCGTGGAATATTTAGCGAACTTTTTCAAAGCATTAGACTTATTAAAATTAGACTTATTAGATAAATTGTTAAAATGCAGCTAGAAAATTTCATGGTTAAGTAGGTAAATTATTTTTATTGTGACGAAGTTCTTTACCGTAAGTTATATTCTACGCAATTGGCGAATGAGAGCTAGACCGAAAAAAGGGTAGCATTTTGACCGTCACAGCCCTTTCCATAGTACTTATGTGTTTTTTTTTCTTTTAGTTACTCTCAAACGTTATTAATTTATTACATTACTGTTTAATACATAATATAGAGCGAAAAGAACTTTGCTTCTACTGGGTGACCAGCTACACCTCTTGACTTTTTTAAAGGTTCCGTATGTCCTTATGAAAAAACGGAACCCTTATAGGATCACCCGTGTGTCTGTCTGTCCGGCTGTAACAGTCAATTTGCTCCGAATCTACTGGACTGATAAAGTTGAAATTTGAGACACATGATTTTTTTTTGACCCAAACACGGACGTGCGACGTAAATAAATAAATTTTGAATATGAGGTGCAAATTTGGGGGAAAAACAGAAAAATTAAAAACAAAAGTGTAGTTTGCCAAACTTCAAAAAAACCGCGTGACTTATAAAACGAAAGGAAATATATTTACGTAAGTGTTGTGTGACTATAAAGTTTGAGGTCCAAACTTAACGTGACTCATAATAGTTTTAAGTAAACATCTCTTGCTAAAAAAACACTACCTACGAAAATCAGGTTTTTCACACAATCCACACACTGATTGAACATCACAGTGACCTTTATTCTAATTGCCATAAGGTGAAAAATGTTTATATATCTCTGGGTTTTACCCATGACAAGAAGTGAAATAAAAGCGAAAAGACTATGTTTATTTATTAAAAATAGCCACGCTAACAGCATTTACAATGTAAATCACTACATATTATAAAACAAAGTCCTCCGCCCCGAGTCTGTCTGTCTGTTCGCGATAAACTCAAAAACTACTGCACCGATTTTCATGTTGTTTTCACCAATAGATAGAATGGTTCTCGAGGAAGGTTTTAGTACTTATATAATTTGTTAAGGTTTCGTGTAAAAACAATGTATTACGGAAAAGCTAGTTGAATAATAAAAGGATCTCATGAATAATTTCGCCGATGTATTTATTTGCAGTATGAATGTTGACATAGTTTAAATTTAAATGGGGAAGGAATGCAGCAGGCTTAGCATGACGATTTCTATTTCTACGAAGAATATACAGTGCTTTTTCTATACAAAGTCACATTTCGTTTCTCCATTTTTGACATCGCACTGTAGATATCTACAATCTGTCATTTTGTCTTTCGTTTCTAACGATCTTTGTCTAGGTTATTTTATATGTAGACTATTTCAGAAGAATATTTCTGCTCAAACTGTCAAAATCACACTGAAAAGTTGACAACAAAGTTTCTACTCGACGGCCACAAAGTATAGGTATACGATTATCTACAAAATTATTATTAGTTTAGAACGCATAACTGTGATATATATTTAATAGAAGAACATACCTATCTTCTCCTATTGTAGGTACATCATTTAGTTAATAGTCATGTCTATTCTTCCGTCGACAAATCGGTGCTCGCGCTAAGCCTGCAGAAAGCTAATCATCAATACTTACATATAATAAAAATGTAAAGGATTGCGATCGTACATGGAAGATATATGAGAAAAAATATTATTGGGACCTTTATCAACGCAAATAGCAACCAAACCAATGATTGTTACAATTTTTGTATGTTTGTCTGTTTATCTGTTTGTCTGTGCGTTTGTGCACGCTAATCTCAGAAACGGCATATCCGATTTAGATGTGATTTCATTAATATATTGTGGTAAGCTTCACTTAATATTTAGTGTTTGTTTCATGTCAATTGGTTCATAAATAAAAAAGTTATGCCAATTTAAAGAATCACGTGGAACATTTGTTATTACACTCATCTGTCTATTATTTTTCCGTTCAGTAGCATTGACTGAAACTTCTAAACTTCATAATAATGGTCTATATAAAATAATATTATAAATATGAAATTTTGTATGTTTGTGACTCAATCACGCAGAAACAGCCGGACGGATTTGAATGAAATTTGGCTCACAGATAGTTTATAACCTGGGTTAACACATAGAACAACTTTTTACTCTGGTACCTTCCCGTGGGATAATTTACGACGTCCACGCGGGCAAAGCCACTGGCAGAAGCTATTAAAATATAATTCTTTTGTATGTTAATGTGAGAATTAATTATATTTTTATTATTTCAAATAGATATGTGAAATTCTATACTCAATGTCAAATATCTCTATTGATCCAAGGTTTGCTGGTAGAAAACGAAATTCTAAAGGTAAACTTGGGTGGCAAAATTCATTATACGGGATGGCAGGGATATCGACGCGCTACCTAATACCATGGATTCAATCCATAATACCCAACTACCGACATAGCTCGAAGAATTCCCAAACTTAAGTGGCAGACAGGGCACATTGCTCGCAGAACAGGTGGCCGTTGGGCCCGAAAGTTTCTGCAGTGACGACCGCGTACTGGAAGACGTAGAGTGGGAAGGCCTCCCACAAGGTGGACCGATGACCTTGTGAAGGCCGCAGGAGTCCGCTGGGTGCGGGAAGCACAGAACCGAATTGGCGGAGCTTGGGGGAGGCCTATGTCCAGCAGTGGACGTCTTTCGGCTGAAATGATGATGAGTCTATAATACTGAGGCCCTGCGTGGAAATTTTGGCCGCTAATATTCAAAACGTGCCAATTGCCCAATACGCATTTATGGAGTTGTCGATTCAACCACAAATTAATTGTCTTCGTGCGAATCGCCAACAGAAAATAATATATTTGAAAGTGTTCGTAAATTCACTAATCGAGTCGTCTATTAAGCCGAAGTTCTATACTGTATGATAACAAAGTCAGGGAAATAAAGAAAAAAAATTAGGGAAACTGACTGCTAACTTACAAGTGTCAAATGATTTAAATCACAACTGAAATTCTTTGAAACTTGTATGTAATGGTTATAGCACGGCAAATTGACGTTGCATATCAATTTGCAGTACATACGAATTAATTTTTTGGACTGCATTTTATCTACTTGCAGGTTATATCAGGACATCCGGGACATGGGAAACAAGTGACCGTTCCCACCAAACAGCTCAACGATGGCAATCATATGCCAGTACTCGGTTTGGGAACCTTTGGATTTGTGAGTATTAATTAAGTCTACAACAAATATACCTAAAGGTTGCGGCTTTCATCATCACCCTAGCATCATCAGCATAGGCCTTTGAAATAGCGTTTATTCAGCATGACTCGGCACAAACCATAGTTTTTTTTGTTTTTCTTACGGACGCTTTTGATAGGCCTTTGATAAAGCGTTTCTTTGGCATGACTCGGCACTGGCCGGGCGGCAATAAAGAAGTTTAAAAAAAAAATTACGGACGCTTTTGATGTGCACGACTTTTTACATCGTTCTAACCATGCATAATTTCAACATTAATGATGTAACCAATTTTTTGCAACTATATTTTTTAAATAAACAGTATCGGGACGGTACATAGTTACGATCTTCATAGAATTTTACGCCTAGGTGTCGTTAGCTTTTATTCATAACGAGCTGACCCCAAAGATGTTGTCTGGTCCGAATTTCAGTCATTCTTATGAAAGATCACTTTCGGTTTGAAAAAAAAAAATTCCGGCAACTTTTAAAATTTTGGTTTCACTTGACACCCGACAAACATTTTAGAATAAAAAAATTACAAATTTGTCCAGCCGTTCTGAAGTGATGCGCTTACCAACAAATATCATTTAATTTGTACTTTATAGAAGTGTTCTTTCAGGATGATATCCCAAAAGTAAGACAAGCTATCATCTGGGCGATAGAGGCTGGGTACCGCCACATCGACACGGCAGCCCTCTACGAAAATGAGGAAGAGATTGGGAAGGGCATCAGCGACGTTCTGAAGAAAGGACTCGTTAAGAGGGAGGATCTCTTTATTACTACTAAGGTAAGCATTCAAATAGCCTGGTGATGATAACGGTGAAGAACATCGTGAGGAAACCGGCGAGTCTAAAAACCACAAATTTTAAGACTAAGACTCGCCGTGACTGAGCGTTTTTTTTGTTTTTCCTTCCACCTTATTCACTCATATACACATAACATCACTCCTTGTTTTCCCGAAGGGTTAGACAGTGGTGTACCTCTAGTACCCCCACATTTTGCCAGATATATTTCAAGTCCCATGTCTATTGCCATCAACCGGGCAGAGCTCCAGACTCCGGGCTGATACTGAGAAATTCAAGATGGAAAAACCCAATAACACTTTGTCCGACCTGGAAATCGAACCCAGGACCTCATGTTCAGCAGTAGCGCTTGCGACTACAAGACCAATGAGGCAGCCAATCTTATTCACATGCTCACGAATTATAAAAAAATATGAAACCGTCCGAATAAAATAATAAGTTATAATTTGGGTATGACGAATTGTCATGACGGAATCTATGATTTAAATTGGATGTAAAGATCACGGCACGTAAGTTGAACCAAAATGTCGGATTTTGTTTCAACTTACGTGCGGTCTCTAATTTATTTCCAATCTTTAGTACACGTTACATCCATGACTTTATAGAAGGTGACCTCATTCTTTTTCAGTGCGAAGCAACGAGTGCACGCGTTCCTACGTTCGTTGTTTGTTCTGACTTTGGTTCTACTTACGTGCCGCGATTTATAGTAATGGTATCTACTTATTAATGTATTTTTTTTTCAGTTGTGGAACAACAAGCATGCCCGTGACCAAGTTGTACCGGCTCTCAGGGAGTCTCTCGCTAAGTTGGGACTTGACTACGTTGACCTGTACCTCATACACTCGCCTTATGCCAGCAATGTAAGTTTCACGCGTTCGGGTCGGCATGGTATGGTGCAAACGGAAGGCAAAATATACATTAGATTTTGCCGCCCGGCCTGTGCCGACTCAAGCCGACGCGCACATAGTAGTACTTCTAATTTAGAAATTAGGGTCTGCGTAGACCTACAGAAAACAGTTTTTAAAGTCAAAGTCAAAGCATTTATTTCAAATAGGCACTTTTGAACGTCAACATTTACATTAATAACATAGAATTGATTTTAGTCGCCCCTTCCACTTAGCAAGCTGTTCAATTTGTACGAAACATGGTACAAAAATATGAATTCACTTTGTGCAATATTGACCTGTATGGCCAACTTGTACCGTAAATCGCAAAACACTAAAATCAAACAAACTTTATAAATCGTTGTGTTTCTTACAATAGTTTGAAGATGACCGAGACAGAGTGATGTTTTGAATATGTGTATTGTAAAATGTATTTAGTGACTGGTGTTGCAAGCGGAGGTACATAACCCTGGTACTTTATACTCGGTTACAAAGTTCTCTCCCAAGCATTCGCTCGTTCAATAGCTCGTTCTATACGATTCTCAAACTTTTTTTCTCAGGAAGATGGTTCGCCCGCGAAAATCGACTACGTGGAGACTTGGCAAGGTATGGAGGAGGCCAAGAAACTTGGTCTAGCCAAGTCCATTGGTGTGTCCAACTTCAAAACCCCAGAAATTGACAGGATAAAGGAGAACGGTAAAATTGTTCCCGCTGTCAACCAGATTGAGGCAAGTTTTTATAATTTATTTTATTCTATTATTGCATATACTATTATTTTTCGGGCGGGCGATATTGTTACTATTGCGGGAAGAACCAGCACCCTAACTGCGTGATATAGTATCAAACAGAATATGAATAATTGTGAAGGATTTTGCTAATCCATTGCCGTATATGTTCGAAAAATTTGTCCGCCCAACATAACGCAATCAATGTTGTTGAACTGTCTAAAACTGTCTAAAGCTATTCCTACAGCCTTATTCATAGGGGTACCTAATTGCGTAACATACTAATGCTACGCAATTAGGCACGCCTATGAATAACGCTGAGATACGAGCGTGGGGATTGGCACATGAAATTATTGGCCCTAGGGCTCTTTTGTCATGTGCCTAGTCGGGTCGTGGATCATGATGGTATTGATACTATATTTTTATAGGATCAATCTGTTTGTCGGTCTGACCGTCACAGTTTCAACGACTTCATGTATTTTTATAGAGATTCCACTCGTTTGCTATTCCGGGTTTTACCAAAAACAATTAATATTCCTACACGTTATTCTAGTTTCAAAATTATTTATTACACGAGCAACGAACTAAAAAATCATAGATCATCAATCAGCTAGGTTTAATAAAGTTAATTAATAAAAAAAATAAAGTTGTTAAACTAGCCAGAGTTAAAAAACGTCTTGAGTACCTAACCATTACTTTTTTTTCAACCGGTTTTGTAATTCGCTGTGTTTTTGTTCGTATTTTCCTTATTGTTATCGTTAGTATTGTAGGTATTTTTATTAAAAGGCACTTTGATATAATTTAAAAGTCGTGCAATGAATTGGTTCGTCTAGGTCGTAGCTTCGAACCCAGTCAGGGAATTACTTTGTGTAAATAACTTCATTCACCATTGCTCTAAATTCGGTGAAGGAACCACATGGCTCACGGGAAGGGTGGATTATGGCCCGCTCCCTTTCACAGAGAGGACGTCTGTATCCCAGCAGTGGGAACATTAATTATTAAGATTATGATATTTTATGCTGCATTCACTTTTAAATTGGTCTGGAATCTTCCATTCTTCATTACATTGACTGCTTTTACCTAGGTATATCTATTAACGTTACCATACAACGTGCTAATGCCGCCAGTCTCTTGGGTACATTACCGGTCGACAGCGATGCGGATGAATGTTTCGACGCCATGTTTTAGTTTGTGAATAGTTTTACAGTTTTTTTAATATTTTTATTAATTAACTAGTTGCTTCACGTTGGTATTTTTATTGTTGTATTTTTTTTTTACTTTAACATCACGCAGCAGACAAAAAAAGAGAAAAAATGCTATTTTATCTCGGTAGTTTTAAGGCTCGTGCAGACTAGCGCGACGCGACGGTGTCGTCGCGACACTCGTAGAACAATATTGCTATGAAAACTTAATGGAAATTGTTCTACAAGTGTCGCGTCGCGTTGTCGCGTCGCGGCTGTTTGAAGAAGCCTTTAGTGTTCCCATATTTATCAACAATGTTTATTTGGCAGGGACGTTAACAATTTACTTAATTTACAAACTTACAATTACGCAACTACATGCATTTGACTCTAACTTAGATTTGTTTTACGATGTTTCTATTCTCTTAATTCAGTCAAAAAATTTACGACAACTAATTTAGTTTTTATAATCTATTTATCTAAATCTAGATACAACATTTTGCATGGATTCCATATATCTACACTGTAACAACAGATTTTGTACCTAAACACATATTCTATTGTTTTAATAAAATAAGGGTATCACTCGCTCCTGATTGTTTCCATTTGTTTGAACAATATTACTAACCAAATCTTTTTCATCAACCTCTTCAGATCCACCCATCGCACATTCAAGAGAAGCCGGTAAAAGATAACTTTGACCGCGGCATAGCAGTCACGGCGTACAGCCCCTTCGGATTCTTCGTCTCCAGGGGTACAGGTCCCAGTAAGGATGACCCTAAGATCGCGGACATTGCCAAGAAGTACAAGAAGAGCGTTAATCAAGTCTTGCTGCGATACTTAGTAAGTTGAAAAAAATATCTTCATTCGTATCAGTAAATGTACAGAAATGTTTTCGAATTACCTAACATGTAGTGAGCAGGACACCTGGGCCTCAAGTCTGCTGTTACAATAGTGTCAGAATGGTCTATAATTGATTTCAAAATTGTTGATTTTGACAAGTTTGGTAATCTACTAATATAATGGCATTATTATGACTTTCCAATGGTCAGCCACTGAAACTTCATTGAAAGAAATGGCATTTATTGGTAATCTCGTATATAATGACAAATGAATGACTGACTTACGCGGTAATCTGCTAAAATTGAACACTAATAAACTAATAAATAAAATGTAAAATATACACCGTGAAATTTTAGGCGTCTTACAAAGGTGGTCCACTCAATGTGTCCGTCATAAAATACCTCTAGGCGCGATTAAAACATTGTTACCATTAATTAAGATAATAGGTACAAAGAAAAATAAATAATGCTTTAGAATTATGAAACACCCTTTCTGTTAATAATGTTTACGTATCAAACGGTAGAAGATATCTACCTACCTACCATTACATTCCATCATTAATTCCATCTCCATAACAGGGTGTTTCAAGCTACGTCATGCGTCTTAGTGAATGATATTTTCATTTTTTTAATTATGCAAATGTACAATTTTTATTTTTTTATTTTAATAAATGATTAGTAGTCATTGGATACATGAAGTGGGCTGCCGTTGTAAGACGACTAAAAAGTCACGGTGTATATAAATGTAATAGGGCATGAATAATTGTTCAAATTTAGTGGTAGTTTTGGAAAATCATTTCTACTAACGGGTTTTATAATAATGGCAATACGACAATGCCATTATAACACAATTCTATTACGAGACATTGACCGACCAATGATCGACCATTATGAATTTAGCAGATTACGAACTTTTAGCAAAATGACAGTGGGATCGTGTTGGAATGACGAATTTATAAAAATAGCAGACTTGGACCCCAGGTAAGGTGGCATCACTACGATAACAGGTGGAGTACGGCTGTGACCGAGGTGGGTCCAAGGAGTAGAAGACGAAGTGTCGGTCACCCGGTAGCGAGATGGCCGGACGACATTATTGCCATCGCAGGGAAAACATAGATGAAGGTGGCACAGGAGCGTGAGGGATTGGCACTAGATAAGAGAGGCTTTTGTCCAGCACTCGGTTAAGTCTAAAGTAGTTTTTCAATACGACAAACAGAATAATTATGATATACCTAAATTGTGCCAAAAAACATGAGAGGTGTCAAGGCACACCCGGATGGAACGAAGTTCCTTTCGATTAATTAGTGAAGGAATTGTAATAAAATTTTAAAAATTGTACATTGTATATATATACATGCACTCTGTGTCTCTGTCTGCAGAGAAACACGCGCACGCCACACGGCTTACAACAATGTAGCAAAAAGTGTCGTTACAACTTTTGGTCTTAATTTTTTCCGTCTAGGCCCCTTTCGCAACGCGCGATAAGGAACTTCGTTCCAAAACTTCGTTCCAATAATTTAACTGAATGTTTTGTGTTTCGTAGTGTTAATTCCTTAACAATAAAGAATCAAGTTCTTCTCACTGAACAGACAGCTGTGCTGCTGGGGAGTATGTTACGTAATTTCTGCTTCCTAGCTAAAGCAGTAAGAAGTGGTCAAGGTTGGGCGTTTTCGGGGACTGTCGTAACATGATATGAAACAGAAGATTTTTTTTTAAATCCTACGTAACATTTCTAAGCTATGGGGCCTAGAATCGTGCTGATTGGTTGGTTACAGTTTGCGCGTCGATGTCCCTACCACTCTGTATATTATTAACAGTTCTCATTAGTTAATCTATTCATCTGTTACAGCTCGACCGGGACCTGATCACCATCCCCAAGTCGACCAATCAGAACCGTATAAAGGAGAACATCGATGTGTTCGATTTCCACCTAACTCCAGAAGAGATATCTACCATTAGCAGCTTCAACACTAATACCAGTGTCTATGGTTTTACCAAATAAAATGTGTAATGTTTAAGAATATCTTCCATTTAAGATACAGCTGACCGATCGTCGCGCAAAGTGACTTTCAAATAAATGTTTGTCGCTACAAATTATTTGTTTTATTTAAGGACCTACATAATACAGTTCAGTCCAGTCAATATGAAAGAAGAAAAAAATAAAGAAAGGAAAAACGTTTATTTGCGGTAAATATGACGCAAAAAAAAACAGGAACACACAAAAAAGAAATAAGAAAAGGTTGAGGGAAACATGCGTCACATCCACGCAAAACTGCTATCGCTCAGCATTATGCTGCGTGCCTATGCAAGACAGAGCCCCGGCGCTGGTTTTCAGCCACAGTCTGCTTTGACGTAATGACGTCGCCCGGTGCATCAAACAATTAACATCGAACTTATAGAAAATTAATATATTTTAATGTGAATGTGATAGAAATTATACAAGAATATAAAGAAAAAATAAATATAAAAAGGAAATAGACAAAAATGCTACGAGAATATCATCCTCAATAAACATTTTACTCTTTATGTAGTGGCAACTAGTGATGGGTCGTTGACGGTTTTTCCGTTAACGCAACGCTAGTTGATCAACTAGTTAAATTCGTTAAGGAGTTAACGTGCAACTATTGTCGACTTGTAACGTTAACCGTTCATTCATAGAACGGTTTCATATAATGAGCTTATTGATGGATGTTCTTCAGAATGGTCAGTTACGTTGTCGTCAACGAAACAAAAGGATCGTACCAGAGAGGTAATTGCGTAAAACACTTTCAGTAGGAATCCCTTTCATTTTGACAGAGTTCCACAACATTCATGGCGTTATGTTGAGCAGACAAATTTTTTGAACATATAGAGCAATGATTTAGCAATATCCTAGCTGACATAACTATTGTTAGCTGTGGTCCTATCGAGCTATGACAACCTGTCACTTCGAAAGCATAAAGCGTTTTGTAGCTCACACTCTTATGTTTGGTAAGCTTCTACCAAGTTATGACACCCTAGTACTTCGAAGGCATAAAGCGTTTTCTAACTGACACAACTACATTATGTTAGTTTTTTCTTTTGAGGTTGGGGAATCATCTTTTCCCGCTCTGGGTGGAGCAGGAGGGCGTGTCAGACTTTTACTGACGTGTGCCAGGGACCACGGTATGTTAGGTATGCTCCTACTAAGTTATGACAACCTGGTACTTCGTAGACATAAAAGCGTTTAAAAAGCTGACACACAAAATGTATGATGAGAAAATTAATTATGCATTTTTTTTCATGTATATTTCCCGTGTGTAATCCCATATTCCCATTCCCATATTTTGCTTTTCGCGACGGAGACAAATCCATCAAATCCAAGATCAGAAAAATCGGTCCAGCCGTTCTTGAGTTATAAATAGTGTACAACTAACCCGACTTTGTTTAATTTATAATAGATCAATCGTGGCAATACAAAATGCGTGGGCGGCCGCCGTACATCAGGTGTCTGCAAGTAATCTTATGACCTCTGTAGAAAATTTGGTAACTTGAATGAAATTGGGGTAATTTGGTACTAAAATCGTTTTTTTCAAACATTTTGTTTTAGTCTTATGAACAACACGATTGTTTATTACTTTTTGGTGATCTTATTGGAGTACCAGTGTGCCCGTCTGATAGGGCAGGCTTTTTATCACATTGTATAACATAACATCACACCTATATTAGGTAGAGGCCTATAGACCGGACGTACTGGTGATGTTACGTCGGGCACCACACGGAACACGTGTGGTACCGGACGTAAAAGAATAGCACCATCCCATTTCTTCCCATGGGCGTCGTAGAAGGCGACTAAGGGACTTACTAGAGAATGGCAAGCAGCGTTCTCTATGCATTTTTATAACCATAATGCGATCGCCAACCCGCCTGCCAAGCGTGGCGATTATGGCAAAATACCCTTTGGGGGAGGCCTGTGTCCAGCAGTGGACGCCTTTCGGCTGAAATGATGATGATGATGACTGGTGGTGTAGACCTATAGTGTACAGTCATCCACATTTAGCCAATTATGTTTCCATAGTAGGAGGTGAGTCTAGGCTGCAGGAGTCATTCCTAATGGAAAAAAAAACCTATTAACACTTCGCACGACCAAGGAATTGAACCCAAGACCTTGCGAACAGAAACGAGGCAGTTTTTATTTACTTTTTAACATTAAAATAAATGCACATACAGTTTTCATCAAACAAATATTGATAATGAAAACGACTAAGAAAGAGGAAAATTAAATAAAAAAAACCGTGAATGTTTGAAAATTATATTAAAATACCACAGTTAATTGCAATTTGATTGCTAGATTCTTTTAATATTTTTTTAACTTAAAACAATATTATGCATTTATCAATAATTAAAATTCCTAATTGTCTCAATTTATATTAGATTCCATATAGTCCATTCACAGGTTATAAACGTTTTTGATACAAATTCGATTAAAAACATTAAGCAAAGCAAACTGAGTCTGAAAATTAAAAATAACGTCTTAAAATTAAATTATAATTGCGACTAAATCATATCTATTCTTGAGTCTTACATAAAAATACAAATCTAAAGTTATATCTACCCTCTTGGTTTTTCATTGTCCAAAGTATTGATTTTGTAAACGAGGCATTGATACAAAATATGAGAGATGATTTCGATTATATTTTTTCTATATTATGCATCTATTTTTAAATGAACTGCTGAAAGGAATCGGATCTCTAAATGTATTCTCAATAAGTTTATTTTTGAGTAAATTTATAAAGTAAACAACCGATTTCCAATCGTCAGAGAACTTTTATCTAGAAAAAAGAACTTGCAACTTGACAGCTTTATAAAGAAAAATAAAATGTCAAATTGCCACATTTGTTTCTTCAGATAAAGATTAACTGATCATTGGAAAATCAGACCTAATTCGAGTTTTGTTGCTGACCGTGCTACTTAAATATCACATTTGTCTCAAAACAAAAAAGCTCTAGAAAAATCATCATAGCATAACACATATTTTTTCACATACTGTACATAATTCCATGTCATACGAAATCCGACACTTAAATTTCAATCCTACAAAACGACATCAGTTTGACAAACCAATATTACTACCCTAAAACTTCAGTTTGACAACCTAACGTCACTACACGATGACGTCTATTTGACACTTGAGCATAAATAGTGACGTGAGGTTGTGAAACTGTTAGAATCGATTCTACATCAATCGATGGCGAGCTGTCTGAAGGAGCCATCGATTCCGAACAGTTCGTCGTAGTTGGTTGGTCTGCCTGGCCGGAGGGACTCGTTGGCAATGATACTGTCTTGACGCTTGAACCACTCACGGTAGTCTTGGAGTTTCAGTTTCCATTGTTCTGTTTTAGAGAAATGTGTTAGTAATATTAAAAAACAAACAAAAGGTTCCGTACGGCCGAATAAAAAAATGGAACCCTATTGGATCACTCGTGTGTCCGTCTGTGCGTCCGTCACAGTCAATTATCTCCGAATCTAGTAGACCGATTAAGTTGAAGTACACATATCAATTTCTGTGACCCAAACGCAGAGATGTGAAGTGAAGAGACGAAATCTGTATATGGGGTCACTTTTAAGGGACACGATGGAAAATTAAAAATAATAATTGCAAACTACATCGTGTGATATATCGAATGAAAGGGCTTGTTGTGAGGATCTCAAATATTTTTTTTGTAATTTTAAAATAAACAGTTTCCAAGTTATTCAAGAAAATAGACGAAAATTGATCATTCCCCACTTATCTCCGTAACTACTGAACCTAAAATTTTGAAAAAAATTTAGAAATTAGTTTTCTACTATGGGGAAATCTATTAGAAAATAACGTGATAAATCACTCAATATTGTGCGTACCAACTTACATTTGCAGTTGGAATTTGTGGGAGAACATATTTTTCAACTCCAATGTTAAGTTTTCTTAAATCGGTTTTTATACATAATGGTACGGAACCCTTCATGCGCGAGTCCGACTCACACTTGGCCGGTTTTTATAACACTGTGACCTAAACCCATACTTAAGTTACGCTTTTCGTGACTTAAGTAGTCCATTTTTACACAGAAAACGTGGCTTAAGTGAAGGTTTAAGTCACACGTGATATACAACAGTATACGATACGAGTGACATAAGTAGTCCATTATTTCACGGCGTGAAATGTAAAACGCAATTACTTGAGTCACACACATCGTAATGTAGTATTAATGTATGTGTATCTTCTAATATATAAAATTTCCATGTCACAATGTTAGTTACCGTACTCCTCCGAAACAGCTTTACCGATTTTTACCAAATTTTATATGCGTATTCAGTAGGTCTGAGAATCGGCTACTATTTATTTTCCATACCCCTAAGTGATAAGGGTTGTTCACCCTAAATAATTTATAAGGCAAAACAACGTTTGCCGGGTCAGCTAGTAATAATACATTTTAAAGCTTACGGCATATTTAAGAGAATGATCAAAATAATTGACTACTCAAGACACTCAAACAATGTTTAAAAGTAATTGCTAGTTAAGTATGACAGTATATTTTGCCATAAATTCAGAATCCACTACCAAAAAACCTGATAACATATTGCCCGACACAATAAGGATCGGACCGAGGACGGATCGTATCAACAAGACGATATAAGTAGAAAGTCACCTTGCAATGTCGCCATACTGCCGCACTGTCCACCGTACTCCGTGGGCAGCATCTCCTGAGGGATGTACTTGTATAGGTCCTTCACCTCCTTGTGGATGTAGATCTGTAGGGGAAGGATCATGGTTACGTAAGTAATCACAACATCATTAGCAGAGGTCGGAGTAGGTAGATTGATTTAAGGTCGTTGACGTCAAACGTAGAGGATAATATGGATATGCCTCCAAAATACCGGAACTTCATATTTATTGTGATATTTGTTCCGGAATTTTTAAATTAGCACGAATTTGTGTTTAAGGTGAAAAACGTATTAATAATATCAATCTACGTTTTTGTTTAATTAAAAATAATTGTTCATTGAATTCAATCAATCATTCATATAATAAACGATTTTGTTAGCCTATCTGTATGTTTTTTATTTTATTTTATTCCATAATTCAATTCCGGAACTTTTTTCGGTACTTCCCGCACATTATGGATAAAATGGCATGTCCTTATTATAATATCTTGACGCAAGTATATAAAATCAATCTACCTACTCCGACTTCTGGTCAGACTCATCTAGTCAAGCCCATTACACTATGTTTCAACTCCTGTTAGCTTTAATCTACAGAGGCATAGTGCAAAGTGGCTCCGGAGATATGAAAGAAAGAAAGAAAAAGTCAGAAAAAATGGAATTATTTGCCTCAGAAAAATGTGTATACCAAAAAAGATAAGTCAGCTTGAATAAAATAATTAAAAGATAATTTAACTTGAATAAAATAATTAAAAGATAATTTAGCTTGAATAAAATAATTCTTAGTGGTCCCGGCTGTCATTTGTGGAATTTTGACAGTCGTTACGGGTCGTCAGACGCCGGAAAGTCTGACAATCAGTCTTAGCAAGGGGTATCGTATTACCCAGTAACTGGGTTGTGGAGGTCAGATATGCAGTCGCTTCATGTAAAATACTGGTATTCAGCTGCATCCGGTTAGACTGGAAGCCGACCCCAACATAATTGGGAAAAGCTTACGCAGATGATGAAAATGATACTTAGTGCCGATTTCACGAATGAAACTGTGGCCCTAGTGTGAGTTTCATTTAACCATCTAGATCAAACGCATCGAGCGCGTTCGACGCTCCAATTGGTCCGTCACCAATCCAGGGCCAATCGGAGCGCCAAACGCGCTCGATGCGTTTGATCGAGATGGTTAAATGAAACTCACACTAAGGCCTCAGAACGCTTCCAAACCAACTTTAAGAGCTGTCAGTGTCAATATTCCATAACAATGTAGACAGTGACAGCTTTTGAACGTGGTTTCGCCCTTAGTTTAAAATCTATAATTAATGAGCACGGAACAGAAAATGGTCGGCAGCTGAACGCCGTGATGTGACAAGAGGCTTACACTCGGCATAATGCTGTGCCATGAGTTATTGTGTGACTGTCAACCGCTTTCTTAGGAATTCATAGTTTAATACCGTAAAATCGATTTTTGATATCGCTTGTTGGAGTTGTGGAGAATAATCGATACCTCGTCGTTTTCGGAATTTTTGGGTGATAGATTGTCAACAAAAATGTGTGTAAACGTGTTTTTTTTTGTTTATACGTTTTTTTTTATTGATGTCTGCGTTGAAGTCCTTTGAAGGACCGATTTATTTACAGCAATTACGGTGGATGTAAGGGTAATGCTAAGGTATCTCGCGTAATTTTCTTACGTTTTTTGACAATTTAGAGGTCAGTTTGTATGCTGATGAAAATATACGACCATAACAATTATGGCTTTACAGAATTATGATAATTAAAACCGCCAATATACCTAACCTTCTAAGTTCATTTGACCCATAGACCGACTATTTCTTGTAAAACTCATTACGAACAAAAACTGAAAACTAAGAGTTGGATTAACAAACTAAAAGTCAAAAAAGTCAAAGTCAAAGCATTTATTTCAAATAGGCACTTAAAAGGCACTTTTGAACGAGAACTAACGTCAGTATCTTCTTTTTAACCGACTTCAATACGTTTCAGAAAACACTTTCAATAATGTTTACCAAACAGTGTCGCCCTGTCAAAGTCAACCGAGCAAAATTTCCTTGTGGCAATGTACTATGGAAGAAATCCATTTACAGTTTGAAAACAAAATCCCGTGAATACTACGACTCAACCTACGACCGAACGAAGGTTCCCATTGATATTTATTTCTGTTGAAAAAAAAAAACGCACCACTTCAGCTCGTTTTTACTGCTTTTTTTTCATTTACAAAAACAAGGGACTCAGCAAAAATCTGATGCTGCGATGCTATTGGTTGATGAGATTTCTATAGCGGCCGAGGGCTGCAAGCAAAAATAGTCCTTAAGGTGTATAGATATGGTTGTCTATTTATACAAAATCTTACCCTTTTCCTGATCTTCTCCTTGAGAAAAGGTTTGACGAAGTTAACAAATCGTTCGACCAGCGGCGATGTGTTCACGATGTGGACTTCTTTCAGCTTTATGGGGTAGGCTTCCTGTAAAAGAATGTAACATTTTAGATTTTATCGCACAGACAACCCAGATAAAGTATGAAGGGGCCCGCAAGGGCCGACGCCTGCCAGGGTTGCTTATTTCGGAATGTACAAACGCCAGCACAGCAAGCTATTCCAAACTGTCAAATTTTCCCAATTGAACCTTATTCTTTTGTAAGAAAGTTGAAAATCTATCAAAGAAATTTGACAGATTGACCCAGCTTAGCTAGTAGCGATCTTTTCGATGACGGATTAACTCGATTTGAAACGGTCTTTAAAATATAACATTTCATTTCCTTTCCATTTAAAAGATTTTGTACTTCTTCCTATTCTGAGAAATTACATTTATGCTTCCAAAATTACCGTACGTAAATCTCGAGAAACTTAAACTTAAGGTGAATCTTGTCGACATTGTCTCTATACAAACTTCGGGAGTGTATTACTCCACTGTTCGACAATGTACATCAAAATTAAACACGGTATGGTTTTGTCTCATTACTAATATTGTCTGTACGGAAACAGAATACTAAAAGAAAAAGCCATTAAAAAGTTGGGAGCCAACAAAGATTGGTTTTTCATGCTAATTTAACCTAACTTGTGCGTGTTTAAGTAATCAAATGCGTGTAAAATCTCCAAAACCAAGTCGATACCGACAAAGCTAAACTATCGAAAAGTTCAATAAACTTTATTGGTTTCATAAAACCCGATCTTCCGAAGGACTTTTCTTAATTTATTACGCGCCTGTTGTACTATACATAACCCCACTCAATAACGTTGTGGGTGTAGACTAGCGTCTAACTACTCATCAATGATACTACCTCTGTGGGACATGATGGCTGGTGAGACAGCGTGCTTATTAGCCAGGCCCATCAGTCAGTTCGAGCCCGCGACTAGATTCCCCTTTACAGTTTCAATACAACTACACAGAGTGATCCATGAAGCGTGGTGCTTAGAGAGCTTTTACCTTTCGTTCTGGCCATCCTTGGGGTGGCAGTAAAGCAGTGAATGATTTTCAACTACAACGATGATAGTGGTGAACCTACGCACCTGAACACAAATCATGAACTTTTTGATGGTAGCAGCAGACAGTTTGGCCAGCATGCTGGGTCCCAGGATAGCCGCGTCCAGTACATAGATGTCGCCAGCAACTCCTTCTCTCTCTTCAGTTAGTCGCACGTCTCCTATCATGAGAGCCAGCTTCAGTGTGTCTGTGATCTGCTGGGAGTTTAAGTCGGGGTGGACTCCTGGAAACATGATATATAAATGGTTTTAATTCTTTAATTTTCATTGAATGAACGATACATTGTGAATGTGAAGACTATGTGGGTTATTGCTTTTGTTTTTTTTTCTCAGTTTTAATCATGCTTTGGTAGTTTGAGTAATATATGGGCCTACATAAATGTCCTTTCTTTGGTGTTGTTCTCCGAATCAATGAGCTCCTTAAGTTCTGAGTTGATTTGCACGGTTACTGATAAATGCGTGCACTGATTGGACAGGTGTACTCAATCTGTTCTTTCCATAAAAGTCCATTTCAGACAGCAATCTACATGGTCTTCATATGATCTGACCAAGATTATGTCTACTTTAAAAGAGACTGTGACTTCCGAGTTTGTTTCTGTCTTTCTTCTCAGAGTAGTCAGATAGGAAACGCCGACCTCATCTAGTTTAAAAAAATATGATTGACGTGTCGAAGTGTTTATTACAAACCTACTTTCAGAAATAAAATCATAATATATTATGAAAGCAATAAACAGCATGGCAGTTCTCACAAGGACACTCTCGCTACTTGATGGTAGAGAAAAAAAAACTATTGAGTACATGAGGTTTATTTAAGACCAAGGTGAAGACGTCAGGAAAAGCTTGTCTTCTACTGGACTGGCCTGTAATAAGCAATGGACAGAAGTGGGTGGATAAGATAGAAAGAGGTATTGCACTACAGTCAGACACTTTAGAGAAAAAAGATTTTAATTCAGGAACTTGTGTGCTTACCTCTGCATATAGTGACTCTTCTGCCATTTGGTGTGACGCCTGGTAGCGGTGGTCCTTGACTGAAAGAATAAAATGTTTTACATAATAAGGATTCTCTAGCTGAGTCAAAGGTGTAAATTGTTGTACGTCATGTAAATTATAATATAACCCGATTATTATAACCGTGCTCCGTGTGGTGCCGGACGTTAAAGAATAGCACCATCCCATTTCTTCCCGTGGGTGTCGTAGAAGGCGACTAAGGGTCTTACTAGAGAATGGGCAGTAGCGTTCTGTATGCATTTGACCACCATACTGCGATCGCCAACCCGCCTACCAAGCGTGGCGATTATGGCAAATCCCCCCCTTATAACTGTGCACTTGGGGCTGCCAAAGTTAAAGTATTGGTTAGATTGAATTCATCCGCCCGCTTCCCTTTCTGCCGCACCACTAGCACATAGCAGTACGGTCTGCAGTCCCGTGTCGTCTTCGCTGTTATTTTCGTTTAAAATACTGTTGCTGACGCCACCAATGCAGCCATGTTTTGATATCGGGAGCGAAAAAGAGACTAGACGAATACGTAGCATAATCAGCCTAAAATGTTCCCACTGCTGAGACACAAGACTCCTCTCTGTGCGAGGGAGTGGGCCGTAATCCACCACAGGGCCCAGTGCTGGTTGGTAGATGACACATGTCCTCGAATTTTTGGTTCTAGGTTCTCCGCCGGTATCTCCACGATGTTTTCCTTCACCGTTTTGAGAGCAGTGGCGACGAAATAATTAACACAAAGTAAAGCGCTTGTCTGGGATCGAACCTACGACCTGAAACTTGTAAATCCCGGCCGTTACGACTGGGCCACCAGTGCTGTAGGCTGATCAGCCAAGTTTTGACGTGCCGCTTGCGGAGCGTGTATAAACTACAATAGCTAGAAGACTGAGCTCTGCTTGGTATTTTTCTTTTTCGTTTTCTAAAAATAAAACCTAGCTAGATCAATTTATCATCCCTGAAACCGCCTGCATACTAAATTTCATGAAAATCGCTGGAGCTGTTTCCGAGATTCAGATTATACATGTATACAAGAAGGTATTAGATTAGATATATAGGTACCTTAGTTTACTTATAATATCATTAATTGACCGCAAAAAATGGCCTCACTCCTGAGCAGAATAAAAGCCAGTCACAATAGCATCCTGAAGGCTGTGGCGGCAGATACTTCCTCCGCCATAATAAAGCAAGTTTGAGAGAAGACTTTTAACCCCAGTTGGCATTTTTCGATGTGTCTAGTTCTTGGGTTGTCTTCTCATTAATTTGTCTTTGTTTTAAGTTTTGTTACTAACAATAGTGTTTTAAGCAAACCTGTTACGAACAATTTATGGGTTTTAGTTGTCCGAAATAATATGATTTTATTTTGGTAAAGAGACGGAGTTTTAAAGGTTTTTATCAGAAACTTACATTTTGTTGCTCAAAATTTCATCAAGCTCGGGTCTGTTGGCATCTCGTTTTGTGAAGAACTCGGGGCAGGCTGCCCTCATCGTGAAGTACATGTCCAGCTTCCTCTTGCACTTCTCTAGCGAAAAGCTGCTGCCTCGCAGGAAGGTCATGATTGGAGGGATCTCTGTAAATAATGGTTTCTTGTTAGTTTTTGGTCTTCTGGTTAGATTGTTCTTTTGTGTCCTGCATAGCTATTCACAACCCTTCGATACGCTACCATACCGTATTGAACATCAATCTATGTTATCGTAGGAGTCCTATAAACGCTATTCACAAATCTAAAACCCAAAAATTTTGTCAGTTTAAATCAAATCAAAACGACTGCTATTATTCCGACGGCTGTTTGCTGTGGGCGACAAGACTAATGAGGTTATCGAAATGTGTCATTTTCGATACGATAGCCCGTCGAATAGTTTTGAATAGCTAGGCTAGTCTCCTTAAAAAAGTTGCGTGGTACTTGCATTGATGAATGTGGGCCAAATGAAAGGAGCAAATAAGGAACGTAGCACGTATAACCAAATCGTAAAAACACGAAAAACATTTATGTCATTGGGTGGTATACTAAGTTAAATAAAATGAGCTGGCAATACTTTATCCACGTGTTGGAAATCGATATCAAGACCTAAAACAGAAAAAAAAAATAGAAACAAAATTTCGATGACATACGACATCTATCAATCAACTCTGGGCCCGTGTCGAAAATTACGGCCCACTCCCTCTCGCAGAGAGAAGGCCTTTGTCCCAACAGTGATATCTTTATAAGCTGATTTTCATAGTTCATCAGTTCATCATAATTTCAGCCGAAAGACGTCCACTGGAAGACATACGAGTAGGCCTCCCCAATAGACTGATTTTGCATATGCTAATAGGTGGTTGACGAGCATGTGGCCCATATGATAGGAAGTGCTTACCACCTCTTATTCCCATCTACAATACCAGTGCTATTACACGTGGGTTGCAGTCAGAGCCAAGCTGAAATGACCCGTAAAGCTATTACATTAGCACTATTACCTTTCAAAATGAAAAGAAAGAATGAAATGGCCGGGCCACTACATCGTTTTCTCTTAGCTTTCTTTGTAAACTTTTTTTACCCGGTTTTTAAGGGTCTTAGCGTGATGTTAAATGTCTCATAGCCTTTTTCAATAATTAGGCTATACAATTTAAAAATATTTTTTCAAATCCGATGATAGTTTCACATATTAGTGGATTCAAATAATCCCTATTAATATTATAAATGCGAAAGTAACTCTTTCTGTCCGTTACGCTTTCACGGCTAAACCGCTGAACCGACCGTCATGAAATTTGGCGAAAATATAGCCTGGGATATGGAGAAGGACATAAGCTACTTTTTTACGCAATAACTAGTAGCAAATGCTAGTTATATATAAATAGATATTTGCATATTCGTACCCCAATCATCCGGCAGATGTGGCTGCTTCTTAAGCCACTCCCTGATGGCCGCCAGGTCTCTGTCGCGGGTGGTGACGTCTTCTTTCAGCTCGACACGGATGTCCTTCCATATCTCGCCAGTAGGCTGCTCCAGCAACTCTTGTTTCAACTTCATTGTTTATCTGTAACTAAAGAGATGGCTTTTTATTTAATTGTACACAAAAACTGACAGAGAATCTCTAACATTTTAAAGTCTCATAGTAGATACTGACGAATATAAACGACTTTAATGATGAGACCAAGACTGATATAACGAAGATAAAAAATCCAGGCAGTTCATACATTTGATCAGGTGGTAAGTCACAATAGAGCGGTGCTGGCCGAGTGTTAACGTCCGCGACTAACGAATCGTGGGTTCAAAGTAAAGACGGCACTTTACCCAGTGTAAATTACTTCATCGCCACTGCTGTCAAAACGGTGCAGATAAACATCGTTAGGAAATCGGCATGTCCTTAAACCAGAAATTCGAAGACATGCGACAATCTGGCAATATGCACTGGGCCCGCGTGATTATGGTCCACTCTCTCTGACAGAAAGAAGGCCTCTGCTCCAGCAGTTGAAACATTATAGACTGATAATATTTTATGCTTGTGCTAAGTCACTTTTAAGATAAGCGGATAGAAGCTTATATTTTTTTGAATAAACCTTTTCCAGCAGGCTTAGCACGAGAACCGTTGATAAGCGTTTTGTCATCGGAAGAGTAGACAAAAATTACGTTTCCGTATAAACAGTTAACAGTTTTTCACCGTGAAAATGTGGACAAGTGATTTCTAATCTAAGCCTGCTGTACTGTTCAGTATCACAAAAAAAAAAACTTGGACTTAAAACAGTCTAAAACGCAGGAAGTTACCGTGCTGATCTACCTCTTTCCTTCTTTGCATGAGGAAATACCTTTACTGCTGCAGCCGGACACAGGCTAATTGTTAGAATTATTCATTACAGGATACCATCCATCACAACACAACTAAATCGAACGACCGACAACTACGCAATCGATCGCAAAGCAACCAACATATCCATGTAAATTCGTCTGTGTTGCTCAATCTCGGGTGGTGGAAAGGCTCTAAGGTCACTAGCTATGTTTGTTGTCGGCCATCACACTATCGACACGTTGTGTTGCAACTAGCTTACAACTTCTGTTGCAATTTCGCTAAAACTACGACTGGTTTCCGAAAGATTTAGCGGATGGAGGATAAGATTTTGGAACTTTAGAGTAGTCCAAAATGGAGTTTAATAGCATGATTTTGGCTAGAATATCAGCAATACTCGATATCATTATCTGCCAGCACAACTTTGTTGGTGTCGGCTTCCAGTTAAACCGGATGCAGCTGAATACCAGTATTTTACATGGAGCTACTGCCTATCTGAATTTCACAACCCAGTTACTGGGTAATACGATATCCCTTGGTAAGACTGGTTGTCAGACTTTCGGGCTTTTGACCCGTAACGACTGTCCAAGACCTACGAATGACAGCCGGGACCAACGGCTTCACGTGTTTTCCGAGACACGGAGAGGTCTTGGTATGTAAAGGTGGTCACCCACTGCGGCAAGCGCAGATGTATGTTATTAACACTAGGTAATGTATCAAATAACTGATTTACTAAATATACAAATACGAAAAGGACATTTAGGCGTCTAAGTACACGTATGTGTCACTGTCGTCCGGAAGCGTGTCCAGAATTTTATATTAGAGTTTTTCAAACGATGCTTTCGGTATTTTTGTAACTAATAAAAATAATAAGACATGTTATATTATGTAGGAGTATATGTAGGTATTTTATTGGACCATCTAGGAAACCTACCCATGGAAAGCAAACAAGTAGACTGTGCACGTGATGGTAAATAGCATTCTCATGTAAATGATCTATTACTAACTTTTACCAGCGCCTTTACTCGCGTTTTTATACACCTAAACCTTCATTAAAAATTACTCTGTGTATTGGTGGAAACCGAATGAAAATCCGTTCAGTAGTTTTCGAGTTTATCGCGAACAGACAGACAGAAAGACGCAGACTTTGTTTTACAATATGATGTGAAGTGATGTAATTATAATACACATAGAAAATTCGAAGTACTAATTGAATTTATGGAGTCTTTGTTCTATACTCTTCCCATTATTATTACGATCATGTTGTACTTTATAGTGAACATTATTACCATATTACTGCAGATGATGAAAACAATATAATAATAATAGGTACTTCCCACTGAAGGAATCCTTACCGTACGCTTAATTTATACGTTTAATAATAAACGAGGCAAAAGGAGTATGCCAAAGTATGCTGAGTAGGTATGTAAGGATCGTAAAAGGTGGCGTTCTGTAGTTTCTGCCTAAGTGCCTACCCACATGGGAAGAAGGCGTGGGTGTATGTATGTGCATGTAATAATAATACAGACTCATTGGTATACTGGGTTTCCGATAATTAATGGATAACCTTGAAATGGTTCATGGTAATACTAGTGGCCATTCAGAAAAAAAAATCATTTTTTATTTGGATTTTTTCTGTATAAAAAATTCAAATAAAAAAACAACCAACTTCCGAGAAAACACTAGGTACAAAGTGAAAAATAACTTTCATTTTGGAAGTCGGTGTCGTAGGATATGTATTTAATTTTTTTATCACCTAAGTATCCTATGTCTTAATCCAGGTTATAATTTATCTATGTGCCAAATTTCATCAAAATCCGTTCAGCCATTGATGCGTGATTGAGTAACAAACAATACAATACAAAAAATACAAAATTTATTTATTGGCAAACAAGTAGGTACACCAAGTTAGATTTCCTCGACTTCTGCGCTAGTTATATAACTGTGTTGCAGGAGCCAGTGTCCTCCCGTAATACAAGGATGTGTTTGGATGTCAACGCAAAAACTTTAAAAAAACAATACAAAAGCTAACAAAAAAAGAAAAAAAAGCATTTTATACCATCTTGAGAAAAAAATATAAAATAAGGTATGAACCCAGATTCAAAATATAAAGGTAAAGTAATTAAAAAACATGGGAAAAAATATTAACAATGGGAAAAAAATTATAAAAAACAATGAAAGAAAAAATAATAATTAATTCAGCGCAAACGCAATAATCAAAAACATCCCAGTATCTTTCACATATAAAATATTAGTAGGATTATAACACTTAGGGATTTATTTATAAACGATTATTAAAGTTAAGAGATGTTTAAACGTCAAAAATAAATGGTTAAACAGTCGCTAATCATTACTTAACTTTAAGCAACGTTTATAAACAAAGGGGTTAATAATTATTATAACGCGCGTATTGCATTCACTGTTTTTGCAGCTTGTCTTGACGTCAGTCATTACTTCCATTTAATTAGTTGTATGGAAGCAATGATCGGAATCTTTTTAAATGTAATAATAGTGATTAGGGGGAATACCTACGTATGACGGAATAAAAATAAAATACCACTTTTTGAATCATTCCACATTAAATATACTTCTTAATACCAAAAAAATCAAACAAGCTATTATTATTACTTGTTAGTAAAACGAACTAAAAAGTTAAAAATAATTTAATCTCAATTATTTAAATAAAAGCGTGTTACATTTTGATGGCAGGGAGAAATAAAGAACATTTATTAGCATGTTACACCTTCTTTATTTCTAACCGTCAATATGTAACACGCTTTTATTTAAATAATTGAGATTACATTATTTTTAACTTTTTAGTTCGTTTTTTAACAAGTAATAAGTAATAAAAGCTTGTTTTTAAAGAAGCTTTTTTTTCTTTTAATTTTCTTTTTAACTTTTTAGTAGTTATGATGCGGGATTTACTACGGTGTAGTTCGTGGCAGCGTTTTTCCGTTATGTAGCTCGTAATAATTCGTAGAACCCACACATGCGCTGTTTTAAGCACTTAAAGTGTTATGTATGTATGGCCACCTTCCAGTTCCAGCCCAGAATCAAACGAGCCCAAACTCGATGGGGTTGTCTCGTTTTACTGCGGAGTTCCTATCCTATGGCTACCTCCCAGCTCCAAAATCAGACCCTGGTTACTATATAGGATCAAAGTATTCGACAATACGAATCAAACGAGCCCAAACTCGATGGGGTTGTGTCGTTTTACCGCAAAAATTTAAAATAAAAAGATCGAAATGTTTATAAATCCAAAAATCAAATTTCTTAAAAGGCATGATGTATGATCATCTGCCTAGCCTTTTCCCAACTACGTTGAGGTCGGCTTCCAGTCTAACCGAATGCAGCTGAATACTAGTATTTTCATAGAACGACTGCCTATTTGACCTCCACAGGCCAGTTATTGAAACAAAAACAAAATCCATTTATTCAAACTAGGCTGAGGCTATTGGGTAATACGATACCGATACCCTTTGGTAAGACTGGTCGTCAGAGTTTCGGGCTTCTGACAACCCGTAACGATTGTCAAAGACACCACATTCGTGGAGAATGACAGCCGGGACCAACAGCTTAACGTGCTTTCCGAGGTACGGAGAGGCATGTAAAGATAATCACCCATCCACGGACCAAGCGGCAAGCGAAGCTAAACTTTTGATCTTACTAATGTAGATTCTTTTACATATTGTGAATGGAGAACGTTGTAGGCCTTACACTGACTGTAGATTTATAGACGATTTTCTATTCTTTACTTTCATTCCTCTAAGTACCTGGTACTTATTGACAGGTCTGCACTGTCCTCCCATACCTATTATCACTGTGATTTGAAAACATTGTAAAACCCATTTTTTTTTAAAGAGTAACCGTGGAGTTTCTTGCCGGCTCTTCTCCATAGGAAGCGACAAATTGGAACCGTGCTCCTAGCTTCTGACGTTTCATAAGTGCCCTTGCAATATTTTGATTTTGATTTTGATTTTAACCTAATCTAACGGACCATGCGTGTAAAAGACATGATGCATGAACTTGAATTAAATTACAAACCAATGAAAATTCCCGTAGGCTTGACCTTCGCTTCTATGGTCGCTAGTAAAATTAATGACTGCGTAACACTTAAGTAGGTACTTGTAAATCTTGTAATTTTCTAAGTACGTATTTAATTTAATATGTCTGCTATTATGTTCTCCTAGTCATTAATTGTAGACTATGTAACACATTGTAGAAACGTGAAGATATCTTCATCTTCGTTTTAAGTGGTTTGAAAAGGTACATACATGTCGTAAGAAAAGTTTTGTCAAGGAAAGCGACGATGGAAGACCAAACAAACGATGGGAGGATAATGTCAAAGGTCATGTCACTAGACAGAGGGGTCAATATTGAGATGACAGCTGTCAGATATGCATGGAAAAAGAGATGCTTCGGCAATGCAAAATTTTACTGACCTAAGAGCGTTCATTTCACGCGGGCTGGCAACAACGCCGTCCGTTGGTATTTATAATTATTTTTAACATGTACGTACTCTTTAATAAAAACATTTAATCGTACCAAGTAATGCCAATAGAAAATAATTGACAGTATGTCGATTTTTATGTAGTAAGTAAATACCAAAATAACTGTAAAAAAAAATAGCATACAAACTTAAAAATGCCAACGATCTAGTGCATGGCTGAAAAAAAGTGTTTCCTTTTGTTTGTATTTAATCAAATAATCACGAAAAATCGCCATAAATGCGCCGTTGCCATCCCGCGTGGGGATAACGCTCTTAATTAGGGACAGAATGATGATGATGATGTTGATATTTTTGTAAATTTTGTATTAGGCCTCTTTGCTGTTAAAAAGATATGATTTTTTAACAAAACTTCAAAATAGAGAAAAAAAATGTAAATATGGTGGTGCTGTCCTGCAAACAATGGGGCACTTAAAATGGTGTCCAGCATGTCCTGCAGGCTTAGCACGAGAACCGTAGACAAACGTTTTGTCGTCGGGAGAGTAGACAAAAATTACGTTTCCGTATAGACAGTTGACAGTTTTTCACCAAGAAAGCGCCATGCTAAGCCTGCTGTTGTCTGCATGCTACAAAAGATAATGGACGCTACTGAAAGTGACTACAGTCTAGCTCGCAGACAAAGTCTGGGCTGACTGTACATAGATTGCTATCGATACAACACCAACTGTTGGGGCCCGCAACGGTCGATGCCTGCCTGGGGTTGCGGGCTGTTCGAAAGAGATACCGTGGCCCCTGGCACACAGGTAACTGCGGGAACTCGGGTGGGTTTTAGTCAGTTTTACACGCTCTCCTGCTCCATCCAGAGCGGGAGAAGTTATTTGATGATTTCCCAAACAAGAAAAAAAAAGCTTGAATGATGTTACTAATACTTTGTAACAATATATTTTAAAAGAGTGTCCATGGAGTTTCTTGCCCTTTCTTCTCCATAGGTACCTACTACGCTTTGGAATGATAAATGATAAATGATAAATGAGTTTATTTCTGTAAGTAGGTTTGTACAAACACTTTAACACGTCTGTACAAACCTACATAAAGAAATAAAATCATTCATCATTTATCGTTTATCATTCCAAAGCGTTGTAGGTACCTAATGGGCAACTAGTTTCATTTTTCTGACTGACCGACTCTTTGACAGTTCAAAAGTGCTTGTCATGATCTTCCTAGGCTTTTTCCAACTATGTTGCGGTCGGCTTCCAGTCTAACCGGATGCTGCTGAATACCAGTATTTTACATGGAATGACTGCCTATCGGACCTCCACAACCCAGTTACTGGGTAACACGATACCCCTTGGTAAAACTGGTTGTCAGACTTTCGGGCTTCTGTCAAAGTAACGACTGTCAAAGATCCACGAATGACAGCCGGGACCAACGGCTAACGTGCTTTCCGAGGCACGGAGGGGTCTTGGTATGTAAAGATGGTCACCCATCCACGGACCAACCGCGGCAAGCGTAGCTTAACTTAATCGATCGACACGTGTGGCTTTTATTACTTAGCCACAAGCTCTTCAATTCAAAAGTGCTTGTAAATAGATTTATTGAAGCAAAAGGTTTGAGTTTGAATATATGCTATCTTCCGGTTCAACAGTAGTTTTCTATCTTGCAGAGTCCACTTAACCGCGGAATCACAAGAAAGCTATTAATCTGCCGTTTCCTGCAATATAACAGCAGTAACAGCATACAACCGTAATACACATGTTTCCACTCGACTTCAATTCTTGTTAACAATGAGCCTCGTCTTCATAGACGAGAGGTCTGTAAGAGCTTAAGCTCTTCAGTCATTACCTTACATTCATACTTACAAATGTACATACTAAACAATTTATCCTTTACTGATGATTTTCTTGGCGAATTGCCAAGTTCCGCTTTGATCAAAGCAATTTTATTGACGAAGGAGAAGAAATTATATGGATTATAAACGCGTATACGCTCGACAACTTGTATCCGTTATGTAAAATTCCATGGCTCTTGGTTTATTTACCATTGATGCCAGTTTCACCGATATTGTAAAAATTATATAAATAACAATATAAAAATGATAAATGAAATGCGTGTACACGTCTATCATCATATTTTAACGCGCTCTTATTAGCTTCACCTGTATTATTGATTGTTTGTTTGTAACCGACTCCTTTTTCGGATTTGATTTTGACCCACTTCAAATGGTCAGACTTCATTTAAACTTTGTAGACTTATCGAGAACCGATGACAATTCAATAATAAAATAAAAATTTAAAAATAAACTGAAAAATCACCTTTGTCGAACTAAACAATAGAAAATAGATAATAGTTCAAAAAACTAAAAAACACGCTTTAAAAAGCAAACTAAAAAAGTAGAAAATAATTTAATTCTATTAAAAAGCGTGGGGTGCTTGATATTAATTGATTATAAAAATAACCGAAAAAGCACCCCACGCTTTTTAATAGATTTGAATTATTTTCTACTTTTTTAGTTTGGTTTTTAAGTTTCTATTTATTTAAACTAGATGAGGCCTTTCCAATCATATTATTCTGAGAAGAAAAGCCGAAACAAACTAAAAGGTCACAGGTTCTTCTAAAGTCCAGATAATAAAGTCCAGAATCTTGGTTAGATTATGTGAAGACCATGTAGATTGAATAATTATGGTTGCCTTCTCAGTCGAGTGGTCGCAAGCACTACTTTTGAGCGAGATCCTAGGTTCGATTCCCGGGTCGGGAAAAGTGTTGAAAAGTTTTTCCCTTTCGAATTTCTCAGTAGCAGCCCAGTCTCGATTTTGGCCCGTTTGATGGCAATAGGCTCGCCCGGTATTAGGTACGTGGGATTTAACAAAATGTGCGTGCATAGGTACTACACCTCTACATGAACCGTCGGGTAATACAAGCATGATATTAGGTATGTTATGTATGTTACAATATCTATAATTATATTATTCTTAGACTGACACTTGTTTTTTTACATACAACATGATAAAACACTTATTTCTTAGTGCAAGATTGCATAAAATACGAGTAGCTAGAATCTAGATCTAATTTACATACATTGAATACCAACTACGCAATCTTCGTGGATATTATGTTAATGCTTTTTGTAATCTTTTGATCTGAGATTTGCACCATCATTTGGCCACGAGGTAATTTGAGTGGATTTCGGATATTTTCACTTTTGTTGACACTTTTAAATAATATATTATTTTCTATAAGTATAGCCGACTCGCATGCATTAAAAAGTGCAAGTAAAAAGAGACTTTTTTCATAACTTTATTGCATAAAATACAAAACGTGCCAATTGCTCAATCCGTATATCTGAGGTTGCTGATTCACTCACCAGTAAATTAACGATTTCGGAACGACGAATCGACGTTTTTAATTAAATTTTACTTTCTATAGGTGACTGACCTATAGAAAGTAAAATTTAATTAAAAACGTCGATTCGGGCGCAAATTCGTGTGAATCGACTAATAAGCATATCATAGCATACAAGTTTACTCAAAAAATACTTAACGTTTTAAATAAAAACAAATACGCTATCGGAATCTTACTTGACATGACCAAGGCATATGATAAGGTGCTGTATAACATATTGCTAGACAAACTACACGGTATCGGTGTCAGAGGAATAACTCACGGGTGGTTCACATCCTACCTACAAAACCGAGAACAATTTGTAGAAATTGAACATTGGGATCATGACACTTGGGAATTCAAACTAATACGCTCCGATAGGCTTTGCATTAATAATTCGATACCACAAGGTAGTGTTGTCGGGTGTTTGTTATTCTTAATTTATATCAACGACCTCCCTAAAATACTGACTGAGTCGTGTGTACTGTTCGCCGATGATATTTCATTAATAACTTGCTGTAACGACTCTCAACACCTGCATGAGAATCTCAACAATATAATGTTAAATATTCAAAATTGGATGAAAGATCACAATCTAGAAATTAATTTCTCGAAAACCAAAATTATGCAATTTAGGCCTTACCAAAAAAAAACCCTTAACCATACATTTTACGTTTGACGGTATCAAATTGGACTGCGTAGACACGTTTACTTTGTTGGGTCTTGACTTAGATATCCACATGAACTGGAAAGCGCATATCCAAAAATCAAAACTATCTAGTTTTATATATGCACTACGTGAGCTCAAAAAATCTACGGATTAAAAAACTGCCTTATCCACTTACTATGCATATGCATATGCATATGCTTGGCTTAAGTATGGAATAATACTTTGGGGAAATAGTGTAGATAGCAACGACTTGTTCATCCTGCAGAAAAAATGCATTAGGATAATGGTTTATATTGACAATTACACAAGTTGTAAACCGCATTTTAGGAAACTAGACATTCTAACTTTGACATCAATTTATATTCTAGAAATCTGTAAATTCGTCAGACAATATCCAAACTTCTACCTTAAAATTATAGACCAACCTCGGCGATATGCACCGCGTTCACGTTTTGAAAACACGCTCGTAATACCATAATCAAGGCTAAAATTATACAGCACAAGCCCTCATGTAACATCTATAAAAATATATAATAAAATACCTAACGACCTAAAAATGGAGCAAAATGACAAAATATTTATTAACCGGCTCAGAAAACTATTAGTTGATAAATGCTATTATACACTGAACGATTTTTTTAATGACGACATCAAAATGGGATGACTCACCATTATTTTATTCATGTTTAGACATTAATTTAATAATTTTTATTTGAATTTTGTTTATTTTATTTTTTGTACGTTTTATTGTTTGACTTATTCTTTATTTTATTGTTTACATTTAATCTGTGACATAAGTATAATATTCATTCCTCCTATGTAATTTCTTTCTTTCAATGGATTTGTATTTACAACCGTATTATTGTTATGTTACGTATCTACTTCAAATTACTTAATTGAATTTTAATGGTACCCTAAAATGTAATATTATTTATTTTTAATTGACTAGTTTTTTAATGATATCCGAATCCCTATCTCGTTTTGTAAATTATGACGTTCTATACACTTATTAAATAAAGCATGCTACTATTTATAATTTACTCAATAGTTGTGCCCGACAGGGTCCATGTGAACTTTGTAAATAATATTAAGATCTTGTACACACATGAGATATGCAATAAAGATTTGAATTGAATTGAATTGAATTGAATTAAGCCAAACTTTAATTTAATTTCGCACCACGGAGGGATGTTTTTTTAATTTTGTGTCAATGACCGCAAAGATCAAGTTATTTATATTCCAAATTGCACAAAACTGTTCAGTGGTTTAGAATTATAAAAACGTATCAAACAAACATGCGAAAATTTTGCATTTCAAGTAACTATTAAGAAAAGGAATAAATTGATTTTCACCTTAAATTAATTTAGTATAGACAAAAAATATTTGGAATTAAAAAACGAGATGACATCATGGTGAAATCCTAATATTTTGTACGAAAAAGTAGTTGACAAATACGGATCATTCAATCCAATTATATGACTTATTTGAAACACTTTTTTCGCACACAAAATATGTCGCGTGCGAAGTCACTTACCCAGTTACGTTGGTATTCAATGCAGCGAGGTAAATGCACCTAACTGTTATCTGGCGGAGTGCAACGGAACAGTTTAACTATAGGAAGAGTTGCCGACACAGATATTATATCTAGTTAGGTTTATAAATAGATTTGGATGAAAGACTGGTTTTTATTAAATTAGATTTGTTAGTAAACATATTGGACCTTGAACTGGATTGGAATGATGTCCATGTCACCGAGTTTGTTTCGCACATTTCTTTTTGTTTCGAAATCGTTCAGTAGATAATGGCATAGAAATGCCACTAAGTACTTTACATTAAGTAATTTTGATGAGAAGCATAATTTACGAAGGTATATACGATTATTTTAAAAATGAACTTAATTTTTATGCTCTTAATTTCAATCCAATTGCAGTGTGAATCGTTATTAAGTAGTTGATGTTTTTTTATCTATGTGGTTTCTGTGCGATAATTCAGTTTAATGTCAATTAAATTAAAATTGTTTGGAAATTTTTGAAAATTCTATTTTAAATAAAGATCTTATTTAATGTTATATAAAAATAAATGGAGTTTTATTATTAATTACATTTATTTCTATAGTTGAGAAACTACTGGTAATAAAATTGGTATTAACGTGAAAAGTTAATGAGAATGAACTTTTTACGTTAATAATACCAATTTTATACATTTTGATGCTAGATAAGTACTAATTGTTTTGCATACTACAATATTGTTTCATAGTTGCTACTCGTTTTAAATAATTTTAAAGTATGTTTTATATATTTTTTAATCATTATTTTGCTGTTCAACTACAAAAAGCCGGAACTTCTACTATTTTTTGCTCCTTCATTCAAAAAACAAAACCAAAAATCATTAATTGAAACTATGCTGAGAGTCTGCACTTTTTGAACCCTAAAATTACACATGTCAGTCCCCCAAAACGCCCGCTCTTAATCACTCCCTAGTGCTTTAGCTGGGAAGAAGTGGCGCAACAAACTCTCGACCAGCACAGCTGTCTGTTCAGTTAAAATAACTAGTACTAAAACACTATTAACACATCCCTGGCACACTCGCAGAAACATTTCTGACCAAACAACTCCAACCTCGACTCTAAACCTAGGAAGACCTTGTCTAAACCTACAATCATAACTTTCCATCGTCTAAAAGGCTAAAACTTTTCAACATCATACGATTCGTCTTTCGAAACGTTCAGATCCGCATTGACCCATACTACGGTTAATATTAGCCAAATGTAAATGTCTTTGAACACATGAGGCAATGCCTCTTAGCCTTGACTGCGAGTGTCGCTGTGGCATTGGAATTTGGCCTTGTGGTATATGATGGAGGGGATTTCTATGGGTTATGTTTTTGATCTTTTTTTTTGTGTGGTGTGTTTATTGTCAATTAAGAAGATGAGCAAAATCTGATAAGTAACAAAAACTCGGTACGTCTTTCTGTGTATCCGGCTTTGAAAATTCTCGATTGAGTTTTATGTGGTTTTATGTGGTCTCAGCAATCTGCGGATTTATCGAAGAAGGTTTGGGTGATCGGGAGATAGTTGCGCCACTTCGTCCTCCCAGCTAAAGCACTAGGAAGTGGTAAAGGGTGGGCGTTTTGGGGGACTGTTCTTTGCGATTGTGACCGTCAAAAAGTGCTGATTTACAGCCTAATTTAAATAAATGACTTGATCCTTGATCCTACCTAGGTAGGTACCCCTTACCCCTCCGTAGGGGAAGGGTTAGAAAGGAAAGGAAAACCCCTGATAACATGGCAGGATGACTTGGTAAGGACTGCTTTAAAGACATGGACTAGACAGGCAAAGAACAGGTAGAATTGGAAAGGGTTGTAGGAGGCTTTTGATAAAAGGCACACGGAGACTCAGAATTACTGATATTATACTTTTAGTACTACAACTATCAATCTGAAAGGGCTATAAATAAAAATAAATAAATGTTTGTTTCTTCCAGGATAGATCACTGGAACAATACCAGGCAGACATCATTAGTTAGATAGTAGCTTCAATGGCTTCAATAGCTAACTCAGCTCTAAGTGGAACAAATTAAAAGTTGTTTTCACTTGTCAAGTGAAGAAAGAGTTAGTTTAAATAGTAAATGTTGGTGTTTGACGAGGTATGGAAGTGAAGCAATCTTTAGTACAACTAAGTAAGATGTTAAGTAAGGTGTTTTTTTTTACTTCAAAACTGTGCCAGATTTTAATGGAATTCTTATCCTTACCATTTAAAAAAAAACTGTGTTACAATTAGCAGGTCGGACTCCTGTCCAGGTCTCAGGTCGCAGGTCTGACCTGCTAATTGTAACACAATGTTTTTTGGACTACTTTGGAAAATATTGTCTTAATAGGTAACACTGCTTGTTTTTTCCGGAAAACATTTTGAAATATTTTTTAGTTTTTCAAATGATTCTTGATGAAATAAAAGAAACACTAAAGCCGAAAATCAAGGAGCGATTAGAACTGGATTCAGACAAAAGCTACCAAAAATTTAGACATTACACTTACAATTCACCTGATCTATTTATCTCTGAAATCTCACAACTTGAACTTTTTGTATTGCAACACTTGGCTTTGGTACAGTTGAGTATAAGTCCTCTCAGGCTAGTTATAAGACTACGACTACACTGTCAAGCGGCAGCGGCTAACACAAAACAAACTTCTTTCATCTTAGATCTTAGCAAATCAAAAGGGGGGGGGGGCGTGTCAGTGTGTAGTCGAATGGCACAAGGATCTTTTGGCGCTAGAATGACATAGGCAGAGGAGCGATGTGTTGTTGGTAAATATTTGTAAAATTGACTTACAAATTGCATTTACAAAACAAGATAGCAGCGTTAGTTTCGATTTTAGTCATGCGCTAAAAGAACATGATAGCGCTATTAGTACGCCTTCTTCCGTCATCTTTTTCTCCATATCTATGATCTTTGTATACGTGACTCATGACACACTCTCTTTCACTCATAGTTGCATTCATACTTAATGATACATTCTTTCAGAATTGATCCTACAATAAAAAAAAAAATCTTTTATGTTGTCATTGCAAGAGCGTGTGAAATAATGTCTTCCATTCAAATCTACTGCTTATTAATGCGTGTGATCTTAGTCTTAACTCACGGGTGATAGATAAGTTACCAAATGATTAAGACAATTCTGGTATTAGATAATAAAATCTAATGTTATAAACGTAAAGTTTGTAAGTTTCGATGTATGTTACTCAATCACGTAAAAACGACTTAACCGATTTAGATGAAATTTGGCACACAGATAGTTTATAACCGGAATTAGCACAGTAATACTTTTTATTCCGGTAGTACGTTCCCGTGGCATATTTTCGGACATACACGAATCCGCTGGCAGAAGCTTGTCTATAATAAAGCAAACATCTTTTATGTTATCATTGTAAGGTGGAGGCGCGCAAGAGCGTGTGAAGTAGTGAATCCCGCTCAAAGCTTCCTCTTATCAATACAATCATAGTCTCTACTCACGAGTGATAGAAGAGTTACCAAATGATGAAGAAATAATGGTTTTAGACAATAAAACGGGCGACCTTGTCTTTTATAATGATTATTATTTAGATGTGAGGTAACATATTGTAAGACATTTTGATTATTGTCATTATTTTGTTAAGCATTGTTGTTACAATAGTGATGACAGTAAAACAACGAGGTCAGTTTTTGAGGTTTCTTTTAATGGAAGAGATTGAATGGGATTGCTTCAGTCTTATGTTCGCCATTGAAATTGATTTTGAAATGAGAATAAGCCACTCTATTTTTAAGATTTAATGAAAACAGAAGATTAGTAAAATTGTGACATTCGATTTAGAATCTAAAGTAATATTTTAAAGAGAATAGATTTGATTTTTTGTAAGATTTCATACTAAAATGACCAAACAGATTTGGATGGAATTTGGCGCATTTGACCTCGACCTGCACACTAATTGCGATACACACTCTCAAACAGAATCTGAATTATTTAGAAATATATTGCTAATCCATTTCATATTTTCGAAAAACATTTCAGCTTAGCAACGTAAATAACGCAATGAACGCGGTTCTAATATCGACTATTTATTAGTGATTCTCATGGAAATCATGTCACTTGGTTTAAATAGGTTGATTTTACTTATGTAGATTCTTTTAAATATATTGTGAATGAGAGAACGTTGTAGGCCTTACAGACTGACGATTTATGGTCAATTTTCTATTCTTTATTTTCATTCCTCTGAGTACCTGGTACTTATTGACAGGCCTGCACTGTCCTCCCATACCTATTATCACTGTAATTTGAAAACATTGTAAAAGCCAATTATTTTTAAAAGAGTAACCGTGGAGTTTCTTGCCGGCTCTTCTCCATAGGAAGCGACAAATTGGAACCGTGCACCTAGCTTCTGGATTAGGGCAAGGGTTACTTTCAGTGGCGAGGGGTGAAATGATGGCCAGGGTAAGCCATTTTAAAAGAAAAACAACTACCACGTGATGCAAGCTTAGTTTCTTCAGATGATAAAGCCCCCCACTTTCACTCATACTGAGTTGGAATCACATAATTTCATACGAAAGATAGTTGGTTTTCGTTGCGCGCAGGCGTTTTTTCAGTAAAACTTAGAAACACATAAAAAATAATTGTACTTTGAAATAATGAATGGTGAATCGGTGGGAGGTGGGATTTCTTAAAGGTAAGCCGATGGGAATCGGTTTGTATTGACCCTTCGCCACTGGTTACTTTTTATCTCGACATTTCTACGGGATCGACACATATGCGGGTGGAACCGCGAAGCACATATAGTTTAAAATAAAAATAACAGATTTCTATGATTGACATATCTCATAAAATCCTGAACTCCATCAATACATAACTCAAGCATATAACATAATAAATAAATACATGTAGATAAATCTTTTCAAATTACCTACATAATTGTACCAAATTACATTATTTGAGTTATATACAATTATCCGACATCTAGAGAAAGAGGTATAATATACTTGTAGCTGACCGGACAGACGTCCAGTTTTGGTCGCACCGCCACCTACCGGGTCGAATTGTGAATCTAAACCATCCAGGAAAGCAACTCGCTCATACACACAAAAAAAAATCTCTAAAATCGGTTCAGCCGATTAAGATAGGCATACAGAAGAATTATGTATGTAAAGATTGTACATAGCCACATATTTTATTGTTCTAACTATAGCGATCTTTATATGCATGAACGAAGCAATTGAAATAGACGTGTTATTTACATCAACACGTACTTATAACTACGTCACAATTCGCCGCGGACTATAGATACTTCTTCTATGAAACAATTTAGTCGGAATTATCGTATAGATAAAAATATGATTATTATCACGAATCGGAGATAAGATAAAATATTAAATAGTTTAGTAAGATTTGTTATTTTTAAACTACATCTCGCTAAATGTCACGTCTGAAATTTCATCGAGCTCAGCGCTGTAGCCACCTATTTATTATACCTAGTGTTCAAACATCGTAAATCTGGGGAAAACAAATCATGAGGAAACCGGGATGTTCTGGCATCAATCATTTGAAGACATGATGTGATATCACCCAACGGGCAATGGAGAGGGCTATGCTTGGAGTTTCCCTACGTGATCGAATCAGGAACGAAAAGATCCGCAGGAGAACCAAGGTAGTCGACATAGCCCGAACAATTGCCAAACTTAAGTGGGTGGCGACCGCGTACCGGAAGACGTAGAGTTGGAAGCCCTTCCACAAGGTGGACCGATGAAGGCCGCAGGAATCTGCTGGATGCGGGAAGCACAGAACCTGTCGAAGTAGCGGAGCTTGGGGAAGCCTATGTCCAGCAGTGGACGTCTTTCGGCTGAAATGTTGATGATGTGATACGTACCCACCCTCACCCTTGTGGTGGATTACGGCCAGCACTTACCCTACAGACAAGAGGGCTGCGTTTCAGTCGTAGGAACATTATGTTATGTGTCAAACTCAAACTCAAAGCATTCGCTACAATTTAACAAATTCTTTCTTTTCATTTGCCAAGAAATGGGTCATTCAAAAATATTATGTAGCTATAATAGTAGTTGCCCATTCAAAGCGTAGTTGGTTTCTATGGAGAAGAACGGGCAAGAAACTCCAGGGGGTCCCTAAATCTAAATCAAAATATTGATAACATCATTAAAGTTGAAATAGTTTTTTTTTTGGGTGGAAAATCATCAAATAACTTCTCCCGCTCTGGGTGGAGCAGGAGGGCGTGACAGACTTTTACTGACTAAAACCCACCTGTGTTCCCTCAGTTGCCAGTTGCCTGTGTGCCAGGGCCCGCGGTATCTCTTTCGAACAACCCGCACCCCTGGCAGAATTTGAAATGGTTGACTCCCTCTAGCAGAGAGAAGGCCTGTATCCCAACAGGGGGACCGTTATAGGCTGATTATGCTATAAGCTATGTATGTATGAAAAGGAAGAAACAAAATGAGGTAGGTCTATCAAGGGCTATGTCACGCGGGTCATGAGGCGTGTCGCGGCATGGCAGCAAAAACAACAGAATTTCAGTTCTGTAGTTTTTGCCACCACGGAAAAAGGTACAAGAATTATGTATAAGTAGGTAGGTGCCTTTTTTTTTTAAGATTTAATGTTTGACCCGTGGTTTGACCCTGAGGCGCACAGTTATTCTTACCACCTCTCTTTCTGTGGTCATACTTAGACCGACCGTCTGTGACTACCGGGATCACGAGATAAGCCAACATCTGCCTAGCCTTTTCCCAACTATGTTGGGGTCGGCTTCCAGTCTAACCAGATGCAGCTGAATACCAGTACCTATTTTACATGGAGCGACTGCCTATCTGCCCTCCACAACCCAGTTACTGGGTAACACTGGTTGTCAGACTTTCGAGCTCTCACAACCCGTAACGACTGTCCAAGATCCACGAATGACAGCCAGGACCAACGACTTAACGTGCTTTCCGAAGCACGGAGGGGTCTTGGTATGTAAAGATGGTCACCCATCCGCGGACTAACCGCGGCAAGTGTAGCTTAACCTGATCGATCGACACGTGCGGCTGTTATTACTTAGCCACAACACCCTCGTGTTGCGCTGACCCCAAAAAAATGGGATAGTTGCAGTAGAATGATGAGTATGATGATGACCGGGACCTACCTGACTTCCTTGAGTTTGGAATAATCTTCATTGGCTTAAGTTATCTGTCCGTTGTCTAGCAGTTTCTTTCATTTTCTACTTAATTGCCACGCAAAATGTCATCCAAGCACTTAACCACAACTGAATCCACGACATGTTTTGCAAGCACAAATTTTAGAGACTCAATTAATGAATATGACTGACCTTGACCGGAACCGCACTAAACTCATTTGGACGTATCTTGGCTGATTCGATTAACTTGATAGTGGGGGAAACTGGTAATGATGATAAAGACTTTTGAAAATACTTTTAAGATGACTTTTATAAACATAATTGCTTCATGTTAATTAAACAATAAGTCTACAACTTCTTAATTCATTTCATCATTCTTTTTAATTAAAAATGTATCTATGTCCGTAACTACATTGCTTGAAAGAAAAACCAACCACTGGTTTCAAGACTTTTTTTATCATTGATAAAAATTATTGTTATGTTTTCGGCAATACTGAGTCCAAAACTTTTGTTAGTACCTATTTCAAACTTTATAACGAGTGCAATGGTAACTATGGAAACTTTTTAAATGGGGCTTTTTTTCTTGAGAAAATAAATTGTGGTAACTATATGCACTGCAGGTTATCATAAACAATGTGGCGGCAAAAGAAAGTGTGCCAGTGCGTTTTCAGTTACAAAAATGATTAAGGAGTTCTGACAGCGATGTTGTTTCTTTATGGTCTCATTCATTTTAATATATCATATTCATATTATATATTATATATATTTATATTTTCATATTCATTTTATTTTTATATATATATAAAAATAAATGATGAAAAATTTTTTTTTTTGTTAGTATTATAATTTTATTGCCAACATTATTAGTTCTTCTGTCATAGCAATTTGTTATCTTATTGAAGTCATGTAAAATAGTAACTAGAGAACTAAATAGAGGCTACCTACGAAAATGGAAAACATAAATTACCTACTTTAAAAAATAGCGACAGCAACTCTGTAAAAACCGAAATACTATTTTAATCAGTCAAGTGCTCTAATTAAGCATATTAATACTTCGTATCGTAACAATGATGAGACAAAAAGCTTTCACATTACAAAAAAAACTGTCAGCTTCGTAATTAAAAACAAAAGAAAATTTCGAAACGGCATTCAAAATTCAAAGAAAGAATCACGCGATCATTAAAAAAAATTAGAACAATATTCAAACTCACATGTCAAGTCCCACACAGCCACTGAGATCACTTTATTTCGCAACTTTTTTTTAAGGCAAAGTTATGTCGCGTCAGCCTAGGTACAAGGCTGGGCGGCTACTGAGAGGAACTAACCTCTCTCTGCAATATGTTGAGAAATGCATTCAACGTGTGTGAACACATACGGGGGAATAATTTGTTGAGCCAATAATAATTTATTGATCATGATTTATTTATTCGTTGATCTGTGTAAGCAGATCTAAGATGACTGTGATTCGCATTACTGTGTAGAGATTTCGTTTAGGTATAATGTTATGTAAGGTTTCAGGTTTTTTAATAAAAATAAGTAGTTTACCTAAGTTGATTTGAGACCTTTTTCAAGAATTACCTGTGAAAGAAATCGTTTAAGTACTAAGTATGCATTCCAATTTATACTAATCATCTCATAAAAAACCCATCATTTTTATTCAGTTGAAGTTGTAGAGACGACGTCCCAGCCACGATTTATAAAAAAATTCACATTCCAGTCAGATGAAATACAGACCCGTATGTTTCAGCCTAGGTCCTACGGATCGAAAGTCCGTTAAATGGGGGTAAACTGTACCTACTCCATTGCATTATTAGAACTACCTACATAATATCACATGAGTTCAATATTGTGCAGCCATTGGCCAAAAATATGCATGTGTTTGGATTTGTGGTCGTTTGATGACGTAGGCTCGCCCCTATTACCTGGAACACCAACTTTACAAACGAAATGTAGGCGCCGGGAATCCCAGGCTGATTTCCGGCCACTGTAGGCGCGGGCTTGCGGACGGCGAGTAATGGGTAGCTCGCTGTCCGGTAAGGACCAAGCCCGGGTCGACGGCGCGTTTTGTTCCAAGCGCGCATCAAAGAGATGTCAGCACCAACTGGTGGGTGTCCGCAAGGGCTGATGCCTGCCAGGGGTGCGGGTTGTTCGAAAGAGATACCGTCGCCCCTGGCACACAGGCAACCGAGGGAACGCGGGTGGGTTTTACTCAGTAAAAGTCTGACACGCCCGTCTCCGCCCAGAGTGGGAGAAAATATTTGATGATTTCCCACCCTCAAAAAAAAAAATACAGGTGAAATGTGGGTCTATGGTCACTAAAAGTATTAAGTAACCAGGTTCGTTAGTTAAAGTTTAGTAAGAAATCGGTAGCTGCTTTAAAAAAAAATCGACAACAAACAGTTTATTTATCAAATAAAATGATTACAAATGGGACACTCCTCTCTTAGCCCGACGGCGATTACCGGCGTGATGTTAGGTCGTTTTGCTATTTTAAATATGCAGACTTCAAACTCTTCGAAGTGTTGGCCAATGTATAAGAAAATCTGCTCAGGTGGAGATTAATTTACGATTCCTGCCTTTAGTGCACACGATGGGATACTTAAACGACATGTCGGGTGTGCACGTACGTTGTACGTTACGCGTTCACGCTGTACGTTAAATTAACTTAGTACCTAAGTACTGAAAGCCTTTTATCGTGATACATCCAAAAACAGGACAACAACAACAACAGGAAATTAATAGAATTTTGTTTTCGTCTTGTATTGCTTAATACAAAATTACTCATTATTTTTGTATCTATCTTAAGTCATCGTAATCCTATTTTTTTAGTACTATAATAAATTACGAAAGTAGGTTTGTTTGTTTGTTACGCTTGCACGCTTAAACGGCTCAAAGGATTTGGATGATACTTTTCATCCTGGCCTGCAGACGAAGTCGCGGGCAATAGCTAGTTAGCATATTAAGTACGAACCGAAAATGCGTGGACTTTAGAGAGAGGGGAAAGTTTTATTTATGTTACTGTTTCCCATAAGTTTGGAAATTATGTAGTTTAGTTACTCATTTTATTCGTATTATGTAGTTCTGGAGTGGCAACAACGTACCGGAAGACGTAGAGTTGGAAGGCCCCCCACAAGGTGGACCGATGATCTTGTGAAGGCCGCAGGAATCCGCTAGATGCGGGAAGTACAGAACCGGGCGAAGTGGCGGAGCTTGGGGAAGGCATATGTGTGCCAGTGGACATTTTTCGGATGAAATTATGATGGTGATGACTGCCTAATATTATTTGAATTTCATACCTGTCTTATCGATTTAATTGCCAATTCTGGTTTCGGGCCCCTCCTCTTAAGGACAGCACAGGACCGGTCAATCTGGCGATGCTAGGGAAAGGGCTATGTTCAGATGATTATGATGAAATTAACTTTATTACGTATGCAATTTATACTCCTCCAAAGTTCAAAGTTACTAGTACTGTTTAGATTGCTAGAAACAAATACAAGTGAGACTTTTAGCAAAGTGCTTATTTACTTTGTCAATATTTGGTAAGTTTGTATGTGGGTCAACTTAAGATTATTTTTGCATGTATCCTTGACAATCATAGGGTAAATGTAATAGGATAGTTGCCACATTTTTGCAAATCTCTCTATATCTCTCAATATAAAAAGCAAAATACTTTATTTGTAAAACTGGCTGATACTTTGGTTTTTTAACAACAAGTTTATAAAAAGTAACAAACATTACCTTTAATATTTCCAGAGTATTAGCAATTTTTGCGTACCTCTTATATTTTGGGACAACTATCCCGCATAGGGGATAGTTGATAAATTACGTTTAGGATAGATGCCCCGCCGAGAAACAGGACATCCTGTCAGGACTATCCCGCAAAAACTTTGATCGCATTTTGTCTTTCCATGTAATCGCACGGAGACATGCGACACGGTCAACTTAGTGATAGTTAGGGTCTTTCGATAGGTTAATAAAATATCATGCGATTCGTCCGCGAAACTAAAGTAATTACAATCGGGGCAACTATACCGCTGAGGCAACTCTCCTGGTTTTACCCTAGCCATTAATATTATCATCATAATCATAGGCAGCCTTGTTCCACCCACTGCAGAGTGCTTCCTCCCTTTTGTAGCATGCTTCCCTGGTACGTGCGAGTCCAATTCAGTTCTTCCTGCAATCTTCTGTAGGTCGTCACGCAGCTGGATATTGATCTGCCAACGCTCTTTCTACCTCTTGTGTTAATATCATTGATTTTTTATTAACCATTAAAGTCCCACAGCTGGGTAAAGTCCTCCCTACTCTCTTTCCACCACTCTCTGTTCAGAGCTGTCAAAGACAATTTTTTAATAAAGGAGTCCAGCAGTTCCTGCTGTCTCCGTCTGGACCTGCCGCGATGTCGTTTGCCACTAAGTGAGACCCACTGGATTTAAGTTTGGCCCATTGATCTTCTGATATGTGGTAGATGTATCCAGCCCAATTCCTTTTATTTTTCTAATTCCATTTTATTAATATATCAGTCAGTAATTTGACAGCTAATAGGACATCATTTTGACAGAAGTCTAAAATCCACAATGAGTAGGATTTAATTTTTCTTCTAACATTTTTTTTGTGCTTCTCATAATGGACTAACAAAATTGTAGTATAGGTACATATTTTTTGCAAGATTTTGGACAAAAATTGCGAACATAATTTTTTGCTAAACTATGGACACTGCTTATTATAGTCATATCTAAACTATTCTGAATTATCAACTTCAAGAAATTGCCTCTGCTGTCTGGTTTTTAACCATATTTGCCTAGCAAGCCCTTGACGAAGGCATGCAATTACATGAACAGGATTCTAAGGGTTAACGTAACTTTGAAGGGCCTCGGAAGGGCATTTACCTGGACTGGCAGGACGACAAGTTATAATTAGACATAATACCCTATCCCAGCTATAACCAGTGATGCTTATAATTTTTTAACTAACTTCAAAAGGAGGAGGTCCTGAATTCTGTATGTTTTTTTTTTTGTAAGTATGGCAATTGTGGATCCTCAGGGGTGGTCCCATATAAATTGTAGTAACTATGCTTGCGTAGTTATTGCGTTAGCCTCGATAATACGTTTTATCAATGTCAGCTTGTAAAAGTCTGTTGTTGATTAAAGGTCCATTTGGTATATGCATAGCGCAGCAACCCACTTCAGTCTTTGTAAATCCAGCTCCATCATTTTCATCGTCATTGGTAGCCTCGTTCCACCCACTGCTTATAGGCCTCGTCCCTTTTGTGTCATCCTTCCCTGGCTCATGCGAGTCTCATCCAGGTCTTTCCTATAATCTTCTATAGGTCATCCACCTACCTGACTATTGTTCTATTTTACGGACGTAATAATATCACGGTGAGATTTTTCGCGCACTGGATCTTCATCGCAATGCTCAGCGCCGAGAGTTCAAAATCGAATAGTATATTTATTCGACGCGTTGAGATGTAATCTGTTGGTTTCTAAATGGTTGGTCCAACCTTTAACGCTCAGAGTTGAAAATACATTGCGCCATAAAATCTTGCCACGATATTTTTACGTCTCTGTGAACGGCGACTTAGATTGTTTTATTTTGGGATGCAATGGAACAGCTACCACGACTAGCTATTATTTTTTCACACAGTAAATAAATATTTACAGTCCACTAGATGTTAATAGTAAAAGTAAATAATAAAGGATTGCTTAGTCAATAATCTGTAAGTAGGTACTTAATTGTTTACTCAATGTTGACAAGACAAGACCTTTGCCCCTTCAAGAATTGTGAAAAGTTAAAATTACTTTAGCGAGAGTACGAAAAGGAATTGACAGTATTTCGTTTCGGGATACAATGGTGGATGAGAGATGGACTTCACTAGTTAAACGATGAACAGACCCGGACTCAAGGGGAAAATAAGGAAAGTTAAGGTTACAAAAAGGGTAGGCTAAAAGAATACCTAATCGAAATAACGGGAAAGAAATGGTTGAAGTCTCACCGAACTAAAGGAAATGGATGGGAATGGAGAAGGCCTTTACACAAGGAGGTTCTTGAATGAATCAAAAGGCACCGATCCCAGCGTGGCTTGACCAGACTCGATTAATCGAATGAACCCCAAGATTTGCACTAGCCCCTGGAGCCTCATGTTTCATGGTGTTACAGAGGCCTTTGGGTATCAAGAAGTAGACCGGAGGGCGCTGTAATGGTCGGGAGACGTGCCCTTAGGATAGGAAAGGATTGCGACCCTACCGGATATGCATCCTTGAGTAAGTATTGGACTAGTGGAGAGACGGGTGTTATTTATTTGTAGAAAAATTTAATATGTGTATAAATTTGTGTATCCACCCTTTAATGTTACCATTGCTCCGACACAGGCCTCCTCTCTTCGAGAGGGAGTGGACTATGATCTACCACGCGAGCCCAGTGCGGGTTGGTAGATGTCACATGTCTTCTAATTTTTTCGACACAAAACAAAACAAAGAGACACAAAACGAAGAATAAACTAGACGAATAGAACATTGGACGTTACACATGTATTCTTTGACAAAAGAAGACTTGTTGTGACAACCACAAAGAAATTGGAAAAGAAAGATTGAAAATTATGAGTTTTAGTAGTGAGATGGTATAGCAAGGCAGAGAATTATCATTTATCAAGATAACTTTACTATCAATAGCTTGCCCTGTTGGTCTTGTGGTCGAAAGCGCGACTGCTGAACGAAGAGTCCATGGTTCGATCACTAGGTCGGGCAAATGGGTTTTCCCATTAGAAATTTATTAGTAAAAGAGTTTGGAAGTTGGCGGTGATACCCCCGTGCCTCGGAAAGCACGTCAAGCTGTTGGTCCTACGCCTGATCTCTCTCTAGTAGTGTCGGATTGCCGTCCCATCGGACTATGGAAGTGAGGGAAGAGCGAGTACACCTGTGTTTACGCACACAATTGTGCACTATAACATTTCCCGCATCGAAGGCTAGTCTCTGTTGCGATCGGCCGCCATGGCCGAAATACGGTTTGGAGGACAAATCGGCTAAATCTGCTATCTGTTTCATTTGATACAAAATCGCTGATACCAACCAGCATTGTTCTACATTTTCGGACACAGCAAATTATACAAAAGACGTGTTAGTTCTGAACGTAGTCACGTACTTATTGCGTCTTTGTGCTGATAACATTATGTATTCAAGTCTCGTGTGTGATGTTTGTGTGGTTTTAGATGAGCGGAGCGAGGTGGGAGATGAGCGGGAGCGGAAAGCGATCTCTTCTATCTATCATCTATTTGCAAGTCATCAATGTAATTTCATAATAGGGATGACGATTATTACGGCTTTGCTGCAGGCACTTCTATAGACCACTGTACATTAGGTTGCTGTTTGTTTTATGTAGGCGCAGTGGCACCAGCAGGTTTTTCTCTAAACTGTCGCTGTTTAACACTTATTTTTACTTTTAATAGTTATCTACCTTTTCTACTAGTCATCATCTGCTAGTCTGCCATGCCCAACTGTGTTGGGGTCAGCTCCCAGTCGAACCAAATGCAGAAATTCATCTGTTTTTTTCATTTTGAGAAGTAGCACTATTGCAGCCACTTTTTGGATGTCTCCGGAAAATAACAGCTGTCCTACCAGTATTTTATATAGAGCGACTACCTATTTGATCTCCACCACCCAGTTACTGGGTAAGTACCCTTTCGTCAGACTAGTTGTCAAACTTTCGGGCTTCTGACGACCCGTAACGACTGACAAAGGTCCACGAATGAAAGCCGGGACCGTCTATTAGGAGGTACACAAAGTGATTCGTTAACTTAATCAGTAAATTAACGAACCCTCTGTATACTGTACTGAGTGACTGCCAGTAGACCTCTGCTCTAATTATTGAATCTTGCGGTGGTCTATGATTTTTGAAAAATTTTACATATTTTTTTTGTAAAAAAATATTATATTGTACTTATAGAGCACTGAAGTTAGAGGAATTAATATCATTATTAATTAATAAAGCTGATCCTCTGTCACATCTTAACAATCCAATTTAAAAGCCGGTAAGCACCTAATGTCTGCTAATGTAACCACACCTTTACTTCGACGTCATACAAGGAAACTCAGTTCAAGTACAATACAACATACGTAATGTGTACTTATGTACCAAACATATAAACAATTGTTATATTTCAAAGTTAACCTCTTCAATGCGTAGGTCAGACGACATTTATGAATTGTGAGTTGCCAGCTTCTGCCCGTGGCTTTATTAGCGTGTAGGTGGGAAATTATCCCATCGGAACGTGGTACGTATCATATATCCTAACGCTGATCATGGTCATCCTGTGTGTCAAAATTCATCGAAATCCATTCGGTTGCAAAATTCCAATAACATTTTGCCTGACCCCAACCGAATCGGTCTTATGCTCAGCAGTAGCGCCTGTGACCACTAGATCAGCAAGGTAGCCAATAATGATGACTATTGATTGCCACTACTATAACACCACAGCTAAATACGACCATTAGGCAATCAAGTAAAAATCGGAAATCGCCAATCAATATTTTTATCATTTTGAGGAGTAGCACTATTGCAGCCACTTATTGGATGTCTCCGCAAAATACCAGCTTACTGTACTTGACTTGTTCGAACGCAGAGCAAAAAGGCTTATAGGTGACGAGATGTTGGTGGCTAAGCTTCACAGCCTGGCTCATCGGCGTAATGTTACTTGCCTATCGGTCTTCTACGGACTGTACTTTGTCAAGTGTGCGCAGGAGCTCCATGACCTGATCCCACCATCACCTTTTTACTAACGAACTACCAGACGTACTGCAAGGTACCATCCGCACTTGGTTGATATCCCGGCCAGACGTACTCAGCGCTTCTCCTCCAGATTTATTATGCGCACAGCTAAAATATGAAATTCTCTGCCAGCGTCTGTGTGGTTCTACGTCTAACCCGTCTGCGTTCAAAGCAAGAGTGAATAGGCATTTTCTGGGCATACTAGTTGCAACATAGACCATCGCTTTCAAGAACAGGTTCATCTAGCAATAAAAAAATAGTCTATGCCCTGCAGTCGAACAAATACAATTGAGGTGTGATTGCTGGATATGGAGAAGGATCAACACTGCCTGTTCAAATAGAAGCCTATTTAAGACGAGTTTGAATAACTACTTATTACTTGGAATGTCTGCCTTGTGTAATTGTTTCTCACTTGGGGTTTTCCCTCAGTGTTGTTTCTTGAGTCAATCATGGAGCATCCGGTCCGGACGTGCTGTAGGTAGGTCTTGCTGAAAGAAGATACCACTATCCGGGTCAAAGTTCATGATTTGCCAGTAAATTACTTAATGATGGCGTAAAAGGCATGCGAGTATGACCAGCATTGCTATTCTGTAACCATCTCACCGCGAGAAAATTCTAATTCGAAATTCTAAAAATGATGGCAAAAAACCGCCTCAAAATCCTTTGCATATTTTAGGAGAACAACGCGGTCACTCAGCCAGACAAAAAATGACTTTAGTTACATAATTTCACTCCGAGGATAACACTTTGTCTCAACACCAATTTATCTGGTCTACTCGACTTCCGTGTTCACTAAAGGGATCCAGCAGAATATCAGCGTCAGGTATATTTGCCTGACACATGCTGAGCTGGATTCCCATTTGGTGGCACACCGTACCTTGTCATTTGATTACTATTATGTAATCATCATCATCATCATATCAGCCGAAAGACGTCCACTGCTGGACATAAGCCTCCCCCAAAAGGGGGTATTTGCCATAATCGCCACGCTTGGCAGGCGGGTTGGCGATCGCAGTATGGTGGTCAAATGCATAGAGAACGCTGCTGCCCATTCTCTAGTAAGTGCCTTAGTCGCCTTCTACGACACCCACGGGAAGAAATGGGACGGTGCTGTTCTTTTACGTCCAGCACCACACGGAACACTATATGGACACTGTGAACACTAACATATATTTCAAGCACCTATGTTTTTCTTTTTGTAGATGTAATGGGTGTTGTGTTTATTGAAATGAAAGATAATGTTGAGTAGACTTGGTTTAATGAGACTAGGATCACAGTTTCACAGAGCACGTTCAGTCGTGGTATTTTAGATGAGATCAGACAGAGAAGTGTCCGACCGATGCAGAGCGGAACCATAGATTATTATCTAGTGGTGTACACACTAATTAATTACTAAATAGTGATGTTACAATGGGCACTTTGTTTTTATTTAATTCATGTTATTTGTTATCATTTATACAAAATCCATCGGCTAATTTTCGAGTTTTAAGGTGGCTCCTCAATCCAGCCACCTTAAACTACCTGTAACTTTTAAAGGGTTTTACTACAAATTCCAGGATTCGGCCTATAAATTCAGGTAATTTACTACTAAATATTGGTAGTTCCCGCGTTTAGATATGAGACATGGCTCCCCAATCTATACGGACACGCAAGCGCGACTAAGGAAGTCGGTGTCGATTTCGTTATAACATAGAACTATGATAGAACTTAAATTCTTTAAAAAAAAAAACGTATTTGTAGTCCAAAAAAAACAACTCATCTCTCCAAAAGTTCATTTAATTTATCACAGACAAACACCGATAATATAACATACAAACATAAATTTATAACTAAAGACAAAATTGTGATTTTTTAACATTTTTATAAAAAATGTTTCAGTTGAAAATTAATTATTAACTAGGATTACAGCACCGTAAGCATAATAGTTAAGACAGATCAGTAGCGAATATAGTTTTGAAAGTATTCCTTGATTTTAACTTATCTAGCTTTTGCCCCCTGTTCATTCGCATAGAGGTCAAAAATTATCCCAAGAGAACGTAATACCGGGATAAAAACTATCGTATGTTCTAACTTCTGTAATCTACCTGTGTGTCACATTGAAATCCGTCCAGCTGTAAAGGCGCACGCCTTATCAGGTAGGCAGGCAGACATGCAGACAGGGTTAGTTTCGCATTTATAATATTTTGTATGGATTATGAAGAGAGCACCCTGAGGGACACCTAACAAGAGCGACAGCATTTAGCAAACGTTTTCATAATGATTATAGGTACATAGATAATGGTAAACGCCAGGTAAGCCCGTGAAATCCAACGTTTTTTTTTACGTGTTTTTTTGTCGGTATGTCAGCATACCGTGATATATATACCGTATACCGTGCATAGCGTGTTCAGACAAAACATAATTCGCGACCGTTTCCTTTTTTCCGCGATGGATTCCTAACTCTCGGGCAGAAAATGTTTTGCTAGGTCACAAAGGTTTTTCTTATAAGCAAGCGAATGGTTAAATTATTAGTTGATACTAAATTAAACTAGTTTAGTCAATAGCAAGTTGTCTAAAGGAGCCATCCATTCCGAATAGTTCATCATAGTTGGTGGGTTTGCCAGGTCGGAGTGACTCCTCAGCCTTGAGGGACTCCTGTTTCTGGAACCAGTCTCTGTATTCTTCCAGTTTCTTTACCCAGGCGGCTGGAAATAATGTGGAGTAATGTTAGAAAATACAGCTATCAAACCAGAAATGTCAGAATGGGTGACAATTTGCTTAAAAGGCGTATGTTCACTGGAAGGTGTGACGTGTGACGAAAACTCCAGTGACAGATAATCTGATTGGTGTAAATTACAGAGTGTTTCTCGAATCTAGGAAAATAAAAATCTACGTTTAATATTTAACTGTAAATTATCGTGGTATAGTTCAGTTTTGAATGCAATAAAACGTCATGAGCTGGTCTGTGGAAGGAACCAGGCGTATCCTCGAATGCGTATTTCACAGAAGCCCTTGTTCAGTCAAAAAACAGGTTTTTAACCTAAATTATAATTTTTTGTTGGGTATTAATAAAAAAGAACTCTATAGGTCACTAAGCTACGCATAGACGCAGACGCCTCTTTTCACACCTCACACGTGAGCCTATAGAACATAAAATTAAAAAAAATTCGAATGCTTTGTGCGCATTCGAATTTTTTGAAATTTTTTATCCGATAAATGTTCTTTAAACGTTGAAATGTGCACATGATCTCCACTGCGATTAAGTTAAAGTCTTATATCGTGAAAAAAAAACGTACAGTTAACTTCATTTAGTGAGAATCCAGTGCCACCATATTCTGGCGGCAGCAACTCCTTAGGCACGTGCTCGTGAAGAGCATTGAAGCTGCTGTGGAAGTGGATCTGTAAGGAAACATCATAATTAGTTACAGTACATCTTCAACTTTACCTTACTGCTTTTGTGACTGCATTATATCTGCAGGCAGTCATCTATAAACTCAGTCTATCACAGTTCAGGTCTAGGCCTCTCCCATGCTGCGCCACAACACCCTATCCTCAGTCTTCCGCACCAGTCTATCCCAGACAACTTTTTGAGGACCTCTTTTTATGTAGCTGTGAGCGTCCAACATTACGCTTGCCAATAAGCGGACTCTACTCCAAGAGTCGTCTGCTTCACCGGCCATCGGTCTTTCCACAAACATGCTCAGCCAATCGGCACTTCAGCTTGCTTTCTCTGCAAACTATGTCGGTAACTCCGGTTCGGTTCCGGATAACTTCGTTTCTGATTTATACTTCAAAGAAACTCCGAGCATAGCCCGTGGCCCGCTGAGCCAGTTGTAAATAGGATTCCAAATCAATGAAAAAGTACACGCTGGGTTCCAAACTTTCTCCTTGATTTATCAGAAACAGAGACCTCATCAAAGAAACAAATACTCAGACTGTGAGAGAAAAACTTAGAGATTCCTCACATTAATGTGACAAAAAGCTGTAAATACTTACTCTTTGCCTCATCTTTTCCTTGAGGAAAGGTTTGATGATATTGAAGAGAGCGTCTATCAGAGGTGTTGAGTTTACCACGTGCACCTCTTTCAACTTAATCGGGTACGCCTCCTGAAATGGAATAAAATGACATGCATTAGATTTCTACTCAAAAGATAAGCCACCAGGGGCGCAGCCTCCATACAACCCGATTCCTATCGGCCCTTTGGAAGAAACACTCTTCTTAGTGACTACTATTGTCAAAAAATATGTAACACATGTGTGTGTATCAAAGCACATTACAGATATTTCATACTAGTTTAAAACATCATATAAGATTACAAAACATTACAAAAATGCAATTTTTATGTCTAAACCAAGAATTCTGATCATAGCTACCGTTAAATTTAGAAAAAGTAAAGGAATTACAACTTTGATGTTATCTAGAGTTTATGAGAACCGAACAAATTTTTCTTCGGCTTTCCTCTAATAAAAATTGTAGCTTCGCCACTGTAAGCCACACATAAGGTGCCTGAAATGAGTATCTAGCAGTTGTCGTAGCTTAGACAAATTTGCGTCAGATGTTTAATACCTACTGTAAGTAATATCATGCACAATTCTATGTATAGGGTTAAATTTAATTAGCTGGCAATATTTTACCCACGTGTTGGGTTGAACATCGATGCCAAAAACTTCTAAAAGAAAAAAACAGCTGTTGAACTTTGTTCAAAATTTTAAATGAGACTGAACAGTCACCAAAAGAGATCATCGAAAACATCCATCGGTTTCTTACTAAACTTAAAATAAATCCGATGACCCTGGTTACTTATCTCTTTTGAGCCTGTACATTAAGCAACCAAACGACTTATACAATATGGTTTTAGGAAATTCGCAAAAAATATCAAAATTCCATGAAAAATTACAAAAACAGCTGAGCAATATAGACGTGCGCTCGAAACATGAAAAATATTTTTTTTTTTGTTTTATTGTTTCATTGCCAGCTAATTTAAATTGACCCTATTTATCGAATAGAAATCATGTATTTTGTAATAAAAATAAATCTATCCATCATCATCATCATCATTATCAGTCCAACCTCGTCACCGTCTCCACTATCCCTACTCTATTATCTTTACTATCTATTACCTGCACACAAATGAAGAATTTCTTCAACGCTGACGGCGATATCTTCCCCAGATGGCTGGGCGCGACGATGGAAGCATCTAGAATGTATACGTCTCCCGCAACTCCTTCTATCTCCTCCATCAGTCTGACGTCACCGATCATCATGGCGATCTTGAACGCGTCGTTTAACTGGTGCGTGTCGAGGTTCTTGTCGAGGCCTGCGGATTACAGGAGGTTGTTAAAGTGTTTGTAAGTGATTATAGTATTATTACTGAGAATACTAATAAATAAACAACACTGTCAACTGTAATGTGCTCATTTAAAGTTGTTCTGCGCTAAGATGAATGAGATGATAAGCAGTTTAGAGTATTTAACTATATGTTTTTTTTTTTTGGGCGGGAAATCATCAAATAACTTCTCCCGCTCTGGGTGGAGCGGGAGGACGTGTCAGACTTTTACTGACTAAAACCCACCCGTGTTCCCTCAGTTGCCTGTGTGCCAGAGGCCGCGGTATCGCTTTCGAACAACCCACACCCCTGGCAGGCATCGGCCGTTGCGGGCCCCATCAGTTGCTGCTGACATCTCTTTGAGGCGCGCGTGGAACACAACGCGCTGTCGACCCGGGCTTGGTCCTTACCGGACAGCGAGCTACCCATTACTCGCCGACCGCAAGCCCGTGCCTACGGTGGCCGGGAAACTACATATGTTTAGTGCAAATAAATGTAAGTTTGTAGTTATTCAATTATTCCGTAGATAAAACCTACCTAGTTGCGTAGAGCTGTAGTATTTCTAGATCTTCTATCGACTGAATAATTTTGGTTAAATTTGAAATTTTCTATTACAACTGTATTATGTGCACCAAACGTCATTTATTTAGTTTTTGAGTAGATAATGTAAATAGCAACAACTTTAACGTTCTCATTCATAAAGATAACATTTACTGTGTATTGCGCAAATTGGCAAGAGAATCATGTCCCATATTACTTAGATTGACTGATGATAGATTTACGTGTCTAGAGACAATCATAATTAAACATATTACTCGGAACCTATAAAATGAAATTATGCTTTAGAAGGTCTCAAAGCATAATTTCATTTTATACTTAATTAAATTACGTTACAAAGGAAATCGTTGTTAAGAAAACTAGTTCAACAAGTTTATTCACATAGGATTTCCTACAATTGTTGCAACGTTCAGAACGTTCAGGAAATATAAAAAGCGGACTATATCGTGAACGGACTAAGTTTCACTAAGTCAGGCGGTATTGACAGCGGTAATTCCTTCAGTCACGCGATCGATATAAAGTGTTGCATTGTTAAGGAAAATAATTATAAAGATGATTCATTAGGAAGGGGAATTGTTCAAGATTTTGTTCTATTGATCGTTTAGTTTTTTTTTTGTCTTCTGAATCCATAATCTATACCCGTAATAAAGCTAAAGATTTTGTTTGTTTGTTTGAACGCATTAATCTTTTGAACTACCATGGCAGTGTGATTACGGCCCACGGTGGAATCATAGACTGGTTTAGAAAATAATAACAATAGTTCCAGCCTCTTACCACTGTAGGTACAGAGGCTTCTTCTCATTCAGAGACGGCTCGCTTATTAAACACCACAATTGGTCAAGACGGATGTTAAGGTTATCTGTGAGTCTATTTGAAGGCACATAACTCTGAAACTACCAGTCGGATTAAAAAAAATATTTTTGCATTGGATAGCAGAATTCATGATTCATCACGCTAGAGGAGCTGAACAAAAAGAAAAAAAGTCAGAAAGTTCCGTGTGGTGTCGGACGTAACAGCACCATCCCATTTCTTCCCGTGGGTGTCGTAGAAGGCGACTAAGGGATTTACTAGAGAATGAGCAGCAGCGTTCTCAATACATTTTACCACCATATTGCGATTGCCAACCCGCCTACCAAGCGTGGCGATTATGGCAAAAACTCCCTTTTGGGGGAGGCCTATGTCCAGCAGTGGACGTCTTTCGGCTGAAATGATGAATGATGTAACTAAATAAGCTGATCGCATTCTACTCAAATTGCGGTTTCTACAAAAAGGTCTTGCCTTTTATAACTGTTAGTCTTCTTAAGTTATAATGGTAAGCGAGGTATACTCACTTAATTAACTTAGTCACTGAAAGAATTCAGCGAATGCTTACTTAGATTCCGAGAAGAATTACAAAAAATCTTACCTCTGCAAATAGTGACTCTTCTGCCGGAGGGAGTCAAACCAGGCATAGTAGGTCCTTGCCTGAAACCACAAAATTAAATACATGGAATACTCCTTATTTTGTGCACTGTGATTGTTGATTGATTGATGTATGGGTAGCAGTGTAAAATGTAACTAATTGATCCCAAATTAAATATTTAATTCTAAATAACCCCAAAGGATTCCGTAAATCAAGCTTGCTAAGTACTTTCTGTTTCTTTTGCTTTGAGACCTAATAGCTTCGTCCATAATGATTGAACAAAACTGAGACTTACGCTCTAGACATAAGGTCCATGAGTTCTGGCCTCGTGATGTCCCTATTTGTGAAGAACTCAGGGCAGGCTGCTCTCATCGTGAAGTACATGTCCAGCTTCCTCTTGCACTTCTCTAGGGAGAAGTTGCATCCTCGCAGGAAGGTCAGCAAGCAGCGGTCCTCTGGGGAGACATAAATTTATGATTAGTTATTTCCTTTGTTTAATTACTTTTACTATTTTTTGGTTTTCTTGTTATACACAAGTGGCCGCACACGATTCTGAAGCGAACTCATTAGCCATGGTATCTTTTACGCAAATATTTTGACCTCGTCAGCATCACTAATTATTTGCTCTAAGGCACTCAACATTGTCAATCTATAGTAATCATTATAATACTTTGGTATGGGAATAGGTACTTTGATCCGTGGGGAACGCACACTTTTTATCGACATTCTACGCGGGCGGAGTCCCTTATTCACTACGACGCCGTTGAGGTGATTTAATTAAATGTATCTAACATCTCGCATGCCATGTGTATACTCATGTTTTGGACATACAAATTATCTTATCTTATCTTTAAAAAAAACTTGATAATAGTCTAAATAACAGCAAGGAAAGCCAGAGTACACCTGTGTTTGCGCACACAATTCGTATATCTATATAACGGCGCGTGGCATTATTAAATAATGAAAATCAGTTAATTTCGAGAGTTGTAATTTATTCTGTTATTTTAACGATTAATCGATTTGAATTCAACTAAATGGTCATTTTAATTAAGAGCGGGTAACACCGAATGGAGTTGCGTCTGTCATGGCGGGCGACGTCGTGTCAATTAATTCAGTTGTTGACAGCCGTTGCACGTGGTGGTCACTCGCAAACCCATTGGCTCTAAATCGTTAATTATTACTGCAATCCTTAATTGTTTAAGTAATTCAAGTGTCTGTAAAATTAAAATAGTGAACAGTCAACGCTACAGCGTACACATATCTAGTATTTTTATGTAAAGAATCTTTGTCCAAAATTTCAAAACTGTATCATGAAAAATCACAAAGCTTGTAATGTTACCTAGTCGTCACCACGCGGCACTCCGCGCCGCCTGCGCGTCCAGCGACGTATAAAATAGAATAGAATTTTATTTTGCAAATGTGGGTAAAATACAACAATTTGTCAAGATACATCAAAGTTAAGGCATGCAAACGTTTACATTATTTATGTACCGAATTATTATTAAGTACCAACGAAAACAATCATGGAAGGGAATGGTGAATATATTCGATGGCAAGTGTCTACCAGCCAGTCACAGCTTTAGAACTTGCGAAGGCCATAATTTAATTTGTATATGACAACTAGCCAAGTCAGACCTTAGGCTTCAATATAGTATCCTAATTTATGAGAAGAAATTATATTTTAAGTTGTTATAAAATATTTTATGTTGTTATAAATATATTTCAGGAGTGACCATTGAACTTGGCAACCATTTAGATCTCACTTCTTTTGTCGTTGAAGTCAACAACCAATCAAGGCATATATCATAATATTGAACTTGGCTCTCATTTCACATTTATGTTTTTGTTGGTTATCAAACAAAAGAAGATTTTTTTAAATCCGTTGATAAATGGCGGAGATCTGAGGTAACAAACATAAAAAAGAAATTCAACCGAATTGAGAACCCCGCCTTATTATGAAGACGGTTAAAAAAGGTCTAAATTAACTCACCCCACTCATTCGGAAGATGTGGTTGCTTCCTCAGCCAGTCCTTAATGGCTGCCATGTCCTGGTCACGTGTATTCACGTTCTCATTCAGTTCCACCCTGATCCTCTCCCACAGTTCGCCTTTGGGCTGTACCAGCATCACAGAAGCCGACGCCATCTTGAATTCTGGAAATGGAAAATGGTTTGTCAGTTGTAATGACGAATTTTCGAGTATTGCTGGAGTCGTTCTGTTATGGTAGTTGTGGGTGTCGTGGTTTCTGTAGAGATCCGGTAGAACTCTTAATTCTCCGCAGAAAGAAAGTTCCATCCATGAGGATTACCCCACTGCAAAAAAGGTTAATGTTTTTTGACAAACTATGAAACTTTAAGCACATAAAATATTTTGAGAATATTGTGATATTAAACTTCCTTATGACGACCCACTGATGCTTATAGGTCTCAAAAATTCTTCGCTCTTGCTGACTCGGGTAATAGAAAAAATGCTTATACCGTGGTAAAAATATTAGTCAGTCAGCATGTTTAGACATAGTGCTAACTTATCAGGGCGCGGCCCCAATGAATCTATCGTCATCATGTTTAAGTAACCATAGTAACTTGTGGGAAGGAAGCAATTACTGCAATATCTCATCTGCCTAGCCGTTTCCCAACTATGTTGGGGTCAGCTTGCTGTCTAACCGGATGTAGCTGCCCAGTATTTTACATGGAGCAATCGTTTTACTTACTGGGTAGTGCGATACCCCTTATTAACACTGGTTGTCAGACTATCGGGCTTCTGACGACCCGAAACGACACTCAAAGATTCACGAATGCTCCCGGGTACATCGGCTTTACGTGCTTTTCGAGGCACCCCATCTACGCGCCAACCGCGGCAAGCGTAGTTTAACCTGATCGATGGGCCCATACAGCTGCTGTTACCTAAGTCATAATCTTCCTTGACGGACTTGAGAGTAGGCCCTGGTGACTTGTGCCACAGACATTGCTTGCTATTTCTATTTCAGGCACTTATAATTGAAAAGTTTTCATCAAGCTAGTTTTATTTATTTGTTTGCTCTCATGCACATCATACATTTTACAATAAATACATTTTTGTACCTGACAATACATTTGACCAAAAATTGCTTTAAATTAAAAAAATCGAATCGGAGGCGTCGGCCACAGGTGCCTCGACCACTGGGGGCCTAAGCCACGGACCCTAAATTACTGTCGGTTTTTGTACATGAACCCTGTCAGGGGCACTGTAAAGCGCAATGTTGGTTTGCCGTTGAGTTTATGAACATTTAATTTAATTAACATATCACACAATTACCAACTATTATCGAAACTAATATTGTTATTACGAATTATTAACTAACACAATACAATATGTTTCAGTAAAAGATAAAAAAAAACATGTCTCAAAGACAATAAGATGTCCAATTAACAGTAATAAATAATATACAACAACACACATAAAGTCATATTTAGTTATATTGCAGTTGTACGAGTAGCGAAACAGTAAAAAAAAATATGGAATAAGAAATATATGTAGTAACAATCATGCACTATCACTGTTCATTTGTGAAGAGTAAATAAAATGTATCTACTTTATTATTATTGTATTGTAGGAAGTCTATTCTTTATTTAGATAATATTAAACAAAATAACGCTTACATTTTCCGTGGCAGACCCCCACAGTGTTATGCTTATAACTTAATACTGATCTAACGTATCTATCATATACGCCGAAAGTATACGTTATCATTTATCAATAGGAACTTTTACTGCGTTTGAATTAGTATTGCTGTATTATCTAAGCTGATAAAGTTAATGGGAATGCTGTGTCACTTCCGAAATGGCTGGCGGTGATAATTACTTAATATTATGTAGCTGTTGTGATGTTTTTGTGGTAATGTGCCTTTTGGTATGCTTCAGCTGCTGCGTAGCTGAGTGGGTTGGTGAAGTGGATAGGTAAGTATTAAGACTGTCCAACCAATTTTGTAGGTGGGCCATAATTTAGATTCCGTGCCAGCCAGCAGGCCATCTACTAAATAAAACTTCCCTAACGTTATGGTGGATACTTAGCTAATAGAATTAAAGAAATCTTTAAGTTTCCCCATCGCAAACAATGCCCCACCTCTTGTCGTGCTCTCTATGCCCTAACTCCTGACTATACAACGTGTAACGGAAAGGTATATACAAATCAAGGGCACGACTTCTTTGGATGATATCAAACGATATTGGAAGGGTTTTTAATCCTATCTTTACATGTTCGGAAGTTATAAGAATTTTTAATACATTGATACCAGAAACCAAATCACCAAATTGAAATACCTAAACACATCACTCGGAAGAGATTTATCGTGATATTGACAAGTAACGTGTAAATTAATTGACCTACGCAGTGCGGTGACACATTTGTTATGATTTGAATTTAAGAAACCGAAAATTTGGTATTCATTTTTAGAGTATTTTGTTTTGAGCTGAAACTATGCGTATAGTGATTTTATACCAGCTGTTATCTTTAGTGCTTAAGGATAACAATAGGGTTTCTGTTACACCCTGTAGATAGATGACGAATAACAGGTTTCTATTACGTCCTGTATAAGACCTTTGCGAAGCAAACGATAACGCTGTCGAAGTGGCTGAATTCTGGTCGAAGCTTATTTAAAACCAACAAAAGGAATTGTTGACACGACGAAGAAGAAATTACCTCATAATTTCAATAATCTAAAAAATACTTCACTGAGTCTGATACCTTTAAAGAGGTTTTATGCTAACAACTTATCAAAATTTGACGAAAAACTTTACGGTCAAAATCAAATGTGTTTTTTTTTTTTGTTGAACAATCTAACACAATACAGCTGAAGAGTTTGTTTGTTTGTTTCAAATGCACACTTCGGATATTATAGATGTTTTCGAATATTTGGTTTTAGGGAATGCCGGTTTCCTTATGATGTTTTTCCCTTTACCGTTTTGAGAATACTAATCTGAGTAGCGTTTTCTTTCTTGAAATACTTTGCTATTTTGCATCCGGTTGCGTTTGTGTCGACACTTTATAGGTAGTATTAAAGGCGATAAGACTTTTCCGCGAAATCCCGTATCCGGTAATAGCTAAACGGTAATACTCGAATTACCTTTTCAAGGCACCCGACAAATGACTTATGAAATGAACATAATTACCTATCACTGTAATTTTAATAATACCATCATAATAACAACAATACTGCAGGCCACCGGCCTTATGACGTAATTTGAAAGCACCTAGCGCGCTATAAATTAAAACTAATGTTGGACATTTCAGATAAGTTCCGTTAATTTGCTTCTCACGGTCTTTTGTTTCGAGTTGGAGTTTCAGTCATCTATACGTATTATAATTATGTTATCTATACATCAAGGTGTCCTGTAAAAAATGGATAGTCTTGCAATGGGTCATGGTTGGGCACGCTACGGTTGCGGCGGTAAGTCCCCTCTTTGAGGAGTGGATTGAGAGGCGCCACGGCGTCCTCTCCTTCCACCTGATGCAGGTCCTCACCGGACACGGTTGTTTCGGGAGGTTCCTATTTCGGATAAGGCGGGAGGAAACACCCGGGTGTTTCCACTGCGTAGATCGCCCTGAGGACACGGTGGAGCATACGGTGGAGGTCTGCCCGGCTTGGCCGGAGCACCGCCGTGTCCTTGTGGAGGCGATCGGCGGCGATAGTCCTACTCTCTAACTCCTTCAACGAAAATGCGGGCCCGTCCGAAAATAGTTCGAAACTTCAAAGTGACTCCTACAGCTGATTAATCAACTTTTTTGGACGGGCAAAACCATATAGGGAGTAAGGACAACTGTCAAATCGTGACGTAATTCATTCTTAGTTTGGGCCCTTAACTAATCATAGGTCCGTAAGTGACACGGAGTAGGAAACGCCCGTAACTTCGACCGAGATAACGGATTTCGTGTTTGGAGAGTAGGCCCCCTGGTCCAGACCATGGTTCGGAGCGAGAGTGCATGGGTAGCCGTCACCTCCTGCGAAGCAATAATGCTCGCGAAGAGGGAGGCGGCGCACGTGAGGGAGAGGCAGTATATGCGCCCTCACGGCCCTAGTTGCCGCAGGAGACGCCCTGGGCGTCGGGAAACAGACGCGGTTACCTACTGCTTACCTATAGTGTCTGGTAAAACGCGGTTTTTTCGAGACTTCTTGAGAATTTCAAATATAATTAAAACACCATAGTTCAAATTTGATGGTAAGGTCCAGATTATAATTTTGTTTAGGAATGGTACTGCTCTCAATTTTCAAACGTTTCTTAATTATATCTACTTACTCTTAAAAAGATTGCCGGCCGGTAAAAATATATCGGTTCAAGTATTTAAAAACGAGCCAATTCACTGGATTTGGATCTGGTGGGAGCCATAAAATTTACCCCAGACTCCTAATCCTTCAAATCTTCCAACATATTACAGATATAGCGTATTGCGCAGGACAGTCGTCATTTTGCAACCAACAAGATTCTCTTTCCTCCTTGGGCAAACTCTTGCAATAACTTTGGAAGATCGTTTTCAAGTAATTCCACACAACTTTGACCAGTTAGGTTTCGAGGTCTTTCAAATGGGCCTTTTTTCGAGTGGGTGACGCACACCAAGTCCTTACCTAAGGTTTTGTACATTTACTATCTCGCTCGCATTTAAACAACTCATGTCCTCTTTGTCTAACATGTACAAAAGACGGGTGCTGCCAGGACTGCCAGGTAACCAGTATGACGGTCAACTCTATTAGGTCGGGGCTTTGTTTTTCATATTTTATATAAAGTTGGAGTAAAACCTCTTTGGTTGTACTATTTGTATCTGGCTGGTTTTGATATCAATAAATAGATGACATAAAAAAAAAAGGAAAAACGATTTTTTTATCAATTCTTTTTCTGTCTGGCAAAATGAGCGGATCTTATCCAGAATTTTTTAGGTAGGCAAGGTTCAAATCAAGAGAGGACTGTCAAAACTACTTGTTGCAGTTTTTTGATCAGAAGCCCCAACATTTCCTCACAATTTCTACCTACAAAATGGCAACAAGTTATCGAACAGAATGGCACATAGGTATTTTATTATAATCAAATGAAAAAAATGTCTTGAATCTGTATAAAAATATGAAAAACCTTTTTCCCCGACCTAATATTTCAAACCCATAACAAACCAATTTTATTTGTTAAATATTTTATAGAATTTATTTGTGTATTTTTTGTGTGTATTTATTTATTCATGTTTTGTTTAAACCCATAAATATGGGTTTGTAGGTACCTGACTATTTGGTCAGGTACCTAAATTTCAAAGCACTAACATTGCAAACTTTGTTGTTCAACCTCTACCTATAGGTTAAACAACAAAAAAAAAAAACATTTTAAGTGCGCGATAACATCCCGCTGCGATATTTTTACGTCCGTGTGAACGCCGACTAGGGTTTCCGTAGACAGGCGCGACGCGACACTAGTAGAACAATTTCTTTGAAAATTTCGTGGAATTTGCTCTATCAGAATCGCGTCGCGCTTGTCTATGTGAGCCCTTTAGCACAATCACATCCGGCGTCCCGCACACAGTTCAGTTTGACTAGTCTTTTACGTGGGAACCATAATTACCTACTTGCCCCTCTCTTACTTGCGCTACATTAGTTGGATGACTTGAATTATCTAATATATAAAATTCTCGTGTCACAGTTTTCGTTGCCATACTCCTCCGAAACGGCTTGACCGATTTTGATGAAATTTTTTGTGCTTATCCGGTATCTATGAGAATCGGCCAACATCTATTTTTCATCCCCCTAAATGTTAGGGGTAGTCCACCCCTAAATAATTTATAAGGCAAAACAACGTTTGCTGGGTCAGCTAGTTTACTATAAAACAATGACGATTCTAGGATGTGTTAATAGATATGACGTAGTTAAATGATGATCAATACAATAATTAGGCTGCCATCATTACGTTTTACGATCTTTGATCCAGTACGTACTAAGCCGGGTACGTCTTAATGAACTGACGATGCGTAAGGTCAAAATAATTATTGGAATCTCTTGAGGCAAAATTTCTTCTTCTTACACTTCCAATGTCAACCGTATGGGCAAGTTGAACGAAATCCATATAAAGCATCATTTTGTAGGGAAGAAAACGAGAGCAATCCTAGAGTGATCCGGGAAAAGCTACACTTTACCAACCTATGTGGAACCGCGAATTTTAACTGATGAACGGTTACGGTTTGGCTTTGTTTCGATTCTAACAAATGTCAAAATATTAGTAGAACCTGAGTGTGACGTTAGTCTTACTAACGTCACACTCAGGTTACGTTCATGTTCGACTTTGTTAGTAGAATAGGGTTTTGACATTGTCTCGATCGATCGTCGGCGTAAACTGAAACGTAACCGCAGTTGGATCGTTGTTTAATTAGTAGAATGAGAAAACGCTTAAAAGTTGTGATTCGGTTGCGGTTCTATTGCGATTTGTTACAATTTTCTTAGTAGAATCGGCCCCCAGGTTCATCCCCCACAGGGCGTGCCCTTAGCGTGTAGTGGCTTTAGTTTCAAGTTTTTAAGCTCTGGCTGGAAGCCTTTAAATAAAGGCTTAATAAATATTAGGGCCTTTTTTTGATCCGTAGTCAAACCGTATAACCATTTGTTAGAATAACCATAGTCAACTGGTCAACTAATAGTTACAGGGCTATTACGTTTTTCAATATCTATTTTAACTAAAGTCGATCTGAACTATTGGGTAAACTTAACCATTGGCAAATATATTGCCAAACTTATGAGAAATTGTTTAATAAAATAGCTATGATTTTGTAACGATCCATCTTTTTTACTGTGTTATTGTCAAACTTTATTGTAAACTGAATTAAAATCAAATAAAATAACACGAGATTGAAATAAAGCTATTTTCACTACGAGTATATTGCTCTTAAATTTCCACCTCGATCACCAAGCATCTTCTTAAAAATGTCAGGAAATAGGCAAAAATACCTTTGTATAAAGCAGTTGCAGCAGTAATACAATCAAATGTGCAAAACAAATTTTGTGTTTGAGTTAACCATCCGCCATATTGTTTAACCCTCCAACATTGGGTGGTTAATTATTTTAACTAATAGTTAATTATTTGACCATTGGTTCAACCAACAATTGATCAAAAAATACATTTTGCTGAAATTTAACCATTCGTTACTATTTTTAACCATTGGTAGAGTTAACTACGGATCATAAAACCGGCCCTAAGGTAATCACAGGCAAGTCCGGTTAAGAAACCGACAACCTCATAGGTTGACATAAAAGATGAATAACCCAAAAAAAAAATGGGGGTATTCTCGTCGTGTGGGTGCGTCCTACTTCAGAAGGGTTTAAAAAAACCCCACGAAGGGGATGGCGGGTGGCGGGGTCTTCGTTCGCTCGGTTCGCTCGGTTCGCTCGCTCACTAGAGCCCACCATCATCTTCTTCCAACCTAAACCTGTCCGAGTCGGTGTGCCCCACCAACCTCACCAGTATGCATTTAGCAAATGACCTACCAATTATAAAATGTGAAGGTTGCAGTAATTAATTTTAAATAATCCAGGGAAGCCCCAATTTTTTGTTAACGTTTTTACTATACTGTGGCATGGGTTTTTTAAAAGCAATGATTATTTCGCCGTGGTGGATTACGATAGATTTCGTTGATTGACACATTACATGCAAGGAAAAATGATAATTTCATTCAACGTATTAATTTTGATTTGTAAAATGTTCAGGTAGGTAAGTTAAATTGGACTGAAAACAAGGTTACTTAAAAATAGCACCAGTTTTGTCTTTTAACTTCAAAGAGACGTACCTACAAATTAAGGAAATATCCATTTAAGAGGCAACGACAAAAATAAATAATATATTTCAAAATACGGAGTTAAAAATCCATTGCGGGTAAATATCATAAAATTATATGCACCATTGCATGCATGCATTATTTGCACTAACTGTTACTATGTAACCCTTTTTCATGTTTCTCTTTTTTCCACTCTTATTTCTAGGCCTTTCATACATCTAAGCAGTTGTTTGACAAGAAAAATACGCAAAGAAACATAACATTACGTCATAACCTATTAGTCAATTAGCACTGTCTGCATTTGCATTTCGCAAAATAACCTGAAACCTACTACTATGGCATTGAACTTGTCAACAATAAACATTGAACTTACTTATGTAAACATTTTTGTTGCATTACGACACGTACCAGTGGAGACAAGTGGTGGCCTAGTGGTAACGGCCGCGACTTACGATTTGTAGGTCGTAGGTACTTTGTGTAAATTATTTCATTAATACTGCTCTCAAAATGGTGAAGGAAAACATCGTGAGGTAAACCGACACGTCGTAGAACCAAAAATTAGAAGACATGTGACATCTACCAACCCGCAATAATGTGCTGTAAGCTACCGCGCAGGGCGCGTGGTAGATTACATCCCATTCCCTCTTACACACACAGAAACTAGGCCTCTGTCCCAGCAGTGAGAACATTATAAGGTGGTTCTGATGGCACGTACCAATGGAGGGGTTTTTTTAAGGTTGGAAAATCATCAAATAACTTCTCCCGCTCCCAGTGCACACAGTTGCTTGTGTACCAGGGGCGACGGTATCTCTTTCGAACAACTCGCATTCCTGCCAGGCATCGGACCTTGCGGGCCCCTTCAGTTGGTGCTGACATCTCTTTGAGGCGCGCGTGTAACAGAACGCGCCGTCGACCCGGGCTTGGTCCTTACCAGACAGCGAGCTACCCATTACTCGTCGTCCGCAAGTCCGCGCCTACGATGGCCGGAAATCAGCCTGGGATTCTCGACGCCCAGGGCGTCTCCTGCGGAGGCTAGGGCCGCGAGGGCGCATATACTGCCTCTCCCTCACATGCGCCGCCTCCTTCTTCGCAAGCATAACTGCTTCGCAGAAGGAAGCGACGGCTACCCATGCACTCTCGCTCCCTACCATGGCTTGGATCAGGGCCGGACGAGAGAGATCGCCGCCGCCGATTGCCTCCACAAGGACACGGCGGTGCTCCACCCAAGACAGGCAGACCTCCACCGTATGCTTCACCGTATCCTCAGGGCGATCTTCGCAATGGAAACACCCGGGCGTTTTCTCCCGCCTTATCCAAAACAGGAACTTCCCGAAGCAACCGTGTCCGGTGAGGACCTGCGTCAGGCGAAAGGTGAGGACACCGTGGCGCCTCTGAAGCCACTCCTCAAAGAGCGAAGGGGTTAAGCAGCATTTACGCACAATGCAGTTTTTTTTTTAAATCAATGGCAATTCGCAGGTCAAACCTTTTTTTATTTATTTTTTGTGTGTTCCTGCTTTTTGCGTCATGTTTACCGCAAATAAACATTTTTTTCTTTCTTTCTTTCTAAACTATGAAGTTGTAGGCTGGGTGCCTCAAAAAATTAAGGCCAAGGCTTAAAAAAAAATAAGCGACTACACGCTAAGTCCACTCTCTGTAGGGTAGGCTCATCAGCTTAGGGTGTCGCTGGGGGAGGGCAGTAAGGGATAGGCTGGACCGAATTAAACACTGTGTAGTCAGCATCGGTCATCATTATCATCATCATTTCAACCGAAAGATGTCCACTGCTAGACATAGACTTCCCCAAGCACCGCCACTTCGACTGTTTCTGTGCTTCTCACATCCACCGGATTCCTGTGGCCGTCACTAGGTCATCATTGGTCAACCTTGTGGAAGGCCTTCTAACGCTACGTCTTCGAGTACGTGGTCGCACTCCAGAACCTTTCGGCTCCATCGCCAATTTGTTCTGCGAGCAATGTGCCCTGCCCACTGCCACTTATGTTTGGCAATTCTTTGGGATATGTCGGTTACCTTGCATCTCCCACAGATCTCTTCATTTCTGATTCGGTCGCGTAGGGACACTTCCAGCTTAACCCTCTTTCTAGTCTATTGTGAGCAAAAACGGCGGGAAGCTACGCAATATCTTCTCGTCTCGCATACCGCAATGTCTCAAGACGCAAGTCTTTGACCCGTGCGTATTGTCAGTAATGACTTAAGGCACTGAAATATTGAATACACCAAACTAATGTATTGTCTGCGTGGGTAATGGTTAAATCCTATTCAGTTTTTATAGTAACGTGCTGTTTTTATGTTAAATTAATAGATGGATTTGTATTCAATTTGTAAAAAAAATTGTGTAACCAGGAAAAACTTTGTATATAGAAATAATTTCCGTAAGATGCGCAAAAAGTTGTTGTGTAGATATTACTGTTATTAGGCCTGTGTTCATTAAGCGGACTTCTAAATCACTGAGTAAGCTATTGATATGATGTTAAAGTACGTATTTAGGTACCTTCTGCCTATTTTTTTACCGTCTTCAAAAAAAGGAGAATGGTGAGACCATTTGGTTGTTTTTTATGTTTGTTGCCTCAAAACTCCGTCACATAAAAACCAAATTAAAAAACTCTTCAATTCTTTGAAAGGGTATAAATTATGGGTTGCTTATGCTAGTTTTGAGTTAGCTTCAATAATATGTTTTTTTATATTTTTTGATGTTATAATAATTTCCTGTCACAATTATTTACTTAGAAAGTAAAGGTATGCGCATTTGTGTGGAGTAGGTACCACAACTAAAAAGTGAAAACCTAAAAGATTTTTTTAACTGATTCCCAAAAAGAAAACCATGAATATTGAAATGTTACTACAATAAGTAATGTTATTTCTTTTTTAATAAACTTTTTTTACTCCTAAGCTAGCTGGTATCCGGTGCGTTGCTGGCGCAGTAGAAATAATTGTAGAAATATTGTGCTGTGCATTTAACCTTCACGGAAGTACTAGCAATATGCTGTCAAAGTTTTATTGCAATAAGATTACAAGCTTCTTCAAAATGACGCGACACTACAGCGCGACGCGACACTTGTAGAACAATTTCCATGAAGTTTTTATAGAAATTGTTCTACGAGATTCCCGGGCTACTTCCCATTTGGTAAACTTCCCATTTCGTAAACCTCAAACTGTACCTACTAAAAAGTTGCGTTTGGTAAACATTTCGTTACTTCATACATTTAATCCCATTTGGTAAACTTTGTTAGTATTGTTATTTTTGTACGGTACAGTCAGTGTCAAATTAGTATTAAATTAGAGATGTATATATTTTTAAATGCTTCAGTCTTGAGATAGTATCTCGACCATCAAAAAGAATGGCTGATCAAGAAGAAGTAAAAAAAACGTATTAAAGTCTGTAAAAATACCACGATGCTACTAAAAATACCACGTGCTTTTCCCGCAAAAGAAGCACCGAGCGGGTTCTCAGGTAGGGATTTATTGTCCTTACCATCGTTTTAAACAAAAGGTGTGAATGAGATAGACATAAGTAAGTATACGTAAATTATATCTATTACCGGGTTTAACTTATCAGTTCACTCGTTTTATGCATAGTGCAAGGTCGTTGCAATGTCGGGTGAGGGATCTTCTAGTGGTGCAGTGAATTTAAAAATTATTAATAGTACACGAGGCGGTGAAATTTTATTACGCGCTGGGCATCAATATTATAAACAGAAAAATAATAAGGACTCAAGTTGGTGGCGCTGTGTTAATAGAAAAGATGGATGTTCAGCAAGTGTAACTTTGAATTCAAATCGAAGCCATGTATTAAGAGAAAATGCTCACTGCAGTTCTTGTATTCCGAATTTTGAAAAAAATGAAGTGAAAGTAGCCATCGAAAAATGTAAACAAACTATATGTGAAGATCTGAAGCCGATTCCAGCTACATACAGGAAATGTACTAAAAAGCTGAAAGATAATGGTTATGAAATTATTAAAGAATTACCAAATTTTGACAAAGTTAAAAGCAGTTTGTATAGACACAGAAATAGACAACTAGGAATCACAAAATCTCAGCACTCTAACTCTACAGAAATCGTGATTCCTGACCGTTTTAAAGACAATTTATTGTTTGATGAGATTGACGGTGAAAATAGAATGATTGTGTTTGGTTCAAAGAGTGCAATTGCACATTTAAATGACGTCCGTCACTACTTTGCGGACGGAACGTTCAAATGTTGTGCAAAGCCGTTTCTTCAACTATACGTTGTACACGGAGACATAGGAAGTACAGAAACTGGGACAAATATTGTACCATTTTTTTATGCAGTGTTGACAAACAAAGAAGAAACTACATATGAAAGACTGTTTTACAAACTAAAATTTCATTTACCAGAGTGGACAGCCGATATTATTACCTTGGATTTCGAAAAAGCTCCAATAAATGCAATTAAAAAGACATTTCCAAACATAATTGTTAAGGGGTGTTTTGTTCACTTTGGCAGAGCGCTATTAAGAAAGGCAAAATCTCTTGGCTTATTACAACATGAAGAATCTCACTATCACGTCAAACTATGTATGGCTCTGGCACATTTACCAAAAGAAGACATAAACGATGGATGGCTATACGTTATGAGTCAAAGGTAAATTAATTTTGCAGTATTGAAATGAACGCGTTTAGTTCTGGATATTTCTTCTACCGCCATTTTCTACAGCCATTTTTATGCGTTAGAAACTAGGTAATATATGGTTTTTCGTATCATAATCTTCAACGAATTAATTCTGTTACAGTTTTGAAGAAAAAGCTATAACTGAATTCAATGATTACTTTGTGGATCAGTGGTTGGAAAATGAAGATATGATGAATATTTGGTGCTGCTACGCACAAAGACACCGCACTACAAACCTCATGGAATCTTGGAATTGGAGTTTCAATAGTGAAATTGGAAAAAGGCCATCAATTCTTTTATTTTTCGAAACGATATCAGGCAATATTAAACATTATGAAAATCTTCTGAAAAGGTACATATTTTTGTTTCAATGACCTGTATTTTTAGGCGACACATATGATAAAAATTATACATTATTACTTTAATTAATCATAACAATTTTTTACAGCTTTTATAATAATGGAGAAAGTATATCAAAACGAAGAAAAAAATCTATCCAAAATGATATACGAATTAACAATATTCTCGGCGATTACAAAAGTGGAAAAATATCATTGGAAAATTGTTTGAACGAATTATCAAGAATTGCTTGTATCACTTTATAATTTATTTATTGATTTTTAACTTTGTAGTGTAGGTAGTAAATTTTTTATGTTAATATTCCAAATCTGTGATTATATTTTATAGTTGATTTTGTGTGTAATTTTTAATGTTAATGTACCAAATCTGTGATTATTATTTGTTTTTATATTTAAAAGTTGATTTTGCATGTATTTTTTATGTTATTGTACCAAATCTGTGATTATTATTTGTTTTTATATTTAAAAGTTGATTTTGCATGTATTTTTTATGTTATTGTACCAAATCTGTGATTATTATTTGTTTTTATATTTAAAAGTTGATTTTGCATGTATTTTTTATGTTATTGTACCAAATCTGTGACTGTTTATTTTTATATTTTATAAGTAGTTGATTTCGTATGTATTTTTTTATGTTAATGTACATTAACATAAAAAGATAGTACCAAATCTGTGATTATTGTTTTTTTATATAAGTTGATTTCGCATCTAGATTGACTTATGTTATTAAAAAAATAAAACTTGTCATCGAAATAGTCAAATCGAACTGTGATTTTTCTTAAATTTTTTGAAAGTTATTTGTACACCCCACTTTTTATTTCTGTTTTTAAATATCAATATGTGTAAATGGCATACGTACACATAATCCGACTATTGTACCTGTGATTAAAAATATTTAACAAAATAAATGACAATGTTATCATTAGTTTCGTTTTTCTTTTTTTACTTGACTGTACCCATTTCATCTGAAAGTTTACCAAATGGGATATAACACAAAAAAATATTGAAATGTTTTCGAAATGGGACTAAATGTATGAAATGTATAATGTTTACCAAACGCAACTTTTTAGTAGGTACAGTTTGAGGTTTACGAAATGGGAAGTTTACCAAATGGGAAGTAGCCGATTCCCGTCGCGCTGTCACGTCGCGCTTTTTTGAAGAAGCCTTAATGGTATGGCAGCGCATAAAATACGAACTTTAAAACATTGATTCTTGAACAGTAGAAGTCGGAAATTATTCCACGAGAACGTAGGTATACAGATAGATATATAGCTGTGTGCCAAATTTTATCCGAATCCGTTTCGCCAATTTTGCGTGACAAATTAATATTTAATAGTAGGAATTAGGATATTATATTATATGATAGGATCAGAATATGTGTTCCCATTTTATTAAAACATGAAACAGAAAATGCAAGCTCATGAGGCATTCCTTTTAATTTGCTTCGTGTCAGGGTGCAATGACATTCAAATAATGAATATAAGGAAAATATTAAATGCTAAAAGTTATAATTCGATTCTTAAAATAAATACATATAAAAGTAAATTGCTGTGTGTTAGTCTCGCAAAAACTGGATTCGACCCATTGGGATAAAACTTTTTGTTGTGAGAAGGTCCCTAACAAAAAAAAAAAAAAAAATACATTGCAAGTCAACGCATTAGCTATACTACTTAGTACTTATATTATTAATACGTGAAGCCAAAACTTGTACACACTTGTACCATTTCCAGTTCACGCTGATCTCGCACTGTACGAAAATCATATACAATGCGAGATCAGCTTATACTAGAAATGTATAGCTTGGTGTGTACCTGTTTTTACGAAAATTACACGGACGAAGGAGTATGTGGCACAGCTGAAGTTTATATGGAGAATTGCAGAAATTTTATTTTGTTATGTAATAATGTATTTCTATTTAAATTAATTATGGTCGAATTTGGACCACTGGGCGACTACTACTTTAAATAAAAATTTAATACCGCACGTATGAAAGATCACTTGAGAACGGCTCGACTGGTTTAGCTATTTTTTTATGGTTTTATTTGGCTTACCCTGTGTGTTGTTGTTGTTTTTTGTTTGGGTCAAAACCCCCTTCCTGTTGGCAGATTGATCAGGCATTTGGTGCACATTTTTAGTTTTGATAGCAATATAATTTAATATAAAAGAAAACTAAATAGAATGAGAAATATTAAGTCCGAAACAAAAACGAAGAACTTGAAAATAAAATAAGTTTTTTTTTAAAGTTAAACAAACCGCTTTAACTGCAAGCTAAAAAATAATTCAGTAAAATGAAATCGTGGGGCGCGGGAAACATGTTTACTCTGGTTACGCTACGACCCACGATTTTATTTTACCGAATTATTTTTAGCTTTTGGTTAAAACCGTTTAACTTAAAAATAACTATTTTTTTTCTGTTATGTTCGTAATTGTCAGGAGAAAGTTTTTTTAAGCCATCAGAATTTACCTAGGTATCACCTAGCACGAGCAGCTAGTTAAATATAAATAAGTTTTCTAAAAATATCAATAATAGCTTAGTAAAAATGTTAGCATAAAATAATATCACGCCTCTATTTCCCGAAGGGATAGACATAGGTGTACCTATAGCACCTACACATTTCGCCGGCTATTATAATTGGGAGAAAGCCTATTGCCATCAGCCGGTCACAATTTCAGACTTCAGGTTGCTATCAAGAAGTTCCAGATGAAAAAATCCAATCTCACTTTGCACAACCCAAGAATTGAACAGTAGCGCTAGCGACCAATATACCAACGAAAAAGTAAAAATAATGTCGGCCATTTATCCCTTCGTAAGTTCCACTTTCAGCCAAAGCATAATCAGTCTATAACGAGGCTGCCGGGACACAGGCCTCCTCTCTGGGAGAGGAAGTAGGCCATAATCCACCACGCGGGCCCAGTGCGTGTTGGCAGATGTCACATCATGTATTCAAACAGTTGACTGTTGATGTTAGCCTTCACCGTTTTGTGAGTGAGAAATTAAATGCACAAAGTTAAGTCCCTGGCCTGCCTGGGTTCAAACTCACGAGCTACTCTTAAGTCAACGCCCGATACCACTTGCCTACCACTGGTCTAAAGCAGTGGTGGCAGCCAAAGTGTTGTCGCATTTAATCCATATAAATACTAGCTGACCCGGCAAACGTTGTTTTGCCTTATAAATTATTTAGGGTGGACAACCCTTATCACTTAGGGGTATAGAAAATAGATAGTAGCTGATTCTCAGACCTACTGAATACGCATATAAAATTTGATAAAAATCGGTAAAGCCGTTTTGGAGGAGTACGGTAACTAACATTGTAACATGGAAATTTTATATATTAGAAGAAAGATGTTCGATCCGTTCCAATTTCAAAATTCACTTTTCTCCATCACCTATTGAATCTGTATCTGGCCATTTATAAAATAGGTTACAAACTTTCAATCCAACACAAAGATCTCCTTTCTACGTGCAGTTTATTCACTCCAATTCCCAGTACTTACAGGTGATCAATATAGGTAGGTACTTCTGTTTCGAAAGAACAGACCCAAGTGAGCGGAACTAGTATTTAAGTTGCAACACCAAATACTCGAATTAGCAGGTCGCCATTTCTAGCAGGTTGGTCTATTTTTTTTATATCCTTGGTAATGTCGCAAGCTTTGTCGTAATTCCTTGGGTACTAAAGTGAGGTAGGTTTATAATTTTATGCGCCTGGCTACGTTATACTTGGAATATTCAGGTTTTCGTTCACAAGAAAAGTGAATGAACTTTTTAGAACGAGTCAGTTTATTTTAGTTTTGTACCTTCTTAAATAATGGTCGTTGCACTTCGCACAACAGAATCTTCGTGTATTGTCTGAAACTAAAATTAATAAAAATACTTAGTCCTCCAGACCGTATATTGGGAATGGCGGCTAATGTCAACGGAGACTAGCATTCGGCGCGGGAGGTATTATAGTGCACAAATGTGTGAGCAGACACAGACGCAGACGCAGTGTACTCTCTATTCCCTCACTCTCATAGTGCCATGGGACGGCACGCAATCCGACACGACCGAAGAAAGATCAGACGCAGGACCAACGGCTTCACGTGCTTTCCGAGGCATGGGAATGTAAAAAAAAAAAACCCTATGCCCGACCTGGGAATTGAACCCTGGACCCCACGCTCTGCAGTCGCGCTTGCGACCACGACGTGGACGGAGGAGATGAAAATAAATAAGACTTAGTCCATTGTTCGCCGTCTCCAATGGAAACTCCTGAAAATTAAACTTTATCCGTCTTATTACAAAACGCGATCTAAATTTAGTACTGGGATTGTTTCAAACTTCAAAGCCAAAGCATTTTTTTGTAATAAGACCGTATGAGACTTAACTTCTTTGGACTAAGTCTAGATATTACTAGGTCTATGATAGCTAGGCCACACATCAGTAGTAACAAATCCAGTATGAGCTGACTAGCTTATACGTCTTCTAAGCGTGTCGATGGCAAAAAGTTCAAACATCACTGGCCCAAAATTTAGCTGTCTGACACAGTCATAAGAACATCAAATTGGTCATTATAATCTTATTATTTCGATAAGATTAAAAACATCCATGATTATCATAATCAAACCAATTTACAAACTTCAATGAAAACATACTTATTAATGATTAAGTATGTTTTTATTGAAGTTAATACACACACACATTCGATACTCAAAATAGATTGATAATTATCAATATATATTAAGTATCGATTGAAAATTAATCCAATCGATAAATATAATACGACGTACTATTATTTAATTGTCATAAATGATTTATTATATTATTATTGTTGTCCTGTACTTATCTCTGTGATTCATCGCGACAATTCAACGGAACGTGCAATATGCGTATGTACAATGAGCTTATCAATCATGACATCTAATCTATAAAAAAGGTAAAAATAGATAGCTCGACGCCTTTTTCCTCGAAAGGATTATTTGACATGTGATTCATCCATGTTTTCAAAAAATCGAAAACAATGTCATTTATTCAAGGTAAGCTGAGAGTGAGCACTTTTTGAACGTCAAAATTACATAAGACAGTCCCCCAAAACGCCCACCCTTCACCACTTCCTAGTGCTTTAGCTGGGATGAAGAAATGGCGCAACAAACTCCCCAACGCAGCTGTCAGTTAAGTTAGGAGAACTTGATTCTATACAATGGTAGATAAGTAATTCATCATCATCATCTGCCTAGCCTTTTCCCAACTACGTTGGGGTCGGCTTCCAGTCTAACCGGATGCAGCTGAATACCAGTATTTTACATGGAGCGACTGCCTATCTGACCTCCACAACCCAGTAACTGGGGTAATACGATACCCCTTGGTAAGACTGGTTGTCAGACTTTCGGGCTTCTGACGACCCGTAACGACTGTCAAAGATCCACAAATGACAGCCGGGACCAACGGCTTAACGTGCTTTCCGAGGCACGGAGGGGTCTTGGTATGTAAAGATGGTCACCCATCCACGGACCAACCCCGGCAAGCGTAGCTTAACCTGATCGATCGACCCGTGCAGCTATTGTTACTTAGCCACAAGCCCCTCGCCCCTCGCCTTGCCCCTGGTAGATAAGTAATTAACTTTACTAAACACAAAACATAAAATTTAAATATTTGTATGTCAGCTAGCAAACGCCAATATACCAAAAAATAATTAAAAACTTTACTCAAGCCGAAGTCACTACATAGTATAAAACAAAGTCGCTTTCTCTGTCCCTATATCCCTATGTATGCTTAAATCTTTAAAACTACGCAACGGATTTTGATGCGGGTTTTTTTTAATAGATAAAGTGATTCAAGAGGAAGGTTTAAATGTATAATACACCGACCTCCACGCGGGTGAAGCCGCTGGCAAAAGCTAGTAAATAATAAAAACAAAAATTCGAGAATAAACTATAGTCAGGGGTCAAGTGGACACATTATTTATTGGGGTCGAGGGGCCGAGAGTGGACTAAACGCCGGGACATAGGCTTCGTCTCTCTGCGAGAGGGAATGGGTCGTATACCAACACGCGGAGCCAGTGCGGTTTGGTAGATGTCACATGTCTTCGAAGTTTTACTGCGACTTATGTACGAGTAGGTGCGAACCCAGTCAGGCCCATAACTTTGTGTAAATAATTTCATCACCACTGCTCTCAAAACGGTGAAGGAAAACATTGTGACGAAACCTATTGTGGCATGTCCTAGAACCGAAAATTTACAGAACATTCCACCAACCCGCACTGGGCCCGCGTGGTGGATAAGGCCCACTCTTTCTCGAAGAGAGGAGGCCTGTGTCCCAGCAGTGGGAACATTATAGGCTGATTATACTTAACATAATTAACTATGTAAAATCTTGCGTATCCTGAAAATGGTCATACAATAGTCCATGTTACAAATGCACGATAGTTTTAATACCTAGTTAAAAACAATAGTTTCAGATTGTATGAAGGACTATTGTACAGGATAAGTTTTTATCCAGTGCGCAAACTGTAACCATGAATTCAGCATATCATTCTAGACAAAAAAAAAAAATCATCTGTTTTATAGAAACGCGGTCAAAATGTATGGGACAGCTGATTTTTTTTGTAAAACCAACGTAAAATTTCTGCGCTAGAGGTCTAGAATGATATGCTGAATTTGTGGTTATAATTTGCGCACTGGATAAAAACTTATCTTGTATAGAAAACTACGAACAAACACGGCCCTCATTCATTTCCGTTGATTTATCTTATCACTGTTTGTTGGTGGACGCCACGTGTTACGTACAAATACTATGTATTTGAAATTTCGGAAACTGACCTAAACTAGGTATGTAATATAATAAACACAAGTTCCGAAAGTAGTTTGTTCGTAATTGACTACTGAATCTGTTTCAGTAACTTTTTGTATGGATTTGGTTTTCAAAAAATTATGCCGTACCTACCACTGAAGGCAAAGAAAATTAAATTTTATACTAAGGCTTTAAGACTCAATTTTAAATGCATTTAGTAATGCTAGGGTTACCACGATTTTCTTAATAATAGCAGTTAATTAGCTTTAAAATTTTTGGTCATTGTATTATGCTTTTAACTTAGTACTCTAATTGGTGTGTATGAGGTCTTATAATATATAAATATAATATACGTGCCAATATTAACGTAGCTAATTTTTTTTTTAACTTTGTAACGAAACGACAACCTGAAAATAATTTACACATGACATTATATCTTGTTTTTCCTCATTATAGTTTTGTCATTAAACAGTACAGATAGATATGTAGGTAAATCATTCATAGGTGATTAAGCTTGCCGTATTTTATCAATTTATTTAAATAATTATCTCATTCTATTTTCGTTAGTTTTGTTATCGTTTAAATGAGTAATAGGTGATTAATATAATGTACGAAAGTACTTGGTTGTAGCCGATACAAAGAGATTGCTTAGTATTTTTTATGAATGACTATTTTTATTAGTAAATTTAGCTTAGGGCAAATTTTTCAATAGTCCGATAACTTTTATCTGAAGATTAAATCTGACAGTTTGGCATATTTTCTATACAAAAGCTGTCAAGCCGACATATTTATTTCTTAGATAAAAGTTAACTGACTATTGAAAAATTAGCCATTAGACGTATAACTTCAGCTTGAGTTGATTGCTATAAAACACCGTTTGTTGTCATGTTAAAAAAATACAAATCATGAATAAGTTAGAAAGGTTAGGTTTATAATTAACACCTATTCAAAACAAAAAAAAAACACAACAGCCTAATATTCAGATAAAAAACCTCACACCCCAATAAATAATATAATATTTATAAATAAATACTCACATTTATAAAAATAAATCCGTGAACAAAAAATAATACACTGAATATAAACTTATTTCGCAACGAACGGCGCGCGCGCTGACTATCGCGTCACGATTGACAATGAGACCGTATTTGTTTGTCGGGAGTAAATTTATGACGAGTTCATGAACAGTGGCGTCATCAGGAGGGAGAAGTTCCGAGGGCCAGGGTACGTACAAAGCAGAAAAGATTTCAACGTAGGTACCTAAAGTTCGTTTTACAATCCCACATAGTAATCTGACATTTCAAGTCTTAAACTCTCAAACCCCTTATTTACAAACGTTGCTTATAGATAAGAGGTGTTAAACGTCAAAAATGTATGGTTAACGTTAAACAGACGCTAATCCTTACTTACTGTCTTACTAATGCCAACATAATTTTATTAGTATGGGAGTTTGACATTACATCAGTTGTCAAATTACTATCTGGATTTGAAAAACGAGCTATTGTGTTTCCTTATTAAGTAAAACACCACTAGAGTGCGTTTCATCAAATAAAACATTTTTTAAGATTTTTAAGGTTTCTGTGATATAATCATGCCCAAAACATGAGAAGTGGTGAAAGGTGAAGTATAGGTCTACTCTACTTTCATAGGTTTTATTTGATGAAACGCACTCTAGTATTAATTATATTGAATAAGGGTGAAATTGTGAAGGTTTTAGAGGCAAAGGTAGTAAAACGTACAATCTATTATTTCATACTAGCTTCTGCCGGGACTTTACCCGCGGTGTTACTTCGATTTCTTTCAGCGTTTTTCCTGAATTTCTTTTCGTGTTGGGCTTCGTAGGGTCGCAGCGAACCGTTAAATAGTATACAGGGTAAGTTTTTATCCAGTGCGCAAACTGCAACCATGAATTCAGCATATCATTCTAGACACCCTAGCGCAGAAATTAATCGTCGGTTCTTATTTTTATATACCGAGACATCTCCGCGCCTCGGAAAGCACGCTAAGCAGTTGGTCCCGGCTGTCAAGAAAGAGTGAAGAAGAGAAGCCCGAAAGTGTGACCACCAGCCCTTACCAAGGGGTCTCGTGTTACCCAGTTACTGCTTTGTGGAGGTCGGATAAGCAGTCGCTCCATGTCATAATTTCAGCAAAAAGACACCCACTGCTAGATATAGGCCTCCCCCAAAAGGGGGTTTTGCCATAATCACCACGCTTGGCAGGCGGGTTGGCGATTGCAGTATGGTGGTCAAATGCATAGAGAACGCATTCCATTCGCAGTCCATTCTCTAGTAAGTCCCTTAGTCGCCTTCTACGACACGCACGGGAAGGAATGGGATGATGTTATTCTTTTACGTCCTGCACCACTCGGAACCGTCACTCCATGTAAAATACTGGTATTCAGCTGCATCTGGTTAAACTGGAAGCAGGCTCTAAGTCCAACATAGTTGGGAAAAAACTAGGCAAATTGATTTTGCAAAGTTTGTTCCCAAAGAGGCTATATTTTGGCTCTTATGTTACAGGAGCTCCTAGTACAAAAGCCAGGGCTACACGCATGTTTGTGACTTGAGTGACCCTAAATCAATTACTTATAAAGAAAGAAAAAGTATTTATTAGACTCACACAGGAATATCACAAACTTAACTACACAGTATGCTTGATGAAATATTTTAAAAAAATTAAAGAAAAAAAAACGTCTCGTACGAGGCCAAAAGGCCCCTATCTCAGCATGATGCTGCGACATTTAAAAAAAGTGTCGCAGCGCTGGTATTATGATAGGGCTTAGGGTTCTTATCATTAATTGTTCGGGCAAGTGCTGTTCAAATCAGTGCTCTGGGTGGAATAATACCTCAATTATTTGAACATAGCTCACATCAGAGCTGCCATATAGTTTGGATCGAGCTGCCGGTTGCTAAATAAAAACACAAAGTTCAGTCAGTGTCTGCTAAATAATTTCATAAATAATAACCAGTTCTTAATAAATGCATCTAGTACACTAGTGACTAGTTTATTTGTCAATAATTAGGCGTTCATTATTTTTTTCTGTACGATTAGACAGAAATGGTGCAATAGCGCGGAAGGACATAATATACTAAATTTGTTTCCTTGACGTTCTAATGTTTTTTAGACAAAAGCAGCGCAATCCGCAAAACTTCACGCCTTTTAGCATAATTTAAAAGAAAGAGCACTTGCCACACTATTACGTATAATTTTTAAATATAAAAAAAACGAGAAGAGAAGGGGAAGAGGCCGGACGGAATGACCATAATGCTTTGGAAGTTGGGTAGGCCTTTGGTGTGGATTGCAACCTGTGTCGACACCCTCGCGCCATCCCATCTTCTGACCAAGGCGGGCTGTGCTGGTGCGGCTTCCGCAGGTGCAGAAAACCTCAAATGGCGCAAATATAACAACCTTATTGGGAGCTATATGTTTGAGCCGTTTGGGGTTGAAACACTAGGGCCGTGGGGTCCGAGTGCTCATCGAGTATTTCGGGACATCGCCAAGCGGTTGGTCGACTCTTCACGTGACCAAAGGGCTGGCCTATTCTTAGGTCAAAGAATCAGCATTGCCATCCAACGTGGCAACGCTGCCAGCCTTTTGGGCACTTTTTCCACTGACAGCGATGCTGACGAATTCTTTGATGCCCAGTGAGCTCTTTCGTTTTTTACTTTATATACTTGTTCATAATGTCTAATTATTTAATTTAACTATAAAGAAACGCAAAAGATATGAAAAGTAAAAAAGGGTTAATAACAAATAAGAATGTTTATGGGGAATTGTAGTTTTGAAGAGAATATAAATTCCACAGGATTACAGCTGGGACAGCTGGGCTACAATCGGTCTTATAAAGAAGGCTAAATGTCACCCAAAGGGCAATGGAGAGGGCTATGCACCGAGTTTCGGCGTTTGTGCGTGGATGTAACGTATGTTTTCCCCCGTTAATTATTCTATTTATTTTTAAGATAAAAATAGTGTAGGAACTATTTTGTATCCTACGCAAAAAATCTGCTAGTAAATGTATATATATGGGATGAGCTGGCAAGCGTTAATAACTTCCTCAATTATAAGTTTGTAAACTTCCACTGCTAAATATGGGGCTTTCCTGGGACTTAAAAAAAAAGGTTTACTAAAAAAATTAAAACAACCGACTTCCATACAAAACACTAGGTCATCATCATCATCATCATTTCAGCAGAAAGACGTCCACTGCTGGACATAGGCCTCCCTCAATCTCCGCCACTTCGACCGGATCTGAGACTGGTCCACATTGCGGGAGGCCTTCCAACTCTACGTCTTCCGGTACTCGGTCGCCACTTCAAAACCTTTCGGCCCCATCGGCCATTTATTCTGCGAGCAATGTGCCCTGCCCACTGCCACTTAAGTTTGCCAATTCTTCGGACTATGTCGGTTACCTTGGTTCTCCTATGGATCTCTTAATTCCTGATTCAATTACGTAGGAAAACTCCGAGCATAGCCCTCTCCATTGCCCTTTGGGTGACTTTAAGCCTTCTAATAAGGCCCATATTTTATCCCAACTTGTTATTTTTAATCGAACATGGCGAAGAAAAAACAGGGTTATGATTTTGACCGGTATGAATGTATGTCGGTCATGTGTATGTATCTTCATCTGTTACCTCATAACTTCTAAACTGCTTATCATTTGACAAATGGGATATCGTTGGAAGCGCGTTCAAATTCAAATTCAAATTCAAATTCATTTATTAATTTTGTAAACATAGAGTGAAAAATAAATAGATGTTATATAAAAATATGTTTGTCCATACTATGTCCCGCCAAAAGGCATACAAAATAAGGTGATTTATTGAATGTCAATTTACAAAATTAGAACAAAAAATAAAGTTAATAAATAGGTAAGATGTCACAATTTCTGTCCAAAAACGAATAATTAATAATATGTCAATAAATTAAGACGACACGAAACAAATAAATAATATTTAGTCACGATTTGATTGATTGTCCGCTGGTTATCGGACGGTGGCTATGTGACGCCGCATTAAATTGATGATTTTTATAAATGATGTTTGACATCAACAGCTTATTTAATACATTTTAAAAACATGTACATAGGTAATAATACATTGTTACCTTGCACCAAAATAATTTAAATAAAAAAAACTAAAACCACACTACAGAAAAATGACGCTCCAAAAAGTATGAAATAAGAATATATTTCCTAGCCGTATTTTCGTATGCCATCTACCCTAACAAAACAATACATACTTTACAATAAATAGCTTTAGGGTAAAGTGGCATACGATGGTACGACCATAGAAAGAAAAAAAACTATTTGTTAAAGTTTGTGGTTTTGCTTTTAATTCTGGAACTATGTCAAACTATACTATGAGTTAATTTGTTTAACCAAATTAGGTTGGGACCGTGAAGGGTATGAGCATAGAATATACACCGTGACATTTAAGTCGTCTTACAAACGTGGTCCACTCAAATTTTATGACGGATGTCATAAAATGCCTCTAGGCGCGATTAAAACATTGGTACTATTCATTAAGAAAATAGGTACAAAGACTAATAAATAATTCTTCAGAATTATAAAACACCCTCCCCGTTAAAAAAGTCTACGTATCAAACGGTAGAAGATATCTAGCTACCTACCATTACATTCCATCATTAATTCCATCTCCATAACAGGGTGTTTCAAACTACGTTATGAGTCTTAGTGAATGATATTTTTTATATTTTTATTAAGCAAGTGTTAATTTTTTTTTTAAACATATAAATGATTAGTAGTCATTGGATACAGTAAGTGGGCTGCCGTTGTAAGACGACTAAAATGTCACGGTGTAGATGCTGTGGTATAAGACAATGAGTCGGTTCACACAGAACGATATTTTATCTCTGTAAGTAATCGGGTTTTACGAAATATTTGTCTTAAGATAATTTGTCATAGTAGTAGGTGAACATACTTAATACAGGTTAAGCTACGCTTGCCGCAGTCAGTCCATGGATGGGTGACCATCTTTTGGGTCGTCAGAATCCCGAATCAAAAAAAAAAAAAATCAAAAGTCATTTATTCAAACTAGGCTGAGAGTCAGCACTTTTTGAACGTCAAAATTACATAAGAAAGTCTGACAACCAGTATTACCAACGAGTGTTGTGTTACTCACTAACTGGGTTGTTTAGTCAGATAAGCAGTCGCTGTATGCATAATACTGGTATTCAGCTGCATCCGGTTAGACTGGAAGCTGCCTCAAACATATCTTTGGGAAAAGTCTAGGCAGATGATGAGTACCTACTGAGTAGGCGAAGATACTTAAATAATAGTAAAACTGGACTGAATTTATAACTCATTAAAGAAAGACAGAAAGAAAGAAAATACATTTATTTAGCACAGACTAAAAAGGCACACCATATACAGCTAAATAATTAAAAACAAATAAAATAACGAACAAAAAGTGTAAAGTGCGATGTCAGAAACTAGCATCAAAGTGTGCCTCATGGCTGCGCTAAAAAGGCCCAGTTCAGCAAAAATGCCAAACAATTAGTGCCTGACGCTTGTTGATTTATATAAAACATAAAAGATTTTAATATTGATATAGTCACTATAAGATGTTGTTAGATTAGCTAATTACGTAATCACTTAAGACAGAAGGCCCTTTAAGTAGGGACTGAATAAATCAACCAACTTGGTATTACACGGATCTCACAACTTTTTATGGTAGAAGAACTGAGTTGCGAGACGTGATTTTTTAACAAGTTTTGTTTTTGATGGCATCTCATTTATTTTTGTAGATTATACATTACAGGTACACTGATTCATTCACTGCAAATGTAACTTTGTAATCCTATATATTTAAATGGGATTACAAAGTTATTTATGCAGTTGGTGGATCTAGAAAACTGGATCACACATAATTATACAATGAATGTATGTTAAATATTGTAGTTATATCATTTTAAAAGAGTAACGGTGGAGTTTCTTGCCCATTCTTCTCCATACGAAACTACATTTTGGAAGGGGCGACTAGAATCAATTCTATTTTAATGTAAATGTTGACGTTCAAAAGTGCCTTTTAAGTGCCTATTTGAAATAAATGCTTTGACTTTGACTTTGACTTTGGACCGAAATTGCAAAATATTTTAGTTTTTCCTTAATTTATACACTAAACACTAATTGTATTCTAAATTTGAATCTTCTATGTCTACTAGAAGTCCTAGATACAGGCTTCTAGTTTAATCCACAACGAAGTTATAGGGGGTCGAAAATGGCCTGAACTGCTTCGAGAAAAGGATGGTAACGGCCGTGCCGCTTTTTTCCTTCTCGACTTGGCGGGGGCACTGCCGTGCCCCCAGATTAGTTAGTATTCAAATAAGATCGGTTACAGTTTTTGTATGAACGAAGTCACGTAATTACTATTATGTCATGTAATGAATGCATACGTCGTACATTTATCCACTTTGCTGGGGAGTTTGTTGCGTCACTTCTTCTTCCCAGCTAAAGCACTAGGAAGTAGTGAAGGGTGGGCGTTTTGAAGGACTGTCTGATGTATTATGACGTTCGAAAAGTGCTGATTCTCAGCCTAATTTGAATGAATGACTTTTGCTTTTGATTTTATAACAACAAGTAACAAGTGAGCAGATATCATTTAGTTGTTACACATTTTCACAAAGGATGAACCATTAAAGGATCCTTTGTCTCAAAAATATATTATTACTGATTATCGGTATTTATGTTCAAATGTTCACTGTTTCTGCCGTGCTTATCATTGAGCTCGTGTAACGAAACCATAGCGACTTATAATTCGACGCCAACACCATCTATCGAGCCAGGTGGTAAACTTTTGCCATGAACATTTTTCATCTCCCAAAACCTTATTTTGACTTAGCCGTAGTCGAGAAAAATAATATAAAATCGTAAAGGTTCTAAAAAAAATGTCACAACAATAGCTGAACTAGTTAAGTATGATCTTACCTTTTCAACGGCATTCTTTGATTCTCCTGATGAGCAAGTCCACGCCGAGGATCTTGTAGCCATCAACTCAAAACTGTCCTTGTAGATGTTCGTCATTATTTAATCTAACCACCACGCAATGCATGACTTTAGAAACAAAAAGAAAAGAAAAATATTAATTATTTGATGTTCAAAAAAGTATGATTTACCTTTTTATACCTTTATCCACTATCTGCGAATAGGTTAGGAATAGATATTGAAATACAAATACGTATTTGGTATTTGTATTTCAATTACTTCCATAAAATGTAATTTGTAATTCGTATTTCAAATACCTGACGCCAAGGTATTTTGTAATTAGTATTTCAAATACTTGAGGCTTTAAAACACATTTCACAATACATCAGTTAATATATCCCTGTCCCACAAGATGGAACTTTATGATTCTGTAGCGCATCATATGAGAAGAAAATCAAAATTAAATGACTTTGATAAGTTGGATAGGAGTAACACTTTCTCTGCCATAGAACTAGAATACTTGGAGGAATTCATTGAAGAAACCAATTGCTCATTGTACCACAACTAAAAGAATAAATGAATAAATAATGTTTATTTACCAAAAAACAGTGCTTTACAATTCCTTAAATTCTACATTAGTACCTACGTTAGCAAGGAAAAAAAAACAGGGATAAGACGCAAAGGAAACATTTTGCTTATGAACTCCACACTAGGTCAAGCATGTCTCGTGGAGTCCAGAGAGAGCTTGGAAAAAAGATTTGATAAGTTTTTTAAACTGTCACCTGAAGTAAATGGAGCCATATTGGCGTCATGCTACCACCCTAGTTATAAAATGCGTTGGTGGCCAGAAAGCATCACAACAGATGAGAGACAAAGAATTCAAAATCTTGCTATTCATGCCATAGAGACAACTTACAAAAATATGAAATGATGCTTGGAAGCAGCAGGAGTAGCACCACTAGTAAAGAAGATGACGATTTTATTGTTTTTACCTTACTTTAAGATATTTTGTATTTCGTATTTTAATTACTTGCGATACAGTATTTTTTTATATGTATTTCAGTTAAAGCAAAGCATGTACTTTGCCCTGCCCCTGTCACACATTTTTAAACGATTTAAAAAAGCCAGGAGGTTTTTTATTCGGGTGTATTTTTTAAATATTAGTAACTTCAGGAGTCCGTTATTTATAAACTGATTTTTTTTAATTAAATCGTTTTACAATTTTAGAGTTACCACTGTAGTAAATTGTAGGTGCACACAGAGATAAAAACCTCTTTGAAAAATCCTTCTTTGGTTTGAAAGGGTACGTATACTTACCGTGTAGTCCCATAGGAATTTGCTCAAGTTCTGATCATTGGTTTTAGAGTTAGTTTCAAAAAACTTACCTACTTATTTTTTTTTCACTTAGTTTATGTTGGTGATGTTAAAATCATTTCCTGCCACTGTTATTTACTTAGCAAGAAGGTATACGAATTTGTGTGGGGTAGGTACTAGGTACCTACCACAAATAAAATAAAAATATTTATAAAAAAGAACCAACGATCTTAAAAAAATATTACAAAGTAAAAAATTTCTTTAATTTCGGAAGACGGTGGCAAAAAAAACGAAAACACAAAACCAAAGCCACCTGCAGAGTTCCGAAATTAAATTTATTTTTCAGTAGTATCTTTGTAGTATTTTTCGTATGTCGCAATTAGATTATTGACATTAAGGTCTAAAAGTTCATGATTGTTGTAAACTGTTTTAACCGTATCTTAACGCCTATTTTCCGTACTTATTGAACTTTAAAGTTTACTCTGTGAAGTACCAGCACTAATCGTGTTTTCTCATACTTGAAAAGGGCTTAGAATTTTAGGGTTGTACATACGTATGCGTGATCGATTAGAACGAATGATTTCCTTTTTGTTTCTTCGAACGACTTTCTATTACTCTTCCAACTTGGCGTTTTCTCATATTCTTCTTTTGAGTGGCTGAGACACCAGAGCTATCAGAATAAGTAGGTGCAGTAATTGAAATATTGAAAATACGAAAAGCAAAAAAATCTGCTATGCCGCGTCAGACATGAAACAGGTCTGACATGATAGTTTTAGGCTTATTTATATACATATGTACCTACATATTATTTCATTTTTATTTATAATTTATTTCAGACTAGGTTGTCCATACAGTGTAATACACTGAAACTTAAGAACTGTGTTGGTACTACACATACAAAAGCAAAATTTAACAATTATCCTATTATGTAGGCGAATCCAGTGCCTCCAGATAGAATTATGCAGCATGGACCTTCAGGTAGCCGACAGGACTGTCTCTCACTCTTTGCATCAACGATGCTGCTCTTTTTCTAGTTATGGCGTAATAGATGTGATTCCACTTGTGATTCTGCAAACATCGCTGACGCACTGCAATAGCGACGCAGCCCCATTAACACCCTGAAGGCATTGTTATACTGAACTCTTAGAGCTCCCATGACCCGCTGCGTGCAATTGGCCCACAGGCTGCAGGTGTAAAAGATTGGCAGAAGGCCCTAGGCAATGTTGTTTTCACTGCCTTCGAACACCCCACCTTGTGTCACGGGCGATACATATGAAGGATTCATTTGCCCCGCCCGAAACATCAGTAACTCGCTTTTTTTGACGTTATCAATCCATGTGTTTCAGCATATGACTCCCACATACCTAAGATCCAACGCAGGGCACTTACCGACGGGCGACAACACCATGTCATCAGCACAACGAATGTTGTTGATTATATGACTATCTATGGAGCAACCTACACAGGTGTTGTTGAGCTCACGAACCAGCTCCCTTACATATACAACGTGTAACGGAAAGGGTATATATATATATACATACCAAGGGCAGGGTTTCTTGGATGATATCAAACAATATTGGAACAGTTTTTTTAATACTATCTCTTCACGTTCGGAAGTAATGAGAATTTTTATTACATTGATACCAGAAACCGAACTTTTCAAATTGAAATATGAAGAGATTTATCGTGATATTGGTAAATGACGTGGAAAGTTATTGACCTACGTAGTGCGGTGACACGTTTGTTATGATTTGAATTTAAGAAACAAATGAAACCGAAAATTTGGTATCAATTCTTAGAGTATTTTATTTTGAGCTGAAACTATGTATAGTGATTCTTTACCAGATGTTATACTTAGTGGTAAAGGTTAGCAATAGGGTTTTAGTTACATCCTGTATATTAAATAACGTAGGAGAGCTTAGTCCCCCCTGCCTAACTCCACACTTTAATTAATAAGAATCAGACCGGCAACGTCCCCATCTTACAAAATTAGTCTGGTGCCTCCAGTAATACTCGAAAATATCTATTATACCCTCAGGCAAAGTATTTTGTCTTACGTTTGTCATAATTAACCAGATCAATTGCCTTCGAGAGGTCCAAAAAGGCCAGTATAATACTTGATGTACTTAAGAACTAATAAATTAACAGTCGTAACCTATTTACTTAATTTTACAAACTAAATTAGACAAAAACTTACATTTTTAGGATAGAAAAATATCTGAACAACTATTCAACTATTCTGCCATCATACATTCATATCCAGTCGTCATCGAATTTACAACCCGAGGCTGAAGTATGAAGCCGATGTCTTAACCGTTCGTCGTAAAAATAGAACTATTTTTAAGCAATAATATCCTAAGGCGTCAGTCTCTGCCAGGGGTGCGGGTTGTTCGAAAGAGATACCGTGGCCCGTGGCACACAGGCAACTAAAGCAACACGGGTGGGTTTTAGTCAGTAAAAGTCTGACATGCCCTGCTGCTTCACCCAGAGCGTGAGAAGTTATTTGATGATTCCCCACCTTCAAATAATTGGCGTCAGTCTAGCCGTTTGCAAACTTTACCCTCCATTTCAGCTATGCCGCAGTCGGGTAAGGAGCGAAGTCATGCGCAACAAAACTGGTTTACGCTTAAACAAATTCGCGGAAATTTTACATAACTTTGATCAAAATTCATTCGCCAATTAACGTCAGCCATTGAGGATTAACAATAGTCACGACCTACATCTTAGTTTTGCTTGAGTAGCGGAATGCAATTGAAGTGGCCCAGATTACGCCCATCTAATTACAACGACGGTAAATAGAACGGAACGCAGTCGCGACTGGGCACGCCACGATTGCGGCGGTAAGCCACTCCTCAAAGAGGGGACTTTGAGGAGTGGCTTGACAGGCGGCATGGCATCCTCACCTTCCGCCTGACGCAGGTTCTCACCGGACACGGTTGTTTCGGGAGGTTCCTGTTTCGGATAAGGCGGGAGGAAACGCCCGGGTGTTTCCATTGCGAAGATCGCCCTGAGGACACGGTGGAGCATACGGTGGAGGTCTGCCCGGCTAGGGTGGAGCACCGCCGTGTCCTCGTGGAGGCGATCGGCGGCGGCGATCTCTCGGCGTCCAGCCGTGGTCCAGGCAATGGTACGGAGTGAGAGTGCATGGTTAGCCGTCACCTCCTTCAGCGAAGCAGTGATGCTCGCAAAGAGGGAGGCGGCGCACGTGAGGGAGAGGCAGTACATGCGCCCTCACCGCCGTAGCCTTCGCAGGAGACGCTCTAGGCGTCGGGAATCCCAGGTTGATTACCGGTCACCGTAGGCGCGAGCTTGCGGACGGCGAGTAATGAGTAGCTCGCTGTCCGGTAATCACCAAGCCCGGGTCGACGGCGCGTTGTGTTCCACGCGCGCCTCAAAGAGATGTCAGCAACAACTGATGGGGTCCGCAAGGGCCGATGCCTGCCAGGGGTGCGGGTTTTTCGAAAGAGATATCGCGGCCCCTGGCACACAGGCCAATGAGGGAACACGGGTGGGTTTAAGTCAGTAAAAGTCTGACACGCCCTCCTGCTACACCCAGATCGGGAGAAGTTATTTGGTGATTTCCCCCCAAAAACAAAAACCCGCGTGGAGGTCGGAAATTATTTATTATTATTTTTTTTTTATTGGGGATTATCAAATGACTTCTCCCGTGTGATTGCATTGAATGAAGTCATTTGATGATTCACAACAATAAAAAAAAAAAACAAAAACGCAGGTGTGACTGACGGTTGTCGGTCAACGTAACCATTTGTTGCCGTGACCTATTGTGTGCTGGTAAAGATGTCACATGAAGAAAGACCAAAAAAAGATAGGTGGATTGTGTGAGGACTGATATGAATGAAAAAAGAGTGAATTATAGCGTGAAGGCTGAATGCGGGAGAACGAAAGAAAATAACGTGTTGTACCGACCCTAAGTAACATGGGATGGAACATGATGGTGCTGGTTGATGGGGGGAGGTTTAGGGCCCAGGGGATGTCTTTCGGCTAAATAATGATGACAGCTGTCACTGTACTGATAATAGTACGTCTCATCGCCGTAGAATCAGAAGTAATGAAAGACAACATTACAGGACGTAGAAAGATTTTTACGGCGAAGAAAATAAATGTCACTTCAATTTCGTATAGTGGAGATAAAAGTGGTCATGCTACGCGTGCATGCTTAATTTATGCGGGATTACGCGCATTTTTTCAAGTCCGTCCTTCTTGGCTGTTCCAGAAAGTTTCGCCTTCTGTCAGTGGTTTCATTCGAAATTTGAATCCGGTGTTATATTTTTAATAGTGGTTAAGATTCTATGTAGTTTTCTCTTAATTTTATGTTTGAAATTATATGAAACTTTCCGGCTTATGAATAAGGTGCAGTGAGAAATTTATTTTAATAAATCGTCCCATTAGCTCTGTTCAATTTCAACAGAAATAACCGAGATAGTTCAAGGCTTTTTATTTAAATAGAAGTTATAAGGTTCATACAAAAAATAATTTACCATTAACTATTTACTAAACGTTCCGAATAATTAAAAGACTGCCACCATTTAGCTACAAAAACCAATTGTGTGTCTTCTTAATGACATAATTATTATTAATTGCGACATCTCCAAGATTACTCAGTAGTTAAATGTTTTCTACGAGTTAAAAAAAAACCAACATTGTTCAGCGGCTGTGTTCAGTGTCGTTGTCAAGGTTTTACTACCATGATATTATAGCTTTTTAACGGCATTGTCAGCTGTCATTTGAAAGATACAATGTAATGCAGAGGCGTGTTCTAACAATTATAATATTTGTGTTATTTACTTATTTTTTTATTGTTTCAGTCCAGTCTAAGTAACTCCACAAGGTTAACATTCAGCCCAACTGTATCATTAAAGATTTTTTAATGACTATGCACACTTGCATTTCCAATTCACTGCACACATTGGCAGAATAGGCGACATCGACTTTGTTTACCATAGTAAAATATAGAATAAAATTGAATGGAGAGGCGAAGGAAAAAGCGAGTGATCTGTGTATTCTGCTAAGAAATCTTCAATGATTGGTTTGTTTTTATCAAAAAACAAATTAAGTATAGACGGTTATAAAAAATGCTTGACGGGCAGTTTTGGTCATTTAAGGGGGGAGGCTTTAAAATACGACAGTGAATACTGTAGGGCTACAATGCCAATTTAAAAGGGAGGTTTTAGAAGGTTAGAGATGCAAAATGTGTTAATTTTATACCAAAACAATAAATAAGTGATGAGAATGTTAGAGATGGGCTAAAAAACCACCGATTGGGTCCCATTAGACGCACGACGACACTGGGGCAGGCCAAGGCGAAGATGGCGAGACGAGCTTGATTTTTACTGAAAAGACTGGCCTAACTAACAAAAGATAGAATTGTGGTGACAAGGGAAAGAAAGAGGTTTTGTCTTTCATTGGGATGATTCAGGCTAGTTAGATGAGTGTTAATGTTTAATTATTTGTGAATATATGCAATTTCAACACTTCAAAAATAGCTGTGCATGCAAGTATTTTGCAATAGGTAAAACCACTTGTGAAATATGTTTTTATAGGACGTGAGAGAGATAGCTATTACTTTCTAATTAAAAATGTAATTATTTTTATGTTATGGTAGGTTATATTTGGTCATATTGGAAGATTTCTAAACAGTTCATTCATTTCATTTTGGTATTTTCGTGCGAAGCATGATTTATTGCTAGCATTTTGACCGAAGATAAAATTACTTCTTGTTATAATCATTAAGGCATATTATGACGTATATTAGCGAGATGGCTGTAAGTCAATGGAGGTTGATTTTGATTACCTATTATTTTATATCCTAAACTGTCCAACTACTGGACAAAGGCTCCCCGAGTCTTCCCAGGAACTATTTCGGCGGCCCACCTCACATCAACCCATTACCATCTCATCATCGTCATCTCGCCATCACTTTCTGAGCCGGCCTCGCCTGCAGCGACTAACTATCTTCAGAAAACCATCGCGTGGAGACTTTTGCTCAGCGGTTGATTACTTACATAAATAAACCTTAGCTATTTTCATTTTCTATTAGAAAATAGATATGTGTGAAGTCTATGAAATTAACGCTTGTGAACAATAAAAGGGGTGAAATTTTTTAGAAAATAAAACCAGATTGTTATAAAGAAAATGTTTATAATCAAATACCTAACATTAAAGACGTAATACACACGTCATAATAACAAAGATACGACAAATTGAGCAAAACTTTGGTCGACAAACAAAACATTAACTTCAAGAGAATGCAAACTGAACTCAATCAAACAATTTCATACCTTAACTCAAATGAAATAGATAAAAAATTGCACTAGCTGTTCAGAAAGCAGTCACGAGAAACAATCATATCGTCAATATATTAAGCTAAAATTTAAAAATGGTAACTGAAACAAGCGACAGTGGAGAGACGCTGATACCCGATCAAGTTGAAAAGGCCATCAAAACGCAATTGTTTGAAGACTTAAGGTCTTTTAAACTTGATGGGATAATAATTGGAGAGAGTAGCTTAGTCTATAACCAGCTGACGGAAGGAGCCGTCGATGCCAAAGAGTTCATCGTAGTTGGTTGGCTTTCCTGGTCTGAGGGTCTCGTTGGCTTTAAGGTTCTCCTGTTCCGCGAACCAGTCTTTGTATTCATCTAGCTTCTTGACCCACGCGTCTGAAAGAAAATGAATGATTTTGATTATGTAAGATCAGTTACGAAATTTCTGGTATCGCTGGTCTTGCTGATTAGCTTAAATAGAAAAGCTTAGTGTTAAGTGTTGTACTGGGTTTTTTATCTGGAATTTTTCAGCCTGGAGTCTAGATTTGTGGCCTTTCCTATTTACATAGGACTTAAACAAAGCTGGTGAAATGTGGATGTACTTTTTGTTCTTAGCGTGTCAATGGCAAAAATAACACGAAACAATGTATTAATATAGTTTGCTTTTGTTTGGCCCAAAATTCAGCAAGGCGAATACCATTCACTGGCGCAGCCATTAGGTCCACACGTGTGCAGGTTATGCGGTACAAGATGGGAGGTGAGCCATTGTATGTGGAGAGGCACCACATACACACCGGAGGTCTGAGTGTAATATAGGTGCACGTCTATCTAACTCATTGGAGATCCAAGGCATCATGCTATGTTTTATGAATAAACCACTTATATATTGATATAGATAATGTCAGTTGAATAAATGAAGGACTTGACATCTAACACGTCACGAAAACATCTTGGTGTTGGAGTTGTTGTTGGAGACTTGATGATACTTACTGTGAAGGTCGTTCATGGGTCCAGCGTTACCACCGTATTCTGAGGGCAGCATTTCCTTAGGAATGTATTTATAGAGATCATTGGTATCAGTGTGCAGGAAGATCTGAGGAGAAAATATTATATTAATTAGAAAAATAATTTGTAGGACAGTGACTTAAGCCCGCACTTAAGTGATGCTTTGCTGTCCGCTTTGCCATGACTTAAGTAGTCCATTTTTACACAAAAAAGCGTGATTTAAACAGGGGTCTAGGTCAGACGTGCTAGAAAAATTGTATACTATACGTGTGACTTAAGTAGTATACATTATCAGTCAATACGTCAGTTAATTGGATGAGTACAGCAGATTAATAACAAGACCTTAATGGCAATAAGCATAGATTATAGAATTCTATGGCTACCGTAATAGCTTGAGAAGTAATACTGACATGAACACTAGTTCCATTAACTGAGGACAATATAATTTGCTTTTACTTTGCTTTATGTTGTTCGCGTAGTATAGGTACGGCACCTAAATACGAAACATTTCTACCCTATTGGGGGTCTACAATCCGGGGGTTACAGTTTGTGCGTCGATGCCACAATGTAAATTTATACTTAACTTTTGTAGAAAGAGGCAAAAAAGATACCAAGCTAGGATATAAAATAAATAGTAGTATGATAAATAGCAGAATCTTATACCCTTTCTTTGATCTTGTCCTTGATGAAAGGTTTGACGAAGTTGACAATCTTGTCAACAAGAGGTGATACGTTGATGACATGGACTTCCTTCAGCTTGACGGGGTAGGCCTCCTGAAGAAAAAAAAAACAATTTGGTAAAGCTGGAATTCTTAGGAACCCAACCCAAATCCCTATTTCTACTATCCTACTAATATTATACATGTGAAAATTTGTATGTTTGTTACTCAAACACGCAAAAATGGCTGAACCGATTTGGATGAAATTTGGCGCTCAGATAGTTTATAACCTGGAGAGGATACTTTTTATCCCGGTTCCCATTTGATAATTTCCGACCTCCACACGGGCAGAAGCCGGTGGCAAAGCCTAGTTGTAAATAATATATTACATTGTTTTCTAGTTTTGTCTCTGAAAATATGTCCCTCGCAAAATATGCAAGCAAAGTAAAAGTAGTCTCGAAAGAGAAACCGTGGCCCCTAGCACACAGGCAACTAAGGGAACATGGGTGGGTTTTAGTCAGTAAAAGTCTGACACGCCCTCCCGCTCCACCCAGAGCGGGAGAAGTTATTTGATGATTTCCCACCCAAAAACAAAAAAAAAAAGTAAAAGTAGCCGTTGATTTACTTTACTTTGACCATCAAAACTTGTTCCCGGAAACCTCAAAGTTTATGTTTGTTAACGGTAAGTACGTCGTTACTATATCTACTTATTTTCAAGTTTAATTACCATCTTTATAAAATGTATGTTTGCACACTCATTAACTTAAAGAAAAAACGCATTTTTTATGTTTTTTTCTTTGCAGTTCCACGTTCCTATTTAACCTTCAGTACACTCAAGGCTTATCAAATTAACAAAAAGACTAATCCTTACTAACCTGTACACAGACTAGGAATTTCTTCACAAGCGTGGGTGTGAACTTGGCGAAGTGCGTCGGGGTTGCCACAGAAGCGTCTAGAACGTACACGTCTCCCGCCACTCCCTCCTTCTCTTCCGCCAGTCTGACGTCACCCAGCATGAGGGCCAGCTTGAAGGCATCAGCTACATTGGGAGTCTGGATGTCTTTGTCCATTCCTGTTGGAGAAAAGGGAGGATTTAGAAAAGTTTAACCCGATGTGGTATTGCGTCATCGTGTCTGATTCAAAGAAAACAAACTTTATGATGGCTGGCAACTACGTCCAAGTATTTAGTGTTTTGATTCAAAAGTAGCATAGGTTCTCCCTCTCATAATATTAAGAGGCCTGTGTCCCAATAGAAAGAACTATAAGGTTGATAATGCAATTTACACACAATTTATGATTTCATGTTACCAAAGGATTCTCGGTTACTTTGGTGACATTGCCCGTCGAGAACCAGATAACCGTGAAAAGTTTGTTGTGATGGGCAATTTAGATCGGAAAAGACCTTAACAACAACAACACACACGACAAAACACACGACACGACACAACACGACATTAACAATTAATAAAATGTTACCTTATACTTAGAATAAGTTAGTCCTCTTCTTTAAAAAAATTCTGTTGCTATGCCCCACAGGGTCCACAATTGTTACAACAAATGTTTATTTACCACCTGAGCATATACATTGTGGAACGCAATAAATGATTGAGTATTGAGTATTGACCTCGCGGCCGGTCACCTAACCGCTGGACCAACCAAGTAACCACCCCCATTGGACTCTCTGTTACGACCGCCCTGAGAGAAGCCGAGAACCAAAAGAAGTGGAAGAACTTCATACATAAAGCCACGAAGGCTTTTCAGGGACACGACCATCAGTAATGAAGTACGCGACCAAGAAGAAGAAGGTTTTTATCTGAAATAGCTCCAATTAATGAGCATTGACTAAAATAGGTGACGACAAACTTGACCAGTGAATTCTTGTACCATGGCAAAGCTGAGTCATCAGAAGGATGCTCAAGTTTTTGTTAATAAGTAATTTTTAAGCCCCGACGCAAAAACGAAGCGGTGTTATAAGTTTGACGTGTCTTTGTGTGTGTCTGTCTGTGGCATCGTAGTTCCCGAACGGATGAAGCGATTTTGATTTTGGTTTTTTTTTGTTTGAAAGGTGAATTCGTCGGGAGTGTTCCTAGACATGTTTAATCAAAATGGATTCAGCCGTTTGAAGATTATCATGTCTTTTCTGGTTGATGAAGGGATTTGAGCATCTTCCACGGGTCTGATCAAGTCGAAATTTGGTATTCTATTACCTCAATGATATTAGATGAACAAAGTAACCTTGAACTGATGCTGGACCATCACCTGGAATTTCTGGGATACCCAAGTTACTCACCAACAAACAGCAAAAGTATCGTGTTTGAACTCATTGAATAGGTCTCAATGAATAGGATATGGATGGTGATCAGGGCGAGGAATGAGGATAAATTAGTAACAAACTTCACTGTGGGAAACATACTCAACGCTGCGCAGCTTTTAAGCGAGACATTAAGTTTAAAGCAGGACATAAAAGTTAAATTAAAAAATTAAAAAAAACCGCCGACCCAAGCAAAAACTCGGTCGGTGGTTTTTTAAATTTTAAATTTAACTTTTATTAATGTAGTTACTGACCTCTCATAATAATCACACGTCTTCCCTCTGGTGTCAGGCCAGGTAGCGGCGGCATTTGACTGTGAATAAACAACAGCACATTAATTTTGATATAAGGTACCTGTATGTGCGCGTTGTTGACCTTTATAACCGACTTCTTTAAGACTCCGTTACAAATATTTGGTCTTGAGGATCTTCCAAATGAGAAGTAACATACTTACTAAGTCAATGTGCCTAGCCTTTTGATAACTATATTGAGGTCGCCTTCCAGTCTAACCAGATGTAGCTGAATACCAGTACTTTACATGGAGATACTGCCTATCTAACCTCCACAACCAGTGCCTGGGTGATACGATACCCTTTGTCAGACTTTCGGGGTTTTGATGACCAGTAACGAATGTCAAAGATAATGACGGCCAGGACCAACGGCTTAACGTACTCTCCGAGTCACGGAGGGGTCTTGATATGTAAAGATGGTCACCTATCCACGGACCAACCGTGGCGTGCGTAGCTTAACCTAATCAATCTACTCGTGCGACTGTTACTTAGCTACAAGCCACAAGTAATATACTTATTCCATGGAAGAGTGTTGGGGTAAAAAGTCATGGCTTTTAATTTTCCGCTGTCAAAAAGAGTGGAACGTGTTTTTAAACGGTTTTGATTCTGTTTGTTGATTTTTGGGTCTTTAGTACTTGAAATTTTACCCCCTTCCTGTTGGCAGATTGATCTGATATTTGTTAGTTTTGATAACTGTTTAATTTAATTTAATCAGTATCATTGTAAATACAAGATGGCGGCCACTACAAAATGGCGGATTATATATTTTTTCACAATCCCCTCGATATGGTTAAATGAAAGGGCTTGGCTATTAAAATACTGTACACTATGAAAAATAAAAAAATAAGATAAAATGAGAAATATTAAGTAACGAAATAAAAACTAGAAACTTGATAATAAAATAAGTAAAAAATTGTTGTTAAGATAATGTTATCTACATCATTATTTTCATTAAGACCGAAAATTATTTTGGTAGCTTTTAGTACATACTAAAAGCTACCAAAATAATTCGGAAGGTCCTAGGTACCAGTCATCACACCACTTTCCTCATCAATCTAGGGCATTGATCAAACAATAAAATAAAATCGATGGGCGTCGCGTAACCTGAGGTCCTGAGTAAATATGTAAATAGCATATGAGCGGTCGACTGTTGATAGATTTTTTTTTGTATTTGTTTCTTTTATTGATGATTAACTTCATTGTTATTAGAGTTCATTAGCCGAGGCAATTTCCTGCCCATAATGTAGGATTTGTCTGATATAAGTTTTGGTTTCGCATAAATTATTTCGTCATACAAACAAGCAGGAACCTAACTAATAATTTAGGTTTCTGTCTTATTATTGTCGCCATGTTTACTTCGAAGCTGAACTCTACAAAACTACATTTAATAAACGAGGGAAAACCCGTAATTTTCTCATAAACTCATTTCATTAAAATGGCTTGTATAAAATAATGAACACAACTTTTTATTGTTGCACATTTTTTCCACACTTGTCTCAAAAGATTGTAATATTAAGTTTATTACTGTAATTTTGTGAGATGGTGGCTAATTACAAACATACGCATTGGGTTAATACATCGCAGCAGTCAGACACGTGGGAGAAACGTGCATGATCAATTGATTACTGAATGATATGAAATTAAACGTAATTTCATATCATTCAGTAATCAATTGATCATGCAGGTTTCTCCCTAGCCTATAGATCAACCTGGCAAATCTAACGATATTTGCCAGAATGTTACTGTTTTTCTTTAAGATCTTGGCTTGTCATGGGCAAAAGCCTCGCCCCCTATTAGATGGCACTTAAATATAATTAACGAATTGTGGATTTGGGTACGCTGTACGTTGGTACATACACATAATATCACGCCTATAGTACCCCAGATTTTCGCGCTAGTGAAGTAAATTTTGATGATTATTTGGATAATTTTTTAGGTATTTATATTTTGTTATGTATTTTTCCGGTATACAATAAACTATATATAAATAAATAACTATTTCAGTAACTGCTGCAGTTTCCATTGGAACTGGATTATGTACGTAATGTTTTATCAACTAGGTGCGGGTTGTTCGAAAGAGATACTGCGGCCCCTGGCAAACAGGCAACGGAGGGAATAAGGGTGGGTTTTAGTCAGTAAAAGTCTGACACGCCCTCCCGCTCCATCCAGAGCGGGAGATATTTGATGATTTCGTGGGAAATCATCAAATATCTCCCGCTCTGGATGGAGCGGGAGGGCGTGTCGTGGCGGGCCAAAAAAAAAAAACGTTTTATCAACTAAGCGGCTACAGTAAAATTGACTAGTGCGTTATTTTGATTAGCTATCATAAAGATGAAACAAATTATAAGTTTTCAGTAAGTGCTACGTAGGTGCAGTAATTAAAGTCTCATATTATTCAAATTAATGTGTAATTTGTGGTATCCTATTTGAACAGCGATAACCTCTAGGTTATGGATGTCGAAGAAGAATTCGATGCCAATGATTTGAATATGACTGAAGGCCAGGATAACTTAGGTGACTCGTAATAAAAGTGGTTATCTCCAATGACTGCCGGTCTTGAACTTGAGAGATAATAAAATGTGAAAGAACAATGAAATACGAAATTTTGGTAGTGTCTATGCCGTAGGATTGTGGTTAAATTATAACAGCCGACGGGTAAATAAAAGGCTCCATTATATACACAAGGATCCATCATGCATTAAACGCACACTATGTAGAGAAGCATATTCTAAGTTAGATGCTTATATTGTAGATAAAAATGCTTGGCTTAATGCTGGTCCTGCTCCACAGCCACCTAAAAGTTAAAATTTTAATATTTGAAAGAGATGCTTCCCTTTTTAATTTTTTCTGACATTATAAACATTTTTGTTCATATCAATTTTTGTGACATTACGAATGTTTTATCTTTACTGAATACTTCAATATATATTAAAGGTTTTTCTTTCTTCTAGGAAATCAAATTTTATTGATACCCGATATGATTACATGGAAAACTATAGTTTTGTATAATTTCGAAGCATTTTGTTTAAATTTTGTAAATGTGAGTACCACACGGTACCAAACGGATGCACCGTTTATTGTGTTGTTTTGATATACTCATTGACTTGCAAAACCATGGCAGTTGAGAGTATGTCATGCTCGCTTAAATGTCTCACTGATGGTGGCGCGTGTGTTGGATCATTCGGTTCCCTACAAAATGGTTGAGCTGGATGGTGCTGATCCACGCGTCAAGTTCGTGAACGGGTGCTGTCGATTGAGACTCGTAATCTCCTAACTTCCAGGGCTTATTAATTTTTAATCTTATATTTAGAATTATTTATTTCGTTTACATTGTTCTCACATAGAGAAGCAACAAGAATAATGTTCCCAAGATTTTGTAATACCTATATCCAACTTGATTTAAAAGAGTGTCCGTGGAGTTTCTTGCCCGTTCTTCTCCATAGAGATCTACGTTTTGGAATGGGCAACTAGCTTCAACTTTCCAACTGATCGACTTTTTGACAATTCAAAAGTTCTTGTAAATGTTTTAATTGAAATAAATGCTTTGAGTTTGAGTTTGAGTTTACATATCGAGACCAATCCGTGCCTTGGTAAGAACGCTAATCTGTTGGTCCCAACTCGATTTGTAGATCTTTGATAGTTATTACGGGTAGTCAGAAGAAAAAAGTCTGTTCTCCATGTTAATTACTCATATTTAGCTGCAGACAGTAAGCTGACCCCAACATTGTTTGGAAAAGGCTAGGCAGATTTATATGCCTATCAGCATGTACTTTGTAAATAAAGATTTGTAACATAACACTTACACAATATTTAAAATCTCCTGCAGCTCGGGGCGGTTGACATCACGGTCATTGAAGAACTCGGGTACAGCAGCACGCATGGTGAAGTACATGTCCAGCTTACGCTTGGTCTTCTCCAGGGAGAACTTGCAACCACGGAGGAAGGTCATGATACGCTGGTCATCTGGCGGAAAGAGTAGTAGACAGGTTAGAAAAGAAATAAAACAAAAGCTTTTGATTATATTAAATAACGACGTCCTTAAGTTGAAGCACAATTTTAGAAAAGTCTACTGTCTACTAAGTCTAATCAACTGTCTAGTTTAGCGTTATATATAGGTATATGTATATCTGAAGTTGATTTCTATTAATAACAAACAGGCAATTTGTAATAAAATGGTCCTAAATACGGGTTGTCATTAAGACATTACAAATTGTATTCCCAAAAATAATTTAAAATATAGGATGTTCAAATGCCTCGGAAAGCACTTGAAGCCGTTGGTCCTAGCTGTCATTCGTGTATCTTTGACAGTCGTACACGGCTTCCGAAGCCCTAAAGTCTGACAACCAGTCTTACCATGGGCTATCGTAATACCCAGCTGGGTTGTGACGGATAGATAGGCAGTCGCTCCATGTAAAATACTGGATTTCAGCTGCATTGGTTTCGGTTGGAAACCAGCCCCATCATAATTGGAAAAGGCTAGGCAGATGATGAAATGCAACGACGTTACCGACTGCTAATCCTACAATCTTACTTCAAAAACTTATAATAGTTGAGGCGACAACTCTCTAATTCTTTCGTATTGTATTTAATCACGAAACTTTGACGTCAACTTTAGAGAGGTTGTAAACAAACGATAAGTAGGTAGTACTACATATTACACTGACATCAGATTGGATATGATAAGAATTGGGATTAAGATTGGCATGTTTTAAAAAATTGACCTTACTCAACCTTATTTCAAAAACTAATAATATATAGCTGAGGCGACAACTCTCTAATCCTTTCGTATTGTATTTAATCACGAAACTTTGACGTCAACTTTAGAGAGGTTGTAAACAAACGATAAATAGTAATACATATTACACTGACATCAGTTTGGATATGATTGGAATTGGGATAAAGATTGGTAAGCTTTAAATTATTGACAGATAATACAAGCTGATTCTAATCTGTCAGGTGCATAAATATTATCTACTGGATCAGTTGTGTGTAATGTTATTTTGTGTCTTTTTTTAGACTTCCGTATTAATATACGATAATTTCCTACTAGTTGGTACTCTTTTGTTTATTTTAATATAATGTTAGCAATTGGCCCTGTTGCATTCAATTGTGGTTGCGGACTAACTTAAAAAGTAGCAAAGAGTGGCTTACCAAACTCATCAGGTAGATGGGGCTCCTTCTTCAGCCACTCCTTGATGTGTGCCAGGTCAGCGTCCTTGGTGTCCGCTTTCTCATTCAGCTCCTCGCGGATCTTCTGCCACATTTCTCCTGCTGGCTGTTCTAGCGTCATCTTGGCTGCTTCGACTGGTCCTGTGAACATAGTATTAAGTTTGAGTATTTGATATCTTTAAAAAAACTGAAGACCTCCTCCCTTGGTTTTTTTTCCTTGGTCTAAAATCATAGACTGAATCTACAGGAACAGGTTCCGCATCAATGTCTTTTTTGTGTCTGGCTTCTCGCAGGTCGCTTGCCAGCTGTTTAACGGGGCTTGTCTGTGGGTGCCTCAATAAATCAGGGTCTTCGCACAGGGCGTACGTCGATGTTCTTGCCACTCTGTATTTTAGAGTTCTTGGGGTCTTTAGATAAGTCCCCTTATCAGTATTGTCTTATGGTCAACACCGTTAGGTAGGTATTGCTTTGTCCTTGTACGTTATCTATTCATTAGCTCCTATTTAGATGTCCCTGGTTTCTCTTAATTTTAAATTAAGTAGTCAATTAGTATGATCACTTGCAGCAATAATTATTAATGACGTCGTCAATCCTAATTTGGAAGATAATTTTGCAATTTAATTGATTGAAGTGTTGTTCTTTGTTTGTCATGAGCCGCTTTTCTGTGACGTAACAATCTTTAACTGTTGGGCTGTTTCCATGTGCTGTGTTTAAATAGATTTTTTTTCAAATATAGCCGTCCTTACGACATAGACCTAACGCCACGATTTTGGGTCTGCTCTCTTAGCATGAATTACGTAGTTTTAGCCGATGTTACTTGCGTTTCCTACTCCGTATCACCTTCGGACATAAGATTTTTTTTTTGGAATCATATGTCGCAGGTCAACCTAGAAAGTTTATGGACTAAGCGACTACACACCGTCGATGTTCTTGCCCCCTGTGGAATACAGACCTCGGCCTTAGGTCACCGCTGGAAGAGGGCAGCAAGGGACAGGGTGGATTGGAGTAAGGTGCATAAGATTAGTGTTTTGGGGCCCAAACTAAGAATGAATGACACCACGATTGGAGAGCCGATGTGTGTTTTTGCTCTTCCGAAAAAGTAAATTAATCGGGAGTAGGTTCATTCTGAAGCATCTTATTACTTTCAGACCGGCCAGGGGCCTACTCCCTAAGCACGAAATTCGTCATTTCGGTCGACGTAACGGGTGTTTCCAACTCCGTATCACTTATAGACAGAAGATTAGTTTGGAGCCCGAACTGAGAATGAATGACCACACGATTTAACAGATGTCCCTACTCCGATATGTTTTTGCCCGTCCAAAAAAGTTGGTTAATTGGATGTAGGATTCACTAAGAAGTTTAGAACTAGTTTTGGACAAGGCCCTTATCTTTGTTGACGGAGTTGAGAGTAGCCTCCCTGGACCTATCTATGTTGACGGACTTAGAGATTAGGCCCACAGTTTGAAAAAAAAAAACAGTTTTGGACGGTTTTCAAGCCAACCACTGTAATCATGGCAACAACAAAGCACAAGGGGTCATCGACACATATAATTGCCCAATACAATGAGCAATTATTCTGTTTACATGGTCACATGGCCTTGTCACTACTTTATTGTGATACACGGTCTTAGCTTAGACCGTATGTTGTAATTAGCAAGGTCGAATGTCCAGACAAACTAGTGAAATGTAGCTACAACCGCACATCAGAGAGGTAGATTTTTGGCATCGAAACCGCCTGTATGTCGTAGCAATAAGTGTGATTTTCATAGTGCAAGTGTTGCCTAAATTATAAACTTGATAATGACATTCTTATTCTACTCTTGCTCTATTGAAATCTGTCGGTTTTGAGTCGATATTCTAGAGAATGTGTAAATACAGAAGTACAACATAATATACTTTCCGTGTTCAAATCACGTCGGGGTCACTAGTATGGAGGTATGAGGAACTGGGTCTAAAGTTTACTTATCCTCTATAGAAAAGGGAGGATCCTGTGACCAGACGGGTATCATGTGCAGGCTTAGCATGACGCTTCCTATTTCTACTCTACTGTAGAATAGAAACTACTTGTCTACATTTCTCGGTGAAAAACTGTCAACTGTCGACTGTCTATACGGAAACGTCTTTTTCGTCTACTCTTCCGACGACAAAACGCTTGTCGTCGGATCTCGTGCTAAGCCTGCTGGTAGGCCAGTGGCCTACGTCTGGTCGGAAGATCCTCCCTTTCCTATAGAGGATGAGTAAACTTTAAACTCTGTTTCTCATACCTCTACACTATAAAATAAAGTAAAATGCGATATAAATCTTTCACTTCTGCTGTTTATGTTGAAGCAATGCAAAACGCACTTTTTTCAACAAACTATTTTATAAAATACTTGAGGTTCTTAATAAATTGGGCGTTGAGAGCAACCACAGACACAAATGACTAGAAAATGTATCTTTAACCCGTATGTACTGTTTTAATGTCACAAAAAAGCCACAGCCCCATGAAAAAGTGAGCAAAAGTAATGCAACGAAACCTCAAAAGAAATTCAACACCGCAACATAAAAATTTCTAAACTCGTTCTCGTGAAAACAAAATAGGTAAAGTATGACTTTTACTTTAAAAAAAATCTTTAGTGTTCTGTAACTGCGTTATACGTACCGTAACGGTTTTCATGTTACGAAAAAAGCAATTTAATGAGTTTTTAGCAAACTTTCACCATTTGGTTGAGCAATGCCCTCGCTTCTCGTGTGGTCACGATGTGCCGCTCTGTTTCTTCTTCGTAATTGGCAATTACCATGCACATACTGACATGCAACCTTAATTAATTAATAAAAAGCGCATTTTATTTCGCGAGTTTTGTTTTTCGCGACAACGCACAGTGGAACGAATGTATGGGAGCGGTTGGACGTAGACATGTCCGAAAAAAAAGAGTAAAATTATGCCAAACTAATGATGCCATCTTATTCGATTACTTAATGCCTTCATAACTTGTGGTGATGAATTTCTTCATAACTCCCATATTTCGGGAGTAATTTGAGAAAATGTGAAATTTTACTATGAAAATGAGTGTATCGAGCTCTCTCCCTCCTGATTCCGGGCTTGTTTCAAGTAGCGGTCTCTAATATCATAATGCTAATACTAAGAGCTATATTTAATACTAAGACACATAGTGCGCCAAATGTGCACTTTCTGGGATAAAGAGTGATGTTTATTTTATAACACAATTTTTTTATTTTTTGTTTATTTTGTTGATTAAAACCGTTTTTCTAAAGGTTTACCTTATTACAATAACATTTCTGAGCAGCCAATTAGAGAAGATATAAGCTAATTAGGATATATAATTAGGGACTTAAGGTTTACATATAAAACTGATGCACTAATGATTACTGATAAGAACATTGCTATTATTTAATTACTAAATGGCTCTTAATACACTAATTTAGCATGCATCATTTACTAATTATCACAATAACTAATTACCTTGCAATATTTAACAAAGGATACCTGGGATACCTGGATTTTATATAAATAGGTCACTATTAGTAACTTTAAAATCAGTGTTGATTTACACCTCGTTGTATCCAAGCTAATCTCGCAATGTATTTTCCAAATTTTAATACAAATCTTGATATTCACGTTGCTTTATGCGCACGCGCACATAAAGATTTACGCGACTTTAACTATTTGTTCAGTGTTTTAAAAGATAACAGTTGTGTTCAGTTATGTGAAAGTGCTGAAACAAGTTTAAAAGACTGGTGTCGTCGATTTTGCTACCGCATTTATGCAAAATGGACACAGTCTGGAAGAAGCACAGATAAGTTTCGGAAGAAACATGAGATTTGGCTACAGGCTGCAATTCAATGGCCGGAATTACAGAATGAAAATATGGAACCTTCTACAGAAAATATAAGTGACGTCATCGAGCCCATAATTTCTCCTGCTAAATCTGATGCTTCAACTTGTACACATCCTAGTCCTCGTAAATCTTTTGAGGACCTTAGTAACCGGCAAAAAAGAAGACGCACTGAAGATAGTCTTTCATGCAGCAGTAGCAGCGCTGAAATTATGTTTTCGGCCGAAAGGGCGCTTCAAAAGGCAGGACAAAGCGATACAGCTTATGTTATGAAATACTTGACGGAGAATCCAGAAGAGGCCTCAAAAATCAAAGCCTTCATTGAAGGTAAATCAATTCAGGTACGGGAAATATCCCCTTTGAAGGCATTGGCTCTTTATGTATCGATGAACTTATCGAAATGGCGCTATAACACTCTTCGGGATTTCAACACTCAAGAAGGAGCTCTTCAATACCCGAGTTACTACATGTTGGTTAAAGAAAAAATTAAGTGCTATCCGGCCAAAGAAGATCTCACAGTTACAGAGAGCTCTGCAAAAATCAAATTACAAGCCTTGATGGATTTAACCTCAAGAAGACTTATTAGGTCGTTAGAAACCCCTGTTGATCCCAATCAACAGCTCGTATTGACCAGCAAATGGGGTTTTGACGGATCATCTAGCCAAAGCATTTATCATCAAAGGACGAGTGAAGATGAGCAAATCGATCTTGCTAGTAATTTTATGATTAGTCTTGTACCACTGCGGCTCGTCTCAAAAGGTGTAACAATTTGGGAAAACGAGCGACCATCTTCCACTTCATTTTGCCGGCCAATATTGTTTAAGTTTATAAAGGAAACCAAAGAAAATGTGCAGAGAGAGATGGCTGAAATCGAAGCAGAGATTGAAGCCTTAACTCCATCCACCATCACTGATGGAATTAGTGTCAAACACCAACTGCTGTTGACAATGATTGATGGTAAAATTCATTCCATTATATCCAATAAAGCAGCTTCAGTGTGTGACATATGCAAGGCTTGTCCTAAAGAAATGAATAATTTAGAGTTAATCAAAGATAAACACGCAAACGAGGACATGTATAAATATAGCTTAAGCACCCTTCACGCTTGGATTCGCTCAATGGAATGCTTATTACACATTTCCTACAAATTAGACATAAAATCATGGCAAGTAAGGGGTGATATAGCAAAAAGGCAAGTTGATGACAGGAAGAAAAGAGTTCAAGAGGCTGTAAGAAGAGAAACGGGCTTACTTCTCGATGTTGTGAAACAAGGCAGTGGATCCACCAACAATGGCAACTCGGCAAGGAGATTTTTTGAAAACTACACTAAATCTGCTGAACTGACCGGAATAGATGCTATGCTTTTAAGAAAAATCTGTGTGATCTTGCAGTGTATTTCATCAGGAGAGAAGATCAACGTAACTAAATTCCGAGAGTTCTGCTTTGATACTGCTAAGCTTTACGTGGAGTTATACCCATGGTATTATATGCCTTCTTCACTTCATAAAATTTTAATGCATGGGCCAGACATAGTTCAGAACATGTCAATTGTGCCCATTGGTTTTCTATCCGAAGAGGCATCTGAGGCTAGAAATAAAGATTTTAGAAAATATAGAGAGGGGCATTCTCGAAAGCATAGCAGTATCTCATGCAATGAAGATATTATGCACAATCTTTTACTGTCTTCTGATCCACTTGTTACAAGTATCCGTCCAAAAGGAAATAAGTTTGTAAAAAAATCTTCTTTTAAGGAATTTTATGAGCTTACGGATTCTGAGAAAAGTGATATCGAATTTGTTAACATAAATGATTTAGCGGACATCGATTCTGAATTTGAATTAATTGATGATGATGATGATGACGAAGATAATTAAATGATGTTATTGTTTTAAAATGTGTAACTTAGTAAATTAGAGCTTACATCTTAATTATTTATTGTACTTTTAATGAAACTAGGTAATTTATTATCAACTTACTTAAAAGTCATACTCTCATCAGTTCTTGTGAATATTTTTGTTAATATATATTTCTGTATATATATATAATATATTTATAGACCTCTTAATAAGTCTGTCTGCGGTTTAAAGTAAATACAAATGGGGAAAATACGTTTTTTTTTTTAAATTTTCATTTCCTTTTATCCCAGAAAGTGCACATTTGGCGCACTATGTGTCTTAGTATTAAATATAGCTCTTAGTAATAGCATTACGATATTAGAGACCGCTACTTGAAACAAGCCCGGAATCAGGAGGGAGAGAGCTCGATACACTCATTTTCATAGTAAAATTTCACATTTTCTCAAATTACTCCCGAAATATGGGAGTTATGAAGAAATTCATCACCACAATTTATGAAGGCATTAAGTAATCGAATAAGATGGCATCATTAGTTTGTCATAATTTTACTCTTATTTTTCGGACATGTCTACGTCCAACCGCTCCCATACATTCGTTCCACTGTGCAACGCCATCTATTATACATGTGTTAAACTAAGATCAAAGATAGAAGGAACTCTCGAGAGATGAATGTACTTGTAGTTCTACACATGAATAGCAGATGGCGCTGTATATAATGTCAGCTAATCAACTCAATTATTACGACAGAAGGCTCTCTAGATAAGATTAAGTATGACAAAATATTACGGTTGTCGCATATCTACTGGTAGAAAGTTATAAACGCGTGCAACGTTTTATTGCATCAGCTCCTAAAAAGCATCGTTCCAAATAAAGGGGCTGATTACACGGTAGTCCTTTAACGAGAACCACTTCAAAAATTGGGAGCGGTCAGCAACAGGTTCTACATGATTAATATTTTGTGTTTTTCAAAATTGTCGACATAGCTCACAGAATAAGCAAGCTGAAGTGGCAATGGGCCGGCCATATTTGCCGTAGAACTGATAACCGCTGGGGTAGATGTGGTATTGTATTGTGGTAGTGTAGAACGCGAATCGAAAAACTTAAGCTTGGACACCCTCAGGCTAGGTGGACCGACGATCTTCATTGCCGACAATCGAGCTGAATGGCTTGAAATTGGAAAGGCCTATCTCCAGCAGTGGACTGCTGAAGATTGATGATGAAGATGACTATTTACAGGATTAAATCAAATCTGTTCAAATTTAATTCTGGCTTGAAGATTCAGTATAACTGACGTTAAGATAGGTACACACGGCTACACATCAAGCTACAATTTCCAGTTTACTCTGATCTCACTCTGTACGGAAATCCAATACATTGCGAGATCAGCTTATACTGGAAATGTATACCTTGATGCGTAGCCGAGTGTATTTTTGGGTAAACGTAGAAACCACGGTTTAAAACGGAGCCCCTCGTCGTCTCTCCAGCAATTTAGTTAGAAACGAAATCTTAGTAACTTAAGGAATTGATTTAAATTACAACAAAGCATGACTAAATGATTAAAAAAACCGTTTAAATTGAACTTGGCAATGAAATTAAGACTTTTTGCAAAGTTTATTGAACTTTTACTGTCACGGTCATTATTTTAATAGTGGGTAGTCGTTAACGGCATCGACTTTACGAGTTTGTAGTCGTGGGTACCCAGTCAGCCACTTGTGTTGCTGACTTGGTTGGAGAATTACGGCACACTCCCTCTGACAGAGAAGAGGCCTGTTTCCCAGCATTGGGAACATTGCAAGCTGATTATGTATAAGCTTAGAGATACAACAAAAACAATGAAAATAGACTACCACCTTAGGATAAGTAGTTTCTTTTGAGATACCAAAGTGTACACAAAACTAGGCAAAGAGCTACGCATCATATTATTACCGCTAACTATGCCTTTCAGATGATTTCTTTCAATCTCTTCGACTTTAAAAATAATTGCATCCATCAGTAAATTCAGTAACGGTGTAAGTACCGTTGGCAACACAATTGTAGAAAAGTGCCTGTGGTTAGGGTTGCCACGTGATTTTATTTTTCTAAGTTGTGTTTTGTGGTTTTGATATTTTTTTTTTTGCAGACCGTTAGTTTTCGACGTGGTTTAGGCTAAAAGTAGAATTAACGATTTCTATAAAATTTGTTTGTTCTGTTTCGAATTGCATCGATCCATCTTTAGCAGTAAACAGTGATTAGTCACACACGATTTTCATCGTTAAACAAAATAAAAGTAATTACTTACTTCAATGCTTTTGATTGACAAAATGACTTCTTATTTCAAGTAAAAATCATCTACTATTATATTATAAAGAATTTGTAAGTTTGGATGTAGTAATTGATCGCCGGATGTACTCATCCGATTTTGAAAATTATTTCTGTGGCAGGAAGCTACACAATTGTCTAGTGCTATAGCCTTATGACTTAGGCTTATGGCCTAAAAACATAAAACAGCAATGTTGTATGGAAAATAGTTGACTACTAAAACGCGAGCGAAGTCACGGGCAGAAGTCAGTCATTCATAATTTTCTTCACACAACTTCACCAACATTTTCAAAAAATAAGGGGCAACCCTACCGAGATGCCAACTAAGGCTGCTATTTCAATGGCGGAATGCGCGGTAGTCACGTGCGCTTCGCTTCATTCGTTTAGTTTTTATTCGAAGCGTCATGATTGGATGATGAATTCAGCACCCAACTATTATACGAGTCTACAATGGTAATAGTTGGGAGCTTGAGTTTGATTTTTTGCTTAAAATTGGAACGGTAAAACATTTTTTTTGCTAACGGTATCTTGACTTTTTGGTTATGATTTTTACTTTGTTTTTTTTTGTTTTGATTTTGATAAGATTAGATGTTATTTCATATTCACACCTAAATGTCTATTTGAGTGCTATGAAAGGTTAAATTTTGGAGAGATTTATATTCACCAGTGATTTGAAAAATATGTTGAGTTGATTGATTCAACTCAACATATTTTTCAAACTCATCTATCTATACAAGGTGAATTTTTAGTCACAGTTAAAATTTTTCCTTGTGGTAGTACCCGTGAAATTGAACAACTTTCTCCAAGGAACATGGGTACACCTTGACACACCCAGAAAAATGTAAACGGTGACTAAAAATTCACCTTGTTTATTAAATACGTGACGCAAAATCTTTGTACCTTTTTTATGAAAATAACGCAGATAGAGGAGTATGAAATTTGGCACAGATAAAGTTTGACATGGAGAGCATTAAAAACATTGCAAGGAGTGCAAAGGCCAATGTTTTTATATCACAAAGTACATACATTTAAAATAATTGTGGGTAATGGGTACTGGGTAAATAAACAGGGCAACCACTCGTTTGTATAATTGATGCAAATAAGTACAATGTTTAATGAAAAGTATGAGGTTAATCAAAATGATTGTTTACAGTTCTTAAAGAGAAATTACCACTTAAGTTTAATAATACCTACAGACTAACAGAAAGACCCGAAACTGAGCGAGAGCTTAAAAACACGCGTTTATTGGTTTAGCAAAACTGGTTTTTACTTAATTTTTGCAGTGCGAAATAAAAACTAATTTTTCCGTTTTCTGGAATTATGAGGGTTGATGACTTTGAGGGTTTGATGGTCATGCCAGGGAAAATGGTGATTGAAGCTTGTGGATATTAATAGACAGAGAGGACAGTGCCGACCACAATGTCTAAACTCTTGTCTATGTACCCTATTAGGTTAAATGGGAGATGTAGCCTATTTGGTAAGACAAATCCTCTTAAATCTGAATTTATGGCTTTGTTGTCCACTTACCATTTGTATAATGTTCCGACTGCTGGGACACAGTCCTCCCGCGCACGCAGGCCCAGTGCGGGTCGGTGGAAGTAACTTGTCTTAGTTTTTTTTTGGTTCTGGGATTGCCGGTTTCCTTACGGTTTTCCTTCACCGTTTTGAGAGCATTGGTTATTTAATTAAATACACAAATGTGTAGTGCCTGTCTGAATAGGCTGATACTACTGGACCACTAGTGCTCCACAATAGACTTCCGAAACAATATACTAGCGAGAAGTTATGTTAACTACAACACGATAGTTATCTTGTAGCCTACTTTTGTTCTAAATTACATTAACACTTCTTTCCGCAAAGTAATAATTATCTTACCTTTCTTTTTTACCTAATTATAAGCCAAACGGTTCAAATTACAGAACAGGCAACAAGAAAATTATATACGCAGTTACATGGCTAAGATATGCTATGCTGGTAACGAGCATACAAGCCATGACTAACTTAGACAAATATGCAAATACAAACGCATCCACCATCGAGAACATCGTGAGGAAACCGGTATGATCTAGATCCAAAAATTCGAAGATATGTGATATCTAGGTACCAAACTGCACTGGGCCCGCGTGGTGGATTATGACCCTCTGCATCTCTTATAGAGGAGGCCTGGTGTCCCAGCAGTGGGAGTATTATAGGCTGAATATGTAATGGGTAAATACAAATGACATAGCTTGCAGAGTAATCAAGCTGAAGTGACAGGGTCAAGTTTGTCGATGGACGGCCGGCGGATCCTGAAGTGGAGACCGCGTATCGGCAAGCGATAGCGTGGGACGCTCCTTAGCTGGATGCACTTCGTCCTTTAAAAGGTGGCTGGGACAGACTATAAGATAATAATAATGTTAAATAAGGTTTATTGGGACTGAGGGGCTTGTTACTAATTAATAACCGGTCGATCGATCAGGTTACGCTACGCTTCGCTTGCCGCGGTTGGTCTGATACGCGGTCACGAATGATAGCCGTTGGTCCCGGCTATCATTCGTGGATCTTTGACAGTCATTACGGGTCGTCAGAAGCTCGAAAATCTGACAACCAGTCCTATGAGTTGCGGGTTTCAGTCTAGACAGTCGCTTCATGTAAAATACTGGTATTTAGCTCCATCCAACATAGTTTGAAGATGATGTTGAGTTTAAGAGACCTTCTTAAGAAATGCTGCTCACTCTGCGTCGACAAAAAGAATGTATTACGTTACAACGTGTTTGATTGGTATATTATGTGTGTATGATTGTGTGTACATTTGAGAAAGCCAATGATATCTTGTGCATTTCATTTCTCTTTACAGTTCTAAGGCTTGGTTCATGCAGTTTGCTCCAATTATTTATTTAATTGGAGCACAGACCGTGTCAATGTTTTGAAAGATACCTGTAACTACCTACAATGTTTAATAGTTATTAGTTTTACTTTATATATATAAATAAATATGTATCGCAAATTATTATTTTCGATAGAATGAGATAACTTAAGTTTTGTCAATTCTTCGGGCTATGTCGGTTGCCTTGGTTCTCCAGCAGATCTCTTCATTCCTAATACGATCACGCAGAGAAACTCCAAGCATAGCACTTTGAGTGACTTTTAGCCTTCTAATATGGCCCATTGTGAGTGTCCAAGTTTCAGTGCTAAAGGTCAACACTGGCAATCCGCATTGGCCAAAGACTTTCGTCTTGAAACATTGCGGTATTTGGGAAGCACGGAACCGGTCAAAGTGGCGAAGACTAAACTACAAAAATGACGACTTTCCATACAAACTTTCATCCCCTATTTAACTCACTTAGGGGTTGAATTTCGAAAAATCCTTCCTTATTCCTTGTCTACATTATAAAGGGAACCTCTGTGCAAAATTTCAGCTTTCTAGGTTCAAGAATTTGGGCTGGGCGTTGATGAGTCAGTCAGTCAGTCAGGACTTTTCTTTTTATTTATATAGATTTAAATTGTGTTTTATAATGTGAACGTAAAGACACGTTATGATAATATGAAGCACCTACTATTTTTACAAGACACTTGAAACAAATACTTATTTAAAACAACAAGTCATTTATCTTTCACAAAACCAATGATCGCGTAATAAAATATAAAGACAATAAAGCATTCAATAATCAAATAACAGTAAGTCCGATGATGCGGTGTGAGCTCGGCTTTAATGCAATTTCTCCGCGAGGGCATTGACCGCACGCTAACAGTAAGTACCCGGCAACTGAGCGATTTTCATCTCAGTTTATACTATAAAACTGGATAACTGTTTTTGTTAAACACTTAGGTTTAGCGGCAATTTAAATTTTAATTAATATCAATTAGTATAAAATAGCTCAAAAAGCACTCCACGCTTTTTTACATTAAAATTATGTGATTTATTAATCTATCTATTCTTATTTTTTTATTCTACTTTTTTAGTTTGGTCTTTAAAGCGTGTTTTTAAACTATTATTTATTTTCAATTTTTTAGTTCGGCTAACTACAAAAGCGCAATTTTTTCGTTTTTATTTTTATTTATGGCTAACATAATGGATCAAATTTATGAAATTATTGAGTTGTCATCGGTCTTTGATAAGTGTGCAAAGTTTTAAATTAATTCGACGTTTTGAAAAGGGCGAAAATCACGTTCAAAAATTCCGTTACATAGATACATAGATAACTACCAAGCTAATAAAAACGTGTTAAAAAAGATTTTTGCATGTCTCGGGACTAGAGCTTTGGTAAACATACGAGGGGCCGAAGCCAACTCGCAGAAACCTGTAAGACTATAAGTAAAGGACATGAAACACAATCCTACGATTATCCCTGAATGCAATGTGCAAGTGCACCCAAGAACAACCCCTGGTTAGTGTTGGACTATTGTAGGTTATAGAAACAAAGATATTGGTTTGGGTTGGTAAAGTGTACTTGGTTACCAAGAACTATGTAAGGACTTGCACATTCCATAATGGGCCCCGGAAACTGTCGCTAGCACAAAGTGACGAAGAAACAAGGAGGCAACACTTCTTGAGATGCTTGAGGAGTGGAGAGGTATTCCACGGCTATCAGAACAATCCCAGAGCCCGGAAGATGGTGAAGATCCCTACCAGCACTTAGTAGAAAACTTCCTTCCGCCGAGAACGTTTGCTGTTGAATATCAACTCAAGCCGGCCAATAAAGGCCAGAAAGAGGTATGAGTTCTGTTTCTCGTCAGTGTTCACTCCAACCCGTCAATAAAGGCAGGTTGGAGGAGAGGAACAAGACTTCTTCCGAGATGAGATATAGGGTCCATGTGTTCGCTACTGTTCAGCAGCTGGCCACATAGTCCCCTGTGTATTTCACTATCTCTCTTGGTCTGGCTCCTCACCTTTTACCTCTTCCGGTAAAGTAAACTCCACCGACACCACAGACCTAGAGTTAGGAGCCCCATCAAGCTGATAAGGCGGTTATTATTATTATTTTATTGAAAAGGTCACACGCACATTAGGCGCAGTTTTAAAAGCTAAGATATTATTTTAGGAATTTGGAGGTTTGTTTGTTGTATGATACAAATTTCATCGTGGCTGTGATGTATAGTTTTTTTTTCTGCAATTTAGATTTACTTAGGTATGAAAGTGATATTATAGTGTGGTATTGTTGATACACTTAAGAATTATGTTATAATTATCCAATTTCAATGAAAAACTATCAGTAAAAAAATACTGGATAGAAGGTATTAATTAAGCTTCACGAGAAATGTAACGCCTATTGCAAAACTTTTCATCCTTTGATCCAATTATAATTAAAAAAAATATGTGAGTGTCTAGTTGATTACAAAGTTCGACAAAATAGTGTTTTCTTCGTTACTACTAACTACCCTACTTTCTTAAACCACAGACCGCCTTACCGCAACCACATCCAGACACAAAAAAACGCACACACTCCAAAAATAAACCTAGATATTTTCAGATAAAATTTTAGAAATAAAAAATGCATCACCTTGGAACTGGAAAATTAAGTCACAAGCCAAACTCTCTACTATAAAAACACTGGCACTTTGTCGTAACGTGTTTAAGGCTTTCGTGTCACTTTTGGTACCAAAAAGTTTGTACTTGCAAGCGCGGCACTCGCGCTAACCCGAATGGAGCGGGACTTGCGCGGGCGCAGGTTTTATCATTTCGTTACGGGGCGTGAGCAAGTTGTAGTTAGGAGGGATGGCTTCGCAGTTTGGATGGTGAGGAGTTGGTGGCAGTGGTAGCGGTCTAGCGGATGAGCATGATAAGTGAATGAGTGGTGGTGGGTAGTAATCTTATAGATAATCCTTAAGGTGATGGAAATTGTTCATCGTCATCATTTGGGGTGTTCTCTGTTAGTCGCCCCCTTTCTAACCATATTATCATTCACACAGTCCATCCGTCGCTTTTTTGGTCTCCCCCTACTCATAGCTATCGACATTCATACCCCAAGTTCAATAAGTACTTACAGATACATACCCAACTTAAATGGTACCTACCTGTACTGTTTATTTCTTACTAATATTAATATTAACTGGATACGTGCAAGGTTGTTATATTGATTTGGCAAATAAATGTTTTTTTTTTTAAGCTTTCCGCACGATATTTTCCTCATTCCTCCGCATTACATGCCCATACCGTGACAACCGATTTTCGCTTTTGCACTTACACTTTTAAGTTACCGCTGCCACATCAGACTTCCGACTCCTTTTATGTATCCATTTCTGCATTTTTTTTAATTTAATTTTAATTAATAATTTATTTCATTTTTCAAAGATTACTTCCCCTTTAAAAAATTAAACAATTTAATTTTCAATCCTAGAGCAACCGAATTTAAGAGGAAGAATTTTATAACTGTGTGTATTACTTACAGATACTAAGTTTTTCCCCAATTACTGCATTGGCAATAAATAAATCATCCAACCATACAATTTGTTTTTTTCAACAAAAATATAAAATTGCTTACCCACAATTTCAGCGATTATAAAAACGCGGTAAGTAGGACCACAGCTCAACCAGGTTGACCGAGAAACTGTGAGTCATCGCGTCGGAGATACTCAAAAGAAAAGTAATGCAGTCGCGTGATTTTTATCTTAACGTCAGCTTACAATAAGTTGTAGAGTTATAATTCCTATTGTAGTAGCGTGAGGGGCTCGTGGTAAACTAGTAAATAAACATTTCATTTCATAAATGGCGTGTAAAGTATAGTACACGTCAATATTTTTTATAGTTAAAATCTACATTTACATATTTTATTATTACTTACTTATTTAATTGTCATTGATAGTGTTATTCTTTAGAGCAACAAAATAAATTTAGTTATTTCTTTTCTTTTTTTTTTCTATTTTGTTTCATTTACTTAGTTTTGTATTTTTTAGCCTTTATGTAATCTATGTAATAGTATAAAACGTATATATAAGTGAAAAATTCACTCTAGATTATGTTGAAATGTTACAGTACCCCAAAAATGTATTAGTGAATAAGTCGTTGGAGTGCCGTAATTAAAAATATATATTTAAATTTTAATACTAGTTGGCGCTAGCATTTCCTAGCTAACTGACCCCTAACAAGAAATGCCGAAACAAACTCAGAGGTCGTGGTTTCTTTCACATCCAAACACATTAGGATTTTATGTGTCTAACAATGCAGAGCCATGTCTGAAAGCCTATTGAAGAAAGAGCCTTTGCAGCTTTGAGCTGACCTGTCCCAACAGACGGCATGTATGCATCAGTCATCGTGTAGCTCAACCCTATTCTAGGGAGCTCAACGGCCCGTCACAAGATGCTATCAGATCTGTGTAGCAACGTGCCGTTGCCACAGTAATTTTGCGGGTCATTTCAGCCGAAAGGCGTCCACTGCTGGACGTAAGTCTCCCCCAAAATTGGGGGTTTGCCATAATCGCCACGCTTGGCAGTATGGTGGTAAAATTCATAGAGAACGCTGCTGTCCATTCTCTAGTAAGTGCCTTAGTTGCCTTCAACGACACCCACGGGAAGAAATAGGATGGTGCTATTCTTAACGTCCCACCACACGGAAATTTTGCGGGTCGGTATTTTTAATACAGCAGGACTGCTGGGCACTTAACCGAGTACTAAACTGACAGTTCCTCTCGCTAGTGGAGAGCCTGAAAGGTTACCTTAGGGTCAGCAGAGTTTACAGCGGCAGGAATTTAAGTGATAAATTATTAATTTCTGTAACTGAACAGCAGCAGCAGGTTTATTCAGAATTTAAAAGAATAGTACAACTTTTACTCAATAATACATTTTGCTTTTCTGTAATTAGGATATCAAAAAAAAATTAAAAACGTCAAAAATAAATTACGTTGTAATTATTTCAGGTTCAGGGGTGCTACTCACACGGTCGGGTTGACATGGTTCGGCAAAACCGGATGGCGAAATTATATGAATTTTCGGAAAAAAAGCGTCCGGCTTAACTGGACTGCTTTCACGCGACCATGCGCAAGCGCGCCGCGTCCTTGGTGCACAGGGTGCGGGTTAGCCCCAACACGGTACTGGCGATGATTGCGGGAAGGCTGGACTGCTCCTTCATCCGGCATTGTTCTAGCAGACATGTTGCTGTACCAGTGCCGAAGAGACCAAATTAATTTTATTGTTTGCATTACATTGTTTATTTTGATTTGATTTAATTTAATTTATTTGACTTAATTTTTAATTTTATTTGATTTAATTTAATTTATTTGACTTAATTTAGTTTATTTGATTTAATTTAGTTTAATTTGATTTTCATTGATTTTATTTTATTTGACATTACTTATTTTATTTTAGTTTATTTTGATTTTATTTAATTTAATTTGATTATCGTTGATTTCATTTTATTTGTCATTACTTATTTTGTTTTAGTTTATTTGGTTTATTTTAATGACATTTGATGTATTTTTTTTTTTTTTTTTTTTCTCTGTAAAATTTGTATTAATTATGTGGCAATGGGTGTTATTTACCCGAAATAAATGAATTTATTTATTATTTATTTATTATTTAACTCGAATTATGGCAAGTCAACCTGAACATGATTATATGAGGGTAGATCCCTATCAACGTTTGTCGATCGGTACGAGCCAAAGAAAGCCGAATATGAGAGCTTCGGATCGGTTTTGTTGTATCACAAATACTGCTGAATTGAATATGCTGACACAAACATCAATCAACTCAGCCTATCGCAGCCCACTGCTGGACATAAGCCTCTCGCAGGTTGCGCCACAACACCCTGTCCTCTGCCTTCCGCATCCAGTCTGTCCCAGCCACCTTGTTACGGGGAATCTAGTCGCGGGCTCGAACTCACTGGTGGACCTGGCTAAAAATCACTCTGTCTCACCAAGCATCGTGTCCAATAGAGGTAGTATCAGTGATGAGCAGGTAGACACTAGTCTACACGCACAACGTTATTGAGTGAAATGCAGGATCATTTATAGTAAAACAGGTGCGTAAAAAAATAGGGTAAGTCCATCGGAAGATCGGGTTTTATGAAATAACCACTGCATAAATCAATGACCAATTAAGTTTACTGAACTTTTCGATAATTGAACTTTGTCGGTACTGACTTGGTTTTAAAGATTTTACACTTCTTTTATTACTTAAACACGCCCAAAGTCAGGTTAAATTAGCTAATCTTTGTTGGCTCATAACTTTTTAACGGCTTTTTATTTTAGTGTTCTGTTTCCACACAGACAGTATAATTAATAAGAAAGAACCATATCATCTTAAATTTTTGATGTATATTGTCAAACAATGGAGAAATACACTCCCGAAGTTTGTATAGAAAAAATGTCGACAAGATTCACCTTAAAGTCGTCAGCAGTCATTATGTGTATAACAAAATATGCAGTTGCATCCCTCTCTCAGCTTATACTAATTTATGAGTACATATACTACTATATCTCTAAAACATGATAAACTGATAGACCGTAGTTCAGAGCCATAATTTACGCCGCTCATTCCAAGATATACGTAATTCATGGTAGGCGACTTATCATCACTACATAGTATAAAACAAAGTCGCTTTCTCTGTCCCTATATCCCTATGTATGCTTAAATCTATAAAACTACGAAACGGATTTCGATGCGGGTTTTTTAATAGATAGAGTGATTCAAGAGGAAGGTTTTTAAGGGTTTTTAAATACACCGACCTCCACGCGGGCGAAGCCGCTGGCAAAAGCTAGTAGGATATAAATTAATCACCAAACAGCCGAAATCACCATTGCGTTCATTGAATTATGATTGTTAATAACCAATTTAGTAAACAGTATTAGGCGAGTAATGTGTGTTTCAGATTCATAAACATTGAACACCCGAACTTATAAATATGTATTCAATTTCCAGCAATCGTTTTTGTTACGTAAAATATTTCAGTCGATAATTTAGCAATTCATGTGCACATGTAGAATACTTCTTAATATACTTATTTACAATTGGAAAATGAAATCCTGTTTTTTTTCATCTTTAACTTTTATACTTTTATTTTTATTCTGCTATAACCTTAAAGTTTTATGTGCGTGCTGTATTCTTCTATATTGAAGGGGCGTAAACAACCTTTAGTATTTTATATTACATTTTTATTATATCTGTGTATTATTTGTTGGAGAATACCTACTAGAAAAAGACGTTGGGTATCGTACTATTGGAAAAATACCCAACGAAATTCTCGGGATAATCTACTGACAGATTGTGTATGGTAAATCTGTTAAAAATTCACAATGGAGTGGCGTTTTTTTTGCAACGTTTGTAAATGAGGAGATTTGGACTCCTGGTGGAGAAATCGCATAACACACGTAATTCTATTGCATTGCTTTTTAAATTTGGACAATTCAACAACATTAACTGCCTTATTAATGTTGTCGACCAGGCGAATTTTTCAAACAGTTACGAAGCAATTAATTAAGAATTTGCTGCAAAATCCTTCGGACTGTGAAAGAAAGTTTGTAACACAATTTGGGTGATGATCATTGCCGTATGAATGTGTTGTTGAGAAGTTCTAAAATAATTGTCAAAATTGTTCAGCAAAAGCATACAATACAAAAGACATCAACGCGTTTTTGTTAAGCCTTGTTTGAAAATAATAATGATGATGTTTTTCCGTCTATTTTTTCACTGTAGGTGTTTAGGAAGTTTTTGAAAGTAAAAATGAGTTTATAATTTAGTGGTCTAGACGTGCTTGATGTCTACTCTCCCATCGATGGTGATAAGGGATTAAATCAAACGTTTCAATAACGAGGCAGTTCAATCAATCAGTTGAAAGAACTCCCAGATCACTTCAAGTTATTCAAATTTAAAAACAAATGGCTATACGATAACTGTTACTATGCAATTTTACTATATTCTCACTAGGGGTGCCGTCTCCACTTAGTAAAAGAATATAACATAACTGGTTTTACAATATTTTATTCAATTTGCCTTGTTAGTCAGTATGTTTTGGTCAAATCTTGATCAAAACTGAATTCAAACCACTTCCTTTTATCCTACGGAGCTGAAAATTTTCACGTTGATTCTGTTTCAAAGACAACGCATTTTTATGAAGCATGACCGGATTATAAACCGAGCATTGGCTGCAGACGAAGGAACTCCTTAACGGTCAGCGGTACAGACATGAGATTGATTTTAATTATGATAGTCCGTTCAAAAATAAAGAAAGAAAAAAAAAAGTAAAATAAAAATACTTTAACTCAGACTAGCACCATCAATAAAGAATGGTACCATCCCATTTCTTCTCGCGAATGGGCAGCAGCGTTCTCTATGCATTTTACCATCATACTGCGATCATCAACCCGCCTGCCAAGCGTGGTGATTATGGCAAATCCCCCCAATTGAGGGAGGTCTATGTCCAGCAGTGGACGTGTTTCGGCTGAAATGATGATGAACTCAGACCTTGATCAATTTGGCGTTAGTAATGTACACTACTTATAACCTATGTTAGTTGCTTGTTTATGAAAAAGTTTTTAATTTTTTATGTTTCAAATATATCTTCTTTAATAAATGTTTTTGTTATAATATTTTTATCATAATTCATCATCGTAACGGTAAAAAATGTGAAAGCGCATATTATTTTAAATTACTGTCCGTGCAAATATTGCATAAATAGGTATGCATGACTGTAACTACACATAATACCTGCTTGTCAAACTTTATTTATTAGGTTTGGCAAATTACTGTGAATTAACTTCATAATTATTATCTCAGGATCAGTTAAAAGTGGTTAAATTTTAAGAAATAAGACACATTTCATGTTTGCTAAGTTAGCTGCCTCGACTTATAAATCGTAGCGTAGGTTTAGACGTAGGCAGATATGACCTTTAACTTGTGATAATACATGTTATATGACTATAACATGTATTATCATAATCGGTGGTGGAAAAGAACGGCGAAGAAAACTGATATGTCCTAGACTCTAGGACAGTCTCGGGGTCTAGGTCCTAGAGTCATAATGCGGAAGACACTACGTGACGGTCGCCGCCTCAATTCTAACTAGGCCAGTGTGATTACGGCCCACAGTCGAATCATAGGCTGGTGTAGAAAATAGTTATAGTAGTAAGAGCATAATATTGTCTCACTGTAGGGTAAATAGTATCTACCCTACAGTGAGACAATTGTAGGCTCTTCGCATCCAGAGATTTCAGACTTATATATACGAGTATATTACTATATATTTTATTTACAATAATATAAAAATATTATAAAGCTGAATAGCTTGTTTGTTTGTTTGTTTGAACGCACTAATCTCCGATCCGGTCCGATTTGAAAAATTCTTTCAGTGTTGGATAGCCCATTTATTCAGAAAGGCTATAGACTTTATATCATTACGCTAAGACCAATAGGAATGGAGCACCAATGAAAAATGTTTTAAAATCGGGGTTTTTTTTTTCCTTTTGAGAGTTTCCGCTACGTGCGCTGCGTAAACGGTTAAAGTTTCGCAAAAATCATGTATCACAGAATTGTTCCCCTTTAAAAGTTCTAACAAAATCTATCTTTTAAGGTTGGCTCACTATAACCTTTTTTATGGTAACCAAATTTGTTCTAAAATAATGCATTATTTGCGAAGGGGTTGAACGCGCTAATCTCAGGAACTTCTGGTTCGAATTGAAATATTATTTTAGTGTTGGATAGCTCATTTATTGAGGAAGGCTATAGGCTATTATATAACATCACGCGAAACCCCTTAATAGCCGAGCAAAGAGAAAAAAAGTCACGAATACGAAGTACTCGCACGGGCAGGCAATTCGAAGCGACGGGGTGGGTCAGGGTAGCAACAAATTTGACGCGAACGAAATTGCGAGCAGAAGCTAGTCTTCAATGTACTGAAGAGTTTGTTTGTTAGAACGCGTTAATCTCTAGAACATTTCTGATTTCAGAATTCTTTTTAAGTTGAAAACGATACTCTTGAAAAGGTTATAGGGTATTTATCATTACGTTACGGCTCTTTGGAGATGAGCGAAAAGAAAAAAAGTCAGAAAGTAAGCAAAAACGAGCAAATACCCCGGCGAACGATACGATGTGACGGGTTGGACAGGGGAGCAAGTAACTTGACGTGGACAAAGTCGCGGGCCGAAGCTACTTAACCATACAGTACCAAGTAAGTTTTCTCTTCTGTGAAGGTTTTCCACCACCGATGTCAGTAATGTCTAAGATAAACTAAGAAGTTTTGAAAAGAAATGCATTACCTATTTCTCAGGCAACTCATTTGAAGCATAGGCTAAAATGTAAACGGTGAGATAATTCCCTTATGTCATCTTTTCACCCAAAAAACGTAATACACCTACTTGGTCCACAATACAATGACTTACATTACAACTACAAGTCATTTTAATTTCGCCATGAGTACAATAAAACGAGTGGTAAATTCCGAAACTGTAATGCTCAGAAAGTGTCTAATAGAGGTGAGTCATAGTGGTGCGATGTCCCCCCTCTATTTGGGAGTTATAGTTTCCATTGACGTACGGTATTGTGATGAAGAATATTTCAAGCAATGAACTTCTTTAAAAAGCTTTTTGGTTAAGAGATCAGCTGTCATCGTATATTCTGTTTGTTGAGACCAAGATAATCAGCCTTTAATGTTCTACTGGGGCACAGCTTAGGTCTCCTCTCTTCGAGAGGGAGTCGGCTATGATCTATCACGCGGGCACAGTGTGGGTTGGTAGATGTCATATGTCATCGAATTTTCGGTTCTAGGACATATCAGTTTCCTCACGATGTTTTCCTTTACCGTTTTGAAGAAACCGTTCAATCCATTTTTTTTAAGTTGTCAACGTATCAGTAACTACCTCTCTCTCATTAATGTTTACCCACTATACACCGTGACATTTTATTCGTCTTACAAAGGAGGTCCACTCAATGTGTCCGACATAAAATACCTCTAGGCGCGATTAAAAAATTGTTACCATTAATTAAGATAACAGGTACTCAGAAAAATAAATAATGCTTTAGAATGATGAAACACCCTCCCTGCTAATAATTTTTACGTATCAAACGGTAGCAGATTTCTACCTACCTACCATAATATCATTACATTTCATCATTCATTCTATCTCCATAACAGGGTGTCCAAAACTACATCATGCGTCTTAGTGAATGACTTATTTTTGTTATTGTTATTCACGTGTCCATAAATATCTTTTTTTAAATAAATGATTAGTAGTCATTGGATACATGAAATGGGCTGCCGTTGTAAGACGACTAAAATGTCACGGTGTATAAGTTTTACTTAGTAGGTATCTAATTTGATTAAGTTATACATCAATGTTTGCTGCGTCCAGTTAGACTGGAAGCCGACATATTTGGGAAAAGACTAGGCAGATGATGATGGTTGTATTAATAACCTGATACCAACTCAATGATGAGATCTAATTTGAGCAGTGAATGAAATCATCGTGGAAGGATATAGACTTAGAACATTAATCTAAAATCATCAACGTGCAGGAAATAACCGTTTTTATCAAAACACGTACATTAAAGATCAGTAGCGACATCTACATCGCGACGTGCAAACTACACATCACACTGACGTCACGCAAAATCCTGCATCGCGCAAGCAGAGTTTACCGCACAACGGCTAGCAAATATACATCGTCCCATCATCAATCGTCGGGCAGTTGCCCACCAGGGTGCCCACTCTCTAACTCCGTCAACGAAGATACGGGCCCCTTCCGTAAGTAGTTCGAAACTTCTTAGTGAATCCTACAGCCAATTAACTAACATTTTTGGACGGGCAAAAACATATCGGGATTAGGGACAGCTGTCAAATCGTGTTGTCATTCATTCTTAGTTCGCGCCTCAAACTAATCTTCTGTCTGTTAGTGATACGGTGCTGTAAACGCCCGTTACTTCGACGGAAACGACGGACTTCGTGCTTAGGGAGTAGGCCCCCGGGCACGATACCCGTCTGATCGGGGGATCCTTCTTTTTCAATGAAGGATGAGTGAAATTTACACCCTGTTTCTCATACCTGATCTTCATGAAATGAGGTATTTGCCTTGCATTGAGAGAAAAATAATCTCATATTATTATTGCAGTAATATCGTGTCGTATAGGTACCGTGTGGTGCAGGACGTAATAGCACCATCCCATTTCTTCCCGTGGGTGTCGTAGAAGGCGACTAAGGGACTTATTAGAGAATGGGCAGCAGCGTTCTCTATGCATTTTACCACTATACTGCGATCGCCAACCCACCTTCCAAGCGTGGCGATTATGGCGAATCTCCGACGCTTATGTCCAGCAGTGGACGTCTTTCGGCTGATATGAATATCGTGCCCTACGTAAATGGAAACAGAACCACCTAACGATTATACTCTGTCGAAATATCGTTCGCCACTAATGTTAGATTCGCGTTGCGTACGACGCTCTTGTCCCGCACCGAACCGCACCGAAACCGCATCAAGGTTTATTGCGGTACCATAATGTGAGTATTTGGCTAAATTATCATTACTACGGGACGCGATTGAAGTTCAGGGGGATTGAAATAAGGTGGTCATGGAGATAGGACGGTAGGTATGTGTTAGCGATGTCGACCGAGAATGGTTGGAAAACTGTTGGTTATATGGGGACTGTAAAACATAACTTAATATCAAGCCTGGTTGTCGCGTAAGGTTTGCTAGAGACACGGGGACTTGTTGTCATAAATTGTTGTTTATTAAGAAACTGTTTACTTCTTTTATTTGATGGGAAAGACGATCATACTTTCTGTTTGCAATTGCAATTGCAATTTGGCTTGATGAAGGTATTGTTTACCTATTCCTTATTCCTACTCGAAACAAACAAACTTTCACATTTATAATGTATTATGATAGGATATAGAATATATATTAGTAAGTGGGATAGTAGGATTGAGTTTCTTCGGAAAAATGTTGGTTTTCGTCTGTAGGTACTTGGCTAAATTAGAAACAATTCACTACGTGAGCAAAAGCAAATGACCTAATCAAATATTTTGCAAATACAACAAACACTTGCTGTATTTCAGTAATCTTAATTTTGATGCAATTTATAACATAATGCGTTGCTAATTAGAAAGACTAAATTAGTCTTTCTAATTAGGAAAATATTCGTTTAATTCTTTAATTAATTCTCCAGTGAGAGCAATTACTAGTAACATACATGCTCACGCGCCATTTTTTTACTGTTATATTCTTTTAATTATTTTCTTTTTTGGTCCTAATGTTACTTAATAACTAGTGCTAGTACGTTCTAGCTTTCAGTTTACAGTTATATAATATTTTGTAGACAATTTTGATTTAAATTTTAGGATTAAAAAAATGTTTTAAACTTTCTTGACAGAATACATACAGGGAGGCATCACTTTGCAGCGCATGCTGAAACCATTAATTTTGTTAATGAAAAGCAAAAATTTCTATGCTTTTAACATAAAAAATTTAATACAAATAAAATTCTGTTATATACATTTTAACCGCGTAAGTATGGCACTATTGGGCACGCCACGATTGCGTTGGTAAGTCCCCTCTTTGAGGAGTAGCTAGAGAAGTGGTACGGCATCCTCACCTTCCGCCTAACGCAGGTCCTCACCGGACACGGCTGTTTCGGGAGGTTCCTGTTTCGGATAAGGCGGGAGGAAACGCCCGGATGTTTCCACTGCGTAGATCGCCCTGGGGACACGGTGGAGCATACGGTGGAGGTCTACCTGGCTTGGGCGGAGCACTGTTGTGGAGGCGATCTGCGGCGGCGATCTCTCGCGTCCAGCCCTGGTTCAGGCCATGGTACGGAGCGAGAGTGCATGGGTAGCAGTCACCTCCTTCTACAAAGCAGTAATGCTCGCGAAGAGGGAAGCGCCGCACGTGACCGAGAGGCAGTATATGCGCCCTCACGGACCTAGCATCCGCAGGAGACGCCCTGGGCATCGGGAATCCCAGGCTGATTCCCGGCCACCGTAGGCGCGGGCTTGCGGACGGCGAGTAATGGGTAGCTCGCTGTCCGATAAGGACCAAGCCCGAGTCGACGGCGCGTTGTGTTCCACGCGCGCCTCAAACAGATGTCAGCACCAACTGGTGGGGTCCGCAAAGACCGATGCCTGCCAGGGGTGCGGGTTGTTCGAAAGAGATGCCGTGGCCTCTGGCACACAGGCAACTGAGAGAACACGGGTGGGTTTTAGTCAGTAAAAGTCTGACACGCCCTCTTGCTCCACCCAGAGCGGGAAAAGTTATTTGATGATTTCCCACCCAAAAAAAAAAGTTTTTCAACGCAGGATTTTGCAGTGGCATATTATACTGAGTCCATGGTATAAGGTTGCGGTGTCGATGTCCTTGCCAGTTTGTTTTATAGTTATCTAGGAGTAAGTTGACTGTTACTTTTTATAAATTACTAGCTTTTGCTCGCGGCTCCGCTCGCGTGGATGTGTCGGTTATCGCGCCATAAAAAAGCAGCATACATATAAAAAAGTAGCCTTTGTCCTTCTCCATATCTTAGGCTATATCACTGCCAAATTTCATGATGATTGGTTCAGCGGTTTAGGCGGGACGTAATAACAGATAGACAGAGTAATTATACTTTCGCATTTATAATATTAGTAGGGATTATAATTAGACAAGATTTGTTTCCATGTAATTCGCACATTTTTAACTGAAATACCGCATTGCTGCCTGGCAGCAGAAATTATACGATGGTCGTAGTATTTCACTGGAGGAGCTACTTCACAAGAAGCACTACTACTTTGGAAGATTTGAAGATGAACTTTAAAGATGAAACATAAACTTTCTCATCAAAATATTAACCTATCTATAAACAATGATTGCTTACATTTACATTAATTTCTTAATTGTTATGACAAAACTTGGTATCGCGATTTCTAATGCGTCGGTTTATGAGTACGTGTGTACAAGACGGATGCACATGACGTAAGCGTTGCTAAATTTGGCGGCGGCGCAATAAACTATGGACTACAGTTTTTCTTTGGGGTTACCATGAGTTTGGGGTAAGTGGGATACTCCTAGCTCCTTACCACCCGTGCTCCTGACCTAATATTCAAGCTGGAGATCGACGAAGATGGTGAAGATTCACCTTTTGTGTATACTGACAAGGAAATTATACACCTGTAAAATCAAGAAGTTGAAATTTGTCGAGATGAGTGTACAAAATCCCTTTCACGAACTTATTTACCTGTTTTCTACAAACTGTCCAAGAGGCAAGTGTCAAAATTTGCCAAACGGGTTGGTGATCGCAGGTTGTTGTTATTAGGATACAGGGTAACACTGTCGTAAATAGAGATCAACTAGTTTAAAACTGCACGCCCCTCCACTAAAATTTCTGTACAAGCGTTTGAAATGTGTATACAATAAGCAGTGGAGGGGCGTGCAGTTTTAAATTGATTTATCGCTACCTCATTTTGATGAAATTCGGGACACGTTTATTTCGCTGGCTTTTACGATTGCATAGCTTACAGAGTGAGCAAACCGAATTGGCAGTGGGCTGGCCATGTATGTCGAAGGACCGATGGCTGGTGGAGCAGACGAGTCCTGAAAGTGACACCGGCGAACGTAGCGTGGGACGCCCGCCAGCTGGATGGACCGATGACCTTAAGAAAGTGGCTGGGACAGAGTAGATGCGGAAGGCGGAGGACAGGATGCTGTTACGCTGCCTGGCAGAGACCTATATCCAGCAGTGGATTGTGCAGCAATCGATTGGCGCTTGCATGGCGAGATCTAAATTGCTTGGTGAAAACAGCGTTATAAAGCCAAGTTAAGATAGGCTCAATGGGATGCATATTTTGCTATTAATTAATGCGCGGTTCCTATTAACAAAAACGGATTGTTTTGCTTACCAATGGTAGCATTTCTTTATTGTAAAACTGGGCATATAAATAGATTCTTTAGGTAATGTTACCTGTGATAGTCTAGATAGGTAGATAGTCTAGATAGGTAGATAGTCTAGATAGGTAGATAGTCTAGATAGATAGGTACTTCCATAAGCGAGGATCTACTACGCAAAAGTATGGGGTATTTTTTCTTGGGTGGGAAATCATCAAATAACTTCTCCCGCTCTGGGTGGAGCAGGAGGGCGTGTCAGACTTTTACTGACTAAAACCCATTCGCCTTCCCTCAGTTGACTGTGTGCCAGGGGCTGCGGTATCTCTTTCGAACAACCCGCACCCCTGGCAGGCATCGGCCCTTGCGGGTCCCATCAGTTGGTGCTGACATCTTTTTGAGGCGCGCGTAGAACACAACGCGCCGTCGACCCGGGCTTGGTCCTTACCCAACAGTGAGCTACCCATTACTCGCCGTCCATAAGCCCGCGCCTACGGTGGCCGGGAATCAGCCTAGGATTCCCGACGCCCAGGGCGTCTCCTGCGGCGGCTAAGGCCGTGAGGGCGCATATATTGCCTAAAACTATGGGGTATTTGCTTCATTATTGGTAAAGATACAAGAGTTTTAATTTTAACCAATAATGGTCCGTAAATAATAGAAATCGGTCATAAATAGGTTGTATTCTACACTGACATTTAATATTATGTTGTTTACTGATCATTATGTGATGGTTTGAATAGCACCGACTCATAAGCAGAATTAACGAAACAAATCTCTGTTTTACTATGCGAATGACCTCATGGACACCCTACATTTCGTTACTAGTGCATGAAGCGTTGCGTGCGCAACATTTACCGATTTGCTACTTGTTTATACTTCTGTTCTTATGATTACCCCTAAAACCTATTTGACATACCAATATCAACCTTACATCTTTGAAATAAAGACTTTAGGTAAACCATCAGGTACGAATTTTAAAACTGTCTTGCCCTTTGATTTTCAACCTTATGCGTTAGTAATAAGAGCTTTTAGACGAAAGGGTTGGATGTCATAAAGATTGTTTTACTAATTCTGTAAGATATTGTTATCAATTTACTGTTGTGTAATGAACTAATGATTATCTTTGATGTTATTTACTTTTATTTTTAATTAGCTTAATCTACATTGATCTGATAATCTGATAAGTATAAGTATTAGTACATTAATTCGTATTTTTTTTTTAAATTTGCAAAGTAGGAAGGTTTCAAGATTTTGCGCATTTGGATTGCGTAGCTAAAATTCAGAGCAATTATATTTTTACGGTAACGAAATTCAGGTAATTTACAGAAAAGAATAGTTTTGAAAACGTTTCTAGGCATAGTTTTCGTAACTGAGACTAATAATGTAGACTTTAAGTTTTCTAATTAGATACGGTAGGCTTAATTCAAACAGAAATAGAGATTTTATTTATTTTTTACCCGAATACGGTGGAGGTTATGATTTTGTCTGCTATGTACATATACACCGTGACATTTTAGTCGTCTTACAACGGCAGCCCACTTCATGTATCCAATGACTACAAATCATTTATAAAAGAAAAATATATTTTTGGAACATTTGTATAATTTAAAAAAATTCAAATATCATTCACTAAGACGCATGATGTAGTTTGATACACCCTGTTATAAAGGTGGAATGAACGATAGAATGTAATGGTAGGTAGGTAGATATCTTGTACCGTTTGATACGTAAACATTATTAACAGGGGGAGTGTTTCACAATTCCAAAGCATTATTTATTTTTCTTTGTACCTACTATCTTAATTAATGGTAACAATGTTTTAATCGCGCCTAGATGTATTTTATGAGGGATACATTGAGTGAACCACCTTTGTAAGACGACTAAAATGTCACGGTGTATATTGTTCATCTATTCTTTCATTACTTCTAAACTACATACGAGTATCATAATGGACCAAAAATGGTCAGGGTATAGCCGTGGTCGTATGCTATAATATTTTTGTAGGTGTCCCTGGTACAAGGCATGCGACCACAGATTTACTCTGACCATTTTTGTTAAGAATATATTATAGTATTATATATTTATAAAGTGATAGTATTTTTGGAAATGAACGGGAATTCGCACCCCTGGCAGGCATCGGCCCTTGCGGGCCCCACCAGTTGTTGCTGACATCTCTGACGGCGCGCGTGGAACACAACGCGCCGCCGCCGTCGACCTGGGCATTTTTTTTTTTTTACCGTGGAGAAATACCTACTGCTCTACCACGGGAGATAACGCAGTTATGTGGGACAGTAACCCACTAAAACTCCACGGTGTCCTCCAGTGCCGCTTGAGGTGGGAACACGGAAACGCGCAAGCCATCCGTGAACCCGCCGCGTCACCGGACCCTCCTCGGAGGGGAATGACCCCTATCACCGGCGCACCAGAACACATGGCACGCCGTGATCAGCCCAGGAACCAAATAGCATAAGGGCTCCAGACGACCCCGTGTCTGGCACCCTTCGTCCTCCTGCGACGGGTCAGCACAGTGGCCCCGCCGCCTACCACTTTTCGGCCGCAGGGGATAGGGAGAGCGGCCAACGCTATACCGACACTCCTCTTCCCCTGCGGCCCCACCGCGTCCGCCATCAAACGGTGACGGCCCCGTCCAGGCCACGGAAGGGAAGAGCGCTACTCAGAAGTACCGGCGCACTCCTCCTCCGCCGCAGCCTGTAACCTTCAGCCGCGATGCCTCCCATTCGACATCGCGGCCCGCCTCAGTTGCGATGCACCTCACCGCAACCTACTTTTTGGCCGCTACGTCGTCGGCTTGGCGGCAAAAGCCCTGACAAGCGGCCCCACCTTGGGGTTCCTCTTCGCTTCACCGTGGGAGGGTGACCACGGTTACTGAGCCCCCCCGCAACGACAATGCGGGAACCCCACTGGGGGGGGGGGGGGTAACCGACTCCTTTGGACTTGATTTTGACCCACTTCAAACGGTCAGATTTTCATTAAAACTTTGTAGACTTATCGAGGACCGATGACAATTCAAAAAGCAGGGTGCTTGATATTAATGGATTATAAAAATAGGTATCGCAAAAAGCACCCCACGCTTTTTAATAGAATTACATTATTTTAAAGCGTGTTTTTTAGTTTTTCAGTACAGTAATTGGCTTTCTGGTTATGGATCGGTTCGCCAGCCCTACTCACGCCGCGCACATTCGTTGAACAATCCAGCATCATCTTGTGAAGGAAGCTACAGGTTTTCTTTCTATTATTTCAAAACTTAATCAAGAGGGAAGGGCCAGGTTAACCCGTGAAGTTCAAATAATCCCATTAAATGACTTTCTAAGCAACAGTCATTCAATGTATAAACTTATGATGCTGCATTGATTTTTTTAATGATTTTAGTAATTCTGTACAACCATATTTTTATGGTCGCGAATTATATTTTAATCAACATAAAACTTAACAGTGACCTGCAAATTGAAAAAAAAGTAAGAAACTATTCTATAATTTTTTTTTTGAACAACGATTATCTTTTAAATTCAGGCTAATTACGGACTTCAGTTGAAAACTACTGGGCTTAAAATAATAAAATATACAGGAATATAAAAAAGAAAATAATCACAAGTCATCCAAAAATACGTCCACATCGTTGTCAATGGGAAAAGTGCTCAAAAAGCTGGCAGAAAGTTTGGCCGAAAAATAGGCGCATCCTACTAACAAACATCAACTATAATGTCGTGAATGTACAAGTTAGTTGATTAATCGTTGGATTGGTAAATAAATTGGTTTACCAAAGTCTAGCTAGTTTCTTGCACAGCAAACCGTTTTATTGACGTTCCATCGTTCCATCTATTAAATGATGCAAATGCCTGGCAAATCGCCGTGGTGAATGCTCTAACAAGATGAAGGTACAGTGAGATGAAGAAGTGTTTGATATGTTTTCAATGATCGGCTTCTGGCAACAGTTGAAATGGTAACATGGAATGGTGGTAATGGTACAGGTAGACATAACGTACCGTTGTAGATTTCCGTTCATCTAAGTTTTTTATGAACTAGTTTGAACTCGCGTACACAATACATGTCTAAAGAAGCTCGTTTGGGCACGCCAGGATTGCGGCGGTAAGTCCCCTCTTTGAGTAGTGGCTTGAGAAGCGCCACGGCATTCATTCACGGCCTGACGCAGGTCCTCAACGGACATGGTTGTTTCGGGAGATTCCGCGTGGAGTTCGGAAATTATCCCATGGAACCGTACTACCGGGACAACACACGGAACCGTACCCTATATGATTATTTAGGTTATAAACTATCTGTGTGCCAAATTTGAGTAACAAACAGCAATCAATCCATCTTCACTAACTTTCACATTTATAATATTAGTAGGCTTTTTGGATCCGCTTAATTATAATGTTTCTTCACCTGTAAAGAATGAGGTTGTGGTTTCAAATCCTGGCAAGGCTTCTAGTTTCATACTTTTCAGAGCGTGATTTTACAATGCTTCCTTCTCTGTATGGGAAGAAAGAAGGATTTTGATTGGAACAGAACCTTCGTTTATTTTCGTAATTAGTCGGCTATGTAAGCATGCACGTGTTTTTATTTGCAATCTCAAACGTGACGACTAAGTATGAACATTACAACGTTAGCATTTTTGTTAGTACCTCTACTCTCAGTTTAGAAAGTACGTAAGCGCGCTTGTCTCGTGGACCAGAGCTCATTACCTCAGCTGTTACTTTTTATAAATGATGAATTTGCTGTAACAATGTTTTATATGATACGACGGCTTTTATTGGACTGGCTGTTATGTCGGAGTCTTTAAAATTGAATAATATATGCATCTTAAACGCACGCCGTTTTCCCTTGGTGTGGTCAGAAATTAAAGAACGCTACCAGTGACAGGTGGCATTTCGAGCATTATCGATTTTGTTATGTAGTTCAAAGGTACTACATTACACCATCTATAATGTCATCTTCTACATCATCATCATTTCAGCCGAAAGACGTCCACTGCTGGACATAGGCCTCCCCCAAGCACGGCTACCTTAACCGGTTTGGGTGGGGGGGTGGTTGCCATAATCGCCACGCTTGGCAGGCGGGTTGGCGATCGCAGTATGGTGATTCAATGCATAGAGAACGCTGCTGCCCATTTTCTAGTAAGTCTCTTAGTCGCCTTTTACGACACCTACCGGAAGAAATGGGATGGTGGCTTGACGTCCGGCACCACACGGAACATCTTCTACATGTAAACAAGTAAGTATTTAAACAACTTTTTTAAATTTAATTGTACCTAAGTAGTTTTATGTTTTTAAGCCGTGGCTGGAGGTCAGTTAAGCAGTCGACAACCACCTAGGTCGAACTACGGAATACCGTTAAAAAAATAAACAAGTAAAGTCAATTATTACCTCTTCCTTGAGTAAAAAAAGAAGTGACCCAAGAAATAATTTAACTCACTATACATCTTTCTCGGAAATGAGGGGAGTAAGTGACAAACACAGTTCCAGGATGCGTTACTCCGGTTTTCCGTTATCATCTAGCCCTACAAATACATTATCCAAACATTTTCTTTGCACCGTAATAAAGCCAATTTAGACCACCCGAACAACCAACAACCATACTGTTCAACCATGAACAAGCAATAACATCACTGCGTCAGCGTTAAGAGCGACATACATCTTTTCCACGCGCCGGCAACATCGGCACACCGTCAGCGCTAAGAAGTGACCTGCTGAGCTCTTCGCTTCAACGGCTCGATACACACACAACACACATAAATAGATATCAATGTGTATTGACCACAAAACTTTTATATAATTAAGTTAATTATTGTAATAAATTAGTCATCGAGCTGGAGTCGAGTCTGATTCATCTCCTATAACCTCCTCTTACCACAGCAAGCCTTTAGCCATCATCGGTCCTATGAGTCTATGGGATCGGTAGTAAGAAAACTATTTCCTGTGTACATTGCACGACGTACACAAACCCCTATTTCTTCCCCAATTCCGTCTGTTAGTCCGTAGGTCTCCTTGTAACAGGCTTCCCTCTCGTAAGCCAACGTAACTCACGCAGGCTATGTTGATAGTCAGTTGGGTCTTAGATAACTGTTAGGTACTAAGCTCAATTGTCTCAAACGTAGCCACACTGTACGTAATTGGAATAACAGCCGTACTAAGTTGTAGGTCCCAGTACGTACACATACTAATAAACGGCCAGTCGAATTCTTAATTCTCAATTCTTTATTTCGTACCATAATTAATATAGTCGGTAGCAAAATATTTATATAAGTCATAATTATGGACCCTGTCGGACACAGCATAGTTCGAATCGCAGTCGTATCCTATAAACAAGCTCCTCAAATATTTGCAGCACTTACAGCGCTCGCTGCTCGTCCAAAGTTTCCTTTCACTGGATATAATGAGATGCACTCATACAAATTGCAGGCATTTTGCTTTATTTTACACTGTAGGCGGCCGTTAGAATAGACTGGCATTTTTGTAACGGAAAACATGGAACTTGGAGACAGTAGAGGCGGAGTTTTTGTATAAAACGAAATAGTAGTAACAACGCATTTCGGAAATGAGTTGACTTGGAGTAAGCATACCTTAGTGCCTATTAAAGTTTTCAGGCTCTTAAGGGCCTTCCATAAATTACGTCACACGTTAAGGGGGGGAGGGAGTTAACGAAATGTAACTTTGTATGACAAGGGACGGGGGTCAAAAGCTTTGTGACGTCACATGTAAAATTCTAAAATATTAAAACTCGAAATTTATATGTAAACCAAAAACTTTAAATATTTCTTACTCGATCTATATGAATTTATCAGGCTTATTCTGTCTATCTAAAATATTTGTCGTTATGTTAATTTTGTTAAAGATTACATATTTCGAAATTAAATTTAAAAAAAATGTTGAAAAACTGCTGTTTGATTAATTACTTCTAAATATAAAACTAAAAAATATCTGACGTCACACAAGGGGGGGAGGGGGTTCCACAAGTGTGATCACCTGTGAGACAAGGACGGGGGGGGGGGGGGCAAAAACCATAAAATTTGTGGGACATCATTTATAGATGGCCCCTTACTAGAAACTCAAACTCAAACATTTATTGTAAAGTGGTCACTCAGTGGTAAATATTCGACCTTAATACATTTAAATTAAAAATAATAGCCTTCTGCTCTCCTTCTCCATGTAAACCTTAATTTACAAATTTCATACTACTCCGTTCGCGAAATTTTCCTAAAAAGGGGTACAAAGTTTTTGGTTCATGTATTAATATAAAGATTAAACCATTTACAGGCACTTTTGAACCGTCAAGGTCACTCACAAAGATCAAGCTCGTTACCAATTCCCAAGTATAGTGGGTTCCTAAAGAGAAGAACGGGCAATTTAGAAGAGTGTTCATGGAACTTTCCATGAACACTCTTCTAAATTAAAAAAAATATTAAAAATAAATAATACATTAAAAAATCTAAAAAAACACCCTTTAAAAACCAAACCAAAAAGCAGAAAATAAAAAATTGTTGGGTGCTTTTTGAGGTATTTTTATAATCAATTAATATCAAGCAAACCACGCTTTTTGGAAATTATTTTCTGCTAACTACAAAATCGTGATTTTTCAGTAAAAAAATAACATTATGAAACAAATTTATTAAATTGTCATCGGTCCTCGATAAGTCTACAAAGTTTAAATAAAATCTGACCGTTTGAAGTGGGTCAAAATCAAATCCAAAGGAGTCGGTTACAAACAAACATGCTTACAAACATACAGGTGAAGCTGATAAAAGCGTGTTAAAAATACAAAATATTGTTACTGGCTGCTGCTCGATATGAAGGCTAGTGGAAACTATTGTTATTTTTTAGTTTTTAATTTGTTTTTAGACAGAAAATGAAAGTCATTCCAATTACCAATATCTTTCAGAATGATTAAGATTCTGACTGGCAGTGTGTTTCGCAATTAGGGTTCTGGTCACATTGCTTACTGTTTCCATGTTCTAAGACAGTTGAATCTTTTCCCGACATTTCGGCTTCGTAACACAGTTTCAATCACCATCCGAGAGTTATGATCAGAGATTGCATATTCGGATGCATATTTACCTAAAGTAAATTTTTAGTTATGAAAGTATGGAAGCGGATTCTTATAATATATTTTTGTAAACAAAACCAGGATGGGATGCCAGGAATACCGGGAATGCATAACTAGTAAGGTTTATAGTATGGAAGCGACTTCTAAATTATTAGGATTTAATAACTATTCAGATTCATATTTCTTTAAAATTTACCCCGATGCAAATATGTGTATGTAGGGTGTAAGTCTGTAAAAGAAGGGGTTTTTAACTTAAATCAAGAATATTTTCGATACAAAAGCGCGTTCCATATTAGCCAACATTTCAACTTTAGGTGAATATGCATCCGAATATCCGATATCTGGTTATGATGGATATTGCTAATCCATTGCTTCATAGGATTTGAAAAGTTCATCTGCTCAGCAACGTAAACAACGTAATGAATGACAGTTTTTGACAGTTCACCCAAACTGTCAAAATAAAACCCATTGCGATCAATTATTGTCATTTTGTGTGTATTACGGAATTACTACGCTGATTCTAATGTTGCACTTTTTTATTATTTCATATCAAATTCACAGAATGTCCCAACGTAATCGTCACGTATGAAGAACATTACAGCTATAATTCTGTTTAAATGCGCACAGTTTGAGAACCCCTTTCACTGACTGTAATCAGAGAAGTGGGTACTCGTCCAAATAGCGGCCATCTTTGTTTTATTTCGCACATTTCAGCTGCTATACACCGTTAGCTGCTTGATTTTTTGTGAAAATACGCTTTCGTGATTTCTTTAATGGTTTTGTAAAATAAGGTTTTGCTTAATGGTACAGTACCTCTGTTAAGGTTGTCTGCAAAAGGTAACCTTACATCATGGAGACTGCTAAAAAAATTATTGGTTGTATTCGATCAAAAATTTTATCTGTTAATCTATGCGGAACTTAATTATGAATACACTATTATGTAGGTACGGTCAGCGATAATATAAAGCACTTTTTAAACGAAATACTTTCCCTTACAGCGGGTCGCTGTTTTTTTCAAAAATTGGCAATGACGTTGTTGAAAAAATAATATGGTACAAGTAAAAGTTGGCCTTAAGTTACTTGGGTTGTGGAGGTCAAATAGGCAGATGTTCCCTGTAAAACACTAGTATTCAGCTGCATTCAGTTACACTGGAAGCCGACCCCAACATAGTTGGGAAAATTCTTGAAAGATTGATTGAATTTCCGCAAACTTACTTGAAAACTAAGAATAATACAACAGCAAGGTAAGCAATAAATTGTAAGCCGGTTAACTGGCCGCAAACATACATCTACATTTCACCCCCAAAACATTCCGGGTGTGAAATTATTAAACCTGTTTCTCCTACATTCATTCGGGTATAAATGAATCCCAGAGAGGTTCTAAATTGCTTGTGGCTTTGTTTGTAGTCGCGTGCTCTTGCTGAGCCAATAGCTATGGGTGTGAATTGCATTTATAATTGTTCTTATATTTCAGGCTTTTGGGTGGGAAAATGCCGTACCTAATATACCATTGTCTAAATATACCTACTGTGATTGATTAAATAAAAACACATTTTTAATTATTTTCTTGGTTTTAATTAATGAATAGTTACTTCGAAGTAGTCAAAGAAACTATATTACATTCTAGAAACTTTCTCAGCCAATAATTCCATCATTGACCTCATCCATCTCTTATCAGGCGTAATTGCGCTCAAGAGCAGGCGCATTTAGTAATTAAAAAAAAAAACAATTTAGCTCCGAAAAGGTGGTCAACCTGCATATTTACCTGCGTACGTATCTGATATATATGCAAAATCATCAATGTATTTACAAATAACTAAAGGTTTGAGTTTACCTTAAATTCAGGTTGGTTTTTGTGCAAAAACCATTATGCAATATTTTAGGTACCTGTGTACAGTTTTCGTACCAAAAAAAAAAGTTTATGCTTACCGATCTACAGTTTTTGTACCAAATAAAAGATTATGCTCTCAACACCACGAACTGTTTCATTGTTTGCTTGCACCGAAGTTTTAAATAAAAAATATCCACCATTTTTCGTGTTCAGTCGTGTATAAAATATTTTTTCGCTAAAAAAAGCTGGTACCTTTTCTACAGGGTTCATTTTATTTTATTTTAGAAGCACATTGTGACGTGCTAAGGAAAATGTTGTGTTTTATTTGGCAGTAGGTACAGCTTTAAAAAACATTAAAATTATAAATAAAACAGAAAACAAATAAATAACCCCAATGAAATACTAAAGAGTGATTCGTTTTTTTTTTTAAACCTTGCTCCACACTAGGAATTTCTCCTGTATTGTGGGTGCGTTTACAGACATTTAAACTCAAACAGCTAGACCCGGAACAACTACATGTAGGTCATACAAATATTTGTTTCGTACGGGAATCGAACCAGCGACACGCAGCGCAGCAGTCAATCGCTTAACCACTGCGCCAACCGTGCCGACGTTTAAGCATCTTGGTCCTGAGTTCTCAAAACGGTGAAGGAAAACATCGTGAAGAAAATGTTTTAGAACCAAAACGTGACATCCGCTAACCCGCACTGGACCCACGTGGCGGATTACGGCCCACTCTCTTAGGCGTGAATTACACAGAAACGGCGTACGCTGCGCCTGCGTCGCTCCTTCACCTGACGCCGTTTCTGTGTAATTCGCGCCTTACACAGAAAAGAGGTTTGTGTCCAAGCAGTGGGAATATTATAGATTGCTCATGTTCTCGTGAATAACCCACTGCGGTTATTCAGTAAAAGTTATTTTTTATAATTTCGAAACAAACCATTTCAGTGTTATAAAATTATTATATTTGAGTATTAAAAATATTGCTATTCAAATTACAATAAAATTAAAAATAAACTTTCGTCGACACCGACGCTAAAATGTTATTACTTTGATACTGAAAAAATATTGATTGTTTTATGTAGGTAACTATGATTTTTTAATAGTCAGATAACTTTTATCTAAAGAATAAATCTTACAGTTTGGCATATTTTCTATGCGAAAACTGTCAAACCGACAGATTTATTCCTCAGATAAAAGTTATCTGTGTATTGAAATGTTAGCCCTAAATGGTAATATTGACCAATTTAACAAATTGTATTGTTCATTTATTCTTGATTGGGCGTTTGATCATAACTCTTACAGAGTTCACGTTTACGAACTCTAATTATTAATAATTAACTAAACGAAACACCATCTTACATATTAAAATTTTACTATTTACAATCAGATGCTTATATCAAAGAGTAAAAGTTTGGATTATACTTAATTGTCATTGTCTTATTATTGTGATTTAATGTTGAATTGGTTGAGTTGTAAACCACAACTCAACCAATTCAACACAGTAACAAGTACCTGTAATTAAAATGCCACTTAACCTTTACAATACTTTAGACGGTGACATTTTGAGTGTATGATCTGTTCAAATAAATCTGATAAAAATGGAAACAAATGGATCAGTAATCGTACTAGTGCATGACAATTTGTAGTACCACTTCCAGATTGAGATTTTGAATTTGAATACCTGAATCCGAAATGTTTATTTTTAATCACATTTAAGATGTTGATATTGAAGTTAATTTTATAAACTCAACTTTCATCGATGATTATTCAAATACTGTTTAATCATGCAATTCAAACAATTTTTTTTTTTGGAAAAGTGGTGAGATTCGAAGTTGAAATCTTCTAAATACAGATAAATGTGTGATACGTAATTATTTATTTTAGTGAGTGAATGCGTAAAATATAACTGGAGCAACGGGTTTGTTTACACTTTAATCAGAAACCGTATTTGAATCAGTGTAGGTATGTACTTTCCTATAACTATTTTACACTTGCAAAAATTAACATCGGTAATTTCATGACATGTCTACTTCATAAACTTTATCACTGGTCACTTTTAATGTTCTATAGGCACCATGGATGCCATCATCCAGGTCATCATATCGATGCAAGGATCTACACGAGTGCGTCCTTGTCACCGTGTCGTAAGACCCGTTGCTCCCGCGCAGCATTCGGACTGCGCTTCGGTGACGCATGCGCGCTTTTGGTTCGGGTTTTAAATCTGTCTCGTAGAACATGCGCTCTTCTTTTTGAAGCCATTTTGAGTTTGATAGGAGTTTTTTTGTCCATTCGTCTGTAAAAAGAGGTGATATTGTAGTTTAATTTAAACAGAGAAACAGACAAAAACTTTAATAATTAATTCAGCACATGATTCTAGACCTCCCTGCGTTGAAATTATTCGACGGTTAAAAAAAAATAATTGAGCTGTTCCATGTATCTCGAAAAAACAAATCAAAATAACTTGCCGCTCCCAATAGACCAATACCAGGCTTCCATTTTGACAGTTCAACGACATTCATTGAGTGGTTGAGCACTCAAATTTTTCGAACATATGGATTAGTAATATCTTTCAAATTATTCAGATTCTAATTAATAGTGTGTTATGCAATTAGAGTGAGGTACGATCGGAACATGCTAATCAACAAATTGGAATAAAGATTGGTGAAGAAAATTAGGAAGCCAAACGATTTCTTGTTTTTGAACGAGGCACAAACCTACCAACACGTACCAACGAGTTACTTTGGTTAGGTCGATCTCGACACTCGAGCTTAGTTATGAACTTAAACATTAGTTCACAAAAGACCCATACCATTTAGATCCTTCATCATCCCAGCCCTCCCGCCGTATTCATACGGCAGTCCATCTACTGGAAACCGGTCTGAACCCAGTGCCTCTTCAATGCTGTCTGATGTTCCATGCAGCTGGACCACCTTACGTCTCCAGGGGTACAGGCCTATGTGGAGGAGCAGGAGTGACATTGTTTTCAGACGCTGTGTGTTTATAATGTGAACTTCTGTGATCCGGAGAGGGTAAGCAGTCTGGAAAATGAGAAAAAGCAGATTGAGTAACACAAAAACATAAAGAAGCTATTTTCAAAATAATGTTGTTGTGAGTATAGTCCGTCAGCGGAGGGTATTATGTCATTTAGGCCAGATAATTTGTACATCACAAAGTAAGCTATCTTCCTATCCTACTTAATCATTAAGCTTTTGTTGTTGTCTTTTTCATTTCTGGTACTTGTGAAGTTGTGTGATGCAAGATCTCTTGCATTAGAAATTAGCAATCTCTGACTTCAGGCTACAAAATATGCCTCAAATCTTTAACTAATGGATGTACGACCATGCACTGGTTTGTCAAAAATGAGTACCTCGCTTTTGATGTACTTTTGCCATATATTCAGTCGTGTGAACGTTAATAAAACCAGTACACATAAAATGATATGATCAATATGATCATATTGTTACGCATTTTTTATTTACCTTCATGCACCAAACGAAGTCTTTCCAGTAGGTGCCTCTGAAGTGGTTCTTGATGTGTGCTGGTTGAAGATCGCTTACATCTATGAAGATGACCTCCTCACCAGGTGTCGGGTCTTCACGGAGTCTGAAACAGGTGTCCCCCAAAAGTAAAAATTTAATGTTTTGACAAAGATTAGATTAGAGATTCCTATGCTTTTTTTTTTTTGGGTGGGAAATCATCAAATAACTTCTCCCGTTCTGGGTGGAGCGGGAGGGCGTGTCAGACTTTTACTGACTAAAACCCACACGTGTTCCCTCAGTTGCCTGTGTGCCAGGGGCCGCGGTATCTGCCAGAGGCCGCGGTATGCTTTCAGTTTAGATATTTCAACTGTGTTTCTTATCTCATCTAAACATCTCTATCTTAATTTCTATATCTTTACCATAAACCATAAAACAGTAACAAAGTCAAAACTAAACATTGAATATCTTTGAACAAAAGTAATTGCTACAAGGTGTGGGAACGAGTGTGATTCCGAAATGTTCGTTTTTAGATTTTTTCCGTTTGTCTGTTTGTCTGGCTGTATGTTCCGGACTGGCGCAAAAACAGCAAAGCGGATTCAGATGAAATTTGGTACACAGATAGTTTATAACCTGGATTAACACATTATTTTTAATGTTAGTAGGTATCTTCGTTCCAGTGGGACATCTTCTGAGATCCATGCGTGTGAAGCCACGGGATTTAACATCACGCTATGACCATAAAGAGCCAATTACTAAAGAAAAGAAAAAAAAATCAGTAAGAACGCTAAGACAAAACGAAGTAGTGTCACCGGTGGGCGATGTGATGCTATACGATATATTTTATGTTAAAACAAGAGGTTTCAAGCGGACGAAGTTGCGAGCAGAAGCTCATCATCATCATCATAATCATTTCAGCCGAAAGACGTCCACTGCTGGACATAAGCGTCCCCCGAGCTCCGGCACTTCGGTTCTGTGCTTCCCGCATCCAGCGGACTTCTGCGGCCCTCACAAGCTCATCGGTCCACCTTGTGGGAGCAGCAGCTAGTTACGAATAATTATAGATACTGAAAAAGCGAATTGGCCTAACGACTAAAGGGACCCAAAAACGACGTTTTCAACAGTAATCTGTAAAACGTGATGACGAGACGAAACGATATGCAAACAGTCTGGGACCAACAAAAGAGCCTATTGTAACATTCACAGTCTTTGTTAACTTGACACTGGCGCTGTTTCAACAAACTGATTAAATTCCAATATTCTGTGGAATTTATTCATCTGTGTATACTTAGTTGTTAGTTGTTGTCGATAAGGTTAATGTGAGGCCCTTCTTTTTAAATTGATATAAATTATTTTGTCGATTTCGTTTTGGATTTTTGGTAGGATTTGGCACGTTCTCGGCTGTCATTAGTGTTTTGACAGTCATCTGAAGCTGCCAACCAGACTTTGCAATTTACAGGTCAATGCCAGGCGCTAGTTCATCATCATCATCATTTCAGCCGAAAGACGTCCACTGCTGGACATAGGCCTCCCCAAGTTCCACCACTTCGATCGGTTCTGTGCTTCCCACATCTAGCTAACTCCTGCGGCCCTCACAAGGTCATCGGTCCACTTTGTGAGAGGGCTAACTTTACGTCTTCCGGTACGCGGTCACCACTCTCCCATCCCCTTGAATTATTTTCTCATAAACTAGTAATTCAATGGGATTAAATGAATTTAGGGGGTTGGAATCATGATTTTAATTGTGTAAAGCCATATTTATTACGGTCACAATTACAACACTAACCTAAAAATTGAAAAAACGGAAGAAAAATTAAAAACTTAGTATGAAAACCTAAAAACATTAAAATTAAAGGGTACCTGATGTCCAATATCATGAGCCATCTTGCAAGTAACGCCTTAGCTGACAATGGTCTGTCTTGTGCCGATGGAGCTGGTAGCCGCACCAGGGTCACTCGCCTGCCTCCCAGGCTGCGACACCGGAGTGGCACGATGTAGCTGGAAACGGTTTATTCGTTGATTTAAGTAAAATATATTGTTCATCGTCATCTACCTTTTCTCCAATGTTTTGGGATCAGATTTCAGTCTAACCAGATGTAGCTGAATACCAGTATTTTACATGGAGCGACTGCCTATCTATCTGACATCCACAACCCAGTAACTGGGTAATACAGATATCGTATTACCTGCATATTATCCACGAGTGACAGCCGGAACACACGGCTTAACGTGCTTTCCAATGCTCGGAGGGGTTTGATATGTAAATATCGTCACCCATCCACGGACCAACCGCGGCAAATGAAGCTCAGTTCTTTAGTAAAAGATCGTCATCATCATTTCAGTCGAAAGACGTCCACTGTTGGACATAGGCCTCCCCCAATTTGGGGGTGTTTGCCATAATCACCAAGCTTGGCAGGCGGGTTGGCGATCGCAGTAAGGTGGTAAAATGCATAAAGAACGCTGCTGCCCATTCTCTAGTAGGTCTCTTTATTGCCTCTTACGACACCCACGCGAAGTGCTGGGATTGGGACAAAGGTAACATGATTAAATAATATACAACAATCAATAGAAACTAGTGAGAAGGCCTAAGAGGAGGTCGAAAAATTATAGGCTGATGAAAACGGTTTCAGATAGGCAATCGCTTCATGTTAAGGACTGGTATTCAGTTGAATACTGTCAGACTGGACGCCCAACCCATCGCAGTTTGGAAAACGCTAAATGCTGAATGATTTTATTTCTGTAAGTAGGTTTGTACAAAACACTTTACACGTCAATAATGTTTTAAAAACTAGATGAGGTCTCCTAACTGACTACTCTAAAACTCAGAGGTCACAGTCTATTTTAAAGTTTTGACACAATCTTGGCCAGATCATGTGAAAACTATGTAGATCGATGTTGTTGTTTAAAATGATCTAGATGGCTAGCCAGATGATGTTGATTAACGGTTTCTCTCAATTTTCTAAGGCGTTATCAAAGAAGAACATAAATGGCTGAACATAGTTTGATCACACTCACAAATAAGGATAATTTTCTAGACAACAACATTAACTACCTAATCAGAGGGTCTTTCCTGTTCATCACGTTCAAATCGATCCCATGAAGAATACAAATTAGTGGCGGAAGCACTCAATAAATCTAATGTAAACTACGTTGTCATAACTTGTATGGGTATAAATTTAATGATTTCCTCGTTAATCTATACCTGCGCTGTACCTAGTTGAAACTAGGGATAATGGAGTTTTGCCATCATGTCGCTTGTCTGTTAGTTTTTAATGCTTGAAGAAAACCAGGAATCCATTTGTTGCAACTTAGGTACATACTCATTATTCATTTGAATTTCGCAGAGGCTTACAGAACAAAATGGTTTAAGTGCGACATCAAAAAAGTGAAGCAATCCTTTGCCCAAAAGAAGTAATTGAAGATTGGCAGTTATTTATCCATGACTGGAAGACTAGTTGAATGTCATCTCTCGCTGTAGGCAACCCTTAGCTTTACGTATTTGGTATAACTTAGTTTATGATGATGACACACACATGATGACATGATAATAAAACACTCTAAATCAAATAACTAGACAAGACAACAAATAAAAAAAATCCTCTAAAACTATGAAAACGACACCCATGGCGAAAATTTTTAAAATGTTTGCAGCCGTCATCTTTGATTTTTATTTTGACCTCACTATCGGGTTAAACACCCTCAAATATCTTTAAAAAAATACCTATGATGAAAAATTTTAAAATGTTTGTGGCTGTCTTGGGTTTTCATTTTGACTTCACTATTGGTGTCAGCACTCCCGAAAACCATTAAAAAATATTTCACTCTCTGTTTCTGTCTTTTTCTGTTATCCGATGTTACTCCTACCGCAAGCTGCGTTGAAGAACTTCGTTCCAAAAATACTCACACATCCTGACAGCTGGATAGAATCTCCTCATCATCCGGATGCCTTTTATGCCACAGCTCCGTCAGTCCTCCGGGACCTCTCGCCGTATAATACCTCCTCGCTCTCTTGGCTGCTTCAGCTTCATTCCCTTCACAGGTGATAGGGAAAAGACCGAGCACAACCAGCTCCTCAGGAGATGGTTCCCTGGTCAGGTTGTCACGGGCCCATCGTTGAGCAAACGACGCTGCTGGTGACATCCTTGACCTGGAATGAAGAGTATAAAGATGTTAAGTAGATTTTGTGTTGGGCTTTGTGGCTAAATTATACCGGACGCACGGTTCGATATAAGGTTAAGTTTAAAGCGGTCGGTTTGTGGATGGGTGACCATCCATTGTTATCATTTATCTGTTGACAATCAGTCTTACCAAGGGGTATCGTTTTACACTGTAGCTGGGTTGTGGAAGGCAGATAGGCAGTCGCTCCATGTAAAATACTGGTATTCAATTGGGAAAAAGTAGGTTGATCGAATTGCGTGAAGGATGTATCAATCGTTCAAAAAACAACAATTTTCGATAGACTGTCAAACACAATAATTGCAATTGCTGTGACAGTCTTTTAGAGGTACGAGGATCAGGGTGTAAAGTTCACTCAACCTCCATAGAATGGAAGGATCTTACGATCAGACGGGTGTTATGTCTGGTGGGCCAGTTGCCCAACCAGTTGTCCCGACGATTAATGTCGGGACGTCGTAAACATGCTAGTTGCGCGGGAAACTCTGCTTGCGCGATGCAGAATTTGAAGTGACGCCAGTCTGGTGCGTAGGTCGCATGTAGCGATGTAGATGCCGCTAGAGTCTAATCAACACTATGCGGGTCACTTAACGCCCCAGACTTAATAACAATAAAACTTCTATTGTTTCGCGTTCGTTGTCCTTTAATGGGTTGTCACTTGCCACTCACAGAGATCTAATTAGTGAGTTGATAATAAGCCTATCAGAAAACTGGTGTTAGTCTTTTGGGCTACAGCCGTTGATTCATATGTAAGTAAGAGTGAATTTTTTTTAACGAAGTAGGTAAGTCTAGGGACTGCTCGCCACACCATTGACACGCCATGCTGAGCTGGACTCCCATTTTGTGCCACCTTGAAACGCACACCGTAGTTTTGCATGTTCGAATTTTATTTTATTTTATTTCGGGATAAAAAACAGGAGTACGATTAAATGTTGTACATAATATATACTAAAACAAAATACTTATTATACTACTTTTAAAGTGTGTCATAGCCAAAAGTGTCGTTACAATATTATGTGTTAATTTTTTTTTTTAATATTGCCACCTTGTATTAGCGAATTCCTAATATTTGTGTAATTCGTTTTTATTTTATCGTGCTTTTGTATGTTGTGTACATAGCACAACGTGCATATATATTCTATCTAGTTACATTATTAACCTTTAACCCAAATTCAAAGCTCATTACTTTTTCCGTAACTTTGACACAAAATATTACAATAATCAACTGCCCACGACACTGTCCTTGCTTTGTCATATAAAAACAATGTAAGAGATTAAGTTACAGTCAAGGGCAAAGTTAAAAACACAAGAAATGGTCGAACAAAAAACATATCATTTAGTTGTATGCTCTGATGCCTCAGAGGCACATAATTTAATTGGTGCGAATTGTACGACTTTTAAATTAAAGAAATAGAGTAGTGACTGCCTCGTTTTTTTTTTTGAGACGGGAAATCATCAAATAACTTCTCCTGCTCTGGATGGAGCAGGAGGGCGTGTCAGACTTCTACTGACTAAAACCCACCCGTGTTCCTTCAGTTGCCTGTGTGCCAGGGGCCACGGTATCTCTTTCGAACAATCCGCACGCCTGACAGGCATCGGCTCTTGCGGACCCCATCAGTCCTCGTCAGTCGTCGCAAGCGCAAAGGTTCAATTCCCAGGTCGGGCAAAATTTTATTGGATTTTTCTATCTGGAATTTGTCAGTAACAATGCAGAGTTTCGATTTGTACCCGGTTGATGGCAATAGGCTCACCCCCTATTACATGACACTTAAACATAACTGGTGAAGGTCAAGATAAGCTATGCTTGCCGCGGTTGGTCCGTGGATGGGTGACCATCTTTACATACTAAGACCCCTCCGTGCCTCGGAAAGCACGTTAAGCCGTTGGTCCCGGCTATCATTTGTGGATCTTTGACAGTCGTTACAGGTCGTTAGAAGTGCGAAAGTCTAACAACCAGTCTTACCAAGGGGTATTGTATTACCCAGTAACTGGGTTGTGGAGGTCAGATACGTAGTCGCTCCATGTAAATACTCATTTTCAGCTGCATCCGGTTAGACTGGAAGCCGACCCCAACATACTCGGGAAAAGGCTAGGCAGATGATGATTTTCAGCTTATTATATTCCGACTGCTGGGACATGGGCCTCCTCCCGGTGGGAGGTACGTTAAGAAAATTTTATTGCTGACGAACTTTATTGCAGGAAGCTCTTATAACTACATAAACTAATACTATGCTAAACTAAAATTTTGCTGTGTCTGGCAGGGTTCAAAACATATACTGCGTTAATTAAAAATCTCCGGGAGTACCGACAGAAGTGAAAACTTGAACAATTAAGTGTGTATTTTTTTAAACATCAATACAGGATTGCACATTATTCATAATCATATTTTTAGTCATATCTTCTAACCGGGTTATCCGATTTTCATAATTCCAATTGGAATATTAGTTCTGAACCTAAACCTATCTTTTTGATTGAATTATCTCTGTTAAAAACAGAGGTGACGGTAACGGAGTCACGAGTCCAATTGTTTTTTCCCATCTCAAAAAATGCCCAACGCGCATAAAGAAATTTTTCACTACAAAAAAAAAACATTCTCAAACTGGGAATTGCATTCCCTTATACATACAGTCAGAAATCAAAATCATTAGTTGTTTGTTCAACTAGCCTGAAAATTAGCACGTTTTTAACGCCAAAATGTCATCAGACAGTCCCTCAAAATGCCACCACTTCGTAGTGCTTTAGCTGTAATATACAAACTTAGCATAATAATCAGCCTACAATGTTCCCACTGCTGGGACACAGGCCTCCTCTTTGTGAGAGAGAGTGAGCCATAATCCACAACACGGGCCCACTGCATCTTGGTAGAGGTCACATGTCATCGAATTATTAGTTCTAGGACATGCTGGTTTCCTAATTTTTTTTTCTTCACCGTTTTGAGAGCAGTGGTGATGAAATAATTTACACAAAAAAAAAGCCTGTCAGCTTACAAGCCTACAACCTACAACTCGTAAGTTGCAACCTTTACCACTGGGCCGCCACTGCTCAATATCAAACTTAGTCCAAGGCAACTAGAATACAATAAGAGCACACTATTTAATAAAAAAATAGTGGCACTCCGAGAGTGCCGACAGAAGTGAAAACTTGAACAATTACGTGTGTATTTTTAGAACAGTGTCGCGAGTTCAATTGTTTTTTCCCATCTCAAAAAATGTCCAACGCGCTTAAAGAAGTTTTCAGTTCTAATTCGTAGGTACAGAGGTGTCGATAACGGTAACGGTAACAGTGTCACGAGTTCAATTGTTTTTTCCCATCTCAAAAAATGCCCAACACGTATAAAGAAATTTTTCACTACAAAAAAAAAACATTCTCAAACTGGGAATTGCATTCCCATAAACATACAGTCAGAAATCAAAATCATTAATTGTTTGTTCAACTAGCCTGAAAATCAGCACGTTTTTAACGCCAAAATGTCATCAGACAGTCCCTCAAAATGCCAGTCCTTCACCACTTCGTAGTGCTTTAGCTGTAATGTACAAACTTAGCATAATAATCAGCCTACAATGTTCCCACTGCTGGGACACAGGCTTCCTCTTTGTGAGAGAGAGAGTGGGCCATAAACCACAACACGGACCCACTGCATCTTGGTAGAGGTCACATGTCATCGAATTATTAGTTCTAGGACATGCTGGTTTCCTCACGATGTTTTCCTTCACCGTTTTGAGAGCAGTGGTGATGAAATAATTTACACAAAAAAAAGCCTGTCAGCCTACAAGCCTACAACCTACAACTCGTAAGTTGCAACCTTTACCACTGGGCCGCCACTGCTCAATATCAAACTTAGTCCAAGGCAACTAGAATACAATAAGAGCACACTAAATAATAAAAAAAATAGTGGCACTCCGAGAGTGCCGACAGAAGTGAAAACTTGAACAATTACGTGTGTATTTTTAGAACAGTGTCGCGAGTTCAATTGTTTTTTCCCATCTCAAAAAATGTCCAACGCGCTTAAAGAAGTTTTCAGTTCTAATTCGTAGGTACAGAGGTGTCGATAACGGTAACGGTAACAGTGTCGCGAGTTCAATTGTTTTTTCCCATATCAAAAAATGCCAACATGCATGTGTACCTATGGACATACATACACAATATATGTACATACTTCTATACAGAGGTGTCGGTAACGGCAACAGTGTCGCGAGTTCAATAATTTTTTCCCATCTCAAAAAATGCCCAACGCGCTTAAAGAACTTTTCACTTCAAATTCGTAGGTACAGAGGTGTCGGTAACGGTAACGGTAACAGTGTCGCGAGTTCAATTGTTTTTTCCCATTTCAAAAAATGCTCAACGCGCCTAAAGAAGTTTTCACTTCAATACTAGTTAGATAAACAACGTGTTAACTACAATAGTTAGATACATTTGTTACCTAGTTTTCAATAAGCCATACAAATCGCCAACTATTGAGTTGGCGATTTGAGTTGCGATACGATCTTTTGTAGTAAAGAAGGCCTCTAAATCATTGGATTTAGAGGCCTTCTTTACTAAAAAGATCGTATTGTTTTCTTATGTTTTTACTTACACACATCACTTAACAGTGTTAGAGCCGTGAACAATGCCCGTTATATAGCTTTAAGTATATAATGAGGTACATTGAAGGCACATTGACCTTTATGAGTCAGAGATGGACTAAGAAAATGATTTCTTTTGAAAGACAATAGTGACAGGTTCAAAATACACAGCTCGGTTTGTTTAGAAGATGTCACTCATATTTGTAAGGAAGTTATCAATGAACTTCGTGTTGTTAGAATGAATCATTGTTTATAGTAGTTATTATGGAATATGGTTTTTCTTTGTTTGTTTTCTTTGTTTCTTTTATTGGCGTTATTTTAATAAAATAAAATATTCTTCTCTACTTGAGGTTTTTAAATGCGTTCGTTTTTTTTGGTTTCGACTCTTGCAGTTGTTATTATTGCGTGCATTATCGTGCAAAAATTACAGCCGTAAGAGTCAATCGAAGGTTATGTTACGCACCGCGGTCGATTCGTGAATCAATAACATATCGAGACTCCTCCATGTCTCGGAAGCCATTCGTCCCGGCTGTTATTAGTACATCATTGACAGTCGCGTCGCGGGTATTCAGAAGCCCGAAAGTATGACAACCAGACCAGTCTTGCCAACGGGTATCATATTACCCAGTAAATTGGTTGTGGAGATCAGATATAATAGGAACTCGCTCCTCCATATATGGACATGGACGGCTCAGATCTCTGGTGTGTATACGGCGTCTCTCCACAGACAATGGTTAACCTCTCATCTTCCACCGCATGCCCTGTCACCTGCACACGTGAGGACCTAATAGCTGCGTCAAGGAACGGTATTCGCGTTGTTGAATGTTGGGCCAAACTAATTTAGAAAACTACACATTTGCCCTCATTTTTTCATGTTATTTTTGCCATCGACACACTAAGACGTCGCTCCATGTAAATTACTTTGATAAGTAAAAGCGACTTTGTCTTATACTATCTATTCCGATATACAAGAACTATTTGACATATGTAGTCTCCTGGCCACCGCTTACGACATACGTAACCTTTTTAGCCGGAAAAGCGCAATATTCTATCCAACCTTATTCTAAATACTTAACATTACTTAGATACTACCTAAAAGTAGGCGAAGCGAATGCGCTTCGCCTACTTTTAAACGGCAAAACCACCGACCATGAAACAAAAATCAAATCACTGTCAAATTCCTATAAAAGTCAGACCGAATTTCAAAATCGATAGACTTCATAGTAGATATATGAAACATTTAAAGAACAATAGTCTAAAATACCAATGTATCCTATCACGTAGTTCCCTTGACATTACACGATAAACTATTCGATTCGCCTCTCTAATGTCAAATTGGGTAGATGACATTTGTGACATTTTTGTTTACATGGGTAGATGTGTCATTGTTTTTAGTACAGCTAAAAACATGTTATTATTCAGACTTTTGTTTTGAGGATCGATCAGGTTAAGTAAAGTCTGACAACAAGGTTTAAAGAAGTAGGTAAGACTGGTTGTCACACTTTCGGTTTGCTTGGGACCTCGATACAAAATGACATAACATCACATCTAGAAGACATCGAGCCCTTTTGTTAGCCGAATAGCTTCTTTTACTCATTGAGATTACTCCCTCCAACATTTTGAATCGGCTCAGAGACTGCCATTCGGCGAACCTGGGACGTTCCCTAGCTAGATGGACACAAGATCTTAAAAACAGTGCAGTTTTACCCCATTATGCAATTCACAATTGAAAACTCGTCTGGCAAATGCGGTGATTTTGGCAATTGTCTGCTTCTTTAATATTATTTTGAGAGAAGATATGGGAAAAGAAGTTCAAACATAAAACCTAGACATATTTCAACCCTTTGAATTTGAAGATGTTTAAAGGCGCTGGCCTTAAAAAGGTGGCTGGGACGGACTGGATGCGGTAGGTAGAGGACAGGGTCTTGTTGCCCAGCCTAGGAGAGGCCCATGTCTAGCAAAAGACTGCGATAGGCTGGATTGATTGATTGAGCCAAAACAAAACAGAACAATGAACATTCTTGAACTGCCAAAAAGAAAGCTTATCCGATTATTAAGGCTGCAAGTCTCGCAAGATCGACTGTTTTAAAGCAGTTACCGGTAATAGAGCACCATTATAAGTTACGTTACATTTGTCACGCACAGAGTTTACCTCGTTGTTCTCACAATCATAAAACGGATTTCGTGTAAATGACAAAAAATTACGTAAGGCATTAGATTGATAAACTTTTGTGGTGATGAAATAATTACACTTAAACTTTCTGACAATCCCGTAAACGTCACCAAAATCTATTTCAATACTTATAGATATAGTCTGGTCAATTTATCTCAAAAAAAGGGGTAAAGTTACATTAATTGGCATAGAGCTGAATTTTGGTATGAATGTATATATCATCATAATAAAATTTATTCAAGGTTTTTCGCAAAACAGATTTTTTTACATTTTTAAGCCAAACGGAAAGTTTAATCATAAAAATGCAGCAACAAAAATCGTAGAACATGCAACTATCTAGAAAACGTCCTTGTAAACTTTGATCTTGAATGACTTTTTTTGAACTTGCGGGATCGATGGGGACTATTGACATTACTTTTGTAAAGAGAATTATAAACATTCATACCAAAATTCAGCTTTATGCGAATAATTGTAACCTTGAATTTCAATTTTGACCGGACTACTAGGCAAACATTTGTTTGTTTGTTCACTGGAACGGCTAGCCAAATTTGAAAACTTCGTGAAGAAACCGGCATGCCCTGGAACCAAACTTGGCCAAGGTGTATGTTGTTACAGCCCACTCCCTATCGAATAAGAGGAAGCCTGTGTTCCAGTTGTGTCTCAGCATTAAAGGCTGGTAATGTAAAATATTTCCATTCAGGTAAAACGAATCAAAGATTATGATGTCATTCTAAGTAGGTTTAAGTACCTCAGAATTTATGCACAAAATGTAAAAGTTCACAATCACACAGTCTTCCGAAGGTTCCTCACGCCTACGCCCTATTTGTGCCATCGATATTGAAATGTTTCAGGGTGCGGCCATATTGGCATTTTAAATACGTGATCACTCCATGATTTTTTCATAGTAGGAAAAGAGTTTTTAGACTAGGAAAAGAGTTTTTAGAGTAGGAAAAGAGTTTTTAGAGTAGGAAAACAGTTTGCCACGGTAGAAAAAGAGTTGGTCACAGTAGTAGGAATTTTGGTGAAATTGCAATGAATATGTCTTCCTATTTCTTCTAAGCTAATCTTTTGTGCTGGACAGAACTTATTTGGAAAATTATATTAAAGAACTTCAAAACTAAGTACTTAAAAATCTACCTTCTATGCAATGCGCCTGTTCATCGGATAGAACCTGGATATTTTACTTAAAATGTCTACCTTTTTTACTTATATCGATAAAGTAATTCTTTTATTGCCTTCAAAACTAAGTTCTAACAGGGTCTGTTGATACCTTAAGTGAAACAGTCAACTGCATATCAGTGGTAACACTTGTTCTACAAAAACTATCCTTACTGTTACGAGATAAGGCATGTCAAATGTCAACGTCAAATTCTTACTACTTATGTGCGGTTGATTGTAGCTCCACCAAAAGTATCACCAGAAGATATAAGTAGCCAGGGTTATCGAGTATAGTTGAAGTTTAGTAATAAACAGATGCAGATGGTCGTTTTCGAATGAAATTTAATATGAAAATGAACTGTTTATTTTCTATTAATCAATTTGAATTTTATTCGAAAATGTCCATCGATTTCTAACTAAACTATACTATCCAACAATCCTAGTTACATATCTAGGTGACCGTACATATTTTGTTAACCGTACATGTAAAGTTGAATCCGCTACTTCTAATGCACCGTGTCCCTACCTGATGTCTAAGTCACGGAACTTCCCATAGTGCCTCGATAAAGGTCACACTCAAACGATGCAAACCTTTTTGTAATGAGCTTGATCTATTCTATTCTATATCTATCATGAATATATTTTTCATTAACCTGTCAAGTTCTGACTAATGAGACACAATTAATTAACTATTGTTACCTGACTCCCGGGAGTTATATGTGCAGTTATAGAAGTTTTTATATGTATTCGTTGTGTTGTCTGTGCGTTTATGATTGTGGTTGCTATGTACAAGCAATATTTAATAGAGCCAGGTTTCTTTAATGACTAGCGAACCGCCCCTACTTTACACATACAATGTGCAATCTATTCATATTTCGAGACAAGTCTAAAGATAAAGTTGACTCAGAGACATGTATTTATCCCACCTTTGCCCTTTTACTAGCGGACTACTGACAGCTACAGATGTATGCAGGGTACCACCAGTTGTGGTCAGCGCTTCTCCTCGACATTATTTATGCGCACAGCTAAAGTGTGTAATTCTCTGCCATCGTCTGTGTTCACTTCCACATTTAAACCGCCGTCTGCCTTCAAGGCAATAGTGAAAAAACTTTTTAACAAAAAATTTAACCGCCGAAAAAAACTGAAAAGCAAAGCAGGCGGTGACATACAATTAAAATACATTTCCGAAGTCACCGACTTCCGAACTTAGTTAATAAGGTTTGTCGTGTCTACTTAAGTTTAAGAATCTTATAATTATCATTTGGAATTCCGTTATTCAGTAGACATTCTAATTAGGTAGAAAAACCAAATTTAGGCTATCCAAAACGATTTAAACGATTGTTATAGTAAATACAATCCTAATGCAACCTTCTCTGAATATACTACATAGATAATTAAAAGAATAAGTAGATATCAGTTTGACACGTTTGACTTAAATGTCATAACAAGAATATTATTATGTAAAAGATGGAAATTCTAATATAAAATCAGGTAATTCTCTATATAGACGAATCGTTTTGAGACTGATTCGCAGAGTGCTAACACAGAAAACAAAGTGCGAAATATAATAATGTAAGAAAGTCGTAAAAGGATAATAAAACATAGATGATGTGGATGAATGAAAATGAAGCGTAGGTCAGTGAACGAAAATAAACATTTCGTTCACTGGCGTAGGTACAGTTTTCGTTCACTGGCGTAGGTACAGTATCAGTAATAAACAGATACTATAGGTTCAACAAAAAAGGTTAATAATTTTTTTGCTTTTCAGTTTTTTCGGTGGTTAAATTTTTTGTTAAAAAGTTTTTATTCTATAATCTTTTGTGGCTCTAATCTACTAATTACTACATGCTTAATTTTTGAACTCAGCATTAAGAAAATCTGTGAGTGAACAACCAATCATCCCCTGTTTTCCTACCCTGAGGGTTGGATTTTTTCCAAATTTATATGGGACCAACTTCGGGGTATACTCTTTTCAATAAAAAAATGAATGATCAAAATCGAACTACTCTGTAAAAAGTTATGCATGGTCATACATTAAAAAAAATATACGCGTTGACTTGAGAACCTCCTCCGTTTTTTCATCGGTCAAAAACGTATCTTCTAACACGCTCATTTCATAATATACCTCACCTAGCGCTTTTCATCAGGCGTGAGCGAGGTCAGAAGCAGGCCCATTCAAAATTACGTGTATCGTCCTACTAGTATTATAAATGTGGAAGTTAGTAAGTTTATAATAGGTTGGGGAAAAAGTTTCTTCGCATTTTTTAAGAAAATTCAAAACATTTTTTAATAAAGTTTATTTACATTTAACTAAAGTATGTAGGTACCATTTTGTTCGATAACTTTTTGCCATCTCGTAGGTTGGGACATGATCCCATTGCTATAGAAATTTTGGGACTTCTGGTCAAAATACCGCGACAAGTGGTTTTGGCAGTCCTCTCGTGATGTTAACCTGACACTGCCTAAAGAATTCTGAAGAGACCGAAACAGGTGGAAATCTGAAGGTGCAAGGTCAGGACTATACGGCGGATGCATTAACACCTCCCAGCCAAACTCTCTTAATTTTTGTTGGGTGGCTAAAGATGTGTGAGGTCTAGCGTTATCATGATGAAAAACCACACCCCTTCTGTTGATTAATTCCGGCCGCTTTCTCTCAAATTCTTGCTTTAATCTCATCAGTTGTTCGCAGTAGAGTTCAGAATCGATGGTCCTGCCTGGTGGTAACAGCTCATAATGAATAATGCCCTTCCAATCCCACCACACACACAGCATCACCTTGTTGCGAGTTAACCCGGGTTTCGCCACAGTCTGTGAAGCCTGACCGGCCTTTGGCCACGACCTTTTTCGCACGTTCTTGTCATACGTGATCCACTTTTCATCAGCTTCTTCAAAAATGGTTCGGTTTCATTACGTCGTAATAAAGAATCACAAATGAGTACACGGTTCATTAGGTTTCTTTCAGTGAGCTCGTGAGGTACCCAAATGTCGAGCTTTTTTGTGTACCCAGTTTTATTCAAATGCGCCAAAACTGTTTTGTGGTCAATTTCCAGTTCTTCAGCTACGTCGTAACTACTGGTATGCCGATCTTGCTCCACTTTTTCAAAAATGGCATCCATTTTATTCGTAATAGGCGACCAGAGCGACGTGCATCTTTGACATCAAAATTTCCGGATTGAAAACGCTTAAACCAAATTTGTGCTACTCTCACAGACACTACACTAGGTCCATAAACATCGCAAATTTTTTTCGCGGCTTGCGTTGCATTTTTTACCTTTTTTGTAGTAAAATTTTAAAATGTATCGAATTTCTTCATTAGATTCACTCATCTTGACGGTACGAAAAACAAATGAAAATGACACATTTTCCTAAATTGAATTTGGAATTATGTTCTTTAAAATTTAAACTTTCAATGATACCAAAACCAGCCAGATACAAATAGTATAGCCAAAGAGATTTTATTACAAGTTCATACATACTATAATGCGAAAAGACTTTTTCCCCAACCTAATATGTTTGATGATATGTGATATGATGATGAAGTTTGTGTGTTCCGTATGATATTTTAAATAATGTCTTTTTATTGTTATAGTCTAGCTTCGTACCTGTGTATTTATGCATTTGCATGCCTTATGGAAGGATATGGCTAATAGCCACTATTGTTTGTAAGACCTTTTCTTTTGTAGCCATATTCGCAAATGAATAAATGATTATGAAGACAACAATGCCAATGACAATTCTCTGCGCGTCCAGTATAACAACGCGTACAGGGGTTTTTTGGGGCTCCCATGGAGGTGCAGTGCCTCCGGCATGTTTGCCGACCACAGCACGGACGACTTCCAGGCGGTGCTTCGCAAAATAACGGCCTCCTTGTGGGCTCGGGTAAAGGGGCTAGCACCAACACGCTTCTGAGCGTGGTGTCGGACAGAGTGGACAGCCAAATCCTGAGACATTGGTGGCTCATGCATGTACAAAATAATAATAATTTTAAATTTTACTAACATAGCTTTATGTATCTACCTACTAACATAATATAGACTTTTGTAACTACTGTGTGCTTAGTCTGAAAAAAATAATTTAATTTCATTTCATTTCATTTAGATGTTTAAATGTTTGTTACTCAATCACGCAAAAATGGCTGAACGGATTTGGATGATATTGGGCACACAGATAGTTTATCACCTGGATTAACATAAAGGATACTTTTCATCCCGGTCGTTTGTTCCCGTGAGATAATTTCCTACCTCCACATGGATGAAGTCACTGGTAAAACCTAGTAAATAATAAACCTTCTGGAATATCTAAATGATGCTGAAAACCGCACTAAAATCCATTGTGTAGTATACAAGAACTAAGCGCTCACACAGATACAGACATTGATTGATTCTGTCGGGTAATATCCCACGGGAACGTACTACCGGGATTAAAACTACCTTATGTTTTAATAGATCTTTGTAAGAGTAATAACACCGTAATACATTGTTTTCATATATCTCTGTTAGTTAACGCGGCCCACGCCCTGTCGCCATGATTCCGACATCTTCCACAATTATCGTCATATTTCAGCCATTTTACACAAAACCTTAATGAATTATACTCCCAAACCTTCCCATGAACTACGTCATCCATGGATGAAACCGTATAAAAATCCATTCGGTAGTTTTTGAGCTAATCGCGCCCAGACAGACAGACGAGGCCAGGGACTTTGTTTTATAATATGTCGTGTTATAGGAATCTATTTAGTAATACCAATTCACCGTAATCTATCTAAGTATAATCTCTGACCTTTAGCTTATGATAATAATCCGGATTTTTAGTTATAATAATTTGCTTGTGCATACAATCTATGTTTATTTCGTATAACAAAATAAAAAACAAATAATATTGCAACTATATTAAGTGATGATATATTTTGACATGTGTTTTTGGGTCAAAACACTCTGTTTTAATTATTATGTAATGTATGACATTGTTATTACATTTGTTTTAATACAAATAACAATGCAATATTAAGCAACATAAGTAAGAATTGTAGAAATTAATGCATTCTACATTAATATTTCTTAAATTGTGTGTTAAAGTGTGTTGCATAGGATTGCGGAAATCTCTCAAAAAATTACATTCGAAAAGCGATGTAGAACTAAACTGTCTTTTAGAAATACCTATATTTTGAGGTAATTAAAGACCGTTACTTAATATGTAACACAGATTATCTTCTGCCCTCTATTTGACTACAAATAACAGCTTTCTTCCACTTCTGAGAGAGACTGGGATCTTATCGGCTATCGATAGATCTCAAGGCTATCTGATTGCCTAGTTAACACGGATGTCCTAATCAAAATAATGTAGCTCATCCTATTCGCGAGTCTAATCTACGTTTCGAATAAATCGGTTTATCTTTATGGAAATATTCGAAAGGGAGAATGTAAAAACAGAAAGAGAAACTGAGAAAGGCAGAGAAAAGCGTTTAAGTAATTGTGACCAATAGTGACCAGGATATTGGGTACGGGATAAGGTTATGTCCAGCTATGGACTGCCAAAACCCGACAGTATTTTTTTATAATCGATAAAACATGTCAACGCTAGAGTGTCTAGAATCATGTGCTTAATTCATGGTTTCAGTTTGCGCGTGGATTTTTCTGCCATAAACTCAACTCAAAACATTTATTTCAATTAAACCAGTTACAGGGACTATTGAACTGTCAAAAAGTCGATCAAAATCAAAATCAAAATCAAAAAGTCATTTATTCAAACTAGGCTGAGAGTCAGCACTTTTTGAACGTCAAAATTACATAAGACAGTCCCCCCAAAACGCCCGCCCTTCACCACTTCCTAGTGCTTTAGCTGGGAAGAAGAAGTGGCGCAACAAACTCCCCAGCAGCACAGCTGTCTGTTAAGTTAGAAGAACTTGATTCTATACAATAGTGGGTAATTAACATTACGAAACACAAAAACATTAAATTTGCCATAACTCAGCTAGCACAGGCTTATATACCAACAAAACATTGAAAACATAGTACAGGCAAATAAAATAAACCAACACATGAACTAATATAATTATATAACCTGTCAGTAGTCAAGCTAATACTGGTGAAAGAACATGAACATTGTCTTGAGTTAATCACAGCGACCAACAATTATTATCGTTTAAGTAGTCGTTGACAGAATAGTAAGCCTTTGAACAGAGGGTGGATTTAACTTTAACTTTAAACGCATTAAAATTCAAATCTAGCAAAGAAGAGGGGAGCTTGTTATAAAAAGTTATACCAAGACCAACAAAAGAGTTATGAACCTTATGAAGCCGGTGAAAGGGAACACGTAGTTTGTCCTTATTTCTAGTATTAATATTATGAATATCACTGTTTTTAGTATACAAGTGTATATTTTGCCTGATATATAAGATGTTGGCCAAGATGAATTGCGATGCGACCGTGAGAATCCCAATATCCTTAAAAAAATCTCTCAGAGAAACTCTAGCACCTAGTTGGTAAATGGCTCGAACAGCTCGTTTTTGAAGAACAAAAATATTTTGAATGTCAGCTGCTTTGCCCCACAGCAGAATGCCGTAGGACATAACACTATGAAAATAACTAAAATAAACTAACCGAGCTGTATCAACGTCAGTGTATTGTCTTACTTTTCTGACGGCGTAGGCAGCCGAACTGAGCCTTCCCGCTAGGCTTGATATATGTAATCCCCACTGAAGTTTGGCATCTATTGTTAAGCCCAGAAAAACTACCGAGTCTACAGTTTCAAGCACCTCATTTTCTAAGACGATGTTAGGTCCTAGATTCTTAACATTCGGTAAGGCGAACTTGATACATTTCGTTTTCTTGGCATTGAGAACTAGGTTATTTGTGGTAAACCAATCCGTAACCATTGAAAGTGCACTGTTTACGTCGTCAAAATCTTGTCTGTTCCTGTCTACTTTAAAGATAAGAGAGGTATCATCAGCAAACAGCACAACGTCACAGATACTCTTTAAATAGTATGGTAAGTCATTAATATACACTAAGAATAAGAATGGTCCTAGTATTGAGCCTTGAGGTACACCTAACTGAACTGGTAGCCCGGAAGATTTCACACCATTAACATCTACACATTGGTGCCTATTTTGCAAATAAGAACTTATTACATTGAGAGCTTCGTTTTGAACACCGTAATGACGTAGTTTACGCAATAGCGTGTCATGGTGCACGCAATCAAAAGCTTTGGAAAGATCACAGAAAACTCCAATAGCATTTTGCGAGTTTTCCCACGCGTTAAAAATGTGTTTCAGCAGAGCAACACCCGCATCTGTAGTCGAACGACCTTTTGTAAAGCCATATTAATCATCATGAAGTAGGCTATTTAAATTAAAATGTCTTAGCAACTGCTTGAGTATTAACTTTTCAAATATTTTACTAAATGCAGGTAAGATAGAAATAGGCCTGAAATTACCAACGTTATTTTTATTACCTGATTTAAATAATGGTATGACTTTACTACTCTTCATGAGGTCAGGAAAAGATCCTAAATCAACACATTTATTAAAAGTAACAGCTAAATAGGGGGCTACGATGTCGATTATATTACTTAAAAGCTTAATGGAGATGCCCCAGTAATCTCCAGTGTTTTTAGACTTAAGTGTGTTAAATATGTTAACTACATCCACAGGCGTTACATGTTCGAAACTAAATAAGCGACTACATTTAGGCACACTACTGTGTAAAATATTTTCAGCTTTAGACGGGGACGAATTTAAGGAGCGAGTTGTAGTAATAGGTATATTAGCAAAAAACTCATTAAATGCCTCAGCTACGTCAGCAGCTTTATCAACTAATTTGTTGTTAACCATAATCTCTAATTGTTTATCCTGTTTAAACGATTTACCCGTTTCATTGTTAATAATTTTCCACGTGGTTTTTACTTTATTATTAGACTTTTTAATAGTATCGCTTAAAAATTTAGATTTAGCAAAAGCACAGATCTTTTTAAATAATTTTGAATAATTTCTGACATACTCTAGAAAAGGACTATCAAACCTGTATTTTTTCAAACCATATAACTCGTATAGTCTCGCTCTACTTTTATAAATACCTGGACTGGCCCATTGGTTGAAGCCAACGGAGGTGCCGTTAATGTCAATGGTTTTGGTCTTAAAAGTAGACTGGAATTCTTTATGCACTACATCAAAAAGGTCTCCATAGATTTCATTAGGATTCTCATGATCTATTATAGATGGTGTAACTATACGAGCTATATTATTTTTAAATTTGTTGCAACGACTAGCTGTATAAGGCCTGCATTCCATTTTATGCGGCTTTTTATGTAAGGGCAAAGGGAAGCTAGCTAATAATCCGCAGTGGTCAGTGATCCTGTATACTATCGTGCATTCATTCTTTATCTTCGTCGTAGCGATGGCACGGCAGTGTATTTTGTTGGCCCATAACTTCGCCAATGCATTTATAATTGAGGAGGTGGAGAACTAAACCTCACTTTTCCACATTTAAAATTTTTAGAGAAAACAGTAAAATGTAAAAAAAATTACAAACTTCAATTTATGCATTTAGTTTAAGTTGTATGATATTAAACTTAGTGTTACAGTCGATCTGATGTACCGAATTAATGTAAAAAAATATGAATGTACATATTAGATAATATTTAGAGATTTGGAAATGTGATGTTTTGATTAAATATTTTTGGAAAAGTGTGGTTTTGATAATTAATGAGGGGTTTGCGGCCAAGTAATATAAGCTGCACGGATCGATCGATCAGGTTAAGCTGTACTTGCTGTGGTTGGTCCGTAGATGGGTGACCATCTTTACATATCAAGACCCCTCCGTGCCTCGGAAAGTACGTTTAGCTGTTGATCCCGGCTGTCATTTGTGGATCTTTGACAGTCTTACCAGTGGGTATCGTATACCCAGTAACTGGGTTGTGGAGGTCAGAGGTCGGAGGAGTAGTTTTAGTCTAGCTCTTCAATTTTGTTCTGTTAAAGTGAGCTTTTGAAATAAATCAAGGAAGACTGATTCTTCTAGGTGGAAACGTGTGTTTTTGTTCGAGATTTTCGATTTCAAGAATACATTATTGGAAAAATAAGAGGTTTTGATAAGGTTTTTCTTATTAGCCCCAATTAATTCAACGGTTTCTGCCCATAGACAAAAAATACGAGATTTTGTTTGAAATGGAAACGTGAGTTTTTGTTCTCCACCTCCTCCTCAATTATTATACTGACCAATCTTATTTTAATAAAAATGCTCAATCTTGACATGTTAATTTAATCTTTTTATATTTTATTTTACTCAAATTTAATCATGTATTTCATGATTAAATTTGAGTAAAATAAAATATAAAAGATTCTGTTATTTTTTTAATCCTGTTTACACCATGCTAAATGTTGACATGTGATCTATAAGGTACATTATGTGCGTGCTTTACTGGAGATCCTAAATAAATATCTAAATTAATTAATTCAACAAGAAAGAAATGAAATTATCTTTGAATCTAGTCTAAATTGGACTACAAAATTACGAGAACAATATTGAAAACAATTTGAATAACATTCACTCAATTTTGACCCACTGAAAGTTGACAAACAATCAGTCAACTGACGACTTAATTAAAGGACTAAAAGGGATTAATTGAAGGGTACGACTAATCCTGAATTTGATAAAACTATAAACTTTACGGACGGTAAACAAATGAGGGACAGTAAACAGCTGATGATGACTAATATTTTACAGCGATGACGTGTCTGTCTATTAGCTAATCTAAATCTTAGTGATAAGACTGATCTTCACTTCATGTTGGCTATACAGCATGACTTTGAAAACGGTCACCAAATTTAAGGGGTGTTCTACTCATCTATAATATCGCTATGTCACATTGGGTACATACACCTGCAATGATAGGTGTAGGGGAGATTTGAATACATAAATAAAAAAAATAAAAAACCTGACTGCCTAAAAAGTGAACTTTAATTAAAAAAGATGGAAACAAGAAACTTATTTTAAAAGGATGACTATAAGACTGAATACTATAAGCAATCTCATGCAGTCAGAGGCATCTTTTAAAATTTAACAATAAAGGCCTTTATTGCTGTCACAGTCGGGTTTTTTGATTTTGTAATTTTTTTTTAAATTTCATTTTTAGTTAATATACCTAATTATTTTTAACGTTAATGAGACTTATTTATGAAACCATTTATTTTGATATCCTACTCTACTATCTTGGTTTTGAGAAAAAAATAATTTTTTGAATACACAATATGGCGTCAAAAATCGGCCATTGAATTTTTTTTCAATTTCGATATACTGAGTGTCACTTTCACAATTGAGACGAATCTAACGGCACCTCTCAAACTGAAATCGATCAAGCCGTTAAGGCCACAGAGCGTGCCAAAGAAATATACGTACATACATACACTCGAAAAACATAACCCTCCTTCTGGCGCAGTCGGGTAATAAATAACAACTGAACAAACATTTCGATCTTACATAATATAACATAACATCACCCCTTGTTTCCCCGAAGAGTAGGCCAGAGGTGTACACGTTTCGGCAGTTATGTTTAAGTTCTATACAACGAGTAACGCAAAGGGTATAAACATACCAAGGGCACGGCTTTTTTGATGGTAACACAAGATATTGGAAGGGTTTATTAATCCTATCTCTACATGTTCGGAAGTTATGAGAATTATTAATACATTGATACCAGAAACCGGACTTTTCAAATTGAAATAAATTCATCACTCGGAAGAGATTCATCGTGATATTGGCAAGTAACGTGGAAAGTTATTGACCTACGTAGTGCGGTGACACGTTTGTTATGATTTGAATTTAAGAAACAAATGAAACCGAAAATTTGGTATAAATTTTTAGGGTATTTTATTTTGAGCTGAAACTATGTATAGTGATTATATACCAGCTGTTATCTTTAGTGCTTAAGGCGAACCTAGTCCACATTTTTTCCATACAAACTTCGGGAGTGTATTATTCCACTGTTTGACAATGAACATAAAAAATTTAATATGATAAAGGTTATGTCTCATTATTAAGATTGTCTGTACGGAAACAGAATACTAAAATAAAAAGCCATTAAAAAATTAGGAGCCAACAAAGATTCGTTTTTCTTGCTAATTTAACCTAACTTTGGGCGTGTTTTAGTAATAAAAGAAGTGTAAAATCTGAAAAACCAAGTCGGTACCGACAAAGCTCAAATATCGAAAAGTTCAATAAACTTTATTGGTCATTGATTTATGCAGGAGTTTTTTCATAAAACCCGATTTTCCGAAGGACTGTTCTTCATTTTTTACGCGCCTGTTGTACTATAAATGATCCTGCATCTCACTCAATAACGTTGTGCGTGTAGATTAGCTTCTATCTGCTCATCACTGATACTACCTCTGTCGGACACGATGCCTGGTGAGACAGCGTGCTTTTTAGCCAGGCCCATCAGTGAGTTCGAGCCCGCGACTAGGTTCCCCTTAAGGATAGCAATAGGGTTTCTGTTACTGTAATAGGGGGTAATTCTATTCTAATTCATCAATCAGGCAAATATCCAGACTCCGGGCTGCTTCTGAGAAATTCTAGATTGTAAAACCCAATAACACTTTGCCCGATCTGGGAATCGAACCCAGGACCTTATGTGCTTGCGACGACTAGAAAAACGAGGTGTTTTTTTTGGTAATGACATTTCGCAGTTCAACCTATGAGGTTGTCGTCTGCTTAGCCGGGCTTGCCTGTGATCATCTTAATAAATTAAGATTACCAGGCTTAAAAAACTTAGGGTAAAATTCAAAAGTGCCTGTAATTGGTTTATTTGAAATAAATGCTTTGAGTTTGAGTTTAGTTTCTCGGGTGAATCGCATGCTATTTTATTAACTTATCGAAAGACTCTCTAAGTATAACTAAGTTGCCCGTGTTGCATGTCTCTGTGCAAGACAAAATGCGATCCGAAAGTTTTTTCGGGATAGATGTCCTGTTTCTCGGCGGGGCAACTATCCTAAACATAATTTATATGGATAGGCAACTATCCCCTATGCGGGATAGATGTCCCAAAATATAGAAGTACGTAAAAATCGCTAATACTCTGGAAATATTAAAATTAATGTTTGTTACTTTTTTATAAATTTGTTGTTAAAAAACCAAAGTATCAGCCAGTTTTACAAATAAAGTATTTTGCTTTTTTATATTGAGAGTTATAGAATGATTTACAAAAGTGTGGCAACTATCCGGTTTTTACCCTAAAATTAGAGCGAGTACGATACGGACCTCGGGTTAGGGCATTGTTGGGGGAAGCAAGGGACAAACTGAATTGGATTGAGAAAAACGAGGCAGCAATTTCGATATTTTTATACAAAATTATCCATCCGGGTATGTTCCTTTATATGGGAAGGTCCTTTTTTATTGCTCATTACAAAATCTTCCCATAATAAAACTTGGTCATCTTGATGGATAGAGCACCTAGTTACGTTTTATCGATAGTTTTCAAAGTCACCTTGTATAGCAGTGGGTCATTATTTTTGAGTTTGTTTACTAACAGCCTAACACGCATCCTTGAATTACTAATACTACTGCCATATCTTTTATAACAGCACTAGGTATAATAAGGAAATAATAGTTTTACAAATACATTGTTGACTTTAATTGGAGAGCAGTGGTCGCCAAGTGGTAACGGCCGCGACTTACGAGTTGTAGGTCGTAGGTTCAAACCCAGACAGGCGCTTTCATAATTCGTTCATTTCAGCCGATAGACGTGCCCTGTTGAACATAGGCCTCCCCCCAAAAAATGGGGTGTTTGCCATAATCGCCACGCTTGGCAGGCGTGTTGGCGGTCGCAGTATGGTGGTAAAATGCATGGAGAACGCTGCTGCCCATTCTCTAGTAAGTCCCTTAGTCGCCTTCTACGACACCCACGAGAAAAAATGGGATAAGATAAGATATTTTTATTTGCATAAAACATGGTATACAAGGTGTTATTGAAAAATATAGATCAACCATGTTTTGCTTAAAACTAAAGCGTGCAAACTTACTTACTAAAAACAAAGTACTTTGACATTTGAAATGTGGTACTCGACAGAGGCGGATGTGTGTTTGTCAAAAATGAACGCACTCTTGATTTCGTTATTGTTGCTTATTATACTAAGACGTAGAAAATGTCGCAGAATTCAGAACCATCGACTTCCAATTCATCGGAGTTACTGGGTTCATCCAATTTTATCTTCACGCAATAAAAATCGACAGCAAGTCGGCGACTGTGGCCGTGTGTGCGCGCGAGTGGAACGACAAAACGCGGCCACAAGTAGCGAGCGCGGTCGACACCCGCAGCTTGTGGCTCGAAGGCGGCCACTCAAACGCTCGGTGTGCGCCGATGCTATACAAAATGTATGGAGATACGCGTCCGCAACTTGTGGCGGCCACTAGTCGTTCTAATGTGGTCGCTACTAGTGGCTCAATGTGCGGGGGCTCTTATACCGCGTAGGTACCTATTGCAGTTTTCTGTGAAACAGCTGCTTGTTTTTGTTTTTTTTTTGATCGTCAAGTTACATGTGTTGAATTCATGGTTACAGTTTGTGTGCCGATGTATGCCATCCTGTATACAACTGACTTTTGTCCTGATTCCTTTTTAAATCCATGCCGATTTTGAACTTCAAAACAGATACATAGCCTTGCTGACCCCATAACACTAAAAGCCATCCATCAACTCACGCGCATATTTAAAATACAGGTCCACCTAAATCGTAAGTCCGCCATACTATTGCGGAAGTAATGGCTAAAGCGAGGTGACTTCCTGTTGCTAGTGATGGGAAAAGATTTATCGATAACTGTTATGATAATAATAATTATTAGAGTTTTGGTTTATTATGTCGGTATGTTAATGTTGTGTTAAAGTTACGTTGAGATGATTGTTGATAATAGTTCTTATAATATTTTAGCATGCAATTATTTGTTTTTATAAAAAATAGCATTTTTTTAAATAAATTCTATGTTTTAAACCTATTAATAAAATTCTTTGTTAGGTGTAAAAAACTTCACACAGATTAATTCTAAAGCATAATACTTACTTTCAATATTTATTACTATTGTGCAAAAGGAAATTGGAACCCATTTCAATCGTTTGGCGGATTAGTCACAGTATCTAAACGTAAGTATTCAAACTAGGATATCGAATCATATTACATCACGTTATATAGTTATCATTCGTTCTGCAAAAACTAGACCTTGATATTTTCAGGTTTTAGAATGTGCAGGTGACAATAGAATTAGGAATGTACGAGAAAACATCTTTATTAAATGTAAATGATAAATGATTTCATTCAATTCAATTTTACACGGCAATGATATTTTTAAAACTAGATTTTTTTTTGGGTGGGAAATCATCAAATAACTTCTCCCACTCTGGGTGGAGCAGGAGGGCTTGTCAGACTTTTACTGACTAAAACCCACCCGTGTTCCTTCAGTTGCCTGTGTGCCAGGGCCGCGGTATCTCTTTCGAATAAACCACGTTGTTTGTTTTTTTTGAAAAGGTTTTTATTTTTCACTTTTTAGTTACAGTACCTACCTACCCCACATCAATTCGAAATTTCAACATCCTTAGGGTCAAAACAATGCATATTTATGCATGCGATAACAGCAATCGCGGTTAATCTGCTGTCATTTTTTGAAGAGTTCCGTTGTCTGTCTCCAAAATGCAAAATCAGATCTTTATGAAATTTAAATGGGACCATTTTGAAATAAACCTCTTTTGAAAAAAGCAATAATATTGTAAATTCGTTTATCTATGACGGAGTTATGCCCGAACATACATAAAAAAGAAAGGTGTACCTTCCTTCATCAGCTCAATGTCATGAGATGATGATAACCATACGCAAATGTCACAATAGCTTTAGAAAATAGATGAAAAACATTGTTAACCTATAACATTTGAGGGTTGCCCTCGATTTCCCTGGGATTCCATCATCAAATCCTGATTTGGTGCCAATGGGACCATCTCAGGAGCATACTCTTTCAAATAAAAAAATAATTTTGAGAATCGGTCCACAAATGGGGAAGAAATCGGTGAACATACATAAAAAAAAATATATACCTACAGTCGAACATAAAACCGCCTCCTTTCAGGAAGTTGGTTAAAAATGCATTCTGCGGTTGAAATAATTAGTCAGCTAAAAAAGACAATGCTGTTACATACAATTAGAACACGTAGGTATTGCACTTGTCTACGAAACAGCTTCTGGTGATGTACTGAATGCCATGTTATTGAAACCATCATGAGGTCTTCCCTTAAGTAAGTAAGTTTTCCCACACTCAATACATAGTCAACCTTACCGAAACAAGATTTCCATTGTAACATAAAGCGCTAAATTTGGCACCAATTATTGAACAAAACACTCCTAAATAGGTTAGTGTTAATTAGTAGCTGTTAAATAATATCGATCACTAGGTATCTGTTATGGTACTGAATACGTAATAGTTAACCTTAATTAGCTCAATACGGTGAACGAAAACGTGGTACGAAAACCGACATGTCCTGGAACCAGATATGAGAAGACATGGTGACGTCCATCGACCCGCACTTCGCCCGGGGCCTACTCTCTCTCACAGAGAGCAGGACGAGTTTCAAACAGCAGTGGAATCATTATAAACTAACTATAAACACGAACTACAGCTATATAGAGCTGCGGTGGCCCAGTAGTTTCGACCCTGACTTAAAAGTTATGGATTTGAACCCAGGTGGGTGCTTTACTTTGTGCAAATAATTTAATCACAACTGCTGTCAAAATGGTGAAGATAAACATCGTCAGGAAACTGGCATATCATAGAACCAAAAATTTTAAGACATATTACATCGATCAACCAGTTCAGGGTAATGGCTATGCTCGGAGTTTCCCTACGTGATCGAATCAGGAATTAAGAGATCCGCAGCCCGAAGAATTGCCAAACTTAAGTGGCAGTGGGCAGGGCAAATTGCTTGCAAAACAGATGGCCGAAAGGTTCTGGAGTGGCGACCGCGTACTGGGAGACGTAGAGTGGGAAGGCCTCCTACAAGGTGGATCGATGACCTTGTGGAATCCTTTGGATGTGAGAAGCACAAGACCGGTCGAAGTGGAAGAGCCTAGGGAAGGGCTATGTCCAGCAGTGGACGTCTTTCGGCTGAAATGATGATGAACCGGTCAGGGCCCTCGTGATGGATTACGGTCGTCGGAAGAGGTGGCCTGAGTCCCACTAGTGGGAACGTTATAGGCTGATTAAGTTACGTCATAGTATATTATAGTAGCTTCTGGCGCGACTTCCTCCACGTGATAAAATATCATATTTTATGTGACACTCGGCAATACTGTAGTTTCACATTAGTGAATGAATTTTCGGAATTGAATCTGTAGTTCCAAAGATTACCCCCTACATCCAATCTCATAATGTAACCTTTTCAAAGTATTGGTTCTTTAAATACATATGTACTTGTACTGTAAATACATAGGTACCCCTAACAGTAATATGTATTATGGGTAATATTCAAAAAGTTACAATTTCTGCACTTCAGTACTGAGTAAAGGCGGAGGCAGACCGGCACGACGCGACTCTAGTCTTTATAGTAATTACTTTTCTATTAGAGTCAAGTTCCGCTGTCGCATCGCGTCTGTCTGCGGGGGCCTTAAAATAGGGAAATCGTAATTGACTTTTCAGGAAAATGATAAAATATCGATTTTGTTGTCGTTTTACTCAACGAATTGGTCGACTATTTTGAGTATTTTTATTGCAGTTAGTTATTTTGTGACTTGATACACGTTTATAAACTTTCGATTTCAGTTTAATGTTCACGTTTTCATTTATTTCTCGGCTTCTAGGCACTTTAGGCACTGTTAATAGTTTTATCCGATGCAGTGCTTTTCGATAAAAAATTAAAACTTTATGTGTATTGTTTCTTGTACTTATAGTTCATTACTTGGTGAAAAAATAATTGTAGAGATTGATCGTCTGTCATTTAAACACCATGATATTTATCTGTTTAATAATTTTAATTAAAGCCAATGACAACAGTTAAACACTAAGTTGAGCAATGATTAGCGACTGTTTAACCATATATTTATGACGTTTACACGTTTGTTCAACTTTTATAAATAGTGGGATAAATTAATAACACTTTTAAAAAACCTTTTCTGAAATTCCAATAAATCTTCATCCATTCATCTGCAAACAGATCGTTTGTTGGATTAGATTATCCAAGACATAATTAAGTGCGGCCAGAGTGCTATAATCCCTACTAACCCTACTTATAATATTGTAAATGCGAAAGTAACCCTGTTTGTCTATATGTTATGCTTTCGCGCCTAAACCGCTGAACCGATTGTCATGAAATTTGGCAGATAAATAATCTGGGATATGAAAAAGGACATAGGCTACTTTTTTACGCGATAACCGACATCCACACGGGTGGAGCCGCGGGCAATAGCTAGTACGCTCATATAGCCTCAACTACATACCTAGTACTTAGACAGAGTAACACCCAAGTCCAGTCTAACGAAGATTTATAGTGAGTTTAAAGCTTGGTACTGACCAACTAGTTGGTAATTGTTCCCAACACCATTAGTTAACCCTTTCACATCATTTAACTTCCTTTAACTTATGGTGGGTCACAGTAATGGTATGATAAGATGGATGAATGATTCATTACAGTGTACCTAGTTAAGGAATTAATTAATTAATTATAACAGGCATTTTTAGAAAAAGTATTTCGATGAAAAACGAAAATGAGCTCATTTTCATCGAATTTCACTGATCGACTAGTTGGTAATTGTTCCCAATCCCAACACTATTAGTGAACCCTTCCACATCATTTAACTTGCTTAACTTATGGTCGGATAATGTAATAGTATAGTAACATGGGTGAACGATCTGTTAGACACACGTGTAGGTAATGAATTTATTTTAACTGGTGTTTTTAGAATCAACTTATTCGATGAAAATGAGCACATCCTAAAACCACTATAAGTTATACATACAAATGTTATCAAGAGGTACAAGTTTATTTTTTATTTTGTATGTGGGCTAGGTGGGGGGTCCCACAGGAACTTCCAGTAGGATTTGAAAATAAAATAAAAAACTACATAATAACTACATGTCTTACACGTGTAATATGTACCTACGTACCTACTTTACATACATTACTTTCATACTTTGACAGTAGGATACTTAACTATCACAGATATTTTATCGTTATCGATACAATTTATGATGTCACTTCACTTCGTCTTATTAATGTTTGCGATGCATGCAGTTTTGACAGTCCTCATATTTTTTGGGTCAATTATGCTTCAATTCATGCAATAAGAAATGGTTTACCTATTACTTTCTGGTTTATTTGAATAAACTTCTACACAGATCAAAAAAAAAGAAGAAAAGTATGCAAAGAAAAAATGCAATGCTCAGTTTGTCATTGGTCCCAATCAAAAGCTATACTTAATCAACAAACGATAATAAAAAAACAAAACAAAAACCACCACAATATCAAACATTCACTCAAAACAACACGAAAAACAGCTGTCACCGTTGAAAAAATAAAGAAACAAGGTTGCCAGCCAGTACGTTATTCAAAAAATGAATTAATTAAAAAAAAGAATCGTACCCTGTATAGACAGCAAGCGACAGTGGCCGTTGGCACTACACTGACTCAAACGCAGTTTTCCTTGCGATCGCCTTGACCCTTACGTTCGAATGTGTATGCGCGTGCGCGCCAAATACGAACAGTAGGTTTAGTCCGAACAACGCCCGATATGGAAGGCACATTCAAAATATTACGTCAAAAGAATGCCTGCCAAATAAAGGGGTTCTGTAACGCAAACCTTATGTATTAAATTAATTTGAATTGTCAAATATCTTCATTTATGATTTACGAAGAAGTCAATGTACGTAAGTATAATAAAATAAATAAATAAGTTTATTTATTTTCTCTCACAACGGTTCTGTAGCCTTAACAGTTTTGACATACATATACATATAAATTAACATTGCGAGAGCTTGTGCCGAGGGTGGTTTTAGGAAAAACCTATGTTACAGGTCACCAGAATGTCATTAGTACGTTGTATGTCAGAGGTTTTGGTTTCCGCATTAGTCCTCCAGGTAGACCATTGTGAGTAGACCAACCAGCCTACCTCCCTCCAGAAGATCTGTGTAAGATCTGGGTGTCACGAGCGTCTGTCCTAATCTGTGTGAAGTCTGTGGATTCAGCTTCCATGTAAGCCCTGCATACAGGACGGTAAATAACAAGTAAATTATCCTACTAAAAATATGATATATAATATACCTAATATTATAAATGTGAAAGTTTGTGAGTATGGATGTATGGATGTGTGTATGGGTGTTTATCACTCTTTCAAGCGAAAACAGCTGAACGGATTTGAATGAAATTTGGCGCACAGGTAGTTTGTAACCTGGAATAACACGTAGGATACTTTTTATCCCGGTAATAAGTTCTCGTGGGATAATTTTCGACCTCCACGCGGGCGAAGCTGCGGGCAGCAGCTAGAACATAAATAAATAAATAACAACTGAACAAACATTTCGATCTTACATCACATAACATAACGTCACGCCTTGTTTCCCCGAAGGGTAGAGCAGAGATGTACCTAATTCACACCCACATTTCGGTAGTTATGTTTAAGTTCCATATAATAGGGGGCGTGCCTTTTCATCACTTTTCATCCCAATAGTACGTTCCCGTGGGATAATTATCGAACAACACGAGGGCGAAGCCACTGGAAAAAGCTAGTATTATATAAAAATAAACTAAGCAGCGATTGGACGTCTTAAATGATCTGAAACCATGCACAGGATGGGAAAGACTAATTAATGCATATTTTTCTCTAGCATTTCTTTGTATATAAATTTATTATGTGCGCGTTAGTTTAAAAAATCACATTTTGTGTGAAGCAGACCTTCTGCTGTGCTTTTTTATATTGTAGTATCAGCTGGTGTCATTGACGTATCATGTTCTTGTCAAAAAAATATTAACTACTCGTAAGAACGATAATTTTTTGTCAGATTTATGCGAAGTTGGTCAAATATGTTTCAGTTGACATGACATATTTACTAATTAGGAAAGTGAGCTTAACCGAAAAAAAAAAGATAGAACTTTAAAGAGTTTTAATTTGTATACCTAATATTAAGAAAGGTAAAATTAACTAAAAATAATTAACTATACATGACTAAAATCTGTTATATTCCTTATTTATTTCCCGTTACTTTATAACATTAATGTACTATGAAAGAAGAAAGAAAAAATGAAAAACGTTTATTTGCGGTAAACATGACGCAAAAACCAGGAACACACAAAAAATAAATAAAAAAGGTCGCTCAGCATTATGCTGCGACCCTATGCAAGACAGAGTCCCCAGCGCTGGTTTTCAGCGACAGCCGGCTTTGACGTAATGACGTCGCCCGGTGCATCAAACAATTAACATCGAACTTATAGAAAATTAATATAATTAAAGTGAATGTGATCTAATCTACATAACATAATTATACCCACATAGTTTTTTTTTAAATACCTAAATAACTGGCCAATTGTGGGTATAGGTATACTTCTGGCCAACCTTTCGGCGAAACAATTCGTGAAGTTATGTCATGTTTATGTATGTACACACGGCTAAACATTAAGCTATACATTTCCAGTTAACGCTGATCTCGCACTGTACGGAAATCCTATACAATGCGAGATCAGCTTATACTGGAAATGTATAGCTTGATGTGTTTCCGTGTGTACAATAATGTCATTTTAAACCAGGGTGTGGATAGCGGTTCTTGCCATTTTGAACCTGGGCGTACCCAGGTATAGAGAATATCGGTACTCCACCTAACAAGTACTTGTACCAAATTCAGGTACCCGCCGCGTACAACAAATCTCATATTTGTACCTTGAAGTTATTTTTGTAATGCCTAAGTATTAACTATTCTTTTACTTACCATATCAGAATTCTGTTGTCTCACTCTTCTTATTGATTTTAAGTTAACCTACACTTGCTCATTGCTTTACAAACGTCCCCTAAATCCTTCCAGGCATACATTTTTAGAGCCACCTTGATCTAACCAATGCAGTTCACGTGTAGCTCGTCTCGCCACCTCTTCCTGGGCCGACCTCAGTGGCCCCGTCTATCCTCAAGTCTAAGGCCCAGTCACTGTGCACGCGGCTGACGTGACCCGCCTAATCTCATTTCAGCTTGGCAGCCTTTTTGCTTACGTATCCCGTTTTGAAGCGCAGCGTGGTGTTTTGCATTCTGTAAGTTAGTTTAACGGGAAATATTCTTTTGGTACCGGTACAGGACCGATACTGATGAAAAAAAGTAATAGTACCAGAACCAATAGTATCGATTCTACATCTGGTACCCGTATCACACCAAGGTTAATGGTTCTTAAAAAAAAGGTATTTCCTGCCCTTTCTACACAAAGTAACGCTGCTCGGCGGCAGAAGTTATGGTGGTAATTCAGAAAGATACAGCTTCTTCATTAATTTAAAAACGTGTCCTGCATGAAAAGATCAATCTGTTTTTGGAGAATCAGGATCAGGTTGAGAAAGACGGAGAACATGGCTCTATAGGGCTTATAATTCTTTTGGAAGTCTAATTCAGAGATAAATTAGCGATTTAGCTAATCATCTTCCTTCGCAGTCTGAGGTGTCGTAATGTTAATAAATCAATCAAAGACAAATTGATATTTCCTCATCATCTTTTTTCTTCAATAAATTAACTTCAAAGTAATTATAACTATGATCTTATTTAATTAATACAATAGCCTTAAGGGCAATTAGTATTCTATTAATAACAAGGAAAAGTCCCTTGACGCGGCTGCATGTGAAACCTTTAATGGCTTCATTAAGTAGTGCGTTTGTGATCTTCCTTCTGTGAATGATTTATGGTTTCCTTGGAGAGGCTTTATAATAACAACTGCACGGCTAGATCGAAGGTTAAGTTGGCACACCGAGGTGGGTTTTAGTCAGTAATAGTCTGACAGACTCCTCCGCCGGCCTCAGGACATTCATGAGAGTACTCCACCGCAAAATTGAAAAAAAACAACCACGCGCGGCTAGAGGCCGCGCCGTTTATTTTCGTGAAAACGTTTGGTCGTAACAGTAACCCGACCTAACCTAGTGACAGAAATTCCCATAATAATCCATAGTCAGTTTTGCTAGGCACAATCACGCCACGCTTGCTCTATGCCAACTATAAATGAAGGAACTCAACGATGGGATTCTCTAACTCAGCCCAGTGTAGCACAGTTTCGTGACGTGCGAGCGAAGTGAGCCCACAGATGACACAACTGAGCACAGCACTTATTCCAGCAATGAGCGAGCGAAGCGTGCTCCCCACAAGATAATCGGATGCAACACAACATGCATATTCTAAATCCGAGTGAGCGGAGCGAGCGCACTTACTCCATGAGTCAGTTTTCAAACCAGACAAGCGAGCGGAGCGAGCTTCTCCACAAGAGCGAGAGGAGAAAAACTTGTCTCGAGACCAGAATACAGAGTAAGCCTACCTTTGCCATGAGTGAGCGAAGTGTAGTAGACGGCGTTCACTATTTTCTAAAGTGTGCACGCTTCGTTCGCTCGTAGTTAAAGTAGGCTCGCCAAACTCAGTTTTCTTCTAATCAGTCTCTTTCAGACTCATACTGAAAAATTGAGAAAAATACAGTCGCGCGCATGCGCATGCGCATGCACACACAGTGTGACGTCATAAGCAAAATATATCCTGTATAAAATTGTTACAAATATGACCTATCTTTTGAATGCTCAACCATTACTCTATAGTACTCAAACTCTCGTAGTGAAAGTGTCGGTTCGAAATATTGTACTCGTTTTAATTGGATTGTCTATTTCCCTCACTTCTTTCTACAAATCTCCTCCAGAAGAGTAACAAGTCCACCAGCACGCTTAAATTACACCGACACAGATCGCTGTCCTTCCGTCCTCGCCGCCGCAGCCCGCCGCGGCGTCCCAATCCATGTCCGTCCTGAACCTTGCTCGAGCGAGCCAGCCCATGCCGCTGAACAAAAGCATTCCGATTGGTGCCCCCTTCCGATTGACGCCCTAAGCTGAGATCTGTAACCCACAGGAATTGCCCTTAGCGTTCAGTTGCTTAGTTTTATGTGTTTAGCCCTGGCTCCTCCACAGGCAACTTCAGTTAAGCATCCGAAAACCACATAGATTGATCTAGAAGATGACATATCCAACAAAATAACTCACTACTGAGCTATGAGGCTTCATCTCAGTGTTGTGTGACACTTACGCAATATAATAAAGGGAAAAACGGCGAAGTCTTGAACTCGTCGCACCTGGGCGTTCCTGGAGAGAAACGCACTATTTACTTGGCGGAACATCTTTCACCCGAATGCAAGAAACTGCACGCCGCGACGAAACTGGCAGCTAAGGAACACTCATATAAATTTGTATGGGTAAAATACGGCCGCATTTATGTTAGGAAAATTGAGCAAGAGCAGGCTATACTTATAAAAGACGCTAGTTGCTTGGCTAAACTTGCCTAATTTAAACTCACACGATTGTTATTTACTTGGATCTATTTACTGTACCTTTTTATGTTAATTTATTATCAGAATGTGAATAGAATAAGATCAAAATTGCGGGATTTATATGCTAACTCTCTAAATTGTAATTATGATATTATTTGTTTAACGGAGACGAATCTTAATTCTGGTATTTTTGATAACGAACTATTTGACCAACGGTATAACGTGTTTCGAAGAGACCGCGAAAGTTCATGTGTAACGAAAGTTGACGGAGGTGGTGTCTTAATAGCTATTAAAAAACATTACAAAGTGATAAGACATTCCTCATGGGACAGCAGAGTGGAAGACATTTGGGTAAGTATTTTGCCTAACAACTCGCATGAGTCTCAGTGCAACCTTTGTGTATGTTACCTTCCCCCAGATTTACCAAATAGTAACCTTAAAGCTTTTTATACAAGTACACAAAAGATTGTAACGGGTTCTCGTGACGATTGTGTCAATCTAATTATTGGGGATTTTAATGTTCCGGCCTTGTTATGGTCACCCACGCCCTCATGCAGCAAATTGACTAATGCTGTTGCAGCCACAGATTTTAAGTCCTCTCTCTTGCTGGATTTGTTAGCCCTTTGTAATTTGTCACAGTATAATCATATACCTAATAAAAACAATCGATTGTTAGACCTTGTCCTTTTTACTAACGATGGTATCCAAGTAACGTTAAACAATGACCCTCTCTGTCGGGTTGATGATCATCACCCACCTTTAAGCATACATATAAAAGGCAGCATTCCTACTAAACAAATGAAACCTAATAACATCAAACAGTTAAATTTCCACAAGTGTGATTATGCGAAGGTAAAGGAAGATATCGCAGAGGTTGATTGGGCTACCCTATTATCGTCATTTGATATTGACCGGGCGGTGGAAGAGTTTTACTTGGCTCTCAACTCTATAATCAGTAAGCATACTCCCACAACCAAATTAGGTGAGTCTGCACTGCCGTTCTGGTACTCATCAGCTCTTAAAAAATGTCTCATTGAGAAAAATAAATATCATAGACGCTTCATAAAATATAAAAATCCCCGTGATTATGACACCTTCTCAATGTTGCGCAGTAGATGCAAGGTTCTTACAAAAGAATGCCACGGTTCCTTTATATCATCCACAGAGGATAATTTATCCAATAATATCAAATCATTTTGGAAGTTCGTCAATAGCAGAAAAAGTACGAATGGCTTACCACAAACTATGAAGTTCGGTGGAGTGGTTTCATCGGACAGCCAAGTTATTAGCGAATTATTTTCGGACTTCTTTAGTTCGGTTTTTGAGGATTCGTCGGGAACTCCCCCTAATAGTGGGGCATGCGCAGGTATTGAATGCAACTCTTCTTTATCGGAGATTTATATTGAGCATGATAATGTTTTGCGTGCATTAAAACAACTAGATCATAATAAATGCGCTGGTCCGGACGGAATACCTTCTCGTTTCTTGGTCAAGTGCGCTGAAGAGCTATCATTGCCACTCTCTTATTTGTTTAATCGGTCGCTGGCACTGGGTAAATTTCCACAATGCTGGAAAAAGGCGCACGTTGTGCCTATTTACAAAGATGGTGACAAGTCAGATTGCGCAAATTATAGACCCATAAGTATGCTATCGGGAATGGCAAAACTTTTCGAGGCGTCTTTGTATCAGCATTTTTATTCTCACTTTAAACCGTATCTTTCCCAATCCCAGCATGGATTTGTTCGTAATAAATCAACCCTCACAAACCTGCTTGAGTATAAAAACTATCTGTGTACTGCTTTCGCGAAGGGTGATCAAATAGACTCAGTCTATACAGACTTTCGGAAAGCGTTCGATAAAGTTAACCATGAAGTACTGCTTTTGAAGCTGAAAGCGTACGGTATACATGGTTCACTGTTCCGGTGGATACAGTCTTACTTACAAAACAGAAGCCAACTCGTTTCTGTCAGAGGCTACTTGTCGTTACCGGTTGACGTCACGTCAGGCATTCCTCAGGGATCGCATTTGGGGCCCCTACTTTTCATCATTTTTATTAACGATCTTGTGACCAAATTAGCATGTCCCTGTCTGTTATATGCCGACGATCTGAAGGTATTCACGTCGATTAAAAACGCCTCCGACAGTGAATCCCTTCAGAATGACTTAAATGTAATTTCTAACTGGTGTACCTTGAATCGAATGAAGTTAAACATAAACAAATGCTTTGTCATATCGTTCACGAAAAAACGTATAAAAAGCACCTTTGACTACAAACTCGAGGGTCAATTATTGGAACGAAAGCACGTAGCCAGAGATCTCGGCGTGTTGTTTGATGAACAGCTATCTTTTAGGGATCATTACAATAGCATCACGCTCAGAGCATTGAAACTTCTCGGTTTTATATCTAGGTCTACGAAAGGATTTAAAAAACCTCAAAGCTTTATACTACTTTATAAAAGCCTGGTAAGAAGTATTTTGGAGTACTGTTCGATAATCTGGTCACCGTGTTACGCAGTACACTCTGACAGAATTGAGAGTGTACAAAGAAAATGTGTTAAGTGGGTCTCATACCGGTACGGGTTTTCTAGGACACTTCAAAACTATCCCGAACGCCTCGTTAAGTTCAATTTGAAACCTTTGCATGTTCGTCGCAAACAGCAAGACTTAATTAACCTGCATAAGATCCTACACTCCAAGCTGGACTCTTCGGCTCTGCTGTCTTTCATAAACATCAACACTAGATATAACACCCGAATACCGAAAACTTTTACACTTCTGATCTTTACAAATAACACCTCATATTACAACCCTATCGTTAGAATGTGTAGACTTTATAATGAAATTTCTAAAGACAATAACAGTATTGACATCTTCGATTCTCGTGCCGCTGCTTTCAAAAGACATGTATGTACTCTTTCCTTTTAATATTCCAAACCATAAATACTGTATTCTTTAAATAATGTAACAATTTATGTAATTTACCTGGCGTGTTGGTCTCCTACACATTTCCTGCCTAAGTAGAAGTAAAAGTGTGTCGGAGGTCAGACGTACAGATCCTGTAACTATAATTTTGTGAACTAACCTTTTACTGTAGTTTTGCCATCGTTATTATTATTGTTGTTGCTAGTAATGTTGTGCGATTACGCTTTGGGTGATAATCAGGTCGAAACTTAAAATGTTAACTTAGTGAAATAATGTGATTGTTACCTGTTGTAGTTGCCTTGTGAATAAATAAATAAATAAATAAATATTATACTTTTATTTGTTTTCCTATATTTTCTCAACATACCCATCTTTTATACTATTATTCAAAGTCATATCTTTTTTGTTTAGATTTCTTTTTATTCATAATAATCTGTATTACTTATATACATTAATTTTGCGTAACTTAATTTTATTTATAGCGGTGTGTACCTACAAAGATATCCATAGGTTAGGTTTTTTTTTATGGGTGGGAAATCATCAAATGACTTCTCCCGCTCTGGATGGAGCAGGAGGGTGTGTCAGACTTTTACTGTCTAAAACCCACCCATGTTCCCTCAGCTGCCCGTATGCCAGGGGCCGCGGTATCTCTTTCGAACAACCCGCACCCCTAGCAAGCATCGGCCCTTGCGGGCCCCACCAGCTGCTGCTGACGTCCTCCTGCGACGGGTCAGCACAGTGGCCCCGCCGCCTACCACTTTTCGGCCGCAGGGGATAGGGCGAGCGGCCAACGCTATACCGACACTCCTCTTCCCCTGCGGCCCCACCGCGTCCGCCATCAAACGGTGGCAGCCCCGTCCAGGCCACGGAAGGGAAGAGCGCTACTCAGAAGTACCGGCACTCCTCCTCCGCCGCAGCCTGTAACCCTCAGCCACGATGCCTCCCATTCGACATCGCGGCCCGCCTCAGTTGCGATGCACCTCACCGCAACCTACTTTTTGGCCGCTACGTCGTCGGCTTGGAGGCACAAGCCCTGACGAGCGGCCCCACCTTGGGGTTCCTCTTCGCTTCACCGTGTAGATGACCACGGTTACTGAGCCCCCCCGCAACGACAATGCGGGAACCCCACTGGGGGGGATCCATAGGTTAGGTTAGGTTAAAACTTTGACCAACTACGCGCGAGCCGAGCGAGCGAAGCGAGCGGTGCCGCGGCATCGGCCGGCGAGCGCTACCTCGAAATTGGTCGCGAAATTTTTCTAAGTATTTTTTTCATAGTGTCCCCAAGACGACACTCTGACCTAAATTTCATTCATTTAAGACAAAAATCAGTGAAACGACCTTTAATCATTCTAAACAGTTGGTTTTTTAGACATCATTATCTCAGGTATAGTTATAGTAATAAGTATGTAACAACAATAACCAAAAATAAAATGGCTAAATGTAAAAACAGTTGTTTTGTAATCACAAGAAATAATTTAAAAACAAACCTTTTCCTTCAAAGCATCTGGTTCATGATTATGTTCTTGGTGCGGTCCTTCCAGTAATTTATACTTATTGACTTCCTTATCGAAAGTGGTGATTAATCTCGCCTTACACTTATACTTTTTGTTGCTTCTTAATTCACATGCCCAACATTGTTTATCCACTGTTATTCGGTTTTTTTCATATATAAATCCATGCCCGTCTAATTTTAATCCTCCGCGTCTGGTTTTAAATGATTTTAAATAATTTTCCTCCATATTAATAAAGCATTAACACAAACATGCACGTAATGATAATACACCGACATGAATTTAGCAATAGACACAACTCAGTATGTGATGTAAAGCATACCCCCAAATAATAATCATACCCTCAAATTAAAACTATAAATATCATCTTCTACCTACATATTTTTTTTTACACTTGTTAAAATGTTTCATTCTGAGTATGAGTGAAAACATTATGGTAATTATGTTTAGCGTTATGATAAAAAACAGTAGGAGTTTAAATATATTTACATTAATGATATTATTAATTGCAATTTTCGGAAACATGAGTGTTATGAACGTCGCCGGTAGCACTACAAATAGTATGAATGAAAACTTTAGGATGAAAAATTTTAGGAAGAGTGATCATTCGGATTACAAATAATTAGGAAGAACAATTTCGGATAAAGAACTTTAGATGAGCCAATATGGACCCTGATTACAATCAAGTCTGCGAAGTTTCGCTACTTAATTTTATTTCACTGTGTCTTTACCTGGGACCGTTGCCTTTGATGTTAAAAGTACCCCGAAGGACTGAACATTAGGTCATCGATGTACAAAAACCCATTAGGTACACTTTAAAAAGCTTAAAAAGCTTTCTACATGTATGTTTTTTGTTTGTTTGTTGGTATGTTTGTATGTTACCGACTCCTTTGGACGCTATTTTGACCCACTTCAAACGGTCAGATTTCATTGAAACTTTGTAGACTTATCGAGGACCGATGACAATTCAAAAATTAAAAAAAAAAAAAAGAAACAGAAAAAAAAAACAAAAAAAAAACTTCAAAATCACGCTTTTCAAGCAAGCAGAACTAAAAAATAGTAAATAAATAATAGTTTAAAAAACTAAAAAACACGCTTTTAATTGATTATAAAAATACCTCAAAAAGCACCCCACGCTTTTTCATAGAATTAAATTATTTTCTAATTTTTTAGTTTGGTTTTTAAAGCGTGTTTTTTAGTTTTTTTAACTATTATTTATTTTTAATAACATTTTCACGCCAATCTCTATAAGATAGGTGGTGGGTCACGGTGAAATAAAGTTAAGTAGCGAAACTTCGCAGACTTGATTGTATTCAATATCGAAACACGACAAGATAAATAAAAAAATTGGTGCTGTTTTTAGGGTTCAACGTCTGCTAGTGGTGTTGTTACTTAAAGTAACAATTAAGAAAATCTGTATATTTTTTAGTTTTATCGTGCTTAGATATCGATACCTACCCATCACGTGTGAAATTTACACAAAAAAACTGATATTTCAAGTGATTCACTACGTTACCTGTGGTGACGACCCCAAAACAACACTCATCAAATTAATTTAGTCTTTATGATAAATGATTTCATTTCTGTAAGTAGGTTTGTACAAACTATTTTACATGTTAAACATATTTTATTCAACTAGATGAGGTGGGCCTTTCCTATCTGACTACTATGAGAAGTAAGGCCGAAACAAACTCAGAGGTTCACAGTCTCTATTATAGTCCAAACATAATCTTGGTCAGAACATGTTAAGACCATGTGGACTGGTGTCTGAAATGGTCTTTTGACGAAAGAACCACACAGATTGAGTGGACCTGTCCAATCAGTGCACGCATTTATCAGTAATCATGCAGCTCAACTCAGAACTTGAGGAGCTCAACGATTTGACGAACAATACAAGTATTGTTTGTGGAATCGTTGTTCTCTTTATGTTTTAAGTTGAGCTTTCAAAAATAATTTAGTTAATTATGTTTAATTACCCATCACTTCTGTGGAGTTTCGTTAGCTATTTCAATTTGACCCTGTATGTATCATGAGTCATCATCATCATCATTTCAGCCGAAATATGTCCACTGCTGTAGGCTTAGCATGTCGCTTTCTATTTTTACTCTACTGTAGAATAGAAATCGCTTGTCTACATTTCTCGGTACAAAACTGTCAACTGTCTGTACGGAAACGTCATTTTTGTCTACTCTTCCGACGAAAAAACGTTTGTCTACGGTTCTCGTGCTAAGCCTGCAGGATACAAGGCTTTCACCACCACTTCCACTGGTCCTGTGCTTCTCGCACTCTGCGGATTCCTGCTGCCTTCAGCAGGTTATCGGTCCACTTTATGGGGGACCCTCCAACGTTACATCTTTGGCCACTCTAGATTCTTTCCCCCCATTAGCCATTCGTTCTGCGAGCAATGAGCCCACTCCATCATAAGTATCATCTCCATCATAAGTATAAACTCCAGTTTTACTACATTCTTCTAGCATTATTTTCCAGTCCATTCCAAACCCCATTGGAATTAACAGACTGTTATAATTTTGAGTCTATTCACACTGGACGGATGAGCTGTAATCATTTCCAAAGTTCTAATGTTTGAAATATTCCAACAAGGTCTAAATTCTTACTATTTTAAGAGACATTGTCCCTTCTGTTGTTAAACTCTCATCAATCTTGGAAAGAGTTTGTATCAAGTTGTTTGTTGAAAGTTGAAATACTTATGCAAGGTGGCAGCCATCAGCGCTCGGTTGAGCGTTAAAGTCAAATAACAGGTTTGTTACTAAGGATTAAGTACCTAAATTATTCTGATGATTCTGATGATGATGACATGATTCTGAAAACTTCCTGCGTCGTACTTATCAAGAATCAAACTACTGAAGACCTGATGTCACACCGCAACTACGTCAGCTACATCGCGCAAGCAGAATTTACCGTGCGATCTGCATATATACAACATCCCGACATCAATCGTCGGGCAGTTGCCCACCAGACACAACACCCGTCTGGTCGGAGGATCTTTCCTTTTGAATAGAGAATGAGTGAACTTTACACCCTGTTCTTCATACCTCTATATAAGTATTTGTCACTTTTGTAAACCGAAGAAAGATTTCTACGAATTCTTGGTTACAATTTGCGCGTCGATGTTTCTGCCATCCTGTGTACGTTCTGATAATGTATGGGAGTGGTTGTGGAGTGATGGGAGGCTGTATTTGAGGCCTAAATTTCCTAGTTACTATCTTTTCTAAAGTGTTGCATGTATAGGTGTCTTTACGACAGTCTTTGCTGGGCAGTCATAGATTCCTTTCCTTCGTGCAGATTTTTAAAACTTTGTCATGTTGCTTGGAGAAATCTCTTAAGGTGTTATAAATGTAATTTAAATAAATAAATAGTAAAGAAGGTTTATTATCTGTGAAGGTTTATTATTTATTAAATGTGAACTTTACATAACGGACAGTACTGACAGACATCTGACACTTTCTAAATTTAACGCAATAGCTCCAGATATTAAAATAATTGAAAAAAGCTCTCTTCGTCTCCTTGGGTCTCCAATCTTTGAGAATTGTTTTCCCTTTTTTATTGAGGAAAAAATTCAAAATTTCAACGACGTTTCGGAAAGATTGTTCCAAATTAATATGCATTCGGCCATCACCTTAATTCGCTATTGTTGTTTTGGTCCCAAATTAACATACTTTCTTCGCGCTTCCCATTTATGGAAGCACACTCACCTATTAGACAGAATGGACCAAATTATCCGGCACACACTAACTTCGATCTTAAATGTGACCATGGACGACCGAGCTTGGGCACAAGCTACTCTTCCCATTCGCATGGGAGGCCTCGGCGTCCGCAAAATTTCTAGTATTAGTTTACCGGCTTTCATATCCTCGGTCCACGGCACTGAGAAATTAATCAGAAAAATCCTAGCTTCCACGCTGATTGATTTCGACGTGCCGTGCTTCACCGAGGCTATGGATGCCTGGAGACTCGCTTGCCCGAACTCTGATCTACCCGATAAACCATTTTCCCAGAGACGGTGGGATGAGCCACTCTGCAGAGTAGTACAAGACAATCTACTTAACACGTCTGCTACTACTGCGGAGCGTGCGCGCCTGCTGGCTGTGGGTAAGTGGAAATCGGGTCTGTGGCTTCATGCACTACCGTCGTCGAACATAGGCACTTTGTTCGACGACACCACTTTCCGCCTCGCTGCTTCTCTGCGACTGGGTGCTCCTTGTTGTTCTCCTCATCGCTGTCACTGCGGCGAAGTTGTCAACAGTCTAGGACACCACGGCCTGTCCTGCAGCCGAAGCGCGGGCCGCTTAGCGCGGCATGCAAACATTAACGACATCATCCGACGAGCTCTTGTTACCGTCGGCGTTCCAGCTGTATTAGAACCCAGTGGCTTGGCACGCGACGATGGCAAGAGACCGGACGGAATGTCTTTATTTCCATGGAAGTTGGGTAGGCCTTTAGTGTGGGATGCAACGTGTGTCGATACTCTTGCGCCATCCCATCTTCCTGGCTCGGGGTGCTGTGCTGGCGCTGCCGCTGCGGCTGCGGAAAACCTCAAGCGGCGAAAGTATAATAACCTAATTGGCAATTATATTTTCGAGCCGTTTGGGGTTGAAACCCTCGGGCCGTGGGGTCCGAGTGCTCATGGTCTCTTTAGGGAAATCTCAAAAAGGCTGGTTGCAACTTCCCGTGACCCAAGGGCTGGTTTGTACCTTGGCCAGCGGATAAGCATTGCCATACAACTTGGTAATGCTGCCAGTCTCTTGGGAACATTACCAGTCGACAGCGATGCGGATGAATTTTTTGATGCCATTTTTTAAGTTGTGAATAGGTTTAATTAAGTTAGTTTTTATTTGATTACTTATATATTATTTTATACAACTATAGTTTAGGTGTAAGTTTAGCTACTTATTTAAAGCTTCTTCTCTCCTACTATTTTTTGCTGTGCCCGACATAATGATATGATCACTATTTTTTAATTTACCATTATAACGACCCACAGATAATAGTAAATATATTTTTAGTCTCGTCTTGATTTTTTTGTGACGCACGGGTCGCTTGCCACTGTTGGTCCGTAGATGGTGACTGTTGGCGACTACAAGAAGAACTGATTAATAATTAAGAGTTTGATTAAACAATAAAAACCATTTTCTTATAGGTAAAATAGATAGGTAATTCGTTGTTACATTCTTAAGCATAGGGATAGTTTTCATCTCCCATAGTTAATAATAAGTTTTATCAATACCTAATGTAGCTATAAACCAATCAATAAGAAACGTAGTTAGCACCCCACACATCCTCAAAAGGTAAATAAATATCTAAACTAATGGTATCACCCATAAAACAGGTTCTAACTCGACAAAAACACACAGGTAAAACATTAACAGGCACCTACACACACATACGCAACAAATGGTATCGCCCTCGAGCAAGCAAAAACTTGTCCGAACAGGTCTAAACCTGTCGAGAATTAGACTCATGCTTGACCAAAATATCCCGGCCTTTCTTATTGTTGATTGGTTTAGAAGCAATAAATATAAATAATTATCAGTGGGCCTACCCGCTACTTGTACCCTAGTAGAAAACTACTTAAGAAAAATTGAAATGTAAAACGAGTTAGTATTCCATAAGTGCGCGGCTTAATAAATGAAAAGTGTATGTAATAAGGTGTTTCAATAAGAATCCCCTACAAGAATTGGTCCTTCTGCAGCCGGATTGAAGAACTGAAGCCTGAGCCTGAAGATACACGAAGAATACAGAAGCTACTTGAAGATATATCGCTGTATGAAGATAAGCAGCGTTTTACAAGAAGCTTGCGTATTTTGGTAAGTTACGTGAAGATTAGTTCTACGAGCCGCGCCCTCTCGAAGCCCTACGTGTGCCGCCGAAGATTATTGCTGGGAATAAACGACTAGGAAGATCGCTTATTCTCGAAGCTAGGCCCTCCACGGAAGACCTGTTGGCGGGCACACGACCTGCTGAGTGAAGATTATAGCTGGGAGGGTCGACTACGAGCCACGCCGCGCCCTCTCGAAGCCCCCGTATCACTCGAAGCCCTACGTGTGCCGCCGAAGATTATTGCTGGGAATAAACGACTACGAAGATCGCTTATTCTCGAAGCTAGGCCCTCCACGGAAGACCTGTTGGCGGGCACACGACCTGCTGAGTGAAGATTATAGCTGGGAGGGTCGACTACGAGCCACGCCGCACCCTCTCGAAGCCCCCGTATCACTCGAAGCCCTACGTGTGCCGCCGAAGATTATTGCTGGGAATAAACGACTAGGAAGATCGCTTATTCTCGAAGCTAGGCCCTCCACGGAAGACCTGTTGGCGGGCACACGACCTGCCGAGTGAAGATTATAGCTGGGAGGGTCGACTACGAGCCACGCCGCGCCCTCTCGAAGCCCCCGTATCACTCGAAGCCCTACGTGTGCCGCCGAAGATTATTGCTGGGAATAAACGACTAGGAAGATCGCTTATTCTCGAAGCTAGGCCCTCCACGGAAGACCTGTTGGCGGGCACACGACCTGCCGAGTGAAGATTATAGCTGGGAGGGTCGACTACGAGCCACGCCGCGCCCTCTCGAAGCCCAGTGTCACTCGAAGCCCTGCTTGTTCCAGTGTTTTGTGAATGTGCATAGTGAGTACATAAGTGTTATGTTAACGTGCGTAATGAATATATGTGTTATGTGAACGGTGTTTAGTGAGTACATAAGCATTACGTGAACGGTGTTTAGTGAGTGCATAAGCGTTACGTGAACGGTGTTTAGTGAGTACTTAAAGGACACGGAACTAAAGTTTTAATGTGTGTATGTACTGTATAAGTCGAAGTGTGTGGTTACGCCTTCGCTTCAACGCGTCCTCTGCTAAAGGACTAACATATAAACACCGGTAAGTTACTGAACAATATTGACAATAAGTGCTGGGAAAGTGAATAAATAATGATGACGCGAAGCCGTAAAGGAGATAGCACGCGCTCGACCACGGAAGAAGAAACTACGGAAACGTCAGCTACCACCTCCGAAGAGGTGACAGACGGCAGCGCGCTTACCGAAGACACAACCGTGGTCGAGGAAGCCGATGCTACCTTGGTAGAAAATAAAAAGAAGGCAAAGCCGACTTCAAACAAAGCAAGCAATAAGAAGAAAGAAATAGAAGCCAGATTAGAATTAGAGAAATTACAATTGGAAGAAATCAAGATGAAAGCTAAGCTGGCGAACACCAAGTTGGAATTAACGCGTGTCTGCGAAGACGATACGGACTTGAGTGATAATGAAGAAGATACCGCGACCAAAGCCGCTGCTGAAAAGGCTACTGAAGCATGGGTGTCAAAGGCAAAGGAAGCGCCGCACACAGCAGAAACGACGCCACCCACGACGACCCCTGCCAGTCAGCTGGCCGAAGCAATATTGGAAGCAGTCAAATCAGCAACAGACAGCAAGGCAACAGCGGTTATGCAACGCGCGCCGAAGTATGTCAGCGAGCTACACCAATTTGACGGCGACGCAAGAGATTGGATGGCCTTTAAAGCAACATACAAGGACTCGCAGGCTCTCTTCAGTGGAATCGAGAACATGGGAAGATTAAGAAGAGCAATAAAAGGGAAAGCCAAAGAAGCAGTGAAGTCCCTTCTCTATACACAAGTGGATCCAGAAGAGGTAATAACTGCATTAGAACGCCGATTCGGAAGACCCACTTATCTGATAAGAAGTGAGATAGAAAACATAGAGAAGCTGACCCCCATGTCTGAAGACGCAAGAGAGTTGGTGAGATACGCTGGAGCAGTGGCCAATACAGTCAGCGTTGTGAAACAAATGAAGAAGCAAAGTTATCTGCACTCAAGTGATATAGCGAATCGTATAATTGAGAAGATGTGCATCCTGGTGCGATTCAGGTGGTACGATTACAGAGCATCCAAAGAAGAAGATGATGAACCAATCCTCATCAGCCTTATGAACTTCTTCAACCAAATGGTGGATCAGTTCGAAATGCACGAGTTCATGGGTACCAAGGTGAAGAAGGAAGGATTAAGAAACCGCATGCGGCCTCCCGGTTCCCGCGGCGTGAACGCCACTCGAGTCGCACGGCACAATGAAGAAGAACATTCATCGTACGAGGAAGATTCGGATGATGAAGAAGAAGAAGATGAACCACAAACAGCGACAGTCTGTTCATGCAAGGACGACACCAAGAAACCGGAAAAGATCGCCTGTCCTGAATGTGCTGGGGAACACGCACTGTTGAAATGCAATAAGTTCGTCAACGCTTCCATAGAAGAAAGATGGGAACAAGCCAAGCGAGCTTTCATATGTTTCAAATGCCTATTGGGACGACATAGAAGATTCAGCTGCAAAGCAAAGCCGTGTGGAAAATGCAAGAGAAGTCACCATGTGATGTTACATTCAGAAGAAAGGACGAAGCCAGCCACGCAAGATACCCAAGCTGTAGCATCGACAGTGAATGCAACGCGGACGATATCAAGAGCCTACTTGAAAATCGTGCCAGTAGAACTATGGGGACCAGATGCCAAAGCCGAAGTCTACGCCCTCATGGACGAAGGATCAACAGTGACCCTGATAGAAGAAGACATCGTGAACATGATCGGAGCCCAGGGCCCTGAAGAAGAATTAAGAATCGAGGGCGTGGGAGGTCATCGAATGAGCCAGAAGTCAAAGAAGGTCGATATCAAGATCAGAGGAAGATTCGAGCGCAGCATGGAGAAAATGTCAGGATACACCGTTAAGGCCTTGCACTTGTCCCCCCAAGAAGTCAGCGATAAGGATCTGGAAGACTGCCCACATCTGGAAAAGATAGCAGAGCAACTGAAATATCCAAACGCTCGTCCTACTGTACTCATCGGACAGGACAATTGGCATCTGATCGTGTCTCAAGAAGTAAAAGTTGGCGACCGAAGCAAGCCAGTAGCCTCCAGAACCCAGTTGGGTTGGGTCTTGCACGGAACCAAGTCAAGAAATAATACTGCAGTACGAATAGTGAATCATCTTGTGACATTGCCTGAAGGAAAAGATGATTGCCTCGAGAAGATGATTAGAAACCACTTCGACATCGAAGCCCTAGGAGTCGCCGCGAGGAGACCCTCCAGCGACATCGACCAACGGGCTCTTGACCTGCTGCATTCCACGACGAAAAGATTACCTGATGGGAGATTCAGTGCAGGTTTGATCTGGAAGACGGACGAGGAAAGCCTGCGGGAAAGCAAAACAGCTGCAGCGCGACGACTAAGGGGAATGGAGAAAAAGTTCTTAAAGGACAAAGAATTTGAACGAAAATATGAAGAGCAGGTCGAAAACCTGATCAACAGTAAATACGCCGAGGAAGTAACAGATGAACCCGCCTCCTCAAGATCATGGTACCTGCCGCATTTCGCCGTTGTCCACCCCCAGAAGAAGAAGATGAGACTGGTCTTCGACGCCGCCGCTAAATCAAATGGAAAATCGCTGAACGACGCATTGTTAGCAGGACCCGACTTGCTACAATCACTGTTCGGTGTCCTGCTCCGGTTCCGGCAAGAAGCAGTAGCCGTCGTCGCAGACATCAAAGAGATGTTCCTGAGAATAAAAATCAATGAAGAAGATAGAGACAGCCTTCGATTTCTTTGGAAAAATAAGGAATACAGAATGACATCATTAATATTCGGAGCCGCCTGCTCGCCGTGTACCGCTATATATGTAAAGAACAGAAATGCAGAAGATTTCACCAATTGCTGTCCAGAAGCCGTCAGAGCGATAAACCGAAACCATTACATGGACGATTACATCGCAAGCTATCCCGACGCAGCGACAGCTACCAAAGTGTCAAGAGATGTGAATGAGATCCACAAGAAAGGGGGATTCCTCTTGAGAGGCTGGGCGAGCAACGACCCTTCGACGGTTGAAGAGTTCACCGACGCAGACACCAAGACAAACTCCATCGTGCTAGGAGAACCTAAGGATCAAGTCGAGAAAACCTTGGGACTCAATTGGAACGTCCAAGAAGACAGTCTTCATTTCACTCTGAGTCTACGGAACACCCCCGACGAAGCCAAGGAAGGCAAACGCGCACCGACGAAGAGAGAAGCGACAAGCGCAGTGATGTCGGTCTTCGACCCATTAGGATTAGCGTCACCCATAACCGTACAGGGAAAAGTGATGCTTCAAAACTTGTGGAGGTCCGGCCTAGAATGGGACGAGATATTACCTCCACCAAGAGAACAGGAATGGAGAAAGTGGCTTGAAGATTTAAGAAAACTTGAAGACCTTCGAATTCCTCGCTGTTTCACATACGACGCGACCGAGGGGGAGCTGCACACATTCTGCGATGCAAGTGAGAAGGCATACGCTTGCGCGGTTTACTGGCGCTCTCAACATCCGGACAATCGCGTGGAAGTAAAGCTGCTAACGGCGAAAGCTAGAGTGTCACCTCTCAAGCCAACTTCAATACCTCGACTCGAACTACAAGCGTGTCTACTGGGAAGCCGCTTGGCCAATAGTACAAGCCAAGAAATGGATTTAACGACGACCCGAAGATACTTCTGGACCGACTCCAGAACAGCGCTGACATGGATCAAATCAGACCCTAGGCGTTTCAAGCCCTTCGTCGCGCACCGTCTCGCCGAGATAGAAGAGCTGACGAAGCATAAAGAATGGCGCTGGGTTCCGACGAAACACAACGTAGCCGACGACGCTACCAGAGAAACCCCGTCTAAATTCGATGTATCACATCGATGGTTTAATGGCCCAGCCTTCTTGCGTGAAGATCCCAGAAATTGGCCTACAGAAGAGAAAAAAGTCTCTATCACCGATACGGGCGAGGAAAAGCCTAACGCCATCACGTTAAGCGTCAGGAAAGTCATACCTGTCATCGTGCCCGATCCAGAGAGATTTTCCAGTTGGATACGCCTACTTCACGCAACAGCAAGGTACCTACAAGCCATAGACGTTTTCAAGCGAAAAATAAAGAAAAAGGTGAACATCACAAAACTCATCACCAGAAGAACCCAAGACCCAGCCTGGAAAAAGATACAAAAACAGAAGATCCAACCGTCGGAAAAGAGACCAAGCAGAAAAGAAGCGGCCTTTCTACCAAAATCTGCACTCTACATAGAAAAGGCGGAACAACTGCTGATAAAAAGAGTGCAAGAAGACAGCTTCCCAGACGAACTAGCCGCCCTGCGTAAGAAAGAAGACCTTAATTCGACATCCAACCTGAAGAACTTCACGATCAAATTAGAAGACGGGCTCATCAGACTATCCACCCGCATCGGAGCCGCCAAATACTTGATAGCTTCATACAAGAATCCGATCCTGATGGACAAACGTCACCGAATAACCCAGCTGCTAGTGAAATACCTCCATGAAGCTTTCAATCACGGGAACCACAACACCGTGATGAATGAGGTCCGGCAGAAATATTGGATACCATCGCTTCGAAACATGGTAAAAAAGGTAGCACGAGACTGCGGATGGTGTAGAATTCGGAAGAAGACTCCACAGATCACACCTCAAGGAGATCTGCCACCTGAACGTCTAACAAAGGCCAGCCCTCCCTTCACCTGCCTAGGAGTAGACTATTTCGGACCTATGTTTGTTACCATTGGAAGACGTACAGAGAAACGTTGGGGAGCTTTGTTCACGTGCCTCACCACAAGAGCGATTCATCTAGAATTGGCTAACTCCCTATCAACCGACTCCATGATCCTCGCGCTACGAAGAATGATCGCCAGAAGAGGAACACCGAAAATTATCCTGAGCGACAACGGAACCAACTTCATCGGTGCCAACAGAGAAATCACTGCAGCCATCGAGACTCTGGGAAAAGAAGTAAACAAAATGGGCATCGTTTGGAAGTTCATCCCTCCTGGAGCCCCCCACATGGGCGGAGCCTGGGAAAGAATGGTGCGATCCGTAAAAGTCGCTCTCTCAGCAACACTACACGAGCGGCAACCTAAAGAAGAAATACTCCACACATTGCTTCTGGAGGCCGAGCACATCGTGAACTCGAGACCCCTCTTCTCCGTCAGCACCGACCCAGAAGAAGAAGAAGCCTTGACCCCGAACCATTTCCTCATCGGGCGCTCATGCGGAGCTACCCTCTTTGGCTCCTTCGACGACACAGAACTCATCGGTTCTCCCAACTGGAAGACATCCCAACGCTTGACCGATCATTTCTGGTCAAGGTGGTTGAGAGAGTACCTACCAACTCTCTCGCCACGCTACAACCAAGGTCCTCACTATCAGGACCCTACATTGGGCGACATAGTCCTGATCGTCGACCACACCCTGCCACGGTACTCGTGGCCACGCGGCGAGATAGTCGCCACTCATCCCGGACCAGACGGAAGAACCAGGATCGTAGACGTGCGAACTGCAGCGGGTGTCCTGCGGCGGCCAGCATCGCGCCTAGTCCTGATCGTACCAGCAACGTCGCCCCAACGAGATGGAGTGCAACGCACTGAGGGGGAGACTGTTGGCGACTACAAGAAGAACTGATTAATAATTAAGAGTTTGATTAAACAATAAAAACCATTTTCTTATAGGTAAAATAGATAGGTAATTCGTTGTTACATTCTTAAGCATAGGGATAGTTTTCATCTCCCATAGTTAATAATAAGTTTTATCAATACCTAATGTAGCTATAAACCAATCAATAAGAAACGTAGTTAGCACCCCACACATCCTCAAAAGGTAAATAAATATCTAAACTAATGGTATCACCCATAAAACAGGTTCTAACTCGACAAAAACACACAGGTAAAACATTAACAGGCACCTACACACACATACGCAACAAATGGTATCGCCCTCGAGCAAGCAAAAACTTGTCCGAACAGGTCTAAACCTGTCGAGAATTAGACTCATGCTTGACCAAAATATCCCGGCCTTTCTTATTGTTGATTGGTTTAGAAGCAATAAATATAAATAATTATCAGTGGGCCTACCCGCTACTTGTACCCTAGTAGAAAACTACTTAAGAAAAATTGAAATGTAAAACGAGTTAGTATTCCATAAGTGCGCGGCTTAATAAATGAAAAGTGTATGTAATAAGGTGTTTCAATAAGAATCCCCTACAGTGACCATCTTTACATATAAAGACTTACTGTGTCTTGAAAAGCACGTTAAGTAGTTGGTTCCGGCTGCCATTCGTGGATCATTGACAGTCGTTCCGGGTCGTCAGAAGGCTGAAAGTCTGACAACCAGTCTTATCAAGAGGTATCGTGTTACCCAGTTACTGGGTTGTGGAGGTCAGATAGGTAGTCGTTGCATGTTTAATACTGCTATTCAGCTGCATCCAGTTAGACTGGAAGCCAACCCTAACATAGTTGGGAAAAAAGTAGGTAGATGATGATGATCTTTTGTTGAACTTGTTTACCTAAAGTCGTTAACGTGAATAGCCTATGAGGTGGTCACCTCGGATGCTCTGGAAAGCCCCAAACCCCCAAATCCCTGCGGAGATACGCTCCAAAATGGAAAGCCCTGAGCTCTGCGGTTCGATTTTGATGATTAATTTTTGATCAACCTTAAACGAAAATGATGAAAGAAATAAAAAGTAAATAGGGAAGTACTGATTCGATAAATTTTCATGAATGTAAGTATGTATTCTGTTTTTCCTTTAAAGAAAATTGGAGAACCAGATGCAGTTTGCGGTTGTATGAATTAAAACCTCATTCATGGATCTAAGAGTTTAGTAAATTTTGTCGTGGTATATACTAGAAAAAAGTCACTCCCTTTTATTAGTTCATAGCCATGATGTCAATCATGGCTATGAATACACATCGTGAAATTTTAATGGTTGTTTCCCCGCAGCGAAATGGTTTTGTCTTGGTAATACAATAGTTTTGTAAAAAAAAAAAATGTTAGAAACAAAAAATGGCAGATTAACCATTGTGAAAAATCACAACTTGAGAGAGTTTATTTTGCTTTGAACATTTATGCATCGCTGTTCCCTTTGTCGGCGGTGCGTGCGATTCGAGAAGTACCTACAAGTTACCTCTAGTGTTACTATTGAGTAGTGTTTTATCGAGTTGATGAATATTTTTTTTATTATTTTAAAACAAAAAAATATTTATTTTCTTACTTTTACTCTATCCTACGAAAGTACTCCTTATGACAAGTTGTCCTGCCGCGGGAAAAACAACCATTAAAGTTTCTCGGTGTATATACATACAATAATAAAAACATTCTATGTTAGGTATTTTAGTATTATATTATGTTCTGTGATCACGACTATCGACCATCGATAAAAACAGACTACCAATAATAACACTAGGAAACGAACGCCACCTAATTCTAAATTTAAATTCTGCCGCCAACACTTCTAGACAAACTAAACGAGGTCAACGGTTTCGCGGCAAAGATAGCGAGAGATCTATTACGATACTGAGGTCAATCTATCATAGGTAATGATGCTCGTATTACTGAGCCACGCAGATCAATAAAACTACCAAAACTCTGAGAACATCTGGCGCGAACCCGGGGAATTTGCGCGCATGCGTGGAACTGTGTTGCCAGATTGAGGGTGAGGCTTTTCTGTGGTAAAGTGGAAAGTTTCGCTTAATATTTAGATTTTTTGATTGATTTTTTTATTGAATAATAATTGAAGTATTTATGGGTACTGGAAGGTAGGTACTCTTTCTTGTTTGTTATGAGCGGTGAATCTTTTCAGACAGAGTAAAAAAACTGTATATTATTTTTTGACGCACAGAATTATAAAAACACCTTGGAACAGATGCCATTTTAATACCATGAAACGCGGTCTTTATAAAGACTTTTATGTAAATAAACATGTGAAATTATTAAAAACAAAATATGCCAGATTTAGTTTCAATGGTTGGCAACCCCACCAATAACGTCAAACCAAAAAATCTGGAGCGAAACTATAGTCAAATTAACGTTTTTGCCAATAATAATGAATGAAAATGTGAAAATTATAAATTAAAAACGTTTTTTACGGACTTATTAAATGTTTATATTACAATTTTGGGGTTGAAACCCTAGATATTAAGTGAAACCAATAATGCGTGTAGAATCGTGTATGTGTTCACATATTAAATTAATAATAATGTTGATGTTGATGTTTTAGATTGTTGTTCAAATAGTCTTCCTTCTAGTTGTTGTTGTTGTTGTACATATCGTTGGTTTATTGTCAAATAGTTGTGGACCTGGTTGTGTTAAATAAAATTGAAGACATCACTGATACTGTTAAAGGTAAGGTTAAGTACTACAAGTTAGTCTTATTATTTTCGTACTAATTACATAGAATTATGTGTGTGGGCTCGTGGCTACATAATAACAACCACCCGGGTTGATCAAAGGTTAAGCTACACCTTGCCAAGGTCAGTCCGGGGATGGGTAATCCTGACCATCCATTACATATCGATACCTCTCCGTGCTTTGGAAAGCACGTTTAGCCGCTGTCATTTGTAGATCTTCGATAGACGTTACGTCCAGCAAGGAGCCCAAAAGTCTCACAACTGGTCTTACCAATGGTATCGTGTTACCCAGTAACTGGGTTGTGGAAGACGGATAGGCAGTCGCTCCATGTAAAATACTGGTATCCAGTTGCATCCGGTTAGATTGGAACCCGACCCCAACATAGTTGGGAAAAGGTTAGGCAGATGTTGGCCTACATCATGTTATGACCCGTTTTGAGCTAACGTGGTGATCAATGCTGGTGCCTTCTCTTTGTAAGAACAGGCCTTTGCCCCACAGTGGGACAGTACAAGGTCAGTTTTATTATTATTTTGTTTAAAATTAAGGTGCATTTTGCCCAAAAGATTTGTATGTACCATAAAACAATCCATGTGGTGCCGGACGTAAAAGAATAGCACCATCGCATTTCTTCCCATGGGTGTCGTAGAAGGCGACTAAGGGACTTACTAGAGAATGGGCAGAAGCGTTTTCTATGCATTTGACCACCATACTGCGTTCGCCAACCCGCCTGCCAAGCGTGGCGATTATGGCAAATCCCCTCTTTTGCCAACCCCCCCCCCCCCCCTTATGTCCAGCATTGGACGTTTATCGGCTGATATGATAAAACAATCTGCTGTTTTAAAGAAACATGCAATAGCTACGTCGTCAAACTGTGTGGAATAATTTTTGATGTGAAAACTTCTTTATCGCACCGCACATAAAGAAGTTTGGGCATTTTTTGTGATGGGAAAAAACAATTGAACTCGCGACCCTGTTACTGACACCACGTACGAACGAACAACGTTGGACGTAGGTACGTTGAACGTTGTTTAATCTGACGATTCAAACAATATTTCTTGACGATAAAAAATATTACACACGTAATTGTTCAAGTTTTCACTTCTGACGGCACTCCGGGAGTGTCACTGTTTGTTTTTATAATTACCGCCGACGATAAATTTTAGCGCAAGGGAGTCCAGAATTACGTACTGAACCGATGCTAACAGGTTGCTCATCGATCTCCTTGCTACACTGTATACTTATTACCGAGTAAATTTATACGATGGAATTGAAGTAGAAAAGCTTCTTCAAACAGCCGCGACGCGACAGCGCGACTTGACACTCGTAGAACAATTTCTACGAAAATTTCATGGAAATCTTTCTACAAGTGTCGCGTCGCGCCTGTTTGAAGAAGCCATCATAGGTATAAATGTTTAGATAGCTTGGTTAATATCTATTAATACCTACACCTACGACTGCGCGAGGAGGCCTTAGCGACGTGAAATCAATAAATTAATCGTACCCAGTTCTATACTAAGCTTTATATTCTACTAATTTAACAAATCCTACTCATTATATTATAATTTGAAAGTTTGCATGTTTGGATGTTTGGATATTTGTTACCGAATCACGCCGCAATGTCTCAAGACGAAAGTCTTTGACTAGTGCGTATTACTGTATTAGATGACCTATGGGCACTGACACGTGGTCGCTCACAATGGGCCTTATCCGAAGGCTAAAGTCACCTAAAGGGAAATGGAGAGGACTATGCTCGGAATTTCCATGTGATCGAAACAGGAATGCAGAGATCCGCAAAAAAACCAAGGCAACCGACATAGCCCGAAGAATTGCCAAACTTAAGTGGCATGGGGTACACATTGCTCGCAGAACAGATGGCCGAAGGAGCCGAAAGGTTCTGGAGTGGCGACTGCGTACCGGAAGACGTAGAGTTGGAATGCCCCTCACAAGGTGGACCGATGACCTTGTTAAGGCCGCAGGAATCTGTTGGATGCGGGAAGCACAGAACCGGTCGAAGTCGAGGAGAAAAGAAAACCAGGCAGATCAAAGATAATACCTAACCTTTTTTTAGATGTTTGTCATTACAATGCCTTCAGAGGTCTGATTAAAGCAAAAAGCTTGTCTATCGAGCCTTACAAAGTTATGTGAAGCAAATCGTCAATGTAACATCTTCCGAAAACAATTATTTGTCTTTGCTGAACTCCGAAAACCACAGCCAAGTCAAAGCTAACAATAAGTAACAGCCTCATTAATTCCAGCACAGTAATTTACGAGAAAAACATACCAAAACATACATTACAACTGTAACTACCCTTCAACTTGAAGATAATAAATCTGAGATGTCTCTTGTTCAGTAATGGCTTGTTGCCATGGCAACGTCTAGTAAGAATACCTTTGAGAACTTGATGCCTTCCTTTGATACTGTTTGTTCTTTGTGCTTCTGATATTGTTTCAGAGTATATTATTTACATTTACTTTATTAAATGTTGTTGGAATATGTATAATGAAAAGGTAATAAATAGAATAACAGTAGACGTTGTCCTGTCTTAACTATGCCTTAAATATATATAACGCGAAACTTCCTTAATTTTTTCTTTCATAAGAACCTTCTCCTGACAATAACAAACACAAAAAAAAATTAGCTAAATTGGTCCAGCCTTTTACGTGTGATGCTGTGACCAAGGGAAATAGGGATTCATTTTTATATAAGATAGAAATAGAAAATATTTATTGTCCAGGTAATACAGTAAGCATATATTGGGGTTAACATCAAGTTGAGACGAAATATTGAGTAGCTTAAATATTACCTACAGCTAGTTACATATATTATTTGCCAGTGCACCGCAAACTAGACAGTGTTAGTCTGTATCTTGGGGTTGAGTATACGAATTCTAGAGTGGAGATTACAGAGGTGCTTTCAAGTATGGTATTTTATGACTACATGTGTAAAGTTTGTGTGGTGTCTGGCGTGTGTGTGTGTATTTTTGTTCCCCATAAACATACTTCGTTTGATTCAGAGTCAGGTCAGGGTCGTTATATTAATTGTTCCGAGTCATCCTATCCAGTAATATGCAACATTTTCTTTATAATTTTTAGATATAGATAATTGGGGTTTATTACTTAAATTAGAGCAATAACGGCTCCGACTTACCGAGTTGTAGCTCACTTGCGCTGCACTTTGTTTAGTAGATCGTATCATAAGGGAGCAAAATAATATTTTATGGCGAGGGCGCTTTTTCGAATCCAGAGCGAAGTGAGGGTTTCTAGAGTAGAATCCCGAACGTAGCGAGGAATTCAAAGTACGTCGCCCGAGCCAAAATATATTTTGCGCCCAAGTGATACACTCTACTTTTTATCACCTTCTATGAGAAAATAAAAGGCGCCTCATATTTTATTGTAATATTATTATTTAATAAAACACAGAGTAACAACTAAATTTAAATTAAATAGTATCTAATAATAAAACAACTAAAAACTTATATTTATATTGGAGACATTTTCGCAATTATGAAAATTTATTGTTACAGTTTTATTAGGAATAGAGATTATTGTAGATTTTATATTCTGCGTGTTTGAAATAATGTCCGAATCTGGCTCATTTTGAGGAAAATGCGACGGTGAAACTCGTTGGTTGGACATCCAAACAACGAGTTTCACCGTCGCATTCATATACCACGTGTCAAAAACTGGGCAAAATATTTTTCGGCGAAGAATCTATTTCGTCCGCTATTGAGAGTTAATAGGACTTTAGAACTCGGGCAAAATAGTAACAAATGAGTTTATTCGTCTATGTAGGTTACAACAAACAGTTTTACACGTCAATCATATTGTCAATACCAGATGAGGTCGTCGTTTCCTATCTCTGAGAAGAAAATACATAAGAAATTCAGAGGTCAGGGTCTCTTTTAAAGTCCAGACATAATCTTGGTCAGAACATGTGACGACCATGTGGATTGATGTCTAAAATGGTATTCTGTCCAGTCAGCGCACGTATTTATCAGTAATCGTGCAGCCCAACTCAAAACAATGACCCACATAGTCTTCACATTGACAGTAATTAAAATAATACAATACTTTATAAAGCTTTAATCATCATCACTCTGTGTTATGAACTCATGACTACTAATCGTTTCCCAGTAATCGAAATTCGACCATAATTCATTTAAATAGAAATAAATTACAATATGAAATATTTCCCTAGCTGCACTCCTTCTTAAACTTTAATAGCGCCAAATTTCATACTCCGCTGTTTGCGTAATTTCGTAAAAAGGGATACAAAGTTCACGTATTAATATTATAGAATAGATTCTGCACGCGACTTCGTTCGCGTCAAATTTCTTGCTCCCCTGACTCACCCGCGTCGCTTCGAATCGCCTGCCTGTGCGAGTACTTCGTATCCATGCCACTGTCGCCGCGCCCATCTACATAGATGGGTGCGGCGACAGTGGCATGGATGGATTAACTGAAGGTTGCAATTTAATGTTTTTCACGATACGTTCACATGTTTTCGCCTTGTTTTCAATGGAATCATCTATATACCCCTCTGCTACAGTACTCGACTTCCATCTTCCATGTCGCTTGAGAACAGTTAAGTCCGCTCCAGAATCTGCCAAACGGGTAGCAGAAGTAGGACGAAAAGAATGTGACTAGTGATATACAATTTGATATCTGGTAACTTCAAAAAAGTAGCAATTTCTTGTGGCATGTTAGAAATTTTATTTTTTCACATAACTTGTTTGAAGCACTTGCCATTTTGATAACGGACGAAAAACCGATTGGTCTTCATATCAGCAGGACGCAGGTCCAGGTATTTCTGTACAATAGTTTTGTAATCTCCTCGGATTACGAAGGATCGGTCCATTTTTGTTTTTGTGTCTGTCAGCTTTACTAACAGTAAATCATCCGAGAGATTTTCGACATCATCAACAGTTATTTTTAAAAGTTCATTGCCACGACAAGCTTCTTGTACTCCGAAAATTAAAGCCACCTGTAACAAAACCGAATGTGAATAAGACAAGTGTCTATCGAAGTACAGGTTACAATAAAATGCGCATTTCAAAACACTATGGTTATACTTTACTAATCCACCATATACATAGTTACTTACTTTTACGACAAGAAAGACTTTGTCGGGTGCCTCATTAAGGAGTCTCCATGTTTTTGACTGAGAAAAATTTGGATTTTTTAGGTTTAAATCCATCAAACATCCTCTTCAGATACACTATTAATTTCGAATATGTGTCCAGTTACGTCGTTATTAGAACCGATTGTTGATTTTAGCACTGAGTAGGTACTCCAAAGAGTGGAAGGTTGTTTAGTTTTGGCTAAGTACTGTATAATAGGCCAAAACACATATTCTGAATAATTCTTGGCGCCTCTTGCATTTCTCCATTCAATAAAATTACCATAGGCTTTCATATATTACTCCCGCGATTTTGCAGGTAATAGATTATCCATCACATTTCTTGCATCAGTTCTAATACTTTCAGGAGTTAATTCTATACTTTCACTGTCACTTGAAGAATTCATTTTTAAAACAAAACCATGAATTTCTAACAATCCGTGAAAATGGACGAAAGCGCGGGCTGTTGTCGCGAGTTTTTAGTTTGATTTTTTTATTCAGCTGGCGGCGCGACTATGGGCCGTCGTACCAGCCAGTCTTTATTCAAACAATATTTTCCTTGGCGCTGAACACTAAGATGTTCCAAATTCAAAAAGTGCGCGGCAAAGATAGTTGCGGCGCACTTATAAAGAGGATTAAAATCTCATTACTGGCCACTAAAAGTTTCTTAAAGAAAACACCACCTTTGGGTCCACTTAAAGGCGAACCAAGTCGTCCTTTTCGAATAGATAAAATGAAAAAATTATTTCATCGCCACTGCTCTCAATGGTGAAAGAAAATATAGCGAGAATCAAAAAATTTAAGACGTGACATCTACCAACCGCAATCCGTCTTGGGCCACGGCCCATTACTTCTCACTGAGATGAAGCCTGTGTCCAAGCTGTGGGAACGTTATAGGCTGATTATGCACGCTTGTATAAAATAATAAATATAAATATATACGTTGATTTGTATTCAGAATGCGCTAAATAGTAAAAATATTGTAAATAGTTATAGAAAAGATTAATCCATATTTAATTCAGGTGATAAATATTTCCGTTTATAAAGATAATTTTAAATATCGAAGCCAAATCTGTAAGCAAAAATATGCTTGAAAAAAAGGAGTTTATATTGTTATCTGTGGTGCAAGTTTTTCCCGCCTTCGAAATAGGCAGTTCAAAGGTTGAAAACTATCGATTGTATTATTTTGAGTTAAGTAAAAGTGTGAACATACTGTATTCGCACTATAATAAACCATTAATACGTTAAACGTGGACTTATTTTAACCAGTGATCTAACAACAGGTTACGAAATAACCCGTATTTAGAAGAAACGAAAATAGACATAGGTTACATATTGGCCTAATTAATAAAAACCAAATTCATTTGATATTTAAAATTACGTCGGTTTACGACACATCACGTTTCAAAACACACTCGGTAACAAAAATAAATCTTTGTCGTATCATTAATCATATACCACCTGTCAGAAACCGGGCAAAATATTTTTTGCTGAAAAATCAATTTTGTCCGGTTTCTGAACTCCTCTGAATAATAATAACATTGAGAGTTTATAGGACTTTAGAACTCGGGCAAAATAGTAATAAATTATTTTATTTGTGTAAGGTTTGTACCAACAGTTTTACACGTCTATCATATTGTCAATGCCACATGAGGTCGTCGTTTCCTATCTCTGAGAAGAAAAGCCACAAGAAATTCAAAGATCACGGTTTCTTTTAAAGTCCAGACATAATCTTGGTCAGAACATGTGACGACCATGTGGATTGATGTCTAAAATGGTCTTCTGTCCAGTCAGCGCACGCATTTGTGAGTAATCGTGTAGCTCAACTCAAAACCTAAGGAGCTTATTGATTCGACGACCAATACCAAAGAAAGAAGACATTTGGGTAGGCTGCAAAAAACATTTTGGGCATGGCACCCAAAATATACAATAAGTTGCCAAAAAGTATCACGGACTTAGACAAAATGGACCAATTCAAATTAGGTTTGCACGAATTCCTAGTTGCAAAATGTTACTATTCAATTAATGATTATTTAAATGAAAGATGACTGACTTTATCTATAATGGCACCACAATGTATAATGATTGTTTAAATTTTGTTTTGACTTGTATATTTTTTATTTTGACATTGCTATTTTTCTAGGTAACTCAATTATAATGTATTCTAGCTGTATAATTATTTAATGTTGCGATTAGTAATTAGTATTATAGATTAGTAAAGACATAATTATATTGATTTGCACACCTCATTAGGTTATAATACAATGAACATTTTATACCTGTAACACCTTGTTAACATGTATTATGCAAATAAATTATTTGATTTGATTTGATTTGCATAAATTACTCTAACTGCCAGACCATGATTAAAATGATAACTAACTGAGAAAATAATAAAAATACAAACAATGGCCCACATAGTCTTCACATTCACAGTAATTAAAATAATACAATACTTTATAAAGCTTTAATTTTGTCATCACTCTGTGTTATGAACTTAAAATAAATAAATAAATAAATAATTTTGTCATCACTCTGTGTTATGAACTTATGACTACTAATGTTTGCCCAGTGATCGAAATTCGAGCATAATTCATTTAAATAGAAATAAATTATTATATAAAATATTGCTCTAGCTGCACTCCTTCTTAAACTTTAACCGTGCCAAATTTCATACTCCTACGTCTGCGTAATGTTCGTCAAAAGGGGTACAAAGTTCACGTATTAATATTATAGACTAGCTCAAAGACTACAATAGTATACTGGCAAGACTAGCTTCTGCTCGCGACTTCGTACGCGTCAAATTTGGTCCCCCGACCTACCTGCGTCACTTCGAATCGCCTGCCCCTGCAAGTACTTCGTATTCGTGACTTTTTTTCTCTTTGCTCGGCTCCTCAAACTCAAACTCAAAGCATTTATTTCAAATAAACCAATTACAGGCACTTTTGAATTGTCAAGGTCCTAAGAGTCTTAGCGTGATGGTATATAGCCTATAGCCTCGATAAATGGGCTATCCAACACTAAAGTAATGTTTCAATTCGAACCAGTTATTCCTGAGATTAGCGCGTTCAACCAAACAAACTCTTCAGCTTTGTAATATTAATAATATAGTATAGATAATTTAGCTTGTAGGGAACTGTCTTACTGAACATTGATTGCGACGCTGGCTCACAGTGTAACTATTAGTTTTGGTTAACCCTTTATTTGGGAACCCAGACGAGCACTTAGGCACACCTTTGGCCCATCGGCACCGGTGGTTTTACTGTCAAAAACGTGGCCCGCTTTACTAGGACTGCCGTGCCGATGCCGTGAATCTGGCGTCTGCATTATTTCGGCTTTCATTATAATAGCCTACTTCTGAGGCATCTTTTAAGATTATAAGCCAGAAAGAAAAAGCTTTTGAGGACGACGGTTTAGGCAATCATGAGACAAATTCGAGTCTTACAGATTATTTTGTACGCTGTTGCATCCAAATGCGACAGATTAGAAACGCATTGAAGGATCACTGTCATCAGTAAAAATACTATATTGCAATTAACTACGCTTAAAAAATTACACCAGACGGAAGTCAGTTCAAAAATTTAATAACTACAGCCGAACGATAATAAAACAAAGATTTACAAAAAAAAAGTTTTGGTAACGTTATTTAGGAATTGTTTACATAATTGAGACACACATATAATAATGAGGTATACTGAGAGATTCAGATTTCTTTTATGTATACTTAGAATGTTACATTCAGAGATCACTACCATACATTCAGCCGAAAGACGTCCACTGCTGGACATAGACCTACCCCAAGCGACGCCATATTCACTGGTCCTGTGCTTCTTCCATCCCGTGTGAGGTCCAGAAGCACAAATTTAATACCTTTAAACGAGCAATTCTTGTATATATGTATATGTATATATAAGCTGAATCTCGGAAACGGCTCCAACGATTTTCATGAAATTTAGTATGCAAGGGGTTTCGAGGGCGATAAATCGATTTAGCTAGTAGGTTTCACTTTTAGAAAACGTCAAACAAAAAAAAAAAAGAGCAAAGCTCGGTCATCCAGATGTTTATAATTATTGTAGTTCATTTTGAAAGACACTTTTAAATTTAGATAAAATTTTACATCTTACATTGTAGATGTGTATTTGATGCAACATCGTGTCCTCACAAAATTTTATCGGATCTCATTTGAACAGTGCACAAAATTTTACTGTTATTGTTAACGTTTTACTGAAGATCGCATTTGTGTCTCAATAGAAATGTTATTGTTCGAATTTGAAGTTGGAGTTCTATTTTGAAACTTCCAAAGCAAATAGAATTTTCACAGGAATGCTTTGTGTTTGGAAATTGGTAGATGAATTTGGGTTAACAGAGAAAACATTTGTTTTTTTTTTATAATCCCAAAAGCAACGTGGATCAAGGGTAGAAATATGAAGAATCAGATCAACTACCTGCCCATGTACCATGTTAATTGGGGTCGGCAGGAGCATGTTATCTTCTTCATTTCTTAACAGTCAACTGTCACGCTATTATTCACTCCCTTTTCTTTCATATAATTTCTCAGTGCTTGTTTCTATATTGATTAAAAAGTAACATTGTGTATGTCTCAGAAATATTATCTATAGGTATATTAATATCTATCTATAGGTATATATTAATACGTGAAGCAAAAACTTTGTACCCCTTTTAACGAACATTACGTGGACGGAGGATTATGTGGCACAGTTAAATTTTATATGGATATGAAGTGCAGAAAGCTAATGTTTTTACATACCTAATAATGTATTTCTATTTGAATAAATTATGGTAGAATTTCAACCACAGGGGTCACCCTTTAGTTGAAATTGGCACTAGTAAAAAAATAATAGGAGAAAATAAACGTGTTGCGCCGACCCCAAGTAACAGGGACAAGGGAAAGAAAATGATAATGATGAGACAGACGTCTTCCATAAGTTATCAGCTCCCTGATGGGATCGACATTGCCCATCTTCAGTACCCACTAAGTATCACCTTTTATGAAATTAGTCTATCCAAGTTATACTGCTTTTTTATCTAGCTGGGCATGAGCGATAGTTATGTCCCGTTATGAAGTCTTCTGATAAACTGTCAATTCATCACAAAATTATTCTTCTTTAAGTATTGCCCTTTTTAAAGCACAGAGAGTTGAAACTACAATACTGCATTATTATTAAAGTTGGTCCAATTTTTAGGAAATCGGAAGATGTTATCTAAGTTAGAACAGTTGGATCCGATTTAGTGCGATTGGAAGATCTCGACCGCACTACTTTTACTAAATTGTTGCTTCCCAATGTAGTTCTACTTCACAAGCGCATAAGAGTAATCTGTCCAATTTAGAATTAGATTTAGTCTAAGTGTGATCACTAGCTTCCAATTTCCTTATTAAAGTGTACCTAGTTAGAGTTTCTACAAATTGGATAGTGTAATACGCACTTAAGGCGTTCATTAATGGCTGGGCACGCCACGATTGCGGCGGTAAGTCCCCTCTTTCAGGAGTGGCTTGAAGGCGGCCCATAGGGTCATGGCCATCCGGATGATCCGGGGATACCGCATGATCTTCGGTGAGGCGGCGGGCCTCCTTGCTGGATTGCCGCCATGGGATCTGGAGGCAAAGTCCTCGCGCACACTTGGGAGTGGCGCGAGGAGGCCAAACGCCGGGGCGTAACTCCGCTGCCGCGGGAAATCGCGGCACGGTGGACAGAGCTCCGGCTGGATCTCATGGCGACGTGGAAAGTGCGATTGTCGCAACCCAGTGCTGGGCACGCCACGATTGCGGCGGTAAGTCCCCTCTTTGAGGAGTGGCTTGAGAGGCGGCACGGCGTCCTCACCTTCCGCCTGACACAGGTCCTCACCGGACATGGCTGTTTCGGGAGGTTCCTGTTTCGGATAAGGCGGGTTGCAAAGAGGGAGGCGGCGCCCGGGCTTGCGGACGGTGAGTAATGGGTAGCTCACTGTCCGGTAAGAACCAAGCCCGGGTCGACGGCGCGTTGTGTTCCGCGCACGCCTCAAAGAGATGACAGCACCAGCTGATGGGGCTTGGAACGGCCGATGCCTGCCAGGGGTGCGGGTTGTTCGAGAGAGATACCGGGACCTCTGGCACACAGGCAACTGAGGGAACAGGGGTGGGTTATAGTCAGTAAAAGTCTGACACGCCCTCCTGCTCCACCTAGAGTGGGAGAAGTTATTTGATGATTTCCCACCCTAAAAAAAAAGGTTTTCATTAATGGCCGATTCCTATAATTTACGGAAATTAAATTTTTTTGGTTAAAATTAAGACATCTGTATCTTTACCAGTTATAAAGCAAATACCTAATCGATTTGCATGGTAGACCCTCCCATATGGAAGTAGCTACCACAGGTAAATTGTTTATACGTACCAAGCATAAGATGTGTCCTAGTGTTATAGAATTTCACTGTACAAAAATCACTTTCGAATATAAAAACTCCAGGTGAAAACCTCGAAAACCGGGTATTGGAAAATGATTTTTAATTTAATCTTTCTTTTTTCCTCAGGTTGCATAATGCGCTACAAAAGGCGTGCGTCGCAAACCACGAGAACTTCTCGCCATTCCGACAAGAAATATACTATACGTAAGTGCCTTTTACCTAAGCCTATTATTTTTTCAGGTTATTAGCTGACGCACAACAGATAATTTATGCATAGAATTAATGTTCTCCTGTAAGTAAATGTATTCTTATAATTAACTAGTTTCAAACCAGAAAAATCATAATGCAAATAAATACATAGGTACTTCGTTACTTTGTTCCTCAATGTTATAACAAAGTGTTGTGATCTCTGGAGTTCTAATACTGGTTTTGAAAAAAAGCTTAGTTTGGGGACAGCTTCCAAAAAAAAAATGCTAACTCGCTGACGAGACAGACGTTGTTTCTTAGAATTCCATCACAGCACCATCTATCAGGTCCAATTGTGAATCTAAACCATCCAGGGACCCACTTCAGCCGTTTAGGAGTTTAGGGACTTACACACGTACAGAAGAATGATATACAAATACAACGTGTAACGGATAGGGTAACCAAGGGCACGGCTTCTTTGGATGATATCAAACGATATTGGAAGGTTTTTTTAATCCTGTCTCTACAGGTTTTTAGGTACCAATTCTTAGAGTATTTTATTTTGAGCTGAAACTATGTATAGTGATTCTATACCAGCTGTTATCTTTAGTGCTTAAGGATAGCAATAGGGTTTCTGTTACACTCTGTATAGAGGCATTCAGTCTCTCACAAGTTATTTACAGTTGTGTCTGCAAACTTCTAGTAAGCTAAGTATAGTTTTTGTAATTTTTGGTGAGAAAATAAAACCTAGACAGTTTTACGTTCCAGTTTTGATTTAATTAAGGAGCATTATCTGAGTTTATAACTACATCGGTAATTAAGAACACCATTCTATGTAAAAGCTTATTACTTATTTCTGTATTTTAACCGACAAAAAAACGGAGGAGGTTCTCAAGTCGTCGCGTATATTTTATATATGTATAATATGTGTATAATGCATAATATGTATATTGGATAGGAAAACGGGGGATGATTGATTGTTCACTCACAGATTTTAATGCCGAGTTGTGTATTACAAAAAGTAATCAAAAATTAAACATGTAGTAAGTAGTAGATTATAATTACAAAAACATTATAAAATAAAAACTTTTTAACAAAAAAATTCAACCGCTGAAAAAACTGTTAAACAAATAGGTTTATTATTTTTTGCTTTTCAGTTTTTCGCCAGTTTATTTTTTTTGTTAAATAGTTTTTTTTATGATTTTTTATTGCGTCTTATATTCTTCACGATGATATCTATGTACCAGTGAAAATGCCTCACAAAATAAATCGTCAAGTATGCCATTTTGATACTCTCATCCTATCCTCCTATAGTCGATCCAATTTATGTTACTAATATAGCTTTAGCATGGCGTGTGCTAATAATAGAAAATCGATCTAGACGAAATTCTCTTCCTATAAATGTTCTTAGGTACATTTCCACAACCTTTCTGTTATTTGAAAGAAAAAGGAAAAGAGTTTTCTTTGTGAACGTAAAATTGAATCCAATGAACAAATCCCTTGATATTTCTTACTGCTGTACTTACTTCGATAAACTGAGTGCTTTTACGGTTTCTAGGTACACAATGTTTCTAAAAGCCTTTTAAAATAACTTGAAGTCTTATATTTAGCTTTGTTTATTATTAATAGATCGTGTTTTCCATAATATGGAATTTCTCGAACGTGAGCTATGGAACCCGTTATGCTTGGACTCTCTCTGAGGGATACAATCCAGAATTAGGTGATCCGGCAGAGAATCAAATGTGATCGACATAGCGTACAGAATAAGCAAACTGAAGTGTCCATGGGCCGGCCATATTAGCTGTAGAACCGATGACCGTTGGAGTAGACGTGTTCTTGAGTGGAGACCGCAGATCGACAAACGTAACGTAGGACGCCCTCAAGCTAGATGAATCGACGTTCTTCGCATTATGGCTGGTAGCAGCTGGATGAGAGTTACCGAGAATTGAGCTGAATGGCGTGCAATGGGAGAGGCCTATGTCTAGCAATATGCTGCGGTAAGCTGATGATGATGTGGAATTTCTCAGTAGGCCGCTACTGAAAGTCTGCTTTTATGCCCGGATATTGGTAATAGGCAACATGGGACATAAACGCATGTCTCTCGGACTCTAAGTTTGTGCGTAGGTATAGGTACTCGACAACCAATTATTTATGTGATTTGCTTTCATCATTGATTCAATCGATGTCTTCTGTTTAGATTTTGATTTGTTTTTAAGTACCTTTTTTTAAACCTTCAAAACGCGCCCGGCCTTTGGGGATAAGACTAGGGAGTGTGGGATTTTCACCTCACTAAAACCACCCCAGTGGTCATCATTTACACATGAATGGGGCATCATTCCCTCTCAAAAGACCGATCCGAGACCCTTCTGTGCAAAGCTTATTTGGGCACACATCTGTGGCGAGTGTAAAGGGGTCTTCACGAAAGAACTCTGCAAGTGTACGAGGCAGCACGTGACCACTGCGTGCCGTCTTTCCCGTTCTTAAGTACTGTAGAGGATATTTACTTAGTGTAAAACCTCACGCACATGCTGGCAGCCGATGATTGGGCTATGTCTATGTTCAAGCATTTAGGATATTCTAAAATAGAACGTCAAATAATTTTAAGTAGGTGGTATCCGCTGAGCTTTGATTCAATTGACAGGCGCGTCTTTGTAAGCATCTGAAGATATTTCAGAACTCTTGAAATAAATGTAGAGCCCCACAGTTTAAGCGCCCTTTGATCGTTTAATTTCATACCCATACACACCCGGTACCTGGAGGCTCGTCTGAGCCTCCACAATTGGTGGAGGCGCCGGGTAAAGAAAAGACAGCCTGAATTTCTTGGTTGGGTCAATGATGAAGAGAGCACGAGCGGTGAGAGGAATTCCTGAACAATCTACTTCATCTTTGTCCACCATGCAGAGCTTATTGCTTCAACACCAGGGATAAGATTAGAACAGCCTTACCCCTGACCACTGTCTTACTGTGTAGAAACGGACCCTCACTATAAGCCGCAGCCAACTTTGCCAAAGGAGCATAGTCTTCGCAAAGGGTGTTGAGTTGACACCATTGGTTCAGCTTATAGTTGAGGGCTCTTTACCTTCACTTACTCCAAGCTATGACCAACTTTGCTAAAGGAGCGTAGTCTTCGCAAAGAGTGTTGAGTTGACACTACTGGTTCAGCTTGCAAATGAGGACCCACAGGTATTGTCAGCAGTGACTGACATTCATTGGAAAGAAACGAGAGAGGAGTAGGTGCATTTTTTAAAATTTACCCCTGGAGTATGAACATATTTTAAATTGTGTCAATGGACGTTGGCGGTCTAGCCTCTTAACCTTTTCCTTCCCTCTGACTCAATATCGTCCGATGGAGCAAAAGATTTTGATGTTAAGGTCTTCTCTAATTAACCCTTCTGGACTGATGTGAACTTTCACATTGATTTATTTGTATCTGGGAGGACACGTCGCGTCTTTTTCCCCAGTTTTTGGCGTGATGAGGTTCAAGCATGACATAACTAGTTTTTGTGGGTGCATATTGGCACGGATTAACTTTTAGTTTTCGCCGACACTTATGGTGGTGTCAAACACGCGGTTTGTTTGTCCTGACTTGAGCTTTCTCTTGCAAGGGAGGTACCTCATTCTGTAAATTATTCCCTGGGTTAGGTAACTTTTCTTATAGGTATAGGCAGGTGCCACCTGATTGTTTGAACATTGTGAATAAAAGGCTTGTGCCATCTGTACAAGCAGCAATGCAATGCCTCAATGACTACGTTAATCCTTTTATTCAAGGGTGGGCGTAGCTGATGTAGAGGATATTTACTTAGTGTAAAACCTCACGCACATGCTGGCAGCCGATGATTGGGCTATGTCTATGTTCAAGCATTTAGGATATTCTAAAATAGAACGTCAAATAATTTTAAGTAGGTGGTATCCGCTGAGCTTTGATTCAATTGACAGGCGCGTCTTTGTAAGCATCTGAAGATATTTCAGAACTCTTGAAATAAATGTAGAGCCCCACAGTTTAAGCGCCCTTTGATCGTTTAATTTCATACCCATACACACCCGGTACCTGGAGGCTCGTCTGAGCCTCCACAGTACCTACCCAATTTGTGAGCACTTCTATTTTTATCCCCCGACGTAAAGAGGGGTTTAATAAGTTTCACCGCTATGTGTATCTGTCTGTGTGTGTCTGTCAGTGTGTATGTCTGTGGTACCGTAGCTCTTAAACGGGTGAACCGATTTGAGTGCGGTTTTTTTTAAATTTAAAAGTAGTTTCTCTAGCGGTGGTTCTTCAAAATCATCAAAATCGGTTCAGGCATTTGAAGATTATTAGCTCTTTTCTGGCTGATTAAGGGATTGAAGAATCTCCCACGGCTCTAATCGAAATTTGGTATTCTATTACTTCAATGATACTAGACGAACAAAGTCACCTTGAACTGATGCTGGAGCATCAGCTGGAATTTCAAACAGACGATACCCAGCAATAATGAACGTAACTATGCTATTGTAGAAAGGATAACATTTTCATTAGCCGTCGGGAACGTGATAATGCTTTGATCAAAATATTACCTATAACTTAAAAGGCCAATATTTTTTTTACTTTTTAGATGTTTTTGTTTGGGTCGGGGGTTTTTTAATACATACTTCGTCATAATTTCAATAATAGAACCTAACATAATTTTATCCATTATCACCAAACATTCCCACTGCTTCGTTTTGCTTTTCGGGTTCTCAAGACATTCGAAGAGCCGTGAGTAAATTGAAGCGTAAGGACTGGAACTTTTACAAACTTCCATGGAACGATGCAAACCCGAGTCAAACTACGCCATTGAGAAGTCAAAGAAAGTATTTACCGATCGGTAAAGCTTCGTTCAATGTTCTCATCTTTACTTTTGTATTGAAAAGTTTCGCATTTCTTTGAAACTTTGCGTAGTTTGACAGGTGACTGTACTCCTGAAAAGAAATATCTAAGCGTTGGATTCCTTGTTGAACTCGCCGTTCTCATAAGTACAGCATACAATTTTACTGTTGCGGAAACTGTAACCAATTCATGGTTATGATTCTAGACCCCTTGGGTAGGAATTTTTCGTCGGATTAAAAAAAAATGCTGTTCCTTACATTCGTTTGCGCACTGTATATTCTTCGTTCTTGTATACGGTAACTACATACTTCTTGTTCTCAAACACTAATGTCTACGTTTCTTTTTCATATCTCCTTTCGCAGGTGTGCTGGAAAAAAATCTAAAGAAATAAGCAGTACCTTTGTACTCAATATTTCCAATGTATTTTTTTACTGTGTGTATGATAAAATAAATAAACGAATAAATATATAAATATATCTGCAGAAAAATCCTTACAATAATTTTTTGACAATAAATGCGAAATCGCCTATTTCACTCAAAAGATATCAGAAGTAGACCTGAAAGAATCAGCATAATGACTTGTCCTGTGTTCCGTGTATCCAGTTTATTCTGGATACCTTCCAAATGGTTTTCAAGGGTTTTCTGCATTTGATCATCATCATCATCTTTTCCCAACTATGTTGGGGTCAGCTTCCAGTCTAACTGGATGCAGCTGAATACCAGAATTTTACCCGGAGGAACTGCTTATCTGGCCTCCACAACCTAGTTATTGGGCAATACGATACCCCTTGGAAAGACTGACAGACTTTCGGGTTTCCGATGACCCGTAATGACTGTCAAAGATCTACGAAGAACAACCCGGACCAACGGCTTAGCGTGCGATTCAAGGCAAGGCATCTGGTATGTAAAGTTCATCACCCATCTACGGACCAACCGCGGCAAGTGTAGCTTAACCTGATCGATCGAACCGTGCGAGTGTTCATTCTTAGCCATAAACTTCTCTTGGAGTACATACTATATAAGCTAGTTTCCTCCTAAGAGCCGAATCTACACAATTGGTCACCAATAGTTGTGTGAGGCTTGGTGATTATAACAATATTGATCAACCCATTGTAGCTGTTTGCGGGGCATGTTAAGCTGACGTGTGGCGCAAACATTGGTTAGGACGTGTGTTTGATTGTTAATTTGTACATGTTCGTCCCACACAACATCGGAACCATCCAAATAAAACCGAACAGTGTTTCAATTGAATGGAACTGTTTGTGTCTTTATATTTGATTATTTTAACAGTAATTACTGTTAAAAACTCCTATCTGTTGTGATACACTCCTAGTACAAGAGCCAGGGCTACACTGGTGTTTGTGCCTTGAGGTAAAATAAACAAAGTCTGTTAAATAATTACATTAAAAGCTTTACTTCAAAATAATTGGGAGAACTATAACTACGTGCTTATCTAGTTCTCGAAATTTACGTCATTATTTATGTCATTATTCAAAAAGCTTACCAAATTGAGCCAATGCTACGGAATCCACGAAGACACATTCTAGAAAGACTTTATTCTAGAAAGTTCTAAAAAAATCTATGGAATTTACAAAGAATCAGAGAAAATATTCCCTGGGGAAATCATGAAAAATTTTACCATGATTTCCCTTTGGTAACTTTCATGAATTATTACGTAGCCAATAAATCTATCGGCGTCTGGTCGAAAACGATTTTATTCACGAATCGAATGAAACCTCTTCAGAAAAAAAGTATAAGAAAGAACGCAGTAAATTAAATATTGAAGGTGAAGTTTTATTTCTTTTGAAATTTTAATGGCTTTTATGAGAGAACGTTATTTTGATAATTTCAGAAACGAATCATTTGACTTGGGTATATTACTTGCATTGCATGAGAAGATAGTGTTTAAGTATATGTATGTAATGTGTTTGGTACCTATATTATGTATAGATGCGAAAAGATATTTTAAATTAACTAATTTTGTATTTGCCTCCTGGGTATAAATTGGAAGCCGTACTTCCTTTATTGATATTCTTTTGAAGTCAGCTGATTTCAACAATTTTCGTCTTTGTCCACAAAGTGTAGTATAATAGTGGCGTCAGCATTCTTTGACCATCAGAATGATTATTCACGTACAGTAAAAACGTTCAAATTCAAGGTGCAATCTCATCTCAGCGATAATGAATGTCAAAAGCTTGTCAAAAATGTTGGTAGTTTAAAGGTTATTTTGACAGATTATGAGAGATTAGAATGCGAACATCCTGTAATTTATTTTACGTTCATGGATTCAGTTTTTTTTTTAAACTGATTCTTTGACGAAGTATTCCCATTTGAACACCAATTTTTAGAGCATCTATGCATTGAGCACCAAGGATACCTTCGGTGCCAAATGCATAGGTGCTCTAAAAATTGGTGCTCAAACGGGAATACTTCATTTTAACCGCGGAGATATTGCACTTTCGTATGGAACTAGAATACATTTTTTTTTACCCTACTTAGCAATAATTAAAATACAATCACGTTTTCCGATGGAGATGAATAAAATTAATACCGTTATTAGGTTGGAAATCTTGTGCAAGAGAGCCTTGATTTCCATTAGACGGGTGGAACGTAAGGTTTTATTATTTCGTAATTATCAAAGTTTTCTACAGTTTTTAAATTAAGATACATTGTTAATTAGTGATTGATGATAATGATTTCAACATATCCTACTAAGGAGGAAGTGTCAAAGATTTTTCGCAATTTACAGGTCAATGTCACATATTTTAACTTGATAGAATAATGTTTGACCCTTTTTTTTAAAAAAAACGTTGCCCTACACTAGGAATTACTCCTCTATTATGGGTGCGTTTACAAACATTTAAATTCACATACACAAACAGCCAGACCCGGAGCAACTACTTGTAGGTCATACAAATATTTGTTCCGTGCGGGAATCGAACCCGATACACGCAGCACAGCAGTCAATTGCTTAACCACTGCGCCAACCGTGCTGTCGAAGTTAAAAAATGTTTGGCCTTTAAAAGAGACCACTGTGCTTGATTCGACATTTCTTCAGTCAGAGTTAAGAAATGCCGGCGACATCTAGTTTTTGAATGGCTGACCTAAAAAATGACGTACTAAGTGTCTTAAAAGATCTACTTACAGAAATAAAAATCATTTCATTTAAATCAAAAAGAAATCTAAACTTAATATTTTTATAGTAAACATAGAATGTGATTATTGTTCTGGAATTATGCTTCCTGTGAGCAGTAATAAATTTATCATTAGATCATAGTCATCTACCTAGCCTTTTCCCAACTATGTTGGGGTCAGCTTCCTGTCCAACCAGATATAGCTGAATACCAGTATTTTACATGGAGCGACTGCCTATCTGACCTCCACAACCCAGTTACTGGGTAACATTATTAGGTCAAAGTCAAAGTCAAAGTCAAAGCATTTATTTCAAATAGGCACTTAAAAGGCACTTTTGAACGTCAACATTTACATTAAAATAAAATTGATTCTAGTCGCCCCTTCCAAAATGTAGTTTCGTATGGAGAAGAATGGGCAAGAAACTCCACCGTTACTCTTTTAAAAATGATTTAACTACAATATTTAACATACATTCATTGTATAATTATGTGTGAAAACGAGGTATCGAGGGTACCGCCCTTGATACCTAATGATAATATAAAATTATCATAAGGTACACAATGAAAATAGATAGACGCGTTAGGTATGATGAGTATTATTGAACTTTATATCCATTGCTGATTATGAATATCTATTCCTATCCATATTACGCCTGATCTTGCCCTTGCCGTCCTTGACCTAGTTGTGTGTTCTTGAAGCGGCTGCTTGATCTATCCGGATTAGGTCGGATGAAGATGCGGGAAATCAACTAATATGACAATTTACTTATGGTCGCTTTCGTAATCGATTATTTTATTTTCTTAAGGAACGTGCAAAAAAATCTATGTTCCTTATAAGATCAGCTATCTGCCAGTGAAAGTCCCGTGAAATTCAGTCCAGCCGTTGCAGAGATTAGCCGGAACAAACAGACACGTAAAAATGTAAACAAAATGTTTTTTTGTAATAAGTACCAGTAGTATTTTTTTGGGCTTAGTACATGAACTCGACAGCTCTTATAAACACAAGTTCTGTGGCTATAAAAATAAACTATCTCAACTCACAACCCTACACCATTATTAGAATATTAGGTAATACGTCGGCTTTTCGATCGACCTCGTCGATATCCGTTTCGGTGTAATGCCGCCTCGGTAAGTACCCAGGACAGCATCAAGTTGACAGCTGACAAAATTGTTCTCAAATCGACTGTGAGTTTAGCGTCGCAAAACCTCTAGAGGCGCCGTCAAATATTATTTAACAGAAAGCTTCCCCTAATATTTTGTTTATTTATCTATCATTGAAGCAAATGCCGCTCATTTCTTTATACTGAGACATCAAAGCAAGCTACTCGTAACTACTAGGTTGAAAAACAAAACAAATAGATTTTAACTCACGACACTAATTATGACAAGCATACAGGCAGACTGCTTCGTTCTTTTAGCATAGTCGCTTACACTTTAGCTGAACATGAAGTCCCAGGTTGGGCAAATTTTTGTTATCGAGTTTTCCTATTAAGAATTTATTAGTTGCTACTAATAAATTCCTAATGGAAAAACTCTATAGCAAAAATTTGATTGGAGTCTGCATTATGACCGGTTTATGGCAATAGGCCCCTGCTTTTATTACATGGGACTTAAACATAACAGACGAAATGTGGGTGTACTTTTGTACATTTCTGCCTAGCCCTACGGGGAATGCAGGCGTGATGTTATGATACATATGTACAGATAGACATTATAACATTACATACAAAACTATTTCAAACAGAACACTTAAACGGTTTTAACTGCAAGTCATAAAACGGGTTGTATTTGGTAGCCTTTGATGCAACGCGGCCATTACAAGCCTTTATTGCACTTTAAAATGTAATACATAACAGTTTCACAGAGAATTCTATTGCAGAACAAACTTGCTAAATAGATACATTACTTTGTTAAAGATTTGTAGCGTCAGCTATTCTTGTCTTTGCCTGGGATATTCAAGGTAGGTTTTCCACTAATAAAAATGTAGTTTCCTTAAAGACTGATTAATTTGGTAAGTTCAAGACATTTGAAATGTCCCCTGTCGATGATAGTGTACTTCGAAAAATATACAATTTCAAGTGAGATACGAAACTTCTGGACCTAGTGTTGGAATGATGTTATGTTCGTAATAAGTACCTACATAATTATGTAGAAAATGAATGACGTCAAAAGTATTTCGATAATGACGTATAAATAGCTTATTATAATAGCTCCCAATCCCTAATGGCTTTGATCGTTAGACCACAACGAAGCCTTCAAAACCAACACGGGATGGGCGGGAATACGTCCCTTTAGGCCGTACCTATTCTATCAAAAAATGTCATTGGCAGCCCTGATTTGAATATAATGATAAATTGAATATACGTAGTTAAATCGTAGTCTTTCTTGAGTTATCCGTTTCAAAATCACCCAAAAACTTTTGCCAAAAAAAAAGCAACCGACTTCCGAAAAAACACTGCAAAGTGAAAAATAACTTTAATTTCGGAAGGCGGTGACTTTGGATATGTATTAATTTTTTTTGTCACCGCCTTTTTTTCGGAAGTCGGTTGTTTTTTCTGGAAAAAGTTTTTAACCGACTTCCGAAATTTTGCACTTTTTAGTTATAGTACCTACCCCACTAATTCGAAATTTCATCATCCTTAGGGTCAAAACAATGCATATTTATGCGATAGCAGCAATCGCGGTTTATTTACTGTTGTGAAATAAAGGACTAAAATAGTAATAAAAAAAAAAAAACATACAGTCGAATTGAGAACCTCCTCCTTTTTTTGAAGTCGGTTAAAAAAGGACAATGTCTGTCTGTCAAAGATGATGTTCTAAATATTGTAGCGTTTTTTTCAATGGCGTATCAGATAGCACGCTAGCACCGATTTAAAGGTGCCCTTTGGTCATTTTGGAATACTTTTTTTTCACCTGCTCAACCACGGGGTAATGAAATGCACAACAACATCAACTCACTTGATTACCAAGGTCTACAAAACCTCCATCGTCCATTATACCGATCTTTACCTCTTCATTCTTCGAGTGGAAACTCGCACAGTAACCTGCACCCTAACTGCGTAACAAACTATCAATCAGAATCTGAATAATTTTGAAAGATATTGCTAATCCATTGTTTCATATGTTCGGAACATTTTGTCTGCTCAAATAAAGAATGAGAATGAAATGAATGAATGAAAGAATGTGTCTGCAAAAACAACGTAAAGAATGTTGTCGAACAGACAAAATTAAAGTAATTCCTACTGTGAGTGTGTTGTGGAATTACTCCATTGAGTCTATTCTTAGTATTTGTACCAATATACCGCCACTTATAGAGTATGTATGAAAAATTAGTCGTATGTAAAATTTTCTTTATTAAATGTAAAATACTGACAATACGTTTATACATTTTCGAAGTTGCAGTTTTTGTAAAAACCAACCCAAATCTATTTCCCAAGCTGTCAGATAGTAATGACCGGAGTCGACGATACGTCAATATGTTGTGTTCGAAACGGTCCAAGACAGCACTGATGTATATATACGTAATAGTGTTTTCTGTACGGCACCAATTATTTACGACCATATACCGGATTCAATTAAAACGTTAAAAATTCACCTATTCAAAAAACATTCAATAGAAGTTTCTTGTAAATAAATCTTATTATAATATAACTGAATTTTTGAAGGATAAAAAATCACTATAGTTTTTCATTATTGACATGTCTTTGTTACTTGAAATCAAATTTTAGTGATAGTTTTATATTGACCTCTTTGTAATTGTTTTTTTACTTAATTGCAATATGATTTTGACTACCAGCTGTGTATAACTTATTCCCCGTGTACAATTGGTGAAATTCTAAAAATCAGCCAAAAATAAAATTCTAACATTCTGATGAGACACAGGCCTCTTCTCGATGACAGGGAGTACACCGTAATCGACCACGCTGGCCGAGTCCGTGTTGGTAGATTTCACGTCTTTGATCTTTTGGTTCTAGATCATGACGGTTTCCTAACGATGTTTTTCTGCACCGCTTGGAGAGCTATGTTGAAATAATTTACAAAAAGTAAACTGCCTGTCTGAGTGGCCACCACTGCTCTAAATTCTCAATTTCCTATTGTTACACTTACACCAGCATATAAAACATTTATCAAGGAGGCGAGACCGCGGGACAGCTTAGTCTTAAACACCTTAATGCCACCTGTAGCTACCGGGAGGGACACGGCTTAGTCCGGTCATAATTAATCAACAAGCCAGCACAGGTGCTCATCCATATTTAGCTCTGTGATTTATGACCATACTCTAGTTTTGTTTAATCTGTATTCACAGCAGATGGATGCATGGTCTTTTAAAATGTAGCAATTTGCCATTTTTTGAACCTGGCTTATCGGATTTGGTACTGGATGTAAAATTTGAGTCGTGAAAATGGTAATAGGGTCATTATGTTTTTAAGTTTGTAATATACTAGCTTATGCCCATGGCTTCGCCCGCGTGGAGGTGGTAAATTATCCCACGGGAACGTACGACCGGGATTAAATGTATGCTTATGTTAATCCAGGTTATAAACTATCTGGGTGCCGAATTTCATCAAGATCCGTTAAGCCATTTTTGCATGATTAAGTAACAAACATCTAAACATACGAACTTTCACATTTAAAATATTAGTAGGATTAGTAGGATAGTAAGATTATTTAGTAAAATTTAAGCTGGTGTCGTAAATATCACTAACTGCAGGGTTATTGCGTAACCCACGTATAATAGCAATGCCAGTCACATTGACCATTCAACAACATTTAATTGTATTATTAATGTTGTCGAGTAGACGAATTCTTCAATCATAGAGCGATGGAAAATCCTTCCGGTGATGACTGTTACGCAATTGGGGTTTTTTTTTTGAGGGTTGAAATCGTCAAATAACTTCTCCCGCTCTGGGCGGAGCAGGAGGGCGTGCCAGACATTTACTGACTAAAACCTACCCGTGTTCCTTCAGTTGCTTGTGTGCCAGGGGCCACGGTATCTCTTTCGAACAACACGCACCCCTGGCAGGTATCGGCCCTTGTGGACCCCATCAGTTGGTGCTAACATCTCTTTGAAACGCGGGTGAAATACAACGCGCCGTTGACCCGGGCTAGGTTCACCGGACAGCGAGCTACCCATTACTCGCCGTCCGCAAGCCTTCGCCAACGGTGGCCGGAAATCAGCCTGGGATTTTGGGCCCACACAAACCACACTGTCGCCGCTAGGCAGGTCGGCGCATAGCACCTAGTCGTACCCGATGTCCCACAGATGCGGCCCCAGGACCGATCCCTGTGGGACACCGCACGACATCTCTTGTCAGTTCACACTCCCTGGTGACCGGGGCAGATGAAAGCCCTGTCCGTCAAATCGGCCTCAACGACGCGACAGAGGTAGGTCAGCATCCGGTGATATCGAAGTGCCTCCCTGATGTAACTCCAGGGCAGGGTATTGAAGGCAAAGGCGATGTCTAGAGACACCGCCTAGACGACCCCCACCCAAGCCACTGCATCCTCTGTCGTGAGAGCTTTCACGCGCATTATGGTAGCCACTGTAAAGCGCCCCCTGCGGAAACCAAGCTGACTCTCCGCCAAATCCGGCCCCACCCGCACTAGGCGTCCAATGAGGCGGTCTGCAATGACTCTTTCAAAGAGCTTGCCTACCTCGTTGAGCAGCACGATGGGCCGGTAATCGGACGGAGAGTCCACAGGGCGCCCCGACTTCTTAGTGAGGACCAGTTTCCCCGTCTTCCAGTGAAGTGGGACCCGGCCCTCCTCCAAGCATGCGCTCAGGCAGCCTCTTAATCGAGGCCCGAGAGGCTCCAAGGCCAGAACCCAGGCTTTTCCAGGCAAGCCGTTGGGTCCTGGGGTGGTATTCTTGGCATTCAGCCTACGTACCGCCACTCTCAGCTAAACCTCGGTCACCTCTGGAGCATCGTCGTCGTCGTCTGTGTTATGGTCCGCATCGGGCACCGCAGGAGGTGGAGTCATGGGCGAGGGAATATGCTCCCCTCGCGAAGGCAACAGAGTCAGCGGGGGAGCCCATGGGCGGAGTTTCTCCCGCACCATTTTGCAGGGGCGTCCCCACGGGTCCCTTTTCAGAGTCCTTGTGGGCCAGCCCCCTGGCCCGCAGGATTTCCGCTCGGAGGGCGGTCTTCGCAGCTCTGTACCCCTCTTACAGCTCCGCCTGAATGGCACTGGTACACCAGGCACCGCAGTCTCCGAATCCGCCCTCCGGATACGGAGACTGTGGTGCCCGGTATACAGGTGCCGCGCAGCAACGCACACCTCATGCAGAGTTGTGGGCTCCGGCGACCACCAGTACACCTGGCGTGAAGTGCATCCTGGCTGGACCCGGGGGCATTGCCACGTCACATACTTCGGACATGGCCTCCCGAAACCACTCCGCCTCGTTCGCCTAAGTTCAGTTTTGCTGAAGCTTGCAATAATCAATCGGATACATTAATATCAGCATATCCAGTGGATTCAATAAACGTCCACTTAACTAATTGCCCAATACCTAGAAAGTCTAATACTCTGTATTCCAATTCCTGGACGCTCTTGAAATCGGTAATTCTGAGAAAGCAATATTCTAAAACCGTTTCAAATAGAAATATTAGATTCAGAATACTAGGAAACCATGAATAGTAGGTTGCGAACCAAGCCGTTCACTGGAACTCAAATTGAATCACGTAGGTAACTGAAAGATATTAAATCCTTTTATTAAAGTTCTGTTTGGAGTAGGACAGAAAATATAGTCATTTTTAAAAAGGAAGCTTATTTTTTAACGTCACAGACAGAATTAGTATTACAAATTCTTGAAATGAGTATTGTTATGAACATTCAAAAGAGATTTTTTAACTTTTCTCGTTAATTAAATCATTGTTTCATGATGATTTTGAACTTAAACGGTACATAATATTATGTACCCATAACGTCACATTTGGAGTACATATAAGCTAAACTTTCATTGTATAGAAAGCTTTATTACAATGAGAAGTCAGCTTATTCTAAAAGTTTATGGCTTAATGTGACATTATTTGTATATTTCATTTTCCTAGTGGGTTCATTTATATATCCGTAGGTGTGTCTGTGGGATTACAACGGACCCTATTATAATACTCTGCATTGCGGAATTTATTTTTAAATAATTATTGGAGCATTGGTAGCAGGACAGCACTGGAGGCCTAGTGGTAACGGCCAGGACTTACAAGTTGTAGGTCGTAGGTTTGAACCCAGACAAACGCTTTAGTATGTGTAAATTATTTCATCACCACTGCTCTTAAAACGGTGAAGGAAAAAATCGTGAGGGATCGGGCATGTTCTAGAACGAAAAACTCAAAGACTTGATTGTGACATCCACCAAACCGCACTAGGCCCGCGTGGTTTATTACAGGAGTGCGAACATTATAGGCTGATTATTGTAGCATTATGCTGAGTTAAGAACCTATTTGCCACACACGGGTCTTTGTTCAATTTGTTAGTTCTTCTGTTCCTTTTGTTATTGTCTGCTTATACTGTGCGTGTCTCAAATAAAAAATAATCTATCTTTTTTTCATCACTATCCCTGCTAATATTATAAATGGGAAAGTAACTCTGTCAGTCTGTTATGCTTTCACAACTAAGCCGCTGAACCGATCGTGATGGAATTTGGCAGAGATATAGCCTGGGATATGGAGAAGGACATAGACTACTTTTTAACCGAAATCAACGCGGACAGAGCCGCGGGCAAAAGCTAGTTTACTTATAAATGTTAACTAACACTTTCACTTAAGTATTTATGTCGAAATTTATTATCCTACGATTATCCAACGATTTCTTACCCTACTTTGTAATACAACCCATCCGTCCAAGAGATGCCCATATACTCCAGATATTGGTCACGATAATTCCCAAAGTCTCAGTTCAATTTCCTCAAAGCATTCCTATGTTTGTCACGCCGAGACAATTGGCTACTTCAGAGATAGTTGATTCCTGCTGGACAGGATCCAAACTGCTGTCTGCAGACTGCGAGACGCCGGATTACAGATATCCTGTGATATATTGTATTGTAGCTAAGTTAATTTATTGTTATTAGTTTGTTATCGTTGGTAGTAACGGGGTTAGTGCTGTGTGTCTATGGTAAGTCTGTAGTCTAGCCAAGTAATGGATTAGACTGAATTAAAGAAAAGTAGCTTGCGTAACTTGAAAGTAGGAATACTGACTTGTCCTTATAAAAGTATAATGATAGTTTTTTTAAACAAAAAAATACTTATTTTAAAAGTGCACTTTTCATTAAATAAGTATATTATAAATTAGAAGATTATAGTTGAAATTAGAATACTTGGAAACATACTGCTCCATAGGACAATCTTGAATGTAGATAAAATCAAACTGATTCCTCATTTTCGACAAAATTGATTATTTTTATGCCATTCTGTCTGTCAGTAAAGTGTTAGGAAAAATTATATTAAAGTTGCGATATTACGAGCGTAACCAAAAACATCACACGCGTTTTACGTGTGGAATATGCGCGTGAATCAATATAAAGTTTTAAGTTTGGGGCAACAATTTTATAAAAACTAAAAAAAATACTACTCGTACAAACTAACAACAGAATCTGTTGTTTTCCTCTGTCGTACAAACAGCTGTAACTGACACTAACAAAGTTAATTTACTAAACATCCCGACGTCACGAGCCTCCACGATTCAAGATACTAAAGTTAATTAAAGAGCCCATGTTCCTTTCATTTGCATTTGTTGTAAACGAATAAAATATATTCGCACAAAATGAGGACATTGTAGCGCATACCGTTGATTTTCACTTCTGTCGCTCTTAATGATACCCACAGCAAATAAGACGGGTTTTTTTTGGAAATTAATTAAAGTAGGTAATGAATGTGTGATATTTTTCGAATTTTAAAGGCTGGCGCACATTACATACTCAATCTCAAAAAACCATTTACCACTTGGCACTTGGCACTTTTGAATTGTCAAGGGGTCGATCAGTAGTAAGTGATTTATGCGGCCTACCAAAATGTCCTTGTGCTATTTGTTAGTCAAATCGTTGATTGCTGATAAACGCGAACATTGACTGGACAGATCCGCTCAATGTATGTTGTTCTTTCCTCAAATGACCATTCCAGACTCCAATCTACATGCTTTTACATGATCTGACCAAGACTATGTGAGAACTTTAAAAGAGACTGTGACCTCTGAGTTTTTTCGGCCTTTTTTCTCAGAGAGACAGGAAACACCAACCTCATCTAGTTTTTAAAGTATGAATGACGAGTAAACGTGTTTGTACAAACCTACATAAATAAAATCATTTAATATTTATTCCTGACACAACTTGTGAATTAGTCCTGACGGTACTAGCGATCACGGAGAACTGTTGGTTAAAATAATCAGAAAGCTCTCTTACAGAAATGTGTTGCTCATTTGAAGTAACCGTAACTCTAGTTGAGTACTAAACTACTGCATCATCTGAAAAAACACCACTGAAGTCAAAGTCAAAGTCAAAGCATTTATTTCAAATAGGCACATATAGAAACTTTTGAACGTCAACATTTACATTAAAATAGAATTGATTCTAGTCGCCCCTTCCAAAATGTAGTTTCGTATGGAGAAGAATGGGCAAGAAACTCCACCGTTACGATGACAAAACGATGCATCCAGAACAAAATTACTGTACCAAAATAGGTTAAAATAATGAAATTGAAGCAATCACAGATAAATTAATTTTATAATAGATACATGGTGCCCACACATTTACAAACATTGCAAAAGTAAATAATTTTCCTAGAATATTAACAAGTATGTAATCAGTCAGTGTGTGAGTTAAAGTAATCACTGAATGTAATCAATGTCATAGATATAATTAATTACATAATTCAATTAGCAACCAGTTTGATTTTGTCTAGACTCTAGATTGTCCTATGGAGCAGGACCAGCATGTTTCCAAGCATTCCTATCTTGGATATAATCCTCTAATTTGTAATATGCTTGTTTACAAAGTGTACTTTTCATATGAGTTTTAAATTTCCTTTCATTTAATTGCAATATATCACAAGGTATTTTGTTATAACATTTAACACAGTACCCCATAAAAGATGTACGTACTTTAGCTAATCTGGAAAATGGTTGTTCTAATTTGTCTTTGTTTCTAGTATTAAAATTATGTCTATCACTTATTTTATTAAAAAGATGTAGATTTTTTCTTACATACATGATATTTTCATAAATGAATTGGTAAGGTACCGTCATAATATTAATCCTTTTAAATAGGTCCCTGAGAGATTCCTGGCGACGTAGATTATAAATGGCTCTGACAGCTCTCTTTTGCAAAATAAAGATGGATTCAATGTCAGCAGCCCGACCCCACAGTAAAATGTCATACGACATAATGCTGTGGAAGTAGCTAAAATAGACCAAACGCGCGGTTTCTACATCTGTTAACTGTCTGATCTTCCTAACAGCATAAGCGGCGGAGCTTAGCCGCAAGAGATGTTATATGAGGTCCCCATTGTAATTTCTCGTCTAGCGTGATTCCTAGGAACACCGTTTGATTAACTAATTCCAGTTTTTCTCCATTCAATATGATGTCACATTCGCTACTTCCAACATTTGGTAATTGAAATCTAATGCATTTGGTTTTTGTGCCATTTAGTACCAAATTATTTACCGTAAACCAATCTTGGACCTGAAGAATACAGATAATCACGTCGTCAAGATTTTGTGACCGTCGGGCTATTTTAAATATCAATGATGTGTCATCTGCAAATAACACCATCTTCGGTTGATTTAAAAGTAAATAGGGTAAATCATTAATGTAAACTAAAAAGAGGAATGGACCCAATATTGAACCTTGAGGAACACCCATTGCCATTTCAGACTCTAATGAGTTTATGCCGTTTACTTGAACTTTGACTTTTCTGTCTTTCAGGTATGATCTTAGTAAATCAAGAGCTGTATTTCTAATCCCATAGTGCTCCAGTTTCAGCAGAAGTGTCTCATGATTTATGCAGTCGAACGCTTTGGAGAGGTCGCAAAAGATTCCAATGGCATCTTTTGCTTCTTCCCAGGCGTTAAAAATGTTCTTTATTAGGGTGACACCAGCGTCAGTGGTACAACGCCCCTTGGTGAAACCGTACTGTTGTTCATGAAAGATGGCATTTTTATTAAAGTGACGTAACATTTGATTGAGAATCAAGTTTTCAAACACTTTACTGAGAACTGGCAGAATTGACACAGGCCTATAATTGTTAGGTTTTTTACTGTCACCCGATTTGAACAAAGGAACTACTTTACTGTGTTTCATGAGATCCAGGAAGACTCCTTGGTCTACACTGGGAGTTAAAACATTGAACTTAACAATAATGACAGCAAAGTAACAGACATAATTAAACTACCTAGCTATACATTATACTACACATCTCAAACGGTAGGGTAACGTTATGACAGCGTTAACAGCTTAACTTTTACGATCACGTTTACGTATTCATTTTAGTGTAGACGTAATAAAATGGCAACAGAAGTCTCAATGTGTGAAAATATCTTTGTCATGATATTAAAAGCATGTTTGTTTTACAATTTGCGAGGCAAAATCTTATGATCTTAAATCGTAGCTGAAATATAAAGGGCGAATTACGGAGCACACGAACGATTTCCAGTTTATTTTAATCCTCCTATGACTCAAAATCTATGTGGCATACACATTTGTAATTTTAATGTTAGACATGTGAATTTTACGGTCAGGTATGTAACTTGATTGTTGAGTATACAGACACACTCATTCAATTTGCCGTGTTATAGCCATTTCTTATTGTTGTAAACATATTGTTATAATGCAAATAAAGATGATAGTCTATTTATATTACATACTGACATAAAATGTCAGTGAGTAGTGATTTGGCACTGAGTTATGGCATTCAGAAACTGCAGAACTGGTGCTAAGTGTGAATTTAACAAACAAACCTTCTGTAGCTCTGAATCCTATGATTATATGTGACAATCGCTTCTATACGAGTATTGGGGGAATTTCGCGAACATTATATTATTGGGTTCGCGCCAGAATGGACTAGTCTCTACGGCGCCTGGGGGCAACATTTGAGCAATGTTATGTAGCGCCGATACGTTGCTCTGTGGATTTGAGTGGGAAATGGGTTCGAACTCGCAGAATGAGGGTAGTTATGTAAATAGATTTAGTTTGGAGACTAACATACACACAAATATAACTTCAGTTCATTTATTTTCAAAATTAGGTACACTTACAATACAATATTTTTATTAACATGTTCATCGGTTTTCTAGGTATCAAAAAAAAAGTATTGATGATTTCAAAAATCGAGCTCATTACGACTAATGTCATTTTGCTGTACTTCTCATAGTGACCGATTTCACCCTTTTTAACCGACCTCAAAAAGGAGGAGGTTCTCAATTCGTCGGAACCTTTTTTTTTTATGTATGTTCCCCGATTACTCGAAGATGGCTGGACCGATTTGGATCATTATTTTTTTGTTTGAAAGGGTATATTTCCCAGGTGCTCCCATGATCATCAAGTCAGGATCTGATGATGGGATTCTGGAGAAATAGAGAGAAAGAGAACACTTCAAATTTTATTGGCACACTTGAAGCGATTTGGATAGTTTTTGGAAGACTACTTTCTAGGAGTGGTCCTATTTCAATTTGGTGAAGATCTGATGAAGAACTTCGGAGATAGGCAACGGAACTCCTCAATAAATGATAGCAAATGGACTGGAATTGCAGAAATCTCATGTCTGTCTATTGTTTACATCAGTTCATAACATAACATCACGCCGGGACGCTGTGAAGTGTTAAGCACATTTGTGAACCACTAAAAAGAGAAAAAAAAAAAATTAAAAAAAAAACAACCGACTTCCAAAAAAAACACTAAAATTTGAAAAATTACTTTAATATCGGAAGGCGGTGACAAAAATGTTAAATACATACTTATCCAAAGTCACCGCCTTCCGAAATTAAAGTTATTTTTCACATTTTAGTGTTTTTTTGGAAGTCAGTTGTTTTTTTTTTTTTAAGTTTTTTATATTTTTAAACCTCGGTATGTGTAAAACCGTATCATTGCAATGAGTAGTGGTAAAAAGTTTGGTGCCGAGCGGAAAATGATATATCATCATAATCAGCCGATAATATTCCCACTGCTGGGACTCAGGACTCCTCTCTTAAACCAAGCATAGGTTGGTAGATGTCGCATGATTTTTTGTTTCTAGGTTTTGTCACTATGTTTTCCTTCCGTTTTGAGAATAGCGATAGTGAAAGTATTTACACCAACTATCGCAACAGCCTGGGTTCAAGGACCCCCGACGTACAAATCGTAAGTCGCTGCCCGTCGGGAGTACCTACCCTCATGCTCGCGTGAAGGGTGGGGGTTTTGGGGGACTGTCTCATGTGCTTTGACGTTCGAAAAGTGCTGATTCTCAGTCTAATTTGAATAAATGACTTTTGATTTTGATTGATTTTTTTGATTTTGCTCAATGACTTAATGATTACCATAAAATTATGCTGAGCCGTACTCAACCAATCAAAAATTCACTCAAATTTTCTTCTTTTCGACCAAGGGTGGATGTAAAACTCTGTACGTCCCGGACACCCAACATTCATCTCCGGAAAATTAAATAAAAAAAGTTCTCAAAAAAGAATTAGCTTTTGTTTTTCACGCACAAGTTAAAAGTTTTTTTTTCGGTAAGTATAAGTTTAGTAACAATTCATTAGGTTTGTTTACTCGTTCCTGATTTATTACACTTGTTTCAAAGTTAAGAAGCCTTCAGCAATTTACACATCCGTTCCGATATTGTTTGAAGTTCTGTTTTTGTTTTACAAAGTTAAGAGGGCTTTGTTTTTTTTTTCGTGCTTTTCTAGAGATTTTTGTGTCCTCAATCTTTATTTTTTTTATTTTTACTCTATGCTTTGAAAGTACTCCTTATGGCAAGTTGTTAACACAACCATCAATCAACTCTCAAATCAAACTCAAAAATCAACAACCATTAATGTTCTCGGTGTATATGAAATATAAGAAGAGTCATGGGATAAAAATGTAAAGCATTTTTAGGTTAATTTAATCCGGACTATTAAGGGTCAATGTTTTGAATTAATGAATAGGTCGTAAAGATGATGAAGAGAGATGAGATGACAAAAGTGCGTAAGATTGTACGTACATGTGATGGAAAAAATATCCTTAGCCTTTCTGTGGGAGTGGGAACATATATTTTATTTAATGGGCTTTAAAAATCTACATCATGTTGGTAACTCATTAATATTATAATCACAGAAAGATACTGTTGCAGAATAATTAATTATAGCCTAGTTCTTCATTTCATTTTAAGCAGCAATTCTCATTTATCATATTATTATTTATTTACTTAGATTAATAAAAAACAGAAGAGGATAATCTCCAGCCATTTTAAATTCTAAAACATTACTCGTATGTTTTAGAATTTAAAATGGCACTAGGAACGCAGCTCGAAGAGAAGCTCTTAGCAAAAGTTTTCCTAGCAAGAATATCCAGTCCTATGTTGTTTTATTTTTACCGTTGTGTTACAGAGCTTTGCTCTTTAAACCTAGTCTTCGGAGTACGATATCGACGTAACGCTTCAGTAGTTGGAAAATAACATGAAAATAAAGTATTCGAACGAAGTATCCATTTAGTTGAAGAAAAGAAAGGACGTGTAGACAAGTATTATACCTACTCGTACGTGCTCTTACCCTACTTATATTTTTTTTAAATATTAAAAAAGTTGACAGTTGTTGTTGTTTGTTGTTGTGAAAGTTTCTATGTTTGAATGTATGTTACTCAGTCACGCAAAAAGCGTCTAACGGATTTGAATGAAATTTGGCACACAAATAGTTTATAACCTGGATTAACATTTAGTATACTTTTTATCCCAGTAGTACTTTCCCGTGGGATATTATCCGACCTCCGCAAGGGCGAAACCGATGGTAAAAACTAGATATTATCCAAAAAAAAAACTTAAGGAGGTTGCGCCAGGGCAGCTCTCAAAATTTAAATTTTAGTCTGTGTTATTAGGCTGTATGTCGAACAAAATATGATTCGCGATCTTATTACGTATGTATTTACAAAATTAAGGTTTTCATGAAAATTTTCCACCAGTTGGCGCCACTTTGACTAAAGGTCTTTCATTTCGACAATGAATGTATGATGACGATCATCATTCATTCGTTCACCATTCAGTCACAACTAAATAAAATATACGCACTTTCACACTTTTGACAGGTCCCTCCATTGGTATTCTGTAACGAGCATTCGTGAGTTTGAGTATTCTGAGCGTGGAGTGAGCTGTCAAGGTTATTTTTTACCTAATACTTGGTCAGTCCCTAGCATCAGTGGGTTGACACTGACAGATCACTGAATCGGCATGCTGGACCTGACATCTCAGTGCTGCCACCTAGTGAACGTCATTTCAGAAAACTCAAATTATAATCAATAAAATCATCAACACAACCCTCGAAACTTCATATTATACTTTTAAATTATATAAAAAATAATATCGAGAGATATAATTTATATGTTTTTATTTGTAGATTTGTAATCCACGATTTCTAACAATGTTTTGATTTAAAACAGTGTCTCTGGAGTTTTTTGTCCGTCTTTTTCCATTGGCCTCTTCTACGCTTTGAAATGGGTAACTAGCTTCATCTTTCAACTGACCGACCCTTTGAAAATTCAAAAATGCCTGTAATTGCTTTATTTGAAATAAATGATTTGAGTTTGAGTTTGACGAGTCGGAACCTATCGGTTCCAATACAATAGAAAATTAATTGTGTTTCCATTAGCCGGGATGAACAGATTAGTGCTCTACGCCTCTTCAAGGCTACAATTTTCTTGACCTTTCTGTCAGTTACAACCATCCAAAGAGTGTCAAACTTATCTAAACTCCCACTAACTAATCTTAAAAACTTTCATGCCAACGTCCCTATGATCACGAAGTTTCCAGTTTCCTTGTTTTCGACAAAATCTGACAAATAATCACTAAGGCCAAGTTGTTGCCAAGTAACTACAATTAATTTCCAATTGCTTACGAACTCTGGTTGTCTGTGGGAGTTGCTAAAAGTTTTCATCTTGTCGCTCGGAGCTTGCCAACTCGATAACAAGTACCGACGAAGAAATATTAGAGGTTTTAAATGATAAATGATTGTTTTTCACTTATTCGGTGACTTGAAAAGAGACCTTAAGACCTAGACAATGTGACATTATCAACGATAACGGAAAATCGAACTAGCTACTGAAACTTTGCAGTCGTAATGTGAATCGATATCTAAACTAAATGATCAATGAAAATAGTTATTTGTTATGTAAGGCTGCAAAGTTGTTTTTTGGCGCGAGTACTATTGAAAGCTGAGCAAGCGAAGGGCTCTAGGATTGAACCATGAGCAAAGCGAGTGGTTCAAATGTAAAATCCTGAGCGTAGCGAGGGTTTCAAGGGACGAGACGCAGAATACCTTTGCTGCCGAGCGAAACACACAATTTTTCACCTCACTACGGCGAGGAAAACAGCCTAAATAATAAATTAAATTAGTGTAGTTTTGATAGCATTGCATTGTAGTCTTCGAAAGCGTATTCACGCCTTTAGAATGTCTCCATACATTGAACGAATTGTACGCTTTTATGTACTTTTCGCGCGATTTTTCCGGAAGATAACTCAATTCGGCATTATATACCGCTTGCACTAACTCTGCAGGTGTCAAATTTATATCTTCGTCGCTGCTGGACTCGCTCATATTTTATGATTTCGATGAACGATTTTATCAAAAAATAAACCAAAATTATGGGAAGCGAATTGAAAAGAGACGATTTTTTTTAAGTTGCTTTTTTTTCATGCAGTCGTCGTGCTGGCCAGTGCTATTATTCTAAAAGTGGGGTTGGCGCACCGATATGAAATAAGCATTAATGCATTTTTAGTGGGCTGGCTGCACATGAGTAACTAAACGGAAGTGCTGGCTGTACAGAAAATTATTGAAAACAAAGGTTCGAATTTCAAAAACTCTTTCCACGCTAGCAGGTGAAGTGAATTTTTGCACGCAGTTTTCGAATAACACACAGAATATTTCCGAAGTTGTGAGGTGAAAAATAAATAAATTTGATGTTTTTTTTGGGGTTAATAACTGCAGGTGGGTGTAGTTACTTGAAATATCAGTTTTATTTGTCCATAAAAATGTCCATACATATTGACTGCGTAAATATTGCACTTTTCTATGAAACAGCAGATTTTTTATCTTCGATAACTGACGAAAAAAAAACACTGCTGAGTTTAGAATTATGTACTGAATCCGTGTCAATTTATGCCACGGTGTATGTTTCTTGCACTATTTATTTTCCCGACCATCAAACTGTAAACAGTTTGAATGGAAATTGCAGGTCGATAAGTTGACATGTGCCGCCATGTGGGGAAAGATTTTATTCGAAAATTGCTTCACATTATCGCTCCTTGACCATCGCGGAAAGAATACTCTATCTACGTTGTCCGTACTTAATGTTGTAACATTAGTTCAGTACCTATTTTATTTTAACAACATTTATTTGATTAAATAAAATAAATAAAAGGTTGGAACTTTTCACGGCCGCCATCTTGGATTGTCATTTTGACTTCACTATTGGCTGAATCACTCTTGAAAAACATGAAAATGACACCCATGAAAATGTTTGCAGCCGCCTTCTTCGAGTACCATTCTGTCCGTACGATCGGCATCAGTACCCTTGAAAAGCACGAAAACTATCTTTTTCTCTCTGTCTCTTTCTTTTGTTTAATAAAAAGTCGCATAACATTTTATTTTGGTTACGTACCAGTTAAACAACATACTCTAGTGGTAACAAAATAAAGTAAACAAGAGGTAAAGTTAACTAATTACTAAGAAGATGACGAAGACAGTTCAGACGCTTTGGAAACGCAGCGTCAAATTTCAAACAAGTAACTTTCATAAAACTTACTTCAGAAAGATAGAATCGCTGCTCGAAGCTTTTACTTGTTTCATATTTTGAAATGCTTTTGATATTTTTAGCAGTCGTTCGATATTTTATCAAAAGCAGTTCTCGTCTGGAATTAAGAAGAGACTGTGACCTCTGAGTTTGTTTCGGTGTTTCTTCTCTGAGTAGTCGAATAGGAAACGCGGACCTCATTAATTTAGTTTTTAAGATATTATTGACGTGTCAAAGTGTTTAATAAACCTAGTCACAGAAATTAAGCGTGCTTCGTACTTAAGTTACGAGGTTTCTTTTTTTTTGAGTGTGGGAAATCATCAAATAAGTTCTCCCGCTCTGGGTGGAGCAGGAGGGCGTGTCAGACTTTTACTGACTAAAACCCACCCGTATTCCTTCTGTTGCCTGTGTGCCAGGGGCCGCGGTATCTTTTTCGAACAACTCGAATCCCTGGCAGGTATCGGCCCTTGCAGACCCCACCATTTGGTGCTGACATCTCTTTGAGGCGCGCGTGGAACACAACGCACCGTCGACCCGGGCCTGGTCCTTACCGGACAGCGAGCTATGTACTCATTACTCGCCGTCTGCAAGCCAGTGCCTACGGTGCCCGGGAATCAGCCTGGGATTCTCGACGCAAGTTACGATGATTACCAAACAAATATTTCATGTAATTTCGTCTTCAATTTTGAATTGAATTATCCCAGTAGATAGTTACATACATAGTGATAGTAGGTATTCTGCAATTGGCGCGATTACTTTAAAGTCGAGAATTGCAAAATCTTTTATGTTTTGTTAGCTAGGCTAAGTGGATTAATTGATTCCGTCTAGAGCCGATAATAAATAGGTCAGGGTTCTAATTTGAGAACGCCACTGCCAAACACCAACTTCGAGCTGAGTTTCGTTTAAAAATACACATAAAATCAGGCCTTCTTCTTATGGGGGAAGACAGAAACTACAGAACTCTACCTGCCACGATCCTTATATACTCTTTTTGCTTCGTTTAAAAATATTTACACATCAAATCTTCGGTATAATTTTCCTTGCAAATTACCAGTTCACGAAATTTTTATTTGCGGTATCCTACGGTTTATAACTAGCAAAAATAAATGTAGGTCTGAAACTTTTTCGTCTAGGCAATACATTGTGAGTCTGACTATGTACCGGCCAATCTAGAGAAGTGCCCGGAATTCGGGTTCGTTGCCAACTTTAAAATTCAGCAAATTGAAATTTTCTTGCCAGCAATGTGTTTTTAATTTTCGTTGGTATGTTTCCATTTCTTTTTGAAATAAACAAGATGCTTTTTGCAAGGCTATTATGATTTTGCTGGCAAGTTTTCATTCTCTTCGTTCATTCATTCATTCTTCATCCCAATTTATTTAGAGTCGGCGCAACCTGTTTTTTCTTCCAACAATTTGAACTTAGATAGTAAATAATTAGTAAGTAGCGAATAATTTACAGCAACAACAGCATTTCAGAGCAGTGTTGGCCTAGTAGTAACGGCCCTTGACTTACGAGTTGTAGGTCGTAGGTTCAAACTGAGGCATTGTGCGAGTGCACATGCTTTATTTTGTGTAAATAATTTCATCACCTCTGCTCTCAAAACGTAGGGAAACATCGTGAGGTAACAACAGAAATTCGAAGACATGTGACATCTGACAGCCCGCACTTGGTCCTCGTGGTGGATTACGGCCCGCTCCCTATCACCGAGAGGAAGCCTGTGTCTCAGCAGTGGGAACATTATAGGCTTGTTATGCAATAATTTAAATGATATGCATTATGTTGAATATCTATTGACATTTCCAAAGTTTTTGGCTTATTTATTTAGTACGCTATCTACATATGACTAACAATACTACTTGTCAAGAAAGTACCGGGAAAGGATCAATAATACACAAAATGTTACTTATTCATCCAAATTTATTGTATCGCTTTCAAAGTATGCTCCTTCAGAAACGATACACTTACGCCAACGAATAATCCAAACATCAAAACATTTTTTTAAACGCTTTTTCCGGAATTGAGTTTAGTTCTCGCCGCGAATTCTCCTTTATGTCTTCTACCGAATGAAAACGGGTGCCATGAATTGGTAATTTGAGCTTAGGAAAAAGAAAGAAATCGGCTGGAGCCATATCTGGTGAATAAGGTGGTTGCTCAATGGTATTTGTTGAGTTTTTGGTAAAAATTCGTTCACAATGATGGCTTTGTGCGAAGGCGCATCGTGGTGCAAAATCTAAGAATTTTTTATCCAAACATCTGGCCTTTTTCGTTGAATTTGCTCTCTTAAACACCGCATAACGCTCTAATAATATTCTTTATTTACCGTTTGACCTTCCAGCAAGAATTCCGAGTGCACAACACCGCGATAGTCAAAGAAAACAGTCAACATGACTTTGACTTTTGATCGACTTTGGCGTGGTTTTTTTGGTTTCGGTTCAGTTGGAAGGCGCCACTCCGAAGCTTGTTGACTAATTTGTATGTCAAACTCATAAACCCATGTCTCATAACCAGTAACCAGTTACAATGCGTTTCATGAATGTTGGGTCCGAATTTAGCGACTCTTATGCGATTGAGTTTTTGGAGAAAATTGAGGTCTTTTGGGACTAGCCGAGTGGCAAAATGTTTCATACCCAATTGATTATTTATAATGGTATGGATTGACTCGTGAGACAGAAAGTTCTGCGGCTATCCCTCTCAAACTTGAATGAGGATTTTCAGTCACTATTTCCTTCACTTTTGCGATGTTAACTTCAGTTGAAGACGTTGATGGCCTACCAGAGCGAGGCAAATCTTCCATTGCATCTCGACCGCTTTTAAACACTGCGAATATCATAATGGACAAAAACATCGAACAAAGAGTTTGTCTTCAATTTTGCATCGCCAATTTGCACTCATAAGCACGTGTTTTTGTATAAAATCGATTCACCGTAAGCCTTCTGTAACATTTTCAGGGCCTACGAATACGAAATTTCATTGGCGATGCAAAATTTAAGAAAACTCTTTGTTCGATGTTTTTGTCCATTACCAAATTCGCAATACTCACTAGATATGTTCTAACTTAGAACAGTGATGTATTTAATCCAAATAACAGATGTGACTCAAGCTCCGCGCCAACTACTTGTACTAATGTAACAAAAAAAAAATCTAACCATAAACTAATCATCCATTCCCGATACTTTTTTGGCTGAATGTATTATGGTTAACATATGGGTGTAAATATAAACGCAGACAAGTAGACCTTGAAGAAGGGCCATCTAAAAGGTAGAAACCCCATTACTACACACATCAACAAAAGTTTGTGATCACTCATAAGCTGATATAATTTTTTAAATTGAACTTTATCAAGAAAAATTCTTTGTTGTGTGTTTTCTTTAAATAGAAATACCCTGTCTGAAATTAAAAAATAAAACGATTTTTTTATATCTAAAAAAGAATTGAGTAATTAATCATAATGTAATTGTAACAGAAATTTGATAGAAAGAAAAAGACAAACAGTCTTTTTCTTTCTTAACAACCAAACTTAAACAGCAATTTATCAATAAAAGGTTTATATTCAATATAATATAACTCCTCCCCTGGCTTGAATACATGTGGTGATCCTCCTGGGCATGCTGGGAATCAAGTTATCCAGCATTTCTTGGGGTAACCTGTCCCATTCTTGGATAGTGGCTTCCCTGAGCTCTGGCACTGTCTGGGGACGTAGCTGACGGTTCCAAACAGCTCGCTTAAGAGCATCCCACGCGTTTTCTAATGGGTTTAAGTCAGGCGAGCCAGCAGGTAACCCTTGATGCCGTATTCTCGGAGGGCAGCATTGACTCGTTGAGCTCGATGGGCGGGTGCATTATAATCGACCAGTACAAATTGGTGCCCATGGTTTACTCGGAATGATCTGACAATTACATCAATAGCAACTGCTCTATACATGTCTGCTGTCATGAAGCATCGATACGGGACCAAAGGCGTTCTAGCTCCAATCATAATACCACCCCAAAAGGACACCGATTTCCCGCTTTGCTGAACTGTTCCAGTGGCAGTTCTTTGCCTTTCATGGTCTCCTGGTATTTTCCATACACGGACACGTCGGTTATCTGGATGAGTACTGATTCGCGATTCGTCAACGAAGAGACAGTTTTGCCAAATGTTTTCTTCTTCATTTTGCCGAAGTCTAGCTGCAATCTCCGACGTTGTCGTTGCCGGGAATTCAGAGGAGCTCGCCAAGACCTTCGTGCTCGTAATCCAGCCTGGTGCAAGCAATTTCGAATGGTTTGAGTGTTAACTTCAAGCCCAGAGGCGGCCCGAACTTCTGCTTTTATTTTAGTAGCGTTGTTGTTGGGTGACGGGCTGCCAGCGATCTCATATAGGGCTTTTGGGCAGCAGTCAGAACAGTTGGGCAACCACTGCGGGGTCGGTCAGCAAAATTACCTATCCCGTGGTACCTCTGCAACGTGGTCATGACACAGGATTGGGATTTAGCAACTCTGCGAGCCATTTCTCTCGTGTTGTATCCTTCTTTCCTCAAAGTTACTATTCTTGCTCGTAAAACTTCTGATAATCCTCTTGGAATTTTTTCAATCACAACTTTCCGCGAAAAAGTATTTTAAATCCGTTAAAATTGACTAAATCAGATTTCGTAATGAGCGTAAGCTAGGACTGAAAGCCTTTTTATGTGGAAAAATAACTGAACTATTTTATTGGTTTACATTCTTAATCTACATTTAAAAAAAAGAATCTAAAAAGAAGAAGAAATTATAATATTTTGATGTGTGTAACTGCAAGCGTGATCTAATAAAAAGTAAGTCAAATGCCTTGTTTGTTTGATCGTTTTTTAATGGCTTTCTTGAAGCCATTAAAATGCCTTTAGATACTAACATATTCTATGAAAACTGATTCAATCATATTCTAAGCGGTATAAAATTGCAACAAAGGAATATGCAATTTTAACTTACTTCATCGAATCACTCAAGCTGAGAAAACCATGGATACCAACTATAATTGGTTGAGTATTATGAGAAGGTATGACCTTTTTGCTCCAGCAATTGTCTCTCGACTTGGTTTAGTTTGTTATTATTTCATCTAAAACAGCACAAAATGTAAAATAGAAACTACTGAGTCTAGACACTCGGTATGCCAGACAGACGATGTAATAACTTGCACTGGACTATTTTATAATTTCTAGCTAGAAGTTTTATGAATTTGCTGTCCTTACATTAGTAATACATTAGTAATACATGAATTATTATCAAGACTTATATATGTCACCGTAAAATTGAAGGTACCGTTAGATTATAATCTATCTCGCGAGATTGTAAACTATCGAAAGATTGTGAACATACTGCTTACAATTTAACGCATTATTTTTCGGTAGATTATAATCTATCGAAGTAAAACCGTCAAATTGTGAACTGGTATCAAGACGGATAGTACCTTGCGCTATTACTAAATAGTCAAGTAGCTAACTGCCACTACCACGGCACCGCTCGCTTCGCTCGCTTGGCTCGCGCGCGGTTGGTCGCAATTCTAACCAAACTTAACCTATTCAGTCGGTAAGCAGTACGGTGCAGTTCACAATTTATCGACAGTTTACAATCTCACGAGATAGATTATAATCTAATGGTATTTAAAATTTTACGGTGACATAAGTTACACATTGTATTACTATGCTTTAATCGTTCGGCTCAAATTGTGAGAACCTCTGTTTGTTCAGTCATGGGCAGCATAGCTACGCCTTTTATGGCTATTAATAAAGGGCCTTTTGAATTTTAATTTTTCCATAAACATTCGTGTTGAATTGACTGAACTCAATTAAATCAGTCATTACCTTCCTGCCCTTGCCCCATGTTACTTGGAGTGAGCTCAACACGTTCTCTTCTTTCATTCTCCTCTGTCAACCGTCACGCTGGCTTTCACTCCCTTCTCTTTCATATAATTCCTTAAACAAACCATCCATCTATACTTTGGCCTTCCTCCATCCATCCATCAACATGTCTATTCATTACTCTTTTAATCAATGTCAGATGAAATTTCTTTAAAGTTAATAACTGCTACACTCCGAGAATAAAAAGCGTTTCAGTTGTATATTTACCAACGTATCTAGCATATGATAACAACATTTTGTTTCCAATCTGCCATATTTTGGACTGATGGTATTTTCTAATAAAGACGTCCACTGCTGGACATAGGCAAACCACAAGCTAAACAAGGTCATCGTTCAACCATATGGGAGGCCTTTCAACTTTTCGTCTTCCGGTACGCGGTCGCCACTTCAGAACCTTTCGGCCCCATCGGCTATGACTATGTCAGTTACCTCAGTACTGTAGAACTCCATGATGTGGTCCAAGGAACTCTCCATACCAAGTGCGGCATAGTTCACCGCGGTTCTACCGATGTGCTTCCGTTTTTGTTTTGGACGCAGTACGGCAATCGCACATCGATTTTTCGCTTCATTTTATATGAAACGTAGCATAAGGGATAAAACAAAAGCACACTAAAAGCGGTGCGCGGTAAACAAAACCGCTACCGCTATGTGGAAATTCTACAGGCTTGAAAAGGCCCCTGCAATTTACTCGTGACTCTAACGAAAGCTGTTTTAAAGTTCTACACACACAAATTATAAGATAATGACGTTATCTACAACGTATTTTCGATTATTACCCCAAAGTATTTTATTTGGACCAGAAAAACATCCCAGCAAAAATAGTTTTAACATTTCACAACTAAAAAACTACTTCTCGGGCGGCAAACATTTTGATTGGGTTTTTTCTACACGTGTGCATTCGCCTATGGGAAATTGAAAATGCTGGTTTATTTTCTTTATATTCACCGTTGGAAAAATGTGAATGTTTTTGCAGTTACTTGCCATTTTCATCGCAAAGGCTTATCGCTTCTGAGTACCTTTGCATGTGGTTGTGATAGCTACCAGGACCTCATAGCTACGAGGAAATTTTGATTAGGGCAAGTATTAAACCCTGAGCTATCATTTAGCTGGATGGCTGGTCACAGTCATCAATATTGTTTTCTAACTTTTGGCTCCTGTTGTCTTATTTTTGTTAGTTAATATGTTACATCCAATATGATTCCATCAGACTGTTACAGAAAATTGATAATATGGTACAAAAAGTGGCATTATCACTACGTTTGGCCAACAGTTTAACGATGTAGATATGCATTGGCACGACAGCTACAAGATTTTTATTATGAGACAATTCCCCAACTACCTACATATTTCCAATTGATTTTCCTTTAAATAACAAAGTTTACCCACTCTTGCCTGCGTAAAATTGAAAAATGGTCGTGGCTAGTCTGCAAAACACTCATATTTTTATTCATTGATTGAGCGTTCCGCTGCCCTCCAATTTGTCGCACTTTTGGACTGTTGACTAAATTGTTTTGTTATTGATGTTGGTTTTGAATGGCCACAGTTGTATTTTTCATATTGTAAAAAAAACGTTTCTTTTCTGTTTTTCATTTTGATTTTCTTTTTAATTCCCTTAAAAACAACTGACATTACATTTAGTAAAAGTAAGCTGCACGTTAGTTATAACAAAACCGGTTTAAGCTGGCCCCTAATTCAATTGAAACTCTTTACTATGGTAGACCAGCTCAAGATCAAAGTGTAACTACAGATGCGCAACGTGCAGTCCCTGTACTAACTACTCTCACTTATAATTAACTAAAATTCTCCCTTCTATCAAAAAACAAAGTTCTCAAAAGTCTAATCGAATGAAATAGCGTCCATATACTATCAAAACTTAATTAAAACTTCCATCAATTCTCTTTAGGTTCGGTAACTTTTTAATAAAACTTGAAAAGGCAAGGCAAATGGACCAGGGCGCCATAAGTTAGTGGAGGCTAGATTGCGTTATCGTACACCTGGTGCCGAGAGAAAGGGAATATTTTGTGGGCACCCTTTCTGTGCTATTTTGGGTAAGTTACATTAAGGTTAAAGGCTAGCGACTGATTTGGGTATGTTGGCAATTTTATTTCGCCTAGCATTTTTAAAATTATGTTGAGGTCGGTTCGCAGACTTACCAGATGTGACTGAATATCAATATTTTATATTAGATCGAGTGGCACCTGACTTCTAGACCAAATCGTTGAGCAATACCGATATCCTAAGATTAGAACAGCTGCCAGGCTTCTGTCTGGGGTCACACTGGAGAGAGAACATCGCTCTTTAAATATTTAGATCCGAGAGAAAATTACCATACTTAATGTTATCATTGAATACATTATAGGAAAGCCACAGTGCCTACGTATGAACAACATTCTTGTTTATTCTCTCCATGAATAATTACACAGCATGTAGAACGGAAAAGCAAAATATTTTATCCAAAATTCACGAGTACACGAGTTCTACACTGCAAATTGCAGATTTCAGCAGTGGTTTCGTAAAAATTGAAATATGTAACGCATTTCTCTGTGAATTTATACTGAATTTTTAGTTCATATTGAAAATAGAGCTCATTAAGATGTCCTAAATATGGCATTTCAAAATGTTACATGTGAAGTAATCTTTATTTCTTTAAAAAAATGGCATGTTTTTGATACTACTAACTTGAAAAGAAGTTGCTATACTTTTTGTCAAGTTGTTAATTGCATTAATTCCTAAATTATGTAATTTGGGGGGTAAAATTATTCGACGATCAGATTACTTTCAGTTGAAAGTAATTTTATCAGTTTGAGATGAAAGCTAAAAAGTCCTTCATGATAAAGAATTCCTTACAAGCTGAATATAAGTGTACAGACCCATTTACTAATTTTTCTAGTTGTGCCACATGGTACCTATTTATCCGACTGCCAAGAAGGCAAATTTTTTCTATGTTACACACACACGTAACACAATATAACGCTTGTATTCCACGAACAGTTAGGCAGTTTCTATGTTATTGGTTGGTAAATAAGGCGGACCTGTGTGATGCAGAATGCAGACTGTATTGTGGTCGAGCGGTCCAGGTCGGACAAAGTGTTGTTGGGATTTTTCATTAGGAAGTTCTCAGAAACAGCCCGGAGTGTGGAAGACCGCGTTGTGATACCCTCGTGCGTCGAAAAGCACGTTAAACTGTTGGCCCTACGTGCATCCTGCAATACTGATAAACGGCCAAAATAGGTATATGAGTAGTAATTCCTGAGACAAGCAGCTTCTCATTAAACTTCATTATGAAGGACCATATTAATCCTACACAAAATCAAGATACAGTAGGCTTCAGCTCATCGTACGCCTTCCAAAGATCCGATAAATGTCAAGAGAGAAAAACTAAAATAACAATAGACCATTACAATCATAATCTTTTTCTTCAAACGCTGTCAATGTACAATAAAAATACAGATTAATGCTTATACTAACTTTAACCATGGCAAAATTTTCAAATAATATTGGTTTCACTACAACTATGAATATTTTCGTGTATTACTATCAATATTAGAAGTTGTAGTACAATCAACTCAGCCTATCGTAGTCCTGTTGAACACAGGCCTCTCCCAAGCTGCGCCACAACACCCTAGCTTGCAGGGGGGGGGGACACCCCTGCAAGCCTGCATGCTATGTCAGTAACTCCGGTTCTTTTCCGGATAAAGAGTGGAAATTTACGATCCCAGTCTACAAAACATCGGATATATTACGCTAGTTTGATCATAAAACAGCATTCGGTTGTATGCATCATCATAAATAAAAATATGGCGGATAAAACCCAAACATTATTTATACGATACATTGCGAATAATAATGAAATATGACTACATTTAGGAATAAACATCGAATGTAGCTTAGTATGAGGAAAAACAGGAAAATTGAGTATGTCATGGAAAATGTATTAGATGGTGAAGACAGTTTCATGAGTTGCGTTTCCTGATGTGTATTTTTTTCGATAGGAAAATTTCTCTTTAATGATATGATTTCCATAATTTCCTTTCAGAGATAACTGCGTTTGTAGAAATCTATATTTAGGAGGTATTAACGTATTTAGTATAGGACGTATACCAAGATAGAAAAAAATGTTCTTCAACTTTATTATTAAAAGGGTTAAGTAGTAATGTCAAATACTTTTTCTTAACCCCCGACGAAAAAGCGGTGTGAATATGACAGATTTTCATGACAGCTGTCGAAAACCGCACTATATTTGGCCAGCCACTATTATGAGACCATCCACCGGTTTCTTATAGGAAACCAAAAGCTTCACTGATAGAAATTAAAATAGAAGGTACGAAGTCACGGTACTTAAAAAAAAACACAAACGGATTTTCTCGAATCCAATGAATTTTGCCTAGGCTGCATGGGGTAGCTTAAATGGTCTAAAAGGGTCACAGTATCACGTTCTCACACGTTCCCGTTGACCCTGTATATTTATTAGACTTAGATGTACATCTCCAAGCTTGTTGAAGACCACTGGAGTGCTAATAAAACCTCAATTCTCACGACTTTTAGAAGCCAAAACTCTAATACAAAACACGTTATATTTTCATACAAAACATCCGGCAAAATCCACTAAAAAATACCACGTCCGCGCTCTTATTCATAAAAAATATGTTTCATAAAAATTGCTTTCACTCGTAACTTTTAACATAGCAAACATCGCAACGACCGATTCTTTTTTATCTGTGCTCTGCTCACTAGCGCCGCTGTTGGATGAATACTTAATTGTCTGTGCACTGTAATTGAACGTCATTTTTATTATATTTCTCTATGCTTCACTTTGCAAAACTGTTGGTAATTACATTTTTAAAATGAGGTCTGGCCGCCCGCAAGCTTTATTTTTGCTGCAGTTTCGGTATTTAATAATTGTTAGTTTTTCCGATTTTCGTGTATGTTTCAACGTAGTTTTAGGGGACTCATTTTTTTTGTAGCTGCAGTGAGTGGGAGTGAGCATGTACGCTGTGATGTTTAAGGTTTGTGTGTATGAAGTTTTGTAACTGACACCGATTTCAGTGAGTTCGGTGTTTTATGACTAAAATCGGATAAAGCATTTTTAATAACACTTTTGATTTTAATATTACTTTTACTAACCGTCCCAGTAGGTAACTATTAATCAAGCACAAACTCTAAGAATTGATCTCAAATGAACCATTTACAGGCACTTTTGAATTTTCAAGGAACCGGTCAGTCAGAAAAATGAAGCTAGGTAGTTGCCCATGCCAAAGTGCGACCTATTATCCATAGGTAGGGTCCATCCATAGAACGGGCAAAACACTTCATGGACACTCTTTTAATAAATTATTGTAACAAAAATATTAGTAAAATCATTAATGTTGAATTTATAATTATATGTGTAAACGATGTAAAAAAGAATAAACGCAACATTTTAAAAGTACCCACTAAAAGAAATAGAGCCAAAAAATAACTATCCAAAAATAAAATAATTAAAAGAAGCCGTGGCAGCTAAGAGATGACCAGACCCAAATGACGGCGCCGCTAGTTCACGAACATACCGCATGGATAAGTATCATTATAGTACCTGTAAATAATATTTGTTTCAACAGAATGGCTGTATTATCTGCTGATATTCCTCCCACACTCTGCACGCTAACAAGAACTAATCACAACAATAAACAAAATCTCGCTAAAATATACAGCTTGTACCGACATTTGCCGAGCTTTGCCGACCTCTGCGGAGATAGGCAGAGATTCTGTCACGTGATTGGCTCGTTAATTAAGGCTGCAAGTGAGCTGTTCATACGTGACCGCTGTGTTTGATAAGAATGGTCGTGCTCAAGTCTTTACTGTCTGATATTGGGAAAATATGGGGGCTTTGTCTGTAAAAGGAGGTTTCGTAATTAGGTTTGTAAATGAACATAGCTACATTATTATTCGTTCAGGCTATTGATGTTGAATATGTAGATGTCGCCTTTATTGTAAGCACGGGTTGCCTACATACTTAATTATGTTAAGAAAGGGAAAACTAGCAGTGCAGTACAATATTATTTAATAATAACAATAATAATTAGGGAGTTTTTATATGTTTTATTACATTTAAAAGTTTACATTGTTTTAATATTCCATTGTTTCATGTCTGAAGCTACAGCGAAATTTATGAAACACACACACTACACACAACACACCACCACACTACCACCTTTTTATTACAGATCTAACCACAATTCAATTCAATTCTAGTATATGTCAGACTAGCTTGACCCGTGTGGATGTCATCATACAGACAAAAAACTTACAAAATTATTTTTTTGTTGTACGTATAGTATGATATTATTGTACCGTGTAATAGTATATTTTGCATTTAGTAAAAAGCTGTTATTTTGATATTACAAATAGACACTTTAATTATATATATATTTGTATAGATAGACAATATTGTTAGGATAAGACGATTTAAAGTTTAGTAAGAGAGTTACTTTCATTCACACTTCTATGTGAATGAAAGTAACTTTTTTACGGCCTACTTACTTGCTTCCATTGTCCAAGTTATAAACTTCAACTGTAGTCAAAAACACATCCGTCACCCAAAACTTCACTGTAATAGAATAAGTCGAATAAACGACCTATTTTTAAAAGTAAGTCATCATCTGCCTAGCCTTTTCCCAACTATGTTGGGGTCGGCTTCCAATCTAACTGGATGCAGCTGAATACCAGTATTTTACATGGAGCGACTGCCTATCTGATCTCCACAACCCAGTCACTGGGGTAATACGATACCCCTTGGTAAGACTGGTTGTCAGACTTTCGGGCTTCTGACGACCCGTAACGACTGTCAAAGATCCACAAATGACAGCCGGGACCAACGGCTTAACGTACTTTCCGAGGCACGGAGGGGTCTTGGTATGTAAAGATGGTCACCCATCCACGGACCAACCGCGGCAAGCGTAGCTTAACCTGATCGATCGACCCGTGCAGCTATTGTTACTTAGCCACAAGCCCCTCCATTTTTAAAAGTAAGTACTGGAATAAAAACTTAAAAAGATAATAAATAGAGACTCAAATAGCTCGAATAATGCTTCAATATTGTAAGGTTAAGCCGTAAAAATGAAAAATTACGTGGCTGTATTGCCAAGTTTTTGGCGTAAATATTTAACAGTCAAAGCACGTAATGTTGGGTGAGGATTGAGAATTGTTTAAGAAAAAATAAGAAACTTTAAGTAGTACCTAAGTGGTGGGGATTGTGACTAAGTAAAAACAGTTGCACGGGTCGACCGATTAGGTTAAGCTACGCTTGCTGCGGTTGGCTCGTGCATGGGTCATCTTTACATATCAACACATCTCCGTGCCTCGGAAAGCACGTTAAGCCGTTGGTCCCGGCTGTCATTCGTGGATCTTTGGTAATCTTTACGGGTGGTCAGAAACCTGAAAGTCTGACAACCAGACTTACCAACAAGTATCGTATGACCCAGTAACTGGGTTATGGAGGTCAGATATATTCGCTTTATGTAAAATTATAGTATGAACCATTCAAAATGTTCTTGTTATAGATAGAGACGTAAGATGAATTAATGCGATGAAATTAATGGAAAATTCATTCATTTATGCTATTTATAAGTTTGTACAAACTACGACAATATTTTTTTAGAAACTAATGTAACGGTAAGGAATCGAAATTTCATATTCTGTATGTTCCAAGACAATTTGTCGATATTTAATAATACGATATTAGCAGAATTGTGCAGCATGTGTGTGATTGGCGTGGTTACGAGTAAGGATTCCTTAAGTGGTCATAGTGAATTCAGGCCCTGGCGAGGTGAAAGTTGTTACTCTTGCTCGTAGCGTCTTGCGGCGTAGCACACGTGAAGACTGCTACGCTCGCTACGCAGTCGTAGCAAAAAGCTGATTTTCTACGCAATATTTTTAGAAAAAATATCGTTTAGACTTACTTACGATGATTTTAAATTGAAATAACATTGGTCACGTTTGTCTTTTAAACACCTTGAATTTACTGTCATTGTCCAGCTGGACATAATTGTACCAGTTTACTACTTATACGTGTCTAACAGCCCACCAATAACGGAGAATTCCAATGTGTTTTCAACCTTAGCTTCAACCGAACAAACAGCCTGCAACTAGATTACACTCATAAAATCAACCCCGGAAACTCCGCAAAAGACGTGATACCAAAAGATCCTTCCAGAAAGATAACTGTATCTTTCCACAGCATCTAAATTAGGCGCTCTTCTCAACTTTCGCGACATGTTCAAGTTTACGCGGTAAAGTAAAGTAAAAAAGACATTAACGACTGGTGACGAGTAAGTCACGTAGTAGCTATGCAGAGTATACGAAATGATATTCGGTCTGAAATCGAAACCTTGTTTTAAGTTAAGTACTGAATTTTGTGATGTTAAATAATACGGCTTTTTTATGCTCTTCGTTTTTATTATTGGCGGAATGTGTGGATAAGTTTGACGTGAATGTAAAAAGAAGATAGTTATTGAAATAAAAATATGTATTGAAGTATTTAAAGCCTTTACTTAGAGCCGTCTTACCAAGGGGTATCGTATTACCCGGTAAATGGGTTGTGGAGGTCAGTGTTAATTGTATCTGCAGTAATCGAGACTTATGGGTTTTCACTTTTTTGCAGAAATGGCATCCTTAGGGGCAAACCTATATGGAAAAAAATAAAAATATTTGGGTACTGGAAGTATGTTTTTTTTATAAGGAGATTCACAGTACTTGCATGAAAATTTTACTTATAGATTTCCGCGTTTTTCTCGAAACCGTTTTTTTGCAAGTACTGCATTTAGAATTAGCAGGGCAGAGGGCTGGGTCGTTCTTTGGCCAAACAATTAGCATTAACATTCAACGTGGCAATGCTGCCAGACGTCTGGCACGGTTCCGGATGACAGCGATCCAGACGAGTACTTCGACGCTAGAGTGGCTTTTTGTTTTTGTATTTACGTATTTGTCTAATTAGATTTGTAATTTAATTTAGTACCGAGTGTAAATAGTTACATATTTGTGTTAAATATTGTAAAAGTTATGTAAGTAAATAATTAAGCCTTGCTTTCCCTTGGCAACATTTTCGTGCATCACATCACATCGTCTTATCACAAGGTGGGCCAATGACCTTGCGAAGGTCGCAAGGAATCCACTAGATGCACGAAGCACAGAACCGGTCATAGTGGCGGTACTTGGGGCGGCCTATGTCTAGCAGTGGACGTCTTTCAGCTGAAATGATGATGATGATGACATCACGGTGCACAATACGAAACACAATACAATGATGATAACATTTTCTAAACACACAATACATGCCACGCCCCCTCCATGATGGTAATCATTCAGCAGCTTTTAATATAGACACTTAAGTATTTTAACAGGATGGCAGAGCCATCGATGCGCAAATGGAAACCATGAATTCAGCACACGATTCTCTAAGAGCAGAATTTTTTCATCGGTTATTAAAAAAAACAGCTGTTTCATAGAAAAGTACATGGTAAGAGCATTTTTTTTAAATAGCCGTTCAAACATTTCAAAATGTTTGAACAATTATTTAAAAAAAATATCTGCTAGGGGGCGGGTTGTTCGAAAGAGATACCGCGGCCCCTGGCACATAGGCAACTGCAGGAACACGGGAGGGTTTAGTCAGTAAAAGTCTGGCACGCCCTCCTGCTCCACCCAGAGCAGGAGAAGTTATTTTATGATTTCCCACCCAAAACAAAATATTTCATCATTAAAAAAATAATCTCATGGTGTGTGTCGATATCCCTATATTAAATGTCAAAATCAAAGCATTTATTTCAAATAGGCACTTAAAGGCACTTACTCTAACGTCAATGCTAATTTGTTTTCAAAGAAATATCTCACAGCTAACTAGACTTTTTGTTGAAGGTTTGGATTTTAAATGAATATGAGTAAAGTTTTTTAAGTATTAAATGTCGGAGACCTAAATAAAAGATAATTAGCTAAATTATTAGCTAATTAGGGTGTATATTATCGCTCGGAGTGAATTTCTCTTAGAGTTGTAAAGGAATACGTAGATTTTACATCGGAACTAAACTACAAAGGAAGGGTTTACAAAAACGATGAAAGCCTCAAGCGATAGTTGGTTTTTAGATAATAATTTCTCGAACGTATTTTTCAGACATTTATTACTTTTTACCGGAAATTCTGGTTCTTTTTAATATCCTACTGGAATCTCTCTAAGTTTTTTGTTATCTAAAGAAGCACCCTTATTTATAACTAGAATTCTAAGTATACAACTCGGTGAAATAAAAAAAAACGAAACGGTAAAGGCTCGTGCAGACTAGCGCGACGCGACGGTCGCGTCGCGACACTCGTAGAACAATTTCTATGAAAACTTAATGGAAATTGTTCTACAAGTGTCGCGTCGCGGTTGTTTGAAGAAGCCTTAAAAGGTTTCAGAAGTCAGTTCTATTGCTACTAATGGATGAAATAAACATAGAAAAAACCCTTAACTTGAAGAATCCTTTACAAGAAATTCTTCAAAACACAACAATCTTAAATCTCTAAGGAAAAACTAAAAAGCCGGCAGCGTCTAAAGACGGCATCCTATTTAGTATTATGGAAGTGAAAGCTTGTATGTTTAGATATTTGTTATTTAATCACGCCACAACGGCTGCACGGATTTGGATGACATTTGGGACATCGATAGTTTATAACCTGGATTAAAACATCATGCATCATCAGCCTTTAACGTTACGTTCTCACTGCTGGGACACAGACCTCCTCTCTGCGGGAGGGAGTGGGCCATAATCCGCCACGCTGGCCCAGTGCGGGTTGGTGGATGTCACATGTCTTCGAATTTTTGGTTCTAGGACAGTTTCCTCACGATGTTTTCCTTGACCGTTTTGAGAGCTGATTAACACATAGGATACTTTTTAATCCTGGTAGTGTGTTACCGTGGGATAAATTTCAACCTCCACGCGGTTGGAGTCACTGGCATAGCAGCACCAAAAAACCACAAGCAGCACCCATTGTCGAGCATAACACTAGCATTGGTGTCGTAGTGCGAGCAAACCCTGACACACTTGGTTTGTATGGAGGTGGTTGGCAATGCCACCTCTAGCAGGGGCCGCAGAACTATCTCCGTGATCTGTGGTAAGACAGAAGGTAATTTATCAAAAGGAAAGCTGAAGTGTCGGGGTAATTTATTTACAAAAGATTGTTCGTCTTATTTCAGTCTAGTCTGAGTAAAAACCTTGTTAAGAGCCCATCTTGGGCTCAGAATCTTTTACTGGCTATGGAAGTGAAAGTCGTGGATAAATATAAGGGTGCGGATATTGCAAGAGCGGGCAATGAGTTACAACATTTATCTTGCATGTTTGAAGTCGTACTCATCGTCAGAATACTCATTTCATTTTAACACTCCTATGGCTCGTTTTCAAATATTTGTACAGACTGACTCTTATTAACATTATAAGCACAGAAGACAGTTCTCCATTATTTGTTAGATTAGCAACACACTGAAACAACATTACCTATTTGTAATAAAGTCCTTCAAACCTTCGGTCATGGTGGCCGGCAAGACATTACGGTGCCAGAGTGTGTGCGCAAACACAGATGCACTCTCCGTTTCTTTTACTCTCGTAGTCCGGTGGGACGGCAAACTGACACTACCGGGTAAGATCAGGCGTAGGACTGTAGTTACGTACCTCAAAAAGCTACCACCTTCCAATCTCCGGGCTGCTACTCATGAAATCCTAATGGAAAACCCCAATAACAATTTGCCCGACCTAAAAATCGCATCCAGGTAGGACCCCACGCTCTGCAGTCGCGTTTGCGACCACGAGACTAACGGGGCCCTTTATGTAGTGTACACTGGAGATTAGTAACCCCTTTCTTTCCATCATACGGGATTCTGATCTATTTGCCAACCTAGATCTTAAAAAGTTATGCCGCTCAGTTTGTCGCAACATTTTTGAACATTCCGCGGATCCTATTCCCACAGTCCGCAACCTAGCAGTCTGTTTCAAACCGCCAATTTGCGGAAAAATATTGCGGAAAAGTATTTTTCAGTTAATAACATACTTTCTTGTGAATTTCGAGGTTTTCTTCGCATTTTTATACGGCTATCTTGCTCAGTATTTCAATGGATTCCGGTAGATTGAGTGACTTTTTTGGATCTTTTTGACTGAATTATGAAAGGAATGAAAGGATTCAGTCGTTTTTGAGTGCATGAAGTAGGAATGAGCATAAAAGGGGTATTGTAGATGATAGCATGCACGAGTGGAGTGAAAAGGCGTTCTATTTTTGTGGTATGCTTTACGAATTTGAGTATTTTTAGCAGAGGATTATAAAATCTAGTCTTCTTTAATCTTTTTCTTTTGGTATGGCAACTCGTGAGTGGCTTTAAAATAGAAAACACTTGGGGTAAAGTTCGAATGCTTGGTTGTTAAGGTAAGTCACTTAACATTTTTTACTTATTTATTTTCTTTGGAAAACTTTAGCTAAACAAAACAGAAATGGGAAAGAATCTATTTAGTTTGTTAGATTATCTAACAAGATCTGTAGGGATTCAGCTTAAGGATTCAAAGAACTGTGGAACAAAAAATACTAGACAACGTTCTTTTACATCGAATTTATTAAAGAAGCAAGATAGATAGCTTGAGGATAAAATATACATAAAATCAGAAAAGTTTACTGCAGAGCGCGCTTAAAGATTCTCTTAGTTATATGGCTCTTCTCTCTCTTTGCTTCTTTCTTGTGATGGTTTTTCACAGTATCTTCAATCCACTGTTTTATGACAGAAATCTTTGTGTATACTCCAGGAACTACTCCACAACCAGCACCGAAGGAGGTGATTCCAACTTGCACGTTGTTCCAAGTGAGGGGTCCTCCACTGTCACCCTGAAATTAAAACTTATTCAATCTCGTGTACCTTAATTGCGTAATAAACTTTCGATCACATATCAAAAGCTTTAAAGGAAAATCCTAATCCATTGCTTCATAGGTGTAAAAAAAATCTACTCAAAAACACAAAAACACCATGAACATGGCTGAACTGGCAAAATGCAAGGCATTGCGATCGATTGCTATTTTAATTTTAATAAACCACTTACTTTCAGGTTTAAACTAAGCCTAAGTATGCATAAGTCACCGTAAAATTGTAAATACCGTTGGATAATCTATCTCGCGAAATTGTAAACTGTCGATAAATTGTGAACTGCACCATACTGCTTACCGACCGAATAGATTAGGTTAGGTTAGGTTAGAATTGCGACCAACCGCGCGCGAGCCGATCAAGCGAAGCGAGCGGTGTCGCGGCAGCGGCCGGCGAGCGCTACTTCCAAGTTAGTGGCAGTTACTTGAGTATTAGAGTTATTTAGTAATACCGCTAGGTACTATCCGTCTTGATATCAGTTCACAGTGTGACGGTTTCACTTCGATAGATTATAATCTACCGAAAAATAATGCGTTAAATTGTAACAGTATGTTACGGTTCACAATCTTTCGACAGTTTACAATCTCGCGAAATAGATTATAATCTAACGATATTTACAATTTTACGGTTTTTTTTTTGGGTGGGAAATCATCAAATACCTTCTCCCGCTCTGGGTGGAGCAGGAGGGCGCGTCAGAGTTTTACCGACTAAAATCCACCCATGTTCCCTCAGTTGCCTGTGTGCTAGGGGCCGCGGTATCTCTTTCGAACAACCCGCACCCCTGGCAGGCATCCCCATTAGTTGGTACTGACATCTCTTTGAGGCGCACGTGGAACACAACGCGCCGTTGACCCGGACTTGGTCCTTACCGGAGAGCGAGCTACCCATTACTCACCGTCCGCAAGCCCGCGCTTACGGTGGCTGGGAATCAGCCTGGTACAATTTTACGGTGACATATATAATAACAATTGCAAAGACAATAGCAATTTATATCTTTTGCGCTATTAGCCTGCCAGTTTATCGCAGCCAGATTTTTTCGCGCACTGAAGTTTCAACGCACTGCTTAGCGCCGAGAGTTGAGAATCGAGAAGTGTGTTTTTTTTCTGGTCAGGCAACAATAATACGGATTCTTAGTAGAGCGGTAGCCGCCATATAACGGTCGCAGTGACGGCTCCCATGATAATGATTGCAGTGAGGTTTATTCTTACGGTGGAAAAAAAAACGCTCTGTAGTGAAACACACCAACTTAATTTCATAAATAACGTTCCATTGACGTGTTAGGAAGTTGCCTAAACCTCAAAGTATTAAAAGGTTTGGTATGTGATTATAATAAAACCTTTAAACAAAGGGAAATGCTTCATAGTCTTTCCCTCTGTCTCTGTTTCCGCATAACATCAAATACTTGATAAGGTGTCCAAACAACACAGGTTTACTGATAGTTGTTTCTATGGGATCTGATTATGGAAACTAGAGGTTTATAAAGAATTGGATACATAATAGTGACATTTAAAGATCCTTACCATACAAGAGTCCTTCCCATGTCCTCCAGCACACAGCATCCTGTGTGTGATCTTCCTCTGTTTTCCGTAAGATAGCTGACAGTTAAGCCAAGGCACTACTGGCACTGTTGTTTGTTCAAGGTAGTTGGAGATATGGCCTTCAGGCTGGAAAATGTAAATTAAACGTCAGAGAGAATGATGTTAAAGGTATCAATAATAGTGTTCCAGGCCGTTTTTCGGCCATGGCCGCCAATCTCAACCGAGACTAGCCTTCGCCGCGGCAGATGTTATAACACACTGGTGTCCGTGCAGACACAGGTGCACTCTATCTTCCTTCACTCTCATAGTCCTATGGGACGGCACGCAATCCGACACGATTGGAGAGAGGTCAAGCGCAGGACCAATGACTTAACATGTTTTTCGAAGCACGGTGGTACCACACCACCAACGTCCAAACTCTGGGTTGTTACTAAGAGATTTCTAATGGAAAAACCCAATAACACTTTACCCGACCTGGGAATCGAAACCAAAATCAGGACCCATTAAAGAATATATTATGAGAATTCATAGAAGGCAAATTGATAACTTGATCTTCACACTAAATTTGGGAACATGGTCATATATTTGCACAAACCGAATATGAACCTTATACAAAACTTCGTAGCTGCTGAAGCTATAGCTATCGAGTTGGTCTTGGGTAAGGTTTAGGATCTGCCAGGGGGTGTGGGTTGTTCGAAAGAGATACCATGGCCCCTGGCACACAGCAACTGAGAGGGAACACGGGTGGGTTTTAGTCAGTAAAAGCCTGACAAGCCCTCCTGCTCCACCCAGAGCGGGAGAAGTTATTTGATGATTTCCCACCAAAAAAAAAACAAGTTCAGGATAGCTAGCATCACCATAGTCAAGGATGGATAGAAGAAGCGATTGTGCAAGTGCCGTCTTGGTGACAGTCAATAGAAAATTCTGCAATTCTGCAAAGATACAGCGGATGCAAATAGCTTGCGGCTAACTTCCTGTAGCTGGACAGTCTAAGAGAAGTTTTTATCAATGAATATCCCCAAATTTTTAACTTTCTCAATGAAGGGAACAACTGAGTTGTCAAAAAAAACGGGGAAGAGTTCTCTGTAAAAAGTACTATCCCATGTTTTTGGTACTTCAACCAAAAACATGGGATAGTACTTTTGTAAAAATAAGGAAAAAAATTGTGACTACACTAATCACGAGCGATTTCATTATGAATTTACCAGATATTTTCATAAAGATTATGTTCCATTTCAATATAAAGCATTTAATCATTCAACTCGTTTTCTCATCTTCATATTTCTTTCCCTTTTCTTGTATGAAAATAAATGGAATATTACAACACCCACTCAAATCTAATAAGACTCTTATATTATTCATCGTCACTGAAGATATTAAATGGTGTGACAGCTCATAATATTTCATGCTCAATATAATGTGTAAGTAAATGTACAGAAAGCCCACTCCATACAACGAAGCCGCACGCACACATAGACACGCCTCACGCACAGCGAGTGCAAGTGATCTCGCGAGAATCTGGCTTTCAGTTTTTTTTTTTTTTTTTGGGTGGGAAATCATCAAATAACTTCTCCCGCTCTAGGCGGAGCGGGGAGGGCGTGTCAGACTTTTACTGACTAAAACCCACCCGTGTTCATTCGGTTGCCTGAGTGCCAGGGGCCGCGGTATCTCTTTCGAACAACCCGCACCCCTGGCAGGCATCGGCCCTTGCGGGCCCCATCAGTTGCTGCTGACATCTCTTTGAGGCGCGCGTGGAACACAACGCGCTGTCGACCCGGGCTTGGTTCTTACCGGACAGCGAGCTACCCATTACTCGCCGTCCGCAAGCCCGTGCCTACGGTGGCCGGGAATCAGCCTGGGATTCCCGACGCCCAGGGCGTCTCCTGCGAAGGCCACGGCTGTGAGGGCGCATGTACTGCATCTCCCTCACGTGCTCCGCCTCCCTCTTTGCGAGCATAACTGCTTCACTGAAGGAGGCGACTGCTAGCCATGCACTCTCGCTCCGTACCATGGCCTGGACCAGGGTCGGACGCGACCCGAACACATATCATCACTATCATTCTTTTGACTTTATCCTAATTCGGGGTCGGCGCAACATGACTTTTTAAACACACACACATAAAACACAAAAACACACATTATACATTTTGTGATTGTACTAATATTAATTTGCATGCCATTAAGGCAACCGTGATGATCTATTTTATTTTACTATTAACATCTCTTGCATGCTGACAAATTGTGTTGTATGTCTTGTACTCATGTTTGGGCAAATAAATTATTATCTTATCTTATCTTTCATACTTCTTTATTAGTTGTCATCTCGTTAGTCACTCCATTTCTTACCATATCATCATTCTCAACTAATCATGCCAACCCTAACAGTGGGTATATTGCGTATCCCACTAAAAGTAGGAATAGCTTTCATTTAACACCATTCATTACGTTATTTACGTTCTTGAGCAGACACATTTGTTTAACATATGAAGCTACGGATTAGCAACAATATCCTTTAAAATTAAGATTGTGATAGATAGTGTGCTACGCAATTAGTCGATATTCACGTCTTAATCAGGCCGTGGGTTTTCAACGCACCGAAAGTTGAAAGTCTAACACTTTGGTTTTTCGACGCACTGAGACTCACCCCTGCTGCACTTTATTTTATTCTCAATGCTCGATTCAACTCCAACTCGGATCTTCTTACGTCCGTGTGAATGTCGACTTTGGGTGCAAGTGTGTGGCATCCCTGAGACACCCTGAGAGAGTATGAGATCACTGTACGTACGTGCGTGTCTATGTGTGCGTGCATCTGTTTGCGCTGATTGAGACGAGCTTTCTGTCCCTATATCTATTTCATGTTCCAAGCTCGTCGTCATTTTAATATTAAGGTATTGTGTCGCATTTAATGCTTCTATTAATTTCTGTCTAGACTTGAGTGTCAATATTAATTTTGATTTCGTACAAGCTCTAATGATTTCGCTCGAATATCAATGTTTGAATGTTAATATTTGTTTTGTCATCGTTTGTTATTTCATTGTTTTTTTTTGTGATACAAGTCGATTCTTCTATGCATGTCGATAGCAATATATATACAGTCAGCCCAGAATTTGACTACGAGCTTAGCACTTTTAGTAGCGTCTATCAACTCCTGTATTGTGCAGACAACCGGATACGCTGGGCACGATATTAAGTGTGCCATTGTTTTTGGGACAGCACCACATTTACACTCTAAGGCGGAGTCATCTGTGAATCTCTACTTGAGCAGGTTTTCTTTGCTTCGGCCGACCTGAGGCTGAAGTCTATTTAAAGCCTTTTGCAAGACAAGGTCATACATGACTATTGTATTGATACCATTAATAGCTTGCTCTGAATAAGTGATAAGCAAATGATCTGAAGGGCAATTCTCGTAATTTTACGAACTTTCACAGTCTGATCTCAGTATCAATCTGTCAAAAATATCTCGAGTTTCCATACATTTTGACAAGTTTTTGACGTTTGATTGTCGCCGAGATGAGACTGTGACTAGATTTTGAATGGTTTTAATTACGAGAATTGACCTTCTGTTGTCAACGCAAAACGTGAAAATGTTCATTTGTTTTTTTGTTATTAGAAACTAGCAATAGTTACTCAAGCAATATGTCAGAGTAAATTACAACTTACCTGGCACAGAATTCTTTCTAAATACAAATTCTGTTCCAATTTTACTTATCTCTTAACTAACATACTTAAGCATAACGTTCCCACAGCTGAGACAGAGGTCTCCACTCTGTGAGAAGGAGTGGGCCATAATCCGCAGGCCCAGTGCGGGTTGGTAGATGTCACGTCTTCGAAGTTTTGGTTCTAGGACATGCCGGTCTCCTCACGGTGTTTTCCTTTACCGTTTTGAGAGCAGTGGTGATGAAATGTCTGTCAAGATTTCAATCTACGACCAACAATCCTCCACTGCTCTCGATTTATTTCTTACACAGTTCCTTTCCACACACTGAGAAACAACCTCCGAATAATGCTTTAATTTCCAAACTTACATGCGTGTATCCCCAGCCGGTCGTATTAAGATGTGTTCCTTTCTTCAACTTTACAATATTTCCAGTTAATAGAACTTTGGCCACGGTTGGCCCAAAAGTCAAGGATTCATTCAATTTGAGGATGCAAACATCATAGTCGCTGGTTTTATTTGAATACTTTTCGTGTATTATAATTTTTTCAACATCGTATAGCTTTCCCCCTTCGTCAACCTTATCTGTGCCAACAAGAACTTTGAACTCTCTGTCTCTGAAAATAAAGTTAAGAGTCAATTGAGAGGAGTTTCCCTAAGATGACGCAATACAATCGTAAATACAGAAGGGAATAATATATTGGAAGACCTTCCAAGGAAATTGAATATTGGATGTTGTCTGTTCCGTACGTAGATACATTTTTCTGAAGAAGTATTTGTTGCTTAAAACAATGCTTGGCTATATCATATTACGTCTGAAGCAAATTATATTAATTAAAACAATATATTTCTTCGTACGTTTTTTATCCCAGAAACTAATCTGACATTTCCAGTCTTTCGTGTTTGCTTTTTCAGTATCAGGAATTTGACTTGAGTTTGACATTCTACCTGTCAAATTAGGATTTGGGTATTGGTGTTTAAAAATAATCATAATTGGGTTTAAAAAACGAACTTTACCTTCTTTATTGAATAAAATAGAAGCTATTAAATAAGCATATAATGACGAATTTTTGTTTGGTATTCGTCAGTTCTTTTCAGACAAAAAACATCTACCGTTAGCAAAATCACCCAATGACATCCAAAAATAGATAGAAAAGAGCAGGTCATTATAAAGGCAAAGAAGGTTCTGGAAAACGATTCGAGATACGTGATAGGCATTTTCTAGGATAATCCTTTTGAAAAGATTTTTCGTCTGCTTTTAAAGATAAATGCTTGAATTGGGAAGGTAAATCAGGCTGGATTCATCGTAAAATTGTGCCTATTCAGCTCTAAATCAATTCAATGAGTATATACGCCTTTTTGCACCTCAACATTTTAGGTTCTAAAAAGCAATTCAAGTTTTTTTTTCTAGACTGTATTAAGCAACGGAAGAGACGAAAATAAAGGTCAGACACGACTCATGAATTTTATGTAATCAAGAGAAAAATAAATGGAAGTAAATATTTCTTAACAGGACACTGATATAATAAAAGACAAAATACTGGAATGATCACTCAAAGAGAAATAAAATGGGCAAAACAATATTATTTTTCGGAATGAATTCCTCAGTCTTTTAGTAAATCAAAAGAAATAAATTGAGCCTTGCTTCGTTAGAAGTATATTCTTGTGATATTTGATATTGTTTTCTATCTTGATTTCTTAGTAAGGCGCTTGTTATATTTTTTTATTGCAAAAATGTAGGTTGTAATAACAAAGAAATACAATATTCGGAAATAATGTTATAACTAATAAAATATAATACCATTATAAGTTATAACATTATTATTCGTGCCACAAGTAAGTAACAAGATCGCACAAAGCAGTAAGGCCGCCTATTGTATGTTTTGAGTGTTAAATGTATTTTTTCGTATGTATTTTCTGGTGTACAATAAAACATATATAAATGAATAAATAAATAAACATAATTCTATGAACCTTTGAAGCAACCTACAGCGAAAGGATTTTGCAGCACAGAGTGCAAAACAGTGATAACATTTACAATAGCCCATATTTTACAGAATAGCTTTAGCTTTGAGTTTCCTTTACTTTGACCTACAGTATGTAGTAAAACGACTTGTAATTCCGACCCTATTTCCTTGTGTTTCTTTTTCAACGAAATATTTACGTCTTTATCGACCCAAACATCTAATAACACCTAACCCATCAGTTTTATCATCATCGCTACAAGTTCTTCAAACAAGATAAGCTAAAGGCCAGACTTCGATTCATCGACGTCAATGTGATAAATCATGTAGGTACTTGTAACGTAACACATTTTTTTTGTTCCGTATCGTGCCAGACGTAAAAGAATAGCACCATCCCATTTCTTCCCGTGGGTGTCATATACCCTCAACTGAGGAACTTACCAGAGAATGGGCAGCAGCGTTCTCTATGCATTTTATCACCATACTGCGATCGCCAACCCGCCTGCCAAGCGTGGCGATTATGGCAAAACCACCCTTTTGGGGGAGACATATGTCTAGAAGTGGATATCTTTCGACTGAAGTGATGATGATGATGATGATTTTTTTATTGATAGCCAACGTTGATCGTCCAAAAGGTGCTGTCTCTAAGAGACACTTTAGTGCACCTAGTTTGGATTAATGACTTTTTCTTTAAAGCCTGGTGGCACACTGCATCTGATGGTCAACTGCAGGCCGCAACCGCAGTTGCGCCAATAACAATACTTTAGTCGAATATTTTCATTGACATACATAGAAACCAGTGTTGTCAGGTTCAGATCGGGCACTGGTGTTGCCATATGTAGTGTGCCATCGACAGCTTTTTGTTCTTTTTTATGTATGGCGTCTCCTAGTTGACCTTGAAAGGTCGTAATTACTTAACCGGACTATTCTGAGGCTGCATTAAGCGGACACAAAGCCTCCAGCCAGGGGCAAATTTATTTTAATACTATGCGGCTGTACGTTAAGGGCACCCCCTGTGGCGTACCTACGACGTCGTAAGCCGATGCTTATGGCGTCGCTGGGGGGAGGACAGCAACATGGGACAGGTTGGATCAAATCTGGATAATTATTACAACTGGGGAATTTCAAGCTACAAGCTCAGCAATGGCGCGGGCTGGCATTTCGTCGAGCAAGGGTTTGGGGGCACTGCGGAATTTTACCTTAAATTTTGCCTTAAATAGTAAACAAGTACAAGTACTAGTATCATAAACTTACGGCACAATACAATGAGCAGCACTCAAGATGAATCGCTCATGTATAACAGATCCTCCACACCAGTGGAAGGTACCATTGAGGCGGACAGACACTATGAATGGTACTTGCTCGATTGTGATCTTGTGGCCACCGATGATGCCAACATTGTAGTTGTGGTGTTTCTTGTCTTCTGGTAAAATAAAGATGGGTGAGTTAGAAACTTAAAAATTAACGAAATCAGGATCCTAAACGTGTACTAGAAGCTCAATTATATAACCAGGGACAGCGTATTACCCTGGGTTGAAATTTGACGTCAGTTATTTAAAAAATAAATTAGCTGTTTCATAAATTTTGATCGCGTAGGTATTGCAATTTCTACGAAACCAAAGATGTTTTTTTTAAACTGACGATAAAATATGTCTACGCTAGTCAGTCTAGAATTATGTGCTGAAATCATCGTTACTGTTTGCGAGTCGATATCCTGCCACCCGGTATAGAGGGTAAAATTAAATTAGCAAATGAAACTTAACCGGCGTGACGGGTATCGATATCATAAAAGAACGAAATAATGTATGTTTTTGTGACGAGAAATAAATTTTACTGTCGAAAAAATGTTTTTGTTTGTTTTATCGACATTAAAATTTCGATATCCATTACATTTCTGGATGTTTTACAATCTATATTAATTTAATCTTGTATTTTTATTGCAAACTAAAGGCGCTCTTACACGGGCAATTTTTTGAGCAATTATTACTCTACAACACTAATGGATCAATCTGGATCAATTAAGTGCGCAACAACAATTAATTGCGGATATGTGTCGGGAATATTGCTTCTGATTTCTCCATTGATTCATGAGTTGCCAAATATCCAATCAGTTTGGAAATTTTTAATCAATTTTCTTTCTATCTCTTTTGTACGTATAACTACGTCTCATTTTTGCGAGAGGAACCGGGCGGCGGCGGAGGTGACGGGTGGGCCGTATTGCCTAGTTTTTTAAGTTGCTCCATATTGGATGATATTATGTGGCCGTATCTCTGGCAACAGGTTGCTATATATTGCCAATGCCCTAAATTATTGTGTATGTAGTTGTGACGGCATAGTTGACAAAAATTGACCAGGATGGACCAATTTTAGTTGCTCGTGTAAGCGCACCTTAACACAAGAACTCAAAATGCATTGTAAAAAGTTATCAGTAGGTAATGATCATGTTCTTGGCAGAGAGACAACGAAACTAATTAGGCTCGTTAGTTATAACAACAAATCAACGAGAAAACAACTTGCTACTATAATAATATTATGTATTATAAATGTGAAAGTTTGTATGTTTAGGTGTTTGGATGTTTGTTACTCATCACGCAAAAACTGCTGAACGGATTTGGATGAAATTTGGCACACAGATAGTTTATAACTTTTAAGTTAAGTTCTTCTAGTTTAAAATTTATTTTTTATCTCGGTAGTACGTTACGTGCGGGATAATTTCCGCTCTTCACGCGGGCGTAGCAGCTGGTAAAAGCAAGTAATATAATAGTTTTATCAAAATAGGTATTACGGATTAATAAATGTCATATGCAATGGCCTCTATAACACCATGAAGCATGAGGCTCCAGGGACTAGTGCAAATCTTGGGGTTCATTCGATTTATCGAGTCTGGTCAAGCCACGCTGGGATCGGTGCATTTCATTTCATTTAATTTCATTTCATTTCATACGGATTAATAAATGTCATAGGGAAACAGCTAAAGCAGAAAATAACACTTCCCCAAATGCAACTGCATTACATAATATCAGAATGAATGCTTACGATCTCAAAGCGAATGAGAAAATCCAAGTTGGCTGAAATATCTCTGAAAAATTGGCACAGTACCAAAACCTGTTTGATCTTATTTTACCCCACTTTCATACAAAGCAGAATATACAAGCTTGGGCAATCTGCTCTTTGAAGCTAAAAGCAACAAAATTGCAAAACAATGTGAAAAAAAAAAATATTCTGCTCTCCGGGGCGGAGACGAATCCAACAAAAATTGATTGCCTGACTGTACCCTTTTTATGCAAAAAAAATGGATGTGTCCAGTTGTCCAGAAAACATAAAAGTGATTTAATTGAAGTTTCTTTAAGTGAACACGCGTAAAAATCTTGACGTGTCCAGAAGAAGAAACAGTAAGTGATACTAATTTTGAGTTTCACCAACTGGTCACACGTCCAGTCTCTCGTGTCGAGTTGCTGAGTAACCCAAATAAATCAGCACCCTAATTTTGTGACACATCAATCAGAGCCTGAATAATTTTGAACGATATTGCTTATCCATTGTTTCATAAGTTCGAAAAATTTGTCTCCTCAACAACGTAAATAACGCAATGAATATTGTTAAACTGTCAAAATGGAAGCAATTTATAGTGTATTTAATCTAATCAATTATCCCGCTGATGAAATTGCTGAGATTTTTATAAATATCCTTCACTAGCTGTTGCCAGCGGCCTCGCCCGCGTGGAGGTCGAAAATGATCTACTATATAGAACTATCTGTGTGTCAAATTTCATCCAAATTTGTTCAGCCGTTTTTGCGTGATTGAGTAACAAACATCCAAACATCCAAACATCCTCACAAACTTACACATTTATAAAATGTTATCCTAATGAGGAGGAATTCGCTTAGATTAATATTCATTACTAGCTTCTAACCGCGTCCGCGTGGAATCTCTTGTTCCACCGACCCATCGCAACGCATCGCATCACCTGGCGCGCTTCATTTACTTCGTTCGATAAACATCCTTCTGACTTTTTCTCGTATATAGAGCTGTAGCTTAATGTTAAATAGCCTATAACTTTTCTCGGTAATTGAACTTTCAAATGCAAAAATAATTGATCAAATCCGAATGCTAGTTCCAAGAAATTAGCGCGTTCAAACAAACTTTTCAGTTTTATTATTAGTATATATGTAATTACCTGCTTTGCTTATAAATGGTTCCACGTTCATTAATTTTATGAACGATAAGCTAAGTATATTCTAATTTGCTTCATTTGATTTTGTTATTTACGATAGCTTTATGTAACGGATCATTAATTTAATACAGGCAACTGAAGGAACACGGGAGGGTTTTAGTCAGTAAAAGTCTGACACGATAGAGCGGGAGAAGTTATTTGATGATTTCCCATACTCAAAAAAAAGGGATACAGTTATAGAAAACATAGTATTAAATACAATAATTAACACTTACTTTTGACCTTTTTAAGACCATATGCACAACTTACAAGAACTAGGAGCAACAAAACTCGTATGGAAAACATGACGAAAAAATTAAAATTACCGGAGTGAAACCGCTTGGACTCATATTTATAAGCGCTTTATCTAAAAGGAAAACGTTTTCCATAATTCATTAATAGGCTAGCTTCGTTACTGAAAAGTACAGTCAGATGAACAAGTAAAAAGGTAACAGGGACTCCTACTCAATTTAAAAGCGAATGTAACTTTGAAGAATCCGAACCTAACCTAGATAAAGAGATACCGCGGCCCCTAGCATGCAGGCAACTGAGGGAAAACGGGGGGTTTTTAGTCAGTAAAAGTCTGACACGCCCTCCTGCTCCACCCAGAGCGGGAGAAGTTATTTGATGATTTCCCACTCAAAAAAAAACCTAGATATAGATGATGAAGTATCAACAAATATCATCATCATTGACATTAGCCTCATTAAACATCAACATAATAGTATAAATTACTTCTACAAGGTTAGTTTTTAAAGACCTGCAAAATTTAAGGGTGTGGCGGTACTATAGAGATATAAGGAACAGGGTGTATTTCATACTCTATGGAAAAGGGAGGATCCTCCTACCAGATGGGTGTTGTGTCTAGTGGGCAACTGCCCGACGGTTGATGTCGGGATATATACGAGTATACGAGTCGCGCGGTAAACTCTGATTGTGCGATGTAGGAATAGCGTGACATCAAGTCTTGCGTAGTTCGCATGTGGCATTGTAGATGGTTCCGTGTGGTTCCGGACGTAAAAGAATAGCAACATCCCATTTCTTCCCGTGGGTGTCGTAGAAGGCGACTAAGGGACTAACTAGAGAATGGGCAGCAGCGTTCTCTTTTCATTTTACCACCATACTGCGATCGCCAACCCGCCTACCAAGCGTGGCGATTATGGCAAATCCCCCCCCCCTGTTGGGGGAGGCTTACGTCCAGCAGTGGACGTCTTTCGGCTGATATGATTGTAGATGGCGCCACATCACGTTTCGTGTTTCGAGTCTTTTTGATGCGTAGTTCGCATGTGGCGTTATAGATGCCGCCACAGTACCATCAAACTGATTTTTTTTCTCCATGGGACCCAATATTGTAACCACGTAACAATATAAACTAAAAGAACGTTGGGCAAGAGCGAAGTATGTGGTGAAGTAGGTTAACCTTAAGTTTGCTATATACAAATAACTGATTGTTGCGATGTAATATAAAGTCTGTCCGTTTTTACCTGTAATAAATAAGTAGTCCATTTAAATTTCAGCTCTCACAACTATGAATATTAACCCACCATACCGAGGCAACATACAATTAACGTAGATTTCGTTAACGAGGTCATTTGAATTACAAATCCCGATAACCAATTTTAATGAGCATGCAGTTTTGAGGTTTATCATGGAAAATAATTATTATAACATTCTATAATAATTGCAGTGATTTTATCAGTGCTTCTGTATATAACACTGATTAACTAAAAATAGCAAATGTTTTTATACTGGGTTTGACCCACAGTTCTCGGGCAAATAAACTGATAAAATTTGGCAGCGGTTCCGAACCCAAAGATTTTGTGATAATGTCCTAAAGAGAACTCTCAAAAGCGATATACAGACAAGGAGGAAACGTTTCAAAGTACCTCCTAACAAAGATGCCCTCGAAAGAGATGCTCAATAAGTAATAAAAAATCTTTACGATGTAGACGTCGCCAAACTAGAACAGGACGGAAACTACAAATTGCTTGTCAAATTGGACAAGGAAGAGACCCCTTGTAGTGGAATTTCACACATTTTCATTTGTTTTATCTCCCGTATAAGGGGTCCGCATAGACGTGCTTTAAAAAAATGCAACGACAAAAATGTCGTCGAGCACGGGCTGGTGTGAATGGTGTCTGCAGCTGATCGAAGTCACGTTATGGCAGTGTAAAAGTCAGAGTTAAAGAAAAATTCAAATAGTTTATTTGAATTAGATCATTCAAAGGCAGTTTTTAATGTCAGAAAAATGTAATCCAGTAGTCCTTTCAAACAGTTAGTTTCATATAGTAAAGTAAACAGTGGTCACGATGTCATCATCATCATCATCATTTGAGCCGAAAGATGTCCACTGCTGGACATAGGTCTCCCCCCTTAAGCCACTTAAACCGGTTCTGTGCTTCTTGCATCCAGCGGATTCTTGCGGCCTTCACCTTGTGAAGGCCTCCCGCCTGCCAACTCTACGTCTTCCGGTACGCGGTCGCCACTCCAGAACCTTTCGGCCCCATCGGCCATCTGTTCTGCGAGCAGTTGCCACTATGTACTTCGATTTAATCTATCTTAATATAGATAGAAGTTATTGGATGTTTTTTTTGTGTATTATTGTGCTGGGTTTTTGTGCAGGCTTGCTTGGTCATTGTATTTTTTTCCCGCAAAATGTTCTGTATTGGTCACATTTTCGCAACAGCTGTTAAACGCGACTACAAAATACTACACGAGTGAATGACACTCCACTTTTTCACATAATTTGTGCCCGGCCACATTTTTGCCGCTGCGGTGTTGTGGTTGTGGCACGTCTAAAAAGACCCTTAAGTTGGAATTTTACTTCGTCTATACAAACATTTTCATTTGTTTTGTCTCCCATGGAAGGCTTTCCGCGTATTGCTTTGGGAATTTATGTAAATAGAGAACAGGAAAACTTTTGTTACTTCATGTTGAGTCGAAGCCGGTGTGTTTGTGTTTCCTATATTTTGGGCCAGAAAAGGATATTGGAAAATCGACATGAGTTCTTTTATGATTAAAGCGTGCAAATAAGTTTTCAGTTTATTGTTTAGTAGTAATCCTTTACCAGAAAATATTGGATAAAATTCTCTAAAATAACTATAACAAAAAACAAATATACGCTTCAGATAGTTGATAGTAGATACTTCGCACGGGTCGATCGTTCAGGTTAAGTTACACTTGCCGCGGTTGGTCTGTGAATGCGTGACCATTTTTAGGGTTCCGTACCTCAAAAGGTAAAACGGAACCCTTATAAGATCACTTTGTTGTCCGTCCGTCGGTCCGTCTGGTCTGTCTGTCCGTCAATACTCTTTATCTCGGGAGTGCGTAGAGGTATCGAGTTGAAATTAAAACCATATACTCAAAACTACAGTCCTTTGAAGCTGTGAAAAAATCAAACTTCTAAGTTAACGTAAAAAAGAAAATTATAAATAATATCTCCTGGCATTCACAACATCAACAAAAAATTTGTGGTGGTGGGCGAGTTCGACTCGCACTTGTCCGGTTTTTAAATATTTTAAATACTAAGACCCATTTGTGCCTCCGAAACCATGGTATCGGGTGTCATTCGTATATCTTTGACAGTCGTTACAGGTCGTCAGAAGCCCGAACGTCTGACTACCAGTCTTACCAAGGGGTATCGTATTACTAAATATGTATATAATAGATTATAAAATCTAAAAAAACACGCTTTATAAACCAAACTAAAAAAGCAGAAAAAAGCGTGGGCTGCTTTTTTAGGTACCTATTTATATAATCAATTAATATCAAGCACCCCACACTTTTTTGAAATTATTTTCTGTTTTTTAGTTTGGTTATAAAAGCGTGTTTTTTAGATTTTTTAATAAATTATTTATTTTCTATTTTTTAGTTTTACTAACTACAAAAGCGTGATTTTACTGTTTTTTTAAAATTATTGATTTGAGAGTCATTGGTCCTCGATGAGTCTAGAAAGTTTAAATGAAATCTAACCATTTGAAGTGAGTCAAAATCAAGTCCAAAGGAGTCGGTTACAAACATGCTAACATACAAACAAACATAAAGGTGAAGCTAATAAAAGCGTGTTAAAAAGCTGGATTGTGGAGGTCGGAAAAGCAGTTGTTCCGTGTATTCAGCTGCATTTGGTTAGACTAAAAGTATAGATATTTTTTTTTTAATAAAATATATATAAGTAATTGGGAAAAGGGTAAGAAGATGATGAGAATTACATCTGAGATTGAATTTCACCTTAGATGTTTTTAGAGTCTCTTCATATTCCATGTGACTTAAGACATAACTGGCCAAATGTGGGTGTAGTTCTTTCCTATTTCAACTAAAATATACTTTGCTACAACACGCAACCTTGTAAATAATTTGAAGAATGTCCTTGGAAAATCTCAACGTCTCCAACATCACAAGCAATTTCACCTAAAACAATTTCCGTTTAAGAACCACATTTTATTACGAAGCACAAAGAGCTCGTGTACAGAGCTGCGGTGGTTTTCTAATCTACTTTTAATGCCGCCCTTTGAAAGCTAGATGAGAATATAATGGAACTAGCTGAGAATACTTATACGTACGTACGTCACAACAGACTAGCATATTATAAATACTCAATTTTTGAAGAGCATTTTTAGATTGATGGTTTTGGAAACCAGTCCTGTATTGTGACTGTAATGTTTATAGTCCCTGGATAATTAGACAGTAATGTTTCCATTGCTCGGTCACAGGCTTCTCTCTGAAAGGGGAGGTGGGTCGTAATCGACAACGGAGGTACAGTTAGTACAGGTTGGTAGCTTAGATGTCAAACTTCGTCAAGTTTTTTGGGTCCCAGACAATGCTTCCTATCCTATCCTATCCTAAATAGTATGAGTCGCATTTTTCTGTTTCTCCACTTACTTCTTCTAAACCATGCAACGGATTTGATTAATGTTTTTACCACCATTTATTATTACCTTCCCGAATGTTTATATGTATAATGCATGCATATTATACTAGAGCAAATACGAGAGTTTCAAAGATTTGTGATGATCTCGTAAAGAACATATTTTTGGTCGCTTACATTGCTAACGCTGGCTAATATTTTACATATTACTAAAAAATAATGGGTTATTATTCTTATTCAATGAAATACGTAACATAAGCTTTTATTTTATTTTATTTACTTACGTTGTGCAATTAATGATGATCAAAATTTCACTCAACAGTATATCATTAAAATTAATATCTTAGACGATATCACAGATTTTAAATTATAAAACACTAACAGCGAAACGGGCGGTCGGCCGGCATGCCCCTTTGCCGTCCACGCCGCTGGGATCTTCCATAATCAAATGACCTCCGTCACATACACTGTACGCCCGTGCGAAGCCGCGGCACGTGGCTATTTTAAAACTAGCTTCTGTTCGCGTGGATTCCAACTATACCATAAAATATATAGCACCCTGTGAACGTATGCCAATTGACAATAGTGTAGCTTTCTCGGGTAAGAATTTTTCAAATCCAGTAATAGTTTTGGAGATTACCAACTACTTCCATCCAAATGTACAATCTTACAAGTGTAACCTCTTTATAATATTAGTGAAAACAAGCCATATTTATAGTTATGCTATGTGTTTTATGATATCAAAAACACTTCCCGCTTTACAACGTAACTTAATATAAAAAAAAATCCCCTCACCAAAATAAAGTACAAATGACGTAACTCATATTACGTCTTTTGTTAATATAAGGTAAAGGTAAGATAAAGGGGTCCCTTTATCTTACCAATCTTAATCATTAATACAATCATGTTCCACAGTGTCCCTTTCACGGTAACAACGATTTGTGCCGGTAATAAATCTGGGAGGTTTTATATCCCGGGCTTCCGGATGCTGCAACAGAAACGGTTAATTGGCTCGGGACCCGGGATTTATGACGTAAGGAGTAAATTTGCTCACTGATGAAGTGACACGAACATAGATGTTAAAATAGAGAGATGGAAAGTGTAATTTCGTATGTGTTTGTGAACTGAAGACGTATTTCAAGGGGGAAGTGTCACTGTAGGCCGTGAAATTTAAAGATCATTCACTTTTGGCCCAAAAGTCAAAGTGCCGGGCCATCGAAAAAAAAGGTGTCACTACTATTGGGGAAGGAGTATTTTTTTCTACTGCACTAAGTCTCTACAACCATTCCTAATGCTGATTTTTTGGGTTAAAAATCTAGTTTTTCGGACGTTTTATCAGTCAAAAATCGGTGTTATAGGTAATCATACTTGTTCAAGCTCGTATCACTTTTTTTACCAGCAAATGATAATGAAATGAATTTTTTGTCATGGCTATTATCATGGACTGTGTGTACGTGGGTCACTGTTGTGCCGTCTCTCATGGGATGTCGCAACGGTGACCAACCGTTATTTCTTGAATTATTTTTGTAGTGTCTGTGCTTACTAACATACTCGTAAGTTTTACTAACAATCTTGGTTACTCTAATAAAGAAAATTCTATTCTATTCTATTATCACTGAGATGAGATTGCGACTTGATTTTGAACGTATTTAATGACGGTGATTGACTCCCCATCAGCCCTCCACCATCACTAAAGGGGTCATCCCTTTAAGACGACAAAACTTTCTCGTCGTATACCTAAATCAATGTCGAAATTCCGGTAAGCTTAGAATTAATTTCCGTTGAATCCTAAACCTACCAATAATAATTACTAAGAATTAGTTACTGTTCTTAACTTACTAATGACATTTACTGGAAGGAGAGGGAGGGCAAGATTAATGACTAGGAAGCACAAGATAATGAGCCGTGTATGATCTCTTACATAAAGAACATAATAATTGATGTACACAGATTGTAGATTTGAAGACAGAACTTCAGAATTCGTGTACTAATGAACCATGATTTGTTGGGAAATCACACGTTTTAAAGAGATGTCTGGTGGGGTCCGCTACGGCCGATGCCTGCCAGGGGTGCGGGTTGTTCGAAAGAGATACCGTCACCCCTGGCACACAGGCAACTGAAGGAACACGGGTGGGTTTTATTCAGTAAAAGTCCGACACGCCCTCCCGTTCCGCCCAGAGCGGGAGAAGTTACATCCCACGCTTAAAAAAAATGAATACATCCATAATACGACTACTATAGTTATACAAACTATAAAGGAGAAACCCAAACTCCATAGAAACTTGGGCCTGGCGTTACAGGGCTGGAATTTGGCCATAAATTAGAACATCTAGGAAGGATTCACGCACCCAATTTTCACGTCTCCCAGCAATGGCCAAATTGGTAAAATCAGACGATGTTTAGGTACATTTTAGGTTATGTTTGTTGTAGTTAAAAATATATTTTTGCGGTTTTATTTCCTACGTAAATGTGGAACGCACATACGCTGTGCTGCTGCCTGCAGCATATCATAATTTAGGTAGATACCTACATAAAAGTGCTCAGGGGTGATTTCAGATTTAACCGATTGATCTTACTGAAAAACTCAGCTGAAAACTATGTTTATTAGACATGGCCGACTTAGATCACGAATGGCTGGCATTTGTTATTATTATATCTATTAATAGGAGATTTGACATATCCTCAGATTACAGTACCTAATCCCAAATTGCAATACATATTAAAATAAAAAAAACAACATTGTGATAAATGGTTTTATTAATCACCTGCTTCATTAGGATTATCATAATATAACAATACAGTATCCAGCAATTGTGCAGGAGGCAACTGACTACATAGCATCCCTTCCACTTAGAAAACTGTCGACTTATATAAACGAAATACACATTTACATCCTTTTACTAATATGTCTGGATTTTATTCTTCCTCTTCACATCCAGGTTGAGTCTGATGTCGACAGCTTTACTCTTATGTGCTTCTCATAGTAAGAACAGGCCTGCTTAACTTGGTATGTGTCCAAGGATACAAGAATAAGCTCGCTGTATGGTAGGTAATTCAGAAAATTCGCTAACGTTATTTCTTCCTACATCTATTACTTGGAGCTGTACCCCACATCGATTTATGTTTCTAATCTCATAGTTACTTTATCTATTTTCCACATAAATGTAGTACATTTTCGAAATCCAAAAAAATACAATCAGATTATTTTTAATGAAAACATATCTTGAATTTGATTTGCACTAAATGTGTTCATAATATTATCACTGATATCATTGAGAAATTCCCATGATGTGCATGTTAAATGGATATCACAAAGGAAATGATTAGTAACTGTATTCTCATTGTGATTGTTATTCAGTTTCTTTCATGTCTCCGACATCCTTCCACAAAACATCTACTTTTGGTTTCAACAGTAGGAGCCCTAGATGCAGAATATGTTTCTTGCCTTGTTAAAGGTTCTTCTGAAATGAGGAATGTCCTGACTATTTGGCTCATTGACAGCTGATGAAGATGCACCAGATATTAACGGGCCCGAATGAATATGCAGCGATGCTCTATTTGCTCGCACCAACAAGAGTGATAATCAACACTTGAAGCAACCCCCTGAAAATAATTTATCTGCATTAAAGGTTGCATTTACACCAGAGATGTATGATGTGTTATAGCATCGCCTGCTTTGAAAAAGACTGATCTAAAGAAATTCTGTGAATGAGAAATCTTGAAGTAAGAGCTTGACCATTATCACACTGGCTTTCTGATTCACTTAAATGTATATACATACCAAATGACATTTTCATTAATAAACCATGAATAAAACTAATATACTAACGGTGCGTGGTAGGATTCATTCTCTTGTAACTTCATGTATTCTTGCACTGTACCAGTCCTAATGATTTGACTATTAAGTCTAGCACTAACATAGCATAGTGGCCCTATTACATTTCCACTACAGGCCTCCTCCCTGAGAGAGAGAGAATAGGCCATAATTAACCATGCAGGTTCAGTACGGATTGGTAATGTCACATGTCTTTGAATATGAATGTTTCATATTCTGGTATTATTTTATAAAATACAACTACAAACAGACAACTGAACATAAGCAATAACACTATTTAGTTTGATTATATCAAATAATTACATAGTACAAAAATGTTGCGTTATAGAAATATCGGAAACTAACCGTTTGGCTTGCGACCCATTGCTTTACCGTTATACGAATCATTTCATTTTCCAATCTTCGCTTTCCTATTGTATTGCAGTGGTCCGTTGCTATTCCGAAATTAATACACACTCATGGTCATGATATCGTTATTAACCAGTCGTCAAAGAGCAATATACAGATCCGGTTGTCCAGCAAAAGTGGCAGGTTCCAGTGTCCAATGTTCAAGCGAGGGTTAGTTAAAAGGCAATCAATTACGGAGTCCAGTATTCGAGCAGAGGTCTAATGAAATAATAAATCCTAAGAAATAAAGGAAAAATCATTCACTTGCACAAAAATACGAAGTGTATGACATGACATTACAATCATGACAATTGACCGACATTGACATTTACCGTTTACTAGTGTAATCCGTAGTGTAATCGATTTTATCGATTATTTATTTCTTTTAATGATTTCTTAATGATGCTTACGTTAAAAATCAATTAGATTCCTGATTTTTTTATTTAACATTAGTTTTAATACCTAAAGAACAATTACACTAAAACAATGGAGTATTATTAATTATTTTACCCAGTATCGATTTCCGCTAAATCGATCTTATTTTTAGGGTACGCTCTATTGATAAAATGGGAGCGTTTGTCAAGTTAGTGACGTTTATTGAAATAAGTGATACAATGATTTACAAAGGTCGATTAGAGCTAACAAAACAGAAATCAACAATTTTTCTACACTTGGCCATTGCTAAAGAGGCTAAGATTTAAATGGGTTAATTAAGAAAAATAGACGAATTTTTTGGTACATATCTGATTCGTGTAACGGTTGGGCCCAGAAACGGGTTTCTCCTTTAGGTCACTTTGCGTGTTTATCTGTATGTGACCGCATTGTTCTTCTAAACTACTTCTCTAAATGGTGGTGAAAACTGCTGTTTGCACTACACTTATATTAAACTAATATATATTAAAGGAATCTCGATGTTTTGTCGCAAAAAAGCGAGAAAAATAGGGATGTATCGCTAGTCGTAAGTAATATTATAAATGCGAAAGTAAGATTATTTGTTTATTACGCTTTCATGCTAAAACGGCTGAACGGAACTGAATTTGTATGAAATTTCACACACAGATAGACCATTACCAGGGTAAGGACATATACTACTTTTCATCCTGGATTGCAGACTAAGTCGCAGGCAACAGTAAAATATTAGATTGATTTGTCCAAAGTAACTAAAAATTTAAAAAAATCCATTCGTAAATCCCTGGTGACGTCAGACCATTGTCAAATTGAATCTAGCCCATTTGTCGCGTAGACTAACTGGAAACTTGTCCGAACTCATGCAGGGAGTTACGGATGAGAACGACTTTTATTATTGGTGACACTTTTACTCTGTCAAGGATAGTTTGGTGCTGCGATGCTTTGGCCTCTTTTGCATCTTTTTTTACGACGTCAAATAAAATATTTTGTGGTAAAATATTATACATTTCCAAAACCTATGAAATATGCGTTCCATTGCCGATAGATCAGTTTAAAATACAAAATATCCAATGAAAATTTATCTAGTTTTTAAACATTTAAGACTAAGCTGTGGACACTAAAATGTTTGAGATGCTGGTGTATTTACAGGAAATTGAGAATTTAGAGCACTGGTGGTACAGTTTAAACGGCCGTGACTTACAAGTTGTTGGTCGTAGGTTCGAACCCTGACAGGTGATCGACTTTATGTAAATTATTTCATCACCACTGCTCTCAAAACGGCGAAGAAAAGCATCGTGAGGAGACCGGCATGTCCCAGAACCAAAAATTCGAAGACATGTGACATCTACCAACTCACACTAGGCCCGCGTATTGGATTATGGCCCACTCCTTCTCACATAGAGGAGACCTGTGTCCCAACAGTGGGAAAATTATGGTCTGATTATGCAAATTGTTCATGCATACTCACGCCTTCTTCCCATATAAGTAGGTAGGCAGAAACTACGCCACCTGCTATGATCCTTATACTCCTTTGGCTTCGTTTACGATCATATATTTGGTCTAACACGCTCGCCGGTGGTGAGTACAACGCACGACAACTGCTTACTGAGAAGCTAATCTAACATCGAAATTCGTTATGCAAACTGAAAAACAACTCTTCGTACAAAATTCAAACACTGACTAATTCTTGGCAGCAAACAAAATTTTAATCCACCAACTTAAACTTAAGTAAATACTTCGTTAAGATTTCCTGGTAAACGAAAACTTAAGTTGGCAACAATGCCTTTTACACACTTTCCTCTCGTTTTCCAACAAAAACATTTGTATTGTATTGTTCAATGAAAGGGATATTTCCAGCACGTAGTCTAGATTTGTGCCAGGTTGATGGTAATCAACCAAATCAAATCAAAATATTTTATTTCACATAAACCTGCAAGGGCACTTATGAAACGTCAGAAGCTAGGTGCACGGTTCCAATTTGTCGCTTCCTATGGAGAAGAGCCGGCAAGAAACTCTACGGTTACTCTTTTAAAAATGATTGGGTTTTACAGTGTTTTCAAATTACAGTGATAATAGGTATGGGAGGACAGTGTAGGTCTGTCAATAAGTACCAGGTACTTAGAGGAATGAAAATAAAGAATAGAAAATCGTCTATAAATCTACAGATAATAATAGATAATAGGCTAGCCCCCTAATACATGGGACTTAAACAAAACTAGCTAAAAGTGGCTTTACTGTCAGTTCACCTCTGCCTTGTCGTTCGGCGAAAACAGGGTTGACATTAGGTATGTCTTGTGAAAGGCATATTTAAAGATTGGCCTTTACTTTCGTCAGAATAATGAAAAAGATCACGATTGAGGAGGCACGCCATATTTTTTGACAGTGAAGAATGAGAATGGAAGATGCCGAGAGAATGATTGAAAGGCGACTAAAAAAAAGGTGTTTAGGCAGATGTGAGTGGAAACTACGGTACTAAGAGTGATCTTATTTGTGATGTTCTGCAGAAAGGTGAGGTGCACTCGCAACTGGTGTGCTTGTATGACCAGATGTATGTACGTAAACGAAGCAAATCGACTATGTATAGATCGTAGCAGGCTCTGAAGTTTCTGCTTCCTTATATACCTAGCAGCTTTCCCCCATGGGGAAGTCGCGAAAATTAGAAAGAAGTAGTGTTTTTTTCTGAGCTAACGTCTTTACCTCATGTATCTAAGAATTCGCTGTTTTCTCTTAGTATTTCTCGCCTTGTAACACCAATAAAATATATTAAAACCAACTCAAAATCATTGTCAACCTTTTAACCGCTCACGTCAAATTAATCCGACAAATATTTTCGGGTCCATTTTGCCAGGGTCGTATATTTACGACCAAAAAACCACAGCTCGTTTAATCTGCTTTTTTATTTAATTACGCTGTATTCTATCACAAAGATGTTTATATTATATAAATAGTTAATTAAGTAATCATTTAAAATTTAATACACTTCAGTCTGTTAATTAGAAGTCTAGTAAGTATTGAACATCCCTCTTTGTTGTAGGTATTTATTTTGCGATTCACTGTGCCGGGCGCTGGGGGCACGCCAACTGATATGAAGTCTGGCGGTTAAAAGGTTAACGTACCATTGGATCTCACCAACCCCTGAACTGGCTCAATTTTCCATGATACCCCGTAAATTCATACCGTTGCGTTGTCTTATAATTTATGCAACCTTTAATAAAGAAAGGTTCATCTCTGTTGTAAAGTCAGTGACTCCTAAAGAAAAAGCTCTTTTAAAACAACAGCACAAGGATCATTTTGCTTAATTATTCCGTGCTAACAACGAGAGGAATGCAGTTTGTGTACTCTTGTTTTTGGTTATGTAAACAGGAAAGATAAATAACTTTTAATTACGAGCAACAGCAACGAAAGTAAAAATTGTGTATTTCCAACTGAATCAGGGACTTGTTTATTACTTTACGTAGGTTTTTTTTGTTGCACAGTTACCAAACTACAAGCTATCCGTTCCGATAGGATTTCCCATCGGCATGAACTTCCATACATCAACATGAACTTTTAAAACCCTTTCTTTGTGCTCACCTTCGTAATATAAAGAACGCATAAGCAAAATTTTGTGTTTCTGGACCGAGCGATTTCAGTTGCGCAATGTCTGTCGGTGAATAAATTAATGAATAAATTTAGGATTTTTAATGTGTAGAAGACCATAAATATTTTTTGTCTTCTACATATTAGTCTTTAGACCAAAAAAAAATACTACTGGACTAATTAAAATATGACCCCGGAAAAGACCTTTGTTACTAGGGTCTATATATCTGGCTAAATGTGGGCATAATTATATTCACCTCGGTTTAACCCTTCTGGGAATTCAGGCATGAAGTTATGAAACCCCATATTTACAGCCGTATCATCAAACATAGGGTTTCCATATAAAAATCCCTTTACAAAGATACATTCAGGCATTTGGCGACGATCCAAAATATCATGTTCGCACTGAAACAGCACTGACCTGATTTGGTTCAGTTGCTATTTCAGCGGTTTTTCAGACAGTTAACCGTATGGGAAAAACAAAGGCTAAATGCGGCTGGAAATTACAATACTGTTGGCGTTTTGTATTGATAGTCAATTTTTTCGCTGGAATATGAATGGGGTTGAAAAGGGAAAGAATGTGAAATGTTTTGGTATTGCGTTCAATTACTGTTGTGGAACAAATAAGTAGGTAGAGATCAATTAAATCCAAACTGCACGCCCCTCCATCTAAACAGATAAACAAAATTGGAGTGCCTGTTTGTAATATTAAAATAACCGCTTTTTACTAAATGCATATGGATGTATCACATTGATCAGCTGAAAGACGTCCACTGCTGGACATAAGCCTTCCCCAAAAGGGGGGATTTGCCATAATCGCCACGCTTGGCAAGCGTGTTGGCGATCGCAGTATGGTGGTCAAATGCATAGAGAACGCATTCCATTCGCAGTCCATTCTCTAGTAAGTCCCTTAGTCGCCTTCTACGACACCCACGGGAAGAAATGGGATGGTGCTATTCTTTTACGTCCGGCACCACACGGAACGTATATGGGTGTATACATATGGATGTATACACGGTACATATACCAAAATAACATTTTTTACAATTTTTGTCTGTCTGTCTGTCTGTCTGTTTGCTCCTGCTAATCTCTGAAACAGCTGGCCCGATTTTGACGGGACTTTCACTGGCAGATAGCTGATGTAATAAGGAGTACCTTAGGCTACTTTTATTTTAGACATTTTTTTTATATATCTTCTATACATATAAATAAAATTGGAGTGTCTGTTTATAATATTAAAATAACCGCTTTTCGCTACATGCATACGAATATATATACGGTACATATACCAAAATAACACTTAAGTGTTTAGTGGGGTCGAACATCCAGTCAGCATGGTTAAAATACGGCTAACTGCGCAGGTATGGTAGAATTATATGACAAGCTCGTTGAATACACCATAATTAAGACGATGTCGAACATACGATAATACCGCACAGCTAATCCGTGTTTCTGAATGTTATATACGTTACTTCGTTACAGGAAATATCTAAGAGAAATATCCTTAGACTAGATATACAGTTACCAAGAGAAACCCTGGCTGAAGATTTGATTGAAGCAGCAGCACCCTAATTTTGTAACACTACTAATCAGAATCTCTCTCTCTCTCTCTGTCACCGCGTGTCGTCGACTGGCGCGTCATGGAGGGGGTGGAGACGTATTCCGACCACCGGTATATCCGGTTTGACGTCTCCGCCCAGGCCTCGAGCGCGCCGGTCCAACTGGCCCCGTGTGGTCCGCGGTGGGCGCTGAAGCGGCTGGACCGGGAGCTCCTCCTGGAAGCCTCGATCGTGCAGGCCTGGGTGTCACCACCGGACAGGCCTGCCGACATCAACGACGAGGCGGAGTGGTTCCGGGAGGCCATGTCCGAGGTATGCGACGTGGCAATGCCCCGGGTCCAGCCAGGACGTGCTCCACGCCAGGTATACTGGTGGTCGCCGGAGCTCACAGCTCTGCGCGAGGCATGCGTTGCTGCGCGGCATCAGTACACCAGGCACCGCAGGCTCCGTATCCACCCTCCGGATACGGAAGCCATTCAGGCGGAGCTATACGAGGGGTACAGAGTGGCGAAGACCGCCCTCCGAGCGGAGATCCTGCGGGCCAGGTCACTGGCCCGCGAGGAGTCACTGGAGACTCTGAACAGAGACCCGTGGGGACGCCCCTACAAAACGGTGCGGGAGAAAATCCGCCCGTGGGCTCCCCCGCTGACCCAGAGTCTCCGGCCTCAGCTCGTGCAGGACGTGGTGAGCGCTCTGTTTCCCTCGCGAGGGGAGCGTGCTCCCCCGCCCATGGCTCCGCCACCTGCGGTGCCTGACGCGGACCACACCGACGACGACGACGATGTTCCAGAGGTGACCGAGGTAGAATTGAGAGTGGCGGTACGTAGGCTGAATGCCAAGAATACCGCTCCAGGACCCGACGGCTTGCCTGGAAAAGCCTGGGTCCTGGCCTTGGAGGCTCTCGGGCCTCGACTAAGAGGGCTCCTAAGCGCATGCTTGGAGGAGGGCCAGTTCCCACGTCACTGGAAGACGGGGAAACTGGTCCTCATCAAGAAGCAGGGGCGCCCCGCGGACTCTCCGTCCGCTTATCGGCCCATCGTGCTGCTCGACGAGGTGGGCAAGCTCTTTGAAAGAGTCATTGCAGACCGCCTCGTCGGGCGGCTGGTGCGGGTGGGGCCGGATTTGGCGGGGAGCCAGTTCGGTTTCCGCAGGGGGCGCTCCACGGTGGACGCCATCATGCGCGTGCGAGCCCTCACGACGGGGGATGCTGTGGCCCAGGGTGGGGTCGTCTTGGTGGTGTCTCTGGACATCGCCAATGCCTTCAACACCCTGCCCTGGAGTTGCATAAGGGAGGCACTCCGGTATCACCGGATGCCGACCTACCTCTGTCGTGTGGTCGAGGCCTACTTGACGGACAGGGTCGTCATCTACCCCGGTCACCTAGGAGAGTGGAACTGGCGAGAGATGTCGTGCGGTGTCCCACAGGGATCGGTCCTGGGGCCGCATCTGTGGGACATCGGATACGACTGGGTGCTGCGCGCCGACCTCCCTAGCGGCGTCAGCGTAGTTTGCTACGCTGACGACACGCTGGTCCTGGCGCAAGGGAGGTCGTACCAGGCGGCGGCCGACTTAGCGACACACGGAGTTGCGACAATCGTCGATAGGATCCGGCAACTGGGACTCGAGGTGGCCTTGCACAAGTCCGAGGCCATGTGGTTTCATGGTCTTCGGAATGCGCCACTGACGGGTTCCCAGATAACGGTGGGAGGGGTTCACATCGGCGTCGAGTCGACGATGAAGTACCTAGGACTCGTCCTCGACAGCCGGTGGAACTTCGCGGAGCACTTCCGACGTTTGGCTCCCAGACTGGAGCGGGCCGGGGCTGCTTTGAAGCGGCTCCTGCCCAATCTAGGGGGGCCAAACGCCTCCTGCCGGAGGCTCTACGCGGGGGTCGTGCGGGCCATGGCCCTATACGGGGCGCCGGTGTGGGCGCCTACATTGAGGCGCCAACCAGCACGCCGGTTGAAGGCGGCCCATAGGGTCATGGCCATCCGGATGATCCGGGGATACCGCACGATCTCCGGTGAGGCGGCGGGCCTCCTTGCCGGATTACCGCCATGGGATCTCGAGGCAAACGTCACGTCGAGGCAAGGCCAAACGCCGGGGCGTAACTCCGCTGCCGCGGGAAATCGCGGCACGGCGGACAGAGCTCCGGCAGGATCTCATGGCGACGTGGAAAGTGCGATTGTTGCAACCCAGTGCTGGGCACGCCGCGATTGCGGCGGTAAGTCCCCTCTTTGAGGAGTGGCTTGAGAGGCGGCATGGCGTCCTCACCTTCCGCCTGACACAGGTCCTCACCGGACATGGCTGTTTCGGGAGGTTCCTGTTTCGGATAGGGCGGGAGGAAACGCCCGGGTGTTTCCATTGCGAAGATCGCCCAGAGGACACGGTGGAGCATACGGTGGAGGTCTGCCCAGCTTGGGCGGAGCAACGCCGTGTCCTCGTGGAGGTGATCGGTGGCGGCGATCTCTCGCGTCCGACCCTGGTCCAGGCCATGGTACGGAGCGAGAGGGCATGGCTGGCAGTCGCCTCCTTCAGCGAAGCAGTTATGCTCGCAAAGAGGGAGGCGGCGCACGTGAGGGAGATGCAGTACATGCGCCCTCACAGCCGTGGCCTTCGCAGGAGACGCCCTGGGCGTCGGGAATCCCAGGCTGATTCCCGGCCACCGTAGGCACGGGCTTGCGGACGGCGAGTAATGGGTAGCTCGCTGTCCGGTAAGGACCAAGCCCGGGTCGACGGCGCGTTGTGTTCCACGCGCGCCTCAAAGAGATGTCAGCAGCAACAGAGGGGCCCGCAAGGGCCGATGCCTGCCGGGGGTGCGGGTTGTTCGAAAGAGATACCGCCGCCCCTGGCACACAGGCAACTGAGGGAACACGGGTGGGTTTTAGTCAGTAAAAGTCTGACACGCCCTCCCGCTCCACCCAGAGTGGGAGAAGTTATTTGATGATTTCCCACCCAGAAAAAAAAAAAAAAAAAACTAATCAGAATCTAAATCATTTTGAAGGATATTCCTAATTGCTTCGTTAGTTCGAAAAATTTGTCTGCTCAACAAAGTAAATAACGCAATGAATGTTGTAGAACTGTCAAAATGAAAGCTATTCCTACTGTTAGTATGTTATGCAATTACCCCTCAGAGCAGTAAACGTGTGAGTGACAAGTGATATTGACAGTGATAATAATGTAGCCAAATAAAATAATTTTGCCCCTAATGACATTAACCAAGCTTGACTAAAAGGGTCCGCGCCCACTCGACCTGCTTAGACTCAACCCGAAGAATAATACCAGATGTTTTACTACCAATTCAGTGCCATTCGTACAGTCAGGCAAAGTGTTATTTTAATTCTAAATAGCTTATTTTATTATACATAGAATTTTAATATTTTCATATGATAAGTACATAATTTATTCTGGTAGTCAGCGATTTTTTTTATATTTTAGAAGTTACTACCTACTTGTTAGCCTAATAATTTTAATCATCGATAAAGACTGATTCAATAAATACCACCGTGCCACTAGCTAGAGATTGTAATGATAATTAACAATAATCTGTGATTTTTACTACAAAGTACAAAGCGTATACTATATTCAAACAGGATAAGTACTTACTTGTTAAATTATTAATTTATTTATACAAACATTATTTAAATTTTACACTCTCTGTGATACAAGCGTTAAATAGACATTTTTCTGTCTGACTATAACATCGACGTTTTTACGCCTATCAAAACAGAAATATCCAGATATTATTGTTCGGGTCGAGTCTAAGCGGGTCGAGTGGACGCCGACCCGACTAAAATTAAGCGTGTTTTTAAAGTAGGTAAGTATGTGAATTCACTATCGGTAACCATATTGTAATATTGTTTATCAGAATGTAACGTCACAAAGCAATGATATTAATCACCTATTATTATTTTTATTTTTAATACATTATAATCATTTCTTCTGTTCTAAGTCTGTCAGAAATCTAGAAGCAAAGTAAAAAGAATTATAGTTGTTTCACTTTTATTATAAATCTCTCTTTACGCGATTATATTAGGGTAAATTATAATTTAATATACCTAGTGTAAATAACACAGGCGTATGTATTACGTATATATGTGATGAGAGTATATTTTACTAATTTTAAAAGTAATTCCACAAACGTTAATATTTTATATATACCTTTGCTGTGCTTCTGATTATAGTTCATGAGGGTCTAGAAAATGATACATAGTCAAAAAATAACCTTTTTTAAAAATAAAAATTACCTTGATTTAATTCAGTGGTTTCCTGAATATTCCTACCGACAAACATAAAATACTCTATCTACCCTCAATTATGCTAGAAACACAAACAGCCCGGGGCTAACAGGGATAATTAGTAGATATTCTACAGAAAGTACACAAAATATCTGCCGGGTTTATTATTAAAGGGACAAAGGCATGTTGAACCATTTTCATTTACTTACATAATAACAGGGACCTCTGGAAGAGTATTTAGCTCTAATAAAGGGATCTTTTGTAGACCTTTAAGAAAAGGGTTGGTGTATTTATTTAGTGTCAATTGTGAACTAAATTGTGAACAGTATTCAATTAAATCTGTTTTCTTTTGTTTTGTATTCAGTTTTGCAGGTAAAGCCGGGTCCAGACGTGTGTAACGTGTAATGTAAAATTACGTGTAATTTAGCGTCAACAGTGTGGACGACACACGAACTCAACCGGAATCGTGTAAGCGAATCTTTTTCAAGAGCTGTTTTCACTAAGTTGCTACGAACATGCCGAAAAGGAAGGTCATAAAAGCTGGTGCTACTTTTATTTATACAGGACACAATCGTCACGGACGCCGTCCAAACGAGCACTGCGAGCGCTTTTGTGTTCACGCTAAAAACCGACAGCCGATAGATCACGGCGAGCGCCGGCGCAAGCGTTACATGTAACGCTCGTAGTGCCGTCCACACAGAATTCGCGTTACATTTCACAATACATTACATTGCACGTTACACACGTCTGGACCCGGCTTAACGGGAGAGATTTATTCATCAGTCGATAGTTACCTATCGCATCTGTAGGGTAAAAGCCGGATAGTTGCCCCACTTTTCGACAAAGCTTAATTTTTTGAAAATATGAACTTGCTGAAAATTATTCAGTATGTATCTTAAAACATAGGTATTTTATTTTCTATATTAGCCTATTTATGTATACATAATTAACAATGGTTTTGAATAAATACTGTTTTATTTCACCTCTCAGAAAAGGGATAATTGCCTACTATGGGGGATAGTAGCCTAGCGTGGAAAATGCTTCGGTGGATACATGCCTTGTGCGGGAGTAGCAGACCTTGGTATGATTTTTATTTTGAATTGAAAGAAATTCATATCAATTAAAGTAATCTTTATTTTTTATTTAGCAGTCTCTCAGTTTTAATGATTTAAATTATAAAATATTATTCAAACTTAAAGTTATGTAAGTTATTATAAAATATTAGCATTTATCTTAAGAATTTGGTAATCAACTTTGGTATTAACATTAATTTTTACCAGAAGCTAAGGTTTCTAACTTTCCACATCTCATACAAAAGTTTTTGAATGTTGTACATGTTTCATGTGACCACATCCGACACATCTCACATTTACCTTTTTTTTTTTGTCAGAATAAGCTATCTTCTGTCCAGTTGATGTTGCGTGGCACCACGCCTGGTTTTCGCCTATATTTGCGAGGCATTTTGCTTATCTAGAATAAATATATAAAACAGTTAAGTAGATATTTATTTTATTTACAACAAGTCAGATTCACAGTAAATTCGAAAAACCAACAAAAAAATAAAATCCGTCTTTGCTTGTTAAAAAACTTTTAGTCACTCTAGGTGCAACTCAACATCCGCGAAAGTAAGTAGGCGACTATCCTTTTTGATGCGGATACTTGCCCTTTTTTATTTGCGAAATAAATAAAAATTATATAGCAATAAAACATAATAAACAATGTAATTGCAACTCTAAATGCAAAGAAACAAAAAGTTGCCTGAAACCACGATCAGCAATATATATAATATATTCAATAAAAATTACTTACCAATATAATTATAACGCCCGTCAGTGTCGCCGCGGAAGGTTTTTGCTCACACGGACAAAACACGTGCCCATATTTCAATGACTTACGCGGCACTGAGGCCTGCGGGGGTGTCATTACTTATTGTAGTAAAGCGCCAACACAACTTATATTCCTAAAAAAGTGTATTAAAAACCGGGGCATGTATCCGTCCGAGGCAACTATCCGGCTTTTACCCTAAAGTTAACACAAATAAATTGAGGAACTGATATTTCAAGTGACTACACTACATGCCGCCAATAACCCAAAAAAAAAAAACTTAAAATGATTTATTTAATGAGCTCTTAACGTTTTTATTTCCCTAGCTAATTAAATTTGACCCAGTAGGAATACTTGGAGATATAACCAACCGAGCACAAAAACTGCTAACACTCGTACTACGATTTGAAAACCTGCTATGTGAAGTAATTTAAAAAATTGTTGAATTGCTAGCTTCTGCCCTCATCCGAGTGTAATTTCTTGTTTTAACATTAAAAAAATATCTTATGACACTCGGTAATACTGTAGCTTTCCATTAGTGAAAGTATTTTCGGAATCGGATCAGTGGTTCCGAATACCCTTACATACAAACTCAGTCCTCTTTATGCTCTATTTATATTAATAGGTCTTTTCAAAAAAAGATGCGACTTCCATAACCTAAATACACGTAGTAAAGATGAAATTGTGATTCCAAAATTTAGATTAACTAAAACTAGCACGTCATTTCTAATAAACAGTATCCGCTTCTATAACAAGTTGCCAAAATCGGTTACGGAAAGTTTAAAACTCACATCAAACGTGTCCTTATAAAAAAAACATATTAAGATAAAAGACTACGTTGAAGACAAGGAAGTTTGGCATTAATTCCTTCTGCACATGTGGCTTCCCTGGTAACTCATTAGCACCATAACTATGTGAGCGTCTATTAACTGCTTCCAAATTACAACGTTAATTTTGTTAATATTATTTTTTACACTTTCTGACATATTCTCGTCATTATTTGACATTATACAACACTTGTAATATCGAGTATTTATTAGTGATTCTCATGGAAATCATATCACTTGGTTTAAATAGGTTGGTTTTACTTATGTAGATTCTTTTACATATTGTGAATGAGAGAACGTTGTAGGCCTACAGTTTCTATTCTTTATTTTCATTCCTCTAAGTACCTGGTACTTATTGACAGGCCTGTACTGTCCTCCCATAACTAATATCACTGTAATTTGAAAACATTATAAAAGCCAATTATTTTTAAAAGAGTAACCGTGGAGTTTCTTGCCGGCTCTTCTCCATAGGAAGCAACAAATTGGAACCGTGCAACTAGCTTCTGACGTTTCAAAAGTGCCCTTGCAAGTTTATGTGAAATAAAATATTTTGAATTTGATTTTGAATACGTGAAGCAAAAACTTTGTACCCCTTTTTACGAAAATTAAGCAGACGGAGGCGTCTGAAATTTAGCACGTTTACTGAGAAAGAATGCATAAAGATATTTTTTTGTATAATAATGCACTAGAAGAATTAACTAAAACATGGTCGGACATCGACCACTGGGCGGCCACTATTACCTATGAATATACATATTTATATTTATTTTAGTAGGTCAAACATAATTTTATATACCAGAATAATATTTCCATAACTCATACCCCTACTCAATGAATGCAAGATAACTTCCAATAAAATCCCAAAGTAAATTAATTTATGTCGGAAAACCTGATGTTGTTGATAAATATTTTCCGTAAAAATATCTTACCTCAAGGGATACCTACTCACTTACCGTTCTACCGGAAATTTGTTTTTGGTATCAGGAAAATGCTTTGAGAGAGTAGCTTATTTACCTTTAACGTAAAGGTCAACGACATCTGTTGTTGACCTATATTTTATTTTAATATAAAACATGTTACTCTGAAGAATATGCGCAAGATACCGTTTATTAGCTTTACAACAAAAAAAATATTGAATTAAATTTTATTCCTTCCTTAAACATCATCTGCCTAGCCTTTTCCTAACTATATTGGGGTCGGCTTCCAATCTAACCGGACACAGCTGAATACCAGTACTATACATGGAGCGACTGCCTATCTGACCTCCACAACCCAGTTACTGGGTAACACGATAGCTTAGTAAGACTGGTTGTCAGACTTGCGGGCTTCTGACAACCCGTAGCGACTGTCACAGATCCACGAATGACAGCCGGTACCAACAGCTTAATGTTGTTGTGTTTTCCGAAGCACTTGCTCTGTCCACTCCTAATTAAAGGGAAGATTTACAAAAATATGGTGGGACCTGCTCTCTTGTATGAATCAGAATGTTGGGACACGGAGGAATTAATGAAAAGCAGTTGCAAGCACCTGAGATAGCTCAAAGAGATGTGCACATTCTGATGGATGGTGACGCGAATGGATAGAATAAGAATTGACTATTTATAAGGCAGTCTCAAAGTGGCACCGGTGACTGAAAAGTTGTGAGAAAGCGGTTGTCATGATATGAGTCTGTGATGCGGAAGAATGAGAAAACTCCCGTGAGGAAAGTTTTGAGTATGAATGTAAGTAGGGGAAGACCAAAGAAACGATGGATGGACTGCGTGGAAGACGATTCGGCTAGAAACTAAGTGACTATCAAGTTGACGACTAATAGAGAAGTATGGAGGAAAAAGACAATGTTAAAATTGGTAAAAAGACAAATATATTGCGATAAGGGTAAGACAGTTATGATTCTTACTGCTTTAATCACGGAAATAAAGAACTGCTGTGACAGATCTTGGAATTCAGAATTTTCTGGCATATACATGAAGTTTCCACAAAAGCGCCTGAAATCATGACCAACTCCTCATACGTCGATAAAATTAATCATTTAACTAATATTTTGTAATAATATCATTATAAAAGGGTGTCCATGAAGTATCTTGCCTGTTTTCCTCCATACCAACTCACTACGCTTTGGAATGCTCAACTAGCTTCGTCTTTCTGAATGATAATTCAAAAGTTCCTTTATAATGTTTCATTCACTAAAAAATGTGTTTCCTAATGTGTCCGCCTATTGAACTGTCCATCCAGATATATGATGAACTATACCGAATCATTTCAAAAATGCTAGGTTCATTATACCATACCACATCCCTAACTATCCAAGACTACCAACATTGCAACGAAAAAAAAAAACGCCAAGCAGACCCAGTACGATTTAAAGGCAGGAACAGACTAGCGACAGTACTTAGTGGAACAAAAGACTTCCTCGGTTACATTATCTTCAGACAATAGGTCCACAATTAGAGGTAGAAAGACTTCGATGTGGTCTGGATTCAACAAGGTAGGTATGTATGAGGACAAATTATCTTCTTATTACTTAGTCTAGCGACGCACTGCTAGAGCGACAGCTATCAGTCAGTGGTGCCGATTTTCTTGTACGCCGAACTAAACTATTAATAAAATTCCGTACTCATTCATAGCAATCATATTTGTAGCAATTTTGCAAAATAAAATAATTTTGACACAACTAAAATCGAATTTGACTCTCGCGACTCCAAGTTTAGACCTCACTTTTGGTTTTTCAACGTGGTACTTGTTTGCCCTACCCCGTGATTTTTAGAGCTGGGGGCGCATAGGTGTGGTGGCAGCCTCGACGTGAAAAATTTAATATAAATGAAATTTTTCACTTTTTGTATGGAAAATATGAAAAATTATTACCTACATTTGCGTTTTATAAAGGGGGTCGAAATTTTCGTATTTTTTGCGATAGTACACATCATTTTCGATATTATAAGCAAAAGAAAAGGAAAAAAGATACAGTACTTTTTTGCACCTGAAGTTGAGGTGTTGGTGTGACTGACAACTAATTTTATTTCACACCTTTGTAATCGTGATTAAAATAGTCAGAATTAATTATACAATCAAAATTTAATTAGTGCTGTCAAACTAAAACATAGTTAAACATAAATATAAATAAATAAACAAAATTTTGATGATTTTTAGTCTAGTAGAGGCATTTGGGACAAGAGAATCGGCACCAGTATCGCTCTAATCCGACCTTTTCGGTGATTCCATTAACTTAGTTACATAACGAGATGGCGCCGCTTGCTGCACCGTCAAGTATTTACCGCTCCAAATATTCGGGTGGATGATTAGGCAGCGTCCATGGAGTCTCGCCAGTTAATTTGTCTATTAAAAATATTGTGTCTTACAGTCCCTTTCGTTTAAAAAAAAAAACAACAAAAACACCTCTTATTTCATACTCCAATAAAGGAAAAAAGAAAATAAAACTTCCTAACCTGCAAGGACTTCAAATATCGAAGGATCCCCTCGTAATAAAATGTCTAAGCTTCCTTCGTAACATCGTAAATTCGTAACTATAAAGGCGACGGTCCACAGCAGCTCACGGCTAAGCTACCCTCGTGTACTTAGCTTCGCTTTGTATGAAAATGTTGGCGGGATTAACCCACTGCGACAATGAAAATGAACGTTTCGTATTCAGTTGTGCAGTGAATACAGAGCGAAAAGTACGAGAGAATTCACCAGGCTTGCATAAAAAGGACAGCGGCAAATTGCGTAAATACCAACAGTATAGCTTTCATTTTGACAGTTGAGCAGACAAATTAAAAAAAATATATGTGAAGCGATGGATTAGCAATATCCTTCAAAATCATTCAGGTTGTGGTTGATAGTATGTTAAACAGTTAGGGTAAAGATGTTGGTTAGTTCCGTGTGGTGCCGGACGTTAAAGAATATCACTATCCCATTTCATCCCGTGGGTGTCGTAGAAGGTGACTAAGGGACTTACTAGAGAATGGACAGCAGCGTTTTCTATGCATTTGACCACCATACTGCGATCGCCAACCCGCCTGCAAGCGTGGCGATTATGGCAAATCCCCCCCTAACAGTGGACGTCTTTCGGTTGATATGATGATGAAAGGTATTGGTCGCACAGTTGTTTTGTATCTTCTAGAGGTAGGTCACTTTTGTGTGGCACGCTCAATCTCTTCTCTTTGTCTTAATCCAAATTGTGTGCTAAGTATTCCGTATTCAGTTGTGCAGCGAATACAGACTGCGAAAAGTACGAGAGAGACTTAGTTACCACAGACTTGCATTAAAAGGGCCAGGTATTGACAGCACAGCCACTTTGTGTCTTTCTAGAGAGTGGTCAGTGTTGTGTGGTACGCTCAGTCCCTTCTTTATGTCTATGACAGTGACTTATGGCGACGCTACGCATGGATACGTGGCTGGCAAAGAAATTAACCGCACAGCTTACGAAGCGAACCTTTCCGTGCACATCCTATGTAGCAGTGGACGGTCATCTTTAGGTTAAAGGATCTCGCTTGCCTAAGACATAAAAATGTCTATTAAATCTGTCAAAAAACACCTTTACATTTTGCTGGAGGCAACTGCTGTGTCAGAAGTTAATTTAGACACTTTTTATGTCTAACCTTCGAGAGTTTGTTTAGTTCAAACCGAAATCGGAATGTTTATTCTATAGAGATGTTTCGGGCTTTTAATCCAAATTGTGTGCTAAATTGGATATGCTAACATTCTGTTTTGATAATTATTGAGTAGGTACTAGCTTTTGCAATTAAAAAAAAAAACATTTAAAAATCCAAACACACACACCCGTACACACACACACAATACACACACACATACACACACACACACCCTCACACACGTATATTCACATTTACAATATTAGTAAGATTCCGTTTTTCACGTTGCCTAAGTTAACTTGAGTTCCAGTGGACCTGGATTAGGACATAGGACTTTTTATCCCTATATTCCCACGGTATCAAGACTTAGCGTAAGCAGTACATTTTGTATAAAAACGTTTAAAGTTTTAATACAAAATGTATCAACTTATTAGTCATAACTTTTATTTGCCATAAAATAAATTTCCATAATAGCATGTATTATAATGATTAGTTTATATTAGTAACATGTTATATAATCGATACTTGACATAAGCAACATTTAACATAATTTAGAAACGTTTATTGTTAACATATTATGTCCTAAGTATTGTATTATGTTATGTGTATTATTCCGAATGTTCATTTATACTAAAATTGTTAGTCCTAAAACATTTGCTAAAAATTAGGTTTTAGTGACAGAAACGAACCGCTGTTAATCCGGCTCCACGCAGTCTTGTCTGCCCTACCCCTAGAGTGTTATTTAGAATCGCGTAGGCGCGGAGGGGCGAGGCGGCCCGCGAGTTGAGGAGCAAGTGAGTGTTAAACCATCTGCGACGATAAGCTCGCGTGGGACCGCCGAGCTCCGCAACGCTGGAGGCGTGACAGAAACCATGCCTGCTGCATGTTACATGCTTGCTTGCATGGTTACTGCATGCATGGTGTATGCTTGTTAGCATGCTTCTTACAGGGAACTATATAACAAGTGAACTATTTCAAAACAAGTCGGTAGAAGAAAAAATATTGTCCGTGTGTCATATACCTAACTTGTATCTACTTTAGACAGTAAACAGTTTGTCAAATGCGAAACGGCTAGGTTAGCTTAGGTTACAACTTTGGCTACACAACGCTTGATTTCCTCTTTTGCAAACCAAGCATGCATGGTAAATTAGGTTTATTTTAAGGTGAAATGAATATTACACGGTGAATAAATGTTATGGAAAACGACATTATTGAAAATGAAAATGCAGCGAATAAATTTATGGATTAAAATTAATATGACACTTGATCGATTATGACCAATGAAATTAGTGAAAATGATTTTATGTAATTTCACGATTATGGCAACTGAAGCGTTATTTCTAATGAAATTATGGCAAATATAAGTATGGTATATAAAATTATTGCATTTTAAATTATGGCAAACATGAGTAAACACATAATCAATCAGTTGGTAGATTCTAGAACATGCCAGTTTACTCATGATGTTTTCCTTCACCGTTTTGATGGAGCAGTGGCGATGAAATAATTTACACAAAGTAAAGCAACTGCCTGGGTTCGAACTCACGATCTACAACTTGTAAGACGAGGCCGGTATCACTGCCCTGCTAATTGTAAATGCAGTACTTGCAAAAATGCGGTTTCGAGAAAAACGCGAAAATCTATAAGTAACATTTTCATACAAGTATTGTGAATCTTGTTATCAAAAACACATACTTCCAGTACCCAAATATTTTTATTTTTCCCATATAAGTTTGTCCCTAAGGATGTCATTTCTGCAAAAAAGTGAAAACCCATAAGTGTCGATTACTGCAGATACAATTAGCAAGGCAGATCACTGGGCCACCACTGCTCTCAGTAAGTACGGAGGTATATATGAGATGTAAATATACATTCTAATTTAACTACAAATAGTCCATTGCAAACATCAACAATCAACCGAACACTCACAAGAGAACATTTAGTTAATTAAAATTCACCACTTTGCACTGCACTAACTACACTCATGTCTACCTAAAAGACTTACAGACACTGGCGCTTCATAGGACACATAAGCTTGGAATAAACTTCACTAGCACTGTTATTTGTTTGTAGGTAGTAAACAGGTATAATGAAAACATGAAACAGACGTGTATGAAAATGTTGTTTGATAAAATAACATTTTCATGCAACCGCCGCATGTCGCCGGTTTGAGGTCGATTAATCGAAATCACATGGTAAAAATAAAAAAGGAGATTGATTAGATAATAATTAAAACGATCTTTCATGTCGTGCATTAAAACATAAGGAAATGCAGTATTTTAACTGTAAAATACGTCTTTAAAATCAAGTAAATAAGCAGAATTGACAAAATTTCGTAAATGGCCTCTTAAACAACGTAAACATGTTTGGTTTTTTTTTTAGGTTGGGAAATCATCAAATAACTTCTCACACTCTGGTCGGCGCGGGAGGGCGTGTCAGACTTTTACCGACTAAAACCCACCCGTGTGGGACTCAGTTGCCTGTGCGGTATCTCTTTCGAACAACCCGCACCCCTGGCAGGCAACATGTATGACTCGGATTTTTTTTTTGACAAGGGTGTCGTGGCTAAGTTATGACAGCTGCACGGGTTAATCGATCAGGATAAGTTACGCTTGCGGCGTTCGGTTCGTAGCTGGGTGACTATCTTTAAATACTGAGACCTCTCCGTGCCTCGTAATGTACGGTGGATCTTTGACAGCCGTTACGGGTCGTCAGAAGCCTGAAACTCTGACAGCCAGTCTTACCAAAGAGTATATCGTATTTATCTAGTAACCGGGTTGCGGAGGTCACATAGGCAGTCACTCCATGTAAAATACTGGAATCCGACCCCAACATGTTTGGGAAAAGGCTAGACAGATGGATTTTTGGCATGGAAAGCCATAAAAAGCCTTCAATTCTATCCACCATACATCATCTCCATAATGATTCGTATACTAGTAGGTACCCTATCCAACGGTTGGGTAGATAGACTTTGGAAATATGCCCTTCCAAAACAGTACATAAAAACTCAACAAACTTTTGTACTAGATCCAACAGCAGACGTTACCATTCGATTATTTTCTTTCATCTTTGCCCTAAACACAGATGGTACCAACCAATGCATATTTAAATGAAATGCGGTACGGTTTGTCCCCGACTGCAGGCCCAAAATCTTTTCACAAAAAGATTGCGAAAAGCTATCATTTTGAAATACCTACTTTGATGAAATTGGCATTTGTTGAGGAAAATTTGGGTATAAATGATATTGAGGATACGTAAAATAATTATCCTACTAATATTAAACATGTGAAAGTTAAATCTTAAAGTTGTTTGTTAAATGATCAATCATGCAAATACAGCCAAACGGATTTGGAATAAATGTGGTATATACAACGTGTAACGGAAAGGGTGTATACATACCAAGGGCACGGCTTCTTTAGATGATATCAAACGATATTGGAAGGGTTTTTTAATCCTATCTCTACATGTTCGGAAGTTATGAGAATTTTTAATAAATTGATACCAGAAACCGAACTTTTCAAATTGAAATAAAAACATCACTCTGAAGAGATTTATCGTGATGTTGGCAAGTAACGTGGAAAGTTATTGACCTACGTAGTGCGGTGACACGTTTGTTATGATTTGAATTTAAGAAACATATTAAACCGAAAATTTGGTATCAATTCTTAGAGTATTTTATTTTGAGCTGAAACTATGTATAGTGATTCTATACCAGCTGTTATCCTTAGTGCTTAAGGATAGCAATAGGGTTTCTGTTATACTCTGTATAGGTATAGTTTTATCCTGGATAAACACATACTTTTTATGCCGGTAGTTTCCGTTCCCGTGAGATCATTTTCAACCCGCTGACAAAAGCTAGTTGACGATATTTATCGACTCAAAGTTAGTAAAATGACAAAATGTAATTAAATTAAAATAATGGGAGCCTTTACACAATTAAGTATTGACTTGATTGGTATTACCACTTCCCGAAATTGCGTTAATTGAATAAAACTGCGATAATAATTTATTATTTACCTTATCCGACTTAACGATTAGTCTAAACGGGTTCAAAACTAATTATAAAAAAAAAAAAACAGTATGTGACAGTTGGACTATATTTCGTTCCTGCCGTGTGATCCTTCAGGGATTTGTCATCCCTCACATACATTAAATCTCGACAAGATAAATGTAATTTTGCTTTATTTTTTTGCTACATTTTCTCTTGTACCAGAAAAAGAAAAAAGAAAAGTGTGCAAATACCTTTAAAGTTTTATTTGTGAAAACATTCTCATACTTGACTCAACTGCTAAATTGGCTGCGAAGAATTTTACGTCTCATTCGACAATACCATTTGCACAGTTCTCGACGAAATATTCTGCGTAATATAACGCGAATTCTCTGTGTTTCTCGAGTGTACATGCGAAATTTCGTTCGTTTCGTTATGTTGGTTAATTCCGCCAAACGTGAGAGCATTTCTAACAACGTTCCTCAGAAATGCAGTTTCTGTGGTAAGCTTCAAGTTTTGTGTTAATTCCTACCTTCTTTGAATAAGCCTTTGAGGGAGTACAATCCTAAGGGTTTAATGTTTCTCAAAGTGATAACGTCGAGGCGAAGAATTCCTTTTGAATTTTGAATTTATAGCAGCTACAGCTTTGAATATTTCGATTTGTTAAGATGGTCTTTTGTTTATCCTGAATCTTGAATCTCTGTGTAAATAAATAACTACGGACGTTATCCAACTAATATTCTAAATGTAAAAGTTTGCATGTTTGTATGTTTGTTACCTAATCACGCAATAACGGCTAAACGAATTTGGCTGAAATGCACACAGATTTTTTTTATATAAAACAAATCTATCATTGCAGGTTGATCTAATGTTAAGCAAGCGCTGTAAATGTAAGCGCTTCTGCTGAGCATGAGGTCACGGGTTCTATTCCCAGGTCTGGCATAGTGTTCTTGGGTTTTACTATTTGGAATTTTTGGTAGCAACCTGGAGTTTTGAATTATGTCCGGTGGATGGCAAAAGATAGATGCACTTAAACATAACCGGCCTAATGTGGGAGAACTAAATATACACCTCTGCCCAACCCAAAGGAAACGGATCGAGACTAAAATTAGAATCATCATCATCATCTGCCTAGCCTTTTCCCAACCATGTTGGGGTCGGCTTCCAGTCTAACCGGATGCAGCTGAATACCAGTATTTTACATGGAGCGACTGCCTATCTGACCTCCACAACCCAGTAACTGGGTAACACGATACCCCTTGGTAAGACTGGTTGTCAGACTTTCGGGCTTCTGACGACCCGTAACGACTGTCAAAGATCCACAAATGACAGCCGGGACCAACGGCTTAACGTGCTTTCCGAGGCACGGAGGGGTCTTGGTATGTAAAGATGGTCACCCATCCACGGACCAACCGCGGAAAGCGTAGCTTAACCTGATCAATCGACAAGTGTAGCTATTGTTACTTAGCCACAAGACTAAAATTAGAATGCGAATGTTTTATAAAATACGGGAACTACCCCTCAGGTATTAGTTGATCTACTGAAAACGATTGAAAATACAATAATATTGCATCTAATCGCAAAAGATTCTGAAATGAATCGTTTTTTGCATCTCTCTCTGAAACTGATACAGCCTTTACCATTATAATTTTTATAATTAATTAAATAATTAATAATCAAACTTGTATTCTTCGTTTGTATTTTGTTTTAATTGTGCACTCAGAGTGTTTTCTACCATTATTTGAAACTAGTTTAGTATTTTATAAAAATAAAATACGAAACTGGTTTCTTAAGAAGTATTTGCTGTCGAGTAATGTTCTTAATTCAACTTTGATGTACCTACTTAGGTATACATTCTTATACCGCCGTGTAGTACCTACTGAGGAGATACCATTAGAAAAATGAAAGAAATTGTCACTCTCAAATCTATTTATTTGATTTTTTTAATTTACTTACATTGGTACCTACATATACAAATAAGTAAAGTTAAAGCGTCTGTTTGTACTATCAAAATAACGACTTTTAACGAAATGCTTTAGAAAGTGTATATATACGCTTCTAACAAAATAAATAAAAATAAAAAACACTCTTTACAAACGCTTTTTTTACATTCAAGTTATTTTCTACTTTTTTTTTGTTAGTTAAGTCTAGATAGATATCAATCTCTAAATTACGTCAAAATTATATTAAATAGTATTAAGTTGTGGTTATTTTATCATAGTTTGATCATTTTTATTTCAGAAAGTATTTATTTCCTAGAACTGAAACTTCGTGAGATTGTTCAAGATAACAAGTTCGTTCAAGTCCGTTGCACAAAAAATCTGAAGAGTCTACTACATAACCTGGATTAACACGCAGGTTACTGTTTATACCTGTAGTACATTCCCGTAGAATAGATTTCGACCTCTACGGAATGAAATTATACGTAATAACTGGTTAAGAGCATTCATTCCACGCGAACTGGCAACAACGCATTTATAGTAGTTTTTCGTGATTATTTCATGAATTACAAAAACAAAGTAAACATTTTTTTCAGTCATGCACTAGATCGTTGGTATTTTCAAGTTTTTATGCAATTTTTACAGTTATTTTGGTATTTACTTGTAAAAATCGACATACCGTCAATTACTTTTTATTTGCATTACTTAGTACGATTAAATGTTTTTATTAAAGAGTAAATTTAAACATAATTATAAATACCAACGTTCTAGTGCTTGGCTGAAAAAAAATACGTTTGTTTGTATTTAATGAAATAATCATGAAACTACTATATGCGTTGTTGCCAGCCCGCGTGGAATGAATGCTCTTAACTTTTTGTGACGAATACTTTTCGGAATTACAGACTTTTTTCTTTTCAAAGTAATTTGGCACGGCTATGGATATACATAATAGTTACTTCGTTACTTTTGTTAAAATGGAAATATTTCACGCAACCTTCTGCTACATACATATAAACCAAATTCATGCATACAAATTAATACATTATTCAGCAGCACTACTCGTTTCTTTGATCCTGTAGAATATATAAGCTCGTAAGTAGGTCGTTAATATTAATTTCACATTTATTGGCGTTAGCTAGCATTAAGCGTAGATTAACATTGCATTCATATTTAAGAAGGTCTCACAGGACTTAATGTAACCCTTAATAAATCCCGATTGAATCTGGAACACGAAATTTCGAAGTCAGAAATAAAAAAGAACATTTTCCAGGATTTGGCAAAGGCGGCATAAACATTCAGCCAGCATCAAAAAACCTGGGGATGACAAAAAGCCTGTAAAAAACGGTTCCCGCTTTCAGGTTCGCGTGGCTGCCTCAGTAGATCCCGACGCGTCACCGGGGGCGGTCGCGCTGCTCTTCACGGATTTTGCCGCCAATATTACGATAATTGTCAATTACGTACTTGGAGTTTGTGAAGATCTTGAAGTATTAAACTGTTTTGAACTTGAATTAGAAATAATTGATAGATTCATTAATTAGCAAAAAAAATGATTCGTGGTTATTGGTGATTAATATGAAGTAGTTGGTTTTATATCATAAGTGTTTAGGGTAGTTACATTAAACTTAATTTACGTAAAACCGTAAATCAATACTGTGACTCAAATGACGTAGTGAGTGAGTGTTATGTTAATTAATAGGAATAACTTACCTTAGAGACAAGCGTGAACTCAAACATGATCATAAAGTTACTAAAACATTTCAAAGTGAAAAACAAAGTATCGAAAGATGTTGGAATATAGAAATGTGATAGAAAACTGTGTGTTACTGAAATGAATAGATTTGACAATACGTCGAAACTGGATAAAGAGGATGATAACGATGCTAGAGGGAATTGTACGAAGCAAAACAAAATATTGGGTAAGTTTGTCACTAGCTACCTGACTAATAAAAAAAATTAAGGTGTTTACGACCGTCAGTGAAGCCGATAATAAATAAATAATCTTTATTTAAAAAACTGACTATATTGTTACAGATATTAAGTTACAGCATAAAGAAGAAGTGTCAGTATTCCTTCATTGTAAAAGTACATAATTACGTATGTCGTTGGTTATTAAAAAAAAAATGGTATTTAGAGCTCTGATCCTAATAGTAAAAACAAAATAAACTTGGACACTGTTCCTGATGGCGATGGGATGGGAATGGGTGGATTTTTATATGTTTAAATGTTTATATGTTTTTTGTTAAAATATTTTAAAAAGATATTAAAGATCAATAAACGGAATAATAAAACTAATATTGAAAGCTAGCTGACCCGACGTCGAAGTCTTGTCAAACTTTCAATAGTTCATACAAAAAGGGACCTTCAGTTTTCCCTAATCTAAAAATTTGCCGGTTTTCTTTCCGTAAAACCCTAAGGGACTACTTACACGTATTCAGCTCTGTTCAACTTTTGTCCATAGAAAACAACGATTTTGTACGCGTACGCATCCGTTCAGCCGCGGAAAGCTGAACGGACTCTATCCAAAATCGTTGTTTTCTAAGGACAAAAGCTGAACATAGCTGAATAAGTGTGTGTTGTCCCTAATTCGGACTAATACAACCATTTTAACATAATAAACTACCGTATCCGTCTAGCCGTTCTCCAACGCCGCCTTCAAAGCCGCTTACCATCCTCATTTTATTTTTATAGGTGTGGGAGTTTGGGTGTTTTCTTTATTTATTTGTTATGGCACTCCAACAACAAAGTCACAAACACATTCATACATACAAAATATCTTAAACTAACACTATTGTGGCCTTGTCACATATGCACAGCTTTTTACATTATGTGATATAATGAGAATATACAATAGTGAAAGTAGCAGACAAAGCATTGTAGGATAATTGAATTATAACATTGACATTTCAGTAACTTTGGTAACAATATGGATTAAGTACCTATCTAAACATAACATGGATATAAGAAAAAAAAAATGGTATAAAAGATGAAATATTTTTTGAAAAATAACAATAATAAAAAGAGAAATGATAATAACAGAAGGATATATGATATAATCCAGAAAAATATTTATGGCTAGGGCAGACTCGCATCTGCTAGATGACTACGGAATTGAGCCAGATTGTCGCAAAAGATGTCGATGCTGTTAGTGCGCGTTTTTTTATGTTGGTTACTCAAACACGCAAAAATGACTGAACGTATTTGGATATAATTTGGCATACAGATAGTTTAAGTATATCCTGGATTAACATATAGGATACTTTTAATCACGGTGGTAAGTCACCACAACCAACCGACAGACCCACCGTAACTTACAACCATGTACCAAAACAAAAAAAAAACACCTACTATGGTTATTTACGGTTGATATATCTCTTCATTTACAAAATTACCCTTCATTGTGGACAGAACAAACACCTTTACAGAATTAATTACTTTCCGGCTCCAAAAGCGAACCAAAGCCTTTTGTCTAAGTATAGAGCTTACACCTGACCACTATTTCCTTAATTACTTAGAGATTACTCCGGTGAATGGAGAAGATTTGGTCGCACGGAATGTAAAAGGTTGAATGGACCAGGTTTGGACTAATTATCGGTTTTCATGATATGAATCGACGCGCATGCTCCTTTTCTTTTAGAAATTGTTTTTCTGATATTCTATTTCTAAATACGATAATTAATCATTTAGATGCATTTTTTTTTCAATATTCTATTAGTAAAACAGTTCAGATAATTGAGATTCTGTTTTTAAGTAATTGGTTTTTATTTTATTATATTGATAGGTAAATACGATAATGAATAATTGAGATGCTGTATTTTTTCAAGAAATCAGTTTTTACTACATTATTATAGTAAAATATAAAGAGTGGTTGTGTTACTGATTTTCAGTCTAATTAAACAGACTAGAATGTTAAAGATGTCTTGCACAGCAATATAATTAGAAAAAACATGTTAAAAATAATAGTTCTTATACATCAGTTCTAGCTTCCCATTTAGTAAATTGGAAGTCAGAACTAATGTGCAAGAACAAGAAAGACATTTTTTACAGATTTATATTATTTTTACTTACAAACACTTCTAAAGCCACCTACCTATATCATTGCCAAACTACGCCATAACTGCCGTTTCAATAACATAACTATTTTCACCGAAAAAAACAGTACCTGCATTTGCACCACGTCCATTAAAGGTCACGTTATTCATAGAACTTCAAAAGCTTACACGTGTATCCAGCGAGGTAGTTACGTAACAGTAGAAATGGGTTGCATTTTGGCAGTTGTACAACATTAATTGCGTTATTTAAGTTGCTGAGTAGACAAATATTTCAAGGATTTATGAAGCAAGGATTAGCAATTTTTTTTTTTTTAATTCTGTTAAGCCACATTTGCTACGGCCGCGAATCATGTTTAAATCAACATACAATCTGACTGCACTAACCTAAAATTGCAAAAAAGTAAGAAAATTTGAATGTCATGAGCTTCTTTAGCGCCACTTTAACGCGTTTGTAAGTAGCGTTGTGTATTGACCGAATTTGTAATACTAGTGCTGTGGCATTCTGGCTACTCATTTGTGTTTTTCACACGTTGCTTTTGAGTAGCGTTGTCGACGGCTTAAGTTTGTGGCTACGACCTTAGGATCGCTCTAACACAGCCTACCAAAATTCTTCGTTTCCTTCGCACTTTCACCACTTTGAACAATTCGCGAGACCTCTTTGAGTCTCTGCCTAATGTTGGAAATTATCTGACAGACATCACTAATGGAATCTAAGAGGCCCTTTTCTCCATTTTGCCCTTTGATGTCTGATAATTGAATTATAGTATTGGGGGTGTATTGTCTTGTCGTCACAAGTTCGGGCTTGTCGTATAGTTGGCTTTGAATCTGTCATCATTTTGTTTTTGGTATTCAGTCCATTTGAATGTCAGTGATTGACTTTTGTTTGTTTCTGTTTTTTCTTCTTTTTTCGGTTTGTAATTTCGTTCGTAAGTCTGTTTTGCCGTCTTTGTTTCATCGTTCATAACAATATTATCTTCAACAAAGTCTAAAGCGAAATCCTCAAACTCTTCATAATTTTATCCTACTTAAGCAGCAAAATATGTAACAAGGCTGCCAAGTCAAAACTTTTCTTTAAGTTTAATGGCTTGTACTTGACTTACTTACATGTTATATACCATTCTCATCATAATTGCTAAATAACTCAGTAAAAGAATTGTTTCCGACGTCTTACCTTGTTATTTTGAGCATTTCATTTTAATCCACTTATTTCTTTTTGAATGTTATGATCCAAAGTTCTAACTCGGTATGGAAATTTTATCTTTCGTATCGTGAAAATGCGCACCCATAACAGAAATGGTTACAGATGTACCTACACACGTTTGGTAGAAATGGAGTACTAGACCTTCATTTTAGATTATTATCACTGGCAATGGGTATCTTTAGGTATTTCTTGGAAATACGTGAGAAGGAAACACACCAGCTGATAAAATTCAGTACAAAATTGAATTAGTTTTAGCCTCTGACTAGAATGTTTGTATCGTAGGTCCTTTGCGTATGAACCCACGTTTTGTAGCTTAAATTAAAAAAGGGCTCTTCTCATATGGAGAAGGCAGTCGGCATAATAAATGATTTTATTTCTGTAAGTAGTTTATACTAACACATTTACACGTCAATCATATTTTAAAAACCAGGCGAGGTCGGTGTTTCCTATCTGACTACTCTGCGAAGAAAGGCCGAAACAAATTTAGAGGACAGAGTCTCTTTTAAAGTCAAAACCCATCAATATCACAGCGTATTAGTCGAATTGCACGAATTTACTCGCCCGTATCGGGTGACTTAACGCTTTTAAATAATATATTATTTTCTATACTTACTAGGGGACTCGCACGAAGATAGAATAGAAAACATTTTTTGACACAGACACAACACAACAGCAACAAACACAAAAAAGAGGACAATAAACATAACAATGAAAATGCAGTAAAATTGTGCTGAGCGTGCCCATACCGAAAAGGTTATCTTAGCATTTGCTGGGCGTCAGACACCCAGCGCTGGTATTCAGATGGCACCCCGCAGCGACACACGGACGTACTTAAATAAAATAAATACATACTTGAATATTAGTAATAAAAAATGTATAAATGATGTAAAAGATTTGTTGTGACTACGTGCTACTTGGATCAGAGATGTTTTTTAAGTACCTAGGAATCTACAATATAAAATAGCACCTGTCGCTTGACGCGGGGTGCAGATAAATATAATAGATATATACATATATAGATAGATAATTTATTTGTGAACGAATCAACATCTCCAGAAAACACATTAGGCAATTTTTACGTTTAATAAAATATTTTACAAGTGTTGGAACAGTAAAAAGCCACATCAATATTTATGTTAAGTAAATATTATCAACAAAAGGTTCTCAGTTCTCACTGTACCTAACTTGCATTCACTTTTTCACATCACAACGAAAATATTGCTGGTAATCTTTATGACAAAAACCCCTGTCTTATTTACTTTATCCTAAACCTCGGGCCAAATATGACACAATCCCTCGACACGTCAGCCAAAGGTAAAACTGTCGTGAACCGAGATTTAAAGGTAAAACATCTCTGATTTATACCTGAGCTTCCCCCTAATAGGCTCCCATTTTTACTTGTTTTCCCCATATTTCTCCACAACACGATTTAAAATATTTGCCAGTATTTTCGTGCGAATGGAGACTTGAATTATGTTTACTGTAACCAATAAATTCACCCTGGAATTGAATTTATTGCGCATATTTTGGAAATTGAACGAAGAATGTGTTTTGATACGTTAATGGTTGAATTATAGATGTTTGTTGCACTTTTGTTGTGGAAGTGAAGTTAAAAGTGGTAATAAATCAGATGCAGTCTGTAGAATAAGTTTATTTCGCTATTTGTATGTAATTTACTACAAATAAGTTTCATTTTCCTATTGTTTTCAGTTGATATTCTATGAAATCAACCGCCAATATTTTTGTAAATAGAGAGTGAAATAGTCCAGGGAATCGCTTTGTTTTTCTTTACGTCTTTTTAATTTTCTCATCTTGTGTTATGTTCAGACTATTCTATGATTGTCAGTGTTGTTTTTGCATTTTCTTTTTCTTAATTTTTTGTAATGTAATGAATGACACTAGAAAAAATGAAGAAAAATAAAATGCAATGCAAATGTAATGTTGTGAATGCACAACGAATCTCCTCTACAAACTTTAGGATTTCGTCCAACCACACCACACCACAGTCACCATATCGAAATCTTTTAGTTGTCTACTGTATACAGAAGACAGACAGAAACACTGTAGACAGTAGGTATTCTGGTTACCTGTTACCATAGATTCACTACTTTATTCTGGATCATCCTGGTTGGTAATTTTTCGTCGATAATTAAAAAAAAATCTGCTTTCGACAATAGTGCCTACAAATACATACGCGGTCCACGTGCATGAGATTTTTTTTTAATAACCGACGATAAATTTCTACGCTAGGTTGCTTAGAATCATGTGCTAAATTCATAGTTACAGTTTGCGCATGTGTCTGCCACCCTGTAACGTATACAAAGCTTTTTAGTTTCCTTTTACAAAAGCCTTTAATTGAACTGAAATTCTAGTTCCCTGATCCCACTAACGAGCAATTAGGTCTAATTTTATTGTTCTCGGTTCAAAAGAGAGCTGTCTCACTAGCCCAGCTCATGAATATTTTAGCTAAATCGTTACTGTCAGGCATTCTTCTTGTAACTGAAGCCTAGAATTTAGGAGCTCTACATTAAGCTTTCTTATTGCTGAAGTCTGAAGATGTTTCAAATATTTGTTCTTAATTTAAAGACACTTACAAATTCTTTTCAGTCATTTTTTAACTAACTTGGTAGAAGTTTTTTTGTTGGCTGGGAAATCATCAAAAAATGTCTCCCGCTCTGTGTGGAGAGGAGGACGTGTCAGACTTTTACTGACGAAAACCCACCCGTGTTCCCTCAGTTGCCTGTGTGCCAGGGGCGGCAGTATCTCTTTCGAACAACCCGCATCCCTGGCAGGCATCGGCCCTTGGGGACCCCACTTGGCATCTCTTTGAGGCGCGCGTGGAACACAACGCGCTGTCGACTCGGGCTTGGTCATTACCGGACAGCGAGCTACCCATTACTCGCCGTGGACCTGCATCTGCGGCGGAAGTTGAGGACGCCGTGTCGCCTCTCAACCCACTCCTCAAAGTGGGGACTTACCGCTGCAATCGTGGCGTGCTCAAACTTGGGAGCGGTATTTGATCATTTAATGTTTTTTTTTTGTTTTATTAAATGTTCTTGTTAATGTCTGTACTATTTTAATTTAATTTAAAAGATTGTAATAAAATAAAGATGTGTTAATTTTGCGAAAGTAATTGATTCAATATTTACTTTTTTAAATATTTGTAATCCTACTAATATTATTAATGTGCAATTTTGTATCTTTAGATGTTTGGATATTAAGATTTTACAAATAGATTTGGATGAAATTTGGCACACAGATAGTTTATAACCTGGATTAACATAGAAACTTTTCATCCCGGTAGTACGTTCCGAATCAGAATCAAAATCAGAACTTCCCGTGTGAAAATTTCCGACCTCCCCGCGAGCAAAGCCGCTGGGAAAAGCTAATTGAAGATATTTATCAACACAATGTTGTTGAAATTACCAAAAGTAATTGAATTAAAAGTGATAAATGAGAGCCTTTACACAATTAAGTATTGACTTGATTGACAAAACCACTTCCCGAAATTACGTTAATTTAGTTAGATGATAAATAGTTTTATTTCTGTAATTAGGTTAGTAAAAACACTTTTATATGTCAATAAATTTCGACCATTACTTCCTTATCCAAAACCAACACGAAAGACGAAAACTAATCCGAAGCAACAAAGCTATGTTGATTAGAACTTTCACTTACCCAAAAAGTAAACGAACAACTCCGGAACTCAGTTCCTTCGACCCAAACAAAATCACAGTAAGTTTTTCAAAGGCTTTGATAAAAACCTCGGTAAAAACTCCGGCTAACTAAATCTGGCAGGAATATGGTCCCATTTGTTTTCTTAACAAACAACTGCAAAACAGTTTTTAGTTCGAAAAACCCTCACAAACTTGAAATTAATTTTCTTGGCGAAAGAAAGGGTAGTTGGAAGGGATTAGCAGATAGTGCAAGAGTACAGTCAAACGAACATATACGCTCTCAGCGATCTTACCATACCGTAACACGTAGGTAAAACTAGGGTTTTTATATGATGATCATGACACTCATGTCAGCTCTAATTAATTTCTTCTTTTTTTAGTTACTCGTTTAAGCGCATCTTAAGAAAATTTGTATTTATAGATACAAATTTTCTTAAGATGCGCTTAAACGAGTAACTAAAATTGTTCCATCCTTGTCAATTCTCGGCAACTATGACGTCACGACTACATTCAGCAATTTAGAGCAATGGCAACATGTAGCAACCTGTTGCCAGAGATACGGCCACACAATACCATGCAATATGGAGCGAATTCGCCCCCGCCGCCTCTGCTGCCTCCACCGTCAGCTGGTTCCTCTCGCAAAGACGAAATGTACCTAGTTAAACGTACAAACGAGATGGAAATAAAAATGACTAAAAAATTCCAAACAGATTGGATATTTGTTAGCTCATATTGGCGACACTGAGAAATGTGAAATATATGGAGCAATTAGAAGCAATATTGCCGAAACAATTGCCGCATTTTATTGTTGTTGCTCCAGATTGCTCCACTTAAATGAATCCAGATTGATCCGTTAGTGTTGCCGAGCAATAATTGCTCAAAAAATTGCTCGAGTAAGAGCACAGTGTCAGTGTCAGGTTGCATGTTGATTAAAATATTATTTGAATTTCGCGAGCTTCCAAATAATCACATAAAAGGCACTTTTGAACTTCAACATTTACATTAAAATAGAATTGATTCTAGTCGCCCCTTCCAAAATGTGGTTTCGTATGGAGAAGAATGGACAAGAAACTCCACGGTTACTCTTTTAAAATGTTTTAAGCACATTATTTAACATACATCTAATATATAAAATTCTCGTGTCACAGTTTTCGTTGCCATACTCCTCCGAAACGGCTTGACCGATTTTGATGAAATTTTTTGTGCTTATCCGGTATCTATGAAAATCGGCCAACATCTATTTTTCATCCCCCTAAATGTTAGGTGTAGTCCACCCCTAAATAATTAAAAGGCAAAACAACGTTTGCTGGGTCAGCTAGTTAATTATATAATTATGTGTGAAAACAATGCACTCAGAATATAATTACCATACCAAAGTAAAAAGGTAACACAAATAATTTTCTCGTAGTCCTTTGATTCTAAAGCTTGCGTTTCGAATGGAATTTCAATTAATATTAGATTAGAGTCGCTCCGTTGAAGTCGAGCTATTTGCTTCATCACGTACAGCATTAGATGTGTATTTGCAATCCTATATTGCATTATTAGTAAATTATGTGTGTCTATTGGCATTGTTGTTATTCAAGCGTTTAAAATCAGATTTTTGGCGGCCGTTGTAGGTGCACTTGTAGATGTTTCTCACGTCTTAACAATATTCCTGATATAACTGATTTTGTTCAATAAAATGTCTGTACCTTTTTAACGTTTAGTTCAGCTATGACTTTAAAAGTTGCCAAAGTAATCAAAATCTTTTATAATACTACAACTTTACGACCACCAAAGGAAATCATTTTATTTTTAGGCAATCTTTTTAATTTTATTAAGAATTTGAATTTAGTGAGAAATGTTCATTTTTTCACTTTACTGTTTGCACTGGCGACCTAATTAATAAATTCCAGTCCAGTATTCATATTTCTCTGCTATTGCTTTCCACATAATCCCAGTCTTTTGTCCCAAAATATTTATATGTACAATAAAACGTAGATGAACCGATATGGCCATTATTACGGGTCATATATCACGCTGGATCATCTCTTTGTTGTATTTTTCATTCAATGGATCCTCTATAGGTACTGGCGGCCCATACACCATTATTCATGGATTGCTGATTTTACCGATGTCGTAAATATTTTTGATCGTCTTTATTTTGTTAACGTAGGCAAGTTTTGTTACATATTGTTATCTTAGTTAGATAACCTATTTCTTTTCTTATTTCTTTGTTAGTGTGGGTGTGTGATAAAATTATATTACCACGTACAGCTTCGCCAGTAAAACTAGCCAAGACAACCTACTGTCAGTCGTCGAAACGGTATATTTTTCACGACTGGCAATATTATCTAGTTTAGTTTGCGGAGAAGTATGCCTTAGTGGAATAATTATTATTCCTAGCTGTAAAAATACTGTACTACTGTTTTTACGGCTAAACTAATGCATACCAATTCGATTTTAATGTTATTCAATAATAAAGGTAGCTTGTTAACTGAAATAGGAAAATAATATTTACTTGCTTAGTGCGAGTAATTAAAAAAAAATCCAATAAAATAATAAAAAATAATAAAAATAATAACAAAATAATAATAATAATATAATTTTCCTATTTGATTAGTTTGGTCCAGTAGATGGCCACGCTAATTCTAGCTTCAGTAGCGTTCTTTACGTCCACAAATGGGCAAAAGTAAGAGCAAAATAATCTAGTCAACTATACGAATGTTATATCATAGATTAAAAAAGAAGAAGAAGCTACTGTACGAAATTCAGTGTTGTCGCATTTTGAATTTAACAAACGATAATATAACGCTATCATAATTATTATATGAACTTTAACTTATTAGGTCGATTCAAAGAGTTTGCAATACAGGTTGCGTGCGATGCTTCGGATGTGTGAAACTGAACGCAAGATTATTTTGACGATTCAACTTCCAAATGTGTAATTTGCTTCATCACGATCTACTCTCAAAACGGTGAAAGTAAACTTCGTGCAGAAACTATGTCGTAGAACCCTAATATGACATATCGATGGTTAAAAGTTGACAACATGTAATCGCAATGTGTCAAATTTTACAGGATATGGAAAAAGCTGCATAATTTTGACACTAAATTCAAATAAAAAAGTAGTTGGTACGTAAGCGAATTCTTTATTGATATAATCTAAAACAATACAATGCCCACACAGGTTTTTCATTAAATAAGCGCTTAATTAAAAAATGTTTGATTACATCACTCATTTTGCAATTAATTTGGGTTACGAGTTGTCAACGTATGACCATCCATATACCAACTTGCACTGAGTTACGACACAGTCCCTTGCACAGAGATGAGACGGCCCAAACAGTGGGAACGTTATAGGTTGACGATGCGCTAACTTCAAAATCAACATGACCTAAGAGAGGAATATATATTTATTAGTCAATAAAAAAAAACAAATAAAATCCTAACTTAACTAATCCTATTCACAAATTAAAAAAAATACATGATCTTAATGTTTCTTTCTCTTTGTCGTAGAATTGGATTTGGACTACTTGGAGAGGGGCGGAGGGGGTACCATGACAGTGGGTGGGGCTCCAAGTCTGGAGCCAAGTCCTGACAGCCTCGACCTCGTCAAAGTGGTGCTACTTGGGGCCCCAGCTGTTGGAAAGACTAGCATTATACAGGTAATATGGGTTCTTGTTTTTACTTGGAAGCATGAACTCTTATCTCTTTCGGATAACTTTGTTTATTAGCAAAATATATGGTGGTAGTTTATTTTCCCCTATGAACTCATTAAAAACATAAAACCCTTTCCATTCTAGAAACTTTAGCAGTAACGCCAGTAATTCTTTTTGAGATAAGCCATTATGGAGACTCATACGGATCATTATAGTTTTCTCATTGACAGAGAATACAAAGTGCAAACTATACGACATAAACTACAATTACATAAGTGTAACATTTACTGTGTCTTCGGTACGTTGATGATGTCTCGGGTTTTAATTTTGCTTCAGTCTGGTCTTCCGTCTTCGTTCCGTGTGTTGCCGGACGTAAAGAATAGCACCATCCTATTTCTTCCCATGGGTGTCGGAGAAGTTTTTATGTACATGTTTTTTATTTACTGAATGTGCCAAGAATTATGATCACTGTAGTGAGAACGTAATGTAATTATTATGCAAAAAAAATCTTCTATGTAATTGGACGACTTACAATTTAGCTCTTACAAATGTCTAGATATCATTTGCACGCATATTAAATAAAGCATAGAATAAATTATAACGTAAAGCAACTTATACATAATAAGAGAATTTTGAGAGCTCTAACCAATAAATATTTAGGTAGATATAATATATTTCATCGTACACCATAAAAGTAACTGTGAAAGCCTAAAAGTACCAACCACCATAACCCCTAATCTTAACACCTTAATAAAGAACAAAGAATTAGCTCGTCTCATAACCTTATATTGAAACACAACACACAAATACCTTGATCCATACCAGCAACAGAATACAAAAAAAATACCTTTACACAATAATACCGTCATATTTCGGGAGCGAAAATACCCGTATAAAAGATTTACGCCCGTCAATGGAGCTCACATTCAGATGACTCGACGTATTTTCCGATTCATTAGTTATGCGTATGATTTTAGGATTTGAGGCGTGAAGAACGGATCCCGCATTACGGCAATTTCCATGATGTAGCTACCATAAATATAAGGTCTAGGTATGTGGAATGTGTTGGCAGTAATTACTGAATGGATTTTATATAGGTGAACGGGTTTTTATTTCTCGTATGAAATTTCAGTTCCGTGCGTTGCCATCTCATTTCTTCCCGTGGGTGTCGTAGAAGGCGACTAAGGGACTTACTGGAGAATGGGCAGCAGCGTTCTCTACGAATTTTACCACCATACTGTGATTGCCAACCCGCCTGCTAAGCGTGGCGATTATGGCCAACCACCTCATTTTGGTGGAGGCCTATGTCCAGCAGTAGACGTCTTTCGGCTGAAATGATGATGAAATTTCAGATAGATAAAAATTGCACGTAAAAAATCTACTAAAACACAAAGAAATTACTTTTTTAAATACCTACGCCCCAATTCTACATTTCGAGATGATCAAATATTGACTCACTTTCTCGAATTTCTCTAGAGCATACGAAATTTCATGTTTTTTTAATTCCACAGATCCAGACTTAAGAAACCTAGCTCATAAAAAATTGCTAGCTTAAATAAGAACCGAACTTTCATATTCAAGATCTCCTAAATGACTTTTCTCTTTTATAGAATTTCATGTTTTACACCAACAAATGGCTTCTATTAATCATCCCCTCACTCTTCATCATATAAAAATGCGAATACATCTTGATCAAACACAATTCCACAATGACAGATAAGATATTACAGCCATATCACAACGTCGTCATTCATAAACGTTAAGGGTATACCCTGACACTCGATCTATCCAGCGCGTTCTACCAAATTAGCTTCGGTAGTAGGGTTATATTACTCATATTGTATGGGAGGGTAGATCGTTAACTATCTGGGACACAGGTGTAAAATGTCAGGCAACGGAATGTGTAATTATATTATTTGATATTCGGGTAGTGTTATATATGCTATGATAAGTTTTTGCTCGTAGTTTATCTAGACGATATGATAGTTTTCGGGAGTAAAATGAATAACGTTTTTGGGTTGCGTGACGTATATGATAAATTCTGGGATATCTTTTATGTTATATGATATATGAATACAAGGCAATTTTTTCTCATTTCATACAAACAGGTATTTTTATATAACAATATTTCAACTTAGTTAACAACTATGATGCTATTGAGTAGATACTTTTACTAAAAACACAATTTTACTTTCACGAAAAACTACATTCACTCTCTATCCATGAATCTAAATAATAATTAAAATCACACAGTCACGTCAACACGTTGATAGATTTTCAACCATATCCTATTTGTTTGTATTATCTTGTCCTTTGTATAAAATAAACAAGCAACATATGAAGCTCGCTCAACAGGGGATCAGAAAACAATACGTCAAAATGATTGATTGTGTATCTATCTAACATTACTTTTTTTCTTGTATTAGGTATGTACCTATGTGACGTTGTTAATGTATCGTTATTCACGTCTGCTTTTTCTTACAATATCATATTTTTGCGTGTCATTTGTAATTTATCGGGACTTTTGTTTTGTCACAACATTAGCATTAATATGATTCCCATATTTTTCCTATGAAATAATAAAGATACAGAAACAACAACTTTAAGGTCAATTTCAATTAGGTATATAAGATAAAATATATAAATCACTAGTATGTTGAAAATATGAGAGACGAGGTACTAGGAGGAAATGAACACGTTAGAGTTTTATTGCATGTTCACTTAACACGTTCTACAGACGCTTGAAATGTGATGAGTTAAAATTTTCCAATATTGCGCTACGCTACGTTAACGAGCGTTGTTAACCCCTTCCACTTTTAAAATGGCGAGAAAATCTACCAGGAGCTGTGAAAGGGGATGGAGGCTAGGAGGTTATTGTCGAGCAATAAAGCAGTTACTATCGAGGGGTAAAGTTATATTTAAAACTTTTAACCTTTCCTTCGTGTGGCTTTAAGTGGTGCGTGTGAGCGAGCTATCGTATTGTTTTGTTCCGGATAAAAGTTGGTGTTAAATTTAAGTTTAAGTTGTTTTAACGCTTCATTATTATGATTCCTTTGATGTGTTAAGTCAGTACAATACTCGATCATTCCTTAACATAACATCAACGAGACTAAATTCAAATGCTAGATTGCACTATTCTTTATCATACCTCAGATTTTCCAGTTAAGCTTAATTTTGCACGCTATTTTAGTTATCAGGAAACGTAGAAGACGTTTTTCTTCCTCCTCGAAATTTTCCTCTGTCCTCAAATAATGCAATATGACATTTTCAGATATGTACATTTGTAAAAGCTCATCAGATATTCTATGAATATTTTACTTCACGATAAACTTAAGACTACCATATGTGTACGGCAGCGCTCCGGTTATTCTTAATTAACTTTGCAAAAGATATTTGGTGAATTCAATTTATGCTGAATAAAAAATGGATACCGGTGAAGTCAGTTAATATTAAAATTGGATGAAATTCGTAGGCTCGCGAAGACAATTTGAATTGGAAATACATTTTGTTTCATAATATTATTTTTCTTAACGAATACTATCTATTTCTGGATCTATAAATCGTTCTGGTTCTATATCCTCACCTGCTAATATCCTTAAATAGCTACTATACTTTGTATGCTTCGTTTACGGTCATACATCTGGTCATACACAAACCTGACCTTTCTGAAGAACGCCTAAAACGTCAGCAGAATCTTTATCACCCATTTCAATGTTCTAACCTCATTTATAACTTCTGTTCATAAAATTATAATACTTTCAATATACTTTATTGACTAAACAACGAATTATTTTCTCCAGTTTCTAAATACAATCATAGTTTACAAACATCCTTAGTTTCTACATTACTTCAACAGATATTCAGAAAACTAATTGTATTTCGCATAGTTTTAATGAAAACGGGATCTAACAATACAAAGTAACTTGTCATAGTAACAAGTTCTGTACTTATATCAACTGACAAAGTAACTTCAGCACACAGGTACTAAGGCAGCATAAAATACAGTAGGTTTATATTCCCGAACTGTTTGTCATGAAAGTTGTACTACAACTGCAGTTCTATTTACCTCCACAACACCTGCTCACCTGGTTGATAGCATTCGTGTTGGTTTTGCTATGAATAACTTTGTCGTGATTGTCGTGTTGTTGTCTCGAAGTTGTCGTGATTTCCTTTCGTAGAAGAAAATGATTGTGTCGACTGAATGAGTCTCGGTGGAATGAATTGTTTGAATTTAGAAAGATGTAAGTCACTATTTATGTATGTATACATAATTCATCTTCTATGTTTTTCTACATATTATAGGTACATTAACGGTCTTGTTCATAAAAAAAGCTTCGCAAAAAGAAGGTTTAATATATTCATTAGTTAAACAGCTCGATAAGCCTATAAAACTTTTGATAAAATTTTGTATTCATAAACGTTCTTTAACTAATATGTCGTTTATAAATCAAAATGTTACCATTTAATGAAGTCATTCAACAAATTGACCAACACATCGAATCGTCAAACTACAATGTCTCCCTACACACCTACACACCGAATAAATGTGACCATAGACATTATTACGTACTGGCAACTATTTAATTGTCTAAAGTTTCGACACTTCTGACGCGGTGACGTCAATGTTACTTAAATTTGACAAATAATTTGAAATTGTAACTGTTTTCTAATTGCTTGAATTTGACATTTGGTGAGACACAATATTTGTACATCAAATGGTCAAATGACATTTTGTTTGTAATCAATCAGCTGCTTTAAAGTCGGCCATTTTATCCTTAAAACACAGTTATAGTAGGGTTCTGACTTTTATAACTTTATAGTAGGTTCATAAAACGCTTAAGTGCTAAAATGCGTTTATGAATAACACTTTTTGAAAACTACACTTTAGCAACTGTTTAGATGTTCGATAACTTGTTATCAATAAGACCATTAAATCTGTAGAATCTGATTCCACCACACTAGCTCACTTGGCCTGATCGGAAAGTCCTATCTTTTTAATGGAGGACTGGTACCTACAGTCATCTTCTATCAGCGACTCATATTGTTTTCCGACATCCCCGCGGACGAAGTCATGGGCACATATAGTAGATAAATACCTAATAACAGTAGAAATTCTCAAAGATAATATAATAAAGTGGTAATTTTTTTTTGGTAAGTTTCTATGTAGGGTGTAATGTCTGTAACTACCAGTTCAATTTTAAAAATTATAGTTGAATTGGATAGCCCAATTTTTTAAAAAGGTTATAAGCTCTTAAATATCACGCTAAGACCCTAAAGAGGCGAACAAAAACTCGGAAAGAACGCTAAGTGTTAACTGCGTAATAGTGCGGATGATGGTGTGCGACGCCGCTGGTCGGTGTCTAAAATTTAGGAAAATCACGAGCAGAAGCTAGTAATATCGTATTACTAGGACGGCCACACTTAGATAGACAGAAAAATAAATATAAGAAGAAAAACTCAAAGATACTATTAATAAATCACAAATAGCAGACCTGTAGGTAAAATTACTGGAGAGTAGGATGAAACGAACCAATAAAAATGCTTTGAAAATTACGTTCATATTTTGTGAAATTGGCATGAATAGAAATTGATGATCCTGAAACGTCCTACTTAGTAAGTTTGTTATGAAGACAGCTATAAATATATTCGGAGCACAAATTAATTTTGTGATAATAACCTTTGTTGTGAATTTATGAAATGTGATCTTTGAATTAGGCTTGTGAGAAGTTTTCGTCAACATAATTTTCACAATAGACTATTTATAAACTTAGGTATAGATAGGTACCTATCCCACTCCTGTTTTTTCTTGTTTAAGTACATTAAATACCTTTTACATTTGATGATATTATCACTACATAGTATAAAACAAAGTCGCTTTCTCTGTCCCTATATCCCTATGTATGCTTAAATCTTTAAAACTACGCAACGGATTTTGATGCGGGTTTTTTTAATAGATAGAGTGATTTAAGAGGAAGGTTTATATGTATAATACACCGACCTCCACGCGGGCGAAGCCGCTGGCAAAAGCTAGTTATTTATAAACTCCATAAGATGCCCTATTTTATTTCAAGATTCTCGAAAACACGACCAATAACTTAATGTAAACAAATAGCTCTGACAAAATAGCAGCTTTTACGCCTTGTGTGTCTCTAAGGACCAATAGCGAGCATCTTGCCTACCTAACTGCCAAACTTATAGCCCGTGTCACACCGTTCATGGCGGGTCGTCAGCCTGATAACGAGACATCCGGGCAAGGTGAGGCGCAGCTTATACGGTGATTAATGAATCCGACCCAAATCCATCTTAGTCACTTAACAAAACCCCTTTTACAAAATACAATTTTCTTTGTTCGCAGCAATTCGTGTGGAGCGATTTCTCAGAGGAATACGTGCCAACAGACCGTAAACACACGTTCTACCCTTCGGTGATCATCAACGAGCACCTTTATGAAGTCAAAATCACAGATGTACCAGTAATACCTTACTTCCCAATAAACTCATATTACGAATGGGCTCACTACCGTTTCTACGGACTCAGAAGCGCTACTGCCTACATTCTAGTCTTCGATTTATCTAACGTGGAAACTTTCCAGTATATACGGACTTTGAGAGACCAAATGGTCGAAAGTCGGGACATGAGGAACGTTCCAGTGTTAGTTGTCGGCAATAAACAGGATCTACTTTGTAGTAACACTCCATCCGCGTCTAGTGGACTTCAGCAACTTGCTATAGCAGAAAGCGCTTGTGGAGATTCAAGAGAGAAGAGAAGAAATATCGTAAACTTAGTTCGCAAACACTGGAAGTGTGGGTACGTAGAGTGTTCGGCGAAGTATAACTGGAGAGTCATAGCTGTGTTCAAAGAGCTGATGGAGATGATTGATGCTCTTGAATGGAGTGGAGGTGGAAGGAGCTCGGAACCTCCTCCAGACTCCTCAGCAGGAGGAAGTACACAAGAGAATCGGTGCGTGATTGCTTAGCACTATTAATTACTTTGACCTAACCTCGATTATTTTAAAAGCACCGAAAAAATCTCAAATGGAGTTTTTACAAGATTACTTTGTCCCATTAATCTTTGTTTATCTTATCCGATTTAATTAAGCAACAGAGGCTGTAAGACCCCGCGGGGCTTTTATATATTTTAAGGTTTTCTAATTGACCATTCACTGCTCGAGTTTCCAGAACGTTTTGTAGATTCATCAATTCAGAAACTTGCACTTGTAAAAGTTTGGCTGACTAGCTTCATTTATGCAAAATCCAATCTAACTCTCGTAAATTCGTCCATGTTTCATGCAACTTCAATTAAATTAGAAAGCTGAGCTTCTCTTCTATTTTGCAGTTTCTTTGGAGGTTTAATTCCTTATTTAATTTTATTTTGTTCTGTATCTTCACGTTTAAATACTTCAGCAAACTTAAAGATTACTTACAGTTCTACTGGAAGATCTTCCATAGGCTTGACTTCAGTGATATTTTCTCAGTGAGATTCATTCTTTATTATCTAATTGGTTCTATTAAAATAATCGAGTACACATCATGTTTAAACGCACAGAATTTAGGAGTTAATGAATGCTGTTAATATGCGAATGTTTAATATCTCCAAGTGGTTGTAGTTAATAGTGTTGTGTAATTCCGTATTCCGTGTTCACAGTGCGGAAATCCATTCAATTAAGTATTCTGACGATACAGGTACTAGTAAATGAATCAGTATTAATCAGTAATTCCTGGAATTGTTGGGCAATCCCTAAATAATGATCATACAAACATAAATGATGAATAATAGCAGACTGATCCGCTTCGAAACCAATATAGATTTAATGAAACCGTAATAAATTCTATTTATTAGAGAATAAATACCACATTCACGAACAATTTCGTTCAACGGACAAAGCCAAATCATACCAGTTATAACATCAGGGGAATGAAATATAACTTTTTTTGCCAAATAAAGCTTATGTGGAAATTGATTGCCGTCATTGTATCGCTATTTATATTTCTTTCAGTTCTGTGAAAAGGACGAGAGCTTCAATTGCCTTCCCGTCAATATTTTCCAAAGAGTATAATGTTGTTTTTGCTATCTGCAATATTTTCTATGTTGAAGACTGTAATAGTTGCATTAATATCAGTCTTTAAAATGTCATATTGTTTCCTCAGTGTCATTGAATTTATTGATTAAACACCAGAAAATTTCAGTTATATCGGGCTTTGCAGTCAATAGTGTCACTGTAATTACATTTGTGTCATGAAACGAAATTGATATTGGTGAAACAGTTCAAACAATTGAGTAATTATTTACTGTTGCCTACGCCTCTGTTTGTTGAGATGAGTGGACATTCATCTTTGATTGCTATTGTATTTTGCTTCACTATTTACAGCCATAATCCTGCAAAAATAAGTATTTAAAAGTATCTCTATGTTTTGATAGTCTGTAAAAAACACAAATAAAAATTCTCCAATTTCTTGAAACAAAATTCTCTTGTGTCCCAAAATTTTCTCCACGACCCATGATTCGCCCTTCAAACAATATGTAAGCTTTAAACTTATATTCGTGTATTAAATTTATTTCTGGGTACTTTTACACTTTTCTACTAACACTTCTACGTCTAGTTACTGATTAGAATCTCGACATACCTGTAAGTTGTGAATATTGAGTGTACAATGTCATAGATTTAATGTTTGACCGACTCATTGAGAAAAAAAGAGAGATTAATAAATGTCATGACTTTATTTAAGGCGAGTTACACACTTGATCGGGTCGGCACAGTGGAAATTGAAAATAGATATATGTATTTTTGACGAAAGGCCGCTGTATATGTACGTGCGGCTAAGCCGAGCAAATCGGTCAAAACCAACATAAACCATATTAGTGAAGACAGATGCCGAACGAACATTTTCGATCGGTACAAGGCGAATGAGAGCTGAATATAAGTGGTAGATAATTGCTTCAGATCTGCTTATTTGTTCAACAAATAATGCCAGTTCGAATGTGCCGAACCGTTTAAGATGTGTGGCACGCCTAAGATTGTTTGCTTTTTCGGTTTGATTTTCGATCCTCTGGTCCAAAGATATTATTTTGTTTAATGCTAGTGTAAGTATTTATTCTTCTTATTCTACCTATATCTTCATTCCGTGGGTTTGAATATTTCAGGTGTACGTCTTATCCCGAATTTTTCTAGGTCTAGTAACTTACTCTGTGTTGTGCTTCTTACCTACGTGCTTCCTCTGTCGTTGTTTATATTTTTTTAATAGTATTAGTACCAATCCAAATGTTGTATAAAGAATCTATTTACAGTTCGTTGCATTTTATAGTTGTTAGAATATTTTGTACAATTTTATCAAATGGTCGAGTTGATGTTAAAATGAGAAACGCTATCTGAAATTTGTTATTTAAAATTTAACTGAAACTTTACAGAATAATATTTCTAGTATAGTTTTAGTAAAACACAAGAGCTTGTAAGGACTGGCTTTGACCTTGGCCGCCAGTCTCTTGAGTACATTACCTGTCGACAGCGTTGCGGAGAAATATTTTAACGCTATATTTTAGTTAGTGAATAGTTTTTTTTATGGTTATTTTGAATAATATACAAACAAACTAAAAAAAAGAATTCTACTGTAAAACAAGGCAAAAAATGTTTTTCTTTCTTTGAAGCGAATATAAGTTTTTTTTTAAATATTTTATACCAACAAAATCGGTTATAAAAGAAATTTCCTGAAATAAATCAACTGCTATGCTCACTAAATTGGAATTGTGATAATCGTAAATTAAAAGCAAGCGTTTCTCATTTTTATAAAAAACTTCTAAATATCATTTTTATTACCAGATATTGTATAAAATTGCTGTGTGTGAATTATAGGTTAGATAGCAAGTAGTTATTTATTGTTAACTATTATAATTACTGGAAAAGTGAGGAATTAGAAAACAGAATATAAAATATCTGAGTTAGTTATTTAGATTTTTAGTGTCTAAAATAAACATGTTGATTTTAATTTTTCTAGGTATTTAGTTAGATTTGAGTTTATTATATTATAAAATTTTGATTGACATTATATTTTTGTTAACTTATTGTCAATGATTTAAATCCTTAGATTCGCCCAACGGTGTCAAAACATGGTCAAGTTTATCTTTCGTTGACAATGATATTTGAATAGATTTGTCTCGCTCTTTCATACTAAAAATCGTATCCTATCGTTACATGCCGATTGTGTGAGCTCACTCTTCTCAATAAAAACAATTTTTTGCGCGACCTAAGTGCAGTGAGGGCAAATTTTACGATTCATATTCTTGTTGTTATTTAAGTTTCGACGAAACTATTGATAATTTCATGAATGTTCATAGTGGCCAAATTGTAAATGATCGCAGTGTGACGTAACAGTAAGTAACTCTAGGTATCGTTATACAATTGTTACACGGTGCAATAAAACGTTGTGAACGATTTGAATGCGTCTTCTCATTTATTAACATCTTTTACACAGTTTCCCCAAAAATTTGACGATGTTACCAGCAGTCAGATAGTAAGTAGTAGATAATCTATATGACGCAGCCATCTGGTTAAATCAGTTTATTTATCCAATTAAATAGCTTAAGGAGAACTAGCCAAGTCATTGAGCGCAACCTTTGACCAGATGGCTGAATGTCGTGTAGTCATTTAGTTAAATTGGATATTGATGAATTTGTGGTGATTATGAGTTCACAAATTATGTACGACTAGTTTTTACTACCACTAACTAGTAATAATAGTGTTTTAAAATAAATAATTTCAATTAAAATTGCACACAAAAAAGAAAAATAACATTCACGGTTTTCGCTATTGACGTTACTCCATATTTATTTTGGTGACTACTAGCGCCGCAGTGGATAAAACCGAACTAAATTTGAATCACTTGGCTGAGTCTTGGCCAGTCATCTTCAAAGGGCTGACTTTCAATACGCCAAGTTGTTAAACGTTGAATGATTCCAGTTCAATTAACTATCGGCCTAGGCATCCAATTGGATGCGGCGTTTAATGAACGGCCTAGGCGTCCAATTAGCTGGCTAATTTAACCAGATGGCTGCGACATTATACATATAATAAAATCGTAGCGAAGTCAAAACTGTACATTGAATATTTTTTTCTAGTAATTTTTGCTAGGTGTGGGAACGATCCAAAGACTGAAAATATTAAAAAAAAATATTTGACTGTTTGTCTGAATGTATGTTCCAGCATCACGCCAAAACTACTGAATAACTTTTGTTAAAATTTTGCATAAATATTCCCTTTAAGTCTGCGCAGATTGTAAGGTATAAATTATCACGCTATTTGCCATGGAGATGAGCAGTATTTCAATTTATTCGTATTCTTCTATAGTTTACCACATATTATAAAAAGACGGGCCAAAAGGTTAGAAAATTGCAGGGAGTTACAGATTTTATCTTTTGAGTGATTATCATCACGATTTTCACTATGCACCTAAGCAGCAGTGATGGACATCACAACATAATACAGGTTAGATGGGGCAATAAGGGTAGGTAACTCAACCGTTGTCGCTACATAAAAACGGCCTTAGGAGACGTTCTTATTTGCATTCACAAATAAAAAAATGTGTAAGTCAGCAAGAAAATGGGAAAAATTCACAAAAAGAAATGTGATGCCAAGATCTTGCTTAATTTCATGCTTCTAAATTAGTCTATCAAAATCAAAATTTTAAAATCATTTATTCAAATTAGGCTGAGAATCAGTACTTTTCGAATGTCAAAATTACATAAGACAGTCCCCCAAAACGCCCACCCTTCACCACTTCCTAGTGCTTTAGCTGTGAAGAAGAAGTGGCGCAACAAACTCCCCAGCAGAACAGCTGTCTGTTTAGTTAGATAGACTTGATTCTATACATAGGTAGGCACAGTAATCAACATTACGAGACAGAACTTAAATAATTTGTCATGTCAGCTAGCCATGCCAATATACCAACAAATAAAATGAAAACTTAAGTCAAGCACAAAAAATAAAAAAGTAAACAAAGCATGCTACCAAAGTAAAAGCCTCCTGGTATAAATGGCGTGATAGCTTACATATGCAATGCTGGATTATGTTCACAAATGATAACCTAGGACCATCGACGTAAAATAAATAAACAAGCAGGTAATTATTAGCAACAGTAACAAAATCATGGTCAGCAAGACGACCAGTCACATATCTCATATTGTATCGTATCTTGCATAAAAGCAAATTGTTTTCATTTTAAAATCTAACAAGAGTGATTAAAAGTTGATAACGCATCTGTTTTACCGTATAGTTACGTATCTTGCAAATGTAATTTTTTGTTTATTTATACATTATTATAATTTCAGGTTTAAATAGTAGAGTTTTGTATAAAAAGGATATTCCAGTTGGAATCATGTAAATCGGATCACTGGTTTCGAAGTTATTAAAAATTCGTTTAAGGCTAAATTTACAAACTACAGTTTTTGGAGGTTATTTTCTACGACTTTTTATTACGTGTAGATATGTTCAATGTTGGTGTTTTATACGATTAAGGAAGGTTATTATTTACCAAAAATTATATGTGAGGTAAAGTAGGCCCATATGAAAGGCGTGCCATTTGTCGGCACTTAATAGGCTCTGCTATAGTCAAAGTCAAAGTCCAAGCATTTATTTCAAATAGGCACTTAAAAGACACTTTTGAACGTCAACATTTACATTAAAATAGAATTGATTCTAGTCGCCCCTTCCAAAATGTAGTTTCGTATAGAGAAGAATGGGCAAGAAACTCCACCGTTACTCTTTTAAAATGATTTAACTACAATATTTAACATACATTCATTGTATAATTATGTGTGAAAACGATGCATCCAGAACAAAATTACTGTACCAAAATTGGTAAAAAGAATGAAATTGAAGCAATTACAGATAAATTAATTTTATGATAGATACATGGTGCCCACATATTTACAAACATTGTAAAAGTAAATATACAATTTTCCTAGAATATTAACAAGTATGTAATCAGTCAGTGTGTGAGTTAAAGTAATCACTGAGTGTAATCAATGTCATAGATATAATTAATTACATAATTCAATTAACAACCACGATTTTGTCTAGACTCTAGATTGTCCTATGGAGCAGGACCAGCATGTTTCCAAGCATTCTTATCTTGGATATAATCCTCTAATTTGTAATATGCTTGTTTACAAAGTGTACTTTTCATATGAGTTTTAAATTTCCTTTCATTTCATTGCAATATATCACAAGGTATTTTGTTATAACATTTAACACAGTACCCCATAAAACATGTATGTACTTTAACTAATCTGGAAAATGGTTGATCTAATTTGTCTTTGTTTCTAGTATTAAAATTATGTCTATCACTTCTTTTATTAAAAAGATGTAGATTTTTTCTTACATAGGTACATGATATTTTCATAAATGAATTGGCAAGGTACCGTCATATTATTAATCCTTTTAAATAGGTCCTTGAGAGATTCGGGGCGACGTAGATTATAAATGGCTCTGACAGCTCTCTTTTGCAAAATAAAGATGGATTCAATGTCAGCAGCCCGACCCCACAGTAAAATGCCATACGACATAATGCTGTGGAAGTAGCTAAAATAGACCAAACGCGCGGTTTCTACATCTGTTAACTGTCTGATCTTCCTAACAGCATAAGCGGCGCATAAAGCACCCCGATCCCCTGATTGCGGTAGCCGACCACCACACGGGCGGTGAATCCTACTAATGCGGGAGGCCCCCGCATTAGTAGGATTCGCTGGCCATGGCATACCCTAACTATGCCCGATGACGCTACAACCCTTCTCCAGGAGAGTAGCAAGTCCACCAGTATGCTTAAAATACACAAACACAGGAAGCCATCCTTCCATCCACCCCGCCGAGGCCCATTGCGACGTCCCAAGCCCCAACCCTTGCTAAAACCAGACCGCGCCGCCGAGCCTGTAGCCTTAAATTCGTCCCTAATTATTCATTATAAAATTCCGAACCAGCCCGACACTTGCTGGCAAGCAAAGCATAAACCAAGGTCTGTACTATACAGGGGATGCCCTTAGCTTGCAGTCGCTTTGTTTTAAGTTTTTAAGCCTTGGCTCGAGGCCTTAATATATGGTGACAGCCACGAGCAAGTCCGGCTATGCAGCCGACAACCTCATAGGTTTACCTGTAATATGAATCCATAAAAACCCAAAAATTGCGCCACTTGGTCAGGCGCAACGCAGCCCCCGAAGAGGCGACAACTGAGAAGAAGTCACGCCTCATCGCTACCCGTCTCACCCCAAGATCCTTATGGATTGTACTACAACACAGGTACTACATTCAACTACTGCATTCAGAGCAGCGTGGTGACGCGTGGCACCAGTGGATTCACTCTACTCAGATAGTATAGCGCAAGTCTATAATAGTGGGAGTGGTGCTGGACGTGCCCGTGTCATCCGCTACACTGGTGCTGTACTTTATATACATTATATTTTTATCACAACTGCTCTAAATACGATGAAATAAATTCAACACATAAATATTTTTGTTTCGTTATAGGTAAAAGAAAGAAAACATTTGTAACAAATACACACACTACCTTAACTTTTTTACCGACTGTGTACCCTTATCACCTCAGACCAACGTCGTATAAATTAAGTCTATTAAATACGTCCCCGCCATTTTTTACTAGTACTAAATAAAAAGTCTGGGGTGCCAGCTTTTTGCCCCCACATTAATTAAGTAAGTAAGCTGTTTTTACATTTTTGTTTTTGTGTCGTGTGAAAAATGGTTTCACTACTTTTATTTTAATTCTTGGAGGAGTCCATTTTTAAATGGGTAAATGGTTGGAATTTTAATTCAGTGCCACAAAGGCACATAATTAAAGGATATTATTTACTTTTGTAGTTTAGACATTATTTTCTTTCAGTGCTGTTTACTAATTCAGTGAAAACAGAGCAGTTATATTTAATGGACATTTTCATTCAGTTTATAGTTACATTAAATTTAATTCAAATGGCCTCACATTAATATCGTAGACATTTGCGTGTCATCGAAGCTCTGAAGTTTTAATTTCGAGTTGAAAGTTGGGTAGTCATGACTGTGCACAATACCTACGAGTTTGGTGCGGAACCAGGCACCGTACCTATAAAAAGTTTTATATCCAAAAGAAGGAAATGGTTTTGCTGCCTCCGTTGGTCTAGTGGTCGCCCTACTGCTGAGCACAATGTCCTGGCTTAGATTCCCGGGTCGGACAAAGTGTTATTGGGTTTTTCGATCTGGATTTTTTCTATCTCTGGAGTCTGAATTTATGCCCCGGTTGATGACAATAGCTCGCTCCTTATTTATCTTAACTAGCGAAATTTAACTCGTAATTGTAGGTACTCCTTTTCCTGACCTTTCGGGGAATACAGGCCTGATGTTATGTTTAGTTGCGAAAACAAAAGATACTTATAATTACGAGTATGGAACAAAAAATACCCTTAATTACGAGCATGGAACAAAAAATACCCTTAATTACGAGCATGGAACAAAAGATACCTATAATTACGAGTATGGAACAAAAGATACCTATAATTACGAGTATGGAACAAAAGATACCTATAATTACGAGCATGGAACAAAAGATACCTATAATTACGAGCATGGAACAAAACATACCTATAATTACGAGTATGGAACAAAAGATACCTATAATTACGAGTATGGAACAAAAGATACCTATAATTACGAGCATGGAACAAAACATACCTATAATTACGAGCATGGAACAAGACATACCTATAATTACGAGTATGGAACAAAAGATACCTATAATTACGAGCATGGAACAAAAGATACCTATAATTACGAGCATGGAACAAAAGATACCTATAATTACGAGCATGGAACAAAAGATACCTATAATTACGAGTATGGAACAAAAGATACCTATAATTACGAGTATGGAACAAAAGATACCTATAATTACGAGCATGGAACAAAAGATACCTATAATTACGAGCATGGAACAAAAGATACCTATAATTACGAGTATGGAACAAAAGATACCTATAATTACGAGCATGGAACAAAACATACCTATAATTACGAGTATGGAACAAAAGATACCTATAATTACGAGTATGGAACAAAAGATACCTATAATTACGAGCATGGAACAAAACATACCTATAATTACGAGCATGGAACAAAACATACCTATAATTACGAGCATGGAACAAAACATACCTATAATTACGAGCATCGAACAAACATACCTCTTATTACGAGCATGGAACAAAAGATATCCAAAATGACATAATCAGCCTATAATGTTCCCACTGTTGGGACACAGGCCTCCTCTCGATGAGACGGAGTGGGCCGTAATCCACCACGCGGGCCCACTGCGATTTGGTAGATGTCACATGTTTTCGAATTTTTGGGTTCTAGGACATGTCGGTTTCCTCACGATGTTTTCTTTCACCGTTTTGAGAGCAGTGGTGATGAAATAATTTACACAAAGTAAAGCACCTGCCTGCGTTCGAACCTACGACCTACTACTCGTAAGTCGCGGCCATTACCACTGGGTCACCACTACTCCACCCATAATTACGAACACGAAACAAAAGATACCTATAATTACGAGCATGGAACAAATGGTAATAAGAAAATAGTCCGTAGCAGCACGTCATAGCTGTGATTGCTGAGTGGAAGCCTCCTGGGCTTCCCACTCAGCAAAGATCCTGTGCTTTGTGACCCACAGCACAATGGTGATTTTCAATGGTCATCCAAAAACGACTTACAAGTACCTACCTACCAAGTCAGGTTTAAAGATTTATGTAGATTAAACAAATATGAGCCCATTCAGACTAGCAATGTTGAAAACTTGACATGAATTTTAAGAAGATAAAATAAGAATTAAAATTAACAACCCGCAAACTTCTTATGTACCAGCAGTAATGTGAATCCACTTCAACTTATCATAATTACATAACATTCATGTTCCAAAGCCAAGTTCCTCCATCTTGTAACTTGTAAATTTAATTAATTATAATTAGTACAGTTACAGGGTAGTTCATAATTGGCACGGTCTCATTCTAACGAGGGATACTCAGCCAGTCTAATTACTCAAATATAGTTAGTTTGAAGTTCTTGTACTGTTCTAGTAAAATTTCAATTTATTTAAAAAAAGGCATTCATTTTCGTTTACCGTGTGAAGCATTTAATTATTGTGAAAATGTGGGTTTATTGTGGGTAACATGTTTTGGCAGTGCTCTGAAGAAGCACAAATTGGCTGAGTGGTGTGGGTTCAAATCCGTGCAAGTATCAATGTGACTTTAATAAGTACTCGCTTTGTCGAAATATTATCTTATATTAGAGCAAAACACAATACCAATTGTAGTGTTTCTATACAGGGTGTAACAGAAACCCTATTGCTATCCTTAACCACTAAAGATATTATCTGGTATAAAATCACTATACATAGTTTCAGCTCAAAATAAAATACTCTAAGAATTGATACCAATCAAATCATGTTTCTTAAATTTAAATCATAATAAACGTGTCACCGCACTACCTAGGTCAATAACTTTCCACGTTACTTGCCAATATCACGATAAATCTCTTCCGAGTGATGCTTTTATTTTAATTTGAAGAGGTCGGTTTCGGAACATGTAGAGATAGGATTAAAAAAACCCTTCCAATATCGTTTGATATCATCCAAAGAAGCCGTGCCCTTATAGCCTTTCCGTTACACGTTGTATAATACATATTGTAACACTGTCTCATGCACACAAGCGGAGGCAGCTGCTGTCACTAATGGCATCTGTCAGTCAGGGGGAATGGGAGACGGATAAAATGAAGCGGGTCTGCACGGAAGCGCTTGATGTGGTGGTGAGCCAGTGAAGTGATATAATATCTTCGATTTCTTTTGTAAATCATTGTAAACTTAGGTTGTTCCAAATAAAATTTATTTGATTTGATATAATCCACATAAATACGGAATCAACTGGATTCTACACCAATCAAATAGCTCACTTTAGAGCAGTCAGCTTGGTTTTAGCTTGTTCAATCTTGTATCTAGCCTTTGGGTATTTAGCTGTTATGTTTACTGCCTGTCAGCTGATTATAACGAAATATCTCCATAGGTATGTAGCAGCGGCGAGGTGTCAATTTTTCTAAGAGGGAAGCCGAAGCGAAGTCGGCTTTAACTTACTGACTTATCAATAAATAATATTTACTATAATTCTAAAATTAATATAGAAATGTAAATAATTAAATACAATAAAATCAGAACAGCTGGAAACCAAATAAAATGTACTATATTTCTCCATCTCATTGTCACTCACGCATTTTTTCTCTACGTCCGTCTTTGTCACAACTCGTTGTACAGCGGCTTGCTCTCGTGAATATCAAGTGGTGCCACGTGACCTAAAGTAACATCATTACGGGATCGCTGTGGTATGAGTTTTTATTTCCCGATTATGACGCTTTGATGTCGAGTTAATTTAGAGCATTTTTTTTTTGTTGTAATACAAAGCTAAAAATTACCGTTTTTGTTGTTTGAATGTTACGGTGAATGAAATACCCGTAGTGTAACTATATTTTTTGACAATTATAGTAGTCACTATTGACGTGCCATTTTTTAATAGCGATAGAGTTGCCGATGCGAATCCCCCAAGGGAAGCCGGTAGGAATCGTGTTATATGGTGCTTTCGCCACTGGCTTGTAGTATAGATATATTTTCATAGGTAACCAAGAAAAACGAGAAACACTTACCTATGGGCAAATTTTTCAATAGTCTGATAACTTTTATCTGAAGAATAAATCTGACAGTTTGGCATATGTTCTACACAAAAGCTGTTAAACCGATATATATATTCCAAAGTTTATTCGACTATTGGAAAAGCCGTCTTCTAGTAAGTAATGGGATTTTGGTTTTCCCAAGGATTTCAATTCTTTTTATGATTTTACAGATCATGAAAAATAAACCTAGCGTCTTTATTACACTGGAAAACATAAATACGTGTAAGACATACCATACCACACGTATCCTTGGTTGATCGAAGCAATCGAACGCAAAATATCACTATAATTGCAATTAACTACAAAAAAAATGTATCTAGGATTTAATGTAATTTTACCACCTCGTTCCTCTATGAAAGGTTGCTGGCATCGGGCTAACTCATATAGATCTTAACTTGTGTATAGCGATGTGCCGAGTACGGCTTGACTCGAGTCAGACTCGTTTCCTGCTTTGGACTCGCCCACTCGAATACCAATTTATTTTGATTCGAGTAAGCCGGACTCGATTCCGGTACTCGAGTCAGGCAGAATCGATTTTGTACTCGCTGTCTCGATTCTATTATGCGAGTCCAACTGACTCGAGACTAGTATTCGAGTTAGGTTGACTCGCTCTACTCGATGATCTCTGTTTACTGAAGCAATGGAGGACGCCTAATAATACAAGTTAGAACCTGCAACTTTTTTACTAGTAGTAGTAGTAGTCATTTGATTTTATTGTAATTAACTTGTTTACTACAAGAAGAAAGCCTCAGGTGTATGGAAGTGTTTTGAGAAAGTGGACGGCTATAAAATAAAGTGCAATAACTGTGGTTCTTTACCTAAAGACTAAACATAACTAATTTATTAAAGCACCTAAGACAGCTCATACGCACCTAAAAAAAGCTCATACTATCGTTTACTCGGCTCACATTGATAATTCTTCAACTACCGGCTCAGAGTGATTCAGATTTATTAAGTGAAGCTTCTGGTTCTGGAGGAATAGAACGAATATCTGAAGTTCTTATATAGCTTCTAAAAAGATCTCTTTTTATTGTGCAATAAAACAAATAGAACTGTTTGTTCTATGTTTTTTATTTTTTGTAATGCTAAAAATATTTTTATTAAAAATGTTTGATTTAGTATCGTAGTGTGTGTGTGTATTCTAAACCTGTTTGATGCTTAGAGCATTTATGTCAGATGCTCTAAGGTTTGAAATTTACTGCTTTTCGATTTGCTTTTTGTTCTAAAATCGGTAACGAACTCGAGTTCCGAATCAAATGCCGTATAAACCGACTCGAGTCGATTCGAACCTTCAAAACAGCGACTCGGCACATCACTACTTGTGTATCACTCAGATATAATCCTTCAACTTTTCAAAGCTCTAGCTTCGGGTATGCATGTATTCTATAAGCTTTGGTACTACCGGTTCCATCCGTGCAAGTTTCCAATATAAATAAAAGTTTTATTGAAACATGAAAAGCTCTCTCACATAGGAGAGCTTATGAAATGTTTTGTATGATATACGATTTTACAGGTTTATTAGAAAGACAAACGTAACATACGCAAACAAACGTAAAGTAGGACGTCTTCAGGCTAGGTGGAACGACGATCTTTGCAAGGTGACTGGGTAGCACATGGATGAGGGTTGCCAGGAATCGAGTTAAATGGCTTGCAGTAGACTGCTGAACGATGATGATAATTAGTTTGACATATTTTAAGTTGGTGAGATCTTATGTTGTGTAAAGGTATGATTCGGAGCTTTGAAGCACGCAGTGGTCCCCATATATTCTCTATAAGTATATATGAGACTACATTCCAAGCTACGCAGCAATGTCGCGGCAGCAATGCAGCGGTAGCACTGCTGCGCGGCAGTGTCGCCCCACCGCCGCGACAGACCAGTAGTGCCGCGTCTGCCGCCGCAGTGATAGTACCTACGTGAATGTTGAACAAAAAAATGAATTTCTCTGATTCAGAAGCGCATACAGCGCGACACTGCTGCCTTGCTCGGAATCAGCGCGGCCGGCAGCACTGCTGCGCAGCACCACAGTGGCAGCATTGCTGCGTGCAGCGGAGTTCGGAATCATACCTTTATTTGAAAAGACTTTAATTAAAGTCATTACTTTAGTGAGAGTCATTTCAAATAACACAACCTAACATCACGGCTGTCACAAATAGTCAAGTCAAATTGCTGTGGTGTTGCGTGCTGGATGAAAACGCACAGACTAGGGAAGCATGGCACAAAAGAGAAGAGGCCAATAGCATCTGGAATATTTTTTAAAAATTAGATAATAATAATAAAACTCAAGAGTAAACATGGTGTTCTTGCTATTCTCGAGAAAACTACCAATAATTAGAAGCGTGCACTTTGCTTCTGACGTTTCATAAATGCCCGTGTAGATTTATGCGAAATAAAATACTTTGATTTTGAGTGGCCTGGAGCAGCCATGGAAGAACAAAGCTATCAATGATGATGATTTTTAAAGCTTCTCAAGTATTGTAGACCGCAATAATACAACTCTTATTCAGCCTGTAACGCTAGGATTCGGGCCTCCTCTCTGTACCTAAATGGACCGTTATCTAACACGCAAGCCCAGTGCTACACGGTGACTGCTACATACATGCCGTCTGTTGAGACAGGTCAGCTCAAAGCTGCAATGGCTCTTTTTTCAAAAGGCCTTTCCAGAAATTTCCCTGCATTGTTAGACTCACATAAAATTTAAATAATATAATGTTTGGACTTTAAAAGAGACTATGACCTCTGAGTTTGTTTCGGCTTTTCTTCTCAGGGAACAGTCAGCTAGGAAATGCCGGCGCCATCTAGTTTAAAAAAATATTGACCAACAAAATATTGACGTGTAAAAGTGTCTTATAAGATCTACTTACATAAATAAACATTTCATTTCATTTCAGTACGTGTTGGAATATTGAGCACAACAATAATAGGTTTTCCAATACCAACATAGCACTATCGCTCATCCGATACCAAAGCACATTGCATATAATAATACGTTAACATAAACATAACTGTTATTTACAATTTACCACAATGTTTTCATGCCTTGTTTGAAGAGTAACATTATCAGTTACCTCATTGTTTACATTTACCCTGTGTTTGCCCTTACCCTTTGAGGGTAAACATTTGTTGTATCGACGCTTCCGCGGAACTTGGCAGGGTGGTTTGTGAAAGTATCGTATGTACACACGGCTACACATCTAGCTATAATTTTCCAGTTTACGCTGATCTCGCACTGTGCGGAAATCCTATACAATGCGAGAGCAGCTTATACTGGATTTATAGCTTTATGTGTAGCCGTATGTACCTACATAGTACTGTCTTTCAAGTTTTGTTGGTAAGCTTGAAGTTTTGGGGGTTGATGGATTCTGTTTCAAAAATGAAATTGATGAGTGGTTTTGAAGAAATTATGTTCTGTTAAATTTAAAATATGTCAATGCTTTAAAGATTTTAGTCGTCGTGATTGCTTTTGACCACCTTTTGACCACCATACTGCGATCGTCAACCCGCCTGCCAAGCGTGGCGATTATGGCAATTCTCCCCTTTTTGGAGGAGGCTTATGTCCAGCAGTGGACGTCTTTCAGCTGATATGATGGTGGTGATTACTTTTCACCAAACTCCACAATGGCAACATCTGCCTAGCCTCCACAATGGCAGCAGCTGAATACCAAAACTTTATATGGAGCGACTGCCAATTAACCTCCACAACGCAATTACTGGGTAACAACAAATGCTGAGCTGGACTCCCATTTGGTGCAACTTTGAGACGCACACCGCACTTTTGCACTCTACCGCATGATTCTTCATTTGAATGTTAAATTGTGTCATAGCCTAAAGTGTCATCACTATACTTATGTCATCCTATTTTCTTTGTTTTTTTCTTAGTGTATTGGCACCATGTTCTTTTTATGTAATTAGTTTTAATCTCATCGTGCTTTGTTTGTTGTGTTATGTCTTTTTTATGCACCAAATAAACGATTTATCTACCATACCTCTTGATAAGACTGGTTGCCAGACTTTCGTGGTTCTGACGACCTGTAAGTAACAAATTTCAAAGATTCACCTATGTCAGTCAGGACCAAAGGTTTAACGAGCTTTCCGAGGCACGGAGGAGTCTTGGTATGTTAAGATGGTCACCCATCCACGGACCAACCCCAGCAAGCATAGCTTAACCTGATCGATTGAACTGTCTGGCTGTTATTACTTAGCCATAAGCCCCAATGTGATTTTTGCTTTTGTGTTCCGGAAATCACGACGGTAATCTTGATTCTAGACAATAAGCGAAACACCCAGAAAAAATCTTCAAAATTGCATGTATGGTTTTAGAAGACTACAAAGTTATGTTTTTCCTAGCTCGACTACTGAGCGTTTAAATTTGAGATTTCATGATTTTTTCGGTTTAAAGGGTTATTGGGTTTTTTCAATAACATAATTGTCGAAAATGTGACTATTATCACATATACTTTTCACTTCAAGGCTTACATGTAAAAGGATAATGTTCTCATTTAAAAAGAAAAACTCGTCCATGAACAAACTGAAGTCATTAATTAGTTAATTTTCTCAGTATTCCACAGCTTTTCCTGTATCTAGTTTCCCAAGTAACAAAACGAAACAATGGCAGAAGGAGGCCCGTTTCCGGCGCAGAACAACGCAATATCCGGTGCTCGCTCGAACACCTCCGTCATTCGCTAGCACAACAGAACTCTTTGTTTACACGACTTGTTCAATCGATACCTCCTGTAGTCGCTGTGTTCCTGGTACCGCGAAAATGAGGATTGCTTGTTTTGTGTTTTTTCTGAGAATTTATACAGTAAATATAGATAATGTATACCTACGACAGTCGGTTCTTACTTATTGCACCTCTGAATTTTCGTCACTATTAATAACCTTTTGTCCGCCAAAGCGCAAACGCATCGGCGCGGCACGCCAGGCCAAAAAATCTGCGCAAATATCTACAAAAAATAATAGAGATTCCAAAATTTTATCGATAACCAATTAATCATTACATTTCGTCCCTTATTTTTTAAATAAAATATTACCCGTAACATCATTTTTTTATTTAATTTGACCCTAAAATGTTGTTTTCTTGTCCGGCATTAACCGACGACGGTGGCGTGTTGGGCATGTTTTCATTTGTCGGCGATAGCCGACGGCGGCGTTCAAAAGTTTAAAATCCAAGTGATCTTGGTTCTCGTTACAATATGGTTGCTCTTGGGTTGCTGCCACTAGCAAGTCTGCCAATATCACAATGATCTTTATTCTCGTGACTATAAAGTTACTGATGGGTTGCTGGTGTCAGAGGACTGCAAACAGACTGTAGGCTGTTTGGATTTTAACCAAAATGGGGAAGGTTGGTAAAAGCTAATTATAAATGGTGAGACCATAGTTCCGTCCCTACGACCTACAATAAATTTGACATTCCGTACATTCATTTCAGTTCATGTTAATTCATGAGTTTGGTTTTATTTCACTATTTCGTTATTTTCGGTGATTTCAATGTTTTAAATCAAGTATTTGACTTAGAAAGTGTCAGTATTTAAAACCTTATAGGGTTCAACTGGCACTTGTCCGGTTTTTGTGTGTCATGGGGGAGCGAGTTCCGACATCAGAATTTACAATTATCCTGTTAATTTATCTAAAAGTATAAGGATATAATGGGAGAATTAAACACCGTAATTTATCTTGTAGATAATGCCTATCTGGACACTGTTGAACAGTTTCTTTTTAAAACAAACCGTGCCTGCTGATTGAGTTTATTTATTGTCCTAAAAATAGGGTATTTTTTTAAACCTACATTCTTCATTTCGTCAAATTCTAAGACTAGTTACAACAAGATTCGACTGAATAAAAAAGATACATTACCACCATAATGTGATCATCGTGAACCCACAACACACGAATATAAGCAGTGACAATATCGTTACGGCCATACCTAGGATGCAAGAGGGTCCTTTCACGCAAAGGGTTGGGCTGCAAAGGTCGGTATCTTTGTTATTTGGGTCCTTATATCCGTGAACCCCTTATGAGAGACCCTTTATGTTCCTTGCGTCGTAATATGCGATAAGAGATCTGTTATTTACATTGCAAGTTGTAGGTGCGTTTATTAATTTCATGTTCTTGTAGAGAGATTTTTTTGAATAAGATGCGTTTCAATGCTGTAAGTAATAGAGCGTTTCCAATATTTGATATTGCTTAGCTAGGTATATGAAACTATTCTTTCAATCTTTCTTTACTTTCCCATAAAAAAAATCTTTTAGGAAAATCTTTCTGAATACAGAAACATCTAACTTAGATGTCAATTATTGTAACTTCAGCTTGTTCCCTTTCAAAAGCATTGAGCCCATATCTTGCTACTATGCTACACACTGTTTTTCTTATCAGTAACCATATATCCACACACTTCTTAAATCATTTTCATAATGCAAAAACCACTAACAGATGTATGTATATTTATATCGTTACTAACGACAAACAAAAAGATTTTAACTTTAATACCCATTCCAGAATATTCCGCTTTTACCAAAGTTTGGTAACAAAAGCGACTCAGGACAATAGTGGGACGTGAGGTCCGGCTAATGGACCCCGTGGGAGGTGGACCTTACATTATTTATCTGGAGTAAATAGCCCCCTGACACTGCTGTACTGTTGAGGAATGTACTGTGACTGGCGACGCGGTGTGAATTTGAAATAAGATTTTTTTTTCGTCTCTTGTTTTTAAGGAATGGTTCAGATGCATCCTGTTTGCAATTGCTATGTATGTGTGTACGTGTGCTGCCGTGTTGGTCTCGTGGTTGCAAGTTTGACTGCTGCGTGGGGTCCTGGGTTTGATTCCCAGGTCGGGCAAAGTGTTACTGAGTTTTTCCGTTAGGAATTTCTTACTAATAGCCGGGAGTTTGTAAGTCGGTGGTGTGAACCCTCGTACCTTGGAAAGGATGTTAAACGGTTGGTTCTGCGTCTGATATCTCTCCAGTCGTGGCGGATCGCTGTCCCATACGACTACAAGAGTGAGAGAAGCGAGAGTGCATCTGTGTTTGCGCACATTCTTGTGCACTATAATATATCCCGCGCTGAAGGCGTCTTCGTTGAGATTTGCCGCCAAGACTGAAATACGGTCTAGAAGACTTAATAAGTGTACATTTGAAATTCTTATAAGTCAATTAAATAGTGTGATAATCTTGATATGAAATTACAAATGCCATCATTGGTCCAAATAGCAATATTAGTAAGGTACTCTTATTAAACATGATAACATAACCATTTTATCAGAACCAGACATATTCCATCACGGTCTGACAAAAAAACACAAACTATTTACCAAATCGCTTCCTCCCACCCTGTGGTCAAACCTTACAATTAATTACTGTTGGTACTTCTCTGTTTTTGTTCCCGCAGCGCGGTCCCTAGTTCTCCTTAATCATTGTAATTGAAGTAACAACTTACGGAAGATAAAGTTTGTATACAAACCCTTCATTAAATTAGAAATGACGTAAAATCCTTCAATTAAGTGGGCATGCAGACCTGCCGCATACAAATCTTCAGGTTTTGGTTGGTACCAACAATTTTAATCTTTAATCTCATCGACACAGTTGGCGAAGTGGTTAAAAGATTGACTGCTGCGCTGCGTGTCGCGGGTTCGATTCCTGCACGGAACAAATATTTGTATGTCTCACAAGTAGTTGTTCCAGGTCTGGCTGTTTGTGTATATGAGTTTAAATGTTTGTAAACGCACCCACAATAGAGGAGAAATTCCTAATGGGGGCAACGTTTTATAAAAAAAAAAAAACGGAGAGAGTCATTTAGCAACAAAAAGAAACCTACAGCTCGTGACAAGCTTCCCGTATGTGTTAGGCCAGCAATCATATGTTGGACTACAAAAGACTAGTTTTAGAATAGTCAGGACTAGTTTACGATCACTCATGACTAGTTTCCCTCATGTGTTAGTCACGACTGTAGTAACGACTTGTTTTGGACTAGCCAGAAATAGCTCTCGGCTAGTTACGACTAGTTTCGATAAGTCAGAACTAATCGCGACGAGTTTCGGAGTAGTTTTATGTCGGACTAATCACGATCACGACTAGCTTCAGACAGTACGAACATTTTATGTGAGCTTTAAAGAATATAGTGGTGAAACGGCAGTAGGGTGTGTATGTGGAGATATGTCACAAACTATGCTCCACCTTCCTTGGCATCTGTGTCCCAAAACATGCAGCCAAGGTGACCTTAGTGCTGCAACCGACAACGTCGTGAGAGTGGCTAAGTTTGAGCCAAAAATATTTGAAATTCCTTTGTGCCAGGGACACAAAGAAGACGACAGAATATAGCACTAGGCACCTGTGTCTCTGTGTACAATGTTGTCAACATAATCACAGCTTATTTCCTTTCGGTGACATGTTCATTAAATCAAGATGTCAGCCATGTTGTTTCTCTCAGCTGTGTTGTGTCATAAGTAAAGTGACATGTATTTTGTTAATGATGTCGGTTTGGAAGTAATGTACTTTTCTATTAATAGGTACTATAATATCATTATATAACATCCGATTAATAGCCCATTCGATATAGGCTATTCGGTTATTAGGTCTTAAAAAGATATTTTAGTGCTCTTTTGAAGACCACGGTAGGTACCTATTTTGAATTTGAATGATCATCTGCCTAGTCTTTTTCCAACTGTGTTAGGGTTGGCTTCCAGACATACCTGATGCAGCTGAATGCCAGTATTTCACAAGGAGCGATTGCTTATCTGACCTCCACAACCCAGTTACTGGATGATACGATATAACTTGGTAAGACTGGTTGTCAGACATTCGGGCTTCTGACGACCCGTAAAGACTGTCAAAGATAAGACTATTTTAAATTCGAATGCGATTCTTAATCGACGAGGAAAGGGAACATAGTTTATTTTAGAAAGAAAGAAACAACCAAATAACTTATGTTGGCATAAGAATATTCAGCCTGGTTCTGAAAGGTTCTGGAGGGGCGACCGCGTACTGGAAGACTTAGAGTGTGAAGGCCTCACACAAGGTGGACCGATGTCCTTGTGAAGGCCGCGGGAATCCGCTGGATGTGGGAAGCAGACGACCGGTTGAAGTGGAGGAGCCTGGGGGAGGCCTATGTCCAGCAGTGGACGTCTTTCGGCTGAAATGATGATATTCAGCCTATAACGTTCCCACTGCTGGGACACAGGCCTCCTCTCATCGAGAGGGAATGGGCCGTCATCTACCATGCGGTCCCAGTGTGCTTTTATACAAGGTGAATTTTTAGTCACCGTTTAAATTTTTCACGGTGGGTGAACATGGGTCGAAAATGGTATGAAAAAAGAAATGTTCCTTGCAGAAAGTTATTCAATTTCACGAGTACTTTTCTGAAAAATACCTTGTAAAACTATACCTTGAAAAAATCCAACGGTGGCTAAAAATTCACCTTGTCTTCGAATTTTTGATTCTCTGAAACTTATTTTGCTAAGCGTTATATGCAACAAGCAAGCTCAACAAGCTTCATAAGTAAAACAACATACTTAGTTACAAACTGCAGCTCATATTTCACGTTATAGCGGGCAAAGTATACAACAGTTACAGTTGACATTACCCGAGCAATGTCTATACTGTGTAGGTGGTATAGCTACCGGTACACTGAGATGTTTTTTGTTTCTGATTGCGAGTTCGACCGGACACACTAAATAAAGCAACAGCAAATACAAAATGAGCAATGCACTGGCATTGCTTAATTTGTATTTGCAGTTGTTTAAATAGCAAAATAATTTCATCATATCCGAGCTTCTGCTAATTTGTCTATCAAATGCAAAAATATTTTTTTAATCCGACTGGTAATTCCAGAAATTTGCTCGTTACTTACAATAAGTTTTGCAACCACATTTAAATTATCTTGTTGTGAAGGATAGATTTTTCACATAACAGCTGCAGTGACTCCTCTATAATACGAGTATGTTTTACAAGCTTTTATTTAGTTTCACCTCAAAATCAAAATCTAAATATTTTATTTCACATAATCCTGCAAGGGCACTTGTGAATCGTCAGAAGCTAGGTGCACGGTTCCAATTTGTCGCTTCCTATGCAGAAGAGCCGGCAAGAAATTCCACGGTTACTCTTTTAAAAATAATTGGCTTTTATAATAACCTGTCGAATAACCTGTCCCGGTGTGTCTATGATCAAATCTTGCAAATTTGACCCACTTCCCGGTTACCAATTGAGCTGAAAGTTTGTACGCTTAAGTAGGGTAAAACCAGGATAGTTGCCCCAGGGGTATAGTTGCTTCGATTTTAATTACTCTAGTTTCGCGGATGAATTGCATGCTAATTTGTTAATCTATCGAAAGACTCTCCAACTACCACTAAGTTGACCGTGTTGCATGTCTCTATGTGATTGCATGGGAAGGCAAAATGCGATCAAAGTTATTGCGGGATAGATGTCCTGTTTCTAGGCGGGGTATCTATCCGAAACGTAATTTATATGGATTAGGCAACTATTCCCTATGTGGGATAGATGTCCCTAAATATTGAGTTCCCCAAAAATCGCTAGTATTAGCGATTTTTAGAGATTTTTTTGTAGAGTATTCTAGAAATACTTACTAAAGATAATTTTTTTTTACTTTTCATAAATTTGTAGCTAAAAACCAAAGTATCGGCCAATTTTTCAAGTGAAGTATTTTGGTTTTTGTCCTGAGAGATATAGAGTGATTTCGAAAAGTGTGGCGACTATCCGGCTTTTACTCTAAGTCGAATGACAATGTAATTTATTGATAATATGGAGCTGAACTGGCGATGGAGCTGGTAGGTGGCTGGGAACTCTGTAATAAAATGACGCAACCCCTTTCGGCTTGCGTAATTCATCTTAACAAGGACTCTGGTCTGAAATAATAACCATAAAAATACTTACTACATATGTGTAAATTACTGATCTAGTTATTTAACATCATAATTATACAATATGTAACAAAAACCCTGTTGTTCCTTTTAGGGACGTATACACTTACCTACAAGCACAACATTTACGAAGTTATAATTTAAAAAATAAGCATTGGCTGGTCGAGAGTTCAGTATCAAATAACTATTAAAATCGACATATTCGAAAAAAATGTTTACAAAATGTGATTTTACAAGTATCCTTATTTCGCACAATAGACTACGAACTCGGCGGCTTTCTTTGATCTAATCAAAATCAGTTAAAAACAAATATTCATAAATAAATATTTATTTTAAATTTTGTTGAACAGTTTTTATAAATGACTTGCTTTATTACGTATGTATACCGATTCTGAAAACGTGGGTAGAGGGAACAACAGGGTTTTTGTTACATATTGTACACTTCAAAATAAAAATAGAACATTTAACTAAATCTTTTTTATTATTATCTAAAAAACATGATGTCTTGGCACGACTGGTTGTGAGTGTTTCTCTCATTTCGTGCGAATCACATGTTGATCTGAAAATACGCACACGTTTTTAAGCGACTAAATATTTTTTTTTATTGAGGTGAGTTAAAAAGGTATATATATCTGCCATCACATTTTGTTTTTGTAACTGGCTATTTAAGTACAAAAAAAAATAGTCCCAAATATCATTACCAACACTGTCCACAACATGATTTTATTTTATTGACAGGAGATGTAACAAAATAATCTGATGCTTCACTACGTATTATCGTAATGAAATGTTTAAAGTACACATAAAGCTATAAAACTACATAAGGTTTAAATTTACGATTGGTACTTACGTTCACGGACACAAAACGTTTTTGTTAAAAAAAAACTCATCACCATTCATGCAATTTCTAATAGGGATAACCGCTGGTAGATATACGAACGAGCGAAGTTCTTGTACTTCACCCTGCGCTTGGTGCTCCACCGACTTCGACCAACGAACGTTAAACAAGATGAAACCGCTCAACGTTTTTTTTTGGAAATTTTCTCAACACGAGATTTTAAGTTTTGTAAGTTTATTTTTTCGTTACCTTTCGCTCTTTTAAGGGAAAATGACTTATTGTGTTGGAGTATTTTTGATGCCAACATAATTATAATCGAGTTCAAATATTTTTAAAATATTAAATACCTTAGTATTGTCGTTAATAAGGGAGTAAATCTAAAGATAGTGCAAAATATCATTACCGTTCCTGTCATTACCCTAATTTACCAGCAACTATTATAGAAATGGCAATGATCTTAAAATTATGGCAAAGATTATAAAAATATGGTAATAGCTATGTAAGTCAGAGGTAAGTTTGAAAATTTTTCATTGTGTATCGACATAATTTCTTTACTATTAGCTACATTTAAACTACTCTAATCTGATCATGAATGTAGAACGTTGTTGTTTTTTGAAGTTTTTGTTTTGTTTTTGTTTATTTGTAAGTACCTATTAGGTTTAGTCGAAGAATAATTTATGATTAAAATAATTAGCAATGTTACCTAGAATAACTTAATTTCTTTAATGTATCGTTATTCGAGTAAGAAAAAGGCTTTTTAATTTCTATATCAAACCTCAATCTGAAACAATTGTTATAATAAAATCTTTGTTACCAGTTTAAATTTTTCTTTACCATAATAACAAATAATTACCAGATTACATTCATCATTACCATACTCAGGAAAACTTTTAGGTTGTAGTATATCTTAAATCAGGATGTTTATTTTTCATGTAGCTTTAATAAAAATAAGAAAAAAATATAAATCTGTTTTGCTCGCTATTTCTTTGAAAATGCACGGGATCAACGGCTTAAACATGTTTTCCGAGGCACAGAGTGGAATGAAATGGATTACTGGATGTTTACCCATGCACAGGACGATCTCGGAAAGCGTTGCTTAGTTTTGAAGATCAAACAGTGTGACTGATGTTATTATTTAGCGACAAGCCAATTAAAATCGAGATCATAAAACATATATAAAAATCAGCCAATAATGTTCCCACTGCTGGGACACCGGCCTACTCTCAGTCAGAGGGAGTGGGCCGTACCCCACCACGCGGGCCCAGTGCGGGTTGGTAGATGTCACAAGTCTTCGATATTTTTGGATCTAGGATATGCTGGTTTCCTCACGATGTTTTACTTCACCGTTTTAAGGGTATTGAAGATGAGAAGAATTACGAGGTAAAAGCCGCGACTGCACGCAAAATGCACTCACATCGTAATTTATTTCGGTCTGGATTTTTGCTCGTTAATCTTCAGACATGGTAACTTACTCCACACAAAAAAGGTCTTCTTCACGTGTTCCGTTTTAAAATTCGGGGTCAACAAGATAGTGTAAAAATGAAACTCGTATATTGCAGGGAATAATTGCTCATCTTTATTAGTAAAGGGTCCTTACATATATAATATATTTGGACCTAGGCTTAGTAGCTAGGTTCACCTTTATTCAAAATATCTGATTGACTAATGGGAGCACATTGATTTACAAAGCTTAAAAACAATCTGTGACAATGATCCACGATGAACGCCATTCCCGACACCGGCTCATCTCGTCAGTGTACCGTGCGCCGCTACGCGGGCGGGCATGTTATGTGTGATCCATGACTCCCATAAAATAATTTACACAAAGTAAAGCGACGAAATACAACTGGTAAATCTCGGCCGTTACCACTTGGCCAACACTGCTCTCTCATAAAAACGTATTATTCTAAAATCCTTTACCTAGATGTCTGCCTATCTCCCCATCGCTTTCCTTAATCAACGCAGACAATATCCGTAGGAAATGTCCCGATTTGCAGTCGAGACCACGCGGCAAGATTATGCGATAACTGGTTCTGAATAGACTATTAAGGTCGTGGTAGGTATACCTTTATATGTATAGGTATACCTTATGTAATACCTATAGGGCTATAATGGGCGGAATCAAACGTAATTGTGTTACGAATGATTAGGGTGATATGTTGCTAGGCCTGGTATCTATGTTAACTTTGTAATGGTACACGTGGGATTAATGATATATTTGTCTAGATGTAATTAGATATTGTTACCATGATTCACAATTTGTTCACTGATGCCAACGGCTGATTGTATGGGTCAGTCAGTCTTTTTAACCGATTTCAAATAGGAGGATCAAGTCAGGATCTGATGATGGGATCCTGGAGAAATAGAGAGGACTCTTCAAATTTATAGGCGCACTTGAAGCGATTTGGTTAGTTTTTGGAAGAGTACTTTCTCGGAGTGGTCCCATTTCAATTTGGTGAAGATCTGATGAAGAACTTCGGAGATAGGCAACGGAACTCCTCAATAAATGATAGCAAATGGACTGGGATTGCTGAAACATCATGTCTGTCTATTTTTTACACCAGTTCATAACATAACATCATGCCGGTATGCTGTGAAGGGGTAAGCACATGTGCACCACAAAAAAGTGAAAAATAAAAACTTTTTTCAGAAAAAAAAACAACCGACGGTTGACGAGGTCGGTTATTTTTTTAATACATATTCATCATTATCATCATATCAGCCGAAAGACGTCCACTGCTGCACATAAGCCTCCCCCATAAGGGGGGGATTAGCCATAACGCGCTTGGCAGGCGGGTTGGCGATCACAGTATGGTGGGTCTAATGCATAGAGAACGCTGCTGCCCATTCTCTAGTAAGTCCCTTAGTCACCTTCTACGACACCCACGGGAAGAAATGGGATGGTGCTATTCTATTACGTCCGGCACCACACGGAACAAATACATATTAATGATCAAATCTTAGTCAACGCCATGTCACGTAGCCAAATTGTAACTCATTGTAGGTAAAAAATTAAAGGTACTTACTAAACAATCTAATTTTTTTCTGCAAATACCAATCCTCGGTACCTATGCCTCGGCCTAGGGGCACTTTTCCGTTCGCATAAATCTAGCCGATTACCCACGAATTCGCAAGAATTTAATCGCCCGTAACGGTCGGATACTTTTAAATAATATAATATTTTCCGTATGCGATTCGCACGAAGTTTTAATCAATAGAGTTACGAAACAATTAAGTATTTTTCTTATCATATACTAGTAGAAAATCGAACTAATTTATTACTTATTGCACAAAATTCAAAACGTGCCAATTGCCTAAAACGCATTTCTGGAGTTGTCAATTCGCTCACAAATAAATGAACGAATCGAGCAAATCAACTCCTAAGCCTCCAAGCGGTTTAGTACTTGATTCTCAGTATTAGGCGATTGGTACGAAATTCATTTATTTGTGGCCGAATCGACAACTTCAGAAACACGTTATGGCGTTGCTTATGTACACACTAGATAGAAATACAATTCACTACTTACAGCCAGTTAAAAGCTTGTGTAATAATAATAGTGTTACATTGATTTTAGATGTGTGGAAAATTAAACCTTCTGTATTAACCGACTTAGGTGATAAAACTGGTTATAATTTATATTTTCACTCTACGACTGCACGGTTTGAATTCAAATATCCAATAAACAAAAAAACCATTATTTCGATGAAAACGTTCAAGGACTATTTGAGGCATATTTTTCTTTCAGACTTTCATTATTGAAGTAGGTGCTAAAGCCTAAAACAATTTATTTCTTAATCTCAAAGTTCTATTAAACCAACCTGTGCTTTACAGATTTAATTAAAGATTTACTTTGTACTTCGAAAAGTGATAAGCCTAAAAGCTTTTTCGTTAATTACAAACTTCGCTAGACTGGATTGATCTTATAAATTGGGTTTTTAAGACAAGAGTATCGATATTAGTTCTCCAGTATTTTAATATTAACAACAGTATGCGAATTTTCAATGTCGGACTGGGACACCTTCTGGTCCCTAATCGCGAAATACAGTAACGATAGGAATGGCTTTCGTTTTGACAATTCAACTACATTTATTTATTATTTACGTCGTTGAGAAGATATTGTTTCGAACATATGAAGCAATGGATATATGGAGCATAAGGCAATATGCTTCAAAATTATTCAGATTCTGAATAGCACTGTTCAATCTACTATCATTAGTCAGGGGCCCGGGAGGTACATGTTCATTCGATGCATCACCTACTGGTATCAACCTGCCGTGTCCCGTCACCAAGTGCGGCCGATCCCACTACCGCAAGTCCTCGTCTTCTTTATGCTGGGGCTGTCCAGACCTGGGACTGTATCTTCGCTCTAAAGATGCTCAAGCAAAGATACAGCCGTACTTTCGCCGCCGTAACTAACTTCACCTAAGTCTTCACGTCGAGATTTTTACCGGATGAGAAATTTAAAACAAAAAAAAATCTGGTCAATCTTTATTTAAATTCTGGGACCGTTAAATTTGGCATGTCATTTAATTCCAATTCTGTGACTTTCATTTCAAATTTTTATTCTGATAGTGACATTCTTTTCTGTGGGCAGCATTGTGAAATTTTATTTTACTTTAATTTGAAATATGGGTTTTGCCTGAAATAAATGAATTTAATTTATAGGCCGGCTGTAGTCGTCCAAAAGGGAATTTAGAACCTGATCGCTGAAACCCTTAGATTCCAGGCTAATAGCCACTAAAAGCTTTCATCAAACCAGATGGATACCTAACAGCACAGCTGTTAATCTCGATAATGAACTGTTTGTATGCACGGCGCTCGCACGGTCTAATCAAACTCTATTGCTACCCGATATTCCTGGTTTCACAGGATAGAGGGTAGATAACTGGTTTAGTCGTTCGTTTGGGAATAGTTTGCTCTAGTTCAAAATGCTTGTAATTTGTCTACTGCGGGGCAACAACCTTTTATTGTACAGAGAAGATCATTTATAGATTTTGCTGACTATGTTTAACTTTGAATAGAGTTCGTAGTGTCTTAGATTTTAGCAATAACAGCCACACAGTCGATTTTCAAGGTTAACTAGTGCTTGCCATGGGGTACGCCACGATTGCGGCGGTGAGTCCCTTCTTTGAGGAGTGAATTGAAAGGCGCCATGGTGTCCTCACCTTCCACCTGACACAGGTCCTCACCGGACACGGTTGTTTCGCGAGGTTTCTGTGTCGCATAAGGCGGGAGGAAACGCCCGGGTATTTCCACTGCGAAGATCGCCCTGAGGACACAGTGGAGCATACGGTGGACGTCTGCCCAGCTTGGGCGGAGCACCGCCGTGTCCTCGTGGAGGCGATCGTTGGCAGCGATCTCTCGCTTCCGGCCCTGGTCTCAAGGTTATGGTACGGAGCAAGAGTGCATGGGTAGCCGTCGCCTCCTTCTGTGAAGCAGTGATTCTCGCGAAGACGGTGCACGTGAGAGAGAGGCAGTATATGCGCTCCCACGGCCTTAGTCGCCGCAGGAGACGCCCTGGGCGTCGGGAATCCCAGGCTTATTCCCGGCCACCGTAAGCGCGTGCTTGCCGACGGCGAGTAATCGATAGCTCGCTGTCCGGTAAGGACCAAGCCCGGATCGACGGTGCGTTGTGTTCCATGCGCGCCTCAAAGAGATCTCAGCACCAACTGGTGGCGTCCGCAAGGGCAGATGTCTGCCAGGGGTGTGGGTTATTCGAAAGAGATACCGCGGCCCCTGGCACACAGGCAATTGAAGGAACACAGATGGCTTTTAGTCTGTAAAAGTCTGACACGCCCTCTTGCTCCACCCAGAGCGGGAGAAGTTATTTGATGATTTCCCACCCTCGAAAAAATAAAACTAGCGCTTGCCATTGTCGGTCTGTGGATGGGTTACCTTCCATTATATACCGACACCCCTCCATACACCCGTTGGTCCCAGCTGGTACGTATTCGTAGATCTTTGATAGTCGTCACGGCTAGTAGGTCATGTTGCCCAGTAACTGGGTTGTGGAGGTAAGATAAGCAGTCGCTCTATGTAAAATACTAATACAGTAATAGTCAGCTATATACATTTAGACTGGAAGTCGATGCCCACATACTTTGAACAGGCTAGGCAAATGATTTTGCCTTCGAATATTTTTGAAATTCTGCACGTCATGTGCAGTGTTTCGAATCCACCCTACACCTCTGCCAAGGGTGCGAGTTGTTCGAAAGAGATACAGTAGCCCCCGGTACATATGCAACTGAAATAACACGGATGGGGTTTAGTCAGTAAAAGTCTGACTCGCCCTCCCGATCCGCCCAGAGCGGGAGTAGTTATTTGAAGATTTCCCAAGTTTAAAAAAAACCCTACACCATCCTATATACTCGTATATCTCATTAAGCCCCTGGCCACTACGATATTTGTTAATGAATCATGTACTAAATGTTTTATTTGAGCTGCGAAATTATAACATTACCGATATGCGTAGGTACCCAAGTAAGTAGCTGCAGACACAGTTTGTCGAAGTGGGGATTACTGACCCATCCAACACCCAGTGGGGAAGTGGCGCTACAAACCATGCCCCACTAGCTGGTGTATCCTAGGTACAACTTCGCTTGCACCTCAGATGACCTAAAGAATACCAGTGATGACGCAATTAACGTGGCTACCTACTGGGCTCAAACTATTTAAAAAAAGAAAAAATCAGTATCAAAAGTCATTGATTCAAACTAGGCTGAGAGTCAGCGCTTTTTGAACGTCAAAATCACATAAGACAATCCCCCAAAACGACCGCCCTTCACCACTTCCTAGTGCTTTTGCTGGGAAGAAGAAGTGGCGCAACAAAGCTGGACAGCTGTCTGTTAAGTTAGAAGAACTTGATTTTGTACAATAATAGGTAAGTAATTCATATTAATAAACACAAAACATAAAAGTAAATTATTTGCCATAATATGTCAGCTAGCACATGTCAACAAAACATAGTAACTAAACCCAAGCAGATATAAATACCTAATACAAACAAAACAATAAACGTAAACAGAAGTCAATACGCACATAAAAGCCTCCAGGCATAAAGGGTGTGCCCGCTTACATATGCAATGCTGCATTATGTTCATTTAGATTTAACTTGAAGTACCTAATAAATGTTAAGCTGTTCCATGTGGTGCCGGACGTGAAAGAATAGCACCATCCCATTTCTTCCCATAGGTGTCGTAGAAGGCGACTAAGGGCCTTACTAGAGAATGGGCAACAGCGTTCTCTATGCATTTGACCACCATACTGCGATCGCCAACCCGCCTGCCAGGCGTGGCGATTATAGCAATTCCCCCCCTTTTGGGGGAGACTTAGGTCCAGCAGTGGACGTCTGACATGATGATGATGAATAAATGTTAAGCTAGGACCCAGTTAAACAGTTAAAGAAAGAGGAAGAGACCACCGACACGTAAAGAAGAAGAAGGCCGACACTCGTAAATTTTTATATACAAAATAGAAAACTCAATGTCAACGAAGTATGTTACAAAATATTTCAATACTTCATAACACGTTGAAACGGGCATTGTTCACACATTGAATACCTAAAAATGCGTTTCCCTGCATATTCCTCAAAAAAATCCGAAATACATTTGAGTAGTGCATAACACAATGCAAGGTATTCATAAACGTATGTGGATCACACGTGGATCTATTTGTGAAGGCGGCTGTTAATTTGAACTAAAGCCTGGGATACACTGGCAGAAACTTGCACACAATACACACTTGAACATATATACACAACATCGTGCCTGTAGTCCCTGACTGGTTAGGCACACATACTGGATAAGTTTTAATCCAGTGCGCAAACTGTAACCATGAATTCAGCATATCATTCTAGACCCCCCTAACGCCGAAATTTTACGTCGATTATACAAAAAAAATACCAGCTATTTTATAGAAAAGTGCAATACCTACGTGGTCAAAATGTATGGAACAGCTGATTTTTTTTTTCTGTATTACCGTTTAAAAATTTCTGCGCTGGTGGTCTAGAGTGATATGCTGAATTCATGATTACAGTTTGCGCACTGGATAAAAACTTATACTGTATAGTAAATTCACATTTCGTCAGTTTGCACAACACTTTGCAAGATTTTAGGTTATTGACTACCTTTTGCCAGCGCCTTTGCTCGCGTTATCATCGACAATTCTCCCATGGAAATGTATTTCTGGAAAAAAAAATGTCCTTTGTCCTAATCCTGGATATGGTCTACCAGTGTGACGAAATCGTCATCCAAATTCACCGTAAAGCCGTTGAGGTGTGATTTATTTATTAACAAATACCAAAATTCACACAGACTTTCTAATTTGTTAATATAGGATAGGCTAAAGTGATGGTGAGCGATTATGTGGATAGATGTACCTATGTTATCACCAATCGTTGTACTGGCACAATGTAATGAGTGTGTGTGTGTTGCTTTTTATCATATCGTATAGTGCATTAACGGTTGACGTCATTACGTCAACGCCAGCTGCCATTGAAAATCAACGCTGAGGCTCTATAACGTAGCATTATGCTGAGCGATAGCCATTTTGCGTGGATATGACGCATATTTTCCCCCAACTTGTTCTTTTGTTCTTTCTCTGCTTCATGCATTACCACAAATAAAGTATTCTTTCTTTTTTACATTCAGAACCATAATTAACTTAATGGTGTGTGCAACACCGTACACGGGATAGAAGTGATACTTCTTAAAAATAAATAATGAGAGAGACTTCTCTCTCAATCTTCCGCGTAACTTCACTCACACTATCTTTATATTTTAAATAATTCTGTGCATTTAACTGTACTCCTAAACGGCTGGATCAATGTTAGTGATTTATTCTGAGTGTGTTTGTTGGTCCTCCGATGGTTTATATTGACAAATAGACCCGGTAGGTGGCGCTGTTCGGGCAGGACAACGATTGTCACGTACCCTAGTGATAAAAATATAGTTTATTTAAAAAAATAACGTAACAGCGATGTCACAGACATTACATTAACAACTTACAGAAGTAATGCTGTGACTTGGGAGTCACTGTATATAACACACACACATACTTTATGGCAAGTTACTGGCAAGTGTATCCCTGGCTTAAATCCTCTATGGTTGGGTTGAAACGATAGCGATAATGAGTATTGTGTCCATTTGTGGTCACTACTGAGTATTGAACACACAGATAGGATCTGGTGTGTGGTTGTGATTTGAATAGGACATGGTTAATTGGTTTTTGGATATGAAAGGAGTGGCAGATAGAACTACATGTCTCCTTTCGCTTCTCAGAAAGCACGTTAAGCCACTGGCTGTCATTCGTGGATTTTTGACAGTCGTTACAGGTTGTCAGAAGCCTGAAAGTATGACAACCAGTCTTACCAAGGGGTATCGTATTACCCAGTTACTGGGTTGTGGAGGTCAGATAGGCAGTCGCTCCATGTAATATACTGGTATTCGGCTGCACCAAGTTAGACTGGAAGCTGACCCCAACAAAGTTGGGTAAAGGCTTGGTAGATGATGATGAAAATACAACTCCTTGTAAAGGAACTCGTCCGGTAAATACTGTCAAAAGATTTCTGCTGCTAAGCATTTTATTGCACTTCAGTTTGAGGGGAAAGACAGAGAATTCTAAGAGACTGCTTTTCCTTGGGGTTAGGGAGAAGTTGAGAGTTTGGGAGATGATTCTAATTTTCTTTGAATCCATCAAAATCAGTTATTCTAAAAACAATTAATGCTTTACATATCACTAAAGGCTGCAGATGTCGATCTTAGGACGAGCTGCTCCTCACACGGACAATTTATTATTCGTAGCTCATTCCCGCGTAGTCCTGACTCTCTGTATATTTTAGCTGCTGAGCACAAAACTGCAAAACGAGGTTTCGAGGGAAGTTTTATAAAATGTGGCTGTTATTGTAGTATATTGTGGTGTCTTACGAATTCCATGTGAACGAAGTTGAGGGTAGAAGCTAGTCAATGGATGAAAATACTTTAAAAAATAGGTACTTATAATTACTTTTTTATTTTTTTATTGTAGATGTTCCTTTTCCTTAAATGATTAAAATAACTATTTACATAATTTAAAAACTACTGGTATTATAATAAATTGTTGTTGTTGTTGTTGTTCGTGTGGTGCCGGACGTAAAAGAATAGCACCATCCCATTTCTTCCCGTGAGTATCGTAGAAGGTGACTAAGGGACTTATTAGAGAATGGGCAGCAGCGTTCCATATGCATTTCACCACCATACTGCGATCGCCAACCCGCCTGCCAAGCGTGGCGATTATGGCAAAACCCTCGTTTTGGGGGAGCCCTATGTCTGGCAGTGGACGTCTTTCGGCTGATATGATGATGACGATGAGTATAATAATAATATCTACAAGTATAACTATAAAAGAAAATAATCAAAGGGCATCAAAAAGTTCGTCCGTATCGTTGTCAATAGCAAAAGTGCCCAAAATGTAGTTCACGTGAAGAGTGTCCGTGGAGTTTCTTGCCCGTTCTTCTCCATAGAGATCTACGTTTTGGAAAGGGCAACTAACTTCAACTTTCCAACTGATCGACTTTTTGACAATTGAAAATTGTAAATGGTTTAATTGAAATAAATGCTTTGAGTTTGAGTCAAAAAAATTAAATTAAATTAAATTACTTCAATCCGTCAAGAAACACGAAGTCACAAATCTGGTACGCAAAACGTTTCCACCGAAATCTACGTAGTATCCCATTTCACGTTTACGCGTTCAGCGTAAGATCAACCGGATAAAAGGATACAGGTAGCAAGCAGGTGTCACTAGGGATTACAACTTGAAGTCAGAACTGTATAACAAGCTATACGGGAACGAAAATAATGTAGCTACTTACTTTATTTAATTTTAAAAAACTGAAGTGTTTATCGACTTTTGTTGTTGATTGCACAGGCCTCCCCTCTGTGAGAGTGACTGGGCCATAATCTAATGTGCAGCTCAGTGCAGGTTGGTAGGTGTCACATGTCTTCGAATTTTTGGTTCTGGGACATGCTGTTTTCCTCACGATGATTTCCTTCACCACAGCTCTCAAAAGAGCAGTGCTGATGAAATAATTTACAAAAAGTTAAGCGCATGATTGGGTTTGAACTTACGACCTTACAATACCTACTCATAACTCGCGACCATTACGACAAGGTTACCACCGCTCTTGAGGCATTATCTCTTTTCGAACAAGATATTGTGAAATCATCGAATAGCTAGCTCAATTAACATTTCTTTCCAAACTTTGCAGAAATGACGCGATATTTTAAGATCAGAATTACGAAGCCAAAATTCAAATGTAATACAAGATTCCTTGCAATTCCATTCACAATCTGAATGAAAACTAAAGCTTTATCAACCTATAGCATAGCCAATAGCTAGCAGTGTAACCAACGCCAAAGAGCGAGGTGCCTGATTGAATTTGCGATCAGTATCCCGTTGCCAAGGTTACGAAGGTTAGTACTCTCTATTGACTATGTATGCAAATAGATTTTCTTTGATGTATTGTATTTCCGAGTTATATTTTCTTCGGCGAATACGGTTTCCTGCATGTTTTTTTAGATCGATTTTTTTAGCCTTGTTGGTCGCTACTGCATGAGATCCTGGGTTCACTTCCCGGGTCGGGCAAAGTGTTATTAGGTTATTCTATCGGGAAATTCTCGGTATCCGGTTGATTGCAATGGGCTCGCTCCTTGATATATAGGACTTAAGCATAAGTGTTGTGAAATATAGGAGAAAGTATAGGTTCTTCGAGCATACAGGCGTGATGTAATGATTTCTTTTGTGTGTTGGGAAATGGAAAAACAGTGATAATCCAACAATTTAGCAGTAGTGGACAGATAGCATTATGGACGTGAATCCATTAGCAGCACTATGGCTTAGCTTAGTAGGTAGGTAGAGATCAACTAATTTAAAACTGCACGCCCCTCCATTGTTTGTTGTATATGTCACCCTAACATTATGAACATCGTCAGTTTCTATTTCGGGAGATTACAAAGTATCGAAACATTGTGAACTGCAGACGGATAGTACCTTGCACTACTACTAAATAGTTAAGTAAATGCCACTAACTTGGAAATGGCGCTCGCCGGCCTCTGTCGCGGCACCGCTCGCTTCGTTCGCTCGGCTCGCGCGCATTTGGTCACAGTTCTAACCTAACCTAACCTAACCTATTTGTATTCGAAGCAGTATGGTGCAGTTCACAGTTCATAATCTCGCGAGATAGATTATAAACTAACGGTGTTCACAATCATACGGTGACATATACACATTTCAAATGCTTGTATAAACATTTTCGTGGAGGGGCGTGCAGTTTTAAATTAGTTGATCTGTACCTACATTTGTGCTGCACCCTAATTGAACTAATAAACATTTTAAATGATATTGCTATCTATGTTCGAAAAATTTGTCTGGACAACATCATAAATCATCATCGTCCTAGCCTTTTCCCAATTTCGTTGGGGTCAGCTTCCAGTCTAACCGGATGCAGTGTAGCTTAACCCGATCGATTGACCCGTGCGGCTAGTATTACATAGCCACAAGCCCCTCAACAACATAAAATAACTAAATGAATGCTGTTAAACTGTCAAAATGAAAACCATTAGTACTGTTAGTGTTTTAAGCTATTAGCCCGCGGCTTAACGAAGTTCCATTCACGAATGGAAACAGTAAATTATTTATATAAATTTTCCAGTAAACGAGAGTTCTGCTAGCCACATAAATGTAAGACCATTTCATAACTTTATTTTTTTCTGAAGTTGAATAGAAACCACATTTCAATGGTATTCAACAAGCAACTTCCATACTTGTTCCTTTTGAATAAAGTTCATAATGCTGCGATCGTTTCACAGCTTTAAACATAGTTTGTTACTTTATCGGGCAAAGTTGTAAGTCAGACGAGGTTTATAGATGGCCAACTTTGGTACATTTGAACGGAATGAATCGTTCATTCAATACCAGGGTATTTTCTAAAAGAGTTTTTGGAACAGGATGCAAAGAAACTTCGCTTAACGACTGGGTTGTGAGAACTTTTGCTTTTCCTGTTTACCTTCGGAGGTTTACACGTACAAAAGAATTTAGATGGGAAGAAAATGTTAGTCTCCTTTTTAATTTCGCTGCAATCGGGTAAAAATGACGTCAAATCCCGTAAACTATATGGAACTGACGTAAGGTGTGTTGTAACATGGCGTACGGTGTTTCTACTCGAAGTACTATTTCAAAATCTACATAGCCGGTTCGACTTCCAGTCTATACGGTTTCAGCTGAATACCAGTATATTTTCATGGCTACTCGAAAAAGACGAGTTTGGAAACCAACTCAGGTTTAATGATTGGTACTATAGGTAACTAATAATATTAAATATGACGGCACGGTTGGCGCAGCAGTTAAGCGATTGTCTGCTGCGCTGCGTGTCGCGGGTTCGATTCCCGCACGGAACAAATATTGGTATGACCTACAAGCAGTTGTTCCGGGTCTGGCTATTTGTGTATGTGAGTTTTAAATGTTTGTGAACGCACCCACAATACAGGAGAAATTCCTAGTGTGGGGCAACGTGCTTCTGGCTCGGCCGCACGTGTCAACCAATCAGGTTTACGCTACGCTTGCCGCGGTTGTACCTTTACATACCACGATCCATCCGTGCTTCGGAAAGCCGTTAAGCCGTTGGTCCCGGCTGTCATTTGTAGATCTTTGAAAATGTTTACGGGTCGTCAGATGCCCGAAAGCCGAAGCCCGAAGTCTGACAACTAGTCTAACCAAGGGGTATTACCCAATAATTAGATTGTGGCCATCAGATAGGCAATCGCTCCATGTAAAATACTGCTACCCAGAACATAGTAGGGAAAAGGCTAGGCAGACGATGAGTTTTTTTTAAGTCGTGTTTTAAAACATTCACGTAAAAAAAATGTTGGTATCCTGTTCCAGTAGCTATACAATCAGATAACAATCAAAATTACCCGTTAAACCATAACATTCATTCAGCTCGCTGTCCGCTAAGGACCAAGCCCGGGTTGACGGCGCGTTGTGTTCCACGCGCGCCTCGAAGAGATGTCAGCAGCAACTGACGGGGCCCGCAAGCAGCAACTGACGGGGCCCGCAAGGGCCGATGCCTGCCAGGGGTGCGGGTTGTTCGAAAGAGATACCGCGGCCCCTGGCACACAGGCAATTGAGGGAACATGGGTGGGTTTTAGTCGGTAAAAGTCATGTGGGTGAACTTGGCAGATCATTTCCCAGCAGAGCAAAATATAATATGAGTTCTATTCGCATGCGCATGAGTTCTGGAGTTCCTTATACTTAAAAAAATAGTTCAGGAGTTTTTGCCTGAAAAAAGGTCGAATGAAAATATGCTCTGCCAACTTCCGTTAGCAGATCATTATTTCCAAAATTACAATTTTAAAACTGATTTAGGCACACAGTGGTGAGTTCTATAGGTTCCTAATACTTTTCCGGAATATTTCTGCCGACCTAAGTCATGAAATAAATAAAAAAGAAAAACAAGAAAAAGAAAATAATTTTGTTAAAAGAGGCGCCTGGTAAATTTGTAGCTTTTCGTATATTCTATTCTATGGACTAAGTTTAGTAGCAGTCAAGACCCCGGGAACAGAAAAAACTAAATAAACGCAGTTGTCTCTAAAAAATATCAGCAGAGCCTTATGAAAAAGAAAAGATTTCATTGAGCGATTAAGTTGGTATGATAAAAAAAAGTTTGAATACAACTTAGGAGCTAAAACTCCACGTTTCATATTGCAATTATAAAAGAACTATACTAAAACAGGCAAAATTAATCGCAGAACTCTGACTCTAGTATCAGCAGAGCATGGGTAAAGATCTAAGATAGTTTAAAATCAGGATTTTAATCTGTGGTATTGAAAGATGAATAAAAAAAAAGTCAGGACAATTATGATTTAATTGCGCCTCTTTTATGTAAAAGCCGGGCGGACCCTACATCACGCAAACATTATTAGGATGGTGTGTATACGGAGCCTGGCAAGCTGATTGTACTGGTAAGCTCGCCGAGCACGTCAACAGCATCGGCAGCGTTGGTGGCGCCGGCGGCGATCCAGCCGCAGCGCACGGAGCGGTGATCGCGCCCTCAGTCACACATGTAAGCCCGCCGCGTACGCGCTCCGCGTCTCGTCCCCGGGACACGGTGGCGCGGGCGCGAGCGGGACTTCATGTTCTGATTTTATTACATGCATAGATAAGCCAATGGTGCCGATTCTGTTGTACACCGAACTAAACTAACTAAACTATCACTAAAATTCCTTACTTTTGGCTATGAGAATCTTAAAGCTATTCTGCAAAAAAAGATCTCTAAATTTAAAAATAATTTTGACGCAACTAAAATCGAATTTGACAAACGCGACTTCACGTTTGCCCTACCCCGTGATCTTTTTTAGAGCCGGAATCGCGCAGGGGGGCAGCCTCAACGTGTTTTAAATGGATTTTTTTACTTTTTGTATCGAAAATATGAAAAATTATTACCTACATGTTGAGTTTTAGTGGTGTATGGGGTTTTATAAAGGGGGTCGAAATTTTCATTATTTTTACGATAGGACACACCAATTTCGAGATATAAGCAAAAGAAAGGAAAAAAAAGATACAGTACTGTATTTGCGCCCGAAGTCGAGGTGTCAGTGTGAATTTTAGTTCTTGACAACTAATTTTATTCCACACCTTTTTAATCGCGATTAAAAATAGTCAGATTTAGCTAGACAATCGAAATTTTGTATTGAATAGAATAATTAGTTTGACAACAGCAGAATAGCAAAATTACCATTTTCACTAAATTAAAAACTCAGTACAATCTTAGTGCTGTCAAACTAAAATATAGTTAAGTTGTGTCACTTTAGTCAATTTCAGAATAGGAAATCGTCGTTTGACAGGAATAAACTAAATTTTAGTGATTTTTAGTTTAGTTTAGAGAATTTTGTGACAAGAGAATCGGCACCATTGTGTCAATCAGCTGTCGCTAAAGATACCTTAGAATATAATATAGACATTGATTTAAACCAATTACACGATTTAATTCGCCGTTCATTTTCTCTACATTCAATTGGAATTAGTAACAAACCACGTCAGAATATGAAGAATTACGAGCCGTAAAATATTAACGAGTCAGCTAAGTTACTTAATGGTCAGTGGTCGGTTAAGCTTCCATGGAAACGCGATAAACTTGCTATCGACTCTTATCCCGTAGCATTAAAAAGATTACACTCGGTAGAAAGAAAAATGTCTTCTAATCCAGAATATGAAGTTAGATACCGCGAACGTATTGAACATTTACTTAAAAATAATTACGCACGAAAACTGACTGAGGCGGAGTGCACGTTCGATTCCAAGTCGGACCACGTTTGGTATTTACCACATTTTGGCGTTGACAATCCGAACAAAAAAAAGTTACGATTGGTTTTTGACGCCGCCGCCAAAAGTAACAATATGTCACTTAATGACGTTCTCCTTCAAGGACCTGACTTATTACAGTCTTTGTATGGTATAATGTTTGGATTTAGAGAGAACCCTATAGGAATAACAGGAGACATAAAATATATGTTTTTACGCATTAAAATACATAACGACGCTCAGAACGCATTTCGATTTTTATGGAAAGACAAAGGCAGCGATGTTGTAGATAAGTACGTAATGACGTCACTTATTTTCGGCGCGAATTGTTCCCCGTTTATTGCCCAATTTATCAATCAAAACAAAAATGCTTCTCGATTCAGTCAGCAGATGCCAGACGCTGTGTAAGCTATAAAAAACAATCAGTACATGGATTATATTGATAGCTTTTCTGATGAGGAGGTGGCTAGAAAAATGATTTAAAAAAATCATTTATCCATAATGAAGGTGGATTTAAAATGTGTAACTATCTCAGTAATGTACCTAATGTGCTAATCCATATTCCAAAAGACAGTCTTAATGACGTAGCAATAAAGTTCAATTTTGATAAACAGTCGGAGCGGGCATTAGGCATATTGTGGTTCCCGCGCAGCGATATGTTAGCTTTAGATCTATCTTTTAAACGTATTCCGCAAGACATTATACTTTTGAAATGAATACCGCCTAAGCGCGAAATGTTAAGTATTAGTAAGTTGACAATAAAAGTAGGTATAGTGCCGCAACATTAAGGGTGAAGTGTATGCCTCAGAGGTACCTAAATACAATTGTTGAACTAAAAAATAGGATTATTAAGCATTTCACAAATTAAAGTGCTTAGCGACAGACAGTGATTTAATTAGAAAAATAAATAGCAATATTCTCCGTCGGTATGATTTGTGCATTAACGTGAATGGAGGACACATCGAGAATTTAAAAATTTAGTGATATTGTTGTGATTGTTGTTGAGCGCGTATTTCAAAACCTTACCTAACATAAAAGCCGCCGCCCGCGCCACCGCCAGCCGCCCGCTTTGACACGAGAAAACACACGCGCCGCGCTCCGGAGCGCGCGTGCGACGTTGCCGCTTTGTTACCTAAGTATCTAAGCTCAGCTAAATTTATTTACAAAGGGTGAGGGCGTTTTACTCTGATTTGTAAGCTATTTAGTTTGTTTGAAAAACAAATATTCTAATTTTTGGTGCTTTTTATTTTTGTACCGTATCGAATTAATACTAAACACGTATAGTATACGTCGTGTAATTTAATGCCCCTCTGTCATATCAACTCTGTATAACTCAAATGAAATAAGAATCCGATCACCATTTAGACTTGACTTTGCGATTTAATTGGATGCAGTAAAGTGCAAGTAATCGTGTATCGCATGGCCGGACTATCTAGATCAAGGTGTGAACTATGTAACATATTTTTTTCAATTTTTTTAATCCGGTTTATCTACTTATAAAACACCATACAAAACGACGTTTTTTCGACCCACCCCGCCTTACGGTGCGCTAAAAGCGCGAACGCTAAAAGAAAACGAACTTTTTTGGAAAATCGACCGACGGTATAAGGATGCGCTCCTTATACCGTCGGTCGATTTTCCAAAAAAGTTCGTTTTCTTTATTTCTTACCACCAACGACTACCCACCGGCTACACATACCATGTTTAATTTTTGATGTACAGTGGAGTAAGTAATACACTCCCGAAGTTTGTATGGGAAAAATGTGGACTAGATTCACCTTAAATTAAAGGATCACTTTTCTTTTTGCTTAATTATAATAGGTTGCCTTGAAAAAATATTTACACTAATGGTACGGCATTAGTGTAAATATCTTTTTTCGTGTCTTGTACTAAGCAACACGCAGGTTGGCGCTGGTGGTTGAATTTCGCACTATGGCCAATAATAAATTGAAAAAAAAAAGAAAAAAAAATACTGTCTCACTGCGATTGTTACTACTGCTGCTGCTTGTGCTACTTGCATGTATTTTTAATTTATATTTGAAATTACTTCTCTAACCATAAACAGTTTACAACAAAATTTTTAGGGGTTTTTAGGGAAATTTGAAGCTGGTCGTAGTGGGAAACATTCTGTAGGAGTTGGCAACACTGGCTGCAGGCCAGTGCTAGCGGCTAGTGCTGGCGGCAAGTGTTCGGCAAGTGCTCGAGCAAGCGCTCGGGCCAGTGCTGGTGGCAAGTGCTCGGGCAAGTGCTCGGGCAAGTGCTCGGGCAAGTGCTCGTGCAAGTGCTCGGGCAAGTGCTCGGGCTAGTGCTCGGGCAAGTGCTCGGTCGAGTGCTCGGGCAAGTGCTCGGGCCAGTGCTCGGGCAAGTGCTCGGGCAAATGCTCGGGCAAGTGCTCGGGCAAATGCTCGGGCAAGTGCTCGGGCAATGGCTCGGGCAAGTGCTCGGGCAAGTGCTCGGGCAAGTGCACGGGCAAGTGCTCGGGCAAGTGCTCGGGCAAGTGCTCGTGCAAGTGCTCGGGCAAGTGCTCGAGCAAGTGCTCGGGTAAGTGCTCGGTCAAGTGCTCGGGCAAGTGCTCGGGCAAGTGCTCGGGCAAGTGCTCGGGCAAGTGCTCGAGCAAGCAAGTGCTCGTGCAAGTGCTCGGGCAAGTGCTCGAGCAAGTGCTCGGGTAAGTGCTCGGGCAAGTGCTCGGGCAAGTGCTCGGGCAAGTGCTCGGGCAAGCAAGTGCTCGGGCAAGTTCTCGGGCAAGTGCTCGTGCAAGTGCTCGGGTAAGTGCTCGGGCAAGTGCTCGGGCAAGTGCTCGGGCAAGTGCTCGGGCCAGTGCTCGGGCAAGTGCTCGAGCAAGTGCTCGGGCAAGTGCTCGGGCAAGTGCTCGAGCAAGTGCTCGGGTAAGTGCTCGGGCAAATGCTCGGTCAAGTGCTCGGGCAAGTGCTCGGGCAAGCACGTGCTCGTGCAAGCGCTCGGGCCAGTGCTGGTGGCAAGTGCTCGGGCAAGTGCTCGGGTAAGTGCTCGGGCAAGTGCTCGGGCAAGTGCTCGGGCAAGTGCTCGGGCAAGCAAGTGCTCGTGCAAGTGCTCGGGCAAGTGCTCGAGCAAGTGCTCGGGTAAGTGCTCGGGCAAGTGCTCGGGCAAGTGCTCGGGCAAGCAAGTGCTCGGGCAAGTGCTCGGTCGAGTGCTCGGGCAAGTGCTCGGGCAAGTGCTCGGTCAAGTGCTCGGTCAAGTACTCGGGCAAGTGCTCGGGCAAGTGCTCGGTCAAGTGCTCGGGCAAGTGCTCGTGCAAGTGCTCGAGCAAGTGCTCGGGTAAGTGCTCGGGCAAGTGCTCGGGCAAGTGCTCGGTCAAGTGCTCGGGCAAGTGCTCGTGCAAGTGCTCGAGCAAGTGCTCGGGTAAGTGCTCGGGCAAGTGCTCGGGCAAGTGCTCGAGCAAGTGCTCGGGCAAGTGCTCGGGCAAGTGCTTGGTCAAGTGCTCGGGCAAGTGCTCGAGCAAGTGCTCGGGCAAGTGCTCGGGCAAGTGCTTGGTCAAGTGCTCGGGCAAGTGCTCGGGCAAGTGCTCGGGCCAGTGCTCGAGCAAGTGCTCGGGTAAGTGCTCGGGCAAGTGCTCGGGCAAGTGCTCGGGCAAGTGCTCGGGCAAGTGCTCGAGCAAGTGCTCGGGTAAGTGCTCGGGCAAGTGCTCGGGCAAGTGCTCGGGCCAGTGCTCGGGCAAGTGCTCGGGCCAGTGCTCGAGCAAGTGCTCGGGCAAGTGCTCGAGCAAGCAAGTGCTCGTGCAAGTGCTCGGGCAAGTGCTCGAGCAAGTGCTCGGGTAAGTGCTCGGGCAAGTGCTCGGGCAAGTGCTCGGGCAAGTGCTCGGGCAAGCAAGTGCTCGGGCAAGTTCTCGGGCAAGCAAGTGCTCGAGCAAGTGCTCGGGCAAGTGCTCGGGCAAGTGCTCGAGCAAGTGCTCGGGTAAGTGCTCGGGCAAGTGCTCGAGCAAGTGCTCGGGTAAGTGCTCGGGCAAATGCTCGGTCAAGTGCTCGGGCAAGTGCTCGGGCAAGTGCTCAGGCCTGTGCTCGGGCAAGTGCTCGGGCAAATGCTCGGGCAAGTGCTCGGGTAAGTGCTCGGGCAAGTGCTCGGGCAAGTGCTCCGTCAAGTGCTCGGGCAAGTGCTCGGGCAATGGCTCGGGCAAGTGCTCGGGCAAGTGCTCGGGCAAGTGCTCGGGCAAGTGCTCGGGCAAGTGCTCGGGCAAGCAAGTGCTCGTGCAAGTGCTCGGGCAAGTGCTCGAGCAAGTGCTCGGGCAAGTGCTCGGGCAAGTGCTCGGGCAAGTGCTCGGGCAAGAGCTCGGGCAAGTGCTCGGGCAAGTGCTCGGGCAAGTGCTCGTGCAAGTGCTCGGGCAAGTGCTCGAGCAAGTGCTCGGGTAAGTGCTCGGTCAAGTGCTCGGGCAAGTGCTCGGGCAAGTGCTCGAGCAAGTGCTCGGGTAAGTGCTCGGGCAAGTGCTCGGGCAAGTGCTCGGGCAAGTGCTCGGGCAAGCAAGTGCTCGTGCAAGTGCTCGGGCAAGTGCTCGAGCAAGTGCTCGGGTAAGTGCTCGGGCAAGTGCTCGGGCAAGTGCTCGGGCAAGTGCTCGGGCAAGCAAGTGCTCGGGCAAGTGCTCGGTCGAGTGCTCGGGCAAGTGCTCGTGCGGTAAAGTATTAGGAACTATGGAACTCACCACTGTGTGCCTAAATCAGTTTTAAAATTGTAATTTAGGAAAAATGATCTGCTAACAGAAGTTCGCAGAGCATATTTTCGTTCGACCGTTTTTCAGGGAAAAATGCCTGAACTATTTTTTTTAAGTGTAAGGAACTCCAGAACTCATCCGCATGCGAATATAACTCACATTTTTAATATTTTGCTCTACTGGGAAATGATCTGCCAAGTTCACCCACATGTCTGACACGTAGAGCGGGAGAAGTTATTTGATGATTTCCCACCCAAAAAAAAATACCAAAACATTCATAATCCGACAGTCAATATGGAACTTCAATACGAAGTACATACCCCTAAATCCGGCCTCCGTTTTGTCTAAAATATTTTAGCTATAGCAACACCAGTTAAGCCGACGTCTCCGTCGATCCCCTATAATCTAGGAGGATTAATAATCTGTCGGTCCCGAGTCGAAGTCGGGACTTCGGATAAAACAAATCTTTGAATTGATGTCTTTCTAAATTCTGTATTTATCGTTGTCGGGTTGGGCAGACGGGCGACAATTCATATTTCATCACCTCAAAGTTTACTATAAGGATAATCTGCCTTTAATGTTCCCATAGCTGGGACTCGGACCACCTCTCTTCGAAAGGGCTATAATGGGCAGGTTGGTGGATGTCACATGTCTTTGAGTTTTTGGTTCTGGCACATACAGTTTCCTCACGCTGTTTTTAACACGCTTGGTATGTATGTATGCGTGTTTGTTTGTAACGGAATCTCAGAATGTGATTTTTTCCCACTTCAAAACATCGAATTAAATTGCAACACACACACACACACACACAAGGACGCACACATCAAGGACCGATGACAATTCAATGTCATTAACCTGGACAAAAAGAAGCTAAAAAATCATGCCTTTGTAGTTAGCCGAACTAAAAAATTGATAATAGTTTCAAAACTAAAAAACTTTTATTTAAAAAATATTTTCTATTTTGTAGTTTCATTTTCTATTAAAGCGTGTTTTTTAGCTTTTTAATTCTTCACCAGTTTGAGAGGTCAATGGTGATGATAGTATTTACACAAAGTAAAGCGCCTGATTGAATTCGAACCAAAAAAGAATTGAGAATTGAGAATTGAACCCATTCCCTACAGCTAGTATGTCGGAACCGTCACAACTGGGCCACCACTTACCAACCTAAAAAATTACCAACCTTGCTCCAATTAAGGTTGTGTAGGAAATTGTGGATTTGAAATAACTGACCAGCGAACTCCTGCCACTCGCTTCGCGCACTTGGTCTCGACGTCATGTCCAGTCGTCCTAAATCTAGCTAAACTTCACTGCACATTTATTTCCACAGGTGTTAATTATTGTTATTACTCGTGTCTTGATGGGTTGTAGCACAAAATCACAGAAGGACTATTTCGTATTAGAAAAAAGGTTTTTGCACGCGGTAGTCTCGTGTAGTTCGTGAACGATTTGTTCAAGTGAACAAAACACTCGGCAACGCGGCGCTAATGTCGCCCTTCGTCGGCCAATCGGATTGCTTAGCGAGCAGACAGTAAGCAAGCTGGCAACTTAATCAAATAAAACCCTTTCTACTACACACAAATACTTGAGTACTAGTTGTGGGTTGAAAAACTATCCAAAATTCTTAAGATTAAATGCGGTACATAATACCTATCTTAAAGAGAACGGTACGTAACAATGGTCTTGTTATCAATTAGCTAGTAATTTTTTAAAATTAAGATATATTAACTTGCCTTATATTTCAAAGTCTTTTCGTGATATCGGAACTCCTTCAGATGATCTGTTGCTGAAAAACTGCAAATATAGATAATATAGATATAGATAGCAGAAAACCAAGTAATATTTCACAGGTTTTACATTGTTCTTCTTACAGTGTCGAGAGCCAGAGGGTTAATGCGAAACACATTAACAGTAGGAATTGCTTTCATTATAACAGTTCAAAAACATACATTGTGTTACGTTGTCGAGAAGAAAAATTTTTCGAACATAAATATTAGTGATGTGCCGACTAGTCGCAGTCTCTATTTGCAGTCGGCGATTAGTCGGCGACTAAACGGCCTATTTTTTATTCGTATTTAATACGCCTAAAAATTTAAAAGACGGTGATTGAAATGAAATTGAAATCTTTGCTGTTATTATTTTTATTACACAATCAGTTTTACAGTTTACTTTCAGTGCAATCTAGAATAGGATAGGAAGAAACCCCGGCTCGCACTTAAACAATCATAGTATAAATGCCAAGCAAATAAAAACATGTCCTGACAATTCCGCCTGGTCGTCGGGCGCCCCGAACCCGACCTGCGAGCCGAAAACGTAGTCATGAACATTACCGATGTCACACGAACTCAACCGAAAGCAATGATCGGCTTGGTCGACTAGCCATTTTGCAGCTGACTAGTCGGCTAGTCGGCCAAAGTCAAAGTCGGCCCATCTCTAATAAATAAGAAGCAATGGATTATCAATATCTTTCAAAATTATTCAGATACTGTGTTCCATGTAAGGGTTCAGAACTAAGCTATGAGTATGATGCCATTAAAGGCGTTTTTCATTTAAAACCAATTTTTAAATACGATCGAAAGACTACTTATATTTCGCTAAGGCTTTTAATAGTCGATTGCATTGAATTTAATTATTTATTCTCCAATGCAGTCTTTTTAACCGACTTCCAAAAGGAGGAGGTTCTCAATTCGTCGGAACCTTTTTTTTTTTTTTTTTTTTATGTATGTTCCCCGATTACTCGAAGATGGCTGGATCGATTTGGATAATTTTTTTTTTGTTTGAAAGGGTATACTTCCCAGGTGGTCCCATGATCATCAAGTCAGGATCTGATGATGGGATCCTGGAGAAATAGAGAGAACTCTTCAAATTTTATAGGCACACTTGAAGCAATTTGTGTAGTTTTTGGAAGAGTACTTTCTCGGAGTGGTTCCATTTCAATTTGGTGAAGACCTGATGAAGAACTTCGGAGATAGGCAACGGAACTCCTCAAGAAATGATAGCAAATGGACAGGGATTGCTGAAATCTTATGTCTGTCAATTGTTTACGCCAGTTAATAACATAACATCACGCCGGTACGCTGTGAAGGGGTAAGCACATGTGAACCACTAAAAAGTGAAAAATAAAAAAACTTTTTTCAAAAAAGTCAACAACCGACTTCCAAAAAAACACTAAAAAGTGAAAAATAACTTTAATTTCGGAAGGCGGTGACAAAAAATTAAAATACATATCCAAAGTCACCGACTTCCGAAATTAAAGTTATTTTTCACTTTTTAGTGTTTTTTTGGAAGTCGGTTGTTTACTTTTTTGAAAAAAGTTTTTTATTGAAATTTTTTATACATTTTTAGGCTTCGCTATCTTACGGGGACGTACTACGTGGATAAAGTGTATTCTTTGTGTTAATCCAATTTATATTATATTACCTATCTACAGGGGAACGCTTCCGAAGCCAGACCGTAGGTTATAATTAAAGATCAGATAATCGGATGCGTATTTACCTAAAGTTAATTTTTAGTTATGAAAGTATGGAAGAGGGGGCTGCTTATTTTTTTTTTTAATCCCGGGATGCCAGGAACTAAGCGGTATGGAAGCGACTTCTAAATTATTAGGATTGCATAGCTATTCAGACACATGTTTATTTAAAATTAATCGCGATGCAAATATGTGTAAGTAGAATGTATAAAGTCTGTAAGAGTGGGGGTGGTGTGTGTTAGTTAAAACATTTTTTATTTTACATTAAATGACTTGGTGTTGTTGTTAAATGTGTTTAATCTCAAACAATGGTTCATGTAACTATTCTCACAGCATAGTGCACAAAAAATGATAAAAAAATTGATAAAAATTGTAAAAAAAAAATTGATGATACTATAACGAGAATCACTAGCCCTATCACCTGTCTTCGTTTTCGGAAGTGTTTCCCTTACGCCCCGTATATCTATTTGACAAATTTCATTCATAACTGTTCGGTCGTCTCGTGTGATTAAGTAACTAACTTTCACTTTTATAATCCTAGTTCTTACTAAAATATTACAAATGTGATTTTTTTTATGTTAAGATGTTTGGATGGTTATTACTCAAAAACACAAAAGCGACTGAACGGATTGGGATAAAATTTGACACACAAGGACCAATCATAATCTGTTTCATTTTGACAGTTCAACAACATTCATTGCGTAATTAAGTTGTTGAGCTGACACATTTTTCGAACATATGAAGCAATGGATTAGCAATCGGTTTCAAAATTATTCAGATTTTGATTGATCGTGCGTTACGCGAATAAGGTGCTGGATTAACACATCAAAGGGTAGTTTTTATCTCGTTAGTACATTCTCGCGGTATAATTTCCGACGATCACGCGGGTGCAGCCGCCGGCAAAACCTAGTTTATAATATTTTAAGTAGGATATTTAGCTTTAAGTAAATAATTTAACGTACTTCAGATTTCAGGCAGCTTTTCCAAAAACACAAGCTGCTAAACTTTGTGGTAAGTTGTAACGTGGAGATGACGGTAAAGATTACAGACCAACTTAGTTCATTGTTTTAAGTTGTTCGGTTAAGTTACTCTGATACTTAAACGCTTAAGTTGCAGGAGCTTCTCCTTGAAAGCAATTTTGTGATAAGTTACTAAAAACTGTTCACGTTCATATTTTTTTAGTGGAAAAGCCAACGATGGGTAAAAAGTGGCTGTAACTGTCGTTATTTTCTCTAGAAACCACATTTAAGCCAGGTGCAGACTAAGAGCTAAGTTAGTTTAGCTTAGCTCGCATCGTTGATACAATTTTTCATGCGAGTGTCCAAACCGTAAACTATGAAACACAAGTATGAAAGGTATCAAATATAAAAGTATGAAATAATCATTACATACTTTTATTTAAATGATTTTAAATAATCATTAACATTATAGTAGGCTTTATTGGTCAAATAAATCGTTAACTTATTTTTAAATTGATATAAGTTTTGTTGCTGCCTTTATGTGTTTAGGTAATTTATTATATACTCTAGGGCCCATACATAAGACACTTATGTCAATCATAGCATTTCTATGGGGCACTGAAGTTTACCGGCAAGTGTATGACATTTTACTCATAATTTTGTTTACTTTCTAATCCTGTTTGACACCGCCAAAAGAAGTTAATTTTATTCTACGCTCATCTACAACAGTCAAAGATCAAATTAATTCCAACTCAATTTTATTTTGAAAAAGCAATAAACGAGCACCTACAAGAAAATACAGCAATAAATTGAGTGAAGGAGATTCGATCTTCACATTCTGATGTGTTAAGATTTTATTTGACTGAGAGGTTAAAGGAGGAGGGAGGAGGGAGGGGGGGGGAGGTTTATAAATAATTTTGTTTGTGGGAATAAAAAAGGTACCTACATATTTCAGAGTTCGATTTCAGGAAGTCGTCTCCTTTACAGTCTGCTCAGAGATGTGCCCTAACTGGCGTTGCACAGAAGGGATTTTCGATCGGTCTTTTGGGAGGTAACGGTACCCTCTTCCATGGATATTGACCACCGGAATGGTTTTATTGAGGTAAAAATACCCCTCTACCCGGTCTTATCCTCAAAGCCCGGGAGCGTTCTGAAGGTTCCCCCCGAAAAAAAGAAACGATACTTACATATTCAGAAATCTATTCAGTTTCTAAATCCAATAATCCATTCACGCTTCGCACGTCAGGTAAATTAATCATATTTTATGAAATAGAGCATTTTATCTGTCCGTCAACGTATACAAAGCAGCTGATCCAACCACACTGAAATGAGTACAGTAAAGCTATCAAAAGAACCGCCTATACCGCATCAACATGGACCCAAAATGTTTTCACTTTATCAAATTGAAAATTCAACTGGACAATGGAAATTCTTCTTTATCAGCTACCATATAAAGTTTATTTTAGTCTTAGCAAATTCGATCTTTATTACACTGTCGGACACGAAAAGGCACGCAATTGAAAATGCCGGGATTGCAATTTGCAAACGGCGAGCAGGGCCGGTGTAACGGTGGTCGTGCCGATTTTCTCTGTTTCCGATAGTCAATTTGGCTAATACACTGTCGAGCAACAAATTGCTCGTCTTCATGGGATTTGTTGGCACGGTGGGTCATCGGTGACAAATTGGAATCTTGGAGGAAAATGTGGAGGTAAAGTTGTGGTTTTATCACCCGTAGATGTATAAATTGTTTTCCTTTCACTAACTTACTTTTTTAACAGACTGTTGCTTATTAAGGGGGAAGCATTGTTTCGGGAAGAACAAAATATGAGGTTTGAACAAAATATCTAATATCATTCGCGACCGTAACACGTATGTATTTACTTAGTTATTTACATAGATAGATAGATACAGATTATCTACATAATTACAATAACTAGTGGTCGCCAAGTGGTCAAAAGTCTTTTGAAAGCTTTTTGTTTCTTATATTTATATTTATTAGCTTTCTTCACTCCTCTTCTATACAAACTTCTTCCTCCAAAGGGGTACAAAGTTTTGACTTCACGTATTAATACACCGTGACATTTTAGTCGTCTTACAACGGCAGCCCACTTCATATAACGAATGACTACTAATCATATATTTAAAAAAAAATTTTTTTTTTTTCTTACGTTTGCATAATAAAAAATAATAAAATATTGTTCACTAAGATATATGACGTAGTTTGAAACACCCAGTTATGGAGATGTAATTAATGATGGAATGTAATGATAGGTAGGTAGATATCTTCTACCGTTTGATAATTAAACTTTATTAACAGGGAGGGTGTTTCATAATTCTAAAGCATTATTTATTTTTCTTTGTACCTATTATCTTAATTAATAGTAACAATGTTTTAAAAAAGAGACCATGACCTCTGAGTTTGTTTCGGCTTTTCTTCTCAGGGAACAGTCAGCTAGGAAATGCCAGCGCCATCTAGTTTAAAAAAAATATTGACCAACGAAATATTGACGTGTAAAAGTGTCTTTTAAGATCTACTTACATAAATAAACATTTCATTTCATTTCATTTCATAATCGCGCCTAGAGGTATTTTATGACGGATACATTGAGTGGACCACCTTTGTAAGACGACTAAAATGTCACGGTGTATATCACTACATAGTATAAAACAAAGTCGCTTTCTCTGTCCCTTTATCCCTATGTATGCTTAAATCTTTAAAACTACGCAACGGATTTTGATGCGAGTTTTTTTAATAGATAAGAGTTATTCAAGAGGAAGGTTTATATGTATAATACACCGACCTCCACGCGGGCGAAGCCGCTGGCAAAAGCTAGTTAATTATAATCACAAAAACAACCCTCTTCATTTTTCATGAAATAGTCATTCAGTGGGATTGATGATGTCAATAGGCAATCATTAAGTTAGCTATGATTTAGTTCTTTCTAAAATATATGCTACTTTATGCCAAGGTTATTTTCCTATAACGGAACTTTCAGCACTTAGGTATATCAGATATAAATTATATTATTCAAACCCACCAATCCCGGAGCAAATACTAAAGATAGTAAATCAAACGTAATTCGTGTTGTCATATAAATGAATGGTGGTCGTATTATTCGATAACGTCGCAGGTAATCCCGGTGGGAAGCGGCCGCCATATTGGTAATAACTGCTTTCGCCCCAGGGCTTCAGATGTGTGAGGCCCAATGTGTAAGGAACAGCGTGGTTATGAGTGAGAATTAGTCCATGTTTTATAAAGCTTTGCCGTAGTTTTTTTTAAATCTTTTAAGTTAATTTACATAAACATAACATCACGCCTGTGTTCCCCGAGGGTTAGCTAGCACACCGCTGGCTAACCTATAGCTTTAGATACAACTCTAGGTAACTCTTGCGGGATTATGACGGCGTGATGTTATGTTTAAGTCTATACATACATCATTTTACATACATATTAAGCCCCATGTAATGGGGGCGAGCCTATTGCCATCAAAATAATAATTTAAAAAATCTAAATCAAAACCAAAAGTCAAAATGCACGTCAAAATTACATAAGACAGTCGCCTTAAAACGCCTGACCTTCACCACTTCCTAGTGCTTTAGCTGGGAAGAAGAAGTGGCGCAACAAACTCCCCAGCAGCACAGCTGTCTGTTAAGTTGGAAGAACTTGATTCTATACAATAATAGCATATAATTAATATTCAACAACAAATGAAAATTTAATTAATTAAAAAAAAATGGTTTAAACAGTCAAATAAAATAAACAATGATATGAAGTAATTCATATGACCTGTCAGTAGTTAAGCTAATTCTGGTCAAAGAACACAAACGTTGTCTTGAGTTAATCACAGCGACCAACAATTCTTATCGTTTAAGTAGTCGTTGATAGAATAGTATGCCTTAGAACAAAGTTTTGATTTTACTTTCGCTTTAAACGCGTTAAAATGTAAATCTAGCAAAGAAGAGGGAAGCTTGTTATAAAAGGTTATACAAGCCATACCCAAATGTAAATTTCTGACTATACCTGATATTCTAAATATCCACTGAAGAAAAATATGTAAAGACTTCTGCCCAACACAGTCGCGGATATTCTCAAATTTAGTTTTTGGAAAAACAGAGATAAAAAAATCATGATCATCATCTTTCTAGCCTTTTCCCAACTATGTTGAGGTCGACTTCCAGTCTAACTGGATGCAGCTGAATCGGTATTATGGGGGTAACAGTGACCTACACCTTTCAGTTACTGGGTAACACTATACCCCTTGGTAAGATTGGTTATTTCACTTTCGGGTTTTTGACTATCCGTTACGACTGCCAAAGAACCACAAGTGATAGCCGAGAAAAACGAGAAAAAAACCGTGATGATAGTCTGAACTTACTTTTACAGAATTGTTCGCAGAACCTCCTCCTCGCCTTTATTATGATTTGTTTGATTGATGACCTTTAAGTATTAATTTATGATCTTTTTACTAATAATTATTGTCCATGCCACTTGCCCCACAGCGTCCAATCTTGCAGTGAAATTAGGTCATGTCTCTACTGAACTGGTCGTTATCAAAGAGAGTGACGAAGCGACACTTAGATGCCCTACATTCTGTGTGATGCTAATGCACATCATAAAGGCATTATTGCATAAAAATGGATTCAAAATTGAACGGTTTATCGGAGAATTGTAGGATTTTTAATTCTTCATTTAACGTCGTTGAAGATTTCATTATATGGTTATTTGAAAATGCCTGTCTTCAGAAAATAAATCAAATTTTGATGAAGAAAATAAGGGAATATAATTAATTAATTAGTTAATCTTTAAGGTAATTGGTGGGTATGCTAAGGTGTTTATATTAACAATTAGCTGACCCGACTAACGATGACCTGACATACAAAAAATCGACGTTCAGTTATTCTCAAATATGAATAAAATCCGGGATACTTTTCCAATTTTTCATTGCATAAAAACCTATTTCAGACTGTTCATAATATTTAAAAACAAAAATATACCAAATCGGTCCAACCATTTCAAATGAAGCGTCCCCTATCACCTGTAAAGAAGATTATAATAGATGTAACAAAATATAATAAGTATAGGTATTTTGTGAAAAATTAGAATCCATGGTTTAAAAACCCTGTTTGATGGTCACTATGCTCGCACCCAGAATTACCATAAATACAATTACTATTCAACTGTACCTATCCCAATTTTTGTGATGAGCACTTTTTATTTCGACATACTAATTAATTAACTACACTACAACAGCATATTGTGCAGAATTAATTAATTACAGCCTGTCGCGAATCATTTGTTTAATTTAATTAAAACTTTCTCTTTGTGCTATTTCGGCCATTTTGGCTCGGGAGTATGCGCCTGTATTTGAACTCATGAGTTTTCGTAGAATTCATATCAAACCAGGTATTATTACTGTAGATTATCTGTGCTATACCTCAAAGTCAAATTCAAAGCATTTATTTCAAATAGGCACTTAAAAGGCACTTTTGAACGTCAACATTTACATTAAAATAGAATTGATTCTAGTCGCCCCTTCCAAAATGTAGTTTCGTATGGAGAAGAATGGGCAAGAAACTCCACCGTTACTCTTTTAAAATGATTTAACTACAATATTTAACATACATTCATTGTATAATTCCATTTCCATTCACAGTTCCATATAAAATCGATGAAGACATAATAACGCAAATTCGGTTTAGGTACTCAATTTTGCTCTTGGTTTATGCTAGCTCTGGTAAATTACTGCTACTTACTTAAAAGCAAAGTTACCAATGACATGGAAGCCCAAAACGATGGTCGGATAAAAATCCAAGCGACTGGAGATACCTGCGCCAAACTCCATCAACCCACTGATCTTAATAGATGGAGAAAAGCCATGAAATTTGAAATGGCGTCACGATTCTCAGCAGTGCGAGAGCGATGAGGAAGAGTAAATCACTCCTGAAATATTTTATAAGGAACACCTCAATTAGCAAAATGATGTTATATTTATACAGAGTCAAATTGAATTAGCTGGCAATACTCACGTTTTGGGTATCGATATTGAAATAATAATAAAAATAAAATAATAAAAAATTCGTCATTCAATCTTTGTTCAAAACTTTAAAAGACACTGACATGTACAATACGGCAACGAAATGACTGATCGCGAAAACAGCTGATTGATTGTGGGCATCTTCGCCCTGCGAATGACGAAATTTTTTTGTAGCATTTGTTTTCGGTAGCGATACCCAATACGTCGGTAACGTATATTCGTTTTAGGGCAAGCCAATACGCAGCAATATCCTTCGACAAGCCAAATGAACAAGAATGACCCCAAAACAATCCAATCAAGTCAACTTAATAACCTCCTAATAAATGTGGCCCACATTTCGGAGCCATGTTTGCCATATAATTATGCTAGGGGACCCTTATAAGTAAGTTATGGAGCTAACGTTATAACCATAATTAAGTTTCTATGTCGTAAGTTGAGACTGATGTGATCGGCACAAGAGTTCAGGATCGGCTCTGTAATTACTGTATCGTGTTCTAAGTTTCAAGTAAGTTTCAAGTTTCGGGTATGCGAAACTTGGGTTTATGGGGGATGATTTTGATGTTTTAGTATATATAGTTTGGGATTAGGTTTAAAACTTTATATCCGCTTTATTCTGCTAAATATTTAAGTCGTCCGGGTCATTAAAAATATCACTAGAGTACTTCGATAATTTTGTACTATTAAATCGTTTTATCGAGACTAGCAATATCTTTCTTATTATAAAACCTGTTTAAAATCTACTTATGTAGTAATCACTGGTGTGAATGGACAGTCAGACTAGCATCATATTATGCTCTGATTTCTACTTACTTGTTCTGGTTAAAGAACCTAAAACTAGCTCAACTCTAAGGGTGCTTGTATGAGCTTCTTTTTCTTGATGCGATTACGTGTCATGTGTATGTTTTGGCCCTAACCCAACCATTTTATAACAGGGCTTATGACTGGCACAGCACGCTAATATGATAATTTTATAAAACAAAAGAGCACCGATTCAAATGAGAATACAGAAGACGATGTTGTTTTGTTTTATTTACATCTCATACAGCCAAGTACCATCCCCCAGGATCATGTTTCACTCCGCGCAGTCTGACTGCATATGATTGCGTCCCGGATTAAAGTACCTACAGCTGTTAATCGGTGGCTGATTGAATACCTGATGAGCTCTCGACTCGTGTTGTACGCACCACAGTCCCGGAAGGCCGGGATTATTTAAAATACGGGGACTAAATATTTGGATATTTGTAGCGATACTGAATGTATCACTAAAAATAAAATGAAATATAGTTCAGTATTGAGATCGATTATTGGCATTGACATTTAGATACAGCCTATAGGAAAACCTAGTAACAATTAGTGTGTTTGCCTTGAGTGTGGATGTGTCATTGTGAGGTACTTTCAATTGACATATCCTAGTACTTACTTTATATATACTCCAGCTCGTAATGTTTAAACATTCGTCAGATATATGCGTTTTATTCACTGCAAGTAAGTTGCGACTATAATACAAAATGCTAATGAGTTTAGTGTCGTGATCAATACAATTTTTGAGTAAACGTAGTTATCAAAGAATAGTGGATCTTTCTTCCTCCACATAATTTAAGTCATAAAAACTTCTCAACAACAACACTTCACTATGCAAACTACCGTCGACATCCCACTTGAATCCCGGAATTTTCATGACAACACTACTACAGTCGTCGCATCTAATATTTATTGGTGCTAGCTGCTATGCTCAGAGCGGAATTACCTTCGTTCACCACTATCGTACGACTAGGAAGTAGGAATGTTTATTTCTTGCATATAAAAAGGATTTACGTTGCTAATTGAAAAGTGTATCTTTTATGACGATGCAAGCAATATTGTGAAATATTTTAAAAGAGTAACAGTGAAGTTTTTTGCTCATTCTTCTCCATATAAAACTACTATTTGGGAGGCGCAACTAGAGTCAATTCTATTTTGTTGTAAATGTAAATACATTATTTGACTTTGAATTTTACATGGAATGGACTAGTTATATTGAAACCAAGAGGCATCTACTGTCAACAATTGAGCAATTTTATGTCCATTTAATAAGAGGCACATGGGACATACTTCAGCTATATCTATGAGACGGTAATGTGGCGTCATGCCTCTTATATTTCAGATGCTGATAGGAGACTATGACCAGCACCGCAATTGCGTAATATTTTCTTTTACAACCCCAAAGTTTTTGAAGTAAATTCCTAATCTATTGCTTCGAATGTATTTCAAAAATATTGTCTGCTCGACAATAGGTGAATAACGCAATAAATGTTGCCAAAATTGTTGGTTTGATACGCATCAACCCCACAGTTAGCATCACTCATTTTAGTGAAAAAATAATTTATCATTATCTACTGGGTTAACTATAAATAACTTACCAAATAGCCCATTCAATTTGTCAAACAAATCGTTGGACCCTGTAATAAATCTTAATAATCGGACAGCCCAATATCCCTGACGATTGTCAATTTCACAGCAATGCGGATCCACTCAGCTGTAAAATATTTTAAATGACATCAAGAGGTTGAAAATACAGAGAAATATATTTAGGAAGTGCCTGGTGCAAACAGTTTTTTTATTAATTGGACAACATTTTTTTAAAGCACTCGGGCTTTATTATAATGGTGCATCGAACATTTCTATTTTCCAAAAAAAAAGTGAAGTGTTAATAAAATGAATCCGATTTTCTGTAAGGTACGGAACGATTAAGGGACTATTTTCATTTCATAAAAAAAAATCAGTTTCAATATCATCATCTACCTAACCTTTTCCCAACTGAAATGGAGTTGGCTTCCAGTCTAACCGGATGCAGCTGAATAACAGTATTTTACATGGAGCGACTGCCTACCTGACAGTTCAGTTCAGGACAGTTTATTTTTGTGCAGATTAAAATTGTTGTTATCATTTCTAACAAAATTAGCACAAAATCCCGCATTACCAATCCCTGTATTTCTACAGACATCCCTTCAGTATTTCAAATTCCGAACCTCTATTGGGAGATTCTTTAACGGGAATTTCGATTGCCAGCACTTGGCATTATTGTGTTCCAACTATTTCATAAAATTCGATTGAATTTTGCACGAGCAACACTACATATGTTTCTACTGTATCTACTGCGAGACACTGAAATTGAATTTCGCTGTTACATGTTATTGAAGAAATTGGTACATGCGAGTCTTCGAGATATTTTTCACGTTATGAGAAAAAATTAAAATCACAAATGCAGACTTTCTTTGTTTGAAAATAGTCACAAGAATAAACCAGATCTTACATCAACACATGTCATGTTACTTTTGTCTTGGAGACACTACAAAACCAAGTGTCGAGGGAATACATTACCAATTCTTGTGCAAAAAGCTTCAAGACAAAAACATACAAATAACGGCCAATGTTACGCTATTTTATACAATTTTCAGACTCAAGTCAAAGTCAAGTCATTTATTTCGAAAAGGCACTTAGGAGAGGAATGGTGAAGGAAAACATCGTGAGGAAACCGGCATGACCTTGAACCAAAAAATTGGAAGACATGTGACATCTACCAACTCACATTGAGACCGCGTGGTGGATTGCGGCCCACTCCCTCTCACGGAGAGGAGGCCTGTGTCGCAGCAATGGGAACGTTATAGGCTGAGTATGAACTTAAAAGGTATGAACGTCAATATTAACATGAAAAAAAGAAAAAAACTTAGAAAGAAAAGATAGTTACGTATCAAAAATAATAGGTAACAAACCCCATAGTTACTCTCTTAAAATTATTAACGATGTCTTGTTTATAGATCTGCAACTAATATTATGAAAAGAAAATATAAGATTTATTGTATGTTTGTTTGTTAAATTTTGACGCCAAAACGGCTTAACGGATTTGAATGAAACTAGGCATATGGTAGACTATGACCTGGATTAGGACATAGAATACCTTTTATCCCTATATTCCCATAGGATCGAGACTTAACGGGGCATCATCATCGTCATCTCAGCCCGAAATCCCCACCGCTGGGTAGAGACCTCCCCCTTTTTCCGCCATACTTCTCGGTTCCGTGCGTCTCTCATCCAGGTGTTTCCCGCGACGATATCATCTACCCAACGCAAATTAACGGGGCGCAGCTAGTTAATTACATGTGAAGAATGTTCCTAAAATAAAATGACTAAACTACACTAAGTATCAAGAGAGAGTACCTATCTATCCTCCTCCTCAGTCGTGCATTCTTGACAGAATGGTCGTGGTTGACGATGATGCATTTCGTTAGGATGACGCAGCCCTCGCGATGCGCCTCCACTTGTTGCGGTCGTCAGCGTCTCGGGAGCTTTAGACTATGGACATGTTTGTTGCAGCATATAAACCGTGAAATTTTAATAGTTATTTTCCCGCGGCGAAATGGTTTTGTCTTGGTAATACAATCGTTTTATAAACAAATAAAATATTAGAAAAAAAAATGGCAGACTAACCATTGTGAAAAATCACCACTTGCGAGAATTTATTTTGCTTTGAACATTTATGCATCGCTGTTCCCTTTGTCGGAGGTGCGTGCGATTCGAGTAGTACCTACAAGTTACCTCTAGGGTTACTATTGAGTAGTGTTTTATCGAGTTGATGAATATTTTTTTAATAATTTCAAAACAAAAAAATCTTTATTTTTTTACTTTTACTTTATACTTCGAAAGTACTCCTTATGGCAAATTATTCTGCCGCGGGAAAACAACCATTAAAATTTCACGGTGTCTAAGGTGTGTCCAACGCGTAGGTGATCTACCGCGTGGCCTCTTGCCTTCTACTTACCCCTGGACAACAAGTATCAACATACTATAATTTTTTACCTATCTATCAACATACTACAATTTTTTATTAGCAATCACAAAATCTCTTGCAAAACTTGTACCGTCCATAAAAAATGTAGTACTTAGGTAACCAAAAACTTAGTCACTAAGTTCATTTTTCTTCTTTCGCGATGTCGCCAACGGATCACGGTCCCAAGAGGAAAGAAAAATAAGGTACCCAATACAATACGTTTGAGACCACAAATCAATAGGTACCTCACTGTAATTCCCTTTCGTTTCCAGGTAAACTTAATAGAACTTATATCCCCTTTTTATCTGTGGGGCTTCAGATCGGGAGACCCCACAAATTCTCCCTAGAAAAGATTTAATATGGCAGGAGATGATAAGTTGGAATGAGAAATGCTATAAGGTGCTAGATTTTCTTGAGAGCACTTGTTCTTATGTAGGCTTTCTTTGAGTTTTGATTTTTATTTCACTTGACTTGGTTAGGGCCAATTCTCGTAAATAACATTGAACTCAAGTTTGACATTGATTGAAATTGAGTTTATATCGAACTAGATTTGGAGCTTTAAGGACGAAAATTGGCTCTCTGGCATTCCAAGTAAAATTAGGATTTACTATTTATCAACGTGACTATCAACTTCGTATAGTCATATCGCAATTGTCATTCTGCGACAGTAGCTTGTGACTTGATAAATAATTAAGATAATAGAATCAAGTTCTTCCAACTTAACAGGCAGCTGTGCTGCTGGGGAGTTTGTTTCGCCACTTCTTTTTACCAGCTAAAGCACTAGGAAGTGGTGAAGGGCGGGCGTTTTGGGGGGCTGTCTCCTTTAATTTTAACGTTCAAAAAGTACTGACTCACAGACTAATTTGAATAAATGACTTTTTATTTTGATTTTGAATTATTATCTCCCTGACTGGACTTATTATTTAAGTATACTGTGACTCTGATGAGGCTGGAAAAATGTTATGTAGTAGTTTTGTTTTAAATTAGTACTTTTAATTAATGTAATTTATGGCTGAGTATTCCCTCAACTCACCCTTCAATAAGACCAGCTTGAACTAACAGTATTGTCAGTCTGTCAAAATTGCTTTAGTGAAACAGTTGTTGGGAACACCGCATTTTGTATGTAGCTACCCTGAAATTTTAAATGAAAAAAGTTGGGTAGTCTGTCGCCAGACTGTTTATTTTTCACTTTTTTTTTTTTGCAACGTTTTTTATAGGCTGTTTGGCTGTATAATCCTCTACTAGTGTGGATATACAATAAAACAATTTTTAAAAGTGATCGCCAAAAATGTTACAAATTTTAACTTTTGACTATGGTTTATGCAATATTAATACACTATTTATGATTACTACGATGCCCATGGGGTAGGCAGAGACTATAGAATGCCACCTGCTACGGTCAGACATATGTTTGCTTCGTTGAAGTTCACACTACGATTATTTTTACGATTTTTGCCAAAATTACATAAAAATTCTTGTTCATTGCATTTTTACCACCACCGTAGGCAAAAATAGCTATAGTAGTGCTATCCTGGATGAGCCTCTTCATACATAACGTCACGCCTGTGTTTCCGAAGTGTTAAACGGTGAGACCTGTACCTAATAGTACCACTTCCACATTTTGCCAGTTTTGTTTAAGCTCCATGTAATAGAGGGCGATCCTATTGCCGTCAACCGAGCGCAAATCCGGACTGTTTGCTGCTACTGACAAATTCCTTACGGAAAAACTCTATAACACTTTGCCAGACCTGGGAATCAAAACTCAGTAGTAGCCCTTGCAACCACTAGACAAATGAGTCGTGGCAATTCTCGTTAACTATGACGTCACGGCTACATCCAGCAATTTAGGGCAATGGCAACATGTAGCTACCTGTTGCCAGAGATACGGCCACACAATATGGAGCAATAAGGAGCAACTTAAAAAAATTAGGCAATGCGCCTCTCCGCCGCCGGTCGGTACCTCTCGCAAAAACGAGACGTAGTTATACGTACAAACGAGATAGAAAGAAAATTTACTAAAAATTTCCAAACCGATTGGATATTCGGCAACTCATGAAATATATGTAGCAATCAGAAACAATATTGCCGAAACACATCCATATTGCTCCATATTGCTCCAGTTAATTGATCCATTAGTGTTGCCTAGCAATAATTGCTCAAAAAATTACCCGTGTAAGAGCACCTTAGTACTGCAACTTAGCATAATCGGCCAATAACGTTCCCAAAGCTGGGACACAGGCCTCCTCTCTGTGAGGGAGAGTGGGGCGTAATCCACCACAAGGGTCCAGTGCGGGTTGGTAGATGTCACATATCTTTGAATGTATATAGGATATGCCGGTTTCCTCACGATGTTTTTCTCCACCGTTTTGAGAGCGGTCGTGATGAAATAATTTACACAAAGTAAAGCGACGGACTGGGTCCGAACCTACGTCCCACAAGTCGCAGCCGTTACCTTTGGACCACCACTGTTCTTGCTGTTCAAGCTTCAACTTACCTTGTAAAAACATTGTAAAGCGTCGTACACATTGAAAAATCCAGTACAATCAAGAGAATACTCCATAAAAGACAGTACCCTAACTATTTGTGTGCACTACTTTTCTGATTCACGAAAAGGTTCGGAAACGGTTCGGTAATCGTACAAAGTTACACACAGACTCCAATATTTAAGTTAGCCGGGATTGTGAGCGGATGGACGGCTATTTGGACAGGACTACCCTTTGACAATGTTCCGGATTAGAGACTTACTAGTTTTGTAACTAGGTACTAGGTAGTTTGTTTAGATAAAGTTTTTCTCGTAACATGTCTGTAACAAAAGAAGAGCCTCTCTTTTGTGGCTAAGTAATATCAGCCCCCGGGGTCGATCGATGTTTTGGATAAGGTGGAAGGAAATGCCCGGGTGTTTCCACTGCGAAAATCGCCCTGAGGATACGGTGGAGCATACGGTGGCGGTCTGCCCGGGTTGGGTGGAGCACCGCCGTGTCCTCGTGGAGGCGATTGGCCGCGATCTCTTACGTCCCGCCCTAGTCCAGGCCATGGTACGGAGCGAGAGTGCATGGGTAGCCGTTACCTCTTTCTGCGAAGCAATAATGCTTGTGAAGAGGGAGGCGGTGCACGTGAGGGAAAGGCAGTACTTGCGCCCTCACAGCCTTAGTCGCCTTAAGAGACGCCCTGGGCGTCGGAAATCCCAGGCTGATTCCCGACCACCATAGGCGCGGGCTTGCGGACGGCGAGTAATGGGACCAAGCCAGGGTTGACAGCGCGTTGTGTTCCACGCGCCTCAAAGAGGTGTCAGCACCAACTGATGGGGCCCGCAAGGGCCGATGCCTGCCAGGGGTGCGGGTTGTTCGAAAAAGATACCGCGGCCCCTGGCACACAGGCAACTGAGGCAACACGGGTTGGTTTTAGTCAGTAAAAGTCTGATACTCCTGTTCCACCCAGAGCGGGAGACGTTATTTGATGATTTCCCACCCAAAAAAAAAACGGGTCGATCGATCAGGTTAAGCTACGCTTGCTGCGGTTGGTCCGCGAATGCGTGACCATCTTTACATACTAATACCTCTCCACTGGTCTGGTCTGGTCCCTGTCATTGGTCCCGTCTGTTATTCGCGGATCTTTGACAGTAGTTACGGGTCGTCAAACCCGAGAAAAACAAGCAACCAGTCTTACCGACTGTTATCTTATTATCCAGTAACTGGATTGTGGTCAGATGGGCAGTCACTCTCTGTAAAATACTAGTATTCAGCTGCATCCGGTTAGACTAGAAGCCGACCACAACAAAACTGGGCAAATGCTAGGCAGATGATGATGTCTCTAACAAAAGGGGTCATTTACATTGACATTAACATTGACTTGTCTGTACTCGTCCATGGTATTTCTGACTACGTAAGCTTTTTTTTTTTTGGCTGGGAAAGCATCAAATAACTTCTCCCGCTCTGGGTGGAGCGGGAGGGCATGTCAGACTTTTACTGACTAAAACCCACCCGTGTTCCCTCAGTTGCCTGTGTGCCAGGGGCCGCGGTATCTCTTTCGAACAACCCGCACCTGACTACGTAAGCTGAGATTGGATTTTAGCTTATCATACCTAAGCAACCATACTGCAAAACATTAATAAGTAGGTACTTCGACTATACACCGTGACATTTTAGTCGTCTTACAACGGCAGCCCACTTCATGTACCCAATGTCTACTACACAATTAAATTTGAAAATTTTTTGAACATAATTAATAATTGAAAATATTAAAATATCATTCACTAAGACGCATGAAGTAGCTTGAAACACCCTGATATGGAGATAGAATGAATGATGGAACGTAATGGTATAGGTATCTTCTACCCTTTGATACGTAAACATTAATAACAGGATGTTTCAAAATTCTAAAGCATTATTTATTATTTGTACCTATTATCTTAATTAATGGTAACAATTTTTTAATTGTGCCTATAGGTATTTTACGTCGGATACATTTAGTGGACCACCTTTGTAAGACGACTAAAATGTCACGGTGTATATTAGGAATACCACCAGAAACCTGCAACCCATAACTGTAAAATTCTGACAGACTAAGGTCGGATGGTTGCAAAACTTTCTGGCTTAAATAAATTAGTAAGGCAATCAGGACTGGCACCCTGGAGCACAGAAATTCCAGTATCAAAGTAAAAATTGTCACCCTTCCACAAACTAACCGTAACAAGCACAGCCTAACCTCATATATCGATCAAACTACACAGTACCATAAAATCCGGAAACCGATTTCCATTTAACATGAAAAATCAATTCATAATAAGTCCAGAACCATTTCCAATTTTGCTTGCAACCCTTCGTACCGATGTATGTGAGTATACACACCAAAATGAATAGGTAAATCCAACGCCGATATTAGGAACACCCAGATATAAATTCTCCCTATATATTTATGAGGACACTGCCTGTTTCCCGGTGTGCAGACAAATAGCCTGAGGGATAAAAGGGCTTTCTTTTGATGTTTTCCTGTTCGTGTGACCTATGTTTGTGTTCAGGTAGGAACGTAATATATTTGCCATCTACCGATTGTGTCTGGAATGATAAAAGGATGGGTAAGGTTTGGGGATTTTTAGATGGTTTTATGAGTCCGTGAAGAAACCATGGGATGTAGATTCGATTTTGTTGTTTTTAAAAGTGCGGAAGAGTACAGAAATCTGATCCCCCAACACTGTAAACAATTTTTTTGCAAACTCTGTAAGATACTTCTTTAATTTAAGATCCTTTAACAACAACTCAGCCGGACGGACACCTTTCAGGGGCGAAAGCACCATATAACACGACTCCTACCGACTTCCCTTCGGTGATTCGCATCTCTACCGATTTTAGTGTGTACTATTGGCAAAAAATATAGTTATACTACGGGTATTTAATGCACAATATTTTTTAAACAACAAAAACTCTTATTTTTAGCTTTGTATTACAACAAAAAAAAAAAAAATTAAACCCAGCGCCAAACGTCATAAACGAGAACTAAAAATTCTTACAACAGCGATCCCGTAATGATGCCACTTTAGGTCACGTGGAAATGCTTGATATGGACGAAACCAAGCCGCTGCACAACGGGTTATGACGGAGACAGATATAGAAAAATGCGTCAGCGAGAACCAGATAGAGGAATATTGCACATTTTATTTAATTTTCAGCTGTACAATTTTATTGTATTTAATTCTTTACATTCCTTTATTAATTTTAGAATGATAATTTATGTATTCTTTATTGATAAGTCAGTAAATTAAAGCCGACTTCGCGTCGGCTTCTCTCTTTGAAAAATTGACACCTCGCCACTGCACCCTTGATTTATTATTTTAAATTCTTTATTTATTTTTCGGATAATAGTAATAGAGACAGATTACGGAACCCTCATTGTTACAAATCGACTTAACATACTAATAAAGGAGTATAATTTCGTATTACGTTGATTGGTTATTAAATTGCCGCTCCCACTTTCACCAGCATCTTGCTTTCTTTTGGTCATCACCAGCATCTTTTTGTCCCCGTAAACAAAAACAAAAGAAAACCTCAAACAATACACTAGAAAAACAAAATAATCGCTTACAGTATGTTCTGTCCCAAAGGTCTTGTGGCACGAACCACTTACGAAAAGTGTGACAAGATGGTAAAAATATATTATTTTTTATATATTTTGTCACAGCCTTGCCGACATACTACACAACTAAAAATTATCTTACACTACTTCTGCGATTAATACCAATGATTAAGAGCCCGTATAGCATCCTGGCTGCTTCCAAAGCAGGAGCAGTAAGTACGCTATTACATACCCCCATCTTGCACATACTAATATAATATTATAATAACAAATCTCGTCTTTCCGGCTCGTTCCGGTCACATTCCATTATGGTATGATAAACGTCTTCAATCAAGTTGAATTCCACACAATTCGGTGACTCAACTTTAACCATTAGGATTGCAAATTTATTTAAGGGTATGTGTCCGGAGCGAAGTCGCAATGCTGTTATGACTGTCTGCCTTCCCATATTGGCACTATCTATCCACGTAGTTTTAAAGACGCTCGCTTGTATACTGGCATACCATATAACTTTACTGAGGCTGCTTTCATTGAAGTATTCTTTCCAGCTGTCATAACATAGGAGTTTTAATCTGCAGTAAAGTTCTGTATAATATGGGATACATGAATGCTTTTCAACGTCGGTTGAGACTTCTTTAGCGAACTGGTCGACCATCTCCAATTCCATCACCTTCAATTTCAATATAAGAAGTAACCCATTGTATTACAACATTTTTATTCTTAGTTTTAAGTGTACATTTCAAATACAGTACAACATAGGCATTGGGAATCCCCCGTTAGGTAAGGTGCGTCGTCTCAATAACTGTAAAGTTCTGCCACAATCTGATAAAATTGTAAACTCAGTACATCATCATTATTAATGTCAAAAAAATTGCATGCCGAATTTAGTAGGCGGAATATGAAGAACTATACATTGTGTACCTATGTGTTATAAATCTGTAAAATACCATATTTCTGGCAAATAAATTAATCTATCTATCATACAACTGAGTCAATACAATCAAATCAAATCAAAATCAAATGTCACCAAACCAGGATGAGAGTCAGCACTTTTGGAACGTCAAAATTACATAAGACAGTCCCTCAAAACGTCCGCCCTTCACTACTTCGTAATGCTTTAGCTGTAAGTCCTAAGTCCTAGAAACATCATTCATAAAAATACTGCCTGTCTTGGAAGGAGTTCCATGAATATGAGCGTAATTTTGGGCTAACATGTAATGTTTCATTCATATACTGTAGCAGGGGAATTATTTCAATGTTATTTATTATACGAGTAGACGGTCTCCCTTTTCTGCAAATTATATTGTCTCATTCATTCATTAATTTTCCACTCATTTATTGATTGCAACGCTTGAATCTTTTAATGCTTCTCAACCATAATTTTCTCTTCGATCTGGTCTTATCCTAACGTTCTAAAATCAAGTGATTTTATGTATGTAAGTAGGTTTATACAAACACTTTCACACGTCAATCAAATTTTTTTAAACTAATGAGGTCGGCGTTTCCTATCTGACTACTGTGAGAAGAGTATTAATATGTATCTGAGTGAGTAATTATTATGGATCTAAGTACTCCTCCACACGAATGGCTAATAAAACTACCTATTTAGAATAAAATTTAAGTTTGTAAATATGTGAGCACCATGTGTATATCATGTAATTAATTTATCCGTCATTGCTTATTTTTTAAATTGTTTTTACCTTTGGTGGACCTATTTATAATTATATTGAGTTTCTTGCCCATTCGACTCCATACAAAACTACGTTTGGGAAGGGGCGGCTAGAATCAATTCTATTTTAGGGCCTTATCATACTAGCGGATTGCAAGCGTCCTCAAAGCGGAGCGGGCGCGCAACTAACACGCGGCGCATGCGCAGCGAATTCGTTGCGGACGCGCAACGAGATCGCCGCGGACGCGGAGAGAGAGATAATGGATCTTCCCAAATTCGTCGATGCTGTCGTTTTCGTCTCGGGCATCTTCGAAGTAACAAAGCCAACAGCAGTGTCTCCTCGTCGGAACCCATTTTGTTACTGAGTGTATTGTACGTCGTTAACTTGCTACAAAAACGCGACGAAAACGTTGCGAATTTGCCACGCGTCCGCGACGTCTTCGCTGCGCAGCCGCGGCGTGTTCGCGACGCATTCGCTGCACGCCCGCACCGCCTCGCAGCCGCTCGCAAACCGCTAGTGTGATATGGCCCTTAATGTCGATGTTGACGTTCAAAAGTGCCTGTGCCTCGTTCAAATAATTTGACTTTGAAGAAAATTATCACAAAGTAAATGATAATGTGACAAAAAAGAGGATCCTACTATCAGCAACTGTCTACAAAGCCTCAGGTGTTCCAAGTTATTTATGTAGGAGTTTGAGTGCCTAGGCAATTTGGAGGAGCACTCACACCTGACCGTTACTGGAACGAGGGTAGGCACAGAATTAATGCGTGTTACGTTCTTTCAGATGGCTTGAAGCGACCACTTGTTGACGGGAGTCCAAGGTATAGGAACTGGCGTTTTAAGTGCTCACTGATAAAAAATCATAATACACTGACACAAAGTCCAATACCCTATGGCCACGAGCTACACGCTTAAGCAATACACATCTTGCGATAGCGATTGCGGAAGAAACCTCGTCCGTCGCCAACCATCCAGCAGAACCCGAGGTGATGGCGCGTAGTGTTTCACGCACGCCCCTATTGAACGTCGTGGGGAGTTTTACATACAAGCAGCCTATAATGATCCCGCCGACACAGGCCTCCTGTCTGTCAGAGGGAGTGGTCCATAATCCACCATGCGGGCCCAGTGCGGTTTGGTAGATGTTACATGTCTTCGAAATTATTGGTTCCAGGACATAGCGGTTTTCTCACGATGTTTTCCTTCACCGTTTTAAGAGCAGTCGTGAAGAAATTGAATATACGAAGTGCTTGCCCGGGTTGGAACGACTTACCACTCCTAAGTCGGGGCCAGTACCTTTGGGCCACCACTGCTCTAGAATCGGCTATAGGAAAGTTCTATGTTTCCAAAACCGTCAGGGTATCCAGGATTGGAGAAATCTAATGGAGAATTATACAATATGTAACAAAAACCCTGTTGTTCCTTCTACCCACGTTTTCAGTATCGGTATACATACGTAATAAAGCAAGTCATTTATAAAAACTGTTCAACAAAAATAATTAAAATAAATATTTAATTATGAAAATTTGTAATGTTTAAATGATTTTGATTAGATCAAAGAAAGCCGCCGAGCTTGTAGTCTATTGTGCGAAATAAGGATACTTGTAAATTCAGATACTGTTAAAAATTTCTTTGAATTTATCGATTTTAATAGTTATTTGATATTCAACTCTCGACTAGCCAATGCTTTTATTTTTAAATTATAACTTCGTAAATGTTGTGCTTGTAGGTAACTGTATACGTCCCTAAAAGGAACAACAGGGTTTTTGTTACATATTGTATATCTATGCAGGTTGTAAGGAGAAGGCTTCCGATCCAGAACGTAGTTTATACAACCTAAGTGCAAACGGATACCAATAACCTTTCGCCTTAAATTAGTTATTTTGCATCAATTTAAAATGTTTGACGCTTCTGTAATGTTTCTACTTATTTTATTTTGGCGGTGCTTTACAAAGGATGCTTAAACCTAAAGTCGCCACCCAGACTTGAGGTCGTTTTTAAATGTGTTCAATTTCAAATAATGGTTTATTAAACTGTTTCTCACAGCTTTTTTTTATGGTACTGTATCGAGAATCACTAGCCCTATCACCTGTCTTCTGTTTTTGGAAGCGTTTCCCTTACACCCTGTCTAAACAAAAATGTGTTTTGTGGCCAGTATCTCTCAGCTTATAACCTAGACTCCAACCCCGGTGTAATGGCTATAATGGCTGTCATCGTTCACTGTAACGTCCTGTACATTCGATACTCTTTTGCTGTCGCACTGAGGGGCCTTTGCTTAGCTACAATAGCTCTTGGTTACAAGGTACCCACTATGGTGGGAAGTGTCTAGGGAGTCGCTTCATTGCAACCGGCAAAAATATAATTTGCATCATTATTTTACTTATAAGTAAAGAGCGGTGTAAATGCGTAAGACGCTAACAGTAGGAATGGCTTTAATTTTGACAGTTCAACAACATTCATTGCGTTATTTGCGTTGTTGAGCAGACACAGTTTGCGAACATACGAAGCAATGGATTAGCAATTTGGCGGTTAATAATGTGTTACGTAATTAGGGGGCTGTTCAACAGCAAAATAAAAATGTTTTTACTGTTTTTACGGTCAACAGAAAATCTTGTAATTACAAAGTTAATGTTGTTAAATATAAAACAGTATATTGTATTAAATACGGTCTCCGTCTTTCTACCTATTTAAATTCTGGTTCACTTCCCAGTACAATATTCTATTAAACTTCTCTAATCTTCCAGAGAAGGCAGTTATTTTTCGTTACTCAGTTCCTCTGACTTTTATAATTTCTTTTTAATGAAAAAAGTGCGTACCCTCGAGTTTGTTGAACAAAGTTTTCGGTTCCTAACGAACTGCTATATTTTTTCTTGGAATTAGGAGATGAATACAATAATTTATACCTTTTGAACTTATTCTATCTCTGTAGTAGGATATTTTTCAAATTTTGTTTGTATGTTCTTTGTGCTTTTCATTTCATCGTTAGATGACGTTCGCGCAAACGTAAAAATTCCCTATTCTTCTATTTCAAGAAGAACATTCTTCTTCAGTTTTATATAAATTGTTCTACGACAGTCGCGTCGTGCCTGTTTATGGAACCTTAAAACTCTGGCCAAGCTGAACCGAGCGAGCGACCGAGACTGTGAAGTTGAATTTTGAGTCTGACTACCAGTATTACTAAGGGGTATCGTATTACCCAGTAACTAGGTTGTAGATGTCAGATAAGCACTTGCTCAATATTGCTGGTCTATCCTATAAGAATTTCACCGTGAAAACTTAGGTGAAATGAGCTGTCATTCCACCTGATCGTATGGATTGGGCACGCCACAATTGCGGCGGTAAGTCCCCTCTTTGAGGAGTGGCTTGAGAGGCGGCACGGCGTCCTCACCTTCGGACGCACGCAGGTCCTCATCGGATACGGTTGTTTCGGGAGGCGTTACGGATAAGGCGGGAGGAAACGCCCGGGTGTTTCCACTGAGAAGATCGCCCTGAGGACACGGTGGAGCATACGGTGGAGGTCTGCCCGGCTTGGGCGGAGCACCGCCGTGTCTTCGTGGAGGCGATCGGTGGCGGCGATCTCTCGCGTCCGGCCCTGGTCCAGGCCATGGTACGGAGCGAGAGTGCAATGGGTAGCTGTCACCTCCTTCTACGAAGCAGTAATGCTCGCGAAGAGGGAGACGGCGCACGTGATGGAGAGGCAGTACAAGCGCCCTCATAGCCTTAGTCGTCGCAGGAGACGCCCTGAGCGTCGGGAATCCCAGGCTGATTCCCGGCCACCGTAGGTGCGGGCTTGCGGACGGCGAGTAATGGGTAGCTCGCTGTCTGGTAAGGACCAAGCCCGGGTCGACGGCGCGTTGTGTTCCACGCGCGCCTCAAAGAGATGTCAGCAGCAACAGATGGGGCCCGCAAGGGCCGATGCCTGCCAGGGGCGCAGGTTGTTCGAAAGAGATACCACGGCCCCTGGCACACAGGCAACTGAGGGAACACGGGTGGGTTTTGTCAGTAAAAGTCTGACATGCCCTCCTGCTCCACCCAGAGCGGGAGGGCGTGAAATGTTTTGATGATTTCTCACCCAAAAAAAAAATGGTAGGGATTGAATCTATTAACAGCTTAGGTACTTCAAACTCACTTTGCCTAAGTTATCACGGTGAAACTTTGACAGCATAAAACTACTGATTGTAAGCTGCATTCGGTTAGACTGGAAGCCAACCCGAACATAGTTGGGCAAAGGCTAGGCAGACTATGATTTTTCATAATTACTTCACACGTAAACACGTAACTTATTCCAGCTTTAAAGTCATATTATTATTAGGAACGTGTAAGCCATGACAGATTAGCTAAAAGCTTTCACCACTCTATAGTCTAGTGGGTTGCCATCCATTAGAGCCGACTTAGTTAGGATTGCGTAACACTGACGTAGCTTTACTAATATATTTAGTGAAAATGTGGGAGATGGATTTTAAACGTGTGGTGAGTTAGCTTTGAAATTCAAAATTTACTTATTCAAATTTTGCTGTGAGTCGAAGACCTTGAGAAGGGACAAACTGGGTGTGGAAGGTGGAGGACAGGGTGTTGTACCCACAGCCTGCGAGAGGTATATGTAACGTGGAGTTTTATAGGCTGAGTTGTCAGATTAAGGGCTGTGAGTCAGCACTTTTTCGTCGTCAAAATTACATAAATCTGTCCCACAAAACACCCAACTATCACCAATTCCTATAGCATTTTAGTTCGGATGATCACGTCGTGCAACATACTCCCCACTATCTCTATTCGTTTGATGAAATGTACAAATAAAAAAAAAAGAAATTGCAAAGTACATAAAAGTATACTCCACAGATTATACTCTTGCAACAAGAAGCCGATCACTCATCTTCTATGACAAGTGACCAAAGAAGTTATTCTGATTATCATCATCATTCCCGTGTCCTTAAAGGGAATCTAGTCGCGGGCTCGAACTCTGGTGGGCCTGACTAAAAAGCACGCTGTCTTGCCAGGCATCGCGTCCGACAGAGATAGTATCAGTGATGAACAGTTAGACGCTAAACTACACGCACAACGTTATTAAGTGAGATGCAGGATCATATAAAGTCAAACAGGTGCGTGAAAAAATAAGAAAAGTCCTTCGGAAGGTCGGGTTTTATGAAAAAACCACTACATAAATCCATGACAAATAAAGTGTATTTCGTTTTTCGATAATTGAGCGTTGTCAGTACCAACTTCTTTTATTACTCAAATACGCCCAAGATAGGTAACATTAGCAAGAATTACGAATATTTGTTGACTCCAAACTTTTTAATGGCTTTTTATTTTGGTATTCTGTTTGCGTACAGACAATATTAATAATGAGACAAAACCATACCATGTTATATTTTTGATGTGCATTGTCGAACAGTGAAGTAATACACTCCCGAAGTTTGTATGGAAAAAATATCGACTAAATTCACCTTAAGTATAATCCAATATATTTGTGGTAAGTGCAACATGTCTTTTTTTCCATACTTCTCTAGTTACATCTTTTATAGCCATATCATCTCTCACATAGTCCATCCATAGTTTCTTTGGTCTTCACCTACCCAAAGAAGAAAGGCGTAACATGGACATCATCAGAATAATTCATTTACCAATTTTATTGGTTAAACTTGATTAATTTACTGACCCTCAAAATACCCATTTAAGCAACAAACTTTAAAACGATGTTCCTTTGTAACTTAACGCAAATTAATCGTAACTTTGATACAAAATTAATTAAATAAAACTCTCTGCAAGTTGCCGTAATACAAGAATAATGAACAAAAGCGTTAAATAAAATCAAACTTAGTTCATCTCACCTAAAGTTGAGAATTAAACTTTTTGGAGGCAATCAATTACATCCATCAGAGACCCTTGAGGGTAGGACACGCTGGTGAGATTTTGCTAGGTCTAGGCAGTAACTTAAAAAAAAAGAAATCTTATGTTGAGTAACAATTAATTAAAATTTTATTTCCCTGTTGCTATGATTTATTTATAAAATATAATAGCCAAAAATAGGTTTTCTATTTACCAATATCAAGATTGTCAGTGTTAAATAATATAATATTTTCTACATGCACCTCGCAGGAAGTTTATGTATTTGTGGGCGAATCGACAATTACATAAATACAGTAGGCAATATAAAATAATAAAATATACATTAAGGAAACAACGAAAATTTATGGAACACTAACTTTATAACATAAAATACAAAAATAACGTAAATAAAACGTAAATTCGTGTGAACTGACATAATCATCGGAACTCGACTGAGAAATCGACGGATTTGTGATCACAATTATTGTCATTATCTTATGAACTCATGAACATACCACAGCTCATTTTCTTGACTGATTCCCATAGTTATCTGGGGCTGGTGGCTGGTTGCTTCAAAGATGAGCTCAAGTTAATTAACGGCAAGTTTTATTCAAACAAGCAAACTGCTTTATTACATTATTAAGTCAATCAGAATTTAGGAGTTGTTGGCTAAAAAATACAGCCACACGGGTCAATCGAAAGTCAAGTTACGCTTGTCGCGGTTGGTCCATGGATGGGTGATCATCCATAACATATCGACAGTTCTCCGTGCCCTGGAAATCACGATAAACCGTTGGTCCCGGCTGTTATTTGTACATCTTTGATAGGAGGGATAGTCAGAAGCCCGAAAGTTTGACACCCAGTATTACCAAGGGGTTTCGCATTAAATTACCCAGTAACTGGCTTATGGAGGTCAGATACGAAGTCACTCCAAGTAAAATTCTTGTATTCAGCATCCGGTTTGACTGGAAATCAACCCCAACATAGTTGGGAAAAAGTATACAGGTATGAGGAACAGGGTGTAAAGTTCACTCATACTCTATTGGTAAAGGGAGGATCCTCCGACCAGACGGGGCGTTGACGTCAAATCTTGAGTAGTTCGCATAGGGCATTGTAGATGGCGCCACTTCACTTTTTGTGTTTTTCTACATTTGTTGATTTGAAGTTTCGTACGTGGGGCATTGTAGATGTCCGCCACTAAAGCTAGGCAAATTTTGAGTAAAAAAGAATTGATTAAATTCTGATTTTAATACATGTGCCACATAATATGTGTGTACGCACGGCAACTTATCAAGCTATATATTTCCAGTATAAACTGATCTCGCATGCTATAAGATTTCCGTATAGTGCGAGATCAGCGTAAACTGGAATTATATAGGTTGATGTGTAGCTGTTGTACGTGAACATAATTTTGCCCTACAGATATGAATTTGTCTAGTTTTTCAATCCGACAATGTAACCCAAGCCTTACTTATAAACGGTCCAAGATCTCCAAGTTTTAATTAAAATACAGACAGAGAATTTGTTAATTAATCTTAATTATATTAGGAATTAAACTGTACGAGGATAATTTTTCAACGTTTCAAAACACCAAACGGTTTTCCGGAGGCTCGATTTGATTAAATTGCTTTAATTTTATTGTTTTAACGGTAAATTGTACATTTCATATTTTATTAGGTTATCTGTGGTAATAAAATGAACGTTTCTAAAGTTGGTAATGTGTACTGCGAGTTTTATAACTCGGAAATTGTAATGTCACCATGACCTCATGGACAGCGTCACCTAAGGGCTTGCTCGTGATGTTTTGTGACACGCCTTGACTCTAAACCTGTCATATCCAGAAAGGACATCATTCATTTCATATCCAAAAATTGAAATAAAATGGTAATGCTGGCCAGAAAAAAAAGCTATTTGCCACAGTTATTGCCCATGTTACATTTATACCGTGACCAATAACTATTTGTATCTAGTAAATACTAAAATGTATGTCGCACCATGGTAGCCGAGATGCAAAACATCGGGTCTTCTTCACGGTAGGTGTTGGCACTGTAGTGGAAACTCGAACGACAAGATAATTTGAATTTAAAATCATCATATCAGCCGAAAAACGTCCACTGCTGGACATAAGCCCCCCCCAAAAGGGGAGACACAAAATAACTTTGATAAACTAGTGAGTAACAAATTAAATAAACATGTGCGTCGGAAACAAACACGTGCGTTGGTAGATACTGAGCGTTTGCCTAGACTGTCTGCGCTCGACTGTCAACTGTAGACCACAGACTACAATATAGTATATAGGGTATAGACAGGCAACTCTCGATTTTTTCTGTTGACAGAACGAGGCGCCATCTAGTTGTCAGCTAACCAAAACTTTTACCTATAGATAGGTAGCTATAGCTTTAGTAGAGTTGAATTTTTACACTGTCGTTTATATAATTGTTTACCATTAACGCATTCTTAACAGAATTGTTAAAAAGCGTGAATAGTAAACAATAATATAAACGACAATGTAAATATTCCAAATTTTTACCTGAACAGGAGTATGAACGAAAACTCGGAATTATAGATAAATCTGTTTATTCATTTAAAAAAAACTATACGTTTATTAAACATTTGCTAGAATATTATTTTTTGTTATTCTTTTCCTCCCTTTATTTTTGGAGTAGTGCCTATGAGCTTTTTCCTTCATGGGGTCATTTTTATCTCAAAAGGTCATTTTGCCAGTAAGGACACTGTTGATCTTTTTGCACCAATTATTAATAAAAAACTTGGTTGATTTAAGTATTAGAAATTTTTATAAATCATTTTTATGCATTGTGCAGGATACAAATTTTAAATTTAAGCTTATAGTAATAATTAGTTCAATGTACTATGTACACTTACATTATTTTTATTAAAATGATCTTTTAATATTTCTAGACAAATGTGTTCTAATTGGGCAAAGAAATCAAACAGCGCCCTAGTAGGATAGCACAACCACTTTTTATTTTCATATTCTTTCATTTTTATATATTTATGAAATGTAATAGATCTTTTTCTTCTAAATCATGCCTGCAAGTGGCACAGTTTTTGCATACATTTTTTTTTGCAAGTTGTGCTATCCAGCCACTGCAATAACCAATTGCTGCGCTTTTTTCCCTATCCACTGTAGTTTTACTCATTAATAACGCATCTGTATTCATGAGTTCTATACACATATGTGCACAGTCTTATTTCATCTTCACATTCAGTTGTTATATTGTTGTCTCCAGGACTCGATAAAAAAGATTTTAGCGATTGGAGACAAATACTATCATCTTTTTCACAGTTTGATCCAACTGAATGTGAAGATGTCATATTGTTGATAAGAAGTGTCTTATAAGCTCCTTCAAATGCAGACGACGTAGGCATTATATTGAAATGGCCATGAGCTCGAATTGCTCCAAAAAAGTTCTCCAATGGATCCTGGTTGAAATTTCGCAACAGTAAGGAATTGATCCTGTTTGAATTTAAAAAATGTACAATCTTTTTAAAACTTTCTATAGTCTTAATCCAATTCGACAGTGAAGGCACTACTCCTTGATTGTTACCATTAACAAATTTCATTGTTTTGAGAATAGGGATACTATAATTCCACAAATTGTGATGTGGTGAGCTTGGGGTAACTGCAGCACGATACTTTTTCCCTTTGATTATTTCATTAAAACTGCCATTGACGCTGTCAAAAAGGTCGTCGTAGAACATCAGGAGGTCCACTGTTTCATGACTGTCTTTTTCTAGAACTCCCATATCTGCAATGATAAATAAATACTTCCATGAACATGTGAGCTGCATAATAGTACAAACAGCTATTTCGTACAAAATAATAGATGTCCTGCAAATATAATATATGAATCAGCTGTTATTTTTTATATTCGGGGTTGGTTCTATAGTAAAAAGCTCTTTACTCTCTTTACAACCATACATTTTTGACGTTCAATCATCTCTTAACTAAAAAAAAAACTGTTCTGTATTTTAGCTTACTTTATGAATAAATTACAAACCTCTCATCTGAAAATCTGGTTGAGTCTCTTGAACATCAGATATTGGACATACGGTAGTCATAAACAGTTGATCAGAAAGTTAAAAATTTACATTATTTAATAGTAGTATGATTAGTATAATAACGTTATAAGTATTAATAAAATAATAACAATAAAGTAATATGATTAAATTTCTTTAATAATGTGTTGTTTTATAGTGTGTTTTTTTAGTTCTGGTCTTTTCCACAAAAAATATTTATTATTGTATATACAGGAATCGATGGCAATTGGGAAAGGTAGAATATGTGAATCGTTGTGAAGAACCAAGTTTTATAAAGACGGAACAAGGTACAACAGTAACTACAGTAAACAAAAAGTACATACCATCTTAGTCACTAGGCATCCGTACACAACACGACTTTTGTGACATGATGGAAGAATGTTCAATGTTCAGTTCACTATTCACAATTATGGGTCCAAACTCTAAAGAGTGCCTATGCTCAGTAGTTCACAGAACAAAAACTTCACAACTTTATTCCGAAATGCCGACACGGAGGAGCAGGCTCAACTCAACGTGGACGTATGAAACAGGGGCGCGGCACGGCGACACGGAGGAACGGAGGTTCAACTTAACGTAGTTAGCAGATGCACTTGCGAAACAACCAGAATTTAATTGCAAAATCAAAATCCACACGTGAAACGGCGAAACCGGCCGGCACTCAAGCGCAGACATTTGCAATTAAAATGTTACCATTGCAACGATTATAAATTCGCATTATTTAAATAAACAAAAAACAGCTTCCAGACCCGTTTAACGAATACATAATACTTGGTTTAGGGGTCATTTTTATTTTTGTCATTTATTGTCCAATATTTTGAGACAATAAATTTATATGTGAGTTTGTGTGGTACACCATTTCCCGGTATCATCATTATATATTTTAATGTTGCAACACAGTATTTTTCGTTTGGCTATCTGTTACAGAGATGGCGCTTTGCTCAACAAAACAACCGAGATTACTTAATGATTAAACGAACTTACCTTAAGTGAAGTTCGATCATAATTATACGAAGGCTTTGTCCGAAGAGATTAGCATAGAGATTACATGTAGTAGACATACGGTGTCGCCATCAGCACTGTTTGAGAGTTTTTTTTTTCAATTTTCGCCTTCGTCTGACAACCCCAGCGAACTTCATTTACTTCAGAGCATTTGGTTGATATTTGAATACACAATGGGAAGATGGGAGGGTGGGATGCTAATCTCTTCGGACAAAGCCTTCGTATAATTATGATCGAACTTCACTTAAGGTAAGTTCGTTTAATCATTAATTATACTCAGCTTTGTCCTCGAGATTAGCATAGAGATTACATGTAGATGTTGAGAGTATATTATGAAAATGTCAACAATAATTAAACACAGTTTTGAAAAAAACCTAGGATCATTTGTTTATATTTCCTTCAATACAAGATTCAGTTATTTTCTGTTCATCAATAGTAATTATATAAATAGGTTGGAGATTAATCAGTATTTAACAAAATGCTTTTCGCAAAAGAATCGTTACTTATGTCAGATATAATCTTATTATAAAATTTACCAAATGTTTTGGAATTATCGCTCCAGCCTGCTGTTTTTCGGATTACGTCCAAGCTTATTCCAACTTGGTGAGCCTTAGAAGTAGAGGCGTGTCTAGTGCTATGTGCAGTAAAAATGGACACATCAATTCCACTACTACTTAACGTAGATTTAATCCATCTGCTCAAGGTCTGCGGAGTGATCGAATTATGGGGTTTCTTTAAACTTAAAAAGAGATCATCACTTTTTCTTAAAGTTTTTGTTATTGAAACATAAGATTGCAATGAAAGGGCAGGGCATATTTCTGGCCTTTCCCGAAAAAAAGGCAGTATTAAAATTGGTTGTGATGATCCAAGGCGGGACGTTTTTATTAAATTTGGAATTTTTATTCGAATTTCATTATTAAATACTTCTATATTTTGTATGTTAATTTTAGAAAATGTCTGCACTCTATGTGCAGTTGCCAGAGCAAGTAAGGTTATTAATTTCTTAGATATTTTCTCTAAGTTAAGTGTATCATTCGGGTACCAATTAGCCAAAAAGTTAAGGACTATGGATGTGTCCCAAGTAATGTTGTACTTAGGTAGTGGAGGACGCAGTCTGAAAACTCCTTTGAACAAACGTTTAATACACTCGTCTTTACCCAATTCTTGACCAAGAATCAGTGCAAGGGCTGATCTACAACTGTTTAATGTTCCATATTGAGCACCTGAATTATACAGTCCTGTTAAGAAAGTTATGACAATTGGAACCGAGGCTACATATAAATCAACATTGTTTGCTTTACAGAAATTAAACCATTTTCTGAGGCACGAATCATACTGCTTCAGTGAGTTCTCTGACAATGAGGCTATCATAAGAGGTATAGAATGTGGTGGCACATATCTTTTCAGAAAGGACGTCCTGATAATATTCCGGCAACCAGGGTAATTTTCTGATGCACCTCCCGATTGCTAGAATGAGAAATAATCAAGTTGTGAGTTGATTTAAATATCAAAGGTTTGGTTATGAGTAGACTGTTAAATAACGGGTACCATGGCTGCGTGGGCCACATCGGTACTATCATAATGCCCTTAGCTTCATCATTAACAATCTTTCTTAACGCTTTTAGTATGATAGCTATTGGAGGGAAACTGTAAAAATAGATATCAGACCATGAGATTGTGAATGCGTCTATAACATACGCATCAGGGTCTCTATGCCAGGACGCGTAGTTTGAGCATTTTTTATTGACTCTACTGGCAAATAAGTCTATTTCTGGAACACCAAAATTTCGTACAATTTTTTGAAATGCGGTATGTGACAACTCCCACTCTATATCTGGATGGACACGTCGCGATTCTGCATCCGCGATATGATTATCCGTTGAACTAATATATGACGCAAATACAACTAAATTACGTTCCTCGTACCACTGCCACAATTCTCTAGTAATATTTGTGAGGTGAGGAAACTGAACACCTCCCATACGGTTAATGTATGAAATAGCGGTGGTATTATCAATCCGTAACAGTATTTGGCAGTCGTGATAAGACTTAGCAAAGGTCTTAATTCCTAAAAATGCAGCTAAAATTTCTAAATAATTTATATGTCGCGACTTTTCACTGTAGGTCCACAGCCCGCTCGCACGTTCATCCCCACAGGCTGCGCCCCATCCCGTAGTTGAGGCATCACTATAGATTTCTAACTTATAGTCACTTGTTTTTATTTTATTAAAGGGACTTTCCATAGCCTTGGCCCACCATTTGAGGTCTGGCATAATAGACTGTGGAATACTCATGTATTTGTCATAGTTGGCATCGTCTTTTATGTTCAGAAATTTACAGCGCTCAAGTTCCTTTGTATATAGCCAGCCGTATTTGACGGCTGGGCAAGCAGAGGTGAGCAAACCCAGTAAACGAGCGAATTCCCTGATTTTACAACGGTTCATACAAGAAAATTTATTAATTACTGTTTTTATTTTTTCCCGTTTATCTATGGGTAGGGAAATCTGTAAGCGTTTTGAGTCTATATGGAAACCTAAGAATTTACAAGTAGTAAAAGGGGTAAGAATACTTTTCTCAGTATTTACTATGAATCCTAGAGCCTTCATAAGCTTAGTTGTGTCCGATATGTTTTTGAGGCATGATTCGAAAGAGTTTGAAATAAGTAAGGTATCATCTAAATATATTGTCGATAAATGTCCGCAACATCTAAGTAAACCGATCACTGGTTTCATGATCTTCGTGAAAACAAAAGGGGCAGTATTCAATCCAAAGGGTAGGACATTAAATTCATACAACTTATTTTCAAATTGAAAGCGAAGGTACTTTTTAAAATCATCGTGAATTCGGATCAAAAAATATGCGTCCTTTAAATCAATCGTACTCATATAGCAATCCTTAGAAATAAGCTTAATTGCTGTACGTAGATCTTCAAGTTTAAAATGTGATGTATCGATAAACTTATTTAGTGCCTTTAGATTTAATATAAATCTTGATTTGCCGTTCGATTTTGGAACTAAAAATATAGGGGACAAGAACTGCTCACCGCACGGTTTACATTCTGCGATGGCTCCTATACTAAGCAAATCAACAATTGAACTTTCAAATTGAGCTTTCTCAGAGATGGAGTAGTATCTTTTTGTGGGAATATTGGCCTGGTTCACAGGCCTTGAAAATGGAATTCGATAACCATCAATCCATGATAGGATGTTCTTATCACCCGTCAAAAGTGACCACTGGTCGCGAAAGTAAGATAGCCTACCGGCGTATTTTACCGAGTCTATCGGTGGCGGCTGCGAATCCGATCTTGACGCGACGATTGTTTCGAAGAGTTCTCTTGATGACTCTTGTATACAGGCTCCTTTGTCCTCTGATTCCCCCTAGGCCTGCGGGTCGGGGGAGGACCGCGCCAGTTTAAATTTTTCTGGTGCGGTTTATTTTTATTCTTCAACGGCATTTTATTGGGCGGATATGAGGTGAATTTAAGATCAGCTCCTGACTTCGTAATAGCTTTTGCTGCCCTTAATGCTTCTGGCAGATCTTCACTGAAAAGGAATTTGTCGATTTTTGTTGCTTGCAGCTGATCTTTTAATTCCTTTTTTAGATTGTACAGCACAAAGTTCCTGCGTGTGACAGAATCTGAGAACTGACTATCACACAACAGCTTTATAGCATCCATAAGTACCTTGATTATTGCTGTATTTTTTGGTTCCGATGAAATCAGTAAGGTGAGCGCCTCAGCTAAACATGATGTTGCGGAGGAAGTTTGTCTTTGTTTCAGTTCGATGCCTTTGTCTCTTTTGTAAACAGTCTCTGAGATGGCAGCCTTGACCTCAGGATTGAGAACGGGGGCATCAATTGATGTGCAATTTGCTGGAGGCAAATATCTTTGCAACAGTTCCGAGCGCTCTTCCTTAGATAAGCCTGTAGTAGCTATGTGCTGCAGCCGTATCGCAAGATCAGATTGGATATTCATACCGTACGTCTTGGTGCGAGAGGGGTCCTCCCCTAATATTTTCAGTAGTTCAACGTCCAGTTCCAATGCTGCAGGTGCCGCTTCTGTATGCAGCGAAGGTGTCGGTACCGGCAGTGGCACTACGCCACTGGTTGACGGCTGAGGTTCAGCGGTACTTGTCGACGGTTGTGGGTTGACATCGACGCCTGCCGTTGTTATAGGCATGTCTGAAATGGACATTAACCGTTTTTGGTATTTATTTAGGTAAAGTGACAGCCCCATAAGCTGACCGCATTACCTACCCCACTGACTGTACTATATGTACAGTGTGTCATTATTGTGACTTAAGCTAGTAAAGTTGCATTCCCTAAAAATGCCTGCATTACTTTCTTTATCAGACTTATCGTAGTTACAGAGTTTAGGTAGGTAAGTACCTATAATAGTAAAGTAACAGTCCCACAGACAGCTCGCAGTACTATATAATAATCACAAAATGACATTCCCAAAAAATGCCCGCATTGCAGTCATGTTGTAACTTGGTTCGATAATCATGTTTTAGTGAAGTGACAATCCCATAGATTGCCCGCAGCACTATTCAAATACGTGAGAATAACTTTCGTAAAGCTTCAATAAGTGACGAACCCTTCAGATTAACGCTATATATTTTTTTTTTCAAACATGAGGGTAGGTGAAATTTTTTACCTTCAATACATAGACGCTCGGGCTGCGGCGGCGCCGCCGTGCCACGCCTTCGCGATCTTGATCTTGAACGTGACTGCGATGATATAGAACTCGAACTAGACGAAGAACGCGAAGATGAGTCTGATGAGGATGAAAACCGCCTCCCTGCTGAGCTATGTCGATCTCTGCGTCGTGCGCGCATTAATTTACGCTCTAACTTTTTGATTTTTTTTGCAATACATTCATAGTTCTCTTCTACTGGTCGAGAACGTTTACCCATGGTCAGAACGAACCGATGCACAAAACAAAATTATAATTTTAACGGAAAGTGCGCGTATGGCGAAGCACTGAATGTGTAATGAAGTTCGCTGGGGTTGTCAGACGAAGGCGAAAATTGAAAAAAGAAAAACTCTCAAACAGTGCTGATGGCGACACCGTATGTCTACTACATGTAATCTCTATGCTAATCTCGAGGACAAAGCTGAGTATAATGTATGTTCCTAGCTGCCATAGCATGACTGTCGCCGCACTCGGTCTCTCCGCCAGTCTTCGCTGCATCCCCTCCACCAACGATCGTGTCCAAGCGGTAGGGCTCGCTTGCGTTTTCGGTTACATGATAATTCGTTTGTTGTTTACAAAACAAATTTTTAGATGGTGCTGTCCGTTGTACAGATTGGCACATCAAGCTACCCCAAACTGTAATTTTTTTCCAATTCAACAGGAACCTTATGCTTATAGCATAAAGTTGAAAATCTATCAAAGAAATTTGCTAGATTGGAGTAGCTTGATGTGCTGGCGTCTGTACTTTGGCGCCACCAATCTACGACACTTAATATAATCAAAATAAGTTTTTTTTTTACATTTAAATAGCAACGAAAGGGGTTCAATACTTTCGCTGTAATGGTAACAAATATTCAGGGTGATATTTCCCATATAAAAACCGTATATGTTACTTCTGGTTACTTTAACTTTCGGGTAGGTATAAAATGTTACTGATACACGAATGATTACCTTTCAGAAGTCTTTAAAAATCAAACATCTTCTACTTAAAAGCCCCACTATCAAAATCCGTTTCTACTCTCGATCCCACTACATTTCGACACTATATTCGACTATCGCCATTCGGTCGGATTCAATCCGATGAGTACGTACATCCGAGCACAGTGTACCTAGACTCCTAAGACACAAAATAGATAAGTACAGAAGGTCGGCAAAGCACACCCGCACATATAGACACGCTTCAGAGAGCTTCGTACAGAGAGTGCAAGCGCACTCGCAACTGGCATTCGACCGAGATCGCCATTCATATGCGTCTAATCGTCTATGGCGTCGTTTACGGCCTTGAACGGTGTGATTTGCGACGCAACTTGCATCAAGAGACGCGCGCTCGTCACTGTTTCCATTCGTCGCATCCCGGTAACTCGTGGCATGCTTTAAACGACTTCTTTCATAATTTTGTTTTCGCACAGTCACTATCGCACGACGTGTGTCGCTTGAGCGTGTGTCTTGTAGCCACAAGAATTGTGAGCATGCACCTGTTTTCACTAGTTGTTTTGAGTCAACCTTCTGTACCTATCTGTGTGTGCTTAGGATCTAGTCTAAATGCGACGCTGCGAGCTTTACACATAGGACTTATACTAACAATAGCAGTAAACGACTCAGTGTTGGAAATCGTGTCGAGTTTCACGCAACTAGAGGTAAGCGGGAGCTTAGGGCAGGGATGCTCAACATTTATATTTCCGTCTCTATTCCGTTGACCTTCTTAATAACCTTATGGGTGGTAAACTTTCATTATTTTAGCTGTAGCTACGGGTAGATTTATGCTTGGTTCCTATAAACAAAAACGGATCGTTTTGCTTACCAACGGTAGCATTTTTTATTTCCAAAATGGGCAAATAAATAGTTTAGTAAGCTGCGCGCCGCATTTACGTCACATGCGCCTTGTGACGTCAATGACTGGTCGTTGAGCTCCCTAAAATAGGGTTGAGCTTCACGATGACTGATGCACGCATCGGCTACTGGGATAGGTCATGTCAAAGCTGCAAATGCCTCTTTCTTCAAAGGCCCTTCCAAACATGGCCCTGCATTGTTAGACTCACAAAGACTTACCTCTAAGTTCGTTTCGCCATTTTTTCTCAGGAATTAATCGGGTAGGGAATGCTGGCGCCATCTATTTTTTAAATCCTGATCAACAGATCTACTTACATCATTGATCTACAAAAAAGCCAAAATGCAGTTTCGAACACACAAATCTGTCCCAAAATACGTCACTGGTTTTAGTTATTTAAAACAAATTTTTTTCTTACTTAAACTTACATAAATAAACAGTACATTTCATGCAACCAGTACCTACCTACAATGTCTAAAACAACGTCAGTCAATCTGACACAAACTTTTGTCTAACGTCTACATGTCACTGTCCTAACTTTAAGGCTCCATTTACAAACAGACATCCATCTTTCACTTGTCATCTACCACAAGCCCAACTCTTTTTAGGCCGTTACTTGTTTTTTTATACACAAATTACGAAAATACGTTTACAATTAGCGAATATTAAAGGCGTTTCATCCACATTATTTTTATTTTATTTTATTTATTTAAGGATTACCAACGAGATACATTACAATTATATTTTACACCAGCTTTTGCACGCGGCTTCGTCCGCGTGGAGGTCTTAAATTATTCCATGGGAACGTACTATCGGAATAAAAAGTATTCTATGTGTTAATCCAGGTTATAAACAATCTGTTTGCCAAATTTTATCCAAATCCGTTTAGCCGTTTCTGCGTGATTGAATAACAAACATTTTGATGTTTGTTACTCAATCACGCAGAAACGGCTAAACATACCAACCTAAACATCTAAACATACCAACCTAAACATCTAAACATACCAACCTAAACATCTAAACATACCAACCTAAACATCTAAACATACCAATTTTCACATTTATAATATTAGTAGGATTCCGAAAATACTTTTACTATAGCGAATATTAAAGGCGTTTGTTCCACTTTATTAGGTTAGCTTCAGTTGCAGTTAGTTTAAGTATTTCACATCAGCATTTGCCTTGCTTTCTCTCAACTTGGTGTGTTGGTGGTCGGCTACCAGTCTAACCGGATGCAGCTGAATAACAGTATTTTACATGGCGCGACTGCCTATCTGACCTCAACAACCCAGTTACTGGATAATACGATTCCCCTTACTAAGACTGGTTGTCAGATTGTCGGGCTTCTGACGACCAGTAACGACTGTCAAAGAGCAGCGAATGACAGCCGGGACCAACGGTTTTACGTGCTTTTCTCTTGATTTCTTTTTTTTCACCCATCCACGGACCGAACACAACAAGCGTAGCTTAACCTTAACCCGTGCAGCTATTATTATTTAGCCAAGACCCCCGGGAGGTAACTTACTTTACATGTTAGGACCTAATGGGCTTGCCCTATGTCCTGTCTGGGACAAAATGTTGATTACCACTGTCTTAGAGCATTGCTCCTAGTATCGGCCCACGGCGACTCGCAAACAATCGCTATATTCCTAGCAATATCGTTCTGTGTAAGCTGAACTATCAATGTAAGATTAACACCGGAATTCTCGTAATTAAAAACGTTTGAAATCTAGTTACAGTTTCATCTCGGCGACAACGAAATGTCAAAATGAGAAAGAAACTCGAGGTATTTTTGACAGATTGAGACTGAGATCACACTGTAAACGTTCGTAAAATTACGAGAATTGTCCCTCTGATTTTACATGGTGGAAATAAACTTAAGTTTTGTATGGTTTCTGGCAGTACAGGGTCAAATTGAATTAGCTAGCAAGATTCCGCAGACGTGATGGGTATCAATATCTAAACAAAATCAAACAACAATGAAATTAATTTTAACCTCACAGGCTCGAAAAGATTCTGTTTGTCATGCAAAATCTGCGTGCAACAGTGAATTTTATACGCTAGCGTGGAAAGAGTTTTTGAAATTCGAACCTTTCTATTCAATAATTTTCTATATAGCCAGTCCACTAAAAATGCATTAATACTTCATTCATGTCAGTGCGCCAACCCTGTTTTTAGAATAATCGCACTGGTCAGCAGGACGTGACGATGACTGAAATAAAAATACACAAAAAAAAATCGTCTCTATTCAATTCGCTTTCCATAATTTTGGTTTGTTTTTGATAAAATCGTAAGAAATCATAAAATATGAGCGAGTCCAGCAGCGATGAAGATATAAATTTAACACCCACAGAGTTAGTGTAAGCGGTACATAATGCCGAATTGAGTTATCTTCCGGAAAAATCGCGCGAAAAGTACATAAAAGCGTACAATTTCTTCAATGCATGGAGACATTCTAAAGGCGTGAAAACGTTATCGAAGACTACGATGCAATGCTATCATACTTCATTCAACTAAGTACACTAATTTTATATATTATTTAGGCTGTTATTCTTGCACCTTTTACTCTCGCTGTAGTGAGGTGAAAAATTGTGTGTTTCGCTCGGCAGCAAAGGTATTCTACTTCTCGTAGCTTTGAATCCTTCGCTTGCTCAGCTTGCAATACAAAAACTCGCGCCAAAAAATAATTTTGCAGCCTTGCATAACAAATTGTTTATTGTTTTTCTTAAGTTTTCCACAGGAAGAAAGAAGTGTAGTCACTTATCAGTATAAAAAATGTTTTCTGTGGGTAAACTTCACAGACGTGATAGGTCTTGATATACAAACACGAAAAAGAAGGAACCAGTTTTTCTCAACTCATACTTCATAGGTAACAAAACCTGGTGGTGGTGGTAGTGCAGTTGTCAGCAAAGCTTCTTATAACTCACATCTGCACGTACTTACGAATTTCATTACACACTAATACACTATGACATTTTAGTCGTCTTACAATGGCAGCCCACTTCATGTATTCAATGACTACTAATCATTTATTTAAAAAAAGGTATTAAAATTTATGAATAAATGAATAATAAAAAGAAATATAATATCATTCACTAAGTCATATGACGTAGCTATTATGGAGCTGGAATTAATGATGGAATGTAATGGAGAGGGAATGATCTGCTCGAGTCGTGCGCTGGGTAGGTATCTTCCACCGTTTAATACGTAAAAACAGGGTGTTTCATAATTCTAAAGGATCTTTGCACCTGTCATCTTATTTAATTGTAACAATTTTTTAATTGTGTCTAGAGGTAGGTATTTTATGTCGGATACATAGCGTGGACCATCTTTGTAAGACGACTAAAATGTCACGGTGTATATGTTTTAACATAGGTACATCTTAAATGTATGCCTAATATGAAACTGGAAAAGCTCTCCCTACCATTAAAATACCTAAGTGGCATCCAAATTAAAATTTGCCTAATCAGCCTATAATGTTAACACTGCTGGGACACAGGCCTCCTCTCTGTGAGAGGGAGTGGGCCGTAATCCACCACGCGGGCCCAGTGCGGGTTGGTAGATGTCACATGTCTTGAAATTGTTGGTTCTAGGACATGCCGGTTTCCTCAAGATGTTTTCCGTCACCGTTTTGAGAGCAGTGTTGACGAAATAATTTACACTAAGTTAAGTGCTTGTCTGGTTTCAAACCCTCGGCCGTTAACCACTGAGCCATCACTGGTCACTGCCAATGTATTTACTATATTATAATGAACGATAATGTCCCCTTTTTCTTTTGGTTGGTAAATCACCAAATAACTTCTCCCGCTCTGGGTGGAGCAGGAGGGCGTGTCAGACTTTTACTGACTAAAACCCACCCGTGTTCCTTCAGCTGCCTGTGTGCCAGGGGCCACGGTATTTCTTTCAAACAACCCGCACCCCTGGCAGGCATCGGCCCTTGCGGACCCCACCAGTTGGTGTTGACATCTCTTTGAAGCATTATGTGCCCTTGATGGCGACAAGTTACATCATTTTAACGTAAAATTCCGTTTTATCCGAGTTTCATACTCAAACTCAAAGCATTTATTTCAAATAAACCAATAACAGGCACTTTTGAATTGTCAAGGTCGGTGAGTTGGAAAGATGAAGCTAGTTGCCCATTCCAAAGCGTAGGTACCTATGGAGAAGAACGGGCAAGAAACTCCGTGGATACTCTTTTAATAAAATAATGGTATTGTTACAAAAAGTTGGTTACATCATTATGTTGAAATTGTCAATGTGAGAACGATGTAAAAAGACGTGCACATTAAAGCGTCCGTAATTAAACAAAAATAAAATAACAATTTAGAAATTGAAATAAACCGTGGCATCTAAGAAATGACCAGTCCCTACCGGCGGCGCCCGTTCATGAACATGACGTACGAGTATGGATCAGCGCCATTCAGCTCAACCATTTTGAAGGGAACTTAATGATCCAACACACACGTCACCACCAGCGAGACATTTGATTGAGCATGACATACGCTCAGCTTTATCCCTACTTACCCTGCATCCCTATTCACCCCTGCATCCCTGTTCACCACAATTGTCTGTGTCAAACAGACTCCACCTACCATTAAAATAAATAGCCAAATTAAAATGTGATACACCTATTAATACTGAAATAGGTCAAACAATACTTGAATATTAGCCTCGATCCAAATAATTAAAAGCACAATTAAGTAGCAAATCATTTTCGCTAATTAACTTTGGGTATAAAATTATGGGCTAAGCCCGAAGCGTTATTAAATATAAGGGTCTTTGTACGTGACCAGCTAAGTTTGATACAATCTTTATACTTTAGATTATTACAAAATAAATTCCTCGCAATTTTTTTACAATAAATTTAAATAAATAAATCTAGCTTGCAATTTATTTTATTTGAAAATTTAAAACTTTGTGAGAAAATTAATTGCTGGCTTAGTGGTAACGGCCGCGACTTACAAGTTGTAGGTTTGAACCTGACCCTGGGGTCAGGTAGTTATGAAATAATTTCCACAAAGTGGACCGCCTGTCAGGACAGGCGGTCCACTTTGTGGAAACTATTTCATAACTACTGCTGTCTAAACGGTGATGGAAAACATCGTGATGAAACCGGCATGTCCTAGATCCAAAAATTCGTTAGCATGTGACATCCACCAACCCGCATTGGGCCCTCGTGGTGGATTATGGCCCGCTCCCTCTGACTGAGATTAGGCCTGTGTCCCAGCAAAGGGAACAGTATAGGCTGATCACGCATATCGTCGCTTATATTACAATACCGCGAATGTGCCTTTTTCTTAACTTTACCAAAGAAACAAAAACAGAATTATTGATCATTCACAATAAATAAAAATCGGATTGTTTCTTAACTTATAAATGATCCTTAAGAAACAATCCGATTTTTATTTATTGTTAATTATTAATAATTCGGTTTTTCGTTTCTCCGGGAAAGTTAAGAAAAAGGCATATTCGCGGTTTAGTAATATAAGCGACGATTTATTTTCTATATACATTCACACATACATACATACAAATAAATAAAATTGTGTTTTTGAAATATTAAAATAACCGCTTTTTACTAAATGCATATATGGATGTATACACGGTACATTATACCAAAACAACATTTTTAAAATTTTTGTGTGTCTGTCTGTTTGTTCCGGCTAATCTCTGAAACGGCTAGACCAATTTTGACGGGACTTTCACTGGCAGATAGCTGATGTAATAAGGAGTAACTTAAGCTACTTTTTTTTTTTTTTTTTTAATTAATACAAGTAAACTTTTTTGTTAAATTCCATGCGGACAAAGTCGCGGACACAGCTGGTATTTGAAATAAATCAATTTTGAGTGTAATTTATTTTATTTCAAAGTTTAAAATATTTGTGAAAAAAAAATTAGGCTTGTGTTGGTGTACAATTTGACATTGTTAGCTTGTAAGAAGTTTCCTACAAGAGCAACCGGAATTTCAAGAATCTGTAATTTCATAATTTAAAATTTGCCCGAAAATCACCCTAAACATTTATAAAACCACATCTTTTAAAACCACAAAAAAAAAATCATCTGTAAAAACAGTGTAGTCTAAAACCAGTTAAGCTAGTGCCAGTGCATTTGTCAATCCATCCAACCGTTCCTACAACTTGCCACGCTTGAAGGAATCACTCGATCAGTCGTCGAGTCGCTGGAGCGTTCCTCTATCGTGTGCAGCCGCCCTTAGGACCCGGATATTGAATTGGCTACTCCGAGTTTCAAATAACGTTTCAGTGGAAATAGAAAATGGTTAGTATTTTAGAAATTAATTTTGCCGGGTATTTGATATTAAATAGCTTTGAAATCTGAGACTGCAATTTTTTGTCATTGTTGGTTAAAATGTTAATAAGGTAAGCATACAATTTAGGATTCTGTATGTAGATGAGCAATCGAATAACTTGATTTTTTAATAATTAGGAAGATCATCAAATTACCAGGTTTTAGTCCGCGATCGCACATCGGATTTTAGGCTTCTGCAAACAGGCAAATTGACCTAGTAGTGTCGCGGTGCGCTGTCGCGTCACGCCTGTTTGAAGAAGCCTTTTTTCGCGCTCAGGATCTTCAACGGACTGCTTAGCGCCGAGACTTGAAAATCGAATAGTGTTTTTTCGACGCGCTGAGATGCACTCTATTAGATCCTCAATGCTCGGTTCAACCACAGAGTACTTATTACTACGGACAGAGAGTTGAAAATCCAATGCACAATAAAATCCTGCTGCGATATTTCTACGGCCAAGCGAATGCGGTTTTACACTTTTCAGGATTGGAAATTCATACTGACCAAACTTATGTTCCGTGTGGTACCGGAGGTAAAAGAATAGCACCATCCCATTTCTTCCCGTGGGTGTCGTAGAAGGCAACTAAAAGGACTTACTAGATATGGGCAGCAGCGTTCTCTATGCATTTTACGGTGATGATACTGCGATCGCCAACCCGCCTGCCAAGCGTGGCGATTATGGCTAAACCCCACTTTTGGGGGAGGCTTATGTCCAGCAGTGGACGTCTTTCGGCTGAAATGATGATGATGATGATTACTGACCGAACTTAAAAATACATAAAGTAAAAAATAACACACAAAGAACACAAAATATAAGGTTTCCGTATCAACCTACAAGTATTGATCTACGTGACATTATTTTTGATGACATTTAAAGAGAAAACTAACTGTGAATGTGAGTACTATGCAGGCGAGATTGAACACATGACTTTATAACTCGTCTGGTGGTTTTGAGTATTTTGTAAATGGCCTGCGTAAATGTCCTGCAAATCTGGAAGCGTCTTGTGACGGGTCGTTGAGCTCCCTAAAATAGGGTTGAGCTACACGGTGACTGATACATACATGCCGTCTGTTGGGACAGGTTAGCTCAAAGCCGCAATGGCTCTTTCTTCAAAAGGCCCTTCCAGACATTGCCCTGCATTGTTAGACTCACATAAAATTCAAATAATATAATGTTTGGACTTTATAGGAGACCATGACCTCTGAGTTTGTTTCAGCTTTTCTTCTCAGGGAACAGTCAGCTAGAGAATGCCGGCGCCATCTAGTTTTTAAAATATTGACCAGCAAAATATTGACGTGTAAAATTGTCGGTTAAGATCTACTTACATAAATAAACATTTCATTCCGTTTCAACCACTCGCTAACTGAACCGTAAACGCTACTAAATACTAAAATACATAAATTTTCAAACCATGAAACCAGCCACTGTAAATTCTACATTTTACGAGTAAAACCAGGGAAATATGTCAAGCGACTATTAAAAACAAAGCTGTTATTATGTGACCGTGGCCACCAAGCCACTCGTAAAACTCGCCAGTTTGCTTTTAATAATATTATTTAATAATAGTATACGGAAATGAAACGTTAACCAACCTAATGGTGCCGATTCTCTTTTCACAAAATTCTCTAAACTAAACAAAAAATCACTAAAATTTAGTTTATTCCTGTCAAACGACGATTTCCCATTCTGGAATTGACTAAAGTGACACAACATAAGTATATTTTAGTTTGACAGCACTAAGATTGTACTGAGTTTTTAATTTAGTGAAAATGGTAATTTTGCTATTCTGTTGTTGTCAATTTCATTATTCTATTCAATATAAAATTTTGATTCTCCAACTAAATCTGACTATTTTTAATCGCGATTAAAAAGGTGTGGAATAAAATTGGTTGTCAAGAACTAAAATTCACACTGACACCTCGACTTCGGGCGCAAAAACAGTACTGTATCTTTTTTTTCTTTTCTATTGCTTATATATATCTCGAAATTGGTGTGTCCTATCGTAAAAATAATGAAAATTTCGACCCCCTTTATAAAACCCCGTACACCCCTAAAACTCAACATGTAGGTAATAATTTTTCATATTTTCGATACAAAAAGTAAAAAAATCCATTTAAAACACGTCGAGGCTGCCCCCCCCCCTGCGCGATTCCAGCTCTAAAAAAAATCACGGGAGGCAAACGTGGAGTCGCGTTTGTCAAATTCGATTTTAGTTGTGTCAAAATTATTTTTAAATTTAGAGATCTTTTTTTGCAGAATAGCTTTAAGATTCTCATAGCCAAAAGTAAGGAATTTTAGTGATAGTTTAGTTAGTTTAGTTCGTTGTACAAGAGAATCGGCACCAATATCGTAGTATAAAGTAACGTTCATAAGAAAATAAGTTTAATTATTCTGATTACGTTATTGTATGGTTTTAAATGGTAAACTAGCTTTTTCCAGCGGATTCGCGCGGCGGTAGAAAATTATCCAACGGGAACGTGCTATCGGGATAAAAAGTTTATCATGTGTTATTCCAGGTAACAAACTATATGTGTGCCAAATTGTATACAAATCCGTTCAGCCGTTTTTGCGTGATTGAGTAACAAACATACAAACACATACAAACTTTCACATATAATATAATATTAGTCGGATTATGTCATCACCAATGCTCTCAAAACGGTGAAGGAAAGCATTTTGAGGCAAGCGGCATGTCCTAGAACCAAAATTTCGCAGACATGTGACCAACCGCATGCTACCACCACCGCATGCTAACCATACTGAGCCCGCATGGTGAATTAACGGGAATCTAGTCGCGGGTTCGAACTCACTGGTGGGCCTAGCTAAAAAGCACGCTGTGTCACCAGGCATCGTGTCCGATAGATGTAGTACCCGTGATGAGTAGTTAGACGCTACTCTACACGCACAACGTTATTGAGTGAGATGCAGGATCATTTATAGTCAAACAGGTGCGTGAAAAAATAGGAAAAGTCTTTCGGAAGATCGGGTTTTATGAAAAAACCACTGCATAAATCACCGACCAATAGAGTGTGTTGAACTTTTCCATATTTAATCTTCGTCGGTACAGACTTAGTTTTGAAGATTTCACACTTCTTTTATTACCTAAACACGCCCAAAGTTAGGTTAAATTAGCAAGAAAAACGAATCTTTGTTGGCTCATAACTTTTTAATGGCTTTTTATTTTAGTTTTCGGTTTCCGTTCATACAATATTAATAATGAGACAAAACTATGTATGTCATGTTGAATTTTTTATGTATATTGTCGAACAGTAGAGTTATATACTCCCGAAGTTTGTATGGAAAAAATGTCGACTAGATCCACCTTAAGGCCCGTTCCCTCTCACTGTGAGGAGGCCTGTGTCCCAGCAGGGAGCATATTATAAGCTTATTATAGTATTATGTTCACCAAGATTTTGCTGTCTACAAGAGGTTGTTGCCCATCATCATCTTCATCCCATGTACCATGTTACTTGGGTTCGGCGCAATACGTTCTCTTCTTCCATTCTCTCCTGTCAACAGTCACGCTATCATTCAATTCCTCACACAATCCGTCCATCTTTTCTTTGGCCTTCCTCTCCATCTCCATCGCTTAACATTTATATCCATCACTATTTTATTGACATGCGTTTCTTCCATAGGAATATAAAAAACAGGAGAAGTGGCAAAGGGGCGTGTCTGTGTCTACGCGTCATGCTCAGAATGCTCATTTCATAGGCAAATGGCCGTCTCCGCGAACTAGTGCGCTTTCGACCGTGATCGCGACAAATTATAAGAATACCGTGTTGTTCATTAGTTTCTATATTAACTTTTTAATGCCAAGAATTCGCCAGGAATGCGACCGATGAGATTTCCCATCAGCAAATATGCTGAACTCAAACTCTTACTTATCATCTATTTAACTAACTATCTATTAACTCCTTTCGACGATCAATTTTCAAAAATTCTCCTTTTTATAAACACTCCCACTATAAAAATAGTTCTTGTGCTTCTCGACCCAGTGGTTTGGGCTGTCAGTGACAGAACAAATTAATTTTTTTATTCATAAGATTGATATCCGCAATTTGTCATGCATCATTATAAAATTGTTTGTTGCATAGTACAGTTCGGGTGGTGGATTACAGCCGATTCCCTCTCATTTAAAGGAAGCCTGTATCCCAGAAGAGAGAATATTTTTGGCTGATTATGATAGCATACATGGAGGGATTGCCTCTCTGGCCTCAACAACCTAGTAACTGGGAAATACGATACCCCTTGGTAAGACTGGTTGTCAGGTTTTTGCGCTTCTGATTATCCATATGACAGCCGAAGCACGGAGACATCTCGTTAATGAACGGTAACCCATCTACGGATCAACCGCGGCAAGCGTAGCTTAACCTAATCGATTGACCCGTGCAGCGAATATTACTTAGCCACAATCCCCCCTATTTCTTATTAGTTTTCTATTGTTATCAAACTCAATGAGTCTGCATAACAAACGATAAGTATAGCTCCGCAAAAAAGCTGGCTTACCTCTTGCCAAGAGAATAAGCACCCTTAGCACAGGCTAAGGTTGCTAATAGCCAACAGCAACAATGGTCTAACAACTGCGAAGAGCTTCGTCTACGGGCACTATTATTGAACACCAACCAATTAGGTTACTCGTATTAGACAAAGTCGAAAAGTTTTACGAGAACGTAATTTCACCGTCCGTTCACTTTTGAAACTGGAACAAAGCGACGGAGCTAGGTAATAGAAATAGGTACATTATTGTAGTGCCTTGTACTTTTTTACCTAGGACACTGGTAAAAGCAGATACTAAAATATTATTTCGAAAAAAAAAAGTCTTAGATTGACGTGATGCTTAGCTGCCACTTAATTATTAATAGGCTTAAATATTTTTTTCTATTATCCGTGCTCTGAACGCTTTTAACGTCTTTTTACATCGTTCTCACATATAATTTTATATTCAACTGGCTGACCGACTCCTTGAAATTTCAAAGTCCCTGTAAATGCTTTGAGTTTGACCTATAGGTCTGCTTGGGATTGACACTATTTACAGCTCACTTGACTTAAGTTACTTCACCCAGTTTTACGGTGAGTGTTTGTGTTGAGTGTTTTAGTTTTACGGTGAGATTTTTTCGGAATAGACTAACCAACAATCCTAAATCCCATATTCATTGGTACAGTGAAAGAGATCTATGTCCGTTTTAAAGTCAAAGTCAAAGTCAAAGCATTTATTTCAAATAGGCACTTAAAAGGCACTTTTGAACGTCAACATTTACATTAAAATAGAATTGATTCTAGTCGCCCCTTCCAAAATGTAGTTTCGTATGGAGAAGAATGGGCAAGAAACTCCACCGTTACTCTTTTAAAAATGATTTAACTACAATATTTAACATACATTCATTGTATAATTATGTGTGAAAACGATGCATCCAGAACAAAATTACTGTACCCAAATTGGTAAAAAGAATGAAATTGAAGCAATTACAAATAAATTAATTTTATGATAGATACATGGTGCCCACACATTTACAAACATTGTAAAAGTAAATATACAATTTCCTAGAATATTAATAAGTATGTAATCTGTCAGTGTGTGAGTTAAAGTAATCACTGAGTGTAATCAATGTCATAGATATAATTAATTACATAGTTCAATTAGCAACCAGTTTGATTTTGTCTAGACTCTAGATTGTCCTATGGAGCAGGACCAGCATGTTTCCAAGCATTCTTATCTTGGATATAATCCTCTAATTTGTAATATGCTTTTTTACAAAGTGTACTTTTCATATGAGTTTTAAATTTCCTTTCATTTCATTTAGAAATTCTAACTACATTTCTAAAACGTCAAAGGTAACTCAACCAAAATTAATTCTCGATACGTATCGGGGCCATAGACTAATATATATATGTATATTGATCGGGGCCGGATTCGATAACTGCATTAGAATCCGGGCCGGACAGGCTGGAGTTGACGTAATGGGGGTAGCATATCGTCGTGAACCGATATCGATGATTATTTTTTTATTTGAAAGTTAGTGCTTCACGTGTGGTCCCATTTCAATTTGATCTAGATCTGATGATGCGTTTCGGAGACAGACAACGGATCTCTTCAAAATATAACAGTAAATCAACCGCGAATGCTGCTATCACGTAAATATGCATTGTTTTGACCCCAAGGATGAAGAAATTTCGAATTAGTGGGGTAGGTACTATAACTAAAAAAGTGAAAAATAAAAACTTTTACCAAAAAAAAACAACCGACTTCCGAAAAAACACTACAAAGTGAAAAATAACTTTAATTTCGGAAGGCGGTGACAAAAAAAAATTAAATACATATCCAAAGTCACCGACTTCCGAAATTAAAGTTATTTTTCACTTTGTAGTGTTTTTTCGGAAGTCGGTTGTTTTTTTTTGGTAAAAGTTTTATTTATTTTTAGCCATAAGCGTCCCACTGCTGGGATCGTAGCGTGATATTCATGGATATATATTTAATAACCTTTTTCAAGTATTGGCCTACCCAGGGCCGTAACAAGGGTGGGGTAGGCAGGGCACGAGCCCTGGGCGCCTATCGAAGGGGGCGCGAAAAGTCACTAATTATTTTTTTATTTCTAAATTTAATAAATAAAAGAGCTACTGGAATTGTGCAGTATGGGGTTGAAAGCGTATTTCCAAATTCACTCATTCCTATATAAATTCTGCTTAAAATTGCAGCGCTGCAAGTTGAGAGCGATTTTGTAGCAAGTTGAAATTAATACCTTAGTTATTGAAGGCTATAAATTGGTCAAAAAAAGTTATGCGACCTAGCTTTGCTCAGTGTAGACCCTGAAGATAATTTACGAAGGAGCGCAAATGTGTTGCGTGCCCTAGGCGCCATTTGCTATTACTACGCCACTGCCTACCAAATGCAAAAATATATTTTTTTAATCCGATGGGTAGTTCCAGAGAGTGCCACGTTCAAACTAACAAACAAACTCTCCAGCTTTATTATTAGTATAGATATGAGACGACGATGTTCCTACCTAGGCCTCAAGTCTGCTATTACAATAGTGTCAAAGTGGTCTATCATTGATTTCATAATTGTTGATTTTGACAAGTTTGGTAATCTACTACCTAATATAATGGCGTCATTATGACTTTCCAATGGTCAGCCACTGACACTCCATTGAAAGAAATGGCATTTATTGGTAATCTCGTACATAATGACGAATGAAAGACTAAAATTTAACACTACTGAACTAATAAATAATATGTAAAATATTATATTATACTTAAATGAAATCGGGCATGAATAAATGTTCAAATTTAGTAGTTGTTTTTGGAAAATCATTTCTACTAACGGGTTTTATAATAATGACAATACGACAATGTAATTATAACACAATTCTATTACGAGACCATTGACCGACCAATGATCGGCCATTATGAATTTAGCAGATTACGAACTTTTAGCAAAATGACAATGGGATCGTGTTGGAATGACGAATTTATAAATATAGCAGACTTGGGCCCCTGGAATAGATCTATGTGTGTATTCTACAAATAAACTGTAACGACTCCTACATTACTCAGTAATGTATCACACTCAAACCATCAAGGTCGTCTATGAATCACATAACGGAAAATCACAAGAAATCACTTGACTCCTGAATTGTAGAGAATTAATATTATTTATTTATTAATCGTTCATTTCAGGCAACTATGGCCCATAAATCACAATACATATATAAACTAATACATTTAATAGATCAAACTTTAATACTACTGCACAAGAAGTGAAGGCATCGGTCGTGTTACGCTGCGAGGTGTCACGTAGTTGGCCGCGGAAACGCCGATACAGCATAACTTTCGGCCAAAACTCTTTTTTCGGAAAGTCACCAAATGGTGAGTCGGAACGCGTTCCACGAACGACTTGAAATTAGTACTATGGCGCGCCTCCAAGTTTTCCACCCTCAAGGTCCAGTTGGTCTTCACCCGTACATACTTAATATAATAATATTACTTAATATTCATATCAACCAAAACCTGGAACGGACGTGAAATATGTATTATCTCACTGTTATTCATCGAAACTATGAGTATTGGAGTCATCCTACACTCATAGTTTCAATGAATAGTTTCAGTGGCATAATACATATTTCCTATAAAAGTTACAACAGTAGTATAAAACTCAGCTTCAAAGCAGCTATGACGTAACTGGACATAAGACCTTTGTCTCCAGTAAGTAACAAAGTCACACATCAGTTTTGTGTCCTCTAAAGCCCAGTTCTAAACAGAAATATAAAAGATTTAAAGCTCGTTACAGAATGCGCTTTCTGCAAGGATTGTTTAAATGTGGATATGGCATGTGGTCACCATTTCGTGTTTGTTGTTGTCTTTTCGCTTATTTTATGAATGTTATTGTATATTGTTATAGAAATGAATGTTGTTGATTGTTGTTGTTGTGTTGTTTTGTTAATGTATTATTCATTTTAAATATAAAAGCTCATTCCAATACTTTTCGACTTGTCTATCATAGTTTTTCCTGATGTAATGTTAGTTTGTCTAGGGCCTCGAGACAAAGCCACCCCCACAGACAAAGTTTAAACCAAAGCTGCTCAACCCCAGCAACCAACCACTCCAACACAACACAACAACAACAACAACAACAGCACAACAACAACAACAGCAGCAGCACCAACAACAGCAGCAGCAGCTACAACTCTCTGCGGGCAACCATGTGGTTCGCCAATACATTTTAATGGTCCCTAAAAAAGCAATCAGCTGGCAATAGTCTTTTGAGACTTCGAGATCTAAAGAATAGTTTACTTCCGATAAAATTGAAAAAACTGGCAGTTTTTCAATTTTATCAGACAGAAACCATGGAATAAAGAAACAGAGACTATGTTTCTTCATTCCATGGTTTTTCACTGCAATGGCGGAACGGAATGAGAGTTATTCCCTTAGGAATGACTTCATGTTGCGAGTGTCGGTGCTCGGCTTCCACATTTAGACCAGACTTGTTGAATGGGGCATTTGAACTGACTAGAATGTATAACAGAGAAAATTTCGTAGTTCATGGGCACTTTTAACATTTCAATGTTCTAATTCAATTTCAACAGACTTGTGTCCATAAAATGTATGGCAATACGAGCTCGTTATAACACTATCATGGACGGGAGAATAGCCTCTTCATATATTTCTAGACATTTCACTTATTCCCTGTGACAGCGTGATGCCGTGAACGTCCAAAATATAAAAACCCACATTCACTGCGTTAATAAGTAAAAGGCGGTTTGAGTTACTGGACTTTGAACAAAATTTTCTTGCCCCTTAAACACACGATACTTCTGCTGTTTGTTGGTGAGGTAGTTGGGTATCCTGCATATTCCAGGTGATGCTGCAGCATCAGTTCAAGGTTATTTTGTTCTTTTAATATAATTAAAGTAACAGAATACCAAACGACTCGATCAGACCTGTGGAAGACGCTCACATACCTTTATCAACTAGAAAAGAGCTGATAATCTTCAAATGGCTGAGCAGATTTACTTAAATCATAGCTGAGAACACTGTCAATTAAGTCAGTCAGTTCAAACCTTTGGGAGCTACGATGCCACAGACAGACTCACAGATGCAAACGTTAAACTTTTGTTTATCACCCCTCTGTTTCCGTAGAAGGTTTTTTTTCATCGTCATCAAATAACTTCTCCCGCTCTGGGTGGAGCGGGAGGGCGTGTCAGACTTTTACTGACTAAATCCCACCCATGTTCCCTCAGTTGCCTGTGTGCCTGGGGCCGCGGTATCACTTTCGAACAACCCGTCCCCCTGGCAGGCATCGGCCCTTGCGGACCGCTCCAGTTGGTGCTGACATCTCTATGAGGCGTGCGTGGAACACAACGCGCCGTCGACCCGGGCTTGGTCCTTACCGGACAGCGAGCTACCCATTACTCGCCGTCTGCAAACCTGCGCCTACGGTGGCTGGGAATCAGCCTGGGATTCCCTACACCCAGGGCGTCTCCTGCGGCGGCTAGGGCCGTGAGGGCGCATATACTGCCTCTCCTTCACGTGCGCCACCTCCTCTATTCGCGAGCATTACTGCTTTTTTCATAACGACATCATGCTTATATCCTCCGAAGAACGGAGGATAGAGGTTTATTTAAACTACACCCCCATTTGGCCAGTTATGTTTTCGAGTATGCTTCATGTAATAGGAGACGATCCCATTGCCACATCAACTGGGCATAAATCCAGACTCCGGGCTACCACTGAGAAACTCCACGTGAAAAGCCTTGGGGTTTTTGGTAACAGAGCCCATAAGGGCCTCCTGGTTAGCAGAAGCGCTTGTTTTTGTTTTTCGAAAAGTTTGTTTGTGATGTTCTTACAATGAAACGGTTTGTCGAAACACCAACTGCATTTTAAAAGAAGCCTTTATTGCGAATGGGTCGGCATTTTTGTTTCATTCGTTCTTATAAATTGGATCAATATTAGGTACTGAAATAAATTTTGTTTCAATTTAGTTAAAGGTCGTATGCTTGTCTATTTGAAACGACCTTTATAGATTCACTTATTTCCACAAAATAATTATTGGTAAAACCAACCTCTTAGTTGACTTTTTCTCCAGATTCTTAAAGATATTATTTAGCTGATCCTCTAAAAACTTGTTAACCTTCTAATGATGTACACTTTCTTATTAAATTAATGAACATTTAACAACTTATTGTGACGTAGACTTTTATAATAAATGAGCCTCTTTAACTTGGGTTGGTCTTTTCTAACAGTTGGTCGCAGTAATTAAGATGGGCTGAAGAAGGGTAGCTATCCAAATGGTAATATTAGTACGATGACGAGGTTAGATTAGTACGATGATCTCCTACACACAACTGCGTCCAAGTTGGTCGCACTTACTTGGCTATTAAGTATTTTTAGAACCCCAAAATAGGAATTATTAGAGGTTCACAAAAAGAAGCGCAATTACAAGTGTTCAATAATTTTTGAAGTGCAAAATGCGAATAGATAAAAGGTTCGATTAAATAAATGCATTTTTTTTTATCTATTTTAATATAATAATAACTCATAAGGGGTATTAGATAGACATTACTTTTTAAAATAGTTTATTAAAATAAAACTATTGTTTTATTTTAATAAACATTACAATAAAACATTATGGTTCAAATTTGAAATAGATTATAACATTTCTTTATAAAAATAATCTATCAATTTAAAAGAAACAGTAGGATATATTACATAAAATATAGAATTACCTATAACATTTAAAACCTCAACTGAAACAACAGCAATGACGAAATCATTTGAACTTGCAATTTAAAATCAAGTGCTGTTAGCAATATGTTAATGTAATTATATTTATAATATCTTAATACATAGTTTACCTAATTATCACAAAAAGAAACCTAACATTGAATCATGCGCATCTACTTTTAAGAAGCTCGCTACATTTTTTTCTTAATAAAATTCATCACTTAAAAAATTCTAATAAATAGGTACAAACATAACAAGCTCCCTAATTGCGTAAAACACTTTCAATCACAAGGATTTTGAAGTAAACTGTTAATCCGTTGCTTCATGTGTTTGAAAAGATCGTCTGCTCAACAACGTAAGTAACGCAATGAATGCTGTTGAGCTGTCAGCAATTGTAAGTGTGTTACGTAATTTTCCCGCTGCTTTTTAAACACTGCTGTCACTTGTTTTTTAATTCTTTTTTTTTTGTAGGCTATAGGTGGCAGTAATCAATATTTTTAAAGCACCTATAACATTTAAAACTTATATTAGTTTGTAAGTATGAAAATATACAGTAGCGTTTCTTGTTGTGTCCGTTTTACTTGAGTTGTACCAACACCATGAAGTAGGTTACTACGGCACCGAGCACCTGGAATTATAAAGATTATGTTATATTTAAATTTTCAGTCAAGGCAGAGAGAGGTTCCAAAATATCAGAAAACAGCAAAATGTCCCCATTTTGGAAAAAAATACCAAGCAGGATTAAATGAGCTGCTGATGATAAAAGCTGCCATAACGACTGATAACCGGCGGATAGTGGATCCAACTTAAAAAAATAACCTTGAGGCCATAGCTTTTTTTCCGTAACGACCAAAATGTCGACCCTAAATTAATATATTAAATAATTTCTTCCGTACAGAAGCAAACAAATCAAGTGGCACAGTAAAGAACTTTGCTCCGAAGATGATCATGACCTTCCGGCATTGTCGGCAGACTATCTTCACGAAAATCTTCTCCTATTCTCAGCCATCGCACAGTCAACATTACATCATTGGTAACACTTGCATTACGAAAAGCGTCTTTAATGCTATGAAATACAGGCAAGGACAGGAAATTGTATAGAGTTGACTGTACCTACCACTGGCGAGAGTGGGCTGATTTTTGACTGAGGAGTTCTAATAATAAATGTCATAGTTGGTTACCATGGTATGGGCATATGGTACGGAGCAATGAGGAAAATTCCGTGAGGAAAGTTTTGAGTATGAATGTCGATGGCTATAAGAGTATAAAGAGACCAAAGGAACAATGGATGGACTGTGTGAATGATGATATGGTTAGAAAGAGCCAGTCCGTTTCTGACCATGTCATAAGTCACACGGATGACCAAGATGACGACTAATAGAGAAGTATAGAAGAAAAAAACATGTTTCGACGGCACCAAATAAATTAGGATAAGGACAGGAGAATGATGATGAGCTCTAATAGTGAAAGAATGAAAATACGTACCGAAGCGAACAAATCAAGTGAGACAGTAAAGAACTTGGCTCCGGAGATGCTCATGGCCTTCTGGCACTGCTGGCAGACGATCTGCACGAAGGTCTTCGCCTCCTCGGAGCCGTCATACCACTGGCAGGAGTAGGCTGCTTCCATTACTGATGAGCTCTAGATAGATGAAAAAATGGAAATGATTACCATGATGTTCAAAAGTTTTCCCGGATGAAACATTTAAAAAATGTTCGGGATTTCGAATGATGATCTCAGACCAGCAACATAATTTGTGTACCATTAAAAGATTTGTGTGTCCCCAAAACACAGTCAATTGTATTTTTCATTATAAAGTCCTTAGAGAGGTTGTTGGGAGTGGGAAATACTAAATATGGAAGACAGAGTACCGATTGTTATGGCAACCCGGAAAAGACCGTTATAGATGTTTAGGTGTGAATCATCACGACCAGAGGTAAAGAACGTCCTGATTTACACTTTAGAGCCAAAAACTGTCTGGTACTGAAAATAGTTTTACTATTTTATAAAAAATAACTTACCTCTTCAATAAGCCTATTTCCAAAGACGCAGAAGTGGAACACTTGGCCAAGAGTGTAGCTCAGGTAGCCAATTGTACTAAAAGCGTAGACGTTTATTCCGTTGATCTGAAACAAGAAACGCCTCATCATGTTGTTGTGTGTCATCAGGGTTGGCGATCGCAGTATGGTGGTCAAATGCATAGAGAACGCTGCTGCCCATTCTCCAGTAAGTCCCTTAGTCGCCTTCTACGACAGCCACGGGAAGAAATGGGACAACAACAAGAAACAACTACAAATGTTTAAACAGTTTATTTACAGCCTGTTTAGTACCGTCGTTACAGAAATAGATATGTCATGATATCCTAGTTAGGGAACATTGTCCATAATATTAAAATATGATTGACGCAACAAATATGGATTTGCGGAATTATAATAATTAGAATCAGAAATACAAGTCCTTCAGTTAGAATTGCCCTCTAATGTCAGAATTTCATTAAATATTCTTTCACCCTATGAAAGAATATTTGAGTTGAGAAGTTAATGAACTTAGAGCGATGTATTGATGATTTTCATGATTGTTCTTCTAAAAAAACAAGTACAATTCGTACTCGCGCAGCGAGGGTTCCGTACAAACCTATAGGTATATAAGTAAAAGTTATGAATTTCAATTTAATAACTCTACGCGTTTATGAGAAAAGGGGTAGTAAGTTTAAAATTATTAAAAATATTTTTAAATGATGTAAATAAAAATGTATGCTTTTCGCAATTTTGCCTTTATCTGTGCTATAAGACGTCACTTCGTACTAAATTTCAAGATTCTGAGTTCACGAGAAGTACCCTGTAGGTTTTGCTTCCCTTGCGAGTGTTGAAAATTTGCGGCATAAATGGCTGTATCTTTTGATTGCGTTGGCTTAGAAGTTTGATTTTTTCACAGCTATAAGGAACAGTAGACTTGAGTATTTGATATAAATTTCAGCTTGATACCTTTACGCGTTCCTGAGAAGAAGTGGTCTTGACAGATAGTCAAACGGACAACAAAGTGATCTTATAAGAGTTCCGTTTTTCCTTTTGAGGTGCGGAACCCTAAAAATTGACGGCCGTGATCATATAGATCAACAGACAACCTGACACTGACCTGCCAATTGCAAAAAAACGTAAGAAAATTTCTTCTTTCGGCTTAAAGACGGCTACTTAGAAATCGATTCAAAAAAAGAAAGAAAAACTCAACCTGAAGTATTCTAAACTGATCCAGCGTACGAACAAAATAACAATATTTTGCGATTCAAAATATTCGAGGGAAAAGTACATACCGCCATTCCTTCGCAAAAAGATTGAGTAATTACTATTTGAAGTCAGTCTGAAACCGATCAAGTGGCGTAAGCCCCGGTCGGACCAATGACGGACCATTACACACAATGTTGTTACATTTGTCAAACAATTCTTATTCGTATGATATTGCTGGAAAAAGGTTTGGGGGCCTTAAAATTGCTTCCATTAATATGTAAAGATTGATCGATAATGGGGTTAATAATAAATATGTGTTTCAATGTGGTTATGTCTTAGTATTTGGCATACGTTTAGGATTCCAGGTTTGCGGATTTATATACACAAATAAAAATTAAATTAATGCTATTCGTTGGTAACTGGATTACTAGAAAACGGTTGGACCGATTTAACTGTTTTTGTTTTAAAATGGGCGATATAGTCCATATAAGGTTTTTATGGAACGAACAATGTAATAAGAAAAAGTTTATTTCAATAATTATTTAAAATTATACAAATGTCTTTTATGCTATATTATCTTTTCACAAATGAATTAAACATCTGTAGCCAAACTAGGCGAAATCCTGTATTTCGGCTACCAGCGCCAAAACCCTCAAATGTACACTTAAAATAGCCATCAAGTAGAAATGTTAGTATTTGTATATAAAAAATAAAAGGTGATTATAAATAACATAATAATTCGATACAATGAAATAATACAATCATTAAAATTAATTATGTAGTAAAATTAAAAACAATATATGTAAGTTAAATAAAATCAAAATTAAAATAAGATTGTGTGTAGGTATGTCCACTCTGTGTGATATAAATTCAATAAGTTTAAAAAAAAAGGAGACCCACTGGCCGAAAAATCAAATTCAGGTAAAACTGAACATCCATTTTGAAGTGATTAAGACCTCGAAACTTTTTAAGGGGAAGTAAGTGTATTCATCAGATTACCTTGGTTGCTTGGTAGGCCAGCAGAGTAAGAGTGATCGTGGACACCAACATGTGGAACAGCAGAGCAGTACCGTAAGTGTCACCGATGGACGCCACCAATCTGAAAAGATAGAAGTTGTTTTGTTATTAACTTCGAAAATGTCACCGTGCCATCTGAAAGCTGTAACAGCTTTTTTGGCGAACGGTGTAAGGAAAGGCCAAAGCTGTGGTGAGATAGTGCTTCCCTACCAAAACCATTAATTCCACCTTTCCATAAAAACAAAATAATTTATCATTAAATTAATAACTGAATTATCAATTTTAGGGAATCATTAAATCTGATGTGATTATTTTTCTCTGCCGTAATGATTCGAGAGAAAAACAGCTGTGCTCAAAGATTGTTCGAAACATTTGAGATGAATTGTTGCACATCTTTTGTAATGACGAAGACCATTTCCGCACAGCTGTAGAAATATCGCGGTGGGTTTTATCTCGCACTGGTGTCTCAATTCTCAGTGTTGAACCGAGCAATAAAAATCCAGTAGAGTGCATCCCAGCGCGTCGAAAAACACACTGTTTGATTTTCAACTCTCGTCGCAAAACAAAGTACCTACGTGAAAAACCCAACGCAATCTTTTTACGTCCATCCGAATGTGGACCTTAACCGTTAAGTTTAAGCAATTAAATTGTTTGTTGTTTCGCGATGATGGCAAAGTTCAAGTAAATAACTAAAATCATTCAACCCAGAAAATTCTATCCAAACATTCAATTAAAACCACAAACGTTTTCAAAACATAATTTCATATTCCGAACTTTGCAGTCGAACGCAAATCCTAAGTTCGAAACTTCAAACACGGTGTTAGCCGAAGTTTACCGAAGTAGAACCGACTTCCGACCACAGATTATAGGTCTCGGGAGAATAGTTTGCGCGTCTGTGGTCACTGGAGGTCAATTATGTTCAGTAAGCGGAGACGTACTCGAATATTCGATATAGCTGGTAATTTGTGTTGTCTGCGGCACCGTACGAACGTTTTGTTGATTTTATACTCTGGATGTGCTAGTTTCGTTGAAGAGGGAATACTTATTTAACTACCCATTTTTTAATGTTTTATGAAGTTAAGAATCACACAAGGACACTCAGACGTCGCTATACTCGTCCGCATCGCTGTCAACCGAAAACATGTCCAGAAGACTGGCAGAATTGCCACGTTGAACGGCAATGCCAATTCTTTGGAAAAAGAATAACCAGTTTGGTCATGTGGAATGTCAATGATTCAGTCAGAAATTTCCTCAAAAGAAGACTCGCACTCGGCCGCCATGCCCCGAGCGTTTCGAGCCAAACGGGCCAAAACTGTTGTAACCTTTCGATAATTGAGGGTCTCAGCTTGGAACATGAGATGGCGCAAGGGTGTCGATACAGGTTGCGTCCCATACCAGAGGCCTACCCACCTTCCAAGGCAACAACACATGACCCGTCACTATAACATCACCATTTTCTCAGTTCATGCATTTCTTTGTAATGCATCAAAGCTGCGCTCTCTGGGGGTGGTAGGTTATGATGGTCAGATAGGAAGTCGTACATCCATGCACGCCGTCTGTTGGAACAGGTCAGCTCAAAGCTGCAATGGGTCTTTCTTTAAAAGGCTCTTCCAGACATGGCCTTAGATTGTTAGACTCACATAAAATTCTGGATTCAAATATCTAAAACCTCTGAGTTTATTTCGGCATTTTTTCTCAAGGATCAGTTAGCTAAGAAATGCCGACAACAACTCGTAAGTCGCGGCCGTTAGGCCCCGACTTACGAGTTGTAGGTCGTAGGTTCGAACCCAGACAGATGCTTTACTTTGTGTAAATTATTTCTTCACCACTGCTCTCAAAACGGTGAAGGAAAACATCCGGAAGACATTGGACATCCGCAACCCGCACTGAGCCCGCGTGGTGGATAATGGTCCGCTTTCTCTCACAGAGATGAGACCTGTGGGAACAGTGGGAACTAAATACTAAAATACCAACATATTTTTTTTACTGTAAATTATTCTACATTTTACGAGTAAAACCAGGGAAATATGTCAAGCGACTATTAAAACTGAAGCTGTTATTTTGTGACTGGACCAACCGAGCCACTCGTAAAACTCGTCAGTTTGCCTTTATTTAATGGTATACGGAAATAAAAATTTTACTGACCTAATATTGTGGTTTTTTTTTTTGAGGGTGGGAAATCATCAAATGACCTCTCCCGCTCTGGGTGGAGCAGGAGGGCGTGTCAGACTTTTACTGACTAAAACCCACCCATGTTTCCTCAGTTGCCTGTGTGCCAGGGGCCACGGTATCTCTTTCGAACAACCCGCACCCCTGGCAGGCACCGGCCCTTGCGGACTCCACCAGTTGGTGCTGACATCGCTTTGAGGCATTATGTGCCCTTGATGGCGACCAGTTGTTGCTGACATCTCTGACGGCGCGCGTGGAACACAACGCACCGTCGACCCGGGCATATTTTTTTTTTTTTTGTTGAACGGGGAGAAATGCCTACTGCGCTACCACGAGGAGATAGCGCAGTTATTTGGGACCGTAACCCACTAAAACTCCACGGTGTCCTCCAGTGGCGCTTGAGGCGGGAACACGGAAACGTGCAAGCCATCCGCGAACCCACCTAATATTGTGGCACATATATTTAATGCTGATAAGAAAATAGGTTTGATAATTCTGAATACGTTATTGTACGGTCCGGTCAGAATAGTGACGAATTGGACAGTACTCAAATTAACATAAATAAAAATAATCAGCCTATAATGTTCCCACGGTAAGTTCCAACCCAGTCAAGCGCTTTACTTTGTGTAAATTATTTCATCACCACTGCTCTCAAAACGGTGAAACAAAACGTAGTGAGGAAACCGGCATGTCCTAGAAACAAAAATTCGAAGACATGTGACATCTACTAACTGGCTGGATTATGATTAGTGGACTGGTGGATTATGATCCATTAAATAAATAAATAAATTAATTAATTCGAAGACATGTGACATCTACTAACTGGTTGGATTATGATTAGTGGACTGGTGGATTATGATCCATTAAATAAATAAATTAATTAATTAATTCGAAGACATGTGACATCTACTAACTGGTTGGATTATGATTAGTGGACTGGTGGATTATGATCCATTAAATAAATAAATAAATTAATTAATTCGAAGACATGTGACATCTACTAACTGGTTGGATTATGATTAGTGGACTGGTGGATTATGATCCATTAAATAAATAAATAAATTAATTAATTCGAAGACATGTGACATCTACTAACTGGTTGGATTATGATTAGTGGACTGGTGGATTATGATCCATTAAATAAATAAATAAATTAATTAATTCGAAGACATGTGACATCTACTAACTGGTTGGATTATGATTAGTGGACTGGTGGATTATGATCCATTAAATAAATAAATAAATTAATTAATTAATTACCTCTCGCCAAGACGAGCCCTATGTCCCAGCAGTGGGAATATTATAAGCTTATATGTCTGACTACAGTTTTCAAACCAATATAGAAAGAAAGAAAAGTATTTATTGTGGCTCGCACAGGAAGATCACTTAAAATAAACATACAACGGTACAAAAATTATAAAAAAACAAATTTCTTGGAAGTAAAAGATTACTAAAAAAAAAAATCCTGTACGAGGCAAAAAGTGCCACAGCGCTGGTATTCTGGTAAGCCCCGCCCGAGCGATGAACATCAAATGTTTCAGTTCAAAACCTTCATTATAATTAAAAGATAGTAAAGATAGTTATTGACCTTGCCATTGCAAGATTATTATCGACTGAACGTTTATAAAGCAGGTGTTCTTTCTCACATAGTATATAACATATAATATAGTTAGTCTTGGCCTTGTCAATGTCGCCATCGATTTCTAGAAAGCTGATTATTTCCAAGTATAAAGTAATATTAACCTATAAGTACTTTCTATATGTACATGTATATACATACAAATACATGTCTTTGAAAAGTATTCAACTGGTCACAGGACAGTATTACCAACTTCGGAATAAGTAACAAAATTTTATTTTTGCAGAAGCTGATGTCGGCTAAGCTTGGGATGGTCTTTCAATGATGGCAAGATCGATAATATATTTTTTCTGATTGAATCTCTTAAAAAGATGCTAATGCTCATCACATTATTCAAAAGTTAAATTAAATATTTTCAAAACTCCCGACCCAAACAAAAACTCTAAAAAGTAAAAAAATAAAATTATTGGTCTTTTAAGTTGTGGATAATATTTTGATCAAGGTATTGTCACGTTGGGGGACGGCTAATGAAAATGCTAGGCCTCTTCTATTTGGCGTTTTCATTGACCGTCCCCCGACTTGACAATGGCTTGAACAAAATTTCCTGCTTTTTAAACTTGATGTCTCGCTTAAATCTGTGCAGCGTTGCGTATGTTCCCACAATGTAGTTTGTTACTTATTTATCCTCATTTCTCGTCCTGATCGCCATTAATCCATAACCTATTCAATGAGACCAAACACTATACTTCTGCTGTTTATTGGTGAGTAACTTGGGTAACCTGGAAATTCCAGGTATTGCTCCAGCATCAGTTTAAGGCGTTTTGTTCCTCATATATCATTGAAGTATCTAACAGAATACCAAATTTCGATCAGACACGTAGAAGATGCTCAAATCCCTTCATCAACCAGAAAAGAGCTAATAATCTTCAAACAGCTGAACCGATTTTGATGAAACATGTTTAAGAACACTCCCGACTAATTCACCTTTCGAACAAAAAAAACAAAATCAAAATCAGTTTATCCGTTCGGGAGCTACGATGCCACAGACACACACACACGCACGCACACAGACACGTCAAACTTATAACACCCCGTCGTTTTTACGTCGGGGGTTAGTAACTAAATTAACAAGATGCTATTCTACTTATTAAATGACATTCAAAAACTTTTGTCTTAGGAAGCTAGGAATAAATGTGGTAGTTCGACGGTTTTTGTATTCACAATATTAAACTGTTATATTCATACTTCATATAGGTATGATGAATGTTATTGGGGTATTGAAAAATCGGGTGTTACTCAAGCTACCAATATTTTTTCGAAGATCTCTCTGTGAATCTTACCTGACAACGTGCTTATGCCTCTCAACCCAGTACTTGATAGCAGACCTGGCCAGCATCTCTTGTTTCGGGGTCAAACCGTTTGGATTCGCGATCTGCTGCCCAAAGTTCTGAAGTCTCCCTCCAGCACCTCGCAGCGTCATGCCGAAGTCCTGCTGCGTGGAATATATGCCACGGATATCCATGTCTACTGCATCTGGGATCTTTTCTGACTTCTCTGTTGGGGTAGAAAGCAATTTAAGGAATATTAAGGAAAAGAAGAAAATAAATGAGTCAATAGAGATGTCAGGAATATTATTTGGTTTGAGTATCGTGATAAAATGAGCAGAGTCAATCAACTCAGCCTATCGTAGTCCACAGCTGGACATAAGCCTCTCCCGGGCTGCGTCACAACACCCTGTCCTCCGCTTTCTATATCCAGTCTGTCTCAACCACATTCTTAAGGTCATCGATCGATCTAGCTGGGAGGCGTCTCACGCAATGCTTGCGCATACGCAGTCTCCACTCCAGGAGTCGTCTGCTCCACCGGCCATCGGTTTTTTTAAAAACATGACCAGCCCACTGCCACTGTTGGCAACTTGCTTGGTAAAATAAGCAGAGGAATTTTTGCTACAGCTCACAAATTATGGGTGGACATAATCACGACATATTTGAAGACCATGGAGGATGGTCATTTCAATGAATGTGACGTCATAATACACATACAATTTGATTCCGTGTAGCGTTAACTTAATGCAAGTAATAATAATAGTAATAATCTTTTGTAATATTCCCAAAAAACTATTATTAATATGTAATTTTACGGACAGTAGGAATCGTTTATATCGTCTCTGCAGACAATTGGAGTAAATAGAAATCCTGACCTTAATCTAAAATACAGCCTTCCTTAGTCTACTACTTATTGTGTTTGACTTATCTCGGGATCCTGGGATCCCGGACCTTTTGAAGGCATACGAAGAGCCGAAGCCAACTTGCAGAGTCCCCTTGGAAAAATTTAAGTGATGAGGAGGTACTACACATTAGCTCTTGACAGTCTTACCAGTGGAAGAAGCCCGAAACAACTCAGCAGTATTTGGCCTGTACGTATCCAGAGAAGCACTCAATTCCATGAGAGGCTTCATGATGGCCTTCAAATGCTGCAGTTGCTCACATGCAAAGATCAGCCAGGAGCAGAACATTACGTCCATCAGGTTCGCTATGGCCATTGAGAAGAGGAGCCAGTAGACCTAACCACAAAATAATGATAAATTACTACAGGCAATACAATTCTTCTTTGATTAGCTTTGTAATTACAGTTGCACGATTGATTGGGCGAGTCAATCTATCAGGTTGAGCTGCGCTTGCCACGGTTGGTTCGTGGAGGGGTGACCACCTTTACATACCAAAACCTCCATTAGGCTGTTAGTCACGGCTGTCATTCGTAGATCTTAGACAGTCGTTACGGGTCGTCGGAAGCCCGTAAGTCTGACAATCAGTCTTACCAGGGGGTGCCGTATTACCCAGTAACTGGCTTTGTGGAGGCCAGATAGGCTGTCGCTCTATCTAAAACACTGGTATTCAGCTGCCTTCGGTTAGACTGGTAGCCAACCCCAACATAGTCGGGAAAAGGTTGATAACAATGATAGTACTGCTGCTAAAGTAACTCTGTAAATTGGACATGAGATTCTACAATATTGTATCTAGGTAATTAAATACAATATTTTATGACTAATTGATATAACACGAAGGCAGAATTTACTGTTAAATAGCAGTAAGTTATGTTCCCGTCGGTTCTAAGAAATGTTAGTAAACGATATAAAAAGTATCTATTATTAGGTTTATCTAAATGCAATACACACCTGGAAAGCGAAGGCAATAATATACGTGGTGCCACTCATAGCGTTGAAGGGGTACCAGGCTTTCAGAGGCAGACGAGGGACTACCTCTGTCAAGGTCTCGTTTGTTTCATTGTTTGTGATCATGCGGACTGACTCTCCAAAGAATGTTAGAGTAACCCAGCCTAAGGAAGAAAAACATTTACATTAGCAAGGTTTTTAATTTTTTATTAATAGATCTAGATGTTTAGACTGTAAGCCGACCCCGACACAGTTGGCAAATGACGATGACGTAGTATGACAGCTATTACAGAAGCAGACGTATTTCCAAATTAATTGACTCAATTTAGTTCCGAAAATATATTCTGATTTTTGTAAAGTAGACAAGCCTTAGATGTGCAAATGTAGCGGTAATTTTGAAGTCGCCATAATCTTTTATTCAATGCAAAAGTTACGCCTGCGTACAACAACAACTTTCCATGCGCACAACTGTGATTAAGATCCCAGGAGCAGTAGGAGGTCTTCTTAAATGTTAAATGAAGGGAATACATTTACTTTTCACAGCGCAAGACAGGCTATTCTCAGGAGCACCATACGTTAAACTTTAAGATGACAGGTAAAGGAGTTATTGTACGTTCTGGATAGAGTATCTTGGTAAAGTGTTTTGACAAAACAAAATCTGTTCTGGGAATGAAAAATACATAATATTGGGACAGTTTAATTAGCTCATTATTTTGGCGCCCAACGTGGGGCAAGAATTAATTATTTGTTTATTTTGTATTTTTGGTAGGGGTATTCATTTTGAATGTTTCGTTAGGAAACCTTGGATAAGTAATTTGGTCAGTTAAGTACAAAACGTGTATTTTGAAATCTATGTAAGTATCAATGGCGGCCACCGTGGGGCAAAAATGGCGCTGGTTTTATATTTTCCATAACAATCTATTTGAATTATGGGCTATGTTGGAAACCAGTTGCAGCGTAGCAGGCATGTGATAATTTCTTTGCAAAGTATTCTTGTAAGTTGACTGCACAAATTTTGCCCGCTACTAATCTTTGAGCTCTCTTAATAAACCAATTTTATGAAATCACCCTGATTAGAAGGATGGTGATTGCAGTATTATGCTATCAGCATAAAGAAGGACGATGATATGGCTTGCCAACGAGTTTCCAACCCAATAATTCTGGAAACTGCAAACATTTTTGCAACGAAGATTTCTAACGCAGCTTCCGTAAGAAGTATTGTAGAAATCTGCACGGAACGAAAAAGAGTAACGCACTCTCCATACGACTTCTCATAATATAATTATAAAGAAAGAGACAGAGACAGAGTGAGACAAGTGAGTGAGTTATCATGGTTTTCAAGGGTGCTGAAGCGTCGTTTGCAAAAAATTTCAAAGCTTACATCATGCGTTTTTTATTGTTTTCGAGGGTGCTGAAGCCAATAGTCAGGGCAAAATACATTTTGCGTATTTCAAAGATAGAGTTATTGTTGGAGTTGAACAAAAAGTGCGAGGAACCCCACGACCCTACAAGTTTTTTTTCACTAACATAGTACCTACCTAGGTACATTATTCTTCAGATTCTGAAAACACTTCAGACTTTTATGGTTGCAATGAAATTCTATTCAGAATACCTACTGGTACCTCTAAAATTAAGACTTACTGACTACAGACAAGCAAATCATTCCACAGATGAAGTACAGGAGCTTCCTCATCTTGGAGAGCGCAATCTGGTGGTAGCGGGCATCTGACTCCGTGAACAGAGGGTGACTGTTTGACTGGTTCCAAACTGCAAGTGTTCTGTGTAAAGAAAATTATAAGATAAAAGATATTGTTAATAAGGTATATTATGGATATTTCCGGCCTTATTAGCACTGAATGTACTAGGCCGGCATCAACTCGCCACATATTAGACTATTAAAACCACACTTTTTGTAGCTGGCGTGCTGGTACCAAAAAGGACGATGTCTTAATTTTTTTTATCAATATCTGAATGTTACATCAGCGGCTGTGATTGGAAATAACAAAGTTCAATCAAAAGCATTGATATAGGATTAAAATACAGCCAGTGTTTATTTTCCGATACTGCGCAGATTAAACCTAGTCACTGTTTTTTTTCTGAGGAGAAAATCGTGAAAAAGTGACAATCTAATCTTCCCGATCTAGCTAAGCGATAAGGACTTTGTAGGTCCTACAATTGGTTAAATAATTTCAACCTACATTATTTAGACCTTGTAACAGATACGTGTGCGTTAGTATTTGATATCTAGGGCAACTACGTCTAAAATGACATATACGGACAAAATGACACGGGGTATAATGCTGCAGTTGTCCTAACATTACGTGACGCCGGCCATGGTGGTATACCTGTCAAGTTTTTAGCGCCATTGACTCGGTCAGAACGGTGTAACTGATACGAACGCGTTTTGTGCGCGTAAAAGTTTTTTGTTTTGATGGATTTCGTCTCTTATTTGGTCAGTTTTACGTAGCTTTTGCTACATTATTTATAAGTATTATTTTATAAATCTCGTGTTTATTGAAATTATGACTGTTACTTTTTTTGATAACCTGTGGGGCAAAATGGCATTCTTACATTCGGGGCAAAATGACATTATTGCTTTTCGATGATGGCTCAGACTACGAAAATGATTCTTAAAAGCAGCTAGGAAAAAGATGAACACAGGTACAGAAGACTCGTTACGATAAAGACTCAAATGTAGAAGATTTCCAGCTGCGTCATGATGACTGCGGCTACTTTTTCCGTTACAAGCCCGACTCAACAATTGTTCCCTTTGGGCAGATATATCATGTGCCCAATGTACCCAAGAAGATCAAAATCTTCGTCTGTGAAATATGTCCTTCATAATTTTCGTGTTTATTATGTGTGTCATTTTGTCCGTATTATATGGACAAAGTGAATTTTCTTAGAGGCTGCGTATAATTCAAATATTTTTTTTAAAATTTGGTCCCTATTCAATTACGAGTTTACGTAGGTTAACGACTGAACCAAAGATGACTATTAAAATTAAAGACCGATAGTAACTATGTCAATTTAAAATATACCTATGATTGAAAAACAAAACCGTATGTCATTTTGGACGCCCCTACAATTTTTTATTTAACTCCAACAAACAATTGCCCTTAAATTGACTATGCAGTCTACGAAATGGCCACAAAATTAAAAACCAACAAACAGCTTTAAAATTTTCTTAAAAGCTAGGTTATCTTAAAGACGTGTAAGAAGGAATTCCACGACGCAAAATATCTATCTAATTTGATTGCGTATATTAGATTTCGTGTCTGTACCGTTGACCGTCAAGGAGTTCCTTCGTCTGCAGCCAATCCTAGGTGTAGAAACAGATCATAGGTACATCATAAAAATGCATTGTCTTTAAAACAGAATCAACATATGAAATTTCAGATCTGTAGGTTATGAGGAAGTGGTATTAATTCAACTTGCAAGATTTGCCCCAAACAAACAAACTAACCTACATACAAACAAACATTGCAAGTTAAAAAAAAGCTTGTGAAAAACTGGCCTAGATGTTTAATGCCTGTTATAGACAATAAAACTTTTACTGTTATTTCGGTCAAGTGAGAATTAAAATTGTAAATAAATGATAAGTTTCACGAATACATAATTAGCCACTGTTAGTCCATCATTCTACAGCTAACGTGGAAACTGACAGGTGCCTAACCAATTTGTTGGACAAGACACGCAATACTTGAAATTAACTTATCAATACCAGTAACTGTTTCAAGTAATGACAACATTGAGTTCTTCGACACATTGATTGTATATCTCTTACTCAGGAACTTTATATTTCTTATGTTTCATATAATTATTAATATCTAGTATTACCGAGCTTCTCACGGGTTTTTTTTTTTCGTTTTCTAAAAATGAAACCCAGCTAGATCGATTTATCGCCCCCGGAACTCCCTACATACTTAATTTCATGAAAACCGTTGGAGCCGTTTTCAATATTCAGATTATAAATATATACGAGAATTGCTCGTTTAAAGGTATTAGATATTGTACTTTTTTATCACCGATTTTGCGGTTAACTTAATTACTATTCGCGTCTTTATAGTTGGGCTATTACCGCTGAAAGAATAAAACTTAAACTCAAAATCAGTCTACTTAGCCTTTTATCAACAACTAGCTTTTGCCAGGGGCCTCGCCCGCCGGGGTCGGTGTAACATACATATAAAGTTTTCTCTTGAATCACTCCGTCTATCGGTGAAAACCACATTAAAACTCGTTGCGTAGCTTAAAAGATCTAAGTGTACAGACACGAAAAGACGCAACACTTTTTTAAATGTCGCAGCATCATGTTGAGGTAGGGGCCTTTTGGCCTCGTACAGGACTTTGTTTTTTATTTAAAATTTTGATTTATATTTTGTTAAGCATATTGTTCTGTGTGGTGCCGGACGTAAAAGAATAGCACCATCAAATTTCTTCCCGTGGGTGTCGTAGAAGGCGACTAAGAGACTTACTAGAGAATGGGCAGCAGCGTTTTCTATGCATTTTACCACCATACTGCGATCGCCAACCCGCCTGGCGATTATGGCAAATCCCCCCTTTTGGGGAAGGCTTATGTCCAGCAGTGGACGCCGATAGACATCCAAATCAAAATAGTGACAACCAGTCTTACCAAGGGGTATCGTGTTACCCAGTAACTGGCTTATGGAGGTTAGATAGGCAGTCGCCTGTCATTTCATGTAAAATAGAGGTATTCAGCTGCAACCCGTTAGACCCCATCATCATTACATAGTATAAAACAAAGTCGTTTTTAGAAAGAAAGAAAAATTATTTATTAAACTCGCACAGAAATGTCACAAACTTAACTACACAATATGCTTCATCATTCATCATCATCGTTTCAGAACTACCTGTTACAATTGTCGAAGTTCTGCGAAGGACATCTGCCGGAACCAACGGCTTACCGTTCTTTTCGGGGCATGGAGGGATCTTGACATATGTGATGGATGGTAATCCATCCATGAATCGATCGCGGCATGCGAAGGTCGCAACCTTCAATCGACGCGTGCGGCTATTATCTTTAAACAACGACGAGGCCCTTCTCAATATACTTATGTACAGGTATTAATTTAATAAAAGTGTGGCGGCCATCTACAATGCCACACACGAAACTTCAAATCAACAAATGCGGAAAACACAAAAAGCGAAGTGGCGCCATCTACAACGCCATATGCAAACTACTCAAGACGTCACACATCAACTACATCGCGCAGGCAGAGTTTACCGCGCGATCTACATATATACAAAATCCCGACATCAACCGTCGGGCAGTTGCCCACCAGACACAACGCTCGTCTGGTCGGAGGATCCTCCTTTACCAATAGAGTATGTGTGGTGAACTTTACACCCTGTTCTTCATACCTCTATACTGGTGTCCCCGGGAAAGAACGTCAACGCAGCCTTCGTACAACAACCTCAGCATGACGTCATACCATCATCACTTCCTCAAGCTTTCGAGCAGCGAGTCACACAGCCAGCCAGCCACGGCTTCAACGGGTATCCTGACCACCTGCATCCAGCGAACCGCATACTTGGTCATCACCCACGACCTCATCAGCCTCAACAAGCGACCACGGTACTACTGCCCTTCGGCCGGTCGAGAGCTCGATCTCCCGGTCAACAACAGCAAACAGCCGCCACATCGCGGCGCTGTACCACGACGCACCGGAGCAGCGCCGGCTCCGACTCACTGGGGTTCGCACCACTGCAGACAGTTCCGACCCACCGCGAACTATGCGACACCGGTTCGGACGCACTGGAACCAGCACTGGCACTGGCAATCATTGCAATATGCACCGACTTCGCCCACTATCGACCTTCGGTCTCCGGAAGGGAGTGATGTGGCGGACATGTACAATAACCCACATACAAAAACTTCAAAATCACAAATATGGAAAATACAAAAAGTGAAGATGCGCCATCTACAATGCCACATGCGAACTACGCAAATTTGGACGTCACATAAATCCTACAACACGCAGTCAGAGTTTACCACGAGACTCACATATATACAAGATCCCGAAATCAATCGTAGGGCAGTTGCCCACCAGACGCAAGACCCGTCTGGTCAGAGGATCCTCCTTTGCCATAGAGTATGAGTGAACTTTACACCCTATTCCTCATATCTCTATAAAAGTATCTGTTCTGTAACCAGTTTAATATTCGGAAATGATTAAAAACTATTCAAACCAATAAAATCCTTCAATACCAAGCAAGCATTTAATAGTTCTAACTAACCTCTTTAAGAAACTACTTCAAAGCAAGAGTTCACCTCCCTAAGAACCGTGACTCATTTTTAAACGAAAATGTTTGAAAAGCGAACATTTCAATCTCTTAAAAGAAAATTCAAACGTTAAGGTGGATTTCTGTTTAAAATATTCCGCTTCAATACAAAAGGAATCATAAGAGGTTCTTTTTTCAAATCTCGAGCTACGTTCCATTTTCAATCTTTGAATTTTAAGTACTCACTATTTATTAATAAGGTCTATGATTTGAGTTTGACCTCCTTAGAAAGAGTATTATTATGTTTTAAGTTACTTTTAGTGTTGTTGTAAGTCTTCACTCTTATTAATTTTTCGTTGGTTTCGTTTTCTTCAGTAGATAATATAAATGGGTTACATTCAAGTACTTTTTAATTATGAAAGGAGCAACTTATACTCTGGTTAAGTTATGTACGAAACTGTCGGACAATTAATAGGAGACCAAACAAATTAAATCTCATCACAAATGTTACTCTGTATTTGGTGTAAATCTTGGTAAATAGAAATGGTGCAATTACTTTGATCGAACGTCTGTACTGTAGGTATTGTGTACGAACAATTTAAAACAAACAACATTCTCACGTAACAACAAAAACAATTTTATTGAAATTGAAAAACAAAGCAAAAAACAAATACTGGCAACATTTTTTATTAAACATTCTACTCGTAATAAAAGAGAACGAAACTCCAAATTCAAATAATTCCCGTTACAAATCCTTTGTTTGGCTTGTTAAATTAAAATTGGTTGCAAATACTCTGTGCCCACCCCATTGAGTTTAAAAATCCTGCTTTTGATCTTCATTCATCACATAAAGTAGGTAGTATTACTATTAAATTTCGATAGTCTATCATTACTAAAGATAGTTGGACTCAAGTATAGTGTCGGAAAATTATTAGGTACTTCATTTAAAAAAACATATTCTTTGGTCATAAACTGGTAACCCGTCATAGCGAACTTAAAAAAATACAGTTTTTCGTTTTTAGTTTTGAAGTTTGAAAACGTTTGAGGAAAACTTTCAAAATACCTGCAGATTATTAATAAAGTTGTATCTTACAAAATAAAACATAAATAACTTACTATGTAAGTAACTCAATTAAAAAATCTCAATGAAACTCAAAATGATTTTCTATTTATGAATAGTCTTCTTGTTTTTATGAAAGTTCAAGCGCAAATAACACTCCAATACACTCAAAAAAGGTAAAAGGGAATAAATAAATTCTCATTTCAGTAACGTCGATGTGATTGCAAAAGAAACAATAAATTATTCGTTATTTGTTTTGACTCGTTTAGTGATCGGAATTCCTTGACTGATTGGAGTTAGTAATTGAAATGGGAATAAGGGTATTCGACCTTTAAATTGCACTTCATATTTAGTGTATGTTTCTCAAATACTGCTTCCCAATTCCCCAATTCACCCCAATTCTGTAAGGTTATAATGATTCGCCGTGGAATCTTACTCCGTTCAAACTACGCCAATATCGTGTTTTGAAGAAACGAATGTACCGGTAAGGAATCAAAATGTCATATTCTGTGTATTCCAAGACAATTTGTCGATATTATTACGATACGATATTAGCAGACGTCGTGTGTGATCTAAGGAATTGACGTGGTTTCGAAGTAAGGAATCGCTATGTGGTCATAGTGAATTAGGGCCCTGCATCCGGTAAGACTGTAAGACGAACCCAACACGGTTAGGAGAACTCCATCTCTCCTCCACCTTTTGGCCTCATCCCCTGCTCACTGCCACTTAAGTTTGGCAATTCTTCGGACTATACCAGTTAACTTAGTTCTTCTGCGGATCTCTTCTTTCCTGATTCAATCAAGTAGGGAAACTCCAAGCATAGCCCTCTCCATTGCCCTTTGGGTGACTTTTAGCCTTCTAATAAGGCTTATTACAGTTATTACAGTACATAAATGCGTTTGGCACACATTAGAGAAAATTCTGTCTGGGATAACACTCAAATTACTTCCCAACCAGGCAACAGATGAAAATAACATTAAGGACTTACCTGTAAAAACTCTTCGAGTTGAAAGCAAAGAATCCAAGCTTGATGATAGTATGGGTGAAGAACAGCACAGTGATGGTATTAGCCGTCAGCTCGTTGACTTCGTCAGAGTACTTTGCCATGTTGTAACCCACGCACACGAAGTGGACGAAGATGAGGATAGCGTGGGTGCTCGCGTAGATCTTGCGCAGGAGGTTCGACATTCCAGCATTCTCTGTCCAGAGGTTAAGGTTGACATTGTAATAAAAACGAAAGTAGAATGAATTTCACTGACGAAACCGAACACGATACAGTACATCTAACCAGGTTCAAGGATTGTCAGTGTAATAATTGATCATCATCATCTGATTAATGAAAGGGTATACCCGTCGGTTGAGACTAGTGATCTCCTTACTTGAAGGGCTTATTTTAAACTTATGTTTGGAATTACTTCTTAATTTTTTTTACATTTTTCTCATATATGTATAGAAGCAACAAGAATAATGTACCGTGGATTTTGTAATATCTTGATTTAAAAGAGTGTCCTTGGAGTTTCTTGCCGGTTCTTCTCCATAGAGATCTACGTTTTGGAATGATCAACTAGCTTCAACTTTTTGAGTAACTGACCAAATTGTTGGCAACTTACAAGTGCCTGTAAATGATTTTATTGAAATAAATCTTTATGTTTGAGTTTACTGTATTAAATTCACACTGAAATAATACCTACAGAAGTTTCAAATGTGCTAATCGTGTTCAGTTTTATTTGTAAAATTTGCTCTTAGTATTCTTGATGTAAATGATGATAAAGTCAATGATGAGTCTTGCAAGGTGCTAAAAGAAACTTTTTAAAATATAAAACACATTGTTAAAGAAAAAAATATTGACCCAGAGATACTTTTATATCGCGTATCACAAAAAAAAAGTATCACTATGAAGAACATATCAAGTAAAAAGTAAAATCAATCCATAAAATACATTGGAAATATTTCATAAACCTTCAATGACAAATAAGAAACCGTACCGGGACTTAAGAAAATAAATCCACTAAACGAAATTCAGCTAAAAATGTAACTGCTTCTAAGGGCCGGTGCCCACTGGTGGCACGGCACGGTATCTTTTGGTATTATTACATAAAAGCGCATTCTGACGGCAACGATGCTGCTACGTCGACGTCATCAGGCACGCCGAAACGTACTAACCCGGCATCACGTTCGCGGGTTATTTTCAAAAAAGTCGTAACTCTTCTGTCAAAGCATCCCGAAACATATCGATGCATTACGAATGCTGCCGGCACGGCATGGTGTATTATACCGCATCTTTGTACTAATTGTACCTACGATGATTTTAAAATTTCAATTTTATTCTCATACTGTACTTATATTCCTAATAGCTTTCGCCAGTGCCTGAGCGTGGAGGTTGGAAATGATCAAACGGTAGTTCGTACCGGGACAAAAAGTATCTTATGTTTCTATGTTTAGATGTTTGGATGTTTGTTACTCAATCAGTAAAAGTGTTTGTACAAACCTACTTACAGAAGTAAAATCATTTAATCACGCAACAATGGCTGAACGGATTTGGATAAAATTTGCCACACAGATAGTTTGTGACCTGGAATAATACATAGGATACTTTTTATCCCGATAGTACGTTCCCGTAGGGTAATTTTCGACCTCCAGGTGGGTAAAATCGCTAGCAAAAGCTAGTATACTATACAGGATATCATTCTAAACCCCCAAGTGCAGAAATTTTCCGTCGGTTATACAAAAAAAAATCAGCTGTTCCATACATTTTGACCGCGTAGTTATTGCACTTTTCCATGAAACAGCTGATTTTTTTTTTGTATTGTCCACGAAAAATTTCTAGACTGGGGGGTCTAGAATAATATGCTGAATTCATGGTTACAGTTTGCGCACTGGATAAAAACTTATCCTGTATGTGTGCCAAATTTCATCCAAATCAGTAACAAACATCCAAACATCTAAATATACAAATCTTCACATTTATAATAATAATAGGATAACTTGGAGTAACACATAAGATACTTTTCATCCCGATACGTAACCGTTTGATAATTTCCGACCTCCACGCTCAGCCACTGGCGAACGCTATTAGGAATTTATTTGAATGAATTTCTATCAAACATCCAATTTTTCAAGATTATAATATTAATAAGATTCCTCACATAGAAATACCTTGCCGTGCCGTGCCGTTGTAACGCAATGGGTGCAGGCCCTAAGAGTATCGAAGATTTTAAGAACGAAACTCCCAAAGAAGCAGTGAGTATTATTTTCAAGTGTTGCCTTCAATAATAACTTTTTATGATCTTGTTATGACACAGATAAACGTAAAACGATCTTGGCAAAATACTGTTATATTATTTTCTATGAGAACCTACATTAATATTTATGTGTCAGCTGTTTCTATGAGAATAAAATCTTATGACTATTTAGATATTACGTTTAATTGTATAGAAATATTGTTTCGTATTCCTTTACTTTTTATTTATTATAGATATCGAAGAGGACCTGTTCCAAAAATATCTACAATTATTCACGCCCTTATCAAATTTCTTGTTCTTTCTTACAATGTTGCCTTTCGAAGTCTTCTTTGTCTTTCTCTCTCGTCTTTCCGTTCATCATTTCAGCTCGCCTGCAGCTGGATTTAGGCCTCTTTTGTTTTCTGCCGTGCTTTGCGTGAAGGTCTTCTCTTTTAGTTGATAAATAGATAAACTTCATTGACACTTAGAGGAAATCGAATAGGCAAAAGAAGCAAGCACGTTATCAGCTCAATGTTCCAAATGCGAACGCTACGACGCAGGCCTCTTGTCCGTTTGAGAGGACTGTAATTCACCCAACGGGCTCAGGCCGCGTGGGTTGGTGCATGGCTCATGTCTTTGAATTTTTTGGTTCATAGACATCCCCTTCACGATGTTTTTTTTTCACTGTTTTTCCAGCAATGGTGATAAAATAATTTATACAAAGTTTAGTGCCTGGGTTCGGCCCCGTGACCTACAACTCGTTAGTCACGGCCGTTACCACAGGGCCATTATACTAGGGTTAAGTATTAAAATCTTACCTGAATGGTAGTTGAACAGGAAGTGCCCGGCCGCCTGCATCAGCTTGATGTTGGGCATCAAGTCCGACACCAGGCCCTGGGCCTTCACTTTGGTCATCATCTAAAATTTAATATAATATGTCAAAACTCTATTCCTTAATGTTGTATTTAGTTACATCCTTAATAACGGCAAAACCTTCTTTCGTTTCACACTGGGGAAACTTGATTACTTTAATATTAGAAAAAGTGTGTAAGAAGAAATAATAGTATCTGGAAATGTAAGAATTCACAATTTGAAACAATAATTCACTAACACAAAGGGAAGAATCCTGAAATCCTAAAATCCCAAAATATGAAAAGACAGACCTTTCTTGTCTATCACCTAAGTCTTGTATCGAAAATGATTGTAATACCGTAGTTCCTGCCAACTGCCTATTTAGAACTACCAAGAAACTGTCTAGAAAACTGTAATTGCGTATTTTCATTGACGGTCTGGGCGTAAGGTTCTATCTGGGATCACGCGAAATAATTATTCGGTCAACGCAGCCCGTTTTTCATTGACTCCAGAACCCCGATCCAGAGGAAGCGGTACTCGAAGTAGGGATTACCGAGAACATTACACGTGTTGTACAATATCTAAAAAAGCAACGCAATGTCGCAATAAAATAATCGATTGACTCAATAAGTTTATTAATAATTTACGTTTCCATTGCTTTTTCTTATATCTGGTTTATCTTAAACCGAACTTTAACTCATTAAAAAGAAAACTTTTTGGAATCTAAAAATAAAATCACTGTAAAAATTTCATTATTACTTTACCTTGAATTATTTTCAATTTATCCTTTCCAGAAAACAAAAATATCATCAAATTAAAATATTGATCCCATTTTTCAGAAAATTACAGGAACGCGTGTGACTTTCAGACTCTCTATCAAACAAATGGTCGATTTTAGATATTCAATATCATCAGGGTTTTCTGCGATGACGTGGATTTCGTTCCCTCCAATGGCGTCGCTTGCCTTATGGGAGCCACCAGGTGCTACAACACCCGGTGTTTTCTTGTTCTTAATTATGAATGATTGTATAATTTTCTTTACAACTTGCTTCTGCTCACGGCTTCGTTCGCAATTGAAATAAATAACAGCCATATTTTATAGGACTTTTCTGCACAGGTACGCACAGTTTCACTAATTCGTTACCCCTCCAAAAGACATGTGCGTTCAAATCTGAGCTAGGCCCAAGTTACTTTTGTATTTTGTCAAAACATTTTATTATAATTACTGTGTGTGGTGTGTGCTCGCTTCCTTGAGGGTTAGGAGACTGGGGTTTGATAGAAAACAAACTTCATTTTTTTCTCAAGTTGGTTTTAATATTCGTAGATATAGTGATTACACCTTAGAATAATAGTTGTTAACAAATTTTCTTAATCCTAAGACCTTATACTATCGGCGGATAATCTTAACACCGCGATGTAGAAATCGATCGAAATTGTTCAACGCCATCTAGTGACAAATATGTCAACATTTGACTTTACGATCGCGGTTTGGTTACTTTGTCTCTGTGAGGCTAAACAATAAGGTTAACATTTACGAGTAATTATTCTATTTCTAATTAGACGGGAGGTTACAAGACCGCTTGCCGTGCATAAGGTTGGAGTTTGAATCCTGGGCGATATGTACTTTTGTCATGCATTTCTTTTGACGTGACAACGTCTTATAAATTGGTTTGCCGGGTGACACTTCAAGAAACTGCGTTACGCTCCGCTCACGTTATGCGCTCACAATGAGAGCGAGTGAGAGGCACGCGTCCCTTCCACTCGGGCATGGTTAGCCCGCCTAAGAGCGAGAGAGACAGACATAAAAAGTGAAAGGCACGCGTCCCTTCCACTCGAGCACAGTTAGCCCGCCTAAGAGCGAGAGAGACAGATGATGTAACCGATTTGTTAATATGAAATTCAGTGCGAGATTCTTTGTATAAATTAATGTTTTAAATATAATTCTTTGTATAAATAAATGTTTTAAATTGTTACTATTATTTCATCCTTCTTCCTACTATACGAATGAATATTCACATTAAAATTATTTTACCACTCAAAGTCGTTGTCACGTAAAACTTTCGCCCGTATACCGACTTTACAGGCAACCAATTTTTCTATTTTGTTTTAGTAATATTTATAAAGAATTCAAATACGAAAACGTGATGACTGTTCACCAAATTTTTATTTTGCACTTAGTATTAAAACAGCACACCATGCTTACGTACACTGCTGACAATACTAACAAAAGACGGAATGATATAGTATGCACATCTAATGCAACCTCGAAACATGTCTTTGTAGAAAGGTTTTTTACATTCTTAGGCCCATTTATGTACAATAGGCTAAATAGAAAACTAAGTATCTATAAATTGAATTACTACAGTTGTAAGAAAATTATTATTACATATTTACTAACCATCGCTTATGCACAGACAGAAGATCTACTTGTTGTCTGCAAATAGAACGACTAACATGCTATTTTTATTTTACTTTTTTTTTCCTAATTTTAATTTAGTTATTACATTATACACATTGTTAATTTATTACAATAAGTATTTAAGCATTTCCTAGCCTGAAGCACAGGTTCAACCTAGTTCAGGCAATAAGCATCTGTGCCCTATTTTAAATTGTTAAGATACTCTGTAAATGTAAATGTGTCCCCTTTTATAAATAAACAATTATTATTATTATGTCCTTTATTACATTAAATTCACATATAAATTACATTTTTAAATATTAGAATATAAACTATATAAAACATTTAAAAATACAAAAACTAGTAGCCCACCGGTATCGGGAACATGGTCCAAGCTACCGGCAGTCAGGGCTCCAGAGAGAGGAACCTCCTAACAATGCGAGCCGTGTCCAGGAGTACCGCTTTCTGGATCAAGCCCTTGACCCAGCTGCCCAACGAGAGCCTCCTCAGGTGTTGGTCGAGGCTCTGGGCTATCAAGCCATTGGCTGTAACGACTATCGGTACAATGATCGCTGAGTCCACATCCCACATGTCGACAACCTCGCGAGCCAAGTCAAGATACTTGATTTGTTTATCTTTCTCGGCTTTCACGAGGTTCTCGTCATGCGGGACCGTTATATCAACGATCATTACACGCCGCTCTAGTCGATCCACCACCACTATATCAGGCTTATTGGCAACAATAGTCCTGTTAGTGATGATGGATCGATCCCAGTACAGTGTGACATGTCCATTTTCGAGAACTGGGTCGGGCACATACCTGTAGTATCGCACTTCTGATTCCACAAGGCTGTATTTCAGAGCAAGTTGCTGGTGGATAATCCTGGCTACAAGGTTGTGTTTATGCAAGTACTCCTCGTTAGCTAGACGGAAACACCCGGAGATTATGTGTCTGATTGATTCACCCGGACGGTGGCATGCCCGACAGATGTCAACCGTGCCGTCTTTCACAATAAATCTCCGGTAATTGTTTGTCATCATAACTTCGTCCATAATTGCACGGACAAAACCTTCGGTTTCTCCAAAGAGGTCACCAAAACGTAGCCAGGCTACGGACGCTAGTAGGTCTACATCGGGTCCATGTAGGGCCTGGAAATAGCGTCCGTGGAGCTCCTTACTCTGCCATACTGCCATGCGATCTTTAGTGTCAAGCACTACAGGCTTGCGCCAGTTCTCTTTAGCCAAGGAGAGCGGGGTGAAGCACTTGTCCACCGCGACCACATCTTGATGCATCTCTACGTCGGTCTCTAGGAAATATTTCCTGAGACTGCATATCTCGCGATTGTGGAGGGTCTTAGCGCTTAAGAACCCTCGACCTCCACACTTTCGCGGGATAAACAGTCTCATTACCGATGACCGTGGGTGATGCATTCGATATGCAGTCAACAGTGTACGGACCCTCCTATCCAGGGCGTCGAGTTCGGTCTGAGTCCATTTGAGTATGCCGAAAGAGTACATCAAAACCAGCATGACCCAACCGTTGAAGGCGCGCACCTTGTTCCCGCCTGATAAAAGACTATTAAGTACTTTCTTCAGGCGGCCAAAGAAGCGCTTCTTCAATGATTGCTTCATGTCAGTAACATTGATGCCCAACGCTTCCGACATACCCAAATACTTATAGGTTTCGGCTGCACAGAGGGCTCGAAGGCTTATGGAATCCGAGAGTTGGGTTCCCACGGATTCCACAATCTCCCCTCGCTTTACATGCATGACCGCACATTTGTCCACACCAAAATCCATCCTGATGGCGCCACTGAAGGTTTCAGTTACTTTCAGTAGCTCCATCAGTTGTAAATTGTTGGGGGCAAATAGTTTTAGGTCATCCATGTAGAGGAGGTGAGATATAACCTGACCACCTCTCCTCAGCCGATAGCCTATACCTGAATTCTCCAGCAGTGTGCTTAGAGGATTCAGGGCTATGCAGAACCAAAGCGGACTCAAACTGTCGCCCTGAAATATGCCTCGCTCGATCCTTATCGGTTCGCTATTCCTCTGGATATTTCGACATCCTGGATATTGAAGGACCGTTCTCCATTGCCCCTTACATGATATCAGGAAGGTGCGTAGAGTTGTATTTACTTTATACAACTCCAGCACCCTCATGAGCCATGTATGTGGCACCGAGTCATAGGCCTTCTTGTAATCTATCCAACATGTCGAAAGATCCTTTCGGGAACGACGAACCTGTTGGCTAATGGCCATATCAATGAGGAGCAGCTCCTTAGTACCGCGGGACCCGTTCTGACATCCAATTTGAAAGACAGACATGATGGAATTACTTTCTATATGATTGTAAATCTTAGCTCTCAAAATGGATGTAAGAACTTTATAGACCGTTGGGAAACACGTGATTGGCCTATAATTTTTGGGTTCCGCGGTACTACCTGATTTATGGAGCAGGTGGGTTATTCCTGTTGTTAGAAACTGAGGTAGCGAACCAGACTCAAAAGCAACCTGGTACTGAGCCGCCAAGCGAGCGTGCGACCTTTGGAGCCATTTAATCCAGAAGTTGTGCAGCCCGTCCCGCCCTGGAGATTTCCAGTTCGGCAGTGGACAGACTGCACGAGCTACATCTTATTATTATTATTATTTAAATAAAATCATGATTTTTTAAAATAATTATTTCATAATATTTACGATTGCTATTATTTAACAAAACTTTGATCTTACTACAAAGATTTAACAATTTGATTTGATAATTTACAGATTACTTCATTATTATACATATTTTGCTAACTGACACAAACAGGTCCCTAGTCAAGTGACATCCTTTTAACACAAACGATATACTTAACAGGAAGCGCTAGAAATATTGAAGATTGACAAAAACTAACAAAATGTCACGTGATCTGACATGTCGTCTCTGCAATCTGCATACAGACGTTAAAGTTTTAAGTGAACGTATAGAGAACGTATCAAACGTTGTAGTTTTAACTTGAGAGTAGGGATTAATTTTATAAAAGAAAACGTAAGTAAGTTAAATTAGTGCATATACCCTCAAATAACATAGTCTACCGATTAGTCAGAGATAAAGTGACTCGAACGATAGTTTCTTTTTTTTTGAGGGTAGGAAATCATCAAATAACTTCTCCCTCTGGATGGAGAAGGAGGGCGTGTCAAACGTTTACTGACTAAAACCTACCCGTGTTCCCGTAGTTGCCTGTGTGCCAGGGGCCGCGGTATCTCTTTCGAACAACCCGCACCCCTGGCAGGCATCGGCCCTTGCGGATCCCACCAGTTGGTGCTGACATCTCTTTGAAGCGCACGTGGAATACAACGCGCCGTTGACCCGGGCTTGGTCCTTAGCGGACAGCGAGCTACCCGTTACTCGCCGTCCGCAAGCCCGCGCCTACGGTAGCCGGGAAACGCCTGGGATTCGCGACGCCCAGGGCGTCTCCTGCGGACGCTAGGGCTGTGAGGGCCCGTATACTGACTCTTCCACAAGTGCACCACCTCCCTCTTCGCGAACATTACTGCTACGCAGAAGGAGGTGACGGCTATACATGCACTCTCGCTCGGTACCATGGCCTGGACCACGGCCGGACGCGAGAGATCGCCGCTGCCGAACGCCTCCACGAGAACACGGCGTTGCTCCACCCAAGCCGGGCAGACCTCCACCGTATGCTCCACCGTGTCCTCAGGGCGATGTACGCAGTGGAAACACGCGGGCGTTTTCTCCCGCTTTATTCGAAACATGAACCTCCCGAAACCCCCGAGTCGGTGAGGACCTGCGTCAGGTGGAAGGTGAGGACGCGTTGACGCAATCCACTCCTCAATGAGACAACTGGCCCCCGCAATCGTGGCGTGCCCAGCACTGGGTTGAGACAATCGCACTCTCCATGATCCTGCCGGAGCTCTGTCCACTGTGTCGCGATTTCTCGTGGCAGCGGAGTTAGGCTCCGGTGTTTGGCCTCCTCGCGCCACTCCCAAGTGTGCGCGAGAACCTTTGCCTCCAGGTCCCATGGCGGCAATCCAGCAAGGAGAATTCAGACGATAGTGGATAACAATTTCATCGCCTTTCATATGGGCTCGCTGGCTAGTTCGTCAAAATGGTGGCATGAGTATGAAGACGTTCGGTGATACGATGGTTTGAATCCAAGCAAAACAATAAACTCTTTTTAAAGTATTCTGTAGACTATTCGTAACGAATTCAATGTTGTAGCAGTGTAACATTAAAAAAATTGAGGGGTTATCACATACTGACGCTACGTGTACTACGTGTGTAGTTTTGATCTCAGCAGCCAAAATATGATTAGAGTCAGGACTGGTGACGCGAGAACAAGTGACATATAGTTGTCCAAGTGAGAAGCAGCTTGTCCCGAGGTCGACAACTGCAACCTTCAGTAGTAATTTCCGATGCTTACGAAGTTTTTTGGTTTAAGTGAATTAAGTGAGCAGTGGTCCGGTAAGAACCAGGCCCCGGTCGACGGCGCGTTGTGTTCCACGCGCTCCTCAAAGAGATGTCAGCAACAATGGAAGGTATCCGCTAGGGCCGATGCCTGGCACACTCGGATTTGTTCGAAGTGAAGTAGAAGCCATTTGATGATTTCCCATCCAAAAATAAAGGGGGTGGGGCCACCACTGCTCTCTTTTTTGTAAGAGCAGTGGTATATTATAAGCTATTAGAAGCTCTCATAAAGTTGTCGCATCTTGGATTTTCATTTTGACCTCACTATCGGCTATTACCTATATAGCACCCTTGAAAACCATGAAAACGGCGCCCATGATAAATCATTTCAAATATGCGCATCCGCCATCTTGGATTTTCAATTTGGCGTTAGCAGGCGAGCGTAAAGTGTAACGATAAGTAATCTTTTATTCGGTTAAATTTGTAACAATCTGCAATATTTTGGCTCGACTTTCATAATTTGCGTTAAGCTATAGAAGAATACGAACAAATTGCAATATTGCTCATGTCCCATAGCAAATATCGTAATAATTTTTAGCCTGCAGCCTGACCAGGCTTACAGGGAAATGTATGCAAATTTTTGAACAAAATCTATGTGCTACATTTTGCGTGATGCTGGAACACTCATTCAGCCAAACAGACAAAGTTCTAAAAGTAATGGGGTTTATTTATAAAAGTTGCTTAAAGTTAAGTTACGCTTAAACGTCATGATTTATGGTTAAACATTCGCTAATCACTTAACGTTACGCATTAGAATCGTTCCTGGACCTCCCAAAAAATATTATGTACAGTTTTGACTTCACTACGATTTTACTATATGTATAGATCAAGTTCTTGACCATCGATTGGTCAGTTGATAGTTTTAAATCGGTCAATGTTAGTTTCAACTGATGTTTGTTTCAAGTTTAATTGTTTTTCAACATTTGATTTTGTTGTTTGGTTTGATTTTGTTGTTTGGTTTGTTCGTCGAAATGTTTTTTTTATGTTTGTTTGTTTGTGCTGTTTCTATTGAATGGGTCATCAATTGTGTTATGTGTGTTTGTACGCGTTTCAATATGAGCAGAGGCGTAATTAGGGTAGGGCATGTAAGGCACGAGCCCTGGGCGCCTATTAAAGGGAGGCACGAAAAGTGGCCACTGAATTAATTCAAAAATAAAAAAAATGCTTCAATAAACCATTTCCCACTGTTACGTATATCTGAAAAATCTGATGACCCACTTTAAGATATTGCGCAATATAGGGATAAAAGCGTATTTCCAAATCTGCCTATTTATATTCGAATTCAGCTTAAAATTTCGGCATTGCAAGTTGTGAACGATTTTTTAGAGAGAGGTTATGCGACCTAGCTTTGCTCAGTGTAGACCGAGAAGATCACTTACGAAGGGGCGCAAATGTGATGCGTGCCTTAGGCGCCATTTTATATTGGAACGCTCCTGAATATGAGTCATATTTTAATATTAAAATTGAAGTAAAATGTGGTAGTTATAATGTCTTTGATTGTCTGCTCTGTACGCATTCTTCCCATGACGGCAGGCAGAAACTACAGAACGCCACCTGCTACGATCCTAACATACTCCTTTTGCCTCTTTAACGTCCATAAACACACGCTGGAAATACACGCACGCCGTAACTCACCTTTCTAAAGAACATCATCAATAAGGTCACTCTATGTCCTCCTAGGGCGTCCCCTTCCAGTGTCTTCACTCACATCTGCCTTGTAAATACCTTTTTCTAGCCACCCTTCATTCATCCTCCTCAACATCACTAAGCCATCTAATCATACTCTTTTACAGTAATTAAGTTATTACAAAGCCATTTCCTTACAAACAATTTGTTCACACACATTCATACAACGAACACACTACAACGTCGTCATCAACAAGCAGCGCGGCATGGCGCAGGGACCGGGACGCGACAGCTTCGCGGCAGTGCATCGTTCGACACGACCGCGCTCGGACATTCCCTTTGATTCTGCTATAATTGTGAACCACCTAATAAACCTTTATAATATGTAGTCCACTTGCTTTACTTCCATCTGGGCCTTTACACAATTATAGTAGGTAAATATTATTTTCTACTGCTAAAAAATCATTTTTATTTATAAATTTTTCCTACGATCAGTCTTTCTGTTCTGACGTTTATTGATACGTTCGCAGATATAACACAAGAGAGAGAAAAACTCATAGAAAAAGTTATTATAAATGTGAAAGTTTGTACGTTTAGATATTTGTAACTCAATTACGCAAAAACGGCCTTTGGATGAATGAAATGGAACAAATGGATGATTTGGATGAAATTTGTCTCACAGCTAGTTTAAAACCTGGATTAACACATAGGATACTTTTCATCCCGGTAGTATGTTCCCGTGGGTGTAATTTTTGACCAACACGCGGGCGAAATCGCTGGAAAAAAATAGTTATTTATTTTTTTAAACTAGCTGTGACCGTAGCTTTCTCCAGCCTGGATGTAGCAAACCCTATGTTACCCCTTTTAGAGCTATCTGCCAGTGAAAGTCGGTCCAGCACTTTTGGAGACTAGGCGAAACAAGCAAACGAACAGAAAAAACAATTAAAAATTGTTTAACAATACCGTATATACTATCATATGAATTTAGTTTAGAGCTGTTATTTTTACATTACAAAGAGACGATTCAATTTTATTTATTTGTATAGTTGGAGTTCGTTTTATATAGGAACTGTCTGTTTTTAGGGCGACCACGTAACATTATTTGTCTTGTTGTCCATTCGTCGGTCTGGATTGTAACACAGCTGTATATTTACGTAGGACACCCAGAAAGTTAAAATTAAAGTAAATGTTCTATAGGTAAATATTTTTTTACTATATATTTTTAAAATACTCTCCACTAGTTTCTATACAAACTTTCATGTGTCTGAACTAGTTTTCAAAACACTTTTTCCAATACGTCGCAGACACGTCGTTTACAGCCTGCTCAAACGCTGACAGCGCATATTCCGGCGACGAAAATTGTATCCCTTTGAGCTGATTTTTTATTTTCGGGAATAAAAAGTAGTCACACGGTGCTAGGTTAGGGCTGTAAGGAGGGTGTCCCAGGAGTTTGACCAGCGTGCTGTCCAGGAAGTACCTCGTTTTGAAAGCGGTGTGCGAAGGCGCGTTGTCGTGGTGGACCAGTAGCCCGCGGACCCAGGTGTTTGGGCGCTTGTTGCTCACAACAAGGTTGCCTTAGAAGGGCCTTCATCCATGAATGTCATTTTAAGTATATCGTACGACTCGTCCGGTTTCAGGCGACAGTTGAAGGCGTAAAACATCATAGCGCGAAAATGTTCCCGGCGCAGATCCATTTTTTAATGAGACACGAGTCACACGATAATTTAAATTAGCTCGCAAACAATGTGGAGGGAAATTTTGAAATGGGAACGTACTTATTTTGAATTACAAATAATCCTTATTTCAAAATAGATTATAACTGGCCAGTCTCTCATACGTAAAAACTTTTTTTCGTAATACTTTCTGAGTGGCCTGGTATAACCTTAATAAATAGCTAGTTGAAGTTATCGCAGAGTACGTTTTAGTTATAATACGGGTTATCCATAGCCTAAACAGAAGTTAGACAATAGTCGTCTACGTGCCGAATAGGAAAGGAACCTTTAGTACAAAAATCCGACGTTCAATTGGCCAGCTTTTTGTTGTGTCATAAATTGATTTGAATGGTCCGTGTTCACCAAGCTCTAGTGACACCTAGCTATATTTGAACGCACTAGAGAAAGATAAAGAAAAATAAATAAAAAGAATGGTAGATACCATAGAATAAGAAACATCTACATTAGGAAAAGACCAAGATACGAACGTAACCCTGCCCCTCGCGTCCGGCCCTGGTCCAGGCCATGGTACGGAGCGAGAGTGCATGGCTAACCGTCACCTCCTTCAGCGAAGCAGTGATGCTCGCAAAGAAGGAGGCGGCGCACGTGAGGGAGAGGCAGTACATGCTCCCTCACGCCGCAGACCTTGCCGGAGACGCCCTGGGCGTCGGGAATCCCAGGCTGATTCCCGGCCACCGTAGGCGCAGGCTTGGACGGCGAGTAATGGGTAGCTCGCTGTCCGGTAAGGACCAAGCCCGGGTCGACGGCGCGTTGAGTTCCACGCGCGCCTCAAAGTGATGTCAGCACCAACTGATGGAGCCCGCAAGGGCCGATGCCTGCCAGGGGTGGGGGTTGTTCGCAACTCGGGTGGGTTTTAGTCAGTTAAAGTGTGACACGCGCTCGCGTCTGTTCCGCTCCAACCAGAGCGGGAGAAGTTATTTGATGATTTCCCACTCAAAAAAAAACCCTAAAAGTAAAAAGGCAAAAATGGAAGTGGTCGGGACACATGATCAGAGGAAAGGACAAATGAAGCATAACAATAATTACACAATGGTACCCAAGAGGAGATAAAAGGAAAGGAGGTCGACAACAAAAAAGATGGGACGATTATATCAGGCAAGTCGCAGGCATTTCATGGAATAGAGTGACCAGAGAGAGAACAGAATGGAGTAGGTTGCTAGAGGCCTTTGTCAATTGGCAAACGGACTTACAGAAAATAAAGAAGCATCAAACACGAGAAAATTTTCAATTATGTAAAATATTTATTTAACAATGCAGTAGTGTAAGAAACACATTGTATATTGTCTGAATAAAAGGCTTTATTATTACACATCAAGCTATACATTTACAGTATATGCTGATCTCGCATTGTATAGGATCTCCGTACAGTGCCAGATCAGCGTAAACTGGAAATGTATAACTTGATGTGTAGCCGTGTGTACCCATCAAGTCAGTTTCCAAGAAATTCAAATTACTGTAAAGTCAATAACAGCGCGCTGTCAACTTCCGAATTATAGACAATGCGCTGTTTGAAGTTTATTAATTTACTTCAGAAACAGAGCTAAAGTTAGGAACTACGGGGCATAGACAAGTTTTAGATCTAGTTTTGTTTATTTAGGCGTAGGGAACTTATTTATTGGGTGTAGCTGTAGATATGTATTATTTACGTATTGAGCTATTTTATTTATTTACGTATTTTTGCACCAGAAGTTGATTTATTTCTGAAGTGACAGCAGCATTGTCTTTTTTTAACCGACTTCAAAAAAAGGAGGAAGTTCTCAATTTGACTGTATTTTTTTTATGTTTGTTACCTCATAACTTTCGACTGGTTGAACCGATTTTGATAATTCTTTGATTTTTTTATTTTAAAGCTGGTGCTTCCTGTGTGGTCTCATTTCAGTTTCATATAGATCTGATGATGCGTTTCGAAGACAGACAACGGAACTCTTGAAAAAATAACAGTAAATAAACTGCGATTGCTGCTATTGCATAAATATGCATTGTTTTGACCCCAAGGGTGATGAAATTTCGAATTAGTGGGGTAGGTACTATAACGAAAAAGTGACAAATAAAAACTATTTCCAAAAAAAAAAACAACCGACTTCCGAAAAAACAGTACAAAGTGAAAAATAACTTTAATTTCGGAAGGCGATGACAAAATATTTAAATACGTATCCAAAGTCACCGACTTCCAAAATGAAAGTTATTTTTCACTTTGTTGTGTTCTTTCGGAAGACGGTTTTGTTTTTGGAAAAAGTTTGTTAAGGTGACAAATGGAGGGGCCTGTGACTAAGTAACAATAGCCAGACGGATGAATCGATTAGGTTAAGCTACGCTTGCCGCGGTTGGTCCGTGGATGGGTGACCATCTTTACATACCAAAACCCCTCCGTGCCTCGGAAAGCACGTTAAGCCGTTGGTCCTGGCTGTCATTTGTGGATATTTGACAGTCGTTACAGGTCGTCAGAAGCCCGAAAGTCTGACAACTAGTCTTACCAAGGGGTATCGTATTACCCAATAACTGGGTTGTGAAGGTCATATAGGCAGTCGCTCCATGACTGGACTAGGCCCGCATGGTAGATTACAGCCCACTCCCTGTCGAAGAGAGGAGGCCTGTGTCCCAACCGACAATTAAGTGGGTGGTCCACCCTCCTGATTATAACTGCGGAGTAATTGAGGAACACATTAACAATGAGAGTTTTCTGAAATGACGTTCACTAGGTGGCAGCACTGAGACGTTAGGTCCGGACACCTGTCAAAAGTGTCAAAGCGCCTACAGACTGAACGGTGAACGAAAGAATTAAACGATTGGCATCAAATATTTTAAGTTCATTTTCGAACTGGAAGACCTCTTGTCAAAGTGGCGCCAACTGGTGGCTTGAATATTCATGAAAACCCTCATTATTCCAATGCCTTTTCATTTTGTAAGTTCTGAATTGAGCTGCACGATATTTGAGAAATGCGTGCACTGACTGGATACGTCCACTCAAATCTGTATAGTTATTTCCTCGAAAGACCATTTCAAACATCAATCTACATTGTCCTCAAAATATCTGACCAAGATTATTTCCGGATTCTTGTATACACATTGGCATTGATGAATTATGTATAAATACCTACAATGATGTGAATATTTACTTTTTAAAGTATTATATTGATTTAGTTATTGTGAATGTGAAGACAATGTCGGTAATTTTTCCTCTCGTGTCTCTCAATCGAAGAGTTCTTTCAGTTCTGAGTTGAGATGCACGATTACTAACAAATGCGTGCAGTGACTTAACAGGTCCACTCAATCTGTGTGGTTTTTTTTTTGTTTTTTTTTTTGGGTGGGTAATCATCAAATAAGGGCGTGTCAGACTTTTACTGACTAAAACCCACCCGTGTTCCCTCAGTTGCCTGTGTGCCAGGGGCGGCGGTATCTCTTTCGAACAACCCGCACCCCTGGCAGACATCGGCCCTTGCGGGCCCCATCAGTCGTTCATCTGTGTGGTTATTTCCTTAAAATACGATTTCAGACACCAGTCTACATAGTCTTCATATCATCTGGCAAAGATTATGTCGGAGCGTAAACGTTGGTAATAGGACTATTCCAAAATTGAGCTCCCAATGCCTCCCTAAGTCCCAAACTCGCTATTCTAACTTCACCACATAATATCCCATAATGTTTGTTAATCTTGTATTACTCCAAATAACACGTATTCCAGTATTCGACACCACAAACGGGCGCCTGTTGGCAATAAAGCCAGATTCTCACGTAACGACCATAGAGAAATGAGTGGATTTATGAAGTAATATCCTGTAAGCGGCGCTCGATATAGTGAGCCATAACCTTACCGTTTATGGTGTTCAGTTTTTATTTATGGGAGAGTGTTATGTCGAAGATAATGGCTGTGAAATAAATATTTGAGGACATCGATTTTGTGGCCAAAGATAATGGTGTTTTGGGGCTCCATCTACAACATGATCAACCTAAAACTTCCTAGTGCTGATACACAGACATCCTCTCTATGAGAGAGCCATAATCCATCATCCGGTGCGGATTGGTGGATATCACATGTCTTCGAATTTTTGGTTCTAGGACAACCATGTTTTCTGATGGGATCTATCTCGATTACTGCAGCAGCAGAAAGCACGAGCTATTTGCCGTGCCTCCATAAGGCACTTTTGAGTGTCCTAATTCTCCAGTACTACATACTCTGGCCAAACTTAATGATCTCTTGGACATTAACCCAACCAACTGATCCGTTTGTGGACGAATTAACGAAGATTTTATCGGCATTTCAAAAGTGTGTATTCCCTCTTTTTTGTGCATGTTGTCTTTCATTTTTACGCTTTTACAACACATCATAAGCCACGCTCACGTCATAACCAAAACTGCGCTTCACATCGACACCACATCTAGTTACCTCTACCTCGATTTCCGTACTGTCTATAAATTCTTTAATTTTTGTAAATGGTTTTAAACCGTCTTAATTAAAGAAATAATTAAATTGAGGTGAAAATGGGATCCCGACGACATTCCGTGAAGGCTAAAAGCGTGCTTAACACCCTTAAGAATTACCCTTAATGCTTTGCACCCGGTTACGGTTTGCTTAATTTCAAGACCCTTTCGTACCCTGGAGACATCAGTAATAGCAATCAAATTTATCAGAGTCATAACCACAGCATATCGGTTCCGTAGAGTTTGGATTATGGTAGCAATCACTCTCCAAGTACTCATATTTAGCACATTTAGTAGACTATCTCGTTAGTCACACGACTGCTAAACTTGGTGTCCTAAGTATGATCCCCTCAGGTGAAGTGTTTTTGGCTTATTTTCATTATTGTTTTCGCAATATTAGATTTATGTTGAGGGACTTAAAAATGGCGGAAACACGTGGTTAAACCAACAAACCTCTACCAACTTCTTAGTAGAATACAAACGCGATGTCATGTATGATGTTTTTATTGAGTTTTATTGAACCAGGAAGTATACTCCATAAGCACGAAATCCATTATTTTGGCCATAGTTACGGGGCGGTTCTTCCTCCGTATCACCTACGGATTGAAGATTAGTTTGGGGCTCGGGCCCAAACACAAAGACACCAACATAAAAACAAAGAACAAAGAAAAAAAACAAAGAACAAATGACACCATGATTTGACAGGTGTCACTATTCCCGATGTGTTTTTACCAGTCCGAAAACGTTAATGAATCGAGTGTAGTATTCACTTAGAAGTTAAGAAATACTTTCGGATGGCCCCGTATCTTCGTTGACGGACTTAGAGACTAGACTGAATACCAACCACAACATGGTTAGGCAAAGATAAAGATATAATTTATCGTTTATATAACTTACATTTGTTCTTATTTTGAACATAACATTTTTGGGCTCAACACAGCAGTCAGATAATTTATTTTTTATAATATTGCTTTTCCGGCGTGGGTAATGCCGCCGAATAAACAATATTATCAAGAATATGAGTTAAATGAAAACTATATTTTTCCAAAAAACACATTGTCAATTAACATTTTTCCAATAATTTATTTATACATAATCTCTATTTTATTGCATAATAGCTGGCGGTAACTGATGGCATACACGAATAGCAGTAACATACCAACTACTTAAAATTCAGCTTATCCCATCCCAAAAGTTGTCGTAACGATAAACGCAATATGCGTAATCTACAACTGAAACTTCCACTAATTTCATTAAGTTAGATAACGACTCAAACTTAGTTCCACTTAAACTTAAGATCTGATAAGAAGTTTGTTACTTCGTTCAATGATTAATGTGCGATCCGTGTTCAGGAAATTTTTAACTGGATAAGGATTCCTTAGGAGATTTGTGATGATAAGAATACAGCATCATATGGGAATATTAGAGGAATAATTTATTTGGATTCAGATACGCTGCCACGTTCCGTATGGTGCCGGAGTTCCTTGTGGTGCCGGACGTAAAAAAATTGCACCATCCCATTTCTTTCTTCCCATGAGTGTCGTAGAAGGCGAGTAAGGGACTTACTGGAGAATGGGCAGCAGCGTTCTCTATGCATTTGACCACCATATTGCGATCGCCAACCCACCTGCTAAGCGTGACGATTATGGCAAATCCCCAACTTTTGGGGAGGCTTATGTCCAGCAGTGGACGTCTTTCTGCTGATATGATGACGATGATGATGACGCAGACACTCCATCTAAAATCCTGTTATTCAGCTGCATCCGATTAAACTGGAAGCCAAGCTAAACATAGCTGGGATAAAGCTAGGCAGATGATAGAACCAAAAGTTCGAATATATATATGTGACATCTGCCAACTCGTACAGGTCCTGCGTGGTCGGTTCACATCCTACTCAGTATCGAAGAGAGGAGGCCAGTCTCCCAGCTGTGGGAACATTATAGGCAGATGTAGACATGGGCGAAATAGCTCACTGAAAAGAAAAAGAGCGATTAGCTCTTTCACTCTAAAGAGCTATATCACTCTTCTAGCTCATTAGCTCTTCTATAGCTCAGTGACTCAGACGCCAACTGTTAGCTCATTTGACTCATGCTGCACGCGCGTCGAAGGAAACGGCTCGGCTCGCTAAAAATTTAGTCATTGTCAATAGCTCTTTGGAAGTTGGAGTTAAGTTAAATAAGATTTTCTGTTTGTTTATTTTACGTTAGTTTAGTTACGTAAACACCACGCAAAAATTAAACAATACGGTTCCCTTTTATAATGTGCTAAAGTATTTTCTACTTTAAGTCCATGGACATAAAGATAAATTTACAGTGATTTATGTCGTATGATAGTCTACAATGGCGTATTGTACCGGAGAGCTATTGTTGGAAGAACGACCGATGTGATCCGAAGTATTCCGAAGCGAGCCGAATGAGCTGTTCGGCTGGTGACTTCGGTCGGTCATCGGTGTCTCGCTGAAGTACTGAGCTAGTGAGTCTGAGTGACTGAGCTAGTGAGGTATTTAGCAAGCGAGTGAGTGAGCGAGAGCAACGTCTATCGAAAAGAGCTTTCTCTTTTCTATCACTCACTCATTAGCTATACCCATGTATAGGCAGATGATGGAATTGTTCCAACATACATTGTTTTCTCATCAAGTAGCATGCTTGGGTGATTAGTAATACGGTAATCCTTTATTTTGAAGGGTTTGGGTCAGCACCCAAACCATGGGCATTGATGCTTATGTGTTTACGCCATTAAAGACCAGCGTCTTTAATGGCGTAAACACATAAGCATCAATGCCCATAGTGTTGGAAGTTTCTATAGACCAAGTTTCCACTTACTATCAAAATTAAAATCAAAAGTCATTTATAATTCAAATTAGGCTGAGAATCAGCACTTTTCGAACGTCAAAATACATGAGACAGTCCCCCAAAACGCCCACCCTTCACCACTTCCTAGTGCTTTAGCTGGGAAGAAGAACTGGCGCAACAAACTCCCCAGCAGCACAGCTGTCTGTTTAGTCGGATAGACTTGATTCTATACATACATAGGCAAAGTAATAAACATTACGGGACACAAAATATTAATTAAATTGGGTAGGGTAATATAACACAAATAATCAGTTGGGATGCGCTGCTTGTTTTGCACCGATTCGATTTTGCAAATTTTTGGTCTGCTACCTTACGATTCTGGTCAGCCACAAATCAGTCTGTAGCTTAAAGATCTAGCCAAATTTAGGTTTTTGGTATGCAAATCCCAACGTCATCATCTTTTTTTCATCTAGCCCTTTCCCAATTATTTTTGGGGTCGACCTCATCCTAACAGGATCATCTGAGTATCAGTATATTTCGTGAAGGGACTGCCTAGGTATGCAGATCCGTTATAATTAACATTTTCCAGTCTAGAACATTCTTTTATTTAGAGATGACCGCGCTCCTGTAGTTGGAGTCCTTGTAGCTTATATTCATATTCATTTATGTATTGTTTGTCACAGGTAAACGATAGTTCTTATAGTTAGAAAGAAAGAAAGAAAAGAAATAAAAATAGATTAATTTATCACAGAAACACGTGCATATAAAAGATGACATACTTAACATTTAAAAAAAAACATGATAACAACACAGGTATTTATACATAAGCATAAAGAAGATAAATATTCGGCAGCTGCACGCCGTGACTGTGACAAGAAGGCTTCCACTCAGCATGATGCTATGCTATGGGATGGGACCCACAGCACAGCGCTGATTTTCAGTGGTCACCCGAAAACAACATACGAAAATCAAGCCAGGATTTTTACAATTAGCTATTGTTGTATCACTGTAACATACTCATGGGGTGTACAATATGTATATGTATGTCAGTATTATTGGCTAAGTTAAAAATAATTCTTAATAATACCATTACACACTAAATCCTAGTCCTAGTCCTAAATCGACCTGAATAAGGTGTAAAGATACCGCTAAATAAATGTATTTTCTTTATTTCTTTCTTTCTATTTAGTTGTTGTTTTTCTCCTTTTATTACTTTCAGTTATTGCACGCTCAGTTCCGGTAGGGTGATCAGTGAATTCGGGTGCTTATTAACAATTTTAATTAGTCTTGCGTAATTGAGTTTTCTGTGTATCCAACCGGTAAATAAGTTTAATATCAAATTGATGAACATAACATGTATCCCGCATTCATGCTAAAGTAATTTATGGAATAATTCATTATGTAATTTAATCAAAAAGCGATAGTTTTGAATAAAATTATCCGTCGTTATTAATACGTATTAAACTAGCAGTGTTGACAACAATGTTAGCGTGCTCTTGTTCGGCTTTAGTGAATTTCGGGAAATAATCTATAATATATTACATAGGTTTATTTTTAATTGGCTAGCTAATGCTGTGTAAAGGTGGTCACATTCTCAGAACAACCGCGGCGCAAGAGTAGCTAGATTCACCGTGCGGCTGTTACTACTTAGCCACGTAGCAGCCAGCCCATATAACAGTTCCATGTTAAACTCCATGAAAATAAGTAAATAAACAAACAAGACAAATAAAAAGTTTTATTTTTAATTCCTTAAAATGATTCAAATCAAAAGTGTGCATCAGAATCAATTTTGGTTATTAATTTTTAATTAACCACAAGCCCATGTAACAGTTCTATGTTTATAATCCATGAAAATTTGTAAATAAACGAAGAACTCAAAAAAATAGTTTGTCTTTCATTCTTTATAATGATTCAAAATCAAAAGTGTGCATCAGAACCAACTCTAACAAAATTTTGCGAAGAAGGACAGAAGGCATTATGCTCCCGGAAAATTAAATACCTCACACACAAATGGGTCCGTAAACCACATGTAAATCGTCCCAAACCAACCCTACAAAATCCTTTACCCAACCTTAACAATACAAAGGAAAATAAAACATACTTTCAAACGTTAATATTTATTACAATTGCCCTCAAAATCTCTTTGAAGGTAGAAACACCGGAACAAAATTTCAAGCTACTAGGCATAGTCCCTTGAGAAATAAATATACAAAGGTTTTTGTGGAAAAGAAGGCCTAGCACGAATGCGCGAAGTAAAAACGTACCGTAAATTTAGACGATTCATAACTGGAAAATTTACTGTGCTATACAGGTCGCGCAAACTGAAACCAAGAATTCAGCACATGATTCTAGGCCCCTAGATCTTTCTAGATTTTTTTATCGATAATTTCAACAAAAAAAATTGCTCTTCTACATTTTGACCGCGTAGATATTGCATTTTCCTTAGAAACAGCTGATTTTTTTTTTCGATAATCGACGAAGTTTATCTACGTTTGCACCATGGTTAATTATTTTTGAAATAGTTGTTGTTTGGAATGGACATTTTAATGACATTAATTCATACTTTCATTGACTAATTTATTTAAGGACTTCGACATTGTATTATATCTAAAAATATCCTTTTTGAATTGTAATGATACCTAATCTTTAATTTATAATGATGATTTAATAGGTACCTACACAATGTCTTCAATGTAATTTTTATTAATATTATCACGGTTTATGCACCATCTCTTCCTGCCGATTTGTACGCCACGATATGCGGCTGAACATGTTAGAACTTTACCTCATAGTTATCTTGCATGTAACGTATCATGTACACCATGTTTAAACAAACAAAAAATCTTATCTAATCTTATCTTAACAAATTGAAATTAAGTGCAAAACAAGTATTGCCAATCAAGACATCATTTGAATTTACATTACACTGACGATTTGGCACTCAAATGTAGAATTTAGCAAGAGGGCGGGCTTAGAGAGGGGTGTATATAAGCATTTGTACAAAATGTTTAATGGAATATTTAAAATAAAACAAGATGGCGACGTAGGTTCTGGAAAGCGCACGAGAAAGTCCCTTTGAGAGGTAGATATAGGTACGTTTATTTCGTCCGTTCGTGCTGGGCTTACATTCCCACAGTCCCTGATTAAGTTCAGACCCGGTCCCAACATAACTTTGGTCTTATGGGACGAAAATGATGAAAGTGCGTAATCCTGAATTATATTAGAGGCAAGCCGTGGTAATCTGTGCTTAGGAACAGCTGAAGTTTGCGTGGAGAATGGTGTTTTCTTTTGTTTCCTTATTATAGCAATTATTTATTCGTTTCTTGTTAAATTACCCCGGAACATTAGCCTCCGAAAAGAGTATCCATGGATTTTCATGCCCGTTCTGCCCCATCGGCACTTTGGAATGTGCAACTAGCTTCATGTTTGCGTACCTGACCGGTACGGGTGGAGGCTGTGACATCCGCCCCTACCTGCTGTGCCTGTAGCCAGAACCAACTACCGGCGAGGACTCCTATCACTAGAGCCATGAATGTGGTGAACGAGGTTCACGAGAGGGTTGATGTATTGCGGTGCAACTTGAGTGAATTCGCAAAAGATCCATTAAATATAATATGTTATTTAGATTTAGGTTAAGATTTAGGATATAGTACATAATTTTATAGGATGTAGATTAAGGATTTAGTATGTAAGGCCACTCTATCACATTGGATCGTAGATTTGTAATGGTAGTAGTAGGTAAGATTTGCGTTAATAAATAAATGAAATAAATCAATAAATAAATCATTCTGACTGACCGACTTCGTGACAGTTTAAAAGTGCTTGTAATTGGTTAAATTTTAATAAATGGTATAAGTTTGGCTCAAATTCCTTATAAATCACATCTTGAAAACCCACTACAACTCAATTACCACTATAATCGTTTTACGTTTGCCTGGTAAAGGAACTATACCATCTTTTATCAAAAATCAATCGAAATCAAAAGTCATTTAATTCAAACTAGGCTGAGAATCAGCACTTTTCGAACGTCAGAGTACATGAGACAGTCCCCCAAAACGCCCACCCTTCATCACTTCCTAGTGCTTTAGCTGGGAAGAAGAAGTGGCAGAACAAACTCCCCAGCAGCACAGCTGTCTGTTTAGTCGTTGTCTGTTTAGTCGGAGTGACTTGATTCTAGATATATGTGATTCTAGAACAAAAAAATTGTATGCTAGGGGCCTACCCCTAGCATACAATTTTTTTGTTGTTTTAAAATAAAATTCTGCATGTCTCATCGCTAAGTACAGTACCTACTATGCGGTCAAAATGTATGAAACAGCTATTATTTTTTAATAACTGACGAAAATTTTCTACGCTAGGAGGGGTCTAGAATCGTGTACTGAAGTCATGGTAACAGTTTGGTATAGGTATCCTAGCTGGGATACAGGCCTTCTCTTGGTGAGAGGGAATGGGCCGAAATCCACCATGCGGGCTCAGTGCGGGTTTAGTGGATGTCACATGTCTTCGAAGTTTTGGTTCATGCCGGTTTCCTTACGGTGTTTTCTTTCACCGTTTTAAGAACAGTGGTGATGATATCTAGGTTCAAACCTACGACCTACAACTCGTTAGTCGCCGCAGTTACCACTTGGCCACCACTGCTCTAACCCAGACTTAATTTCAATTATTTAAATGATAATTAAACTAATAATTTAAACTACAAAGCCCTTTAGATCTACGGAGTAAGGTCACATGGTTAGTTTAATCTCACTATTCAAACATTCCGCTACCTCTATGACCCTGGTCTTATCTTTCAGTAATAAAGGGACGTAGATAAGGACTGGCAACTCTATTGTTTTAGAAAGGGTAGAAATACTGTACGTGGCTTACTTCGCTTAGTTAATTTAAGTAGTAGGTAAAGCCAGGGAAGATATAATTGTTTAGCAAATTGACTTTCAACGAAATTGTCCATAGGTTCAAATCACAACTTTTATTTTTGAAAGTTGTATTAAATGGTTTTATAATTGAAGTGGATTGCCAATTTTACACATAATTTTCCTAGATAGACAATGGCTGGTCATCATCATCATCATTTCAGCCGAAAGTCGTCAAGTTCGTGAACGGGCGCTGTCGGTTGAGACTGGTCATCTCCTAACTGCCAGGGCTTATTTTTATCTTGTATTTAGAATTGTTTATAATTACATTTTTTACATTGTTCTCACATACAGAAGCAACAAGAATAATGTTCCCAAGATTTTGTAATATTTCAACTTGATTTTAAAAGAGTGTCCGTGGAGTTTCTTGCCCGTTCTTCTCCATAGAGATCTACGTTTTGGAATGGGCAACTAGCTTCAACTTTCCAACTGATCGACTTTTTGACAATTCAAAAGTGCCTGTAAATGGTTTAATTGAAATAAATGCTTTGAGTTTGAGTTTGAGTTTGCAGGCTCCTCCACTTCGACCAGTTCTGTGCTTCCCGCATCCAGCTGCGGCCTTTACAAGGTCATCGGTCCACCTTGTGGGAGGTCTTCCAACTCTTCGTCTTCCGGTACGCGGTCGCCACTCCAAAACCTTACGGCACCATCGCCCATCTGTTCTGCAAGCAATGTATTCTGCTCACTGCCACTTAAGATTGGCAACTTTTATGGCTATGTCGGTTGCCTTGGTTCTCCTGCGGATCTCTTCATTCCTTTTCTTCATCTCTTCATTCTAATTTATGGTACAGTCACCAAAAAAGATACAGAAAACATTCGTCTACTTTTACTGACTGTACATGAAATGTTCTTCTTTTTTTTTTCGAAAGTCGTCAACTTTCTATTTGTTCAACTCACTACCGTTTAGCACTCTTCGAAAAGCTTAATCTAGCGACAGAAAAAAGAAAATAATACTCTGAACCAGTATTGAAATGGAATCTCGTACAAAAATACGCCAGCAAGAACCCAATTAAGATTGGTATTACTGAAGAGGCCAATAAGGATCATAATTAAATGTTTATCGTAGACGTGCACATCAAAAATCAAGCATTCCTGAAATCGTATAATAAATCCTACTAATATTATAAAAGTGAAAGTTTGTATGTATAGATGTTTGGAAATTTAGATGTTTGGATGTTTGTAACTCAATCACGCAAAAACGGCTGAACGGATTTGAATGAAATTTGGCACACAGATAGTGTATAACCTGGATCAACATCTACAATAATATTTTTCATCCCGGTGATACGTTCCCGTGAGATAGTTTCAACGCGGGCGAAGCTGCTGGAAAAACTAGTATTTCATAAAACAAAGGAAACACAAATATTTGCAGAAGTTTTATTACTTGTGTTGAGGATGATATATTAAGCTGATGGCCGGAACTCCACATCAAAGCCCGGAGTTTTGGTGTTATGTTTATATTTAAGTGGTTTCAAACTTCTTCAAATAATAATATCTTTATCTAAATTATTTCTAACATGGATTATGTTAGAAATCTTTTAAGGGTACGGCTACTCGGCTTCATAAAATAAACAAAGAGTACGAAGATCCGCCTTTTAAAAGATAACGAGTATATCTTTAAAAGATAAGTCAAGAATTCTAAAAGTATTTATTTAACGGAAGCGCTCGCTTATGTTGAAGATTTTTACGTCATAAAAACATTCCATTTAAGAGGATAAAAAGCTACGAAGTAAAACCGTACTTACTATAAAGTAACTAGCCTAACATGAATTATTTGAAGTGGTTCAACCACACTTCAGGGCCTAATCTCGACCTTAGAATGACTGCTTCGAAAAATAAAACTTCAGAGTTAGTACATCTAGTTTCTCGGGCCCTGGTGACGTAATGATTAACGAGGTTCACAGTTTAATGTTCTTTGAAAGAAAAGTACTTCTTAAGGATTTATAGTTTGAGGGGTTTAAAATGGGCTAGATTTTTGGTGACTTTTATTTCAGTACTAGTGACCCGCCCCGGTTTTGCACGTGTTCAATTGACATGTGAAGACGGCACATATGATATGAACATCGACATGACACAATATGAAGTTATGAGTTACTTTCTTACAGAAAGTACTAGGCTTGCATAAATTCAAGATACTATTTCATTAATATCATTATGTACTTCTTTTTATTTTATATAGTCTGGCAACTGGAATAATGTACCGATGAAATAGTGAAAGAATTTTTCAAACAGGAGCTGTGTGTGGTTCCGTGGACTACCCTCCACATACACATCACATCTCTTTATAATTATCGAAATATTAGTACACACTATAGGTGACAAATATCACTACATTATTATATCATAAATATTTTTTAAAAATCCTCACGCCGCGTCTGTCCGTCTGCCTGAATGCGATAATCTCAAAAACTACCAAAAGGATTTTCAGACGGTTCCAGAGTTTTTAAATTGTTCTAAGTCTCATCTGGGATATAGCAAGGGGTAAAAAGTCTTGCTGCAATGGGTTAATTCTATTTATATTTAACCAACTTGAGTTATAAGAGGAAATATCCATTCAGCAAGTTTTTTTTCTGAAGTTCTAAGAATAGAAGTTCTAAGAAGCGTTCCCGAACATGGTTCGGGAACGCTAAAATATTTCCTCAGTCAATTTGTGGTCAGTATAGTAAAGATATCCGAGTTTTTTTGTTTTAGACCAAACCTAGCCATCGCTAAAGCAGTTTCAGAATCACTGAAACATAATTTATAAAAGTAAAAGTCACTGCACATACTGGACGTCATTAAGACGTAGACGGGGTGGAGACGAAACTTGGTGTTATGAAAAAATTACGGATATTTAATGGATACGCACCGCGACTGTGTCGCGACACTAACGTGCTCGAGTAGAGAACTAGAAAAGATGGACTGGACTGCAACCAGAGCGACTGTGTACTCGCAGCCGAACCACGGACAGGACGCGGTGCGTATAGGCAGGACAAGACAGGTTTTTGGGTGTCACGTCGCCGTCCCATTCGTGCGCCCGTGACGTATGCTCTTTCATAAACATTTTCTATGGAACAATGTTTCCAAAAATGGTCATCCCAGCCTTGCAGTTTAAAACACGTTACGTATGCAGTGACCTTTATGGTTGCTGCATACTGGACGCCGGCGTTAGGACGTGGACGGGGTGGAAGATGAACTTGGTGTTAAGAGAACACGACGTTCAATGATTACGCACTGCAACAATGACGCGAAACTGACATGTTAATGTAGAGAACAGAAAAGATCTATACTTTGCTGTCCGGAGTGACCGAAGCAACGGTGTATACTCAGCGGAACCACAGACGGGACGTGCCAAACATCGTCACCGACGATATACCCGTCCCTTGGGTGCCACGACACCGTCCCATCTGTGCACCCGTGACGATCCCTCTTCCGTATACATTTTCTATGAACCGATGTTTCTGTCATCCTATTCCATACAGGCTAAAACACATTACGTATGCAGCGACCTTTGGTTGCTGTATTTTGCTAGAGAGCGGTTTTTGGCACTGTCAAACCCCGTTGCTATATTTTCAGGATGGCCGTCATGGCCGCGATTATGTGGCGGTCACCGCACTTCTAGAAAACCGTAACTTTAGACCGTATCGTAAGGAAGCAGCACCAGGGTAGCACGTAATTGAAATATTTTACATTTTTTTTGCAATTTTCATGTGACAACTAAAAAACATGATTCGCGACCGTAACACGTATGTATTTACAGAATTATAATCATTCATATCTTCAATACAACCCCCTCAAGTTCATTTAATCCCATTGACTACCCCCGTTGGCCACTTTAGCGCATTCTGCTTAAGGGCGGTTTCACATTTTTTCTTAAATTTGAACGATTGACTCGCGATTTGATGAGTGATTATAGTTTAGATATAGCAAAAAATATATATGTCCTAGAAAATTACATTATTGGTCTAGGGTGTGTTCTAAAAAAATATTTTAATTTGTGCATGTACATGTGTCAGTAAAACTTTGTTTCGGCAAATGATGTTTCACAAAATTTTACTTTCGGGCATCTTTAGATTATTACATGGAACATTTTATTCGTTTAATCATTTATAAAAATGTCCATGGTAGGCCTGTGCCTTGTTCTTTGGAATACTCAATTCAATTTTTTATGTTTCATACAGTAATACGCCAGAGGCTTATGGCTAAGTAATATTAGCCGCACGGATCGATCGATCAGGTTAAGCTACGCTTGCCGCGCTTGGTCCGTGGATGGGTGACCATCATAACATTCCAACCTCTACGTGCCTTGGAAAGCACGTTAAGCCGTTGGACCCGGCTGTCATTTGTAGATCTTTGACAGTCGTTACGGGTCGTCAGAAGCCCGAAAGTCTGACAACCAGTCTTTCCAAGGGGTATCGTATTACCCAGTAACTGGGTTATGGAGGCCAGATAGGCAGTCGCTCCGTGTAAAATACTAGTATTCAGCTGCATCCGGTTAAACTAGAAGCCGACCACAACATAGTTGGGAAAAGGCTAGGCAGATGATGATGACAGTAATACATCAAAAACAATTCCGTAAAACAGAGAATTTATGAAAAATTTTCGTCTCAAATGATATTTTTTATCTATGTATGTGTCGTCTAAATTCAAACAAAAAGTATTTAATAACTAAGGTTACTAAAACAGCTTGCTTGGAAAAAAAACAGTCTATTTCTTTAAAAGTAAAACGAGTATTTTTAAACAATTGTTGAATTTTGAACGCTGTAAATCAGGATTTAGGTTTAGTCCTATGCGGTCGGTTTGTTCCTGGGCGTCCGACGCATAGCGGTTAGCATGTTTACGTAACGTACTTCACAGACATACACGTGCGATCGGCTACCACGCGCCGTTAAGTTTTCCTAAAATTTAGCACTTCGATTTATAAAAGCCCTCATAAAGTGTGATTTGTGTGGTGTATCATTCCAAACAAAATAGTGACAAAATAATGACCGCAAGGATCGCGTATACGCGCGTTGATCGCTTCTATTAGGACACAGGGATAACCTCCTATAGAATAAATTAAATAAAAACTGATTACCACGATTAACCTAATAGTTAACGTAATGAAACGGTAATACGTAAAGATATGAAACCGAATGGTTAATTAAGATAATCATAACGTTATACCAGCGAAGGGAGCTTCATCAAAACTTGGGGAGTCGTGAAACTTTTCATTAGCGCTTGAAATTAACCGTGATAACCCGGGCTATAGTACCACTCCGGGCTTAATGAAGATATTCTTAGTTCAGTGGTGCAAGGGTTAAGAAAACAGCTATACACCGTGACATTTTAGTCGTCTTACAAAGGTGGTCCACTAAATGTATTCGTCATAAAATCCCTCTAGGCGCGGTTAAAACATTGTTACCATTAATTAAGATAATAGGTACAAAAAAAAAATGCTTTAGAATGATGAAACACCCTCCCCATTAATAATGTTTATGTATCAAACGGTAGAAGATATCTACCTACCTACTATTACATTCCATCATTAATTCCATCTCCATAATAGGATGTTTCAAACTACGTCATGCGTCTTAGTGAATGATATTTGAAGTTTTTTAATTATGCAAATGTTCAAAAATATTTTTTTTTATTGTAAATGATTAGTAGTCATTGGATACATGAAGTGGGCTGCCGTTGTAAGACGACTAAAATGTCACAGTGTATACATACATAGCTAGTGACATAAATGACCTGTGAGTTTGTTTCGGCCTTTTTATCAGAGTAATCAAATAGGAAACTCCGACCTCATCTAGTTTAAAAAATATGATTGACGTGTAAAAGTGTTTGTACAAACCTACTTACAGAAAAAAAAACATTTCTCATTTATCATACCTATGGCTCTTTTCTGACCGATTATATCACAATACGAGAATAGATAGACCTTTCTTTTAGGGTTAAAGAATGCGAACCAAAGTGGCGGTGGGCACATTGTTAACAGAACAGAAGGCCAATGGGGATAGATTCTGGAGTGTCGACAGCGTACTGAAAGACGTAGTGTTGGAAGGCCGCCCACAAGCTGGACCGATGACCTAAGGCCGCAGCAATCCACTGGATGCGGGAACCACAGAACTAGTTGAAGTGGCGGTGCTTGGGGCAGGCGAATTGATTCAATTATGAATGCCATTCATATTACAGCTTTAGAGCGTCTCAAATGCTTACCAATTGCTATACGATACTTTGACTCGTGAGAACGAGGCAAAAACTGTAAGGGTGTGGTCAGCATATACCTTTCCGTTAATAACTACAACATGTTGCTGTACCAGTTGTCCGATAAGAATGGGTCCTCATCCACTATCAGGCTTTTCATGTTTTTTTTCTGGTGACGATTGTATGGGGAATTATTGTAATTAGTTATGGAGACGTTCAGCAATCATATCAGCCGAAGGACGACCACTGCTGGCCATTCTCTAGTAAGTCCCTTAGTCGCCTTCTACGACACCCACGAGAAGAAATGGGATGGTGCTATTCTTTTACGTCCGGTACCACACGGAATGCAATGTATGACTGTTTGTGACTGTATGAATGTGTTCAGTAATGTATGACTTTAATTAAGTGAACAGACATCTGCGAAGCTGGGAAGCATGTTACGCCACTTTTTCTTCCCAGCTAAATCACTAGAAAGTGGTGATGGGCGGGCGTTTCAGGAGACTATCTTATGTAATTTTAACATCCAAAAAGTGCTGTCTCCCAATTTATTTTGACTGTATCAAAATTATTCGTAAACTTCACTCCTCTTATGACTCACACCAGTCGTTTATTAACTCCATGTACCCTTGTACCTCTACATCCTTCAGCTATCTAGCAGCGTCTTGCTTCGCCAGTAATTATTCGTAAAACATACACCACCAGCATTTCTTGAGCCCTCACATGTCGGTAACAGGAAAACTACACCTTTGACGTAGGAAATAAAGAGGTCATTTCATATTGGTTAGTCATCTTTATTGTTATTGAGAAGATATGAATAAAATTTAGTGTTTGTGCTTAAAAGCAGATTGTGGAGAGGTGGGAAGAGTAATTAAAAGTGGGGTCATTCTGGTGTGGGGGCGTGAGTCGGGGTAGGTCGGGGTAGGTATAAAGATCAGGTAAGGTTGTGGCGAAATAAAACATTTTAAAAGATCAAGACATATTCCCTTTTTGGAGAGGGGTTTTTTTCTAATTTTTAATTAGTTGCATTATTTTGTTTTGTTAAACATTTTTGTTAGTGATGTTCTCACAAGATTAACCGTTATTTAAAATAATTCTTAATTTGAATTGGAGTCTCGTCTGAGTGAAGGATTCTTTCTTTTTTCAGTATTTTTTGGGATGTTTAATGCCAGAGCTTCAATATAATTTATTTTGATCATGTTCGTTATAATTTATAAAAGACTTTCATTTTTAAATTCATAAAAAAGAAATTAGTTTTAGCAACAGAAAAAATGGAAACTTGTTCAAATAATGCCACGAGCATTTTATAGTGTTTATGACAACAGTAAATATAAACCTAAAAGATAGATATAAACTTTTGAAAAAGATAGAAAGGCCCAAATTATGAAAACAAGTTGTGGATAGCGTTTTTCTAAGCGAAACTTTGGCTTATGCTAAATCCCTAAGGCCACCACCACCACCCACCGCCAGCAATTAACGAGAAACGAAAAGAGCTAGCTACTAGAAAAACAAATACCTACAAAGAAAAAACTACACAAACAACTAGAAAGGATTTGGCGAGCAACGAGCAGCGAGTGCGCGACGACTAGACGTATGAATACTCGCTGGTATGCGAAAGTACCAAACGTCTCTCAGCGAGTGTTCTGCCCGCCAAGCGAGGATCGCTGAGCGAGTACTCTTTTTAACTAACTGCAAAAAGTAGGAGGTCATAAATTTGTCATATTATTATTACTTTTTATGTATGTTCGGGCATAACTCCGTCATATATAGACGGATTTACAAAATTCTTATTTATCCGAAAGGGGTTTCTTCCAAAATGGTCCCATTAAAATTTCATACGGATCTGATGCGATGATGCGTTTCGGAGACTGACAACGGAACTCTTCAAATAATGACAGCAAATCAACCGCGATTGCTGCTATCGCATAAATATGCATTGTTTTGAACCCAAGGATGATGACATTTCGAATTGTTGTGGGGTAGGTACTATAACTAAAAAGTGAAAAATAAAATCATTTTCCAAAAATAAACAACCGGCTTCTTGAAAAACACTACAAAGTGAATAAAAACTTTAATATCGGAAGGCGATGACAAAAATTTAAATACATAGCCAAAGACACCGACTTCCGAAATTAAAGTTGTCACTTTGTAGTGTTTTTCCCGAAAACGGTTGTTTTTTTTTTGTTGACATTTTTATCTCCAAAAGCAACACATGCTGGACTTGTGGTTATCAAGTGTACAAATACGCTATGAACGTGGTGCAGGTACTGTGTAAACGCAGGAGCTCTAACCGTCCGAGGCAATGGAAGTCGGAAATAGGTGTGTCTGTTTTTCGTTTTGACGCTACTTGTCTCCACGCACACATTCAAAACGTGTACACACTTGGTTACCACAAGTAAAGCGCGTGTTAGATTGTTCATTTTGATAGTGTAATATTGTTTGGTGGATAATGTCATCTGTCACATTAACTAAGCCTTGAACAAATGTAGAAGTACCTAATTTGACTACATGTTTACAAAAATAACTGTCTTGACTTGTGAAAATAACTTAAATCTTGTTACCATAAATGATTACGTAGTATTTAATTATACTTGTAATATATTTTAGGTTTTCTGTTATTATTTAATATAATAGGCTGATTTAAATGACTGGCACAATATTGTCAGTTCATATTGATACTTTTAATTGTCTTAAATTACAAATTAGTTCTTATTCAATTCCTTAATTACCATAAAATGTTTTATAGTGGTTTCACTACATAATCTTTGTTTATTATTATCTGTGTTAGAAGTTATTAAGCCAAAATATGTGACGATCTGAAACTTGTTCAAAATGGCGGGAGATGTCACGTAAATTGACATTAGTAGGATATAAAAAGGATTGTAATGAAGTTATCGGGTCAGTTGCTCGATAGATGTTCTGTTAGTTAGTCCTATAGTGCTGTTGTTGTGTGGAATAGATTAACCAGATGTCATGTAAGTTAAATAATTTGATATTATACCATAATTGTTGCTTATTATAGCAATGTTGTTATATAAGTTACATTATTGTTAATATTGTTAATGTTAAATCATATAAATGGAATATTCATAATCTATTTCTAGCTATTGTTATTAAGTTATAATAATGCCGAGTTATCTTGTACAATGGTCCAAGAGTTGAAGTTAAATGTATGTAGAATAATGATAATTCATAGCAATGTAAGAGATGTGTTGATGAAATACTTCAATACTGTTTCCATGGAGTTTATTGTCGTTGTTCTCCATGAAGACCTAGTTTTGGAACGGACGACTAGCTTTCTGATTAAAATACTGACAAGCCTAACTGAAATAAATGTCTAGTCTTGTCTTTCTGTGCTTTACTTTATGAAATGCTTTCCCTACAAACCTTATTCATAAGAATCTTCATATACAGTAAATAAGTAGTTCCACCACTGTTAACCATTCTGATATTTAAAACTTGATACTTGTTTTATATATACAGTTATATTATATACCACCTATATTCTGACACGCGCGTCGCTTCTTGCGATATCAGCTCTTGTTGCTTCGGCATACGAGTACTCGCCGGCATTGTGTAATAGGTTTAAGTACCTCTTTTACATACATGGAAACTACAATCTTTTGTACGTTTCTTGAGCGAGAAAATCGTTGGGAACTAGTCGCTTCCTCGCCTGTGGGAGAGGTGCCTTATCATAATAACTCCCCAAAACTTCATTTTGTACAAAAAACAACTTACCATACCACAAATAGAGGGCGAATGCCAACTTTACATAAATATGTCACGCAAAAAAAACAAGAAAGAAAAATAAACCGTTATTATATCTCAGCTATGCATATTTAGCCCCGTATTACATGAAATATGCGCTAGTAATACCCTCCTTTTTCCAAGTTCCAAAGCATACAATCTACAAGCTTGTTTAATAACATTCTGGCTTTTATATAATACTAGCTGGCAGGTTGTTCGAAAGAGATACCGCGGCCCCTGGCACACAGGCAACTGAGGGAACACGGGTGGGGTTTAGTCAGAAAAAGTCTGACACGCCCTCCTGCTCCACCCAGAGCGGGGGAAGTTATTTGATGATTTCCCATACTCAAAAAAAAAAAAACAACAAAAAAACCGCCAGACGTAGTAGTAACTATGAATATTGAAATCGCTACTTTCTTATTTTTTTTCTTTCATAAAAACCTTCTCCTGACAATAACAAACACAACGAAAACAGAATTAGAAAAATTGGTCCAGCCGTTCACGTGTGATGCCGTGACCAAGGGAAATAGGGATTAATTTTTTAACCGACGAAAAAACGGAGGAGGTTCTCAAGTCGACGCGTATTTTTTTTTTATGTATGACCACGCATAACTTTTTACAGAGTAGGAAGTCCGATTTTGATAATATTTTTTTTACTGGAAAGGATTTTAGGACCCCGAATGTGGTTCCATAAAAATTGGGAAAAAAAATCCAACCCTAAGCATAGGAAAACAGGGGAAGATTGATTGTTCACTCACATATTTTAATGCCTAGTTACATGTATTAAGTACAAAAAGTGTAAATAAAAAAATATGCATTTAGTAATTAGTAGATTATAGCCACAAAAAAATATAAAATAAAAACTTTTTAATAAAAATGTTAAACCGCCGTAAAAACTAAAAAGCAAATAATAATAAACCTTTTTTGTTTTACCTAAATAACTAAGTTCGGAAGGCGGTGATATAAAATGAAAAAACATATCCAAAGTCACCGACTTCCGAACTTAGTTATTAAGGTTAAACAAAAAAGGTTTAAGGCTTCTTCAAACAGTCGCGACGCGACAGCGCGACGCGACACTTGTAGAACAATTTCCATTAAGGCTCGTGCAGACTAGCGCGACGCGACGGTCGCGTCGCGACACTCGTAGAACAATTTCTATGAAAATTGAATGGAAATTGTTCTACAAGTGTCGCGTCGCGCCTGTTTGAAGGAGCCTTTATTATTTTTTGCTTTTCAGTTTTTTCGGCGGTTTATTTTTTTATATAGATATAGATAATAGTTATACAAGTTGGCACGGACATCGACACGCAAACTCAAACTATGAATTCAGCACATTATTCTAGACGTAGCATAGATGTTTTTTTTTTCAGTTAAAAAACAAAAACTGCTTCTTCTTATAAAAGCGATACCTGCGCGGTCAAACGGTACGGCATGGTATATTTTTTTTAATAACTGACGAAACATTTCGACTAATTTTGAATGTGCAAAAACAATCGACCTTCCCATAACAAGGTACGTACCCGATTATATAAAAAACACTTGTGAGGTGTCAAAGGACACCCGGATGGAACAAAGTTCCTTTCGATTAATTAGTGAAGGAAAGAAGAAAGAAAGAAAGAAAAATGTTTATTCTGCACAAACAAAACGCACATTACAAAAAAAAAAAAATTATGCTGAGAAACTTAAAATGCACACATACAATTTAGACAAAAGCCCCGTATCCAAGTCGGAAGGTTATACAATATTGTCCATTGACTGTTAATGTCAGTCAAGGCTTGGGACCATAGACAACTTACATACTGCGTTACGGCGCCGGTAGTTATATAATATCCATCAAAACAAAAACAAAATGCCGATAGCAGAGTGCATTATACTACTTCATACCAAAAAAAACATAAATTTTAAAACAACAAAGCCGTGCGTCGTATCTGTGCAAGAACAGGTCGTTGCTCAGCAAAATGCTGTGACTTCGGACGGACCTAGTGTCAACAGCGCTGTTTTTCAGAAACAACCTTTTGGAGTGACGTAAAGAGGAACTGTAATAACATTTTAAAAATTGTACATATACCTACATGTGTCGCTGTCTGCAGAGAAACACGCGCACGCCGCACGGCTTACAACAATGTAGCAAAAAGTGTCGTTACAACTTTTGGTCTTAATTTTTTCCGTCTAGCGCGCATTGCGAAAGGGGTTTCGCAACTTCGTTCCAGAAACTGAACTACTTAATGCAATGTCCTACTTGGATGTTTGATTAAATTGTTTAATACGAGCGCTAATCCTGCCGATAAACTGTCACGCAGTTTGGCTGGTTTATGGGATTTGTACAAGTTTAGGTCCAAATAAATGTTCAATCGATCCGTCCGATCCGTCCGATCCGTCCGATCCGTCCGATCCGTCCATCCGTCCATCCGTCCGATCCGTCCGATCCGTCAGATCGGTCCGATCCGTCCGATCCGTCCGATCCGTCCGATCCGTCCGATCCGTCCGATCCGTCCATCCGTCCATCCGTCCGATCCGTCCGATCCGTCCGATCCGTCCGATACCTCCGATCCGTCCGATCCGTCCGATCGGTCCGATCCGTCCGATCCGTCCGATCCGTCCGATCCGTCCGATCCGTCCAATCCGTCCATCCGTCCATCCATCCATCCATCCATCCTCACGCGCACGCCGCACGGCTTACAACTATGTAGCAAAAAGTGTCGTTACAACTTTTGGTCTTAATTAAAAGTGTCGTTACAACTTTTGGTCTTAATTTTTTCCGTCTAGCCCCCTTTCGCAACGCGCGATAAGGAACTTCGTTCCAAAAATGTTTAAAATAAAAACATTTCCGAAATATTTCCCATTACACAGCCCCTCAAATTTTGTCGATTGTTTTCAAAGTTTCCCTGTAAGTATTATACACGGTTATTTTTACATCGTTCTGGAGCCGAAACACAGTAACACCAGACGAGTAACTAATAAAAAACAATAAATTTTATTTTTCGTGATTTTTTTTTGTTATTTATTGAAAAAAATAGTCCCAATCGATTCGAGTTCGATGATTGAGTTCATGGCTTTCGGTTCCAGAACGACCTAAAAATAACCGTGTATAAATCAATTGCCGCTTGTATGAAGATTATCATTATTTACGAAACACATTTTTTTAAAGATTTACCCGGGTGACGACGGGCACGAACAGCTAGTATTTAATAAATGTAAGAAAATCTTTTAGTTGTTTGTATAACCAGAAAAAAAAAACAAGATTCGCAGAGACATAAGTGTCGAATCCATGTCACGAATATATTCGCCTGTGTGTACAAGATATGTGCCTGCTTTATGTGTACAGTTTATTAAAAGTAAGGTAAGCTGAAATCCAACCGTCGTTGGGGAGAATGTTGTGAGATAGGTAACTTACCTAGGTAACTGAAAAAAGGCTTCTTTTTAACCGACTTAATAATGGTGGAGGTTAGCAAATTCGGTAATTTTATAAAAAAAAATATTGTATATTCGGGCATAATTAGACGGATTTGTAAAATATTTTTTTGTTTGAAAGCGGTTTATTCAGAAATGGTCCCATTTAAATTTCATATAGATTTAATGAGGAGTTTTGGAGACAGACAACAGAACACTTCAAAAAATGACAGCAAATCAACCACGATTGCTGCTATCGCATAAATATGCATTGTTTTGATTTGATTGACTTTGAAAATACCCCAAGGATGATGAAATTTCGACTTGATTTCAGCTGTAATTACTTAGATGCAAGCCAGCTTGGCTTGATGCTCGGGATGATCGATCAGGTTAAGCTTCGCTTGTCGCGGTTGATCAGTGGATGGCTTATCATCTTTTCATACCAAGACCCTTCTGTGCCTAGGGTAACACGTTAAGTCGTTGGTCCTGGCTGTGAGTTGTGGATCGTTGATAGTCGTTACAGGTAGTCAGAAGCCCGAAACTTTGATAAACCAGTCTTACCAAAAGGTAGGTATATCGTGTTACCAATGGGAAAACTTCTCTTCATGAAAAATAATATTATAAGGAATTTAACGAGAATTAGGTACTTTATGATTTATAATTGACATGATATAGGTATTTATATAATTTATACTTAAATTAAATATAATGTGAAAACCACGTTACCAGCATCTGTTCCAATTACGGAGCTAAATCCTTATAGCTTAGCAGTCAGCAAAGCGTTTTTTTTTTTTGTGTTTTTTTGTTTGGTGACTTTGGATATGTTTTTTTCATTTTATATCACCGCCTTCCGAACTTAGTTATTTAGGTAAAACAAAAAAGGTTTATTATTATTTGCTTTTTAGTTTTTACGGCGGTTTAACATTTTTATTAAAAAGGTTTTATTTTATATTTTTTTGTGGCTATAATCTACTAATTACTAAATGCATATTTTTTTATTTACACTTTTTGTAATACATAACTAGGCATTAAAATATGTGAGTGAACAATCACTCTTCCCCTGTTTTCCTATCCTTAGGGTTGGATTTTTTTTCCCATTTTTTATGGAACCAACCTCGGGGTAAATCCTTTCCAGTAAAAAAAATATTATCAAAATCGGACTACTCTGCAAAAAGTTATGCGTGGTCGTACATTAAAAAAAAAATACGCGTCGACTTGAGAACCTCCTCCGTTTTTTCGTCGGTTAAAAAATTAATCCCTATTTCCCTTGGTCACGGCATCACACGTGAACGGCTGGACCAATTTTCCTAATTCTGTTTTCGTTGTGTTTGTTATTGTCAGGAGAAGGTTTTTATGAAAGAAAAAAAAAAAAGAAAGTAACGATTTCAATATTCATAGTTACTACTACGTCTGGCGGTTTTTTTATTGTTTTTTTTTTTTTGGTTGGGAAATCATCAAATAACTTCCCCCGCTCTGGGTGGAGCGGGAGGGCGTGTCAGACTTTTACTGACTAAAACCCACCCGTGTTCCCTCAGTTGCCTGTGTGCCAGGGGCCGCGGTATCTCTTTCGAACAACCCGCACCCATGGCAGGCATCGGCCCTTGCGGGCCCCATCTGTTGCTGCTGACATCTCTTTGAGGCGCGCGTGGAACACAACGCGCCATCGACCCGGGCTTGGTCTTTACCGGACAGCGAGCTACCCATTACTCGCCGTCCGCAAGCCCGTGCCTACGGTGGCCGGGAATCAGCCTGGGATTCCCGACGCCCAGGGCGTCTCCTGCGAAGACCACGGCTGTGAGGGCGCATGTACAGCATCTCCCTCACGTGCGCCGCCTCCCTCTTTGCGAGCATGACTGCTTCGCTGAAGGAGGCGACTGCTAGCTATGCACTCTCGCTCCGTACCATGGCCTGGACCAGGGTCGGACGCGAGAGATCGCCGCCGCCGATCACCTCCACGAGGATACGGTGGTGCTCTGCCCAAGCCGGGCGTCAGCATAGCGTGGCGTAGACATCGTAGCAATCAGAGTATCGTAGCACTCAGCGTAGCGTGGCGTAGGCATCGTAGCATTCCGTAGCTACGATGCCTACGCCACGAGCGGTGGTCGCCACGTAGCATCTGCAATTTACAGGCAAATGATGTCACTGAAACGTTATTTAGAGCGTTTAGACACGAAAAAACCACGATGCCTAAGATTAAAATCGTTTAAAATCTTTGCCGCTGCCATCATTTTCATGACAACCGTCAGTCACTTTGACCGTAATGTAGCGGCCACTGTTATTTTAGGAAGCCTTAGCTTTAGAAACCAAAGCGTTTCAAACATAATGCTTTCACCTTTCATTGTGAATACATTAATTTGAATTAGACCTAGTCTAATTATTTAGAAAAAAAATTTAGTAGTATTTTTTTTTTCTAAATGAAATCCTTGTGGAATTTAGTCGGCATAAATATAAGTATGATTTTTCTTATCTTAAAACCTACCGAAATACAATACGACTCATATAAAGATTTTCCAAATTCGCTGCAAAGGTTTTACCAAGAAAATAAATATTTTTAATCACAAGACATCTTCTATGATGATATCATAGCATTATTAACGACGTTACAAAACAATTTCTCTCATCCACAGTTCCACTACATACGTCGCATTTGAACTTTGTTTCTAGTAAAAGTCCACGCTGGCACGGACGTGGCATTGGATTTTCAATTCACTGGTCAGCCCCGAGAGTTGAAAATCTAACAGTTTGGTTTTTCGATGCGCTCGGAAGCACTTTATTGGATACTCAACAATGCTCGGTTCAACACTATAAGAGTTAAAAATCCAACGCGCCATAAAATTCCGCCACCATTTTTTACGTTTCGTGCGGACGTGGTCTAACATAACATCACGCCTCTACAGGGTGCAACAGAAACCCTATTGCTATCCTTAAGCACTAACGATAACTGGTATAGAATCACTGTACATAGTTTCAGCTCAAAATAAAATACTCTAAGAATTTATACCAAATTTTTGGTGTCATATGTTTCTTAAATTCAAATCATAACAAACGTGTCACCGCAAAACGTAGATCAATAAATTTCAACCAAAAGTTGCCCACAACTGGACATAGGCCGCCCCCAAACCTTGACCGCTACCGTAGCCGTAGGGTAGGCGGGCTGCTGGGTACTAGGGGTTGTTTTAATTTAGGGCTGCTTGTCATTTCTTGGTTTGCCATAATCGCCATTGGTTGGCGATCGCAGTATGGTTGTAAAATGCGTGGAGAACGCTACTGCCCATTCTCTGTTAAGTCCCTTAGTCGCCTTCTACGACATTCATGGGAAAAAACTATGAGATGGTACTATTCTTTACACTCCGTGTTACCACTGATAAATTCCAGATGAAAAAACCGAATTACGTTTCCAGACCTGGGAATCTAACCAAAGACCTTATGCTCACCAGTACCCACTTACGACCAACGAGGCAGTAAAGTAGTTCAAGTATTTTTCTTTAAAAAGTCCGACATATTGAACAAATTGGTTGGTACCAATATATGTCACGTAGGTAAGTCGACACGATCGTGGAATTTAATACCTGTCTCTTGAAACGATACGAGCCTTATAATATTTCTTAAGCGTTTGTGGTGTTTCCGTAAAGGTGTGGAGGAATTGGTGCTTGGAATAGCTGTCTAGTTTTGTCACTGCTTTAATTATGTTAGGTAAGGCCATTACCCAAGTGCCATGCACGGGGTCATGTATCATGCACGGGGCGGTCACGGCGTGCCATGTGTTCTAGTGCGCCGGTGATGGAGACGGCCACGGCGGGTTCGCGGATGGCTTGCGTGTTCCTGTGTTTCCGCCATAAGCGACACTGGAGGATACCGTAAAGTTTTAATGGGTTAGGGTCCCATACAAATGCGCTATTTCCCCGTTCTAGCGCAGTATGCATGAGCATTTCTCCAGATAAAAAAAACAGTGGCACTTCATAAGCAACATTTCTTAAATGACAAATCTACCAATGTTTTTACCATGCAAATTATAATTTAGTCGCATGTAACACAAAGATGAACCAAAAAGGGGAGGTAGTCTTATTTTGGCACATAGATTGAAAGAATGCGAAAACATTGAGTCAATCAGTAAGTTTTACAGAGCCAAAAGTTTCGAGATATGTGGTGCAAAAGATGTTGCAACAGGGTTACATTTGTTGTTGTTACCGCAGTCCCTATGGTATAAACTTTGATAGCTTCATTTCTAGCTTAGAAAAATTGTTAGAACACTTTATTGGCAAAATCTGTATTATATGTGGGGGACTTCAATGTTGACGTTCTTATTGAAAACAAAAAGTCTTCTGAGTTTTAAGTACATTGTCATGTTATAATTTTAGATGCCTTGCCATGCCTTGTGAGAACTCCGACTTTTATCCGAAATAACTCTCAGTCGTGTATAGATAACATAATCACTAATCTTGATAGTGACAACATAAAGCAGTGTTTTGTGGATCATAATGGCTTAGCTGATGGTCATGGTGGGCTTTTTGTTATGCAGCTCTTGATGAAATCAACAAAAAAACAAAAGGCCTCGAGTACACCACAGTAATTAAAAGATCTTTTAATAAGAAGACTAATGACGTTTTCAAAAGAAATATTACTAATAAAACTTGGACTTGTATGGGAATTAATCAGTTTCTAAGCTATGTCAACAAAATATTCCAAGATTGTTGTCCCAAAAAATCAATTAGAATAAAGTCCAAAAAATAACAATACAATAAAATGGATTACAAAAGGTAATTAAGTACCTATCAAGTAAAATGAAAAGAGTCCTGTGCTCTGGAACATTACATAACGTCAGCGTCAAAATTTACAAAATCAACTACGTTCGAATTGCAAAGTTGGTTAGCAATATGGCTAATAAACATTTTTGCGGCTTCGACGACGTACCCATATCGATTATAAAGGAGAACATAGAGATATTAGCTTCTCCTCTTTCTAAATTTTTCAATAAATGCAACGATGAGGCAATCTTTCCTGACCAGTTGAAATTGGCCAAGGTAATATTACCAATACACAAAAAGGGCACTAAGACTTATCACCCCATATCCTTATTACCCACCCTATCAAAACTCTGTGAGAAAATGATTAAAAGTAGACTTATGGTACATTTGGGTATATACAAAATTATCAATCTGAGATAATTTGGATATCAGAAAGGCGTCGGTACCTCGGATGCTATGAACACTTTAATAAATGACATAGTTAGTAAATTAAATGAAAAATGAAAGTAGCTGGACTATTTGTTGACCTCAGTTCTACATTTGACACCATAGATTATGAACTACTACTTACTAAACATTATGGTATAAGAGGCAAGACATTACAACGTATGACATCGTACTTAAAACAGACGAATGTAGGTAGAAATTAAAAAAATAAACGAAAACAATCACGAAGTTATACACAAGTCAAAAATGAAAACTATGTAAAACGTGGTGTCCCTCAAGGCTCAATTCTAAGACCTATATTTCTATATTATTTTTAGCAATGACTTACTCAACTTCATAAATAAAACCTAGCCGAACGAGAAATTTGTTGTTTCGCAGATGACACTAACATAATAATTGGGGCAAAAGACATAGAAAAATTGACATTAAATACAAATATTTATTTATTGATAAAATTTGCGAATGGTTTACAGCCAATGCTAAATACAGGTAAACCTAACCTATTGTTATTTAAGACTACCACTCATTATAATGACAACATAGATATACAAAAAAAAAAAATTCTTAGGGATTAATATAGATTCGCTTTTAAATTGGAAACCGGAGCTTGCTTTTATAGAAACATCCATATCGTCAGCATGTCACGCACTCAGGAGCCTTAGGGACATTTTGAACATAGAACAGTTAAAGGCTGTATATTATGCGCTGATTGAGTCTAGAATAAGGTATGGCATCGTGCTCTGGGGAAATAGTTACAGTTACAACTGGCAGAGAGCGTTTATCTTACAGAAACGAGCCATCAGGAGAATAGTAAAAATTTCACAACGTGTCTCATGCAGAGATTATTTTAAAGAATTGGGAATTAAACAACAAATAGCACCAAACTTTGTTTTAAAGAATTGGGAATAGTAACAGTACCTATCCTGTACATGTTGGTGCTCTTAAGTTATTTTGCTAAGTATCTACATGAGTTTGAATCACAAGAAGAACGTGCGATTAGAGAGAGCACGCGAAGAAAAATTTTAAACGACAAATAGCACCAAACTTTAATATAGTAGAGCATTGCTCGAAGTACCAAGCTGTAGAGATATTTAATAAGTTGCCTTCTGATCTAAAGATTCTGATTTATAACACCCACTTGTTTAAAACAAAATTAAAAGCCTTTTTATTAGAAAAATGTCTGTATAATATATCGGAATTAATGTAACACAATAATAATAAATGATCTAGTTTTTATTTTGACAATATAAATGAAGAAACTTTGACATTACTATCGAAACTGTTTGAAAATATTGAAAGCTGGTTGACATTATGTTTTAAACCTTTTTGACATTATATTTTAAACCTTTTTGACATTATATTTAAAACTGTTTCATATTATATTCAAAACTTTTTAGCACTGTACTTGAACTGCATTTGGAGGTTAATTAATATTTCATAGCTGTTCTCTGTATTTGTAAGTAAATTGCAGGTGTATATATGTTCAACGCAATGTAAATTGTTTTATGAATAAATGAAATGAAAATGACTTCGGGAGTCCCGACAGAAATGAAAACATAAACAATTACGTGGGTATTTTTTTAACAGTGTCGCGATTTCAATTGTTTTTTCCTATCTCATAAATGCCCAACGTTCCTAAAGATGTTTTCACTTCAAATTCGTAGGTACAGAGGTGTCGGTAACGATAACGGTAATGGTGTCGCGAGTTTATTGGGTTTTTCCCATTTCAAAAAATGCCAACATGAATGTGTATCTATGTACGTACATCTATATATAAAATTAATCCCTATTTCTCTTGCCTAATTGGTCCAGCCGTTCACGTGTGATGACGTGAACGGCTGGACCAATTTTACTAATTCTTTTTTGTTGTGTTTATTATTGACAAGGTTTGTATGAAATAAAAAATTAAGAAAGTTGCGCATTAATTATACCAATCCGAATTCAATATTCATAGTTAAAATAGTAAAAAGTCTGTCGGGTCAGCTAGTACACAATATATGTATAAACTTATTTACAGAAGTGTCGGTAACGGTAACGGTAACAGGTTCGCGAATACAACTATTTTTTTTTTGCCAACTAAAACATGCCCAACGCGCCTGAAGAACTTTTCACTTCAATAAAATATATAATGTTAGTACCCAAAGTTTGCCTGGTAGAAAATGCCTATGGCATTAAGTCCGCTTTTTTACATTTTTGTGCTTAAAGTGTTAAGTAAAACATGAATAAATTAGTTTTATAAATTATTCAATCAACTATTTTCTAAGTATTAACAACATAAACTAGTGGTCGCTCAGTGGTCGAAATTAGACCATAATTTATTTATATCAAAAATATTAGTTCAATTTCTGCACTCCTTCCCCATATATACTTTAACTGTGCCAAATTTCATACTCCTTCATCCGCGTAATTTTGCGGAAAAATTGGTACAACGTTTTTGCTTCAGGTATTCATAGATAGATTATGTTTCAAAACGATATCTATTAAAACCCATCCTGCACAGTTATTGCCAAAAACTTTTTATCTCTTAAATTATGGCCTGATATACATTACTTGATAGTTATATTGTGTTATATTTATCAGGTCTTTGTACCTATAGTACTCCCACATTATGTTTAAGTCCCATATAATATGCGCAAAGCCTATTGCACAAAAACCGGTCAACTAAATCCAGACTCCGGGGTGCTACTGAGAAGTTGCATAAGGAAAAACACAATACAATTTTGCTCGACCCGGGAATCGAACCGAGGAGCTCATGCTCAGCAGTAGCGCTTGTGCAGCAGAAGACCAACGAGGTAGCTATACTTTCGATAGTATAAGCATATTCAGCCTATAATATCCCCATTGCTGGGACACAGGTCTCTGAGTGAGAGGAAGTGTACCATTATCCACCACGCGGGCTCAGTGCGGGTTGCGGATGTCCAATGTCTTCCCGATGTTTTCCTTCACCATTTCGAGAGCCACTGCTCTCGAAACGGTGAAATAAATTACACAAACGAATGTGTGTGCTTGGGTTCAAACCCACGATCTAAAGAAACGGTTGGATTACAATAAAGTGTATTCACCGGTACTGAAAACTATCATTCGAGATCCAAACACATTTAAATACGACATCACTTTGTACGCAATAAGATGCAATTGAAGAAGATTGTCATCAATTACATTCAGTCAAGTGAAACGGTGGCGGACTCGTTGACTAAAGGAACTCCGCAACTGAAGCTGGACTATTGCTCAGCAAAAATGGGTTTATGTCCAAGGGAGGATATTGGAATATGAGGATAAACCTATCCTCGTTGTTTCTGAACGATTAGCTAGCTCTTATAAGAGCGTTTCTTCACGAATTTTTATCTGTCAGCGGTTATCCTCACTACTGCGATATTCTTTTGTTGTAACCGTTCTCGAATAAAATAGTTCTTTACTATTTCACTTTAGTTTCATTACATCAACACGTAAGTCGTGGCCGTTGCTACTGGCCCACCACTGCTCACCTTCGCGTATACCCACAGTAAATAGCATCGAATACACCTTCATTAATACAAGCACGGTCCCCGACACGATTTTCCAATATCGAGCCTACATTTTATGATAGTATAACATAATCGATTTATATACGACGGAGCACGGTGGTAACACTTACTCGAGATAGTCTCAATAAAACTCTACAAACGAGTGTATCCGATGAAGGCTTTATTAGGCTTTAAAATGATAAAGGGTGAGACAAGCTATCAATTGTGATAGATATCCTCTAAGATAATAGAGTAGTCTAGTTTTAGATATTTTGCGACTGTGGACCCACTTCGCAAACCTCGCCTCACCTCTTGTCGTGCTCAAGTATTCAACGGAGCGGTTTTGGTCGAAACCCAGGGGATACAAAGTCATCCTCGTCCCCAACTACCCACCAACCACCACTATACAATATTGGTTTTAGTATATGCGAAATCCGAAACACGTGTCTAATATTTTTATGTAAAGAATCTTTGTACAAAATTTCAAATATGTATCATGAAAAATCACAAAATTATAAGCTCGTTGCGAGTATGTTACCTGGTTGTCCGTACAAAAACATGGCCACGCAGACCCCGCACTCCCCGCGCGTGCAGCCGTCGTATTGCGCTCATTGATAATAATTAGGCAGTATGTACCTAACCGTCCGGCAATTGTATTGTTATTAACTGGTAATAACTTAAATAATAAATATTTTTGGAAAAATATGGCATAGTGTAAAAATTATTGGAATCGATTCAATTACTTATTCTGAATTAATTATATTCAGGTTTCGCATATAATATACTAAAAATAATGTTGTTTAAGTTTGAAAATAAACCAAGATGCTCTCCCTTTGACTTCATACTCATGTATGGCAAATATAGCACGACATACTCTCGAGACGCATCCTATGTATGTAAGCAAAATTCCAGATTTACATGTAAATGAATTCTGGAGGATCTTTTGCGTATCTTAATGCCGTTGCCTTTTGGATTTTTGTTTAATAACCAGTGTTTTTGTGTTTTGTGGAGGCTTGGTTTCCTATGAAAGCGGATAGTAGTCACACAACTGAAGGGAGAAGTGTAGTCCCACGTTATTTTTTTTTTTACGTTTTCTGCAATTTGCAGGTCAGATTGTATAATAAACAAAATATGATCCGTTCCCATAAAATGACTTTTATATAATCAGATTAATTTAGAAGGTTATATTGATGATTTTAATGCTTATAATTATGTAAGTGTTCTTACACGGGCAATTTTTTGAGCAATTATTGCTCGGCAACACTAATCAATCTGGATCAATTAAGTGGAGCAATCTGGAGCAACAACAATAAATTGCCAATGTGCTTCAGCAATATTGCTTCTGATTGCTCCATATATTTCATGAGTTGCCGAATATCCAATCGGTTTGGAATTTTTTAGCCATTTTCTTTCTATCTAGTTTATACGTATAACTAAGTCTCGTTTTCGCGAGAGGAACCGGCCGGCGGCGGAGGCGGCTGGTGAGGCGCATTGCCTAGTTTTTTAAGTTGCTCCATATTGCTTCATATTGTGTGGCCGCATCTCTGGCAACAGGTGGCTACATGTTGCCATTGTCCTATATTGTTGGATATAGTTGTGACGTCATAGTTAACGAGAAATGCCCAAGATGGACCAATTTTGGTTGCTCGTGTAAGCGCACCTTAATAAACATACAATATGACACTGACATGCACATTGCAAAAATCGAAGAAAATGTTAATTTCCTTAATATCAAATTCTGGGCAAAATTACTAATTTTCATTGGCTGTTGACGTGTGATGATACTACTTTAGTAGCAGGTGACGTTCTGTAGTTTCTCATACCCCAATGGAAAGAAGGCGTAAGTTTAGGTACGTATGTATACAGTATTTATTCGGGAGTCTTGATCAACGGGCAGTGATCTTAAAAAAGCAACGCCTTTTAATATAATAACGCCGTAGATATATTGAAAAAGTTTAATAAATTCAAAGGTAATCTATCGACGTCGCACCTCATTTGTATGAAAATAACAAGAACACATATTCATAATGCATTCATCACTGCCATGTCCTTTTAATTTATGAACCCCTGGTAACTCATAACGACTCCATGTTGAAAGTAATAATTGACATCTGCTTAACCTATGCTTAACCATAACGTATTTGACGATTAAAAAATGTCTTATTTTGAAGCAACACCTATAAATAAAATAACCCCGTATATTCATTAAGTTTAATAAATTCAAAGGTAATCTATTGCCCTCGCACCTTATTAGAATGAGAACAACAAGAACACGTGTATATAATGCATTAATCAGTGTTATGTCCTTATGGCTCATACTGGACGCCGCTACAACTATCCTCCAGGAGAGTCGTAAGCTCACCAGCACCCTCAGGGTACACCGTCAAAAACCGCCATCCTTCCGTCCTCGCCGCCGAGGCCCGTGGCGACGTCCGTCCAATGTCCGTCCCGTCCTTTGCTCGAGCCAGCCCGCGCCGCTGAGTCTGGGGTATTAAGTACGTCCCGTAATAATAATCAATCCGATTCAGTTTGTCCCGTGCTGCCCTAAGCCGAGGTCCGTACCTAGTTTTAAGTTTTATAAGCCCTGGCTGTAATCTTAATTTATTAAGATTATCACAGGCAAGTCCGGCTAAGCAGACGACAACCTCATACGTTGAACTGCAAAATGTCATTTCCAAAAAAAACAACATGTCCTTATGAATTATGAACCCCTGGTAACTTTTCTCGACCCCGTGTTGTCTTAAAATCAAATTATTCACACCTAAACGTTACATTAAGACCGAAATCGTAACAATTAGCATTGCCTTCGTAAATAATCTATTATGTTAGTAATTAAATAAGGACTAGCGAATGTGGGAGCCTACACGTGGCATACAATGGTGGCAAGTCTTATTAATTATTAACTTGACATCGGTCGATAAAGATGTACTAAGTTACCCTTGACTTTTGAAGAAAAACGCCTTTTGTATTAAGGTGTATTTATTTTATTTACCGATTTAAAAAATGAGGAAGTTCTCAATTTGTCGGTATTTTTTTAAAGGAAAACTGCTATTAAACGGCATTTCTTGAGATGGGAAAATCAATTGAACTCGCGACATTGTTACCGTTACCGTTACCGACACCTCCTACGAATTTGAAGTGAAAAGTTCTTTAAGCGCGTTGAACATTTTTTGAGATGGGGAAAAAAACAATTGCGCGACACTGTTAAAAAAATACTTACGTGTGTATTTTTTGAGCAGTGTCGCGCAATTGTTTTTTTCCCATCTGTTGTTCGTTGTTCAAGTTTTCACTTCTGTCGGCACTTCCAAAGTGCCGCTTTTTTATTGTTATGTTACCTTCACGATATCTTCACCAACACTGTGGATCGATTTCGCAAATTCTTTTTCTGCTTTTATTAGCTTTGTTTGGGCAGGTTTTGCCTTAGCTTCGACAATACGTTTTTAATCTACTTTGTATATCTTGATAATGTTCTAATACTTCTTTCCTGTCACTGTAGTTTACATTGCGAGTAGTAAAAATATAAATATCATCATCATCATTATTATTTCAGCCGAACGTTCACTGCTGGACATAGGCCTCCCCCAAAAGGGGATTGTGCCATAATTGATAAGTTTGGCAGGCGGGTTGGTGATCGCAGTATGGTGGTAAAATGCATAGAGAACGCTGCTGCCCATTCTCTAGAAAGTCCCTTAGTCGGCTTCTATGACAACCACGGGAAGAAATAGGATGGTGCTATTCTTTTACGTCCGGCATGACACGGAACATTAATATATAAATAAAAATGTTTCGTTGTCAGGCATCAAGGCTCATAGGGTGTTAGTATTACATCTTAAAAAAAAACTATATTGGCAACATGCTAGAGCACTAAAAAAGAAAGAAAAAGAAAATCACAATCACAGGAAGGTTGGTAAACCTCCCCATTGTAGGCCCATCCAGCCTCTCTGCAAACATCCTCAGAATGCTGTTGCTGCTTCCCCTCACTCGGGATATTACTGAGGAAACTTTCTTCCGCATTATCGCAAAGCAGTCGTCAGTGTGCGCAAGTAGTGGCATATAATTTGCCATAACTAAAAAGAGATCGCTTTTTTTAGCTTCTAGCTTCGACTAGCTTCGACCTGCGTCTTTGTTCGCGTGAAATTTCTCGTTTTAACAAGAAATATAATCCTACGAGTCTCAGGTATAATATAGCTTACCATTAGTGAAAGTTTTTTTGGAATCGAATTAGTAGTTCTGAAGATTACCACTATATAATATTTTTAAGGAACTTTTCGTTGTTATTTTCTGGATCTAGCAATTTTACTGACAACTAAAGTACACCTAAAATATGATTGCAGTTTTTTGCACTCACCAGGAGCTGAGAAATCAATTTTCAACTATTTTGGTACAGTAATTTTGTTCTGGATGCATCGTTTTCACATATAATTATACAATGAATGTATGTTCAATATTGTAGTTAAATCATTTTAAAAGAGTAACGGTGGAGTTTCTTGCCCATTCTTCTCTATACGAAACTACATTTTGGAAGGGGCGACTAGAATCAATTCTATTTTAATGTAAATGTTGACGTTCAAAAGTGCCTTTTTAGTGCCTATTTGAAATAAATGCTTTGACTTTAACTTTGACTTTCAATTGAAAAACTATTCAACATAACAACTAGCTTTTGCCAGCGGCTTCGCCCGAGTAGAGGTCGAAAATTATCCCACGGGAATGTACTATCGAGATGAAAAGTATCCTATGTGTTATTACAGGTTAAATACTATCTGTGTGTCAAATTTCATCCAAATCTGTTTAGCCGATTATGCGTGATTGAGTAACAAACATCCAAACATCTAAACAAACAAGCTTTCATATTTATAATATTAGTAGTATTAAAGCGATGTTATAATAAGTTACCGGCCAAACCCGATATCGGGCCAAACTATGTTGTTATAGGCCAAACTGGTTTATTAAGCCGGGGCACCCCGATTAAATGGGTTTTTTTTTTGTCTTGTTTTTTGTTTCACTTTTTGGGTTTTGTTTTGTTGTATATGTTTGTGTTTTATTTTTAAACAGTATCTGCGATTGGATACGGACACTGTCTTTTTGTTGAGGTTTTTCGCATAAAGGGGTTACCTTTCCTTGTTAGCCGCATAAGTTTTTGTACAGTTGTACAGTACGCGTGTCCGCCCCCCACGTAGCCAGGTGTTCAGCTTGGACGTAAGGTAGGATAATGGGTTAGGTTAGGTTAAAACTGTGGCCAAAAGCGCCGACGAGCGAGCGGTGCCGCGGAAGCGGCCGGCGAGCGCTACTTCCAAGGCTGTTAACGAAACAGCTAATTAAGCTAGTTGGCTGCGACATATCACGCGTAAGTTATGTCTGTTTGGCCTAGGACAAACTAGTTTGGCCTGAAATTGAGTTCGGCCGGTAAAATATACATGTAATTCGTCAATAAAACTGTGTCCTTTTTTTTTTGAGGGTGGGAAATCTTCAAATGACTTCTCCCGCTCTGGGTGGAGCAGGAGGGCGTGTCAGACTTTTACTGACTAAAACAAACCCGTGTAGGGAACACGGGTGGGTTTCAATCAATAATTTACCCTATTTACTTCTAAATCAACCGAAGATGGTGTTATTTGCAGATGACACATCATTGATATCTCAAATAGACCGACGGTCACAAAATCTTGACGACGTGAATAACTGTATTCTTCAGGTCCAAGATTGGTTTACGTTAAATAATTTGGTACTAAATGGCCCAAAAACCAAATGCATTAATTAGATTTAAATTACCAAATGTTAGAAGTAGCGAATGTGACATCATATTGAATGGAGAAAAATAAGAATTTGTCAATCAAATTGTGTTCCTAGGAATCACGCTAGACGAGAAATTACAATGGGAACCTTATATAGCGGCCGAGCTTAGCCGCAGGGATGTTATCCCTGGCGGGGCGGCTAAGCTCGGCCGCTTATGCTGTAAGAAAGACCAGACATTAACAGATGTAGAAACCGCACGTTTGGTCTATTTTAGCTACTTCCACAGCATTATGTCGTATGGCATTTTACTGTTGGGTCGGGCTGCTGACATTGAATCCATCTTTATTTTGCAAAAGAAAGCTGTCAGAGCCATTTATAATCTACGTCGCCGCGAAGCCCTCGGGGAACTATTTAAAAGGACTAATATTATGACGGTACCTTGCCAATTCATTTATGAGAATATCGTGTATGTTAGAAAAAATCTACATCTTTTTCAGAAAATAAGTGGTAGACATAATTTTAATAAGTACTAGAAACAAAGACAAAATAGATCAGCCATTTTTCAGATTAGCTAAAGTACATACATCTTTTATGGGGTACTGTGTTAAATGTTATAACAAAATACCTTGTGATATATTGCAATTAAATGAAATGTGAAGAAAAACGATACTTATAATGTGATAATGTGATAATGTTTATTTACCAAAAAACAGTGCATTACAATTCCTTAAAGTCTACATTAGTACCTACGTTACCAAGGAAAAAAAAAAGCAAGAATAAGACGCAAAGGAAACATTTTGCTTATGAACTCCACACTAGGTCAAGCCTGTCTCGTGGAGAAACTTGCATATACTTTTAATTTCACAACTGTTCTCTTCGACCGTCGAACAACCAATGATCCGCGCTCCATTTTTCCATTTTAAATACCTATAATATAATATATAATAATACATAGAAGTCCCCACCCAGAAATAACGGCTAAGTGACGTTGTTTCTAAGTGTTGCCATCGTACAATTACACACTAAATTGCCTGAGTTGTCATAATAAAAACATATCTAAAAAGACATCCTTACAATTCATGATAATAACTTAATAGTGCTGCCACAGTGGATATTATAATTCGGTATTAAAATAACACACTTTTTCTAAACTCAATTAATGAAATCACGACTGAAAGGAAATTTAAAACTCAAATTAAAAGTAAACTTTGTAAACAAGCATATTACAAATTAGAGGATTATATACAAGAAAAGAATGCTTGAAAACATGCTGGTCCTGCATAGTACAATCTAGAGTCTAGACAAAATCAAACTGGTTGCTAATTGAATATTGTATTATTAATTATATTTATGACATTGATTTACACTCAGTGATTACTTTATCTCACACACTGACTAATTACTTGTTAATATTCTAGGAAAATCGTATACTTACTGTTACAATGTTTGTAAATATGTGAGCACCATGTATCTATCATAAAATTAATTTATCTGCAATTGCTTCACTTTCATTCTTTTTACTTTGGTATGGTAATTTTATTCTGGGTGCACCGTTTTCACACAAACCTAATTAGTATAATGAACGTATGTTAAATATTGTGCTTTAAAACATTTTAAAAGAGTAACGGTGGAGTTTCTTGCCCATTCTTCTTCATACGAAACTACATTTTGCAAGGGGCGACTAGAACCAATTCTATTTGAATGTAAATGTTGACGTTCAAAAGTGCCTTTTATGTGCCTATTTGAAATAAATGCTTTGACTTTTTGACTTTTGAATGGTGTTTATCCATGCGTCAATTTCATCGCAGGGTGCGGTCAGTTGAGACTGGTCATCTCTTAGCTGCCACGGCTTGTATTTTTTTGTTGTTTCTATTTGGTGTACTCTAGGCGCTTTGAACGTATACGTATTTTTACACCGTTCTCACATAAAATTATATATAACTAATTTAGTTTTTCCATATTTCCTTTCTTCTCCATAGTATAAGAACGTGTGTGTTCTTACTTCCTCCAGAAGCAAAATACTTGTAGATTACAAATAAAAACACAACTCACTTTTCTAATACTGAATTATAATGGTTTAGAATTATGAAACACCCTCCCTGTTAATAAACTTTACGTATCAAACAGTAGAAGACATCTCTACCTACCATTAAATTCCATCATTCATTCCATTTCCATAACAGGGTGTTTTAAACTACGTCATACGTCTTACTGAATTATATTTTAATTATAAATATGATCCAAAATATATTTACGTTTTTTTATAAATGGTTAATAGTCATTGGATACATGAAGTGGGCTGCAGTTGTAAGACGACTAAATATCACGGTGTCTTTATTAAATGACAACATTTTACACGGGAAGTCAATGCACGCTAACAATACGACAGAAAAAACGAGCCCCTTATTTTTAAAGTAGCTAAATAAAACAGAAAATTAGCTTCATACTAAGCGAATGTAATCCGGAATATTTTTTACTTCTACCCAACCTTTTAAGCCAAAAGTGTAATGATCCTTTTACATAAAGTAGGTTGAGTAATTACGCCTCCTTACTAAGAAGGCAACGGCAGAGCAAGAAGTCCGTCCCTTGAGGGTATTTACCGGAAAAATACGAAAGTTTCCTAATAATGTTTTATGTTATTTGCACATTTTCTACGAAATACATTAGGAACCCCAATTTTAGAGGGTCGTTGAGGGTGCGTAAGAAGTTGATATATTTTAATTTCTTCCCTTTCTTGGGGTCAAAGTATTTTTAGGCTTTAATAAAATATTGAGTCCGAGGGTGAATTGGGTCATATTAATTTAGGACTGTTTTCTTTGCGATGCGAAGAAATTTTATGAACAAATTTACTGCAGTTGATGCTGAAGTTTTGCGATTTATACAAGGGTCAAGCGGCCCTTGCAAAAACATTAAGTTTAGATCACTGCGGCCAATTTTAGAATCGTGGCAGAGCCTTTATTCAAAAGCTGTTTTTATGTTTCTGTAGCATTGCATTTGTCATATTATGATAGATGATTTCATTTTAGGTTTGTACTCTTTTACACGTCGATCATATTTTTAAACTAGATGAGGTGGCGTTTCCTATCTGACTACTCTGCGAAGAAAGGAAAAAACAAACTAAGAGGTTGTGACCTCTGAGTTTGTATTTTAAAGTCCAAACATACGTCATCTTGGACGTTACGTTATATCATTTAGATTGGTGTCTGAAATGGTCTTTTGAGGAAATAACCAAACAAATTGAGTGAACCTGTCTAGCCAGTGCTCGCATTTGTTGGTAACCGTGCAGCTCAAAAGCAATGAAAATGAAAAAAAAGCAACTTCAATGTGTACATTTAGAGTAGCAGCTCAAACCCAAACTTGTTTATCTTCAATAGTCCTAAGCAGTATAATTATTTACTTACAATATTTTACCTCACATTTCATTAAAATAAGGTGGCTTTTGCGTTGCACCTACTAGCATGTCTGCCAATATCACCGTGAGTTTTATTCTCATTTCAATAAGGTTGTTGTTGGGTTGTTGCAGTCAAAGGTAAAATAACTGTGAACGAAATATATTCATTTATCTATGTCCACTTAAACAGGGACTTTCATTATTTTGTTTTTGAATTGTAAAGAGTGCTTTGCCTCTGTGGGGGTCGTTATAAAGGTCTGTGGAGTGCCTCTCACCTGTTATTGACCTCATCCAGCCTGAAACAGCAAAATTATGAGATTCCTTTGAGATTCAAGTTTTAAAATTGTTTGGGCTCTCAATTTTTATTATGTTTATGACGTAGGTAACTGTCGTATCTTTTCGTATGTTTTTTCGGTTTATTATAATATGGAATATTTCAATTAGGTACTTATTTTTAACAATTTATGGTTTCAAGGGCTCGTGGCTAAGATATAACATCTGCACGGGCCGATTGGTCAGGGTAAGCTACGCTTACCGAGGTTGGGCTGTGGATGGGTGACCATCTTTACATACCGAGACCCTTCCGTGCCTCGAAAAGCACGTTAAGCCGTTGGTCTCGGCTGTAATTCGTGGATCATTGACAGTCCTTTTTTTGAGTTTAGGAAACCATCAAATAACTTCTCACGCTCTGGATGGAGCAGGAGGGCGTGTCAGACTGTCACCGACTAAAACCCACCCGTGTTCCCTCAGTTGCCTATGTGCCGCGGTATCTCTTTCGGACAACTCGCACCCCTGGCAGGCATTGGCCCTTGCGGACCGCACCAGTTGGTGCTGAAATCTCTATGAGGCGTGCGTGGAACACAACGCGCCGTCGACCCGGGCTTGGTCCTTACCGGACAGCGAGCTACCCATTACTCGCCGTCCGCCGAATCAGCCTGGATCTTTGACAGAGCTCACGTGATTTTAGAAGCCCGGAAGTCTGACAACCAGTCTTACCAAAAAATCAAAATCAAAAGTCATTTATTCAAACCAGGCTGAGAGCACTTTTTGAGCGTCAAAATTACGACAGTCCCCCCAAAAAACGCCCGCTTTTCACCACTTATATCTCGACACTTATAAATACACCAGATATCATATAACCCAGACACTGGGCTGAGGAGGTCAGATAGGCAGTCGTTCTATGTAAAATCAGTATTTTACATAGAACGACTGCCTATCTGACCTCCTCAGCCCAGTGTCTGGGTTATATTACCAGTGTATGCAGATGCATCTGGTTAGACTGGAAGGCGACCCCAACATAGTTGCGAACAGGCTAGGTAGATTGATATTTGATGGTTTGTTTACGGAGAAGCCGTCTTGAAGACGTTGGAAGTCACATCTGCGCTTAGATATGGGAGCAAAACATGCAGCCATTCTTTTTTTGAAACTTCTCTTCCCATATTTTTATTCTAGAATGTTATATTTAAATATCAATACAGTCTTTACGTAGAATATCATTGTTTCCTGATTACTTTAGTTTGAATCAAATAAACTTATCTGCCAAAACATTTCTATCACCCAGTAGGTTGATTGTCATCATCATTTCAGCCGATAGACGTCCACTGCTGGACATAGCCCTTCCCCATGCCACATCCAGCGGATTCCCGCGGCCTTCACAAGGTCATCGGTACATCTTGTAGGAGGCCTTTCCACTCTACGTCTTCCGGTACACGGTTGGTTGTGATAAAAATACTAATTCAATATACAATTCACAATCATTTTATATTTCCACTGCTGTGGTGGGAGCCATAATCCACCACGCCGCAGTCCCAGTGCGGGTTGGTGCATGTCATATGTCTTCGAATTTTTGGTTCTAGACTTTTCATCACAATCTCTTCCTTCACCGTTTTGAATTAATTATGATCAATAGCGAATATACATAACCTGCACTAGAATAGACGCCCCCACTGGTACCATAATAGAAGATTATGTAATCTAGTTAGCAAACTACACAAAGAGTAATTATAATGTTACAGAGATTATTAGCCTCCAGACATCGACTGTTGATGAAGCCTTCCCTGAGGGCATATGTCGGTATAACAACCGACAACGAAAACAAACTATAACAATACGTATAATAACCGGTTTGATTGACGGATGGATCGATGATCCGTGTTCTTGTTTAAGCAAAGCAGCGGATTTACATATTCTGTAAAATCTCCCAGTGAATATTTTGGTGAAGTGAGCTTGAAGTTAAGCCAAACCAACCAACCCTCACTGCGTCCGCGTGGTTGATAATGGCCCACAGGTCTCCTCTCACAGAGAGGATGACTAACGTGAGAACTTAGGTGAAGTGAGCTGTCATTCCATCTGACACTAGGGATTGATACTAATGACCTTTAAGCTACTTTAAGCTCACTTCACCCAAGTAATCACGGTGAGATTTTCACAGAATAGCACTGCTGGAGGCAAAAAGCAATTAAATCATGAACAATGTGGAAATATTTCGGTTAAATACATACTTCTGTATTTCAATATAAAAGGTTCTGCCGCAGGCTTCAATAATGAGTAGGTAACAGTGAGTTAAAGGGTCCTTATAATTATTGAGAAGACCGTTAAATGTACTAATGAAAACATTTATACATGTACCAAAAAAAAGTCCTTATTTTTTAATTTTGTATTTAATAAGATAAATTTAAAAATAAGCATGCTATATAATTTTTTGATCTGATTTAAAAAGAGTCAAGGGGCTAGAAGACAATAATTAGCCAAATTGCCTGCTAAAGTTATTTCAAACCTACAGAGTTACTAGTCCGCCTTTTTTCGAATAGTGTAAACTGTCGGTCCATTTTAGTGCTTCAATTTTGCTGCATAAAAAAGATCTCACCATATCTCTTCATTTTTTGAGAAAGATTCATCAACAAACATCTTCCTGATACCCATTATACAGTTTTGAATAGGAATTGCGTTAAGAAAATTTATTACCTACTCTTCGGGGGTTATCACTGGTCATCACTGCAAGGGTTTACTCCGTATCAAAACATGGAAGTAACCTTTTCAAAAACCAAAAAAAAATGATATCCAAGATTTGCTCTTTTTACCGTCTGCCCCTCACTTGACTGCGACCTGCCGGAGGGTAGCTGTAATGAGGGTGTCAAATCTCGAGTGCCTCTCAACTGAACTCAACAAGCTGAGTTCGCTCAGTATTAGTAACTTTGTTTTACATTGTTATGGAGTTGAGAGCTGACGTCAGGGAGTTGGTTCATACATTCTGTCAAGTCAAAATAAAAATAAAATGGCATTTGTCTTTTAAATTGACTTACTTTGCTTTGATGTACAGCTATTGTGTAACCTACTATTATAAATGTGAAAGTGAGTTTTTGGCGGGATCGCGTTGGAACATGTCGCACGAATTTTCATTTTCATGGAATTTAGTGAAATAACGAATTAAATTGTATAATTTTGATAGTGAATTATTCAATTTAGTTACGTGTGAGTGCACAAGTGTAGTGAAGGTAAAAATAAGTGACTAACGTGGACTTTTCGTGTTCCCCCCAAAAACTCCTATTAGGTTGTTGTAAAGTTACTACCGCTTTACAATAACTCTGACTTGACTGACTAAAGACGACTATGACTGTTTTGTAACTTCGTGCCCGATATCGGGCCATTTACTTGATCTAAAAGAAAAATTACTTGACACTGGCTAAATGCACAAACCGTGTGAAGCCAAAATCAAAAAAAAAAAAAAAATATGTGAAAGTTTGTATGTTTAGATGTTTGAATGTTTGTTACTCAATCACGCAAAAACGGTCGAATGGATTTAGATAAAATTTGATACACAATTAGTTTATACCCTGGATTAATATATAAGATACTTTTAGGAGAAAGCCGCAGGCAAAAACTAGTTACCTATATTTTTTACTTTGACTTTTTCTCACTGTTGGGCAAAGGCCTCCTTACTCTCTTTACACCTCTCTCTGTCCAGAGCTGTCGAGGACCAATCTTTATTATATTATTATTTACTACCCAATAAATTCAATTCGATTCTATTCTAATTGCTGAGGACCAGAACAGCACTTTTATAGAGGATGCCGAGACTACAGAAATACTAAATCAAAGCGGTGGCTAAACTGAAGCGAAGATCTTGGATTTTCACTTTGACCTCACTATCGGCTTCAGCACCCTTGAAAACCATGAAAACGACACCCATGACCAAAAATTTGCAGCCGCAATCTTGGATTTTTTTGTGGGATGCGAGACCAAATTACTCGTGTGGAGGTGGTTAAATAGGAATAGTATCGTGTCTCCGTTCATCATCTGCCTAACTTTGTTGGGTTCGGCCTCCAGTCTAACCGTATGCAGTTGAGTACCAGTGTTTTACATCTAGCGACTGCCTATTTGTCTGCCACAAACCAGTTACTGGTTAATAGGATACTCCTTGGAAGAACTGGTTGTAACCTGAAACGACTGACAAAGATCTTGGAATGTCAACCGGGACCAACGTCTTTACGAGCTTTCCGAAGTCGAAAAGCTCGTATGCCTTGGCATGGCGGGGTCTTTTTATGAAAAGATAGTCTCCGAATTCACGGACCCACAGCGGAAAGCCTAACTTAACCTGATCGATCAACCCACGCCGATGTTATAACTTAGCCACGAGCCCCTCTGCTCCATTATCGTTAAAAAAATAACGCCAGCAGTACGGCTGCACGCGTTATTCCCACGTCGCGCGGAAATTCGGCTTTGCCTAAATGCAATTAGTCCTATACCCCAAGACAAATATTAAACGTTCAAAATAACATTTTTATCTTGCTTTCTACAGAAAGTACTTAAAGTTAAAATAAAACACAGAAACTTCTAGACAGTTTCGAGCCTCGCCACAAACAAGCAACTGTTAAAAATAGTTCAGAAAACAAAGTTGAATAAACAAATTTGCTAACCCCGCTTTGCTAACTTAAAGTTACCAAAGTTTCTGTAAGGGAGCGTTTAGACGATGAGAAATTATAACTATAGTTCTTCAAATCAAATCAAATCAAAATATTTTATTTCACATAAACCTGCAAGGGCACTTATGAAACGTCAGACGCTAGGTGCACGGTTCTAATTTGTCGCTTCCTATGGAGAAGAGCCGGCAAGAAACTCCACGGTTACTCTTTTAAAAATAATTGGGTTTTACAATGTTTTCAAATTACAGTGATAATAGGTATAAATACTGTGTGCTGTGTGTGTACTGTGTACTTAATAGAACACTGGACTGGAGAGTTAATAATTTTAATGTATTATTAAATCAAGAAAGTACGTTTCTGTTTCATGCCAATAGGTATCAATCAATCTGCTTAACCTTTTCCCAATCGCCATCTTGGATTTTTCTGTGGGATCCGAAACAAAATTACTCGTGTGGTGTTTAAATAGGAATAGTATCATGTCTCTGTTCATCATCTGCCTATGTTGGGGTCGGCGTCCAGTCTAAACGGATGCAGTTGGATACCCGTAACGACTGTCAAAGATCTTCAAATGACAGTCGGGACCAATGGCATAGTATCGAATAAATTAAATTATATTCTTAAGTTATTATTGATTTTTTGGAGTGACGATCGCGTACCGGAAGACGTAGAGTTGGAAGGCCTCCTACAAGATGGACCGATGGCCTTGTGAAAGCCGCAGGAATCCGCTGGATGCGGGAAGCATAGAACCCGTCGATGTGGCGGAGCTTGGGGACGCCTATGTCCAAGAGTGGACATCTTTCGGCTGAAATGACGATGATGATTTTTTTACAAATACACCAACCTCCTCAACAATCTAGTTTCCGGCCAGGCCTTTTCTCTACTGATCATCTGCATGCAATCGTGCTTACCGAGGCACGGAGGTGTCTCAATATGTAATAGTTGGTCACCCATCCACATACTGACCAAAGCAAGCGTATCTTAACTCAGCACATTGCTTTGCATTATAACTATGTTTTAGTTGAAAAAAAAACCTAGGCAGCTGCAACTGGTCTTCATCACCAGTATTGAATTATGTTTAATTAATCTTTAAGAACTTTCTATGTCTTAATTGTTTATTTTTCCATCGATTCTAAGCCTACTTAATGTTTTTTCATGGATTATCTGCGCTAATCATATATAGTTAATTAGTTCGGCTGCCAGAGAATATAAAATACACGCTTACGCGGCTGGCACATCGCCGCAGTCAAGTTCAGCCTGCGATGTCTGCTACTAGCTTTACTTCAGACCAAGGCCATTACTTGAATCGTTCAGTATAACCGCTCCATATTTTGAACAAACTTACCGAGCAGTCTATTAGACTTTGCATAATTTCAAGTAGTATGTTATTGTACGCTCTGTACTAGTCATGTTTGCTAACTTCTGTTAACCTGGGATGTACATTTCCATTACCATATTCTATTTTAGATATGTGGATTCTATTAGTTGTAACAGTGATTTGTTAGATATTGATTTCGTGATAGATGAGGTTTTCAATAGAATCGAATTTCTTATTTTGAATGGTTACTGTTGCTAACGGTATTTTGTTTCATTTCCGCGTTCTTCATCGTGCAGTGTTAAATTTAGCCACATCGGCAGCGTTAGCAGTAATTGGCTTGTAAAAGTATTTTATAGTAAGAGATGACAGATGGCCAATGAGGGTTAAAGGTTCTAGAGTGGTAACCGCGTAACGGAAAACGTAGCGTTCGAAGGGCACCGATGACCTGGTGAAGGCCGCAGGTATCCGCTGGAAGCGAGAACCACAGAACCGGTCGAAGTGTTGGGGTTCGGGGAGGCCTTAAACCAGCAGTGGACAACTTTCGACTGAAATGATGATGTTCAGTCGTTGGGTATTAATCCAATTGCATTCTTCGTTAATAAAGATTACCAATCATTGTCTACCTACCAATGATAACGATGTAATGAATTCCAAGTCCTAGTAATCAACTCCGTTTATTAAAATAACCTATATTATTCTCTTTAAGTTTTTCTTTCAGTGAAAAGCTGAAATTTTTAATAATTAAATTATTAATATCGAGGAATTAATAGTAGGTATTATTTAGAAAGGTTTTGAGACAGAAGGAATTGACAGTAATGCTTATAATTGTTCTCCGTTTACTTTTTCTGTTAATATTTAATAGACGTTTTAGTCTGTCATTATCAAATATTCAATGTTTCAGCCTTGTAACAATTATATAACGTAACGTACGAACATATGTACGTACGTAACGTACTTAAACGTCTTACTATTTAAGTACATAGAGTACTTAAATAATAATACGTTTCATAAGCAAGTTACTTTGTGACTTCAATTCTTTAATAAATCGTTTTATTTATATTCTGTGCCTTGCCTACTTACTTTTTCAAGTGTGTACAAAGATATGGTGGACTAGGAACCTGCCCCTGCTTTGCACGGTTGTTAAGAGTTAGATTGATAGATAAACCATTTATTTAGTGCACACAAAAGAAAAAGCACAACACACAAAAGACAACACATCGAGATTTCTTTATTTTAAATAATTTTAACATAAATGTTTTATAAACACAAACCTTCTTGAATAAATTTTCAAATTGATCGTGGCAACCGTAATAAAAGCCTTTGCATAGTTTAGAAAAACAACGCGGTCTCACAGACTGACACGAAGAGCAACATTAATTAATTTATAAATTCAGTTTTATTTTAATCATAAATTAAATTATCTTTACGCGCTTTACTTTTTTAATAGCACTTTAGCACTTTCAACATTATGGAATACAAATAAAGATATGAATAATAATGGGTAATTTTAATCGAAAAATCATTATTTTCTTTGCTCAGCAGAAAAAGTAAAAAATACTTATTTATTTTAGACAAGAGACGAAATTAGAAGTCAGACAGATAAGTCTGCCTAAATTAGAAGTCAGACAGATAAGTCTGCCTAAATTAGAAGTCAGACAGATAAGTCTGCCTAAATTAGAAGTCAAACAGATAAGTCTGCCTAAAATACTTTTTCCAAACACATTCACCCCACTTTTTCACTCGCACATCGCAAAGGGAATCTCAGAATGTTTCAGTAGCTACTGAATGTTTGGTTTCACTAACAGAGTAATTGGATCAAATGCAAATACAAAAGTGCAAATAGACAGGGAGCGTATATTTGGGGAGCAAATAAAAAATATCTAGGTTTTCCTTTGTTTTTGAACAACGAATGAAGATAAAATAAATAAATGCGTGCATTAGTTATTTATTTTATTTATCTATCTCGAGGATGGACGGCGCCTCCGAGGCCGGCCCAAGAAAAGGTGGCGTGATGACCTAGACGTGTATTGCAAGGGCTGGATTGAAGCGGCCCTAGAGAAGGATGCCTGGAAGGATTTGGGGGAGGCCTTTGCTCAGCGGTTGGCAGTGGGCAGTGTAGACTAATGAAAAAAAAAAAAAAAATATGTTTTGCTGCAAATCTTTTGTGATCCACCAAATGCCCATCCATCATCTGCCTAGACTTTTTCTAACTATTTAGGCGTCGGCTTCCAGTCTAACCGAATGCAGCTGAATACCAGTATTTTAAATGGAGGGATAGCCCATCTGACCTCCACAACCCAGTGTTCGGGTAATACGATACCCTTTTGTAAGACTGTTTTAGGCTTTAGAGCTTCTGACGACTGTTCCACGAATCACAGCCGGTACCAACGGCTTTACATGCTTTCCGAGGCACGGAGATAAGCAAATAAAGATGGTAACCCATTCGAGGACCAACTGCAGGAAGCGTACCTTAATCTGATCAACCAACCCGTATTTATTTATTATTCCGAAGTTTCAATATGGTTTTGTATATTGTAACTGGACTCGTGACCGTATAGTTAGCTAACCACTAACAACTGACGATATTAATATGACTACATTGACTCCTTCCTTCCAACGTTTCATTCGATTTGGGACCCAAATTAGATTACCAACAGCATCGACTATACACCGTGACATTTTAGTCGTCTTACAACGGCAGCCCACTTCATGTATCCAGTGACTATCTACTAATCAATAAAAAATGAAAATAAAATCTGCATAATTCAAATATCATTCACTAAGATGCATGACGTAGTTTTAAACACCCTGTTATGGAGATGGAATTAATGATGGAATGTAATGGTAGGTAGATAGATATCTTTTACCGTATACGTGGGTAACCATTATTAACTGGGAGGGTGTTTTATAATTTTAAAGTATTATTTATTTTTCTTTGTACCTATTATCTTAATTAATCGAAACAATGTTTTAATCGCGCACAGAGGTATTTTATGACGGATACATTGATTGGACCACTTTTGTAAGACGACTAAAATGTCACGGTGTTATACATCCAATAACTGTAATATTACCAACTGTATATTCTATTCCTATTCGTGGAATAAAATTTATCAAACATAGTATAACGCACGTTTGCTTCTATTCAACTGTTCGCTGCTCTATGAATAAGTACATACGGAATGATTTGATAAAATATCTGGTTCGTGGTACCTTCCAAGAATCAGATGGGCAACTCCTGTAATTTTAAGAACGTTTATAGTCAGTGGCCCTAGTGTGAGTTTCATTTAACCATCTCGTTGAAACGCATCGATCGCGTTCGGCGCTCCGATTGGTCCGTCACCAATCCAGGGCCAATCGGAGCACCAAACGAGCTCAAAGCGTTTGATCGAGATGGTTAAATGAAACTCACACTGAGGCCTCTGATCTCAGTCTCAATCTGACAAAAATACCTCGAGTTTCCATACATTTTTGACAAGTTTTTGACATTTGATAGTCACCGAGATTTTTTTTTTTGGGAGTGGGAAAACATCAAATAACTTCTCCGGCTGTGGGTGGAGCAGGAAGGCGTGTCAGACTTTTAGTGACTAAAACCCACCCGTGTTCCCTCAATTACTTGTGTGCCAGGGGCCGTGGTATCTCTTTCGAACAACCCGCACCCCTGGCAGGCATGGGCCCATGCGGGCCCCTTCAGTTGGTGTTGATATCTCTTTAAGGCGCGCGTGGAACACATCGCGCCATCGACCCGGGCTTGGTCCTTACCGGACAGCGAGCTACTCATTACTCGCCGTCCGCAAGCCAGCGCCTACGGTGGCTGGGAATCAGCTTGGGATTACCGACGCCCAGGGCGTCTCCTGCGGCGGGTAGCTCGCTGTCCGGTAAGGACCAAGCCCGGGTCGACGAAAAAAAAACCTCTCAAGCTGAAATCGATCAAGCTGTTTAAGGCTACCGAGCGTGCCAAAGAAATGTACATACAAACATAACCCTCCTTCGGGCGCAGTTGGGAAAAAACCTAATAACACTGCCTGACCTGAGAATCGGACCTAGGTCCCTATGTTCAAAAGTAGCGCTTGCAACCACTAGACCAACGAGGCAGTCAGTGCTTGGAATTTCTTAAAGGAACAAGATTTGAGTAATTTTTATAATGTCGTAGATGAAAAGTATAATATTATCATTAGTAAGGTTTATTTAATAGGCTGGTGAAGAACCCATCAACCTAAGAAAAAACCGTAAAACAACAAAAACATTATTTTGACCCTATTTTTTTTATTTTTTTGCAAATGTCACAAACTGATATACTCCATGGCGCGTGAACGTGGAATATCAACAAATGGAGTGCCAATGCGCAAGTAAACCCTTTTTCAAAGCCGCGATAATGTTATTCGAGGGATATTTGACTAAGTACTCCTACGTAAGTGTTCTAAAAGTTGTTAAAAACGCTAATGCCTAAGCAATAGAGTCTTTGAAGTTTCTACAACTCACAGTATTGATACAAACATTTCTATTTTCTCATGATTAAAATAACTCTACTTTGACAACAGCGAGATGATCGTGCAGCAGGGTAATTGCGTACCACACTAACAATTGCACTGTCTTTCATTTGATATATCGATAACATCCATTGCGTTATTTACGCTGCCGGGCAGACGATTTTTTACACGTATAAAGCAATGGATTAGGATTTTTTATATGTGAACTAAAGTGTGCTATGTAATTGGGGTTTCTTTACAAAATCCTTCGAATTGTGTTATGGAACTGAGGTACAGGTTACGACTCCATTCACTACGCCATGCAAGAAAGAGTTCATAAGAAAAGTAAAAGTCGTAATGTTTTTACGACGAAGTAATGGCTGCCGTAAATTCACGCTTCTCTGTTTGTACCTTCAAGAAAACATGAGATTGTAAGGACACAACTGTTGAAAAGAAAGTGTCAAAATTTAAAATGGTTTTTTTTTTTTCATAACTGCGAGCGGAGAACCCTGGAAAAGTCTATGACAATTTTTAACCGTCTTCAAAAAAGAGTCTGTTTTTTTTGTATTTTTCTCAATACGAGTATCTTCGGCAATTGTGATTCAAAGATTATTGGGGGCTTGGAGAGTTTATGGCTTTAAGTAATAAAACTTTCATCGAAAAAGAACATTGTTCTCACTCGAACCGAATTTCGCATAATACATAGTCTCTCAGACATCTTTTCGAGAACCAATATTTATTGGATGATACATCAAACCTCCTTCAATAAACTTTATCATACACATCCCAATTTTATCTGCATCACGATAAAACGGTTTTTGATGAAACTCCACCGTTTACGACTTTCGCAGCGGTTTTTTTTCTTAACAATGAAGAATTTTCTTTATTATTCTTCCAAGGGTTTTTTATTTTATTATAATCTGTGAGAATAAAGAGGGAAAGAATAAAAGAGATAATAATGTGAAAATGGCGGCCGCGTGTGCGCGAAATGGCGGGAAATTGGGGACGCGTTAAACTGTGAAAGTGAGAAACGTTTGCGCGAATGTTTTGAGGAAGTTTGTCTTAGAAAATCGTCTCAAGTTAAATCTGAGAGCATCAGCATTATTAGAAGCTGTTAATGTTCTTCACATTCAGTACAACAATGCAGGAGTGCAGGATACCTACTGTTGGAGCTGCCACAATTTTTAAGTGCCTTGGATATGTTGGCGGACGCGCAAACAACCTGGACTGTCCTATTTTACATTATTTATACCAGCCACTTGTTAATAAGTGTACATTAGTAACATTGTTGGTAAATAAATTGTAACTAACGCTAGGGTTCCACGTTGCTCGAAAATAAATGTTTTATTTTTTATTTATGACAGGACAACGTAGCTATTCATTCAACATAGGCTTATACATAGGCAATAATAGGTATTTAGAAAAGGCATTACTGCTAACGTATACAAAAATTATAGGTGAATATAACATTTAAAGGGAAAACGACTACAATGTACTTTTGAGGTTTTTCCTTTCGAAGATATTTAGGTAGCTAATATTATTTATGTGTGCCTAGTATTAACGATAGGCTGGTATTACATGGGAATTTTAACTGGCCAAATGTGAGTATCCGTTCACCTCCGCCTACCAGGAAATCAGGCGTGTTGTAGAGCTATGTCGTCTGATGTCTGCCTTCGCACATATTTTTTCATATTTCCACCCAAGATTAGTGCTTCCCTGTCATCATAATTTTTAGATGACTGACGCTAATATTAATGTCCGTTGACGAGACGGCGTTACGTCGACGCAATTATTTTTCAGCTCAGTTATCCGACCGTCACATTTTCACGTCAAATGAAATACTTTTGACTAATATGAGAGTTTGCCTTCGCATCATGGTATAATTTCTAAGAGAAGAAGTTTTGAAGGGAATGACTGAATTAATTTTGCGGAATTATTAATACCAGATTTTTCACTAAGTACCTTCCCTTCCCTTACAAGGACCTATAAAAAAACTTATTGCTCTACTTACGAATAAACAAGAAAGAAATATAAAGTAACAGAAAAACAAAGTCAGGTTGAACTAAGCACATGAAAGTTTAGACCATGAAATAATAATTAAGGACATACTTAAGCGACTACAGATAGACTGCGACAAAAAAAGAACACGCTAAAGTTTTCCATGTATTAATATTAATATTAATCATAATCTGCCTAGTCTTTTCCCAACAATGTCGGGGTCAGCTTCCAGTCTAACCGTATGTAGCTGAATACCAGTATTTTACATGGAGTGACTGCCTATCTGACTTTCACAACCCAGTTCCTGGGTAATACGATACACCTTGGTTAGACTGGGTGCCAGAGTTTCGGGCTTCTGACTACCCGTAACGACTTTCAAATACCCACGAATGACAGCCGGGACCAACGACTTAACGTGCTTCTCGAAGCGCGGAGGGTTCTTGATAATGTAAAACTCGGCGTAGCGCAACTTAACCTGATCGGGCGACTTGCATGGCTGTTTTTATTTGGCCACAAGCCCCTATTATTAATATTAAAACAGGTTATTACAGATAGTTACTAACTAGGGCACCATGATATCGGAAGAGTTTCTACTACTATGAAGTACGGAAACCTTAACTAGCCTTTCGTGGAAGTTACAAGAGGATCCACTCTCTGAAATATGAAACTCTCTTACATAATGCAAAACAGAGTTACTTTTCCGTTCCTTAACTTAATACCACGCCAGTATACCACGGAGTGGGTAGGCTGAGATATAGTTTAGTATAACTACTTGCACATTTCGCTATGGTATAAGTAACAAAGAAAGAAGGGATGAGCATATTGTCATTGACCAAGTATTCCGTCCTATGGACTGCTAGGTACTGTAGGTATTAAATTTTCCTTACAACGAGACAGCCGTATTAAATCATCTGTCATCATCATGATGGAGCTGGATCTCAGTATTTTACACTAAGCGACAGTTTATTTGAGCTCCACAACCCAGTTATTGGGTCTGTGGCGCCATCTACAATGCCACATGCGAACTACGCATCAAAGAGTTGACACACAGGAGTGATGTGGCGCCATTTACAACGCATCAAAGACTTGGCGTCACACAAATCCTACATCGCGCAATCAGAGTTTACCGCGCGACTCGACTATACAACATCCAGACATCAACCGTCGGGCAGTTGCCCACCAGACACAGCACCGTTGTCGGGGGATCCTCCCTTTTCCATAGAGAATGAGTGAACTTTACACCCTGTTCCTCATACCTCTATAGGTCTTAGTGCCTAAATATTCAATCCTAAATCATTATCAGTCCTGCCCTTATCAAAATATATTTGGGGTCGGCGCAACATGAATTTTTCTTCCATACTTCTCCATTAGTCGTCATGTCCGTAGTCACCCCCTTTCAAACCATATCATAATGCACACAGTCCATCCATCGTTTCTTTGGTCTCCCCCTACTCTTATAGCCATCAATCAACATTCATACTCAAAACTTTCCTCACAACATTTTCCTCATTCCTTCGTATCACATACCCGATACCATGACAACCGATTTCCACACAACTTTTCAGTTACCGGTGCCACTTTCAGACTTCCTTTATACTCATTTCTTATTCTATCCATTTGGATAACTCCCACACTTCCCTCCATCTCAGCTGCATGCAATTGCCTTTCATTCATCGCTTTTGTGCCATGCTTTCCTGGTCTGTGCGAGTCGTGTAAGTTGTATACAGGGTAAGTTTTTAACCAGTGCGCAAACTGTAACCATGAATTCAGCATATCATTCTAGATCCCCTAGCATAGAAATTTTTCGTCGATTATACAGAAAAAAAATCAGCTGTTTCATAGAAAGGTGCAATTCCTACGCGGTCAAAATATATGGAACAGCTGATTTTTTTATGAACAATCGACGAAAAATTTCGACGCTAAATTTATGGTTACAGTTTGCGCACTGGTTAAAAAAATATCCTGTATGTGTTATGTCAGTAACATAATGTTATTTCCCATGTGGGACCTTAATTTTGTAATAAGTTAGTAGTGTTTCTCCCTAGTTATAGTTTCATTACTTTTTATTATTCTATTAACGTTGTCTGGGACTTAACTGTGTTATTGCTCCCATGTGTTGTAATAAGAGTTTATTACTTTCTCAAATACGTTTGGTAAGTATTACGACGACCATTTAAGTATTAGTAGCGAAATTAGAGACCTGAGGGGCAATTCTCGTAATTTTAAGAACGTTCAGTCTGATCTCTGTCTCAATCTGTCAAAAATACTTCAAGTTTCCATACATTTTTGACCAGTTTTTGACATTTGATTGTCGCTGAGACGAGACTGCGACTAGATTTGGAATGTTTGTTATAACGTGAATCGGCCTTTAGATCTCAGAAATGTTTACCTTTTTTTTGGGTGGGAAATCATCAAATAACTTCTCCTGCTCTGGGTGGAGCAGGAGGGCGTGTCAGACTTTTACTGACTAAAACCCACCCGTGTTCCCTTAAGTGCCTGTATGCCAGGGGCCGCGGTATCTCTTTCGAACAACCCGCACCCCTGGCAGAGCAATGTTTACCTAAGAGTTGAATTGGTGTTAGTTGGTGGTAATCTGTTTAGCTGAGAATAGCTACTATTAGAACACCAGTAGCCTTTTTGCTATTCAAAGATGGAGGGTATCCATATGAGGCTTTTATTAAATGGTGTTGGTAAGCCGAAAATATGCATAATTTTCTACATCTTTAATATTTCTATAGCATTATTTTCATCCTTCCTACCCCTTATTTCTATTTATTTAAGGTCGACTATTATAAGTAGAAGATCACGGGGACGACCTAGATGAAACTCGCATGTACCAGGGAAGCATGGTGAAACAAGACTGCCAATGTTGATGATGATTTTGATCACATTAGTCAAACCAGAAGATAGGATAAATGTTATCCACGTTTCTAATAATAACAACAAGTCTCGGCCGTCGAGAGAATGCGTTAAACTAATAAAGATCAAATTCGCAAAACACGCATTCGTTTGTATGAAAACTCGACTCGACGGGTGTCAAGAACGCATTCTTTCAGCGGCCGCACTGTAGGTAAAACGGTAAAGATCGATCGTAAACATGTCCGGACAGCAACTCTAACTCCCTAATACTTCAATAATCTAGTTAATTCTAAAACAAAGCATTTAATAGTTAAACTGTACAGTTTGCTCGCTATCCACTTATTGGAGTCAGCACTTAGCAAGGGTTAAGAGTTAGGGTCGGAGCTTAGTGAGACGTTGAAGCAAATATGTTATATTAAATTAGGTTATAATTTTTTTCCAGCGCCTCACTTTGTGCTAATTTTTTCACCACCACTGCGATCAAAACGGTGAAGGAAGCATTGTGAGGAAACCTGCGTGTCCTAGAACCGAAAATTGGAAGACATGTGACATCCACTAACACGCCCTGTGGCCCGCATTTGTTTGGATGTTTGTTACTCAAACACGTTCAAACGGCCGAACGAATTTGAATGACATTTGGCACACGGATGGCTTAAAAACCTAGATTATCGACATAAGATACTTTTTATCTCATTAGTACGTTCCCCTGGGATAATTTCCGACCTTCCGTACCTACATCATTCATTGACTCTGTTAAAACAATACGGAGTGCGTGAGCAGCGCCACCTATTATAAGTTATTTGCTAGTGTTGGTGTTCGATTCCGCGTTTGCGCCACTAACATCGTTGTAATGATTATCCTTGATAAATATACTTTATTGCTATAAAAGATGCTTTTCATCCCACTTCCCTTCAGATTCGAAAAAGCCGGAACCGTTTAAACCCTTATCTTGCAATTTTCTCAATCGCTCTGCTCGTCACTATGTCCTCACCGTAGACGTCGAGAGAACACTTAACACATAAACTGTTAACTTAGCGGCTTGTGCGACTCGGTCCACATTCTTTTGTTTTCTTATGATAGAACCTCCTATAAAGCTGTGGAGAATAGTAATATTTTTGTTAAAGAACGTTAAGAAACATGCCATTATTTTTGTGTATCGTTTTATATATTTCCTGGACAGTCAGTCCCGTTTTGACCGACCGTTTTGGCAGTTGCACCTGCACCCAAATAGTTTAATACACTTTCTATCGTAATCCGAAGGATTTTAAAGGAAATTTCTAATCCAAAATTATGTTCGAGAAATTCGTCTACTCGACGACATAAAAGACGGACGCAATGCCTCTCATTTTGACTATTCAATCCTCTTTGTTGAATTTTCAAAATGAGAGATTCTGCTGCTGCGCTGTATCACTTTTATTCGGTGAACCGAAACGTGTGGTCACAGACGGTTATTCTGTGGTGTGGTCGCGCATACATAGGGTGCCTTTCAGTTTTCCGAACAAAAAGTGCCTGAACCCAACGATCGCATATTCGCTCGCCCATCGCTTTCCTTTAAAACGCGAGGTAAAATTCTTACGCAATTACTCGGCATGAGACGTCATTTAAGCTTTAAAACTAAATTAAAGGTTTTGTTACAACAATTAAATTTTCCACCAACTGACGAAAAAGTTCCTCAATCGTTTTGGCTGATTTTATAGACGGAATGTTAATTTATAGATTTACAAAAACGTAAATTAATCTAGACCCGTACATCACACTGAATAATGAAAATAAATCACTTTCTGTTCTATACAAAAAGGTTTTTACACTGTCATTCAGTTAATTAACTCCGTTACTACCTACACTGAAAACATGTTATAAAAGTTCCGTACGTATAGATCAATCAATTAATCAAGATGTTATTAGGTAAACGTGGACATAATAAACAAACATCATAATTTGTCATATTATTGTAGGCACCTTCGTGAAGAAAATTTAAAGCAGAGGAGTAAGTAATATATACACTAACAGAAGGAATGGTTGTAATTTTGACAGTTCCACACTTCTTTAATTACTCCGTGCTTCAAGAACATTCATTGCCTTATTTACGTAGATGAGCAGACAATTTTTCAAACATATGAAGCAATGGATTACCAATCCTTCAAAATGATTCAGATTCTGATTGACTAGGTGCTGGTTTTTACAAATAATCAAGGAATCACTATTGGATTGGGTAAAGAATTTTGGTCACACAAATTTTGGTCATTCGTTTTTCAAACGTCATTCGTCTTTCACGTTGGGGCGAGAGTCTAAAATTTGTGTGTTATCATAACGATAACACACAAAACCAGCGGCCAATGGCCTCGCCATCAGATTCAAGATTACTTGAAATCTCAAGTCTGTGTACCTATCATTTCACTGCTGGCTGGCTTTGTGCCCCGTAATAGCAAGTCAAAATACGAGTAAAGTACTAGGCGCACATGAACATGAAGCAATATGACACACCACAACCACATTCATTCTTTATCAATTGCAACATTTGAAAATAAATTGCTTGTCGTAAACAGGAGATCCGAGGACCGGTTACCAGGGAAGCAGTTATGCAGGGGAGTCACGTATGCCTTACTATACGTTCTTACGAAACTCGTGTGCACGTGTGAAGCATCGGTAACTTCGTAGGGATGGGGTGTGGTCTTACTAGAAAGAGGAGAGCGTTTTTAAACGAAATTACATACACCTTGTTTATTGCTAAGATAGAAACAGGACCGGGCAGAAGTAGTCTGATTTTATATCACTGCTGGTCAAAGGATGGACTATTTTGCCCTGGTTCCCTCACGATATTTTATTTTTAACGCTTTATAGACAAACATTCATTTTATGCCAATTTTTGTTTCACCTTTTTTGATACCTTAATGTCAGATATTGGTGAAAATGACGGCTATTATAACATCAAGAAACTCCTTTCCTGCTTTGTGACTGAAATTGATAGCGCTGCTTAAAACGCGTGTCATTTCAAATCAACAATGCCACTTATTCTCTCTCTAAAACGCTCCTTGCTTATATCTTAAACCTCAGCTACATGCGTGGAAGTCAGGGGCGGACACTGCTTAGGATGGGCGAAAACGTAATCACATTTCTTTCACCCTTAACTCCGTAGGAAGGAATTAAAGTAATTGAATTGGAACTCTTGTCCAATCTCAACAGGAAATGTGACTTTGTATGGAAGAAACAAGTAATGGTCGGTGAATGGGCTGTCTTTTATGTTGTGCCTTTTGAGAGTGAGAAACGTGAACGTTTAAATTATTGTCGTATCGTCGTCACATTTGACATTCACTTCATAAATTGTATGGACTTCCCTGTGTTTTCGTGATGCCGTGGCGTGAACGTAGATGTCCAAGCTAATATCGCCACGTGTAAGAAATTATAAAAGCGTAGACTAGATGCTAAAAGCGCACATTATATTTATTACCAAATTATCAGTAGGTAAACTAGATCGCCGTAGCACAGAAAGAGACATTTTACCTAGGTATAAAATTATGTTATTACACTAGGCAAGCAGAACATTCGAGGCTGTTTAAGTAACAGTATCTAAAGACGTTTGAGGAAAACTGTGAAGAAAATTCAATGTTAATTATTTGTGAATATGTGAAATGTTCTAAAAGCTCTACGTATGTATAAAGCCTCCTCCTACATGGTTTGAACCTACACAAGTATTATTCTTTGCTAGAATTCCTTGATGAAGTTAAAATAAATGCTCAGTAGTACTTTTTTTGTAATCCTGTATATTAAGTTGGTATTGTAATTAACTTAGAGCACAGAACCAGTCGAAGTGGCAGAGCTTGGGGGAAGCCTATGTCCAGCAGTGGACGTCTTTCGGCTGCAATGATGATGAATTTGCTTGAGCTTGACGCCTACAGGCAGGATGATTGGTCCACATTAGCCCAAGGCAGAGAGGAGTGTAAAAGGAGAAAATAGGCCCTGCAGTGGGGTCAACATTGGCTAAAAATTTATATTAATAATAACAAAATTGTAAACACTAGTGGTCGCCACGTATTACATATGTACAACAACAAATACTTTAGAGTTTGTGTTCGTTTTTAAACGCTTAATTTTATAAATTTCATCTTGTTTGTTTCTTTTAACTTCATTGGGCTCATTTTCTTTTGGAGAGGCGTGTGGCTAAGTTATAGCAGCCGTACGGTTTGATCGATCAGGTTAAGCAGCGTCTGCGTGACAAGACCTCCGTGCCTCGGAAAGCACGTTAAGCCGTTGGTCCCGGTTGTCATTCGGGGATTTTAGACAGTCGTCACGGGTCGTCAGAAGGCCGAATCTCTGACAACCAGTCTTACTAAGGGGTATCGTATTACCGAGTAAATAGGTTGTGGTGGTCAGAGAGGCATTTACTGCATGTAAAAATACTGGTATTCAGCTGCATTATTTAGGTGCATTCGGTTAAACTGGAAATCGACTCCAACATAGGAAAAGGGTAGGCAGATAGTGCTGGTGGGCTAATTTTCTTTTATTGCTTAACTTCGTTATTTTCGTGCAGTTAGCGATTAAAATCTTCTCCTGGCAGGCCAATAGAGCTTGGTCACTCTGAACCCAATATAATTTTACAGAATATCATCGCCATCATAAAATACTATTTTTAGTTTTAACCACAGTTATATTTGGAAAATTAAATTGTAGAAATTGCCTCATATTATTAAGGACATCACAGAATTGGGAGTAATCCAATTCCGGGTTAATTTTGACATTGACAAGTAGGGAAAGGTCCAGAAAAAACAGTGGAAAGGAAAATGTGGAAGCCATTTCTGAGATTTTACTCGCACCCTTCTTCCACATGATTTAACTTCATTAAATATGCCTGCTTATAAAAGGTCAGCCGTCTTTTGTTCCTTATAACGTACCTAACCAGGAATATTTGTTAGGATTTTTGGAGACTACGAATTCTCGGGTCTTCGAATTAAGAATGACTCGCATTGAAAATACGTGTACCATAATTAACGCAAGATCTCATACATCCCAATTAGAGTATTAAGCTAAAAGCATAATACAAAAACCAAAACTTATTGTTTTTAAAGGTAACTGTTATTATCAAGAAAAACGTGTTAATCCTAGCATTACTTTATGCAGCTAAAATTAAGTATTATTGGCTTTGAAATATGGTTGAATTTTCTTTGGCTCAATCAGCGGTAGTTGTGGAAAAATGCATATTTTTTTTCAGTAATCAATTAGGAACAAACTACTTTTAGGTATTGCGTTTATTCTGTTACACTTTGTATATGAATTCAGAAGTAATAGAAATATGTTCTGTGTTCACCAGTTTGGGAAGTAAGTGACAAATTATTTTTAAATCAAACCAAATCAAAAGCACAAATCAACTACAATTTTCCATACTTTTTGAAGTCGGTTTTGCGAGATTGACAGCCCAGTTCTCAAAGGTATCACATAAATAAAAGTTACGTCAATGCTATATACCTAATCGGCTTATGGAAACCAAACCGGTTAGATAAATCTTGACCACAAAATACGTATAGGTACTCCCGATAAACACGTAAAATAAAACATGGACATGAAAAACAACATTGCCCAGAGTGCCCATAACATTTTGATGTCTTATTTATGTATAAAACTGACAAAGCACATACCAACCTTCTCTTAAAGCAGTAAAAGAGATCACAAACGAATCAACAAATAAAAAATCGAAAGAATCTAATAAAACATTGGAGATCATCACATATTGTCATCACCTTTTTGGAAGGTACTATGACTCAGCCCACAGCATCTATAGTCAAAAATCTGCAGCCAATCTTACCAAAGCGTTACGTTTTACCCGGTAAGAGTTTTAGAGGTCAGATAGGTAGGATCCGGTTAGACAGGAACTATTGTACTGTGTTAAATTCCATACTCCTTTGTCCGCGTAATGTTTGTAAAAAGGGGTATAATATTTTTGCTTATCGTATTAATATAAAGATTTAATAAGAACAATTCAACTTCAAATAATTACAGTTACTGTACACATTACGTATAGTAACTGTAATTATTTAATAAAAAGTTAATGTAGAAACAAAGACTCCTTGTCTACCTGACAGCCTAGTACAAGAACAAAGATTTTGATAAAAAGCTCTCAATATTATTTTCTCATAACTGAATTAACGTTTATTTTCACTTTAATATCGACTGAACGCTTAACATTTTCTTCTAAAATTTATGTTTTCATACGAAACCGTTGTTCATAATACCTCGTAGGTTTCTTTGCACAAAATAATGAGTTTAATTTCATTGTAACAGTAAATTATGATGAGCTCCAGTACAAAGGGGAAATTCCAATCTTTTTCTTTGTGGAGTCTTTTGAAGTTATTTTATAAGCTCTTTTAGGATTATTAATACTTAGAAGGTTCAATTATTAAATTTAATGTTTGAATTATATTTTGTTACTAGCTGTGGCCCGCGACTTTATGCTGAAGCCAAGTTTTACAAGGTTTCCAAAATCGTATTACGTACGTAATAATAACACATCTACACCCTCTCTGCTTAGTCTTCATTCGACTATTCTGAAAAACAGGCTTGATATTATTATTAGATAAACTTTCAGAAATTCTATAAGGATCTACATACGATCATCCTGCTATGTTTGATCAATGGTGGAAAATTGAATTTAATATTGAAAGCTCGGCTTTTCTGCCGCCATTTTCAGTTTAACTTGTCAAGTACAATGGTCTATGTTTGTATCTATCTATACTATAATATTTAAAGGGAGAGAGAGCAAATTTCGTGAGTTTGTGTATATGTGGAGGGTAATCTCTGGAACCACAGCTCCTATTTTAATAATTCTTTCAGCATTTTTGAAGGGTACGTAATTCCAGATGAACGTAGGCTGTATAATAAAATATACACAAAAAAACTTAAAAAAAAAACAACCGACAACCAAAAAAAGCACTAAAATGTGAAAAATAACTTTAATTTCGGAAGGCGGTGACTTTGGATAAGTATGTATTTTAATTTTATGTCACCGCCTTCCGAAAATAAAGCTATTTTTCACATTTTAGTGTTTTTTTTGGAAGTCGGTTGTTTTTTTTTTAAGTTTTTTTTTCACTTTTTAGTGGTTCACATGTGCTTACCTCTTCACAGCGTCCCGGCGTGATGTTATGTTATGAACTGATGTAAACAATAGACAGACATGAGATTTTGGCAATTCCAGTGCATTTGCTATCATTTATTGAGGAGTTCCGTTGCCTATCTCCGAAGTTCTTCATCAGATCTTCACCAAATTGAAATGGGACCACTCCGAGAAAGTATTCTTCCAAAAACTACCCAAATCGCTTCAAATGTGCCTATAAAATTTGAAGAGTTCTCTCTATTTCTCCAGGATCAGATCCTGATTTGATGATCATGGGACCATTTGAGAAATATACCCTTTCAAACAAAAAAATAATAATCCAAATCGGTCCAGCTCTCGGATCTTCGAGTAATCGGGGAACATACATTAAAAAAAAGGGTTCCGACGAATTGAGAACCTCCTCCTTTTGGAAGTCGGTTAAAAAGAAGTACTTAATAGTACTAATGAAATACTACTGGAATTCATGCAAGCCTAGTAATTTTTGTTAGGTTACTGATCAGAACTTGTGCAAGATCCCATCCTCGTCACCAAATGGGACGTCAATTAAACACGGAGATGGATAGCTGACTGGTTTATTCATATTTGCGCATACCCACATACAGAATAACAAAAGTAGACACAATACCTTACAGAACAGAACACCGTCTTTACATGTAAATTTCACCCGCGCGAAGCCAGGGCTGGTCGCTAGTCATTTATACATGAAAACAAGAAATAACTTTTGTTTTAAACAATTAGAGGCTGGTGTTGCAAACTGAAATGCGAAAAAAATTATGAGACTCAATTTCAGAATCAGAAGCGGTGCCAAATTTCTATAATTTGTGAGAGGAAATGGGCCACGCGGGCCCACTGCGGGTTGGTAGATGTCACATGTCTGCGAAATTTTGGATCTAGGACATGCCGGTTTCCTCCCGATGTTTTCCTTCACCGTTTTGAAAGCAGTGGTGATGAAATAATTTACACAAAGTAAAGCGCCTGCCTGGGTTCGAACCTACGACCTACAACTCGTAAGTCGCGGCCGTTACCACTGGGCCACCACTGACCAAACCACAGTAATTACTGCAAATAACATACAGCTGGTTTTCCCTGAAGGTAAAGACAAAAGCAGATGTGAACCTTTTTTTTTGAGGGGCGGGGGACATCATCAAATAACTTCTCCCGCTCTGGGTGGAGCAGGAGGGCGTATCATACTTTTACTGACTAAAACCCACCCGTGTTCACTCAGTTGCCTGTGTGCCAGGAGCGACGGTATCTCTTTCGAACAACCCGCGCCCCTGGCAGGCATCGACCCTTGCGGACCCCACCAGTTGGTGCTGACATTTCTTTGAGGCGCGCGTGGAACACAACGCGCCGTCGACCCGGACTTGGTCCTTATCGCACAGCGAGCTACCCATTAGTCATCATCCGCAAGCGCGGGCTTACAGTGGCCGGGAATCCGTCCTACAAACATTACTAATTACTCGTGAAAACCAAAACCATTTTAGGAGCACATGTACATAGCGTGAGATAAAATCACACTACGTTTTACTAATTAGGTACGAAAGCGAAACCTACTAATTATTCTCACATACGTAAGGACCTACGAGTAACTCCACATTTATATGCCGCTCCTAAAACGACTGACATAAACATCACCTACTCGACACTAACATTTTTACGATGAATCCCTAGCCTAGCTAGGTTTTATGTTCAACCCTAGGAGTTACGTCCTGTGCCCACTTTAATCTCTTTGTTTTTATTTCACAAACTTAAACCATAAACCCGAAATAGGATCCGAAATTATGAAAGTTTCAGAAGAACAAGTGCTGTTAAGGTTGTTTGACATCGTCCGGAATACGGATTTTACTGAACGAAACAAACAAAAAGTTAGGAATTGATCTCATAAAATTGGGGAATAAAATACATAATTCTCAGTAACCTGCCAGTGGCGTAAATGTAACTGTTAGACCTACAAAAATGTTAAAACAAAAGCACATCTCTATCTTGAAATCAGAAATACTAGAATTGCAAACCAAATATTCGGTTACTATTCGGTATTCGGTTTTTTTTTTATATTCGGCCGAATACTGAACATTGAATCACTATTCAGCCGAATACCGAATACTTAAAAACAGTAATAAAAAATTACAAAACACTGAATCTTCGACGTTTTCTTCAAAGTAAATCCAAATTGAAAACATTTTTTTCTCGGCATACTGTTTTAAATACACACATGTTAAAAATATCTATGGCGAATAAAACAACAATTTACATCGCGTATAAATAAAGCACGTTCTAATCTACACAATAACATCACAGTGTCAAGCATTCACACGGTTGCGGAAGTGTAATGAGACAGCTGGCCAATTAGAGAGCTTCGTGTCATAATGTGGTGTGCGCGCTAATTTTCGAACGTGTATTAAGCAGGCCGAATAGTTTGGCCGAATATTCAGCCTGAAACCAAATATAGTATTATCTGCAACACAGTAAAAACAAATAAAACATACCTACATATTTCATGTATTCGATTTGCGACGCACAAAATAGCTTTATCACGCTACATTTATGTATTTGATGGACTGATTGAAAACACTTCAATCTACTGGAACTAATTCATCTACTCTATTAGATTGTTATACTAATAACATTCAATACAGAGCAGAATATGCGAGAGCAGTGGTGGCCACTGCCGGGCAGTCCCGACTCGGTATCTCGGGGCCGATACCCAGTGGTATCGGCCCCGAGATACCGAGTGGGGATCGTGGTTTCGAACTCAGGCAGGCTTAACTTTGTGTAAATAATTTTATCACCACTGCTTTCTCAAAATGATGAAGGAAAACATCGTGAGGAAACCGGCAAGGCCTAGAACCCGACCCTGTCGAACAACCCGCACTGGGCCCGCATAGTGGATTACAGGCCATTCCCTCTGAATGAGAGGAGGCCTGTGTCCCAGCCGTGGGAATATTTTAGGCTGATTATGCGAACATTCGATACTAATATCACCATACCAATTTCAACACAGAATTTCCAGAAAACAAGAGGAAGTTTCATCCATAAATTATTCAAGGACCGTAAATCCTAGCGCCTATGAACTGATAATCTCCTAGTACTTTCCACGAACATTCGCGAAAATAAACTACTTCCATGGAAAAAGCTAAACACATTGCCTCAGTAATCCATACAAATTGGTTCGCGAAATATAAGCCGCTTTCGGCCAAAATGAAATATTTATATTACACACATACATATTCCATGAAAAAAGTAATAAATACGTGAATGTGAGTAGGCGTATGTACTTACATAATTACATAAGGTATGTAAATATAATTAAACCGCTTTGTAGGCAGTTATTTTTCCTTAGCAGGTAGGCAGTTATTTACCATCCCTCTTGGAAGGTAAAAAGAATAAAGAATAATAAAATCTAGGCGTCGCAAGCGCTACTGCTGACATGAGGTCCTGGATTCAGTTCCCGGGTCAGGCAAAGTGATATTGGGTTTTTCTATAAGGAATTCCTCAGTAGCAGCCAGGGGTCCAGATTTATGTCCGGTAGATGGCAATAGGGTCACTTAAATGTGGGTAATAGAATAGAATAGATACACCTCTGGCTTACCCTTCGTGGATCACAGGTGTGATGTTATGTTTCTAAGAAAATTCTAGTCAACTTGCCATCAATAAGATGGTAATATATATTTAGTCGTAAATAAAACAATTCTGAAAACTCGAGATTGTTTTGTACTACGGCAACACTATTTTGATGTTAAATTAAATATCGGACACGAGCAAATATTGGCGTGAAATAAGCTCTGAAGAAATGGAATTCAATTTTTTCGACATAAAATGTTTGCCGAACTATATATGGGACGGTTTCTTTTGAGGGTAAAGGTGGGGTAGGGTCGCTTTTACAGCGGGTATTAAAAGGATACAATTTTTTTTAAATATCTATTAACTGCTCTTACATACTACATCAATGCTTGGCGCGAAATAATAATAAAGCACACAAATAAATAAATTCTAATACTAGCTTTTAAAGGTCGCAAATTATCCCGCAGGATCGTAGTACAGGGATAAAAGGCACCCTAGAAGCCAGGTCTATCCACGTGCAAAACATCTAAATCAGCTCAGCAGTCTATGCGTGAAAATTAAGGTTTGTGTGTTTAATACATTTAACTTAAGTACATAGAATAAATAAATCTTGATGTTTTGTTAAGTCATGAAAAGCTGGGGTGAGTCGCTAATACCTATTAATTCCTACTTCCCTACTAATATTATAAATGCGAAAATAACTCTGTCTCTCTGTTTGTTACGCTTTCACGCTTAAACCGCTATACTGCTCATAATGAAATTTGGCAGATATATGACCTGGGTTATGGAAAAGGATATAAGCTCCTTTTTTACGCTATAACTGACATACACGCGTGCGGAGTCGCGGGCAGAAACTAGTAATAAATATATCTTGATGTTTCGTCAAGTCGTGGAGAGCAAGGGCGGTTCGCTAGTATCTAAACAATAAAACAATTATCGTCATCACTAGCACCCTTCCCTGTAACACCCTCGGGCTTCCGATATTAGAATACGCTTCACAAAGAATATTCGGGCGATACAGAGCAAGTCTGTTCCACGTACAATACAAGCGTTCATTTCAGGCTTTATTGTACCTACTACGTATATTTAATTCTTCCTTTTGTAACGTAAGATCCACTGGGTAAGATAACGAAGCTTATTGTGTGTATAAATGACAGAAATGTTGCTCGTAATTTCATATTATGAACTTAGAATGTTAGAGAAAAGCACAGACTACCTACCTTTTATAGCTTTGGGCACGCCACGATTGCGGCGGTAAGTCCCTTCTTTGAGGAGTGGATTGAGAGGCGTCACGGCGTCCTCACCTTCCGCCTGACGCAGGTCCTCAACGGACACGGTTGTTTCGAGAGGTTCCTGTTTCGGATAAGGTGGGAGGAAACGCCCGGGTGTTTCCACTGCATAGATCGCCCTGAGGACACAGTGGAGCATACGGTGGAGGTCTGTCCACCTTGGGTGGAGCACCGCCGTTTCCTTGAGGAGGCGATCGGCGGCGGCGATCTCTCACGTCCGGGTCCAGGCCACGGTACGGAGCGAAAGTCCAGGGGTAGCCGTCACCTCTTTCTGCGAAGAAGTAATGCTAGTGAAGAGGGAGGCGGCGCACATGAGGTAGAGGCAGTATATGCGCCCTCACGGCCCTAGTCACCGCAGGACACGCCCTGGGCGTCGGGGATCCCAGGCTGATTTCCGGTCACCAAAGGCGCGGGCTAGCGGACGGCGAGTAATGGGTAGCTTACCGTAAGGTAAGGGCCAAGCCCGGGTCGACGGCGCGTTGTAGTCCACGCGCGCCTCAAAGAGATGTCAACACCAACTGGTGGGGTCCGCAAGGGCCGATGCCTGCCTGCGGGTTGTTCGAAAGAGATACCGCGACCCCTGGCACACAGGCAACTGAGGGAACACGGGTGGGTTTTAGTCAGTAAAAGTCTGCCACGCCCTCCTGCTCCACCCAGAGCGGGAGAAGTTATGTGATGGTTTCCCAACCTCAAAAAAAAACCTTTACAGCTTAGGGGATTGTGGCTAAGTATAAACAGCCGTATTGGTTGATCGAAGGTTGCCGCGGTTGGTCCGTGGATTGGTAACCATCTTTACAAACTAAGACCCTTAAGTGCATCAGAAAGTACCTACGGTGGATCGTTGGGAGTCGTTATGGGTCGTCAGATGGGCGAAAGTCTGACAACCAGTACCACCACTGGGTATCGGGTTGTGTGGAAGCCGACTGCAACATAGTTGGTGAAAGACTGGCAAATTGAAAGTACATTGTTAAAGACATAAGAAATAATCTGCAGTGAGAGGTGTTCTTGCACCAGACAACCTTTTAATGTACTGACAGAAAGACGAGACCTACTTTTTGTAGTCCAATTCCTTAATACAGATCCGTATAACCCAATATCCAATTTATGCAATCCGTTTATTATATTCTGAAATTCAAATCTTAATCAGCGTATAATATTCCCACAGCTGGGATACAGGCCTCCTCTCTGTGAGAGGGAGCGGACCGTAATCCACCAAGCTGGCCCCAGACTAAATATCACATGTCTTAAATTTTTTTGGTTCTAGTACATACCAGTTTCCTCACTATGCGAGAGCATTAGTGAAATGAAATATCTACACAAAGTAAAGGTATAAATATATTGTTCGTAAACCTAGTTATAAATCAAATCCTCATTCAATCGCTACAGTTAAATAGTGCTTTGCGTTGCGTATTGCATTTGACATTCATGAATTGGTGGTACGAACTGTGTACGTTAACTTCAATTTCGAACTACATGCATGCAGCCCTGACTAGATTTACTGGAAGGGCCAACCTGAGTACTGGAAAATTCAAACTTAAAGCATTAATTTCAATTAAAACATTTTGGATTATCAAACACACACTTTCAAATTACCTACGTTACAAAATATTAGAGAGAAAAATATTTTATTTGAGACACGCACAGGCAATACAAATAATGGTAAAATACAAAGAATAATATAACAAAATAGTGAAACAAGGAAATAAAAAAGGGGAAGACCTGTGCGAGGCCAAAAAGGCTTCTATCTCAGCATAATGCTGCGATATTTGTACAATTTGGTACATCATGAATGTTGAATTTATAATTATTGATTTTTAGCACTGCTTCTATTTCCATCAAATAATGTGTCACCTCGTCTTCGGTATAATTTAAATTCGATCAAGTGGTGGTTGGTTCAACCAGCTGCGGCTGCGGCTAAATGTCAATAGCAGCTGAGATTTTAATGGCTGTTGATATTTTAGAGGATTTGAATAGCGTACCACAGAGGTAGCCATCATTAGGGAATTATGGAATCTTTTAATGATGAAAAGCCATTCATTAGTTAATATTACACATCCTTATTACGATGTTATGTCCGTAGGAGAACCAAGGTAACCTACATAACCCGAAGAATTGTCAAACTTTAAGTGGCAGTAGTGACACTGCTCGCAGAACAGATGGCCGGATGGGGCCGGAAGGTTCTGGAGTGGCAACCGCGTACTGGAACACGTAGCGTTGGAAGGCTTCCCACAAGATGAACCGATGACCTGGTTAAGGCTGCAGGAAGCCGCTGGATGCGAGAAGCAAAGAACCAGTCGAAGTGGCGGTGCTTTGAGGAGGCCTATGTCCAGTAGTGGACGTCTTTCGGCTGAAATGATAACGACGATTACGATGTATGGCTTATTAATAGCAGACATACTGGTCGAACGAAAGTTAAGCTACGCTTGCCGTGGGCAGGGCGTGAATGGGTGACCATCTATTACATATCAAGATCCCTCTGTGCCTCGAAAAGGACGTTAAAACCGTTGGTCCCGGCTTTCATTCGGAGATCTTTATTAGTCGTTACGAGTAGGCACAAGCGCAAAAAGTCTGGCAATCAGTCTCACCAAGGGGTATCGTAGTACCCAGTAAATGGGTTGTGGAGGTCAGGTAGGCCGCTCCGTGTAAAATAATGGTATTCAGCTAAATCCTGTTAAACTGGAGGCTGACCCCAACATATTTTTCTAACTTTGATTGAGCTGTCTGTTCAGTTAGAAGAACTTAATTCTCAAACAATAGTAATAAATTAACATTACGATTTAAGAGACAAAAAGTATTAAATTAAATTATTTGCTATATATTATGCCAGCTAGCACACGCCAATATACCAACAAGGGGCCATTCAAGTATTACGTAAGCACTACAAGGGGGAGCGGTGTCTTTGCTTTGCTTATTTTTGATGACATGGAGGATAGGGGGTCTGGATGGTGATTACGTAAGCAGTATTTTTTTTACTTTTTTGGATTTTCTACAAAATGTAGTCGATTTTGATTTGAACACTTAAGGCATGCAATGAACCCACCCTGCCTACTGCCACTTAAGTTTGGCAATTCTTCAGGCTATGTCGGTTACCTTGTTTCTCCTGCGGATCTCTTCATTCCTGATTCGATCGCGTAGGGAAACTCCAAGCATAGCCCTCTCTATTGCTCTTTGTGTGATTTTAAGCCGATGGCCCCAACCTATATTGATGGCGCAACATACATTCTTCTTCCACACACTTTCTTTTTCATTAGTCGTCATCTCCGTAGTCACACCCTTTCTAACCATATCATCATTCACACAGCCCATCCATCATTTCTTTGGTCTCCCCCTACTCTTATAGCCATCGACATTCATACTCAAAACTTTTCTCAGGACATTTTCCTCGATTGCTTGGTAGTGTAAAGAGATAATTGATACCAGGAGATTAGGTAAATAGGTACATAATAATTAAATACGTAAAAGTAACACGGCTACGTCGCAGATTAAGGTTACATTACAGGTGAATGCTGTTAAGGACCGCCTTTAGATCCTACGCTGCCCCTTTAATGTATTCTAGCCAAGGTTAGTATTAAAGAAGTTGATTGCTTCAACTATAAAAATACCTCAACCATCTTCGGTTTCAGAACTCCTTTGACTATAAAATTCTAAAAGCCAAAGTGTTTTGTATTCACAAAACGCAGAGCATTTTATTATGGAAACTTGTACGAATAGCTAATGCTGATCCCAGACCTACTTGTTCACAGTTTTAATGCAAAAGTTTTGTACAAGACAGTTTGGTAAAATTTACGCGAATGGACAGGGCTAGAACAAAAACCGAAAGTAGGTACTAGGGTACCAGGAAGATTTGAGAGGTTTTACTTGGGTTACACAGAACTTTCTCAGTAGCAGCCCGGAATTCGTGACCGGTTTATGGCTCGCCCGGCTGCCCCCATTAATATGTGACTGGATACACGTGCATGGACATAGGTAGGTACACCTCTGCCTGAACCTTTGAGGTATACAGGCGTGATATTAAGTAGTGGTAAAGATTATTTTATGAGGCTTTTACTTAGACTAAACAAAACTTTAAGTACTAGGCTAACAGAATTGTCTAAGAAGTTTTATTTTAGACCTTACAAAGCCTTGAGAATACAAAGAATTAATAACAAAACAGAAAAAAATGAGGATGACTAAAAATTAAAAGGGTGCGTTTTTCCTTACCTATGAAATCTTTACGTAGGTGAATATTTCACGCCAAAAGGGTTTATATTTTTCGCCAAAATAATGGTGAAGTGATTAGGAACGGAGGTTTAAGGTTAAGCGGGATTTTTTGTTTTGTTTGAAACTCTTCAGGCAGAAATCTGCCGCGTTCCAACTTGCCGCTTAAGTTTTCCAACTTTTCGACTTTCGAGTCAACAATGTTAAGTGATTCACACAATTTGGAAAGGCAAAGTGTTCAGTAAATTCATTATTCTGCAACTTTTTACTGTATTTTGTTTTTTGTTTTTTTCTTGATATTTTTCAACGAATTAAGGTATTTCGTATACACATTTCGGTGAGTAGTCCAAGTTTTAACACTAAGTCATCCGTTTCTCTTGCAAAGTCTAGATTTTTCTTGCTTGAAATTAGAACGAATGCTCGTTGAGTCCCATAGAACCTAGTTTTCTATAACTACTCCTTCTTTATACCGTACATGAGTAGGTATATCTGCAAATAAAAAAATGAAAAAAGAAGTTGTTTTTTTTTTTGGGTCATCTACGGCAGATTTTGTATACACTTACGATATCGGTTTAGAAAATCTGTTTCTTTTTTTGTTACTTTTACAGACGTGATTAGTGATGACCGACGTGATGATCTAAATACGATAAAATATAATAAACCCGTTTCATTCAACTCGTACATATCAACCGTCACACTTCGAGCACATTGACTTAATAGAAAACTACATACTCAGCTTATAATATAATGTTCTCTGCGAAAGGGAAATTAGAAATAGAAATAAGATTTATTTACATTTTATTTATCTGTAATGTACCACGCGGGAAGGGGGATCTGCCGATCTCCCTGAAGCGCAAACTCGTCGACATGTGCATCCTTCCTGTCCTAACCTACGGTACTCAGACCTGGTCGCTCACCGAGTCGTTTAAGTTCCGCCTTGGCTTTTGCCAAAGAGCGATGGAACGCAGCATTCTGAGTGTCAGGACAAAATTCGAAATACCACGCTGCGTTCCAGAACGGGTATATAAGACATACGCAAGAAGGCTGCCAGGCTCAAATGGATTGGGTGGGTCACATCAGCCGTATGTAGGATGACCACTGGGCAAAGGTCGCTACACAATGTGTGCCTTAAGATGGACGACGCCACCGCGTTTGGCCCAGAAAGCGGTGGTGAGACGACCTGGATGCGTACCTCGAGGGCTGGTTTGAGGTGGCGCCGGAATAGAGTTCCTGGAAGGACTTGGGGGAGACCTTTGCCCAGCTGTGGGACAGTATCTATACATATACAAGGTGTAATTTTAATCACCGTTAGCTGTTTCCTACATAAATGTAAAGACCAGCTGATTTTATTTTCGCGATTTCAGGCTTGGGCCCATAGTAAAAATTGTTAATAATGATGAGAACAATGACCCCTTATGAGGATAACGGTGATTAAAATTACACCTTGTATAGCTAAACAAAAAATACTGTACCACGCGGACCCAGTTCGGATTGATAGATGTCACATGCCTTCAATTTTTTCTTCTAGGACTTGCCGGTATTCTCATGATATGTTCCTTCTCTGTTTTGAGAAAAGTGCTGAAAAAATATTTACACAAAGTAAAGCGTCAGTCTCGGTTCGAACCTACAACACGTAAGTCGAGGCCGTTACCACTGGGCCACCAGTCCACCACTGCTCACAGATCTTTTTATTTTATCGTGTTTAGATATCAACCCATCGCGTCTGCGAGGTTTAGCTAGCTAATTCAAAATAACCCTGTATATTTAAAAAACAGGAAAAATTCAGTTTAAATTCGTAACTGTCACCTTACTTTAATAATAAGTCAGATCTTTAGCTATTTAACTATTCCCTGTCAAAGTTAAACTATCTAATACCATTACACAAACCACTAACTATACCTTTGAGGGTTGCCAACATAATTATTCAAGGTATAATTCGTACAGAACTGCTCAAAGAAAATAAAATCAGGTTCGCCCGAAACCATCTACACTATGATTTAAATCAGACAAACCGCATGTTTAAAACGCCCGGACTGCTGTCCCGCCGACCGTCCGGCCGGACGCTGCAAATAGCGCTGTCCGGTAACCGGACAAGTAATTAATTTAACACAGACTAGAGAATTTAAACATCTGTCGGGCGAATTGGTGTTAATTATTTTTGCAATTGGATTGGATCATCGAAGCTTGTGATGTTGAAAGATCTACCTATTTATTGGTTTTGGATATAGGTGTGACGTGAAAGGTAAATTAAGGTGTTTTATTATTTTTGAGTTTACGTCTATGTACCTATACAGGGTCAAATTAAATTAGCTAGCAATACTTTAACACGTGGGTAGGTATCGATATCGAAAACGAATGAAAAATAAAGGTTTGTTTTTATCATTACATCTTTATTTAACACTTTAAATGACAGTGAAATGTACAGACGCCAGCACATCAAGCCAAACTGTCAAGTTTTCCCAATTGAACTTAAACCTTAAACATATGTGATAAAGTTGAAAATCTATTAAGAAATTTGACAGATAGATGAAGGTAACCAAATGACTGTTGTGTTATGGTTTTCGGAAATACGTAGAAAATATCTATGTTACAAGAAAAATTACAAAAATCTCGATTACGGACATTGACCTTCGTCCATCGGAATGATGGCTTTTTTTTTTCTGTTATTTGTTCATCGATACCCAACACGTGGGTTCAGAATACTGAACCCGGGCAGGGTCCGACCCTGTATGTTAAAAACTACGCTCGCATAATCAGCCCATAATGTTCCCACTGCTGGGACACAGGCCTCCTCCATGTGTTGATCGTGCGTTAGGGGCCATCCATAAATTATGTCATATGTTGAGGGGGTGGGAGGGGGGGTCAACGAAATGTGACATTGTGTGACAAGGGCCGGGGGATCTAAAGCTTTGTGACGTCACATGTTAAAATCACCAGTAAGTGTCTAAATGATTTGACTTCATGTTAATTTTATTAAAGAATATATTGAATTTTTTTTTTTTTTTAATGGAAATACTGCTGTTTTCATTTAATTACGTACACACTTCTAAATACAAAATTGAAAATTATGTGACGTCACATAAGGAGGAGGGGTTTCACAAGTGTGACCATATGTGACAAGGACGGGGGTCAAAAAACCATTAGATTTGTGAGACGTAATTTATGGCCCCCTAAGCAATTAGAGTGCTGGTCTGATTTTTTTTTTGTTCTACATTTTCCTTCACCTTTTTGTATGGGTCACATAATATACCTACAGATTCTCGTTCTGTCCGTGTACAACATTGTATCAACTTATCTTTCTCTAACTAGGTAAATTACTTTAACAATGTTAATTGGCTAATGATCTATTTTGTTTCATAACGATCTAATTTAAAATTAATAAACTAGCTGCGACCGTAGCTCTGTCCATTATTCTATATTAAAACTTATATTTCAGTTCAACTGAAGAGAAGGACCAACCGCTGTGTATGGCATTTGTGGACTACGAGAACGCCTTCGACTCCAACGAAATGTGGGCAGTTCAGGCCTCTCTGCAACGATGTCGAATTGACTGACGCTATATCGAGGTGTTGACATTTTTGTATGACGCTGCTACGATGACTGTCCAGATCCAGGATACGGAAACAAGCCCCATCAAACTGCTCAGAGGGGTGCGACAAGGGGATGTTATATCCCCGAAACTGTTCACCAACGCGTCGGAGGACATCGTTAAGACGTTGGACTGGACTGGACAGGGTATTAATATTAACGGCGAATATATCTCACACCTTCGGTTTGCCGATACCATCGTCATAATGGCAGAGACACTGGAACAGTTAGACCAGATGTTGCACAGCCTAAACGGAGCCTCTCGGCGGGTTGGCCTCGGCATGAATTTGGACAAGACGAAAGTCATGTGCAATTCTCACGTCTTGCCGAATCCAATTCACATCGAAGGGTCGCTTCTCGAAGTTGTGAAGGAGTATGTCTACCTAGGGCAAGTCATCCAGCTCGGTAGACACAACTTTGAGAAAGAAGCCGACAGAAGGATCCGGTTGGGTTGGGCAGCGTTTGGGAAACTACGTCAAGTCTTTTCGTCGCCTATTCCGCAATGCTTGAAGACTAAGGTCTTCAACCAGTGCGTCCTGCCCGTGATGACATACGGTGCCGAAACGTGGACACTGACGGTTGAGCTGGTCCACAAAGTTAAGGTCGCTCAGGGCGCCATGGAGCGGGCTATGCGCGGCCTTTTTTTTTTTTTTTTTATTATTCTTTGTGTTCCTGGTTTTTGCGTCATGTTTACCGCAAATAAACGTTTTTTCTTTCTTTCTTCTTTTTCTTTCTTTGCTATGCTCGGAGTTTCTTTGAAGGATAAAATCAGGAATTAAATTATCCAGAAAAGAACCGGAATTACTGACATAGGTTGTAGACTGAGCAAGCTGAAGTGGCAGTGGGCTGGCCATGTTTGTCGAAGGACCGATAGACGGTGGAGCAGAGGAGTCCTGGAGTGGAGACCGCGTATTGGCAAACGTAGTGTGGGACGCCCCCCAGCTAGATGGACCGACGACCTTAAAAAGGTAGCTGGGACAGACTGGATGCGGAAGGCGGAGGATAGAGTGTTGTGGCGCAGCCTGGGAGAGGCCTATGTCCAGCGGTGGACTGCGATAGGCTGAGTTGATTGATTTCAGTTTAACTACAACACATAAGCTATGGCTACATTGTCGCAATAACACGAACTGCCCTTCGCGTGCTCTCTGTTGTACAGACGACAGCACATCAAGCTACCCTAATCTGTCAAATTTCTTTGATGTATTTTCAACTTTATTACAAACGGTTAGGTTCATGTTCAATTGAGAAAATTTTACAGTTTGGGATAGTTTGATGTGCTGGCGTTTGTACACACGGCGACATATCAAGCTATACATTTCCAGTTTTAGCTGACCTCACGTTATATAGGCATTTCGTACAGTGACAAGTCAGCTTACACTGGAAATATATACTGTAGCTTGATTTGTGGCCGTGGGTACAGGAAGACTTCGAGCGGTGTGTGATTGAGAGCGCACTACGTGTAGTTCGCGTTATCGCAACAATGTAGCCGTAGCATTATTAATTATATGAAACATTAAAATTACCGGATGTCTGCAGACATAGATAGTCGTCATAATGTGGGTACAACAAACAAACCTACATATTAACAAATTCTACACAATAACGAATTGTCAGAATAAACAAACTTTACTGTATTTGATATCTTTTTCGATGAACTTTTGACATCCGGCGATATTATAATAGATTACATACAGCATGTTTTATTTTTGTTTGAGAGAGTACATAATGCGTTCTGGGATCACAAATACAATTAAGAACAAATCATTTATTTCATAAAAACGTTTTAAAAAAGTGTACATTTACCCCTATATTTGTAAACGTTGCTTAGAGTTAATTAATTATTAGCTATTGTTTAACCATAGGTACATTTTTGACGTCTAAACATCTCTTCACTTTAATCATCGTTTAAACTAAACCCCTAAGTAGTCAATAGTAGTAGATTTCCCATAAAAATACTCATTACTTAGTGCTTAAAATTAAAATTTAAAATATTTTTATTACAGGTGCAAGTCATGATGGTTCGAAATCACATTGTTAGGTAAGGTTACTTTCCCGATCTAGTTTATTCAAATCTATGTGTCAGGCCATCACTTTAGATTTTAATTAAAATATGTAATAAAATAAACGTAGAAACTGGTAAAAGAATTAGGGATGCCTCGATACGCCTTTTTTCCGGTACGATACTGATACCGATGCTCTTATAAAAAAAACAGCGATACCGATACCGATACGCTTATTGATTTCAAAAATGAAGGTATAATCAATAAAACACAAGTTAGGTTATTTTTTAAATGAATATAAAAAGAACAATAACAGGACAAACTAAATAAAACCGTTTATAACTATAGACAGGTTGAGATTACTTAATAGTATATTTAGCATATTTAGTTCGTGTCTCGTTTGCAACGAAATAGACGAGACAACACCCGCGTTTACATAACATTTTTAAAGCGCGTTTGAAAACTATCGTTGAATCGGCCATAAAAATATCGCCGATGCCGATGTATCGGCAAACTTCGAGTATCGCCGATATATCGGCATCGGTATCGGTATCGAATGCATCCCTAAAAATAATAAATCGATTAATAACACCAGCCGTGCTACCCCAGTGGTATTGGCCTCAACTTACAAGTTTTCGGTCGTGAGCTCGAACCCAAGCAGAGCATTTTTCTTTTTCTTTTTTAGTTTCATCACTAATCCTCACGAAGTGGTGGTGAAGTAAAATATCTTGAGAAACCGGCATGTCCTTGAACCAAAAATTCGAAGACATGTGACATCTACCAACCCGCACTGGGCCCGCGTTGTTGATACGGCGCACTCCCACTCACAAAGAGGAGGCCAGTGTCCCCGCAGGAGGGACATTATAGGTTCATTATGATTAACAACTTTGATAAAAAGGATATTGGTACATTATTATCAAAACTATAATAGCATAAGCTACAAAATACAAACGTAAATACTTCATCATCTGGGCACGCTCTTTGAGGAGTGGCTTGAGAGGCGGCATGGAGTCCTCACCTTTCGCCTGACACAGGTCCTCACCGGACACGGCTGTTTCGGGAGGTTCCTGTTTCGCATAAGGCGGGAGGAAATGCCCGGGTGTTTCCATTGCGAAGATCGCCCTAAGGACACTGTGAAGCATACGGTGGAGGTCTGCCCGGCTTGGGCGAAGCACCGCTGTGTCCTCGTGGAGGCGGTCGGCGGCGGCGATCACTCGCGTCCGGCCCTGGTCCAGGCCATGGCACGGAGCGAGAGTGCATGGTTAACCGTCACCTTCTTCAGCGAAGTAGTGAAGCTCACAAAGACGGAGACGGTGCACGTGAGGGAGAGGCAGTACATGCGCCCTCACGGCCGCAGCCTTCGCAGGAGACGCCCTGGGCGTCGGGAATCCCAGGCTGATTCCCGGCCACCGTAGGCCCGGGCTTGCGGACGGCGAGTAATGGATAGCTGTCCGGTAAGGACCAAGCCTGGGTCGACGGCGCATTGGGTTCCACGCGCGCCTCAAAGAGATGTCAGCACCAACTGATGGGGCCCGCAAGGGCCGATGCCTGCCAGGGGTGCGGGTTGTTCAAAAGAGATACGGCGGCCCCTGGCACACAGACAACTGAGAGAACACGGGTGGGTTTTAGTCAATAAAAGTCTGACACGCCCTCCCGTTCCACCCTGAGCGAGAGAAGTTATTTGATTATTTCCCAACCAAACAAAAAAAATGCTTCATCGTCCGCCGGAAGACGTCCACAGCTGAACATACCTCGGCCTCCCCTCAAGCTCCGCCACTTCGACCGGTTCTCGGCTTCCCGCATCCAGCGGATTCCTGCGGCCTTCACAAGGTCATCGGTCCACCATGTGCAAGGCTTTCCAACGCTACGTCTACCCGTGCGCGGTTGCCATTTCAGAACCTTACGGCTCCTTTGGCCATCTGTTCTGCGAGCAATGTGCCCTGCCTATAGATGGGTAGTGGGTTAAATAAACCCCATTCTTCCCGTTTGGATTATAACCCGGTGATTTGGGTTTTAACCCATTATCACCCTTTTTACTGGGTGAAAATGGGTATTGTTAATTATACATTAGTGGGAATGTTGATCATAGCAATTTAGACATGTTTTCTATGGAATTTTTCACTTTTTCTATGGAGAAAATGCATGAATCGATAATCGTCCTGCACATCAGCCAGCACGCCAGCACATCAAGTGATCATCACTTGATGTGCTGGCGTCTGTATATTTCATAAACCTACCAAACTGCCCAACAGTTTTTCGGCAGGATGATTATCGATTATTGATCATCGCAATTTAGACATGTTTTCTATGGAATTTTTCACTTTTCTATGGAAAATATGAAAAATTATAACCTAAATGTTGAGTTTTAGAGGTTTACGAATTTAATAAAGAAGTCGAAATTTCATTATTTTAGCGATAGGACGCACCATTTTCAAAATAAGTATAAGCAAAAGAAAAGAAAAAGGACCGTTTCTTTCTTGTATTTGTACCCAAAGTCGAGGTGTTGGTGTGAATTTTAGTTCATGACAACTAATTTTATTCCACATTTTTTAATCGCGATTAAAAATAGTCAGGTTCTGTTAGATTAATCAAAATTTTAGGTAAAAACGACGAATTCAGAATAGTAAAATTACCATTTTCACGAAATTAATAACTCAGGGCCATATTAGTGCTGTCAAACTAAAACATAGTTAAACTGTGTCACTTTAGTCAATTTCAGAATGGGAAATCTTAGTTTGACAAGAGTTATAACAGTTTGGTGATTTTTAGTATACTTTAGAGTCATTTGTGACAAGAGAATTGGCACCATTATCTGAGTATGGAACAAATAAGTTTGCTACGATGATAGGAGATAGTACAAGCACCTAAAATATACAGAAATCTTTTCGTCTCGTAGAAGACGTTCAGACTCACAGACATCCGAAGTTCAGGCTGGTTGACTCTAGTGTATTATGGATATACGACCATTGTTATTTAAATGAAATTTTGAATTAAGTAAGGTACTAATCTATCGCTTAGACAGAAAAGAAAGAAAAAAAATTACATACGATATAGTTAAAAGTGCTTTTTGCAAAAATAGGACATTGTACTAGATGGCTCTGATATCGAGTATAGTGTTTGAAACCGATTCACTTTGCAGCGTACTTGTTAGAACCCCATGTCCAAGGAACTTGATGAAAGTCAAGAAATCGACGCTATGGAGTTCATATGCAAGTAGGACAAATTACATAGGTACATATTAAAAAAAAACTCACGACGAAAAGGGCAGCAAAACTGGAATATATAACATAACATTGGAATTTGTTGCATAAACACGTGGATGTTTTAAGTGATAAGTCTGAGGACTGCGTGCTTAATTCACCAATACTTATAGAATCTCGGAGATATAATAACCAAACCACGCCGCCACGTACAAATACCAGAACCATCTACTTCCGGCATTAACAATTTCGAATTTTTAGATTGTAACTGTAATTACGATTATACAGGGTTAAGCCCTGAACATACATAAAAAAAATATGTAAACATGTCGAATTGATAACCTCCTCTTTTTGAAGTCGGTAAAAAAAAGACAATGAATAATTTCTGTTGTGACTATTAAGTTTTTATTACTAGGCGCGTCTACCCCAATCCAAACTGTCAAATTTCTTTGATAGTTTTTCAACTTTATTGCAATGGAATCAGGTTCATGTTCAATTGGGAAAATTTGACAGTTTGGGATAGCTTGATATGCTGGCGTCTGTACATAAACTTGTTTGGTTCAAAATGAATGATTTATTTACCATTATAATCGACGTAAATGTGTCCAATGTGTTCAGGTAAAAGTAGGAATAGATCATAATACAAGTTCACTCACGACGCTTGCTAATGTATACTAAAGTGAGAGTGTGAGTCGGGAAGGACCGTACCCCCCGTCCCTCTCCAGGACGGAGACTGACCCCACATACTGATCGTAGCGCGCTACATATTTAAATAAAACAAATCTGAAATATTTAGTTTTCACCCGGCAAAACCACCCAGTGGGTGGAATGAAACGTGTGATAACTAGGTTTTAACCCACTAGTGGGTTTTAACCCGGGTGATTACCCATCTCTAGCCCCTGCCTAGAAGTGTTTTTCACATTTATTAAGTGCCTCAAAGTCTACTTTTTAAACATTTTAAAGGAAGCATGCAATTTAACAAGTGATCAACCTGTATATGAAAAGTGTCTACCTATATATAACTCTATGCCAGGTTTTTACCCGACCAACAAGAAACATTTGTGACTTAGTAGGGTATAAATGTAATGTGTGCCGATCAGACTCGTTCAGTACAGTGTTCCACCTTTTGCCAAGATGAAGTGCTTTATTTTCGCTGCGTTCCTATTTTGTGAGTACTTTTTCATATTATTGTGTACTTTACAATTTTATTTTGGAGACCACTGACATCGGTGAAGTCAGTAATAGTACCTACTTTATGAAACTGTTGCATAATAAGAGGCAAGACCCAGGCGAGACGCGCGTAGTAATAAAAACTTTTTTTACCAACTTCAAAAAGGAGAAGGTTATCAATTCGACATGTTTATATTTTTTTTTTTATGTATGTTCGGGCGTAACTCTGTCATATACACCGTGACATTTTAATCGTCTTACAAAGGGAGTCCACTCAATGTTTTCGTTATGAAATACCTCTAGGCGCGATTAAAACATTGTTACCATTAATTAAGATAACAGGTACAAAGAAAAATAAATAATGCTTTAGAATTATGAAACACCCTCCCTGTTAATAAAGTTTACGTATCAAACGGTAGAAGATATTTACCTACCTACCATTACATTCCATCTCCATAACAGGGTGTTTCGAACTACGTCATGCGGCTTAGTGAATGATATTTTTTTTTTTATTATGAAAATGTTCAAAAAAAAATTTTTTTTTGTAAATGATTTGTAGTCATTGGATACATGAAGTGGGCTGCCGTTGTAAGACGACTAAAATGTCACGGTGTATGTATACGGATTTTCAAAATTGAAAGGGGTTTATTTCTAAATGGTCTCAATTAAATTTCATATAGATCTGATGATGAGTTTCGGAGATAGACAACGGAACTCTTCAAAAAATAACAGGTATCAACCGCGATTGCTGCTATCGCATAAATATGCATTGTTTTGACCCCAAGGGTGATGAAATTTCGAATGGGTACTATAACTAAAAAGTGAAAAATAAAAACTTTTTCCAAAAAAGAAACAACTGACTTCCGGAAAAATACTACAAAGTAAAAAATTACTTTAATTTCGTGAAGGCGGTGACAAAAAATTAAAATACATATCCAAAGTCACCGACTTCCGAAATTAAAGTAATTTTTCACTTTGTAGAGTTTTTCCGGAAGTCGGTTGTTTTTCTTTTGAAAAAGTTTTTAGATGTTTTGAGAATGCTAGGCATCAGATAAAAATTTGAAAACCATAAAATCTTCGTATCTTCGATTTCCTGATAGATTGGAATGAGATTTTTATTTCATAGTATGGTTTTGAAAAATATTTTGTGTTAATTATATCGGGTGCTACTTACAACAGTCGAGATAAAAGTGAATAAGATAAATTCTGGCATATTAAATTTGTGTAATATCGTGATATCTCTTCTGTTTCCCCAATAAAATACCTTGTAATGTGAATATAAAGTTCAAAAACAAATGTTCAAATATTTACATCATGTCGTTTATTTTTGCGTTTTACTGGAAATCCACTGAAACTGTTTTAAAGTAAACATTGTGATCTGGAAGTTGTACTCTCGCATTCAAAATATTTAATACTTTCGATTAATCCTACTATCGTACTATTTATAATTTTATATAATATGATATATTTAACAAAATATATTAAAACATATAATAATATTATAAATGTTAAAGTTTGTATGTTTGGATATTTGGGTATTTGGCACAGATATAGTTTATAACGTGGATTATCACATAGAATACTTTCTATCCCGGTAGTACAGACGCCAGCACATCAAGCTAACCCAAACTGTCAAATATTCCCAATTGAACATGAACATTATTCTTTTGTAATAAAGTTGAAAAACTTGGTAGCTTGATTTACTGGCCTCTGTCCGTTTCCGTGGGATAATTATAGACGATCACGTCTATAATTATCGAGCGGGCGAGCGGGCGAAGCCGCTGGCAAAAGCTAGTCGAATATGAATGTGTTATCTGAGGCATTTATCATACTGTGCGCTCCGCTCATGTAATTCTTATCGTGGTAACTTTTAAACAATTAATCCAAATTTCATAGTGTTTAAGACAAAGTTTATCTACATTAAATACGTAATAATAAGTGGTATTAATTTTGATAATAATTAACTATATAATAAAAAATGGCAGTGTAAAAAAAGATCCAATTAAAATGTATTTATGGCCACTATTTCTTTATCCGTTATTCCGTGTATTGCCGGACGTAAAGAACGACGTAAAGAATAGCAACATCCCATTTCTTCCCGTGGGTGTCGTAAAAGGCGACTAAGGGACTTACTAGAGAATGGGCAGCAGCGTTTTCTATGCATTTTACCACCATACTGCGATCGCCAACCCACCTGCCAAGCGTGGTGAATATGGCAAACGCCCCCTTTGGGGAGGCTTATGTCCAGCAGTGGACGTCTTTTGGTTGAAATGATGATGGATGATGAAATTTGTTTATCATGGCTTCCACATATAACCTAGATAATATATATTGTCGCGGAGTTTTATTTAGAACTGTCTATGATAAATAATCTCACAATAAATTTCCACGATCCCACGTTGAATCTTCATGTTACTAACGGTTTTGGGCAGCGCACGCCAATATTGCTCTCAGAGACCAGACATTTTTCCGACTTACTTGTTACCTGTCGTTATATTATGGCCAAATCACACGAAATCCTTATAAATTTTGGCATATGTGTTATTCTGATGTATAAGTTATATAATTGTAAAGTAAGTTTAATTAAAATTCGATCAGTAGTTTTTGCGTGAAAAAGTCGCAAACATCCATCCATCTTTAACTCTTTAGCACCATTCCTTTATGTAAGTTCGTCGATATTAAACGCAATTTTACCTCTGCAGGTATTCTACCTTCGGCATACTCTCGACATGTTCAGTTTTACAGAAAAGACTATACGTACATCCAGGAGTTTGATGCTTTTTATAAAGTTCACTGGGACACGAGTGGATCTGCTTGGAGCACTGCCTTTTTAACCTGTGACGATGAAGAAGCTACTCTGTTCTACCCAGAAGTCCAAAAAGAGTGGACTTTAGTGAAGAACTTGACAGATCAAATGACAGAAGTTCCAAATGTGACAGACATCTATGTGGGATTGCACGACGAATTTAGGTTAGGAGAGTTCATTACTGTTGACGGTAAGTATTCACAATTGGACAATGTAAACTGTCATCTCACCTTTTGTTGAATTTTTATGCGTAATACACGATGTAATACAAAGTAGTACGAGAGCCCATGACCGTAATTTTCGCGTTGTTTTACGACCAAAACCGTATGGAATCAACATAATTATACTAAACTAACTTCTGCCCGCGACTTCGTTTGCGTCAAATTTCTTGCTCCCCGACCCACCCCGTCGCTCGCCTCGCCTGCCCGTGCAAAAATGAAATGTTAATTTAAGCAAGTAGATCTTAAAAGACACTTTCACAAGTCAATATTTTGTTGGTCACTATTTTAAAAACTAGATGGCGCCGGCATTTCCTGTATATATACAACGTCCAGACATCATTCGTCGGGCAGTGTCCACCAAACACTACACCTGTTTCGTCGGAGGATCCTCCCTTTTCTATAGAGGCCTCACCTCATGCATCCAAATACCTAGTTGAACGATAGATTGCAAGTGAACATCGATCAGTTGATGGGAATAACTCGTAAATTAATCATTTTCAGAAGAAATTTCAGCAGTATATGTACTGAAAGCATTTAAAACGTGTTGAAATTGTTTTCCTGATCGGTAACACAGATACCTATTCGTCTGAAAACTATTAGATGATATAAAAGTCGCCCTGATGGAGAATAAAATCATATCAGACAAATTTAATGTAGCTACTTACCAATTAGGTAACTTTTCTATCAATCAATCAACTCAGCCTATTGCAGTCCACTGTTGGACATATTAGGCCTATCCCATGTTGCGTTGTAACACATTGTTCTCTGCTTTCCGTATCGAGTCTGTTCCAGCCACTTTCTTTACGTCGTCGGTCCATCTAGCTGGGGGGCTAACTTTTCAATATTAGAAATTATTTAAAAAATCGTTTTGCGATTACGTACGATTAATAAAGAACTTAACCGAAACCATAGAACTGTTATTGAAGAAGTTTTTAAATAATTGGGAAAAATAGAAACTGGGATAAAACGTTTGAAAAATTCTGTTTATATACACCGTGAAATTTTAATGGTTGTTTTCCCGCGGCTGAACAACTTGCCATAAGGAGTACTTTCAAAGCATAGGGTAAAAGTAAAAAAATAAAGATTTTTTGTTTTAAAATAATTAAAAAAATATTCATCAACTCGATAAAACACTACTCAATAGTAACACTAGAGGTAACTTGTAGGTACTACTCGAATTGCGCGCGCCGCCGACAAAGGGAACAGCGATTCATAAATGTTCAAAGCAAACTAAACTCTCGCACGTGGTAATTTTTCACGATGGTTACTCTGCCATTTTTTGTTTCTAATGTTTTATTTGTTTATAAAACGATTGTATTACTAAGACAAAACCATTTCGCTGCAGGAAAACAACCACTAAAATTTCACGGTGTATAATTAATATCATCGTTTTAATAATTATCGGGCTCATTATCGTTGTCGGGAAGGATAGGACCGTAACAAGCGCAGTGCATTTGCAGAGCAACTCCGAAACATTATTTCCATTTTTAACCGACTTCAAAAAAAAATATGGAAAATTTTGGTACTTACAAGTTTTTCTAAGTCAATTTCAGTCTCTATCTCAATCTAAATTTGCCCATATCTTTGTATCGTTTTGACACAGGACCTAGATTTTTATAAACCTAATAAGGACTATAGACTTCAGTCTCTGGTATAAATTTCAACGTGCTAGGTCCACCCGTTCCTGAGAAAATTGGTGGTGACACACGGACAGACAGACGGACAAGAGAGTGATCTTATAAGGGTTCCTTTTTATCTTTTTAGGTAGGGAACCCTAAAAACAACCGGCTTACATAAAAAAAATACTAAGTACAACGTGAAAAATAACTGTTTTTTCTAATAAAGTTTTTTATTCATTAAAAGTGACATGTTTTTTTTTAAAACCTTCTAAAAAAAGGGCGACCTGAAACTGCAGTTTTTAGTTGATTAAATAAAAAATATCTCCACTTTTCAGGACACTCCACGCCATATCCACTGCCTACTGAGAGGAGTCTACAGACAAATTTCGACCATTGCATATCTATGAACATCGAAACTGGAAAGTTCAAAGTGGAAAGATGTTCGGCAGCAATGCGTAGGCCATTACCGTTTGTCTGCAAGAAAGTTGATTTTGGATCGTGTCCAACTATCGACCACGGTAAGTGGTTTCTCTTCTTAACGTATCGATGGTAAAAAGTTATACTACGAAAGTTCATATAATAAATAAATAAGCATTTATTTCAGAAAACATCCATATTTACACACACATTTTTAAAAGAACTAATTCACATGAAAAAAAAAACAAACAAAAATGACACAGTTACACACAGTGCAGTATACAAACGTACCCAGTGGCGTACCAGTGGCAAGTCCCACCTGTCCACGAACAAGATTATTATACTGTTGCCAGGTTGCCACTGGACCTACACAACTCAGCAGTGACTCACACACTGCTTCCTTATAAGAGCATTAAACCCATCAGTGTGCGCTTCTGCGAAAATAGTCGAATCACATTTGCAGAGCAAAACGTCGGAGCATATATGCTTGGCCTAAAGTTTGCAAACTCCGCTCACTGACGCAGTCATAAGGTCCTCAAGTTCAAAGGTTCTGTGGCCCTAATGTGAATTTGCATTTAACCATCTCGATCAAACGCATCGAGCGCGTTTGGTGCTCCACAGTGCTATTCTCTAAAAGACAATTTCATGGCTGTAAGCTACGTCGAGCTCGTCGTCGAGACAGCCTTGAGATCGACCGAGCGTGTAGTGCTGATTCAAATTGTATTCACTAGCATGGTTGTGGTCGTCGGCGAACTCTAGGCTGTAGCCCTAGCCTCCCGTCGCTGTTTCGTAGACGAACGAAGGGAGTGAAATAAATTATTTAAATCATAATCAATAAATCTCGACTGACAGTTTTATGGGTTTATAATATACAACGTGTAACGGAAAGGGTATATACATACCAAGGGCACGGCTTCTTTAGATGATATCAAACTATATTGGAAGGGGTTTATAATCCTATCTCTACATGTTCGGAAGTTATGAGAATTTTTAATACCAGATTGATACCAGAAACCGAACTTTTCAAATTGAAATAAAAACATCACACGGAAGACATTTATCGTAATTTTGACAAGTAACGTGGAAAGTTATTGACCTACGTAGTGCGGTGACACGTTTGTTGAGATTTGAATTTAAGAAACATACGAAACCGAAAATCACTTCCTATAGTATTTTATTTTGAGCTGAAACTATGTATAGTGATTCTATAACAGCTGTTATCGTTAGTGCTTAAGAATAGCAATAGTGTTACGGCCCCGCCGCCGCCAGGTGGCGCACGGCAGGACATACCATCGCCATGCCGCGCCGCAGCGCCGGCGTTTTCGTTTTGCACCGCCAGGGGCGCCAGGAGTCGTTGAATTAAAAACTACAGAGGACGAAGGGCGGACGTACGAAGCGAAATAACAATCTTATTTTATTTTACATGTTATTAATTAGTTATTACACACTTAAAGCTAGCGTTACAGTCCATTTTCATTCGAAGAACCTTTTAACAACAGCGGCAACAGCCGGAACAATAGTATAAAGCAAAGTTGCTATCTCTGTCCATTTAAACATACATAGGGATATAGATCCCCATGTATGTTTAACTCTTTAAAACTACGCAACGGATTTTGATGCGGGTTTTTTTAATAGATAGAGTGATTCAAGAGGAAGGTTTATATGTATAATACACCGACCTCCACGCGGTTGAAGCCGCTGGAAAAAGCTAGTAAGGTATATATTTAACTATTTTAAGGAATAGAGCAAAACAATAAACAAATTAGATAAATAAAAGAGTTTATTGCATAGCTAATAATGCATCACTGGATTGGTGACGGATCAATGGGAGCGCTAAACGCGCTCGAAGCGTTTGATCGAGATGGTTAAATGAAACTAACATTAATGCCTCAGATCCCTTTTGACGTCCCTATTCTATAGTGAAAAAGTTCAAAGATCAACATGATGACACAATAATAATAAAAAGAAGTTTATTGACACAAAATACCTTTGTATAGAACACCAATAAATTTCACATAGGTATGAGTTTGATTTAGGGAAAAGGCTGCACAAATAGTGAAAACCCCTGCCTCGTAAACTAGGGGAACCCAACGACCTATTAGTCAGTGTTCTACTGTAACTACGTATACAAAATAAACCTTTATTTATGAGCGTTAATAAACCCATAATGACCTGATTTAACTATGAATATAAATGTGTGAGTATGTGTGAATAGCTGTGTGAGTGGAATAGAGTGTGGAGTTGTATGGTGTGGAATACGTCATGTCGTGACCGCAACATAAACCAGCACCATCTACCAGGGATTCAGAAAATGATTTTAGACTGTCGCCAGGTTAAATAAAAATCCTGTTCCATACAAAAATGCAAAAGCTTCATGAGCGAAATATTTAATGAAACAGCTGATTCGAAAAAAAATGACGAAAAATGTCTAAGCTTGGGGTCCAAACCAATCAATCAAAAATCAATTCAATTCATACTCAATTAATTTCATCACCGTGTACCTATATGTACGATAAATGCTAATCAAGTCTATGCCTACCCCCGTGATGATGTTTATGTATGTAAATGCGAATCAAATTATAATTTCAGGTTACAAATTTTTAACGACATCAAAAAAATGTTACAAAATAAATAAAAAACCACGAACATGGCAGGATGCTATGAAAACCTGCTTCATGGAGGGAGGAATACTGGCCGTTATAGAGAACAGTGCTCAGGCAGAAGAAATTAAAGATATTTTGAAACTCAATGAAATATATTTTGTCGGAGTTAAGAAGCTCTTTACAGGCGGTGATTATTACTCGGTAAAAGGTAAAGAAACAATATTGTTTTTATTTTCCATAAAATTTAAGGGTTATTTATAAATATAAATAACAGTTTTGAAAGTCCTAATAGACCTCCATGTTTAAATTTAGATTCATCTTACACATTAGTTACCAAACATTAAAACCGTAGACCGAATATAGAAATTAAATTTTGCTTTTTCTTAACCGAATATTGAAATTATTAAATATTCAGATTTTGAAACGCTCCAGTAACAGCATTTTGAAGTTTGTCTCGGGCAACTTTGCAAGCCCTATATTTGTGCACTGCATTTTTGTTCACCTAAGCGAGAACAAAAGTGACGAAAGATGACGACAGAATTAATGTATTTTTGATGACTATGGGTACCTCTATGTTTTGAATTTTATTTTATTTAATTTTTAGTGTAAAGTTTTGTATACGGGTAATATTGCCTGCAATAAAACACTTTAATTTATTATAGGTAGAGTCTTCAAGTACTCATTTTCAATTTACAGGTAAAAAAATCAGTGACCTGTACACCTTCTACAACGGCCCAAATCCGTACAAAAACGATGTCAAAATCCCGGAAGACAACGGTGAAGTATGCAATTACCCGAACGAAGACGGCGAATTCCCGAACCCATATGGCCAATACCCGGACGGTTCCTTCTGCAGGAACATAGTCCGTGTACCACCACGTACTGACTGTGGGACTGTTTGTAATCGGGGCAATAATTATCTGTACACTGACACAGGGAACTGTGATGAAAGTCTACCTTTCATTTGTGAAATGGAAGTTGGTGTATCAAGTATATAAACACGAGCGAAAATAAGTTTATCATATACCTAATCTAGTGTGGTCAGTGTCAAAAGTGTGTCATGAAAATGTAAACAAATGGATCAGAAAACATATCTGCGGATGCTAATGTCAGTGTAGTGATATAGTGTCACTTACACGTTGACAAACCCAAAATTCCAAATATAAATCCTCTGAAAGATGTTTTCATTTGACAATTGACGTTAAATTCATAACCTCCAAGAACAATGGCAGACGTTCATACATAAAATTAGTTGAAAAAAATGGTAGCGTCTATTTGTCAAAAATATATTAAAATGTTAAGCGTCTGTCCCTGAGTAACTATATAAACGAATTTTGTTCTGAGAATGCTCTAAAAAAAAGATATTTCAGTTTGAACTTTTTTAGGTTACGTCTTATGTCAAAACACAGTCACGCAGAAGAGCTAGATCAGAATCCTTTAGGCACGCACAAGTCACACAAAGCGAAACAAATCAAATAGAAATAATAGAACAGCAAAAAGAACACGAACACAACCGGCACGAAAAGCGCAGGAGCCTCAGTGACAGACTGCATTCCTTGAAAGTGACAGTTCATTTTAGTTAGTGTTGCCATAACATTAGGAATTGTTGCATGAAATGAAATGTTTATTTATGTAAGTAGATCTTATAAGACACTTTTACACGTCAATATTTAGTTGGTCGATATTTTAAAAACTAGATGGCGCCGGCATTTCCTAGCTGACTGTTCCCTGAGAAGAAAAGCCGAAACAAACTCAGAGGTTCTTTTAAAGTCCAAACATTATATTATTTGAATTTTATGTGAGTCTAACAATGCAGGGCAATGTCTGGAAGGGCCTTTTGAAAAAAGAGCCATTGCAGCTTTGAGCTGACCTGTCCAAACAGACGGCATGCATGTATCAGTCACCGTGTAGCTCAGCATAGTATTATGATTGACGCACCAATATAATAATTGCAGGAAGTATTTCAAACTTCTTTTCGAACATATTATCACTTTATGTTTTTATACTAGTAGTACAGTTATTAGTAACTGCTTGAAAAAAATATTTTGAACTTATCTGTAGTCTTACAAGTATATACAAAACTAGTATGAATATAATTAATGGCAACTCTTAAATAGTGTATATTATTAGACTTAGTCATTTGATATTCCCAAAAATGGTTGCTTTTTTCTGTGGCTTTTTTTCTGTGGATTTCGGCTGAATTGATGATGAGTTAACATCATCATTTCAGCCGAAATACGTCCAATAATGGACATAGGCCTCCCCTAAGCTCCGCTACTTCGACCGGTTCTGTGCTTCCCGCATCCAGCGGACTCCTCCTGCGGCCCTCACAAGGTCATCGGTCCACCTTGTGGGAGGCCTTCCAACTTTACGTCTTCCGGTACGCGGTCGCCACTCCAGAACCTTTCGGCTCTATCGGCCATCTGTTCTGCGTGCAATGTGCCCTGCCCACTGCCACTTAAGTTTGGCAATTCTTCGGGCTATGTCGGTTACCTTGGTTTTCCTATTGTGGCTTTAACTAAAATACATTTTTATTTGCAAAATCATAGAAAAATAACTAAACATAAAAGACATTTCTAGACGCAAACATTTTTGTCAGCTATTTTTCTGCCATTGTTCTTTTTAATTACAATTTAAAATGGTTTTCAAACAATAAATGTTTGTGAGAAATTAAATTTAAACGTTTTAAATACCCTTTAGTAATTGGTTGAGTAAGAACTTTTACGAGAACAGCATTTGTTTACACTTTAGTCACTTACTTATGAAACAGACAGTAATGTCTGTTTCATAAGTAAGTGACTAAACCATTTTTAATGTTATACAATTTAAAAAATCTGTAAAGATTTTTTAAATTGTATAACATTAAAATGGTTTTCAAACAATAAATGGTTGTGAGAAATTAAATTTAAACGTTTTAAATACCCTTTAGTAATTGGTTGAGTAAGAACTTTTACGAGAACAGCATTTGTTTACACTTTAGTCACTTACTTATGAAACAGACATTACAGATTTTTTTAATTGTATAACACTAATTTAGGAATACAATCCAAATCACACTATTCTATTTTAAGTTTTCCTGAGATAAATTGTACCTATTTCTACATAGTTTCGTACGTTTCAAACTGTTTATTGCTTGCAAATAATAACATTTTATTAATAAAAATAGCATAAGTACCTACCATTAGATCATAGTTCTTCGTCTGGGCAATGTGGCTCAGTGCACCCGTGAAGGCTAAAATGCCCACAGCTATTTAGACTGAACCTTTCTTTTCCAAACGTTGGGCATCTTTTAATCTCTGCTGATTATTCAGCAAAAAATGAAAATAAGATAATAGAATAAAAGATAAATAAGATAAAAATGATAATAATAATAATAATAATTGCTGGCAACACTGATAAGTCAACAACGTAATTTTTTTCATATCTCTTATTTTCCTTATTTATTCATTTCTGTAATTCATATCTGCACAATAAACAGTATTAAACCTTTTGGAAGAAAGCCACCAATAAATTGATATACAAAAACGTTATTAAAATGAAAAAACGAAACAAACCAAAAACTATAATGACGGCTGTCAAAGCCGGCCTCCTATGGAAATAAAATAATGAAAAATAAAACATGAAATGTTGACGAGATCAGCAGCTCGCCGTGCACGCCCACCACCTCCGGACTCGTCGCTCAGCTCCGCCTCGCCGCCGCCGGAACCCAGCCCCATCGAAAGTGCTGTGACACCGGCCGTGGCAGTTGCGTCGAGCTCGAGCGACGAATATTTTTCCCCGCCGACGTCGCCAACACCTGTACGTTGGCAGGGGAGAGGCCGGCCACCGAGAAGCTTGGGACTTAGGGGCCATCCGGCCCCGAGCCGGGTCCCCGCTGCCGGTGGTTGTGTGCAGCGCATGAGATGGACTCAGTCTATGAACGAGAACGTCATGCGCGCATATTACGGGTCTACAGAGGGGGGAACTAACCTCACTGCGTACCGCGAAAGGATGCTGTCTCTGTTCCAGGCACTAGAACCAACCGTCAACGTCTCGGCCCAACGACTGTCGGATCAGGTGCGGGTCATCCAACGCAATCATAGATTGGACGATGCCGCACTTGATAGGCTGCGTTCAGAAGTACTGAGCAACCATATCATCTCGACTCCGACACAAACCGCGGCACATACCTCAACTATTGATGCAATCTCGCCGCGGTCCAATCCTGTTGAAGAAAAAGATGATAGGGTTGCCACAGTAAGTAGCCAGTGCAACGCCCGATTGAGGAGCGCACTGGAGGATGCGTTTCGCGAATATCGGTCCACCCCAACCGAACTTAGGCCCCGATTACCACGGTTACCCATGCACAAGAAAAATAGGGCGCTGGTGTGTGCCTTGAACTCGCAGCTCAAGAATTTCTTCGAGAGCAGCGAGGATCTCGTTGATACACACTCAATCCTGTATTGCGCGGCTGTTGCGGCATGTCGTTTAGCTAACGTCAAGTTTCCAAGCTGTGACGGAGCTTCTCGACCAAAACCAGCCGCACCAGCCTGGCAGTGCAGGATCGAGCGTCGTATCGATGGAGCCAGGGTACTCATCGGCAAACTATATTGCTTCAGGGAGGGCAATACACGACCACGAGTGATGCGCTTTGTGAGGCGGGCTTTCTCGGGGACTGGAATCAGTCCTCCAGAATACATGTCCCGTATCACAGAGCGCACCGACTTCCTGAAGCAGAAAGTCTGTGCATGGGCTAACCGTATTTGGCGGTATAAGCGGCGGGTTGACCGGTACACGCAGAATCGTATGTTCCAGAGCGATGAGAGGTGGGTGTATAGAGCCTGGGAGCGACCCAAACAAAATGTGACGGACGTATGCCGCCCGGATGATGCCACCACGAATGCATTCTGGCGCAGCATCTGGTCGGTACCCGTCTGTCACGCTGAGGCTGGTTGGATGCAGGATGTCGAACGAGTGTGTGAAACTATACCAGAAATGGAACCAATTTCAATTACGCCATTAGATGTAGCCAGAGCAGTCCGTCCGTTACCAAATTGGAAATCACCGGGACCGGACGGACTGCATAACTTTTGGTTAAAATGGCTAAGTAGTTCACACATTCGCCTGGCATCTCAATTCCAGTCATCCTTAGAGTCTGGGTCGCTACCGCATTTTCTAACAACAGGCGTTACCCACCTGCTCCATAAGTCAGGTAGTCCCGCGGAACCCAAGAATTATAGACCAATAACATGTCTGTCGACGGTTTATAAACTTCTTACATCCATTTTGAGAGCGAAAATTAACACACACATTGAGAATAACTCGATTATGTCTCCCTCTCAAAACGGATGTAAGAACGGGTCCCGCGGTACTAAGGAGCTACTCCTCATCGACATGGCCATAAGCCAACAGGTTCGTCGATCCCGCAAGGATCTGTCAACATGCTGGATAGATTATAAGAAGGCCTACGACTCGGTGCCACATGCATGGCTCATGAGAGTGCTGGAGTTGTACAAGATAGATGCAACTCTACGCACCTTCCTTGAGTCGTGCATGGGGCAATGGAGGACAGTCCTTCACTATCCAGGATGTCCACAGATCCAGGCGAATGATGAGCCTGTATGGATCAAACGGGGAATATTTCAGGGCGACAGCTTGAGTCCCCTTTGGTTTTGCTTAGCCCTGAATCCTCTAAGCACACTGCTGGAGAATTCAGGTCTAGGCTATCGGTTGAGGAGAGACGGTGGGTTTATATCTCACCTCCTATACATGGATGACCTTAAGCTCTTTGCCCCCAACAAATTGCAACTGATGGAGCTACTGAAGGTAACTGAAACTTTTAGTAGCGCCATCAGAATGGAATTTGGTGTGGACAAATGTGCAGTCATGCATGTAAAGCGAGGTGAGATTATGGAATCCGAGGGAATTCAACTTTCGGATTCCATAAACCTCAAATCCCTCTCCTCATCCGACAGCTATAAGTATTTGGGTATGTCGGAAGCGTTAGGCATCAACGCTGCTGACATGAAGCAATCGTTGAGGGAGCGCTTCTTTGGTCGCCTGAAGAAGGTATTAATTAGTCTTCTTACAGGCGGAAACAAGGTGCGCGCCTTCAACGGTTGGGTCATGCCAGTTTTGATGTACTCTTTCGGCATACTCAAATGGACTCAAACTGAACTCGACGCCCTGGATCGACGGGTCCGTACACTGCTGACTGCAAACCGGATGCATCACCCACGATCATCGGTGATGAGACTGTACATCCCGCGGAAGTGCGGGGGTCGAGGCTTTTTAAATGCGAAGACCCTCCACAACCGCGAGGTGTGCAGTCTCAGGGAATATTTTTTAAAAACCGAAGTGGGTATGCACCGTGATGTGGTCGCGGTGGACAAGGGTCTCACCCCGTTGTCCATGGCTAAAGAGAACTGGCGCAAACCCGTAATACTCACTATAGATGACCGCAAGGAAGTATGGCGAAACAAGGAGCTTCACGGGCGCTTCTATAGGGCTCTTCATGAGCCCGGTGTAGATTTCCTAGCGTCCGTATCCTGGCTACGTTTCGGTGACCTATTTGGGGAAACTGAAGGTTTCATCTGTGCAATTATGGACGAAGTTATCTTGACGAATAACTACCGGAGACATATTATTAAGGACGGGACGGTTGACGTGTGTCGGGCATGTCATCGTCCGGGTGAGTCCATCAGACATATTATCTCTGGTTGTTCTCGTCTAGCTAACGGCGAGTACTTGCACAGGCATAATCAAGTAGCCAGGATTATTCACCAGCAACTTGCTTTGCAATATAAACTTGTGGATTCTGAGGTACCGTATTACAAGTATGTGCCCGACCCAGTTCTCGAAAATGACCATGTCACGTTGTACTGGGATCGGTCTATCATCACTGACAGGACTATTGTAGCCAATAAGCCAGATATAGTGGTGATAGACCGGTTAGCGCGCCGCACAATGATAATCGATGTTACCATTCCACATGACGAGAACCTCGTGAAAGCTGAGAAAGAGAAACAGATTAAGTATCTCGACTTAGCACACGAGGTTGTTGCCATGTGGAATGTGAACTCGGCTGTAATTGTGCCGATTGTCGTATCAGCCAATGGACTGATGGCCGAAAGCCTCGACCAACATCTATCGAGGCTCTCGTTAGGCGGTTGGATCAAGGGCCTAATTCAGAAGGCAGTACTCCTCGATACGGCACGTATCGTGAGGAGGTTCCTGTCTCTGGAGCCCTAACCACCGGTAGCTTGGACCCTGCTCCCGATATCGGCGGACAACTATTTTTTATATTTTTAAATGTTTTTTGTAAGATTATTTTATAAAAATATTTAAAAATGTATTAGAATAAGGAGTTTATGAATATATGAAAATAATAATAATATAATAATTATTAATGAAAATAAGTACATATCTTTATAGATATGTACTTATTTTCATTCTGTCTTTTTTTTGACAACGGTGTGGACGAACTTTTTGATGCCTTATGATTATTTTCTTTTTTAAATACTTGTACATATTATTATTTAAAATATTAATATGTACAACCGACCGTTAGTTTTTAAATTATGTTAATAATTACACAAATAAATAAAATTCGTAATTTTTTCTTCAACATTGAATCTATGAAACACAATTTTATTGGTCACACCAGAATTCTTACATTACGATTTTCATTTGACAAGGATTTCCAACAATTACATCTGAGTATATCTGTCTGTGCCAACAACTTTTCCCCTTTGATAATAAAACTTGCAATTCACAATATCTCATAAAATCCTCGTGTTTTTTGTCTATTATTTATGCCCCGGTCCTCAAAGAACAGAATTAGGTCAATTGGCCATTTCAACAAATCTCACCATATTGCGCCCTTTGTTAAGGCGCTGTAAGAAGTAAATTTTTAGGTATTTGACAATTATTAGGGAATTAGCGGCAGCCATCCTACTATCCTACTAATATTATAAAGTAGCTTTTGCCAGTGGCTTCGCCCGCGTCCAGGTCGAAAATTATCCCACAGGTACTTACTATCGGGTTAAGGCTTACTATCAGGTATATACACAAAGTACCGACCCCTAAACGTATCTACGCTGCTATTGTCGCAACCGGCAAATCTGATGCGTCGCAGCCTAAGCGACAAACCGGAAAAAGGGACAAAATGGAAAAGGGTACGCAACCTGCCCTGACTGCGGTCCGTAGCTCCTTGCCAAGAACTGGCCTAGTTGATGAGGAGGGTTTCACGAAGGTAGAAAAGAAGAAGAAGAAGCCCTGCTCTCGTAACTTGTGCGGTACCGCACCGAGTGGACCCAGCATGCTGCTGCGCCCTGCTGTGCCTACGACGCAGCTGGACATTTCGCGTCTGCATCATTCCACGAAGATTGAAAAAGTCGTGCAGTACATGAAAGTGAAGACCAACTGGACACTGAGGGTCGAAAGGTTGGAGTCACGCCACGACATCAACTTTAAGTCATTCGTGGTACGAATTCCAACCCCTGCTTGAAAGAGGACTTTTGGCCGAAAGGTGTCGTATATCGACGTTTCCGAGGACGGTTACGTGACACCTCGCAGCGAAACACGACACTGTCAACTTTACATCATTGTTTTTACAGTGTTTAGTTATAGTTTTAAGCTGCTTTTTAATATGTATTAGTATGTCATTATTGTTTAAGATTATTTTGTGTATTTTATGTATGGGCCTTAGTTGCCTGATAATAAAATTATTATTATTATCTCCTTTATTCCAACATATACACATATAAATGACATTTTTAAATATTAGAATATAAAATATATACAAACATTTAAAAATATAAAAAATTGTAGCCCACCGGTATCGGGAACAGGGTTCAAGCTACCGGCGGTCAGGGCTCCAGAGAGAGGAACCTCCTAACAATACGAGCCGTGTCCAGGAGTACCGCTTTCTCGATCAAGCCCTTGACCCAGCTGCCCAACGAGAGCCTCCTCAGGTGTTGGTCGAGGCTCTTGGCTATCAAGCCATTGGCTGTGACGACTATGGGTACAATGATCGCTGAGTCCACATCCCACATGTCGACAACCTCACGAGCCAAGTCAAGATACTTGATTTGTTTATCTTTCTCGGCTTTCACGAGGTTCTCGTCATGCGGGACCGTTATATCAACGATCATTGCACGCCGCTCTAGTCGATCCACCACCACTATATCAGGCTTATTGGCAACAATAGTCCTGTCAGTATTGATGGATCGATCCCAGTACAGTGTGACATGTCCATTTTCGAGAACTGGGTCGGGCACATACCTGTAGTACGGCACTTCTGATTCCACAAGGCTGCATTTCAGAGCAAGTTGCTGGTGGATAATCCAGGCTACAAGGTTGTATAGACACAACCTTGTAGCCTGGATTATCCACCAAGTACTCCTCGTTAGCTAGACGAGAACACCCGGAGATAATGTGTCTAATTGATTCACCCGGACGATGGCATGCCCGACAGATATCAACCGTGCCGTCTTTCACAATAAATCTCCGGTAGTTGTTCGTCATCATAACTTCGTCCATAATTGCACAGACAAAACCTTCGGTTTCTCCAAAGAGGTCGAAACGCAGCCAGGCTACGGACGCTAGTAGGTCTACATCGGGTCCATGTAGGGCCCAGAAAAAGCGTCCGTGAAGCTCCTTACTCTGCCATACTTCCATGCGATCTTTAGTGTCAAGCACTACAGGCTTGCGCCAATTCTCTTTAGTCAAGGAGAGCGGGGTAAGGCCCTTGTCCACCGCGACCACATCTCGATGCATCTCCACGTCGGCTCCCAGGAAATATTCCCTGAGACTGCATATCTCGCGATTGTGGAGAGTCTTAGCGTTTAAGAACCCTCGACCTCCACACTGTCGCGGGATATACAGTCTCATTACCGATGACCGTGGGTGATGCATTCGATATGCAGTCAGCAGCGTACGGACCCTCCTATCTAGGGCGTCGAGTTCGGTCTGAGTCCATTTGAGTATGCCGAAAGAGTACATCAAAACCGGCATGACCCATCCGTTGAAGGCGCGCACCTTGTTCCCGCCTGATAATAATAATATAATAATAATAAAATTGTTTATTTATCCAAATAATACACACAGACACAGTTCAAAAATAATGTGCTAGAAATACAATAGCATTTAAATCTACAGTCTATGCATACAAAACAACAATGAACCCTGCCTCTTAAACTAGGAGACCTGTATCTTAAGAGACAGTGATCGGCCGATACTTTTTTTTTTTTTTTTGGGTGGGAAATCATCAAATAACACTCGCGCCGCTCTGGGTGGAGCGGGAGGGCGTGTCAGACTTTCACTGACTAAAACCCACCCGTGTTCCCTCAGTTGCCTGTGTGCCAGGGGCCGCGGTATCTCTTTCGAACAACCCGCACCCCTGGCAGGCCGACATCAGTTGCTGCTGACATCTCTTTGAGGCGCGCGTGGAACACAACGCGCCGTCGACCCGGGCTTGGTCCTTACCGGACAGCGAGCTACCCATTACTCGCCGTCCGCAAGCCCGTGCCTACGGTGGCCGGGAATCAGCCTGGGATTCCCGACGCCCAGGGCGTCTCCTGCGAAGGCCACGGCTGTGAGGGTGCATGTACAGCATCTCCCTCACGTGCGCCGCCTCCCTCTTTGCGAGCATGACTGCTTCGCTGAAGGAGGCGACTGCTAGCCATGCACTCTCGCTCCGTACCATGGCCTGGACCAGGGTCGGACGCGAGAGATCGCCTCCGCCGATCACCTCCACGAGGACACGGTGGTGCTCCGCCCAAGCCGGGCAGACCTCCACCGTATGCTCCACCGTGTCCTCTGGGCGATCTTCGCAATGGAAACACCCGGGCGTTTCCTCCCGCCCTATCCGAAACAGGAACCTCCCGAAACAGCCATGTCCGGTGAGGACCTGTGTCAGGCGGAAGGTGAGGACGCCATGCCGCCTCTCAAGCCACTCCTCAAAGAGGGGACTTACCGCCGCAATCGTGGCGTGCCCAATAGACCGATACTTGAATTTATTTAAACTGATGTTCAAAGACTGAAAGTGTGACGATTCACCATTATAATGTTTATTAATTAATGATAAAAGACTATTAAATACTTTCTTCAGACGGCCAAAGAAGCGCTCCTTCAACGATTGCTTCATGTCAGTTACATTGATGCCCAACGCTTCCGACATACCCGTGTTATACTTATAGGTTTCGGCTGCAGAGAGGGCTCGAAGGTTTATGGAATCCGAGAGTTGGGTTCCCGCGGATTCCACAATCTCCCTTCGCTTTACATGCATGACCACACATTTGTCCACACCAAAATCCATCCTGATGGCGCTACTGAAGGTTTCAGTTACTTTCAGTAGCTCCATCAGTTGTAAATTGTTGGGGGCAGAGTTTTAGAAAAAATCCCAAACGTTTTTAACCGACTTCAAAAAAGGAGGAGGTTCTATGGTCGACTGTATGAATTTTTTGTTTTTATGTATGTTCACCGATTTTTCCCCCATTTGTCGACCGATTCTCAAAATTCTTTTTTTTTAAAGAGTATACTCCTGAGGTGGTCCCATTGGCACCAAATCTGATGATGTAATCCCAGGGAAATCAAGGGCAACCCTCAGATGTTATAGGTATTAACAATGTAATCATATATTTTCTAAAGCTATTATTTATTTAATTTTTTTATATATTTATTTATTGGCACATAAAATAAAGCGTTACAATAATGAGGTGTGCCACTGGATCAGCACTAGGCTACCCTGTGTCGCAGGATCCAGTCTCTTTCGACAGATTATATAAAATTATGAGAGATAAATATATTAGGTTGGGGAAAAAGTCTTTTCGCATTATAGTATGTATGAACTTGTAATAAAATCTCTTTGGCTATACTATTTGTATCTGGCTGGTTTTGGTATCATTGAAAGTTTAAATTTTAAAGAACATAATTCCAAATTCAAATTAGGAAAATGTGTGATTTTCATTTGTTTTTCGTACCGTCAAGATGAGTGAATCTAATGAAGAAATTCGATACATTTTAAAATTTTACTACAAAAAAGGTAAAAATGCAACGCAAGCCGCGAAAAAAATTTGCGATGTTTATGGACCTAGTGTAGTGTCTGTGAGAGTAGCACAAATTTGGTTTAAGCGTTTTCAATCCGGAAATTTTGATGTCAAAGATGCACGTCGCTCTGGTCGCCCTATTACGGATAAAATGGATGCCATTTTTGAAAAAGTGGAGCAAGATCGGCATACCAGTAGTTACGACGTAGCTGAAGAACTGGAAATTGACCACAAAACAGTTTTGGCGCATTTGAAAAAAACTGGGTACACAAAAAAGCTCGACATTTGGGTACCTCACGAGCTCACTGAAAGAAACCTAATGATCCGTGTACTCATTTGTGATTCTTTATTACGACGTAATGAAACCGAACCATTTTTGAAGAAGTTGATAACTGGTGATGAAAAGTGGATCACGTATGACAAGAACGTGCGAAAAAGGTCGTGGTCAAAGGCCGGTCAGGCTTCACAGACTGTGGCGAAACCCGGGTTAACTCGCAACAAGGTGATGCTGTGTGTGTGGTGGGATTGGAAGGGCATTATTCAGTATGAGCTGTTACCACCAGGCAGGACCATCGATTCTGAACTCTACTGCGAACAACTGATGAGATTAAAGCAAGAAGTTGAGAGAAAGCGGCCGGAATTAATCAACAGAAGGGGTGTGGTTTTTCATCATGATAACGCTAGACCTCACACATCTTTAGCCACCCAACAAAAATTAAGAGAGTTTGGCTGGGAGGTGTTAATGCATCCGCCGTATAGTCCTGACCTTGCACCTTCAGATTTACACCTGTTTCGGTCTCTTCAGAATTCTTTAGGCAGTGTCAGGTTAACATCACGAGAGGACTGCCAAAACCACTTGTCGCGGTATTTTGACCAGAAGTCCCAAAATTTCTATAGCAATGGGATCATGTCCCTACCTACAAGATGGCAAAAAGTTATCGAACAAAATGGTACCTACATACTTTAGTTAAATGTAAATAAACTTTATTAAAAAATGTTTTGAATTTTCTTAAAAAATGCGAAGAAACTTTTTCCCCAACCTATTACAAGAGGCAACGATTTAAATAAATAAGTAATTCACTAAAATTAAGACTAAATAATATCATTAAAACTAATACTAAATAATGATTCACTAAAACTAATAAGAGGTAACCAAAAGTATTTATGCATGTAAGAGTGTATGTACGACAATGTGATGAGTGTTAGTGTTTATGTGGAGAGTGTGTGAGTGTGTGTGTGATGAGTGTGTGTGGGTGTGTGTGTGTGATGAGTGTGTGTGTGTGTGTGTGTGTGTGATGAGTGTATGTATGATGTGAGTATGTGTATGAGATGTGTGTGCGATGATGAATACTTTAACACTTGAAAGATAGAAGGTTTTCCGTTTCAGTGTAGTTAAGCCCAAGCAGCCAATCCTGGACATGTTTTATGCACCCAAACTTCGTCAAGGAGAAGATGTTGAGCTTTTTGTTAACTTTTTCATACAGGTATGGTCCAGTACATGAGAAAGCCTTATTGCCAAACTTAAGCTTACAGAAAGATCTATTCCATTTGGGTTTTCTACGTGAGCGCTGATCCATTACCACTGTGGCCACTGAAGTTGTTGTGGAATTTAAGTAGCACTGATAAAATGAACAGTTGGCGCACCGTAAGCACTCTCGTTTCTCGATATAACATATCAGTAGGATATCGGATTCCTAATCTATAAGAGACTTTAAGTATGGCTCTTTGTGTACGTTCAGCGGTAAGTAGATAACTTTTACAAGCGAAACCCCAAGTAGTATAGTATTATACAGTAACCAAGCACAGACTGACATAGAGCCAGGTAAGTCATATTTAGAGTATCTTTGTCAGCTACAGAACGAAGTCTTTTAAATATGTACAAAAGCTTCCTTACGCGCGAAGCAACAGATTGAATTTGTTTTGCCCATGTCAGGTGTTCGTCTATGCTAACACCGAGATATTTGATACTTTCAACTTGTTCAAAAACAGGGCAGCTGCAGTTATCCCCTAGACCTATAATTGCAATGGTGGGATTTAAGTACAAGTTGTTTAGGAGCAGTTGTTTTTTTGTTTACAGTGAAGTTTACCACCTTGGTTTTTTTAATATTGAGGGTGAGCAGATTGTGTTTCAGCCAACTGGTAACCTTCTTCATTCCAGCCTCTGCAGTACTATAGGTTTCCTTCCAAGAGTTGCCATGGAAAATTAAAGCTGTATCATCAGCGTAAGCAGATATTTGCGCATTGACCAAATCGAGTGAGCAGACTCCATTGACATATAGGAGAAACAAGGTGGGGCCAAGGACACTACGTTGGAACACGCCATATGCCACGCTCGCCGAGGTACTCTGGAAATCACCCAGGCAAACCTGCTGTTTACTTTCAAAGAGCTAGGAGGTAAACCAAAGGAATGCCCCTGATACCCAGGCGTTCCATCTTCTTGATCATTATGGGCCTCGATACGGTATCAAATGCCTTGGCAAGGTCAAGAAAGACGCCGACAGACTTTTTGCCCTTGTCAAGGCTGTTAACGACATGATCCATCAACTTAGAGACTGCGTCCTCCGTTGATCTGCCATTGCGAAATCCGTACTGGTTGGCCGATAGGAGTTGGTTCTTTTCTAAGTACGCCAATAGTCTCTTCTTCACCAGCTTCTCCAAAATTTTGGATAGAGACGTAAAAAGTGAAATGGGCCTGTAATTGGATGAGACTGATGCATCTCCAGCTTTATAGAGATATTGAGACATTTCCTAGTAGTGTTTTTCCGTAAGTCAGTTTTTTTTTTTTTTTTGGAAAAAGTTTTATCATACCGTCTGCAGCCGTACTATCATATCGCACGCCGGCGGTGAGGATGCGGCCGTGACACTTAACATCAAAATCATTGTACTTGTATGGCTAAGTCTACTCCTATCGGCGGTGTGAATGTGTTGCACTTGGTGCACTGCGTAGGGGTCTAGAATTATATGTTTAATTCATGGTTTCCTTTAGAATCCTTGAGGTATAATTTCTTACACAATGGATGGAAAGTATTCTGTAAACATTAACTATGGTCACCCTAACGAAAAATTCAAAACGTATTTTAAGGTTTTATAAAACGAAATAATTGTTTTTTTACCTATTATCGGTAGTTCTACATATTAATAGTTGTTGTTTACAAAAAAAATCTCGCTATTACTTACTTTCTTCGATAGATAATCACGACTTATTTCAACGCAATACCGTACTACAGCTCCTGAAATATAAAGCTAGGATTTTTCTTTGTATTTTTACTAATTTCGGCAAATTCAAATCTAGGTTGTACAAAAAACTTCAGACGTCTGCGATGTTTTTTCAGCGAGATATCGGCGATATCGTGTTTTTCACCGTTTTAATGACGCGGCCATGGGGTTATAGTCTTGCAGCTCCTAAAATATAAACCTTGGAATTCTTTCTATATATAAAAAAAAATTACAAATTCGGTCTAGCATCTACCCAAATTTCAGGCCTCTGCAACGCTTAGCTTTAAAGATCTCCGTGGCCGCGCGGTTCTCCACGTTCCAATGGCGCGGCCATGTTCAAACCCTTGTAACTTTTTAACCATAACTTTGACAAATTTATGGTTTTGAGAATCAACTTTTACGAATTTTTACAAAATCTTGGTAGATTTTTTTTTAAATTACGCCGTGGCCGCTCCATTGCAACGGACACAATAAAGTTCACCACCCTTAGCCGTACTGTCACGTCACGATATCCCGAGATAACGTCGGGAGGCTGTTTGTCCCGGATTGTGTTATATTAAAAAATAAATGCACGGCCCAATTGAATAATTTTTATGGTCCGGAGTCTGGATCTGTGCCCAGTTGATGGCAATAGGCTCACCCCCTATTAAATAAATAAATAAATAAAAATCTTTATCGCAGACCACATAATCCATAAAAAACACATTCAAAAATGTATAATTAAAATGTAAATAAATAAGTACAATTAAAAACTTAGAATAAAGAAGAAAACACATACAATTAAATAGAATACATACATAAACACACACACACACAAACTCACGCATTCTTCTCTTGCACATAAATAGGCACAAACATTTTACGCGGCTATTTCCAACCACCGCTTGGTAGCGTACATTCTACCAGCAATGTCCTTAACTAAGGTGTTTCTAAACGTACCAACCCTGGACATGAAAGAGGCAATTCTGCTTCTCGGAATGGCGTTCAGCCTTGCCTCCGCAAACATTCCAGAGGCACTACAATAGTGCTTCAACCCCATTAGGTGTCTGTAGATGTTGTTTTACTGAACACGTATGCCATCCCAAGACTTCCTTGTATACTCAGTCCAGAGCTGGCACTTAAAGAAACTTTGACAATACGTTCTGAACAGGTGCACTTTCGTTTGTACATTAGCTATTACATGGGACTTAAACACAACTGAGAAAATGTGGATGCTCTATAGGTACGCCTCTGCCCATCCCTTCGTGAAAACAAGGCGTGTTGGTATGTAAGAAATCCTCCAGATTTATTGAAAAAAAAAAAGTTTTAAATATTCCAATACAAAAGAAAACATCCATGTGAGCACTGATACTGAGTAATTTTATTTGTACAAAACATCTTTAGCTCTTCTCCTCTTCTTGATCTTCTTCTATAAACGATTTACAAATTAATATCTATGATTTGCAGCATAGTTTGATTTCGAGCCGGCAGAAGACGCGGCGCCTCCACCATATTTCCCTTGAGAAGCTAATCCGTTAGCCTGGAACAAAAACCAACCTCGTTAAAATAATACCCAGATGAACAGCATCTCCATCGTTTCAGCTGGACAGGTGACCCAGGACATGGAGGAGTCTCGCATCACGACAAATATACGGGGTGGCATGGACGACGCACCACCTGTTACTACGGACTCAGTAAATGATTCTAAACACTGCGTTGAAATTTTTCGCGAGTTATTTTTTTTTTTAAACACTGGCATCCGGTTACACTGGAAGCCGACCCCAAAATAGTTGGGAAAAAGGCTAGGTAGAATTGATAAATGATTTTATTTTTGTAACTAGGTTTGTACAAACACTTTTACACGTCAATCATATTTTAAGACTAGGTGAGGTCGGCGTTTCCTATCTGACTACTCTGAGAAGTAAGGCCGAAACAAACTCAGAGGTCAGGTCACAGTCGCTTTTAATGTCCAGACATAATCTTGGATTGAGTGGACATGTACAAACAGTGCGAGCATTTATCAGTAATCATGCAGCTCAACTCAGAACTTGAGTAGCTCAACGATTTGACGAACAATACCAAAGAAAGGACATTTGGGTAGAGGCCGCATAAATTACTCCAACTTCCTTCAACAACTTCGAAGAAAAGATTATGATGGAGATATATAAAAAAAATGCTCTGCCACATATTGTGACCGAGTAGGTATTGCAGTTATCTATGAAACAGCTGATGTTTGTTTTGATAACTGACGAAAAATTTCTGCTCTAGAGGATTTAGAATCAATTGCTGAGTCTATGGTTTCTGCCAGCCTGTATAATCTTAGCCTCCATCCTCCGCCGCCATCTTGGACTCCATGATGATATGGACCTCGTTATGATAGCTGCTATTTGCCGGCCCCAAAAATAATTAAGCGATGTTGTTACAACTACTGAGCTTCGCAGACTTGCTGTTAAAGTACAAAAATCAAATCAAAAACAATTCAAATCACGAAAAAACAAAAATTTGCTAGCTAAACTCCGCATACATGAAACGGTGCGATATCTGAATTTATTTTTTCGAGGTCAACGTATTCTGTTCGTGTAATTACTTGAAGTATGACTTAAAAAAAAAAATTTTGTTTTTTGTTTTATTGTGTTTAGAAATGGATACACATTCCATCTGTGAAGTTTACACTAACTAATTTAATTTGCATAATCAGCCTTTAATGTTCCAACTGCTGGGGCACAGGCCTGCTCTCTGTGAGAGGGAGTGCGCCATAATCCGCTACATGGGCCCAGTGTGTAGGGTTGTCACCCGTACTTTATAATAAAGTATTGTACATTACTTCAGGTAATTGTACTCTATACTTTATGAGTAAGTATACGAAGTATAATTATAAGTACACGAAGGTACCTTATTTCGCATGATTTGATTTCATTGGGATTTTTAAAAGTTTAGTCGTAAGTATTTTTTCGTTAAACGAAATTTATCGATTGGTGCTGAATCGATGTCGCCACTCGCCAGTAGTTAAGATACTAATTTGATAAAAACTGCAACAAGCAACAAAAAATATGTTTTTAAACATAATAATAAAGAAAAAAAAATGTACTTTATTTTGATACTATGTACTTTTTTTTCTTATCAACCAATGTACTTTAACTGCAAAAAAAAAGGTGGCAACCCTACCAGTGCGGGTTGCTGGATGTCACATGTCATCGAATTCTTTGTTCTAGAAATAAAATCAGTAGTTCCTTACATTTTGACGAGTTATGCGAACATAAATGTAGAGAACAGCTGATTTTATTTTCGCGATTTCAAGTTTGGGCCCATAGTAAAAGTTGTTCATAATGACGAGTACAATGACCCCTTATGAGGTTAATGGTGATTAAAATTACACCTTATTTTATTTTATTTTATTTCTTAAGAAAACTTACAGCTAGGATTACAGATCATCAAGCCTTTTCTATAAAAAAATCTACCACAGCTGGGTTCCGATCACACCTTAGTTTGTCCGGTTCATTTAACAGGTATAGATTTTGGAGGGCTAAAGAATTCAAAATAATACCTTTGTCCTCTTCAATAGTTCCAGTTGAGCAGCCTTGGTGTTAGCATCCTTGCCAGCCCAGGTCTTCCACACTGACGCTTGCAGGGCCCTGCCGTAGCTGAAGGTCAAAGCCCAGGGCTTCTTCAGGGTCACCTGGTTGATAGCGTTCAGGTATACTGTGGCTTCTTCTTCAGTTAGGCCTCCGGAGAGGAAAGCGATTCCTGAAATATTTGAAAAATGGATTCACTTTTGCTTATTGTTTTAGTTCAAGCGCTGACGACTGATATATAACGTTTACTTGCGTAGGTACTACTGTTCGGAGGGGCTTCTGGCTAACTAATAATATCCGCACGGGTCGTTCGATCAGATTAAGCTACGCATGCCGCAATTGGTCTGTGGATGGGTGACCATCTGTACATACGAATACCCCTCTGTGCCTCGGAAAGTACGTTAAGCTGTTTTTCCTGGCTGTAATTCGTGGATCTTTGACAGACAGTACGGGTCGTCAGAAACCCGAAAGTTTGACAATCCGTTTTGCCAAGGGGTATCGTATTAACCAGTTACCTGGTTGTGGAGGTCAGATAGGAGTCCCTCAAATACTGGTATTCATAGCTACATCAGGTTTGACTGGCAGCCGACCCCTAAATTATTGGAAAAAGGCTGGGCAAATGATAAACTAAGATATTGATTGTTTGATTTTCAATTTTTTAAATAACATTGCAAAGTCTGTAGTACTGAAATGGAGGAGGGTTTAATATGTTGTCTTGTACCTGGAACAGCAGCTGGCACAGTCCTCCGTAGAGCAGTTACAGTGGCAGCAGCAATCTCCTGTGGAGTGTTCTTCTTTGAACATCCGTGCCCTGGTGTCACCTGCAGCATAAGATTAACTTGGTAGTAGGAAGGTAAATGAAAGTGATAAAGCCTACCATAACACCGTGACCGCCATGTTTTGTTACTGCATTTTGGCGATAGCATATTTTAGGAAAGGCTTAAAAAATTAGGTTAGTTAAATTAGAATTCTCAGTCAGCTGTTCTACTTATTCAGTGCCGCACTGATATGGCCTAGTCTCAGTTATTTTCTGAGAATCTCAAAATAAAGTATTAGAAATAGAACCAACCATACTAACAAATATAATCTCTACAGCATGTCCCGGCATTAACGCACATCACCAAACACCCCAATTACAATTTAAATTCTTTTATTACCATATCTATTATACAAACTGAATTTTTACTAATATGTATAAAACATTGTTTATTTATAAAATTAGTTATTCTGATTGTGGGACAAAATTGTGGTCCCATTAAAAATCTACACCGCACACAGTCGCACACATACGGGTCTAGTGTAGATTGTAATTTACGTAGTTATAATTATTTTTGGGATAAAATATACCTGTATGGAAAATATCAACAACAAACTACTTTCATAATGTGCATTTTTCCCTTGTTAAAAATCTCATAAAAGAAGCAAATAAAACCATATAGATCGGGAACACTAATTATGCGAGATCACGTTCGCCAGGAATAAAGAGATGAGAGCTTTAGTTCCCCTGAAAGGGGTGTTAATAGGGGAAAGGGGGTGTAAATAGGACAAGGGGGTGCTAAGCCCGTTCGCCTTCAATATGGTTTTTAATCCGAACGTTAAGACCGACCTATTTCGCTTTGAGCTCGTGCGCTAAGCCTGGCGTTCGCGCGAACTGTGATCGTGTATGCATGCATAATTATTAGGGCAACGCCTAATACAAATAGAAAGAATAGTACATCATAATGATAATGTAAGAAAATGCAGTTTGTTTGTTTAATGAGTGTTTGATTGTTTAATGTGTGTTTGATTGCAATCTCACACACACACACACCCGTACACATTTTATTGAATCAAACACACAATCATAATACATTATGATTGTGTGTTTAATTCTATAATGTGTGGTTTACTAATAAGTGTGTGTTTGATTTTAGTTGATTGTATAATATGCGTTAGATTGTGTATAGGCCACTAACTACAGGCTCACGTGACACACGTTATGCGAAAACGATTGTGGAGTGAACAAATGAAAAGGAAATATTCACATGATCCTTTAAAAACTTGTTAGCCTTCTAATGATGTACACTTTTTCAATCGGTTTAGGTTAAAACTGTGACCTACACCCATATTGTTTGCAATTATTTAGCTATTATTAATCAATATTTTTTTGAGGAAAGCTAAATGGGATTTATGTAAGGTTCGTTTAAATACATACCGGAATGAAACAAGTTACGTAACTTGCAAGTTGCATTCAAAACCATAAATCTCGTATGAACCAGCTTTAAGAATTCCTATGAAACGATTGTGTCCAATTTCAAGAGCTTTTTTTTCTGAATATTCGTGTTCTAAACCGGGGTAAAAGTGTATTTAATCAGTGAGTACCTATCTACTAAATGGGTTGTCTTTGGAAAAGTTACCACAATATTTTTGTTTTTGTGAAATGATTTATATATTTATACTAACCATGTTTGGTTTCAGCAGCGTTCCTTCTAGGAAGACGTGGTGGTCGTTTAATGCCTTGTACACCGCAGCGAGTGCAGTTTCTGTCACCTTCTGATTTCTTGCAATGTCATGATCGCCTGGTAACAAGAGATTTTAATTATAATCTTCTAGCTCACCCGGCGAACTTCGTACCGCCATATATTATTTCTCCAGTCGCGACTGGTAAAATCAGATCAGCTGGTAATTGTTTGGTCAAAGATCTGTCAGGCTTCTGTCACATACCGTCAATCACTTTTTGTATTAGATTGTAAAAAATAATTCTGATCAAATCTAAATACATATATTTTAATTTTCTTATACACAAACCTTATCCTGACAATAAGGAACACATAAAAAAAAGAATTATCCAATTTGGTGCAGTCGTTCGGAAGTTATGCGCGTACATACATTTCGGCGATTCATATATACAACGTGTCGTTTTGCATCCTCGTCAAATTCAAGGAGGTAACTATGCTAATGATTCTCGACACGAATCAATAATAAAATAAAAAATAGCAACAAGTAATTCGAGGACTGGTTTGTGCGACGAAGACTGTTTGAACCCAGGTTACCCAGTTACTGTGCGGTATCACACGGGCCGCGTTTTAAAATTAAAAAAAAAAAACAAAAAAAAATACCTACTTATTTTATTATTGATTCGTGTCGAGAATCATTAGCATAGTTACCTCCTTGAATTTGTCGAGGATGCAAAACGACACGTTGTATATATATTTAAATAGATAGCGGTATTTTTTGCCTCTTGATAGAATCAAACATCATCGTCACTCCGTCTTTGTGTAGGTACCATTTTTGTGTGCGAAAAGTAGAAGTAAACAAAAATGTTTTGTCTTCCGGAAAGTAACCACAGTAAAATTTGTAAAAATTTGATATCCGATGCTATTGTACAAAATGTCTGACAGTGGGTCGGGGAAGAAAATTATTATTGGCTTATGATTATGAGATCCATGAAAACTAAAAACTTAAAAAAAAAAACAACCGATTTCCAAAAAAAAACACTAAAATGTGAAAAAAAACTTAAATTTCGGAAGGCGGTGACTTTGGATAAGTATGTATTTTAATTTTTTGTCACCGCCTTCCGAAATTAAAGTAATTTTTCACTTTTTAGTGGTTCACATGTGCTTACCCCTTCACAGCGTCCCGGCGTGATGTTATGTTATGAACTGATGTAAAAAATAGACACACCTGAGATTTCTGCAATTCCAGTCCATTTACTATCATTTATTGAGGAGTTCCGTTACCTATCTCCGAAGTTCTTCATAAGATCTTCACCAAATTGAAATGGGACTACTCCGAGAAAGTATTCTTCCAAAAACTACCCAAATCGCTTCAAATGTGCCTATAAAATTTGAAGAGTTCTCTCTATTTCTCCAGGATCCCATCATCAGATCCTGACTTGATGATCATGGGACCACCTGGGAAGTATACCCTTTCAAACAAAAAAATAATAATCCAAATCGGTGCAGCCATCTTCGAGTAATCATTTCATTTTTTCATTTCATTTATTCATAAAAAACAATTTACATTGTGTTGAATATTTACTTATTACAGAGAACAGCTATGAATATTAATTAACCTCCAACTGAAGTTCAAGTACAGTGCTAAAAGTTTTGAATATAATAAGAAACAATTTTAAATATAATGTCAAAAAGGTTTAAAATATAATGTCAAAAAGGTTTAAAATATAATGTCAAAAAGGTTCAAAATATAATGTCAGCCAGTTTTCAATATAATGTCAAATGGTTTCAATAATAATGTCAAAGATTCTAAATTATATAATGTCAAAATAAAAACTAGATCATATATTATTATTGTGTGACATTAGTTCCGATATATTATACAGACATTTTTCTAATAAAAAGGATTTTAACTTTGTTTTAAACTGGTGGGTGTTATAAATCAGGATCTTTAGATCAGAAGGTAACTCATTAAATATCTCTACGGCTTGGTACTTCGAGCAATGCTCTACTAGATTAAATTTTGGTGCTATTTGTTGTTTAAAAATTTTTCTTCGCGTGCTCTCTCTAATCTCACGTTCTTCTTGTGATTCAATCGGGGAACATACATAAAAAAAAAATTAAAAAAAGGTTCCGACGAATTGAGTACCTCCTCCTTTTGGAAGTCGGTTAATAAAAGAGAAAAATCCTACAAATTCTCATCAATGTAAAAGTATATATCTTTGGTACCATTTATTATCATAAATCCATGTAAAATTTATAATTAGACATGTTAATCATCAGACACGGATTCTCTCAGTTACACAAAGGAAATCATACAATGAGACACGGGGAAACAGGAACCTATTCAATTAATCGTAGGTACCTACTAGGTACTTATTTAACCTGTCAATACAATCAACCGAACACTTCGAATGCAGATATGTTTCGAGGAAGTGGTCTCATTAATTAGAAATACTCGTTAAGCCTTTACACGTTTGACACGTTGCTGTTCAAATCAAGATTTATAAACCTGAAAGCATACTAAAGGGTGGCAACAGACATAATACTTATGCATTTTATGGGTATTTGTGAATACGCGCTCACAAGCTTAAGTAATATATGGCGGGAACTGTATAAACCACCAGACAATTCATTGAACTATCTGAGAGCCTTCCGCCTGGGCACGCGTTACCGTGGCCGACTTGGTAATCTCTTAGACTGCCAACCCAAGTCGGCCGGAGCCAAGACAATCTCCACAGATGTGGGTTCATGGACGGCTCAGATCTCAATGCGTATGCGGCACACCCCCCCCCCCCCCCCACAGCCAATGGCTCACCTTCCATCCCGCGCCGCATGCCCTATGCATTTTATGATCTTATGACTGCGTCAGAGTTTGCGCAGCTGAATTTTGGGCCAAGGATGTTTGAACTTTTTGCCATCAATATGTTAAGAAGAAGAAGCGCGCTATATTTCGCGCGTCATTCAACTATTTACAAGCGTGCTATATACTGGCGCTTTAAATGCGCGCTAAATTTAGCGCTTCCTTTTGCGTAATCACACGAGCCAGCGTTTCTGTCAAATAGCAATGTGGTTTCGATACGAGCTTGTATGCGCCTCCACCCTAGTCATACATTTCAACTCGAAAGTTTGTTCCACAGGTAGGGATTGGACAAAACAAATATACGAAATGCTCACAAAAAGGGTTTATAATAAGCACATAATACGCTAATAATTATTGTAACATAGAACTAATAAATACGTAAATTAATTAATATGTAATTATAATCAACAAAGTGGCGTCAATCTGAGCCGAAATTAATTAATGTGTTGCATTTGATTAAATAATTAATTTAATTGTTTTGTTTGGTGTTTCATGTTATAAATTAATGGTTAATTAACCATTATTACAGGAAACACCAAATAATACGTTGGTGAGAATATTATAAAGGTCTGCCTAAATTTGATGAACCCCGGATTTCATAATCATTCACTGCTTCATTTATCTCAATATCAGGACGAGTTTGAAGAAGCTTGTATATCTGTCCTTCGCGAACAATTCTAGAGGTTTGTGAGCTAGGTATTCATCGTGCTCCATTTTTTTTTTGTCATGGTGGGAAATCATCAAATAACTTCTCCCGCTCTGGGTGGAGCAGGAGGGCGTGTCAGACTTTTACTGACTAAAACCCACCCGTGTTCCCTCAGTTGCCTGTGTGCCAGAGACGACGGTGTCTCTTTCAAACAACCCGCACCCCTGGCTGGCATCAGCCCTTGCGGACCCCACCAGTTGGTGCTAACATCTCTTTGAGGCGCGCGTGGAACACAACGCGCCGTCGACCCGGGCTTAGTCCTTACCGGTCAGCAAGCTACCCATTACTCGCCCTCCGCAAGCCCGCACCTACAGTGGCCGGGAATCAGCCTGGGGTTCCCGACGCCCTGCGTGCCCGGGCGTCTCCTGCGGAGGCTAGGGCCGTAGGGCGCATCTATTGCCTCTCCCTCACGTGCGCCGCCTCCCTCTTTGCGAGAATTACTGCTTCGCAGGAGGTGACGGCTACCGTAAATTTTTTATATATATATAAAATTATCCCATCCGATAACGCGGGTGTAGCCGCTGGCAAAAGATAGTACAAAAATACATTCTCTTGGGTTTGGCGTAGTTGGGTACCTAAAAACTAAACTTTTCCTGTGGAGAAGATTCTTAAAATAATCAGAAGCTATTCTTAAAAGAAGTAGGCATAAAACAACTTTGACTTCTACTCACCATCCAAAAGTACATCAGGTTCCACGATCGGCACCAAACCCTGGCTCTGACAGATGGAGGCGTACCTCGCTAGGACCTGAGCCGTGTCGTTGAAAGCCTGGAGTGATGGGATGTTCTCGCCTATCTTGAGAGGACACCGCCATTTTGCAAACTTGCAGCCTTGCTTCTTGTACTCAGCGCAACGGGTTGCTAAGTTATCCAGACCTGAAAATGAAGATGGCTATGTTGAAAATGGGTTATAGATGAGTATTTTTAAGACTTCCTGCAACTGCCTGATAACATTAATTTTAAGTGATGACTGGGTAAATTGGCTGAATGAAGGGTGGCCTTTGCATTATCCAACTGATAATTTGCTTAAAATGACAAATAGAAAATATTGGAAAAAACATACATTGTATACCAGAAAATATATCAGTAGATAACTACAATTATAAATAACCTTGATAAAAATTAGAAACACTATAATATACAAAAAAAAAAACAGCTTATATGAATATTTCCTTTAAGAAAAGCCAAAAGCCGAAGAATTGTTAAGACACCAGAAGGCCAATTCTAGTTATTAAAAACGTTCAAAATCCAGTCGCAATCTCATGTCGGTGACAGTCAAATGTCAAAAATTTGTGGAAACTCGAAGTATTCTTCACAGATTGAGATCAAACTGAACGTTCTTAAAATTACGAGAATTGCCCCTCAGACTTGTAAGATCCTAATTCTTGAGCATAAGTATATTAATGACATTTAATCAAGTTCAGTTAGTTTTAAGGCAAATAAATTACCTTGAGTAGTGACCTCATCTTGCGACAAGAACAGAGGAACTGCATCCAGGTCCAGCTTGATGCCAGGAATGATGTTCTTCTTCTTCAGCAGCTCAATGAAAGTTGTGCCATCATCAGTCTTCTGGTAAACTGTCTCGTCAAAGAGAATTGTTGCTGATACGTGCTCGGAGAGATTCTGCAATGATATCAGAAAGTATTCTTCCACTTTCATGTCGGAATAACCTGAATTATTCTGGCAGTCAGCGAAGTTGGCAATAGGAGTTGGTAGGTTGTTATCCCCCGAATCCTATTTAAAAGATATACAGGGTTAGACTTCTCAGATCTGCCAAATTTAAGGGCATATAGACCATCATACTGAACATTTTTTTCCATAGGACCAACATCCACCCAAACAAACCACAAATTAATCTCTGCCGAATTTCATGACGATCGGTTCAGCGATTTAGGCGTGAAAGCGTAACAGACAGACATACATATTTTCGTATTTATTATATTAGTATCCTAATAATCCCTTATTAGGATAAGACGACCAACCGCTTGGCGATGTCCCAAAATACTAGATGAGCATTCGGACCCCAAGGCCCCAAATGTTTCAACACTAAATGGGTCAAACATTATAGCTCCCAATAAGGTTGTAGCTATAGCCTACACTCTATAAACATTGAAATTATAAAAATATGTTTTCAGACTCTGACAGTATCACATTTATAATTCGGTCCGACATCTGTCATGACCGTATTACCGACGTATTACCTAGTAGGTAATGATTTCATGGTCATTTGGTAAGACTGGTTGTCAGACTTTCGAGCTTCTGACGACCCGTAAAGACTATCAAAGATCCACGATTGACAACCGGGACCAACGGCTTAACGTGCTTTCCGAGGCACGGAGAGGTCTTAGTATGTAAAGATGGTCACCCATCCACGGACCTACTGCGCCAGATATAGCTTAACCCGATCAATCGACCCGTGCAACTGGTATTACTTAACCTCATGGCCCCAAAAACCGTTACACAAGGGAATAAATCACGGGCAACTTCCAAAAAGAATTAAAAGTTTCTGAAGCATACAAACGTTTTTTAATTCCACCTGGGGCGTGAACCATTCATCGGCAAAAAGTACAGGAATCCCCTGTGAGACATTTGCACGACAAAACAAAAGCTGTTCTGTCCCTTAAGGCACATGAGGTAACTTTTAATAGGAAACCCAAACGATGTTGTAATTCCTTCGTGACCGAACTTTCTTTTGTTTTGATGTTATGTCGTATTTTCGACTTGGAACCGTTTTTATACAGCTAAATAAAATACAGGATTAAATTTTAACTAGTGCGCAAACTGTAACCATGAATTCAGCGGATCATTCTAGATGGGTAGCGTAGAAATTTTTCGTCGGTTATACAAAAACAATCAGCTGCTCCATACATTTTGGCCGCATAGGTATTGCACTTTTCTATGAAACAGCTGATTTTTTTTGTATAACCGACGAAAAATTTCTACGCTAGGGGGTCTAGAATGATGTACTGAACTCAGGGTTACAGTTTGCGCACTGGTTAAAAATGTACCCTGTATACTTAGCTTCCGTTTGTAATCCCTAGCATCCCGAAGTCTGGGATCGTGTGGTGGTCAGATAATAACAATAATATATGTATAAAATTAAAACTGATCTGAAGAATTGCGAAATATAGAAAAATTTCGTGACCACTGAGGTGCTGAGTTTGATTCCCAGTTCGGGCAGTCTTAAGCTTTTTAAATCACGCATTTCCCAGTAGCTCCCCGGAGTTTGGATTTATGTTCGTCCCCTATTACATGGGACTTAAACAGAACCGGCGAAATGTGGGTGGTATATGTGTAGGTATATCTCTGCCTATCCTTTCGAGGATTACAAGCGCGTTGTTATATAATGATAGTTGAAAGTAATCGAGCAGGAATCAGCACCCTAATTATGTAACACGCTATTAATCAGAATCTAAATCATTTTGAAGATTATTGAAAATCCATTCTGTCATATGTTCAAAAAAATCTTCTGCTTAGCACCGTAAACAACGCCATGAATGTTTTGGAACTGTAAAATTTAAGCGATTAATACTAATGGTTTATTACGTAATTATCTTACCCCTGTGAGCGTGAAGCAGGAGTGAGAAACCGCTCCATCATGAAGCAATGGTATTACCTGCCCACTTTGAAGGGACCGCTCCATCATGAAGCAATGGTATTACCTGCCCACTTTGAAGGGACCGCTCCATCATGAAGCAATGGTATTACCTGCCCACTTTGAAGGGACCGCTCCATCATGAAGCAATGGTATTACCTGCCCACTTTGAAGGGACCGCTCCATCATACAGCAATGGTATTACCTGCCCACTTTGAAGGGACCGCTCCATCATGAAGCTATGGTATTACCTGCCCACTTTGAAGGGACTAAAGTCTGACTATCCACTCACCTCAGCAGTAAAAAGCAGCTGGCGGTATCTCCTTCTGTTGTTCTCTGTGTTCTGCTGTCCAATAGCAGCCAGGAGTTTGCCAATGCCCTCTGCAAAGCACCAAGATTATGTTAAAGTGGTTAGTTAATTTATAACCGACTTTAAAAAAGGAGGAGGTTCTTAATTCGTCGGAATCAAAAAAAAGAAAAGCGAAGGCAAAGCGTGGGGTGCTCGATATTAATTGATCATAAAAATACCTCAAAAGCACCCCACGCTTTTTAATAGAAATACATTATTTTCTACTTTTTAGTTTGGCTTTTAAAGGGTGTTTTTTTAGTTTTTTTAAACTATTATTTATTTTTATTTATGTTCCCCGATTACTCGAAGACGTCTGAATTCTATTTGGAAAAATTCTTGTTTTGTTTGAAAGGGTCTTCCCAAGTGGTCCCATGGTCATCAGGTCAGGATCTGATGATGGAAACCTAGAGAAATCGAGGGAACTCTTCATATTTTATAGGCACACTTGTTTACATTGCAAGTAGTGGTACAAGAATTGGTGTGGGGTAACTACCATAGCTAAAAATGTAAAATAAAAACTTTCTCCAAAAAAAACGCTACAAAGTGAAAAATTACTTTCAGATGCAGATCGAAAGACACCGACTTTACCGAAATTAAAGTAATTTTTACTTTGTAGTTTTTTTTTGGAAGTCGGTCGTTAGCTTATTCTGAACAGTCGAAACCTCTCTTATAGTTTGTTATCATAGACGCCATTTATATCAGCAAAATGTTCTTATTTTAGATCGTTTCTTCTTCTTAGCGTATCGATACCAATCTAAATACAGCCCAGAATTTGGCTACGAGCTTGGCAAATTCAGCAGCGTCCATCAGCTCCTGTAGCGTGCAGACAACAGGACACCCTGGACAAGACATTAAGTGCCCCCATAAGCCACTTTGAATTGTTTAAAAGATTTCACAAAATGGGAAAAGAAGGCAAAATTGTGGATTTTACATAAACCACCTACTCTTACAATAGTTACTTTACACCTTTACTTTCCCTGAAGACACGGTGGAGGTCTGGTGGGGTCCGCAAGGGCCGATGCCTGCCAGGGGTGCGGGTTGTTCGAAATAGATACCGTCGCCCCTGGCACACAGGCAACTGAGGGAACACGGGTGGGTTTTAGTCAGTAAAAGTCTGACACGCCCTCCTGCTCCACCCAGAGCGGGAGAAATTATTTTGATTATTTCCAACCCTCAAAAAAAAAAAAAACCCCTTTACTTCCTGTAACATTATTCTTAATTCATCATCATCAACTATGTTCGGGGGTCAGCTTCCAGTCTAAGCGGATGTAACTGTGCCTATATTATAGTGGCTGTATTTTACATGGAGCGACTGCATATCTGATCTGCACAATTCAGTAACTGGGTAATACGATAGCCTTAAGTAAGACTGGTTGTCAGACTTTCGGGCTTCTTAGTCAGAAGCCCGAAAGTCTGACAACCAGTCTTACTTACCCATAACGAATGTCAAAGATCTACAAATGAGAACCGGGACCAACAGCTTAATTTTTTTTTTAAAGTTCAAAAAATTGCTAGAGTAACGGTTTTAATGTGAACTTCCATAAAATAAGTATTAAACGTATTTCCAATTTGTTCTTTAAGTTTTTTTTTATAAGCCACTGATCGAATTTTAATGGCATTTTGATTGAAAAGAAGCTTAGAAAACATCTAACGATGGCTTATTTTGTAGAAAATTCCGACCATATTATTAAACTTTTCTTGGTAAACGGTTCTGTGGGAATTTCAAATGCTTCGTAAAGCTTAAGGAGGATGCGCTAATAGCCTGCAAAAATCTTTTCTTACGTTTTGTTCCAATTTGCAGGCCAGTGTTTTTTTTTTGAGGGTGGGAAATCATCAAATAACTTCTCCCGCTCTGAGCGGAACGGAAGGGCGTGTCACACATTTACTGACTAAAACCCACCCGTGTTCCTTCAATTGCCTGTGTGCCAGGCGCCGCAGTATCTCTTCCGAACAACCCGCACCCCTGGCAGGCATCGGCCCTTGCGGACCCCACCAGTTGGTGCTGACATCTCTTTGAACCGCGCAGGTCAGTGTCAGGTTATAAGTCGATTGAAATATGATTGGCAACTGTAACAAACAGGACTTTACAGATTTATAATAGTTAAAATTATGCATATACAACCCTCTTAGTTCATATATTCCTAATCAATTACTTTTCCATGAAATATCTGAAAATTGTAAAGAACGTAAGAATAATATAATTTCGTGGGCTACAATAATAGCATAGCGTATCCTAATGCGTGCTCGTGGTTAAAGTTCAAACAGTGTTGGTAACTATTTGAACTCTAGATGAGCACGTACCAAAATAGACCCATTGAATATGCATAGCATCGTCAGCCTACTGCTGGGACACAGGCCTCCTCTCTGTGAGAGGGAGTGGGCGTAATCCACCACGCGGGCCCAGTGCGGGTTGGTAGATGTCACATGTCTTCGAATTTTTGGTTCTAGGACATGCCGGTTTCCTCACGATGTTTTCCTTCACCGTTTTGAGAGCAGTAGTGATGAAATAATTTACACAAAGTAAAGCGCTTGTCTGGGTTCGAAACTACGACCTACAACTCGTAAGCCACGGCACAGGGCACTGGTGGCCCAGTGGTAACGCCACTGGGCCACCAGTGCCCTCATTGAATGTGCTACTGCCCGCACAAATAAAAGTCCGAAAATCGTGAATTCGTAGTTTTACACATAAAATCGTGAATTCGTAGTTTTACACATAAAAAATATACTTTGAATAAAATGTGATTTGAATTGACCGTGACGTATGACGTATACAGATGTATGGGAGATCATTTTTACAACTACAAATAGGTATAAGTTTATTCTTGAGTTAAATTCATCCCAGCTACAGACCCCTTCATTGTGCATGGTCTGATATGCACTTGGCAGAATTTTTACACATAGAAGAACGATTAACTCAAAAAGTAACTTGCAACCTTTGAGAGCAGGGTCTACTTGACACCGTAACATTTCGGCAAACGAATTCGTTTGTGCCCATGTCAATTATTACTGAAGTCGATCTAAAACTCCTTTCAGGCTTAAACAGGATATCTCGGATATCGTTCCATAGCCCGTTGGCAGATTCCAAGCGCGGACTTTTAACGCTTTGTAAGAGATCATGTTTGCGCTCCGTAGGTGATACGAAGAAGGCATAAATGTCCATGAGCTTTCGTTTTAGTAAAAGACTCAAACGAACCAATAATAGATTTAAAGACCTACGTAGCCCAGATTAAAGTTCCTAATTCAAAGGAGGGAATGCAGAAAGTATAGTACCACCCCTAAGTAACTGTGTTAACCAAAGAGGTGGCAAACCAAACCGATTGACAACACTTTTTTTGTTGGGTGGGAAATCATCAAATAACTTCACCCGCTCTGGGTGGCGCAAGAGGGCGTGTCAGACTTTTACTGACTAACCCCTGACACACAGGCAAATCCCTCAGTTGCCTGTGTGTCAGGGCCCGCAGTATCTCTTTCGAACTCTAGACATAAAGGAAAGGAAACCCGCACCCCTCGCAGACACTTTAAATATGTGCTATAAGAGAAATCAGTAACGATCTCTCATTCACGGCTCAATGAGAATCTAAAACTCCTTTCACGCTTAAATATCTCCGATGTAGACAACGTGGGGGTCATTTTAATCACCATATAAAAGGTACAAAATATAGGTAAGGAAAGACATACATACCATTGGTCTCATCAACAGCAAGGATGCCCTTCCCTGGAGCTACTATAGCTTCAGCTGTGCTCCTCAACTCCTTCTGGAGCGCAGGCTCAGGGTATGAGAAGTATGTGGTCATCCTGTGGAGACAAATAGTGGAACATTTAAATTAAGAATATTTATAGGGTGAAACAAACCGAAATATGAAACGCCGAAAAGGGACGTCCTAGAAGGACATTATAGTGACCTTACTGGTGATGTTCTTCAGAAAGGTCAAGTCCATAGTTCTCGCAACTTCTTAAATTTCATGCGTGTAAGACAAGAGGGGTAAAGGCGTAATACACTATCAGTAGGAATCGCTTTCATTTTCAAAATCAAAATTCATTCATTCAAACTAGGCTGAGAGTCAGCACTTTTTGAACGTCAAAATTACATAAGACAGTCCCCCAAAACGCCCGCCCTTCACCACTTCCTACAAACTCCACAGCAGCACAGTTGTCTGTTGTGTTGAAAGAACTGGATTCTGTACAATTATAGGTAAGTAATTAACATTCAACAATAAATGAAAATTTCATTAATAAAAATTTCCAAAAAAATATGGTTTAAACAGTCAAATAAAATAAACAATGATATGGAGTAAGAGTAACTCATATGACCTGCCATTTTGACAGTTCCACATCATTCATGGCGTTGTTTATGTTGCCAAGTAGACAATTTTTTTCCGTTTAGTCCACTCTCGACCCCTCGACCCCTAAAAAAAGAATTGTTCATTTGTTGTTTCTCAACCCTTAAACAAAGTTCATACTCGACCCCCAGGGGGTGAGATTGGATTCATACAAAGTACATGGACCTCGTCCAGTTTCGACCCCTAGTTCGGTAAGTAGTTAAGTAGGTACCTAAAATCAATCAGATCAGATCAAACGCATCGAGCGCGCTCGATGCGTTTGATCGAGATGGTTAAATGAAACTTACACTAGGGCCACCGATTTGCCCTGGATTGGCAAAGGACCAATCGGAACGCCGAACCCGCTCGATGCGTTAGATCGAGATGGTTAAGAGAAACCCATACTAGGGCTACTGGTCATACACACACGCCGCCGGTAGCGAGTACTACGCACCTGGCCTTTCTAAAGAACATCACCAATATGGTAGGTAGGTAGATTATTGAATAATTAATTCTACAATGACACGTAATGTAGCAGGCAGCTATTTCCATAATCAGGTTTATATTATTCATCAGCAAATATATAGCTATTTAGGCAAATAGATATTTGGTTATGGACTTTGTTTGTGCAATAGATTCGTTATGAATATTAAAGCTCCAATTTAAATAAACATGAATGCTGCTGTTGTCATGGACTTTATTTGCATAAAGCCACTTGTAATTAATTCCTGAACACAATTTCATAGTTTTACGTATTTTAATTTGTTTTTATGAAAAATCGACAGTCGAAATAAAGTTCACTGCAGTATAAACATGGTAAATAAATATACTGTATTTTGATAGACCTATCACTATCCTGCTTATATTAATATAAATATGAAAGTTTGTGAAGATGTTTGCATGTTTGTTACTCAATCACACAAAAGTGGCTGAACGGATTTGGATGAAATTTAGCGTACAGATAGATTATAATCTGGATTAACCGGTAATACGTTCCCGTGGGATAATTTACGACCTCATCGTGGGCGAAGCCGCTGGCAAAAGCTAGTAGTAAATAAACAAAAAAAAAATGGATTGGATTCAAAAACCTTTTACACTTTGGAGCCGGATATAAAATTGCTCCGTGTCAAAGTTACGAAATTCGCTTGTATTACTGAAACTTTTTGTGCAATTAAATGGAAAACTGTCTAATTAAGTATGAGAATTTTTCAATTAATTAATATACATACAAATAACTAGACGATCGAATTAATGTTTACGATTAATAAACGTAACTATAGGTAAGTATTTCTTTCGCCCCCTAAAATCCTACCTTACGTCCAAGCTGAACACCTGGCTACATGGGGGGCGGACACGCGTACTGTACAACTGTACAAAAACTTATGCGGCTAACAAGGAAAGGTAACCCCTTTATGGAGTTTTGCGAAAAACCTCAACAAAAAGACAGTGTCCGTATCCAATCGCAGATACTGTTTAATAATAAAACACAAACATATACTTAATCTACAAAAAAACAAAACCCAAAAAGCGAAACAAAAAACAAAGCAAAAAAAAAAGTATTTCTTTCATAAAAGACGCAGTACCTTCACACTATACTACCTATTTATTCATAATAAATACCATAATTAGCACATGATTCAAGGTCCCTAGCGTAGAATGTTTTCGTCTGTTAAACTTTAAAAATAAATCCTGTTAGGTACCTTTAACATGAATATGATAATAACATCTTATGAAATTTTAATTAATGTTAATGATTGTAATGAATTTGATTGTATTTTATTTTAGTGATCTAGTGATTTTTTTTTGTAATGTTTTTGGTTTTAATGTTGTATGAATTACATGTATTTGTGATTTATTATTGGCACTTGGTGGTTGGTGCTTTAGTAAATAAATAAATAATTATAATAATAATAAAAAAGTGTGTGTGTCCGTATCCTGGCTACGTTTTGGTGACCTTTTCGGGGAAACTGAAGGTTTCGTCTGTGCAATTATGGATGAAGTTATCCTGACGAATAACTACCGGAGACATATTATGAAGGACGGGACGGTTGACGTGTGTCGGGCATGTCACCATCCAGGTGAGTCCATCAGACATATTATCTCTGGTTGTTCTCGGCTGGCTAACGGCGAGTACTTGCACAGACATAACCAAGTAGCCAGGATTATTCACCAGCAACTTGCTTTGCAATATAAACTTGTGGATTCTGAGGTACCGTATTACAAGTATGTGCCCGACCCAGTTCTTGAAAATGACCATGTCACGTTGTACTGGGACCGGTCTATCATTACTGACAGGACTATTGTAGCCAATAAGCCTGATATAGTGGTGATAGATCGGTTAGCGCGCCGCACAATGATAGTCGATGTTACCATTCCGCATGACGGGAACCTCGTGAAAGCTGAGAAAGAGAAACAGATTAAGTATCTCGACTTAGCACACGAGGTTGTTGACATGTGGAATGTGAACTCGGCTGTAATTGTGCCGATTGTCGTATCAGCCAATGGGCTGATGGCCGAAAGCCTCGATCAACATCTCTCGAGGCTCTCGTTAGGCGGTTGGATCAAAGGCCTGATCCAGAAGGCAGTACTCCTCGATACGGCTCGCATCGTGAGGAGGTTCCTGTCTCTGGAGCCCTAACCACCGGTAGCTTGGACCCTGCTCCAGTTACCGGCGGACCGCTATTTTTTATATTTTTAAATGTTTTTTTTTTAAAGTTACTTTTATAAAAATATTTAAAAATGTAGTAAATAAGGTATAAAATGAATAAACGAATAAAAAAGTGTAATACCTACGGGCCTACCTACACACCGAATCATGTACTGAATATATGGTAACAGGTTACACGTTGATGACCCGGTCACCCTGCATAGGCATTTAGGTTCATCTCTCAAATAATTGTTAATCTTAACTAACGCAATCTACTGGTAAGTTTAAATTATACTTATCTACTCTAATAAGGTCGGATTTCTTTAATGAAACTAAACACGATCAGTACAGACGCCAGCACATCAACCCCAATCTGTCAAATTTCTTTGATAGATTTTCATCTTTATCACTTAAGCGTAAGGTTCATGTTCAATTGGGAAAATTTGACAGTTTGAGGTAGCTTGATGTGCTGGCGCCTGTACATCTAATTCAAGATCTGTCAGAATTATGACACTGACAGCTGCTTTACATTTAGTAAATCGTTTCACCACCACTGCTCTCAAAACGGTGAAGGAAAACAACGTGAAGAAACCGGCATGTCCTAGAAACAAAAATTCGAAGACATGTGTGACATCACCCACCCGAACAGGGACCCCGTGGTGGATTACGGCCCAAACCCTCTCACCGAGAAGAGGCCTGTGTCCCAGCAGCGGGAACATTATACGCTGATTATGTTTTATTAGTCCTGAGTGAGACTTACATATACCAGGGAAGCATGGCACAAAAGAGAGGAGGTCTAATACTCAACAGTGAGTGGCTGATGAGTCCAGTTAAAAAGAAATAACAAAACATACCTTGTCTTGTAAGAGCACTTGACTCCGACTGAACATAAAATACTTGTTTGTTTCTGTGATGATTTAGATAAACGACTGTTATCTTATGATACGGGTGGTTGTTTTATTGTACAGATTAATTTTAAACAATTTGCTAGTGGAATATTTTCATATATTAATATATTTTTCACGGATTTGCGATTTTTCTCTTAACAAGGGGTATCATGTTACCTAGTAACTGAATTGTGGAAGTCAGATATGCAGTCACTCTATCTATGCAAAATACTTTTACTCAGCTGTATTTGGTTAGACTGGAAGCTGACCCCACCATAATTGAGAAAACGCTACCCAGTATGGGTTTTTTTATGGGTGGGAAATCATCAAATAACTTCTCCCGCTCTGGGTGGAGCAGGAGGGCGTGTCAGACTTTTACTGACTAAAACTCACCCGTGTTCCATCAGTTGCCTGTGTGCCAGGGGCCGCGGTATCTCTTTCGAACAACCCGCACCTCTGGCAGGCATCGGCCCTTGCGGACCCCACCAGTTGGTGCTGACATCTCTTTGAGGCGCGCATGGAACACAACGCGCTGTCAACCCGGGCTTGGTCCTTACCGGACAGCGAGCTACCCATTAATCGTCGTCCGCAAGCCTGCGCCTACGGTGGCCGGGAATCAGCCTGGGATTCCCGACACCCAGGGCGCCCCTGCGACGACTAAGGCCGTGAGGGTGCATGTACTGCCTCTCCCACACGTGCACCGCCTCCCTCTCCGCGAGTATTACTGCTTCGCAGAAAGAGGTGACGGCTACGCATGCACTCTCGCTCCGTACCATGGCCTGGACCAGGGCCGGACGCGAGAGATCGCCGATGTCGATCGCCTCCACGAGGACACGGCGGTGCTCCAAGCCGGACAAACCTCCACCGGACGCTCCACCATATCCTCGGAGCGATCTTCGCAGTGGAAACACCCGGGCGATTTCTCCCTCCTTATCCGAAACATATGTAATGCATTTACGTAATCGTCTACGCTATCGCTTTATAACTGAGTCGTAGCCTTGGAAATTACCGTTCTCATGCTAAGGTCCCTTCCTACCTTAAATAATAAAATAGACGAAGAGCAGCTGTCCTACCTGACTTCAATACCGCTCAACAGTACTAATAATTACACAATACTTGACCACTTTAAAATACGAAGTCCAACAAATAAGAACATTGAATTGCATCAGCTATTTGTGCTGTAAATTGTAAGGCTACGACTCAGTTGTAAAGCGGTGGCGTAAGCGAACACGTAACCCATACATCCATTGGCCTAGCCTTTTCCGAACTACTTATCTTGGGGTTGGCTTCCAGTCCGACCGGATGCAGCTGCATGCCAGCTGTTCCATTTTGCATGGAACGACTGCATATCAGATCTCCACAGCCCAGTAACCGGGTAAGACGATATCTCTTGGTGAGACTGATTGTCAGACTATTGGCTTCTGACTACCCATAACGAAACTGTCAAATGACATCAGCGATTTACAGTCAGGACCAACTGCTTAACGAGCTTTCCGATGCACGGAGGGGTCTCGATATAAGGTGACCCATCCACGAACCGTACTGAGTAAGTGTAGTATAACCATGATCAAGCCGTGCTTATCTATCTACATTATCTGTTCTATGATCTAAATTACCCATACTAATAATAAAGCTACAGAATTTGTTTTGAACGCGCAAATCTATGGAACTACGAGTTGGATTTGAATAAATATTTTTGCATTCGATAGCCCAATTCTTTAAGAAGGTTTTAGGTTTTATATAAAAACACGCTACGATCCTTCGAGTCCAGATATTTTTTTTTTAATAACGCTAGGCGAAAACAAATTAAGGCACAGCTATGTAGGTATGCCTAGCCATGGACTTGTTAATTCATTTAAATATAATTATCTTGGTATCAACGTTTTTTTTTCTTAGATAAATACATTTTTATTGTTTGGTTTTCTTGTCGCCATCAAACGCCTTGTTAATGTGATCTCGGCCTAAAAATCAACTGAATGGACCAAATTAATTTCAACTAGCGGCCCGTCCCGGTTTCACACGGGGACATTTTTTTTAAGATTTTGGGATAAATAAAGATAATTTAACTTATAAGTATGCTAATTAAAACGTAAATACATGACTCAATTCATCCAAATGTTCAAAATTAAAAACAACGACTTCCAGACTGGAGCGGGCTGGGGCTGCTTTCCTGCCGGAGGCTCTACGCGGAGTCATGCGGTCCATGGCCCTTTATGGGGCACCGGTGGGGCACCTTCTTTGAGACTCCGACCGACTCGCCGGCTGAACGCGTCCCATAGGGTCATGGCCATCCGGATGGTCCGGGGATACCGCACGATCTCCGGTGAGGCGGCGGGCCTCCTTACCGAATAGCCGCCATGAAATCTGGAGGCAAAGGTCCTCGCGCACACTTGGGAGTGGCGCGAGGAGGTCAAACGCCGGGGCGTAACTCCGCTGCCGCGAGAAATCGCGGCAGAGCGGATAGAGCTCCGGCGGGATCTCATGGCGCCACGGAGAGAGTGATTGTCGCAACCTAGTGGTGGACATGCCACGATTGCAGCGGTAAGTCCCCTGTTTAAGGAGTGGCTTGAGAGGCGCCACGGGGTCCTCACATTCTGCCTGACGCAGGTCTTCACTGGACACGGCTGTTTCGGGAGGTTCCTGTTTCGTATAAGGTGGGAGGAAACGTCCAGGTACTACTCCTTCTGCGAAACAGTAATGCTTGCGAAGAGGAGGCAGCGCACGTGAGGGAGAGGCAGTATATGTGCCTTCACGGTCCTAGCCTCCACAGGAGACGCCCTGGGCGTCGGAAATCCCAGGCTGATTCCCGGCCACCATAGGCGCGGGCTAGCGGACGGTGAGTAATGCGTAGCTCGCTGTCCGGTAAGGACCAAGCCCGGGTCGATGGCGCGTTTTGTGTGCACGTTATGTCAGCACCAACTGATGGGGTCCACAAGGGCCTATGCCTGCCAGGGGTGCGGGTTGTTCGAAAGAAATACCGTGGCCCCCGGCACACAGGCAACTGAGGGAACACGGGTGGGTTTTAGTCAGTAATTTCGTAATATCTTTTGAATGGAATATCCAATTTCAATCATTCAAAAAGTAATCAACAGGTATTGAAACATTCTTGAATACGTATTTGGATAAGAATTAATACAAAGGTATGGATAACACGGTCTGATTTTGATCGGCATTTCTATCAACTTTTAAAATGTAACTTAACTCTTTCCATTTATCGCCACGCCACGCGTCCTTCATCCAGTTTTAACGGAACCTATCCTGCTCGTCCCGCCATCTCCTACGTGGTCTGCCGTGACCCTGCCTCACCTTCTCTGGACTCCCAGGACAACAGTAATAGCCCTAGTGTAGTTTCCTTCACCAAACTAGGGCCGCTCGGAGCGCCGAACGCGCTCTATGAGTGAGATCGAGACGGTTAAATGAAACTCACACTAGGGCCTCCGTTCTTTTCGATTTTGGCCCAACGTTTGTCGGCTGACATGTCCTGGCCAGCCCCATTTAAGTTGGGCAGCCTTTTAGGCATGTCAGCTATCTTAGCTCAAATAGAGTCAATTTTTTGCAGCCACTTATTATTTAGTACCATGCTGTATAGTATCATCTCATGCTCAACTATACACACTCAAGTGATAAATCGGTAAATAAAACGATACACTTTTGACCCCCAGAGAGTAGTTATGTTATGTTTATGTAAGCACCACTAGGTACCTAATATTAATAACTGATAAGATGGTTTGACTGCCTCGTTGGTCTAGTGGTCGCAAGTGATGCTGCTGAGCACGAGGTGCTGGGTTCGATTCTCAAGTCAGGCATAGTGTATTTGGTTTTATTTTTCTACCTGGTATTTCTCTGAGTCAGTTGATGGCAATAGGCTCGCACCCTATTACAAACTGGGTGGTGTGTGGGTGTACTGTTAGTTCACCTACCCAACCCTTCGGTGAAACAAGCCGTGATTTAATGTTAAGATGGTTTCAGTCAAATTAAAACTTTACGATCTAAGTACAGCGTACATTTGAGCGGTGCGCGCTGTAGTCCTAAAAATGTTATATTAGATATTTTCATCTAGCTCTTTCCCAGGCCACCGAACATCGAATGAGACCTTGTTGAAACAAAATAGAGCAGATTGCCCACGACCAAAACAAAGGATTCTGAGGCCCTAGTGTGTTTCATTTAACCATCTCGATCAAACGCATCGAGCGCGTGTGGCGCTCCGATTGGACCTGAATTGGTGAAGGACCAATTGGAGCGCCGAACGCGGTCGATGCGTTAGATCGAGATGGTTAAAACAAACTTACCTACACTAGGGCCACAGCTTGAATGGACATTACGCGGGATGAAACGTGCGTTTTTGCAGTAAGTCTAATGTGCGCCAGGGGGGTGGTTGAACGATCTACTGAAGATCGCGGGGAAGACCTGGATGTGACTCGTACAGACCAGGGAAGTTTAGGACTAAAGGGACGAGGCATATTATACTCAGCAGTGGGTGAATGAATGTGTGGCAGCCGTAACAGAGGAGACAGTGGCGGTTTGTGGGTTAATGAGAAACAGCAAGGTAGGTAGGTACTCTTGTACCGTACCCGTGTATCGTAAGGAGGTAAGTAATAACGTAGGTAAGTTTAATGTAGGTACCTAGAAAACCCTAAACCTAAATCCCTCCGTGCCCCGGAAAGCACGAAGTTGTTGGTTTGGGCTGTCATTCATTGATCTTCGATAGTCGTTACGGGTCCTCAGAAGCCCGAAAAACTGACAAGAAGTCTTACCAAGGGGTACTTAACCTAAGAAATTAAAGAAATAAATCATCAAAACTGTTTTAATTATTAAGTAGGTGTTCCTATAAAGAAGGTTTAATGTCTATGCATGGAAATAATGTTAGGTGCGCCCAAAGCCGATAAAAAAAAACATGACAAATAAAATTAACTAGTGATGGTAAACACTTTATTGAATGTTATATCATAACATTTAACAAAATTCGCAATATTTTCCCTTTGTGAAATAAAATAACGTAGTAAATTTTTTCTACGTTTCTGCTCCTTTGTTAGGTGCTGTAAATAGCGTCATCTAGTGTGATCATGAAAAACTACCTACGTTCCTGTCGTGACGATGACCGTTTCCAAACATCTGCAGTGCTCAGCGCAACTAAAGTAAGAGACCGGAAATTCAGATATGTACCGCGAGATAGCGCTTCGATCGGTAGGTAAAACAGTTTCGCGCACCGCGCTATCACTAACCTTCAAATGACCTTTTGTGTGTGTCCTCTCGACGACTTAATATTTGACAGTACTACCAACGTAGCAGTTCGGGAGTGTCTGTGTTTCACCGGATAAAAAATTAATAAAAAGTAAGTTTTTAAAATTGTTCATAAATATTTACTTAGACGTATCATTTCGGATATAATGCTCAAGAATGTTTAGAAAGTTAAGTAATTTACGGCTTGGTTAGTATTTTATTTAAGGTTATAAAAAATCGATGTAATTTCGTAGGTACCTACCTTTCGATTTGTGTAGATCCTAATTATCTTCATAATATTGTATCATCGTGCCATATATCTAGGAAACGCAATTTCTGATTTCTTTAAAATAAAAAATCAATTCTATCCTGACTGAGACAGTGGCGTCATATTTCAGTGCTATTACAAATTTTTCATGTATTTCCCTCCTATCTTTTTACGGAAAAAATCATCAATACCGCTAAATTGTTGCAAGATTTTAAACCTATAACGTGGAGATGTGGTAGTTACTTATAACATTAATAAGAACTATTAAATTTAATTTTTAAGCAAATGTAATTATTTTAGAAAGTTTATTTGTAGTTTATGGGATCAATACCTTGAAAATTATTTTATTCCTACAGTGTCACTGCATATTTTGCTAGTGACGTTAAGTAGGTATTTTCTTTTCAATGACCTTTCAAGGTCACCTTTGGGGAAGCTAATATCAAAGTCAAATGAATTGTAGTTAAATGAATTATTAACTAGTTATGTGAAGAATAAAACAAGCAGTTCATTCTTCTTTTGCTTGATTAGTAGTAATGTAATTTATTTTAGTAAACTAGTAGGTACACAAGGCTACACATAAAGCTATACATTTCCAGTTTACGCTGATCTCGCACTGTACGGAAATCCTTTACAATGCAAGATCAGCTTATACTGGAAATGTATAGCTTGATGTGTAGCCGTGTACATCTTTAACAAAAACTTACATCCCTTAAAGCGTATCAGGAATGATGGTAGGTACACATCACTAAGATTTTTTTGATTTTGTCAAAAAATGGAGGGATTCTGGCGGGAACTTTAAAAAAGAGCGGTCAAAAATTTTCGTCAATTTTCATTTTTTATTAAATATTTTCTAGTTTCTTGATAATAGTTAATAAAAAACAACTGTGCTAGGTGTACAAACCTAAAATATGGTGGGAAATGAAGGGGGCGGGGATAACCCGCCCACTTCACATAAACGTCCTCGGCCTGAGGCCGGAGACGCAGGGACTGGGATGGACTGTGGTGATGGCGGCGGCGGTGAGCTATCTGACTATTCACCTTATTTAAAACCAGACTATAAAAGACTATATCCAGAAAATGCCACTTATGTAGACTTTAAAGTGTTCATTGAAGCTTCAAATAATAAGGATAGAATAGGCAATAAGAGCCCTATCTATCTCAACCATATATTCTCCAGCGAAATAAAAGGGGTGACGGCTATACAACGAATAAACGCAAATAAAATAGCAGTAATATTTAAACAGTATAATACGGCCAATAACTTTATTAATAACAGCGCTTTTCTTAACAAATATGGCTTGAAAGCATTTATTCCGGCTGCGCAAATAGAAAAAACAGGTATAATTAGATTTGTACCAGCAAACATTTCGAACAAAGAACTATACACCAAACTATCATCAATATATGAAATAATAGCTGTAAGAAGATTCACTAAGAAGGTAGGACAGGAGCGAGTACCACTACAAACAGTTAGCATTACTTTTCTATCGAATATTCTTCCAGACAATGTACAATACGATTTGTTTTCATACAGAGTTTTTGAATATGTACCTCCATTACAGCAATGTTTCCGTTGCTTTAAATTTAACCACTCTGCTAGAATATGCAATGGCAAACAAAGATGTTCCATTTGTGGAGGTGAGCATTTATATAAAGAATGTGATAGACCAACAGAGATCTGCTGTTGCAATTGCAGCGGGCCTCATCTTGCAATTTCTAGATTATGTCCAATTAAGTTGAATAAAATTTTAGAAAAGAAAAATAAGATTACCTATGCAAGTGCTACATTGACGAAACAACACATGAGTGATAATACTGAATTTCCACCTCTGCTACCTCCAAAAATGAAACCAACTGACACTGTAAATAAGTCTGTAAATAAGTTTGTACATACATCTGTAAATAAGTCTACATCTGTAAATAATACTGTACATAATGTAAATAAATCCAAAGATGTCCCGAAAGTAGACATCAAAGCCCAAATAGTTGCCAACAAAGATGTACTTATGGCCCTGGTACAGACGTTGGTAGAACTGGGTAATAAGGGAGATAATACGCCTACCACCGTAAATAGTATTAAAGAAACCCTACTTAAAAATCTCAAGTAATGGATCCAAGTCACACACTGTCTAAGCTACGTATTGCTCAATATAACATTCAAAGTGCTAATAGTAAAAAACCCTTACTGATTCAATTCTTACAAAAACAAAATATTGACATTTGCTTACTTAACGAAACATGGTTTAAAGATAATAGTTTTAGAATACCTGGATATAATATTTATAATAAAAATTCCAAAAATACTCATAATGGTGTAGCAATACTGATTAAACCATATTTAAAGTACAAAGTTTTAAACACTAGATTTTATGAAGACATTCAAACTGTTGCTCTGTCCTTATCTACTGTACATGGTAGCTTGACTATTCTTTGTGTATACTGTCCTCCTACTAGTGGACATATACGGATCAATAGATTACATAATATTATTAATGATCTTCCAAAGCCCATATTTGTCAGTGGTGACTTCAATGCACACCACATTGCATTTGGTTGTCTATCCACTAAAGGCAGAGGTCATGATTTATTTAATATCATCGATGACTTGGATTTATGTATTTTAAATGATGGTAGTTTTACAACTGTTAACAACCCGCGACGGAATCCGTCTGCAATTGATGTTAGCTTTACTAGTGCTAACCTCGCAGCAATATGCGAGTGGTCTGTACATGATGATGCCATGGGCAGCTATCACTACCCAACAATAACAGAGATTTCACTGCATATAGATAAATATCATATTAATCCCCCCGTTGATAGGTTTATATATAAAAAAGCAGATTGGGAAAAGTATAAAACTATTTCTAAAACAATATTCAATGATTTAGTCCTAAAACTGTATGACCCTATTTCAACCTATAATAATTTTTGTTCTCGATTGGATACTTTAAAAGATATGACAATTCCTAAACTTAATAAACCAAATAATTTTAAAAGCAGACTTCCAGCTCCATGGTGGAATGACATTTGTGAAAAAAGTGTAATTGCCTCCTACAATGCATTGAAACTATATAGAAGTGAACCTAGTATGGAGAACTATTTAGATTATAAAAGAAAAGATGCACTTAAAAAAAGAACCATATCGGAACAAAAAGGAATAGGTTGGAATAACTTATGTAACACATTTAATAGAACTACTCCTATAAGTAAGATTTGGAATCTTCTAAAAATGTTTAAAGGTATAAGAGCTGGCAATAAATCATATAAAGATGAGTTTATTTCCCAATTTCTAGATAAATTATCCGACAACAGCAATCTAAATAATATTAATAGTTTAGGCAATATTTTCGAATCAAATAATGATAATCTAAATTCCAAATTTTTGCTAAATCCTTTTACATGGTCTGAATTTAAAATGAGTTTGTTATCACGGAAAGACACTACACCCGGTTTAGATGATCTCCCCTATTGTACTATTAAAAATTTAGATGAATCAGCACAAAAAATGTTTCTTAATATTCTTAATTTACTTTGGCATTGTAAATATATTCCACAATCATGGAAAACACAATGTGTCATTCCGATACTCAAACCAGATAAACCTTCAGAGCTTGCCAGCTCTTATAGACCAATATCACTGTCTTCATGTCTAGGTAAATTATTTGAAAACATGATTAAAAATCGTTTGGATTGGTATATGGAATCTAACGGCTTCATTCCACATGTACAATATGGATTTCGTCGAGGGCGAAGTTGTGCAGACAGCTTCACTTCCTTAGTTTCAGACCTGAAACATGCAAAGGATAAAAAGTTACACACTGTTTGTGTATTCCTAGATGTTCAAGGTGCTTTTGACAGTCTGGATCCAGCTATACTTGTAGAAGTTATGTCTAGGTTAGGTGTGCCTGGCCAACTATGTAAATGGATATATAATTTTCTGACTAATAGAACACTCTATGTAAGACATAATAACACATTGCATGGACCAAAATGTGCATCTAGGGGTACAATGCAGGGTGCTACACTATCTCCTTTGTTATACAATATTTACACAAGTGAAATCTGTAAATTTGTTAATAGTAATGTAGATATTCTGCAGTTTGCTGATGATATTGTTTTGTACAGTAGTAATTATAATGTAGAAATTGCAATTGACAATATTAACAGAGCCTTGTCCCAACTATTTCACTATTACAATGATGTGCTACATTTAAAAATTAATCCCTCCAAAAGCAGTGTTATGATATTTGGAAATGAGAATACAAATTCAAAAGTAGTTTATAACGGAGAATCTATAAATCCAGTAAATTCAAAGAAATTTTTAGGCATAGTAATAGATAGGAAATTAACCTTTGAGGAACATATTAAATACATATCAAAGAATGCTCTAAAAGGTTTAAATGTAATTAAATGTCTTGCAGGTGTCTCATGGGGAGCAGACCCGAAAATATTATCAATTTTGTATAAAAGTATAGTTAGAAGTCACTTTGATTATAGTTCACTAGTGTATATAAATAGTACTCATGTAAATAAACTAGATCTATTGCAGAACAGGGCTTTAAGAACAATTTCTGGTGCAATGTGCTCTACTCCCATAAGGGCCATGGAAGTGGAGACTAAAACTATGCCTTTAATTTTGAGACGCATTCTACTTGCAGAGAGATTCTGTCTTAAATTAATTGCTGCAAATAACAGGAAAGTAATAAACAAAATTGTACCTTCTGTAAGTAGAACTCTTGGGCCTCTAACAACAGGAGAGGATCTCTTGAATGGTAAATCCCCAACATTGTCCAAAATATTGCTGGAAACAGAAAACAGTTTTATTGGTATTAGAAAACAGTGCCCATGGCCATGTTACTCCTTCTCTTATCAGTGTATTTCGCATCCCGTTAAAGAATTACAAAATCCCATTAATAATAATTCAGACATGTTACAGTTTTTGGCAGATAATAAGAATTATCACGTTATTTACACTGATGGCAGTAAGGGGAGTGATTATGTACGTGCTGCTATATATGATCCACATGCTAAATTCTCCCAAAGCTTTGTTCTGTACAATTCATGTACTATATTCACTGCAGAGGCATATGCAGTTTATCAGGCATTATTATATATTCGCCAAATTAACAATTGTAAATACTTCTTGATTGTTTCTGATTCACTGAGTTTTATAAAAGCCCTAACTAACCTTACAGTTTCGTTTAAGTCAAATTATATTCTGTATTTCATCAAAGAAATAATTCATCAATATTACCTTAAGCACATAAAAATTGTATTCCTGTGGGTACCTTCTCACCGAGGCATCTCTGGCAATGAAGTAGTTGATAAAACCGCTTATGAAGGTAATAATGCTATTGATGTTAGAAATGCAATGGACATTCCTATGACTGACTTCCTGCAATGCATTAATGAAAATATATGTAAGTTATGGTTAGAAATGTGGAAGAAAGACCAAGACATCAAAGGAAAGTGGTATGGAAGTATTCAAGAAAGATTACCTGTTAGACCCTGGTACAACAGATTGAAGGAAGCCAGCCGAGACTTTATCACTACGATAAATAGATTGCGCTTTGGCCATAATACTGCTCCATCACACCTTGCTCGACTAGGCATTATTACAAGCAATACATGCCCACATTGTGAATCCCAAGAAGGAACCATTGAACATCTTATTTTTGACTGTCAAAACTTCTTGCTTGACAGATTAGTGTTGGCTAGTGAACTTAGTGAAGTGAACAAGTGCGATTCTTTATCCCGCCCGCCGCCACTTGAAGAGTTATTAAAAGACAAAAATACGTACAAACCGATATATAAATACATTAAAAATACTATTAAAACAATTTAAAAAAGTGAAGAAGTGATAGTGTAGTGTTCGATAATAAAATAAGATTTGACCTAAAGGTCCAGTTACCAGGTCATAAAATTCCAAAAAAAAAAAAAAAAAAATCAAAAAATGGATAATGTCAAATTGATTTTGACTGACGTTTGACAGTAAAGTTTCTGTCATTATCGTGATCAAGACGGCTTCGTAATTTAATTTAAAAACAAATGAATATCGAGACAGAAATGGTCATTATTGTCAGGGTAAGTTTTTGATAGAACATCATTTTATAATGTCGAGTATATTATTTTTAAGATTTAATTTATCTTTAAATATTATTTTATAATCTAAATTATAATACAACACAATGGGTGCCAAAGGTAAAAAAAAGAAGGGGAAAAAAAAGGGACCTCCGGAATCAGGATGGTGGCCAGGATTTGGAACGAAGGGTAGGCTACCATGACATATTAATACTTAACAATCTTAATGCTTATGACCAAGAAAACAGAAGTGATAAGAAGTGCACTCAGTGTCTTTTGCTACTTAAAAACGATGATACAAGTGTGGCCGTATTTCTATTAATCTCCATCATGCCGTTATCAAAGGCAATTCCTTGTCACAATCATAATGTACCTACCTAATGATGACTTCCTTACTACCATAATCTTAGTCATGGGTACCGTGCTCATCTGAAATAGCTAAATTCAGTAATCTCTAGAATGTTTCATCTAAGTACACCGTGTAACTAGCTTTTGAAAAAAATACATTTGGGTCCATGTTTAAAGAAATAAATGGCACAGAATAATTGTGCAGCCCGCATTAAACCTTTTGATTTTATATTTCAGTCCACTAGGTATTTAACATTATTTTCTGTTCTTTCTGAATAACAAAAAATAAAAATGCATTCAATTTTATTAAGCACCTCTATAGATGCCAAGTGTGGTGATTATTAATGGAAATAAAATAAACAATCTTATAATAGTGTGGTCATCGGAAGGTCGTGTAGCAGAGCAGTTTGTAATAAGAACTAATTACCTACTGGATTGTAGTCTAGACGTCTAGATTTAATTGCCATGCCTAAGTAGATGGCAGACTGAATTCTTACTACATATAAAATTAATATACCTCTTCAAAACATTAAAATTGAAATTTCTTAATGTTTTTAAAAATTATAGAAAGTACTTATCATTTCATTAACTAAAGAAAATAAACATTAATTAGAAGTCAAAGTCTTCATTTTACTGTTAATTTCTGATGGTTTTTATAGAACCATAATAACCAAGTTTTAAAATGTCATCAGCCTAATGATTTGTCCATAGATTTTATCAGAGCTGTTTATAGGAACAAGTTGAATGTACTTAGTACTAAAACAAATAAAATTAAGTCTGTTCAGTATTTCAACACAAGAATGTTCATTTAATATCTTCATAACATCAACTTTCCTTTGAATAATTCAGTTTTCCAAGACCAGTTGACCGTAAGCATATTGCACTATTTTTCACTTTAGCGGACTATGGGAAGAAATAATAATGAGAACATAGATTATGTTGGAAGTTTCCATTAAAACATTTAAAACTTAGAAAAGTAAAGATTTAGGGCTGATTTCTGGAAGATTTCCAATACTAACCAGACATAGTATCCGCTGTGTGACAAGAGACATGCCACAAACTTAGTAGAATAATATTAATGACGTATTTGAACATCTGTGACATTTCTCACAGCCATCCATGCGGGCTTTCTTGCCGCAGTGGGTAGAAAATATTTACTTTTAATCTTATCATTCGGTTTTAAGTAAATATAATTTATCAATAAGTAGGTAAGACTGTTACTATAAGCTAGTTTTATCAGTTTCAGTTTACAATTTTGTTATTAGGGGTCATAAATAAATAGATATTATAATTACATAATAATATTTATAACAGAGCCTGTTCAGTTTGTTTTAAATAACTTCATATCTGCCTTATGTGAGGATGAAGAATAGTGTAGATCATAACTGGAAAAGTAAAAAATCCCAACATTAAAGTGTTTTTTCCGTCATTAATGCCTCTGGTTTATTTTTTCCTGTCTAAAACTGACCTCAGAATGCAGTAGACGAGTCAGAGATTGCTGGAAAGAGGAAAAGGGGGTGTATGTCCACCAGAGTACTTGGTGATCTCACCAGTTCCCACGTCACAACAGTCATACTAATTCCATTCTATTGTTTCAGCCACTATGAGTACCTACTTCCAGTACCCTACTCCCGAGGTGCAGGAGGAGCTGAGGAAGATCGCCCAAGCGATTGTAGCTCCCGGCAAGGGTATCCTTGCTGCTGATGAGTCCACTGGTAAGTTCGTAATGTCTTAAGAACACAAACTCAATGTCATTCATGATAAAGTTCAAATTCCATAGCAATTGCAGTTCACATACTTAATACCTTTTCATCACAAATATCAACTAAAGCTATATATCGATAAAGTAGATCGTTGATTAAGTGGCAAAACATGTAAATAATCTGAGACTGGGTTTTCAAGTATAGCCATATTTTTTTTTAACCAACATTACAAATTTAAGCATACTGTTTTAGTTTTTTGTCAGCATTTTGACCTCATACTGTCATGCTGCAGAAGGCACGAACAAGTGTAATGCGGGAAAGAAAAGAGCATCAGCAATCGGCATTCTCTTTCTCCACTTGTCCCTGCCTTGCTCTGGAACACTAAAAGTATAATTAGAAGACTTTATTTTTATAAAGATGATGTTATAGGTTTAAAAAGTTGTATCCAATTCACCACAAGTATTGTCTCATGCCTTGAAACATACCTATGCACCCACTAGCATCCTACAACATCCTATTTTGCAACTATAATGAGGGCATGTCCCACAGGCACCATGGGCAAACGTCTCCAGGACATTGGCGTGGAGAACACAGAGGAGAACCGCCGCAAGTACCGCCAGCTGCTCTTCAGCTCTGACGCGGTGAGTTAGCGGTCATATTCCTTTGTTTTTCATGAGTTTGAGAGACTAGTGGCTGGCACAGAGTAAGATATGCTGTCCTGCTGTTTATCTGGTGATAGATTAATGTTCCTGTGTGTTTTATTGACCAACCTGGACTACTTTCTAATTTTACAACTTAAAAAAGGACTCTAACTAAACGAGTCCTTTTTTACAATCTGTTGTTTCAATTGTAATCAATTGTTTACAAACTCATGAGAAGATTATAATGTAACGATATTTATAATTTTACGGTGACATAATACATATCGTCGACCGTAGGTTCAATTGGGGTAAGGGACAAAATATGATTTTTCAGGAGAGGCCGACAAAGTTTTTTTTTTGGACTAAATCGCCGATAACTTTTTCTGTTATGATCCTTTTTCGGATCTGATTTCACACATAATCTTGTATTTTAGTACTCTATCTACCTTAACATTTATTTAAATAAGTTAGCTATTTAAGAAAATAGACGTGCCTTACACCAACGTATTTTGTTAGTAATGTCCCTTACTGACCATGTATCTTGTAGTCCCGTCCCTTACATTAAATTGACTTCTAAGTTGGATTCAATCTATTAATGAAAAAGTAGTGTAAAGGACTTGTTGATAAAATGTATGAAAAAATACAGTGTAAAGTGATTGTTGACAGAAAATGAAGTACACTTTTGACGTACGGGTATCTTAAATTTGGAAATTGTTGTAAAAATCATGTAAGAGACATGGTTCTAATACATTTTGTATTAGAACCGTGTGTGTGGTTTTTTGTGTGTTGCTTTCATGCAATGTTTGTACCTACATTGTAATAGCCAATTTCTATTAGTGGGAATAAAACAATTTTTATTTCATTTCAAAATCGTAATAGGACATTACGATTTTGTCCAGTGTAAGCATCGCATAAAGTATGACAATGCAAATTGGGGTAAGGGGCAACTATGTCAAAACTCGTGCGATCCATTTAAAGTATGGATGATATTTATTTTTTGAGAAAACAAAGGCATTCGTGTAAGGCCAGTTTTATTATGGTTTCTTCAAAAATAAACCATGTAATGATAATGGGTTGATTGGGAAGACCCTTACCTTATTTGAAGTGGATTGGCGGCGGTAAATACACCATTTCAAGTTGCTATATTGCATAGTTTTTCAGATACATTGTTATTATGGGGCTGATTCGAAATTTGGATCCAAAAAATCAGTAGGGTAAGGGACATTTTTCGTAAGCTAGAATTTTTTTTTATACACCATTCGAAAGAGCGAAAAATTCTGAACAAAACTGTATACTCAACTCATTTTAGGTATTTTGTCCCTTACGTCAATTGAACCTACGGTCGACGATATTATACATTTAAAAATCATAATCTACGTAGAAAACATGTTTTTTGATGCACAGTGCCTGTGTGATGTATATGTACTATGTATATTTGGGGTCATTACATCAATTGAAAAGTACCTATGGGTCTTTCATTATTATACTACATTTATCACTCTTTGCCACAGATAATACCTATATGTCACCATGTCACAATGCCTACCTACCAAAACCAAAAAGTTTTTATTTAAATATCCACCTGACCTTTGGTTCAGGAAACGTATATAAATATAAAACAAAAGTAGTTTGTCGTCAAGGAAATCGAGTCCGTATTAAATGTTAATCGAATTCAGTTACGTAGTTTATTTACGAATATTTCGAGGCGTGGCAGTCGTGCCCCCAGAAAAACCGGTTGCTATTTAGCCGACTCCTTTAGAGACTGCTTAGTTATGAAATCGACTGTGGACGATCGTACGTTATGACGAGTAAGTTGCATGGTTATAGTCACGTTTACAGGTGTTGAAATGAGAAATCGTTTATGATGTTATTTTCCCCTTGCAATAGACTTTACTGCAAGATCTGTAGACATAATTTCATCTCGGGTTGTTGAAACTGCTTCCAGAAATGCGCCTGTGTGTAGCCAGCCATACAGGCGCATGTAGCCAGCAAAATAATTTTTTTTTAACGTTTATTGCAATTAGCAGGTCAGTGTCAAGCTTTATAAATGTTGATTATGTTGAACAAAATATGATTCGTGAGCGTAACAAATATGGCTTTACATAATTATAATAATTGAAATTATAATGGTACAACCCTATAAGTTCATTTAATTCCATTTAATGACTATTTCATGAAATAGTAATTCAATGGAATTAAATAAACTTAATTAAAATCTACTAGCGGCCCGCCCCGGCTTCGCACGGGGATTGAACAAAAATTTCAAAATTAAAAATTATAATACACATACTCAAGTTACTAAAAAAGGAAAATGGTAAAGAAAGTTTGAATATTATTATTTTAATGAACTTTTAATTTTTATTTTCCTCTTTATAATATTAGTAGATACGGATATTTTATTCTATCATCAATAGTTTTCGCAGCGCACGCGATGTAAAGAATGTTTTAGGTAATTTTTTTACACCTACCCACCAAACTCCAATAATGTAACCCAACATTATTGGAGTTTTAGTAAGGATCCCCATTTTTTTTGCAAATATAATATAGCCTATGTCACCCGGGGATAGTGTAGCTTCCCAACAGTGAAAGAATTTTTCAAATCGGTTCAGTAGTTTCGGAGCCTATTCAATGCAAACAAACAATCAAATCTTTCCTCTTTATAATATTATTGGTATCGATAGTATAGATTAAATCACCAATAAAACCCACTAAGTTCAAATAATTCAATTGAATGACTATTTCAGGAAAAAGTCGTTCAAAAGAATCGATAAAAGCCATATTTTAGCCCTGCTTAATGCAATAAACGTAAGAAAATGTCAAAAAAATACCTTAAATAAAAAATATTGTTAGCAAACCGCGTTGGTCCAATATTGTATCCAACACTGTTGTGTAACCAAAATAACTGACACTTTCTATATTTAGGCGTCATTATGTTCCTGAAGTCTCACAGACGCATTTTGTTAGCTGATAAATCTGCTTCGCTTGGTTTTCTCATCGAAAACAATACTTAACGTATAGGGAAGTGCAATATGACGCACTTAGTCTGACGCTTTGTGACACGCTTTGTGCACCAGACGTCTCTCATTTCGCCATATTATTGCGCTACAAAATATGTCTCCATAAAGTGGGCATGTGGAGAGGTAGGTACACTTATGTACTTATATAGGAAGACAGAGACGCGCAGCACATGATCCTATAAATCTGGACTCCCCTAGCGTAAAAATAATTCGTCGGTTATCACATGAAAATCTACTGTTTCTTTTCCTACGCGGTCAAAATGTATGGAACAGCAAATTATTTTTTTGATAACCGACGTAATCTTTGGGGGATTCAGAATCAAATTCTGAATTCATGGTTATACATAGATTGCACATCGATGTCATGAGTTCATGACATACATGTACATATATAATATACATCACGGAATATCCTCCTTAATTTTATGTTCAATGGCACTCCTTATTTTGGACGCTCTTGTAAGCGTCATAAATGATAGTGGAATGACTCAGCTAACTTTAAGGACATCGTACCCGGTAAAGGTCACGTAGACCACAGTTAGAAAAGCGGAACGCTATTATAAAACTGACCTTATTATACTTGGATGCTTGGCTTTGAAAAAGTACGCACTTTTTTTATCTTAGACAATGTTTTGTATGGTATCACGTGAATCTTGACAATAAAAATAAAATACACACGTGAAATGAAAGTGATAGACGACTTATAAAATGTCTTGCATATTTAAGTGACATGATTCGTCTCATGTCTTAGCATTTGGTTCTCTCATGGAGATGTCCCTTAGCACATTGTAATAAGAACTACTTTGCAATTTGTGCCAAAATACCTGAGTATTTTGTCCAAGCAGCGCGTCAAAATGAGTTTTCTTTGGCAATTTGTCATAGCATGCAATATCCATTCACAAATAATGAAAATAGCACATGCTTTGGACATTGATGGCATAGTATTTTAGCGACATGGCGCCTGTAAGCGTCATAATTATGATGCCTGACTTGTCTGCTTTCCTCTAGACTGGTCGCTCCAAATATGGTACGATAGGAGACGAATAAACAACTTTCTATCTTGACTTTCCGGTCGATGTCGAAAGCTTTCATGATCATAAATTGATAAGAAACAAGCTTCTCAATGTATATTAGGTAGTCCGTCAGAGTATTCCATGTTTTTTATCAGACCCAGATTGAGGGTAATATTTTCTCTCATAATGTATCCAGATTATTTTCCTACGTATTCATTCCAGGTCTGACCATTAGGCTGCTATTACTAAACAAGTCTTGGAAACTCAAACCAAGGATTTTTTTATCATCTTTTCGTGTCGATCGTACTTGTACACTTGATTTTTTATATAGTTTGTGCCCAGTAGGTGGTCACGTTAATAGCGGCATCAGTGGCGTTCTTTAGATCAGTTGTGGGCAAACTTTCTTAATGAGGGGCCAGAACGTTTAAGAATTTTCCGATGAGGGCCAGAAATATAGGAAAAATTGCATGTTGTGTTGAAAGTCTTATAAAAAACATCACAGCATAACACACTTGCAGAAATGTTAACAATTTAACGTTTATTCGAAGGCCCTGCCATGGTTAGGCGTGTGAGATATATGAAATTGCTTTTGACTTGCCATAATATTTTCGAACGCATGTTTGAGCCGTGACGAAGTAATTTTCAGCAGCGCGAAAAGGCTAGTCTAGCTGGCTCGTTTAGTAGAATCTACTTTTTACTTCTGGACTGTCAAAATATAATTATCGCGGGCCATCTACTATTCATGTCGAAGGACCGTTGGCAGGCCGGATTAAATGCTTTCGCGGGCCGGAGCTGGCCCGCGGGCCGTACTTTGCCCATCATTGCTTTAGATCACCCGAGGTGCAGGTGAATGGGCTCTTAGGACACTGCAGCAAGTGGCGCATGGTCTGATCAGAAGCAGCGCACTCACACTGGTTGTTGGATGAGTGAGTAATCCGCCACTTTGGCATTAATCAAAGCTAGTACTTTGTCGGTGTTTGTTAAACTATTAAAAACGTCTGCAATTTCACACGAAACAGACATACCTAATTCGACAAAAAAAAAAACTCATTATTATTATCGGATAACTCGAAGGAGTGCAAAATTGGTGATAACTGAACTGTTGACAGATTAGAATGTAACTGACGTACTCGCACTGTTAATAACGCGTTGATAACAAGCACTTCACAGAAAATATATACATAGGTGAGGTGGTAAACATGTGGACTGGGGAAAATGATGCTTTTACTGACACTTTCTGGCCTAATCGTCCTCATTGAAAGTGAAAGTACATAGTCTACTCGGCTATAGACTACCCATCTAGTTACCAATCTCAGGAACCCAACCCACTATATTTGAAATAAATAATACTTAGAAAAGAACACGCTTTAAAAACACTACTAAAAATGCAGAAAATAATTTCGAAAAAGCGTGGGGTTCTTGATATTATTTGATTATAAAAATACCTCAAAAAGCACCAGACGCTTTTTCGAAATTATTTTCTGCTTTTTTAGTTGCGTTTTGAAAGCGGGTTTTTTTTAATTTTTTTACTCTATTATTTATTTTATACTTTTTTAGTTCTGCTAACTACAGAAGCGTGATTTTTAATTTTTTATTTTTTTATTATTGAATTGTCATCGGTCCTCAATAATTCTACTAAGTTTAAATGAAATCTGTCCGTTTCAAGTGGGTCAAAATCAAGTCCGAAGGAGTCGGTTAAAAACAAACATACAGATGAAGCTAATAAAAAGCGTGTAAAAACAGTTTGCCCCAATGGATGGCAATAGTTGCTGGCCAATCTGCGGGGTAATTGCGTTACACACTAACAGAAATGGCATTCCTTTTGACAGTTCAACAACATTCATTGCGTTATTTATTGTTGAGCAGATTTTTTTTTCCGAACATTTGATGCAATGAATTAGCAATATCCTTCAAAATCACATACAAAAGCACTTATAAAATGATAAGCTAAGAAGGCATGAAAGCCCCAAATATACTTACTACCTGCTACCGTGATCTGGGTTCCATAAGTCCATATGTTTAATTTTATAGATAACTGGACCTCGAAAATGACCTGCAGTATTTATCCTTTAGTCTCTTTATTACCAAGTTCTATAACAGTTTCCCTTTTCCAGGCCCTCTCCGAGAACATCTCCGGCGTGATCCTGTTCCACGAGACGCTGTACCAGAAGGCTGACGACGGCACACCCCTGGTGGGTCTGCTCGAGAAGCGTGGCATCATCCCCGGCATTAAGGTCGACAAGGGTGTTGTGCCCCTGTTCGGATCTGAGGATGAGTGCACCACCCAGGGTAAGTCTGAATTGAAGAATTTTCTGATGTTTATTTTCAGTGTATCCACTGTCTCGAAATTCTTATACGAGTAGCCTGCAGCATTATTATGTCCTTGCTGGACATTACTCAGTCTGCCTGCAGCACAAAACTGCAAGAAGTTCTTGAGATATGAGCGTCTATATGCAGTGTACGTTAAGAATGCAAGACCCTGTAGTGTAGCCGATAATGGTTATAGGAGACTTCACACTTATTGTTAAATGTTACAAACGATTAACGATTAAATGTTTATATTAAAGAGTAAATGTTTAAAAAAATATAAAAACCAACCAGTGCTCGGCTGATTTTTTTTTAAACTTTTGTTTATGTATTTAGTTAAATAATCACGAAAAGCTACTATAAATGCGTTGTTGCCAGCCTGCGTGGAATGAATGCTCTTAAGCCGTTGGTCCCGGCTGTCATTCGTGGATCTTTGACAGTCGTTACGGCGTCAGAAACCCAAAAGTCCAGCTACCAGTCTTACCATGAAGGGGTATCGTATTACACTTTCAGTTAGTGGGTTGTGGAGATCAAATAGGCAGCTTCATGTCAAATAGGTACTGGCCATTCCGCTGCATCCGGTTAGACTGGAGGCCGACCCCGACATAGTTGGGACTTTGAGAGTAGGCTAGGGAGATTGATTGATTGTTGGGCAATGTGAATGAATTGAATCGGCGACATTATGTCGTGGCAAATCGAAACGCGTGTAGTATCGACCAATGCCAGTGAACTTTGTCTGCACTCGATCAATATTGCCATGCATAAATGATTGGAAACTAAATGAGACTTGCCTGTAGTTGCGACGTAGCAGGACATTTGATGCTTAGTGAGTGCGCGGCTTTTAAATTGTGTCTATCCAGCACTTCGAAGATCCCTAAGATGCAAAGTGGAGGACATACCTTGGAACGTTCAAGAAAAGTTAACAGAGCCGTATTCGGAAAATTAAGTAGAATTGCACCCCAATTGCGTAACACACTCAACTCGTATCATAATCGGAAGAATTTTGAAGGATATTCCCAATCCATTGCTTCATTAGTTTGAAAAATTTGCCTACTCGACAAAGTAAATATTGCCATGAATGTTGTTGAATTGACAAAATGAAAGACGGACTTGTGTTTACAGCATTACCCTAGTATTTTCTTTTAAATTGCGCAGTTCAGACAACAGTTGTTCCATTTGTAGCCAGAACCGGTCTTACGTCTTCCACGCAACTTTAAACGCAAGCCTCTTATGAGCCAATGACCGGTTATTTAAGTATCGTATACATGTGAAAATGATAATTTCTTTAAATTCGACATTTTGTTTTAAATGCACATAATAATATCTGACTGCCTCGTCCTGTCGTTGTCGCAACCGTTTTACTGCTGTGAATGCATGAGTTCTATTCCCGGATCGGATAAATTGTTATCGGGTTTTTTGATTTTTCGATTGATGGCAATAGGCTCGCCCCCTACTACATGGGACTAAAACATAACTGGCAAAATGTGGGTGTACTAAAAGTCACCTCTGCTTGCCCCTTTACAGGCGTGATGTTATATTAATAATGTCTTTATTGGTTAGCTCAGTCTGTAGGTAAGATAATTATTATCAATGTAAGTAACGACTGTATGATTGTTGTGACACTATTATCTACAGAATAGGGATTTGAGCGGATGACAGCACTTATTATAAACTCTTTGATGGTTTACCGTTGTATGCTTTGTAAGATAAACAAATTAAACTGGCAGATTGCAATGAACAAACAAGTGCTTCTTTCTGTATTATGCCACCCTGGTACTTGAAGAGCCGTGTTATGCAGGAATGTTCGCAATTCAGAAGCTGTGTTAGGTTAAAAACAGTTTATACTACATACTTAAAAAGTCTTAAAATAAAACAAAATAATCGATACAGAACGACCCCCGCCTCTCTTTAATCGTGAATAAACATTTTTATCGACAATGCTGACCTTTTGGTCTCCATATCTTTAGAGAAAACGAGTCAAACAACTTCCAGATTGCGTTCACAATCAAAGAGACAACAGTTTTCTTTTTAAAAGATTTAACAAACAGACATGAGTTGGATGCTAATTAGTAAAGGAAATAGATAGATTTTTAGACAAATCTACACCCTGTGCTAATCCAAAGGATTTACTCGCCCATACAAAACGGTGCTTCTAAAAGACGCCATTTCAGCCTGAATGTTTTCCTTAAAAATGATTGTAATGGTTAAAATATAGATTGTGATCGTGCTACACAATGAGGCCGAGGGGGCTCGACTGCTGTTATCTCCTCTTATCTCTTAGGTACTAAAGTTCATAAACAAGTGATTGCTTATTGAGACGTACCATAATTATGAGTTTGATATTGGAATAATGACATAGACAAAGGTCGTTATGTTGTCCTGGTACTGAAGTGCGTAAGCACCCAACGCCATAATCATTAGGAAAATTTAATTGCATCAAACAAAAGATATTTTTAGATTGGTAAGAATTAATTCTAATTTCTGAAGCAAAAAAATAATCAGCCTATAATGTTCCCACGGTTGGGACACAGGTCTCCCCTCTTTCAGAGGGAGTGGACTGTAATCTACCACGCAGGCCCCGAGTGGGTTGGTAGATTTCACATGTTATTGAATTTTCGGTTCTAGAATTTTGCCATGCTATTTCTGTATATTGTACAAAATAATTCGCTATAACAGTGAAAACCCCATTTACTGTTGTTGGCTATTCCAGATGGATTTTATTAGTTCGTCGTGTTTTAATAAAACTTGATTTTGTTCTCAATTGATAATACTTGCTCCAGCCTCAAGCTTGTTGAGTTCATTACACCCAATCTAAAAGTTTGAGTAGTCTACAGATTGATGGTAAAGAAAATAGATTTAAATTTAAATACAGAAACACTAGAGTTTCAAATTGTCATGTTTTCCAAAAGTGACTTAAGATAGCCATCACAAGTTATCATGTTATTTTTAATTTATAACAAGTGATTCTCACGGTAATCATGATTTTTCACTACATCATCACCAATTGTTCATTTTCAATTGATAGTAACGTATTTTTCTACTGATATTAATAATTTCATCAACCCAGGGTGACACACCCCCAGTAGATTATTTAAAAAAAAATGTATAATGGAGGTGTGACTACAATTATATTGCAATTGTTGATGACATGGCGAATCACTAGATTAAAAATCTAATCTTGAGGGATAATCTTTTACACCTGATCTGATATATCTAAGTACCTATCTAAAACGAAAATATAACACGTTACTCTTTGCATAACCATCCATTTGTTCAGTTTCTATGTACCTACGGATTCCAGGCAACCTGGGGAAATGCAATAAAATAAGTTTATTATTTAGCAAGATAGTATTTAAAAATTTGATGTCCTTCCTCAGGTCTGGATGACCTTGCCCAGCGTTGCGCCCAGTACAAGAAAGACGGCTGCCACTTCGCCAAATGGCGTTGCGTACTCAAGATCGGCCGCTTCACTCCTTCCTACCAGGCGATCATGGAGAACGCGAACGTCCTGGCTCGCTATGCCTCCATCTGCCAGAGCCAGCGCATCGTGCCCATCGTTGAGCCCGAGGTGCTGCCTGATGGTAAGTTGATTTTTTAAAATTATGTGATTCTAGTACTTTTTTTCCTTTTGTATTAGTTTATTCAATTCACAAATTCACTTCTTGGCTATTGCTGAGCTCTATTATTTTATGTATGGCTACTGCACCAATTTTCAAGGATAAAAATTGTGTTTTCTAGGTGAGCACGACCTTGACCGCGCTCAGAAGGTGACAGAGGTTGTCTTGGCCGCCGTCTACAAGGCGCTCAGTGACCATCACGTCTACCTTGAGGGCACCCTCCTCAAGCCCAACATGGTTAGTACCGGTTTCTTGCGCTTTAAATAGGTAATACGGGCTGGTCTTGTGTGCTTTACATCTGTAAAGCACACAAGACCAGCCCGTAGTGCAAAGGAGATCCTTTGCACTACTGAAGTCCTAGTATTTTAGCACACCCATGCAGCTATACCCTCGAAATCTGGTTCTTTCTGGTTCATAAATTATTAAAAAAATTATTGCTCCTCAGGTGACCGCTGGCCAGAGCTGCAAGAAGACTTACACTCCCCTGGACATCGGCCGCGCCACAGTCACCGCTCTGCTCAGAACTGTACCTGCTGCGGTTCCCGGTATGTAACAGCTACTGCATCTAAACCTTACCTTTTCTTTCAATCCAATAATATAATTTGTTCCGTGTGGTGTGTTGGACGTAAAAGAATAGCACCATCCCATTTCTTCCTTTGGGTGTCGTAGAAGGCGACTAAGGGACTTACTAGAGAATGGGCAGCAGCGTTCTCTATGCATTTGACCACCATACTGTGATCGCCAACCCGCCTGCCAAGCGTGGCGATTATGGCAAATCCCTTCCTTTTGGGGGAGGGAGGCTTATGTCCAGCAGTGGACGTCTTTCGGCTGATATGATGATGAATAATATAATATATCATAACAGGGTGTCAAGTTCTTTTTCTAGTGTAACATCTCCCACCCACATCTTTCCCAGGCATCACATTCCTGTCTGGTGGCCAGTCCGAAGAAGAGGCGTCAGTGCACCTGAACGCCATCAACACTGTTGACCTGAAGAGGCCGTGGGCCCTCACCTTCAGCTACGGACGCGCTCTCCAGGCTTCCGTGCTCCGCGCGTGGGCCGGCAAACCTGAGAATGTGCTCGCTGGTCAACAGGAGCTCATCAAGCGTGCTAAGGTGACTTGATTGTACTAGCAGGTCATGAGGTGAAGGATGATTATGCTTTTCAAAAGAGAGCAGCGCCTATTGATTTTGTATACGATCATTGTTGCTCTAATCAAGTGAGCCACGCGAGTTAATTGTACTAAGAGGATATGAGGTGAAGAATGTCTAGTTATTCGCTGTCTTACAACACTGGGATCGAACACAGTTTCGGTCAAAGGCACAGTCAACTTGTCTGCTGACTCGATTGTACCAGGTATACATGAGGTGAAGGATGTGATTTTCGTTAATAAAGATAAATACTCCTTAAGAGGCTATCCTACGAGAGTTCAATCAAAACCGGGAGAAGGCAGGTGTGCCAAGGTTAGAGTTTAAGTTTCGTACTAGGAGCGAATCAGATGAAGGATGTACCCTTTAAATTACCATAGTGTTTTTTTACAGTAGGAAGGTAAGTTAATAAATAGACGAAAGCTTTTCGAATGGCAAACTGACACTTAAAAACAAAGCACGCAACTGTTGGCTGACTAAATAATTAAAATACCTACTTACTTCATTATAGTTATGCATGTACATTTGTGTTGTCCTATATCTGTCTTTAAATGTGACTAATTTGCTTAGAATTTAATTATTTCATATACGGCTACTGTCAAATATAACCGTTAATATTCATGTTCTTTTTTTAATTCGCTTTTTCATTTTTCACATATTGTTTTACACTAGCCGCATATGGAAACCATGTCAATTACTAGAAGTAGTACTAATCTACATTTTTTTTCTTCAATCCGCACAATTCAACATTGCACCAACGACGCTGCACATCCTGCGCATCTTTAACCACCAAATCACGTGTCGGCTCGATGATTCTAAATTCAAACATCTAAATTTGGACGAATGTGTTCTCTTGCCAATTGTGACGTCACAGGCTAACGGTCTAGCTTGCGTTGGCAACTACAAGGCCGGGTCCATCCCGTCTCTGGCTGCGTCTAAGTCTAACTTCGTCAAGTCGCATGCGTACTAGAATATTTTAAGTAAACCATACACCTCCTTTTTATTGTCTATGAGTTTGTCTACCTGGAATTCCTAATGAGCCCGGAGTCTGAATTTGTGCCCAGTTTGTGGCAATAGCCTCGCCCCTCAATATAACTGGCGAAATTCGAGTGTACTATAGGCAGAGGTGCTGCCTAACCCTTCGTGGAATACAGGCGCGATGTTACATTTTATGTAAAATAGTATCAAAATCTCGTGGCGACAATAACAGTGTGGTGTATGGTCGGCTTAGTAATTGTCTGAATGGATTTTGATTTTGGTAGATAAAACATTTACCCCCTTATTTATAAACGTTGCTTAAACTCAATTAATGATTAGCGACTGTTTAACCATACATTTTTGACGTTTAAAACATCTCATAACTTTAAGCAGCGTTTGTAAATAAGAAGGTGCAGCTTTAAAAACCTTTACAAGACAAGTCAATCATTGCTTTTTTGTGTTTTATTTTATGCTGTGTATTTCAAAATCCAAGTCTGAACAATTATTTTTACTTATGAAACATCTACTTTTGCGACAAAATTAATTGGCTTGAATGTCGCTATAATTATTATTGTTACTTATATTTCTTAGTTTGGACTTTTTACATTCCACAAAAGTTTTAATCGAAAGTTAGTTTTTTAATGAGAATTTTAATGAAATCACTAAATTTTATATCACAAATAATATCTCGAATTGTGATCCATGAAATGGCATTTATTTTTTTATTCTTTAAGTATTTACAATATTTTACTTTATTTTAATCTTAAGCGTTGTTCTTTTATCAAGAAAAATATTAATAAAAATTCATGTTCTTACAACAACTTAACGACAATCTATGGACATTTTTCGCAGTTGTATTACTTGTAAATCGTTGATATTACTCATCTCATTTGTTTTAATAAAAAAAACGAAGATTTTGAACAATAACGGAACTGAGTCTTAACAACACCCTATACATAATCATCACGTTTAAAAATGGAATTTGAAATGGTCGCCTTACTATTCACATCTCGCTCTTCAGAATATGTGCAAGCGAGAGGAAAGAACAAATGGTAGAGCCGCCATTTGTAATTCTATATTTAAATGTATTGTAGTTTGCATGTAAATGTATCTCATTTCTAGAATGCCTGAATAGTGTGTAGTACCAACACTAATCGCTTTGTGTGCTTGATATTGTTGAAATAAATAATAATATCGTTTGCGTTTGTGTTTATTTCACCTCTTAGTTGTAGTTATAGTTACGTAATAAAGGTAATACGTAGCAATAGTAGTTGAAATAGAAATACCTGCTACCAGTTTCTGAATGCCTGGTATCCTAGCCGTATAGCTTTGTTGAATAACTGTACTGTTTTCAATGTCGTTTTCATTCAAATTAAGCCAACACTTAAATGTAACTAGTGGGAACGCCAGGGTAGCCCGTGAACCGTATCACGTGTGTGTTTATTAACAGAATTATAATCGTCAATACGATTGTCTCAGTTCATTTAATCCAATTGAATGATTTTTCCATGAAATAGGCATTCAAGTGAGATTAAATTAACTTAGAGGGTTGCATTGGCCTACTCTCTAACTCCGTCAACGAAGATACGGGCACGTCCGAAAGTAGTTCGAAACTTCTCCTACAGCTAATTAACTAACTTTTTAGGACGGGCAAAAATATATCGGGAGTAGGGACAGCTGTCAAATCGTGTTGTCATTCATTCTTAGTTCGGGCTCCAAACTAATTTTCTATCCATAAGTGATACGGAGTTGGAAACATCCGTTACTTCGACCGAAACGATGGACTTCGTGCTTAGAGAGTAGGCTCCCTGACACGGAACTACAAATTGCAAAATGGCAGGAAAATTTGAATTTCGCGGGGTAGCGGATCCACCTTCATTATCATTGCACTGTTGGATTTACAACGTAACTGCGGTGTGCCGAGTGTTTGAAATCAAACGGTGTGCTTTTACATTGCATTTAGGTGTGTGCCTACTGTGAGTAAAAATAGGCAATAGCGTACCTAGCTGACGTCAATAATCTTCGAATGCTGAGGAGGTTTTTCTTTACTACTTTTGTTTATGTTATCGTTTGTAAAGTATGTCAACTTAGTTGACATACTTTAACGATAATTTAACAACTATCGTGCAATTGTATTCAGTAACTTGACCAGTGCTGCCAACTGGGTGTCAGGTTTTGGGGCTAAATCAAATTTAAAAAGGGCTAGATTAGCACATAAAAAAAAATTGGGCTAAATGACTAAATCATCAAAAATAAAAATATAGATTTTTTTGTAACATGGATTTCGTGAATAAGTACAGTATAAATTATTAATAAGTACATAATTCTGGATTATAAAATATTGTTTAATCATAAAATTACGATCTAAATAGTAGTCTCCATCTAATTCCTCTCGAAGAGTTTCACTTTGCGCTGACGACGTTGACGGTTTGGCTGGGCCTCATTGCGCACAGCCTTGTTCAGTGTAAATTTAAATTGTATACAAATTGTATCCAATTTAAATTTACACTGACTTTTAAAGGAGATCTTATGGGATTACCTATGTGTAGTACCTAAGTATGGTTTAACTTGGGTAAGGCCAGTTCGTATCTATGGTATTGAGGGACTCAAAGTTCATCCTGTTTCGTAATTTATGTTTAAATGGTTTTGACTGGCGATAATATTTGAGGCTAGATTACGGGCTAGGGGCTAAATCATTATATTCGGGGCTGAACAAGAAGAAAAAGGGCTAGATCTAGCCCCGAAGGGGCTAAATTGGCATCACTGACCTTGACAATTCAAAGAAAAATAATGTTACCATACTAAAACTAATAATGTTGAGGTAGTGAAAGATTTTGCGTAAAGAGCGAATGTTAAAAAATGGTTTCATTTTAAATTAAAACATTTTTATCACTCGTTAAAAAGCTTTAAAAACCATACGTAAGATGTGGAATATAAGAATAATTAATAATTTATAAATAAAGGTCATTTCTTTTTTAAATTTCTTCTAATAGAATGAAAGAAACTAAATAAATTACCTTACTAGGTACTGAAAAACGAAATATGTAACAAATTCTACAATTTTTAATAGTGCATATCATGTTTTTAAGACAAGTTATTAAATTAAAATAAAAAAAAATGCATCTAAATGCATTATTTCAAGTTCATTCAATTTCGCTCATTCTTACACCACCTCACTATCTTTTTTTCGTCAAAATATGGTAACCCTTCGACTGTCAAGTTACTGGACACAATTAAGAGCTATTACGCACTGTCGACTTGTCGCTGGCGACTCGATCGCTCGGTGACCAAAACATATACAACGACCGGCGCCCAAGTGCGTAACCACCTATTTAAACTGTAGTAGACTATCCGTAAAGTAACTAACAGATGATGGTTGATAAAATCTGAACATACAAATCTATCAATAATACATGATAATAAGAAATTCATGAATATATTAATTTATCTATAATCAGCTCGACCCTGACCTTTTAAAATGTTTGGCTAACAATAAAGTAGTTATGTTGCCAGTTATAAAAAAGATGAACATTTTTTTCTATTGCTGCATTTAAGTTTGATATTGTAAAAGAAGTAGTGACCGCTGTCCTACTTAGTTTGTTACTTTTGTTATGTGTTTTTTCTTTATTCGTTTATACTGTTTGTTTTCTTGAACAGAAAGAAACTAATCAAAATTAGTCATTCATTCAATTTAGGCTGACATTCAACACTTTTCGTACGTCCATAGGACAGTCTCCCAAAACGCCCGCCTTTAACCACTTCCTAGTACTTTAGCAGAGAAGAAGAAATGGCGCAAAAAATTCTTGTAGCACAGCTCTGTTCAGTTAGAAAAAAACTTGATTCTATACAATAGTAGGCATTCAAAGTAATCATTGCCATAGAACGAATAAAATTTGATATATTAAAATTATAGGTCCGCTAGCCACGCCAATATACCGAAAACTATACTCAAGCAATAATAAAAACCCTAAATACTTTTATAAAAGCCTACATGCTTAAGGGCGTGACAGCTTACACATGCAATGTGGATTACGTTCTCATCGGTGTAACTCAGTCACAAATGATAAACTAGGAGCATCAAAATAAATAAACAGTTAATTACTAATAACAATAATAAAACCATGGTCTGCAATGTCAGCCAGAGACCAAAAGCAGCACCCGTTCACAAGCATAACGTAAAGATCAGCCATTATCCCCCACGCCATATTTGAGCGAAGGAGGCAACCCGAACCCCGACGCTACCGCAAGCACGGACATCTGAACATCCGTGGCTCGTTTATTACAAATATGTGTGCAAGGGAAAGTATGAAAAGTCGAGAAAATGGCGAATATGACAGCTATTTGATGAGTATACAAATTGGCAACTTCTGCAACTGTAGCCTGTAACATACATGACTACAAGTTGCCATAAATGATAATTCAACAATACTCAAAACATGTTTTTCTGTTTTTTCCAGGGTAACGGCCAGGCATCGCAAGGCAAATACGTGGCGGGATCCGTAACAGGTCTGGGCGCCGAAGCCGGTCTTTTTGTTGCAAACCACGCGTACTAAACGCACAACACAACATTCACTACACTATGTCGCTATAAACAGTAGTACACATCGACCGTCGCTACGAGAATATCCGCCGAGCGCCACAGTGTAGACAAAATTATAACACGCTAGCATTATTTGTATCGGTTATGGCGACGGTAATAACAGGCGATTTATTTCACGTCTGTTGTACAACCGAGAATGTCGCCTTTAGTTACGGTTCGGTCTTCGCGCCGAGAATGAAGTTCCATTTATGAAGTTTAAAAAGTGGCGCGAATGTAGAGGTTATAAGCAGAATGTTAGTTTTAAGACACAACACTATTCTCAAATTGCTTCTTGTATGTTTAAGCATACGTATTTGTAACGAAATTAGACCTAGATTTGAAGTTATTTATTGAAAAACATCTAGAAAAATTGTATTTAAATAGTCGCATTAACTGTAGAGGTTGACAAATAAATGTTGTTATTGTGCTATTATAACAGAAACTATTAGATTTTTGATATTAATTTATTTACAACGATGAAACATGGAACATAAATGTTATTTTTAAAATCAGATCATCATGTAATTTAATTTTGTATCTATTGATTTTTTTGATATCATTTTTAGTTTGTTAACTAATTTGATATTTTTAAGAGTATAAAATTATATTAATCTTTGATCATGTAGTTTTGTTTCATTTCATTACATGTAATTATGTGGACCTAGTATAACTCCTGAAAAGAAGATGGATTTAATTTGACTTCCGATCAACAACTACGAAATGAAATCCTAACAAAATTATCTTTTGACCGTTTTCTTCTGTTCTCAATCGTAAAATAAAACTGGCCACGATTCAAGTTTCAAAAACTTCAAACTTATTCATTGAGAGGTTTCTTGAAGAGTATGGTAAAGATGGAGGGGGAGATAACCACAGAATTCTTTCTATTCGCGGTCGTTGTCGTTGCCCTCACTTATCTTATCGGTCAAATTTCTTTCGTTCGGTGATTTAACTTAGGTTATACTTAAATATTGTATCTAGTCTTAAATAACATGTACACACGGGTACACATCAAGCTATACATTTCCAGTTTAAGCTGATTTCGCATTGTATAGGATTTCCGTACAGTACGAGATCACCATAAACTGGAAATGTATAGCTTGATGTGTAGCCGAAAAAAAGAATCGTAGAGCATCAAAAAATTCGTCCGCATCGTTGTCAACAGGAGAAGTGTCCAAAAGCTTAGCAGCATTCCTACATATGGCAATGCTAATTAGCGTTTACTCATTCTTTGTGTCCTTCACCACACTATCCTCACCTTTGAAAACTTCATGAAAATAAATTTTAAGAACGCCAAAAAATAGTCAATAAATAGTCAAAAGTAGTCAACAAGGTTAAAAAAAATGATCGCATTATGATTCCGAAGTTATAGGTAGTTAGGTGTTGGTGAGGAGTGTGAGGATTGTGAGGTGACTGTCTCCACACAATCCGTATCTCAGTGCAAGCAAGCGGCCGGGAATATCGACTTGGTTTCTATTCCAAAAAATAGTCGTGACATGTCATGTAAACTTCTACATACATGTTTTGGTACAGTCGCGACTACTAAAATTGCAAAACTATTTTTTTAATGTTGTTGTATATTAATTCATTTAAAAAGGTGGTACATTTAATTTCTAGACATGTCCTTCCGGTGGCTTTGACAGAACTGATTAACCTTCTATATGTAAATATTTTTAAACAATATTTAGTTATGTTTTATTAAAATTCAAAATACATTTACAATACAAATAACTCATAATACATTTTCATTTTTCATCATTCAACAAGAAACATCATGAATCGACTATTTTCCTCACATCGCTTTTATGATGTCACCGAATCTCGCTACACCTCGTTTTTATGTTCATAAAGATTCAGCAAAATTTACATACACTTGCCATGCGGTTATGTCCTTATTAGGTAAAAATTATACCGAGACTGCCTTAGCGTTTTTTTGTTTTTGGGTGGGAAATCATCAAATAACTTCTCCCGCTCTGGGTGGAGCGGGAGGGCGTGTCAGACTTTTACTGACTAAAACTCACCGCGGTATCTCTTTCGAACAACCCGCACACCTGGCAGGCATCGGCCCTTGCGGACCCCATCAGTTGTTGCTGACATCTCTTTGAGGCGCGCGTGGAAGACAACGCGCCGTCGACCCGGGCTTGGTCCTTACCGGACAGCGAGCTACCCGTTACTCGCCATCTGCAAGCCCGCGCCTACGGTGGCCGGGAATCAGCCTGGGATTCCCGACGCCCAGGGCGTCTCCTGCGAAGGCTACGGCCGTGAGGGCGCATGTACTGCCTCTCCCTCACGTGCGCCGCCTCCCTCTTTGCGAGCATCATCGCTTCGCTGAAGGAAGCGACGGCTACCCATGCATTCTCGCTCCGTACCATGGCCTGGACCAGGTCCGGACGCGCTTAGCTTTAGCTTAATATTTTGTTTTATAATGTCATGATTATGATATATATTATATATATAACCCTAGTTTTAGTATATGCGAAACCCGAAACACGTGTCTAGTGTTTTTTTTTGTAAAGAATATAAGTACAAACTTTCAAAACCTACGTTATGTTACCTGGTTGTCTACATGAACATAGTCACCACGCGGCACCCGCGCTGCCCGCGAGTCCTGCGTCGTATTGTGCTCATTGATAATAAATTAGCCAGTAGGTACCTAACCGTACGGCGATTGTATTGTAATTAATTAAATTAGTAACATTTTACATCACACTTGCAAAACTTTTTTGGGAAATAATTAAACATGGTGTAAAACTTATTCGAATCGATTACTACTTATTCAGTACAAACTATATTCAGGTTTTGCAAATACTAAAAATAATGTTGTAAAACGCATACTTAAAATACCTACCTAAAACAGCTACATAACTAACAATTATACCCCTTTTAATACAACCAAAAAATAAGGTGACCATTAAAAATACGTACGTAATAATTTTGTGCTCGACTGTACTCTATTCGAAAATTTATGAAGTTTAAATGGAAGTACTTCTACATAGTAAACCAGGTCGAAATGATCATGGTTGGAGACTACTATTTCTTGACTATTTTTTGACATCAAATTCAAATTCAAAAGCGTAAGCGTTTCGCGGTAATCGGTCAGGATTGTGGCGAGAAAGGCTCACCACGTAATCCTCACCAAGACACTTTTATATCTCTGGAATCCCTTAATGACTATTTTCGGGATTTGGCATAGCTTCACGACAATTTTTTGGAATAGAAACCTAGTCGATATTCCCAGCCGTTTGCTTGCACTGAGATGAGAATTGTGTGGAGACATTCACCCCACAATCCTCACCAACACATAGCTATAACTTCGGAATCATAACGCGAGTATGCGTGATGAAGGTGGAGAGAAAGAAGAGGAAGCCTAGTTATCGTAACCAGTGTGGGACGGCGCTGGCAGGTTCTAACATGCTGCTACGTCCTGCAATACCGACGACGCTGCTCTACGTGTCCCGATTGCACCACTCTACGAAGACTAAGGACATCGTAGAGTACGTACGGGTGAAGACCAACTGGACCTAGAGGGTGGAGAAGTTGGAAGCGCGTCATAACACCGACTTCAAGTCGTTCGTGGTGCGCGTTCTGACTCACCATTTGATGACCTTCAAGGAAGAGTTTTGGCCAAATGGTGTGCTGTATCGGCGTTTCCGCGGCCACCTACGCGACACCTCGCTGCGTAACACGACGCCGTCACTTCGTGTATGTATTATGTATTTTAAAATTTGTTTATAAAAAATTGTATTAGTTTATAGTTATTGTTTTCATACTTATAATATATGTATTGTGTTTTATGGGCCTTAGTTGCCTGAAATAAAGAACTATTATAAGGCGGGCGCAGACTGACGTCGCGGCACGGCGTGCTTCGGCGGCTCAAAGGACGCTTTGGTATGACGCGGCATGTCACGTCGTGGTGTCCCCGCAGCAAGCCCAGCCACTCAATATTCAACTAGTTTTGCTCTGCGCGGATCCAAAGTTGGTTGGGTCGTTTTTGGTTACCGCCACACCCGTTTCAAATCTTATTTCAATTAGTTTAGCTGTCATAATCCTGTGGCCTATGTGACTTGCGGGACGCCAAGGAACGCCGCGGTGGCACACCGTGGCAGTCCGTGGAATGAAACGGCATGCCACGACGTGCCGCGGTATAATTGTATCGAAATAAAATAACATGAATTCTGAACTCGATGCGATAAGGATAAGATCCTTTGCCGCGCCGCGTGTCAGTCTGACTTAAATTATAGTTAAAGTTTAAAGTAAAGTTCACGTGGCGGTAGGGCCTGACAATTATTTGGCCAAAGCCGAAAGAATACTGTCTTTCACCACACAATCCTCACCTTTGAAAACTTCATGAAAATCAATTTTGAGAACGCCAAAAAATAGTCAATAAATAGTCATAAATAGTCAACAAGGTTAAAAAAAATACTCGCATTATGATTCCGAAGTTATAGTTATGTGTTGGTGAAGATTGTGGGGTGAATGTCTTCACACAATTCTCACCTCAGTGCAAGCAAACGGCTGGGAATATCGACTAGGTTTCTATTCCAAAAAATAGTTGTGAAGCTATGCCAAATCCCGAAAATAGTCACTATGGGATTCCAGAGATATAAAAGTGTCTTGGTGAGGATTACGTGGTGAGCCTTTCTCGCCACAATCCTGACCGATTACCACGAAACGCTTACGCTTTTGAATTTGAGTTTGATGTCAAAAAATAGTCAAGAAATAGTCGTTTCCAACCATGATAATTTCGACCTGGTTTACTATGTAGAAGTACTTCCATTTAAACTTCTACATAAATTTTCGAATAGAGTACAGTCGAGCACAAAATTATTACGTACGTATTTTTAATGGTCACCTTATTTTTTGGTTGTATTAAAAGGGGTATAATTGTTAGTTATGTAGTTATTATAGGTAGGTATTTTAAGTATGCGTTAAACAACATTATTTTTAGTATTTGCGAAACCTGAATATAGTTTGTACAGAATAAGTAGTAATCGTTTCCAATAAGTTTTACACCATGTTATATTATTTCCCAAAAAAGTTTTGCAAGTGTGATGTAAAATGTTACTAATTTAATTAATTACAATACAATCGCCGTACGGTTAGGTACCTACTTGCTAATTATTATCAATGAGCACAATACGACGCTGGACTTCGCGGGCAGCGCGGGGGCCGCGTGGTGACTATGTTCATGTAGACAACCAGGTGACATAACGGAGGTTTTGAAAGTTGGTACATAAATTCTTTACAAAAAAAAAAACTAGACACGTGTTTCGGGTTTCGCATTTACTAAAACTAGGGTTATATATATAACTAGCGGCCCGTCCCGGCTTCGCACGGGTGGACATTTTTTTAAACATTTCGGGAAAAATAAAGATAATTTATCTTATAAGTTTGCTAATTAAAATGTGTCCAAATGTTCAAACGCACACCCCTCTCCCGCACTTCGGTGCCCCCTCTCTCGCCGGCCGCGCGTCGGCGTGTATTTTTTGTTCATATTGACATTTTTAATTTCGTACTATCTTTTGAATGAATGTCCGATTTCAATAATTCAAAAAGTAATCGACAAGTATTGAAACAGTCTTGAATACGATATAATTTATTTGGATAAGAGTTAATGCGAAGTAATGGATAACATGGTTTGACTTTGATCGACATATCTATCAACTTTTAAAATGTAAATAAGTAGTTATAGTGACATAACTACAATAGTTGGACATATGATCTCGTGAAGTTTTTTGTAGATATTGATATGTTTTATAATATTGTAGATTTTTTTTTTGTTCTATTATCAATACTTTCCGCAGCGCATGCGATGAAAGACATTTTATGGCTAATTTTTTTACACCTTGGGTTGGTTTTAGTAGGGATTTCTAAGGATCTCTATTTTTTTAGTAATCAATATAGCCTATGTTACTCAGTGATAATGTAGCTTTCTAACGGTAAAAGAATTTTTGAAATCGGTCAAGTAGTTTTTAAGTTTATTCGTCACATACAAAAATACAAAAATACAAATCTTTCCTCTTTAGAATATTAATGTAGATGTATATCATATATATAATGTATATCATAATCATGACATTATAAAACAAAGTATTAAGCTAAATAAAACCCGTATCAGGCACAGCTCTTCGACATGTCAATTTTGGTTTCAAACATGACCTCAACGCTAAGGTAGTTGGGCACGCCACGATTGCGGCGGTAAGTCCCCTCATTGAGGAGTGGCTTGAGAGGCGGCATGGTGTCCTCACCTTCCACCTGACACAAGTCCTCACCGGACACGGCTGTTTTGGGAGGTTTCTGTTTCGCATAAGGCTGGAGGAAACGCCTTGGTGTTTCCATTGCGAAGATCTCTCTGAGGACACGGTGAAGCATACGGTGGAGGTCTGTCCGGCTTGGGCGGTGCACCACTGTGTCCTCATGGAGGCGGTTGGCGGCGGCGATTTCTGGCGTCCGGACCTGGTCCAGGCCATGGTACGGAGCGAGAATGCATGGGTAGCCGTCGCTTCCTTCAGCGAAGCGATGATGCTCACAAAGAGGGAGGGGGCGCACGTGAGGGAGAGGCAGTACATGCGCCCTCACGGCCGTAGCCTTCGCAGGAGACGCCCTGGGCGTCGGAAATCCTAAGCTGATTCCCGGCCACCGTAGGCGCGGGCTTGCGGACGGCGAGTAACGGGTAGCTCGCTGTCCGGTAAGGACCAAGACCAGGTCAACGGCACGTTGTCTTCCACGCGCACCTTAAAGAGAGGTCAGCAACGACTGATGGGGTCCGCAAGGGCCGATACCTGCCAGGTGTGCGGGTTGTTTGAGAGAGATACCGCGGCCCCTGGCACAGAGGCAACTGAGGGAACACGGGTGAGTTTTAGTCAGTAAAAGTCTGACAAGCCCTCCCGCTCCACCCAGAGCGGGAGAAGTTATTTGATGATTTCCCACCCAAAAACAAAAAAACGCTAAGGCAGTCTCGGTATCATTTTTACCTAATAAGGCCATAACCATAACATAACATGGCAAGTGTATGTAAATTTTGCTGAATCTTCATGAACATAAAAACGAGGTGTAGCGAGATGTGGTGACATCATAAAAGCGATGTGAGGAAAATAGTCGATTCATGATGTTTCTTGTTGAATGATGAAAACTTAAAATGTATTATGAGGTAATTGTATTGTAAATGTGTTTTGAATTTTAATAAAATATAGCTAAATATTATTTAAAAATATTTACATATGGAAGGTTATTCAGTTCTGTCAAAGACACCGGAAGGACATGTTATTAACTTTTTAAATGAATTAATATACAACAACATTTAAAAAATTAGTTTTGCAATTTTAGTGTTCGCGACTGTACCAAAACATATGTATGTAGAAGTTTACATGGAAGTTTAACATATTTCTACATAATACACCTGGGGGTCTAAAAAGGCCACTTTGGCAGAATAATAATAATAATAAACTTTATTTATATAAAACAGATTGTGTAGTACATGTAACAGTTTTACAAAGTGGGTAGTATCTCTGGCAATCAAGTGGGTGACGTGCTGCTCTCCTTGCTAGGCTATGAAATAGCCTGTATTAAGGAGTAACAGTGCCGATCCCCTCTAATTGTATTACTACCATTTTATTTTTATTTTACAAAATACAGTTTTTAAATATTTAAATACAGGTATTAGTGCGCGAGCGCATTTGTGTGTGTGTGCTTGTGTGTATGGGGGTGCGTGTGTGAGTGTGCATGTATGCTGTGTGTACGTGTATGGATCTGCGTGTGGCTGAGTGTGTAGGTGCGTGATTATGAGCGTGCGGCTGCGTAAGCGTGCGTAAGTATGGGGATTGGATTATTTTGGGTCTATGTTTTGGGTGGGTGGTACATTCAACAAACTTATCATAAATGAATTAAGTTAAATATTTTTCTGTTTCCTCGTAGGTGTTATCTTGAAGAAATGTGCGTACAGACTTTTTACAATTTTGATAAGACAATTTATATATTGGACATTTTTTGTTTATTGTATTGTAAAGACTCGGACCTAGATAATAAAAGAATCTTTTAGTAAACGGCAAGCGGGTTTTTGTAAGAGCACATATTATATCTTTTCGGCGTTTGGTAATTTCAGCATAGGGGGTTATGCGGTGTTGCAACAGAACTGATTGTAACATAAAGTGTTGCCGCACGTTGAGGACGTTGCAGTTTTTGTATAACTGATTAGTTGGATATATTAGTGGCCTGAAGGTAGCCACTTTCAGTATGGCTCGATGTGCAACTTCCAATGGTTTAAGGAAGGTTTTTGCAGCACCACCCCAACAGGGGATACAATAGGTAATAAGAGATAGGCATAAGGCAAAATAGACATTACGTATAATTATAGGATTTGCAATATTTCTTAAGGTTTTAAATATATAAATAAGTTTGCGAACTCTGCCAGTAAGGACATTAATATGAGATTTAAATTTAAGATTTTTATCTATGACTATACCTAGGTATTTAATTTCATCCGTGGAGGATATAGTTGCACAGTGGCATGAAGCCTGAGTTTGCAAATTGCATGTGTGAGCTTTAAGTGATATCGGTGGATTTGGTTGGGTAGCAGAACTGATTGAGTAGGTAATGAACTTGGTTTTGGAGGTATTAAGTGTAAGCGTATGGAAATAAAGCCAGTTTAGCGCTACATCAAAGCCATGCTGTGCTCTTCCCTCAAGCTCAGACCACGTGTTGGCGACGAAAGTTATTGCAGTGTCATCTGCGTAAGACGTTATCTTGGCATTTGGGATATTTAAATTGCATAAGTCGTTTATAAAAATGAGAAATAAGGTGGGACCCAAAATGCTTCCTTGCGGAACGCCATAGTAAATGGGAAGCTCACTGCTGCTGTGACAATCAATCTTTACTATTTGGGAGCGATTTGTGAGGTAGCTTTGAAAGAGAACAAGTTGTAACCCCCTGACACCCATCCTTTCAAGTTTGAGTAAGAGAGAACGGACGGGAACGGTGTCGAACGCCTTCGCAAGGTCCAAAAATATTGTCACGACCTTTTTATTACTGTTTAGGCTTTGTACGATATTATCAGTTAATTCCTGAACTGCATCACAGGTCGACTTGTTTTTACGAAATCCAAATTATTGTGGTGATATTAGTTTGTAATGTTCTAGGTAGTGTACAAGTCTTTTATTGATAAGACGTTCTAGTACCTTAGATAGGGCAGTCAGAACTGCAATGGGACGGTAATTATTCGGTAAGTACCCGTCGTCGCCGTATAATATGATCATATCGATAGCGTCGGTTAAAAATGGTCACACACTGACCATTCATAATATTATCTGCGTAGGCAGAACGCAATTCATCTATTTGACAGTTTTGTATGGAAATTCGTAAAATGGTCACCAAATTTTGAATTGCTTTATTAAAGTAAAATGTCAACTAGCAGAATCATAGGGGAATTCAGGAAATGAATCACTTTTAGAGGAATTGCTTAATGTGGCCTTTTTAGACCCACAGGTCGCAATGATCATGGTTGGAGAAGACTATTTCTTGATTACTTTTTGACACCAAATACAAATTAAAAAACGTAAGCGTTTTGCGGTAATCAGGTCAGGATTGTGGCGAGAAAGGCTCACCAGGTAATCCTCACCAAGACACCTTTATATCTCTGGAATCCCTGAATGACTACTTTCCACATTTGGCATAGCGTCACGACTATTCTATTAATGGAGACATTCATCTATTATTCGACTATTGGAGACATTCACCCCACAGTCCTCCCACTTCTCACCAACACATAACTATAACTTCGGAATCATAATGCAATTTTTTTTTACCTTGTTGACTATTTATTGAGTATTTTTTGGCGTTCTTAAAATTTATTTTCATGAAGTTTTCAAAGGTGAGGATTGTGTGGTTGAAGGACACAAAGAATGAGTAAATTCTGATTAGCATTGCCATATGTAGAAATGCTGCTAAGCTTTTGGACACTTCTCCTGTTGACAACGATGCGGACGAATTTTTTAATGCTCTATGATTCTTTTTTTCGGCTATACATCAAGCTATACATTTCCAGTTTACGGTGATCTCGTACTGGACGGAAATCCTATACAATGCGAAATCAGCTTAAATTGGAAATGTATAGCTTGATGTGTAGCCGTGTGTACATGTTATTTAAGACTACATACAATATTTAAGTATAACCTAAGTTAAATCACCGAACGAAAGAAATTTGACCGATAAGTAAGTGAAGCAACGACAACGACCGCGAATAGAAAGAATTCTGTGGTTATCGCCCCCTCCATCTTTACCATACTTTTCAAGAAACCTCGCAATGATCAAGTTTGTAGTTTTGAAAACTTGAATCATGGCCAGTTTTATTTTACGATTGAGAACAGAAGAAAACGGTCAAAAGATCATTTTGTTGGGATTTCATTTCGTAGTTGTTGATCTGAAGTCAAATTAAATACATCTTCTTTTCAGGAGTTATACTAGGTCCACTAAGTTACATCTTCAGATTCAGATTCAGATTTCGGTAGACTCTAATATCACAACTGCCGTACATTACTTATGTATTGTCTTTTTCTCGTAAATAATACCTACCCTCCTTCCTTCTTGATTGGTCATCCACATGCTGCAGAAGTTAGACAGGCCTTGGTGCAGAAAGGAAACCATTTAATTTCTCGTATGATGGGGAAAGGAACTGTTTATTTGTACCATCTAAACGTATGCGGGACGACCGCAGCGCCCTTATAGCGTAATACACTATCAATCAGCCATCCATTTTTCATATGTTCGAAAAAATTGTCTGCTGAACAACGTAAATAACGAATGTTGTTGAACTGTGAACAAAATGAAACCCATTCCTACTGGTGGCACGCAATTCCTACTGGTAGTACGCAATTACCCCGCTGATGTCACTTCATGATTATCCTGCTCGCTTTATCCTAATCAGTTTTGATACAAAATGAAGGATGCCCCCAAATCTTTAAAGTTTTGTCCCCACTGTTACCCACTGAGCGATCAACCTGGGTCCCAATTCTGTTTGTTTCCCCGCGGAATCTTACTACGTGCAAACTACGTCAATATCGTGTTTTGTAGAAACCAATGTAACGGTAAGGAATCGAAACGTCATATTCTGTATGTTCCAAGACAATTCGATATTTTTTAACAGATGTCGTGTGTGATCTAGGGAATTGACGTGGTTTGGAAATAAGGAGTCGTTATGTGGTTATAGTGAATTGGGCCCTGGTAGAATTGTAACTGAGGAATCTACCTTAACATTTTCTGGTCCTTTAGTCTAGAATTTAACCACAAAGTTTATTGAACTCTGAGACAAATGCCACTATTATGAGCACCTGTGTCGAATTCTAAGAACCATAATTTGTGTTTAAACCATCTCGACATTATGGTGGAAAGTTTTTCCCAATACTTGAACATAATTAGTATGCAGTCTAACTATACTGCTTGATGAACCGTTTAATTGAACTACACTCGAGAGTGGAGCCAGTCGCTAGCTAGACAAGTTAGGACGTAGACTCACTGGCGGATTGATTTGCTAGATATTTTATCCGACTTTGTGCGAAAGCTCGTCAGTTTTTAAAGTAGAGAGTAGTCGGTAAAGTTGAAGTGCTTATATCACGCTTTTATTAGCTCCATCTATATCTATGTATGTAATCTTTGAACGTTATTTTTATGGGTGGTACGACTTTTGGCTCTTAGGCAGCATCCGATGCATCCAAACAGACATAATTTTAGGATCAAATACAAAGTCAAATGAAAAATCAAATTAAAAAAATGATAGAAGTAATTGCATTGTCATATCGTATGCTGTACTGGTTGATGTAATTAGGTACGTCGACGCCGGCTGACGCTGTCTCGTATAGGGTCGTAGCATTGTGCTGAGCGATAGCCGTTTTGCGTTGATGAGACTCATGTTTTCCCCCAACTTTTTCTTTTTGTGTCATGTGTCTGCGTCATATTTGCCGCAAATAAACGTTTATTTATTTCTAAGTTGTCTTTTTTCCATCATATCGACTCAAAACCTTCGCCTACGATCCGTAGGTAGGATGTTAGCTAGTCTTTAAAAATAAAAGCAAATATTGCTAGATTTCTTTCGTGCCAAAAGTAAATCCGCTTCCTGGAAATAATGTTAAAATTTCTTGTTTCCAGACGGATTTGAATCCAGCATTCATATGCAGTCCCAAGTTCCAACTTCATTGAATTGAAATACTTGTTACTTTCTAAGGAATAAATGATTATATCCCTATTTTTTACATCTAATTTATCTCCGTGGCGTCCTCCTAGCGTCTTTTCCAATGTGTACTATTCCTTACAGTGAGAGGTGTCTAGCTAGCCTTATGTCAGTGCTCCGTTCTCATGTCTTTCACACCTTGCAAATCTCTAGGGTTTGGTAGAATTTTCCACAAAGTAGATAAATAGCTATATTAATGTAGGTATCCAACATTTTGTAATACCAAACTTGATTTATAAAAGTATGTTGGAGTTTCTTGTCCGTTCTTCTCCATAGAGACGTTTTAGAATGAGCAACTAGCTTCAACCTTCCGACTAACTGATCGACTTTTTGACATTTCAAAAGCGCCTGTAAATGGTTTTATTGAAATAAATGCCTTGACTTTTAACGGCTACTTGTAACTTTAGAGTTGAAAATTTATAGATTTATTCGTGAAAGAATCGTGGTTATTGTAAGTCAGAAGACAGCCCCTTAATTTTAAACTGCTGGAGGTACTTAGGTAAATGTCTGAAAGGTCGTATCGACACCTCTAGGTTTAGAATGTTAACCCAATCTTCTTATAAAAACCACAATTCACTCAGACATGTACAGTCACCAAAAGAGATATGTGTAACCAGGGTGGTGGTTAAATGGTATATTTGAAGTTTAGTAAGAAACCGATCGCGGTTTTCTAATCAAACTTAATTTGATAAATTAACTTTTTATTTTCTACAAAGTAATTAAACTAAGTTTTATTCATAAACTTTCATCAGTTTCTTAGACGACTCTGGTTACTTACCTATCCCTTTAGGTGACAAAAGTACGGAGACAGAAGACAGAGTAGGTACACGTAACAAAACTGATTTGTAAATTCCATACCCTCTCATTGGTTCACCAAACGTTCAACATTTCAAAGTACTGAAATTTAAGGGTAAATCTAGTAAAATTTTAGCTTTCCGAAAACGAAATTGGTAAAAGGTAGGTTTTTAATTAAGGTAAAAATAAGCCCCTTTATTTATAAACGTTGGTTAAAGTTAAGAACCGTAGGGTATATGGACAATGTCGCAAAACATTAATAAACTAGCTTTTGCCCGCGACTCCGCCCGCGTGGATGTCGGTTATCGTGTAAAAAAGTAGCCTCTTTTGCATATCCCAGGCTATATCTCTGCCAAATTTCATGACGATCGGTTCAGCGGCTTAGCCGTAAAGCGTAACAGACAGACATAGGTACAGTACTTACGGTACCCGATGGCACGGTTGGCGCAGCGGTTAAGCGTTTGACTTTGAATTGACTGAAGAATTGACTGCTACGCTGCGTGTCGCGGGTTCGATTCCCGCACGGAACAAATATTGGTATGACCTACAAGTAGTTGTTCCGGGTCTGGCTATTTGTGTATGTGAGTTTAAATGTTTGTGAACGCACCCACAATACAGGAGAAATTTCTAGTGTGGGACAACGTTTTTATAAGAGTTACTTTCGCATTTATAATATTAGTAGGGATTCTATGAAATTCGTAAGGAATTTAGGCATTATGCTGGTAAGATTTGGAAGTTTCAAGCCACGGGGGAAAATACTTGCTTGAAACCCAATACTGAAACTATTCAGACTTTTCCCAATCATTTGATATTTAACGCGTTTCGCTTCCTATGACATTTTCAATACATTGGCTAGTCTCTTTATGCCGTACAAAAGGAAACAATAAGTAATAAATACGGTAACAAATATGCTTCGATAGTTACTTTTGGATACGGTACAAAATTATGAAATTGATTCATAAAATCAAGGACGGATATCCCCGGTACCGGATACGTGATTCTCAGGGACAGTAAGTAAGAATCAGACTATACTTTCTGGCTTAATCCACAGTTAGATGCCGTAGTTAAAAAGTCCTCCTTACAGCAGCGTCTCACTCTCACACCACACTTGGAAACATGGGTAAGTTCAGACGGAACGGAAAAATACCCGAGCAATTTACCGACTCCATTGAAAAAAATCAAATGAAAGCAAAATATTTTATTTCACATAAACCTGCAAGGGCACTTATGAAACGTCAGAAGCTAGGGTGCACGGTTCCAATTTGTCGCTTCCTATGGAGAAGAGCCGGCAAGAAACTCCACGGTTACTCTTTTAAAAATAATTGGGTTTTACAATGTTTTCAAATTACAGTGATAACAGTTATGGGAGGACAGTGCAGGCCTGTCAATAAGTACCAGGTACTTAGAGGAATGAAAATAAAGAATAGAAAATCGTCTATAAATCTACAGTCTGTAAAGCCTACAAAGTTCTCTCATTCACAATATGTGTAAGAATCTACATAAGTAAAATCGACCTATTTAAACCAAGTGACATGATTTCCATGAGAATCACTAATAAATAGTCGATATTAGAAGTGATGTAAAATGTCAAAAAATGACGAGAATATGTCAGAAAGTGTAAAAATAAACATTGGCTATTTTTTTATCCATGCTACGTTCCCGTGGGATAATTTCCGACCTCCACATGGGCGAAGCCGCTGGCAAAAACTAGTTAATTGCTAAAGGTGCGTACCCGCCAATTTTCCTTTAAAAAAAAGAGGCTCGATCGGTCACGACATAACGATTAAAGGCGTTGACTTCAGCTGTTTGTTGTCCCCATTTCAACCACCTTCAGGGTTGAAAGTGATCGAGTCAATGCCCCAGCATTTGCATACGCTCTGATTTTGCGATATTTTTTGAAGAAATCGAAGAAAATTGCGGAGAAATGTTTAATAGGCGTTCGACCGGAGTGATTTGTGAGGTTAAGGAACTGGAAGTTTTTGCTTTTCATATTTCATCTTTCATTTAATTCATCATATTTTTTTAAACTAGATGAAATCGGCGGCTTTTCCTATGTGACTACTCTGAGAAGAAAGGCCGAACAAACTCAGAGGTCAGTCTCTTTTAAAATCCAGACATAATCTTGGTCAGATTATATGAATTGGTGTCTGGGTTTTTTGAGGAAAGAACCACACCCGATTAAGTGGACCTGTCTATTCAGTGCACCATTTGGATTTTGATTTGTGTATTCATTGTCTAGGAGCGATGGTGGCCCAGTGGTAACGCCCGCGACTTACCGAGTTGTAGGTCGTGAGTTCAAACCCAAGCAGGGCACTATACTTTGTGTAAATTATTTCATCACCACTGCTCTCAAAACTGTGAAGGAAAACATCGTGAGGAAACCGGCATGACCACATGTCTTCGACTAGTTTGTTCACCACTAACCCTCACTGGGCCCGCGAGGTGGATTATAGCGCACTCCCTCTCACAGAGAGGTAGCCTGTGTACCAGCAGTGGGAACATTATGGCAGATTATGATGATTGATTGTCTGCCGAAGGCTCTGCGAGATCTTTGCATAGGAACAACCTTTTTGTTAGCAGAATGCCCTGTTCTAACGTGAGTTGAAGTTTGCATGAGGAGTAGCTACCTAACTAGGATGTCCTTGAAAATTTTCAAGAAATTATTATAGATCCTGTTTGTTGCTTAAGGTGAACCTAGTCCACATTTGTCCCATACAAACTTCGGGAGTGTATTACTCCACTGTACGACAATGTACATCAAAAATTTAACATGGTATGGTTTTGGCCCATTATCAATATTGTCTGTACGGAAACAGAATACTAAAATAAAAAGCCATTAAAAAGTTAGGAGCCAACAAAGATTCGTTTTTCTTGCTAATTTAACCTAACTTTGGGCGTGTTTATGTAATAAAAGACGTATAAAATCTGAAAAACCAAGTCGGTGCCGACAAAGCTCAAATATCGAAAAGTTCAATTAACTTTATGGTCATTGATTTATGCAGTGGTTTTTTCATAAAACCCGATCTTCCGAAGGACTGTTCTTCATTTTTTACGCGCCTGTTGTACTATAAATGATCCTGCGTCTCACTGAATAATGTTGTGCGTGTAGACTAGCTTCTAACTGCTCATCACTGATACTACCTCTGTCGGACACGATGCCTGGTGAGACAGCGTGCTTTTTAGCCAGGCCCATCAGTGAGTTCAAGCCCGCGACTAGGTTCCCCTTAAGGCTCCCTTCCACAGGCAGAGGCGCGACGCGACTCTAATAAAATAATTTTTATTAAACTTCATAGAAATTGCTCTACCAGAAACGCGTCGTACCATCACGTCGCGCCGGTCTATGGTACCCTTTAGTTTCTAGCAGTAAAGCAAAAGTGGAAAATTCGGTCACTTGGCTGGCCAAAAGATATATAACTAGATATATAGATATAAAGGGTAACGTAGGTCGTTCGGCTTACTCTGTCTTTCTGCTTAACACTGAAAAATGTCAATTGAAAAGCAGCTGTAAGTGCTTTATGTGAAAGACAACAACAGATAAATAAGCTTTTTTTCTAACTATATCTCGATCCATCTATAAAACTATTCTTATCCCCCCTATCAAGTCTTCAATCACTGTTTTTGCTCCACCAGTCCACCTCTTGTGTGTAGGCGACTGGCCGGTTACGACCGCTTCTGTCCGGATTTGTCTGTACAACAATAGGATTAAGCTGGTAGATTTATAGCAGGGTAGATGTAACCTGTTGTAGGCTGTGAAAAAGTGATTTATTGTTCAAGTGGACCAGATTTTGTGAGAAATGTAGTTGGCTGCGAGTGAGATGTCTTGGTAAATGGTTTGAATTATAGATATTTGTATGGAAGGTTCCTTTTTGTGGTTGAGGATTCAACGTAATTTCAGAGGTATTTTTTTTTGGTGTTTTTCAATGCTATTTAGTCTAAACATTAACTAGTATAACACGTCCCTCAGTCAAAAAAGTAACTAGATGTCCCATACCTACTTAGTTTAGCGTCAATCTCTTTACCTAGCTTTATCCCGTTTCATTTGGGGTCGACTCTCCTCGTCATTCTTCGCCAGAAGCTTCTTTTCCGGGTCGTCGAGTCATTCACTTGGGCTTGCTTCAGGTCGTTGTTGAATACAGACCTCCAAGTGTACTACCTCGCTTCCTTGGACCAGAATTCATGTAAAGGACTTGCTTAGTCATGTGTTCCTTAGGCCTTCTCATTACATTGCCATACCGCCTCAAACGCACTTCAGAGAGTTCTTCTTCCTTGATTTACTTTAGGTCAATCTAGTATTGATATTGAAGTAAATCAAGTAAATCAATAATCCTGGTGAAGGACGCAGGAGGCCGCTGGATGCGAGAAGCACAGAACCGGTCGAAATGGCGGTGCTTGTGGGACGCCTACGTCCAGCAGTGGACGTCTTTCGGCTGAAATGATGGAGTCAAGCAATTTTATACCATTCAAAGGGCAACTGTCAACTGTCACGTTGACTTGCTCAGCCAATGGTGTTCCTACTTTATAAACGTTGAGGAGTGAATGAATTACGTAGTTTTACACAGCGCTTGTAAATTTTCCATCCATCTAGAAAATTATACCACGTAGCTTACTACGCACATTTATGTTAAAAACAATATGTGCTAATGTCCGTGCCAGTGGCCTTAATTGCGCCTTCTACCCGTCCTCAATTACAGGGATTTGTTGTACGGCGCACGGGCTTATGAAACTGATACTGTTTTCACTTAAACACGTAAGTAAGTAATGAAAAGCTTGACTTATTGCTGGTAATTCCGGGTTTTGTTTACGTTTTGGAGTGTCGTAAACGAGTTTTGCATTTTGAACTGCTTTTGTAGTGAAATTGTGACTGTTTTTTCTTGAAAGTGGTCAGTTGGATTGATTGGATTTGATTTGAGGACTTTGTTTATAGCGGGGTTTACGCTATAAACAAAGTCTTCTATAAACAACACAGGGTTAGCAGCTTATATACGACAAAAAAATACGTCTTTCATTTAACTTGTACCATCACAATCAGCCTATAATGACCCCACAGCTGGGCCACAGGCCTCCTCTCTGTGAGAGAGGGTGGGCCGTAATCACGCGGGCCCAGTGCGGTTTGGTAGATGTCACGTGTCTTCGAATTTTTGGTTCTAGGACATGCCGCTTTCCTCTCGATGTTTTGGTTTCCCCGTTTTCACAAAACAACTTAATTAGTTTCCGTTCTCAATGTTACATTATCTACTTGTAAACAGTTGAAAGAACTTTCTCAATACTTATCCTAGTCCTTATACAAGGTGAATTAAATTTTTCAGGTTGGGTAGTACCCGTGAAATTGAACAACTTTCTCCAAGGAACATGGGTCGAAAAATGAAAAAAAAAACGGACCTCCCATACAAAATCGATCAGCTGACTATTGATTTTGTAGTTTCGATAGAACCTGCGGGGTGATTGCGTAGAATATATAAATTGGCGTTCCGTGTGGTGCCGTACGTAAAAGAATAGCACCATCCCATTTCTTCCCTTGAGTGTCGTACAAGGCGACTAAGGGACTTACTGGAGAATGGGCAGCAGCGTTCTCTATGCATTTGACCACCATACTGCGATCGCCAACCCGCCAGCCAAGCGTGGCGACTATGACAAATCCCCCCTTTTGGGGGAGGCTTATGTCCAGCAGTGGACGTCTTTCGGCTCATATGATGATATAAATTGGCAATCGATCGCAATGCCTTTTAAACATCCATTGATTCATAGGTTTGAAAAGTCCGCCTGCTCAACGTAAATACGCAATGAACGTTTCTAAACTATCAAAATGAAAGGCATATTATTGCTATGGATTGCCATTTTAAGTGTGTTGTGAAATCAACCCGGTTCTCAGTAACAGTAAATAGACTAAATATAATATAAGTAGTACTTGAAGTATATAATCAAAGTAATAGTTACTTACATAAGTTTAGTTACATAGTTCATTTAAGTATTCCTTTCCGTTGGCCTTTGTACAATTTCTTTGAAATATGCCTCTTTAAATAACTTTGTTCTATGAGTCAGACTTAAGTTCTCATAATTCTGAGAATATAATAATGATTGTGTATTAAGGCACTCGATTAATTGCTGAGTTCTTTAAAGTTAAGTTCCTAGAACACGTCTTAATTAAATTTTCCTTTGAACTGAATATCAATAAAAGAAAAAAAACTATTATTTGTTGATATGACATCAGAAGAAGAAAAATACTAAAAAGATTTTGGTTTAATCTAACAGCTAAATGTGTACCTACAACTGTATCGTTGTAAACGTGGCATCTTATTGTTCATTATAGGAATAAGAACACAAATACCAACTCAAAAGCACAGATTAAAATTTTCTTAAGGTCGGTTCAGACTGAACGAATGAAGTGAAGCACACATTGCAGACGCAACAGGCCGCAGCGCAACGCATTTTCTTACAATGAAACTGTAATGCGGTCGCCTTTAGTGTTCGTCTGTTTACGACAGCGGTGAAGGAAGGACTGGGCCAGGCCTCAACACTGCAGTGCAACGACGCACCGTAGAAGTCTAAGTCACATTCGCATTGAGGAAATTACCGATGCGCTACCTCATGGCAAAAATCTGTGTTGAGAACTGAAGTGTAATGGGCAGAGGTCTTCACGTACGATGCCCTAAACAATGAAATTTTTGCGTTGCGTCATCGTACCGCAGTGTTGAGGCCTAAATATTTTGCAATGCGTGGCGTTGCGGTGCGGCCCAATCTGTGTCAGCCTTGAATGCATTATGTCCCCATTTGCCATATCCTTTTTGTTTTTTATTCGTCGTTAGTCTATCCATACTAGAATGTCAAAAAAACAAGAAAAGAATGCCTTTGTTCTGGTTCTATGTTCGTTTAGTCTAAACCTTACCTTTAAACAAAGAAATGGTTCTACCTTCTTACCGCAAATTTTTCTTTTTTCAGGTTGAAATGAATTTTGATAGTAACGCAAGATAAGTATACCGAATTTAATGCAGATATTATTTCTTGTATTTTAATTTAATTTTTATGTTCTCGTTCATATACTTGATTATTTTAACTTTTTATGTTTTGCTGTAAGAAAAATATATACTCGACATTATGATTAGGTTTGTGTTTTATTTGTGTACAAACAACGATTATTGATATAGGTAATATTTGCTTCGGAGAACAGTAAGTACCCAATATCGGTTTGGTTTGGCTTTGTAAACCAATAAAGGACTATTGCTTAGGAGTGGGTTGTAACAGCTGTAATCGCATATCTATTCCGTCTGTTCCTGTTCCACGTAAATAACAGTTCCAAAAACCTGTTACAAAATAACAGGCTTTTACTTCAAATTAGGAGTGGGTTGTAACTGGTAAAATCGCATATCTGTTCCTGTTCCTTGTACACGTAGTGGATACTTCTCTTTCTAAGGTGCTACACCTATGCGAGAAAAGGAAAGAGCTTGTGACGATGTAACAGGGTGTCACAATGTGGACAGTAACAGTTTTTATCTTCTTCTAAGGTAACTGTCATAAGCATGAATAGAGAGAAAGAAGCTTGTGACTGTCATGTGTTTGGATTTTATTATTTCAAGGAACAGTAGCTGTTATTTCAGTTTGTTTGTCATAGTTACAGTCTGTTATCATCAGATACCTGTTATATTTAGCTGTTACGATAAATACGCCTCACTCCTACTATTGCCCGGCTTACTGACGCTTACTACGCTTTTTTTTTAGTTTGGGAAATCATCAAAACACTTCTCCCGCTCTGGGTGGAGGGTAGAACTTACCCGTGTTCCTTGCTTGTATGCCAGGGGCCACGGTATCTCTTTAAAACAAACCGCACCCCTGGCGGACGCCTGAGAAATCATTTATATTTATTTACTTACCTACTTAATCTGTTTATTTTCAGATACAAACAAAGCCCGAATTCGCAGAAAAATATATATTAAATTTTCAATGGACGAAATAAATGTATTCAGATTTTATTATTGCACGCCTATAGTTTCATTTATAATAAGAATTGCAATCTTTCCTAAATTGGAATTCTTAAGGGGTACCTAGTCGCGGGCTCGAACTCAATGATGGGCCTGGCTAAAAAGCACGCTGTCTCACCAGGCATTGTGTCCGACAGAGGTAGTATCAGTGATGAGCAGTTTTTTTTTTTTTTTTTTTTCTCGGTGGGAAATCATCAAATAACTTCTCCCGCTCTGGGTGGAGCGGGAGGGCGTGTCAGACTTTTACTGACTAAAACCCACCCGTGTTCCCTCAGTTGCCTGTGTGCCAGGGGCGGCGGTATCTCTTTCGAACAACCCGCACCCCCGGCAGGCATCGGCCCTTGCGGGCCCCTCTGTTGCTGCTGACATCTCTTTGAGGCGCGCGTGGAACACAACGCGCCGTCGACCCGGACTTGGTCCTTACCGGACAGCGAGCTACCCATTACTCGCCGTCCGCAAGCCCGTGCCTACGGTGGCCGGGAATCAGCCTGGGATTCCCGACGCCCAGGGCGTCTCCTGCGAAGGCCACGGCTGTGAGGGCGCATGTACTGCATCTCCCTCACGTGCGCCGCCTCCCTCTTTGCGAGCATAACTGCTTCGCTGAAGGAGGCGACTGCCAGCCATGCCCTCTCGCTCCGCACCATGGCCTGGACCAGGGTCGGACGCGAGAGATCGCCGCCGCCGATCACCTCCACGAGGACACGACGTTGCTCCGCCCAAGCTGGGCAGACCTCCACCGTATGCTCCACCGTGTCCTCTGGGCGATCTTCGCAATGGAAACACCCGGGCGTTTCCTCCCGCCCTATCCGAAACAGAAACCTCCCGAAACAGCCATGTCCGGTGAGGACCTGTGTCAGGCGGAAGGTGAGGACGCCATGCCGCCTCTCAAGCCACGCCTCAAAGAGGGGACTTACCGCCGCAATCGTGGCGTGCCCAGCACTGGGTTGCGACAATCGCACTTCCCACGTCGCCATGAGATCCTGCCGGAGCTCTGTCCGCCGTGCCGCGATTTCCCGCGGCAGCGGAGTTACGCCCCGGCGTTTGGCCTCCTCGCGCCACTCCCAAGTGAGCGCGAGGACGTTTGCCTCCAGATCCCATGGCGGTAATCCGGCAAGGAGGCCCGCCGCCTCACCGGAGATCGTGCGGTATCCCCGGGTCATCCGGATGGCCATGACCCTATGGGCCGCCTTCAACCAGCGTGCTGGTTGGCGCCTCAATGCAGGCGCCCACACCGGCGCCCCGTATAGGGCCATGGCCCGCACGACCCCCGCGTAGAGCCTCCGGCAGGAGGCGTTTGGCCCCCCTAGATTGGGCAGGAGCCGCTTCAAGGCAGCCCCGGCCCGCTCCAGTCTGGGAGCCAAACGTCGGAAGTGCTCCGCGAAGTTCCACCGGCTGTCGAGGACGAGTCCTAGGTACTTCATCGTCGACTCGACGCCGATGTGAACCCCTCCCACCGTTATCTGGGAACCCGTCAGTGGCGCATTCCGAGGACCATGAAACCACATGGCCTCGGACTTGTGCAAGGCCACCTCGAGTCCCAGTTGCCGGATCCTATCTACGATTGTCGCAACCCCGTGTGTCCCTAAGTCGGCCGCCGCCTGGTACGACCTCCCTTGCGCCAGGACCAGCGTGTCGTCAGCGTAGCAAACTACGCTGACGCCACTAGGGAGGTCGGCGCGCAGCACCCAGTCGTATCCGATGTCCCACAGATGCGGCCCCAGGACCGATCCCTGTGGGACACCGCACGACATCTCTCGCCGGTTCCACTCTCCTAGGTGACCGGGGTAGATGACGGCCCTGTCCGTCAAGTAGGCCTCGACCACACGACAGAGGTAGGTCGGCATCCGGTGATACCGGAGTGCCTCCCTTATGCAACTCCAGGGCAGGGTGTTGAAGGCATTGGCGATGTCCAGAGACACCGCCAAGACGACCCCACCCCGGGCCACAGCATCCCCCGTCGTGAGGGCTCGCACGCGCATGATGGCGTCCACCGTGGAGCGCCCCCTGCGGAAACCGAACTGGCTCTCCGCCAAATCCGGCCCCACCCGCACCAGCCGCCCGACGAGGCGGTCTGCAATGACTCTTTCAAAGAGCTTGCCCACCTCGTCGAGCAGCACGATGGGCCGGTAAGCGGACGGAGAGTCCGCGGGGCGCCCCTGCTTCTTGATGAGGACCAGTTTCCCCGTCTTCCAGTGACGTGGGAACTGGCCCTCCTCCAAGCATGCGCTTAGGAGCCCTCTTAGTCGAGGCCCGAGAGCCTCCAAGGCCAGGACCCAGGCTTTTCCAGGCAAGCCGTCGGGTCCTGGGGCGGTATTCTTGGCATTCAGCCTACGTACCGCCACTCTCAATTCTACCTCGGTCACCTCTGGAGCATCGTCGTCGTCGTCGGTGTGGTCCGCGTCGGGCACCGCAGGTGGCGGAGCCATGGGCGGGGGAGCATTCTCCCCTCGCGAGGGAAACAGAGCGCTCACCACGTCCTGCACGAGCTGAGGCCGGAGACTCTGGGTCAGCGTAAAAAATTAAGAACAGTCCTTCGGAATATCGGGTTTTATGAAAAAACCACTGCATAAATCAATGACCAATAAAGTTTATTGTACTTTTCGATATTTTGAGCTTTGTCGGTAACGACTTGATTTTTCAGATCTTACACTTCTTTTATTACTTAAACACGCCCAAAGTTAGGTTAAATTAGCAAGAAAAACGAATCTTTGTGGGCGCCTATCTTTTTAATGGCCTTTTTATTTTAGTATTCTGTTTCCGTACAGACAATGTTAATAATTAAACAAAACCATACGATGTTTAATTCTTTATGTACATTGTTGAATAGTGGAGTAATACACTCCCGAAGTTTGAATGGGAAAACTGTGGACTAGATTCACCTTAAAATAAAAACAAGGCATTTACTGATAATCTAATCTAAAACTTTAAACCCTTGTTAAGAAACAAACTAAACCATATTTCTCAGATCATTTCATCATTCATTTGATCGAAGCACAGACCAGGAGTACATAAAACAGGGGTAATAAACTTGTGAAAAACAAAGAAAATATTCTAGCAGTAAACCGTGACTTATTTATTTTATTACTAAGGTGCCCCAGGGTGCTCTCAAAAAGAACTTTGTACTTGGTCACTTGAAGATTCTACCTACGATGTTTTTGGATGTTGGATTGTAGATCGCTCGCACGTAGAAAATGAGAAATCGTAGAAACTTTATAAGAATAAAAAAGTTGAAGAAGTCTTGCAATCCCGAAGTTTAAACCTAGAAGTATTTTTTAGAAAAAAACACTGATAATTTTATTACAAAAGGTTTAACCAGCTTCTCAAGTTAGCACTCACGCGTGAGTACCTAATACTTACCTAAGTTTTCAAGTTCTGTTGGCAACGCGATCTTACTATTTTTGGTTTTTGGAACATAAATTATTACGCGATCGTATTATCTTGATTGAATTTAACCAGGGATCATGAAATTCATGACTCTAACGACCATCAACTTTTATTGTTCGAAAATCTGAAATTTTCCAGTCAAGAAAAAACTTTTTCCTTTTTTTTGGAAAAACTTTTTTATTTTTCACTTTTTAGCTATAGCACCTACCCCACACACCAATGATGAAATGTCATCGTCCTTGGGGTCAAAACAATGCATATTTATGCGATAGCAGCAATCGCGGTTGATTTGCTGTCATTATTTGAACAGATCTATATCAAATTTAAATGAGACCATTTCGGAATAAACCCGTTTCGAACAAAAAAAGAATTTTGCAAATCGTATATATATATGAAGGAGTTATACCCGAACACACATTAAAAAAAATGTTTATACAAGGTATAATTTTAATCACCGTTAACCTTATAAGGGGTCATTGTACATCATTATGAACAACTTTTACTTAGGCCCAAACCTGAAATCGCGAAAATAAAATCAGCTGTTTCTTACATTTTGACTAGTTATGTTAACACTACTATTACTCTGTTATCAATAATACTATAGTATACTGATATAGACATGTCGAATTGATAATCCATCATCCTTCTTTTTGTAGTCGGTTGAAAAGTATACGTAATGCAATAGCGGATTAAGGTTTGATGGCGCCCTAGGCCCAAGACGATATGGCGCCCTTTTTCTTTTGTAACTTTAAGGTTGAAAATAAAAATACTTAAAAAAAAAATTGTTAGATATTTCAGATTTTAGTACTTTCCTGATTCATTATTTTAACAAAGAAATTGTACCCTTGAAATGGTACTATGTTTATATTTTAAGAGCGCAAGAAAATAAACTTTAAAATTTGTTCTTACAGTTTACAGAAAACTCAATCGATTTTTAATTTTAATTGTCTTAAAAATTTTGGCGCCCCTCAAAATTTCCCGCTCTAGGCCCGCGTACACGGGCCTAAGCCTAGATCCCCTACTAACGTAATGGCGGTAATTACAAAAAATAAACTGTGATGGGTTTGGATATTTAAACGCAACAAAGCAAAAGATTTTGTAAACTCAACTTTGGAGAGCCTACAGCTGATTACAGTCAACGGCCGGGGATAGTGTATTTACTTGAAATGATGAGTTTTGAAAATAATTTAATCTATAATAATTTTTTGTTTTATAGTGATCAGACCCAGAACGTTCACAGTTTGATCTCAGTCTCAATCTGTCAAAAATACCTCGAGTTTCCATACATTTTTGACAAGTTTTTGACATTTGATTGTCGCCGAGATGAGACTGCGACTAGCTTTTGACCTTCAGATAATTGACCTTCAGATAATTCATAGATACTCATCACATCTTTGAAGTTTCGCCAGGTAATTTGACGATGTAAATAAACTTAAACATCTAGGTAACCGCCTGCAAGTTTTATTATAGCAAATTGCAATACCGCGAACATGCGTGAACAATTGATTAATATTTCAGGCACTCCACATGGTTATTACGTTGTGATTAAGTCACTGTGACCTCATAAATGTTTAGGAAGTGTGACACACATTAACACTAATTGTATCCATCCCCTAATTTGCTGTTGCCCGGTTACGATGGCCCGAATTAGTGTAATTTGTTTTGTAGCTTGATGTTGCGTGATTGCGTGGTTAATACAATACATAATATTTATTGTATTTACATGACATACAGACATGAGACCGAATCATTTTTTTTTTTGGAAAGTCGCCTTTACAACTAAAGGAACATTTACTACCTAAAGTAATATTAGTCTTTATACATACCTACATAACATAGCAAAACAACAAAATACGGCTTGTGGGTCGATCGATTAGGTTAAGATACGCTTTTCAAAATCTACTCACAGATTGCCGAAGATGTTGAGGAAAATACATTAAAAAAAACAGACGAATTGAAATGTGCATCTGGATTGACGGCCCATTTTTCTTTTCCATGCGAAACGAAATAAGACATAGGGAAATTAGTAAAAAATAGTAAAAACTTATGAAACTTTTATGATTAAATAACTTGGGCCCTCAATCCAGACGCGTGCATAAAGTGGCATTGCCTAAATCTCAGAAAGTACTATCTTGGATTAATCATTTTTATTTAAGAATTTAGTTCAGATTTTCTTAAATATTTTAAGAAGTTCCCAAATCTGTAGAATATGACATTACAGATTTATGGCGGTATATCTAGAGCCCTCAATTCATCAATGTCTTTACTTGTCTTTTTTTGGACGAACGGAACGTCTTACATTTGCGGGTGACGTCGCAATCCGCAAATCAATAACACGTAGACACGTAGACACAAGTAGCAGAAAGGGGTTCATTAGAGTTTGTAATAATAATTATCGAAATATTGTCAGAACGTGTTTTTCGCAGCGCGGTGTCTTTTTGGCAAATAGGTAGTACCTACTAACGATTAAAGGACTTAGGGAAAATTAATGTAAGTTGATGAGTCCGTTAACAATGTTCAGGTTAACTTAAAAGGTAATCCTTAGCAGCCCAGCGTACCTATTAAATGCTTACCATTAATTAATGGGTTTGTAAAGAAACTAGATACGTGTACAGATCAAACACGTGACTCCATCTATAGGTACATATCCCTGTTCTCATGACAAATTGTTATTTTCATTAAGACACCCCATAATAAAATCGTTAATACATTTACTTTCACTGAAAAATTGCTAGATAAAAAAACACAAGTTACAATGATTACTTGTCAAGATAGGTAATCGTTTTTAAATCCAATCTTTTATAAAATGTTGAAGAAATCTACAAATTTAGTTTGACAATCGCAATATTTTCCATTCAAATAATTCGCCGATAGTAATAATAATAAGTCGATGACCGATTGCACAGGTTCGATACCCAATGAAACTTTTAGAACGTGTTTGAGGAAAATATAAGTTCAACGTCCTATTCAAAAGAGTTTTATAGAAATACAGTACTGGTTTGTTGAATGGGCATCTATAGGTATCACGGAACAGATAAAACGTATTTTTCCATTCCGTACCATAAATACATCTTAAAAAATGAATCGTTTAGGTAAAATATGAATTAATTTAAGTACAACAAACAGTCAATTTACGCAAACAAAACTATACAAAATAACTTTAAAAAAAAAAAAGAAAAGTATGACTATTATCAAAACAAACACTACAAAGTGGATTTCTTTCGGACGTCAAATATTTAAAAATCTCAATAATCAAATTGTGATACACATGAAATCAGATTTATTTAGTAATCATTAATTTGTAAGTTTAAAAAAAAATTGATCTTTTATTAAATGTGTTTGTAATAATTACCTAAATATAACTTTATCTAAATGTAAAAATAGTATTTTTTTAATACCTGTCCAATTATTTTTTGTGTTATTCACTTGTTATTGAAATTGAATTGAGATTAAGTACTCAGTTTATGTGTAATATTATTTTTTTCAATTTTTGTTACTAAGTTTTAGATTTTCAAGAAAAGTTATGTATCAATTAATAATACCTTTTACTAACAGGGTCTACAACGTCTCTTAGCTTTAAGTCTTTTGTTAACATCTTTGTTTTTATCTTGTGGAATGCAATTAAATGAAAATGAATATGAACATCATCAACATATGACACCAAGTGATTTAAATAACTCCACAACTACCCGAAACATCATCTGCCTAGCCTTTTCCCAACTATCTTGGGGTTGGCTTCCAGTCTAACCGGATACAGCTGAATACCAGTATTTTACATGGAGCGACTGCCTAACAAAGTTAATGAAATTTATAAAGGGGCAATATCTTTCGAAAATAATAGAATTATTAAAATCAGTTTACAATTTGGCAAAAATGTGGCTGCACCTCTGCACATAAAAAATACGTACTTACACCTCTTTATTTTTTGAAGGTTGCTAAAATTAAGGAGTGCCTGTGTAGCAGATGTATTTTTTTAAGCAGAACTTTTGTGCAGGCATTCTTTTTTTTTTTCATTTCACAAACTTCTCCAATACTGTGTACGAAGCATTCATGAAAGGGGAGGCAGAACCGTTCACAGGGTTACACACACCGTCGTTGCACCCCGTGTGTGCGAGCGACCCATAGATAGATAGCCATACGATATCGGTATATTGATCGGTTCGATACACCTCTCCTCGTTCATGTCGCCCTAGTACATTTCCGAACGGTCCTCCATTATTGGCGATTGGCGATACTTCCGATACAGTTCGATCTCGAACGTTAAGTACCCCCGTGGTCGACATAATAATATGGATATCGGAACATTTTTGTAAATAAACAATTAAATGTTTGATGATGGTTTTAAGAATAAAATATTTCAGAATCGTACTCCTCAACAAAACTTTTAATTACTTTATGGAACTTCAGAAGATTGGGCAAAATATAATTGATCATAATAATTATAAATTACATTTTCATAACGAAGCAAAGTTTTAGAAGACCGTTCAAATGATTTTTCTATTTCAACACTTTTAAATATTTTTTAAAGCTCTTTAATTTTTTGTTGAAACTGTAAATAAAAGCCAACCTGCAAAGTAATGGGCACCTAATCAGCTGAACCGAAGCTCAAAATCGTTCAATGGTTCGCATCGGTTACCAAACACGTGCATTGTCTACGAACCTATTTACACAAATGAACCGTGAGAACGATCACAGGATCGACGTGGGAAAAACATATCCTTCCACATCATGTTTGCCTAGTAGCTCCGAAGAAGTTTCTTCCCGAATTTCTCACGCTCTATCCCCCATTTTTAACAAAACCAAAATAAGTAAACACGTACAATGTAAACTTTACTGTATAAAAAATAAGGCTCTAATTCCATCCTATTGTACGAGACTTCGGTCTTTATTGTCCGCAACAGGAAATCATCTGATCTTTTCTTATAAATTTTACCTGCATCCTGTCCCATGCAAACCAAATTTTCACCTTTATCGCCGTTAAAATAGAACTTAATTTTGAATAACTTTAAAATATCCGAAAGGGAGATAGAAATAGACGTCCCGTTTCCGTCCTTGTCTGATTGGTTCATTGACCGGCGCGACTGGCGCATCCGTAGTCGGGAAGGATAGGTCGCGGCAATGGAATGCGGCTACCTGCTTGTTAGGCCTAGTTGCCTGGTACCTTTGGAGTTTTGGAGCTCTGATGCGGAGTTTTGACTCCACTCCGTTTTGACTCGATTCGGTTTTGACAACACAACATGTAGAAAAGAATGTTGTTATCTCATTCTAGCTGATAAGGTTTCATTCAGTATTCCGTACTTTTCCGTTTTAAAGAATATTTGTGGTCTCATTATTATATAATCCTTGTCCACATTTATAAAATAGTCAGGCAGGCAATCCTTTCCGTGAGTTAAATCTTCCAAAATTATGTTAAAGTACAAACAATCCTTAATGCAGTATGCAGAAAAGTAAAAACTGGGGTCATACCACTTATGAACCCATTGTTTGTTGTTAATTTTGGCGTACCCTAAATTAAACTTAAAAGGAGAGGACAAAGAGCATAATTAAGGTATTTACTTACTAATCAAATCAGAAGCCTTGTCATTGGGGGCGGTAGACTTTCGAATGGTTCGACGACCTGTCTTGGTTAAAATCACAAATAAATTACCAGGGGGAAATAGCGTTGCCATAAACAAATCTATCATTGTCAAATTTGAAGTGATTTAACACTCGACTGCATGCTTTCCTAGTTCAGGTCAATGCCTGATGATCGACATACGAAAGCGATATTTTTCAGATGACGTATCTATCTTTTAATATTTTAACTCGAATGTTTTTCTGCTTCCCTATTACATGGGGTGACTACTTACACATGGGTATCTAGCTAACAGCGAACTAAATATATTATGGTACAGGTTGTCGTCGGTTATAAAATAAAATGTTGTTCCATACATTTTGACCGCGAGGTATTCTTGCACTTTTCTTTGAAATAGCAGTTTTTTTTAATTAACCGAAGAAATGTTTCTACGCTAGGGTCTTGAATCATGTGCTGAATTCAAAGTTACCACCACCCTGCATATGTAAACCTAAATAACATTTGAATTAAAAAAATAAATCTTCTGAAAAGTTTCGTTTTCATTTTTGCCTATTCCTTTGAGAATACAGGTGTGTGATATTATGAAAAGTTAAAAGCGATTGAATGCTTTCGTAACTCGCCACAATGCAATTTTATACGTGTAGCATCTTGGTCGCCTACAAAACCGTAGACAAGATTTACCGTAGGCATCCGCTACGTTAGATATATTTGAAATGAAAACTTCTTTAGGCGCGTTGGCCATTTTTTGAGATGGGATAAAACAATTGAACTCGCGACCCTGTTACCGACACCACGGACTACACGAACGTACGAAAGAACAACGTTGGACGTACGTTGAACGCTGTTTAATCTGACGATCCAAAAAATACACACGTAATTGTTCAAGTTTTCACTTCTGTCGGCACTCCCGGAGTGCTACTGTTTTTTTTTGGTTCCGTAGCCTCCGCTGTCCGTGCGTCCGCAGGCAGAAGGGCCGAGGAACCGTAAAAGGTCTATCTATTACGGTCCATGAGATACAGAAATACACACACTGTGAAAGTTGCAACTGTCTACAGTTGAAATTTTTACAGAGTGTGTATTTCTATTGGCTTATAACAACAACTAGGTAATCAAAATAAAAGGGTGTACCCCTTTTTTACTATGGTTCTGTCGATTCTCTGTGCAAGAAACGTATTTTTTTGTTTTTTTTTTGCGTTGTGGACGCAGGCCTTGTTGTATGCGAGTTTTTTTGATAACTTTGAGGAGCAACAGTTATGGCATTGTTTTTTTTTTTGTCAACAAAACCCTTTACTCACATTCAGGTGATTACACAAGTGAAAAATGAACAGAGGGCTAATTGCGTAAGTCACTAACAGTAGGAATGGATTCAATTTTGACAGTTCAAGAACATTCATTACGATATTTAGGTTGCTGAGCAGACAACGTTTTCGATCATACGAATCAATGGATTTTTAGCAATATCCTGCAAAATTATTTTGATTCTTAATGATAGTGTGTAACGCAATAAGGGTGCAGATTGGCGAACCGATAAAGAAATCATTGATTTCCTTAACTAAAGTCCTCGGTCCTCATTATTCTTCCTAGACAAATTGCGACGTAGAACTAATCCTAAATATAGAAGGTCATTGACCGCTTTCACCTCAGGCAAATACAGCGAGGGTAATAATGTGGTAATGAGAACTTTGACACGGAGGTGAGACACGTCTTGGTCTTGATAGTTTGTAGATACAGCATAAAATACAGGCAGGTGGGAATCGTAGTGTTCTATTTTGCAAAAGAGTTTGTTCTGTTCTATATTATTTTTATATACCCATTTTTGAAATATGGCGTTTGGATAAAGTTTTTGAGTTTACCTACTGTAAACATAGCTATATGTATCTTTCAGATTTGAGTAGGTACTCGCTGAAATCTTTTTCTGAGTCTATTTTTGCTGAACTAAACATTATACTCTACGTGTGCCTGCTTGTAAAGTAAGTAAGTGTTAGGTACTTAGGTACAAATGTGCGGGTCAAAAAAGTGTAAGAAAATCTATCTAGCGTGCTGTGTTTTTAATATTATTTAGATGTTATTGTCAAAAGACAAAGTTGTTAATTATCACCAAGCTCAATATGATACACTGCCCACATACATTTTCTGAACGTTGATTTAAATTTCTTCACAATCTCTATTAAGTTCGATATCACAAGTAATCACAGATGTTTTCTTTTTTCGTGATAAGAAGTTTTTCTCGTAGGTATATGTATTTTAAAGCACTATATCTCACTCGGAAGAAAGCGCTGTTCCCAACTCATGTGTATTAAGGCCTTCGGCTGAAGATCGGGCCTAAAACTACAACCTCGTTAGTAGTCGGTCACTTTCTCCTCTTGGATTGTTTATTACCTCTCTAATGTTTTATAAAAGTGTAAGAAAATAAGCACAGTGTTTGGCAAGACGCCAGGAAAACCCAGGATAAATAAAGAAGAGCACACAGGTGGAGAAATCTCAGCACACCTGTGGGACATACCAGGCTCACAGACTACGCAAGAGGTACCGTGTGAACTAAAACCGTCCCATTTCGCCGTGCACTCTCATGAGAACTTTGCACCATTACACTTACCTATAAATAAGTACTTTTATTCTTAGCTTTGTGGCTCAAGTGGATAATATTTAAGTTTATTGAATTTCTAAAATGATATTCTTGAATGTCAATCTATAATGGGCAGGATAGGGTAAGTGCTTTCACCTTTCTCCAGTTTCTTCTTTTATTATAGTCGAAATATAATGTTTAAATTAGACTAGTTTTGCATTACCTAACGATTCATCGGTCGCGTAAATCTTCAAAATCACGAATAATCATTGTTATATCATTTTCAACCAGTAAACAAGAATATTGTGGCGACAAATACCTACATGTGCGAAGCTACTTAAGTATGGTTTTCCGTTGGGTGTGAAGCTGGGGTGAGACAGCAAGCGAGAAAGCGATACAATTATTATTTTTGAGAATTATGCAGAACTATTTTACTCAAATTATAATTATGTCGTATCTCTATGTACTTAACCTGTGCGTACAAAAATAATCAAATAAAAAGTAAAATGAGCAATTTAAAAAAACTTTGCGATCGATATATACATTTTGTATTAGAAAAAGGATTAAATAAAGATTCCCAACTAAAAAATCCATCAGGGGCTGCCATTCTTTGCCTCAAAATCAACAAATCAGTAAACTAAGAAAGCCTTAGCTGGAAAGATCGTCATTTCTTTGAAGGTGTTTTACGATTATGGCATTATAAAGTCAATTTTCTTCGTCGAGGTGCTTGAAGCTTGAGTTTAAGCGTAAGTGAAAATTAAAACCAAGAAAACTTTAAATTTAGTTAAAAAATTAAATAAATAGAATTTCATAAAAAAAAAATCCATGAAAGTCATTTGAATAAGGACTTTCTTGGGTTTTAGAAGAAGAACAACAAATAAACTTAATCATAAATCTAGCGTGCCTGTGTGCGTTGGCGGTGTAAGTGCTGCGCAGAACTGTTTAAAGCTAAGTTTGTGGCAAAGTCGTCGTTAGGACCGTCGCTGGTGGTGATCGATGTTGAGCCCAAAGGGCAATTAGGAGTCAGGGTTAATGCCAGAGACATTGGTTTTATCATACAGTCGATGTCAAGGGGGAAGTCTCCTTCGGCCATGATCGATGGGCTCAGTATCGAGCATCTTCGGCATGCAGGCCCTCATTTGACGCGTGTGTTGGCTTTATTGTATAATCTTTGTCTGAGTATATGCCCTCGGATGCGTTGAGAATACTTGTAGCGCCCATAGCTAAGAATATATAATAATAATAGATATTTTTTGTTTTTGTTTATCGTTGATAGGAATAACTATCGACCGATTTCACTGGCAACTGTTGTGTCTAAGGTATTGGACAGCGTGCTGTGTGTAAACATGTTAAATTGCATGACAATCAGTTTGGGTTTCGACCTGGGTTGTCTACCGATAGTGCTTTATAATATAGCAATAACCATGTCAGTTTTCTATACATATAATAAAATCGTAGTGAAGTCAAAACTGTATATTGATTTTTTTTTTGTAATTTTTGCGAGATCGGAACGATTCTAATGCCGAAAATATTTTTTAAATAATTTTTGTCTGTTTGTCTGAATGTATGTTTCAGTATCACGCGAAAACGACCGAATAGATTTTGTTCAAATTTTGCATAGGTATTTCCTATATGTCTGCGCAGACCTCAGGGTATAAATTATGATGCTTTTAGTATTGCAATTTATTCGTATTCTTCTATAATTTACCGCAAATTGTAAAAAGACGCGCCAAAAGGTTAGAAAATTGAGGAGAGTTACAGATTTAACCTTTTAAATTATTATCATCACGCTTTTCCATTATGCACCTCAGCAGCAGTGATGGACATCACAACATATATTATACAGGTTGGATAGGGCAATAAGGGTCGGTAATTTAACCGTTATCGCTACATGAAAACGGTTCTTTTTTTTTGGGTGGGAAATGATCTAATAACTTCTCCCGCTCTGGGTGGAGCGGGAGGGCGTGTCAGACTTTTACTAAGTAAAACCCACCCGTGTTCCCTCAGTTGCCTGTGTGCCAGGGGCCGCGGTATCTCTTTCGGACAACCCACACCTCTGGCAGGCATCGGTCCTTGCGGACCCCACCAGTTGGTGTTGACATCTCTTTGAGGCGCGCGTGGAACAAACGCGCCGTCGACCCGGGTTTGGTTCTTACCGAACAGCGAGCTACCCATTACTCGCCGTCCGCAAGCCCGCGCCTACGGTGGCCGGGGATCAGCCTGGGATTCCCGACGCCCAGGGCATTTCTTGCGGTGACTAAGGCTGTGAGGCCGCAAATACTGCCTCTCCCTCACGTGCGCCGCCTCCTTCTTCGCGAGCATTACTGCTTCGCAGAAGGAGGTGATGGCTACCTATGCACTCTCGCTCCGTACCATGGCCTGGACCAGGGCCGGACGCGAGAGATCGCCGCCGCCGACCACCTCCACGAAGACACGGTGGCGCTCCGCCCAAGCCGGGTAGACCTCCACCTTATGCTCCGCCGTGTCCTTAGGGCGATCTTCGCAGTGAAAACACCCGGGCGTTTCCTCCCGCCTCATCCAAAACAGGAACCTCCCGAAACGGCATTTTTCGCTGTTCATTAAATATAGCGGTCCGGCCAAGTCCACGCCTGTTATTTGAAATGGCACTCTCTAAACGCTCCGGTGGTAGTGGTGCAGCAGGAGCCTGAACAGTGAGAGGTGCGCCAGTAGTCATGGCCTGTTGTATAATGTGAAGAAGACTGTCGTGATTGTGTTTGGGACTGGTGGAACATGTCCAGAAACGATACCTCCAGTAATGATTAATGGTTTACCGTTATCGAGAGTGCACTCATTCAAGTACCTTGGGCATGTTTTGATCACTAGCCTTAAGGACGATGACGATATTGAGAGAGAACGGATGGCGCTGTCGGTCAGAGCGAATATGATTGCGGATTTAAGCGTACTTCACTTTTTAGAGCTTTCTGTTCCTCATTTTACACCTGTAGCCTGTGGGTTCATTTTACACAGAGATCGTATAGTGCGCTTCGCGTGCAGTACAATAATGTGTTCAGGGTGTTGGTGGGGTTGCTTCGCTTCAGTAGCGCTTCAGGGATGTTTGCGGAATTGCGTGTTGGCAGTGTATATTTTATTGTTACTAACACTTTATGAGTTTCATTGTTACTCCCAATAAAGAATTTATATATATTCTTTCTTCTATATAAAAAATAAGCTTTGACTATCGCTCTGAATATCACCTGACCCAAGTTTGTTGTTGCCACTATTATTTGCGTAATATTGTATTAATATTAATTGAGAGTTACGGAACGTTGTTATTATTAGCCCGCCGTAACTCTTACGGCTTTCTAAAGGCCAAAAGTTATAAAAACATCTATGCTTTCATTGAGGGTTTAAGAAAATCCAATTTCTTGGAAAACCCGACCTTTTTGTAAGTTTCTGAAATTAGAATAATAATTAAGTTTGTAAGCTCTTGTTGAAACAATCTTTTGGCTCATAAAATATGTATTACATCTTTTTTAGGATTAACTATAGGTACCTAATGGTGCTCTACATTTTTTATACCTTTTTTATTTTTATAATTTCATATTTTATAATTAAACTTTTTGTCTATTAATTAGAGATGGGCCGACTATGACTTTGGCCGACTAGTCGGCTGCAAAATGGCCGATTGACGTGACGCCCGGCGACCAGGCGTAATTGTCAGGACATGTTTTTATTTGTTTTACTTACTTTATTCTGTCATTATTTACGTGTGTGCGCCGGCACACACTTAAATAATGACAGAATAGTTTCTGCCTATACTATTCTAGATTGTACTGAAAGTAAACTGTAAAACTGATTCTATAATAAAAATAATAACAGTAAATTTTTCAATGTCATTTCAATACCTGTCTTTTAAATTTTTAAGCATATTAATTAATACGAGTAAAAAATGGGCTAGTCTGCGGTTTTAGCCGACTAGTCACCGACTAATCGCCGACTACAAATATGGCCGACTAGTCGGTACATCACTACTATTAATTAATCTAAAGCAAAAACTAATCGGATAGCATAACGTTGCTTTACCTACTGTCAATTTATTAGCAAAGTTCTACTTTTTCAATAAGATTTCCGAGAATTTTACAATTCTCCGTGTTGCAATACTACTACCACCTCATTACTTATGCTCTAGTACACAAATAACCAACATATAGCCGGCTTGCGGCGAAATTATCAATAGCTGCCATTTTATGCTAGCCCAGTACCACCAGGCCAGTACTACTAAAGTAATCGAAAGATAAAATTACCTAATAAAATCTTTTTAGACTTCTGCAAATAGAAAAAGTACTATTTACATAGATGCGTGTTTCATCAGAACATGAAAGAAAACTCTTCTTTAATTTGGCTAAAACACTTTATTTCCATGAACTTTATTATCTACCTTTCAAGAAACGACGTAGATTCATAATTGAATTGTGTTCTAAACGAAAAAACAAGGGAGGATCAAAACAAAAATACACTTTACCTCAGTTCCACCTACATACGAGTGCGAGTAATTCATATTAACTCATTCCCCGAACGCCCTACTTCTTGAGCAAACCTGTAGCTTTAATGCTATATGTGGTTAGCGATTGCCTTGTTTACATAAAACTGTTTTGCTCCAGTACGCACCCTGTGTTTTGTTTGTAAACACGTAGGTACGGGACACAACGCTATGAATCATTGTTTTGAAGGAATGTAGATTCGATTTGAGTAGATACTCCTGTCTGTTAGTAGCGTAAACAAAAATTGTTAAGGCTTCTTCAAACAGCCGCGACGCGACTCTTGTAGAACAATTTCCATTAAGTTTTCATAGAAATTGTTCTACGAGTGTCGCGACGCGACCGTCGCGTCGCGCTAGTCTGCACGAGCCTTTATAAATCGCAAGCTTACATGGAAATCCTCTTCAGAAACGAAAACTTTAATAAAAGCTGATCAAGTAAATCGTCCGTAAATTATAAAATCAGCTGTTGTCATGGATTTGGCAAAAGATTAGACTGTAACAGGCTTTCAGAACACGGGACGTACCTACTTTTATTTCCCTAGATCCTAGGCTTTCTTCACAGCTTTCCGGACGATAAGAACAATCGGCTGTTATTTATTGGACCCTGGTACTAGAAGTCAATTGACTGAGACGGATTGCTCTGGTGCTAGTGGAAAATTAGTTCTTGGTAGCCTACTTACTACTCTATATGTCACATAAATTGTTTGTTATGCGTTTTCATGTAGTTTTATAACAATTAAAGAAAAAAACCACGAATAAAATGTTTCTTTCACTTGTATACAGATTACTGATATTTAAGAAGAAGTTAACTTATAACATAATTAATTGCGGGCCAACTAACATAAAAATTTTGTTTTACATAACCCGCTAAAGTTTGATCAAAACAAACACAGACTGCATAGATTTATACTATTATCTATTAATCACGTTGACTTAGTTATTGGAAATCAACATAATTATTAAACCTACAAGGTTTACGTATCTTTCAATTATAAAGTTTTGTTTATTATAGATGCCTATTGTCTGGAACCTGTTACTACAAGAGAAGACTTATAATTTAATTTCGTTACTCAATTTTCCATGCGTTGACAAGTTGCGAATCGTTGAGTGGTCATGTAATTCTTTCGATATTGCATCGCATTAATGAATAATTTAAATGCATAACTGAGAAATTATTTACCTGACCCTTGTTGTTATGATGTGACCGGGGTGGCCATGGTCATAGTAAGGGGAAAGCTTCTACCGCTTGACCGATAAAATAAAATAAAGTTCTTTTTTTTTTTTTTCTCTGATTGTTTCCAATTTTCCGCGCCAACGCCAAGCGCGAACGACCATCGATTCCGTTCATTCCGTTCAGTAAAATATATATTTTAAATGTAATTATTAGGTACCTAATTAATTAATATTTGACGACCAATCAGAGTTCTGGTTGTTTTGTGCCAATCTATTAAAACTTAACAAGATACAAACTAGCGCAGCGATCTACAATCGAATGAAAACGAATCAACCGAATCGTATTATTGGTGGCGTATCGGTGGATACCGATAATGGACAACTGATCGGAAAGTACTAGGCTTACATGATGTGCGAGGAGCACTTCGGAACCGATCAATACTACCAATATCCCGTGCTCTCCCCTATCCTGTTCACACATAGAAAATTCGACAGGTGGCCGGGTGCATACCGATACAATTGACTTTGCATTTGTGTGCGTGCGATGGGAATGGATAGTCAAGTTCGGGTCGGGCCAATACTCGTAATAGGTACTTAGAAGTTTGGTTGCATTTTTTTAAGAGACTTGCTTTTAATGGCTTGAATCTTATTGCCAACATCACTCTCGATTTCAAGAACGAAAGCATCGTTAAAAATAAATTTGCCACTTGCATAACAAATTTTATGTTGTCGTCATTTAAAGGGCTTCGTAAAACAAACAAAACATCGCACAAGTCCGCGCCAATCTTTGAAGGTTTCTATCAAGGTTGTACCCATAGAAATCATGGGGTTTCTATGGCAACGGCCTTGATGGTCTCCAGATTCGACCAGTAATAGTCACCTGGGAAATACGCAAATCGTAATCGTTGGAATTTTCCGGGATTACACAAAAACCCCATGCTTCCCCATTTAGGCTTATGGGAAATCATTATATAATCACCAGGGGAGCAGGTGGATAGGAGATTGCTGTTTATGCTTAGCCAGTCACCTGTTACTAACAACACCCATGGGGAAAGGTCCTTAGCCTTTGCATTTCTTAGCTAGACCAAGACATATTTCTGTTCACCTCCCTAGGGTATACAGTCGTAAAGGTCTTTATGTGAATTGTTTTATTTCGAAGTTCAACAATGCTCTTGAATTTTATTAAAAGCGTGTTTAGAGATAAGATTATTTTTCCTCTGGGAGTAAAATACAGGTGTTAAAAGAACATAGCTTAGGTACCAACGTATTTCTTAATAATTAAGAAATGGTTCTAGAATTTATTTTGAAATTACTTCGTCTACGTTCAGATTTTATAATACAGGATAAGTTTTTAACCAGCGCGCAAACTGTAACCATGAATTCAGCATAGCATTCTAGACTCCCCAGCGCAGAAATTTTTCGTCGGTTATACCTACACGCTGGGGGTTCCAGAATGATATGATGTTATTTTACGTCGATGGTCCTAGGTTATCATTTGTGAACATAATCCAGTATTGCATATGTAAGCTATCACGCCATTTATACCAGGAGGCTTTTATTTTGGTAGTACATTTTGTATACTTTTTATTTTTTGTGCTTGAGTCAAGTTTTCATTTTATTTGCAGGTATATTGGCAGGGCTTTTTTTTTCTGGGTGGGAAATCATCAAATAACTTCTCCCGCTCTGGGTGGAGCGGGAAGGCGTGTCAGACTTTTACTGACTAAAACCCACCCTCAGTTGCCTGTGTTCTAGGGGCCGCGGTATCTCTTTCGAACAACCCGCACCCCTGGCAGGCATTGGCCCTTGCGGGCCCCATCAGTTGTTGCTGACGTCTCTTTGAGGCGCGCGTGGAACACCACTCGCCGTCGACCCGGGCTTAGTCCTTACCGGACGGCGAGCTACCCATTACTCGCCGTCCGCAAGCCCGTGCCTACGGTGGCCGGGAATCAGCCTGGGATTCCCGACTCCCAGGGCATCTCCTGCGAAGGCCACGGCCGTGAGGGCGCACGTACTGCCTCTCCCTCACGTGCGCCGCCTTCCTCTTTGCGAGCATCACTGCTTCGCTGAAGGAAGCGACTGCTAGCCATGCACTCTCGCTTCGTACCATGGCCTGGACCAGGGCCGGACGCGAGAGATCGCCGCCGCCGATCGCCTCCATGAGGACACGGCGGTGCTCCGCCCAAGCCGGACAGTCCTCCACGGTATGCTCCACCGTGTCCTCAGGGCGATCTTCGCAATGGAAACACCCGGGCGTTTCCTCCCGCCTTATACGAAACAGGAACCTCCCGAAACAGCATTGCCCGGTGAGGACCTGTGTCAGGCGGAAGGTGAGGATGCCATGCCGCCTCTCAAGCCACTCCTCAAAGAGGGGACTTACCGCCGCAATCGTGGCGTGCCCAGCACTGGGTTGCGACAATCGCACTTTCCACGTCGCCATGAGATCCTGCCGGAGCTCTGTCCGCCGTGCCGCGATTTCCCGCGGCAGCGGAGTTACGCCCCGGCGTTTGGCCTCCTCGCGCCACTCCCAAGTATGCGCGAGGACCTTTGCCTCCAGATCCCAGGGCGGCAGTCCGGCAAGGAGGCCCGCTGCCTCACCGGAGATCGTGCGGTATCCCTGTACCATCCGGATGGCTATGACCCTATGGGCCGCCTTCAACCGGCGTGCTGGTTGGCGCCTCAATGGTATATTGGCATGGCTAGCTGACATATGACAAATTATTTAATTTCCGTGTCTCGTAAAGTTGATTACTTTGCCTAGCAAAGCATACAATCAAGTCTATCTACTAAACAGACAGCTGTGCTGTTGAGAAGTTTGTTGCGCCACTTCTTCTTCGAAGCTAAAGCAATAGGAAGTGGTGAAGGGCGGCCGTTTTGGGGGACTGTCTTATGTCATTTTGACATTCGAAATGTGCTGATTCTCAGCCTAATTTGAATAAATGACTTTTGATTTTGATATGCTGAATACAAGGTTACAGTTTGCGTACTGGTTAAAAACTTATCCTGTGTCAAAAAAGGTTTCATCTTATTTTAACTGTTTCATGTTCTTCTTAAAGAAACCAATCCTTCACCAGCGGGGTAATTGTATAATGCAGTATAGTAGGAATGCCTTTCATTTTGACAGTTCAATTAATTCTTTGCGCTATTTACGTTGTTCAGGCGATACATTTTTGAACATAAGAAGCAATGAATAATTGTCACCATATTTCAAAATTATTCAGATTCTGATTGATAGTGGGTTACGTAATTAGGGTGCAGTTGTTAATTCGTCTGGCTAAGCCAAGTCCGTTTTTTTTTGCAGCTAGGTAGGTAGCAAAAAAACATTTACGGTTATAATCTAGTAACGTCCGGGAATGCACGCATGCGTGCCCACACTATAGAAAATTAATTGTTATCTCATGAGCCGGGATTGACAGGTCACTTCACTTGGGGATCGGACTACTCCAAAATGTTTTCGTTTTAGTTTCGTTAAATATGCCTAATTTTTGTAGTCACCTAAAATAACATATTACAGATAAAACACACATTGCAGATAAAAATAATTGTGTTATATTAATTACTAGCTTTTGCCAGCGGCTTCGCCCGCGTGGAGGTCGGTGTATTATACATATAAACCTTCCTCTTGAATCACTCTATCTATTAAAAAAAACCCGCATCAAAATCCGTTGCGTAGTTTTAAAGATTTAAGCATACATAGGGAGGGATATAGGGACAGAGAAAGCGACTTTGTTTTATACTATGTAGTGATTATGTTTATAAAGTATTACAATATCGTAGTAGGTAGACACCTTTTGAAAATTAAAAGAAAACAATTTCGGTACCTAGTGAAAATTAAAACTTGATGCCTTTTTGTGTTCGCGGAATTGATGGCGATTTTCTTTTGTTTTTTTTTTCTGTTAGTTACGCCCATTTTTAAGTTCGTTAGAAATAAGCTGAGGTATGCAAAAAAAACTTTCATGGTTCTACACTATTGTACTGGGATGACCAAAAGATATCAGAAGAATCAGAAAAGTATCAGAAGTATTCTGAAGAAAGTAAACAAGTCTTGACTTCGAGCCCCTGTAATACAAAGAAAACTAAATAGATGCTGTTGTTGTATTAGACAGATATTGTTCCACTGGACATTGGGATAAATAGGACACACTATTTACCCATCGAATGACACAGCTGTTGTAACAATCTAACGAAATTGACGCTAGAAGTAGCAGATTCGCAGAAGGTATTAGGAATCAAGGACAAATGATTAACGAGATAACTTTTATTCGTATATTTCTTATCGTCGCTATAGGAAATCGAAGGGGTTAAAATTAAAACCTATTTAATATGTGGCATATTAGTATAAGATGAGTTGATGACTACACGCCAGGATTCGTACAACGATGCTCTTTGCGGTGACGGTTTCCATATTTCCATATTAATCTAATCTCAGATCTGTACTTGAGCATCGTTTTAGAACACGTGTCCGAGTTTAGTTTAACCAAGGCATCATAATCGGAGAAGATGTATCTCCAATAAGAGCCAAGTGGATACATGATAGACGATACATTATTCATTGTCATTGAAGATGTACTAGAATTTCCCCTAAATTGTGACATACGAGCCCTTATCACAAGGACAATTTCTGCGATATTTGACATGGAACATTCCACGAAATCCGAAACGCAAGGCCACATACTAACCCAGTTACGATTGTCCATAAGTTCTAGTTAGGTTAAGTGACACATTTAATACGAGAACTACTTACAAATACTGATACTTATTCATTATTTGATATTAGATGTAGCTGCCATTTCAAGTTAGTGATGAAGGTGTCTGGTAACTTCTGAAGTCCTAGTTTCAGATAGTTTGTGGGCTTGTTTGAAACCATCTTTGTGTGTTTTTTTTTTTAGGAAAGCAGTACAAGGTTATGTTTACTTTTATAAGGTCACGTGAATTCTTGTGATTGAGAAAATATTTTTACTGGGTAATTGAGTGGCTTCTAATAAGTTCTAATATCCTGTATGCATATGTACGCCATGCTTGATGTTGAAAATGATACTATGTAGTTATGCTATTCTGTTATGGATGTATGAAATTGATTCCCATTTGAATTTAACTAGCTAAGAATCATAAATCTATGTATTATTTTGTAATCTTAATCTTTGCCTTCTAAAGTGAATTTGTACAATTTATTGTTTTTATATGAACATAAAGCTGTGTCATACCATTCTCTAGGTGGCATGGAAATGGGAAATTCATTAACTTACTCCACATTAATGTGAGCCTAGTACCCGAGAGATCAATAAGCTAATCATGTGCCAATCGTTGCTTCTCGGCACCCTAATTGCGTAACTGACGATTAATCGTAATCTGTTTCGTGTTGAAACAGATGACTAATCCATTGCTTTATATGTTCGTAAAATGTGTCTGCTCAACAACGTAAATAACGCAATGAATATTGTTGAACTGTCAAAATGAAACCGATTATGATTAATCGTGAGTTACGCAATTAGGGTGCTGGTCCATTCTTGTTTTTTGTTTAATAGTAAACAAATATAATAATAGAATGTCTAGAGATGTAAGTTGTGTTGTGGGACCAAATGAAATTAAAAGCACTATTAATTTTAATTTACCACTTTCCATTCCATAGCAGAAAATGTTCAAGACCTATCATTGAATTCTTTAACAAATGGTTTGTTTAATAGTGATTGAAAATGTCTTGATGCAATTCAATTATTTTGTAATGAAATTCGCTTTCCAATGGATTCGAAGCTGTTCCATATTTGTAATATTAAGTGCAGATAACTAGGTGAAATCTTGGACTTGGTTTAAATGTATCATTATGTCCAAGGGAAATTAACGTCCCGTTACAATATGTTCCAAATACCGCATTTTACTACGAAACGCTTCACACCATAATCCCATAAAAACATACTTTGTTTACTATAATTGTAAAGCTGGCTATCCACTATGTTCACGCTGACAACATAGCAACTGTGCTCCGCGTTTCTGCTTTATCGTGGTGGCCGTTTTATGCAAACACAAAACAGAGATCGAGATGGTTAAAAAAACTCGCACTAGGGCCACAGATGCGCGAAGCATGGTTGGTGCGCAAACATAGTGGATACTCAGCTTAAGTAAAGCACCATTTTGTCCTAGTGTAATAATAGTGGTGGATCTAATCCCATATGTTTTACGACGGGTCCTCTTAAGAATGTCAAGGGCAGCTTTTGTAATAAAACAACTTTATGACCCGTAAAATATTGAAATGCCTGCCAAAACTAATATGCTGTAATATTTTTGGTATTGACATAGTCAGATAGTAATAGTAAAACTTGAAGGATTTCCAATATTGAAAAGTCGGTAATAGGTCCGATTAAAGGGACGATTTTAGTATTACAACAGCAGTCTGTTGTTTGGAAATTTATTTAAATGCTTTTGTTTTTGGTGCCATTGGTTCCAGCTGTCACTCGTGGATATTTTATTGACAGTCGTTACGGGTCGTCAGAAGCCCGAAACTCTTAATGACTAGTTTAACCAAGAGATTTTGTATTAACCAGTAACTGGTAGTCAGCTGGTTCCGGTTACAGTGGAAGCCGATTCCAACGTAATTGGGAAAATATAGATAGACATGGTGGTGAAAATGCTTTTGTTTTCGATTTAAAACTCATTCATCATCATTGATAATCTTGTTCCGCTCACTGCTGAGTATAGCCTCCTCCCTTTTGAGCCAAGCTTCCCTGGTCTATGCGAGTCTCATCTAGGTCTCCCCCCGCGATCTTCGTCGGGTCGTCGGCAGCAGAAGAAACTCGCAAATACCAGGGAAGTATGGCACAAAAGGGAGGAAGCGTATACTCAGCCGTGGGTGCTAGATGATAAGGAGCGTTGCTCTGTCAGGGCAAGGGGTTCCGTCTACCTTTTCTCGGCAAAACAATAACAACAACAACAAAACACATTCACATTGTTATAATAACAACTGCAAGTTTCCCAAGCGTCAAAATCTTAACGATATAGGTCGGTCTAAAAAAATCCCCTCCTCAATAACACAAAGTATGCAAGAATATGTGAATGCCAATAAAAAACCACTAACAATGTTTTATTGCCTATACTGACATTGCTATGTCAATAACCACAGAACGTGGGAAGATATATGTGGCTATGGTGAAATGTGGCTAAAGGCTTATTGTGACATCATGGCCTTACTTGAAGATTAGGACTGTCTACGTGTAACCTTTTTAGAAAGGAAGCCGTTTTTGTGTGATTCTAAGTATATCTGGAGATGACAATACGACACTGACAATTCTAAAGCTTAAGAGTATTACTACCAAAAAATTTTATATCTCAAACAAAGACGCTTTTGTTATGTTTATACTTATTTTATTTTGGCGGCGCTTTACAAAGGATGCCTAAACCGAAAGTCGCCGCCTGGATTTGAGGTCGTTTTTAAATGTGTTTAATCTCAAATAATGGTTTATTTAACTGTTCTCACAGCAAAGTGTACAAAAAAAATAGAGAATGTAGATTTTTTGATGGTAGGTACTGTATCGAGAATCACTAGCCCTATCATCTGTCTTCGTTTTCGGAAGCGTTTCCCGTACACCCTGTATACCATAATTCAATTGAAACTTAAGTACTGTATTTGTAATGCATTATTTCATAACAATATTAGCTTTCTGCATTCCTTGTCCATGTAAACTTTAACAGTTAAAGTTAGGAGTATGAAGTTTGGTACAGTTAATAACTGTACCAAACTTCATACTCCTTCATCCGCGTAAATTTTCGTAAAAAGGGGTACAAAAGTTTTGCTTCACGTATTAATTAATAACATAGATTGTTAAGAAATACAATAGTTTTGTCGACTAGTGTGTCACTAGAACAAAACTTATTTGACTTATCAAGGTTTATAAAGCAATGATAACTAATGTCTTGTAATTATTCGGGGATTGCACGAAATTAGGTCGGATCACTTCTTGTTAGATTCCATTACGGGACCATTCAAATCAAGAGTCACCAAAACCTGTCACAATTTTCAAGTTATTGGGGCAAGGAAGTGGAACATCTGATGGTAAGTTACTTGGCAGCACCGTCTACCCTCAAGTTACAGTGTAACTAGCTCGTCAGACTTTCGGCCTTCTGACGATCCGTAATGGCTGTCAAACATCTACCGGTACTCGTATACCAAAACCGATTTTGTCGGCCGATGGCGGACAGAACTACCCGGACGAGTTCCTCGGACGTGTATTATGTGCTTACACTGCAACAGTGTACCACTTGTGCCGACATCGGACGTTGCCGGTATTCTGTAGTTGACTGTGGTGCTTAACAGAGCGAAGAAGCGTTTTTAAAATGGAGGAGTTGACGGATTAGGTGTACGCGCGCCGTTAGAATGACATCAAGGACCAAAGGCTTAACGTGCTTTCCGAAGCACGGAGTGGTCACTCATACACGGACCGACCTCAGCAAGCGTAACTTAACCTTGAAGTTCGACCCGTGTGGTTGTTATTATTTAGCTACGACGCCGACGAGACCCTACTTACTATAAATATCCATTATTGGACGAAAATAGATTGTCCTCGTAATAAACAAAGGAAAACAAAAGCATGTTACCCACGGCGGGAAAAGCCTTAATTCTTAACCCTGAACGTATTTTATTAACCTACAATCCAAGAGTCCAATTTGGTCGCAGCTCTTAGCCTGGGCACAAAAATAATAAACCTTTTCTTTTCCGATCAAAATATCCCGAAGGACGGAACAAGATTACCTTAGTGTTATGTTGCCCTAGTAACTCGGAAATAATTGTTACCGATGAATGAAGTAACTGTTACAAAATAAAATCGGTTGATATATATATTATCATATCAGCTTTTTAGCTGATATGATAATATATATAAAGATCATGACAATCGAAAAAAATACATATTTATTATGTAGTCATAATATTAATATTGGTAGAAAACCCATGAAGCACAATTTTTATTTTTCTTCATATGTTTTTGAACATTAAATGGGTGATTGTGATAAAAAGTCTTCAAATTTAATAGTCTTTCTAAAACCTGTTTAGTTTTGGATTGTAAATCAATACAGAGGTGAAAATATTCCCTTTGTCAACTATTAAGCCCATTGAGAGACACGAACCCCCGTATCGAATACTCCATGGGAGGTGAAAACGCTCAAAATGGTGTTTTTTAAAGCTGTGTATCACTTTAACCGTAAATAATTTTGAAAGCAAAAAAATATGTGATTTATTCAAGTGTTTTTTGCATACAGTGATGGAGCTTAATACATAATTAAACATACTTTAATGCATCAAAAAATCATCAAAGTCACCTCTTAATTATCTTTAAAATCAGTTTATCCCTTCAATGACAGTTATAAACATAATTAAAAATATACCATAAAATTCCAAATGCCAAACCGCATCTAGTGATGGATTATTTATTATTAAATAGTCAATATCTAATTTTATACGATTTAATTTGCATTTTACGACATACGCTTGCAGATTTTAACCCGTAACAGATTGCAATAAGAACTGTTATCGCTCATAACGACAATATTTAAAGTTACCAAGGCCTTAATTGAATTCCTTACTTTATAATTACCCGAAACATAAGAAGCTTCTTTAACACTTAATTTGCTTATAATCGCGTACGTTTCAATTTGGTGTAAGTAAGCTTAACTTGAACTTAGGTGAACTTTTGGCGATACCTACATGCAACTGGGGTACTTAGATAAAGTTCATTAGGGTTCATTTACCTTTCAAAACTTAGGACCGAATGAAATATCAAACCCAACTTATGTCATGTTGATCAAAACATTAAACTACTTAAGCAATAAATTGTTAATGAATCTAGGATCTTAACAAAACAATCTATCTAGCCTTTTCCCAACTGTATGTATAGGGTGATTAGTAATTAGTGACCGATATTTAAACACAATCATGATTGTACTTATCATAACAAACAACTTTCGCAAAGAAACGATTTTTATTTTATTTAACTAGTGCATGTTCCCAATCACCCCAATACCTATCAGCTGTGAGTCGCTTGACCCCGCGAAGTCCATACGGTACGGTGGCTAAATTAATGCCAAAAAAATAATGCATGGTAAAAGTGGATATTTTTTGTTTGTAGGTAACTAAATTAAATTACAGCTGATGCTGTATTATTGTTTTTAGGTACTTAGTATTCTATTGGGGTAATAAAATTGAGGTCAATAAGATAGATAAATAAATAAAAAATCGTTTCTTTGGGAAAGTTGTTTGTTATGATGAGTACAATCATGTGTTTAAATATCGGTCATTAATTACCAGTCACCCTATATTGATGTCGGCTTCCAATCTAACCAGATGTAGCTGAATAACCAGTATTTGATGACTGACTGTCCATTTGATCTCCACAACCCAGTTACTGGGTAACAATATCAGTCTTGACAAGACTGATTTTCAGACTTTCGCGCTTCTGACGACCCGTAACGACTGTCAAAGATGTATGAAAGAGAGCCGGGACCAACGGTTTAACGTGCTTTTCGAGGCTCGAAAGGGGTTTCGATATATAATGGTTGTTCATCCATCCACGTACCGACCGTGATAAGCGGAGATAGAAAATAAGACCGAAATTGACGAACCCGTTCGGCTGTTGTACGAGCCTCTGATGTAACTCGTATGAACTATTGTAATTGTGAGTAATTAATATAATGTAATATATGCTGCTGCCCATTCTCTAGTAGGTGCCTTAGTCGCCTTCTACGACACCCAAAGGAAGAAATGGGATGTTGCTATTGTTTTAATCCAATTCCAGACTACGGATTGCTACCGAGAATTTCCTAGCGGTAATGGTAAAGCAATTGCCCATTTTCATTAACACTACGCGACATTGAACGTAATGCCATGTTGGATTTTCAACTCTCGACGCCAAAGATAAAGTTGAAAATACGGTAGTGTGCTTTTGTTTATGCATTTAGTCGCCTAAAGTAGCCTTGTGATAGTGAAAACGGGCAAGAGGTTTGCGACTTGTAAACCTTGGCTGGCTATCCACATGAAAGTAGGTAATTAAAATGCTACTAGGGCATCATAAGATTGGTTGTAATAATACATGTGATTAATTAATTAACCTACTCAGGTTTCATTTACAGCGTGTATTTATAAACGGCTATAGCGACTGCCCTTCATTCGTACAGTTTCTACAGCTTCACAAAACATAGAGATTTCTGTATTATGTTAGTTCGTTTCATATAAATTAATTACGTAAAAACTGGAATAAATTATAATGAAAATCGCATCTTAATCGGTTGCGTACTTTAAAAGACACAGACAGACACGAAAAGCGACTTTAATATGTATTGTTGTGCGCTTGTTAACACGAATGCAAAAGCCTCTTTTATTTTATTCACCAAGATTGTACCGACTCATTTAATGAAACAAACAATTAACATGCTAATTCTTCATGCATGCATTTCAAATACCCTTTTTCACTTCCTTATCATTCTACTATTGTTTTATCTGTTAACATTTAAGTCCTTACAAGATAAAATATAATGGATGCAAAAATAAGACGATTTGAAGTTTCTTTTTTTTGATGATTTATTTTAAATATGTAATTGCAGGCGGTGTGGACGATACGCGAAGTTCAGAAGTATGCGGAGAACACCTGGTTGACAATCGCAGACACCAGGGACTCATGGCATAAAAGAAATACGGCCTACATTAGTAGTGGATGGAACAAAGCTGCAAATGATTATGATGATGATGTTGATCGACGTTAATTTGTACCATTTTGTTTTAATCGCAGTATTCATAATGCTTAATCAAAGACTCAATAATGTAACGGGTTTCGTGATAAATTGGGTTCACTGGTTGGTTTTCGCAAACCCTTTTCCTTCAAAAGTTTATTCGTTTTGTTTCCGTCGACAGCGATGCGGATGAATTTTTCGACGCTTTATTTTAGTTTATTCGTTTTATTTAATTTAGGATAGGGGATTTTTTTTAATTTAAATTAATTTGTACTACGTAAAGGGAGTTCGGAAAGACACAACCTGACACTGACCTGAAAATTGCAAAAAACGTAAGAAAATCATTGAGGTAGTACATATTACCACAATTAAGAAAATTTGAATTTAGCGAGCTACCCTGGTTCCCGTAATGAATGACATTGTTAGACGTGTGTGTGCTACACTGGCTACGCTCTACGGAAATCGTAGTAATGGGGCGGAGCCTACAAGCACTCATTGATAAACTATCTTTTATCACTTTCATACATTACTGTCCCAGGATGCATCAAACAAAGATATTATCTAGTGTGGAAACACCTACGATTGCTGATGGCCTTGTAACCAAAAGGGGGCGAAGATAAAGTCAGAGCTACATTTTCCTCACTACTTTCCCGATAACAGACGATTCATCAATCGGTTCTAACGAAATATTCACTTGTCGTCTCCTGTCTCTTTCTAATCTACTTCCCATAATAATCTCCACGTTCACCGAAAAATCTCCCCGCGCCATGACTTCGGATACCAGGCTTGCATAGGAAGTAGGATATTGCACTGCAGTGAGCGAGAGGGGTAGTTTGGAGGGAGTGGGACAAGGAGGGCCTAGGGCGAACGTCCGCTTTATTCGAGTTCCCGTATTCGTAGTGCAATTTTGTTCTTGTTATCTTAGGTGAAAAGAATTGAGATCTAAACAAGCTGATTTAGTTCTTCAGAATGTAAAGAAAGCTAGCGTCCTGCATTACTAAGTTTCTTGGTAGCAATTTAATCAAGTTTTTGTTTATCCTCGTGGCAATCTACCGCAAGTTTCTCAAATAAGTGAAACAACTAATTTGTGTAGTTTTGTTCGCTAGACAGCAATTAAGATGCTTTTGTTTCAACAACACTTTATTTTGAATAATTTGTTTTGTTGTATTCAATGTTTACAAAGGGTGTGATTTTATACGAGTATTTAGGTACTTTTTAACGGCTCGCACCTGTTGGTTATATTATACTACTTGTGCTTGTGGAATTGTTTCGCTACAATCATAATAACAAACTATAAAAATATAGCTTTATAAGGGTTCTTCTAATTTTAGTTTATGTTATTTTTTTTTTTGAAGTAGGCTTACAGACTAATAAACCAATGATATAAAGAAAGCAATATAAAAAAAAATGCTAAATACAAGCCTCCACTTATACAACGTGAAATTTAAATGGTTGTTTTCCCGTGGCAGAACAACTTGCCATAAGGAGTACTACCGAAGCCTATAGTAAAAGTAAAAAAAAAGTTTTTTTTTGTGTTAAAATAAATAAAAAAATATTTATTAACTAGACTAAAAACACTAGAGGTAACTTGTAGGTACTACTCGAATCGCACGCATCGCCGACAAAGGGAACAGCGATGGATAAATGTTCAAAGCAAAATAAACTCTCGCACGTGGTGATTTTTCACAATGGTTAATCTGCCGTTGTTTGTTTCTAATATTTTATTTATTTATAAAACTACTGTATTACCAAGACAAAACCATTTCGCTGCGGGAAAACAACCATTAAAATTTCACGGTGTAGTTAAAGAAAAGAGACGGTAAAAAAAAGTACATACAAGTTAATGTAATTAGTTAATGTTAGATAAGTTAATTATCCATGAAAAAGGACTGTGCCAAAAGCCGTCTTAAGGTCGCCAAACAGGTTCAGAATTATATTACTAACCTAATCTATTAGTTTTTCGTACCTACTAACTTAATGTTAAGTGCTGAAAATTGCGTAAGTCATCAAAATAATATTAATAACACTACTACTTACTAGATATTCCACTACCAGCTGCCATTGTATTGTAATTAATCCCGGTATCAGAGGCATTCTTTAAACCGTCAAATATTTTGGCATAGGATAATTATCTCAAACACTCTAGCGTGGCAAGTGGAATATGGTTATTTAAACAGAAATAAGGGGGCATGGCACTGCATTTTGAATAGAAAATTCATTGCAACTGCAAAAACATTAATTTCAATAACTATAAGGATCATTGGCAGTGTTAACCAGTAATTGGGTTGTAGGTTAGATAGGCAGTCCCTCCATGTAAAATCAGTATTCAGGTGTTCCGGTTAGACTAGAAGCCAACCACAACAAAGTTGGGAAAAGGCTAGATTGATTGATTGACCTTTTCAATACACACAGAAAATTTTTGCGCCACACTTTTCAACGGGTTACAGAAGAATCCGATCCATTCGGTTCAAAAGATTTGTTCAAGATACATTTTCAGGAAAGATTTGCTTAACCTGATCTCGAAGCGTTGTCAAACAACTTTATCCATCAATCCTTTGCATATGAGGGTAATCCTGGGATGTAAAGTACTATCAAATGTAGGACACATCCTTTTTGGAGTACAAGGCAAACAGAATCACATTAGGGGTAAATATTCTAGTAAGGTTTCATGTTTGCTAGCACCTTTTAGTATTTTTGTATTGCCTGATTCTGAGTCAAGGATGGACTTTGTTAGGTCCTATTCACTTTTTGCTTTAGGTAGTGTCATTATTTATTTGCACAAGGAACGTCCCTAACCGCTCTTTTAGTAAATTGCCACAGTGTTGTAAAGTTGAAAGCTTCAAGCCGATTTCACGTCGATAAGCGTCACTCTCTTAAAAGTAGCCTCCGCCAAATTCTAGGCAATCAGTCCGCCATATTGCTGGGTGGATTACGTGGTTGCTACATAGTTCTTCGAGAAAAGCCCTAGGAACCTAATAAGATTTGTCAGCCACTCCAGCCAAGCAAGATTGGAAACAGGATTGATTACTCATTGTGCGCCGGAGATACTATGGACCAGTATTGTCAATCAAGAAAACCTCCTCCTTGACCATAGTGCCCTAGTGGTGAATACACCGTATAGATAAACATCCTAGTGAATACCTACACCGCACACAATAACTAAATGTATGCGATAAACAAGGGATAAAATGTATATAAGTTAATAAGAGTAGGGGAAGACAAAGAAACGATGGACCACTAATAGAGAAGTATGGAAGTAAAAGGTATGTTTAGCCAACTTCAAATAAATTGGGCAATGGGTAGGACGAATGAATGACGATGGTGAGCCAAAAAAACGCAGCTGCAAAAAAACGGCTTGCTTTCATTGCTTTTGTGCGATTGTCTCTTCGCAAAACCGCGTCCATTTTCATGTTACCCCAAACATGTTCAAGAATGTGGGACAGTATTCCGGAAATAATGTAGTAACGGACTATCAGGCTTCTTAATAAACGAGCTCTCTGGACCTAAACTGAGGAAACCCTTTAAAGTGGCCATCGACCTACTTTCCGAGTAAATTACCAGGAAACCAACGATAGAAAGGAGTACTTTTTATTGTTAGACCCGAGATTTAGGACGACGGGTTACGGCCTTTTGAGGAGCTCGATAAACTTTAATCGCTGCAAATATTGGTGGTAATATTTTGTAAATATACGATTTAGATTGTTGTCTTTTATTTCTTTTTAAATAGTCTTCAAGAAAATTGCACACCACGACTAAGATTGAATGTTCACGTAACCAGGAACTTAGCATAATCGTGGAGGTCACAACAAGACGTAGGAAGTGTCAATCTGACACTGTTCTCAGAACTGCAACCCACAAACAAACGTTCCAAAGAAAAAATAATAGGTTAAGTAGATTAACTAATTGATCTAGTTTCCCAGATAGCCTACATTCTGTCCATCCCTTCCGAGAAAGCAGCGTGAGGTTAAGTAATAAGGTAAAAAGATGGCGTATAACAGTCACCACAGTTTACCATATAGTTAATTGTTTCTGAGTAGAACGCTCGTACGAAGATATATCAATGGGTACTTCGAGGAAATACCCACGTGTAGGATGCGTTTCCATTGTGGGGATTAGAAGATTTCTAATGGGGATTTTACCGTATGACTATGAGCTGCCCACTTAAACTGTTGTATGGTATAGGAAAGCGATCTGTGTGTCATTCTCGAACATGTTGTAATTACGAGTTTCTCATCTTCAGAACGTTACAGTTGTAGGTACAGGGATCTTGCGGCGTGCGGATAGAATCGAAACGAAGGCTGCCGCGCCGCCGCTGTCTTGTTTTTAACAGGACTTCAGTGACATTTAGATATTTTGATTATTTGACATTGTGCGAAAATGGTATTTTGCGATAAAGCATTTTGCGAAAATAACATTTTGCGAAAATGGCATTTTGCTACTGTGACGTTTTGCGATGTGGCGTTTTCGGAATATGACAATTTGAGAATGTGACATTTTACGAAATTTCAAAATGTCATTTTGCGAATGTGGCATTGTGCGCCTAATCCCATAAAAAGGAGGAGAATCTCAAGTCGGCTGTATTAAAAAAAAAAAACTCTTTTCACCGCCATTTTTAACGGGTTGTTTTAGTTTGCAAAATTATTGAAATCACCTAGATATATGTACTCGAATCGTCCACAACAACGGACACACACAAATCTATAAACCATTATTAACAGTGGTCAGATATCGATCGATATCGGTGTTGGTATCGGTATCAAGGGTCAAGGGCACTTAGATTAGACGACGAAATAAGTGTAGTAGTTCCGATAATCGTTTAATTAGTTAGATAAAAAGTTTTATAGGTTGCGTACCTTTACGTAATGGTTAGAAGTTAGGTACCTACAGTTACCACCACCTAGTTTCTGAAAGCCTAGTATTTAATTTTATCTGTTGTCAAATGATGTCAGTGCAGCAGCGGTGGCCCAGTGGTAACGGCCGGGACTTTTTTGAAAATTCGAAGACATGTGACATCTACCAAGCCGCAATGGGCCCGCGTTGTTGATTACGGTCCACTCCCTCTTACAGAGAGGAGGCCTGTGTCCCAGCAGTGGGAACATTCATCATCATCATCATCATCATCATTTTAGCCGAAAGTTGTCCTCTGTTGGACATAGGCCTCCCATCATGGAAAAATGCTTAGAGAACGCTACTGCCCATTCTCTAGTAAGTCCCCTTGTCGCCTCTTGCGACACCCACGGGAAGAGATGGGATGGTGCTATTCTTTACGTCCGGCACCACACGGAACCTTATGGGAATATTATGAGTTGATAATGCTCAAACTTATGCGAATAATTTCATTAGATTTTTGACATTTTGGTCAGTTTTTTAACCGACTTCAAAAAGGAGGAGGGTCTCAATTCGTCGGAACCTTTTTTTGTGTAAATCATCACCTTTTTTGGAACCGGGTATTCCAATAACCCAAAAAATAAGTATGTTTTTGGCTCGGAAAATGGCTGATGGTGGAATTTCACTACTACACACGTGGTAAAGAATGCATCATGACATAAAATATTTAATTTGGCATGAATGTGCTAAACTTACAAGCAAATGTAGCTAGCAAACTTTACGTCTGTTAAATAATTGCTACGAATATTTTAGCGAGGGACATTACCCATAAAGTTAGATATCTCGTCATTGGGTTATGGTAGTAAAAAGGGTAAATACTGTGTGGCGAACCAAACTAATATCTATGGTTCCCACTCTTAGTTTGGTGGCACCACTATTTTTGTTTCCAGACGAGATGTCTATGGTAGAGAGTTTTTCAACTGGTTGTACTAGGATATTGAATCAGAATGTAAAGCTCAGCAACGTAATCAAGTTATCCCGTGTAATTTAAAATTCAAATTCCATATTTGCCAACTGTGTGTTCTATGTATTTCCTCCGTTGTAGTATATATACTGTGTGGTAAAAGAAATACACACCTACTGTACTAGTGAACATGGTTTCATTTATACAAACCAGGTGCATAACGCGCCTAAAACTGTATACACTCCACATGCCTATTGAGTTAGAAGCTTAATACAATGACCAAACCTTTTTTTTAAGCTCACTTATTTTTGGAAAAACATAGATATTGACCCTAGCATTACTTTATGCATTTAAAATAGAGTCTTATTGACATTGAAATAAGATTTATTTGGCTCAATCAGCGGAAGGTATGGCAAAATACGTAATTTTATTTTAATACTCAAGGTAAAAGTTACTGCAATCGATTCAGTAGTCAATTAGGAACAAACTACTTCTGGTCTTGCGTTTATTCTGTTACATCTTGTAGATAACTCAACGCAAAACGCATTTCTAACTACAATTGCATAGTTGTCAGTGGTAGTCATCAGTCTGGGCCATACGATGGAAATGTCAAATTCCTATTATGATCGATACCTACCAAGACCACTGCCAGGGGTGCGGGTTATTCGAAAGAGATACCGCGGCCCCTGGCATACAGGCAACTGAGGGAACACGGGTGGGTTTTAGTCAGTAAAAGTCTGACACGCCCTCCCGCTCCACCCAGAGCGGGAGAAGTTATTTGATAATTTCCCACCCAAACAAAAAACCTAAGCGGTGGTGAATGGTTTCATATTATGAAGGTTAATATTTAAAGGGACCAAATGGTCAAAAAGCGAGGAGGATTCCCAAAATCTATAATAGTCTGTTCTAGGCCACCTGATGATAGCTACAAAAGCTATTATGAATTATTAGGAACGATAATAAGTTACCCATCATACGGTCGCTACTGTGCTTGAAAAAAAGGGAAACATGAGCAGTGTACAACAAACGATAACACTGTTGCCCCAGTCTCTCTACATAATTCCATAGTGCCCACTCTCCCCCCTTTATGGGTCTATCTTTAGAGGACACTAAACGGGATAATGATTTCTAAAAAACATATAAAAAGCTGTGAGAGCAAAAAGTTAAACATAAACATTTTACAAAAACTATTGGATAGGCCTAATTATTCCATAATTTCGGTCCTGGTACTCTTCGTCAAACATTGATTGATGTATGATGATAAGAATTTATTCCCAGAAGCATGGCCCACGATTGGGCGTGCAAAAAAAATGAAAGTACGTACCTACCTCGTGTTCTGGCAACAACTAATTGAAATTCAATCCTGCCCACACGGCCATTCACAAGTTTTTTCCAGATAATACTGGCTTGTGACCCACTGTGCAATTATTGTGATAAAATAAAATGATACGAGAACCATGTATTATAACTTACTTACCAGATTGCTAGACAAGTAGAGGTAATAAAGTGCTACGTATAAATATTTGAAGTCTAGACTCATTTGGCCTTGTAGGTCCAAAATCGGACACAAAAAATGGTTTTGTCAGCCAGACGGTTAATACCGGCCACGTGTAGATCATGCTGGGTGTACCAGGCTATCATAAAACACGAAGGTCAGACAGTCGTGTCGCCCACTAATCAGTGATGGAACTTTTCATGAAATTAACAATAGGTAAAAGTGATGTCACTCGATGCACTCGACCTATTTATACTTTACTGCTAAACACCTTGAATAAAAGTCGTGAAGTTTTATGGCTGTCAACTTCAAAGGAAAACTAACAAAAGACGCATTAAGATCTCAATAACATTTCAGATATTTGCGCACATAAAATGTATGACAAGGACGGTGGTTCAATGGAGAAGCAGGTATTATACATTTACAGTTTACGCTGATCTCACACTGTACGGAAATCCTATACAGTGCGAGATCAGCTTATACTGGAAATGTATAGCTTGATGTGCAGCCGTGCGTACCTAGAAAATGTCGAACCATTTTCATTATGGTTGTTTTTCTCAAGAAAACACTAAGAGTCATTAGAGGGGCTGACAGCAAATAAACACCTCTAAGAAAATTCTTAAATTTATACTGACTTGACTGAATTTTGTGATAAATGCTAGCAGTAGGTATCTTATAAAAAAATCTTGTCGAAGCGAAAAATTATTTTTTTCTAGGAAGAGATAAAATATCTAAGAAAAACTTTGGACTCTTCCTTATTGACTGGTTGACCTGAAGAACTTTTTAGTTGCACCACAGAACTCGGTTCTCCCCCTAACATTTTAAAATACCTTTATGTTAGTCACAGATTAGGATCTTCCAAATTGCTATTGGTAGTTAAGGTATGTGTCATTGTTACCAAGATTGCGATCAAATAACGTCGGTTCGACAGGTCATCCATTCATGAGCCGGGTTTCTAATTTTAGGCAGTGTTTGTACTTTCCTTTTAGTCAAACTAATTCTGATCTTACTGTACAGACGCCAGCACATCAAGCTACCTGTCAAATTTCTTTGATATATTTTCAACGTTATTACAAAAGTTTAAGGTTCTTCAATTGGAATTTTTTTACAGTTTGGGATAGCTTGATGTGCTGGCGTCTGTACATAACATAATCAACATAAAATGTTCCCAGTGCACACAGGGAACAGGGGACACAGGCTTCCTACGATGAGAGGGAGTGGGCCGAGTGCGTGTTGGTAGATGTCACACGTCATCGAATTTTTGGTTCTAGGACGTGCAGGTTTCCTCACGATGTTTTCCTTCAGCGATTTGAGAGATCTTACTGGTGCTCCTGAAAATGATCGGTGAACTTTTAATAACTTGATTTGGTGAAACTTGTGGTACTTACCTACTAACCAATAACCTACTAGCTAGTTTTATTATTATCAAATACTAGAGCAGATAGAGGGCGTAACGCCACGGAATGACGACGTAAGACTACCAGGAACTTAGAAATACAAAAGAAGTCCATTACGTACTGATGAGCTAACTAGAATGAAGTATTGAAAAATAGTAGATAAATGACTTAAAACTATTAAAGCAGATTTTCTTAGAAAGATTTCTCTATGCCTTGGCATGGCAATGAACAATTGGCTCCAACCCACACGTAATTGCAAGGTTATAAGTAAGAGTAGATGACGTTACTTTCCATAACGATTATGAAACAAAAAATATAAAGGATTTTCGTCATGGTGACAAATGACTAGGTGAAAGAGACATCTTTTGTGCTTAGCTTGCTAAGTGCAACTCTCATTTATGAGAAAATACTTGACCATAACAATTTTATGTCATAAGTATATTTTCTTCGGAAGATAGAAAGAGTCTTTAGTTAATTCTTATAGCTGAGTAGGATAATTAAAATATTATTATTATTTATTAGGTAGGTACTTAATGAAAGTTCATAAAAGCTTTCATTAGTTCGTAGGACCAACTTGGAGGCTAAGCTAAGGAGCGAACTTGGAGGTTATTACCAAAAAGTTCATCTTACTTACGTCGTCAATCGACAAAAACACTTCAGCAGGATTCCTATAAGCTTCTTAAGTCCTTGGTCAGTAGCCCCTTTTACTTTCATGGAAAGATACCTCGCCCCAAAGGTGTGATTTTCTAACACATTGGTACCAGTAAATCATGATTACCAGGAGGTGTCGCGCTACCTAGCCCGGCCGGTTTTAGAACATCCATTTCGCCGATCCATGAACAGCCCGCGCGATACATTTTTACTACACACGTATTAGTTTTAGGTAAGATGTTTTCCTTGTAACATTAAGTGTAATGTAGTAATAAATCGTTTATTATTGTACCTACTTGAAAAATACATTACTTTGATCACAAAACAGATTTGGTTTGTATTGTGACTACCTGATACATAGAAACTTTGTTTTACATCCTATGTTTCTAGAAGGAGCTCGTGGCTAAATATTTAATGACAGCCGTATGAGTCGATTGAAGGTTAATCAAAGCTATCCGCGGTTGGTTCGTAGATCGGTCATCATACATTATATGTAAAGGGCTTTTCAATAAGGGTGGGTAGATTTTGGCAGCCTGAGGTGACCATTTGGCTTTGGTGACATCTATCAAATCTTTTATTTATTATTCTGTTATTTATGCCAAATCACCGTGGCAAGTTACACGATTGAACAGCACATTCAAATGATAAAACTTTACTATCAAAATGAGTGTTCGTTAGTGCAAACGTTGCGCAGATTGCGCCCATTTTACGGTAGACGTGGTGGCCCATCACAGTCGACTCTTCGTCGACCCCGCTGAACTTTTTCTTGTGGGGTTTCTTGAAGTCGCAGGTCTATGCAAATAAACCACAATCGAACGATGCCCTAAAGGTGAACATAACACAGGCCATCACTCAAATTCAACTGGATCTATGCAGACGAGTCATTGAAAATTGGAGCACTCGGATCCGTGCCACTGTAAAAAGCCGAGGCGGGCATTTGAATAATGTCATATTGCATACTTAATGGCACATGTGGGCCTTTCAAATAAAAAAAGAATTTTGTTAATACCTCATACACAGCTTGTTTTATTTAATTTCAATATCTACCCGCCCTTATTGAAAAACCTTTTATATCGAGGCCCCGCCGTGCCTCAGTAAGTACGTAAAACCGTTTGTCCCGGCTGTCATTCGTTGATCTTTGACACTCGTTACGAGTAGGCAGAAACCCGAAACTCTGACAACCAGTCTTAACAAGGGGTATCGTGTCTCAGGATACCCAGTAACTGGGTTGTGGAGGAATAAACAGTCGCTTCATGTAAAATACTTATTGGTATTCAGCTGCGGTTAGACCCTAAATAATTCAGAAAAGTCTAAGCTGATTGAATTTGATTCCAGAACGTATCTCCAGCAATTCATAACTTTTTCAGTATTCCCCACGCGGGCCCCGTGCGCGTTGGTGGATGTCACATATCTTCGAATTTTGGGCTCAAGGACATGCCGTTTTCCTCAGGATGTTTTACTACACCATTATGAGGGGAATACTTAACATTTTTTCAATCCTGTCCCGCGGCTTTTTCTGAAAATTTTACACTTTTTCAGACATCACCCTGTACAATAAATGGTCCGCCATATTGCTCTCTGATATGGCGGACGTGGCTTAGCAACAGATTCCCGGACATGTATAACTAGGTATAAAGTTACATGACAATATTTCTTTGTTACCTATTCACTTAACAGCTATTAATAATTTTATATGTTTGCCTAATTTTAATGCATCATTACTTATTACAAACATGTTCAGTAGAGGTTTTCCTTGCACATACGAGTACATGTACTTAGTGCTGTATATAATGATGTAAATAGACGGTAAAGAACCTGATACAGGAAAGTTTTGGTGTTTGATAATTATGTGATTTGAATGTATAAAACTTTTTGACACAAATGTTTGAAACCAGGAAAATGTACTTGAAAAAATCTACAATATTAAGTCGCTCCCTCATCGGGAGCATTCGCATGTAATGCTAACTTTACCTGTGACTTGTCGTGTTACCTCTACCCAACTATTTAATTCTATCGTCACCATCATTATTAGCCTATAATATTCCGTTTAGTCTACTCTCGACTCCTCGACCCCCAATAAATAATGTGTCCACTGGACCCCTGACTATAGTTTATTGTCGACCCTTGGGGGTAGAGAGTGGCTTTTATTTTTCAGCCAAGTTATAGTTTCCCTTCGATCTCCAAAGTAAACTGTACCATACTGTACCAAAATATTAATTTTAGGTACTTACCGAACTAGGGGTCGAAAGTGGACTAGGTATGCCTGTCCTTTGTATGAAAGTTCAGTCTCATCCCCTGGGGTCGAGTGTGAACTAGGTGTAAGCGTTAAGAGGAAACAAATATACAAATCCTTTTTTAGGGGTCGAGGGGCCAAGAGTGGACTAAACGTAATATTTCCACTCCTGGGACACCGGCCTCCTCTCTGTGAGAGGGAATAGGCAATAATCCACCACGCAGGCCCAGGGCGGGTTGGTAGACGTCACAGTCATGTCTTCGAATTTTTTGGTTCTAGGACATGCCGGTTTCCCCACGATGTTTACCTTCACCGTTTTGAGAGCAGTGGTGAAGATATAATTTATACAAAGTAAAGTTGCCGGCTTGGGTTTGGACCCGCGACTCGAACTCGTAAGTCGCGGCCGTTACCACTTGGGCCAGCCCTGCTCTACTAACTAAACACGATCAAATCTAATCGAAGCATTATATTTGATTAGTAGGTACTCTAAAGATTAGACAGTTTTGAACTTTACTCTTTGATTGACCCCCAAATGATTAACATTTATGTAATTTATGAAGCGACCTCAACTTTAATCTTTAGTCGGTAGTTACCTACTTAATAACTTTTGTTTTGTCGAGTAATTTAGTTTTGACCTTTAAATCTATCTAATGCGCACTCCAATTCCGTAACACACAGTCAACCGCAATCCGACGGATTTGGAAGGATTCCATTTCTTCTTAAGTTTTATGAATCCGTCTGCTTGACAACAAAAATGAAAGATATTGTTGTAAGGGCAGTTTTTAGTGCCAATATTCCACAGCAATTTTGACAATGACAGCTCTTGAACGCGGTTTAACTTATGCTGATCTCATTCAGATTCATTGGTGAGATTGGCATCAGCGTGCTACGCAATTATGCCTCTGCAGGAAAACACAGTTATATTCTCTATAAATTGCAAAATGCAATTGGCAGTACTAAAAAACCATTTATAAATAGCCAACCGAACACGGCCAACTTAAACGCCATCCATTTTGGCGCGCTTGGTGTGACGTCATAGTCTATGACATTGGCCGATCGGCATTTATTGTTGTCGCAGACGTGTGTCTTTTGCGTCACATTCGCACTGATCAATGGCGTCGCTTTTCAAATATTTGATTTTCCCATAATTTTATTGCACTTTTTAAACATTAATTTCTTGCTCAAAAAGAAATAAAAATAAAAAATATACTGATGAAGGCATAATTCAGAAGTCATTATCATCATCATCATAATCAGCCGCAAGATGTCCACTGCTGGGCATAGGCCTCCCCAAGCTCCGCCACTTCGACCGGTTCTGTGCTTCCCATATCCAACGCACTCCTGCGGTCCTCACAAGCTCATTGGTCCACCTTGTGGGAGGCCTTCCAATTTTACGTCTTCCGGTACGCGGTCGCCACTCTAGAACTTATCAGCCCCATCGGCCATCTGTTCTGCGAGCAATGTGCCCTGCCCACTGCCACTTAAGTTTGGTAATTCTTCGGGCTATGGCAGTTACCCTGGTTCTCCTGCGGTTCTCTTCATTCCTGATTCGATCACGCAGGGAAACTCCAAGCATAGCCCTCTCCATTGCCCTTTGGGTGACTTTAAGCCTTCTTATGAGGCTTATTGTGAGCGACCACTTAAGAGCGCTCACTAAGAAGCGAATTCAGAAGTAAGATAGTTTATAAAAATATATATATGACCTATATTGCATCACATGCATATTCTCATTGCAGTCCGGCCGATGAGAGAATGCGTTCCTGATACCTGTTCATGTGACATTTCTAGTAACTAATAAAGATCAATTTCGCAAAACACGTATTCGTTTGTATGAAACTGACGGGTGTCAAGAACGCATTCTCTCGACGGCCGGACTGTATACAACAACATGTAAATAATAATTAAAGAAAATTCACTTTGCAAAGGTCAATCAAAGTAGCAAATTTTAATAGTAAAGTTCGTTTTTTTAATTCCAGATAACATTTCGAATCTTTGTGTGGTTGCTTTTGCAGCCGGAGACATCTTCATAAATTTTACAATGAAGTCTTTTATTGCCTCCTACTCTATGAGATTGCATAAAGTATCATCATATTAATACGTGAAGCAGAAACTTAAAATTACGCGGACGGAGCCGTACGAAATTTAGCATAGTGAGAAGGGGTGGGCATATAACTGTCGCAGTATGATAGATAAAGCCGTAATATAGTTTTATCCCTAGGAATATAATTATATACCGGAACATAGTTATACGAAAGCGATTAGGTAATTACTATCTTACTAGGAATATAATTTTAATATGGTTCAAGTTTAGTGATATACCTAATTATATTACTATATTAAGTTTAGTGAAATAGTTGTACGACTAAACGCCGACAGACACTATGTCGACAGACTGAACACCGACAAGACTTTATTTCGACGGGACTCTTCGCCGACAAGGCTAATCTTTGCGCTATTACTAAATAGTAAATAGCCAAGTAACTGCCACTAACATGGAAGTAGCGCTCGCCGGCCGCTGAAGGGGCAACGCTCGCTTCGCTCGCTCGGCTCGCGCGCGGTTGGTCACAATTCTAACCTAACCTAACCTATTACCTACCTGATGAGCCCTGCCGGCAAAGAGTCCTGTCGGCGAAGTGTCCTGTCGATCTGATTTATAACTATTTAGCCAGATTAGTTTAGTCAGATAAATACATTACTAGATTGCCACCGTAAGATAGTAATGAATCGCTTTCGTATGTGTATGTTACGGTACATAATTATATCCCCAGGGATATAACTATATTACGGCTTTATCTATCACACTGCGACATATCCATATACTTAGTTACAGTATTACTGTATGAATTATGGTCGAATTTCGAACACTGGGGGCCATGAGAGGCGTAATCGTGTAATACACAATCAGTAGGAATTACTTTCATTTTGTCAGTTCCGCAACATTCATGGCAGTTAACATCAAAATGATTCAGATTCCGATTAATAGTTTATGGAGCAGGAGAGCGTGTCAGACATTTACTGACTAAAACTCACCCGTGTTCCTTCAGTTACCTGTGTACCAGGGGCCACGGTATCTCTTCCGAACAACCCGTACCCCTAGCAGGCATCGGCCCCTGCGGATCCCACCAGCTGGTGCTGACATCTCTTTGAGGCGCGGTGGAACTCTACGCGCCATCGATCCCGGCTTGGTCCTTAATGGACAGCGAGCTACCCATTACTCGCAAGCCCGCGCTTTCCCGACGCCCAGGGCGTCTCCTGCGGCGACTAGGGCCGTGAGGGCGCACATACTGCCTCTCCCTCACGTGTGCCGCCTCCCTCTTCGCGAGCATTACTGCTTCGCAGAACGAGGTGAAGGCTACACGCAATTAGGGTGCAGTAATGTTTAAAACAAAATTTTCTTGTTTCCATCTTTAATAAAGTTCACTTTCAACACAGTCGGATTTTTTATTTTTTAAATTTACTCTTTTAAGCATAGGAGTATGACATTACACGTGCCAAATTTATATCTGGGTTTAAAAAACGAACTTTAGGTGGGTAGATGTGCTATCTATATTCATGTTATATAAACTATTTATGTAGGAAGACTTGGGTGGGTGGGCAGATGTGATATATATTCATAAATAAACTAAATATTGCATCAAAACACCCTTTATCAGCCGTGGGATGTTGCAATATACAAATGGATTTAGTTTTTCTATTTTATTAAAGTAACTTTTAACATTGATACATTATAGAGATTTTGCTTAATAATTTTAAAGAGTATTTTAATAACTTAATAATTTCGATAACGATACTATGCTATTTTAGCCAAAAACATCGTATCAGCTTAAATAACATTTAAAAACAATCCATTTTCATCATCAGGGCCTGTATTCACTAAGACCACTTAACGATTACTTACCTACTCGTAACCACGTCAATCACACACGAATTTTGCTAATATCGTATTAATAATATCGACAAATTGTCTTGGAACTTACAGAATATGACATTTCGATTCTTTACCGTTACATAATTGGTTTAAAAAAAAACGATATTGACGTAGTTTGAACGTAGTAAGAATCCACGGGGAATCATTATAACGATACAGAATTGGGGCCCTACCTAGGCTTGTCCCAACTATGTTGCGGTCGTATTTTACATGAAGCGACTGCCTATCTGACCTCCACAACCCAGTTACTGGGTAAAACGATACCCCTTGGTAAGACTGGTTGTCAGACAATAAAAACCTATATATTTTATTATTTTTTATTGTAACTAATTAGCTGAGAAGAAAAATTAATCCTTTGTTTAAATGTCTTCAAGTTTCATCTTTGAATAGTATTATAAATATTATTTTGATTGGATAAGATTTTGATAAACGTGTTTTCTATGCAAAATTCTGTGAATTGAGACGTACAATCAATCTACGCTTTAGATGTCAATGACCCGTGAATATGGCTCAGGTGTAATATTTTGAAGAATTGAAGGCTGTCTGTTCTTATATTATTTTACAGATGAATCTGTTAAATAATTTTTAAAAGTAGTTACTAGTTATGTTTATTTTAAACAATAATCTGATTATTTAATCCGATAATTTAATCATTTTAAATAATTCTTATTGATTGAGCACGTAACAACTGTGTAAAAATCGCTTGTATAAGAACCTAATTATGTACTTAACTATAAATAATCGTTACAAACTTTTATAAATGTATTTCTTCTGGGTTCTGATTAATCGATAGGAATAAACTAGATAATTCTTAAGCCTTTCTAGCAGATCTTAATGAAAATTATGATTATCTTTTAAAATTTTTGAAGATTTATGAAAAAAATCCGAAAATATTATTTTAGTTAATTCTAAATTTTGAAATTCATTTAAAAACGGACCATCCCAACAAAAAATTGCATTGAAAAATATACACAAAACTAAAAATCCAAAATGTAAATTTTCGACCGTGACAGGACTCGAACCTGCAATCTTCGGATCCGAAGTCCGACGCCTTATCCATTAGGCCACACGGTCGCTGAATAATGTTGCGAAATAGGTCATGATGTGCGGCTACGCGAGCCTCCTGCGCTTTACGTCACGGATGACGTCAGAAGGTCGTTCACCCCGCCCGGCCTCCGTGCCGTACTTACAATTTTCCGATAATTTCGTTTTCATTCACGTTTCACGAACATTCTTATTAACTATCAAATGACATGAGAGATTAATTTTCGCAAGGTTAAATATAATTGTTAGGTATCGTTTATATACTCGTAAAACAAGATAATTGTCGGGGAAATCCATTAATAGTTGAATTTGAGGGAAGTCATTATTATTATTATTGATTTTAAAGAATTAATCCCTTTTGCGATGGATTAAATTAATTGTATTAAGTATAAGTACTTGAATAACTTCCTTCATACGGGTTTTAATTAGTATTTTCAGTGGCCATTGTTTCTAAAGTTATACCTACTAGCTATTTATCTTATATAGCTAGTTACGCATCATTACTTAAATAAATAAGTAGATAATTACTAATTACGGAGATTTATCCGTATGTACAATGTGATTTGTACGGGGAATACATAAAATCAAGGAGATAAGATATTTACTTTCATCTCTGTATGCAATACCTACATTTGGCTAGATAGGTACAAGCTACATAATCACGCTTGTTGATCAAAAGACGTAGACAGAGGACCCATTTACAATCCTACTAATATTATAATATTATAAATGTGAAAGTTTATTTGCTTTGCTGGATGTTTGTTAGGTACTCACTCACGCAAAAACGGCTCAACAGATATGCATGAAATTTGGTACACAGATAATTTATAACCTGGATTAACACATACGGTACTTTTTATCCCGATAGTATGTACGTCCCGTGGGATAATTTTTGACCTCCCCGCAGCTCAAAAGTTAGTAAAATAATAAAACTGTTTTGTAAATATCAAACACCATTTTGATAAGCGATACTTCCTACCCAGTAATTATATTGATAACCTAACCTAACCATTTTTTTCGACGCCATAATTACTTACATTAATTTACTGTCAGTCAATTAAAAACTTGTTCCTTACACTTATATTTAAAAGGCAAAAAAACAAAACAAAAGAAGGTGTGTACTTACGACCAGTCGACGACTAGAGCCGAGTATACCCGATTCAGCGTCACGAACCGTTCACTGTTCCGCGGGGTAATTACGTAACACACTAGCAGTAGGAATGCCTTTCACTTTGACATTTCAACAACATTCATTGCGTTATTTACATTGTCGAACACAAAAAAATTTCAAACATACGGCGCAATGGATTAGCTATAACCATCAAAATGATTCAGATTACGCAATTATGGTGCTGAATGAGCGCAACGTGCGCTTAAAGAAGTTTTCAGTTCTACATAAAAATAAATCGATTTACATATCGTAAATTATAAGGTATTATGTACAAAATCGTAAAACAGTATTCGAGGAGAGATTAATACGGACGTAAATATATCGCGGCGGGATTTTATCGCGCAATGGATTTTCAACTCTCGATGTTCAATCGAGCATTGAGAATCGAACAGAGGGCATTCAAGCTCGTCGAAAAAACACACCGTTCGAATTTCTACTCTAGGCGGTTACCAGTGCGTTGAAGATCTTAGTGCGCAAAATAATCATGGGTGAACGCCGACTTATCCAAGGCCTATCTTCGAAGTCCTAAAACATGGTACTTACTTATTTGAAGAGTGACTTATAAATTAAGTCGCGCTAAGCGCGTGACTGCGACTGCGTATCTTGATCATTGCGATAAAAAAGAGTATTGTCTGAACAATCAACAAACTGGTAATAATGCGTCAAACTACACTGTGATTCATTCTCGACGATTTATTCTAGAAAAAAGTTAGATTTGTTCTATTTCATAGTTCTATTTTATTCCCGACAAACAACTACGTAGGTGTTTACATAACATCACGCATGTAATCCCCGAAGGGATACGCAGAGGTGTTACTATAGTAAACCCACATTTCGCCAGTTATAATGAAGTCCCATGTATTAGGAGGTAAGCTATCAACCGGACAAAAATATTGATGAAAAAAACCCAATAACAGTTTTGGCCGAACTGGGAATCGAACCCATGCTCAGCAGTAGTGCTTGCAACCACTAGCTAGACCAACGAGGTAGACCACAACTACAGAGGGGAACGTAAGATGAATGCGGTAAAGTACCGTGAAATTCAAATTATCTACTTCAAACAGGCGCGACGTCTAATATAACGCGTAATCGCCATGAAAACTTCATTGAAATTGTTCTACTAGAATCACATCGCACGTCTGGCCTACCTGGAGAGGCTTCAGCCTCTTCAAAAATAAAACCCACGCTCGTTAAAACAAAAAGAGCTCTCAAATAAGGATGATTTATCAGTAGAATACAGGCCTTACGATCGTCTATTTAGAATCCATTGTCTTTTTCAAATAACGTAACTCATACAACATAACGCACGAAGGATTTTGTAATAAATTTGAATGTCTGACGAAATAACAATGACATCATCGGTTTATTACCTATTCCCTATGTGCATACGTTACATGAATACAATGGTACTTGACTTATTAAAAGTAGGTACCTATATAAGTCTATTACGTTTGTTCAACATGACATAATTATTTATTTTACTAGTTGCTTCATTGAGTTATGGTAGTCATTGTATCTTGGGATAGAGACCGTTTCTGACACATTCTGAGGTTTCCATCATCTGCCTAGCCATTTCCCAACTATGTTGGGGTCGGCTTCCAGTCTAACCGGATGCAGCTGAGTACCAGTATTTTACATGCAGCGACTGCCTATCTGACCTCTAAAACCCACTTAGGTATGGATAACATGGTTCCCCTTGGTAATACTTTGTATTTCTGACGACCCGAAACGAGTGTCAAAGATCTACGAATGACACCCGGGACTAATGCCGTCTTGGCATGTAAAAATGGTACCCATACACGGACCAACCGCGGCAAGCGTAGCTTAACCTGATAATTCGAACCGTGCGACTGTAATTAAAAAATCTAGTACATCTAATTCCTTTAAACGAACAATTCTTGTATATAGGTATGTATATACTGAATCTCGAAAACGGCTCCAACGATTTTCATGAAATTTAGTATACCCCCTACTTTCGTTTCAGGGGCGATAAATCGATCTAGCTAGGTTACAATTTTAGAAAACGTCAAACCAAAAAAAAAAAACCGAGCGAAGCTCGGTCACCCAGATATTTAATAATTAAGTAGGTATCTTAATTTTAGGAAATGGACCGGCTAGGTACATTACTAGTAGAACAGATGACCGTTGGGGTAGACGTTTTATTCTCGAGTGAAGGCCGCGAATCGGCAAGCGTGTGTTAGAACGCCTTCATGCTTGGTGGAGCGATGATCTTCGCAGTGCTGTGCGCCTGGTACCTGCCCGATGAAAGCGGCCGAGGATGATCTTAAATGGCGTGCGATCGGAGCTATACGGCTCTTTTCTCCGATCGCGAATTTTTAGAACATAATCCCACGACGAACTGAACTAATCTAAAACCGTTCATTGCTTGTGGCCTCTTTAGGGGGTGTCCATTAATTACGTGAGGCAATTTTAGTGATTTTTCGGCTCCCACCCCCGCTCTGGTGAGATGTCGTAAGATATGACTCGCACCCCCGCCCCTCCCCATAATCTCACGTGAGATATTTCAAAATGCGTATTTTTTGTGTAAAAACTTTTATCTGTGTTTATTTGCGATGGATTTATGCATTGCGTTTGGGTGCCTTGGCTGGCCGGTGGTGGTTAAACTGTATCGAGGAGCTACTGTGCTTTTTTCTGGCTTTCGCATAACCACGATAAATATATTTTGCGATATTGGCGGATAACCATGTTTTAGAATAGAATAGAATAGTTCTTTATTTGCACCCAGTTTTCTCGCAATTTTATATTGTTTCTTTGCGGAGAAAAAAAATTACGTGATATTTTCCAAGACACCCCCTCTCCCTTATGTGAGATTGGGTGAGATTCGGCTCGACCACCTCCCGCTCTAAACACCTCACGTAATTAATGGACGCCCCCTTAGGGAAAACTATAATAATGACGGATTGTCGAACATAGCTGCTTTTTATAGACCCATAAAAACCGTTTTTGGCAATAGCCCAATTTTAAGATTTTATCTGGTAAGTAGCGAATTCTGCTCAAAAGCCGTGTCATTTAAGATTGTGATCTTAAAATAGGCAGTAGCAATTTTCCGTACATAATAACCTGTGATTGCCACTTCGTCAGTGATGCGAAGTAATCCCAGCATTATCCCTAATTGCTGTACATGCTATGGGAAAAACTATTGTTCTAGCAACATTTTATTTAAACGATAAAAACGTAAATGGTTTAATTTAGAACATTTCCTGTTATCATAAACACAATAACGATAAAAAACCTGATCTTTTATGTGTTTATAAACTTAACTTCTGCTTGACACGCAATATCGGTCAAAATTGCTAAAATTCATCATTGATATACCTACTATGTAACTATGACAGTCAATACGACGTGACTTTGAAACGGCGGCGGCAACACCCAAAATATGATTACGGAATCTCGTTTACAAGTACCATTATGTGTCATCACTTATCGTATCATAGCGTACTGCTACGTATTGCACGCTTTACAACGTTACGTCATGCAGACGTGAGTTTAATATTTAGAAAAAACTGTCTAGGCTCTGACTGTATGATTCACTGCATATATGAATGGTATGATTTGTTTGTTTGAGACATAGAAGCCGTGTTCTTCATACTGTATTAGCCCAGAAACGTACATTGAAGACCAACGTTTGTTTTTAGCTTTAGGGTGAAATAATATAAAAGACCAATGTTATCCCAGTGGTAATGGCCGTAACTTACACGTTATAAGGTCGTGAGTTCGAACTCAAGCAAGCACTTTGTGTGAATTATTTCTTCACCACAGCTCTCAAATCGGTGAAGGAAAACATCGTGAGGATGTCGAAATGTGTAGTCCGCCAATCCGCACTGGGCCTGTGTGGTGCATTATGGGCCACTCCCTCTCAAAGAGGAAGCCTGTTGGAAACTTTGCAGTGCTGGGAAGCAGTGGGAAGATTATAGGCAGATTATGGTATGTGAAATAATGCGGTTAAAGTCACACCCATACATAACTGCAACTGCATCATCAGCTGAAAATTAAATCAGAATGCAGCACTATTTGTACTGAATAAAGGCCTCTCCAACAATTCTATGCCATTTTTCATCGATTCTGGACTACCTACCGTGAGGGGCCAGGGTCCAGGGTCTACAACGGCTCTTAGCTCTAAGACTTTTGTTAACATATTGTTTTATCTTGTGGAACGCAAATAAACGAAGATGAATATATTCGGCTCTTGCCGATCGGAAAACTTCGTTCGGCCTAGGAATAGGATTGATGAGGAACGAGGGAACGAGGGGTAGATCCCTCGTTCCTCATCAATCCTATTCGGGTCGGCTCGGCACATTTCGAGCTTTTCAAGCCTCTCTACGAAGCAAAATCAAAATCAAAAGTCATTTATTCAAACTAGGCTGAGAGTCAGCACTTTTTGAATGTCAAAATTACCTGAGACGGTCCCCCAAAACGCCCGCCCTTCACCACTTCCTAGTACTTTAGCTGGGAAGAAGAAGTGGCGCAACAAACTCCCCAGCAGCACATCTGTCTGTTATGTTGGAAGAACTTGATTCTATAAAATAATCGCATTTATTTAACATTCAACAATAAATTAAAATTAAATTAATAAAAAACATTAAAAAAATGGTTTACACAGTCAAATAAAATAAACAATGATATGAAGTAACTCATATTACCTGTCGAAAATAGTCACACCAGCTACCCTAAATCCTACTAACGTAGCTACTAAAGTCAGGGAAAAGAAATTGTCATACTACGTTAATTTGCCTTAATATAGCATTTTTATACTACTGTCAAAGAATGGCAGTTATGATTTGTATGTTCGGATACATTCAGTTTGCTAGTAAAGTAAATCTGGTGAAAAAAGATTTCATTAACTTACATAGTTATAATAAAATTCCTTCTGGAAAATATTACCATAAGTAGGTACAATTAATTAATAGAAAAAAGTATCATTTTTATCATGTCGTTGTCAGGGCAAAGACCTCTTCTCATATCTACACTAAATAATTCATACGCATTGAAAACCACGCTTAGCCCACGTTTCCACGTACGTAATAAAATCGCAACGGGATTTTTTCGCGCCCTGGATCTTCGACGTACCGCTTAGCGCCCACAGTTGAAAATCGAATAGGTACTTACTGTGTTTTTTCTCACTCACTTTTTTTGACTCACTCGCGCTGCATTCCGTTGGATTCTCAATGCTCGATTCGACACCGAGAGTTAAAAATCCAGTGCGCGATAAAATTCCGATATTCGAGAACATCGACTAATTTAGTTAAGCGATTTAAAACTTAAGTACTTACATTTTTTACTGATATGACGGATTATTGACTCATTAATTTTAATCACAATAATGACCTATGGTTTAACAGCTTAATTTAATTGGCAATTAATGAATGAACCATCTATGTCACTGGCTTTTTGTTTGACCTCGGAAAGAAAGTGAAACAGTTATCGTCCTACGCAATGTGTCCAGTACGAAATAGGTCAAATTGTATGTCAGCTTAGATAAGTGAGACTGGCATTTTTAAGCAAATCAATTTCATAGGGTAAATAGTTAAATCCTTTTAAAAAAGATCAACTTATGGAAATAAAAATGGGACTAAAATGTAAATTCTATGTAAGTCGACGTCCACAATGACGTAAAAAAAATATTTTGCCCACTTGGACTTCAGCGCAGTACTTAGCGCCGAGAACTGAAAATCGAACAGTGTGTTTTTTCGACACGCTGGGATTCACTCTTTTCGATTTTCAACTCTCGGCGATCTCGAAGATCTAGAACGAGGTAAAATCCTGCCGCGACATGTCCGTGCGAGCGTGGTCTTAGGCGCCTCGTTCTTTTCACTTCATCCTATCGCAGACCACGGTCGGACATAGGCTTCTCTTAAGTTGCGACAAAAAAATCTAGGGTTTTGTGCCTTTTGTAGCCAGTATAACATTTCAGCTTCCTTTTTGTGGTTGTAGGTCCATAAATAATATCCTCGCCCACAGCCAAAGAGTTCAAGTAGGTATTCGGTTATTAATCTGCGTAGGTCCTACTAGGCACACATAGGTTGTAGGATGATTAGCATTCTTCCCGTTTATAATATTTAAATAGGTCACTGATACTTCGTCAAATGTCAATATTATTATAAATCATTCCAGTAAATCTTGCACTCCATTCTAAATATAAAAATTACGATAAAAAAACATAAAAAAATCTAAATCTAAAAATAAATCACACAATTGAATAATACAACCGCAAGTCACGGCGCGGCGTAATCAGTTTTATTTTATTTGCTGTTCTAAATATAGGTACATAAAAGTGGTTATTGACTAACGAATAAGATGACTAAAGTTATTTATATCTGAGGAAATTTCCTAGCAGTCGCAATAATTGTTGAGAAGTTTGCACACCTGCCGTGGGTGCAGTTGATTAGTGTGCTGTGTTTACTTGCACTTATGAAGGTGGTAGTGACATTTTGATTTAATAGGTGTTTTTCTAATTAACTTGATTCAAAGTTTAATCTTGTGGGTGGAGGGAAATGTGGGAAGTAACAGCTTATTGCTATATTTATGTCACTTTGGCTTGCATAACAAATACTTAGTTAAATACTTGAATATGTTTTAGATTGAATTACTGAAACGTGTTTAGATTTAGCTACAGGTATTTGCTAGTTGATTTTTTTCAGCAAACATGCAAAATGACTGACTGTAAGGCATTATTTTTGATTATAAACTAGTTTTTTTGCCTTCTTCAGCTGTGGGAAGCTGCATGCTGATAGTAACCAGTAACTAGTTTGAATAGTTTGAATGAGTATTTTTTTTTAATACCATCCAAAGTCAATTTACCAAAGGTACCTATCATCGAAGTTGAAAATTAAAAACTTCAGGCGCTCAATCTTTCAATCACGATCGTGTTAAATTGCCATTACTGAGTGAAATCTTTCAGGAACAGTTGGAAGATTGAGTGATCTCTGTTGACAAAAGAAGTGTAAAACTGAGAATATTCGTCCAAAACGCGGCATTGTATGGATAGAAAGATTGATTATATAAATCGTATTGTAGAGCACGCACGGAGGATGGACGCGACGAATCGATTGACGCGTAGTTAATTTGCGACTGACGCTTTTCACCCAAAACTAATTTTATTTGAATGGATTTATCGAGTCATTGTACTTGGTCATGTATGTATTGTATATTACCGTAAAGGTTATAGGATAGGATTTAGTTACAGTTTTTTTTGTGGACAAGTAGGTACCTAATACTAATACGAAAATAAATTAAGTCATGTAATGGGGTAGGTAACCAACTCGACACGAGAGACTGGACACGCGTGTGGTGAAACTCAAAATTTGTTTAACTTATTATTTCGTCATCTGGATACGGCAAAATGCTTAAGTGTTCGCATAGCGATACTTAAATTAAATCATTTTAAGTTTTCACCAACTGGACACGTTTGCATTTTACCCGCATTCATGACAAAGTACAATCTCATGCAGATTAATGTTTTGTGTCACAATCATCATCGGCCACTAAACGTCCCACTGTTGGGAACGAGTAATTTTAAGTATATGTAATTATTCACCATTTGTATTTATAATGAACTAACTGACCCGCCGAACTTCATATCACGTCAGAATCAATAAATATTGTCCTAACCTATCAGCAAAACATCTTGAGTCATTGCGCATGATCTCCTACCGAGTTATGACAATCTAGTACGTCGAAGGCATAAAGCGTTTTCTCACTAACATACCTATGTCAGTATACTCTTACCGAGTTATGACAACCTGGTACTTCAAAGGCATAAAGAATTTTCTAATTACGGACATAAATCTATGTCAGGTGTACTCTTACCGAGTTATGACAACCTGGTACGATGACGTAGACTGCTCTGATTGGTTGGAGCAGGTAATAAATCCCAACCCGGTAAACCTTTTTTTGGTCATAATTCGTTATCAGTTTACTTCGTTTCGTGTGTGCATCAAGTGCAGTATTGGGTCATTTAAAAGTGCCTCGGTCAATAATTCAAGGAACGAGGCGATTATTAACCTGACTGTAACTTTTTTTTCAAAAACACTGGGTGTGTCCAGTTGGCAAAGACATAAAAGTGATTTAATTTAAGTTTCACTATCTTCTTCTTAGCGTATCGATGGCAAAAAATTCAAACATCTTTGGCCCAAAATTCAGCTGCGCGTACTCCGCTCGCTGACGCAGTCATAAGATCGTCAAATGCACAAGTAACAGGGTATGCTGCACAGGATGGAAGGTGAGCCATTGTCTGTGGGGAGGTGCCGCATACGCTCTTGAGATCTGAGCCGTCCGTGAACCCCCATCTGTGGAGATTGTCTTTGCTCCGGCCCAGTTGGGTTTGAAGCCTATTTAGAGATTTCCATGTCGGCCACGGTAACCAGCGTGCCCAGGCGGAAGGCTCTCAGTTTCACTATGTGAATACACGTAAAATCTAGGCGTGTCTAGATGACGAAATAATAAGTGATACTAATTTTGAGTTTCACCAATTGAACACAGGCGTGTCCAGTCTCTCGTGTCGAGTTGGTGACTAACCCATGTACTGTAACTCGTTATGTCCCATATTGTACACCATCATGCCGAAACAGCTAGGTAGATAACATTTAATTTTTCAATGTCAAATTATTTATTCGCAAATGCGTGAGTTCATAGATGTAATTATTATTACCTAAACTATAATAGACCATTTGGTATCACCACATTGTACGCATGCAATCCGTTTTTTTGTCATTTATTTAACTAAATGCGAAACGTTTAAATAAAAGAAGACGATTTAATTAATTGTTGATCGAATGTAAACACCCTCTTACGGTTGCAGATAACAATGCAAATAAAACAAATGTATTCTTAATTCAAAATTATATTTACTTTTAAATATTCAGGAGCTTCCATAAGTACATACAAGAAATAAATTTATAAAAAAATGTTTAGTTCAGAACTAAACATTATTTTTTAAAATTTAGTTCTTGACAAGCATTGAAGAATTATTTTGACTAACTTTTGTTAATTGTTAAAACCAATTTTTGAAGTGGTCAGATAGACCTTGATTTTATTCTAGAAGTTTGAAATGCTATTTAATGTTCGAATAGTTTTTCCACCTGTCTTCAAAATTAGAGAAAAATATTGAGGCAAGACTATCCAATTCATTCAAAATTTATAAGTGCGGAAAATGTAATGTTGGGTTTTCAAACTTCTCAATAATCATCATTTATACTTACTGCTGTATGCTATTTGATTCATCAAAATAACTTCCATTTCTATGGTTTCCCTATGTGAAATGTAATGTGATGTGGCGGGGAGGTGCCACATCACAATCATTATAATTCATTGAAAATGGAAAGATGACTTCAGATTCAGACTCACTTACTCGAAATATTCGTTCAGGCTTGCACTTGCTGCCTGAGATTCCTGATGTCCTAGTACAAATTGAAACTAAGACTCGTTTTCTAAAAGCTAAAAAGTGCATAAAAATGGTTCCGATGCAAACAGATCAATGCAAAACCGTCATATTATGGACAAAACATGTGTTTCAACGCAATAAATGTGCAATAATAATTGCATTCAATAATTTATTGTGTTCCTCAATTAGTCTGCACCACCCAAGGACCGCTGATAACCTAAAGATTTCCCGGCCAAAGGAATATTCCAATTGTTGTTTGTTTCGATTCCGTTAAATATAACTTGAAAGAGCTGGGTGATGATATGAATGGAATAAAACAAGAATTGGATAGAGGTCATTGATTACCTAACGGGTTAAATGAAGAAGACTAAAAATGATTGTCGAAATCTTCATGAAAAATAGGCGAGGCTGTCAACATGAGTATAGTACTAGCCAGAGTAATAGTCGTACGATTCCACTGGACGCGGTCACATTAAGGTGAAGTTGGGTCTACCTCAGTAAGGTTCACTCTATTCTTTCAAATTTTGATCTGATCTAATCCGTGGCTGGCGGTCCTAAAAAGTTTTTGAGTGGTGACCGCGTACCGGGAAGTGCAGCAGGGTTAGCCCCCTCCACTAAGACCAATGACCTGATGAAGGTCGCGGAAATTCCTGGATACGGAGAGCGTACAGGAACGGTCATTGTGACAAATCACGTCTTTCGACTGAAATGGTGATCATCATCATCATTGGTTGCCTCGTCCCTTTGATGCCATGCTTCCCTGCTCCGTGCTCGTGTCTCATGCAGGTCTTACCCGGCGATTTTCTGTAGCACGTCCAAAATACTGGAGATTATGACGAAATCCAGGTTGAAGAATGAAACGGTAGAATCATCTGTTTCTTCTATTTATTGAGGTGATATCAAAACAGCTGTTTCTCAGATTAAAATGTAAGTTGTAGTAAGAGATAACGTTATATAAAGTTGTGATAAGTTATCAAAATGACGCAAATAGTTTGTAGTAAAAGATTACTCGACAAATTGATAACACTGTGACTGTTTGAGTATTTGTCGGTTGCTTTTACATCTATCTTTCATTCAAAAATTCAATAACTCTGCATTCAACCCGGAATTGGATGTTGACAGTCATGCTTGCTCCTACTTCGACACCCTAATCCCAACTAATCCCTTTAATATTATAAACGCGAAAGTAACTCTGTCTGTCTGTTTGTTGCGCTTTCACGCCTAAACCGCTGATCCAATTCTCATGACATTTGGTAAAGATATAGCCTGGGATATGTAGAAGGACATAGGGTACGTTTTACGCGATAACCGACATCGATTCGCGGGCAAAAGCTAGCTTTTGCCCGCGAATCGATGTGGGTTCCGCATTCATAATACTAGTATTATGAATGCGGAAGTAACTTTGTCTGTCTGTTATGCTTTCATGCCTAAACTGCTAAACCGATCATCATGAAATTTTGCAGCAATATAGCCTGGAATATGGGGAATGACATAGGCTACTTTGTTATGCGATAAACGATATCCACGGGGGCGGAGTCGCGGGCAAAAGCTAGAATTATAAAAGCGAAATTGAGTTTGTTTGTTACGCTTTCATGCTAAAGCGGCTGAACGGATTTAGATGAAATTAATCACATGGGTAGATCATGACCTAGACTAGGACATCATAGGTTACTTTTTGTTCCGATTTTCCCACGGGATCGAAACTTATGTGTCGACACCGCGCGGCGCATCTATATATCTAATACTATCTATCTGTCCTGAGTTAAAGACAAAAAAAAATATGGTGGTCATTTAAACAATAATTGGATCGAAAAATTTGTGTTTAGTGACCTGACTGGAGCGTAAAACCATATTTTTTTTTTACGTTAGTTGCCATTTTGATAGTACCTTTCTGTAGACTAGCTGTATATTTAGGTACCCCTGCTTTGCTCACGCAACAAAAATGTTTCTTTATAACACATTTGCTCGTAAAGGGTCTCTTATCTGTAACAAAAACAAAAAAATATTAATTTACTTTATTAGTTATACTGGCTATTTTTGTGTCTTTGCCTTAAAAAAAAGCGCTGATGCGCGCGCATCGCTAATTTGTGAACAAGTAATAATACATTTTACAAATTGTTCAAATTTTTCTAACTGCTTTAACAAGTGATTAAAGATTTACTCGTTTAAGAAAGTCCGACTTTTATTTATTTCCTCGCAAATATGTTATAAAACGTCGTATGACATACGTGCGCTTTGAAAATTGCAGCCTCTGCTTTCTTGTAGCCCTCGCCTACGGCTCGGGCTAGCAATATCGCCTCGGCTGTAATTTTCAACTTACCGCACTTATATCATAATGTACTATTACATTTCTTCAGTCACTTAAACTGTGTTTGTCATTAATTCGTACAAACCAAGGGCAATTTACTAGCATTACTAACATAATACCCATTTTCTTATCACAGATAGGTCAAGAGTCCCCCTCTTCTGATTCCGCAATGATAGCTAAAACATGGTTATCTGGAAGGCATATATTGTATGTATTTTTATTCAGACGACTTGTTTTCACATATCCTCATCTGCATTATCATTGGCATCTTCCAGTTCCACCCACTGTTGAATTGTTGAGTATAGGCCTCCACTCTTTTGTGCCATGCTTCCCTGGTCTGTGCGAGTCATGTTTTCACAATTAAATACGCTTCATTAACTTCTTCATTAAATTATTAAGTGATGACAGATGATATACCAATGACTATATAGCCTCATACCTACTCTTACTTTACAGCTATAAAATCCTTTAAAGTAATATCATAAAAAATATTGGAAAAAGACAATGAGAGAAAAATGTTTGAAGAAAATCGAACTGTTGTAGAAAATGTCGTCTACTGGAAAATATGTACGAAATAGTTGCAAACACAATTTTCCTAGCCTGAAAAAATATTAAAAACTTTCCTGAAAAACAAACCCTAATGAATGCAATAACAGCAGAATAAAAGTTTGTAGGCGTTATTAAAACCCTTACTTGGTATAAATTCGAATTCCCACTCAAAAACTTTTGAACAAGACTATTTTAATTGAGACACAACACCCCAAGTTTTTGGAAACAAAATAATTCTATACAAACAACTCTAGTACTTAGTGCAATAACTATAAAAGATAAAATTAATGGTATAGTCTATGGGGGTTAATAAACCTATCAAGTATGGCGTGACTTTATGGGAAAATTTTCAAAAGCCTAATGGTTCTATCATAAATGAAACTTGATTGACGCAGAAATTCGATTTTAGTGATTAGACTTTTATGATTTCGCCATTTTAAAAGTAGGTAGGGGCTTGTGGCTGGGTAATAACAGCTGCACGGGTCGATCGATCAGGTTAAGCTACGCTTGCCGTGATTGGTCCGTGGATGGGTGACCATCTTTAGACACCTAACGGCATAACGTGACTCGGAAAGCACGTTAAGCCATCGGTCCCAGCTGTTTAAAATTTACCAAGGGGTATCGTATTACCCAGTAACTGGGTTGTGGACGTCAGATAGGCAGTCGCTCCATCGAAAATACTGGTACTCAGGGGCATTCGGTTAGACTGGAAGCCGAACTAACCATAGTTGGGAACTGCCAGGGGTGCGGGTTGTTCGAAGGAGATACCGTGGCCCCTGGCACACAGGCAACTGAAGGAACACGGGTGAGTTTTAGTCAGCAAAAGTCTGACACAACCTCCTGGTCCCAGAGCGAGAGAAGTGATTTGATGATTTCTCATCCTTAAAAAAAAAATACATAGTTGGGAAAAGATACGCAGATGATGATGCTATTTTAAGAGTACTTACCGTTCTATGTTCTATGTTATGGGTTTGGTTTCCGCACTTAGTCCTTCAAGTGGACCATTGTGCGTGAGCCATGGCGGCCTTCGGTAGTTATTCCAGCCAGCCCACCTCCCTCCAGAAGTTGGCTGTAACTCCTGGTCTGTATATCCGTGTAACATTTGGGTGCTCCGAGGGTTACTGTTCTAATCTGGGCTATGCCTGTGCATTCGAAAAGCACATGCGCAACGGTTTCTTCGGCCTCCATGCAAGCTCTACACAAGGAGCTGTCCGTTAGGCCGATCGTGTAGAAGTGTTTGTTTAGCGGGCAGTGTCCTGTGATGGTTCCAGTCACCAGACGCAGGTCTTTCCTATCCAGGCGTAACAGAAGTCTGGTCAGCCTATCATCCAAGGATGGCATTGCTTCCTTAGACTGCCTGCAGCCTGGTGTCAGGGTTCACCAGCTCTCGGCTTGTATGTGGGTGTATTCCTAAAGCTACTTGTGTAGTTGAAGGGGATGGCCACGATGGGCTCGGGACCACAGACTGACGCGCTGGATGCGTCCTGGCCAGTTCGTCAGCAGCATCGTTGCCTAGTGATCCGCTTTGTTCTTTTATCCATTGCAGTGTCACAGTGTTGCGGTTGGTAACTATTACTCTTTCTAGTGCATTTTGACATTCTAGTGTTAAACTCAATGTAATGTATTTTTTCCGTAGGGATTGGAGAACTGAAGCACTGTCGAAGAGTATACGTATGCGTGTGTTCTTTACCCTACTGGCTTATATGGCGTACACCGCTTGTATAATGCCCACACATTCCGCTTGGTATACCGGTGTTGAGCATTCCCAGCGGGCTGGATATGTTTATGTTGAGATCTTGTGAGAAAATGCACTACATCTGCGCATGAGATTCTAGGTTAGATTCCCGGGTTGGTCAGTGTTATTCCATCAGGATTTTCTTAGAAGCCGAGTCTGGATTTGTGCCCGGTTGATGACAACAGGCTCACCCCCTATTACATGGGACTTAATTATATATAACTGGCGAAATGTGGGTGTCCTTTAAGTACACCTCTGCCTAACTCGTCGCGGATTACAGACTATCACAATTTTATGTTACGGGATTAACAAAACCTGGATGAGACAGCATAATCTAGTACATAGCGTCTATATTTGACAGCATTACAATTTGGCAAAAAGTCAAAAAATCTTGATTCCATTCAATGATGTGAAAATTATAGTTTTTTGTCATCATCATAATTTCAGCCGAAAGACGTCCACTGCTGGACATAGGTCTCCCTACGCTCCGCCAATTCAACCGGTTCTACTTCCCGCATCAAGCGGATTCCTGTGGCCTTCACAAGGGCATCACAGTCCACCTTGTGGGAGGCCTTCCAACTGTACGTCTTCCGGTACGTGGTCGCCACTCCAGAACCTTTCGGCCCCATCGGCCATCTGTTCTGCGACGAATGTGCCCTGCCCACTGCCACCTAAGTTTGGCAATTCGTGGGGCATTATATCAGCATCAAATCAGCCGAGACTTGGGTAAGCCTATGTAGTTACTAGGGGTCAAGCATCGCTTCAACGACCCGTCTTGAACTGCCCGCATCTAGCGGATGCCTGCGGCAGTGCGGCCTTCACTAGGTCGAATAGGGCGACGGTATACCTTGTGGGAGGATTTTCCCACCCTGCGCCTTTCGGTATGCGGTATGGCCCACCAACGCCTATCTATCTAGTTTTATGCGTAATCAAAGTTGTGTACGTACTTTAACGTAATAATTGTATTAAGTAAATAAACTAGCTGTGCCCGCGGCAGATTAAAAAAGATTTCTTTTTGTAAAAGTACCGTAAACACTGAATTTAGTAGGTTACCATTGTTTCATAAAAAAAAAACACTTACTAAGTAGTACTTTTACCAATTTAAATGTAGTGAAATATTTACTGAAATATTTCACTACATTTAAATTGGTTAAAATATGTTATACCTACTGAGGTATAACATATTTTACGTAAAATAAAATAAGACAAATATTTAGTATCGTCAGTTTTCAATTTACGATTTCTTTATAGTCAACGACGACGTTTTATTTACAAGGGTGTTTTTTTTCACTTGGGACAAATTCTAAACAGGTAATAATAATATTAAGATTCTGATTTCTAGTTTTACATTCAAAAATATGTTTCTGGCGTTGTGTGGTCACAGTTCTAACCTAACCTAACTGCTGGGGTCCGCAAGGGCCGACGCCTGCCAGGGGTGCGGGTTGTTCGAAAGAGATACCGTGGCCCCTGGCACACAGGCAACTGAGGGAACACGGGTGGGTTTTAGTCAGTAAAAGTCTGACACGCCCGCCCTCCTGCTCCACCCAGAGCAGGAGAAGTTATTTGATGATTTCCTATCCTCACAAAAAAAAAAAACTTAGCTGTTTCATAACAAATCATTCGACTAAATGTTTATTGTCTGAAGATTGTTTGCTGTAATAAATCATTTGGTAAAAGTCCAAATGCCTTAATGACTAATGTCATTGTTGGCAAATTTTTACTCGGCAGAATATTACCAAGGAATAGTATAATAAAGTATTTTGTTGTAGTTCGGGTAAAAATGAAATGACCAAATGAAAATGTGCGAACTAACATCATTCCAAATATTGCATTGATATAATAAAAGGTTGCTAAAAATTTGTTCGGATAATAAAAAAAATTGTCAAAATCATTTTTGGCAAAACGGCAGGCTCACGAATTTAGCCAAAAGCTATTATTTTGACATTACGGACAGACACTTTTTAAAATGGTCATATAGATACAAGATTGTATAGATGTCATCATACAATCCTTGGACCGTTCAACTCTGAAAGAGCGATAACGTGTAGTTTTCCGGTATTTGTCAACACGTAATTAGCATGTTTACTAAACAATTAAGATAACGAAACAATTTAGTTGATAACTTCAGTTGCTAGTCACCATTTTAATTGTATTATTATATTTTAATTTAATATTAGGGCCGGGCAATTGATTCTGCGAATATTACAAGGAACGGGAAATATGTGTATTATGATTTTATGAATAATAAGCACGTGCTTTTTTATAAGGTTATCGCAGAACATGTTATTAGTTGGGTTTAAAGAGCGAAATAGTGTCAATAATATTGTAATTATGGGTGGGCAAAATCCAGGGTACAGCGGAATTATTTACTTACAGATTAAATTACTCCTGGAAGAAAAACTTTACATGATATTACCGAAATTCATAGGATTATGTAGGATATTACAGTTTTTTTAAATAAAAATGCTAAAAATAGGTTCAGGTAGAAACATTATTACATTACTGCGTTAAAAGCGTTATGATTATTTTGACATTCATTTGATTCCTGTAATTATTTATTTGCTTGCTAATATGTTCAGTAATTTTAACACATTATTCTTACTTCTTGTAACGTTAACACAGTAGAACTTCCACTTAATAGCACTTCTAATTTATGATTCACTATATAAAACTACTATTAATAAAAAAATGATGACTAACTAGAGTTGTTCCTTGAACCAATTGATAAGGAGTTCCGCGATTATTGCCACGGACTGCCCATCCCGTATCCCGACCCTCTTTCCAACGTACGGTACCAGGCAGTCAGACATGCATAGGAGCGCACGTACAATCTGCTACGTGTCACTGATAAGACCAGCAAACAGCACTTTCTATGCAGGGAAACCTTATTTCGTAGGCAATAAGAATCATTTTATTGTTACTGAACCTGCGCTTAACATCTGTTACTTTGTGCTGTATTGAATAGACTTTATGCATAAAACATAAGGATCACGTTGCTTTGTGTTCCATTTGCTGGGATGCGACCCGCTTGCTCAGATGAGACATCGCTTGCTGTATTCTGTGTCCCTGGTACCTCGGTCATATGTTTTCGTTCGGTGGTCGTTACGGTCCTGCGAACCCTTTTGTTTTAGTTTCAATGAAAGCGTTTTGTTAGTTACTTTTTGCTACGAATGAATGGAAGTTAAATTGTAAATATGTAAGCGTCACCACTCGTTGTTGTTAAGTTTCGTTTGTTTATTTTCGTTCTGTCAATGTTTGAAACTTTGGTCAATACTTAGTTGGAATTCTGTTGTATTATTTTCCGCATATTAAAATAACTTTTTCAATAAATTAGTCACGGGTTTTTCTTGTTTACACTCAACTATAAAATGTTTTGAAGAATTGGTTGAGTGATTGTAATAAACTTTTGAATTCCGAATACAGAATAAAATTTTAATGTCACGTCAAAAATTACTGTTGTTGAGTTTTTTAGAGGCAAGTCATTGGCCAAACGTTGTCTTAAATCAATTAGATAAACAGTAGGATTCATAAATGCATTCATAAGTTTTATCCGAAAATATGAACTCAAATCCACTTGGAAGACCTTGGAAGATCATCATCATTCACTGGACGCTTGAGGTCGATCGCGGCATAGTGATGCGAAGATCTGAATAGCAGACTAGGCCAAATATCAGCAAAGATGGAGAGAGAGGTTTGTAAGAAAAAAGGCCCGCCCATGCCCCGGCACTGGAACACAATATAGGGAACGTGCACGAACTATAAATGGCAGCACAAATCAACACGAGAGCCACGGTGTGGTCAAAAAAAGAAACTGTTTAGACCTGTCATCTTGTTGCCGGCAATGTTTATGTTAATGTTTACATTATATTTATATCGTTTATAATGATTAAAATTATAAAATGTGGGTTCCGGCCGATTAATAATGATCGTCAAAATATGTCCAAAGGCCAAAAACTCTCCCGAGTCCGGGCATGTCTTAGATGTAGAAGTAAGTTATGAATCCTGAAAGTGCAGTAATTACTGGCAAAATGGTAGCTCTAACGACGATGTCTAACGTTTATAATGAAAATAACTGTAAAGTATTTTCTGAACTCATTTTTTCTAAATTATTTTATGTTCATATCGCCTTCTTTTCAGTCTGATTGCAATATAAATATTAAAATAGAGCAAATTGCAAATGTAACGCAGACCTATCTGAAAATGTAAGCACATCTGTGCTTTAATTTACTAAAAAAAATCTCCAGATAGTGTTATAACGAAAACTAACAAAAATTATTTGAGGTTATGTTTACTTAGATTTGTTTGTATTGAATAGTAGTACTACATACAAAACTCAGGAATTTTAGGAGGAGGTTCTCAATTCATCGGAACCTTTTTTTTTTCTTTTTTTTTATGTATGTTCCCCGATTACTCGAAAAAAAATTATCCAAATCGGTCCAGCCGGACCGATTTGGATAATTTTTTTTTGTTTGAAAGGATATACTTCCTAGGTGGTCCCACGATCATCAAGTCAGGATCTGATGATGGGATCCTGGAGAAATAGAGAGAACTCCTCAAATTTTATACTGGCACTTGAAGCAATTTGTGTAGTTTTTGGAAGAGTACTTTCTCGGAGTGGTTCCATTTCAATTTGGTGAAGATCTGATGAAGAACTTCGGAGATAGGCAACGGAACTCCTCAGTAAATGATAGCAAATGGACTGGGATTGCTGAAATCTCATGTCTGTCAATTGTTTTCACCAGTTAATAACATAAAATCACGCCGGTACTCTGTGAAGGGGTAAGCACATGTGAACCACTAAAAAGTGAAAAATAAAAATCTTTTTTCAAAAAAAATAAACAACCGACTTCCAAAAAAACACTAAAAAGTGAAAAATAACTTTAATTTCGGAAGGCGGTGACTTTGGATATATGTTTTATTGTTTTGTCACCGCCTTCCGAAATTAAAGTTATTTTTCACTTTTTAGTGTTTTTTTGGAAGTCGGTTGTTTATTTTTTTGAAAAAAGATTTTTATTACAAGTAACTTTATTTAGTAATTTCTAAATGTTTTGAAACGCTTATTTTCACATTTTTTTTACTGCATTTATCGACTTTTGTCGTTTAACCAAGAAAAGTAAGTAATGTCCGTAGGAAAGTAATAGAATTTAACACCATTTGATTTATTGTGAGTTTTCTTTGAAGTGTTCGATTTTGCCGAAATATCCCCTTGCTTTTTAATAGAAGACATCTGGCCCGTTCTACTTAACTGGTCCGGGCGAATCTACCCATGCACATTTTAAAAAGTTGACAACTGGCCCGCAGGCCAGTTTTTGCATGGGCGAGATGTCCCTTAACCCGAAGTGTCAATTTCAAGTAATGATTCCGAGAAAACTTGCGCCACTACATGGCAGACTCTTTGTCGTGCACGTTCCCTATAGGGAATTGTATATTATGTATCCCTGTTAAGATTTCAGCAGTCTTTGATGAAGGAACAGTGACAAATTGATGGTTAGCGGTCACTGTCATGAGGTAACCCAGACATCAGTCCACAAGATTTTAGTAGGTCTATAACACAGCACGTGGTTTAGATCTTCACAAACTCTGGCCTACTGGTAACCCGATCCTTTCTCACAAATTGATCGGTACGTTAAAAGCTATTAGGACATCATAAAACGACAAATCAATCATAAGTCAGAGTCACCAACCTTTTCCTTAATCTCGACAATACCAACAAGACTCAGTTCTTATTTATTCTTTATGAGAATAAACTCCCTTGACCCACAGTTTCACCCACACATTTTCACGGACTAGGATGGTAGAAGTCTTGCGTTAGTCTAAAATTATTTTAATCATAAGAGTGATCTTTTTTGTCGCGTTCATGACGAAAGTGCGCCAAAAAATTCTAATCTTATCCAAAATCAAAAATCAAAATCAAAAGTCATTTATTCAAATTAGGCTGAGAATCAGCACTTTTCGAACGTCAAAGTACATGAGACAGTCCCCCAAAACGCCCACCCTTCACCACTTCCTAGTGCTTTAGCTGGGAAGAAGAAGTAGTGGAACAAACTCCCCAGCAGCACAGCTGTCTGTTTAGCCGGATAGACTTGATTCTATACATACTTAGGCAAAGTAATAAACATTACGAGACACAAAATATTAATTAAATAATTAGTCAAAATGTCAGCTAGCCATACCAATATACCGACAAATAAAATGAAAACTGTCGAGGCCAAATAAAGCCTAAAACAACTCATCATAGATAGTTATAAAAAAAAATTGTTAGACAGGCAATAAAAAATAAAATAATAATTATATGAACGCATATAACCTGTCACTAGATACGCCGATTCTGGAGAAAGAACATAAACATTGTCTTGAGTTAATCACAGCGACCAACTATTCTTGTCATTTAAATAGTCGTTGATGGAATAGTAAGCCTTTAAACAAAGGACGGATTTTACTTGAGCTTTAAACGCATTAAAAGGCAAATCTAGCAAAGAAGAGGGAAGCTTGTTATAAAAAGTTATACCAAGCCCAACAAATGAGTTATGAACCTTATGAAGCCGGTGAAAGGGAGCACGTAGTTTGTCCTTATTTCTTGTGTTAACGGTGTGAATATCACTGTTTTTAGTGTACAAGTGTATATTTTGCCTAATATATAAGATGTTAGCGAATATGAATTGTGATGCCACCGTGAGAATACCAACATCTTTAAAAAAGTCCCTCAAGGAAACTCTGGCACCTAGCTGGTAAATTGCACGAACAGCACGTTTTTGAAGGACAAAAATATTTTGAATATCAGCAGCTTTGCCCCACAGCAGAATACCGTAGGACATAACGCTGTGAAAATAACTAAAGTAGACCAACCGAGCTGTATCGACGTCAGTGTATTGTCTTACTTTTCTGACGGCGTAGGCGGCTGAACTGAGCCTCCCCGCTAGGCTTGATATGTGTGATCCCCACTGAAGTTTGGCATCTACTGTTATGCCCAGAAAAACTGCCGAGTCTACGGTTTCAAGCACCTCTTTATCTAAGACGATGTTGGGACCTAGACTTCTAACATTCGGTAAGGCAAATTTTACACATTTTGTTTTCTTCGCATTGAGAACTAGGTTATTTGCCGTAAACCAATCCGTAACCATTGAAAGAGCACTGTTTACGTCGTCAAAATCTTGTCTATTCCGGTCTACTTTAAAAATAAGAGAAGTATCATCTGCAAACAGTACAACATCACAAATACCCTTTAAATAGAATGGTAAGTCATTGATATACACTAAAAACAAGAATGGGCCGAGTATTGAGCCTTGAGGCACACCTAACTGAACTGGTAGCCTGGAAGATTTTTCACCATTAATTTCTACACATTGGAACCTATTTTGTAAATAAGAATGTATTACTTTTAAAGCTTCGTTATGGACACCGTAATAACTCAGTTTTCGCAAAAGCGTTTCATGGTGCATGCAATCAAAGGCTTTGGAGAGATCACAGAAAACTCCAATAGCATTTTGCGAGTTCTCCCATGCTTTAAATATGTGTTTCAACAGAGCAACACCCGCATCTGTAGTCGAACGACCTTTTGTAAAGCCATATTGCTCATTATGAAGGAGGCTATTTGAATTAAAATGTCTTAGCAACTGCTTGAGTATTAACTTTTCAAATATTTTGCTAAATGCAGGTAAGATAGAAATAGGCCTGAAATTACGAACGTCATTTTTATTACCTGATTTAAATAATGGTATGACTTTACTACTCTTCATGAGGTCAGGAAAAGTTCCTGAATCAACACATTTATTAAAAGTGACAGCTAGATAGGGGGCTACGATATCTATTATATTATTCAAAAGTTTAATGGAAATGCCCCAGAAATCACCAGTGTTTTTAGACTTAAGTGTGTTAAAAACATTAACTACATCACGAGGCGTTACATGTTCGAAACTGAATAGGTCACTACACTTAGGCACACTACTATGCAAGAGGTTTTCAGCTTTAGAGGGGGACGAATTTAAGGAGTGAGTCGTAGCTACAGGTATGTTGGCAAAAAACTCATTAAATGCCTGTGCTACCTCAGCTTCTTTACTAATTAATTTATCGTCAACCATAATCTCTAGTTGTTTGTCTTGTTTAACCGACTTACCCGTTTCATTGTTAATTATTTTCCAAGTGGTTTTAATTTTATTATTAGAATTTTTAATTGTGTCGCTTAAAAATTTTGATTTTGCAAAAGCACTAATCTTTTTAAATAACTTTGAATAATTTTTGACATACTCTAGGAAAGGGGTATCAAACCTGATTTTTTTTAATCCATATAACTCGTACAGTCTCGCTCTACTTTTGTAAATACCTGGAGTAGCCCATTGGTTAAAGCCAACGGAGGTGCCATTAATGTTAAAGGTTTTGGTCTTGAAAGTAGATTGGTACTCTTTTTGCACAACATCAAAAAGGGCTCCATACATTTCATTCGGATTCTCGTGTTGTGCTATAGATGGTGTAATTCTATGAGCGATATTATTTTTAAACCTTTTGCAACGACTAGCTGTATAAGGCCTGCATTCAAGTGTATGCGGCTTTTTATGTAATGGCATGGGGAATCTAGCTAATAAACCACAGTGGTCGGACGTTAAGTCAGTTAACACTAATTTACTTTTGGCATCACAATCACTAAATATATTATCAAGACATGTTGACGAAGATGCCGTGATCCTAGTAGGTTCAAAAAACAAGTTAATTAAATTAAAAGACCTAAACAGGTTGAGAAGTCTAATACTTAATGGAGTAACATCTAAAATGTTAATATTAAAATCTCCGCACAAAATTATACTTTTATTACTTGATTTTAACTTATTGAGTAAATCCTCCATTACCGATTCGAAACTAATGAAATCCCCAGAGGGGGGTCGATAAACGCAAATTATAACGTATCGCTCGAGTTCAACACAAAACAACTCAATAGTGCGCTCAATGGAAAGGTTAACTAAATCTAAACGTTGTTTACATTTAAACTTGTTTGAAACAAGAACTAAAGATCCACCGCGAATAGCAGTTTTTCTTACAAATGCACTTTGAACCGTAAAATTATCATCATTGATAAACACTACTTCATGTTCTTTCAACCAGTGTTCAGTCAAACATAACACCTGAACATCATAGTTCTCCATAAATAAGCTTAACTCAAGCTCTTTGCCGGACAGACCCTGCATATTTTGATGAACAACATTCAACATATGCGGCTCACCCGTTGTCGCACCTAATAGTTTAAACTACTAGGCGAATCAAAAGTAGTGTTAGTACCACTACTAACAGTAACCAAACATGACTTCGACATACTACCTATGTCTGGGTTTAAATAAGCTAATAGCCTTGCTATTTTAAGTCTAAACCTAATTGGCAGATACACTGTATTCCTTGTCGATTTTAACTTATCAACAAAACTGTTGGTGTCAAAAAATATAAGTTTTTCACTGTAGTGACTTACTAAGAACTGCATATGATTATTTAACATATGTATATAGTTGTTTTTTCTACTAGATAACCTCTCAAAATATGGAAAAGCACACAAAATAATTTTATTACAATTAATCTTTAAGATCTCAGTAACACTGTCAGTGATATCTTCCTTTTTTACCTGTGAACTATTACCTACAAATACAGTTATGTTGGTATTACAATCATATTGATATCTTGTAATTGAAGTCATTATTTCCTTAAAGGATTTCCCAGGTAAACAATTGTTTTGAGTAGAATTACTCAAGTTGTTACTAAGAAATTTCCCTAAACCTCTTCCTATACTATCAGAAAACATAACCGACTGATAACAAACTTGACTACAACAAGGAGTAACACTACTAGCTACTGACTGATCTTGAGGTGGTACTTGCACAATATCCGGTATATCTTGGCTGGGGTTACAGTCCAGAGCACTCACAACTTGGGACGGGTCCTCCGTTACCTCAGGCTGGAGGGCATCAAGGTAGGTTCCGCTTTGACAAGTACACTGAGTGTTGCTGAGAGTCAGCAAGTCCACTCTGTCTACCAACACATTAGTGGCAAGGATATGTTCCTTAATTTGGTGCTGAGAGCATACATATTTATTATAAACGGACTTTAGTGAATTATTTAGAACTTTAATTTCTGACTGTAAGCGTTGAGTGTCTATTTCATAAATATTTATACTGTCTTCTAATTTTATTTCATAGTTCTTTAATTTATTGACAAGAGAAACACGTTCTTTCCTTAATTGAATATTTTTGGAATAGTGTTTTTCATGTTTCTTAAATTTATTACATTTTTTAATGATTCTATTGAATCTTGCATATTTTTTTAATTTATTTTGACTAATTTTATGATTACAGTTATGTTTCAGTAAGGAATCCTCTGTTAGGTCAATTGTTGTTATGGAATGAGGGTTACAATTACTATTTAACAATTCATTAAACAAATGGTTTGTGTCATTGACCTGAGTACGTTCTTTATCCTTTTGGAATTCTAGAATTTTAACATTTGCATGGATTAATTCATCCTCTAGGTCCCTAACCTTAAACAAAGCCTCCTCATACAAATTACTGCAGTTGTTAAAACCATCTGAGACCACCCTTAGTTGATCCCGTTCAGCCACAACATTGAGGTATTGAAGATGTAAGTCAACGAGCTCCTGTTTTAAGCTTGTGTTTCTGTTGACAACTTTCTCGACTTCCTTCTCACTTTCCTCTCTTTCGTCTAACAGCTCTTTACATTTACTTTGTGAAGCCTTGAGTTCATGAAGGGTCATTCTTAATTTAAGCTCCAACTCCTGAGCAGCAGCCTTACGGGTCATCACAGGCATGGTTTCAGGAATAAGTACTGGAAGTATAATGAAAGGAACGGTGAGAACTAAATAGACAGACAAACAAAAAGGGAAAGCTAGAAATGAAAGAAAGAATGGGAGAAGTTAGTAAGTACTGCTTAATAGAGTAATGAGATAGGCGGGTCAATCTAATTGAAATGCAACTAATATGAGTAGATCAAGTACAAAGTTACATTGATTCTATTGTTTTATAATTTTACTTTTACGTAAGTGGGTAGGATGAGTAATTTAAAATAAAATAAAATAAAATAAAAATCTAGTTTTGCTATAAGATTAAACCTGACACTAAGACTGAGTTAATGTGTTACTGAGTCTATGTGACGATTGTGTGCTAATTACAGAATAAAAAGTGAACAATACTCCCCGTTTAAATCGAACATCAGCTGTTCGTGATAGGTTACCGGTACGGTGTGTAACCAAACACTGTCTTTTACTTTGTAAATTTGTAGGATAACAATAATCCTTAGTATTTATGTAATTATTTTGCATTTAGTTATATTAATACACGATATTATCACTTAAGAATAAATAAAACTAAATTTTAAAATACGGAACAAAATTTTGACATGTCACTCGGACAGTGTTGCCAGTTAAAATCCAAGAAAGTTTAAATCTTACAATTTTTTGTATAATAGACAAATAATTTGTATTTCTTTTGACAAATAAAGGTTTTTACTTCGTTAACGAAATTTTCTCCTAAGAGTCATACAAGATATAATCTTGGACGACTCGAATGCGAAAATCGATTTTTTTACATTACCTACATTGGTAAAGATCGCGGCATGTAAGTCGAACCAAACTCAGAACAAACAACCGAAGCAGCGCGTGTACTCGTTGCCTCGCACGGAAAAATATTGATGTCATCTTCTAGCATAGTCATCAATGTAACGTGTACTGAAATTTGGAAATAAATTACAGATCGCGGCACGTAAGTTGAAACGAAATCCACTATTTTGGTTCAACTTACGTGCCGCAATCTGTAGTTCCTTTTGATTAGCGTGCTGAATGAATTTTTAAAATTGGTCCAGTATTGATGAGAATAATGTCATGAGTAAGGTACATATAAAAATAAAATGACTCTAGACTCGGACGTCGGTCGGTTAAAAATAAATATTAACGCTGTCAGTGCTATTATTCATAGGTAAGTACCTACCTAGTAACAAGATAAGCAAGGTCATCTTAAGTAATTAAGTAACATTTGAACTCATATTCAACAATAGTAAAGTGTCAATGATCTTACGTGTTGACGTGACAAAAAAATACTAACAAAGGTAACTTATTTTTTGTTGGTTACTCAAACTGTTTGTTTGTTTATGATGGAGAAGGATACAATTTATGTTTATGATAATATATTTTATTAATTTTAATTTTTACAATCTATACTTATTAATTGTGACATCCTGTTTATTTTTGAAGTGATTAATTAATTCGTGTTTATTTAAGTTTGAATGGATTAGATTTCGATTTTAATAAAATGTTGTTGTCATTTGAATAAATTAACAAAAATGACCGCTACGTAGAAGTTGCCACACAATGGTTGCCTGAACTGCGCCGCTGGGGACGGCCCAGAAAGAGATGGCGTGATGACCTACGTGCGTACCACGAGGGCTGGTTTGAGGTGGCGCGGGAAAAGAGTTCCTGGAATGATTTGGAAGGATTTGCCTTTGCCTAGCAGTGGGACAGTATAGGCTACTATTTGTATTTAGAAACACATAAAAGCCACAGTAAAAAAACCGGGTAAAAAACCGAACTGAGAGGTAAGGACAACAAAAAAAAATTAAGCAGGCGCAATTCGAGTCTGCGCCATTTGTTTTCGTGAAAACATTAAACAAGATGTTTTTAACCGACTTCAAACAGAAGCAGGTTATCAATTCGACATGATATATTTTTGATGCATGTTCGGGAATAACTCCGTCATATAAAGACGGATTTGCAAAATTCTTTTTTGTTCGAAAGGGGTTTCTTCCGAAATAGTCCCATAAAAATCTCATATAGATCTGATGATGCGTTTCGGAGACTGGCAACGGAACTCTTCAAAAAATGACAGCAAACAAACCACGATTGCTGCTATCGCATAAATATGCATTATTTTGATCCGAATTTCGAATTGTGTGGGATAGGTACTATAACTAAAAAGTGAAAAATAAAAAACTTTCTTCAAAAAAAAAAACTACGAGCTTGCAAAAAAAACATTACAAAGTGTAAAAATAAAACACATATCCAAAGTCACCGACTTCCGAAATTAAAGTTATTTTTCACTTTGTAGAGTTTTATCGGTAGTCGGTTGTATTTTTTTAAAGTTTTTTACAAAAGGTTTGGTAACAAGAGTTCCTATGGTCCCGATACAGTTGTAGCCGTTGTAGGTATTCGCTCGACACTAGATTTAGTGGGCTCATTGCATTCCTTATGAAGTAAGCTTTCACCGGTTATGACATTTTTCAGTTTTGAGCAGGTATACAGCCAATATTAGACGATATCTTAAAATGTTTTGCTATTTTTCCTTTAAGGTTGAAGGCACTGCCGCAGGTATTGTATTTGCTCGGCACTAGATTTTTTAGGCTCTTGGCATTTTGTTTTGATGCGAGTTTTCTTGGATTGGGGATTTTTTTCATTTCTGACCATATTTACACGATTTATGGAGTTATTTTGCTATTGTCAACTTCAAATTAATTTTTATCCTTATTTAGGCCAATATTTTTGTTGTTTCTCTCCATGCCTTAGTAGTGTTATGTCAACTCTTGACAACGACTTCACAATCAGTGTTCTAATTAATTACGTTTTTGCGCTATACGAATTGGAATTTTGACTCATTGTGAAAAATAGAGGGTCGCCCGAATGCGCATGCACACGCAGCGTGACGTCATAGACAAATTATATCCAGTTTAAAAAATGTTATAAATATGACCTATCTTTTAAATGCTCAACCATCACTCTAGCACTAAAACTCTTGTAGTTATTAGCGTTTGAAATCTTACATGTTTTTGTCGGTCAGAAATATTGAACTTACCACCAGTACTCCGAGCGAAAATAAGTTTTCACCCCAAAAATCCGTCGAAAATCATGCTAAAAACTAAGCTCGAAGCTTAGTATACTATTATAATGTATTCTGTGCTCAGAGTATGAAAATAACTGACCAGCTAATCGAGGCCAAAACAGTAGACAAACTTAATCCAATCAATGTCCAATTCGTTTCGTGAACTAATTTCTGTTTCAAATACATTCCTAGATAATGTATTTAGCAAATTAGGTCATGTGGTGTATGGTATGTTTGTCTGGGTTTTTTGGCGTGCCTAATTTGATATGAGGGAATTTCGAAACGTGGTGTTAATAAATGTTATGATGTCACTTGACACTGGTTTACTTTTAATAAACTAGCTTCTGTCCGGGACATCGTACGTGTTAACATTCTTGTTTCCCCGACTCACCCCGTAGCATTGCATCGTCTGCCCGCGCTTCGTTTCTTTTCTTTGACTGTTTTTTTTTTGTTTTTCTTCGGCTGCTCCGGGTTCTAGCGTGTTGTTAAGTGATAAATGATTTTATTTCTGTAAGTTGGTTTGTACAAACACTTTCACACGTCAATCATATTTTTTAAATTAGATGCGGTCGGCGTTGCCTATCTGACTACTCTGAGAATAAAGGCCGAAACAAACTCAGAGGTAAAAAATTGCATTCGGTTAGACTGGAAGCCGACTCCAACATGGGAAAGGCAAGGCAGATTCATTGATCGTGTGTAATTTATTATAGTTTGCTTTATTTAACTTATATACGGAAGTGTAAACTAAGTTAACACATGGATAACTTCACGTTACATAGGTACGTTCCTGCGCACGATACGGAAAACCACAACACACGACGATACCCAGAAACAACTCAACTATGAGTAATAACGTCTATTATTAATTGTCATTGAAGACCTATACATCGAACCCCGATAAGCCTAGATAGACCTACACTTCTGCCAATACTGCGCCTAAAGACAGATTTGTAGTTCCATGTAAGGATGATCGTATATGGTGCTGTAACAAATAACTGCGTACTTTGGTGACTAATTCTATCTATTGTCTTAAAAAAATTGTTGTACTATTATGTCTGAAGAAAATATTGTAATTAGACCTAATTATGAAACAATGCGGGATGATCGGACTTAGCGAAGCAATGATTATTCATTAATTCTTCATTCTTCCGCTGCTGAACGGTCTGGAGGGGTCTTTTTTGAGGGTGAGAATTCATCAAATAACTTCTCCCGCTCTGGAGCAAGAGGGCGTGGCAGACTTTTACTGACTAAAACCTACCCGTGTACCATCAGTTGCCTGTGTGCCAGGTGCCTGTGTAGCGGTATCTCTTTCGAACAACCCGCATCCCTGGCAGACCTTCTGGAGAGTTGTCCCTTTGTCTTTGTTACCCCATCATCATAACAAGAGTGAAACTAAAGTCCCCTTGGTGGGTTTTCCTTATAGGATATCTCAGTATCAGCCCAAATTCTGGAGTTGTGCTTGTTTGATGGCATTTATTTCGGTATTTTCTTTTCGCCTAACCCAGGGATCAAACCCAGGATCTCGTGTTCAACAATTTATGTTTCCACAGACACAACATACAGAGTAATATTGAATAGTAATAGCCCGGTGTCTTGATTAGTGCCCGGTTCTTAAACATAAGTAGCTGGCGCAATGTGTAATGTAATATAGGTATTGGAACAAAAAAAAACAAGAAAAGGGTGCACCTTTTCTTGTTTTTTTTTTTTTGTTTTAAACCGAGAAATTTTAACAGTTGTTTTCCTGCAGTGAAATGATTTTGTCTTGGTAATACAATCGTTTTATAAACAAATAAAATATTAGAAACAAAAAATGGCAGATGAACCATTGTGAAAAACAAAACTCGAAAGCCAGGTACGAGAGTTTATTTTGCTTTGAACATTATGCATCGCTGTTCCCTTTGTCGGCGGCGCGTGCGATTCAAGTAGTACTACTTGAATCACACGTACAAGTTACCTGGGGCCCAAGTCTGCTATTTTTATAAATTCGTCATTCCAACACGATCCCATTATCATTTTGCTAAAAGTTTGTAATCTGCTAAATTCATAATGGTCAATCATTGGTCGGTCAATGGTGTCGTAATAGAATTGTGTTATAATGGCATTGTCGTATTGCCATTATTATAAAACCCGTTAGTAGAAATGATTTTCCTAAAACGACTACTAAATTTGAACATTTATTCATGCCCGATTTCATTTATAAATATATTTTTACATATTACTTATTAGTATATATTAGTTTACTAGTGTTAAATTTTAGCAGATTACCACATAAGTCAGTCATTCATCTGTCATTATGTACGAGATTACAAATAAATGCCATTTCTTTCAATGGAGTGTCAGTGGCTGACCATTGGAAAGTCATAATGACGCCATTACATTATTAGATTACCAAACTTGTCAAAATCAACAATTATGAAATCAATGATAGACCATTCTGACACTATTGTAATAGCAGACTCGAGGCCCTGTAGTGTTACTATTGATTTTCACGTTTTCGAGTTGATGAATATTTTTTAAATTAATTTGAAACATCTTTATTTTTTTACTTTTGCTCTATGCTTCGAAGTACCCCTTAAGGCAAGTTGTTCTGCCGCGGGAAAACAACCAAAAAAATTTCTCGATGTATAAATGAGTAAAACAGAGTCTATAGTTAAATGTAATTGAAGACCTATGAATCAAACCCCGATAAGCCTGGATAGACGTACACTTCAGCCAATATGGCGCCTAAAGACATAGCGCCTACTCTCTTAGGTTAGGTCTTCTTCTTTGGTCAGGCCCCAAACTAATATAATGTCCGTCGGTGATATGACGTAGGAATCTCCCGTAACTACGGCCGAAACAATTGATTTCGGGCCAAGGCTCCTCCTGATTCGTATATGGTGCTGTAACAAATAATTATACGTACTTAGGTGACTAATTCTATCAATTGTCTTCAATAAATATTGTTGTAAGATAAGATAAGATAAGATTTCTTTATTTGTTTATACATTGTATATGTATACAATGTATAAACAAATAAAGATGTATGTACAAGAGCATGCAAGATATTACATCATTTGAGTCCAATCATGTTTAGCCGTAAGTATCGGTGTACAAATATTTCCATAACATTCAAAATAGTTAACAATATGAAAAAAGAAAATTACCTAGAATAGACACTTACAAAGTTTATAATTTAGAAACTTCTAATTTAGAAATAATTTTTATATTATAATGTCAAAATTCCTTAATCATGTACATGTAATATTAGTGTCAGGAAAAAGATAAAATTAGTCAATCAAAAGAAAACTTTTTCGGCTAGAAATTCGGAGACACTATAACACACGGCCTTTTGTGAAAGAAACATTTTTAATTGTCGCCTGAATGCCTTACTATTTAGCTCTTTCCAACGTTTAGGTAATATGTTAAATATTGAGTAGGTGCCATGCAGACGATACTTTTTCGCATGAGTGCCGTTTTTGCTGGATAGACTCGAAGACTGGTCATTTCCCGTCTGTTACGGGGTACAACGTCCTGCAGACGTGGAAACAAATTGGGGTTTGTTTTAACAACCATTGCGGTTTAAAGGATATACAAAGAAGAGTTAATATATTATGCCTTTTAAAATACATGGATGAACCATACAGTACTATTAGGTCTAAAGAAAATAGTGCAATTGGACCCTGTTAAGCAGAAAAGATCCAATCAGCAAATTGTCGAAAATCGAGTTATTATAATAGTATGAATCTACCTTATTATTTCTGAGCATAAAAAGTTCGATGTGAACTTTTTATGCTCAGAAATAATAAGGTTTTTTCATAAAGAGGTCTAATTATTAGACCTTATTAAGAAACAATGGCGTGAAAGAGCAGTGGTGGCTCAGCGGTCATGGCCTCAACTTACGAGTTGTAGGTCGTGGGTTCAAATTCTAACCATGACAGACGCGCTTTACTTTGTGTAAATCATCGCACTGATCCACGAACCGACCTCGGCAAGCGTAGGTTTACCTTCGACCCGTGTAGGACATGTGGCTAATAATATGTAGCCATGAGCCTCTCGCGGATAAAAGCTAGTATGACTGTAATTCACCAGGAACCCATACATTTCAAAGCGGAACAGCTTCGTTACAAGAAAGCGTTATCAAAAATCACACTTTACAGAAATGGATCATCGCCATTTCCGTTACCACGTGTCACGAACCTCACCAATTCGCAATACCATCTACGTCCTCAAGGATCTACTAATAAGGTATTGTATAAGTTTGTCTCAAACATGTCAACACATTGTCTCTGCCTATCCTGTTTTGGGTCAAGGCTTATTTCCGCATTTCAAAGATTGAAGTACGATACTGCCTTTTACCCCTGCTGCCTTGGTATATTTGCAAACCTTGACCAAGTGCGTATGTTTATTTGGTTTCCAAAGTCAACAATAGTTTTGTTAAGTGTTTGTTTGGCTGCTTTATGTAATTATTTAGTGGAAAAGTGGTTTACAATGCGAGGAATATAGTAGCAATACTTATTAAAATTTGGTTGAGTAATGCGTCTATTGTTTCTGTTAACCTGGTCACATGGGCTGCCACATGGTCGTGGTTTACCATGTTTTGAATTGGAATAATTCCACTCAGCCTACTCGTTGCCAATGGAAGTCTTCTGCTGGACATAGGCCGCTCCCAAATTCCAACGTACCATGTACCCTAGTTACACCGACTTGTCTGCTGGCTATAAAGTCTTGCCGTAATGTTGGTGGCACGGAAATTCAGTTCGGGTATTCAGTCAGTCTAAGCCTATAATGTTTCCACAGCTGAGAGGCAAGGGTCCTCTCGGTGAGAGGGAGTGGGCCGTAATTTACTACGCTGGCCCAGTGCGGGTTGGTGTGGTGATGGTGGCAGTGATTTATAGAATAATAAAATAGTTAAAATCGTCAATACAACCCTTTTATGTTCATATTTAATCCCATTTAATGACTATTGAAACCTTAAACTTTTAATTATTGAGTACGAGGCTTTTCATTACTTTAGTGTGTGTATTTTACGTATTTTTTTGTAATGTGCGGAATAAAAATATTCACTTTTCTCTTTCATCCACTTTCTTTAGGTGGTTGGTCCATCGGACCACAATCTACGTGGATTTGAAATGCACTGTCATCACTCCGTTATTAATTTATTTTCCAGAAAGTAGACCTCACTCACTCATGCATGCAAATAAATATTATCTTATCTTATTTTATGTAATGCAAAAAAAGCGTATGTTTGCTTAGGTCGCGCAGTATGCGACTAGTCTAGAAATATAGTTAAGGGCTGAAAAATTAAAATTGTTTTGGCCCTTGGAACATCCTTACTGAAAAATTCATAATCGATTCAAAGTCTGGAGACCCCTGGACTAATCAATCCGCTAACTATAGTTTTGAACAAGTGGCTAAACGTTTTTAGAAAATATTAAAGCATTGTGTTAAATAGATAGCTTAATGAATGTAAGCATTGTCGACTTGCCTCTAATGGTATATTTCCCGTGGAAATAAACGACCATCAAGCTACTTGACTTTTATTCATACCTCGTAGTAATAAAAAGCCGAAACAGTCCCATAATTTCGGCAGCTGGCGTGGAAAAGTACCAGGCTACCAGGGTCTCATTGTAGTAAAACCGTTGTCGTTTGACAATGATTTACGTTACATAATATAACAGTCCATTATGAAGTCCACTGTATTAGGCATTGTTTTGTAATAGAATCGTAGGTAGGTACAAACGACATATTATGTGAAGTAGAACGATGACAGTACCTAGTAACTGTCACTTAAGAACAATAGTGGTGGTGTCATCATCTCCGGCTGGATGAGTTCGGTCTATCGAAGACGTTACCCCGAATCTGGAAGAGAATTTTGTATTTCTGGTTATTTTATTGAGGCCCTTTATCTACAATCAATCCATCTGCCAAACTTTGCCCCAAGTATGTAGGGGTTGGCTTCCATTCTAACCGGATACAGCTTAATACAGTGTAATCTTAATATAACGAGCCTCAATATAAGGATTTCCTTGATTTAACTAATTCTTTGAAATCCTCTAGAACCCGTAAGAGTTAGGTACCTTAGGTCCACATTACGAAAACTTTTCGTCAAAAGCCTCTTTAATACGAATTTTCAATAAAGTTGCAAGTTTTCTTACGTAGTTAAAACGAATTATAGGCCAACCTAACCTCTATATAACAAAACTCATTGTAACAAATTTCGGCGGTTTAATTTTTTTGTAATTTTTTGTGGCTATAATCTATTAATTACTACATGCTTAATTTTTGATTACTTTTTGTAATAAACAACTCGGCATTCAAATCAATCATCCCCTGTTTTCCTACCCTTAGGGTTGGAATATATTTTCCAAATTTATATGGCACCAATAAAAAAAGAATGATCAAAATCAGACTACTCTGTAAAAAGTTATGCGTGGTCATACATAAAAAAAAAATACGCGTCGACTTGAGAACCTCCTCCGTTTTTTCGTCGGTTAATAAATAAATTTCCAAGGGTTGCATTAATATGACTTCTGAACCAAAACGATGCTGAAGATAGCTCTGGACGTACTCATTTTCTTCGTCTGTTCTGTAGATCCACCTATAGAGAATTTTCTCTGACGTAATGTTCGCCTAATCTTGAGAGTTTTTTATTATATTTCTCAAAGATATAATAAGAATGAACCCGCGGTATGTACTTAAATCTGCCTTTCCCAAACACCCGTGTCTACGACAGTTTCGAAGTTTTTCTCGTACATTTTCACCGTTTTTCTTTTATGTATTTGTAAGCAACAAACAATGAGTTTCTTCACCTCTGGATAGTGCAAGTTATTGGCTGAAAGCGTCTGTAGCTTGGCGCCAACCCTAGGGACGTTGTATTGTTTACAATTTTACCAATACAGGTGGTATTGTTTTCGAAACTAACGGTTACTTTTGCTACATTACTTTGTTGTTGATTTCTTAATCATAAAATACAACACTAAAGTAAAAGTAAATTTGACAGATACGTGGATAGTTTATAACCTGGATTAACACATCACATAAAATAATTTTATCTTGGTTAAAACGTAGTCTATGTATGTTCCCGTGGGATAATTTCCTACATCCACGCGGGGAAAGTAGCTAGCAAAAGCTGGTTAATCAATAATTTTATTCAACGGTGAATTTAGTTGATACAAAAAATACAAGTTTTTACGTTTTCACTACTTTATAACGCCACCAAATCTGTGCTTTTCATTTATTGATTATTCTGACAGAATATCTACCAACTTATTTCACTTACCTGCTTGTAAGTAATTAACACAATCATCTCTGTATGACTGGGACAACCAAGTAACAAGTATAGCTGGAGAAAGTTAAAAAAAATATGATTGTACTAGGACTTCATGAGCTAACCTGCACGGACTCAATAAACCCATGACCTTATTGCGTTGATATAAAAAAATGGCGTCGATCGGCATAATATTATCGTTTACACTACATTAACTATGGTAAGGTTACACCATAAACAAGATCATTCACCTTGTGAACACCCCATGCAGTATAATACTATGACGTTTATTATATTAAGAGCTTATTATTTTCAGTGCTTTTTATGTAACAAAGTGAATGCTGATAAATCGAAAATGGTTTTTCTTGTGAAACATTATTAAATCAGGTCTAGTTAGCCCACAAATATAAAAACACTAGCTTGGGACTTCGTTCGCGTCAAATTTCTTGCTACCCCGACCCACCCCGTCTCTTCGAATCGCCTGCCCGTGCGAGTACTTCGTATGCCTGACTTTTTTCTCTTTGCCCGGCTCCTAAGGGTCTTAGCGTGATGTTATATAACCAGCCTTCCTCGACAAATGGGCTATCCAACACTAAAAGAATATTTCAATTCGAACCAGTAGTTCCTGAGATTAGCGCGTTCAACCAAACAAACTCTTAAGCTTTATAATATTATTATAGATTGTATTTAGTAAGATGATATGTATCAAGAGCTTATTATTTTCAAGGTTTTTGATGTGGGTAATAAATTATATAGTGATGAATCGATTCATCATTTTTTTTTCACGTAGAATTTGCATTAAATCAAGCGATGTTGTCCTAAACAGTCCATAAAATAAAAACCTATAAGGGTCAAATTGTATTGCGGGGGACTTAAAATCGTAAAACGTTATCTTGAAATGCAAGCATGTCATCCAAACTAAAACCCAACTACTGAAAAAATTTCGAAACAAGAGAATATTATCTTCTGAAAGCCAAAATCTCAAAACCTTCCTTTTTGCTTCGCCGTAGTCGGGTCAAAAATAAATCACAAAGTTGCAATGAACGACGTAAAGCTAAACTGAGGGTCAATTCTCATATTTTTGGAAACGCTAGCATTTTGAATAGATTTTGTCATTGATTGTCGCTTTAATCAGATTGCGACTAAATTTTGAACGTTTTTAATTGCAGAAATTGACCTTCAGTACTTATTATAAAGGCTTTTCCAGTGGGTCACCAACTTTCATGGCTCGCCTGGAAATCTCTTAATCGACTAAGAAACCAGGTGGACCGCTGCCAGTACAACTTGGTCAGGTGGGGTACTCCGATGAGATGCAGTGCGACTGTGGAACCACATGGCAAACTATGTCCCACCTCTGATCTGACGTGCTCTAATGCAATAACACCTGCACTATAGAAGACCTTTTTTTTGGGTGGGAAATCATCAAATAACTTCTCCCACTCTGGGTGGAGCAGGAGGGCGTGTCAGACTTTTACTGACTAAAACCCACCCGTGTTCCCTCGGTTGCCTGTGTGCCAGGGGCCGCGGTATCTCTTTCGAACAACCCGCACTCCTGGCAGGCATCGGCCCTTGCGGGCCCCACCAGTTGGTGCTGACATCTCTTTGAGGCGCGCGTGGAACATAACGCGCCGTCGACCCGGGCTTGGTCCTTACCGGACAGCGACCTACCCATTACTCGCCGTCCGCAAGCCCGCGCCTACGGTGGCCGGGAATCAGCCTGGGATTCCCGACGCCCCACAGTGGAACGAATGTATGGGAGCGGTTGGACGTAGACATGTCCGAAAAATAAGAGTAAAATTATGACAAACTAATGATGCCATCTTATTCGATTACTTAATGCCTTCATAAATTGTGGTGATGAATTTCTTCATAACTCCCATATTTCGGGAGTAATTTGAGAAAATGTGAAATTTTACTATGAAAATGAGTGTATCGAGCTCTCTCCCTCCTGATTCCGGGCTTGTTTCAAGTAGCGGTCTCTAATATCGTAATGCTATTACTAAGAGCTATATTTAATACTAAGACACATAGTGCGCCAAATGTGCACTTTCTGGGATAAAAGGAAATGAAAATTTAAAAAAAAAAACGTTTTTTCCCCATTTGTATTTACTTTAAACCGCAGACAGACTTATTAAGAGGTCTATAAATATATTATATATATATACAGAAATATATATTAACAAAAATATTCACAAGAACTGATGAGAGTATGACTTTTAAGTAAGTTGATAATAAATTACCTAGTTTCATTAAAAGTACAATAAATAATTAAGATGTAAGCTCTAATTTACTAAGTTACACATTTTAAAACAATAACATCATTTAATTATCTTCGTCATCATCATCATCATCAATTAATTCAAATTCAGAATCGATGTCCGCTAAATCATTTATGTTAACAAATTCGATATCACTTTTCTCAGAATCCGTAAGCTCATAAAATTCCTTAAAAGAAGATTTTTTTACAAACTTATTTCCTTTTGGACGGATACTTGTAACAAGTGGATCAGAAGACAGTAAAAGATTGTGCATAATATCTTCATTGCATGAGATACTGCTATGCTTTCGAGAATGCCCCTCTCTATATTTTCTAAAATCTTTATTTCTAGCCTCAGATGCCTCTTCGGATAGAAAACCAATGGGCACAATTGACATGTTCTGAACTATGTCTGGCCCATGCATTAAAATTTTATGAAGTGAAGAAGGCATATAATACCATGGGTATAACTCCACGTAAAGCTTAGCAGTATCAAAGCAGAACTCTCGGAATTTAGTTACGTTGATCTTCTCTCCTGATGAAATACACTGCAAGATCACACAGATTTTTCTTAAAAGCATAGCATCTATTCCGGTCAGTTCAGCAGATTTAGTGTAGTTTTCAAAAAATCTCCTTGCCGAGTTGCCATTGTTGGTGGATCCACTGCCTTGTTTCACAACATCGAGAAGTAAGCCCGTTTCTCTTCTTACAGCCTCTTGAACTCTTTTCTTCCTGTCATCAACTTGCCTTTTTGCTATATCACCCCTTACTTGCCATGATTTTATGTCTAATTTGTAGGAAATGTGTAATAAGCATTCCATTGAGCGAATCCAAGCGTGAAGGGTGCTTAAGCTATATTTATACATGTCCTCGTTTGCGTGTTTATCTTTGATTAACTCTAAATTATTCATTTCTTTAGGACAAGCCTTGCATATGTCACACACTGAAGCTGCTGTATTGGATATAATGGAATGAATTTTACCATCAATCATTGTCAACAGCAGTTGGTGTTTGACACTAATTCCATCAGTGATGGTGGATGGAGTTAAGGCTTCAATCTCTGCTTCGATTTCAGCCATCTCTCTCTGCACATTTTCTTTGGTTTCCTTTATAAACTTAAACAATATTGGCCGGCAAAATGAAGTGGAAGATGGTCGCTCGTTTTCCCAAATTGTTACACCTTTTGAGACGAGCCGCAGTGGTACAAGACTAATCATAAAATTACTAGCAAGATCGATTTGCTCATCTTCACTCGTCCTTTGATGATAAATGCTTTGGCTAGATGATCCGTCAAAACCCCATTTGCTGATCAATACGAGCTGTTGATTGGGATCAACAGGGGTTTCTAACGACCTAATAAGTCTTCTTGAGGTTAAATCCATCAAGGCTTGTAATTTGATTTTTGCAGAGCTCTCTGTAACTGTGAGATCTTCTTTGGCCGGATAGCACTTAATTTTTTCTTTAACCAACATGTAGTAACTCGGGTATTGAAGAGCTCCTTCTTGAGTGTTGAAATCCCGAAGAGTGTTATAGCGCCATTTCGATAAGTTCATCGATACATAAAGAGCCAATGCCTTCAAAGGGGATATTTCCCGTACCTGAATTGATTTACCTTCAATGAAGGCTTTGATTTTTGAGGCCTCTTCTGGATTCTCCGTCAAGTATTTCATAACATAAGCTGTATCGCTTTGTCCTGCCTTTTGAAGCGCCCTTTCGGCCGAAAACATAATTTCAGCGCTGCTACTGCTGCATGAAAGACTATCTTCAGTGCGTCTTCTTTTTTGCCGGTTACTAAGGTCCTCAAAAGATTTACGAGGACTAGGATGTGTACAAGTTGAAGCATCAGATTTAGCAGGAGAAATTATGGGCTCGATGACGTCACTTATATTTTCTGTAGAAGGTTCCATATTTTCATTCTGTAATTCCGGCCATTGAATTGCAGCCTGTAGCCAAATCTCATGTTTCTTCCGAAACTTATCTGTGCTTCTTCCAGACTGTGTCCATTTTGCATAAATGCGGTAGCAAAATCGACGACACCAGTCTTTTAAACTTGTTTCAGCACTTTCACATAACTGAACACAACTGTTATCTTTTAAAACACTGAACAAATAGTTAAAGTCGCGTAAATCTTTATGTGCGCGTGCGCATAAAGCAACGTGAATATCAAGATTTGTATTAAAATTTGGAAAATACATTGCGAGATTAGCTTGGATACAACGAGGTGTAAATCAACACTGATTTTAAAGTTACTAATAGTGACCTATTTATATAAAATCCAGGTATCCCAGGTATCCTTTGTTAAATATTGCAAGGTAATTAGTTATTGTGATAATTAGTAAATGATGCATGCTAAATTAGTGTATTAAGAGCCATTTAGTAATTAAATAATAGCAATGTTCTTATCAGTAATCATTAGTGCATCAGTTTTATATGTAAACCTTAAGTCCCTAATTATATATCCTAATTAGCTTATATCTTCTCTAATTGGCTGCTCAGAAATGTTATTGTAATAAGGTAAACCTTTAGAAAAACGGTTTTAATCAACAAAATAAACAAAAAATAAAAAAATTGTGTTATAAAATAAACATCACTCTTTATCCCAGAAAGTGCACATTTGGCGCACTATGTGTCTTAGTATTAAATATAGCTCTTAGTATTAGCATTATGATATTAGAGACCGCTACTTGAAACAAGCCCGGAATCAGGAGGGAGAGAGCTCGATACACTCATTTTCATAGTAAAATTTCACATTTTCTCAAATTACTCCCGAAATATGGGAGTTATGAAGAAATTCATCACCACAAGTTATGAAGGCATTAAGTAATCGAATAAGATGGCATCATTAGTTTGGCATAATTTTACTCTTTTTTTTCGGACATGTCTACGTCCAACCGCTCCCATACATTCGTTCCACTGTGCGCCCAGAGCGTCTCCTGCGAACGCTACGGCTGTGAGGGCGCATGTACCGCCTCTCCCCCACGCGCGCCGTCTACTATAGAAGACCTTTACGAGCTTGTTTCGATTCTGATTTTCGATTCTGGTGGAAGCTTGTTTAAAACCAACAATTGGAATCATCGATACGATGAAGAAGAAGAAAGAGCTTACCTATTATTTTTCTTCTCCAAGCTTTCACCCACTGCTGGCTCCCACCTACCTATCATAACGTTCAGTTATTATTAAGGCTTAATTCACACCATCCTTACTATCACAATATACCGATGGGTTCGCCTTGTGCCACCCCCTTATGCTAAGGTCGTGTAAGCACCCGATAAAACTAAATGGCAGTCGAGGTTATAGATAGGAATTCTGTCACACCGTCGTGTAACAAAGAAATAACATTGCGAAATTAGGGTGATTGTATTTCCTTTTTGTCAAAAAATATGTCTGGTTCATGTGGTATTTTAAATTATTATTTGATTGCTGTAAAATTCTTTATAGTACTATGTTATAAGTGTTTTGTTAAAGGCTACGTAAAACTGTTTTGTCTTGGAGGTTTTTTATGTGAAAAAAGGTACCTCTGTTAATTGTAGCCACCATACATCAGAATATTATTTTGCGCCAGATAAAAACATAACAGCTTTCAATATTTACAGAAAGTACTTCATTCAAATCTTGTTTTCATTAAAGGTAGTTTTCAGTGACTGGGAAAATATTTTATGCGTTTGCCTTCTATGCGGTCTTGTTCTATTTATTAAAGTCAACAATGGAAATCAGCACAGTAAAAGCGTAAAACATCTTACAATCACAATCTTTTGAAGTCAACTACTAATCCATTGCTTCATAGGTTTAAAAAATTCGTCTGCTCCGCAGCGTAAATAACGAAATGGAAGTGAATGAACTGTCAAAATGAAAGACACTGCGATCAATTGTCATTTTATATGTATAACGGCGCGTGACATTATTAAATAATGAAAATCAGTTGATTTCGAGAGTTGTAATTGTTATTTTGTTATTTTTAACGATTAATCGATTTGAATTCAACTAAATAGTAATTTTAATTAAGAGCGGGTAACACCGAATGGAGTTGCGTCTGTCATGGCGGGCGACGTCGTGTCAATTCAGTTAAGTTGTTGACAGCCGTTGCACGTGGTGGTCACTCGCAAACCCATTGGCTCTAAATCGTTAATTATTACTGCAATCCTTAATTGTTTAAGTCATTTAAGTGTCTGTAAAATTAAAATAGTGAACAGTCAACGCTACAGCGTATTTATTTCAACGTTTCCTGAAGTTTAACGCCCACTATGGATTCCCGTACTGACGAAGTCACGAATCAGCAATCAGATGCAACAGCCCGGCCTTCCTGATATCCCGTTATCAGAAGTGGGATTACCAGGAACTTCCCAGGAACGTAAAACAGGTCAGAATATTGTTACTAACCTAAATAGTGAATCCGACCGTTGAGGGGCGTTGTTTGAAGTGCAGCAGCGTGGCATGATGAAATTAATTCGTGCTCTGGAGGACGCAAACACGGTTGATGCAAAGCTTGCATTCCCCGAATTCAATCCTGATTCTCGAGACGCCGATGCCGGAAAGGTCCAATACTGGCAGTGACGCTATGAGGCCGCGTTATGAACCGAAGGAAGGTTACAGTTGTGGCAGTCTGGGCCGCATGGCCGACGAGTGCCTCTCCAAAGACTCGCGTAATACCAGCACTAACCTCAAACCTCAGTTTTCGGCAACCAACAAGCAGCGGGATTCCCGGGACAGCAGTGTGCTGGACGAGACATTGTCGCCTGCGTGCTGCTGCTGCAACGAATCAGGTCGCGCCGCCGCACGCTGCCCGAGGGGGGACGTCAGGATTTGCAGAGGCAGCGTGGAGCGGCAGGTGAATGCCTGCACTATGAGTCCAGGCACTGATCGCCAAGCAATTGAATCCGGTGAGAAGTTTTCATTTTGTTTTGATTACGTGCTCTTAACTCTAATAGGACGTGTCGGTGCGCGCACGATCGTGTGCGTGCTATGCCCGAATGTTACATTCCATTAAGAGTTAAGTGGCGGACTAGAAATCCCAACAAATCGAATTGAGACAGAATGTGCCGATGACGGCCATGGTACGTAACACTGCAAGTAAGTGGCACTGACAAGCCTGTGTGGCACTGACAGGCTTGTGTGGCACTTGACTAGCCTGTATGGCACTGACTGGCCTGTGTGGCGTTGGACTGGCCTGTGTGGCATTTGACTGGCCTGTGTGGCATTTGACTGCCCTGTGTGGCACTTGACTGGCCTGTGTGGCACTTGACTAGCCTGTGTGGCACTTGACTAGCCGGTATGGCACTGACTAGCCTGTGTGGCATTTGACTAGCCTATGTGGCACTTGACTAGCCTATGTGGCATTGGACTAGTCTGTGTGGCACTTGACTGGCCTGTGCGGCACTTGACTAGCCTGTGTGGCATTTGACTGGCCTATGTGGCATTTGACTGGCCTATGTGGCACTTGACTAGCCTATGTGGCATTGGACTAGCCTGTGTGGCATTTGACTGGCCTGTGTGGCACTTGACTAACCTGTATGGCACTGACTAGCCTGTGTGGCATGGGACTAGCCTGTGAGGCACTTGACTAGCCTGTATGGCACTGACTAGCCTGTGTGGCATTGGACTGGCCTGTGTGGCATTGGACTAGCCTGTGTGCCATTTGACTAGCCTGTGTGGCATTGGACTAGCCTGTGTGGCATTTGACTGGCCTGTGTGCCACTTGACTGGCCTGTGTGGCACCTGACTGGCCTGTGTGGCACTTGACTGGCCTGTGTGGCACTAGCCTGTATGGCACTAGCATGTATAGCACTAGCCTGTGTGGCATCAACCTGTGTGGCACCAGCCTGTGAGGCAATAGCCCGTGCGGCAATCCCCTGTGTGGCAATAGTCCGTGTGGCAATAGCCTGTGTGGCAATGTAGTGTGGCAATACCCTTTGCGACACTAGCCTATGTGGCCCCAGCCTGTTGTGGTACTAACCTGTGTGGTAATCTGGTAATTGTTTTGTGTTATCCGATAACTGTGATCGCTCTTTGTGATATTGTGGTGTTTGATTAAAAACGGTCAGAATGACCGAACGTTAAGTTGTTTACTTGAGTTCTTTTACGATTGTCCACAGATGATGACTGATGAGATAAACTGTTCACCCGAGGACGTGTGAAGATGCAGGACGGCCGTAACGGCGCGTGACATTATTAAATAATGAAAATCAGTTGATTTCGAGAGTTGTAATTGTTATTTTGTTATTTTTAACGATTAATCGATTTGAATTCAACTAAATAGTAATTTTAATTAAGAGCGGGTAACACCGAATGGAGTTGCGTCTGTCATGGCGGGCGACGTCGTGTCAATTCAGTTAAGTTGTTGACAGCCGTTGCACGTGGTGGTCACTCGCAAACCCATTGGCTCTAAATCGTTAATTATTACTGCAATCCTTAATTGTGGAAGTCATTTAAGTGTCTGTAAAATTAAAATAGTGAACAGTCAACGCTACAGCGTATTTATTTCAACGTTTCCTGAAGTTTAACGCCCACTATGGATTCCCGTACTGACGAAGTCACGAATCAGCAATCAGATGCAACAGCCCGGCCTTCCTGATATCCCGTTATGTATTACTCCGCGGGCTTTTTGTGACAGAAACACGTGCACACATTGCCTTTTTCTTAGCGTCTTCGAGCTCTTCAAGCTCTTCTGAGCTCTTCGAAGCCCAAACATCTTTGGTCCAAAATTCAGCTGCGCTAACTCTCACCGACGACTGAGGGGCTTGTGGCTAAGTAACAATAGCTGCACGGGTCGATTGATCAGGTTAAGCTACGCTTGCCATGGTTGGTCCGTGGATGGGTGAACATCTTTACATACCAAGACCCTTCCGTGCCTCGGAAAGCACGTTAAGCCGTTGGTCCCGGCTGCCATTTGTGGATCTTTGACAGTCGTTACGGGTCGTCAGAAGCCCGAAAGTCTGACAACCAGTCTTACCAAGGGGTATCGTGTTACCCAGTTACTGGGTTGTGGAGGTCAGATAGGCAGTCGCTCCATGTAAAATACTGGTATTCAGCTGCATCCGGTTAGACTGGAAGCCGACCCCAACATGGTTGGGAAAAGGCTAGGCAGATGATAATGAACTCTCACCGACGTAATCATAAGATTGGAATGCACACTAATAAATTCCCACTCCGGTGTAACAGCGTCCCTTCAGCAAATAAGTCAAACGTTACAGTTGACCCCGGTTGTTGAGGTTACCCCCGTACAAGGTTACTGCACAACAGTCTTACACTTAGCGGGGGTTATAAAAGCTTAGTCGGTTGTCTTGGGATTTTCCGCAGTTCACTTGTCTTTTTACAGTATTTTGTTTTGCGGTTTCTTATCAAAGTTCCGTATGCGCTTGAGTGGTAAATTAACTGTAAATATCGAGAAAGACTCAGAGCAAGATACTTTGGATTTTAATTGGATTTATATGTCTTCATGATCATCATTCTCATTGGCAGCCTTGTTCCACCCCTTGCTGAGTGTATGCCGTCTCCCTTTTGCCATGCTTAGGGAAGTACAGACCAGGGGGGGGGGGTTTGTGCGATTTATAAGTTTCAGTGCAAATAGGTAGATCACTCGAGTTTGGGTATCTAGGAAAATAACGATGACCACATGGATTATTATCAGAGGTCGGAGTAGGTAGATTGATTTTATATACTTGCGTCAAGATATTATAATATGGACATGCCATTTTATCCATAATGTGCGGGAAGTACCGGAAAAAGTTCCGGAGTTGGAATTATGGAATAAAATAAAATAAAAAAACATACAGATAGGCTAACAAAATCGTTTATTATATGAATGATTGATTGAATTCAATGACAATTAAAATAAATAATAGCTAGCACTGGTAGCGTAGATTGATATTATTAATACGTTTTTCACCTTAAACACAAATTCGTGCTAATTTCAAAATGCCGGAACAAATATTACAATAAATATGAAGTTCCGGTATTTTGGAGGCATATCCTCTACGTTTGACGTCAACGACCTTAAATCAATCTACCTACTCCAACCTCTGATTATTATATAGACATACATAAATGACAGAACGCCACTTTCTGCGATTTTCCCATATTCCTTTTACTTCGTTTACGTTCATACATCAGAGGCCTTACTGGGATTTTCATTTAACTATCCCGATCAAACGCTTCGAGCACGTTTGGCGCTCCGATTAGCCCTGTGACAGAACAATCGGAGCGTCGAACGCGCTCGATGCGTTTGATCGAGATGATTAAATTAAACTCACACTAGGGCCACAGTATGATCAACGATACCTTATTTGTCAAATTATAATAAGAAATTTAGAAGGTATGAGGGAACAGATGAAAATACTAACATATCGTCTGCTTACTGGTAAAACAAGTTAAATACATTTTTTTACCAAATCGAGTTTAAAATGCAGTCACGTGTATTTTTTTCCGGGCCATCTACTGGTAAAATAAAAAAATGCAATATCCAATGGCTGCTGAGATAGTAAGTTTGTAAAAATGATATCTTCTCACATTTTGTAAATATAACATAGATAAGAGTACCTATATTTTAAAAGAAGGGTAATTAGTGCAACAGTTTGCTTTAACAGTTTTTTAAATTAATGTGTTTAAAATAGACCAAATTAAAACATAAACTTTGAAATGTCATTTACTCGAAATGACACAGACTGCACTTATTACTTTTTACCCATAAGCAGACGATATATGAGTGCATACCGGTCAAAATCTCAACCGTCCCTTTTGCTTGGCCGTAGTCGTGTAAAATGTACGTTTTATTTTTCGACAGCCTACTAAAACAAGGTTAGAATATGATCTACAATCTACTTACGTATCATTACTCTATAACCTAATAAAACTGTATTTCAAGACATTTCGCTCAGGAAGATGAGTTTTTTTACAAGCACTAAAATAACCTATGATCTGATATAAAAAAGGTTCTAGAGTGAACTGAACTCTAAAGTTCACAGCTTACGAGTAGAACGGAGGTCAGGTCAGTGACCTCTCACATTGGTGCAGTATATAAGCACATCGATCATTTACACGTACTTGTGTATCTGTTGGTTTAACTTAGATGTTAGCCAAGTTAACATGTGATCAGCTGCTTAGATAGTTGTTTAAGACTAATTATAGTCCAATGCACTTGACTTCTGTTTTTAGAAGTTTGCTTTTGTATATTAGGTAGGTCCACACGGCTACATCAAGCTATACATTTCCAGTATAAGCTGATTTCGCATTGTATAGGATCTCCATACAGTGCGAGATCAGCGTAAACTGGAAATTCATAGCCTGATGTGTACCCGTGTGTACTAGCTTCTTCCCGCGGCTTCTTCGCCTGCGTGTCTTTGACTTTCTTGTGTCCCTGATCCGTCCAGTCGCATTGCGTCGCCTGCCCCCTCTATTATTTTTCGTAGTTACTCGTCTTCTAAGGGTTCTAGCATGGTGTTAGGTAGCCTATAGCCTTTCGCGAAATATGGGCTATCAATTGCAATAAAAAAACATAAGCTCCGACGTTCATGAGAATAGCGCGTTCAAACAAACAAAAAAACTCTTCAGTTTTGTTAGCAGATGAAAAATATTTTGTCATAGATTGATGCCATGTTTGCCAAACAGGCCTTAACATGCAAAAAACTCAGGGCTCTGGTCTATTTTAATAATGGTGCCCTTTCTTTATTCAGTTGATGCCTAGGAATGTGTGAAGAAGTGCGAAAGCCGTATCATCGAATTTTGTTTCTTCGAAAACCTTTCAACGACATGTCTTTATTGCGTCTTGTTAAATCGATATCGTGCTATTGCGATAAATCGTTACATCGAAACACTGTACTGCGAACAATTTTACTCATGTCCTAGGAATAGTACCATAAAACATAACATCACGCCATGGGCAGTGATGGCAGGCAATTTAATTTATGTATGTTTAGAAGAAGATAATATTAAGCATGGATGGATGCTTTATACTTAAAAGCATTTAAAATAAATTAAGATAACAAATTTCTCGCAACAACACAATCTATTACTTGCTCAATAATTCACACCCAATGTTATGAAACTCTTTAATTCGGTTATCAACAGACAGTTTTTATATACCCACAAAAAACGGCCTCAAGTTTAAAAATAGTTTGTATGGCAACAATAACGGTTTCTTGTACAAATAACTTCGTAATCTTTATACCTAATGTTTATTTATATACGTTGAGAGAAAGATAATATGTTTTCTGGGAATATTATATTGTATTACAATTAGATTTTCTTGTAACTAAGTAGGTATTATGCTATACTGTCGCGTTTTAACGTGGCAGTAGCGGTCATTGCCCTTTAGCTAATATCCGTCTAATAGGATCACTCGAGTGTCTGTCTGTCATAGCCAAGTTGCTCCGAATCTGATCGACCGATTGAGTTGAAATTTGACACACATATGAATTTCTGTGACCCATGTACGGCTGTGCAACGTAAATAAGTTTAGTTTGAATATAGGGGTCACTTGCGGGAGGCAATTAAGTTTTTTTTTACAAGTTTTGCAAACTGTCCCGTGTGACATATCAAAAGAAAGGGCTTGTTGTGGGGCTTCTAAATATATTTCTTTATAATTTTAAAACAAATAAGTCTGAAAGTATTTAAGAAATAGATGAAAATTTTACATTCCCTCCACTTCATCTCTTAAACTAACTATTGAACCTAAAATTTCAGAAAAAAGAACAGAAAATAGTTCTATACTACACAGTTATCAGGAAAACCTATAAGACGTCTATGACTCAGAAGTCTATGGTCAGATTCGTTTTATATTTGTGTATAGCAGGTCAGTCTATGTTCAATGTTTGTGTGAACTGTGAAGTTTTTAGTTAAATATTATATTGTTGGCTTGCTACGCGCTTTGATGTTACTGTAAGTGCAGCAAGCAATTGTTATAAATAAATACATAAATAAATGACATTCTAAAATAACATGATAAATCTCTCAATAAAATTTGGGAGAACATGTTTTTGATTGTAGCAGGTGGCCTTATGTAGTTTCTGCCTACCGCCTTCGGAAAAGGCGTGAGTTTATATGTATGTGTAAGAATTAATATAGGCTATTTAAGAGTAATTGGACAAGAAGCACCAATCACCAGACATATAATAATAGGGTAATAAACCCATTTTTTTAAACTGTCTTATGCTAATAATCCACTAAATAAACAACGTTTTTTATTAAATCGATTAGTGCCATAAAAATGCATTTAAACTTTAAATTTTCATCATCACGCGTAATTTGACGAAAACGCTGGAGGCAGTGGACGCCATATTGCTCTGTGAGTATGACGTCAGTTTGCTGTGTAGACAAATGCGCTGATATTTTGTATGATAATTGTTTATAATTTAAAAAATAGTTATTATTCTACTTATCGTTGGTTTGCTGTTGCTGAATGTAAGATATTATTTCAATAAAAATTACTTTGGTTACTTGATTAGTTTAAACAGCGCTATGCTGCTATGTTATAACGTCAAATAACATGGCGGCTCAAATTTCATGGTGTTCAAAAACAGATAAAAAATACTGAAATCATTGAATTTAATTTTAACATTTTATTTTTTATTTTTTATTGTTTCATTTATATTAAAATACCCTATTCTGTTCATGAGGAAGAACTAATTTCGGTGAGATGAAATTTTGCAAAGATTGGATCAATTCTGAAAGACCTAAACTGATGCAAAGATTCATCGTCAACCTTGACAAGACCGATTTACTTATCTTTGTACCAGGAGACTACAGACACACAGCACGTGTTTGACGGATGTCTTCTTATTACGGTCATCGCATTCAACCAGATTATGTCACTGGGGATTCGGTGCTATTTATTTTGCGTACAATTAATGTGATAATAAACGGTAGGTATCGTACCGGAATTAGGTGAGATATTTGTGTAATAGGTTTTGGGAGTAGGTCAATAACAAATCCATATTTCTATCAAGTGTGATTGATGTTTGTATTTGTAAAAATTGACTTCAAAGAAATTAATATTTGTGACCTGTCAAAATTAACTAAAAGCTTTTGCTATTGATACGCCTGCACTCTTGCAGCCTATAATGTTCTCACTTCTGAGACACATGCTTTTTCTCTGTGGAGAGTAAGTGGGGTGGGTCATAATCCACCACAGTGGGCGGTCACTGTCACATGACTTTGCATATTTTGGTAGGTTTGCTCACGATGTTTTCCTTTACCGTTTTGAGAGCAGTCATTAAATTAATTACAAAAAGTAAAGGCTTGATCAACGACAAAGGTTCATGTCCATACGCTAGAAGAAAAATCAAGAAGCAGGCATAATATAATACTGATCCCTTTCTGACTGGCAGCAAGTTTGAAGGGGCATCATCTGCCTAGCCTCTCTCCAGCTACCTATATTGAAGTCGACTTCCAGTCAAACCAGATGCAACAGAATACTAGTATTTTACATGTAGCGACTGCCTATCTGACCTGCACAACGCAGTTGCTGGGTAATACGAAACCCCTTGGTTGGTAAGATTGGTTGTCAGACTTTCGCGTTTCTGACGACCCGGGGCCAACTGCTTAACGGGCTTTCCGAGCCACGAAGAGGTCTTGGTATGTTAAATAAGACAAGCGTAGCAGAAGGGGTCTCCAAGTATCTATCAAATAAATTGTGAGCTTCAGTTCTAACTGTGCGAGTTGACTTGTTATTGAACCTGTCATCGCGATATCGACTTTCCGGTCAGCCAGCGGAACTGAAGGTAAAAAAGAAAGAAAAATGGATTTATTTGTCACAGAAACACGTGCATCTAAAAAGATGACATAACATTTAAAAAAACATGGTAACGACACAGATATTTATACAGGTAATAGCAATGTTACCATCGTTATAATCTGAAAGCCAAGATGTTATGGTATCCGCGATTTAATATAAAAAAAATAAAAAGAATCACAGGGTATCGAAAAATTCGTCCGTATAGCTCTGCCCTGCTAATTGTAAATGCAGTACTTGCAAAAAACGGATTTCGAGAAAAACGCGGAAATTTAAATGTAAAATTTTCATGCAAGTACTATGAATCTTGGTTTCAAAAAAACATACTTCCAGTACCCAAATATTTTTAACCCATATAGGTTTGCCCCTAAGGACGCCATTTCTACAAAAAAGTGAAAACCCATAAGTGTCGATTACTGCAGATACAATTAGCTGGGCAGAGCTATCAACAGCAAAACTGCCCAAAAGGCTGGTGGCATTGCCACGTTGTATGGAGCTACTGATTCTTTGGCCAAAAAATTGACAACTGATAAACAGTTAATTTCCCTGACTTTGCCTAGAATGCTATGGAGGTTCGCTTATTTCTCATTCAGAACGTTTATGTTGATTAATCAGCGTACCTACTTTTCTCAACACTGCTAGATCCACGACCAAAAACTGAATAACTGCAAGTCATAATTTCTTCCGACAGATGTCCACTGCTGGACATAGGCCTCCCCCAAGTTCTGCCATTTCGAACGGATCTATGCTTGCCGCATCCAGCGGATTTTTGCGGCTTTTACAAGGTCATCGGTCCACCATGTGGGAGGCCTTGCAAGTCTACGTCTTCTGGTATGCACGGTCTGGTCTGACTAGTCTGGTCGGCACTCCAGAACCTTTCGGCACCATCGGCCATCTACGTACTACTTATTAACTTATACGCTTATTAGCTTATTCTTACTATACTGTCAAGCAAGAATGTATTCATCATCGAACACGCTTCTAATAAATGATCCACAAAGATTATCAAGTTCAGCAATAGTGTTAAACGCAATTACAATAATAAATTAATACATTCTATTAGCACATTGACCTATAACCCCACGAGTATCGGAAGTAAAACAATGTATTTGTTAAAACATCCGAGATATTATTAGTGCTGATCATATTCTTAGCTCATTCATACAGAATTCACAACTAAAATTAAATATAGGTACGAGTACAATATGTAGAATGCAACTTCAAAAATTCAGTTGCGTACCTACTACTCACACAACAGTCACAACCAGAGCGCGTGTGTTGTAGAAATAGCAATAGGAGTATGAATCTTGAAGATAGCCCGAGTAGCGTTCATCCGGCGCGGGCTGTTAAGGGAAACCTAGTCGCGGGCTCGAACTCAATGATGGGCCTGGCTAAAAAGCACACTGTCTCACCAGGCATCGTGTCCGACAGAGGTAGTATCAGTGATAAGCAATTAGAAACTAGTCTACACGCACAACATTATTGAGTAAGATGTAGGATCATTTATAGTACAACAGGCGCGTAAAAAATTAAGAACAGTCCTTCGGAAGATCGGGTTTTATGAAAAAACTACTGCATAAATTAATAACCAATAAAGTTTATTGTCCTTTTCAATATTTGAGCTTTGTCTGTACTGACTTGGTTTCAGATTTTACACTATTTTTATTACTTAAACACGCTCAAAGTTAGGTTAAATTAGCAAGAAAATCCAATCTTAGTTGGCTCCTAACTTTTCAATGGCTTTTTATTTTAGTATTCTGTTTCCGTACAGGCAATATTAATGAGACAAAACCATACCATGTTTAATTTTTGATGTACATTGTCGAACAGTGGAGTAATACACTCCCGAAGTTTGTATGGTGTTTGTATTTGTATTTTTTTTCAGCCAAGCATTAGATCGTTGTTATTTATATTATTATTATTTAAATACCCAATAACGCTTTGCCCGACCTGGGAATCGAACGCAGGGCACGCTCAGCAGTCCTCTTGCGACCACGAGAGTAACGAGTACATACTAAGTGTATCAAGTACATTAGCACTAAAACGGCTGTAATAATACTGAGATAAGGGTTATTACAAAATTGATAAGTTAGCATACACTTCAATATTAGAGAGATAAGCTCCAATTAATTAGATAAAGGGGTTATTTTCAGATTTATGCACGAAGGTTTTTTGTTTGATGGTGAATCGTGATATAAGGGTTGCCTACAAATCAGTGAAGCATGTTTTCTGATGCGAAAATGGCAATAAATTATTTACTTATTTGATTTAACATTTTATACCTACTGTCTTACAAAAGGTTGCTAAAAATACATAATCAGCGTATAAATTCTCAATTCTGGCATATTGGCATCATCTCTTTGAAACGCTGTACCTAATCCACCACGCCGGCCCAGTGCAGATTGGTAGATGTCACGTGTTCGAAATTTTGGTTCTCGGTGTCCTAATGATGTTTTCCACTCCGCAGGAGACGCCCCGGGCGTCGGGAATCCCAGGCTGATTTCCAACCACCGTAGGCGCGGGCTTGCGGTGAGTAATGGGTAGCTCGCTGTCCGGTAAGGACCAAGCCCGGGTCGACGGCGAGTTGTGTTTCACGCGCGCCTCAAAGAGATGTCAGCACCAACTGATGGGGCCTGGAAGGGCCGATGCATGCCAGGGGTGCGGGTTGTTTGAAAGAAATACCGCGGCCCCTGGCACACAGGCAACTGAGGGAACACGAGTGGGTTTTAGTCAGTAAAAGTCTGACACGCCCTCTTGCTCCACCCAGAGCGTCTAGTTATTTGATGATTTCCCACCCAAAAATAAATAAAATATACGATGTTTCCTTCACCGTTTTGAGAGCATGGGTGATGAAACTATTAACACAAAGTAAAGCGCATGTCTGGACATGAAACACACGACATACAACTCGTAAGCTGGGGCTGATACCACTGGGCTACCACTGTTCTAACTTGCTAAAAAGGTTCTCAACTGAATACTTCTTCCCTGCTAAACCACTAGGAAGTGGTGAAGGGCGGGTGTTTTGGGGGACTGTCTTATGTAATTTTGACGTTCAAAAGTGCTGACTCTCAGTCTAGTTTGAATAAATTACTCTTGATTTTTATTTTGAATATTTATTCAACTCTTTCTACTTACATATTTAATGAGAGCTATTTATCGACGATAGTATTATACTTCTTTATACTTAGTACTTTTTTATACTTGGATGCTAAATTACTTTCCACAACATTAAATATCTATGCTTAATTTTTTTTTTAATGCACTGAACTAAAAATATTAAATACAATATAAAAATGCACTACTTATATACATTCTATTTTAGGATCTATCACTTTTAGAAATTACTTTACCTGAGTATTTTAAAACTAGATGTTTACGTTCATACGTAGTTTTTAAAAACTTACTTTGTCAAATATACTCATGTATATTTGACATCCCTAGGTGATACGGTATCTTCATTATTAATGTTTTTGAGTTCCGCTAGCTTGAGCTACCGTATTTAGCAAGTAATACCGATAGTGCAATTTGTTATTCTATCCACCATCAAGTGGGGAAAAGCTCTTCCTAGTTTTTGGATTTTCCTGACCTTGCATAGAGTTACCTCTTACTGATATGTTTTCTATTGCATCGGTATCATCACACCTGTAACCCCCGAAGGCTTAGACAGAGGACTTATAAAAACTGGAAATGATGGTCTTAGGAAAGTGGTTTGCAAATTGTTGGGGAAGAGTGGATGGGTGATTGGGTAGCTTTATTTATTATTCGAAAACATTTAAGATGTTATTGTTAGTTGCATTATGTATAAGTGAAGTGCATTAAGTGAAAATTAAATATCAGCAGTAATAAACCTAATGTATAATTTTTTTAAATGAGATCGACTGTCCTGGTCTCCTACACAAACTGCGATTCAACGTTCCTCAGAGATCAGTCAGGTTTAATCCACCTATCTCCATTCCTTTTTCCTCTTCCAACCACAGGCATAACTCACACATGGTGCTAGTGAGTAAGGACTTCAATATTCTTTGTACAGACTTCTCATTTGACCCATTTACCATCATAACCTATTCTGTACGCACTCGGCTGAACGCTGACTTTTTCAACAGGGCATAGTGCATTGTATATTCTTTTCTATCGTGCTTGTATAAGATTTCTATTACTTTTTTCTGTTTTTATCCGTGAGAACCTGTAATTGGCTTAATGTTTCGTATACAATTGTTATCCATCTATTAATAATTGTTATCTCCTATGAATAGATAAATAAATAAATAAATAATAGGTACTATTTGTTCTATTCCCACAGACAAACCGTGAAAACGGTTTTGTGGGGCATGTTTTTAAGTTAAGATTTTTTTATCAACTAAATCTACACAAACTAAATAAATAATAATAATATAGTAGAGTACACCCACATTTCGCCAGTTATATTTTAGTTCCATGTAATAGGGGCGAGTTTATAATTCCCATCATCTGGGTAAAAATCCAGACTCCAGGCTGCTATTAAGAAATTTCTGATGGAAAAAACCCATAAAATTATTCCCCAACAAGCCGTTTGCCCGATGGGAATACCCACCCATCAGCAAATTCCCTGTAGCCTTAGGGGATGAGTTTCCGAAACACGTTACTTAATACACAGTGCCGTAAATAGAATGGGGCAGGCCGTGCAAGAGCCCTGGGTGCCTATCGAAGGGGGGCGCAAAAACTCACCTTTTATTACATAAAAAAAAACAATAAATAAACCATCTCATCATTATCATCATCATTTTTGCCGAAAGACGTCCACTGCTGGACATATGCCTTCCCCAAATGGGGGTTTTGCCATATAATCGCCACGCTTGGCAGGCGGGTTGGCGCTCGCAGTATGGTTGTAAAAATGCATAGAGAACGCTGCTGCCCATTCTCTAGTAAGTCCCTTAATCGCCTTCTACGACACCCACGGGAAGAATGAGATGGTGCTATTCTTTCACACGGAACCATTTCATATTGTTACCTATATCGAAGAAATTTGAAGACCTACTTAAATATATTGTGCAAATCTGCCTATTTCTATTCAAATTCCCTTAAAATAGCAGCATTGCAAGCGATTTTTAGCAAGTTGAAATGAATACCTTCGTTTTTGAAGGCTATAACTGGTCAAGAACGGTTATGCGACCTACGGTTTTGCTCAGTGTAGACCGAGAAGATAATTAACGAAGGGGCGCAAATATGATGCGTGCCTTAGGCGCCATTTTCTATTGGTATGCCCCTGCTTATAAACGTATGTTCATCCTACCAACTTTCACGTTCCTAACTTCAAATATTCTTCATATTTGAAGTTAGGAAGTTGCATGCATACTTTCATTCGAGAATTTCCAAGAATATTTTTTTAGTGCTGAGTGTGCTGACTTTCGTTCTATAAGGAACACTTGTCCAAAATTGCAAGCTTTAAAAACAAAATCAAAATCAAAAGTCATTTATTCAAACTAGGCTGAGAGTCAGCTCTTTTTGAACGTCAAAATACATAAGACAGTCCCCCCAAAACGCCCGCCCCTCACCACTTCCTAGCTGGGAAGAAGAAGTGGCGCAACAAACTCCCCAAGACTTACACAACTACACAACACACTTACACAACTTTAAGACCCATGCAGTGATTTAGGCTGTGCGAGTGTACGTTATGTGTCAGTGAACGAATTAATGATCTTGAGATTTTTGATGTGATACATCTAATGCGGTGGGTCCGACCAGCTGTTGGCATGGCAACGCGTCACCAAACTCTGCGAGATAATCGCAGATTTACGAGCGCACGGCGCGTGGAAAACTAATGTTGATTAAATTAATATTACTTATGTATTTTTCAAATAAGGAACTTTTTATTTTTGAAATGAAGTCTGAGTATTTTGTTTTTAAATTATTTCTTTTAAGAACCCATCCTTTAATCCATTATATTATCTATACAAAATATGGTGAACCATCGTAACTGCCAGGCGTCCCGGGAAATAAAAAATAATCATAGATAGATAGATGGAAGATATCAAGAATTGCGCAATGTTTCTAAACCGTTTAGTTTAGGTATAGCGTTGAAGATTGCGCAATGACTAAATATAAGTTTGAGCGAGATTCAATTAAATTTCCCAAAATGTCAAGAAATTGCTGATTTTAAATGCAATAATACTATTTCGTACAATTATTGTAGGTAGGTGTAGAGAGACCGCCTAAGCCACCAAAACCACGCCTGAAACCAAACAATACATTCTCGTTAATCAGTAAACCCACAAAATTAATTTTTGCTCATCACTCACACGCGTGGCTGTCACGTTTCCCCGAATTAGTTTCAATTCAACATTTATTATTACATAATCAGCAGATACCATTCTTTCTACACGTGATACCAAACGTGCTGTATTGATAGATGCCTAAATTTGTGGCTGACTGCCAGAAACATGAGCCATCCGTCTAATGCCTTCTTTCCTAAACATTTATTTTACTTGATTTACTAAAACATCTGTCTCCACAGTTTAGAATTGTCTAAATACACAGGTTAAATGGATGCATCGTTTTGTTTTGATTGGTTTTGCACACAGAATTATTCGAATAGCACGTAAAAACTTACCTATAACATATTCGCGTCTTCTTCTTTTGCTATAAATTAGTCATCTTTTGTGTCTATCTGAGTAATCGCGTTATTTTTCGGAACTACGCAATGGATTTTGATGCGGTTTTGACCATCATTTAAAATCGTTAAATACTTGTGAATGTTCTTAAAATTATTAGAATTGGATCTGATAGCTAAAGAATTAATAAGCAGAGACCAGGCTTTCAGAAACCAGTGATGGTCTATGTTGTACATGTCACTAGGCGGAAGCAAATGCATTCCATCAAACGAGCCATCGCGATTTTTATACAGAAGAGAAAGACGAACACCCAATAAAAATTATATTATTCGTTGTCCGTCGACCCTTATCCCACATTATCAATAAATTATTGAGATAACGATAACTGACAATCGATCGTTTGAGTATGCATGATAGATATTAATCACTTTGATGATATCATGTCGGTAATAATTTTACCAGCCTGTGCTTTGCGCAATTCATGCAAATAAATAAATAAGGTGTTATTGAGGAGCTTGTGGATAAGTACCTACCAACCGCAAGGGTCGATCAATTAGGTTGAGCTACGCTTGCCGCGGTTGGTCCGTGGATGGGAACCCCTCCATGCCTCGAAAAGCACGTCGAGCCGTAGATCCCTGCTGTCATTCGTAAATCTTTGCCAGGCGTTACGGGTCGTCAGAAGCCAGAAAGTCTGGCAACCAGTCTTACCAATGGATTATCGTATTACACAGTAACTGGATTGTGGGGGTCAGATGGGCAGTCGCTTCATGTCAAATCAATCAACAATCAACTCAGCCTATCGCTGTCCATTGCTGGACATAGGCCTCTCCCAGGCTGCGCCACAACACTCTATCCTCCACCTTACGCATCCAGTCTATCCCACCTGCATTTTTAACGTCGTCGGTCCATCTAGCTGGGGGGCGTCTCACACTACGTTTGCCGAAATGCGGTCTCCACTCCAGGACTCGTCTGCTCCACCGTCCATCGGTCCTTCGATAAACATGGCCAGCACACTGCCACTTCAACTTGCTGTCTCTACAAGCTATGTCGGTAACTCCGGTTCTTTTCTGGTTAATTTAATTCCTGATTTTATCCTTTAAAGAAACTCCGAGCATAGCCCGCTCCATTGCGTGCTGAGAGACCTTAAATTTATGGACCAGCCCAAGTGTCAGTGTCCACGTTTCGGCACCGTATGTCATCACGGGCAGGACGCACTGGTTGAAGACCTTAGTCTTCAAGCATTGCGAAATAGGCAACGAAAAGACTTGGCGTAGTTTCCCATTCATCGGGTTAGACTCGAAGCTGACCCCAACATTATTAGGAAAAAAGGCTATGATGATGATGATAATAATGAAATAAGTTATCTCAAAAATGTATGTGGGTAGTTTAAAAAAAATGCTATTTTTTTTCTCGAAACACCACGGTCTTTTCCAGTAAATAAAAAAACATTGATGGAAATGTACTAGGAGTACAGACACGCCCACAAGTCGTATAAAGTAACTTTTAATGGCCATAACGCTAATTACAAGTAGCTGAGTATATTTGTTGACATGGCCCCTATGCGATGTCTCCCGGTCCTTGAGAAGTAAGTAATTGAATGAAAAACATCTTTGAAAGCGTGGCAATTAATAAATGGAAAACGATGGTGAAACCTCCTACGCTTTGGACAATTTGCCAACTTACTAGCTTCATCTTTTTGACTGACCGACTCTTAAACAACTTAAAAGAGTTTGTAAATGGTTTAATTGTTAAAAAATATTGTAAAAAAATGTTAAGAGCAGTGGTGACAGTAGGTCGTGGATTCGGACACAGGCGGGCGATTTACTTTGATTAAAGTAATTTCACAAAACGGTGAAGGAAAACATCGTGAGCAAACTGGCATGTCCTAGAACCAAAAATTCGAAGACATTTGGCATCTACCAACCCGCATTTGGGCCGCATGGTAGATTATAGCCCACTCCCTCTTGAAGAGAGGGCGCCTGTGTCTCGATAATCTAGTGGGATCATTATGGGCTAAATGTTTTGAGTTAGAATATGATTTCGATGGTCAAGTAATTTCGAGTATCGATGTCTACTTGGTGACTTAGGTGAGTCATACGCAAAGTCGTCTCGACCAAAATATTGACAGTATATCTGTGTTTAACAATAAGCTCTGATTCTCGGATTTATTTAACGTGTTGTGATGCCTCCATTGACTTAGTAAGCCGTAGTTTTGTCAAGGATTTGCAAATATTGTCACGTCAACGTACATCCATAGGATTAGGGCTATCACAAAGGTATTGTTGTGGAAAAAAACAGTTTTATTTTTTTATTCGATAGCTACAGTTTTTAGGAATGTAGATCTACCAATCACCGAGTCGTTATTATCATCATCTGCCTAGCGTGTCCCAACCATAATACGACCGGCTTCCAGTCTAAACGGGTGCAAATGAATCCTAGAGTTTAACATGGAGCCACTGCCTATCCTAACCTAAATATGGGGTAACACGATACCCTTTGACAAGACTGGTTGGCACACTTTCGAGCTTAGTCACAAGCTCGAAAGCCCCATAACGACTGTTAAAGATCTACGAATGACAGTTGGGATCAAAGGCTTAACGTGCTTTCCCGGGCTCGGAGAGGTTTCGGTATGTATGGATGCTCCCTTACCCACGGACGGACATCGCCAAGCATTGCAAATCGACCCCCGTGGCTGTATTGATTTAGCCAGAACTCCCTCTTACATAATATCAAGTAAAACACAAAATAACAACGAAGAAAAAATCTTAAGTAGGAACCCTCAGAAAATCCGTATACCCAGGTTTTCCTGGACTCACCCATGATAATATTTATCAAACGGGCCTCATCATCACCATTTCTCAGTACCTATTCGTATCGAGTGGGCATCTCAGAAGCGGGCTTCGTGCAAATAATTGACCAAACAAACGCCTACGAGGAAAATGGACAATGAAATGATATTCTTCATTATTCTCAAACATTGCTTTGTTGGCTCGCGAAGGAAAAACAGAGTGTTAAGTGTATGAGATTGTTATTCTGTATCCGGGAGTACCAGGATTGCAGAAAGTCGTACGTGATTGACATTTTGTAGTTCCCTGGTGGGATAGTTTCTAATAACCTTTGAGTACCATCGTAGTTACTTTGGTACCTATTTCTGTACGCCGTGCTTTTCTAATACCAAGCTACCAGAAACCCATAAAATTACAGAGACCTATCTAACCATCACCAGCTACACAATTTTGGAGTTTGGTTTTCAACATAGTCGCTCACACCAGGATTTCTTGGAAATGTGCCCTAAAAAAATGATTTCCATTGCCCGATACAAAAGACGGCCATTTGTTCAGCCACAATCACTTAAGTAGGTTAAATGTTACGTAATATTAAAGTTAATTTTTCCATCCATATAGGCTGTACCTTCCGTATAATGATAGAACTCTTCAAGTCATCACGTGTCATCATAAAGTATAGTGTTTCTAATAGTTGGTGACAAGTAAATATGTTGTTTGCTTAGTAAAACATACCCATTATGAACATGGACAAGGAGGCGGTAAAATGTGGAAAACCCTCTTTTCTTAAGGCGAAGATTTGTAATCATCATTAGCTTCGCAGTTTTGATCTCTTCTTTAATTTATGAAAGCCTGGTCCTCGAAACTCAAGTTACGTGTTCTGATTTATCATCCCCTTTTTATCCCAGGCTATTTGGGGTCGGTGCAACATACTATTTATTTCTATCAGATCTTAGTAGTTGGTTCATTTTTTTAAATTTGGTTGACCAAAATAACATTAACCAATTCCATTACTGATTAATAAAATCGCCAAAGGGAGTTTTTGGCGGGATCGCGTTGGAACATGTCGCACGAATTTTCATTTTCATGGAATTTAGTGAAATAGCGAATTAAATTGTATAATTTTGATAGTGAATTATTCAATTTAGTTACGTGTGAGTGCACAAGTGTAGTGAAGGTGAAAATAAGTGACTAACGTGGACTTTTCGTGTTCCCCCCAAAAACTCCTATTAGGTTGTTGTAAAGTTACTACCGCTTTACAATAACTCTGACTTGACTGACTAAAGACGACTATGACTGTTTTGTAACTTCGTGCCCGATATCGGGCCATTTACTTGATCTAAAAGAAAAATTACTTGACACTGGCTAATTGCACAAACCGTGTGAAGCCAAAATCAAAAAAAAAAAAAAAAAAATCGCCAAAGGGCCGGTTGACACTTCCCGTAACCCAAGGGCTGGCTTTTACCTTGGCCAGAGGCTAAGGATTGCCATACAACGTGGCAATGACGCCAGTCTCTTGGGTCCAGTCAACAGCGTATGGAGGAATTTTTCGACGCCTTATTTTAGACGGTTAATAGTAAGTTAGAATATTATACTTTTATTTAATTAAATTATAATACAATATAAAACGCTTCTTACTATTTACACTAGGTATTAATTCAATTAAAAGAGTAACTTACTACATACATATACAAATAAATACAAAAAAACTGCAGACGAGTTCGCTTTGCTCGGCGCATGACACGAGCGTTTCGACCCTAAATGGCTCAAAACTGTATAGTTACCCATTATGCTCCAGTATTTGCACCGGTTGAGGGTTTCAACAACCCCAGAAGCGGCGCCTGCACAGCCCGCCGTGCTAGCAACATGAGATGGCAAGGGTCTGCCGTTCATTAATAAGTTTAAACGTTGATAATTACGTACAGTTTATTTTGAATCTTTATAAATAACTATAATGATTCCAATATTTGAATAGCAATACATATTTTTTATACTTCCATATTCTCTTTTAGTTTGACTTTTTTAATTAATTTAATCATGGTTATATATAATCTAGTACATTTAATATCGATACATAAAATATGAATTTTGCTCAGGCAGTAGCAGTACCCAGTCGTACCTATCTGTCTAATAACGAACAGCTATCAACTGATGACTCATTAAACCTTTATCACCTCTGCCCTCTCGTATTATCACGCAAAAACTTACTTAGTATTTAAACAAGCTTCATATCATATTTGTGACACTAGTTGACAGTACTTTTGCTTAGAAACAATATTATGTAATCATAGGAATTAATAGTACTAACCATCGTCATTTAAATCTGCATAAACATAGCATGATCAGCCTTTAATGTTCCCACTGTTGGGACACAGCCCTCTTTTCTGCGAACGGCAATCCCGTTCATCACATTTCATGCCGGTTCCCTCACGATGTTTTCCTTCACCGTTTTGAGAGCTGTTGCTCTCAAAACTTGAAACTGCTGAGCTTGAACTTGCTTTGATGAAATTATTTTACATTTTATTTTTTTATTACTAAATGGGCCTGCTCTTGACCTCGATCACGCCTAAGCACGCCACGATTGCGGCGATAAGTCCCCTCTTTGAGGAGTGGATTGAGAGGCGCCACAGCGTCCTCACCTTCCGCCTGATGCAGGTCCTCACCGGACACGGTTGTTTCTGGAGGTTCCTGTTTCGGATAAGGCGGGAGGAAAAGCCCGGATGTTTCCACTGCGTAGATCGCCCTGAGGACACGGTAAAGCATACGGTAGAAGTCTGCCCAGCTTGGGCAGAGCACCGCCGTGTCCTCGTGGAGGCGATCGGCAGCAGCAATCTCTTGCGTCCGGTCCTGGTCCAGGCCATAATACGGAGCAAGAGTGCATGGGAAGCCGTCACCTCCTTCTGCGAAGCAGTAATGCTCGCGAAGAGGGAGGCGGCACACGTTAGGGAGAGGCAGTATATGCGGTCTCACGGCCCTAGTTGCCGCAGGAGACGCTCTGGGCATTGAGAATCCCAGGTTGATTCCCGGCCACGGTAGCCACGGGCTTGCGGAAGGCAAGTAATGGGTAGCTCGCTGTCCGATAAGGACCAATCCCGGGTCGATGGCGCGTTGTGTTCTACGCGCGCCTCAAAGAGATGTCAGCATAAACTGATGGGGTCCGCAAAGGCCGATGCCTGCTAGGGATGCGGGTTGTTCGAAAGAGATACCGTGGTCTCTGACCCACAGGGACAAAAGAAAAACCCGATCACGCCTGATGGGAAACGATTGATGAGGTCTATGATGGATCGAGCGTGCCCAGAAGATACCTGTACTTTACTCAAAGTAAAGTAAACCTACAACTCGTAAGTCGGACCCGTGAGCACTAAGGTTGCCTCTGCTCTCGTTTAAATTTAATTACAATGAAATCAACGACGTTTCGCGTGATGTAAACAATCTTCAACTGCCAAGTGAAGAAACAACCATTCTGATGAAAGTTTAAGGGCTGATTAAGATCGAAAAAAGTCGGACCCGTGAGCACTAAGGTTGCCTCTGCTCTCGTTTAAATTTAATCACAATGAAATCAACGACGCTTCGCGTGATGTGAACAATCTTCAACTGCCAAGTGAAGAAACGAACATTCTGATGAAAGTTTAAGGGCTGATTGAGATCGAAAAAAAAACACATCATGATCTTCCTGCCCTTGGCCCTAATACTTGGGGTCGGCGCAGCACGTTCTCTTCTTCAGGTCTCCATTATCAACCGTTATTAAATAACCTACTGACCAGTCTTCGCTTTAACTCAAAGGCAAGATATAATAATATAATGAAAGGTTTGGGTAATTATTTCTGTTGTTTGTTATAAAATTTTCCGTAGGTACCCGGCCTCTTTGTTGACACTGCGAAGGAAAATTTCCAAGAGACTTACAACTTAAATTATAGTTAATTTAATAAGATGTCATCGCTAAGTGTAGAGCATCTGCACGTGGATGTCGTAACAAGTAATTGATAAGATTTCAGATACTCATCAGAACATAGTGTGACATAACAAGAGCTCGGTTGTGGAACTGCGTGGCTTAATTTCATACGTACTCGTATTTTTGCCGCCAACATTGTTGATTTTCCAGAATTGCCTGGGATAGTCCTATGTCCAGCAGTGGGCTGTTTAGGCTGAGTTGATTTTGATTGATTTAAATGATTGTCTTCAAGTTATGGGTTCCACGAATTGATTACACGAACTTAAAATATTGAGAACTGTGTGATCAGCTGGCGATCCTCCGAATCGTGACGGAAAAAATAGTGATTTATTTACAGTTACACAATACTTTTTTTGGCAATCAATAATTAAGGTGGATTAAGAGATTAAAACTTACCTATGCTTATAAAAAAAAACATTGATGTGAATGTATGTACTTATTTAAAAAATAATGATTGAACACGATTATTATTAACAACTTGTATTCTAGTTTAGTAGTGCCTTGCGACTTAACCTCATCAGGAGATAATGAACGAATGATATCATTGTAAAGGTGCGCTTACACGAGCAACTAGCAACTAAAATTGCTCCATTTTGGGCAATTCTCGTCAAGTATGACGTCACGACTACATCCAGCAATTTAGAGCAATGGCAACATGTAGCAAACTGTTGCTAGAGATACGGCCACACAATATGGAGCAATATGGAGCAACTTAAAAACTAGGCAACGCGTTGTCGTGTCTACCTATCCCTAACAAAAGGGTAAAAATAGACCAGACAATTAAATTTAATATAGGGAATACAAAACAGAGGAGCTATAAAAAAGGTACCTGCCTAAAGGGAAACGCACTCTATTGAGACATGAGGAGGACAGCGGAGATCACTTGATATGGCGTCAAGGATGCGGTGACGTGTATGCGTCCAGGGATGCGGCAACGTGTAGGCGTCCAGGTATGCGACGACGTATAGGTATCCAGGGATGCGGCAACGTGTCGGCGTTCAGGAATGCGGTGACGTGTATGCGTCCAGGAATACGGCAACGTGTAGGCGTCCAGGGATGCCGCGACGTGTCGGCGTTCAGGGATGCGGCAACGTGTAGGCGTCCAGGGATGCGACGACGTGAAGGTGTCCAAGGATGCGGCGACGTGTAGGCGTCCAGGAAAGTGGCAACGTATAGGAGTCCAGGGATGCGGAGACGCGTTGACGCGTAGACGTCTAAGGCAGCTCCGTGGCTCCAGACATTGTCTCAGTAATTGGTAGCACTGCTTTTAGTTTCGTGCAGAAGAAGAAACGTACACAAGAATAAGTCTCCTGCCTTCAGTTACAAAGCGCACCATCAGTCAGTTGGCTTACCAAATCCATCGCTCCCTCTTTCAATGACTCCTCAGCTCTGCCCTTTCTTCTTTTTTCTTACATTCCAACTTCCTTCCTCTTTTTTCTTTTTCAGCCATAGATACTCTCATCTGATGGTCTAGTCGGCCAAGACGTATAAAACCTCCTTCATACAAACCGAGAGTGCGTTTAAGAATCTTATAGTTATAATTTAGAATTCCGTTATTTAGTAGACAACGTAGTTAAATAGAAAAACCAAATTTAGGCTAAAACGATATAAAATGATTTTTAGTTAATACAATCCTAATGCAACCTTCCTTGAATAGACTGCATAGATAATTAAAAGAATAAGTAGACATCAGTTTGACACGTTTGACTTAAATGTCATAACAAGAATATTAAATTCTAATGTAAAATCAGGTAATTCTTTATAGACGAATCGTTTAAGACCGATTCGCAGAGTGCTAACACAGAAAACAAAGAGCGAAATATAATATTGTAAAAAGTCGTAAAAGGATAATAAAACAAAGATGATGTGGAAGAATGAAAAAGAAGCGTAATTACAGTATCAGTAATAAACAGATACTATAGCGTCCCTCTCGCAAAAACGAGACGTAGTTATACATACAAACGAGATAGAAAGAAAATTCTTTTACCTTTAATGGCAGACCTTATAATTCACTGAAGGATGTCCTGCGGGTCTAAAAAGGCCACATTAAGCAATTCCTCTAAAAGTGATTCATTTCCTGAATTCCCCTATGATTCTGCTATTTGACATTTTACTTTATTAAAGCAATTCATAATTTGGTGACCATTTTACGAATTTCCATATAAAACTGTCAAATAGATGAATTGCGTGCTGTCTGCGCAGATAATATTATGAATTGTCAGTTTGTGACAATTTGACGATTTTAAATATGATTCATAGTATGATCATATTATGATTCTGCCAAAGTGGCCTTTTTAGACCCCCTGTACAGACTTCGTAAAAGGTTCCTTCAAATCCAAAAAAAAACAGTTTTCTAAATCCAGTGAAGTGACAGTACCAAATATGATCAAGAAAGACTTTTTGATTGCTGAGTTTGAATTACCAAAAGACGACAAAATGCTTGTATTCTCATCACGATTTTCCAAAAGGAATATGAAAATGCATGCAGATCAAGACAAGTTTTTTCTGGTGACGAAACCTTTAAAAGTGCACCCAGGCCTAACTATCAATTGTTCTCCATTCACGTAGACGTTGATAGCACGGAAGAGACGACAAATAAACGCGAAACAACTTATTTCGCTTTATTTACAATAATACGTGATGTGCTTAAAGTAGGTACATTTAAAAAATTTTAATGTGATTACGAATTGGGTCTCATCAATGCATTTAGGACTGTGTATCCGAATGCTAAAGTTACAGGATGTTTTTACCATTACAATAAATCTATGTGGAAAAAGGTGAACGATATCGGTTTGACGAAATCTCAAGACGGACGATACATCACTAGAATTACTGCGAATTTGCCGCTCTTGCCTCCATCTTATATACAAGACGGATGGTCTACTATTGTGGAATGTTCAACGCAATCACCTGAAATGAATGCATTCGCAACCTACTTTTGCAGGCAGTGGCTAAAGAATCCTTTGCTTATTTCCTGTGCAAAACAAAAGCACAGAACCAATAATAGATTAGAGGCATGGCATCGTCCGTCGCCTTAATGTGCGCATGCAGCACAAACCAATGTTGTTACAATTTTTATTTTATTTAAAAAAGAGGCACATTTTCAAGATAAAAAAAAATCAAAATTCTCTATTTGAACCGAACAACAAAAGAAGAAACACCATATTATTCAATCGCAAGTATCAAAGAGAAATAAATAAAATGTATACGAAGGAGATTACGCTTCTATTTTTAAAAAAAAAATGTTAGCGATTTACCCCCTTATTTATACCTATGTTCGTATTGCCTATTTTTTTAAGTTATATATTGCATGATATTGTGCGGCCATATCTCTGGCAACAGGTTGCTACTTGTTGCCATTGCCCTAAATTTCTGGATGTAGTCGTGACGTCATAGTGGACGAGAAATGACCAGGATGGAGCAATTGGCTTCCAGTCCAGCCGGATGCACCCGAATACCAGTATTTTACATTTAGCGACTGCCTATTTAACCTCCACTACATAGTTACATGATAACTCAATACCCCTTAGTAAGACTGGTTGTCAGACTTTCGAGCATCTGACGACCCGTAACGACTGTCAAAGATCCACGAATGACAGCCGGGACCTCTTTCTACAGATAAACAATATTAATCGTGTTATTTCTGTTGTCGACCGGCAGTTGGGATTAAAGATATACAGGATAAAATTTTAACCAGTGCGCAAACTTTAACCATAAATTCAGCATATCATTCTAGACTCCCCAGCGTAGAAATTTTTCGTCAGTTATACAAAAAAAAAACAGCTTTTTCAAAGAAAAGTGCAATAACAACGCGGTCAACATGTATACAAAAAATTAACCCTGTAGGTGAGGAAGATGAGATGTAGGATTTTAGCCGAATCTTACACCGGTCTACACACAGTGAGCAAACGTCATGATTGATGATCGAGTTATCTCAATGAGAAAAGAGGTCGTTGCCGTTTAGTGGGAAAATTATAGGGGTAGTTTTTCTTGACAATTGTAGGTTAATTTATTACGTAGGCGTCACGCATCACATCTTTGTAGTAGAAACGAGTTCGAACTTTCTATGCTACTACAAAAAAAAAATACAATGTCGATTTCCAAACAAACCAATCAATAAAAACAGTTTCAGCTACTTTTTCAATTCATAAGTAACAAACAAAACGTAGATTTAGCTAATAAAACACGTAAAATAACAAACTTATAACATTTTTACACACCATGGTACAATTTTGTCTATTTGCCCACACTCATGAACTTTAAGCATAGACTAACATTTTTGATATACGGCCAAACAATAGTTTTAAAACAGCAACCCTGTTGTTGTTATTGCAGTTTTATTTGAATTAATGACGAAATATTTAATAAAATAAAGGTCACAAATTTTTCTAAACATATTCACTTCTAGGCTGCAAATATTATGACGTAAGAGAGGATTTACACTGTTAATAAAAGCGACTTGACTAAAAACAAAAAACTAAATGTTTTTAAACAAATCGGTACTTACACTTATACCTACCACACTATCTATACCAATCCGAAGATTTGAAGGACATACGTAATCCATTGCTGTATATGTTCGAAACATTCATCTGCTCGACAATGTAAACAACGCAAGAAATGTTGTTGAAATGTTCCTCAAAAGACCATTTCAGACACCAATCTACATGATCCTCAAATGATCTCACCACGATTATTTTCGTATTTTTTGTTTATATAGACATTGACATGATGAATTTTATTTAAACAATGACATGAAATATTTACTTTGTAAAGTATTATATTGCTTTAATTATTGTGGATGTGATGACTGTGTGGGTGTTTTTTTTTCTTCATTTAGTCATAGTCTGGCAGTTTGAGTTATTTATGCGGCCTAACCAAATGTCCTTTCTTTGATATTTGTTCGTCAAATCGTTGAGCTCCTCAAGTTCTGAGTTGAGCTGCATGATTACTGATAAATGCGTATACTGATTGGACAGGTCCACTCAATCTGTGTGGTTCTTTTCTCAAAAGACCATTTCAGACACCAATCCACATGGTCTTCACATGATCTGACCAAGATTATGTCTGGACTTTAAAAGAGACTGTGACCTCTGAATTTGTTTTGGCCTTTCTTCTCAGAGTAGTCAGATAGGAAACGCCGACCTCATCTAGTTTTAAAAATATGATTGACGTGTAAAAGTGTTTGTACAAACCAACCTACAGAAATAAAATTTTAATCATTGTCAAAATGTGAGTATGCCACTGAATTAGCCCGCTGGATTAAATAATAAGAAATTGCAAAGTTCATTGATCATTTGGCCCATTTCTTTGCAGTATGAAAAGACGAGTTTTCCCTGAAGTGAAACAGTAACTGGCGCCCGGTACTACTAATAAATGGAAGTTTTTCTGAGTCTATCTATGCCAAAGTGATGTCAGTGGCAGTCTGTGACATGTCACTAAATTATGAGCAATAGGTATATTCCAAGAACTCACTCTGAAAATCACGGTCAGAGTTTTCCACACTCGAACTCAAAAACTATTCCATCACGTAAAATTAAAATAAAACAAGACATTTTGAGACAGGTCAGGTGTGTACTACTCACAACCGGCGTGTATGACCAGACGTCATCCATCTGGTCATACAAGCGTAAACGAGGCAGAAGGAGGCAGGGATCGTAGCAGATGGCGTTCTGTAGTTGCATCATTTATCACTGTAATTTGAAAAAATTGTAAAAGCCAATTATTTTTAAAAAAGCAACTGTTTTTTTTTTTGGGTGAGAAATCATCAAATAACTTCTCCTGCTCTGGGTGGAGCGGGAGGGCGTGTCAGACTTTCACTGACTAAAACCCACCCGTGTTCCCTCAGTTGCCTGTGTGCCAAGGGCCGCGGTATCTCTTTCGAACAACCCGCACCCCTGGCAGGCATCGGCCCTTGCGGGCCCCATCAGTTGCTGCTGACATCTCTTTGAAGCGCGCGTGGAACACAACACGCCGTCGACCCGTGCTTGGTCCTTACCGGACAGCGAGCTACCCATTCCTCGCCGTCCGCAAGCCTGCGCCTACGGTGGCCGGGAATTAGCCTGGGATTCTCGACGCCCAGGACAAGGAAAATCTGTTCAGGTAGAGATTTATAGACTACCTGGTTCTTATTGACAGGCAGGCTCTGTCCTCCCGTACCTAATATCACTGTAATTTGAAAACGTTGTAAAAGCCAATTATTTTTAAAAGAGTAACCGTGGAGTTTCTTGCCAGCTCTTCTCCATAGGAAGCGACAAATTGGAACCGTGCACCTAGCTTCGGACGTTTCATAAGACCTATGTAGGTTTTGATTTTGATTTTGAGTTCCTTAGACACAAGAAACTTCTTCGCCGATAAGAAGAAGGCGTGAGTGTATGTATGTATTTTGATAGACGTTTGGTAGAAGAAAGGAGCGGCGCTTGCCTATCAGAGGGACACAATAGGTATAAGGCTACCAATGAAAAGTGTCATTTTGTTGTTGTTATTTTAACAGAGGCTTTGTAGCTTTACTAACAATCAACTAACTGACCGTTACTTCACAATGAAGATCAAAGGTTAAATAGTAAAATTTTAAATAATTTATTATTTCCTAGCTTGCCAGCGGCTTCGCCCGCGTGATGGTCGAAATTATCCCACGGGAAGATACTACCGTATCTGTGTGCCAAATTTCATCCAAATCCATTCAGCCGTTTTTACGTGAAAGAGTAACAAACATCCATTCTCACAAACTTTCACATTATATTATTAGTGGGATGGTTCTTATTTATGGCAGTCAATCAATACAAAGTAGTACCAAATTACAACTTTTGCTAGAACAAGTTCAGTTATGGCCATCTTAGTTCTCTACTAATATATTTTTTGAACTTTCTTGGGGATGTAGGACCTATTATTGCCCGACTACGGCGAAGTAAAAGGTGGATTATGTTTTTGACCGATATGTATTTATGTGAGTATGTGTATATTAGTGATGTACCGACTAGTCACCGACTAGTCGGCCATATTTGTAGTCGGCGACAGTCGGCTAAAACCACCGACTAGTCGGCCCATTTATTACTCGTATGCTTAAAAATTCAAAAGACGGTGATTGAATTGAAATGAAATCTTTACTGTTATATTTTTTATTATAGAATCAGTTTTACAGTTTACTTTCAGTGCAATCAGGAAATTAGGATAGTAAGGAATAGGAACCCTTGCTTTAGTCCATTAATTAATTGGACTTAGATCCAAAGTTAAATACAGAAATAAAAATAAAATTAATACTTCTAACAAAAGAAGAAACTCTATAGCAAAAAATTGCCAGTAAGTAGGTTTGCCATTTTGAACATAGCCGATGTCACCCGAACTCAACCGAAATCAATGATTGGCTTGGCCGACTAGTCGGCTATTTTTCAGCCGACTAGTCGCCTAGTCGGCCAAAGTCATAGTCGACCCATCTCTAGTGTAGTCATGTATGTTCATCTGATTTCTTATAACTTTTAAACTTAATATCATAATTTAACAATAATAAGGTATCGGTGGAAGCGTCTAGAGCTTCCGCTGGTTATAGGCAATGTGTGTGAGGTCCCACGACTTTCAGATGAGCTTATTTTCTTGATTCATAATATTTATACTTGGACTAATAATGGTAGTAACTTGACAATTTGAAGAAAAATATTGTTACCATACTAAAACTAATAGTGATGGGGTAGTAAACGATTTTGCGTAAAGAACGAATGATAAAAATGGTTTAATTTTAATTTCGTTATAAAACTTTAAAAATTCGCTTGTAACATGTGGAATATGCGAATATATAACAAATTCTACTATTTTTCATAGTGCATGTCATGTTTTAAAGACAAGTTTTTAAATTTAAAATATTTTTGTGCATGCAAGTACTGTAAAGGTTTGTTCGCTTACCAAAGAACCTCACACACACACTGGCAGCCAATGATTGGGCTGTGTTTATGTTCAAACAATCAGGAAGTTCTAAAATAAGAACGTCATTAATTTTACATAGGTTTTGTTCCGAGAGCTGTCATTCTAATGACAAGCTCGGTCTTGTGATGTTCCAACTCTTGAAATAAACGTGGAATCTCACAGTTTAAACGCCCCATTGAGTTTTAGTCATATTTATTACACACCCGGTACTTGGGAGCTCGTCCGAGCTTGCACAGTAGAATATTTTATTCATTCAATTTCATGCATTCTTGCACCACCTCACTATTTTTTTTGTCATAATCTGGTAACCCTTCAACCGTCAAGTTACTGAATACGATTATGAGTCCAAGTATAGAGCGTGATTTTTCAGTTGTTGGGTTTTAATTTTTGAAATTACTTTTTATATTTAGGACTGTTTAAACCACAATCACTGTTTTAAGTACTTTAAGCTAATCTAGAACTAGCCCACGCTCCGAATCTTTTTACGAAAAGATATTTTTGGGATATTATGATTTATAACTTTATCAGTTCTGCAAGAGTTAACATATGAGGTATCTAATCTAGCTCTAACATGCCTATATTGATATTTTTCGCTGTTAACCTCGAAAACAAAAATAAAGAGACCGTAGGTTTATGGTTTTGATCTAGAAGTCAAGTAGAACGCTTTGTCCTTATCACACCGTTCTCATTCATAGATGAAAAGTAGGGGTTATAAATTATGGAGAAAAGGGGTTTTGGGTCAGGCGATCAGCTCTATAATATACGACCATTCTGTTATCGGAGAGTTAAAAATAACTTTTCGTATTATATTGAATTGATTTCATCAATGTGGGTATAATATATCGTGTGGTGCCGGACGTAAAAGAATAGCAACATCCGATTTTTTCCCGTGGGTGTCATAGAAGGCGACTACGGGACTTACTAGAGAATGAGCAGCAGCGTTCTCTATGCATTTTACCACCGTACTGCGATCACCAACCCGCCTGCCAAGCGTGGCGATTATGGCAAAACCCCCTTTTGGGGGAGGCCTATGTCCAGCAGTGGACGTCTTTCGGCTGATATGATGATGATGATGGGTGTAAATACTATAGGTACACCTCTGCTATCCCTGCCATCTCTGTAATGTTCAATCGTCAGTACAAATTCAATCAATCCTAGACTTTTTGCAACTAATTTAAGGTCGGCTTTCATTCTAACCAAATGCAGCTTAATACCAGTATTTAACATGGAGTGCTTGCCTATACGCCCTCCAAAACTCAATAACTGGGTAATACGATGCCCTCTGGTAATAATGATAAAAGTCTCAGTATGAAATAAATCTCGGTAAAAAAGTATATTTCATTTCTTTTAGGCTGGCTAATAAAGTCACTGTGATAGGCTGAGTTGAAGTAGCTCATTATTATATTTCGCAGTTAGAAGCAGTTTTTTTTCTACAGATTCCTTTTAATGTAGCCTACCAAGTTTCCATTTTGTTACATATCTAGTTTGTCAGGGCATATTGATGGCCTCATTCTGTCCGAAATCCAAATAATGTTTCGTGGTTCTTCCTCCGGAAATCGGATCAAGGATTCAAGTCCGGAATTCCTGACTAGATACTAGATTCGTAACAAATACTTTCAGAGGGTTCAACAGCCTTCGAACGGTGAGCTTTTTTTATCTAAAAGAAATATTATGGAATAGTATCTTAATGGGTAGCAAATATCGGATACCAGCACCCTAATTGCGTAACGCACGATCACTTATAATCTGAATCATTTTGAAACAGATTGCTAATCCATTGCTTCATATGTTCGAAAAATGTGTCTGCTCAACAACGTAAAAAACGGATATTGTTGAACTGTCAAAATGAAACAGATTATGATTGATCGTGAGTTACGCAATAAAGGTGCGGATTAGATTTCGCATGTCATTCCAGAAAATGCTAAATTATGTCAAGTGTCTGTACACTATTATACAATTTAAAAAAAGGCGCTATAGGACCTAACTTGCAAAAATAAAAGAACGTTCTTAATTCCATTTATTTATTTATTATTCACAAAATGCACAGCTCTTTAAAATTTTATCTTAAAATATATAATAACTAATCTTACATCTAATTATGGTACACGGCTACGACGAGGACGACGAAGTCTGCGAGGCTGAAATGGGAGTAGGTGGGTTATGTGTATAGGATGCATCAAAACAGATGGGCCGGGATTGTGACGGCCCATCTGTGACCCCACGGCACCATCCCCAACGCAGGCCTAAGTTTTCTTAGGCAGATTGGCGTGACGATTCGAACTCGTTCCTGTCCTTTTGTCCGGAGAAGGCATTACAAAAATAAAACTGGAAATTTCAGTTTTGATTTGCCAAGCAATTCCTCTATCCCATCTTGCCAACACTATGCTAGTCCTTCCGTTTGGGCCATTCTAAGTGGCCCATCTGTCGTCTTCTAATCGTGCGATAAGGCCACCCATCTCCACAGTACACCATACCTTTTAAAGTGGAATGCAATTACGCTGCTCGGAGGTAGAAATCAGCACAGTGGTAGTATTACCTGGACGTGTTACATAATTAGCTGTACCAGTACCACTAAGTATATTTATCTACTATAACGTAACATAATCAGACTGTAATAATGTTCCCACTGCTGGGACACAGGCCTCCTCTCTGTGAGGGGGAGTGGGCCGCAATTCACCACGTGGGGCCAGTCCTTCTTTCAAGACATGTGTGTGTGTGTGTGTGTGTGTGTGTGTGTGTGTGTGTGTGTCTTGAAATTTTTGGGTTCTAGGACATGCCAGTTTCTACACGATGTTTTCCTTCACCGTTTTGAGAGCAGTGGTGACGAAATTAAATACACAAAAGTGAAGTGTTACTTAGCCACAAGCCCCTCACAGATAAATTGTTATGTAATTAATATTCTTGAGATGAAGAGGGCATCTGTCATGTCACTATGGAAGTTTACACATTTAAAGTTAACCTCTGCCTTTAAAGTATCAAAATAGTTTCTTACAATAGATTTTACCGACTATTTATTTATTTTAATATGTATACCCATTGTTAATGACCTTGGAATTTTAATAATAATTAAAATTAGTGTTGTTATGCTTTTATTAACTTTATTGTACGTGATATTTACTAAATTCGGTTTGTGGTAAGAATAATAATTATGTGCTGCTTTCTGCACTCTTCTACAACGTGTAACGGAAAGGGTATATAAATACCAAGGGCACGGCTTCTTTGGATGATATCAAACGATATTGGAAGGGTTTTTAAATCCTATCTCTACATGTTCGGAAATTATGAGAATATTTAATACAGTGATACCAGAAACCGAACTTTTCAAATTGAAATAAAACATCACTCGGAAGAGATTTATCGTGATATTGTCAAGTAACGTGAAAAGTTATTGACCTATGTATTGCAGTGACACGTTTGTTATGATTTGAATTTAAGAAACATATGAAACCGAAAATTTGGTATCAATTCTTAGAGTATTTTATTTTGAGCTGAAACTACGTATAGTCATTCTATACCAGCAGTTATCTTTAGTGCTTAAAGATAGCAATAGGGTTTCTGTTATACCCTGTATAGAAACTAAAGTTTGTGCCAATTTTCAAACACCTCCGTCCCCGCAATTTTCTTAAAAAGGGTTACAACGTTATTGCTTCACGTATTAATATATAGATAAAGCTTTGAATGCCAATGAATCACAGTGAATCCATGTGTAAGACATGTGACAGCCTTGATTAACGCATTCTGTAATTAAAATAGATTCTGTCTGCTATACCAGGTACGTATAGAATGAAAAGTATGCTGATATTAATCGCATTGTAACAGCCAAGCAATTATATGTAAGTGAGTATATAAAAATAAATAGCTTGAGCGATGCAATTTCTATATTTATGTGAGAATGTGAAAATGTATCATTTATTTAGCACATTGTAGTATTTTCTAGTAAAGTGTAATTTAATTATACGTCCCACATCAAAATTTTGAATCTGCGGAACAGATAAATCAAAATGAAAAGTAATTTAATCAAACTGGGTTGACGTCAGCACTTTTTGAACTTCAAAATTACATAAGACAGTCCCCCAAAACCCCCGTCACCACTTCCTAGTGCTGGGAAGAAGAAGTGGCGAAACAAACTCCCTAGTAGCACGACTATCTGTTAAGTTAGAAGAGCTTGATTCTATACAGTGGTAGGTACGTAACTGACGTTAAGAAACACAAAACATACAATTAAAATATTTGCCATAATATGTCAGCTAGCACCTGCCAATATACCAGAGTTTCCGCTATCTATGAAAAGGACGAAGGTTTTTCAGTTCGTGTATATAATTTGTAATTTTCGTGCATTTTTCTAGTTTAAAGTTTTAAACCATGGTATCTATTTAATAACTTCTGTTGTCTGACATGGCTCTGTTACAATCCTCATACGTAAAACGAATTACTTTATTTAAATAGAGATTATTGGTTATTTTAGTTTAAATCTTCGCTAAGAAATTTCAGTCTTATCCTCACTAAATTTCTTAGCTATTGAATGAACTTGAAGCACCTACCTCAACAAAAATTTAATATTTCTACGTCGTGTGAATAGATGCTTCAACACACAAATCTCAATTATTTCCGTAGCTAGCAACAAAACTGAGTTATAATAATTAAGCGGAAGTCAGCAATTAGAAGACTCGTGTAACACAGTTACAATAGATATCCGGGTCATTTTTTCCATAATTGCTGAATAATTAATTGATTAATCGCATTATTGTTGCGTCATCAGACCTGCCTTTATTGGGTTCAGATGTGGGAAACAAAAGTTAGTGATTTTTGCTTGAGTAACTCATATTTCAATTACAGAGACACAGATAAACTTCTGGAAATTTTGTCACGATATTTTATTCCCTCGTTAGATATTTAGTTTCGTATCGATGATATTTTATTCCCTTGTAAGATATTTGAGGGTAAGCGAATCGTTGAGCTCCTCAAATTCTAAGTTGAGCTGCATGATTACTGATAAATGCGTGCTCTGATTGGACAGGTCCACTCAATATGTGTGGTCCTTTCCTCAAAAGACCATTTCAGACACCAATCACAATTCACATGATCTGACCAAGATTATGTCTGGACTTTAAAAGAATGCGACCTCTGAGTTTGTTTCGGCCTTTCTTCTCAGAGTAGTCAGATAGGAAACGCCGACCTAGACCGTTTTGAAAATATGATTGACGTGTAAAAGTGTTTGTACCTCAATAGCGAGTAGAGTGCGGGGCAGCAGCAGCAGTCTTCTTACCGTTGCTGCCAACAGGTTTGACGGGCCTTTCATGCAGCACTGGCATATCGGGCTTGGGGAAGGTTAAAATGTAAAATAATTACTATAGATTCTCTTTTTGTTTTTTTTGTTTGCAATTTATATACCTAACTTTTAATTCCTATTTTTTTTACTTTTATATAAAATTTTACAATTTGACAATTTTATATTTGACATTCAATTTTTAATACGATTTTATTTTATTATTTACGATACAATTTTTAATACGATATTTTATTTATTTATATATATTTTACGTTTTAATGAGATGTTGAATATGTTCTAACTAAGCACAATTTTATTTGAGAGTTTGTATCTGTTTGGAATTTGAAATAGTTTATAATTTGAATGTATGAGTGTAAAGCTATGGACTACAATCATATCTGAAATAAATAAATGACCAGGTACTCCAGAAAATTATTTTAAATCTTTGCGTTACTTCTACAATAGTTAATAGAACTCGGTTAAAATAACATTCCTTTAAACAGAATTCCAGCATTTCTCTCCAGACAAAGAATAGTTAGTTTATACAATAACTCATTGTAACTGTGCGATTGACGAGTCCTAGAAACCTAGTTTTTTTAGTAGTACACGCAGCTGAACTGATGTAAACACACACATTCCTATTTGTTATGGAATATCGGGTAACTATTGGAGAGATGTTCCTATGTTCAGCGACTTGACGGTAGCTGCAGTCGATCGGAAAACAACACGTTAATGATTTTGATAGCACATATAGTCCATGATTCTAGACCTTCTTTGAAATTTTTCGTCGGTTAATAAAAAAAAAACATACATTTTGACCGAGTAGGTATGTATAACACCTTTGTAGGAAAGAGCTGATATTTAAAAAACAAACCGACGCAAAATTTCAACGCTCGCGGGGTCCAGAATTATGTATTTATTTAATATGTCACGCACAGAAATGTACAGAGGCGGACTTAATGCCATAGGCATTTTCTACCAGTCGACCTTTCGGTGCTGCAGAGACAAACAGCGGTAGGTGCTATCACGTAAGTCGTGTAGTCGTGTCGTGTGTCGTTTATTCAAATATAAGTAAATATACACATATCATACCTATATATATACAGACTATAAATATGGTATGTATATTTCACCGTAAAATTGTAAATACCGTTAGATTATAATCTATCTCGCGAGATTGTGAACTGTCGAAAGATTGTGAACCGTAACATACTGCTAAAAATTTTACGCATTAGTTATTTGCCGGTAGATTGTAATCTATCGAAGTGAAACCGTCAAATTGTGAACTGGTATCATAACGGATAGTACCTTGCGCGGTTACTAAATAGTCAAGTAACTGCCACTAACTTGGAAGTAGCGCTCGCTTCGCTCGCGCGCGGTTGGTTGCAGTTCTAACTTTTTTTTTTTTTTTCATTACGGTGGGTACAAACCTTATGGATGTCCTCCGCCCCGGGGAGGGCGGAGGGGTCTGTCAGACTCTTACTGACTAAAACCACCCCGATGTTCCGTCTCTCACTTGCACCGGGGATCACGGGAACTAGTGTGATTTCCGCGATCGCAGTTCTAACCTAACCTAACCTAACCTATTTGGTTGGGGTGCTATTTTAAGCAGTATGGTGCAGTTTACAGTTTATCGACAGTTTATAATTTCGCGAAATAGATTATAAACTAACGGTGTTCATAATCATCGTCACCGTGTGATTGTGAACTCCGTTAGTACATACATAATAAAAAAAAATGTATATATAAGAACAAATAAACACATAAATATAATATGTACCTACTGAATCCTTGGTAACATATTGTGCATCGATCTCCCTGTCTTTTATTTCGTAGCAATAACGTTTTCATTGTGCCCGGCTGACGGCAATAGGCTCGCCTCGCCTATTACACGGGACTTAAACATGGCGTAATATGGGTGTACACCGGTGCCTAACGCTTCGGGGATTACAGGCGTGATGTAATGTATGTAGATGAAGAGTCTGTTGTAGACCGTAAAAATACTAATAATTATTTTCACTGTAATTTTATTGCACGGAAATTAAAATTTATCTTGTATCGCAAACGGGCAACGGGGCGGGTTAATTCATGAAATAACAAAATAAATGTTTAAATTCAATTCAAAGATTTCAGTTTTTTTTTTCATCTGTTTTTGAACACCATGAACTAGTAGCCGCCATGTTATTACGTCATACCACTGTTTAAACTAATCAACTGAACAACTTTGTACTTTTATTATTTTCGTAACCAAAGTATTTTTATTTAAATAATATCTTACATTCAGGAACAACAAATCAACGATAAATAGAATAATAACTCATTTTTTAAATTATATATAATTATAATACAAAATATCAGTGTATTTGTTTGCACAGCAAACTGACGTCATACCCACAGAGCAAAATGGCGTCCACTGCGTCCAGCGTTTTCGTCAAATTACGCGCGAAATATGAAAATGTAGAATTTAAATGCATTTGTGTGGCACTAATCGATTCAATATAAAAATTGAGTTTTTTTTTGGTGGTTTATTTTTATTTTATTTTATTTATTATGGGACAATAAACAGCTACAATATAAAATGTTTACATATAACAATAATACTTATAGTTTTAACAATATTGCAGCCCACTACATTATCCGCATGTAAACAACATTAGGATTAGGTTATTATTATTACTCAGATATATTAAATAAAAATGACCTCCACAACCCAGTCACTGGGTCACATGGTACCTCTTGGTAAGACTGGTTGTCAGACTTACGGGCTTCTGACGACCCGTAACGACTGTCAAAGATCCACAAATGACAGCCGGGACCAGCAGCTTAACGTACTTTCCGAGCCACGGAGGGGTCTTGATAAAATGGTCAGCCATCCACGGACCAACTGCGGCAAGCGTAGCTTAACCTGATCGATTGACCCGTGCGGCTGTTATTACTTAGCCGTAGTAATCAATTGTACGGTTTAATAAAAAAAATAAAAATAATCAGGTAATTATTAATTTTTGGTTTTAAAACTGAGGAGGAGACTTGTCTTCTCTCTAATATCTAAAATAAAAAATAAACAATTACCTGATCATTATCACCAGCCACATGTACGTTGTGCCTTGGAGACCACCCTGCTAACTACAAGGGGTGTCAAGTATACAAGGAGATCCGCGCAAGGAAAATCTCACAGCTACCCCACAAAAAAGCTCCATTGCCGAAGATACCAAAAAATAACACTATCCCCTTTAAAACAGATGACGTTCCACAATTACGGCCAAGTAGCCACGCCAAACCAGAACCACCTTATCTACGTACTCAAGACGCCAAAAACACTGCACACTGGTACAGGAAACAAGAGAATATACAATCTCAGCCAACAAACTCACTAGAACAAATCATCACCAAACAATCAGAGAAAATTGATATTCTCATTCAACAAATAGGCACCCTAATGGGTCTCCTTATGACGCTAGTTGCCCAATATAAGAAATGAAATTTCTACGTATCGCAGCATGGAATGTAAATGGCCTGCCTCCTAATAAAGAGGAAGTAGAACTTTTCATGAAATACAACAAAATAGATATCCTTTTAATCTCAGAGTCACACATGACTGACGAAAAAGCCATCCTTATGAAAGGATATAATATATATTATTCCAATCATCCCGATGGAACATCTCACGCTGGGACTGCAATAATAATTAAAGACAGTATAAAACAACACCCTCTCCCAAATTTTAAGCAAGCATACCTTCAGGCTACTGTAGTATCGATAGACGACTGGCAGGGCCCACTAAACATCGCTGCAGTGTACTCCCCGCCTCGGCATCGGGTCGACGAATAAATGTTTAGCGAATTTTTCAAGACGCTCGGTGGCAGATATGTCGCAGGAGGGGATTGGAACGCCAAAAACACCTACTGGGGCTCTAGGCTAACCACAACCAGAGGCAGAGAATTAAAGAAGGTAATCGATTCAGATTCACTCAGTGTATTGACTACAGGAGAGCCAACTCACTGGCCGTCTGATCCCAACAAAACACCTGACCTCATCGATTTCTTTGTTACCAAAGGAATGTCAGGACTTTACACAAAAGTCGAATCATGTCTTGATGGCAACTCCGATCATACACCAGTAATATGCACACTGAGCACCACAATAATTTGTAAAGAGCCACGCGAGACGCTATACAATCTTAAAACTGACTGGTACTCATTTCAGAACTACATAGAGGAAAATACCAACTTACATATACCCCTTAAAACAGAGGAAGACACAGAAAATGCAGCCTGGTATATAACTAACCTGATCCAAACAGCTGCTTGGATGTCTACTCCATATATAAAACACAGTTCTCAGAAACAGGATTACACACTTACTATAAGAGAGGCGGTAGCTTTAAAACGCAAACTGAGACGGCAATGGCACACAAGCAGGAACGCACATGATAAAAGAGCCCTCAATAAAGCACAAAAGGAACTAAAGAAAATGCTTAGCGAACACGACGATGCCACCCTGCAAGATAAACTAAAGACCCTATCACCCAACAAAGCAGACGACTATTCCCTATGGAAAATAACGAAGTCACTAAAACGGCCACAAAAACACATGCCTCCATTAAGACAGCCAAATGGTGAATGGGCGAGGAAACCTGCGGATAAAGCCGAGCTATTTGCTAAATTCTTGAAGGACGCTTTCAAACCAAATGAACCCGACATCATGTATCCGGAAGAAGAAATTGATGAAATCCTTGACAGTGATCAGCAAATGTCTTTACCGCTGCGACTGTGTACACCAAAAGAAGTTTGGAAAGCTATTAATAATCTGAAGAAGAGAAAGGCACCAGGTTTTGATCTGATTACATCAGAAGTCCTTAATCATCTCCCGAGAAAAGGAATTGTCTTGCTTACCATTCTATTCAATGCAGTGCTGAGATTGCAGTATTTCCCTCTCATCTGGAAAGTCTCAATTATAAATATGGTAGCTAAGCCTGGTAAGTCTCCTACCGAAGCTTCCTCGTATAGACCAATAAGTCTTCTGCCTATACTGTCTAAACTGTTCGAGAAGTTATTGCTACAACGCCTCTTACCTATTCTCAAGGAACAAAAAACAATCCCAGAGCATCAATTTGGTTTCCGAGCACACCATGGAACGACAGAACAAATACACAGAGTGGTTCACACGATCCGACAATCTTTGGAAAGAAAGGAATACTGTTCAGCTGCTTTTCTTGACATACAGCAAGCATTCGACCGAGTATGGCATAGGGGCCTCCTGTGTAAATTAAAAATTTGCTTACCACACACTGCATACATGCTGCTTAAGTCCTACTTGGAGGACCGAGTGTTCCAAGTTATGTCTGGAGACTGCCTATCTTCATTCTATCCCATAGATGCTGGAGTACCTCAAGGTTCTGTGCTGGGCCCTGTTTTGTACACAATTTATACAGCTGATCTACCCACGTCAAAACTAATTGTTACTGCAACCTATGCTGATGACACCGCAGTCCTGTCCTGCGATAAAGACCAGATAAGAGCATCCACGAAACTCCAAGAACACCTGGACAAGATTGGATCATGGCTGAAAAAGTGGAGAATCAAGGCTAGTGCTGCCAAGTCTGTGCATGTTACCTTCGCCCTAAGAAGAGGAGACTGCCCACAAGTGAAACTCGGGGTAGATGTTCTGCCACAGAAAACCACTGCCAAATACCTAGGTATGCACATCGACAGAAGACTTACCTGGCGAGAACACATAAAAACTAAAAGAGATCAAGCCAACTTAAAACTAAGAGACCTCCACTGGCTCATAGGTAGACACTCATCACTAAGCTTGGAAAATAAACTGCTTATCTATAAATGCACCCTGAAACCTGTATGGACATATGGCATAGAGCTCTGGGGATCGGCAAGCCACTCAAATATTGAGATTATGCAGCGCTTCCAAAACAAAGCATTAAAAATCTTAAGTAGTGCACCCTGGTTTACAAAAAATATTGAAGTACACGAGTACCTACAAATTCCAACTGTAAAGGAGGCTGTGGAAAGGTCCTACAAGAACTATAAAGAAAGACTCCAACGACATAAAAATGAACTCGCTGTAACACTCCTAAAGTCCTCAGACTCTACCTACAGACTCAAAAGAGAACGAATAGCGTCAATCTAACCAACACTAAAAATCGTAATTTATTTATTTATTTATTTATTTATTTATTTTATTTTGAAGAAGGCTTACAGACTAACACACCAATGATATAAAGAAAGTAATATAAAAAAAAATTGCTAATAACAAGCCTCCACATATAGTTAAAGAAAAAAAGTCGATAAAAAAAGTACATACAAGTTAATATAATTAGTTAATGTTAGATAAGTTAATTATCCATGAAAAATGATTGTGCCAAAAGCCGTCTAAAGGTCGCCACACTGGTGCAGAACAAGTCAACATTAAGGTCCATAGGAAGCCTATTGAAACTAAGTGCACTTCTTATTGAGAAAACATTCCGCCTATAATTAGTCATTGCGAAAGGTACATTTAATATTGGCCGCTGACGTAATCCCATCAGATTCGTGCGTAATGACAGATTAGCAACAAGTTCAGGACAGTCAATGTGGCCATTTGCGATACACAACAGTAAACTCATGTCTCCAATATAACGTCTCATCTCCAGAGGAAGGAAGTGGTACCGTTTGCAGCGGTGCACGTAGTCAACTGAGTATTGCTGAGCCCTATAATCCAGATAACGTAGGAATTTTCTTTGGATGCCCTCAATACGGGACTTATAAGTCTCATACTGAGGGTTCCAAACCTGAGACGCATATTCTAAATGGCTGCGCACGAAAGAACAATACAAGATTTTAACCGGTTTAAGAGATCGGAAACAGGCCGTGGTGCGTAGTATAAATCCCAGAGCTTTGGATGCCTTTGTAACTATGCTATTTACATGTTGATCAAACAGAAGCTTGCTGTCTATGATTACCCCTAAATCTCTTATGCTATTTAGCCTGCTAATGAGCTGATCGTTCAAGGTGTAACTAAAATTTATCAAAGAAGTACAACGTGAGAATGTTAGGAGAAAGCATTTAGAGACATTTAATTGGAGTTTGTTACGAATGCAATATATTTCGAACCTATACAGATCATCTTGTAACTGATATGCATCAGACATGTCCCGCACAACTTTATGAATCTTCATGTCATCCGCATATAGCAAAATATACGAATGACGAAAGCATTGTTTGATATCTGCAATGAACAATATAAATAACAGAGGACCCAAAATGGAGCCTTGAGGTACACCTGAAGGGACAGAACTCCAACCAGAGGTGTAGCCCTGAAGCACGACAGCCTGTGTTCTGTTTTCTATGTAGGAGGAGAACCACCGGTACAGGTCACCGTGTATTCCGGCGAGAAACAGCTTCTTCAGCAGCATGCAATGATCAATACGATCGAAACACTTACTATAGTCGGTATAGACCACGTCAACTTGTCGCTGTGCCATGCCGTTTGTAATAAACTCATGTGACAGAAGCAAGTTAGACGTGGTCGAGCGGTTCCTAACAAAACCGTGCTGTTCCTCACCAAGAATTGGCTTGAAAGCTGCATAGACATCAGTATAAACTATACGTTCAAGAATTTTGGAAAAAAGGCTAATTTTAGATATGGGGCGATAGTTTTCCATATTAGCCTTATCGCCCTTTTTAAAGACAGGGGTGACGAAAGCAGCCTTCCAAATCTTTGGAACTTTGCCCTCGGAAAGAGAGCGTTTGAATAAGATAGAAATGGGTTCCACAAGACTATCAGCACAAGCGACTATGAACATAGGAGGTATTAGATCAGGCCCACCTGATTTACTGAGGTCTAAAGATTTCAGCAGCTTCAATATACGTGAGTGGGTTATGTCAACTGTGCTGACAGACACTGCAGTATCACTACATTGTTCACTGAAAGTTCGCTCATCATCAGCCGTTGATTCAGGTTCAGAAAAGGTGGACTGGAAATAGGTAGCAAAGAGGTTGCTAATATCCTGTCCTGTATTCACAGAGGTTTGACCGTAGAACATCTCATTAGGAAACGAGCCAGCCCTCCGCTTACTTTTTACGAACGTCCAGAAAGACTTAGGATTTTTTACAATAGAAGCCTCAATGTTTGTCATATAATTGTCATAACAGGCTTTTTCCAGCTCATAAACTCTGGTACGCAGTAATGAAAACGAGTGATAATCAGATAAGTTACTGTATTGTTTATATTTCTTATGATACTTATGTTTTTCTCTAATGACTTTAATGAGTGCTGGGGTATACCAAGGAGGATAAGAGGACTGTTTTACCAATTTTTGAGGTATGTGTCTATCCCTAAGCTCATATAGCTTACTATAAAAATTAGCAACGGCATCTTCCAAGCTCGTTGATTGTAAGAACTGAGGCCAGTTAATTAGATCAAGTTCAGATTTAATAGCATCATAATTGCCCTTCGAGAAGATATGACGTTGCTTAGGATTATCGACAAGTTTTTGAATTTCAATAAATTTTGTCTCAATAATTAAAGGCTTGTGATGAAAATCAATTGGCAGAGCAAGTGGGTCCGTACATCCCGAGACAGTCACAGTATCGTTACAGAATACAAGATCAAGTAGTCTACAGTTAATGTTCCGCTCACCATTATACTGTGATAAGTTGAACGTTTGTATTGCATCGAAGAACTGAATCATATGCTGAGAAGAAATGTTTTGCGGGATTAACTCACCATTGGTAGCTATGTCCCCATTACACCACTCGACGTCATTACCGAAATTAAAATCACCCACCAGCAGAAACTTGTCAAGTGGATGAGTCAGAATTAAGTTGTTGAGATTATCTGTGAAGTTACGCAACTGAATACTATGAGAATTACCTAGATTCTCCTTGCACAGGTAAAGTGCACATATATGCAAATTGTAACTAACCTGTGGTTTGGTCCTTTTAAGGATTAAAGACAGCCAAATATCCTCAGCAGAACTACGCCAATCCAACCTCTCAACCATTGTAAGATCATGTTTCACCGCTATCAGTACACCACCACCACGCAACTGACCGGTTCGGGAGTAGTCACGATCGCGTCTCCATACGAGGTAACGGCCATCAAATAATTCACTGCTGTTAAAACTGTCATCTAACCACGTCTCCGTAAATATAATGATATCATAGGAACTAAGACATACTCCGCGAAACACAATGTTCGTTTTCGTACGCAGACCCCGCACGTTCTGGTAGTAGATTTTAAGCGTAGCCATTTCTACATTTAACCACAATCAAATAACTTAAGAATAGATAAAAAAATGTTAAAAATAAATCAATTATTACAGATAGAACAAAGTGCAGGTCATTGACGCAGCCTATATATTGCTTAATGCGGGTAGAGGTCAAGTAAAATAATAGACACAGCAACACACAGTGACCAGTAGAAATAACATTATAAAAACAGTCGTTATAAAAAGAAACAAAAGGCGATGGCCAGTACAGAGATAAGAGCACCTTGGAGTAAATTGTCATAACTGGGGACGGTCCATAAAGGAAAATGTACCCTATCGCACGACGGAAATGGTTTAAATTAGAATAAAAAAAAGTGACATTGCAAAAATAATATCGAATAGACTTACTCGGGCACACCGTGTAGCGACACAAAACTAATAGGAAAACGCAACTAGCACACGTGGGACTAAGATTGTCAAACAAATTTGTTTCGCACCTAAAAAACACACTCCAAAACACAGACTTATATAAACATAGTATTCTAATAACGGTTGTAATATGTATTAATCGTGAGTAATTTAAACAATTTTCTGTAGATCTTTCTCCGATTTGATTACCAGCGGTGGCGACATGTCGTTTTTTCTTACGAGTATCTTCGCATGTTTGACCCAAACGTATTGGAAATCCATTTCTGCTGATGTTTTCTTAGTTTTAGACAACAACATTTTGTTTTTTATAGTAAGGTGATCATTTATGAAAATTTTATGGTTGCCATTCAATCCAATTTTATCAGGCGTCAGGGGCGAGGTCTTTAGTTCGTGCCTAGCAGCTGCTATGAAATCCTCTTTTACGTAACGTTGGCAGAAACAGACTATGATGGGTTTTATACGGTCTTTCTCGCTAGTAGGTACACGTGTGATGAAGTTTATTTGATTTTTAGTAATAGGGTAATTGACTTTAGCGCTAATTTTGGCTATTATTTCAAATAAGTTCTCGTTACCTGTCTGAGGCACACCCTTAACTTCAATATTAGTCATACGCGACCATTGATCCTTATTATTACCGTCCTCCTCTAACTTATCCAATCGGGCTTGCAGTTGTTCGACTTGGTCTTGGACTTTCTCAACCTTAACAATACGTAGCTCCATATCATTCAGTTTTCCTGAGACTTCTTTCATAACTTCGCTGTACTGGTTGGACAAGGTTGTTTTGAACTCGGCAAATTCATTCCTCAATGCGACGATTTCTTCTTTCATATTCTCCAGTGTGGAAAACTTCAAGGACAACGCTCGAATCTCCTGCAGGACAACCGACTCAGGTTCCAGCACGGGGGTGGGTGATACTGGCAAGACAGGTTGTAGGGTATTACCTGCCAATCTGCATCTACTGCAACGCCATATTAGCTTACGATCCCCTAGCTTTTGGTAGCCGTTTTCAGTGACGCCCCCACAATGGAAATGCATCATGAGGTTACATGATTTACAGTGTGCACCATCGGACAATGTGTCACTGCAGATACCACATTTGTTTGTATCCATCTTAGAAAGTATAATTGTAATTACAAAAGAACAACCGGAACGATACGAAACTTTGAGAAATAGTGGAATACTTTTTAAAATCGACAGTAATTCGTAACAAGCACAGCCGTATGTAACCGAGGTCAACGACCGATTGAATTACAAGATGACGCATCACAGGATGCGAACATTCTTGAACTGCCAGTGAAGAAACAACCAATCTGATTAAAGCTCAAGGGCTGATTGCAGATGGAAGAGAGAGAGAAAAAAAAAAAAAAAAAAAAAAACCTGATCATTATTTATTTATTGATTAACCCGTATAATTGATTACTAATTTAGAATCAAACGCTCACTAAAATAGCGAACATTGACCTCTAACACATTGCAGAGACATAAATGTAAAGCACATGTCAATACACGTGTTTTCACATTTAATTTATTGTTTAAATACGTGCTAAAATTAATAAAATGCACCTCGCATGTGCCTTTTCGAGTCGTTTTCAATAGACACGTGTTTTGCCACTCAGAGGTACGGGCTACAGGTTATTGGGTTTTAATAGGTCAGTCCATCCTTGAGTGGCAGAACTAGGTCATTGTATGATGTTTATGTATAATGTGTTGGTTCTAAAATGATTGGGTTTTAAATTAGTGAAGGCATCACAATATTCAAATAATTACTGCTTCCCTAGTGAAGGTAAAGTAGCCTTGGGACAATGCCTGTTTCTAACCCCCGACGCAAAAACGACGGGGTGTTATAAGTTTGACGTGTCTGTGTGTGTGTGTGTGAGCTCCCGAACGGTTGAACCGATTTTGATTATTATTTTTTTGTTTAAAAGGAGAATTAGTCGGGAGTGTTCTTAGACATGTTTCTTCAAAATCGGTTCAGCCGTTTGAAGATTATCAGCTCTTTTCTGGTTGATAAAGGGATTTGAGCATCTTCCACGGGTCTGATCAAGTCGAAATTTGGTATTCTGCTACTTCAATGATATTAGACGAACAAAGTAACCTTGAACTGTATCGTGTTTGGGCTCATTGAAAAGGTCTCAATGAAATAAATAGGTTATGGATAAATGGTGATCAGGACGAGGAATGAGAATAAATTAATAACGAACTTCACTGTGGGAAATAAACGCAACGCTGCGAAGATTTAAGCGAGACATTATGTTTAAAAAGTAGGAAATAAAGAGTTAAATTTAAAATTTAAAAATCCCCCGACCCAAACAAAAACTCTAAAAAGTAACAAAATAATATTTATTGGCCGTTTAAATTGTAGGTAGTATTTTTATCAAAGCATTGTCAAGTCGGAGAACGGCTAATGAAAATGCTAGGCCTCCTCTGTTTGGCGTTTTCAAGACCGTGCCCCGAATTGACAATGCCTTGATCAAAATGCTACCTACAACATAAACGGCCAATAAATATATATTTTTTACTTTTAGAGTTTTTGTTTGGGTCGGGGTTTTTTAATTTTTAATTGCTAATGTAGTAACGTGTTACTTGAATATGGATATGGATTAAACAACTTTTAATTTAATTTTAAATTATTTTATATGGGTACATAAACTTTGGTTAAAGTTATGTAATGATTTGCGACTGTTTAACCATACATTTTGAAGTTTAAGCGTTTATTAAGTTTAAGCAATGTGTATAAATAACCCCCAAAAACTAACAAAAGAAAGGAATAACTACAAAGACAAAACAAATGCGTTAAAACTTTTCACAAAAATAATTAAAAGCAGCTGGCTGGGCCTCATAAAAAAAGTTTTAAACGCGATTGCACATAAACATCTCAATATTCTAAAAATACAACGTTGTGTACTGTATACTGACTTCAAAGGAGCGGTAAATGAGTTTAAGAATGCATCCCCGATCATACTGTTTATTGATTAATTAAAGATTATGTTTTGCTTGAGTAATGGTAGAGAGGAGCATCGTGGCTCGGCTTTGTTCTCGGCAAGCTTCGGCTATTATCGGCTTTGGAAATTAAGTTATCGTTTTTGGCTGATGAAGTTGGCTTATCCAGCCTCTTGAAGTTTCTTGGCAAGATCTTATCATCCAGACCAATTTTATCAAAAGTCCGATGGGATAGCAATCCGACACAACCAGAGATATATCAGGAGCAACTCGGGGATATCACACTGCCAACTTCAACTTCCAAACTTCAGGCTGCTACTGACAAATTCCTAATCGATAAACCCACTAAAACTTTTGGCCGACCTTAGAATCGAACTCCCCACTCTCAGCTGTCGCGCTTGCAACTGCGAGACCAACCGGGGCAATTGATTGTTAAAGTATAAGGCTACGTTCTGAGTTGTGATAATATCGATTTGAGCGTGCTCACATCCGTTCCGAATTGGCGTGAGTGCGATGTCGATGTCCCGTGAATCGTCATAGATGACGTCATGACATGCGCCGTCTTGCGATAACGCCGACCATGGGTTATACTAGTATCACTGTGAGTGCTGTCAAAAATGACAGTTGTGCTGTTTTGTTTTGAGTCGCATCATATCTTTAGCTAACTTAGATTTATTTGAAATAGTGCTTCTATCTAAGAAGAAGAAATGTGGGGTGTATACAGGTTTAATATGATGAATATATGTTTTAACCCCGAGTGAACATTGGTTTCGCGTTAGCTGTCAAGTCGTAATATCTAACTCGGAACGCAAATTATTGATGTGAGCGCTGTGAGTGATAATTTTCTAATTCGGAAACCGGCCTAAGTCTAGTGAAACATGGCATTATCACCGTTTTAGGGAGCTGTCATGAGGGGATTGCACATCTCCTCGGCATCTTCTATTTGAACAAACTGGACGAAAGAAAATACTCGTTGGTCCCGGCTGTGATTCGTAGATCTAATCTATGACAGTCGTTACGGATAATCAGAAGCCCAGTCTGACCAAAGGGGTACAGGGGTATTGCGTTACCCAGTAACAGGATTGTGGAGGTCAGATAGGCAGTCACTCCATGTAAAATACTGGTATTCAGCTACATACGGTTAGACTTGAAACTGACCCTAACATACATAGATAATAAAAGGCTAGGAAGATTGGAGGAGAGAAAATAGAATGGTATACGTGGAGGTCAAGTACTTGAGTAGCAAGATATTAACGATCCATTAAGATATCAAATAGTTACATTTAGCAGATCACGTCGTAATGGTGGCAACAAAAAGGAGGTCACCTAAAAACTACGGCCTTGAACTTCGCTAAGCCAAAAGTTGCCGAAAATTACCGAACACAGAAGTGTGCAAGTGGCTGCATGCCATTGTGACTTACCCATGGACTATGGCTATGGTAATTTTAATAATATAATATTTCGACTTTAAAAGAGATCATGACCTGTGAGTTTGTTTCGCAATTTCTTCTCAGGTATCCGTCCGCTAGCAAACATTGACGTGTAAAATCTACTAACAAAATCATTGCTAGATGCTTTGATATATTGACCGTTTTTATTTTTTGTTAAAGACCTATCTATCTTACCTACTGACAGGCCTACGCGGCTCTTGAGAGTTGAGAGTTGAAAATTCAGTACGCCATTAAATACCTCCGCGATATTTTTACGTGCGTGTGACGTGGTCTTAGATGCGTTTAAGCTGTTCTTACATGGGCAATTTTCTATCAATCTCGTTTGTACCTATTTATTTATAACTTATTCAGTTCCATCACATTGTTCCATGCATGCTGACCGCACACACTTCACATACACACACACACACACACACACACTTCCTATAACTACTTACATCTCGTTTTTGCGAGAGGAACCGGCCGGTGGCGGAGGCGGCGAGGGAGGCGCATTGCCTAGTTTTTTAAGTTGCTCCATATTGCTCCATATTGTGTGGCCGTATCTCTGGCTACATGTTGCCACTGCCCTAAATTGCTGGCTGTAGTCGTGACGTAGTTGTCGAGAATTCCCCGAGATGGAGCAATTTTAGTTGCTCGTGTTACCTTAATCTACATATATTAACAATGTCACGTTTGTATTGTATTCTCTGAAGGGCAGGGGTTTGCCTAAAGTACTCCCACATTTCCCCAGTTATGTTTAAAACATTGAAACACACATATGTATAATTTGAAAACATTGTAAAAGCCAATTAATTCAATTCAGTAACCTTGAAGATTCTTGATAGCTCCTCTCCGTAGGAAACGAGCAATTGGAACCGTGCACATAGCATTTCATAAGTGCCCATGTAGATTTATGTGAAATAAAATATTTTGAATTTGCATCATCATTTTATTTAATTCCACATTTTGCCAGGGGCTTCGCCCGTGTGGAGGTCATAATTATCCCACGGGAACGTATTACCGGGATAAAAAGTTCCCTATTTTTACACGCTTTATATTAGCTTCACTTGTAGGTTTGTTTGTTTGTATGTTTGTATGTAACCGACTCCTTTAGACGCTATTTTGACCCACTTTAAACGGTAAGATTTCATTTAAACTTTGTAGACTTATCGAGGACCTATGACAATTCAATAATTTAAAAAAAATATATATAAAAAAACACGCTTTTGTAGTTAGCAAAACTAAAAAATAGAAAATAAATAATAGTTTAAAAAAACACGCTTTAAAAACCAAACTAAAAAGTAGAAAATAATTTAATTCTATTAAAACGCTTGGGGTGCTTTTTGAGGTATTTTTATAATCAATTAATATCAAGCACCCCACGCTTTTTAATAGAATTAAATTATTTTCTACTTTTTAGTTTGGTTTTTAAAGCGTGTTTTTTTAGTTTTTTTAAACTATTATTTATTCCATCCAGGCTATAATCTACCTGTGTGCCAAATTTAATCCAAATCCGTTCAGCCACATCCACGCATCGAACTTTCACATTTACAATATCTATGAGAAGGATTAGCACCAATCAGATGTTGTTACGGCTTCTCGTCGAACTTAACTTCGGCCGGCGATTCCAATGTTGATTAAACTCTATAAAGGAGATGACTCATACGGCCGACGGTGCTTCTGTAATATACAAACCATTTGGTTTACATTTTTTTGTTTCGCCTTACAGGGGTCATTGGGTAATTAATTTCACTAATGTGAGATTTATTACATTTAAGTAAATTGTTTTCTTATTACATGGCTGGTGTTTATCCTTTATTACATTTTTAAAAGTTTTTATTGACTTACAGATAACATTTTTGCTTGTCAAAATTCCACAATTTTTTTTTTCTATTGAGTTGAAATTAGACCTAGATGCGGTTTTCTAGGACTCCGTTTCTCCATTAAACTTTATTTCAGAAATAGCATGTCTAAGACGCATTTATGGAAGTGGGCGCTACCTACATAATTAAGGCTCAAAAAGAAACAAAATTACATAGATTGGCTTGGAACCCAAATGCGATTATGTTTAGTTCGAATTTTGGCAAACAAAAAATCACGTTTAAGCTCAAATGATTAAATTCCACTTCAATACAGGTTTCTCACATTCTATGCGCAGTCGCAGCCTCGTGACAGAAGCGCGTGCGGATTCACGTGCAGTATCGATCAAGTATAAAGGCGGTCCTCTACAACAGCCCACGTCCACGGCTACGCACGTGTACATAGCTTCGGTTTATATGATAATTTAGGCTAGAATATCCACTTTATTCCGATCCAGCTCGTCCCTTGTTGCCCTCGTCCAGCGACACCCTAGCCCGAGGTCCGTACCCCGAAGGGACCGTGCCCTAAGCGTGTAGTCGCTTAGTTTTGAAGTTGTTAATTCAGCCTGCCAGAGTTGGAAGCTTTAATGTATTAAGGTAGCCACAGGCAAGTCCGGTTAACCTTTCCTGAACGACTGCTTTTAAATAATGTGTGCGTGGACTGTATTTTGGTAACACAAGATGAGGATGGCGGAAAATAACAAATACCACGCACTTCTATTCTATTCTATTCTATTTTTAAATATGGCAAGCAAAGCCGATGTCGACTATTCTGCCAATGTCGAAAGTGAATTGGAAAAGCATGTATGCATTATTAAAAAAAAAAAAAAAACTGATATTAATCTTTGAATATACAGTTGGGCTTAACTTTTGATCTTGTGGGGTCAGTACTGGACTGAAACAAACAAAGAATAAATAAATTACATACTTGTAATAAAATTGTTAGAACATTAAAAATACATTATATACAACATGAACACAGTTTGGGGGAACAAATCATAATTTTATATTATTGTGACGGATGAAAACACGCACTTCACTTTAACAATCAATCCGTCGACTCGTTTTATTTCTACCCAACCAACGACAATTACAAAAGTCAGATGTCAGATAGATGACTGTAAAAACAGTGTGACAATAATAAAATATTGACTTGAAAGTTGCAACTTTCAACACCGAGGTTGACCTGCAAGATCCTGCAGGACCCAAATTTTTTTTTTACTTGGCACATCTTTCCGTGCACATCCCACCTAGCAGTGGGCGATCGGCTTTATCGATCAGTGATCGATACTCGATGTAAGCTTAGGATCGAATGTTGCTATAGTGTACATAACCTGCAGATATTCAGCCGTTTGCAATGGCGTAATCATAATAATTAATGACGAAGATTTGTTAATATTTAATTTCTAGGTTACACGAGTTTGGGTTAAGGTGATCTGCTTTTGTAAATACGGAAATTGTGTTTAATTTGGTATGAAAGTAACGTTTTGTGTATTTAACATTTTGGTAGCTGTATAAGGTATGTCTTGATTAGAGACGAAAAGGTCATTATGTTATTTTCAATGATGATTGCATAGAGATTTTCTAACATAAATGTTTTGAATTAAAGAGCGTGCCTGGAGTTTCTTGTATGCTCATCTCCATAGGAATCCACCCTTCATTCTCTAAGCTGTGGAATGGACAACAGCTTCATCATTCTGACTAAACCACTCCTTGACAATATATAAATGTACGTGTAAATGTTTTTAAGATTTATTTAAATAAATACTTTGAGTTTAAAAGAAAAGAAAAGAAAACAATAAAATACGTAAATTTTTTGCGGAAAATATGTTACATAGAAAGAACACTACACAAAAAAGAACAAGTTGGGGAAAATATGCGTCCCATCCACGCAAAACGACCATCGCTCAGCAGAGGAAGCTTAAGTTAAAGACTCTGGTTAATCAATAAGGTGCACACTTTAATCAATTCCTTTACGTTTTCGTTGATACTTTTTGCACGTCTATAAGTTCATAAAACGGAGGTGTAATAAAAGATGATGAGGGGGCTGTAACCCCATGCCGGCCGCTGTCCTCCAAGCTTGTCGCGGGCTTTGTAGTCTGTCTTTTTTACCCATCGTTTCTTTAGTCCAGTAAATATCTCTTCATATTCTACACTACGCTATATATTTTTTTCAGAAATTCATACATTTTAATTTCATTTAAAGTATTTTTTTTACTAACATTTGAATATTAGCAATTATTACTAAACAACTATTAAGTTAGCATATTTCTCTGATTCATTGTTTCATGCATATGGTGTTTCTACAGTTAATAGTAACTGATGCACTGCTATTTAAATGCAATTAAAGAAAACAATAGCAATATAGGTACAGAGTTATTGGAAAAACACCAACAATCTCTTAAGAGGTCATTGTACTCATCATTATGTATAAGTTTTACTATGGGACCAAACCTGAAATCGCGAAAAAAAATCAGCTGTTCCTTACATTTATGTTCGTCAAACTCATCAAAGGAACAGCTGATTTGTTTTTCGCGATTTCAGGTTTGGTCCCATAGTAAAAGTTGTTCATAATGAGTACTCGTAGTACAAGAAAAACACCAACAACCTCTTATGAGGTTGTTGGTGTTTTTCCAATAACCCTGTATATATATATTTTTAACTTTATTTATTTATTTGTATCAGTGTAACAAATTTTTGGTGACCCTAATAAAATTAAAATGTCTTTTTTCGATTTTTTCGGATGTCACATATAATCCGGTCCACTCTCTCTCCCAGAGAGGAGGCCTATGTCCCAGAAGTGGGAACGTTATAGGCTGGTCATGCTTATGCTTCATTGGGTTAGACTGGAAGCTAACCCCAACATAGTTGGTAAAAGGCTCGGCAGATTAATTCTTGCTTATGCTACTAATGTATTGCTGATCTTTTCTGATCTGATCTGAGGGGCTTGTGGCTAAGGAGGGGCTCGTGGCTAAGTAATAATAGCCGTACGGGTCGAGCGATCAACTTAAGCTACTATTGCCGCGGTTGGCCCGTGGATGGGTGACCATCTTTACATACCAAGACTCCTCCGTGCCTCGGAAAGCACGTTAAGGCGTTGGTCCCGGCTCTCATTCGGGGATCTTTGACAGTCGTTACGGGTCGTCAGAAGCCCGAAAGTGTGGCAACCAGTCTTACCAAGGGGTATCGTGTTACCCAGTAACTGGGTTGTGGAAGTCAGATAGGCAGTCGCTCCATGTAAAATACTGGTATTCAGCTGACATAAACATAGTTGAGAAATGGCTAGGCAGATGATGTTTTGCTGATCTTTGTTCGCATATAGTAAAACGGTTTCACAGCTCTTGTTGGCACAATCCATTAGTTCCTCTTCACAATGATTGCATCCGCGAAGTGGAACAGTCCATTTAGCAGGATGACCTATTATTACCTCGTTAAGTGTCAGCTTGCTCACTCGTTCAGTGACCTTGAACTGATCTGACACTACCAGTACCTAGGTACATGATAGTGGCGCGTGGCCGCTATTGGCACGTGCTGTTTTTTTTTTTTTGATTTTGGCTTCACACGGTTTGTGCATTTAGCCAGTGTCAAGTAATTTTTCTTTTAGATCAAGTAAATGGCCCGATATCGGGCACGAAGTTACAAAACAGTCACAGTCGTCTTTAGTCAGTCAAGTCAAATCAAAGTTATTGTAAAGCGGTAGTAACTTTACAACAACCTAATAGAAGTTTTTGGGGGGAACACGAAAAGTCCACGTTAGTCACTTATTTTCACCTTCACTACACTTGTGCACTCACACGTAACTAAATTGAATAATTCACTACCAAAATTGTACAATTTCATTCGCTATTTCACTAAATTCCATGAAAATGAAAATTCGTGCGACATGTTCCAACGCGATCCCGCCAAAAACTCCGGCACGTGCTGTTGTTGATTCCGCTGTAATAGGAAGTCACTAGAGTGGCACAAACCAAATTTTTTTAAAGCTAGAATGTTTACGGAATAATAATGTAATTTTCTGTAAGTGTGTGAAACTAGTGAATTTAGTTTGCCGTTGTCGTTTTTTAGATTTAAGTATGAAATGAAATGTTTATTTATGTAAGTAGATCTTATAAGACACGTCAATATTTTGTTGGTCAATATTTTAAAAACTAGATGGCGCTGGCATTTCCTAGCTGACTGTTCCCTGAGAAGAAAAGCCGAAACAAACTCAGAGGTCATGGTCTCTTTTGAAGTCCAAACATTATATTATTTGAATTGTATGTGAGTCTAACAATACAGGCCAATGTCTGGAAGGGCCTTTTGAAGAAAGAGCAATTGCAGCTTTGAGCTGAGCTGTCCCAACAGACGGCATGTATGTAGCCAGTCACCGTGTAGCTCAACCCTATTTTAGGGAGTTCAACGGCTCGTCACAAGACGCTACCAGATCTGCAAGACATTTGCGTAGGCCATTTACAAAATACTCAAAACCACCAGACGAGTTATAAAGTCATGTGTTCAATCTAACCTGCATAGTGCTCACATTCACAGTTAGTTTCTTCTTTAAATGTCATCAAAAATAATGTCACGTAGATCAATAGATCAATACTCAAATATAAAATGTCAATAGTTAAGGTACCACTTTTCCATTTTAAACGAGAAAACGTGTTAAACTAAACAAGTAGTGCTCTTAATTTATTTGTAATTTTCAGGTATGAAACGTCCATTAAATGTTTGCGGTTTCAGATTATTAGAAGGAAACATCTCGTGTGCCCGACGAGATTTCCATGTCAAATGTCAAAGTTTAATAGGAGATGAAATTTTGTAATTTTACCTCTTATATATTCCCTCTATTATAAAAGTAAATCTCTTGTGTAAAATTTCAGGCTTCGAGACCCAGCAGCCGTTTAGGTTGAGTATTCTCTGTCAGTGATTGAATTAATCTAAGATTTTTATTACGTAGATCGGAACTATGCTAGCAGCATGGTTTTCTAATAACAGTACTATTATCTCAATATACTACATACATAACTGAAATATAGGTCAATGACAAACTGTTTTATTCCGTAAAAGTAAATCAATTAAATCTAATCTTCTAATATATAAAATTTCCATGTCACAATGTTAGTTACCGTACTCCTCCGAAACGGCTTTACCGATTTTTACCAAATTTTATATGCATATTCAATAGGTCTGAGAATCGGCTACTATTTATTTTCCATACCCCTAAGTGATAAGGGTTGTTCACCCTAAATAATTTACAAAACAACGTTTGCCGGGTCAGCTAGTATGTCATAAATTTAAATCACTTTTCGTATCTGTCTGTGCGACCGCGTTGTTCGTTTAAACTGCGCAACAGATTTTGATGCGGTTTTCACCATTTTATTGCGAAAAGTTTATGTGTATATAAAGTTACATTATAACAAAGAAGTCTCAATGTTTTGTCAAGTCGTAAAAACTGTGCGAAGCAGAGGCTGGTCACTAGTTTACAGTAAGTAAAACATTAAACCGAAACAAATAAATCAGACAGAAGTCTGTAGGTACTGACAAGATAAACAATACCTAGTGCATTCATTTTGCTGTTAATTACCGATGTTAAGCTGATTGTATCAACATTAACATTAAAAAGAAAGATATACATGTACTTACTTAGAAATAATTGCGACTTAATTATGAGGGAAACGGATGTTCTTAATTTAGTGCGATTTTCATTACAAGCAGCGAATTAAGTAAGAAAACGAAACGTAAATAAAATATTTGAGTAATTACGCTAAAACATTTAAGTACCCCATTATTTATAAACGTTGCTTAAAGGTAAGTGATGTTTAAACGTCAAAAATGTATGGTTAAACAGACGCTAATCATTCCTTAATTTTAAGTAGCGTTTATAAATATGGGGGTTAAACAACAATTAACGAAAATACTTTACTCATTTTAGGTTGGAATATAATTTATGTCCATGCTGCACGATCGGTTTGTTCGGATCACAAACACATAGATTTTTTTTTAAGTTGGGTAATCATCAAATAACTTCTCCTGCTCTGGGTGGAGCACGAGGGCGTGTCAGACTTTTACTGACTAAAACCCACCCGTGGTCCTTCAGTTGCCTGTGTACCAGGGGCCACGGTATCTCTTTCGAACAACCCGCACCCCTGGCAGGACAACCTGCACCCCTTTGGTTCAGCTCGGAATACGCGTATTTTATATGAGCGACTTCCTTTGTGACCCTCACAACCCAGTTATTGGGTAAGACAATACACTTTGGTAATCCTGGTTGTCAGACTTTCGGACTTTAGACTACCCGTCACGACTGTCAAAGATCGACTAATTACAGCCGGGACCAACGGCTCAACGTGTTTCTCGAGACACAGAGAAGTCTCGGTATATAATGCATGGTCGCCCATCCACGAACCGACTGCGGCTAGCGTAGATTTAGCCTTTCATTTAGTAAGTCAAGTATAGCCGTTGAAAAATTACTAACAATGTAAACAAACGTACAAAGCGACTAATAATCATGATTCTTCCGCCAACACGGGCCAATGTAGTCAAGTAGCTCAGTAGCGCCAATGTTCAAGTGTCTTGCTAACCAGGAAAGTGAAATAACTGAAATAAGTAGGAAAGAGACACTTAACCTAGTGTGAACTATGGCGCCATACACTTGACACAAATGATGAATGTATTCTGAGAAACGAATTGATAAAAAACGCTGCTGCTGTGCTGTAGGCCCCCATTCCAGAGCATCATAATAATAATTTATTTAATAAAAATATAAAAAATATTTATTTAATATAAAAACTTATACAAATAGAGTACATTTAGTTGACTAGTAGTAAATTTCCCATACAATTATAGTGCCTAAAAATAAACCATTTCTACATTTTTTTTTTATTACAAGTGCAAGTGATAATGTTTCGGAATTAGAATGGTAGTGACCCGCCCGATCTAGGTTTATTTAAACCTGCGTTTCGAGCCATCACTTTACATTTCAATTAAATTGAGATATTAGCATTTAAAATTAAATTGATATAAAAATAATCTAATAACAACTGTGAGATAAAGCATATTGGTAATTAAACATTAATACCTACAAGTAAGCCAATGTAAATACTACAAAAGTAAATATCATGCTGAGTGCCTTGCTTGCCTTGTTGGTACAACCACGCGACGTGTAGCTGCCGAATATTTCTGTTTTGCATTTACTATGTATTTTGTTTACTTATAAGTTAGCTTTTTTTTTGGGTGGGACATCAGCAAATAACTTCTCCCGCACTTGGTGCAGCAGGAGGGCGTGTCAGACTTTTACTGACTAAAACCCACCCGTGTTCCTTCAGTTGCCTGTATGCCAGGGGTCAAGGTATCTCTTTTGGACAACCCGCACCCCTGGCAGGCATCGGTCATTGCGTACCCCACCAGTTGGTGATGACAATCAGCCTGGGATTCCCGATGCCCAGGGCGTCTCCTGTGGCGACTAGGGCCATGAAGGCGCATATACTGCCTCTCCCTCACGTGCGCCGCCTCCCTCTTCGCGAGCATTACTATTTCGCAAAAGGAGGTGACGGCTACCCATGCACTCTCGTTCCATACCATGGCCTGGACCAGGGCTGGACGCGAGAGATGGTCGCGGCTAATTGCCGGGCAGACCTCCACCGTATGCTCCACCGTAGAAACACCCGGGCGTTTCCTCCCGCCTTACACGAAACAGGAACCTCCTGAAACAACCGTGTCCGGTGGGGACCTGCGTCAGGCGGAAGGTGAGAATGCCGTGGCGACTCTCAATCCACTCCTCATAGAGGGGACGTACCGCCGCAATCTTGGCGTGCCCAGCGTGTTTCTGACTTTCTGTGACAAATATAATAAACCTATTTAGCTTTCTTTCTAATACTTTTATAGAGATAGGAGGAACAGGGAAGAAAGTTCTTCACCCTCCATACAAAAGGGAGTATTTTCTGACCAGACGGGTCGTGCATCTGGTGGGCAAGTGCTTGAAGATTGACATTGTGACAATAAATGAAAACACTGGCAATACTAATGTGTTGTATTTTGGAACTATTAAATATATGCTAACGTGGAAAAAAAAATGGTAATGCTGGACCGACTATGGGTTTGGCCAATATTTGACTGGCTATAGTGACTAAACCTATTGGATATATTAATTGTTTTTTTTTAAATGGGAACGTCATTTTTTTTTTTTTTTGATTTTGGCTTCACACGGTTTGTGCATTTAGCCAGTGTCAAGTAATTTTTCTTTTAGATCAAGTAAATGGCCCGATATCGGGCACGAAGTTACAAAACAGTCATAGTCGTCTTTAGTCAGTCAAGTCAGAGTTATTGTAAAGCGGTAGTAACTTTACAACAACCTAATAGGAGTTTTTGGGGGGAACACGAAAAGTCCACGTTAGTCACTTATTTTCACCTTCACTACACTTATGCACTCACACGTAACTAAATTGAATAATTCACTATCAAAATTATACAATTTAATTCGCTATTTCACTAAATTCCATGAAAATGAAAATTCGTGCGACATGTTCCAACGCGATCCCGCCAAAAACTCCGGGAACGTCATTAGTTATATCTACCATATTTTTGTAATGTCATCTTCCACTTTTTACATTATTATGTTCTAGTCTATTCTATTTTTTTATAAATAGCAAGCAAAGCCGATGTCGACTATTCTGCCAACTTTTAAAGAGAGTTGAAAAAAAAAAAAAAAATTATATGTTAATCGTACGAATAACTCCAGTGTAGTGATGTAGGATACGACAGTGTAGTTCGTATGTGGTGGTATAGATGTCGCCAAACATAAATAGGGTAAATATAAAAATAGTAGGTTTATGAACATCTCCAGGCAGATACGAGGATGTCCTTTTTAATTGACAATCAGAAAATACAATACTTCCCTATTGTATTTTTTTTATTTTTTGTTATTATCTATTATGTCATTAGTTATTGACATGATCTACTAATAACAATATTTTTTATGATGAGTTGTTTTATGCTTTGTGTGGCCTAGACAGTGTTCATTTTATTTCTCGGTGTATTGGCATGGCTAGCTGACATTTTGAGTAATTATTTAATTATTGTTCTGTGACTCGTAATGTTTATTACTTTGCCTATATTTGTATAGAATCAAGTCTATCCGACTAAACAGACAGCTGTGCTGCTGGGGAGTTTGTTGCGCCACTTCTTCTTCCCAGCTAAAGCACTATTAAGTGGTGAAGGGTGGGCGTTCGAAAAGTGCTGATTCTCCACCTAATTTGATTAAATGACTTTTGATTTTGTTTTTTTTTTTTTTTTGTAAAATTATTAATGTCCACAGAAAATATGAGACAACAATCAGAAAATGCAATACTTCTCCATTGTGAAATAAATGATGTCCACAGAAAATATGAGACGACTTAAGGCTTTTTCAAACAGGCGCGACGCGACAACGCGACGCGACACTTCAGAAAAAAATCCATGAAGTTTTCGTTGAAATAGTTCTACGAGTGCCGAGTCGCGCTAACGCGTCGCGCGTGTTTGAAGAAGCCTTCATTTTCAAAATGATTCTTTGTTACTTGCTTTCCTAAATGGAACGGAAGCATTTCCATTTTTGTTTCGTTTTAGTTTAGTAGATATTGCTGTTAAAGTAGTCGATTGTGAACACCGTTAGTTTATAATCTATCCCGCAAGATTACAAACTGTCGATAAATAGTGAACTGCAAAAACCATATACAATTTAACGCGCTATTTGTCGATAGTTTATAATCTGTCTATCAAATTCTGAACTGGTATCAACACGGATAGCACCTTGCGCTATTGCTAAATAGTCAAGTGACTGCCACTAACTTGGAAGTAGCGCTCGCTGGCCGCTGCCGCGGTACCGCTCGCTTCGCTCGCTCGGCTTACGCGCGGTTGGTCGCAGTTCTAACGTAAACTTATTTTTTATTACGGGGGAAATCCTCATAGATGTCCTCCGCCCTGGGGAGGGCGAAGGGGTCTGTCTGACTCTTACTGACTAAAACTACCCGGTGTTCCGTCTCACACTTGCACCGGGGATCACAGGAACTTGGGTGAATTTCGCGATCCCCGGCTAGTGCCGGCCCGCCTCTGCGGGCCAGCTCGCGTTAGGGGGGGAGTGAAGTGTTAAACTCCCCGCTTACGTCATAGAGGCGCGCGTGGAACACTACGCGCCGCCATCTTGGGTCCTGAGAAGTAAGTGGCGACAGATTTCCCCAGATCCGTTGCCCTGGATCCATTTAGGGGTGTTCACAATCTTACGGTGACATATCAATATAATCTAAATATGTGTATGTGTATTATATCGATATAATCTAAATCTAAACTAATAATCGACAATAAAAAAAAAAAAAAAATAAATACTTTTCCTTCTAAAGAGAAAATATTAGATTTTTTTGTATGTTTTTATTACGCTGAAACGGCTGAACGGATTTGGATGAAATTTCGCACATATACTTCATGTTTCGATATTCCGGAGATGAAGCTTATACGGCTGAACCCGCGGGGCGTAGCTAGTTAATAATAATTATAATAGTTGGTAGCCACACTATCGAATTAGGTCTTAGATCTGAAGTTGTGAAAAATAATAATAAATAAACGGTTTATTATATTTCAAGTAAACATTACAAAGTAAGAAAATAAACACTAAAAAATTACTTTCACCTACATCATATCGTATTACAACTTTGAATATTATTTTAGTGTCACGACTCCGGTCTAAAATTAGATTCCAATACATTTTGTTTCGGAGCAATTTGTATACAACGTGCACACGTGAAAACAGTAATGACATAGCTTCAAATGTATCAACATAACACGGAATACGTATTAGTATGAGCTGTTATTTTTAGACATCTACAAAATAAAATGTATCAGTTCATCGTCATCATTTTAACCGAAAGAAGTCCACTGCTGGACATAGCCCTCTCCAAAAGGGGGGTTTTTCTAAGCTTCGACCAGTTCTGTGCTTCCCGCATCCAGCGGATTCCTGTGGCCTTTACAAGGTCATCGGTCCACCTTGTGGGAGGCCTTCCAACTCTACGTCTTCCGGTACGCGGTCGCCATTCCAGAACCTTTCGGCCCCATCGGCCATCTTGACAACACACACGTTACATAATTATATACATTACATGGACATTAAGTAATAGTTTGTGGACATTAATTTTAGTGTAATTTGATTCAACTTATGTGACTCCTAACTTTATGACATGCAGTGGACCAATCGATCGAAACTGATGATAACCTCTTCCTTATCTCATCAGCCTTTAACGTTCCCACTGCTGGGACACAGGCCTCCTCTCGGTGAGAGAGAGTGGGTCGTAATCCACCACGCGGACCTAGTGCGGGTTGGTAGATGTCACATGTCGTTGAATTTTTTAGTTCTAGGACCTGCCCGTTTTCTCGCGATGTTTTCATTCGCTGTTTTGAGACCTGCGGTGATGAAAGCACAAAGTAAAGGGCCAGTATGAGTTCGAACCTACGATCTACAACTAGTAAGACGCGACTAGGCCACCTCTGCTCTTACCACTGCGACACCATTGCTCTGACTATAAGGCGACAGCAGTGGCGTAACTAGGGCAAGAGCCCTGGGCGCCTATCGAAGGGGGGTGCAAAAAGTAGCCAATTATTAAATCATTTTTTTAAAAGCCACTCCAGGAGTGCCGACAGAAGTGAAAACTTGAACACGTTACGTGTGTATTTTTTGAATTGTCAGGAAATATTTTTTGAATCGTCAAATGTCTAACGTATAATACAAGGTGGTAAAAAAAAGGGCCTCCCATACAAAATCAATCAGCTGACTATTTTGGAGGACCGATTTTTTTTTCATATTTCGACCCATGTTCCTTGGAGAAAGTTGTTCAACTTCACGGGTACTATCACCCTGAAAAATTTAAACGGTGACTAAAAATTCACCCTGTATGAGTGCAATAAGTCAAAATGTAGGCCATAGGAAATTTATAAATCATCACCTTGTACCTATACGAACAGCGGATTTTTTTATGAAAACCGATGATAAATTTCTACGCTGAATCTAGATTCATGAACTGAATTTATGGTTTCAGTTTGCGCGTCGATGTCCCCTCCCTCCCTGTTAGAAAGCAAGCCACGGCTTGTTGTAATATCTGAATTGTTATTTTATTTTTGTTTTAATACGGACGCTTTTAATGTGCACGTCTTTTTACATCGTTCTCACATTGATAATTTTAACGTAATTATGTAACCAACTTTTTGTAACAATGTCATGATTTTATAAGAGTGTCCATGGAATTTCTTGCCCGTTCTTCTCTATAGAGTACCAACCTACTACGCTTTGGAATGGGCAACTAGCTTCATCTTTCTAACTCAGTGACCCTAACAATCCAAAAGTGCCTGTAATTGGTTTAGTTGAAATAAATGCTTTGAGGTTAAGCCTGTTTTATCAGTTTTGACCAGAATCCATCGCATACAATACAAATTACAACAATATACAATTTAAATAATTTACAATTTATCTTCATGCACCGTTTAGCTCTGAATGAAGCCTTGAAGATAATAGTAACAATTAAAATAAAAACCGTTCGCCATGACACCGGAAGTATAGTTAATTAACAGGATATAGCGTTACAATGCATCGTTAAATCATAGTTTAGGAGAGGATTATAGTGTAGTTATAGTGGAACGGATTGCGAAATGTGATGTGTTGATTTGTAGGTTTAGAATTGGTGTTTTCTTTATTTCCGTTTTGTCTGTTTATCTTTGAGATGACGACTAGATTGAACAGATTTATTTTTAAAATAGAGGGAGTAAATATGAGGTAAACGATTACAAAATTTCATCTCCTATTGCAAAACTGTAGAATTTGACATTTGATATGGAAATCTCTTCGGGCGCACGAGATGTTTCCTTCTAATAATCTGAAACGGGAAACATTTAATGGACGTTTAATACCTGAAAATTAAAAATAAATTAGGAACACCACTTGTTTAGTTTAACACGTTTTCTTGTTTAAAATGGCAAAGTGGTACCTTAACTATTGAAATTTTATATTTAAGTACTGATCTATTGATCTACGTGACATTATTTTTATGACATTTAAAGAGAAAACTAACTGTGAATGTGAGTACTATGCAGGCTAGATTGAACACATGACTTTATAACTCATCTGGTGGTTTTGAGTATTTTGTAAATGGCCTACGCAAATGTCCTGCAGATTTGGTAGCATCTTGTGACGGGCCGTTGAGCTGCCTAAATTAGGGTTGAGCTACACGGTGACTGGATACATACATGCCGTCTGTTGGGACAGGTCAGCTCAAAGCTGCAATTGCTCTTTTTTCAAAAGGCCCTTCCAGACATTGCCCTGCATTGTTAGACTCACATAAAATTCAAATAATATAATGTTTTGACTTTAACAGAGACCATGACCTCTGAGTTTGTTTCGGCTTTTCTTCTCAAGGAACAGTCAGCTAGGAAATGCCAGCGCCATCTAGTTTTTAAAATATTGACCAGCAAAATATTGACGTGCAAAATGTCTTATAAGATCTACTTACATAAATAAACATTTCATTTCAGCTATAACATATGCACAATCAGCCTACAATGTACCCGCCGCTGGGACTCCATGGCTGCTCTCTGTGGGAGGGAGGGGGATATAAGTAACCCGAGCGAGACAGCAGTTTAGTAAGCGACCTTATTGGTGATGTTTTCCAGAAGGGTCAGGAGCGCAGTACTCGCAACCAGCGTGCGTGTATGACCAACAGGCTTAGCACGAGCACCGATTTGTCGACGGAAGAACAGATATGACTATTAGCTAAATGATGTACAATAGGAGAAGATAGCTATGTTTTTAAAAAGGAGGAGGTACTCAATTCAACTGTGTGTTTTTTTTAATGTTTGTTACCTCATAACTTTCGACTGGGTGAACCGATTTTATTGATTCTTTTTTTATTTGAAAGCTGGTGCTTCCCGTTTTCATATAGATCTGATGATGCGTTTCGGAGACAGACGACGGAACTCTTCAAAAAGTAACAGCAAATAAACTGCGATTGCTGCTATCGCATAAATATGTATCGTTTTGACCCCAAGGATGATGAAATTTTGAATTAGTGAGGTAGGTACTACAACTAAAAAGTGAAAAAAAAAACTAAAAACAAAAACAACCGACCTCCGAAAAAACCTACAAAGTGAAAAATGACTTAAATTTCGGAAGTCGGTTACAAAAAATTAAAATACGTATCCAAAGTCACCGACTTCCAAAATTAAAGTTACTTTTCACTTTGTAGTGTTTTTTCGTAAGTCGGTTGTTTTTTTTGCAAAATGTTTTTCTATTAATTATCACAGTTATGCGTTCTAAGCGAATCATGATTTTGTAGATAATCGTAAATACTTTGTGGTCGTCGAGTATAAAGTTTGTTGTCAGCGTGATTTTGACAGTTTGGGAAGAAATATTCTTCTAAAATAGTCTACATTTCTAAGGACCTAGACAAAGATCGTTAGAAACAAAAGACAAAATGATAGATTGTAGAAGGATATCGACAGTGCGATGTTAAAAATGGAGAAACGAAATGTCATTTTATATTGAAAAAGCACTGTCTATTCTTCCTAGAAATAGAAAGCGTCATGCTAAGCCTGCAGAGGCCCTAGTGTGAGTTCCATTTAACCATCTCGATCTAACGCATCGAACGCGTTTGGCACGCAGATTGGCCCTGAATTGGTGAAGGACCAATCGGAGCGCCGAACACGCTCGATGCATTAGATCGAGATGCTTAAAAGAAACTCACACTAGGGCCACAGATGTATAAACTAACGAATCAAAAGGAGTATGTAAGGATCGTAGCAGAGGAACTATTCTCGGTCAACGAAAATACGGGCCCGTCCGAAAATAGTTCGAAACTTCAAAGTGATTCCTACAGCTGATTTATGAACTTTTTTAGACGGGTAAAACCATATAGGGAGTAGAGACAACTGTCAAATCGTGTAGTAGTAATTCATTCTTAGTTTGGGTCCCAAACTAATCATAGTTTCGTAAGTCATGCGGAGTAGTAAACGCCCGTAACTTCGACCAAGTTTACGGATTTCGTGTTTAGAGAGTAGGCCCGCAGGTTGCGTTCTGTAGTTTTGGTTTTCTGCCAGGGGTGCGGGTTGTTCGAAAGAGATACCGCGGCCCCTGGCACACAGACAACTGAGGGAACACGGGTGGGTTTTAGTCAGTAAAAGTCTGACACGCCCTCCTGCTCCAACCAGAGCGAGAGAAGTTATTTGATGATTTCCCACCCAAAAAAAAGAAACCCTATGGGAAGCAAGCGTAAGCTTTATGTATAAGTAGTTAAGTAGGTCAGCTTTAGTAAAGAGCCAGAGGTGTTCACCCATTTTACTCATCTTGAATAGGAAAGCAGTAATAAGGATTTTCTTCGGATCAGAGTAACTTTAACCTTCGAATTAGAATAACATCAAAGACGTTTTTCCTTATTTTTTGTAAGAAAGTTGTTGATTCCTTGAGGACCAATTCTATGAAACACGTGTACCTTATCAAAGGTATAATTTATAGGCACATTAAAACCTACTTACTTTTCGCCCAAGGGGCTTGTGGCTAAGAAATAACAACCGCATGTGTCGATCAGGTTAAGCTACGCTTGCCGCGGTTGGTCGATGGATGGGTTACCATCTTTACATACCAAGACTCTCCGTGCCTCGGAAATTAAGTTAAGCTGTTGGTCCCGGCGGTCAGCTTTGACAGTCTTTACGGGTCGTCAGAAGCCCGAAAGTCTGACAACCAGTCTTACCAAGGGGTATAGTATTCTCATACATGAAAAATACTGGTATTCAGCTAGATCCGGGTAGACTGGCAGCCGACCCCAATATATAGGTACTACTACTATTCCCTCAAAATAACCACTCGAAGCAAATAGCGGTAAAGTGTCAGGTATAAAGACTGTAATTATACAAAACTAGTTAATACATGTTAGCCAACGCCTACATATGGCAGAATGACCCAACCTTCTCATTTGATTGCTAATAATTTACTTGTTCCGTATGATGCCGGACGTAAAAAATAGCACCAACCATTTTCTTCCCGTGGGTGTCGTAGAAGGCGACTAAGGGACTAACTAGAGATTGGGCAGCAGCGTTCTCTATGCACTTGACCACCATACTGCGATCGCCAACACGCCTGACAAGCGTGACGATTATGGCAAACCCCCCTTTTGGGGGAGGCTTATTATGTCTAGCAGTGGACGTCCGTCGGCTGATAAGATGATAAGATGAAGATGAATTTACTTGAGGTACCTTCACAAAAAAACAGAAAATAAGAATTCTATCAGAAGGGTCATGAGTACGGGAATTCAACTGACAACGGAATGCAAGTGTGAAGTTGTCGCGCTTCGACAGGGTCTAGCCTGACGCTCGTACGAGTCGATGAGGCCTCTTGATCATTTGACATCGTTCGGACAATAAGCGTCAAGAAACTGTCCATCGATTCGTTTCGTTAATTTTAATAACTCCAATATTATATAACCTTAAATCAACTTCAGACTTTTGCTTTTCCCCCGCAATACATCTACGCATAGTAAAAAATACTCAACGGTGAAGACTCCACGACCAATCGACCTCCTGTCCAGATATGTCTTTGCATCTATTACAAATGAATAAAATTTAAGTGTGTGTTTGTAATGTCAAAATAACAGCTTCTTACTAAATACATATGAAACTATGTGCGGTACTTATAATCATTTATTTTTTTGTCAGTCTGGTTTATTCCGGCTAATTTCCACATCGGCTGGACCGGTTTTATAACCGAATTTTGGTATAGATATACTTTGAACCCTTGAATATTTTTAACCCATTAATAGTTATTTGAATAGTGTTTAGAGTTTTTATCTGTTTGTCTGAATTTATGTTCCAGATTGGCGCAAAAACGGCTGAACGGATTTGGATAAAACTTGGTACGCAGATATATGTGTTAACCCAAGTTACAAACTAACTTGGGTTAACACATTGGGTACTTTAAGGCCGGTAGTTCCCATGGGATATTTTCCGAGACCCATGAGGGCAAAGCCGCGGGAATAAGCTAGTCATTAATTACCCATCGGCCTTGCTTCCCGCCCACTCATAATAATTATTTCATTTAATTTTGAAATAATTACAGATCAGATCGTGAGATTTTCACAAGATTTACTTAATTAATTACTTATAATTATTTTTGTAAATAGCCTCAAGATCATGTTTACGTAATTACCCTAGCTTAGTAATATTATGAGTCTATTTTAAATGAGTAATTAATATTAGATAATTAATAAAAATATTTATGTGTGCTTAGTACTTATTGACAGGCCTGCACTGTCCTCCCATACCTATTATCACTGTAATTTGAAAACATTGTAAAACCCAATTATTTTTAAAAGAGTAACCGTGGAGTTTCTTGCCGGCTCTTCTCCATAGGAAGCGACAAATTGGAACCGTGCACCTAGCTTCTGACGTTTCATAAGTGCCCTTGCAGGTTTATGTGAAATAAAATATTTTGATTTTGATTTTGATTTTGAGGAGCTTCATAAGTAATATTTTAGAATCTCAATCAATTTATCTTCTCAGGCATCATTTAATAACTATCTTCTGAGAAGTAACGGTACCCTTTCCATGTGTAGATGATAACTACCGGGGTGGTTTTAGCGAGGTAAAAATCCCACACTCCCCGGTCTTACCCCAAAGACCGGGCGCCTTTTGAAGGTTTTCCCCCAAAAACAAAAAAAAGGGTCGTAGCATAATGCTGAGCGATGGCCGTATTGCGTCGATGTGACGCAAATGATAGTTTTATCCAACTTTTTCTTATATAAGGGGTGCGAATGAAATCCTATTACTAAGCCTTCGCTGTCTATCCATCTGACTGTCTGTCAGCAGGCTGTATCTCATTATCTGTAATGGAACATAATATAGACAGTTGAAATTTTCACAGATTGTGTGAACATTACCGCTATAACGATAAATCATATGAATTAAATACCCCTATGATTTTGAACTTTATTTTATTTTAGATTCCAACAAGAAACGTGTTTTTTTGATGGTACGAAATTATTCGTGTGCGAGTTCGACTCGCATTTGATTTTTTTTTTGTGTTTGTGTTCTTTCTCTGCGTCATGTTTACCGCAAATAAACGTACTTTCTTTCATTTAAGACCTACCCTGGATGGTAAGGGAAAATTATTGCCAAAAGAAGTCCTGGGAGAATTGCTGCTGAATCCATCGATCGCTTTGAAGTAATTAGCTATTATTATATGTAATGATGGAAAGAATATCTTACTGCATGGCAAAGCTTCAGTTTACTCTTCTTCCAGTTTTTTCTACGTAAGTATTGCTAGTAAGGACCAACAGGCTCAGCATGAGAACCGTACAGAAGCGTTTTGTCGTCGGAGGAGTAGGCAAAAATGACGTTTCCGTGTAGACAATTCACAGTTTTGTACCCAGAAATGTAGACAAGCGTTTTCTATTCTACAGTAGAGTAGAAATAGAAAGCGTTATGCTAAGCCTGCTGTGTTTTGACAAGGAGACGCCCTCGTATCACCACAAACTTCAAACTTCTTTGCTATTTCCATTAAAGGGAGTTGTGGCTAAATTATAGCAGCCAAATGGATCCAAGATACTTCTAGGTAGGTCTTTACTTGCCGCGAACTTGTCTAGACCCCTCCGCGCCTCGGAAAGCACGTTGAGCCGTTGGTCCCAGCTGTCATTCGTAAATTACATTCGTCTGAAGCCCAAAAGTCTGACTATGTATCTTACCAAGAAGGGGCATCGTGTTACCTAAAGTGACTAGATTATAGGGGTCATATAGGCAGTCACTCCATGTACCATTCTGACTTGGTCTACATCTGGTTCCGGAATCTGGAAGCCGACCCCAAGATAGCTGTGAAAAGGCTAGTCAGATTGATTTTCCCACTATAATTCTAACTCCCACAGGTCATTGGCCCCGGTTTGCCTCCGCACAGCACCTTGACCGACCAACGTCAACAGATGTTCCGATGACATTGACTCACGATTTTGACAGATGTCAGGGCCAGTGTGACGTAACTGTTGCGTCAGTTTTCACAATATCGCGGCGTTGAATTCTGTTTTTAAATAAATTGTGACGCTCTTGACAAAACGATGTTTTAGGACATTTGGATGCTTTTCCGTCATTTTGTTGTTTGAAACAGCTATTTGGTTATAGTAAAGATCATTTGTTTTAGAGGACATAGGTACAATAATGAGAATCTCTAATGAGTAGTGGTATTCTGTAAAACTTTTTCAATCCCTAGCGATCCCTAGCATCAGGTGGAATGATAGCTCACTTCAAACTCACTTTACCTCAGCTTTTACAGTGATATTTTTACTGAATAGGACGACTGATCTTCCTATCTGGTACTGACGCAATACGAAAATAGCTCTTGTCGAGATGAAAAGCTCAGCTAGTCAGGAATACGGAACGGTAACCGGGCTGGCGGCTCTTTTCAGACACCCTTAAATAGGAAACTACTGAAAAATCGTACAATTATGGCTTCTGAAATTAGAAGAAGTCGGCCAGTATGGTAAACTGGGGTTATTTTGATTCGCGGGATGACTGTGATCAAAACTTCCATTTCATATAAAATCGCTAATTGCGTAAAACGAATCGCAACATGGTAGTTTTTTTCTAGGTTAGCAACACTGAAGAACTGTCAAATCCTTTCCCGAGGACACGCTGGGAATACACTAACAATTTTAATAAAAATAAAAAAGTTATGTTAGCAGATTTTTATATTTGAAATTGTATTGGTATTACAATTGGGTTTACTTTATAATTACGCAATAAAATAGGGGGTATCAAAGTAACCCGACATCCAACGTATAACTTTTATTAGTCATTTTTTATTTATTTTCTCAAAATAAATCAATATTTTTTCACGTATTATTACAGGAATCGAGGGTTATTAAAAAACCGGTTATTGGACATTTGTTGTATTTTTTTACAACTACAAATTTAAGAGATATGAATCTTCAAAGTTCAATATTGATTAAAGTAACGGTAGCTTCCATCAACTCAGTCGCACTACTGGACATAGGCATCCACCTTACGCATCCAGTCTCTCCCAGCCACCTTCTTAAGGTCGTTGGTCCACCTGGCTGGGGAGCACACTACGCTTGCCGATACGTGGTGGAGACCACGTATAGGCCAGTTACTCACACTTGCTAAATATCTTTTTAGCCTTTTGAGTTCAGCCCCTAATATTATTATATCGTCAGTATACTGCGCACGATCTTATTGTTTGCCATACGTGGCTAGTTTTTGGAGCGACTGCTGTTCTTATATTTATTTTGTTATTAATAAGCCCCATTAGTCATATAAGGAGCCGGAAGTCTGTCTGGTCTTAGCCGGGATACATCACTATAGGTGGGAGAAATGATGAGCTGATACTATTCAAGAATAGAATTCACCATTTACCTAATAGTAACATTTTTCAGTGGGTGGTGAAAAACTAAAACAAAACACAACATAATTAAAAAGCAAATTCACGAGTTCATTTCCGTGTCTTCTTTCAAAATATACGATGAGTTGTATGTTCACGCAATAAGGTGTAAAATTCTTTGTTTATTTAAAAAAGATTGATTGCCAAAAGACAATGCTGGCACGTCACGATCCAGTTTCATAGTCGGCATTTTAATATATTTTCTGGCAAACACACAAATATGAATGAGTTTTAAAAAGCTTCTAGAATAATTACGTGTGCAAATTAAATTAGTAGCTCTAAACTGTACTTATATGTATGTTGCCGAAGGACCATAGTCTGCTTGTGAGAATGGCTTATTACTCGATTCGCATAAATTTACTCGACCGAAACAGGCCAATCGACCCGAAATGGCACGTTTTGAATTTTATGCAATAGGCTAAGAAAAAATGTGCATTTCTCTTAGTAGATCATAGGAGAAAATCGAACGAATGTTTTTAATTTATGACATAAAATTAAAAACGTGTTAATTGCCTCGTACTACGTATTTTAATAAAGTGTCAATTCACCTGTTTCGAGCGAGTAAATTCGTGCGAATCGACTAATAAGCCGTGAAAACGAATTCGCGCGCGATTGAATTTTAATATTTCAGTCATCATTATCATCATCATCATTGGCAGCCTTGTTCCACCCACTGCTGACTAAAGGCCTCCTCCCTTTTACGCCATGCTTCCCTGGTATGTACGTAATCATCTCATTACTATTTCAGTATTTTTCTTCGATTTTCCGTATTCGCCATAGAGCGGTTCATGCTTGGAACAGGCTAATAAATCAAGTTCCAAACATCGAGAACGAAGACATACGAAGGTCCCGATATCGGAAAGCGTATTATGGAACTTAAATGGATTGGATTTGGAAACGCCGACAGACACTACGCCGACAGACTAAACACCGACAAGACTTTACTTCGACGGAACTCTTCGCCTACAAGACACTTCGCCGACAGGACTCTTCGCCGACAGGACTCTTCGCCGACAGGGCTCATCAGATAGGTAATAGGTTAGGTTAGGTTAGAATTGCGACCAACCGCGCGCGAGCCGAGCGGGCGAAGCGAGTGGTGCCGCGGCAGCAGCCGGCGAGTGCTACTTCCATGTTAGTGGCAGTTATTTGACTATTTAGTAATAGCGCAAGGATGAGCATTGTCGGCGAGGAGTCCTGTCGGCGAAGTGTCCTGTCTGCGAAGAGTCGCGTCGAAGTAAAGTCTTGTCGGTGTTTAGTCTGTAGGCGTAGTGTCTGTCGGCGTTTAGTCGTACACTCCTTAAAACTAGTGAGTACATGACCCTGTTAGGGCGCAGCAAGATAACATAAAACTAATCATATTACTGTGAAATCTAATATGACGTAGATTAGGGACTTACACACTTAAATTATTGTATTAATTAAACTTATATCTAACTTTATACATAAAAAGAATGTATAATATAATTAAGCCACAGATATAATATTTAAACTCTATTTTAACATTTTATCTTCTATAAATTCTAGGACACTATAATAAAATGATAGGCTGGCTAATTAAAGATGACTTAAACACAGTGAAACTAGATCAAAAAGCCTTTGATGTCAATCAAGTTTGCACAAAAAAAAAAACACGATTCATTTTAATTTTTCTCAAATGATTGAAATCGTGATCTAGAAAATTCTAGACGATAAACAACAGCAGTTTTCTTTGATGAGAGATGAATACGAATTCATAGTCAGGCGACTGGCGAGATAATTTTAGATTAAGACCTAGATTATTACTGGATGTCTGACTACCACCTGGATGAGGCTCGATTTGAATGGCGTGTGGTTAGACAGGCTTATGTTCAGCAGTGGACTACGACAGGCTGATGATGAACTCATTTTTATTCGACTAAGGTGTAGTAAAAAGGAGGGTTATGATTTTGATCGATATATTCTTCTTATTCGTAGCGTGTAGATAACAATCTATATACAGTCAGCCCAGAATTTGGTTACGAGCTTGGCACTTTCAGGAGGGTCCATCAGCTCCTGTAGCGTGCTGGACAAGAAATTACGTCCCGCATTGTTTGTGGGACAGCAACAGATTTACACTCCAGGGCGGAGTCATCTGTGAATCTCCACCTGAGCAGGTTCTCTTTACTTCGGCCTACCTGAGTCCGGAGTCTATTTAAAGACTTCAAGTGGAGCTAAGGCAACTTAAACACAACTTATTATAATTTGACAAATGACGTACTTAACGTTTTATGCGTCTTGATCATCACCTAGTTATATGTCACCTGAACAATACATTATAACAATAGGTAGCAATCATAAGGTTCAGAGCAAAGTGGCAGAAACCAAGGTACTTTCAGTAGTTTTCGATTTTAAACTTACTTTTTCCCTTTTCCAAATAATAATGTGATCTAAATTTTAAATTGTTTTCAAGAACTTGGCAACGTGTTGAATGAAAATACTTGGTCTATTTTAAATTTTCATTCAACTACAATACTATCGAAAATCTTTGTAATGATAGTTTAAGAGATTTATGTACGTTTTATGGCGCAACACTTTGATTCTGGAATCGTGGGCAGTCAAGAAGCCGGATCCAGGGATAAATGAATCTTTTTACGTTCAATAAAATCGTTGCAAAGTCAAAACTATACATTGAACATATTTTTTTAAGTAATAAAATAACTGGGAACGATTGCCGAAAATATAATTTTTGTCAGCTAATCTGTTTGTCTGAATGTATGTTCCAGTATCACGCAAAAGCTACCGGATAGATTTTGTTCAAACTTTGCATAGATATTCCCTGTAACTCTAGTCAGGTTGTAGGATATTACCCCTTTGGGGGATGATTTGACAAAAACCCAAAAACAAATAATTTTTGATTTCTTTCCAAAAGCATAAACTTAAATTGGCCCACAGAGCACAGAATCACCGCGGCACGGACAGCGTCTCTAGGGTCTAGAGACGGCAGAGCTAATAAAATTAGCGGCGCAAAACGTTCGTTGAGCGCATAAGTTATGTCACAGACCGCCTTCAAAGCTGTCGGTTTCTTCACGTTATTTGCGTGGTAGTACGATTATTGATAGGGTGACATGCTTGGTTTGTATGGAAAATGTTGACACGGCCATCTAGATGCTAGGTTTAAAAATCTATGTGTGAGTGTCCATGGAGTTTCTAGCCCATTCTTCTCGATAGTTAGGTACTATAGAGGTTCTTTTCAAAAGGCGACCTCATGTTAAATAGGTAAATAACTAACTTTACTGACATTCGAACAGTAAAACTAATTTTAGATAAAGAATAGCCGAAAAAAAAATAGTAGAGGGATCGGCCTGTCAAGCCGAGGAAAGAAGTTAAATATAAAATGTAAAACAATTTCTTGGAATGATTACTGAATGTAACTGCACTAAATTGTAGTATTGATAGACTCCGATACACAGGGTTACTTTAGGGTTACTATTTATAGTACCCACTACGCTTTGTAATGATCAACTAGCTTTTTTATTCTGACTGACCGAACCCCTTGACAATTCAAAAGTGCCTGAAATTGGTTTATTTGAAGAAATAAATGTGCCGAGTTTGATTTGATAAGGTGTATGTTGCATACGGTGTATTTGACGAATGCCAGGGTCACATTGTCTCGTCCGCCATTTTGGCTTTCAGAAGTAATAAATATTAAACACTCATGTTTTTCACGTAAAAAGAATGAAAGGTATACTTAAGTCAAGGTAAAATAAATATAAAATAATTCATTGAATAAAAATTTGAATAAACAAAAATAAGTCCACGTACGCACTGACGCGCACAGAATCTTCAACCAACGCCTGTAGCACCGAGAGTTAAAAATCGAACAGTGTGTTTTTTTAACGAGCTGGGATGCACTCTGTTCGATTTTCAATGCTCGGTTCAATACCGAGAGTTCAAAATCGAGTGCGCGATAAAATCCCGCCACGATGTTTTTACGTTTGTGCGAACGTGGCTTAAGTCAAAACTCACGTGGTGGTGCATAAGTTAGTCTGTCACGTTGTCTTCAAATTATGTGCATACAACATTTTATAAGAAAAAGCATGTAAATAATCCAAAAAAACTGTAAGTATAACACCTTTGGATTCAAATCAAAATCAAAATATTGCAAGGGCACTTATGAAACGTCAGAAGCTAGGTGCACGGTTCGAATTGGTCGCTTCCTATGGAGAAGAGTCGGCAAGAAACTCCACGGTTACTCTTTTAAAAATCATTGGCTTTTACAATGTTTTCAAATTATAGTGATAATAGGTACGGGAAGACATTGCAGGCCTGTCAATAAGTACCAGGTATTTAGCGGAATGAAAACAAAGAATAGGAAATCGTCTACAAAAGTACAGTCGGTTAGACCTACAACGTTCTCTCATTCACAATATGTAAAAGAATCTACATAAGTAAAACCAACCTATTTAAACCAAGTGACATGATTTCCATGAGAATCAATCCAGATTACAATTTAACATAACATACATACGACACGGTTGGCGCAGTGGTTAGGCGATTGACTGCTGCGCTGCGTGTCACGAGTTCGATTCCCGCACGGAACAATGTTTGTATGACCTACGAGTACTTGTTCCGGGTCTGGTTGTTTGTGTGTATTTGAGTTTAAATATTTGTAAACGCACCCACAGTACAGGAGAAATTCCTAGTGTGGGCCAATGTTTAAGAAAAAATATAATACATACTTATATATTTATGTATGTATGTATTATATTTTTCCCTCAAGCCGTCTTCCCACGGGGTAGGCACACAGAACAGAAAAAGTTCTGTGGGTAGGCAGAAACTACAGAATGCTACCTGCTACGATCCTTACACACTCACCTGACCTTATGACCTTTAATATAGCTTCACGCCTGTGTTCCCGAAGGGCTGGGCTGCGTTGTACTTCTAGTAGGTACACCCATATTTGCGAGTTATATTTAAGTCCCATGTTCAGGGAAGGTTACCATTACCAATAAAATACCGGTAAAACTACCAAAACATTTCGTTCCGTTCCGTTAAATATTTAACGTTAAAATAACCGTTAAATCATAGGATTTACCGGTATTTAAATAGCGTTACCAATATCGTTACTTTGCTAAATTCTAACAAAAAGCAAGATATTGTGCGATGTTGCCAAACCGAACCAAGCGCCTCGCGCGCATCGCATTCGGCTCTTCTAAGCGGAGCGGCAATGACGCATGTTATGGCGATTGGAAAGATACGAAGACTCGCACATGTTTTGTTTCATAATCATACGGCACACAAACATAGCGTCGCGTACGCCAAACGTACCTACGTCTAGTGCTTTTGATTTATCAGCTTGTTGTTTGTGTAAAAATTACTTTCATGGGCCGAAACCTTACAACTTAAACCGTATTATTATAACTATATTGTTACTTTTTAATTAGTCTTATGTCTTTATGTAGACAGTCGACCATACATCTCTGGATACAATATTAAAATCTTTCTCATGATATCTTACGTGCCTCTAATAAGCGCTGTCAAAGTCAATTTGATTGTATCCAGAAACATGTGGGCGACTATACCTTTTTGCAGACAGGAATATCCCGTTTAATAGAAATATTGGATCGCAGCTAGTTTGAGTCATTTTTTTCAATTTAAGCCACCCAGTTTATTATAATTTTCTGCAGCGCAGAAACAATGTTGTATACACGCTGAAGGTAGTCATAGGTTCAGTTTTCGCGTTGATGGCCCTGCCACCCTGTTTATTATAATTTTCTGTAGCACAGAAACAATATTGTATACACGCTGAAGCTAGTCGCAGGTTCGGCGTGTATATTGTATGTAGAATTGTTTCTGTGCACACACCGAAAGATGCTAGTCTCCCCAAGTCCCCATCGTCATAGTATGAAAGAGATAGACGTATAAATGACCGGTATAAGAATTGTTACTTTTACCGATACTAATACTGGTTATTAGATAACGTTAACTGCCGTTGGATATCGGTATTATTATCTTTAACATAACGGTAATTGGTAACGTTATAGAAAAATTCCAGTGATTCGGTCCCTGCCCATGTTATAGGGGGCGAGCTTGTGCCATCAATCGGGGACAAATCTGGATTTCTGGGCTGCTACTGAGAAATTGTTTATAGACAAACAAACGGGGCAACGGGGCATGGGAAATGAACCCAGGGCCTCATCAATAGCGCTTGCGACCACTAGACCAATGAGGCAGTCAGATTTTAATTTATATGCAAATAAATTAAAATAAACGGTTCTGGTTAAATTGGGATATCAATCACTGTGATTATTATGCACGTGTTTAGAAAATTGGGCTCAGCTATGTGATTATCGAATATCGATATTTTTGCTGCATCATGCTTATAAACTAAATTGCTTATTTTAGACAAGACTGGTTTTGTATTAATAATATTTCGCACATTGTTATTAATGAATTGCTTTTTAGTTTTTTTACGACCGTCTTGTAAAAAACATGCCAATGTGTCTTTTATCAAATATAGGCTGATCAGACATGCGCGACACGACAACGCGACGTGACTTTAACAGAACAATTTCTAAGAAAACTTCGTGGACATTGTTCTAACAGAATCACGTTGCACCTGTCCACGAGAGCCTGTATAATTGAACTACGGTGTTAATCTTGGACAAACGATTAATGAAAACATAGTAAAGGAGTCCAAAACTTGATAAGCCAAACTTTTTTTTCTCCTATACGAGAAAATGTCTTTGCCCTGCTAGGATTGGCTGGCTGATATCATTTTAAGGGCTGATTTTTTAATTGTCAGATAAGTACTATTTGAGGAATAAGGCAATTTGACAGGTTTTGAAATAGTTTAAACCCAAATTCAAATTCGGAGCATTCATTTCAACTTAGAATACCATTTACAGCTACTTTTGAATTTTCAAATAGTCGATCAGTTAGTCAGAGAGCTAAAGCTAGTTGCCCATTCCAAAACGTAAATCTCTGTGGAGAAGAAGAGGCCATAATCTCCAAGGACACTCTTTAAAATCAAGAAATAACATAATCTTGGATACATTATTATTCAGATAAATGTTATCTGACTGTTGACAATTCATCCCTCCCCAAAAGTCATTCCGAAAGTCTGACAACCAGTCTTACCAAGGAGTATCGTATTACCTACACAGTAACTGGGTTGTTAAGCTCCATAAAAACACTGGCGGGTATCCAGCTGCATCCGGTTTGACTGGAAGCTGACCTCAACAAAGTTGGGAAAAGCTAGGTAGTTGAAAGTCACTGTTCTACACAGGTCTATGTTTCCTTGGCATATTTATATACTTACACTATTATAAACTTAACGTATCAAGTAATTAACACAATTACTTTTCCATTGCATTGCATTTTTGTATACTACTTTCTTTATATCATTGGTTTGTTAGTCTGTAAGCCTTCTTCAAAATAAAATAAATGAAAAATAAATAAAATTGCTATCAGACTCAATTGAGTCTAACAGACGAGGGGTTCAGAAACAGTTGGCATTATTATAACAAAATTACATAAGTTTAACGGTCAACATTATTCTTCCGGCTGCAATAATTCTGGTAAAGACATCAATATCGTAGTGGCACTCAAAAGAAACGGTGCATTATTGTGATAGTAACGTTACTACTACCAAACCGTTGGTCTTATAGAACTAAGAAACAAAAGTGATATGCCATGGAATCACACCATCTAGGTAAACTCACGTTTAACAGAAGACGGTAGTCCCTTGTAGTCCTTGTAGTGTGTCCCTTGACGGTAGTACCGTGGCCCCTGGTAAACAGGCAACTGAGGGAAACACGGGTGGGTTTTAGTCAGTAAAAGTATGACACGCCCTCCCGCTCCACTCAGAGCGGGAGAAGTTATTTGATGATTTCCCACCCAAAAAAAAACGGTAGTTAGTTCTAAACAATTCCAAAATCAGTCTCAAAGGCTTTTCTTGATTTTTTTTGTGGTTATTTGACAGTTGGTTTCATGTCAAAAGTATGTCATTTATCGATAGTTAAAACAGTAACCCTCATAATAATAAACACGGAATAAAGTTATACCAGCAATAACAAAGGAATAACCATACGTTTTCTTAAGTATACACTTGGAATAACTTTACTCTGTGTTTTATTAGTAAGAGGGTAAGTTTTCAATGTCGACAAGTCTAGGATCAAGATCACTTCAAAAACTCCACTATTAACTGCTGGGCCTCCCGCTCCACCCAGAGCGAGAGAAGTTATTTGATGATTTCCCACCAAAAAAAAAAGGTACATTCTTATCTTGTCCAACCACATTTACGTTGCCATTATTTATTCCTCAACATTTTACTCCTTGATATTTGATAAATAGAAAAAGAACTCGTGGTTACAGTTTGCGCACTCATTAGAATCACGAACAATCTATTTATAGAAGGTACGAAAGTGTCCTGTAGCTAAATTGCCATAGTAACACGACCAGCTATCCAATTCTATAAATAAAACATATCCATCATTTTCTCTTATCCTGGATTACCTAACGTTATTTATTCCATTACAGTATCTAGGCCATACAACAAGTAATAAAAGAGCTATCAAAGTAATTTGCTATCAAACTGATAGGTTATGGAATATTTCTGGATTTGACAAGGCGGATAAAGAAACAATTGAACGAGTGTGTTTGTGGAAACAGCCTATTGTCATGATGACAATGGCTATATTGATAGGTAGTGTCACTTGAAAGGATATTGCCAGTTGTACGGGAATGTTGTTGTTTTTTTTTTTTTTTTTTTTTTGTGTTTGGCTTCGCACGGTTTGTGCATTTAGCCAGTGTCAAGTAATTTTTCTTTTCCATCAAGTAAATGGCCCGTTATCGGGCACGAAGTTACAAAACAGTCATAGTCGTCTTTAGTCAGTCAAGTCAAAGTTATTGTAAAGCGGTAGTAACTTTACAACAACCTAATAGGAGTTTTTGGGGGGAACGCGAAAAGTCCACGTTAGTCACTTATTTTCACCTTCACTACATTTGTGCACTCACACGTAATTAAATTGCATAATTCACTACCAAAATTAAACAATTTTATTCGTTATTTCACTAAATTTCATGAAAATAAAAAGTCGTGCGACATGTTCCAACGCGATCCCGCCAAAAAACCGGGAATGTTGTTGTTTTGAGTATCACGTTTTTTTTCTCGTTTAGTTTTAATCATGGTCTGGCAGTTTGAGTAATTTATGCGGCCTACACAAATGTCCTTTCTTTGGTATTGTTCGTCAAATCGTTGAGCTCCTCAAGTTCTGAGTTGAGCTGCATGTTTACTGATAAATGCGTGCTCTGACTGGACAGGTCCACTCAATCTGTGTGGTTTTTCCTCAAAAGACCATTTCAATCCACATGATCTGACCAAGATTATGTCTGACTTTAAAAGCGACTGTGACTTCTGAGTTTGTTTCGGCCTTTCTTCTTAGAGAAGTCAGTTAGAAAACGCCGACCCCATCTAGTTTCAAAAATTTTATTGACGTGTAAAAGTGTTTGTAAAAAGTTACTTACGGAAATAAAATCGTTTATCATTTATGATCACAAGGGTGGGTTGAGTGGTAGATACAAATCCAGTAACAATCTAAGCAAAAAAAACAGTAGCACTCCGGGGAGTGCCAACAGAAGTGAAAACTTGAACAATGACGTGTGTATTTTTTAGATCTTAAGCCTTAAGGCTATAAGCCTTGCTAGCCTTAAGGCCTATAATGTTCCCACTGCTGGGACACAGGCCTCCTCGCAGTGCGGGTTGGTAGATGTCACCTGTCTTAGAATTTTTGGTTCTAGGACATGCCGGTTTTCTCGCCGACTATTGTACGCCAATGAGGATTTATAGCTCCCGTATACCAGGATCACCCGAAGACCGAAGTAGTCCGATTAGGTAGTTCTCCCAAGTCACTTTCCATTTTAGTGAAGATAGGTAGAAATTTCAACGAAAAATAAATTTAAAGACAACTAATTTGTATTCATCCTAAAAAAATCTACTACGGTTTTATTTTCTAGTTAATCAAAACTATCGCTGAGACCTTCAGTCTCCCGTCTGTAGCTTATTGTGTTCACCAGTTCAAGATCGCGTGCAAATATCGGTCAACAGCGCTTGGTCTCATAAATCAAGGTTGAATCAATCAGTCATTCAATCACTCAACAAAAGTTCTTCACATCATATTTATTTTTAATAAGAAAAAGATGCACCCTAATTGTTTAACATACTTTCAACCACAATCCTAAGGATTTTTATGGAACTTCCTAATCCCTTTTTTTCTAAATAAAAATCCTCTGCTCAAAATTTCTTCTCAGGAATCAAGCAGCTAGGAAATGACGGCGCCATCTTGTTTTAAATTATTCAATCAATCAACTCAACCTATCGCAGTCCATTGCTGGACATAGGCCTCTCCCAGGCTGCGCCACAACACCCTGTCCTCCGCCTTCCGCATCCAGTCTGACCCAGCCGCCTTTTTAAGGTCGTCGGTCCATCTAGCTGGGCGGCGTCCCACACTACGCTTGCCGATACGCGGTCTCCACTCCAGGACTCGTCTACTCCACCGGCCAAAAAAAATATTGACCAACAAAATATTGACATGTAAAAGTGGGTTCAAAGATCTACATAAAAAAATAAAAAATTCATTTCATTTCAACAACGTATTTATCGATTGTTGAATAAGAATATTGTTGAATTGTCAAAATAAGCCGCTGCCGCCATTGTATGTGATGTGATTCCGGCGGGGTGATTACCCCGCCGGACTGGATACCTAAATTAAATTAAAGGATGATGAAATAACCTTCCCAAGTGTAAGTTTCAAAACCTGATTGAAATTCGGGTAGCATTAAAAAAAGCTGCATCCAAATCGGTTCAGCAGCTTCTGAGAAAAATGTTAATAGACTCCGATGAATCTTAAAGACAGAATCACGCGAAGGTAGAATTTTAAGTGTTTATCAGAAGTTATGGATGGAAAAATGCTATAATGTTGTTGTGGAGTTCCTCACCTAACGATTATCTTTGAGCTCATGGTGCAACTTAGTTTTTTTAAGTGACTGTATCTGTATGTCCATCTGTCTGTAGATAGTACTGGCGTCACTAATATCCCGTTCTTTTTTTGAGTTATTCTTATTAAAAGGGCGTAAAGATAGCTACAAACACTACGATTGTAAAGGTATGAGAAACAGGGTATAATATAAAGTTAACTCATCCTCGAAAAAAAAGGGAGGATCCTCTGACCAGACGGGTGTTGTGTCTGGTGGGGAACTAACTGCCTGACTAGTCATATCTGGAGGTTGTATATTTCCTTAGTTTCGCGGTAAACTCTGCTTGCGCGATGCAAGATTTTGCGTGACGTCAGTACGCTGGGTAGTTCGTATGTAGTGACGTAGATGCCGCTACACTTAGTTTTTTAAGTGGCTGCATCTGTTTGTCCATCTGCCTATATGATAGAAGGTTCTGACCTCACTAAATTCCCGTTTCTTCAGTTCTCCTTATTAAAAGGGCGCCAAGACAGCTGTTAAAATATATATCATGTGGGTTGACTCATTATTCCTTTGGCAAAAATTTTGCAGATCCATAGCGGAGCTCCGCTTCTCACCTGAAAGAGGTGTGCTCCTTTTTTATCCAACGTTCATCATGCAAGCCACGAACTTATATTTACTGAGAGCGCGAATCTATTTCAGTACACACAACGTTGTACAAAATTTATGCATCGTCATGTTTATCATTCATCAATTTATGGACGGATACAAATTCGTTACTTACATTTTTTTGTACATAAGTACCTATTCAAAAATAAACAAGCCGTGACGTACTCTCTAATGATTATCTAACTTTTTTTAAATCTTACGTCAATTGTTCAACACCCATTGATTAAGTATCACTAATCGGATATGGATGACGTCACGGCGAGCGTGAATATTACTGTATACACGTAGGTTGGTATTATTTGTAGCGTATATATTAAGTGGATTACAATTCAGATTGTCTGAAAAACGAGTAACTTTTTTCGAAATGGGGCTTCTGTTGTCCTCGATGACGTCAAACCCTGAACATGCTATTTCACTATTGCTTTGAAGGCATAACAAGGCTTTTGTTATATGTGGACCCTTTCAGACGCTGGAAAGGAGTTCCAAATTCAGGCTGTGCGCATAATAATTGTGGAGGAACAGCGCTGTGGACGACTAGTTCAACTTTGACTCTTCTTTAATGGTTTTTGTAGAAAAGAATCTGGACCTCAATTTTTCCAATTTCATGATGTAGTTACTAAATACGCTACGTACATGATACATCATCAAACTCCATAAGTCAATTTTTTTGACGGTGACGAGAAAGTATCTGAAGTTTATCATATTCATGAGTAGCTGTGCCCGCGGGTTCGCCCGCTTGAATGTTGGAAATTATACCAAGAGAACGTGCTACCGGGACAAAAAGCAGTAAACTTATGTTACTCCTTATAACATCAGCTATCTGCCAGTGAAAGTCCCGTGAAAATCGATCCAACCGTTCCGGAGAAAGACAGACAAAAAATTGGAAATTTCCTTGCTTTATATATTACTTTCATATCCATTTTGTAAAAAGCTGTTATTTTGACATTACAAACTTACCCTTCAATTTTATTTATTTGTATATTGTGCATGTTTGAATAGATTAAACCAAAAAGATGATCGCATTCTGAATCTGTATGACATTTTCGCAGATCAGAGACGATTGGCACGAGGGTGAGGAACTTATTTTGATTTGATCAGGTTATTGACTGCAGTACGTTTCTATATCCTGTCCAATCTTCTAATAGGATTCTTCACAGACCCTACGTCACGTGGATAGGGAATGATGTACCTAATTATTGGCTACTGGCCACACGGTTCGTAAATGTGTGAAAATCTAGAAGACAAAAAAGTTACTCCTATTTTTAAAAACCTCGTAAACGGTCCGTCAACATCTTATTAAAAAATAATTACAGTAGATCCAGGCTTTTTGGCATTCAGCCTATGAAGAGAGAGCCAAAATTATTCTGTTACAATACATGTCTATCAGTTTCAACTATAAATATAATTAATATTGTACCTAGTCTATTATTGTCTCAGCACCTGGGTTTTTGGCTAGAATGAAAAGCTTGATTCATCGTAGGAAAGGTCAAAATGTTTTTTGTGTTCTGCTATAACGAAGATGCAAATAACGTATGTTTAGCTTTTTTTGTGAATTTTGCTGTTTCTTCGGATTTTTGTCCTTCTTTTTGTGTCTTAGAATAGTTTAAGGTCGATCCCTAGATAGGCCTCGCCATACATTTTTCAGGGGTTGTAATCTCCGTAAATAAACGGTTTCTGCAGAATAAAAGCAAGTATAATGAGACTTTATAATGTATTATGTTCGCCAAACGCCAAAATTTTATAAAAAAAACAGTATTTCTAGGAGAATTAGACCCAATAAAAAACGAAAAATCTTTACATGTGTGAGTGACCTGAATCGCGCCATCTAACAGAAATTTAAAGAACCACCGAGAAAGAGCTATTTGCTGTTGTGTTACGAGTTTACGTTCGGTAAACATTTATAATAGATGGCGCTGTTCGAAAATTCGAACGATTCGATGCAACGCTCCAGTCAGTCCATGCGTGATTGTCTTGACAACTTGCGAATCGTTTCCAAAATTGTGTTTCTAGAAAGTTAGCGCCGGCGCGCGGGTTTGCCCGCGGGTTTTACATTTTATGATTGTTAAAATGTTTTTTATTAGGGAATGAGAAAGAATGCTAGAAAGTGAAAAAAAATATCTGCGATCTGCATTTGGTTCACACAGATACAATACTAATGTACCTAATTATTGTAATATCTACTTTAAATATAAAGTACCTAAAGATTTAAAAATCTTTCTACTGTATGTGAGTAGGTACTGATAATACATTTTCTGACACGGTTAGGTACTAATTCATTGGTTTGGGTTGAATAAAATCAGAGAATAGAAGTTCATGTAAACTTAGGGTATACCTAAATCAGGCGATCAGCGTAGGCAAATTTACCTATTTTTTTTCTAATTACCTACCTACGCAATGGTGACACGTAGGTACTACTTACATCTATTGATTGAATCATATTTAATTTATGTGAAACCAGCAAGATAAGTGAATACACAGACAAACCACATTGATTTTTCATAACAATTGCACATTTTAGTATTATTAGCACACGTCAAAGTGCGTCGAAATAAATTGGTCTTGCCATCTAAGAAGTTTACCAAGAAAAAGGGGAAATAAAACATAGGGCAGTATTTTAGTAGTAAGTTGTAGGATGTTCTGATATTTAAAACGATGAATGATATAGGTACAGCAGTGGTGGCTCTGACTTACAAGTCAGAGCCACCACTGCTGTACATCATTCATTTAAGGTTTCAGGGTTTTTAACTGTCAGCGAAATGACGTTCTCAAAATGGTAGCTGTAGTTCCAATTTCGCTCGTCTGAACAGCTAAGTAAGTAGTAAGCACCATTCAGGTTTAGAATTGGTGACTGAGGCTACTACTGAGAACCATTCATACGAGTGCCATCCGTGAAAGAGTTTTTATTTAAAAGTGAAGTGTTTTTGTGTTTTATTGACGGTAAGTGTTATTTTTATGTACAAAGGATGCTTTTCTGCTTGAAGGTGATACAGAGTTATATTATAATAGTAATTACCCTTAAAACTTTAAAAAGTGTAAGATTTAGAAGAGGAAATACAAAATCAAACGTTAGCAACACTCGTTGATTGTCATCACATCACATACCTACCTACTCTAAATTTCAAATATTTCCCCCTAATAGGGACGTCAATTCTCTCTAAAAACTCACTTTGCCTGTCCCAGAGGGAGGGACGAAAGGAACCAAAAAAAACTCTCTGAAAAAGATCCGTTACTGAATTGATTCGAAAGGAAATATGAAAAATCGATTCACAAATAAAGAAATGATTTTCCAAAAATCAATCATTCGTTTTCGATGAAATTTGCAATGTAGGGGTTTACGGGGTGTACGTTACCCTAGCAAGAAAGTGTCTCCTATGGTTATATGAGTGGAACGTATAGTTGGTGCCTAATCTGCTGTAAATGTGCCCCTACATAAAAAATTGGTGCCCCTTGTCGTTTTGAAAAAAAAAACCGAAAAAACGATTCCTGGTCTCATATCTGGAAAAAATCCGTATTTTTACGCAAAAGGATTTGCACTGGATATGCTTCGTAATTTTCCCGCAACCACAATTCTTAACAATTCAAACAAACAAAAACTGATGTTCTAGGGTGAAATATCGATTCCCTGTATCGATTCAGTACTAGATATCGATTTGAAAAAACGTTTTTATTTGTTCCAAAAAATCGATTCTTTGCTCAATCGATCTCAGATTGACATCTCTATTTGGTCTGTTTTCATGTTCTGTCAGTTGTTACTTGTTTTGCAAATTTTCACACCAGGGATGCCAATTTAGCCCCTTCGGGGCTAGATCTAGCCCTTTTTCTTCTTGTTCAGCCCCGAATAAAGTGATTTAGCCCCTAGCCCGAAATCTAGCCCAAAATATGATCGTCTGTCAAACCAAAAATACTGAGCTGGCAATCTTTGTTTGTGGTCTACGTTGAGAACGAAGCAAAGTTTTAAACAAAATCTTAGCAAAAACTAAACTAAACGCACGTAGTTTAAATCATGGTTGGATCGCGCCAAACTTCAAGTCCGGTCTGAAGTTCTTTCGCGGAGTTCGTTCATTGTTATGAACGTGATTAAAAATAAGTTAAGAAACAGGATGAACCTTGAATCTCTAAATTCCCTATTACTAATACGAACTGGCCTTACCAAATTTAACCAAACCTGCTATACTTATGAAATCCCAGAGGCTCTCTTAAAGAAAGTTGGATCTAAAGAAAAATATAAATTTATTCTCAACAAGGCTGCGCGCAGTGAGACCCAACCCCAACCATCAACGTCGTCGTCAGCTCAAAATGAATTAGATGAAGATTCATCTGATGACGACTACGACTTTTGAGCTGCTTCTAATAAGCAAAGTTTTGTTATTGGTATTTAGTAATCTTGTAGGTAATTTTATAATTTAAAAAAATGTTTTAATCCAGAATTTTGTATTTTATTAAAAATCTACACAGTCGTTATCTAAGCAAACATTTATCCTAGATTTTTTTTTTTGCAATCTAGCCCTTTTTTAGGATTTTTGGGCTAATCTAGCCCTTTTTTGAACTCGATTTAGCCCCAAAACCTGGCACCCAGTTGGCAACACTGTTTCACACACAGCTTGACAGCATGACAGCTTGATTGATGGTGACAAATGGTGGTGTTATTTCTGACTAATACAAATTTCTTGAAGCATTTCATAATTACGATACTTTTGCTGTTGTGTTTAATTATTCTTTTTGATTACAGATTGAATTGCATCTCTGCCTAAGATGAATCCGACTAATAAACTTGCCTATATACGACATATGTATTCAGGGCCGCGAAAATCACGGAAAAAAGTGCAAGCAACATTGAAAAGACATCATGGAAATTCTTCTAATGATTTTTAGTGAGTAAATCAGATTCCCATAAGATTTCGAATCAGATTTACGTGAATGTACCTATGAGTGTATTTGATACTCGTTGGCCCGTGATGTAATGTCTTCGTTTGCCGTTGGTTTGCCGTTGGTTTGCCGCCATTTCTTCTGTAGACCCTTGTCTGTTACGATACCTCCAGGAGATTTATGACAATTGTTTATCTATTGTGTCTCGTCGATAACAGTAGGAAAAAAAGAAACGGCTAGCTCGATAAGGTTAGTTTCAAGTAGTGTATTGAGCAAGTTTTATCAAATTGCAGCCGGCTGGAAGCATGGCGTAACAAGAAAAAAAAAGTAGTGGAAGAAACCGCGGACTGCCCTGCTGTGTTTAGGTAGGTACAGACATATCAATATTTTTCTGTCTCTCAACATTGTTTTTAATAACTGTACCTATTTCATTTATTTATTTTTTATTTCAGTCCAAATACAACTCAAGATCATGATCAGCTATCCAACCCTTCCACAGCTCAAGATACGCCCAAAACGTATTCACGTGGTATACCACAAATTCGTTACGAAGCCATAGCCTGCAGCTCTAGCTCTAATAGAGTTGAATCTGTTACAGAGCAAGTAGAGACTGCTGATTTTAATTGGCCGCAACCCGATCCACAGACTGAAGCTTATCAACTAAATGTGGAAAGAACATCAATTAGTTATGAACAAAAAGCATAATTATTATTATCAAGTAAGTAACAAAGATCATTATTTCTTGGTTCATGTATGTATAAATATAATGTATTTCTTGGATTGTTTCTCAGCTATTATTATTTTGATTCTAGGTCCAGGGTCAATTGCGAATTACCAAAATGAGTAAATGTTACTTCATTTGCTTTATATCTGTCACCCAACCATTGACTGTCATAGAAGTTAACCGGGATGAGGAATTTATCAACGCTATGATGCCGAAGTTGGTAACATTTTTCAAAACATGTGTACTGCTGGAAATTATTTTGAGACGAGTTGAGAAAAATGCTAAATGTCTAGACATCAAGGAATTAAAAGGTATGAAAAATATAAGTCTTACTCATTTCCTAACTTATTCCTCAGGTTTCTGAGGTGTGGGTTCAGTAAGAATAGTCTAACAAAACTGTAAATTCATTTGTTGCAGCGAAAACTGTGTCTCCCAGCAATTGATTCAGATCGCACGGAAATGATATAAATGGAAGTAAAAAGTGACAAGCAGAAGATTGATACTGCGCGGCGACGGCGGCGCAGCAAAAAGTAGCATGTAGAAGAGAAGATATTTTATTATAGTATTTTTTATGTATCTTTGTATGGTGGTCGATGGTTCGAATCCAAGCCGACACTTTGCTTTGTGTAAATTATTTCATCACCACTGTTCAGAGGAGGCCTGAGTCTCAGCAGTGGGAACATTATAGACTAATTATTATGCTATTTTTGTACGTAGCGATGTATAGTTTATGTTATTTGTTAGTTTATAAGATTTTTCTGTGTACATATGTTTCACTCATGTATTTAGGTACCAGCCAAACAATTCAATTGTAAAAGAATATTTATTGTTCAAAGTTGTATAATAAGTGGGTATTCTTGAAACATAAATGTTATGGTTAGCTAGCAACCACTTGTGTGTTGTTGTGTAAGATACTTACACTTACGTGTGATGTTACATAAATTGTAATCTACGTACATAATTCTTTCTAATACTAAATTCAGAATCATAATTGTAAATATCATAATATTGAAAAAAGTATGTTATCTTTGTGTGGTGGTACGAGTCGATGGTTTGAATCCAACCAGAAAATATTTAGGTAAATGCAGTGAGAGTAAATAAAACGATATTTGTATGAAAATATTAACCATAGATAAATATTATTGATTTATAGTAAGATACAATAAAACGCTTTACAATTGAATACATAATCTTTTATTTATTTAGTATAGGTCACAATTTATTTACACGTTAGGTACTATTTAGGTTCAGTCACATTACAACAACCTATATAGGTACAATATACCTTTATTACCCAAAATAATTTGTTATGGTGAAAAGGTATCTGATAACGAGCCTAGAAACAAAAGTATGCATATCCCAATAATTATATTATTAAGAAGTAGATTGGAACATAACAATCCTCTAGTAATTTAAAGTATGCTCAATTAGTAAATTAATATTTGTTTTCGGTTTTTGCTATAATGTAAGGATATTCATCTTAAAAATAATTTGGTCCTCTTTCTTTATAATTTCCAACCATGTTTGAATAAAACGACATCTAGTGGAGTCGGAAGTTACTACTATTTACTTTGCATGTGTGTGTAAAGAGTAAATTCACGCGGCTAAATCATTATTATGTTCTAATCTTTGTATGATACCAGTTAACAAGCACAGTGATGATCTAAAAAAATCAAGTTAATGCCCTAGGTTTCGCTAAGAATAAAGTTGTTTATTAAAAATTTCTATGATAGGTGTAAAAATTGAAAATGTTCGAAATTGTGGATGTGTCGCCATCTAGCGACAAAATGGCAGTGAGAGCAATTAGGGTTTCACCTTAAAGCTCTTAAAATGTAAATAAATAATAAAGGAAATTGGTAAACTAATCGGTTTTTAAAACTTGCAAGTCATTCAATTCTATGTTGTAGCTAATAATTTCATAGCCTATTTCTTAGATCCTTTTTTACAGAAAAAAAAAACTATACTGACGCAATCGTTGTAAATCAATAATACTTGGTCGAAGTTCATTCATTCGAATCCGTCTAACACGTGCGCAAGCGCATCATCACCCGCCTCGCCGTTTCCCAAGTAAGTTGAGTTAAGGCTCGTGCAGACTAGCGCGACGCGACGGTCGCGTCGCGACACTCGTAGAACAATTTCTATGAAAACTAAATGGAAATTGTTCTAGAAGTGTCGCGTCGCGCTGTCGCGTCGCGGCTGTTTGAAGAAGGCTTTAGGCTTCACGAGTACTCGAGGTGGCCCGCATTGGCGGGCTGGCGGCGGCACTAGCCCGGGAGTTGCATTAGATCCCGTGATCTCCGGTGCAAGTGTAGGATGGAACACCGGGGTGGTTTTAGTCAGTAAGAGTCTGCCAGACCCGTCCACCCTCCTCAGGGCGGAGGACATCCATGAGGATTTCGCCGTGTCATCAAAAAAAAACAGAAGGCTTCACGAGTATCCGTTAGATATTAATTACTTTAAAATTAAGAAAATTAAGACGTAAATTGCCTATTTGGAAAGTAGATTTCCTCGTTCTATGAACCGAACTGTGTTTTCACGATCAAAAAGTCAGATTTTATTGATCGTCAAAACACAGTTTAGCATACAGATTTCAAAATACGATATCGATCGTTTGTTGCTTACACAATATTTAGATGCCTACTCGATTTTGTCCACCATAAAACAATGTTTTAAACTATCGATACCAACCAAGATACTATTTACCCTTTTAACCCATCTTTAACCAAGGGTTGATGAAAAAGTATCAAAAGTATTATCAAGTACATATCAAGTATAGCCTAAACCGAAAGCGGTTAACCGCTTTCGCTTGCCTCCCAGCAATGGTCACTTAGGTTTATGATTCATTAAAAAATGTTTGGGAAAACAATTAGTATAATTAATTGACTCAGTCCGGTTTTAAACAGTAGCCATTTTCTCAGAGTGAGAGGGCTCTGCCCTGCGGTCAGCAACCTGACTACCCACTATGGTGATTAAGGGCAATGCCTTCTTTTTGGGGAAAAGTCATAATATTGAAGAGTGGACAGCAATAATAATGAGTATGACGAACAATTCTTCGTCGCCAATATCTGTGTTACTGTACTGTCTTTTGCCAGCCCTTCTTCATAGGAAACAACCAATTGGTACCATAATATGTAAGGCTCGACCGAGATGGGTTTTTCGTTCTCGGCCGAGACCGAGACCGAGACCGAGAATAAAATAATATCTCGGCCGAGACCGAGAGCCGAGACCGAGAATAGACAATGCGTGAAAAAGAAATGCTGTTAAATTTTTAATACAGTACTTTCTGCTTAACAAAACTAACTGTTTTAATAATCAAAGTTGAATAACATTATATTATAACATAAAAAAAGCAATTTTTTGGCATTTTCGCCTTTCAAAGAGTGTCGCCTCTCGTCGTATAATTGTCCTGCTTTGCTAAAAAGTTGTTCACTTGCTACGCTAGTAGGCGGCGCAGATAAAAACTTATTTGCTGCAGGCCTAAGCACCTTATAAGGTGACGAAAACCAATACTCAAAAATATTAGCATTTCTTTGCAGTCTTGGCTCTCTAAGATAGCTTTCTAGCGCTATTTCGATCAAAGAGCTTGAACTGTATTCGTCATTGGCCATTGGTTCGTCTTCCAATTCTATGGAATCATGAGCTGCCCATAAGTTGGATTGATTTACGATTTACCACGCGCTGGCGGAGCGTGGCCGCGCGCGGTAAAATTTGAATGCCATTCCGAACAAAGTTACAATCTCGGCCATGACCGAGAATCTCGGCTATTATTAGCCGAGAACCGAAACAGATTTCTCGGTCGGATTTATAGCCGAGAATGCCGAGACCGAGACCGAGACCGAGATCTCGGTCGAGCCTTAATAATATGTCAAGCTTCTGACGTTTCGTGCCCGTGTCGATATAGTTAAGCGAATTTATATACACCGTGACATTTTAGTCGTCTTACAACGGCAGCCCACTTCATGTATCCAATGACTACGAATCATTTATTAAAAAAAATGATATTTTTGCAAATGCATAATAAAAAAAAAATATAATTCACTAAGACTCATGAGCTCATGACGTAGTTTGAAACACCCTGTTATGGAGCTGGAATTAATGATAGAATGTAATGGTAGGTAGGTAGATATCTTCTACCGTTTGACACGTAAACATTATTAACAGGGAGGGTGTTTCATAATTGTAAAGCATTATTTATTTTTCTTTATACACATTATCTTAACAGTGTTTTAATCGCGCCTAGACGTATTTTATGATGGATACATTCAGTGGACCACCTCTGTACGACAACTAAAATGTCACGTTGTATTATTATAAATTTGATTTTTTATTTACAAAAATATCACTACTTCAGTCGTATCAACATGAGCACGACTAGCTCAATCATAGTAAGATTTTAGCCAATTGCAAAAACAAAAAATGCAGTTCTGTATTCCTTCAAAATTAAGGTCATGTTTCTTTTGACCACTTTGCCCTATTACTCATTGTTACTTATTTAACCTGACGTCTGTATGCTTTGACTTTGGATCCCCCCTAGGCTGACTCTCACGTTTATAATAATTGCATACTAATTTTTCAGTAGCTCCAGCAGCTTCGCCTGCGTGGAGGTCGCAAATTATCGTAAGGGAACGTACTACTGAGATAAAAAGTATCCTATGTAATAATCCAGGTTACAAACTGTCTGCGTGCCAAATTTCATCCAAATCTGTTCGGCCGTTTTTGCGAGATTGAGAAAGAAACATCCAAACTACTCTAAACATAATAATATTTCCCCCGAAAGTCATTTGAAAGTTGAGAGGCGTTCTCAGTCTGCTAAAAAGCAGCCAATCACAGAGCCTCATATCTTTCGCGTGCGCTGCACCTTCCAAGGTCAGGCGCAGGTAGGCTGCAGACAAATCCCGGAGCGCAAAGATTAAGTGCTTTCACTGTTGAACACGCAGAAGGGACGAGTCACTCATGTTTAGTGTTGGAAAGCTATGTGTTTCTTTTGTGACTGTAACATTTGGCGTTTTGAGCCAAATTAGGAATTAGTCTTGCTTAAATATTAAGGTCCAATTTAAGTTAGATGACAACTTCATTATTTTGCGTAATATGATAATTGATACTGTGAGCGTAGCAGGTTTAAAGTCAAATGAAGAGTTAACTAGTAAAATTGTTGCTTTAAAAATATAAAGGTTTATCTTTTGTCAGCGGCTTTGCCCGCGTGAAGGTCGGAAATTATCCCACGGGACGTACAATCGGGATGAAAAGTATCCTATATTAATCCAGGTTACAAACTATCTGTGTTCCAAATTTCATCCAAATCCGTTTAGCCGTTTTTGCGTGATAGACATACAAAACTCTCACACTTTTATTATTAGTAGGATAAGTGAGAAGGAGTGGACTGCAGATGGTTCTTATTTAGTTTTGATAGCCTCATCTATAAAAACCTTTTCCAAAAAAAAAGGAACCGACTTCCGGAAAAAACACTACGAAGTGAAAAATAACTTTAACTTCGGAAGGCGGTGGCAAAAATTTAAATTCCCTTTCACTTTATAGTGTTTTTCCGGATGTCGGTTATTTTCTTTTTATTATTCACTTTTTAGTTAGGTATAGTACGTACCCCACACCGATTTCATCATCCTTGGGGTCAAAACAATGCATATTTATGCGATAGCAGCAATCGCGGTTGATTTTCTGTCATTTTTTGCAGAGTTCCGTTGTCTGTCTCCGAAACGCATCATCAGATCTATATGAGATTTAAATGGATTTTGCAAATCCGTCTATATATGACGGAGTTATGTCCGAACATACATAAAAAAATAATATATATATAAACATTTCGAATTCACTTTTTGAAGTCGGATAAAAATAGTAGTTTTTTTGGAAAACCAATGATCAGTAAATCTGGACTGGCTTTTTTAAGAGCAAACCCGAAAACCATTTAAATAATAAATAGGCTGCTCATGGATGCTTACCAAACAAATTACAAAGCAGGTAACAGATAACGGATAAAAATACCAAACTCGCAAAACCGCAAATGTAGCCACAAAACACCGCCATGCAACCATTCTTCACAAAACTGCAGACTGGCCCCGCCCACACCCATTGACTCACCTGGCAGGTCAACGACCTCAGAAGTAGGTGATACGATGATGTATTAACTTTTTGTCTGTCTATCACTGTTCGTTACTATTTCGATGACAATCATGTTTATATTCGGATGTTTATGAATAGGTCTGACGTCAGTCATGTCAATGTGTTTGACACTTTCGCTGACGGTGGACGTGTTCCAAGATGATAATTAATTTGTATTAATAGGCTGTCAGTTTAAACTATCTAGCTTTTTCCAACTACGTTGGGGCCCGCTTCCATTCTAACCGTATGCAGCGGTATACCAGTATGTTAAATGGAGCGACTGCCTATCTGACCTCCGCAACCCAGTTACTGCGTAGTACGATAACCCTTGGTAAGACTGGTTGTCAGACTGTCAAACATCTATGAATGACACCCGGGACCAAAGGCTTTCCGACGCACCTCTACGACACCTCTCGACAGATCTCGATATGTAATGAATGGTAAGCCGTCCAAGAAGCGACCACGGCAAGCGTATCATAATTTTTCGCCCCTCCAAGATGTTTGTCGAAACTGTCGGTATTAGAATTCGCTTTTGAGATTCATAACAAGGATCTGTCAGCCTGTACGCGGCTATATCTCAAATGTCGACTGGATAACTTCAAGATAAGTGTAACAGTAAACAACACTCAGGTCATAATAACAATAAGCTGCAGGATGCTATAGTCCATTCGTCAACAAAGCATGCTGATAATGGGAATTTATAGTTTATGTGGGAGTTCAATGGGACAGTATATGGTAGGTTCCTATTCATCAATGACGCTTACCTACCAAGGGAACGATAAATGGGGTGATATAACGGATTCCTTTCGATTGAAATCACGCAGTAACCATTAAAAATTATTTAGATACCATTCTTATGATATGCATCATGTGTGACTCTTACCGGTATCATTACCGGGGTGAAAAAATTGTGTTTAACAATCTAACTATACCTCTTAGACATGGCGAGAGGAGGTCGTCCCTCCATGCCTCGGAAAGCACGTTAAGCCGTTGGTTCCGGCTGTCGTTTGTGGATGTTTGACTGTCGTTACGGGTCGTCAGAAGCCCGAAAGTCTAACAACCAGTCTTACCAATAGGTAGGTATCATGTTACGTGGAACATGATACCTTTTGGTAAGACTGGTTACCGTGACCAACTAGTTATCATGGTAACTGGTTGGTTAAGATCAGATACGCAGTCAGTCCACGTAAAATACAGGTATTCAGCTGCATCCGATCACACTGGAAGTCGACCCCAATACAATTAGAAAATACTAGGCAGATCGATTGAATCTCTAGATAAACGCCTTAATTTTATGTATTGCCAGTTCTGTATCTATTCTACAATACTTACTTGACTTTTTGATCCTTTTTCTACCATTATACGGACAGTTTCTTCATGTTATCAATTCTAATACACAAAGACAATCGAATGGCCTGTGTCAACATCGTTGCATCGCTGTCTAAAAATGTTATGAGGCATTCGGTAATGCAAAGACAATCAATTTTAAAAGTGTTATGAGCATGTAAATTACGCCTTGGATCAATGTTATACAATATTATTGAATTTGTAGTGTAAACTTTCGTTGCATGTAAAAATGAAGATAACTCGAAATATGTTGGAGTGTCCAAACTTTCAGAAGTGTGGAGTTCTGATGACTCAAAAATGCTACTGATGCCGCAATTGGTGTGGCCACTTACTGGGCCAAAATCAATCATCAGCCTACAGCAGTCCAATGCTGGACTTAGGCCTCTCCCGTTGCATGCCATTCAGCTAGATTCTCAGCAACTCTCATCCAGTTGCTACCAGTCACCCTGCGAAGATCGTCACTCTACCTAGCGCGAGGGCGTCTTACCTTAAGTTTGCCGATTCGCGGTTTCCACTCAAGCACACACGTACTGCTACGGTCATCGGTGCTACGGCTAATATAGCCGGCCCATTGCCACTTCAGCATGCTAATTCTGCGAGCTACATTATGTCGACAACTTTGGTTCTCCGCTGGATCACCTCATTCCGAATGCATGAAACACTCACGCTGGATATACATACACAAACCCTTTTATCGACAGGAATGTCAATAAAAGAGTTGAAAATAGTATCTTACATTTTTTGTTATGTACTTAAGTATTATGGAAAACCCAGGAGTAGAATACCTGGTCATCAAACCTTGATTTTTTATTTCTACAACAACATTTGCATCCGTGGGAAAACACAAATCACCTATTATTATTATAAACTAACCGCCTTTCTCCTATAATTTACATAACTACAAGTTATTTATATGAGTCACATGTTGTTTTGGTACAAATAAAGTTCCCCACTTAATAAATCGGATTGGAGAAATTTCCAGTTTATTTATTTTTGAACATTTCTTTTAAAATAGCCTTGGGTGGTTCGGCTTAGTTCGGATTCGGCGAGTGTGGTCCGAAGACCGGTTTATTTGTGACGTCAATGAGTTACCCTTTTAAGGAGACGATGAGGTTTCTAAGCAAAGGATTTTACATCAGCACGATGATTTAGTTCGATTAGTTCGTATCTTTTTGTTGATAGCCCTTTGAAAGCAAGGAAGGTCATGAGATTTAGAAGGTTCTGGTAACAACAGCGATGATAATTTCTTCGCTAATATGTCACGTGAAATAAAAGTCATATTTTAAATATTAGGAAAGAGGAGAGTTGCATTAGGCGTTTGGATCCCTTGTCTGTACTGTAATAGCAATGATTAAATGTATTTTTCTACAAAAACGTCAATCATATTTTTAAAACTAGATAAGGTTGGAGTTTCCTATCTGACTACTCTGAGAAGAAAAGCTGAAACAAACTCAGCGGTCACGGTTTCTTTTAAAGTCTAGACATAATCTTGGTTAGATCATGTAGACTGGTCTCTGAAATGGTATTTTGAGGAAAGTACCACATAGAGTGACTGCACCTGTGCAGTCAGTAATCGTGCAGCTCAACTGTTGTTGAAGAGCGTAATTAAAAGCCTACACCTTTATTTCTTATTTCTAGTTCCAGCTTTCAGTTACCACAAATCGTTGGAAGCCGACGACATGACTCACGTATTTTACAGGCACCCACAGCCTTCATACAGGAACTCAGCAATACGGCTACGAAATAAGTACAGTCAACTGTACCATTTTTACTTTCCATAGCAACTTTACCCATGAGTACTGCGCCTAAATTTCTCTCGATAACTATTAAAAACTTTTTGCAGTAGTAGTAGTAAACTACAATATAGTATATTTTATTACTTTGTAGTATTTTTCCGGAAGTCGGTTTTTTGATGTAAAAAGTTTTTATTTCTAAGCGACTCCAAAAAGAAGGAGTTTATCAATTCGACATGTTTTTTTTTATCACTTTTTAGTTTTAGTACCTACCCCACATCAATTCGAAATTTCATCATCCTTGGGGTCAAAACGATGCATATTTATGCGATAGCAGCAATCGCGGTTGATTCGCTGTAGTTTTTTGAAGAGTTCCGTTGTCTGTCTCCGAAACGCCATTATTTCCATATGAAATTTAAATGGGACCATTTCGGTATAAATCCCTTTCGAACAAAAAAAAAGAATTTTGCAAATCCGTCTATATATGACGGAGTTATGGCCCTAACTAACATACGTTAAAAAAAGAAACATAAAAAATATAAACATGTCGAATTGATAACTTCCTTCTTTTTGAAGTCAGTTAAAAATCTGTTGTCGCCATTTAACATCAAAGCGATACAGAAGTAGAATAATTTACTATTTGTCACAAATTTTTAGTAATCAAAAGATATTCTAATACAGTTCTCATCGACAGTTCTCAATAGGTCAATTTTATATAAGTAGATTATTTTAAACATTGTGAATGAGAGAATGTTGTAGGCCTTGCAGACTGTAGATTTGTAAACGATTTTCTAGTCTTCATTTTCATCCCTCTTAATAAGTACCTAGTACTTATTGACAGGCCTGCACTGTCCTACCATACTTAATATCACTGTTATTTGAAAACATTGTAAAAGCCAATTATTTTGAAAAGAGTAACTGTGGAGTTTCTTGCCGGCTCTTCTCTGTAGGAAGCGACAAATTGGAACCGTGCACCTAGCTTCTGACGTTTCATAAGTGCCCGTGTAGGTTTACGTGAAATAAAATATTTTAATTTCATTGGTAAAGTTGGTCATGAAAAGTAAAGACGCCATAAGTTGACGGTACCGATGCAAATTATCCAGAAACATCCAATGACGAAATCTGCTGTCGTAAAATCCTCATACCTCATTCGTCGTCATCGTGAACAACGGTCGTCAACCTCGAGACAACCTTGTAAAGGGACTGTGTAGCGCCAGCAAGATAAGTGGTTGAAGTCTGAACGTTTGATACTTTATTATGTGTAAGCTTCTACTATACTGAAATGCTGTAAAGCTGGATTATGTCTCGTCGTATTTTTGAGAAAATGTTGACTATATATCGTTATAATTTTCAATGAATTGACCAAAGAAAGCTGCAAAAAAATGTGTTTTTATAAATAAACTAGTTTTTGCCAGCGACTTCGGGACGTACCTACTACAAGGGATAAGAAATACCCTATGTGTTAATCCAGTTAATAAACTATATGTGTGCTAAATTTCATCCAAATCCGGTCAGCCGTTTTTGCGTTATTGAGTAACAAAATTCCAAACATACAAACTTTATGATATTTTGGATAAGTAGGATATCAGCAAACTGATTGAAATGTTAAAGATCATGTGTTTGAAACATTATTGTTGTCACTGTTTGGATCTTCTGATTCACAGTTATTCTTATCATTGTTTTGCATAAACTCAAACGAACCGCCCAATAGCTTAGCCATTTTTTTTAGGTTCCTACCGTCTCAGTTTAGATTCCTACCGTCTCAGGGCCCTAATTCACTATGACCACTTCACGATTCCTTACTTCGAAAACACGTCAATTCCTTAGATCACACATGACATCTGCTAATAAATATCAACAAATTATCTTGGAACATACAGAATATGACACTTTGATTCCTTACCGTTACATTGGTTGCTAATAAACACGATATTGATGTAGTTTGAACGTAGTAAGATTCCGCGGGGAATCATTATAACCATACAGAATTGGGGCCCTGCTTAGGTTCCTACCGTCTCAGTTTACGAGCTTCTAACCGCGACTTCGTCCACGTGAATCGCATCACATCGCCTACCCGCGCTGTTATTTCGTTTTCGCTAAGCGTTCTTTCTAGCTTTTTCTTTTTGCTAGGCTCCTAACGGTCTTAGCGTGATGTTAAAAAGCCGATTATAGCCTTGAGCTATCAAATGGGCTAACAAATGCAAAAAAAATACTTCTAAACCAACTGGTCCTGGTTTTCTAATCCAAAGAACGTGCTAATCTTAAAATCTTTTTCTTTTGACGTGTAAAAAGTATTTTTTAACCAATTCACACACGTAGATAAATATAATTTCTCATTAGCGACTTTCTTTGCGAACCATACTTCTCTAGCTTAACACCAGTTGCATTATACCGCGGGAAGTAAAGGGATGATTGTGTGCAAATTAACTGCATGTTAATTATAATATATAAGTTAATTAATAATGTTTCTTAAGCAAAATAACCCTATATGTGGTGACAGGTGGAATGGTATGAGCAACAAAGTGGTTGACGTGAATACAAATGGTACTGACAAATTAATTGTCAACATGTGCTTTGTAAGGTTCTAATTAAAATGAACCGAGAGCCTCGTTGGTCTAGGGGTTTCAAGCGGTACTGGTGAGCATGAGGTCCTGAGTTCGATTCCTAGGTCGGACAAAGTGTTATAGGGTTTTTGTATCTGGAATAGTGATGTACCGACCAGTCCGGAAAGCCGACTAGTCGGCCAAATTTGTAATCGGCGATTAGTAGGCGACTAGTCGGCCCATTTTTTACTGGTATTTACCTGCTTAAAAATGTAAAACACTGTTTACTGTTATTATTTTTATTATAGAATCAGTTTTACAGTTCACTTTCAGTGCTATCTAGAAAAGGATAGGAAGAAAGGCCAGCTCGCACCTAAACAATGATAGAATAAATGCAAAGCAAATAAAAGCATGTCCTGACAATAGTTCCGCCTGGTCGCCGGGCACCGCGAACTGGCCGGCGCGGCGCGGCGGCACCTACGAGCCGAACGCGAAGTCACGAGCATTACCGATGTCACCCGAACTCAACCGAAAGCTATGATCGACATGGCCGACTAGTCGGCTAAAGTCATAATCGTCCCATCTCTAATCTGTAATTTCTCAGTAGTAGCCCGGAGTCTGGATTTGTGCTCGGTTGATGGCACTAAGCTCGAACTCATGGGACTTAAACATAAATGGCGAAATGCGGGTGTACTATACTTACTATCTCTGCCTAATTCTTCGAAGAAATTAGGTGCTACATAATAGTTAGCTACTAAAAAGTTAAAAAATAATATTTATTGGCCGTTTAAGTTGTAAGTAATATTTTGATAAAGGCATTGTCATGTCGGGGGACGGCTAATGAAAATGCTAGGCCTCCTCTGTTTGGCGTTTTCATTGACCGTCCCCCGACTTGACAATGCCTTGATCAAAATATTACCTATAACTTAAACGGCCAATAAATATTTTTTTTAACCTTTTAGTTTTTTTTTGGGTCGGGAGTTTTTTAAATTTTAAATTTAACTTTTATTTCCTACTTTTAAAACTTAATGTCTCGCTTAAATCTGCGCAGCATTGCGTATGTTTCCCACAGTGAAGTTTGTTACTAATTTATCGTCATTCCTCATCCTAATCACCATTTATCCACAACCTATTCATTGAGACCTTTTCAATGAGCCCAAACACGATGCTTCTGCTGTTTGTTGGTGAGTTACTTGGGTATCCTGGAAATTCCAGGTGTTGGTCCAGCATCAGTTCAAGGTAACTTTGTTCGTCTAGTATCATTGAAGTAATAGAATACTTACCGAATTTCGACTTGATCAGACCCGTGGAAGATGCTCAAATCCCTTCAACGACCAGAAAAGAGCTGATAATCTTCAAACGGCTGAACCGATTTTGATTAAACATATCTAAGAACACTCCCGACTAATTAACCTTTCAAACAGAAAAAACAAAATCAAAATCGGTTCATCCGTTCGGGAGCTACGATGCCACAGACACACACACACACACACACACAGTCACGTCAAACTTATAACACCCCGTCGTTTTTGCGTCGGGAGTTAAAAAAAGATTATTAATTTACAATTAAAGTATTGAGTTGAAATGCTTTTAACGGTGCCGAAGATTCCCCCTACATACAGACTCTTTTTTTTATCTTTTATGTTAGTACACAATAGTAGCTTTTTCTCGTGGCTCCGCCCGCGTGGATGTCAATTTTCGCGTAAAAAAATACCTTTTGTTCTTCTCCATATCCCAGACTATATCTTCGCCAAATTTCATGACGATCGGTTTAGCGGTTTAGGCGAGAAAGCGTAACAGACACACAGACAGAGTTACTTTCGCATTTGTAATATTAGTAAGGATAACAAAAGCTTTTTTTAAAACCAAAATTTGTTTCAAGCTACATAACTATGTAGATCTTCTTAGGAGCATTCTCCCCACGCGGGCTGGCAACGGCGCATTTATGGCGGTTTTTCGTAATTATTTAATTAAATCCAAACAAAAGTAAACATTTTTTTCAGCCATGCACTAGATCGTTGGTATTTTCAAGTTTGTATGCTATTTTTTTACATTTATTTTGCTATTTACTTATAAAAATCGACATACCGTCAGTTATTTTCTATTTGCATTACTTAGTACGATTAAATGTTTTTATTAAAGGGTAAATGTTAAAAATAATTATAAATACCAACGATCTAGTGCTTGGCTGAAAAAAAAATCTAGGTACTTTTGTTTGTATTTAATGAAATACTTAATCATGAAATAAGCAAATCGGAGCGCCAACTTTAAGGTTACAATCGTAATAGTAATCATTAGACATTAGCTTTTTCTTGTAATTAAACTCTTAAAGAGGCCCTAACCGCATCTACTCCCAGGTAGATGCGGTTAGGGCCTCTTTACATGTAAGTATTCAATTACCACCGCCAAGTTTAATTGTTGTAATAACAATTAAAACATGAAGATGCCTTACAACAACACTGTGACGTTTCATAAATCCTTTTGTAAATTTAATGTTTACTAACCAATATAATTGTGTCATCAATTCATCATCATTACGATAACCCCCCAGCCCATACCAAATAATCCCGACTTTTGTTCCATTATTTTTCTATTCGATTTTTATTATCTAAATTCACTCATCATTATTTCTCTAAACTATTGCCCACCATTTCTTGAAGACAACGCGGTCAACACTATTTAAACTTCCTTGCATCTATGCCCGCCTAGTAGCTACAGCACGCTCAGTATTCCTCGTCAGTTCATAGAGGCGCTGCTGATGGTATGGGTTAACTTGCCTCTGTGGCAATTTCTCTCATCTATGCGATCTTGGTACCGACAGCGCGTGCAGTATTATTTCATAGAGGCGCTGTCCGCTGATGGTATGGGAAAAGTTGCCTTTGCGGTAACTTCTCAAATCTATGCGATCCTGGTACCGACACCGCGTGCAGTATTTCTCGCCATTTCATAGAGGCGCTGATTGTGTGAGGGGGAAACGTCTATATTTGTCGCTGTCTCGCTTTTATGCTCGCCTAGTACTTAAAACGCGTCCAGTATTACTCGCCCCGGTTCAATACCCCTTGAACGCCCGCGGGACAGGGCCTGTCCCGTACCTAAACTACCGTTGAGCGCCATAGAGAGCGCTACTCGTAAAGGAAAAAAAAACATTCAACAAGTAGTGTCAAAACACCAACATTTACATTCGGTTTTCTTATTTCACCACGGACCAAGAGCTAATAGACATTTTTCAAGTAAATTGTCATGATTATTCAGTTAAATTTATTTTACTTAATCGTTACTAAAAAAGAATACTTAATTGATCTATAAAATAATATGAGTTTGGGCAAAACGAAACGTAACGCAGAAAAGGGGTAGAGTTATAGGGGTGAAAGGGATGACGAATCGCGCATGCGTACTACAACGTCTAAAGTGCGTTTTCGCCGAGTCACACGGAGAAAAATATTATCATCGACATCTTGTTCCGATTAATTTCCCTAAAATTCTATTTCGACCATCAATAAGGATTTAAGTTAGCCAAAAAATGGCACCTGTTGATCCGAAGAGGCGTGTGAAGTCATTAAAGAATCCCGTTGATTACCAGCCGATAACAAAAATAAAGAAACCGAAGGTGGTAATACAATACTCGAGGGCCTACATCAATAAATTGTTGAGGCAAGTCCTGAACAGGCGAGCTAATTCGAATACTTCTGTGCGCATTATTTACCAGACCTATCGCAGGATGATCAAGATGGCTTGTGAGTTGGTGGCTCGTCGTCACAGGAATATCACCCTCAAGGATGCCCATATTGCTATGGCTAAGATGATTCCTCGGGAGGTTGTTCTGGCCGCCATCAGAGGGTTTCGTCTTCGGCCTGAAGAAAGAGTGGTAGCAAGAAAAATAGCGGAGTCCTCCTCTTCTCCTCCTTCACAGGCTGAGTAGGCCAAAGCCGAGCTTGCAGCAGTGTGTAGTGAAGTGATTTGGTTTCTGTAGTCATTTACCCCGGAGTAAATATTTAGTATGCATCGTGAGTGTTTGTTTTATTAATGACGTAGCGTTACCCGACATCAGATGTACACACGGCTATCATCAAGCTATACATTTCCAATTTACGCTGTACGGAAATCCTATACAATGCGAGATCAGCTTATACTGGAAATGTATAGTTTGATGAGTAGCCCTGTCTACAACATTATTTTTACTATATGCGAAACCTGATTATAGTTTGTTTAAAATAAGTAACTGAATCGATTCCAATCATTTTTACACCATGTTATATTTTTTTTCAAAAAAGTTTTGCAATTGTGATGGAAAATGTTATCACTAGTTAATTACAATGCAATTGCCGTACGGTTCCTACTGCCTAATTATTATCAATGAGCACAATACGACGCTGAACGCGCGGGCCGGGCGGCGCGGGGTGCCGCGTGGTGACCATGTTTGTGTAGACAACAAGCTTATAACTTTGTGATTTTTCATGATACAGTACATTGAAATTTTGTACATAATATATATTCTTTACATAAATATACTAGACACGTGTTTCGGGTTTCGCATATACTAAATCTAGAGTTGCAGTGAGTCTCAGTTTTGGCGCCCAGCATCATGAAGCATTTACTTATAATTCTTAAGTAAGAATTATATATAATGCATTTTACTTGTTTATCTGATTTAAATACTTATTTAAATCAGATAAACAAGTAAAATGCATTATTTATTCGCGAGGGTGATTAAAATCAATATTTATAATGTTGTTGGGGTGTGTCAATTTCAACCCTCTTGTTGAGTGATTGATACTTTCAATTATGTTGGTATAATGGTTTGGCTAAGGATAAAAACGTTGAGTAGAAGGTCTTAGTTCAAGATATTATCATTGTATAAGCATTGTAATTGGTCAAGATGAGCATGATAGGGCTGGGCTACAGATCATAATAATTTTAATTACAAGAAACAATAAAATCTTTAATAATGATTCTGTAAATAATTGTAGCTTTCCCATTAGTATAAATAAACAAAGAAAATTAATAGCTGAGGGGAAAGGTTTCAACCTAGACTTGTAAAAAATCTATAGATATTTGTTTCGTTTTTTTTTTTCATATCATAACATCATAACATCACGCCTTCTTTCCTCGAAGAGATGGGCAGAGGTGTACTTATAGTAAACCCACAGTTCACCAGTTATGTTTTTAAGTTCCATGTAGTAGGGCGAGATTATTACCATCGTTCTTTTTTTTTCGTTTTTTACTAGATTTTTTTTCTTTTTAATATTAGGAACATTTTGTTGCAATTTGTATGTTCCAGCACATTCTAAAAAACCCGGACCATATCAGCCTATAATTTTGAGACACAGGCCTCCACACACACACACACACACAAAGGACAGACAGGACAGGACAGGTTTCCTCTCTATGAGGGAGAGCGGGCCGATCCACCGCACGGGCTGGTTGGCAGATGTCACATGTCTTCGATTTTTTTGGTTCTAGGACACCTCACGACAAGGCAGAACACAGAATGCTAGTCAAAGAAGAAAACCTAGCAATTTCTTACCATTAAAGAAGTTTTAAATGAAGTGCCAACCCTAATTATAACTCACGTGTCTATTGTATAGCAGTTAATACGTATAATTAAAACGATATTCATTGCTACCTACAGTACCTAAAGATGAAATGATTGCGTAATGACTCAAACAATTATGTCGGCTCGCACGAATTAAGTCGCCGAATCGGGCGAATCTAAACTACACACTATTAAACGGCACTTTTAAATAACATAATATTTTCTAAAGGCGACTCGCACGACGTTCATTTATTTGAGATTGAATCGACAATTCAGGAAATACGTATTAGGCAATTGGCACGTTTTGGATAACGAACAGTAACTTTATCACACAACATTATCGATTCGCCCACAAATAAATTAACATTTCGCTCGACTCGGGCGAGTTAATTCGATCGAATCGACTAGTCGATAGCTTATTAGTCGAATGAAGATGATTACGTAATGACTAATGACATAAACAATTCTCTGACTGCACTGTAATGATGATTTTAATAGCGGTAACTTGTTTATAACCATGCATTGGTATGTCGAATATGTCGTTTTGTTCTAAGGTCCGCTAAGTGGCGATTGGGTGAAACGTTACTTTTAAATAATATTTTCTATAGGGCGACTCGCACGAATTTAAATTATTTGTGGGCGATTCAGCAATTCGGTTCGGGTATCAAATTCGTGCGGATCAACTAATAAGCCGATTTTTTTAGTGCTTTAGAGAAGTGGCTAGTGGCAATAACAGCCACGCGGTTCGATCGAAGGATAAGCTACGCTACCCGCAGTCGGTTCGTGGATGGGTATGGCACCCATAATATAATTGAAGAGGCGAAAAAGGGATTCGAGGTGGACGGTGTAAATTACGTACATTATTATCAAGAGGTAAAATTTGTTTCCATGTTGGGGGTAATCGATTTTCTCGATTTAGATGAAATTTGATATGGGGATACTTTGAACCCTGGGGCAGGACATGTGCACACGCTACTTTTTATCGATATTTATAGCCCTCCAGACCGTATTTCAGCCATGGCGGCCAATCTTAACGGAGAATAGCCTCCGACGCGGGAGATATTATAGTGCACAATTCTGTGCGCAGACACAAGTGCACTCTCTCTTCCCTCACTCTCATAGCCCGATGGGACGGCAATCCAACATGACTGGGGAGAGATCAGGCGTAGGACCAGCCGCTTGACGTGCTTTCCGAGGCACGGGGGTATCACACCGGCAACTTCCAAACTCCGAGCTGTTACTAAGAAATTCCAAATGGAATAAACCCAATATCACTTTGCCCAAACCGGGCACCGAACCCAGGACCCCACACTCAGTAGTCACGCTTGCGACATTGAGACCAACATATTTATATAAATATGTCATGTCATATAGGAAGGAATGTATTAAAGGTGTGAAGAAATCCTTTTTTCTTCCACTCGGAGGAAGGTTGGATTACATAGGTACGTTTAATAAACATGCAAATCCATGATAATTGACAAGCAGGTAATTATGGACCGCATTGCTCACGTGATTAAACACTAATAAAATACTAAAATAATTATCATTCATTAATTGTTACGTAAAGACTAAGGATCTTCCATTTTCTTGCTGCGGTAGGATGACTATTCATAAAATGAAACACGTGAGATGTTTAATTGTGGTGTTTTTGGGCAGAGAATTGACCCCTGGACTCCTAATACGCCATAGGTTAAGAATTTTGCAAGCAATTTGAGGATGTGCGGCATCCTCAATTTCTTAGAAACTGCGATCTTGCAGCGGCTTCAGAATTCTGTACCTACGTGTGTCATGTCACTGAACTCCTCCCGGCTATGTTGCTATAGTTGTAGACGCTATGCTGGGCTCTAAGAACTTCATAGTCGGTTTTGTTAAACTTAACAGTGCCAACTAATGTAATTAAAAATTATCGAATGGCATCAAGTATCTAGCTAAATCACGCAAACAGTTACGAAACGCCAAGACCGATTTTGATGAATTTATTTGTGTGTTTGAGTGGATCCCTGGATGGTTTAGATTCACATTTGGACCAGGTAGGCGGCGCTGCGAGGCGCGAACGTGGTTTGTAACAACCCTCATGGGGCAGTTCTACAGTTGTGAGTGTGTTATTGAGTTACGATTTTTGGACTCCTTTGTGTGCGTCACTGCCCTAGTATAATAGCTGATGGTGATGCTATTCTTTGCGGAGTAAGCTATGGTAGTGCTACTCCTGAACAGTTTACTCGAGCTCAAAATTAAATTAATCATCTGCCAGTTCACAAAATCAAATAAGAATACATAGGAAAATGACTGACTGCAGCCAATATTTATTATCACTACTAAGGTGCGATGCACTGACGCATCAAACTTACCGTAATTAGCTTTGGTTTTTCCTAGTCCCTAATCAACTTGGAAGATATAAATAGCTAGTGAATGCACTCATCCATGTATCTACACTAATAATACAGCTGAAGAGTTTGTTTGAATTCCGATCCAACCGTTTCTTGCTGCCCTCTTCGAGCGAAGCCCTACACCGAGCTCCGTACCCTCAGGGGGTGCCCATATAGCGTGTAGTCAATTAGGTTTTAAGTTTTTAAGGCCCGGTTGAAAGCCTTAATTTGTTAAGGTAGCCACAGGCAAGTCCGGTTAAGGAGCCAACCACCTCCTAAGTGGACCAGCGAAATGTCATTCCCTAAAAAATGTAATGATGAGTTTGTTTGTTTAAACGCGCGAATCTCTGGAAGTACCAGTCGTATTTAAAAAAGTATTTCTGCATTTCTTATACCAATTCTTTCGGAAGGCTATAATCAATTTTAAAACCGAAGAGGAAGTAGTAGGCAGGCAAGCGATGCGACACGACGGGGTCGTGGAAATTAGAGATTTGACGTGGAAGAAGTCGCGGGCAGAAGTTAGTACTTATTATTAATAATTAACCATAGTTCGACTTTTAATTGTACTCAGTAACTTGACAGTTGAAGGGTTACCCGATTTGACAAAAAAAAAAATAGTGCGGTATTGTAAGAATGAACGAAATATAATGAACCTGAAATAATGCACTTACAAGCAAATTTTTACTATAAAGGTATCAGTGATGTTATCAATAAAATGGTCCATACGACACATATCATCTTCTACTTTTAATACTTACGTAAGATACGCAAAACCATATTACCACACCCTTTTTCATTTATTTTTTAACTTTTTTCATCTTAAAATATTTATTATTTTACGCGACATGCCCCTTTACCTGTGCCCAAACTAATTCTATTGGGTTGAATTTAAAAATGGTTTAATTTAAAATTAAACCATTTTTAAATTCGTTATTTACGCAAAATCGTTCACTACCCCATCACTAATACTTAGTCTTAGTATGGCAACATTATTTTTCTTTGAACTGCCAAGTTACTGAATACAATAAAGTCGGACTATAATTAGTGGAAGATTTTGCGTCAGTATTGCATCGTTAAATTAATACCGTGTACATGTGACTTCATGGCGACAAATTAATGTTTTTACTCTTGACTCATTGGTCGTTGTATTTCGGGGAATATAAGGAGTAATTAATATTAGTAGTGTGATGATATTTTCAGCACGCTGTTATGGAATGGTTTCCTGAACTTTGGATTGCTAATTCCGTTCCACTTATGTTTTAGGACCTTTCAAGGAAAAATGAACTCAAACTCAACTCAAAGCCAATATTTCAAATAAACCAATTACAGGCACTTTTGAATTGTCAAGGTTGGTGAGTTAGAAAGATGAAGCTAGTTGCCCATTCCAAAGCGTAGGTACCTATGGAGAAGAACGGGCAAGAAACTCCATGGACACTCTTTTAAAATCATGTTATTGTTACAAAAAGTTGGTTACATCATTATGTTGAAATTATCAATGTGAGAACGATGTAAAAAGACGTGCACATTAAAGCGTCCGTAATTAAAACAAAAATAAAATAACAATTCAGAAATTAAAATAAGCCGTGGGAGCTACGAGATGACCAGTCCCTACTGACGGCGACCGTTCACGAACATGACGTGTGGATCAGCACCATTCAGCTCAACCATTTTGAAGGGAACTTAATGACCCAACACACACGCCACCACCAGCGAGACATTTGAGTGAGCATGACATACTCTCAGCTGCCAGGGCACATACAAGTCAATGAAAGACGTACCCAGTAAATGGTTGCTTTATAGTAGGAACATAGTGCTCACACATATGCTATGCAATTATACAATACTAGAAGTTTGAATTTATATAATGCAAAGATATCTAGTCTTTTACAGTCAGATCAGCAGCTCCAACGACGTTTTCAAATGCTAACAGGGCCCTAATTCACTATGACCACTTAAAGACTCCGTACTCGTAACCACGTCAATCACACACGAGTTCTGCTAATATCGTATTAATAATATCGACAAATTGTCTTGGAACATACAGAATATGACATTTCGTTTCCTTACCGTTACATTGGATTATAAAAAAAAACGATATTGACATAGTTTGAACGTAATAAGATTCCGCGGAGAATTATTAAAACGATACAGAATTGGGGCCCAGTGGTAATGGGCGCGACTTTTGGGTTGTAGGCTGTAGGTTCGAACCAAAACAGGTGCGTTACTCTGTGTGAATTGTTTCCATCTTTTTTAAAGTTCAATTTTGACGCAGTCGGCATTTTTTTATATTTCCGCTTAGTACCTATATAAACTGGTTGACGATGATTCATCATCATCATCCGAAAGACGTCCACTGCTGGACATAAGCCTCCCTCAAAAGGAGGGGATTTGCCATAATCGCCACGCTTGGCAGGCGGTTTGGCGATCGCAGTATGGTGGTCAAATGCATAGAGAACGCTGCTGACCATTCTCTAGTAAGTCCCTTAGTCGCCTTCTACGACACCCACGGAAAGAAATGGGATGGTGCTGTTCTTTTACGTCCAGCACCACACGGAACGCCTGAGGACGATGATTATAATAACAAAAATGCAAAACCAAAGACACCTACTTCCGAAATTTAAGTAATTTACCACTCATACCTAATGTTTTGTATGGAAGTCGGTTGTTTTTATTTTTTTTAATGAACCTATTTTTGTAAGTCCTAGGACAGCCCCATATTTAGCGGTGGAAATTTACAAACTTATAATTGAGGAAGTTATTAACGCTTGCCAGCTCATCCCATATTTAAACATTTACTAACAGATTTTTTGCGTAGTATAAAAATAGTTCCTACACTATATTTATCTTAAAACTAAACAGAATAATTAATGGAATTACTAATTTTACTACAACACCTGCTAATGAATAGTAAAACTGAGTAAGACTGCGTTATAGCCGATTTTACTGACATTTAGTGCTTTTTAGAGTATAAGCAGTTGGTACAAATACTATGCCAGAGATTGTGAACCATTGGGCCACTTGTAAACAACAATTTTGTAGTTCGGTAGTCAGGTAGGTGGCGCAAAAACTACAGAACGCCACCGGCTACGATCCTTCCATATTCCTTTTGCTTCGTTTCATAATCATCACCATAATTTCAGCCGAATGACACCACTGCTAGACATAGGCCTTCCCAAAGCCCAGCCACCTCGACCGGTTCTGTGCTTCACGCAACCAGCGGATTCCTGCGGCCATCGGTCCACCTTGTGTGAAGCCTTCCAACGCTACGGCTTCCGATACGTGCATGCCACTCGATAACCTTTCGACCCTATCGGCCATCTGGTCTGCGAGCAATATGTTTGCCCACTGCCATAATAAGTTTGCCAATTCTTTGGTTTATAACGGAAACGACACGAAAACATACTTCGTTTACGTTCAAACGTCTGGTAATACACGCACGCCTGTTGCGAGGAACTTACCTGTAGAATATTACCAATAAGGTATTGTATGCTCTTCTAAGGTGTCCTCTATTGGCGTTTCTCACTAATTACTGAAACCAGCTAATTAAACCAAAAGGTTGACCATCCCGTCACAACGTCAGTCAATCCCAAACCACAATGTAGATACTTTAGTCATGAATCATTCAAACAGGTATATTTAGATAGACAACAAAAATAACTAGTTTATTAGTAGGCAGCGTGTAGCAAAGATTTAAAAAGACGCCACCTGCAATTTCGATTAAAAAAAGGAACTGGTTTCTTCTAATCTATACCCACGTCGCTCCTGTGTCCCGTTTAGAAACCAGCAGCATGTGTTATGCTGTTGGACAGTAGTGACGGACCCTATCTCCCGTTAGAAGTCTTGTTGTTTTGTTTTTTTTTGGAAATGTCATCACGCAGTTTAACTTAGGAGGTTGTCGGCTCCTCTTGTTCCTCACCTCTGGCTTGCCCTTATTGGCTGGCTTGAGTGGAGATTCGCAAGAGCAATCATGCTCAAAGAAAGGAGGTGTTCCAGTAAGAGCTGGAAGGGATCTTGAAAATCCGTGGAATACCTCTCCACTCTTCATAAGCACCTCAGGACTGGTCCCCCTTGTCGCTACGTATGCAGCTATGTGCTAGCGACACTTTTCGGGGGCCCATTAACCCCTTTAGAAAGGACAGTTACCAAGGCAAGCCAAAGCATCCTACTTATTATGTATATCAGCGAGTAGGTAATCGTTCGTTTTTAACACGCATTTAATTATCTATGGATATTCGATTTGATGATTTGTATCTATGGATCTAAGTTACTATGTAACAGAATCTTTGAACGTGATTTTCTGTCACTTCAAAAGGTCGGATTGATTTGAAACTTTGCACACTTATCAAGGACCGATGACAATTTAATAATTTCATAAATTTGTACCATTGCCGAAAAAAGTGAAAAATAAAAAATAACAGTTTAAAGAACACGCTTTAAAAAAACTAAAAAAGTAGAAAATAATTTAATTCAATTAAAAATCGTGGGGAGCTTTTTGAGTTATTTTTATAATCAATTAATATCAAGCACCCCACGCCGGCGGCGGTGGGAAAGGTGCAATAAGCGGTGTACCCCAAATCTAGTGTTAGTGACTTCTGGCTTCTAATATTATAGCATTTAATATTTAAATTATAAGTCATGCAAATATAAACATCAAATAAATTAAATCTAAGAATTCTGACTTGCATAATTATTATCGTGAGATAATAACAATGTGTGAGAGCCAAGTTTTCCCTATTACGCCATTTAAATGCAATCGTTTAAGCACAGAATACATTCAGAAGACCCACAAATCGCACCTCTAGAATTAATGAGACCTAATGCGAAATTAGCCGCAAGCCAGATAGGTCTGTATAATTCAAAACTATACAGACCTATTTTGCTTGCGGCGAATTTCGCATTAGGTCTCTTTAATTCTAAAGGTGAATGACCGATTCTTATAATTTAGGGACAATTGTAGGGCAAATTAACTATTAATTATTTCTCTTGTATCTTTACAAATAATGAAGCATAGTTGAACCTCCCTATTTGAAATTAGCTATCACAGGTAAAATTAGCTTACGAAACTATTTATTTTCCCAGTTTGGAAATAAAAAGTTCTACCATTGGTAAGCAAATCGATCAATTTTTGTTTATACTAACCAAGCATAAGTCTGCTTTACAATTATCGTAGCGAGATTTTATCGCGCACTGGATTTTCAACTCTCTGTGTTGAGCCGAGCATTGAAAATACAACAGAGTGAATCTCAGCATGTCGAAATAACAGTGTTTGATTTTCAACTCTCGGCGTTGAAAATCCTTTGCACGAAAAATAATCGGCTGATATTTTTACGTTGGGGCAAACGTAGGCGAAGTGTTGCTTAGTAGTGAAAACATAACTGGTTTTGAATTACTAGCTTTAATATTATTCTAGAATTTGGACTGCAATAGGTTCTAGGCAATTGGATCAAATCCAAAGAGGATATGGAGAGGACAATAATGTGCTTAGTTAAATTTTCTACAAAGTCACTCACTAAAGGGAAGTAACTTTTTTTTTTATACGTATAAAAACGTTGCCCGACACTATGAATTTCTCTTGTAATGTGGGTGTGTTTACAAAAAAAATAACTCACATACACAAACAGTCAGTAAATAATACATTAATCTGTATTTAGAACGTTCCAACTTTATTTCTCACAACTATTACTGACAATATTATTATTTGGAATCGTGAATATCTGGGAGCAACCCGCCACAAATATGGATTTACAGAATTCTAATCAACAAAAACATCAATACAACACTCAAAGTTCGTTATAATTTCATTGATTGACTTTATCATAAAATTTACATATAATGGGGTTTTTTTTGGGGTGGAAAATTATCAAATAACTTCTCCCGCGCTGGGTGGAGCAGGAGGACGTGTCAGACATTTACTGACTAAAACCCACCCGTGTTCCTTCAGTTGCCTGTGTGCCAGGGGCCGCGGTATTTCTTTCGAACAACCCGCACCCCTGGCAGGCATTTAATGTGGTTATATGTGGTTTGCACTACCCCTTTGGTTTCGTGGTCGCAATTACGGCTGCTGAGCGTGGAATCCTGGGTTCAATTCCTAGGTCGGGCAAAGTGTTATTGGGAATTTCTCAGTAGTTACGAAGTTGGCGGTGTGATAACCCCGGGCCTCGGAAAGCGCGTTAAGCCGTTGGTCCTGCATTAGCCGATCTATTCTGTTAAAATCTCACCGTGAGACCTTAGGTGAAGTGAGCTGTCATTCCATCTGTAGTGCTATTCTGTAAAACTCTCACCGTGAAATCATAGGAGAAGTGAGATGTTAAAAGTGAAAACAGGGGGAATGACAGCTCACTTCACCTTCGTTTTCACTGTGAGATTTAACCAGAATAACACTACTGGCACTAGGGATGAATACTATTGACAGAACACTTTAAGCTCACTTCACCCAAATTATCACGGTGATATTTTTACAGAATAGTACCTACTGCTGCTCTCTCCGGTCGTGTTGGATTGCCATCACATCGGATTATGAGAATGAGGGAAGAGAGAGTGCACCTGTGTCTGCGCACAGATTTGGCCACTATAAATCTCCCGCGCCGAAGGCTCTGATGACATTGGCTGTCATGGCCGAAATAAGGTCTGGAGGACTATTGTTATTATGTTGTATTCTAAAACAGCGGATTCGACAATCCGTCTACGACATCCACATTCCTAAAGATACGTGAGCAGGTAATTATGATTCGTTAATAATAATGAGTCTTCTGTTATTCTTGTTGCTGATGTTAATAACTACTGACTTTTATTAATTGTGTACATTAATTAATTAAGATGTCTGCAGTGATACACCTGTTTTAACGTTAATTTCTATGCTGTTGTTAATTTGATCAAATCAAATCAAATCAAAAGTCATTTATTCAAATTAGGCTGAGAATCAGCACTTTTCGAACGTCAAAGTACATGAGACAGTCCCCCAAAACGCCCACCCTTCACCACTTCCTAGTGCTTTAGCTGGGAAGAAGAAGTAGTGGAACAAACTCCCCAGCAGCACAGCTGTCTGTTTAGTCGGATAGACTTGATTCTATACATACTTAGGCAAAGTAATAAACATTACGAGACACAAAATATTAATTAAATAATTAGTCAAAATGTCAGCTAGCCATACCAATATACCGACAAATAAAATGAAAACTGTCGAGGCCAAATAAAGCCTAAAACAACTCATCATAGAAAATATTGTTATGAGTAGATCATGTCAATAACTAATGACATAATAGATAGTTATAAAAAAAAAATTGTTAGACAGGCAATAAAAAATAAAATAATAATTATATGATCACATCTCGTACAACGTTCCGGCAACCATCTTCTAGAAATTTCGACTCGACGTTGCCTTTTTGCCAATTATTTATTCACTGCGTGGCATGTTAGCCAAAAATTGCAACAACGTACATAAAAATGTTGAGTCATTGTATACTTTTTTTTACCGTTAAATAGAAAAACCGACAAAAATTGCAAAATAACTAAGTAAGCTACTAAGCACTGACCTCCTTGAAGGTACCTACTTCCTTTTTGCTCATTTGACCTTTATCAGAAGCACCACTGCACAAGTTGATATTATTTCCTATCGCATATCATCATCATTTCAGGCGAAAGTCTTCGACTGCTGGACATACACTGGTTCTGTGCTTCCCGTATCCAGAGCGCGCAAACTGTAACCATGAATTCAGCATATCATTCTAGAACCCCCAGCGCAGAAATTTTTCGTCGGTAATACAAAAAAAAATCAGCTGTTCCATACATTTTGACCGCGTAGGTTTCTATAAATTTTTTCGCACTTTTCTATGAAACAGCTGATTTGTTTTTGTAAAACTGGCGCAAAATTTCTACGCCCCCTAGCGCTAGAATGATATGCTGAATTCATGGTTACAGTTTGCTCACTGGATAAAAACTTACCCTGTATACAGTGTTATAATTTCACGTCTGTATTTTTCCACTAGTCCCACTGTTGCGCATGGGCATTCTTTTATGGGAAAACCATATTTACCCAGGTTTTTGAGAGCTGTTAATTATTTTAGAACACTAATATTTCCTCAAGATAATCTTCGTTCACTCATTATCTACCTAGACTTTTCCCAACTACGTTGGGGTGGGATTCCAGTCTAACCAGATGCAGTTGAATACCAGTATTTTACATGGAGCGACTGCCTATCTGACCTCTACTGGGTAACGCCCAAATACCCCTCTGTAGGACTGGTTGTCAGACTTTTTGGGCTTCTGACCACCCGTAACTACTGTCAAAGATCTACGAATGACAGCCGGGACCAACGGCAACGTACTTTCCGAGGCACGGAGGGCCCTTGGTTGTTGGTAAAGATGGTCACCCATCCACGAACCAACCGCGGCTAGTATAGCTTAACCTGATCGATTGACCCGTGCGGCTGTTATACTTAGCCACAAGCCACTCTACAATCTTCCTTCACTATAAGTCAATAATGTCATTGGGTCACTTAGAAATGACATTGAAAAAAGCAAATATACAGATATTCAAATTGATAGTAGCCAGCCAGGATTTGTGGGCCCCCGCACCATTATCATTTGCAGGGCAATTGAAGTGCAGGGCAAACCGAGGACACAGGTAATTCGGCAAACCACTTAATTTTTTGACAAATGTTGACCTGAATGCTATATTATTTGCCGAAGAATGCTTCGTTGGTCAATAGATCGAAAACGCTACTGCTGAACATGAGCCTGGGTTCAATTCCCGGTTCGGGCAAAATGTCATTGGGTTTTTCTATCTGGAATTTCTCAGTAGCAGCCCGGAGTTTGGATTCGTACTCGATTGGTGGCAATACGCTCGCCCCCAATAAGGGGGGCTTATACATATTGGCGAAATGTGGCGTACTAAGTATAGGTACACCTCTGCCCAACACTCGAGGAAGCAAGGCGACACTATTTAGGTTTTGAGGACCATCGAAGTGTTTTTTGTGGACCATCGAAGTGTTTTTTTGTGGACCATCGAAGTGTTTTTTGTGGACCATCGAAGTATTTTTTGTGGACCATCGAAGTGTTTTTTTGTGGATTATTGAAGTGTTTTTTTTGTGGACCAACGAAGTGTTTTTTTTTGTGTGGACCATCGAAGTGTTTTATTGTGGACCATCGAAGTGTTTTTTTTGTGGACCAACGAAGTGTTTTTTTTGTGTCCCATCGAAGCGTTTTTTCACATTTCGCTAGTTATGTTATGGCCCGTTTGAACCATCAATCGAGCACAAATCCGGATTCCTGGATGCTACTGTGAAATTCAAGATAGTTAAACCCAGGAACACTGCTCAACCTGGGAATCCAGAGGATCTGGAAATCCTGAGAAACGTAGGACCGCATGCATAACGACATACCTAGACCAAAACGTGAACTGTGTAACAGAACAAATAAACCCAGCATGTCAACACATCGTATCTTCTTACTACGCACGTACGTAGGTACTCTGTTATCTCATGAATGGCGTGACGTAAGGCCAAGCCCCTCGCTTATCACTAGTAGGTATGTACCCATATAGGTACGTGTCACACGGTATATTAACGCCTGTATTTAATACCTAAGTGTGAACTGACGTGTTAGTTTTTGGTTTTGTTGGTGTCAAGAATTCGTCTTAAAATTTTTATGGCAACGTAAACTGCTAAGGGTTTTGTGGTGGTTGTGGCTAAGTGAAGAAGTTACGGTTGCTGCAGTTGGTCCGTGGAAGGGTGTCCTGGTGGTCCTGGCTGTCATTCGTAGAGCTTTGACAGTCTGTACGGGTCGACAGATGCCCGAAAGTCTGAAAGCCAGCCTAACCAAGGAATTTCGTTTTACCCAGTAACTGGGTTGTGGAGGTCAGATACGCAATCATTCCATTTAAAATATTGGTACTCAGCTGCAGCCGGTTAGACTGGAATCCGACCCTAACATAGTTGGGAAACGGCTCGGCGGATGATGATTCTTTTTTATATTTGGGTGAGTTTGTTTTCCTCGAGACCTGCAAGTGACGTGACACGGCTACACAGATACTTTAAACAGAAGACTACCAAATTTGAACCTAGCGTCTCTGAGGATTTCCACATGAAAATATGGCGATGGAAACAATTACATTAGTAATTGAACAGAGAATTATGAACACTACCGCAACCGTACGACCAGAAGTTCAATTCTCTTATTTGAACATGTTCAAAATCTAATCACAGTGTCATCTCAGTGACAATCAAATGTCAAAAACTTGTCAAAAATGTATGGAAACTCGAGGTATTTTTGACAGATTGAGACTGAGACCAAACTGCGGACGTTCTTAAAATTACGAGAAATGCCTCTCTGGTATACACCAGAGGCCTTAGTGTGAGTTTCATTTAACCATCCTCACCAAACGCAGTGAGCGCGTTCGGCGTTCCGATTGGCCCTGGATTGGTTAAATGAAACACACTAGGGCCTCTGAGGCCTTAGTGTGAGTTTCATTTAACCATCTACACCAAACACAGTGAGCGCATTTGGCGCTCCGATTGGTCCGTCACCAATCCAGGGCCAATCGGAACGCCGAACGCGCTCACTGCGTTTGATGGAAATGGTTAATGAGACTCACACTAGGGCCACTGATAGGCATTTCTCGTACGTACGAGTATACAGGTAAACGAAGCAAAACGAGTATGTATCGTATCAGGTGGCGTTCTATAGTTTTTGCTTACCCTATTGGAAGGAGGCATGACTTTATGTTTACGTAGAACTATAATTATCACATTTGGTGTCAATATTGATGATCACAATATTCTGAAACATTATATTGTGAGCAACAATATTGGCCATTAATCAAAATTTCATGATATCAAGATCAGAATGCTTCTGTCATATCTTCTTCGCCATCTTTTTGTTTAACGCCGATGATGATCTTGCCTTTGGCGGGATCCACACAGTAAGTTCTGATGCAATGAATATAAATCTTACTCTGAGTATGTGTTTATCAGTTGAGGAAAGAAACCAATGATAATAATGTCATACTATTTGTACATTTGTGGCGTTATTTACATTTATAGATTAAATTAGTTATGGTGAGGTTATTTTTTAACTGAAACTGTGGAATGGACGCTCAGGATTGTTAAAAATATAAGGCTAGTAGATATATAGGGAGACAAGGACATCTACGAGCATTCTGTTACCATGGATTCAGTACATGTATCTGAATTCCCGCCCATTCGTTGAAATTTTCCGACAGTTATAAAAAAAAAGTCTGTTTCATAAAAAGTGGGTTAAAATATCTACGCGATCTAAAGTACGGAACAGCATTTTTTTGATAACCGACGAAAAATTTATATGAAAGTGGGTTTGAAATCATGTACCCAGAATAATTTAATAGAATAGGAAGATAGTTATTTTGCAAATATTGGTCGTTTATAATTAATAGGTGTTAATTATGATACATGAAAATTCAGCCACATTTCACCATCATTCAGATACATCTATCCAAACCAGCAATTTCTCAGATATAAACTTAGTCACACTGTAGAACAACTCCGTCAGTCCAGGGTCGAATACATGGTAACAGAGGGGCAATTCTGGTAATTTTAAGAACGTTCACAGTCTCAGTCTCAATCTGTCAAAAATACCTCGAACTTCCAAACATTTTTCACAAGTGTTTGGCATTTGATTGTCGCCGATATGAGACTAAATTTTGAACGTTGTTAATTACGAGAATTGGCTTTCAGTCCCTGACATCTTGGAGCTATGGGCTGTATGATAAATGCAGCTCTTATCAATTTTTTTTATTTTTTTGGGTGGGATTTCATCAAATAACTTCTCCCGCTCTTCGTGTCAGACTTTTGCTGACTAAAACCCACCCGTGTTCCTTCAGTTGCCTGTGTGCCAGGGGCCGCGGTATCCGCACCCCTGGCAGGCATCGGCCCTTGCGGGCCCCATCAGTTGCTGCTGACATCTCTTTGAGGCGCGCGTGGAACACAACGCGCCTTCGACTCGGGCTTGGTCCTTACCGGACTGCGAGCTACCCATTACTCGCCGTCCGCAAGCCCGTGCCTACGGTGGCCGGGAATCAGCCTGGGATTCCCGACTCCCAGGGCGTCTCCTGCGAAGGCCACGGCTGTGAGGGCACATGTACCGCATCTCCCTCACGTGCGCCGCCTCCCTCTTTGCGAGCATGACTGCTTCGCTGAAGGAGGCGACTGCTAGCCATGCACTCTCGCTCCGTACCATGGCCTGGACCAGGGCTGGACGCGAAAGATCGCCGCCGCCGATCACCTCCACGAGGACACGGCGGTGCTCCGCCCAAGCCGGGCAGACCTCCACCGTATGCTCCACCGTGTCCTCAGGGCGATCTTCGCAATGGAAACACCCGGGCGTATCCTCCCGCTCTATCCGAAACAGGAACCTCTAAACCGCCGTGTCCGGTGAGAACCTGCGTCAGGCGGAAGGTGAGGACGCCATGCCGCCTCTCAAGCCACTTCTCAAAGAAAGGACTTACCGCCGCAATCGTGGCGTGCCCAAGCTCTTATCAATTTACCTACTATTTCTCATAGGTGAAAGAGTGAAAGATACATGATCAGTTATCTATCATGCGTACTAACGGATGACAGATTAGTGATCATGTCTGCCAGGGTTGTCCGAAAGAGATACCGTGGCCCCTGGCACACAGCCAACTGAAGGAACACGGTTGGGATTTAGTCAGTAAAAGTCTGACACGCCCTCCTGCTCCACCCAGAGCGAGAGAAGTTATTTGATGATGTCCCGCCCAAAAAAAAAGTGATCATGTTCATGTAGATATCACACTCTTTCATGAGCTATCTGATACCTGTCATCGCATGAACCGGTTCTTCTGAACAAAATTACATTATAATAAGTATTAGGTACATGATATCTACCTACAGCATTTTAGCCATGCCATTGATGGGACGCACAGTGTGCTGGATTGCTGGAATGTCAACTGGATACTAGTCTTTTTGAATATGGACGATGGTGGAAGTATCTAATCAAATAAAAATACTATGTTTCATTATTAAAGGTAGCGAGTACTGAAGCCTACGCAGTCCACTGTCGTGTACCAGATCTGAATCTGGAGCAAGCTTCAGTACTCGCAAGTCGGAACAGTTCCGATCCAGATCGGAACTGTTCTCTTTGAGGCGTCAAATATGTCCATATTATACCACAATATGTAACATAACACCACGCCTGTATTCCCCGAATGGTTAGGCAAAGGTATATCTATAGTAGGTACCCCACAGCTCGTCAGTTATGTTTAAGAGCCATATTGTAATAGGAAACATGCCTATTGCCACCAACCGAACTAAAATCCATTCTCCGGGCTGAAAAATTCCTGATGAAAAAACCCAGCAGCACTTTTTTAGACCAGGGTATCTAACCCAGGACCAGCAATAATGCTTGCGACCACTAGACGAGGCAGATCGCCGTAGTCCACGATCGCACGGACGAATAAATATCGCCGCGAGAGTTTTTCGCGTACTGCATCTTGAAAGTGTGTTCTTCAGTGTTTTTTCGACGCGCTATAAATCACTCTGTTGAATTTTCAATGACCGATTCAATACCGTGACTTAAAAATCCCCTCATATAGATATAGACGTGCTAGGTGCCTATCTCCTTCTCAAAACATCGTACGCTTTTAGTTCAAAGTTCATACATTACCACTGAGGTGTCAAAACGTACAAATTGCAACGTTGTTATTTAACTTGAGTGAGAGAAACAAAACAAATGTGTGACGCAAAACTGTGTAGCGTCATCTCTTTCCCACGATATTTGACACTCATTTTAAACATAAAAGTCTCATAATCATAGCGAATCCATGTAGTTTTGAAGCTATAAGACCACGTACGTAAATTATCGTGGTGAAATTTTATCGCGCACTGTATTTTCGACTCTCAGCGTTGAACTCAGCATTAAGAATCAAACAGTGCATCCCAGCGCATCGAAAAAGCCAAAGATACCTACCATACATAATCAGCCATTAATTTTCAACCCACGGCGGCGCTAAGCAGTGCGTTGAAGATGCAGTACCTACGCGAAAAAATGCCGTCGCATTATTTTTACGTCCTTGCGAAAGCGGACTTAGAATTCAGATATACGCTGTAGTAGCAAAAGTATTTTTTATTTATTCTGTGTATGGGTCCATGCATGATGGGGCTGATGGGACCAGGGACTGGTATGTGTCTATGACCAAAAACCTCTAAATTAAGTAAAGACCAACAAAAAAAACTACTTAATGAAAAATCTCTCCACTTTATCATAATTGCTTATGTATTCATTATTTAAATTACATTTTATTTTTATATATTTTGGTGATATTTATTTTAGAAGTATGTATGTATGTATGTTTGTATGTATGTATAATCTCATATTATGTGTGTATATTTTAATTAGAGTTTATGTTGTATTTTTATGTTTTCCCTTGTACTGTTATTACACGCGTTGTCTACATCTCTGTTATCTTCTCTCCTATCGCAGGTGTGCTGGAAGAGATTTCTGTAGAAATAAGCATTACCTATGTACGTATTTTTCTGTTCCTTTCTTCTTGTCTGTTTATATGTGTGTGCTTAAATGGTTAAATAAATAAATAACTATAATTTTGGAAGTCGATGTCATTGGTTTTGTATTTTATTTTGTTTTTATTTTTCACTTTTTAGTTCTAGTACTTCCCCCACATAAATTCGTATAATAAGCTAAGTAAATAACAGTCACAGAAAGTTATAATAACATCATCAACTTTAAGGAAGTGGAAGAAAATTGGTATTATTGAAACTAAAAACTAACCCTTGTTATTTAAAAACGTTGCTTAAAGTTAATTAATTAATGATAAGCGACTGTTTAATCATATATTTTTGATGTGTAAACATCTCTTAACCTCTCTCTGCAACGTTTATAAATCAGAGGGTAAATGTGTCTGTGTGTATATATGTTTCCACCATATTTTGGTCACGTTCTGATTTGTGGTTTTTAAAGAATTTCGTTCCAAAAATACGTAAATCAAACTACGCAACTATCTCTGTGTGTCGGTGTAAACGTAATTTACCTAATATTTATAATGCTGCCGATTAAAAAGAACAATTTTAGTAGAGGTTGTCATTGCAAAAGTCCGAGACGTCCTTAAAGGGTACATACCTACACCAATCTTATCGCTAAAGACCTTTAAAAAGGTCAGCTACACATCCACAATCGGTGTCCATGAATGGTCAGATGTCGAGCCAAGGAAATCATTTTTTTAAATCAAATTTGTTACCAACTTAAAATACCTAACTCGTATATTCAAGTCAACTATCATCCTTGGATGGATAATTACGTTAGTTGACATTCTTCTTGATATCAAACGCGACTGTGAAGTTCTTTTTTATATTGATTAGCGTCTAGATATCGCGAAATAAGCTAAAACTACTTTTTTCGCTTAATTCGGTCTAACTTTGATGCCATTCGATAGCGCGCACCTAATCACGTTAGTTAGCGCTCTTATATATACTAAAAGCGACTACTTTAGAAGGTTTGAACATGAATTTTTCAAATAGCTGTAACACAGCATACTGAATGTATAAACGTGTACGAAAGGATGAAGCACGAAGCAAAAGAATTGCGTAAGTAACATAAGAGCATTCAGTTACTGCGTAGATCGCCCTGAGGACACGGTGGAGCATACGGTGGAGGTCTGCCCCGCTTGGCCGGAGCACCGCCGTGTCCTTGTGGAGGCGATCGGCGGCGGCTATCTCCCACGTCCGGCCCTGGGGGTCTACTCTCTAAGTCCGTCAACGAAAATACGGGCCCGTCCGAAAATAGTTCGAAACTTCAAAGTGCTACAGCTGATTAGTTAACTTTTTTGAGCGGGTAAAACCATATAGGGAGTAGGGACAACTGTCAAATCGTGTAGTAATTTATTCTTAGTTTGGGCCCCAAACTAATTATAGGTGTGTAAGTGATACGGAGTAGGAAACACCCGTTACTTCGACCGATATGACGGATTTCGTGCTTAAAAAGTAGGCCTGCTGATCCAGGCCATGGTACGTAGCCGTCACCTACTTCTGCGAAGCAGTAATGATCGCGAAAAGGGAGGCGGCGCACGTGAGGGAGAGGCAGTATATGCGCCCTCATGGCTCTTGTCGCTGCAGGAGACGCCCTGGGTGTCGGGAATCCCAGACCGATTCCCGGCCACCGTAAGCGCGGGCTTGCGGATGGCGAGTAATGGGTAGCTCACCGTCCGGTAAGGACCAAGCCCGGGGCGACAGCGCGTTGTGTTCCACGCGCACCTCAAAGAGATGTCAGCACCAACGGGTGGGGTCCGCAAGGGCCGATGCCTGCCAGGGGTGCGGATTGTTCGAAAGAGATACCGTGTCCCCTGGCACACAAGCAACTGAAAGAACACGGGTGTGTTTTAGTCAGTAAAAGTGTGACACGACCTCCTGTCCTACCCAGGGCGGGAGAAGTTATTTGATAATTTCCGAGCATCAAAAAAAAAATTGCATTCAGTTGATTCTGTCACATTCTGCCCACACATAATTTTATTGTATTATTTTATTGATATAATGAATTTTGATGTATTTTATTTTAGAGATCTAATGATTTTTTAATGTTTTGGTTTTAATGTTGTAATGAGTTGTATGGATTTTGTGTTTGTGATTTGTTATTGGGACTTGGTGCCTTAGTAAATAAATAAATAAATAAAATAATTATGAGCGAAAAAGGCGTGAATATATTACATAAAATTGCATTATGCTTATAATCCACGAAGGGATAGACAGAGCACAGTCACATCACACATATCGTGTATATGAAGTATTATGTATATAATAAATAAATCACGATTATATTCATACGAGTACGTCACTGGTCTATTTATGTGAAGCACAAAACGCCCCACTGGGACCGGCAGAGGTCGCGGGGCTATCTTAGTGGGTCAATAAATGGGAACTGACACTATATTAGGAAACAACATTGAAATAATACTTGAAGAGTTCTGAGCGGAAGATTTATGCAAGCTTGGAAAAACACTATAATCTTCATCTGCCTAGCCTTTTCCCAAATATGTTGGGGTCAGTTACCAGTCCAACCGGGTGCAGCTGAATAGCAGTATTTTACATGGAACGACTGCCTATCTGACCAATCCAGTTACTAGGTAATACGATACCCCTTGGTAAGACTGATTGGCAAACTTTCGGGCTTCTGATGACCCGTAACGACTGTCATAGATCCACGAATGATAGCCGGGGCCAAAAGGCCTAACGTGATTTTCTAAGGCACGGACAGGTCTTAGTAATGGTCACTTATCGTCGCACTATAATACACAAATATATAATTTGGTATTTGTTTAACTAAACAGATGAAACACACATAAAGTTAATCGTAGACTAGGGCAACATGATTGTACAAGCAGTAGTCAAAAACAGATTGAACAGGTGGGTCTTTTTTTTTTTTTGGGTGGGAAATCATCAAATAACTTCTCCCGCTCTGGGTGGAGCGGGAGGGCGTGTCAGACTTTTACTGTAAAACCCACCCGTGTTCCCTCAGCTGCCTGTGTGCCAGGGGCCGCGGTATCTCTTTCGAACAACCCGCACCCCTGGAACAACCCGCACCCCTGTAAAAAGATACTTGAATCTCAGGAGCCATAGTTTCTCATAAACGTTGATTATTACAACTTAAATGGAATCAATTTTGAAGTGGATTAGTAATGACATCATGTATCAGTTTTGAGAAACGTTATTCATTAGGTTAGCTGTAATATTTTCTGTGTGGTAAGACAAATTTTGCAACCAATGTGTTAGCTTTGCTTTTAGTGGCAACTTAGTCAATGTGTATATTAATCAACCGATGTACCCTCTTAAAACGACGAGCGCTGGCGCTTAGAGAGGAGTGTCGGTATAGCGTTGGCCGCTCTCCCTATCCCCTGCGGCCGAAAAGTGGTAGGCGGCGGGGCCACTGCTGACCCGTCGCAGGGAGACGTCAGCAGCAGCTGGTGGGGCTCGCAAGGGCCGATGCCTGCCAGGGGTGCGGGTTGTTCGAAAGAGATACCGCGGCCCCTGGCACACGGGCAGCTGAGAGAACATGGGTGGGTTTTAGTCAGTAAAAGTCTGACACGCCCTCCTGCTCCACCCAGAGCGGGAGAAGTCATTTGATGATTTCCTACCCAAAAAAAAAAAGAAAAAAAAGTTAGCTTTGCTTTTAGTGGCAACTTAGTCAATGTGTATAATAATCAACCGATGTACCCTCTTAAAATGACGAGCGCTGGCACTTAGAAGTGTGACACTCTTTATGTGACCGGACTTAAGGAGGATGTCAGATTGAATGGTGATAAAAATGTGAACCGCGACCGCAAAAAATATAGACAGTACATGCGCCCTCACGGCCCTAGTCGCCGCAGGAAACGCCCTGGGCGTCGGGAATCCCAGGCTGTGATTCCCGGCCACCGTAGGCGCGGGCTTGCGGACGGTGAGTAATGGGTAGCTCGTTCGGTAAGGACTAAGCCCTGGTCGACGGCGCGTTGTGTTCCACGCGCGCCTCAAAGAGATGTTAGCAGTAACTGGAGGGGTCCGCAAGGGCCGATGCCTGACAGAGGTGCGGGTTGTTCGAAACAGATACCGTGGCTTCTGGCACACAGACAACTGAGGGAGCACGGGTGGGTTTTAGTCAGTAAAAGTCTGACACGCCCTTCTGCTCCACCCAGAGCGGGAGAAGTTATTTGATGAAATAAATTCATCAGTACAGTCCTCTAAGTTCACAAAACCCCATTAAATGACGATTTCATGAAATTGTTAAAAGTAACAAAAGGAAATTTTAATTTTGCTGGCTCCCTGGTTTCTGGGAGACATCCATTTCTGCTTTTTATGTGGCAGAACTATCAGAAGATATATTATAACGATACTTTAAGTGTCTGACCTTCAGATAGGCCTTGGGACTATCAAATTTGCCACGACGTAACATGCAGTTTTTTCTGGATGAGCACGTTTTTTTGCCGTGTTGGAAAAGAAAAGGTCTAAATTAGTGATGTACCGCCTAGTCGCCGACTATTCGGCCATATTTGTAGTCGGCGACTAGTCGGCTAAAACCACCGACTAGTCGGCCCATTTTTTACTCGTATTAATATGCTTACAAATTTTAAAGACGGTGATTGAAATGAAATTGGAATCTTTACTGTTATATTACTTTCAGTGCAATCAGGAAATTATAATAGGAAGGAATAGGAACACTTCGTTTGGTTCATTAATTAATTGGACTTAGATCCAGAAATAAAATATGTACCGAAAGTAAAATTATTTAATACTTCTAATAAAAAGAAGAAACTTTATAGCAAAGTTTTGGCAATCAAATCAAAATATTTTCAAATCAAAATATTTAATTTCACATAAACCTGCATGGGCACTTATGAAACGTCAGAAGCTAGGTGCACGGTTCCAATTTGTCGCTTCCTAAGGAGAAGAGCCGGCAAGAATCTCCACGGTTACTCTTTTAAAAATAATTGGCTTTTACAATGTTTTCAAATTACAGTGATATAATAGGTCTGGGAGGACAGTGCAGGCCTGTCAATAAGTACCAGGTACTTAGAGGAATGAAAATAAAGAATCGAAAATCATACACAAATCTAGTTTGTAAGGCCTACAACGTTCTCACATTCACAATATGTAAACTAATTCACATAAATAAAATGAACCTATTTAAACCAAGTGACTTGATTTCCATGACAATCACTACTAAATCGTAGATATTCAGTATGTCGGACATTGTAAAACACAAAAATAATAAAAATTTACATTGTAATTTGAGATCAGTTAATAGACTTTCACATAGTTATGCTGTGAATGAGGTACCAGGGAAACCACATGAGCAGTAGGAATTAATGCCAAACTTCCCTGTCTTCAATGTATTCTTTTATCTTATAATATGCTTTTTTGATAAGGACACGTTTGATGTGTGTTTTAAACTTTCCATCGCTAAGTTTTGTAACCGACTTTGGCAACTTGTTATAGAAGCGCATACTGTTTGTTAGAAATGACTTGTTAGTTTTAGTTAATCTAAATTTTAGAATCACAATTTCATCTTTACTACGTGTATTTAGATTATGGAAATTGCATCTTTTTTTGAAAAGACCTAAGTTTTTGCGAACATACAAGATATATTCTAGGATATAAAGAGAAGGCAGAGTTAGTATATCAATTTCGTTGAATTTGTTTCTAGGAGACTCGCGAGGCCTCAATGTATAGATTGCGCGAATTGCCCTCGTTTGTGAAATGAAAATTGAATCTACGTCAGCTGCCGATCCCCACTGCAAAACGCCGCATGACATAATACTGTGAAAATAATCATGGTATACTAACCTATTACCCTAATAAGTAGGTTTACTATTTTGAACATAGCCAATGTCACCCGAACTCAACCGAAATCAATAATCGGCTCGGCCGACTAGTCGGCTAGTCAGCCAAAATCAAAGTCGGCACATCTCTAGTCTAAATGCGAGGGTTTTCATTTTGTTTTTGTGTGTTTGTCTATCAAACCAACTGAATGGTACCTACCTAATGGGGAAATTCCAAAGAGTGTAGAAATAGAGGGAAGTTTATCTACGGGACAAACCTCTTAGATAATCTTGCAGTAGTAACCATTCCAACTGTCTGACTATACCATATTTCGACTTGATTTTGAGTAAAGAACGAATGACAAAAATGGTTTAATTTTAAAGCAAACATATTTACCAATTGAAAAGCAAATGTGTGGCCAATGTAGCTGAACCACTACCGAACCGCCACTACCTCCGTCACTTCGTGAACTGGGCTGTTTTAAAAGAACACAAAGAAAATAAGCCTGATCCACCAAAATGTACCAAAAAACCTGGTCCGAAACTGTCTTTCAAAGATAAATATGACGATTATACTTTCTCTGCTATATGAAGAATTGTGCACCAGTATTTTTACAGAAATGAACATCCCACTATCCTAAAGGTTAGCCCTTCAACTATCAACTTAAGGATCCAATTAAAAGTCGAAATATGGTATAGTGAGACAGTTGAAATGATTGGAGAGTTTAATCGTGATTTTTTTCATACGAGCATACCGGCAACAAATAATGCATGTAACTAAAATTTCATCGTCTTCTTATTTATTAGATATACAAGCATACATAACATGACGCCTGCACTACCCGCTGGGTTAAGCAGAGATTAACCTATAAGTAAACCCACATTTCGCCGTCGGATCGCCTACTAGAAACTCAAATCAAATCAAATCAAATCAAATCGTTTATTGCAATCCATAATGTACCTTTACAGGTGGTAAATACAAAAAATAGAAACAATTATGGACCCTGGCGGGCACAGCAAATTTTTAAATAACTAAAATAACTAGAGCGAGGAAGAGCGCTTTATTAATTTTCGTTTGAAATTATTTTATATTCTATTTAATTTTTCTATTCATTTACTTATTATATTAATATTATATGTGCAAGTCTATCTATTAATTTATTATTAATTTGATTATATTGAAATAATGCTTATTTGTTTACTCCCTTAAAATTTGTTAATTATTATTTTTATTATTTATAACTCTTTGATGTTATGATTAGTGTCGTTTCAAGAATATTTTTGAACGCTGATTCATAATCCATTCTATTAGGTAAATCCATTAGTCGAGTAAATTCTTTGAAATCCTCTGAATTCACTGAAGAAAACTCACGTGTCTATATGTATGAGCTGTCACTTATAAAGTTTAGTATCATAACAACTTCAGTAAACACCTTTACTATGTGGCACTATTGCGCATGTTATGTGTTGTCAACTTGACAACACAAACATAATATAAACTATATTTTATGTATATTGATTCTGCCTAGACAACTACGCTTTGTAACGGGCTACTGGCTTTAAATTTTGAGTTTGACTTAGGAAGTTGTGATCGGCGGCCTGTGATGTTTTCAATTTTGTCTTCAGGTAAGTAAACCTCGCCAATGATCTATTGTCTACAATTAATAAAATACCATGACCATAATCTGTTCCGTGTGGTGCCGGACGTAAAGGAATAGCACCATCCCATTTCTTCCCGTGGGTGTCGTAGAAGGCGACTAAGGGACTTACTAGAGAACGGGCAGCAGCGTTCTCTGTGCATTTTACCACCATACTGCGATCGCCAACCCGCCTGCCAAGCGTGGCGATTATGGCAAAACCCCCTTTTGCGGAAGGCTTATTTCCAGCAGTGGACGCCTTTCGGCTGATATGATGAACCATAATCAGCTTATAATGTTCCCACTGCTGGGATACAAGCCCCCTCACAACAAGAGGGTGTGGGCTAATAATCCACCACGCGGGCCCAGTGCGGGTTGTTTTCGAATTTTTGGTCCTAGGATATGTCGGTTCCCTCAAGATGTTTTCCTTCACCGTTTTGACAAAGTGGGCGCCTGGGTTCGAACCCACGAACTCCAACTCGTAAGTCGGGGTGGAAAGCGCTGGGCCATCACTACTCAATTTTCTTTTATTTTGCTCTATTAATAAAATATGCAGCTGGAATTCAGGACAAGCCAACATTTGGCGTAGCCCTTCTTCTTCCTCAGGGGTTTTCTCCACGATAACAAGTAGCGATTCACCATGGCAAACACTGATGGACTAAGGCGAGTGTCATTATTTAAGAGTCTAAATAATTAAAATGTATTTAGTTAAGTAATAAATAATAGTTATTAAATAAGTAATCAGATTTTACAAGAAGCCATTTGTCTGTATCTTGGGTGTTGGTAGGAAGAGAGGGAGAGCTCTCCGAGATTACTATAAGTTTACCAGCACTGGGATGTTAATTTCTATTGATGACGATAAATTGAAGATGACGAATATAATCTTTATACCAGAGGTTTAAACGTCGTAATACCCGAGTTTACGTTACTGGTACCTACACAACTGATTTTATGTGTGTCATATATTATTTAACGGTACTAATAACTAAAGTAAATGTTGCGAACATTACTCATTGAACAATATTTACGGGACAGATGCGTACCATATTATTTCTTACGAGTAAATCAATATATTGTAACATTCAATCATTAGTCATTATCATATTACAGCTGGTCGTGGTTTAGATGTCAACGTCCCAACGCGCAATACTGATCATGTGTGTAGGGTAAGTTACAACATTTAGATCGAATAATTATCACGGACAAAATATCTGTCTAGCATTTTGCCAACTATATTGGGGTCAGCTTCAAGTCTAACCGAATATTACGGTAATACCCAGTAACTGGGTTGTGAAGGTCACATAGGCAGTCGTTCCATGTAAAATCAAAATCAAAATCAAAAGTCATTTATTCAAACTAGGCTGAGAGTCAGCACTTTTTGAATGTCAAAATTACATAAGACAGTCTCCCCAAAAAGCCCGCCCTTCACCACTTCCTAGTGATTTAGCTGGGAAGAAGAAGTGGCGCAACAAACTCCCCAGCAGCACAGCTGTCTGTTATGTTGGAAGAACTTGATTCTATACAATAATAGCATATAACCATCATTCAACTATAAATGAAAATTTAATTAATAAAAAATACTAGTATTCGGTTAGAATGGAACCCGACCTTAACATAGTTGGGAATCGGCACGCCAGGATTGCGGCGGTAAGTGCCCTCTTTGAGGACTAGATTGAGAGGCACCACGGCGTCCTCACCTTCCGCCTGACGCAGGTCCTCATCGGACACGGTTGTTTCGGGTTCCTGTTTCGTATAAGGCGGGAGGAAACGCCCGGGTGCTTCCACTGCGTAGATCGCCCTGAGGTCTCGGTGGAGCATACGGTGGAGGTCTGCTCGGCTTCGGCGGAGCACCGCCGTGTCCTTGTGGAGACGATCGGCGGCGGCGATCAATCGCGTCCCTCAAAAAAAAATACGTAGTTGGGAAAACGCAACGCAGATGATGATGTTTGTGTAAAATAAAAATTAAATATTTGTTTCCTACTTTCTTTTATCATCATATGTTCAGCCGAAAGACGTCCACTGCTGGACATAGGCCTCCCCCAAGCTCCGCCACTTCGACCGGGTCTGTGTTGCTCACATCCAGCGGACTCCTGCGGCCCTCACAAGGTCATCGGTCCACCTTGTGGGCGATGGGGCCGAAAAGTTCTTGACTGGCGACCGCGTACCGGAAGACGTAAAGTTGGAAGACCTCCTTTCTTTTATGTAATAATAAAATAACATCACTTCTTTAATCTCCGAAGGGTAAGGCTGCACCTTTCGTACACCCACATTTCACTAATTACATTGAAGCCCCATATAATAGGGGGTGACCCTATTGCCATCAACGTTGTAGGCCTTACAGACTAGATTTATAGACGATTTTCTATTCTTTATTTTCATTCCTCTAAGTACCTGGTACTTATTGACAGACTTGCACTGTCCTCCCATACCTATTATCACTGTAATTTGAAAACATTGTAAAACCCAATTATTTTTAAAAGAGTAACCGTGGAGTTTCTTGCCGGCTCTTCTCCATAGGAAGCGACAAATTGGAACCGTGCACCTAGCTTCTGACGTTTTATAAGTGCCCTTGCAGGTTTATGTGAAATAAAATATTTTGATTTTGATTTTGAACCGGGCACAAATAAATACACTGGGCTGCTACTGAGAAAATCCCAATAAAACTTTGTCTGACCCGTGAATCGACCAAGGGGGCCTACTCTTTAACAACGAAATCCATAATCTCGGTCGAAGTTACGGGCGGGTCATACTCCGTATCACTTAGGGACCTATGATTAGTTTGGGGCCCAAACTCAAAATGAATTACTACACGATTTTAGAGTGTCTGTCCCCACTCCCATAAGGTTTTTCCCTTCCAAACAAGTTAATTAATCAGCTGTAGGAGTCACTTTGAACTTTCGAACTATTTTCGGAGGGGCCCGTATTTTCGTTGACAGAGTTAGAGAGTAGTCCCCTAGGACCTGATGCTTTTTTTTTTTGTGTGGTAAATCATCAAATAACTTCCCCCGCTCTGGGTGGAGCGGGAGGGCGGACCTCCACCGTATGCTCCACCGTGTCCTCTGGGCGATCTTCGCAATGGAAACACCCGGGCGTTTCCTCCCGCCCTATCCGAAACAGGAACCTCCCGAAACAGCCATGTCCGGTGAGGATCTGTGTCAGGCGGAAGGTGAGGACGCCATGCCGCCTCTCAAGCCACTCCTCAAAGAGGGGACTTACCGCCGCAATCGTGGCGTGCCCGTAGGACCTGATGCTTAGTATCAGCTTATGCTACCATTAGACCAAGGAACTAGTCTCGCTAAATAATTTTCCACTAATCAAACTATAGTTTATGGGTTTTCCATGATTCCATAATGAAAATATGATTACGCAGTAGTAGTAGATTGTGATAATGGCCGTCTAAAGTCTGACCTAATAGCTACTACAATCACTGTGTACTTTGCATGTTTTTCCATGAGAATTTTCTTAGTAACCGGAGTCTGTATTGTGCCCGATAAGTGGAAATAGGCTTGTACCCTTTTATTGCTAAATGTGGGTATGCTATATGTACTAGATTAAATTGAGTAAGCTGGAGAAACTTCATTGACGTGATGGTTATAGTGGTGGCAGGGAAATTGACGCGGTAACTTCAACCATGAATTACGCAAATGATTCTAGTAGTATTTTATTAACTTCAGTGTTTACATAATATATTGGCTAACAGACTTAAAATAATATTAATAATATGTACCTGCATATAAAAATAGAGAAAAAAATCACAGAGCATCAAAAAGTTCGTCCACATCGCTGTCAACAGGAATAGTTCCCAAAAGGCTGACAGCGTTGCCACTTTGTATGGCAATGCTGATAATTTGGCCTAAAAAAGGCCGGTCCTCTGGTTACGTGAAGACTCGACCAAACCGCTTGGCAATGTCTCGGATAACCAAGTGGGCACTAGGACCCCATAGGCCTAATGTAGGTGATAAATGTCCCATAGTGCGATAATCATTCTACAGAGATTCGATTTATGTAAATCTCGGTTTATTCCACTATCAATAAAACTGTTTACTAAACATTGGAAAACAGATTGTTTATGGTTTACACTCGTTTTATTAATGGAAGCTGCTTTATAATTAGAATCCTTATCTTATCCTGTTTCGATTTCTTTGATTATTATCGTTTATGTAATTTGTGGTTCATTTCTGATTAACCTTACCAATTAATTGATTGACACATTAGTCTTTGATAAATCTGTTATTAACGGTGGCTGTTGCGTTTAGTACCTAATATAACTGTTTATGATCCCGCTATCAACCTGTTATCTTACTTTTACAATGACGTGAAAGTGGATAATCTAAAAGCACCTTATTGTTTTAGTAATAGCTCTAGTTTTAAGCTTTTTAAGCCCTGGCTGGAAGCCTTCATTTATTGAGGCAGCCATAGGCAAGTCCGGTTAAACAGCCGACTACCTCCTAAGTAGAAGCCCTGGATAGCACTGTCATAAAAAATATTATAGCTCAACATTGATCAATTATTACATTTTTCTGCACTAAGTTACATTTTTCTGCACTAAGGACACTGCTTCGTCAAGTTTACCCTGTGCGTACTGGTCCATCTGTGTACCAAAATCCATATGTAACTGCAATTTGTTAACCCCTTCACTTTTCTGGCAGCCTGGAATTTTTCACAATGTCGCAGAATTTACACCTCAAAATCCCAATAACCCGACCTATATTGCATCTCACATCGTTGCTATCGGTCAGCTTTGAAATCCTATCTAGCATACACTGCATTCCTGGTATCCGCCAATCAGTAATCAGTATGGAAATCTCCGAGATTGTCTATCAAACGTAACGAATGAAGTTTCTAGGTTTATTCCGCTATAACAGTTAGCCATTTACTATGAAGTCATTTCCACCATATATTACTTCAGTGTATATCGGATTTGACAGCTTATAAATAAGCTATGAGTCAATTTGTATGAAATTATGCCTTGATAAATTGTGGCCGGTGGTTGATTTTGTATTAAAATCTATAAAGTTGTGTAGGTTAGTGCTTAATTCAGTTTAGATTTAGTTAGCAAGCCAACGCTATATTTTTACTAAATAACTGAGAAGGTTTTGCAATATATGTATAGAATACGGATCGTGGTTTAATTCACCAATCTCCGTACATCATAAGGACACAGGGACCACATTAACTGTTGAACTATATGATCTCATAAGTGCTTATTGAACTGTAATAAAAATCGTTGAAAACGGGCATATCCTGGAATTAAAAATTCGAAGATAATTAACATCTACCAACCCGCACTGGGGTCGCAGTCTAAGCGTTTATGCGACCACCAGTATTTTGAGGGTATAGCCTATAATCCTGCCAAACTGCAACTGCTTTTGACGTTCGGCTACTACGGACAGATAGGTTCGTTTCTCTCATGCCCATAAAGGATAAACTCTCTTGTCGAAACGTCCATATTATTGACAGGTTATCTTAACCGATATAATAATCTGCCAGGGGTGCGGGTTGTTCGAAAGAGATACCGGCGCCCCTGGCACATAGGCAACTGAAGGAACACGGGTGGGTTTTGGTCAGTAAAAGTCTGACACGCCCTCCTGCTCCACCCAGAGCTGAATTGTCACCCACCAAAAAAAAAGCGTTATAATAACCTATTGCTAAATCAGCGTAAACACTAGTTATCGTAAATACGTTCCATTTGCCATACAATTGAATGGAGTCGAGTCGCTGACGTCAGACACAACAGCTGGTACAATGTACTTGTGATCTTCACACCTCGATGACGTGTTAGTACATAATACTTATGTATGTATAGCGTATGTTTAGGTAGGTAGTAGGTACATAGATTGCGTTCGATTGTTCTAATAAATTGTCGTTTGTAATGATAAGTGTTTTCGATTGTCGTCAAGTGCCACGGTATGTTAGGTTTTTTCTCGGCCTAGCCTCATTCCAACTATGTGGCTTCTAGTCTAAGCGGATGAAACTCCGACCTCCAAAACCAGTTAACACGATACCCCTTAGTAAGACTGGTTGTTAGACTTTTGAGTTTCTGTATCGTAACGACTATTAAAGATCTACGAATGACAGCCGGGACCAACGGCTTAACGTGCTTTCCGAGGCATGGAGGGGTCTAAATATGTTAGTTATCAATGGTCGCCTATCTTAAAAACTTCCGCGGCATGCATAGCTTGACTTTTGTCGATCAAAAGTCAAGCTATGCATGCCGTGGAAGTTTGCCGTGAGGCTGGTATGTTAGATTTTGGTGCCTAAATAACTGTTCCTTTTTCGTTGTCTTGAAAATTTAAAGCCCGAAAATAACGCCAACAGGTTCACTCCTATAAACTCCAGGCTACGAAACTATAAATTCAGGGCATCACAAAAAGCTGAGTAACCTTTTCTTTTTTTTATTTCGGGCTATTATTAGATAATCTAAGGTTCAAGGTTTTTATGAGTACTTACAGTTATACAGGTTTTCGAGTATTTGCGTATTTAGGGTTGCAATGAATATTCGGATTTTTAAAAGAGTTTCTAATTAATTTATGTTAGTGGTTTTAATGAGGTGTATGTTCAGCAGTGGATATTTCATTTGCCCATTAATTTTTTCCCCAAATTAATTTGGTATTTAGGGCATCACGTTGTTAAGTGTTGATTACAGCGGGCTTCAGTATAAGCCCATTTTAAATAGAACTGGCCTATCTCTTGTTTTTTTTTATCGCATAAGTTCATGATATATAAAAATTACTAACGGCCTAAGCAAAAGGTCATGGCCTTATCAAAGCGTCTTACGTATCTAAAACAAGCCTTTCTCCCGTGACTTCATCCGAATAGCTTTTGAATGTTCCCATTCAATCTTGAGCATCCTATTTCACCCTTTGGGATATTGTTTTTTTTTTAAGAATTTCCTCGTTCTTTCGCTTTATTTGTGGCGTAGACCTATCTCCAGCTGTGGTTCTTCCGCAAGTTTCAAGCACTTTTTCTTTACCACATCAAAAATCACTCAGCGGTTTAGACGTAAAAATGTGAAACAAACAAACATGGCGTCTTCGCCTTCACAACTAACAAACAGAGATTCCTTCACACTTATGATAGGTCAACATCTGTCCAGCCTCTTTCCAACTATGTTGGGGTCAGCTTCCAGTCTAACCGGATGCAGCTGAATACCAGTATTTTAAATGGAGCGACTGCCTATCTGACCTCCACAACCCAGTGACTGGGTAATACGATACCCCTTGGTAAGACTGGATGTCAGACCTTCGGGCTTCTGACGACCCGTAACGACAGTCAAAGATCCACAAATGACAGCCGGGACCAACGGCTTAACGTACTTTCCGAGGCATGGAGGAGTCTTGTGGTATGTGAAGATGTTCACCCATCCACGGACCAACCGCGGTAAGCGTAGCTTATGATAGGTACTATTCGTTTTAATTATAATTATTATTATCAACTATTAATTGTACCTATTACATCACTGTGCGACCATTTTACCTCTGTCCGTATCATGCAGACGATGTTTGACACTTCATGACACGGACGTGACAGTCATATACATTTATAGTGATCGCGGTAGTGATGGCGCGTTTGATACCGTGAAGGTTGTTGTTTGATATTTTTATTTAATGTTTTATGTGTTTTAATTACTACTGTCTCTGTGTGGATGCCGATAAAATAGTATAGTCTCGCGGAAAAGTAATAACTAGAGATGAAACGGATAGCAGTTTAGCCGGATACCGGATATTCGGCCAATCTTGTAGCCGGATAGCCGGATATTCGGCCGCCGAATATCCGGCGGAACGTTGCCCCTATTCTTGGTGGGTACCTAATGCTAAACACTACCCAAATTTAACAAAGTTTACCAAAATCTATCTTTCAGCACCTTGCAGCAGTGTGTACAGCGAAAGACTTTTTTCTGAAGCTGGCCTTATTGCCGAAGACAAGCGGAACCGCTTGCTAGTATTCATTCACCATAATTTGCCCTTATATGAGTACTAATTTATTTTCTAAGTTGTAGAATTATCTTTTGATTACTGAACTAAATAAAGCAATTAATGACCAATTTTTTTTTTAATCCCTTATTCGGCCGGATAGTATATAGGCCGCCGGATAGGCCGGATACCGGATAGCTACCGGATATCCCATTCATCTCTAGTAATAACAGCCGCAGGGGTCGACCGACTAGCACCCTAATTGCGTAACACACGATCAATCATAATCCGTTTCATTTTGACAGTTCAACAATATTCATTGCGTTATTTACATTGTTGAGCAGACACATTGTTCGAACATATGAAGCAATGGATTAGCAAACTGCTTCAAAAAAAAAAAAGATTCCGACATTTGGTCCGTGGATGGTCTTCGTATGTAAATATGGGCACATATTTACATACGAAGACTCCTCCGTGCCTCGCCAAGCACGTTAAGCTGTTGGTCCCGGCTGACCTTCGTTGATCTTTAACAGTCGGTACGAGTCGGTAAAACCTGATAGTCTGACAACTAGTCTTACCCAGGGGTATCGTATTACCCAGTAACTGGGTTGTGGAGGTCAGATAGGCAGTCAGTTAATGTAAAATACTGGTAATCAACTGCATCCAGTTTAACTGGAAGTCGACCCCAACATAGTTGGGAAAAGTATTGGTAGATGAGAGGTAGGTGGTCACCCATCCGACCAACCGCAGCAAACGTAGCTTAACCTGATCGATGAACCCGTGCGGCTGTTATTACTTAGCCACAAGCCCATCCATGCATTTTAGATTAGTACTAGCTGACCCGGCAAACGTTGTTTTGCCTTATAAATTATTTAGGGTGAAAAACCCTTATCACTTAGGGGTATGGAAAATAAATAGTAGCCGATTCTCAGACCTACTAAATACTCATATAAAATTTGGTAAAAATCGGTAAAGCCGTTTCGGAGGAGTACGGTAACTAACATTGTGACATGGAAATTTTATATATTAGAAGAAGATTATAATAAATGAATACTACCTTTTTATGGTGTTTATTACGTCGCAAAAACCCATCGTATGCCTAATACCGTCTATTTATTATTTCTAGGATATTCTTAAAATAATTAAATAGTGACTCAAAACATGGTGTCTTGTTTACATACAGGTTATTCTTAGAAAAATTATATGAAATCTACCTATAAAAAACCTTACGTTAATTAGATGAAGAAACCCACTTTTTATTGATTTTTCTGTATGAAAGGATTTTGTTTAGCATTACTAATAATGTAAGAGTCCAGTTATTTGTGTCTATAAATAATCTTTGATAAGTTTTTTTTTAGGATTTAGATTCTGCCTCATTATGAGGTCTTGGGTTCTTTTCTTTTTTGTGCTTCAGTTAAATTTTTATTTTATTTTTTCGTATATTGGCATGGCTAGCTGACATATGACAGATTATTTAACTAATGTTCCGTGTCTCGTAATGTTAATTACTTTGCCAACCTATGTATAGAATCAAGTCTATCTGACTAAACAGACAGCTGTGCTGCTGGGGAGTTTGTTGCGCCACTTTGTCGTCCCAGCTAAAGCACTAGGAAGTGGTGAAGGGCTTTGAGGGACTGTCTTATGTAATTTTGACTTTCGAAAAGTACCGATTCTCAGCCTATTTTGAATAATTAACTTTTGCTTTTTATTTAGAATCCCCCTCGTCGTCTTTTGGGTATCTTCATTTGGAATTTATCAATAGTAGTCCGGAGTCAGGATTTGTGCCCGGTTGATGGCAATTGGCTCGCCCCCTATTAAATGAGACTACCAAATATGGCGAAATGTGTGAATACTAGTTTTACCTAGTACACACATTAAGCACATAAAGTGCACAAGCAACCTTCAAAACCAACGTACTGTAGGTTGTTTTTTATAAAATCACAGTGCCTTACCTAATGCAAGTGTCGGTGTTTGTTACTGTATTAAGAAATTAAATTCAGCGAACTCAAATAACCTAATTAGCTATACCTAACAAAATTTATTGCCCAATAAGCTTACAATTTTAAATTAAATTTAAACAAAAACTAAATCACGCGAGGAATGAGGAAAATCATTGAAAATAACAACTATTATTAGATTTCAAATCATTTATCAAGTTATGTATAAATAATCTTACTAAAAGTGAAAAGTTTGGATATTTAGATATTTGTGACTCAATCATAACCTTAATTGACACATAGGATACTTTTTATCCCGGTAGTACATTCTTGTGGGATAATTTTCGACCTCCAGGCGGGCGCCGCCGCTGACAAAACCTAGTAGCGCATAAAAAGAAAGCTATTTCCAACAGCTTTATGCATCTTCTTGTTCTTCGTGTCGTTGGCACTACAGTTATTAAAATTATGTTGGCACAGCTTTTTGCATGATATTAACATAACAAATAAAAAGTTGATTGATCGAATTGCAATCAGTGGAACATTATATAATATAACAGCTTTTGCCAGCGGCGTCGCTCGCGTGGAGGTCGAAAATTATCCCCATGAACGTATTACCGAGATAAGAAGTGGCCTATGTGTTAATCCAGGTTATAATCTATCTTTGTGCCAAATTTCATCCAAATCCGTTCAGCCGTTGTTGCATGATTGACTAACAAACATCTTCACAAACTTTCGCATTTATAATATTATACAGGGTGTAAGGGGAACGCTGCCGAAGCTAGAACGTAGGTTACATACAACCTAAATGCAAACATACACCAATAACTTTTCGCCTTAAATTGGTTATTTTGCATCGATTTAAAACGTTTGACGCTTCCGTAATGTTTTTCCTTATTTTATTTTGGCAGCGCTTTACAAAGGATGCCTAAACCTAAAGTCGCCGCCTGGACTTCGTTTTGAAATTTGTTTAATCTCAAATAATGGTTCTCATAGCATAGTGGAAAAAAAATGCAAAAAAATAGGTAGCAATTGTAAAAAAAAATAGTTTTTTTGACGGACGGTACCATCAAAAAAACTCGAATCGAGAATCACTAGCCCTATCACCTGTCTTCGTTTTCGGAAGCGTTTCCCTTATACCCTGTATATGGATTAGTATTCCAGTAGCAGAGAGCAGTGGTAGCACAGTGGTCCCCACCTCGACTTACGAGTAGTAGGGTGAGTTTGAATCTAGGCAGGCACATTATTTCTTATATTTACTTTTATCACCCATCCTCTCAAAACGGTCAAGGAAAGCATCGTCAGATCGTCTAGATAAATTAATATGATGACTAGGAAAAGTAATTATTATTAATAATCTTTTTAATTTAAATAAGTCGTCTGCCTTCAAAGCAACAGTGAAGAGGCATCTTCTGGGTACGCTCCATCCATTATATACCTCATCCATCGCTTTCCATTTGGCGAGGTCAAGAGCGGGCCCATTCAGGAATAAAAAGAAAAAGTCAATTTATAATATTATCTGGTTATCAAAAAGCACCACACTTGGCGTGTCCAAGTGATGAAATAATAAGTTATACTAATTTTGAGTTTCATCAACTGGACACACGTGTGTCCAGTCTCTCGTGTCGAGTTGGTGACTGACCCTCTTTTGCTCCCCCCCAGTGGGTTTCCGCATTGTCGTTGCGGGGAGGCTCTGTAGCCGTGGTCATCCCCACGGTGAAGCGAAGAGGAACTCCAAGGTGGGGCCGCTCGTCAGGGCTTTTGCCTCCAAGACGACGACGTAGCGGCCAAAAAGTAGGTTGCGGTGAGGTGCATCGCAACTGAGGCAGGCCGCGATGTCGAATGGGAGGCATCGCGGCTGAGGGTTACAGGCTGCGGCGGAGGAGGAGTGCTGGTACTTCTGAGTAGCGCTCTTCCCTTCCGTGTCTTGGACGGGGCCGCCACCGTTTGATGGCAGACGCGGTGGGGGCGCAGGGGAGGAGTGTTGGTATAACGTTGGCTGCGGCCGAAAAGTGGTAGGCGGCAGGGCCTCTGTGCTGACCCGTCGCAGGGGGACCAAAGGTGCCAGACACGGGGTCGTTTGGGGCCCTTATGCTATTTGGTTCCTGGGATGGTCACGGCGTGCCATGTGTCCTGGTGCGCCGGTGATAGGGGTTATTCCCCTCCGAGGAGGATCCGGTGACGGACAGCCGCGGCGGGTTCACGGATGGCTTGCGCGTTTCCGTATTCCCGCCTCAAGCGGCACTGGAGGACACCGTGGAGTTTTAGTGGGTTACAGTCCCCACATAACTGCGCTCTCTCTCCGTGGTAGTGCAGTAGGCATTTCTCCACGTTCAACAAAAAAATATCTATATGCCCGCGTCGACGGCGCGTTGTGTTTCACGCGCGCTATCAGAGATGTCAGCAACAACTGATGGGGTCCGCAAGAGCCGATGCCTGCCAGGGGTGCGGGTTGTTCGAAAGAGATACCGTGACCCCTAGCACACAGGCAGCTGAGGGAACGTGGGTGGGCTTTAATCACTAAAAGTCTGACACGCCCTCCTGCTCCACCCAGAGCGGGAGAAGTTATTTGATGATTACCCACCCTCAAAAAAAAAAATCTTTTGCTATCGAGACCACAACGCAAAATAAAATTTGCTATGTAGGTACCAATGTACCTAGGCGTTTAATTTATAGTTTCATAATTTGGTCATTAATTTCTTAACAAAACTACTAAGATATGTTAAAACATTTCATAAATGGCTATAAAAGCACTTCATTTTAGAGTTATTTATTACAATTCAAGGTCTGCGTAATAAACATCAAGTTATTTGGGACAATATGCGAGTTTAATTATTCAAAATATCTTTTTTTCGACTTAATTATTGGATCTAAACACGTTTAGGGTCTCATGTCGCGCAGATTCATGGGTCAACCACTTTAAGAACGATATTCTAGAACGATCTTTTTGTTTAAAAATTAAAGATTTGACAATAGGTCTTAGGAAAAGCAAGTCAGTAGAAATTATTAACCAGGAAGACCTACATGAGTCTCGCACATACCAGGCAAGCATGGCACAAAAGGGAGGCCTATATAATCAGCAGTACGTGAAACAGGTCTGCCAATGATGATGATGATGCATCACTATCTTAATGATTGGTGTAGACGATAATACCTGTTATATATGATAATACCTAGCACAAGCAGAGGATTAGCAAAAAAACCGGCTGGCATAACGCGGTAGACCAGGAGTTTTACAGAACGATAATTGTTTTGGAGACCAGACTACACTTGATAGTAAAGGCTCCTACACACATGCCGGCGGCTCAGCTGGCGGGTTTTTTCCTTGCGGGTATGCTGCAGTTGATATTAGGCCGCCGCCGCCGGCACTTGCCGCAGAAACCGAGTATGCCGCCGGCCTTGTTGGCGGCATGGCCGCTGGCATAGTGTGTAGGAGCCTTAAGAACCTAATTAATTTTAGTGGGTTAGATTATGAATGTAGGGCTATCCCTGCGTTTAATAATATACCTATATATAAATAATAGGGAAGCATTCTTTTTCTACCTTAGAATGTAAAGTACCCAATTAATAAAAAGCTAAGGAATATATTTCTAGAAAACCTCGCAGACATACATATTACTTGATTTGTGGAGGTCAAAATACTAGTTTCGTTAAGTCTAAACCTAGACACGAGCAGGTGTTTTGCGCTGCCGTTATTTTATACTACGCCATTTGCTATTTGAATTTTCAAATTCGTGTGTGTGTGTATTCGCCGATTTCAACCATTGAATGGATTTGAAAATACTTTCTTGTCTGTGAAGACAAAAGTGAAGTTAAAGCCTATTTAACGAAAAGTATAATTATATATTGTTATTATCATTTCAGCCGAAAGATGTCCACTGCTGGACATAGGCCTCCCCCAAGCACCGCCACTTCTACCGGTTCTGTGCTTCTCGTATCCAGCTCATTCCTGCAGCCTTGAAAACTGAACACTTGGTGAGATTTACTTGACCAGCTAAATATTATCATTATTATTCGAAATCTTCAGGTGGGTATCACATCTCCACCGCGAAACCACAGTAGTTCCGCCATGACTTCTCCGTTGTACGAAAAGCGAAACTGCCTATTCAAACGCACAGATTTGATAATGATTCTAACTCTGCTCGGAAGCCTACACCTCCACGCTTAGCACGCTATTTTGTTGCGGTGCCAGGTTTGATTCGCCCGGAACTATGGCAGTCGACAAGTTTATAAATTAAACTTCTTTTTTGTATTTAACAAAAGAAACTAAGAGCTCCGACGTATATCTATACTGTATTTACTAAGTTGAAAGTGATGAAATTTTGCTCCTATTGCTACAATTCCACTGAATCGAATGATGTTTCGCTATTCGAATCGCTACATAATGTAGTAATGTTTCTTAGCCGAATTTGCATCATTATTTTCGCGGCGGAGGTGTACTAAGGCCCTTATAGTCTAGAAAATGAGTTTTCGCTTTTACCAACATTAGAAATTTATGTAAGTTTTGATTTGTGGTTTTCCAGAAAATATTTAAGTAATGCTAAAAGCTCGATTGCAAGAAATGTTTACATTCTATCAGTTATAAATGTTTATTTGAATCGGACCACTTCAGAAGTTTATTGTTTTTGTAGTAAAAATAATTTCATCAGATTTGAATGTCGAATCTGTAACCGTTTATGTAGGTATTTTGGAAACTGAATAATGTAAGTGGCCATTTTTTTGCACATTTTAGAGAATAAAACTTATATCCTTTTAATCGAGAAAAATAACAAACTTATGAAAACATCGCGCCTATATACCCTAAAGGGACAGGCAGGGTCGGTAGGTACCTATGGTACATCCACATTTACCTAGATATATTGACTTCCATTTAATAGGGGCCGGGCCTATTGGCATCAAACAGGCACGAAAACAGTACTTACATGTTAGAAATACACCAAATTAGTTAACAAACATGTTTGTTTATGTATTTGGTAAAAGACGATTTCAGCGTAGGATTAGATTGTGCAAATATCGAAAAATCTGATCAGATTTTATGTCCTAGATATTAATCTAGGACATATATTCTTAATTGACGAAACTTTTACTTCTATAAATTTATAGAGAGCATTGCAATACATAAACCATAACCTTTCCTCAACGTCAAAATCGGTTAAAAATAATAAGTCATTTAAATATTTGTACCAGGATCACATAAAACTTTAGCAGTCATTCGCTATGATGAACGAATTTAACATTTTGTAAAGTTGTGTTTTTATATCTAAGAGAACCACTTTCTCCAGCTTGGAATATAAACATGTTTCAATGGAATATTTTTATTAGAATAGCCATAACTTCTTTTAGAGTGTGTTTTTGTACGTCAACACCTAATTAGATGTTATTTTGTTTATTTATGTTCATGTAATTATGCTTTATTTTTTTAATAAATGGTGGTATTTATTTTAAATAGCCTATACTGTCTCAATTCTGAGCAACGGCCGGGCCCAAGTCCTTCCAGGAACTCTGTTCCCGCGCCACCTCAGACCAGCCGTCGCGGTACGCATCCAGGTCGTCTCGCCACCGCTTTTTGGCCGACCGCGGCGGCGTCATCCATCTTCAGGCACCCATTGTGTAGCGACCTTTGCCCAGCGGTCATCTTGCATTCGGCTGATGTGACCCGCCCAATCCATTTGAGCCTGGCAGTCTTCTTGCCTACGTTTGTTATACCCATTCTGGAACGCAGAGTGGTGTTCGAACGGTGCTTATGTAATCCTAAATAAGTTGATACTTGGCTTAGGCTCGATTTAAAAACCAATCTAAACAAATTTACCATTGACATCTCTTGAGTAATTGATTTACTAAGTGCGTCTTAACTTGACGCGTGTCTGACGTAAAGTTGACGTTTCATTTTGACAGCCACGGAAATGTAATTTAAGAGTTTGACAGTAGTTTATGTCGGGGCGAAGATTAAACCATCTAAAGCTCAACAAAGAATCGTCATCATTGTATCGACGAAATTTTATTTCTTGAAATCATTCTGCTTTGAGAGTCTAGAAATACACATCCTCTCACTCTTTCTCTCTCATCTATGCTCTAAATATAAAGGAGAAAGACTGTTCCAAACACTAGTTTTCTCTTTGACCAAAGTCCAGACGAAACGGGAAGTAACATTCCAATGCCAGACTTATGTCAATAGAGTAGTTTAGTACCCTCATAACTTAAACACTTTACTTTCAAGATACAGCAAGCAGTTAGCGTTCTATTAGTAGCTGAAAATACAGTCAAAATGTACCAAATAGCTTCGATGTCACGTGCAAAATCAATCAATTTTAATGTTACTGCTTGTCAAACAAAACCTCGTTCCGTAGTGCTTTTCTGTTAAATCTCACCAGTGATGACGTATGGCACTGAAACGTGGTCGCTCACAATCGGCCTCATAAAAAGGCTGAAAGACACCCAAGGTATAGAGAGGGCTATGCTTGGAGTTAACCTACGTAATCGAATCAGAAATTAAGAGATCCGAAGGAGAACCAAGGTAACCGACATAGCCCAAAAAATTGCCAAACTTAAGTAGCAGTGGGCAGGGGAGATTGTTCGCAGAACGAAACGAACAAGAACGCGGGTCGAAAAGTTCTGGAAGATGTAGCGTTGTAAGGCCTCCCCTCCCACAAGGTGGACCGATGACCTGGTGAAGGTCTAGAGAATCTGCTAGATGCGAGAAGCTCAGAACCGGTCGAGGTGGCGGTCTTTCGGCTGAACTGATGATGATGAATGATGAAAACGTGGGTGAAGTGAGTTTAAAGGGAGCTGTCAATCTCTATTAGATTTCCTAGCGACAGGTAGAATGACAGTTCCCTTCACTGTCATCTAGAGATTGACACTATTGACGGGCTCGCTACACCTAAGTTTTCAGCTTATTAGTCGATTCTCACGTTTCGAATTGTTAACATTAAAGTGATGGAAAAGGTCACTGAAGTACATGCAACAGTGATAATCTGTATTTCTGGATATGTCGTTTCGCCCACAAAACCAAAACCTGTTAAAATAGCAAAAATTTAAGCTTGCCCTTCAAAACTTGATGCAGAATTAATTTTTCAATTAAATTTCAGGGTTTCAATTAAATACTAGTATATCATTTTTCGTATAATAAAAGTCTAATGCGCCGTCATTACCGCGAGTCGCCGACACTACACGACAGACAATGCTCATTGTTCTAAAGTTTGTAATCCAGTCGTTTGTTTAGTTTACATAATACGCGCGAATCGAAAGCGGAATAAAATTGTGTTTCAGCTGATATCTTGTATAATTTAAACTTGGCCACACAAGGATGGTTCTTCATAATTCTTCAGACAGTGTATTTAGTGGCAGAGTCAATTATTATACTTGATTTTCTAAGTAATTTCTAAGTAATTTCTAAACATACATACCCATGTATGTTTAGAAAATTACTTATGTACCGAACGAAATTCTTTAAAAACCACAAATCAGAACGTGACCAAAATTGGTGGGAATATACATTTACCCTCTTATGTTAGAACGTTGCTTAAAGTTAAGATACGTTTTTTTTTTTTTTTGGGTGGGAAATCATCAAATAACTTCTCCCGCTCTGGTTGGAGCTAGGGCGTGTCAGACTTTTACTGACTAAAACCCACCCGTGTTCCCGCAGTTGCCTGTATGCCAGGGGCCGCGGTATCTCTTTCGAACAACCCGCACCCCTGGCAGGCATTGGCCCTTGCGGGCCCCATCTAGTGCTGCTGACATCTCTTTGAGGCGCGCGCGGAACACAACGCGCCGTCGACCCGGGCTTGGTCCTTACCGGACAGCGAGCTACCCATTACTCGCCGTCCGCAAGCCCGTGCCTACGGTGGCCGGGAATCAGCCTGGGATTCCCGACGCCCAGGGCGTCTCCTGCGAAGGCCACGGCTGTGAGGGCGCATGTACTGCATCTCCCTCACGTGCGCCGCCTCCCTCTTTGCGAGCATAACTGCTTCGCTGAAGGAGGCGACTGATAGCCATGCACTCTCGCTCCGTACCATGGCCTGGACCAGGGGGCCTACTCCCTAAGCGAAATCTTCGCTCTCTGTCTAACTTACGGTATGTCCGTAAGTGAGACGGAGAACGAAGCGCCCGTAACGATGGCCGACACTACGGATTTCGCTTAGGGAGTAGGCCCCCAGGGTCGGACGCGAGAGATCGCCGCCGCCGATCACCTCCACGAGGACACGGCGGTGCTCCGCCCAAGCCGGGCAGACCTCCACCGTGTGCTCCACCGTGTTCTCAGGGCGATCTTCGCAATGGAAACACCCGAAGTTAAGATACGTTTAAACGTCAAAAATGTATGGTTAAACAGACACAAATCATTGCTTTACTTTGAGCAGCGTTTATAAATATGGGGTAAATTACTTTGTAAGTACTAAATCTCAAACACATTATGTGAAGTCCATACATCTTCACTCTGCCAGGGGTGCAGGTTGTTCGAAAGAGATACCGCGGCCCCTGGCACACAGGCAACTGGGGGAACATTGGTGGGTTTTAGTCTGTAAAAGTCTGACACGCCCTCCTGCTCCACCCAGAGTGGGAGAAGTTATTTGATGATTCCCCACCCCCCAAAAAAAAAGAAAAACACATCTACTCTGGGCCCGCGTGGTGAACGGCCTCGACCTCACACAGATAGAGACCTGAGTCCCAGGAGTGGGGAAATCAAAGGCTGATAATGTAACTGGAATCTATACCTATCTATCTATATCTATATCTATACTAATAGTAAAGCTGAAGAGTTTGTTTGTTTGTTTGCATGAACGCGCTAATCTCAAGAACTACTGGTCCGATTTGAAAAAATATTTCAGTGTTAGATAGCCCATTGATCGAGGAAGGCTATAGGCTATAGGCTACTAATCATCACGCTAAGACCCTCAGGAGCGGAGCAAAGGGAAAAAGTCATGAATACGAAGTACTCGCACGGGCAGGTGAGGCGAGAGACGAGGTGAGTCGGCCAGCAAGAAATTTGACGCGAACGAAGTCGCGGGCAAAAGCTAGTTTATGCGCCTGCGAGCGACGGGGTTAGTCGGCGAGCAAGAAATTTCACGCGAACGAAGTCGCGGGCAAAAGCTAGTTTATGCGCCTGTAAATGGTTTTTTATAATAAATGGTTTGAATTTACTCCAGAACTTATCTGATACCCAACGGTAATGCCCATTCTCAAGTGTCACAAAATAGAGCAATACACCCATTTTTGAAAAGTGTCTTAATCAGATTCTAGAGTGCGAATAAACCACTAAAAAAACAACATTTGTATTGAAACGATTAGTACCATAAAATGCATTAAAATTTTAAATTTTTCGCGCGTAATTTGACGGAAACGCTGGACGCAGTGGACGCCATATTGCTTTGTGGGTATGACGTCAGTTTATAAACGATCGCTACTGTTACAATGTATTGTGTAGGTCGCAAACGACCACAGCTGTCAGATGAGAATATTTTCTTGAGTCAGTCTTTTTAGAGCATGATTTTTCAGCAGTCAGATGTTAGTTTTTGAACTTTATTTTTATTTAAATTATAACTTACACTATCTTACACTATACAGGATAAGTTTTTATCCATGTAACCATCCCAACCATCCAATTGTAACCATGAATTCAGCATATCATTCTAGACCCCTACATATATACATTTTGACCGCGTAGATATTGCACTTTTCTATGAAACAGCTGATTTTTTTTCTATGACCGACGAAAAATTTCTACGCTGGGGGTCTAGAATGATATGCTGAATTCATGGTAACAATTTTCGCTGGTGATAAATACTTATCCTGTAATGTATTTGTAATGTGCAAATTAAGCTTTTTCATTTGATACAATACGGCACCATTAAAAATAAATCAATTGGTCACTTTACGTCCCCTAGAGGCCGCCACATTAGCCTATAACCAGCGGCGAACAAGACGCTTCCAACGATACCTCAATTGTCAAATTACGACAAGTAGTTAAAAAAGTAGATAAAAATATATGCAAAGATACACAACGGTCAAAATCATAACCCTCGTAGACGAGTATAAAGACGTACCCAGTTGGACTTAGCCATCCCCCAAGCATCGCCACTTTCACCGGTTTTGCGCTTCCCGCATAGAAAAAATTCCCTCGACCTTCACCAGGTCGTCGGCCCAACTCGTGCGGGGCCTAAATTTTAAACCGTTCATAATGGCAAAATCCCTTTACATCACTCAGGCATTCAACCATTATGTAAAGACCGCTTCGCTATTGTGAGCCATCCTACAATACAACGTGCAATCCATCAATTCCACTAAGTACCTGGTATTATATGTTTTCAAGGTCGGTCAGTGACCTAGGGACTGGACATTGTTACCTTCTTCAAGAGTGACCCAGGTACGTACAGTATAATGTATCTAGACATAGATTTTTGTAAGCCTAGCACGATCGGTCTAGGTTCTACGTAACGCTAACCAAATACCCCGGTTATTACTCGATTGTTCGTGTGGTGCCGGACGTAAAAGAATAGCGCCATCCCATCTCTTCCCGTGGGTGTCGTAGAAGGCGACTAAGGGACTTACTAGAGAATGGGCAGCAGCGTTCTCTATGCATTTGACCACCATACTGCGATCGCCAACCCGCCTGCCAAGCGTGGCGATTATGGCAAATCCCCCCGTTTTAGGGGAGGCTTATGTCCAGCAGTGGACGTCTTTCCGCTGATATGATGATGATGATGATTACTCGATTCGCACGAATTTACTCGCCCGAATCGGGTGAATCCACGATTTTGATAAATTTTTACATTTTTATAGGTGACACATACAATGTGAATTTATTTGTGCGAATCGACATCCCCAGTATTAGGCAATTGGTACGTTTTGAATTTATTTTTACCGAGAATTTAGAACTTCCTTTTATTATGTAGTCGCTCCAAATAAAATACTGGCATTCCGCTGCCACCAGTAAATTGGAAGCCGACCCTAAAATAGTTGGGAAGAGGGTAGGGTAAGTAGATGGTGGCAATTTTCAAATTTAAAAGGGCACTAAACGAAATATTTATTTTAAAAAGTTATTACACAACTGACGTCTTCCCTAATGATGAATCACTGACCGATTTACATGTTATTATTCCTTTTTTACATTTTATTTGAATTGTATTAATGTATCCTTAGTGACCTTTGACATTTTTAATTTTCTTTGTATTAACGTAACATGGTTGAAATTTGACATTTTCGTATTATTGTGACATTTTTGCTGTAATTCAAAGGATTTGATATGAATTTGTATCTTGTATTGTAAAATTTTCCTTAATGTTATTTTAAACGTATAATATCCTAAATTTGTATAAATTCAATAATAATATATGATTTGCATGCCCATGTGACGGTAGAACATGGAATACTTATAAATTAACACATCTATGTACTATATTATCCATGTTTGCAAACCGATAAATGATTTTATGATTTATGATTTAATAGGATTGATTTGAGGTTGGCTGGACTTAAACATACCGGGCGAAATGTGGGAGTACAATAATAGGGTTAGGCAGCGGGGTACTTTGTTATATAATTTTTATTATTACATAGCTATGGCCTGGTTTTAATATTTGCATCGATACGGTAAGCAAAGGTAGATAGGCAGCTTCTAATTTGGTCCAATTCCAAATTTCAAATTCCATCATGCAATTGAAAATAGATACCTATATACAATGTGGGTTTCCTGTCGTAGAGAACCGTGAGAGACCGTGTCGTGGAGAGAGTCCAACCGTGGAGTTTCTTGCCGGCTCTTCTCCATAGGAAGCGACAAATTGGAACCGTGCACCTAGCTTCTGACGTTTCATAAGTGCCCTTGCAGGTTTATGTGAAATAAAATATTTTGATTTGATTTGATTTGGGTACATATTTCCTGATAGATTTTATTACCGCATACATTTTACCCTTTAAGTTACCTGCAATTATTACCTTATCCGGAACATAGGACTTGAAAACAGATTTTGTGTGAATTTCCAGTTTCCAGAACATTTTACTAAATCCAGCAGAATATTCAGACATTTAATAATGCGGGCTTAGTGTCCCACGAATAATACTTATCATGCTTTGTAAACGTGTATTTTCATTTCGTCATAATTTCTACAGGGCGTAGACCAAGATTTAAGAACTGTTGGAGTGAGAAATTGAAGAGAAAAAGGCCGAAATAGGTCACGTTACAGCCGCGTCTGTAAGGCCTTCGATGGTGATGGTGATAATTTCTGCAGCAGTTCGTAGACTGATTAACAGACTAAACAAGTAGGTTATTTAGTAAATAGGCTCTTTAGAGGTTCCAGAAATGATTAATTTTGGCTTTTTTAAATTTATCGTGCTGAAGAAAAACCAACGCCTCAAAGAGATGTCGTAGTTCGAAAGAGATACCGTCGCCTCTGGCACACAGGCAACTGAGGGACACACGGGTGGGTTTTAGTCAGTAAAAGTCTGACCTCCTGCTCCACCCAGAGCGGGAGAAGTCATTTGATGATTTCCCACCCAAAAAAAAAGGGCTCAAAAATGACAGTGTAGTCAAGGAAACGTGTAATCTTGAACGAACTGACGTCCATTCTTAATCAAATTAAATTATGTTTTTTTTAAATTCATATTTTCAAGAACTATGAGCACAAAATAATTCGTTCCGATGCCAGAACCGTTACCCGTTATGGTTCCTTTATCCCCGAGATTTGAATTTTAAGTATATACCTACCTAAATTATGGTCAAAAACTAGTATCTACCTTTATTTTTTCTTGGGCAAATCCTCTAAGGAGATCGGAGGGTTATGACGGACTCATACCTACTAAAACCCCACTGTTTCTTCTACTGCCATGAGTCGGGGGCCCGGGAGATACTAGTAGCCCGCTATGCATAGCGAGCCCCATCAAACTAGTAACTACCAAGTTATCTATGCGTATAATGTGCCTACTGCTGAGACACAGGCCTCCTCTCTCTCTGAGAGGGAGTGAACTGTAATATACCACGCGGGCCCAATACGGGTTAGTAGATATCACATTTCATCAAATTTTTGGTCCTAGGACATGCCGCTTCACGATGTTTTCCTTCATAGTTTTGAGAGCAGTGGTAATAAAATTATTTACAAGAAGGAAACACCAAGACACAGGAGCTTGGGGATTGGCACAAGAAAAGACGGGCATATACGATGAATGACGATGATGATGAAACGCCTGTCAGGGCCTCTACCATTTAAGCCAGTACTCCAGTAGGTATGTAGCACTCGGTCTTACATAGTACTCAGTTTACAGACGATATTAAAAGTAGGTACGTTCGCAAGCCACGTGGGTACTAACAGTTGGGTAATGTCCATATTAAATACTAAAGTGCACAGTAATGCACTCTGGGTAGTACAGTTTTATTGTTATTGCTTCGAGAGGATTAATCTCTTATTGAACAAAATTTCAAAGACCACTTTCCATATGACTAGTTGAGTCATATGGAAAGTGGTCTTTGATGTCCAAGATGGCCAAGTCGATCTAATTATTTAAACAATAAAAGATTTTTAATATTGACATGGTCACTATAAGATGTTGTTAGATTAGCTAATTACGTAATAACTTAAGACAGAAGGTCCCTTATGTAGGGACTGAATAATTCAACCAACTTGATTTTACACGGATCTCACAACTTTTTATGGTAGAAGAACAGAGTTGCGGGACTTGTTTTTTTTTACAAGTTTTGTTTTTGATGACATTCTTTTTAACACGCTTTTATTTTCTTGGTATGTATCTATGTAACGGAACCTTTGAACGTGATTTTCACCCCCTTGAAAACGTCGGATTGATTTGAAACATTGCACACTTATCAAGGACCGATGACAATTCAATAATGTCATAAATTTGTTCCAATAAGCTGACCAAAAAATAAAATGTAAAAATAAAATCACGCTTTTGTAGTTAGCCGAACTAAAAAACAGAAAACAAAAAAATAGTTTAAAAAACGGTTTTATAATCAATAAATATTAAGCACCTCGCGCTTTTTAATAGAATTAAATTATTTTCTACTTTTGTCAGTTTGGTTTTTTAAAACGTGTTTTTTAGTTTTTTAAACTATTATTTTTACTTTTCAAGTCGTGTGTAAGAGGGTGCTTTTTAATATCAAGGGCTAACAACATAACAAACTAACAGTAGAATGGCTTTCATTTTGACAGTTCATCAACATTAATTGCGTCATATACGTCGCTGAGCAGACAATTTTTTCGACCGTATGAAGCCATGGATTGGCAATATCCTTTAAAATGATTCAGATTCTAATTGATAGCATAAGATGCAATTAGGATGCAGGACTGTAGACACATAATATTCTGAAGGTTTAATGAATTCAGGTAAGCAGCCCGGTGGGTGGCAAGAGGTCTACCCCTATTTCAGGTACACTAAACATATTTAAGGGTCGGTTTTTTTTACCGTGGGTAACTCTACCAATGTTTAAAATAGTAACTAATGGTTAAATTTCAGCAAAATGTGCTTTTTGATTAATTGTTAGTTGAACCAATGATCAAATAACGAATTATTAGTTAAAATAATTAACCACCCAATGTTGGAGGGTTAAACAACATGGCGGATGGTTAACTCAAGCACAACATCTGTTTTGTACATTTTATTTTATTACTGCTGCAACTGGTTTGTGCAAAGGTATTTTGTTACATGTTTGATTGTTGCGTGTTTCGTGACATTTTGAAGAATAAGCTTGGCGACCGAGGTGAAAATTTAAGAACAATATACTTGGAGTGAAAATAGCTTTATATTTTATTTGATTTTATTTGAGTCTCTTGATGTTTTATTTGATTTTTATGCAGTTAATAATAAGGTGTGACATTTACACAGTTAAAAAAACGTTTCGTTGCAAAACCATAAATATTTTTAGGAAAACATTTCTCATAAGTTGGCAATATTGCCAATGGTAAAGTATAACTAACAGTTAAGTTTGACTTTAGTTAAAATAGATACTGAAAAACGTAATAGCCCTTTAACCATTACTTGACCAGTTGACTATGTTTAATCTAAAATCAAAATCAAAATCAAAAGTCATTTATTCAAATTAGGCTGAGAATCAGCACTTTTCGAATGTCAAAATTACATAAGACAGTCCCCCAAAACGCCCGCCCTTCACCACTTCCTAGTGCTTTAGCTGTGAAGAAATGGCGCAACTAACTCCCCAGCAGCACAGCTGTCTGTTTAGTTAGATAGACTTGATTCTATACTCTCTATCTCTAATCTAACAAATGGTTATACGATTTGACTACGGATGAAAAAACCGGCCCTAAGTAAGTATTGAAATATGACCAGTACTTACTAGGTACATTTCTTTCTGCCCACCCCTTTCAGGGTGAATCAAGTTATTTTATATGGGTAAGTGTCTGTATAAATCTGTTAAATGTTGCTAATTCCTGCTTCAATGTCAATTTATCTGTTAATTTTCCTAAACCCGCCACTCTAATATATAAAACCATGCCACAGGATTTGTCCTGTATGTATGTCAGCTATTAAAATGCCACTCTTTTTCCATGTACGGGCCATAAGAGGGTATTAAGGGATTACAACTATCAGTGAGATAAGCATGCACTTGCATGTTGATAACGACGTGATTCGATAATTTGATTCTTTGTTTTTGTCTCCTTCTTATCACTCATAGCTTTTTTGTTATCTCTTTCTTTCTCTATACTTACGATTCTTTCATTATACTTACTATCTTCATCTTCATCGCCGTCTGTGCCATCAGCAGCATTTATTTTGTAGTTTGTCTCAAGTGTTTTGAAAGGCTAGCAGGCAGGCGCGTCGCGATTTTGGTTTCAACAATTTCCATGGAGATTTTTTTAAAGTTGTTCGAATATAGTCGCGTCGCGCCTGTTTGCGTGAGCCTCAACTGTTATTTCAGTCACCACTTTACTTTCTATACGGTACAGTCTGTTATTTGTTACAGACTAGTTGGTAATCGTGTGTTACAATTCTGTTATCAGGGTCTGCTCGATGCTACTAGCTAATTTTGTAAAATTTTACTTGCTCCATATTTTCAAATTTTAGTACATACTTTCTATGTTCATTTCTATTGTTATCTGTAGCTGTATATTTTGTAGTACTTATGTGTCGTTGTAAGTGTATGTGTGTTCTATTTGGTGTTATACCGTTGTTTTCACAACTTTAAATTCTATTTAGTGATAATCTACCATTTATTACAGTCGACTGCAATAAATTGTGTGCCACAATTTCGTTATCAGCGTCTTTCACTGTTACTAGCCAATTTGTAATGGAAGGTCTTGTGCCTTTAATTTACTTAGTGTAGTAATGTGTTGTTACATTTTTGTGTAACGCTTTGTTACTTTTATTATGCTGTTGGGTTCGATCTTTAACTCTGAGTTTCGAATTGTGTAAATGAATGTTATGTTTTGTAACCCAGTATGAAATGAGTCACTATCTCACTAGACCTGGTCTCAACCTTCACATTTCTATTTCACTCGTGTGTAAACTCTGCTCGTTGCGGTTCGCCACCAAACCGCGACGACTATTAGGGTCATGTGCAATCAAAACGACAATTAATTTTCACTTCAATATTATTTTATTTTCTTACATTTATCAGGTAATAAAAATTGGCTCCGCTCAGCGGAAAGGTACATACGGACACATTAATAAATTAACTTAATACTAAATCAGTCTAACGGTCGCGCCGAGCGCGTTGCGGCTTATCCTAGTATCACAGATGAGTAGAGCGGTGGGACGCGGAGCGAAGCGCACCCGCGAGGAGTGGTGCGCGGGCGCGCGGGGTGGCGGTCACTCGTCCGACGCGGAGGACAGCTGCGTGCTGCCGCCCGAGCTGAACGAGCTGCGGCAGACCTCGCTGCCACCCGCCGTGCAAGACTCGGGTGCCGAGTTGCCCGGTGATAGTGTGCGCAACAATTCAAGAGCAGCCCGCGCGCGGTGCCCGTCCACCGCAGCCGCAGATGCGACCCCGGATGCTCTCTCCCACGCGCTCTTCTCTGGCAGAAGAAGTCTGCGTGCCTCTCTCTGCACGCGCCGCGAGCGCAGCGCGAATAGGAACGGTGACAACGCCGACGCAAGTAACAACAGCGCCAGTGACGGCGTGCGGGCGCAGTCTGCCAATCCTGGCGCCGCTGCCGACACCACAGCCGCCACGGCATGTGGCACGTGTAGCATCACCAGCGCGCCCGTAAGCAGCCCAACTCGGGCCGCGCGAGATTCTTCTCTATATCGAAAGAGTGACGCGTTTGATATGCGGCATCTGATTGATGTGATTCTGGATCCATTATGGCTAGGCAGCGGCGTGCGCGGCTGTACGGCTAGCAAGGGTGCAGCTAGCGATGGTGCCGAGCTCACAGCCGGCAGCCCTTTCCTCAGATCTTCGTTAGACTTTCCTTCCTTACGGGAATTGCGTAAACTAGCAACCGATGGGCAGCGAACTGGACGTTCTGGCGGTAGTAGGAATGGCCCGAATTTCCTGTCGCTCTCCACAGTTACGGAGCACTCGTCAGGTCCGTCAATCTTAAGAGTAAGTCCCTCCCCTTCCTCAGCAAGATCGGGTAGGATCGTGGGAGGTTCGTGTAGCTGCAGTGCGCTGGCGCCGTGCGCTCGCGCTCGGAGTCCGGAGGAGCGCGCCGCACGGTAGATCCTCGCGTACATGAAGCACACGATGGCGATTGGTGTAATAACTCCAAGTATTAAGTACACTATGTAGTAGGCCAGCTCGACGACTTGAACGATGGGCTCGAGTGGGTAGTAGTGGCGCACCACTGCGATAGCAGCGCGGATGGCGGCTGCGCTTGCAGCTGCTAGCCACGTGGCAGCGCATAGAGCGGCCGGGCGGCGCTGCAGCAGCCGCGTGTGGCAGCGGAGCGGGTCCGTGACCGCGTGGTGCTGGTCCAGTGCGATCAGCATGATGGACAGCAGCGAGGACAGGCTACAGGCCGCTGCAGCTGCGTCGCCGGCCTCCAACCAAGACCGAATGTCCTCCCTCGCCGAGTGCTCGCCGAACAGCGCGGGCGCCAGCAGGGAGGTCGTCAAAAGATTCGTCGCAAGTAGATTGATGACGAACCTGTAACAATGAAAAGACTAGGTTAGCATACTTTTGTACAACGTCCACATAATATAGCTGTCGGGTCATGTTTACGTGGCCTCTCACGTTTGAACGTCGGCGCACCAAGGTTGCATCAGAAAGGTCATATTTCGTAGGTTTTACGGATTGGATTCAATAGCAATTTGACGTTCGCTTCGAACAATAACATTCGGAATCGATTAGGTTGGTGGTGTTGTTTATAAGCATTGCGTTTGCCACGTCATTCGGCATTGTTATCAAAAATAGTAACCCATGAACCCGGTACGAAATTTCATGAACATCGTAGTTGCGACAAGGAAGCGGCTAAACAAAGCGATTCCGTGGAGAGATATTGATTAGCACGCAATGGCAACACACCAAGCCCCTTGGCTTACGCAAGTCTCTATTAATCCTGGTGATTCGAACTGTCGCAAGTATTAGATGTGTTGGTAGATTATGTTGAGCATTTTGAGAGTGCAAGAACTTTCGTAAACTGACCACCACCGCAACGTATGCGCAATCCGACCGCGTTACAATGTTCACGAATTATTTGATAACAAACTTATAATTACTACTGTTAGCACTAATAATGTGAATGTCAGACAATTAATAGCTTGTAGTGAGTTTGCACATAAAACATTTCCTAATAAAAAAGATAAATGGCACTACCTTAGAAACTTAAATCATGAATTCAACAATTCTTCGATTCCGATAAGGACTTTAAATACTTCCTAATCTAGGTATATGTTTAGTTTCCAAACTATTATTAATTATTCGGTAACGGTAGATTTAAATCTAATTTGAATAGCAAATAGACATGATATATTCAATTAGTAATACCAAATCGACGAAAACAGAGATTTCTGTTAGTTTGTATCTATTATACGAGTATTTTGATGGCTCCGTCCAGACAGGATTTGCGAGACAAGTTTAGTGAATTGACCAAAACAACTTGACAAAATTAATTCGCAAGCGCATCCATAATTAACTATAGAAGCTTACTTTTGAATTAAATTGTGATTTGAGATGCACATCTGAATCCAAAAGTTATTATTGAATGCAAGTTTATATATTATAAGTATCTATGTAAATTGCATCTGTCTATGAAGCAGCGATTTTATTTTCCAAAACTATTTGTTGTTATAGAGCAAATAGATCGTATAAATATTCATGCTATAACATTAAATTACAATGATGTAAATATTTAATAGGAAAGGTGTTTTCTTAGCCTTAGGGTTACTTCTAAACATATCGTAAAAATAAAACATACAGATTCAACTCTACGTAAACTACTTAAAAGAAAAATACTCAATGAAGAGTGTTCCTCAAAGAAACATCAACGGTATATCACTCCATATTTCAACAGTCTTCAAGGGAAGGTTACCTTTAATATTAACAAACAAATACACGAAAGGTCTCATAAACAGTTAGTCACTCCTAAACATTCGGGAAGTAATTTTATCGACTTTAGAATTTAGATTCCACATGAAAATCACGTGCTTGAATATCTCAGTTGATTATATAAAAAAGCAGTTTGTAACTGGTTCTTGATAAAACACGGAATCTTTAGTCGGAATTATTTTTGCACGCTTCCGAAAACATGGAAAACCCAATCGAAATATTCCATCCGTGCCATTCATCTATCCATTTTTCATCCTCAGGATTTTCTTTGAAAGTATGTTTATTTGATGGAAAATAGATAATTAGATATGAGTAAAATCAAGAAGGTCTAATATCCTAGAATTAGCGGTAAACCGAATCGACTCAAAATCGTATTCAAACTCATTAGTTACCATTCGATTTAACGTCTTTAATATACTATTGTAAAACCAGTCGTGGTCTGATTCACGAGATACTCGATCTAAAACATGTTCATCTGTAGTATCATTAACACACACTTTTGTAAGATATCTGTTGTAAAGAAGCAAAACATCTCGGGTTTCGGAAATGTTTTTAAATCGCCATGTGGAATAACACCACTCACCGTTCTGTTGGGGTTTCCAACCTTATCCTCATTTATACATTTTGATACATCATAAAAAATTCCGTTCTTCCATTTTTTTGATGCGCCATTCGCTTCAGTAATTACATATTTGTCATAATTAGGATCAGAGTTCATATTTTGCAATGATATTGTCTTAGAAAACTGATTGGAAATGACCTTATTATGCGTGCTCATCTAGCAACCCTATCTCTATAGCCTTGAAGATTCATCTTTATTTATCAATAGTCCAGATTGTTCCTGTATTTACATACATGTTAAACAATGCCCTTGTAGATTATATAAAGCTTGACATTGTCTTCTCAATGGCCTTCAAATGCAAGAGAATTGACATTTAAAAACAAATCAATTGAAAGATACTTATGATTATTTATGCAATTTTTCTCATGTAGGCGGATACGATATGGAAAATGCATACACGATTGATTAAAGTCTGATCGTGAAACCAAGAATTAAGAGTACTGTAGAATAGCTTGGAAAATAATTTCTTTCTACAGAAGAAGTAAACAAGAGCATTGGCTCTAAAGACAAAGGATGTATATCCACTGTAGGTGTTACAGTCCTAACTTTAGCCTAATTGTTGCAATCAGAAAATGATAAATGGACAATTATTCTTGACTTACTCTAGGACATACATTAAGTTGATTTGAAACGAGAAAAGAACTATATAATACATAAACAAAAGATCACATAAAGCTAGCTTAAAAACCTCAAACATTACCTTAGATATAAGTCTAATGTATGAATTATTAACGACGGGAAGGTGGTCCTAATGGTGTATGATCATAGAAAAGGTGAAACCGTTTTACTATTTTAATAACAAAAGGCAATTCTTTATTGTGTCGAGGCCAATTACGTACAAAACGTACTCAATGTAAAATTTATTATATCAGATTTGCAAAATTTTTGGAAGCAAGCGCAATTTAATTTAATGGATGCATATTGAAGTAACTAGTACAGGTAAGATTATTTTCAAAGGACTTAAAGAAGATCTTATAAATTATGGAATCTTTAAATAACTTGATAGGAAACGAAGGTTGGAAGACGGAGCCAGTCTAAATAACGAGTCTGAATTGTCCAAAAAACACACATGGAAATAATTACCTAACGGTTCTGCAACCAAACCAACATACGAACTTAATAGGAACTTTCCTACCATTGCAAATGTAATCACTAGATCCGGAAGTTTGTACTGTAGCTCTATAAAATCCTTGAAATCATAATTATGAATATTAAATATCACTCAATGTCACTTCCCAGACTTCAAAAAGATATAAACCTTTACATCCGGGGATGTGCGAAAATGTATGTCAAGTGAAGTATGAAGATTTATTTTCCTAAAGATCATGAGGCTTTTTATGACGGTAATGAAATTTATTTTTCATTATTATTTCTTCTACCAATGACAGCTTCATCTATCGATATTTGTTTTTCCTTATCGTTATGTTTTCTCTGGATCTACAAGCCGGCAGTAAAGTTTTCATTCCGCTTACCTTGTTACAGTGACCTTTCATTATTTACTTGAAAACTATTTAGTTTTCATCGAGGCTTATAAAAATAAGCGTTGAGATGTAAATAAGCGTACGTATTTGCCACAATTTCGTAAACATGAAGATTTATTTGTGTTTTAAGGTCGATATTACCAAAAATAAAAGTACAAGGTCGGGGAAACCCCGATGTAAGGTACAATCTAAACCTGTTAAAGTTTACCCATTACTGGTTTCAAGCGAAAATCATTACCTACCTACTACATACCTAGCCAGTTAATTTTAGACATAGTCGCCGCGTCGTGTGGTTCCAAGAATGTAATTATATTATTGCAAAATAAAATCTTGAACTACTTAATATTACGAATCTTTTGTCCATATGACTCGTACAGCGTCCTTTACAAAACAAACGAATGTCTACAAGCCAATGCACCTTCTAGGCAAATGCGTTTGCCACATATTTGGATAAATACGTCATTTTCATCATCATGAAACTAAATATCCCAGGAAGCAGACTATAACATCAACGCCGGATTTATGAAAAAATACAGCGAAACTAAAAAGCTTGTAATCGTTTGACACGAATGAAGGTCGTTCACAAACTTCAAAATAGACAGGTGACGTTTTTGAACGCTTTCAAACGTCAAGCGGAGACGAAATATTGCTCTCTTACATAATTTTGAAATGTGATATTTTAATAGTAACGGTGATGTCCGTTGCGTTTCAGAGAAGTACGATTTGATTATGATACTTAATTATTAGCTCAATGAATGTGGAAATGGAGTATCCTTTTAGATTTTCTTGCACTAGCTAGATCATGCATGTGGGTCGTGCCCGGTTGTGATGATTACTAGATCAGAGGTCCCCCCTAAAGGGGATGTGATGTAAAAACATCGTTCCTTAACCGGTTATTTCCAGATTTCCGGTGTAGTTCACCTGTTGTTTCTCTACAAACTATTTTGATTAATGTTAGCCACGATTCGCAACTTTCTCGAGGCAACTGGTCTATCAATAGCGAACCATAAATCTTTTCGAGTGCCAATATTTTATGAAAAATTATAAAATTTCTAAGAAACTTTATATTAATAAATTGTACCGGAAGAAAGATGAATGCTGATGCTGAGGACAAGGTTAGAAATAAGAAATATAATATTTATAATGCCAATTACTAACCCGCGTAGATAATCAACGTTATACTTACATTAATATTAAATTTTATGTGAGAGATACAAATATTTAAAAAAAATCTGAAACTATCCCGTTTCACCACAAATAGGGCACTGATGCAATCCTACACGCTTGTGTCGCCGAATATCGAAAACAGCTGAACTGATTATGAGGATATGGATGATGTGACGAACTTTGGCTTGTTTGAGGAAGTGAGATGACATTACGAGGCTTGAGGATTTTTGTGTACCAATGTATTTATTAATCTGTGTGTGTGTATTTGTGGCACAAAATGCTCGAACTTCGACTTTGAAACGTTTTTTAATACTTTTATTTAAATATTTTTACTTTTTGTTATCGACACAGAAAGAAGGAGAATTTTACTATAAAATTTTGAGTGGACACTAAATGAAAGTGCAAATTGTTCGCTAGTGAAATGTTTCACTAATTGCTAGTGATAAATGGAAAACAGCGGGTGGCTAGTTTGACAGATTTTATAAGTGGAAGCACTTGTTTAAAACAATTATTTTTAAACAATGAAATAACTCAGCAATCAGTATAGTTGTTTTAATACCCTGAAGAAATCTTTACATTATTACTTTGTGTTTTTTCTTCTGCACTCGGTATATTTTGTTTGTAAACACCTCATTTATCATGGAAACAACGTTTTCATATTTGGATTGTGTGACGACTGGTTTTTATTTTTTGACATTTGTCATCTCTGTAGTAATGACAACAGATAAAATATTCGGAAGTAGCAAATGCCATTAATGACAATAAAAAAAAAACACGGTCTAACGCACAAATCAGGATTATTTCCGCACTGCACGAAGAATGAAAGGCAATGGTTTTAGTTATTTTTTCATACAGGAAATGTATTAGAATAGAAACTTCCCCATTAATGCCAGCATTGATTAGTTACGGAAGGATTATAATTATGTATTGTTATGTAGTGCAGAAATTACCGGATTAGGTTTGAGGGTTACCGAATTTGTCATCAAGTACTTCCTCTTTATCTTTCTATATTTCATAATTCTATTTTTTATAAAAAACTATGACCCTCATTAGATAATTTACCCCTTAACATTACCATAAACTGTGTCAGTAGTAAAAGTGGTAAGTATTCAAGCCACTCAGCTTTATTAGGCGTTACCCGGTCAAATTCGGAAGTAGGCACATCTTTCTACGTCAAAGAGGTTGTCCTACTTTTCAAATTAGCCACGGTACACGCGTTTGCAAATTTTTATGTGCCGTGTCGTCATTTAAAACTTTTACTATGAAGCTGTGTGTAAACATTTGAGATGAACGTACTGGCTACTAAAAATTATTTGTGCATCCAAAGATATCGATTTTTTTTTATGCAAAGAATTGGTCAGGAAAAACAGATTCATCTAACCTTAACACAAAATCAGTTAACCTGTATTTTCCCATAATTATTTTTAATTAATGACTTATCTTAATTAAAACTCATAATCTGCCATACTGCTGAAATCAAATATTTACGATTTTTTTCTCATTAACGACCCAATAAATCTAAATTTTTTTATATTTTTTTTGATCAAAGAATCATAGGAACCTACTGCACTTAGAACATAAACTACTAATACCTAGGAACTAGGAAGCAGTTTCAGTAGGTTACAGCCCACATTAAACATAAACTTAACAAACAATAACGATGTCGCAAACCAGTTAATTAATAGTACTTGTTAAGATAATGATCTTGTGGATGTGGGACGGAATGATTCTCCGTTTATGCATATCCGTATAGATGCACTTATGAATTTAAAAAAAAGACGAAAAGGGAACAGTAAACTTATGCAAATATTACATGGTTTAGTTGGCATAAGGGAACCGTGTAATATTGGCATAACTTTCAATTTGGATGAATCGACCAGAACTAATCGACGTAAAAGTGATTGAACCGTCTCATATCGTCATTTGCTTTTTTCAAGTGAAGAAAAGTTCATTGCTCTACTCATAGACAAGATTGTTATTAAAATAGCATGCAATCTATCAAAACTCATTGAAATTGTGCCAAAGTCGACCAAAAGTTTCAAAGGTAGAGAAAAATGGTCCACAGTCGAAATTAGATTGAAGAAAACAAATTAGTGAGACTTTAGTCTTTAGTCTCGTTATTAAATTCAAAGAGAAATGGCTTAAACGTTTGAAAAGTGATAGCTGGCAACATTCACTTGTTCTCTGTCAGACTCAGTCTATTTAGTTGTTAATATCTAGAAGTAATTTGTTTACTGAAATTAGTATTGTGCCAAGATACTGAAGAGCCATTTTTCTTGAATTATTTAGAATTAAAAGTGGGCCGCGTTGTTAAATGGCTGCTGCAGACGTTACAATATTTTTTAAAAAAACCTTCTTAATTCTAGGATCGTACGTCAGACTATCTTCGATTTTGGTGCCACCGATCCATAAAATGTAATTGACGGCTCGGCCAACCTTGTATGAATGAAACATACCACCATACACACATTCATAAAAAAGCAATAAATAATATGGAGCCCTCCAAACGCTTGCCGAAAGCTAAATGGCCAATTAACTTTGCTATGGTGTCATGAAGTGTAATTGCCAACCGATTTGGCGGTAATATGCCATTATGATCCAAATGTCTTGGTATTTATGACAGAATTATTTGGCGGATTTTGGCAGCCATGTCTATAGTAACAGTGGAATGTTTTTGTCTATGCCTATGATTTATTTTACTAAAGGAAATGGATACTCAAACGACATTAAATTTTTAAGACGTCAAAAATATTAGTATGAATTAAAAATCTGGAGTGTAAAAACCAGTCATAAAATTATGGTCTATAAACGTCACAATTCTTACAAAAATATCTACAATTTACTTTGTAGGTATTTATATACATAGTTAATTATTTTAATTTTCCACGATGGCGTCACCAGCTTTTTTTGGGCAGGCAATTTATTTTCTTTTTTCTATTTGGATCAAAAGTTTTCAAGCTACCACACTGATGACGTGCAGCCTTCTGCATTGTTACGTAGTCATTAAAAAAAGTGCTCTATTTGTTTTTGTTTTATTTTTTTAAACTTCGTGCTTCCAATGCTTACGTAGTGGCTTATGTTAAAACCTGTTTAGAATCTTGCGTCGCAAGTCTACACTAGAAACTGCACTCTCTCTTGAACGAACTGTGGGTTAATAAACTTAATGGTAATATTTCGAGTGAACGTTAATCGTCATACTTTAATATTCATTCTATGAGCTTCCATTATGTACAGAAATAAGATAATGTATGGTGTTTCAATCGTATACGAGACAAAGCCTTATACATACATACTTACATTATTACGTGTTGCTCTTGTCGAAGTCTGCCAAACTTATTTAATAAAATCTTTTATTTTCTTATGCTTACATTTTCATTCTTTTTCTCAACTATTCCGTGACTTCGTGAACTTCCGACCTTATCTGACAACGTACCTAATACTAATGACATAATGACGTCATGTTTATATTTTGACACACACCGCTAATGAACGAATCCGCAACGCAATTAAGTAAACGCATTGAAGGTTACGCGTGAAAAGAGGTCGTAGCGAAAGTGAAAAATGTACGACAATAATTCTCTCCGAAATGACAAAATGTAATTTCTCGGTAATTTGTAGTTTTGAATTTGGAACACTTTGTTATTTTTCAAGAAAATGTTTTTCTTTTATGTCTAGTATTTGTTAAAGTCATTTTTTTAATTTATAAAGCACTTTTTCATGAAGATAGTTGATTTGATAAACATTAATTCACTGACGGACAAGGCACAGTCTAAAGTTTTTTTTTTTATAACGAAGGTGAGCACTAAGGAAAGATTTTGAAAATTCATCCCCAAAATGGGTTAAATAAAGGATGGACGTTACCTTTGCCGAAGGGACGTTCCATCAGGCACAGGATTTGTTTAACGAAGAAAATGCCGAGCACGCGCATACGCTTGACGCATAAAACAGCCTATATTTTAATCTTGTTTCAACACGTAATAAACATATTCATGAAATATCAGAAACCTTTTGAAGTCAACGTCTTTGTTTTATATTAATCGTACAGGCATCGAATACAAATCATTACAAACGTGTTACATATCGTTGTGGACCTACGTGAGACCTTCAGTGGGTTCTACGTTGAATAATGTAGATTTTTTATTATCTAACTTTAGTAGACAAAGCATTACGTGCCCCAAGAATAGGCTTTCTAGACAAACACGCCTGTCAATGTTATCTTAAATTCGTTGGAAACCACGTTTAAAACTATTTTTACTAGACTACGTCAAAGCCAAAGGAGAGTTATGATTTTCACAGGTTATGTATGTTCATCTGTTCCAGAGTAACTCCTGAACTACAAGGTCGTATTATTTAGGAAGAAGAAACCAAGGCATTCTTTAAAAAAAACCGACGCTCTTTTCTAAATTTGAAAACATTGTGTCGCTGTTCCTTACACATCATATTTATCTAGGTTTGTACTATTATTTATAAACGTTTATTGTTTTTTTTATAGAATGTAAAATGCAAACAGTTATGTAAGTCAATAAATAATATGAGTATTCATACGTTATCGATCAGCTGGATAAACAATTTTTATTGTGCGTAAGAAATCTAACAAATACATTTATTTTTTATTCAGCAATGAAAACGAATATTCAAATTTGTAGCTGCATATTAACGTTTCACGATTAATTAAAATGCCAAATTACTTATCTATGATCTACTGAAGTGTCAAAGACCATAACGTTTTTATTCGGCTCTAAGAGCCGCACGGAAACGTGATTGAAAAAGTCTATTGATAACTTTTCAATAAAGAACACTGGCAGCACTGCGAACACGGCTAATAATAGTGCACCTCCGATCTTATCAACCTATATGAATACAGAATTTTGTATTCATTAGTACTGAGAATGTCTACACAAAAGCAATGGTGGTGGGGAATACCGATTTAGTACACGATTTCCTCTTGAAAGTTAAATTTTCAGTCTAGAAAAAAAATAGCAATCAGGTACCTACATGTTGATCAGTCAAGGAGACGGTTCGATCTTAGGTACATCTTCGACTTTTATAAAGATGAGCATCATTATTTTTAATTTTCATCATTTATTTTATTTGCTGCAGTATTCAAATGTGGGTGTAATTGAGGCTTGTAACAGTTGCTCCATAAACAATTGCAACAATCTCAATTCAAAAATCAATCTGACATTTAGAAGTTTCGCAGATTAAAAATAGCGAATTTAAAATGTCAATCTATTCGTTCGCAAAACCTGCCAGGATCAATGTCGTTAACGCTTACATTCTATTATGTTCTTAAAATTAAAAAAGGGTTAACAACCTTCGTAGATACGAATAAAAAAAAAGAATTGAGGAAATATTAAGTTTCGAGACTCGGGTCCTGTATGAGGTTTGGACAAAGGAGTTTTAATTAACACCAGAGTGAAAGGAACTGTGTACAATTGCGCTCTGTTTAGCAGTTATATTTTCAGAGACGGATGTTCTTTATTTAATAAAATAACTTTTAAATTGAGTTAGTCATATGATTATATCAACAACAACGTATTGTATTTTATTTATTCTTCTTTACTCAGAATTTTAAAACAAGTTATTTTAACCAAACAACAATTAATCTGGTTATTACAATGTTTTGGCAAATACCATAAAATTAACTGGTTATATAATAAATGTTTAATAAATTTAACCATAGTATTAACAGCTCTATTGTCTTAAAAACATTGTCCTTTGTTCATTAAAATTGATATCCATACAGTTCCACTGTGCTGTGACTAAAGTCCTGGCTACAAGCCGAAATGTCACTAACTGGCTTACTCGCTTTATTATCTGTGACATCGTCATTAGCAAAAGCAGAAAATAAAATCTTGAACATTTCTTTTAAAAAAGGAAAACTATTTCAGGAAGCGCTACCTACTGTGAAATGGGTTTTTGTAGTATGATCAATCTTCATAAACCGAAATTGTTTTTCATTTTCCGAGAACATTTTAACACATTCACTGAAACAATGGACAATCACAATTTTCAAGCAGTAAACACAGTTCAAAGTACATGAAAACCTGTTGACATTAAGCAATAAGCATAACATTCTGACATAGTGACAATCCCAGGTATCATTCCACCTCAACGTGTTACTACTTACAATATGCATGCGTGAACGGAAACCGCCATTGTTATGCGCAGCCGCTTCAAGATGGCCGACGAAGGATAAAAAAAATCAAAATAGGCACTATTTTTACCCTCATTGTGTCCAATGTCATGGGTGTCAATTTTTGAAACTGATCGTCGAGATATTTGAATAAGTTACAGTCTGGAATTTTTTTGAGGATAAAATGTTAATTGGAATCTCAGATACTCTGCGAGTTCAGTTTTGGAGTTTCCTCTTTGTTGTATTGTATATTTCTAAAGTTCAAACTGTTTACAACTGGTTGTTTCCACCCGAGAAGTAATATAGGCAGGTACTTTATAATCCTGTTTTATCAGATGAAATTGAGGTGGTGGGACACAAGAACAGGAGGAATCAGTCCTTTACAACCAGGTACATTCTTGTACCTACTTTACTTCTAAATTTAAAAACATATTTAGCACTGCCAAATAACACAAATAAGTCCCTGAACCTTTTCTAAGTCCTGTCCCATTAAATTGAAAAACTGCATACATCAAAGGTTTCTCTATAATAATTGTTATTGTTTTGAATACGTTGCATTCACCTTCACCTGGTAACATGAATGCCGGCTATAGGAGCTGACCTAATTCTAAGGATGTAGGGTTCAAGCTCTGTATGAACCATAGGCAGGTTGGAAATTTGTGGAGTGGTGCATTAGTTAGGGCAAGAAGTAAAGAAGTTAAAGGCATAAATTAAGGGAGTTTACAACCATGAGGCGTCTAAAAGAGGATTGAATTTTGTCACCTCTTTTTAATTTCGAAGAATTTATTTTATTTTATTTATCAACATTAATAATTCTTATGATTATTTTTTTAATAAATAAATAAAGACTAAACAGTTTTATCTTTTCTCCCGACCATTACAGCGCCCCCCGGTCTACTTCTTGATAAGAAATGGCCTCTGTAACACCATGAAGCATGAGGCTCCAGGGGCTAGTGCAAATCTTGGGGTTCATTCGATTAATCGAGTCTGGTCAAGTCACGCTGGGATCGGTGCATTTCATTTATTCATTCATTCATGACAAATACATATTTGACAAAATAAAACGTATTCGCCAACCCTATCTTCAAGTAGGTAGTCTAAACTTGAGTTTTTTCTTTTATACCGTGTTCACGTAGCTATTAAAGCAAAGTGAAATATTTTCTAAATAGACGACGTTCCTGGAATTTTCCTCTCATAATATCAAGTTTGAGTGATCATAAACATTTTGCTGATAGCCATTTTATGCGTAATTTTATCTATAATAATCTTAAATGTTTTCTCTTTCTTTATGATACAAAATAATAGTCTGTTTTCCGGCGAAAACTTGATCTATTTGTTTTTATTCATAATTAATAATTTACAAAAAACGCGACCAATTTTGGTAACTCATTTTGCAATAATAACGATTTATTATAATAGCTGACTTTCTCGAAAGCTAGCTTTCGTTCGTTCGGCATTTACGTGCGATTTTCGTACAAATTCAATTATTATTAGAAATAATATCAGCTTCCATCGACAATTATGTGAAAAACCCGATTAATATACCAAGGTTACTATGGCTAGCAACAAGTCTATAGTCTATACACATTGGTGACCGCATACCTGTGGGTTGTTTATATCCATTCCAAGATGCCTTTAGCAAAAACTTGTCTGAGCCATCTAAAAAAACAAAACAAAGGAGTCTGTATTCTCTATTCTACGTTGGAAAATTTTAATGTCACAAGAATTTATTAGCGCGTAAATGCAAAATTTTACAATCTATGGTGAGCACTTGACGTTTAATAGGTTGTGACATTTATTTATACTGCCTCTTGAATGGCATGAATTCTAATGTATGAAAACAAAGATAAATACATTTCTAACTTAAAACTTCTGTTTCTTTACGCAAAACTGGCTAGCTAGTAACTTCCTATCACTTAACCCAAAAACCGTAAACAGCGTTTGCAAAAGCCACTAACTTAATGCACATAGCACTTAAATGGGTCAATGGAAGCGGCTATCAAGGCAAAACCTACATCTACCTGGTGCACGAGACCTCGTTTCGCTGTACACGTGGAATAGAGTAATAGAACTTAATGAGTTTTTTTTTTCTGGAACGTTGGTTTAAGCGGTTGAGCCGTGGAGTGTGAGAAAAGGTTTTATTGTCATTCATTAGTGAGGTGAGAAAATTATTTTATATTATTTTATCGAATGCAGTTTGACGTTTGAATGATTCTCATTCTAAAATCTTTGCATTTTATACCTACCAAACATTTTTGTTATGTAATAATGATACAAAAATGTCCTACATGAAGCGTGTCAGCCGTTGACAAGTTAATGGCAAGCAATGGTAATAGCAATTCTAATTGTCAACGTTTAGACGACACGTGATCGTTTCCATTGTGCTATGTTCTCACGTTCTAAAAAATGTTGATTGATTAAATTATTAGACTATTGTCAACTATAGGCATTCGTCTTAAGAAGTTTTAGAACTTATGTTTCATCATATGTCCCAGAGAAACAATAGTGTTTAGGAAATTCCACAGTACGTTATTTGTTAAAAAATAGAGTTATGTCAGTAAATACTTGGCGACTAATTCACAGCCATGTTTTGATAAATCTAAGGAGTTTTTAAGCTTCTTAATGGCATCTCCATACTTTATTCTGTCGCACTTACTTATAAAATCAGTGACAATTTGTGTCAAATGCTAAGGAAAAGTACAACAAATCAATGATCAACGCTAGAATTGACAAATAAAGATACGCGTTTACAAAACACAGTGATTGACAATGGCGGAAACCTAGGTTCTAATTTCCGTTCTCTGTCAATACAAACACAAATAGTATTTTTTGCAACCGTATTATTTTCACTTCCCATTTCAAACGATGATTTTCAAATTTTTTATTGTCTATGGCTACGAAGCACAAAGATTCTTACAAATTTTACTAAATCTTTACTATTTTATTGGACTTGTTGAAAGTTAATTTAAGTAATCATTTAACATCAAAATTAATTGCATTTTCCTTATTTTACATCAAGTTATTGGCAGTAACTGTAAACATATTTTTATAGTCACCTATATGAATTAACTAATGAAGGAAAGCTCGGAACATTTTCCTCTTTAGATTATATTCTTATCCTTCTCAATAATATTCTAAAGATCATCTAAGTGTCCATTGAAATTGATAAAACAATATGACAATTAAAATGAATTATTTCTCACAACTATCCTCTAATGAGTTTTAATTACCCAGCGACTGGTTAATCTAAGAAGAAAAGAAAAAATTACGTGACGAAGATTGGACCATAAACAATAATGGTAGCACCCGGATTAATTTATGACGTCAAAGTTACAGGTCCCGAGATTTTACTGCGTCAAAGATAATTACTGAGATATAAGTACAGAATGTTGTACCTATAAGTGTGAATGAAGGTAGATTGATTAAATTGTAATTTTCTCACGAGAAAATCTTTTCCTGCAAAATGTTTTATATGTCAAAGATTTCGTTCTATTCAAGGTTATGTTGACAACCCCTGAACATTTCCCCCTTTTTTATTTATGGTAAAGATGGCCCAAAATTTAAACATTGCGTGAAAACGAGAGTAGAAGTAAAGATAATATAACGTACAGGTAGCGTGGCAAGTGAAGCAACCATAGTTTTCACTGCTGCCAAATAATTCAGAAATTACAATGTGTAACAAGAATAGCTTCTGACTAATCTAATTAGTAGAATCTGACTATACCCTCTGTGTTTGACAGTTCGTTGTCAAATAGAACAATAGGCTTGCTAGACTTGCGGGCAGAAAATTTTATAAATAGCTGCGTAACTATTTTTTTCTTGTTTCGCTAAATAATGTTAACGGTAAGAATTTGCAATATAAGTGACTATTATCTGTAATTTCAGTACATAATTATAGTTCCTAATCCCGTTGTCAACTGTCAAGAAATAAAATATTGAACTATTTTGTTGCTCTTGTCTAATTACAGTTGAACAACAAATAGGAAACGATTTACATCGCTCCCTTCAAATTGTGCAATTACATGGACTACAAAATTATTTAATTGCGTTCACAATGTCAGCCAAAGGCTATATGAAAGCAATTCTAGCAATATATAATGTAAATTTAAAGGCCGAACGGTACGGCAGTGGTGTAAAAGGAAATTGGTTAAGCGTGAGACAAACTTTGCAATTGTTGTTTGAAAAAAGAATTAGGAAATGTCAGAAATGAATCAGTGTATCATCATGATTTTAACGTTTCTATTGTATTCATGATATGATTTTTCTGCTCAGCAACAGTATAGAAAGTACGATAAAAGACGAACCTCGAAACTATCGATGTTAGCGATTTATGGAATTACAGTTAAACGACTATACGCCATGCAAACCCCGATGTAGACTGAAGTTCGTGACTGCACCCGCCATCTTGATTCATTGCCTTCCATATTCGAGTTTGGAATAGGAGTTGCCATGCTTTCGCCGATTTTATAGACGTTTATTTTAGGATTTTTATGGCTTTAGATGCGACAAAAAGCGATTGTAGCAAGTTTTGTAGGTTCAGGCTGTTGCCAATAGACGATTGACATGAGAAATTACTATAAAAATTATTATTGTAAGATTTAATAGATAAAGGCTTTCAATGTCGGCCAAGTTCATGACCTCTTGGCTTCAAGTAGACTTTATACCACAGACACAAACACAATGTAGGTATCATATTAAAATAATAATAGACAAAACAAGGTGTACTATTTCTGTAATCGAATACAGTATTCAAATATCTGGAAACCTTTCCGAGGTCTCAATTGGAAGCAAGTTGATGAGCATGCGAAAAATAATCTTTTTACAACAATGGCGCCCTGACCGTGAAATCAGCAGCTAACTGCCTTGTAGCTTATTGTCAGTCGATATTAATTTCTGTAATTAATTTAAATGGTTTCTTTCAGAACGTAATTATATGGATTACTCTTTCATTCATCAAGATAAGTGCCTTGTTAAACTGATTTATAGTTTTTTAGGAATATCCTTTAAGTTTGAGTTTAAGAATTAAGATGATGAAGCTTGTTTACTTGAGATTGAGACTCCTGCGCATCCTAAATATATTACTTGGACAAAGTAATCACTGCATTCGATGTCATCAAGTCTAAAATACCCAACATAAAAAAAAAACTTAGTCTAATTGCACACAAACGTCATGTTTAATCTAGTCTGAATAGTAACTACAAAACTATGTTTAATACTCATTCTTTTATAAAACAAATGAGCTGTGAATTACCTTGATTGTCTATTGTCTATATCAATCGATCTATTTGCGTATTCTCAAGTATATTTTATTATTGAATCGTTTCACTTATTTAAAATTGATGTAACTAATGTACATTAGTGATTGCCTCAAACCAATGTAATGCCCACGCAATAAATAAAAAAGAGGCGAAATCTAAAAAAGTTGTCCACCTATAAAAGATATCAGACAGTTACAATGGTAAGAAAAGTTTAAATTAGAACTTTACTGACCACAATTTCTTGATACTCGGTGATAATGGAATTACAAGTATTCAAAATGATTTCGACGTTTGTCTATGCAGGCAGCGCCATTTTGGGCTGTCAATTTATACCGTGTTGGCACAAGAAGTCGCCTAAAAAACTAATGATATTGTCTATTCTCGGCGTAGTTTATTAAACCGAATGCTGGCTATTTTTGGAATGCTTACTAATGGTATATAATAAAGCAAAAAGCTTTTTCAAAAGACATAATTTAGAGCTCCATTAAAATAAGTAAAGAATTGTATTATTGAGGACTCTTAGATGTGAAGCGAGTTGTGACCCTATTATTTGAATTCCTTGTTTTATGATGACCCAAATGTTTGAATTACACAGACATTTCAATGTCATCTGCTAGACTGCTTTGCTCCAAACAAAGTTCTTAAGAATTTATTAAAATATTTAAAAACACTTTTAGCTGTAAGAAATTTCGATTTATTTAACATTCAATTTTAGTAAAATCCTTGCTTTTCCCCAATCAGACAACAAGTTTCCATAAGAGGCAAATATTACAACATTTGCCGTAGACAAAATGCCAACTGATATAATCGTTTTCATCATTCATAGACAAAACAGTTTTTCTAACTCAGGGTCGTAATTACCATAATTGCAGGCAAAGTAACGATTATTCTTGAGCACAAAGCCTGTATTATTTTACCTTCATGCATTCCGAAAATGTGGCTCTAGCGTTTCCGTTGCTACAGTAAATCAAAGCATCCTGTATAGTACGAAAATAATTTCGATTGAAGTGTTAGTCATAGTGTAGATGAGTGTTGCAGACTTTAAAATAATGTTTTTAAAAGCAGAACGAAAGAAGTAAAAATCAACTGTCAAAATGGAGTTGACAGTTTGGTTCACGTGGTAATTCTATGCAATGTCAGATTGCAAAAAACTCTTTGGTAACATTACAGAGTTACACACTAACAGTTGCAGTAATCTCGTAAAGCAAGGTTAACCTTAATGGAACCAAGGGAACGGTGCCTACATCGTACGTTATTATAGAGGCCTGGCACTTCTGCCTACCCTGTAAGCAATAAGAGCATGACGTTACAACTACTTACATGTAGTTATTATCGATATCACGTTACAGTATGTTCTTTATTACATTTCTAATTTAGTAAGCAATCATACACTTTTGTAAGTAAGAAACTGTTTTAGATTTTTCATTTGAATACCTACATTAATTTTCTCACAAAAGTTTCAGTATCTATGCCATACATTAGGAAAATAACACTTTACGTTATATCTCAATGATGACAAAGGGCTTTCTCGTGGAATCTAGGTTCTTAAATAATAGAAGTCACAAGTCAAATAAATTTTAATTGTAAAACAATCACCAAGTTCTTTGAACCTGGCACAAGGGATATGTGATTTCTTTTTTCATCGATTTTCCATTACAATAGTAAAGTGGTAATTGATGACTTTTAACATTAATATTTACAATGTTTGCGTAGTTTTACATAACAAGTAATATTAATTACCACTGTCGTAATATCTATATTCGCAACAAGGAATTTGAGACACATTAATTCTATTTCGTCAGTAAGCGTTGGTAATTAATCTACCAATCAAGGCTAAAACAGTACAGTCGAATTCTAAGGAATGGAAAGTGGCTAACTAATGAAAGCTACATCACTCATTTGTCAAACCACTAGTTTCGCTGCTGACGAATCGATTAATTTATCTTAATCGATAAGTAATCGATCAAAATAACTTCTGTTTTTTTTAATCGAAGAAAACGTTCTTTGGAATACACTGAAGGTTATTTAATGCGGATTTGTAAACCGAACGCGATATCCTCTAGTTCAGCGTTCCCATTTAGTATACGCGTGCTATTTCCTTTGAAAACAAGGAGATCATTATTATTATGAATGTTTAATGATTAATGAGATTCCGAACGTAGGGATCGGAACATATTCTACGTTTGTTTTTGCTCAGTCAATCGAGAGGTTGACGCCCACGTCTCAGCTTTATGATCTAGACGAGTTACGCGTCACGGTGTCGTTAATCATCCAGCAAATTTATAAATACCTCATACCCATACATGAGTAGGTCTGAAAGAGATCACCTGTGACGTCTGTGCGACGCTGGGTTTAGTTTTGTGTCAATTTTCATGATTTATGTAAAGTTCATGAACCTTTCCAGTCTTAGTTGGTTTTAAAGTGGCTTAAGAAAGCTGTTTAAGTATAGAACAAAGCAAAAACGATTTGCATAAAATATTACAACTGCACTTACACTAGTACGTTAGTAACAGTCCAATTTTAAAAGAATCATTGATAAATGACAGTAACTCTATACCATTCTTTAATACATAACTTCCCGCCTTTTTAGCTGTCACACGGATTTTCTTTTTCGATTGCACGTTTTTGTTTCCGTTGAGATGTCAACGCGTTCCACTTTTGAAAAAAAATGTTGTCGTCATTTACATATTGCTTCCAGCCAGCATATCACTAACTGCGTTCTACACGGTATACCCATTTAGATAGTAAAAAAGGTGAAAATGTCTTAGAAAGTCACTTTAGTTTATACCATCATTAGTGTTGCCCAACATGATGGCTGCACTTAAGTTGTTTACATACATTTTACGGGTTCTTTATTTGCTGGATAGAGGGAATTTGAAATCATTTCCTACGGTCTCTATTATACGCGCATGGGCAGCTAAATATCGTGCCAAGTCCCGCTTAACAGATTTAATGTAGGGAAGAAGAAATTTTAATTTAGCTTCGTAAATCTTCGGTTATTTAAGAATTATAAAATGCTCTCGTGTTAAAGTGAGATGGTAGGTGGAAAATATTAATTAGAACATTATGTAAGTTACAGTCGAACAAAATGGATTCCGAATCCAAATTTTTACGTTTCCTCTCAACAGTCAATTATTTATCAACGGAACTTAGTATATTTAACTAAAATACATTAACGGTAAAATATCAAAACCATAAAAACCATTAAAAAAAATTATATGATTAAAATCCAAACTTTTAATAGCTCAGCAATATAATTTAAATTTAAGTCATAAACAAACGTCATTGATCTTTCAATTCCATTGGTACAATCTTTGACATTAACATTCATATTTTTACTTCAACGATATCAAAACCATAGTTAGAACTAATTACAAAAATAATGTAACCAGCTTTAAATCTAAATATTTTATAGTCTCTGGCCTTATTCATATTATTGTAAGGTCAAAACAGTAAGTTTAAGATTAGTCATAGTGACCGGGAGCTGCCAAAAAATAGTATTTAGATCTCCTACACTCATATTAATAATGATAGGCCAATTAATAGTTAATTCTCCTAATTAATCACTCAATTTATTAAATAAGAAATATTTTCATAAGTTATTAATGAACTTGGCAGCACTTCCAATAGTTACTTCAAGTAGTTTAGCACTTGACATAATTTACATACAGTCAATCCATGCGCTCTGCACAATATCAGTCGATCGATTTCAAAACTACTCCAATATCGACTGATATTAATCTACTGCGAAAGATGGATTGTATCATCACTAATGGTAGTCTATGGAAAGATATATTTAAAAAAACAAGTGAAAACAGCTCCACAGACAACAAATTAGTGTTTTCGAAAGATCGCTGACAACCGGATTAACAATCCTCACTAACGTTTTGAGTGAAACCTTTTGGCAACGACTCTGTATTTTCATCAGGCCATTCACTAGACGTAAACTGGGCACTGATAAATTTACTGTTTCATTTAGAAGTAAATTGCAGTAGGCTGGATAAATGATGACCTGTGTCATGAGAAATAATTTAGTACTGTCAAAAATAGTTTCAGTACGCAGGTGAGATTCTCGTTAACCAATGCAGTTAGGTTCTACATGAAAAATAATTCAAGTTTACTAGGTAATGGAAACAAAGCGTGATGAAAGATCTATTTTCCAATTGATCATCACCAATTGAATAAATATTATTCGTTCTAAGCCAAAACGTATTGAAAGCTGATGTAAGTAATAATAATTACAAATAGTTTATCAAGCAGATCTCGGTAGGTAATGTACTTATTAAAAATTACCAGCATTATGTACTAAAATAATTTTGCATAGATTGATTTCCAGGTAATTCACTTTAATAACTTACCATCTAAAGATAACGGAACGTTTGACAATGGCCAGTTTTCGCATTAAAATTGCTCAGCACTAATTTTGACATAGCCAAAATAAGCGGTCAAGTACAAACTTGTGAAACATGTGAGAATGAACGTAAGCTGCACTCTTTTTTTAGTCTGTCATTTTTAATGAAGCGCGATTTATTATCTGTTGATCTACCAAGGATAAAATGTTAGGAATCTAATTAATATCATAACTTGTCAATGTTTTTTTTTTTATAAAAGACAATCTTGATTCTTTTATATAATCGCCAGCTCATGTATTATAACTATATTAGACATTTTCCATATCAATGTTTAAATTAAGTAACTGTTCCAGGTTCAAACCATCCTCTCCATTAAGTAAAAAAAAATATAGCAGCTATATTATTTTGCTTTGTTCTTCTGTCGATCGAAAGGTGAGGATCTTTTTAAACAATGACTGCCTGCCTGACTTCACCGTCTTACGTTTCACTAATCGAAATCTTGGTGCCATTAATTTAAATTATGATTAAGTGACTGTTTACAAGAGTAGGATTAACCTGTTAAACTGTACGTCTGCGTTTACTTGGTTTCTTCCATTCAATAATAACACTTAACCGGCAATGCGTTGCATTGATTTACAATATTGTGTCTGAGTCATTGGGCACACTCGCTGTATTTGTAGAAGGCGTAAGATAAATTGATAATTGTGGAACGAACGGTCAGTTTGCATAAAAGTGTAATCTTACGAGAAAACGCATACATTTTATTTGTAAATGATAGGTATTGAGTTTTCAAATATAAGAGAAGAGCTCTCAGTGTCATCATTGTTGAATGATGACACAAACATCATTCAACAGTCAGTTGTCAATGTCAATTTTGACACTGACAGCACTTGAACGCGGTTTAGATGTGCTGATCGCGTTCAGTTTTATTGGTGAAATTCCTATAGACAAATGTAGTAAGAATAATTTTAAGTCTAGAAAACTAATGGCACAGAGCCAGAACCAGAACTAATCACCTCGACCTTTCAATACTAAATACTATTGTTGTTACAGTTTAATGCCATTACTATTATGCCAGTGATAAATATTATCACACTTTTATCTGTTGTGGGGTAAGCAGAGTTCAATGTGACCGACATGAGGTCATGTGAACTAAAAATAGTACTATGAACTATTAGTATGAGGTTACATGAACTAGTAATACCACTGCACTAACTGTATAAACCAGTTTCCTCAAAATGTTATATCTGCAATAACAAAAAAACATGTGTAAACCTTGAATCTAGAACCAATGACAGATTATTTATACTAAACTCAATCCAATTCTTCCGTTTTCCAAATGATTAGATAAAATAAATTGCAATACTATCGAAGTACCAAATGAAATCGAGGAAATTACAATGTAAATTAATTTAACATTTATTGTGTAATCGAACGTCCGCAATACGGGTCACTAGTTCAGAATTAACCTAATTACGTAAACATGTAATTAGGGATTCCAATTAATTAGAATTGCTTTTGGGGATAGTGATGAAGCAATTTCAAAAAAAAAAACGCTGTTTTTTTACGTCTCTCGCAGACAGGCGTAGCTGTAGTAGAACAATTTCTATGAAAATGTCTTTAAATTGAAATTGATCTACTACAGTCACGTTGTGCCGGTCTACGGTAGCCTTCACTTGGACCCTTTTTAAACGAATGTACAGGTACAGATTAAAAGATAAAATTAAGCCGTTTTTTTCCATCTAACCAAACAGAACCATTTTTTGTTAATGTAGCTTACACGCGAGTTGGAATTCTTTAGTCGTGATTTAACAATAAACATTAAACCAAATTCCTCTTTACAAAATACTTGCATGGTTTCAAAACAATGTGTTGGACACTGATAAGGAATTAACAGTAAAAATCTAAGTAAGGAAATATAAAGTCAATACTAATGGCGATTACGATTTATATGAGGAAACAGACGAAACATGATATCAGACAGAATATTGCGGGATAAGTGGTAAGTTCATATTATTTTAGTACCAAACTTTGTATGCACGATCAATGCAGCGGGCACGTGCCAAAGACTGCTATAAATTTAGTTGAGTATCTACTTGATATATTGAGCACATACAATTTTTCGAAAACATTTTTATGATGTAGGTACAAGTTCTACAGAAACAAGAAGAAAATTCCATTGTTTATTTCGATGCCCTACAATCAAAAGTAATTGTGATTTTCCATCATATCCAATGCTATCATTATAAATTGATAAGGAAAAGGCTGTTACGATTGCACAAACGAGCGACAGTAAATTTATTGCATTTGAACCTTTACATTGCGTGGTACCCGGACAAATTACGAAAGTACACCCGATGTTAGAGGTACCCACGCCTGTTGAGCCATTCACAATTGGCTGGTTAACCATTAGGGGTCAGGATTGAATGAATCATGGTGACGGTTCATGAGAAACCGTTTGGGAAGAACCGAAGTTGCTATGGGTTAATAATAGAAGTGAAGTACTGGAATGGGTATCTAAAGAGGTTATCGAAGTAGTTAATGAGGTAGATGCATTGTTTGATGATGATAATATACATTAGCATATCAAACTTAATAGTAAATATAAATACAGTAGTTATTAGAGTGACATAGAATTGAATGAAGGCGTGGTTGCTGAGGAGCAAACGATAAGGAAAGACTCGACTAGTTTAATCAAATCCATGATCAGATAGCGTGATCCAGCTCTGAGCGTTGATTGGATTATTTTTTCAAGTTGTCCATTCGACCGTTAAATCGTTTGACACCAAATTGAGCAGAATCATTATGATTACTTTTAAAAGTATTGTTTGTTTAGGTATAAACAAGGGGATCGTTAATGAGTTTTTTAGTAATGGCTGCAGTCATTTGTTTGATTAGTGCCCGGGTTTGTGACACAGCGCACGTACTGAGGTCAGTATCAAACACTGTAATCTCGATTAGATCTTCGGGATTCCGTTTTGTATTCTAAATTAATCTATACCGTGATGCAAATTGGATTCATGGCCGAGAGGAATTTTAGACTTTCACGCTTTTTAGACTGAAATCATCGCCATTGTTAAGTGATGTCTTAAATTAGTTTGGAATCCTAATTAAAAAGACGATTAAAAGCAATTTAGTGAATCAGGAACAATTAGCTCGGCATGTTTTATGTTGGAACAAATAATGTCATGTATAATTTTTATTTTTGGTGTAGAATCGTAAAACGGGATTTAATCAGACATCTATTTAGACTATGCAAATTCGATTTATGCCAGATGTAAGTGACTGAATATATATCTAAAACCAAACAAAGATTTCTTCCTTTAATCTTAGTCCTTGAAACCTAAATCACGAACCAAGAAGTGCATCGGAGTTTAAAAACCTGATAAATCGGTGCAAACAAGATTATTTAAGACTTTTATAGACTAACAATAAATGATACGCAAATTCTCGAGACGTTATAGTAAACAATAGATATAATAGAACAGACATTTTTTGTTTTCATTATCATCAGGTAGTGCATTTCTCATGTTTTGTTTATGTTATTTCTTTTATAATATCAGTCCCAAAATTTATATACGACACTCATTTTTCGACTTCTGTGCAATCTGAAATGTGGAATGTTTCTCAGTGTTGATGATTTTTACGTCCTGTCCAGAATTATTTCTTATACACTAAATGAATCATGTTAATAATTCGTCATGCCCCTATTTTACTCTTGGAATATTGACTTGCTTGAAAACACATATCTATATAATTTCATGTTTATGTTTTATACAACCAATACAACTATCGTCCTAATTATCTTCACAGGCCAATGATTTCTTATCAGCTCCGGCAAATAAGCATTATTTTGCCTTGATACGCCCTGCCACTGTAAATATGGAATTTAAGTTTTGATAAACTGTACCAATTACTATTTCATGTCCATTCCTCACTTCAAGTCTTGATGTATGGTTCTAATGGATTCGAGTTCATAGCTACTTTCCTATCATGCAATTATGTCTGTTGTCTTGTCTTTAAGGTTTCTCTTATCTTTCGACTTCCATATCAGTCAGAACTTGAACTGAGTGACGGCCTTAACCGGAACCAAAGGCCAATTTTAGTACTCGAGTAATCAGTTTGGGAATTTTAGTTTCAATAACGATTATTTTAATGTGTTTGAGGAAAAGCTTATTTAAAATCGCATCTGTATTAGAGAACATTGTTTGGGACTTTTGTAACAGGTATCGGTATTTCTTGTTTACATAGCGGCTTTTCCAAGATTTAACTGCCATCCGAATATTTTGATCCAGAATTTCGTTCAATGTTTTGATGCAAAGAACAAACATTTGGTAAATTGATGAAAATTAACTGCAACTGGCCGTTTGTTGATGTGGACATGTGATTTCAATTCACTTAAAACTACTTACTACTACTAACGGTTGCTACGCAAACAAAAAAGATAAACAAAACATAGGAAACACAACGGACAAAAACATCTTAACTAAACTTTGACGGTTCCCCAAGTTTTGGTTATTTAATTCGTTTTAGGATTGTAAGCTTGATCTTCTGTCGAAACTTCTTGACACTCGTGGGAAGTAAGTTAAGCAACAAAAAAATAGGTACCAGGCTACCAGAAGAACAAAGCAGTGGCCCATTTATGATTGTTTTGGAGGTTGCAAAAAAAGAAGTTTCGACTTTTAAAATAAGCGATTCGTGTCCAAATAGATTTTGGTATTCCTTTTGTAATGTGGAACAATAACGATATATTCAGATTAGTGTGGTAAATCTTTGAATAAGTTTTTGAAGAGAATTTTAATTTTGGTTAAACAACATCGGGTTTTTAAATCGCAAGTAATAAAAAGTTAATGTGGGAATTACTGTATTCAGTTCTTTGTTTCTCATGGTCTTTGTTTTTAACTATTCTTACGGACTTCAAATATCTAGAATCTTTCCATTGTATGAATTCTGATATTATTGGATGAAGATTCTCATTTTGATGAAGTGTTTTTCAGTTTTATGTTTCGCAATATTTATGAAATTAACTGTGCTTGATAAACTATACGTGATGGAATTTTACATCTTACTTAACCATCTCGATAGTATATTTTATAATACTAAATGATTAACGATTGACATCAATCAGTGTTGGAATGATATTGTAAATTTTGTTTTGCAATATGTCAAAAATTGTCTTTACGGATCATAAATCATGCATGGCAGCCGCAAAATGAATGAAAAGAGGCATGGCATCAGGTAGAAAGACTACAGTACGTCTAATAATACTGTTGGTTTTGGCTGATGGCCCAACTTAAGGAGGGGGTTGTCATTATATAAAGTTCACTTCTCATTTAAAAAAACAACTCGTTTCAAGTTTTATTCTATTGTTTTGGGTTCCTTTTGTACTTGTACAACAAAACCCATTGTTTCCAAACTACCAACCCTAGCTTTTGCATCATCGACATTATCTGACATGTTGAAAGTCGATTGTTATTCTTATTACTATTGCTTTCGCCAGCAACGTTCATGTTTAATCTATTTAATAAATTATTATTTACGACATACACAACTCTCTCTTATGTTTGTTCAACAGTTTTCGATAGACCATCTAAACTTGTGAAATTTCAAGTTTAAGTAACGACATTAACATTTAACGGTTTTGTGTTTGGGAACCTGCTGACCTTGAAATCTGATGACTGAATCCTGATGACTTTTTTCTATTAAAGTTTACACAGGTGATATACTAAGGTGACATATAAGTAAAGGTGAACTTACCGATTTGATATAGTTCTAAGTCCCGGTCGACGGCAGAAAACAAGTAAAGCCAACGAGTTGGCCGCAGTTGACACCAGGAACAGCGCTAGGAGTACAATCTCCTCCACTAGTCGGTCTCTCAAATCCATCCCTGACATCAAAGCTTGTCCAGGAGACATGAGAACCAAATATTCCAAGACAATGTCATCACTATCACAACACTTTAACTTGCAACTGAACACTCTCAGTCAATAATGTTTTTGAATACTGCAGTTGTTAGTCGCGTAAAGTTTTGAGAACACGCTGGTCGTTTAGGCCGCGTCTTTCTCGCTCGGCTGTCGTGTGACAACTGGCTGCTCCGTCCGCCGGAGCCGCCGCGGCCGGCGCGTGGCGGCCCCCTCCATTCGCAGCCGCTTGTACTTCACTGGCGACAGTACATATAAATCTACAACTAAGTCGGTCAACATCCTGGGTTTTTGTTTTATCGCTTGTGAAATTTGCGGTGTGCGGTTTGTTTTGAGATTTGTCGTTTGCATAATTTTTTATCGTTTTGAAGATGATACCGATTGAAAGTAAATTTTCACTATCAAAACTACATAATATATCCCATCTACATTTGCTGATTGGACTAAAATTACAAATGCTAACACATGGTTCTATATATATGCAATTATTGGACCTTACCTAATTATCATTAGATTACCCCAAATCCATATTAGTTTCAGTTCTATTAGTCATTGTTTTCGTTTCAAATTTCGGTTATTTTTATTACCTGCCACAGAACACAGGCTCTGGCAATTCTGCTCTTAAAATTAACGCCCCTAACATTTGCAATCATGAAGTCTAGTGATTGCGACGAAAGATATACCTATAATCTTGGGATCGCTTGAAGGTCCTGAGAAGCCAATAAGGATTGCATCGAAGGTTGATTTAATACTACAGCAAATTGATTGATGTGTCTAATGAATAAGAAGCCAGGTATCCAGCTGATTGAATAAATGTTTAAATAGAAAACAGTGACTGTTTAAGATGTTTACGTGACTGATTGGTTTATTTAACATGTAGTTATAGGAATAAATCTATTTCAAGGACATTGACTCTTAGGTATTGCGAGAACTTTACTATATAATTATTATACTTTCGTAGTGAACTAAGTATTCCTAAAATAAGTCTGAATCATTAAATGATCTAATCTAACATCTTTTACATTTTTGCCGATAAATAGTGATTTAATACCGTTTTCCGTCCTCATAAATATTTATTTGAATTGATTATTAATATTATTTAATATAAGAGTCATGTCATTGATCTTTCTTTCCTTATCATTATTCTGAGTAGTAGTTACTGGATGACTATTAATTTTAAGTTTCTGTTCAATGTTTTACCAATCGTTAGTAGTTAAAAGCCTTTCATTACAAACTTTAGCAGAATCTTCTATTAATTCTTGATTAACCACCAATTATTCTGTTTTACCCGTTTCGAGGACCATAGCTTAGATTTTTACTTTAACGTATTTTCTTTTTTATCGTAAGTTGTATATTGGTAATGTGCTGGAAAATTAGATTTCACACTTGTTTCTTATCTTCAGAAGGAAATCGTAAAGTGTGTGAGGAAATGATGCCGTTACAGTTCCTATGCAACTGTTACAATCGGCTTATTACAACTTCGATTGCTTTTAAATCATGTGGTTCATCAGAATACTTAGTCGGTATCGTAATTGGGTAAATTAATGATTCCGTTTCTTTAACTGTCTCCTATTGGTTCATGTATTATTTAGCATGTACATCCTATAAATGATAATAAAGCAGAAGAGTGCGTTTTTTTGATTAAACGCGCTAATTTCTAAAACTACCAGTCGCATTTAAACAATATTTTTTTCTTTGATAGCTCCATTCTTGAACCTTGAACCTTGGATGCCGAGTAAAAAGAAATAGTCTGAAAGACCGCTCAGCAAAAACGAAGTAATCGTGGCCAGGCGATGTGAGGCGATGCGAAGCGACGCAGTGGGTCGGGTGAAAAAAAAACGCGTAGGAAAACGCGGGCAAAAGCTAGTTTTTTGTATGTACTTACAAAAAACTAGCTTTTTCCCGGTGTAAGGGAAATGCTTCCGAAAACGAAGACAGGTGATAGAGCTAATGATTCTCGATACAGTCCTTTGTGCAGTCAGTGTTTGTACAGTCGATTTCCTTGAGAAACTTTTGGTATTCTCACGGTGGCATCACAATTCATATTCGCTAACATCTTATATACCCATTAGGCAAAATATACACTTGTACACTAAAAACAGTGATATTCACACCGTTAACACAAGGAATAAGGACAAACTACGTGCTCCCTTTCACCGGCTTCATAAGGTTCATAACCCATTTGTTGGGCTTGGTATAAATTTTTATAACAGCTGTGCTGCTGGGGAGTTTGTTCTGCCACTTCTTCTTCTTCCCAGCTAAAGCACTAGGAAGTGGTGAAGGGTGGGCGTTTTGGGGGACTGTCTCATGTAATTTGACGTTCGAAAAGTGCTGATTCTCAGCCTAATTTGAATAAATGATTTTTGATTTTGAGTACCTACCATAAATAATCTAGTTCTTTTTTTTGTACACTATGCTGTGAGAACAGTTAAATGAACCATTATTTGAGATTAAACACACTGAAAAACGACCCCAGGCCACTTTAGGTTTAGGCAACCTTTGTAAAGCGCCGCCAAAATAAAATAAGTAGAAACATTACAGAAGCGTCAAACGTTTGAAATTGATGCAAAATATTCAATTTAAGGCGAAAGGTTATTGGTATCCGTTTGCACTTAGGCTGTATATAACCTACGTTCTGGCTTCGGTAGCGTTCGGAAGTGTTAAATAAACATTCTCAACATCGTTATTACGTAAAGTTGGTATTACCTTCGTCTGTAGTAAATTATGAAAATGCATTTATAAGTCAATTCTTTAACTATTCTCATCCTCTAAATTTTGATCAGTAGGTACGAGTACATTGCCTTAGTCATATCGTTAAAATGTAGTAGAATCGCATCAATACAAAGCAAAAGCATTTCATAACATAGTAATTTATTCCAGATGTTTGTTATGAACAGTATTCGTGAAATCTTCACGTAATTTTAACCGGCAAGAAAACCTGTTATTGTCATTTTCTTTGCAAAGAAACGAGACGACAAGACCGAGTTTCAGTTATATGATTATTATTGAAGATTTGTGTAGAAAGTGCTATGATTTCATGTTAGGTAACTTAACAAGGGTCCTAACATGAATAAACTTGGTTATGTATGGATAATATAGAGTTTTTAGATTTAAGAAAACTTTTGCGAAATCAAGAATTTTCGTCTATGATAAAATAATTTCATTTTTGTAATTTGTAAAAGACTCTTCCACGTCAATTATATTGTAAAAAAACTAGATGAGGTCGGCATTTCCTGTCTGACTACTCGGACAATAAAGGCCGAAATAAACTCAGAGGTCACACTCTCTTTTAAAGGTTCGACACAATCTTGGACAGACCATGAGAAGACCGTGTTGATTGGTGTCTGAAATAGTCTTTTAAGAAAAGGACCACACAGATTGAGTGAGCCTGTCCAGTCAGTGCACGAATTTTTTCAGTAATCATGCAGCTCAACTCAGAACCTAAGGACCTCAACGATTCGAAAAACCCAAAAAAGGACGTTTGGGTAGGCCACATTAGGTATTAAAACTGTCAGATTATTATCATTAAAACTAACTGTGAAAGAGAAAATATATGGCCTACATAGTCCTCACAATAGAGATGCGCAAAATGTGTCAGTAAAAAGAAATGAATGAAGTATATCTTTTCGCTTAGCGAAGTAGTCTACTCATTTACTTCAGTACTTCATTTAGTTCAGCAAATCAGAACGAGTCCTTAACATAAGATAACGATAGTGATTGACAAGTTACGACAAATGATGCACTTCACTAGTTCAGTTTTATACGTATGTCGATTTTTCTTCATACTTTAAAAAAAGCTTAGGACTGTCAACCTAGAAATATGAATTTAAGCAAAACCATTTTTAATAAGTAAGTAGTATGTTTTGTTTTTTATTTACTGATAGTTAGAAATTTTTGTCTAGGCTGGCGTATTTAAAATCGAAATAGCGAAAAGAAAGACTGAACTAAGTGAAGGAGAGACACATTTGAATGACTACTGAATGAATGATAAGTTTATTTTGTGATATGAAGTAGTTCATTTCCTTCAATCGTTCGCGAACTATCCATGTCTACCTCACAATCACAATAATTAAAATAAAATATTGGAACTATGAAATACTGTTTGAATATTGTTTTACGCTTGTTATATTCTGCTGAAATCCGAGATATATTCGGACAATGGACAGATCGATTTCCTTGAGAACGTGAGGACAGGTGTCACACTTCATAGACATATACTAAAACGTACGATATCAAATCATCGGGTGAAACTGAAAGTCGAGCTCAATTTTCTTGGGATTATACTGGGTGTCGGATAGCTTGCTAAGGTACGATATAATTAGAAACGACGTGGCCTAGCAACTAGATTAAAATAACCTGGAGTAGTAACCGGAGATAGTTACAGTGTTTGAACTAGTTATCTGGTGTTCAGAGATTCAAAGAAGGTGAGGAAAATTTGAAATAAAAGCTAGTAAAAAAACTTTTTCCATAAAAAAACAACCGACTTCCGAAAAAACACTACAAAGTGAAAAGTAACTTTAATTTCGGAAGTCGGTGACTTTGGATATTTAAATTTTTTCGTCACCGCCTTCCGAAATTAAAGTTATTTTTCACTTTGTAGTGTTTTTTCGGAAGTCGGTTGTTTTTTTTTTTTGGAAATAGTTTTTATTTTTCACTTTTTAGTTATAGTACCTACCCCACTAATTCAAAATTTCATCATCCTTGGGGCCAAAACAACGCATATTTATGCGATAGCAGCAATCGAGGTTTATTTACTGTTATTTTTTTTAAGAGTTCCGTTGTCTGTCTCCGAAACGCATCATCAGATCTATATAATTGTGACCACACGGAAAGCTTTCAAATAAAGAAAGAATCATCAAAATCGGTTCACCCAGCCGAAAGTTATGAGGTATCAACATAAAAAAAGAAAACACAGTCGAATTGAGAACCTCCTCCTTTCTTTGAAGTTGGTTAAAAATAACATGAAATGGAGAAACAAGACGAGGAAAACATTAATTCGGATCTGAAGTAAGGAAAACAAAGAAAGATAGAGGATGCCCAAATTTTCATCAAAATCATAAATCAATTTCGTATTTCTTCTTTTTCCGGTGACTCGTGGTAGTGTTTTGTTGATTAAAAAATAACCCCATAACAAGTTGACATTACTTTACATTTAGACAGTTCTATATAAAACGAACACTCTTCGAGAGTGCTGTATTTATAGATGCAAGTGAACCTTGACAGTTTTAACTTAATCGTATGCGATCAATACAAAAATCCTAAGTGCATCTTTCTTTAGGGATATAAAGTAATGAAAACGATTTTTTTTGCATTTTTGTTTTGTTTACCTGAATCTTACCAAAGTTCGAAAACCTCAAGTTTCTATTTAAAAACAATTTGTGTTACGACACACATTTTATAACCATTGTTTTCGTTTTGGTTATACCAGGAGCCCATGAGTTCAAGGAGTTAGTTACAAAAAAAAATAAAATAAATCATTTATTTCAGGTACCACATAACCCGTAATTAAATACATTTTTAAATTATTCATTAATAGACACAAAACTGGCTGGTCTGGATAAAAGTATGTATAATAACTATTTCGTCTGATCTTATCAGAGATTCTTTGGAAGTCAGCTTATCTTGTTTTTAACTCTCGCGATTATAACACTGAATTCCGATGCATCATGCATGTATATTATTGTTACCGCGAAATAGTTCTAAATCTTACAGCTTGCTTTTGATAAGTTTCGGTAAGCAGATATGTTCATGCCAACGCTGTAGATTTTAAAAGTAAAGAACTGGAACTAAAAAGTAATATTTAGCCTTGAAAGAAAGCTTAGACTGCAGTGAGGCAAATCCAGCAAGTGCAGTCGTCGTCATCTTAATGACGTGTAGCAAAATTACAAGTCCTCTTTTAAATCTATTATAAAGAAGCTTAGTTCAAAAACTAGAACCCGACTACTGAAAAAGCATGCTCTAAGGAAATGAAACAAGACAATTTTCTCATCTAAAAGGCTAAAGCATAAGATCGCTTACTGTTGTTAGAATTTATTTTTCTGTTAGAATAGGTAGTGGTGAGTAAAAAAAGCTGGAATATTTGTGTAGTTCTCTGTAATGGTAGTGAAAACCTAATCGAAATCCGTTGTGTAGTTTAGAAGAACAAACAATACGGTCACTCAGAAACACACGAAAAGCGATTGTACGGATATATATTGAAATAGCTTGTGTTTTGTTTAGTGTTTTTTGGAATTTTCGACCTTGTAATTTATTGCGATTCTCTTTAAGCTCATCATCAGCATGTTTGTTGATGCTGATTCCTATAAAAGGTAAAGCCCATTATGGACAACTTAACTTTAATTCTTGGACTGTACTGCACCGTAATTCTCCGACCCCCAAGATACAGGTAAATGCCTAGTATGGGAGTCACCGCTCAAACTTTTTGGCACGCCACGATTGCGGCGGTAAGTCACCTCTCTGAGGAGTGGCTTGAGAGGCGGCATGGCACCCTCACCTTCCGCCTGACGCAGGTCCTCACCGGACACGGCTCTTTCGGGAGGTTCCTGTTTCGCTTAAGGCGAAACGCCCGAGTGTTTAAATTGCGAAGATCGCCCTGAGGACACGGTTGAGCATACGGTGGAGGTCTGCCCAGCTTGGGAGGAGCACCACCGTGTCCTCGTGGAGGCGATCGGCGGCGGCGATCTCTCGCGTCCGGCCGTGGTCCAGGCCATGGTACGGCGCGAGAGTGCATGGGTAGCCGTCACCTCCTTCTGCGAAGCAGTAATGCTCGCGAAGAGGGAGGTGGCGCACGTGAGAAAGAGGCAATATATACGCCCTCACGACCTTAGTCGCTGCAGGAGACGCCCTGGGCGTCAGGAATCCCAGGCTGATTTCCGGCCACCGTAGGCGCGGGCTTGCGGACGGCGAGTAATGGGTAGCTCGCTGTCCGGTAAGGACCAAGCCCGGGTCGATAGCGCCTTGTGTTCCTTGCGCGCCTCGAAGAGATGTCAGCACCAACTGCTGGGGCCCGCAAGGGCCCCATTGATGAATATGAATATGAATATGAAATGCACCGATCCCAGCGTGGCTTGACCAGACTCGATAAATCGAATGAACCCCAAGATTTGCACTAGCCCCTGGAGCCTCATGCTTCATGGTGTTACAGAGGCCATTGCATATCAAGAAGTAGACCGGGGGGCGCGGTAATGGTCAGGTAGACGTGCCCATAGGATAGGAAAGGATTGCGAGCCTACCGGATATGCATCCTTGAGTAAGCATTGGACTAGTGGAGAGACGGGTGGTATTTATTTATAGGAGGGCATCTTTTCACGACGTCGCCGGCATGTTGATTCAGGTCGGGCTTGTTGGGTACGTTCAATTGTTTTCTTAGCTCTTTTCTATGCCGTTGCTTCGCTATGTTCTGTTTTGTTGTTTTCGTAGTAATATTCTGAGTTCTCGCAGCTAACAGTTTCTGATTTTTTGTAGATATTGCTAGCCGCTTTCTTGATCTTAGTTTTGTCTCCAGCCATGTCCTTTCAAAACTTGATTCCCATGTCGAAGTATTTCATTGCTTGTTTTAGATTGTCATTCCTTGGGTAAATAGGTCATCCGAGGTTCTTAGATTTGGCCTTGTACTGCATTGCTACCTGCAATAGGTGTGGTTTATCCCGTCTGAAGACGTGTGCTAAGTAGCACATCCGTGATTCTTGATGCGTTTTGTTACGGTTTTTTTCGTCTAAGATTTGGTGCATTTTCTTAATTATTAGTTTATTCCTGATGTGGTTAATCAAGTCTCTCATGATAACTCGTTCATATCTTCTGAGTTTTAATCTGTTGACCTTGGGTCGATACTTTTAAGTCATATATCATACAAGGTACGATAACTCTTCGATACATAAGTCTAGCTAACTTTCAGTCCATCTTTGCCTTTAGTATGAATGGTAGTAATGATTTGCGTTTCTCGTGGCCTGTTGGCATCGTTTACTAATTGTGCTTTTTCTGCTTGTGTATGTGCCTAGCTATTTTATTTCGTCCATTGTTGGTATACTTATTCCGTTGTGGGTCACCTTGATTGTTTGCTGTGATGTTATGGGGTCCCTAATTAGAATGTTTGTTTTTGTTTCGTTTATTTGGAGGCCTGCGGTATTTAGTAAAGGTTTTGTGTGGAATAAGATGCGCTCTAGTCCTTCTAGATCATCTGCAATGAGTATAAGATCGTCCGCAAATGATAATACCAGGGGGAGTGAAACGCGGTCCTGATCTAGTTTGATTAAATGGGTTGCATCTTTAAGGGTTCTAAGGACTTCGTCGAAGACTAATGTAAAAAGGCGAGAGGAGTGAGGGCAACCCCGTTTAACTCCCTTTCCTTTGATAATTATAATCCATTTGCTTTGCTGGCCACTCCATTTGATGCATGTTCTTACATTCATGCATACCTTGATTATCCTGTTGGTCATCGATTTGTTAGTTCATTGCAATAATTATCCTAATGCCTTAATGTCTTTAAGTCGACATTGGTGTTTTCTATGACAAGGGCGATAGGGCGAGCGTAAATTCGTTTACTTGCAAATCCTTCCTCGTCTAGGACCCTTTCGTGCATAAAATGTGGTAATCTGTTGATCCATTGTTTAAAAGGGACGCTTGGTAGTTGCCTAGTCCTGTTATTGCATCGTCTATTTTTTTATTTTTTTGTTTTTACTACGCATCTGGCGTAAATTCTGCAGTACCATTATGCAGCAATATTCGTTAGCGTCTTCTAGTTTTTTATTTTTGGGATTAGTACCTGCGCGGTTTCAAGCCACTTGTCCGGCACTGTATTCTGTGTCCAGGCTTTATTCTTGTGTATAGTTGCGGTTTCCTGTTATATTTGGGGCATCGTTTTGTTAAGTTCGGTTACCACGGTTACCACTTGGTCCGTTCCGGGAGTTGTCTCGTTTGGCTTTTATTGATGATTACCATTACTTCTTCGGCTTTGTTATTTTAACATTTGGTATCTGAAAAGGCCCTCGCCCTCGCTTTTTTTTGTTTTCCTGGGGGACACCTTTATGTGCGCGGATCTCGTTCGGCGTTTTGTTTGTTGTTCCTGTAAAACGTGTCGAGCATTTGCCTGCATTTTCCGGTGTGAAATGTCCCCAGTCCGGTGAAGCGGGCTCTGCGTGTTTTTGTTCTTCTTGATATTTAAACTTTTGGAGTGTTGTCTGTCATTATTTTTATGCCTATTTGGATTATCCGGTTTCCCGCTTTGTAGGTTAGTAAGAGCTAAGCGATGGTCTCTTTATTAAATTGGCTGAAGAATCAGTTTCCTGAGCAGCGGTCGGTTTTAATAACCTCCGTTATTGTGTTCCAGGGTAGTTCGATGTCTTTACTCGTTGGGATGATGTCTTTATTTGCTAGTTTTTTTGTTATCCAGTCTTCGTATTTTATTTATACAGAATTTCTGTTGAGAGCTGCGTAGTTGCATTGTTTGTGCTTGATATGACCCCGGTGTGTGTTACTCGCTTTTCTTGAGGGGTGCCAATCACAGTGTGGAGATGTATGTTCCTGAGTTCAACCCTGTTTCCTGTAGGTTGGCTATATGAATGCCACTACGTGAAGGTTCAGCGTCTATTTGATTTTCTTTCTTTGGCTGGTGTTGAGGCGCCGATGTACAGGTCTGGTCAAGTGCGCTTAATTGCGGTAAAGGTCTGTTTCTGGGTGTTGTGTATCCAGTGTCGTTTGCGATTACGACTGATAACGGTGTGAGTAGCTTTCTTCTTGTTCTTCACACGGTGTTAATGAGTTCGCTAATTGGGGGCTGTTCGTTTGAGGCCGGGGTTTCGTGGATTTTTCTTGCTCTTCTCGTGTGTTTTAACGGTTATAAGGATTGGCATGTTGCGGTGTTTTAGCGTTGTACTTAGGATGTCGCTGTTGGCGGGTACTAGTTCGCCAATAGGTGAATACCCTTGTGCGTTTCTGTTGTTTCTGTGCACATTTACGAGATAGTATTCGGACAAGGCGGTGATGATATCTTCGCCACCACAAAATGTTATATTAAACTAGCCCCTGACCGCGGCTCCGGCCGCGTGGAAGTCGGTTATAGCGTATGTTCCTATATAAAAGTAGCCTATGTGTCTCTCCATATTCTAGGCTATATCTCAGCCAAATTTCATGACACTTGGTTCAGCGGTTTAGGCGTGAAAGCGTAACATACATACAGAAAGTCACTTTCGTTTTTATAATATTAGTAGGGATTGTGTGGTTATGTATTTTGCCATCCTTTATTCCTGGAAGAGAATGCTGTTAGGGAGAAAATCATGTAAATTATTTAGAAGTGATAGGAAAATTCTGTCATCCTGTCGATGTTTCTATATATATGTGGCGAGATCTTGACTGACAATCCTATGATCGAGTGTTAAGCCCATTAAATTATTTTTTTAAAACACTTTTGTTTGTAGTGCAAGTCCAGGACACGTGCAAAGGGGCTGAGGCTGACTTGACCTTTTTTTTGGTTAATCTGTAGAACAAAAGCGTGCTATGCGAACTTAAGAGTTAAGGGTAACTTTTTTGTACACTTCAGCACATATGGGCCGTGGGCCGACTCAAATTTCGGTAACCGTGGCGTTACAAGTTATAATAATACAATCTTTAGGTACTGCGTTTTGAGCGATAGGTACCGTATTTTGCGCTAGAATAATAGCGTAAATTAGTTTGTGCCGCCCTATTATAATATAGTGTTAGCACACTGGCCCACAACGAACCGGCCGGCCGGTCGTTCTCAGTTTTATAGAACAAATCCCTGAAATATTAGGAACGATCTCACCAGGTTTAGCCGCCAGGGGTCAGCCGTGTCACTCGTCCTCCAGCAGCCAGTCTTCGCTGCAGGCTGAAGCGCACTTACATCACTTTTGCTCCCTTGTTTTATACTACCCAATATAACAAATTGCGACACAGACGGAGACGCATAAAAAACTCGGTTTGATTTCGAAGTCTGGCAAGTAAGTCAACATCTGCTGCGCGCGGGCAGACGCGACCGTTCACGACGGCGGCCCAACTTGAACTCGGCCCGCAAGGGCCCCATTGATAGTATATAATTCAAATTTGAATTACATCCTATCAATCAGAAAAGGGGCTTGTGGATATGTAATAACAGCCGCACGGATCGATAGATCAGGTTAAGCTACGCTTGCCACGGCTGGTCCGTGGATGGGTGACCATTTTTATATACCAAGACCCCTCCGTGCCTCGGAAAGCACGTTAAGCCGTTGGTCCCGGCTGTCATTTGTGGATCTTTGACAGTCGTGACGGGTCGTCAGAAACCTAAAAGTCTGACAATCAGTCTTACCAAGGTATTGTATTACCCAGTAACTGGGTTGTGGAGATCAGATCGGCAGTCGCTCCATGTAAAATACTGGTATTCAGATGCATCCGGTTAGACTGGAAGCCGACCCCAACATAGTTGGGAAAAAGATAGGCAGAAGATGAGTATCAATCAGAACGTAAACAATTTTGAAGAAAATTGCTAAACCATTGCTTCTTATATTCGAAAAAAAAATCTGCCCAAGAACGTAAATAACAAAATGAAATCCATTCCACTGTTAGTGTGTCACGCAGTTACTGGTGGCGTGGCATGTCAAAATATTGTATGGTTTTGTACTCACAATACCGATTCCAAACACTGCTATACGCGGTCTGCACCCAACTTCATTGGTAAATACGGAAGAATATTTAAACTTTTACCAAAACATGGACTTTGAACTATCAACAATCTTGTGTTATACTTATAAGTCAGTATCGTATGCTCGTGTTGTTGCTGTTTTCTCAGTATCTCATGAACCTGAGGTGACGATGCCTACCCTGCAGGCTTAGCATGACGCTTACTATTTCTACTTTACTGTAGAATATAAATAGCTTGTCTACATTTCTCGGTGGAAAAACTATCAACTGTCTATACGGAAACGCCATTTTTATCTACCCTTCCGACGACAAAACGCTTGTCTACGGTTCTCGTGCTAAGCCTGCTGCCTGACGGTTCTTGACGCAAACACTCTGGCTCGTTTTCGCTAGCACTAGGTGACACCTCGACTGCTGAGGACGAGGACCTGGTTTCGATTCCCGAGTCGGGCAAAGTGTGATTTGGTTTTTTGCATCTAGAATTTCTCCGTAGCAGCCCGGAGAATAGGTTTGAGTCCGGTTTTTGGCAATACGCTCACTACGCAACCTTATTGACGAAGGGTTCGTGGCCAAGTAATAATCGCTGTACAGTTGCTAGTACAGTCATCTTAGTAAGTTCACTTCGGAATTTAAGATATATCCACGAATAAACTTGTGTTTTGACATCCTGAAAGTTGTCTCAAAACCTACATATGCTAGCGTGTACATCATCATCATCATTTCAGCCGAAAGACGTCCACTGCTGGACACAGACCTCCCCCATGCTCCTCCACTTCGACCAGTCTTGTGCTTCCCACATCCAGCGGATTCCCGCGGCCTTCACAAGGTCATTGGTCCACCTTGTGGGAGGCCTTCCCACTCTACTTCTTCCGGTACGCGGTCGCCACTCCAGAGCCTTTCGGCCCCATCGGTCATCTGTTCTGCGAGCAATGTGAACTGCCCACTGCCACTTAAGTTTGGCAATTCTTCGGGCTATGTCGGTTGTCTTGTTTCTCCTGCGGATCTCTTCATTCCTGATTCGATCGCGTAGGGAAATTCCGATCATAGCCCTCTCCATTGCTCCTTGGGTGACTTAAAGCCTTCTGATAAGGCCTATTGTGAGCGACCACGTTTCTGTACCATAGGTAATCTCGGTAGCGTGTACGCGACTATTAAAATCTAAGGTCGAAGGTCCCAAAAATCGTTTTTTTGAACATTTTTTGCAAATATCTCGTTTCTTCTGGGCTTTTCGCTATTTGTATATATCTTCAACATTGTAGAGGATTATACTCCCTACAACTTTTGTTTCAAAGATTTTTTTTTATACGTTGAATCGTTTTCGAGATAGAGGGCGAAGAGCGCGCGGTTAGAGCATCATTTAAGGTCAACCGGTAGTCCCGGTCAAAAACACGCCATATAAAGTTTTTTTATATCTTATTAACTTTTGCATTATATTTAATAATGATTTTACTTACGCATCTATTTTTTATTAAGCAACAATTTCTTTAATGCCACTTACCTGCCCATGTAGTTATAGAATTTCAATTCTAATGTAATTTATATTAATAATATAAATAAAAAAAATAGGGGTCCTAATTTCCAAGTATAATTTTTAACGTTATGAAAGAATTTAAGAGTTTTAAAGAAGATGTACTTAATTATTTACTATTTAAAATGTAATGAGTGGAAATAAGAATATAATTAAAATGTAATTAAAGTTTGTCCCTTTATTATTGTTTTTTTTTTAGGAATCGGTTATAAGTGTTATTGAATAGATAGATATTTAATTAATGAAAATGGTTATTAAATATAATGCAATAATTAATAAGAAATAAAATTTATTAATAATTATGCATTTATCAATAATTAAATAATAAACTTTATATGGCGTGTTTTTGACCGGGACTACCGGTTGACCTTAAATGATGCTCTAACCGCGCGCTCTCCGGCCTTGACGGCGGTCCCGGTCCCAAAAACCCCCCGAACCAATGATTCATCATTCAACGTATGAAAATTTTTTGAAACAAAAGTTGTAGGGAGTATAATCCTCTACAATATTGAAAAGAAATACAAATAGCGAAAAACCCATAGGAAACGAGATATTTGCGAAAAATGTGCAAAAATTCGATTATTGTGACCTTAGATTTTAATAGTCACGTAAACCCTCCCATATGTAGGTTTTGAGATAATTTTTAGGATGTCAAAATGCAAATTTATACGAGTTTATAGCTGGGTATCTCAAATTCCGAGATACTGACTAAGATGACTGGACTGTTTCCGCGGTTTGTCCGTGGCAAGCAGTGACTAACGTAGACCATTACATATTTGAATATTAACTTTGCACTCTCAACGAGCCTATGACGTAGTGTTTGCTCGTATTGTAGTTTATGCTCCGTAACTCATCAATGAATTTAAGTCATCAGCCTCGTTTTCCTGCGTGTATTATTTATGTGTATTTCTAATTCTAAAAAAGGATTTTATTGGTTTCTACTTTAAGGAAAATGAATTAATTTCTGTTACATAATAATACTTCATTGATGATGTAAGTATTTTCCCTCATTCAAGTATGTTTTATTTTTAATTATAACCCATTTGGAAACGTTTTTCATTCTTGTGAACATTTATTTTATTACGTAACAAGCCGAGTGCCCGATAGGATTTCCCATCGTCAAAATTACGAACTTCGGTAGACCGTACAAACTTTCATCCCCTATTTAACACCTTAGAGGCTTATGGTAAAGTAATAACACCCACACGGGTCGATCGATCAGGTTAAGCTACGCTTGCCTTGGTAGGTCCGTGGATGGGTGACCATCTTTAGATACATAAGATCCCTCCGTGCCTCGGAAAACCGATAGACCCGGCTGTCATAAGTGGATTTTTGCCCTCGTTACTGGTTGTCAGAAGCCCGAAAGTCTGACAACTAAGTAGTCTCAACAAAAGGTGTTACCTTATAACTGTGTTGTGGAGATCAAATAGACAGTCGGTACATGTAAAATACCGATATTCAGTTGCATTCGGTTAGACTGGTGCCGACGTCTACATATCAATTTAGAGGTTGTTTCTTAAAAGTGGGCTTTAACGACGACCCACGCGATAGAAAGTGGTCACCGCCGGTTTTAAACACCAGGAAACCAGGAAAACTATGGGATTTGCTAAGATCAAGACCCTGTCTATTCTTCCTGACCATTGATGGCGTCACAACACTGTGCACTGTTGACTGACTGCCTATGTTAGCGTGACGTAGAACTTAATGACGTATCTACAAAGCATAGGCGTGGCTTCCATATACGGGGAAAAACAAAGCTAGAAATAACTACGAAGTAATATACGTGTATACGTGCGTCTTATTACTGTAGAAATAAGTAAAGGTTAATATAGATTTTTGGTCTCTCGAGTCGACACAAGATGTACGAGAATAGCTCATGTCGTGGTGATAAGTGTAGGAAAGTTATTATAACATAAAAGTTGTTGATTAACCCTTAAGGTGAACCAAGTCACATTTTTCCCATACAAACTTCGGGAGGGTATTACTCCACTGTTGGACAATGTACATCAAAAATTAAACATGGTATGGTTTTGTCTCATTATTAATATTGTCTGTACGGAAACAGAATACTAAAATAAAAAGCCGTTAAAAAGTTAGGAGCCAACAAAGATTCGTTTTTCTTGCTAATTTAACCTAACTTTGGGCGTGTTTAAGTAATAAAAGAAGTGTAAAATTTGAAAAACCAAGTAGGTACCGACAAAGCTCAAATATCGAAAAGTTCAATAAACTTTTTTGGTCTTTGATTTATGCAGTGGTTTTATCATAAAACCCGATCTTCCGAAGGACTGTTCTTAATTTATTACGAGCCTGTTGTACTATAAATGATCCTGCATCTCACACAATAATGTTGTGCGTGTAGACTAGCGTCTAACTGCTCATCACTGATGTTACCTCTGTCGGACGCGATGCCTGGTGAGACAGCGTACTTTTTAGACAGGCCCATCAGTGAGTTCGAGCCCGCGACTAGGTTCCCCACGCGAGACACAATGGCTTTTTAATTGTTATGGTAATTACCGGCATTCTACTGGTTAAGAGTGGAATTCACCAATAAAACTGACCGCGATTGGCTCTTCTATGCGGCTTTCACGTTCTGCCAGTATCGTCATTGTTGTGGAATTAACTGGGATGTTTGTTGCGCCACTTCTTCTTTTCAGCGAAAGCACTAGGAAGTGGTGAAGGGTGGGCGTTTTAACGTTCAAAAAGTGCTGAGTGTCAGCCTAGTTCGAATAAATGACTTTTCTTTTAATTTAAAATATTTACCGTGACAGCTCGTGAACGCAGTTTAAGTTTAAGCTGATCGCGTTCGTTCGTTTAAGTTGGCACTAAAGCGTCAGACTGGCGAGTGAATGGCGAAAACTTTGAACTACTTCATTCCTACCGCTACTCTTTCACTTCATACTTTTTATGTGTGCGCAAGCATATTTACCAGACAAAAAGTAGTAGTAACCATTGCTTTAGTTGACAGACCTCCCAAAAGGTGAAACGGTGAAGCTCGGCGGAAGCCGTTGAATGCGAGGAGAACAGGACCAGTCGATGTGGCAACGCTTGGGAGAGATCTATGCCCAGTGGCGAACATACTTCTGCCAAAATGGTCAATAAATTCTTTAAAGGCTTCAGCAGGACTATTCTGTTAAAATCACACCGTGAAAATTACGTGAAGTGAGTTTGAATTGAGTTGTCTTTTCACATGATGTTTTATAGATTGACACTAGTAACTTCAAGATGCAGCATGGTTGTCGAGAAGTCGTCATCCAGAAAGACTACGTCATAAAATGTCTTGAGCCAGCTATATCGCTTAGCAACAGATATTGGTCTGAGCACTTTTCTGGCCGATTTCATTTACAAAGGCTCATCTATCAAGTATAGCTTAGCAATACCGAGTATTACTGTGTCATTCAGTAATCCATGATACAGAATTTCAGATACTAGGGTATTATATATATGATACTCGATACACACATTATACACTCGATTAATTTTTGGAAACAACAACAATAATGTGACGTCATACGTAATCCTGTACATCAAAATCAATCAATCATTTTGTATATTTTGACAACATCGGAGCATTTATAGAGATATTTTTATCTAAAATTTCTTATGAAAGAGAGGTTTGTTGATGATAAAGGGAACATCGGCCTGCCACGATCATTTTACATAACATCACGCCTTGTTTCCGCGAAGGGTTATACAGAGGTGTACCTACCTATAGTACGACCCATATTTCGCCTAAAAACTGTTCAAGAAATTGAGTGTGGCCATCATGACAATATTCTAATTTAAAAACAATACCTGAACTGACTGACTCAGTATGCTTGCTCATCTCTTGGCAATAACGCCTTCAGTCGTCTTTTACATTACCTTATCTATAACTTGATTCCTTGCCAGAAACCGCACTGTTCTACGCTTACTGTCCGTGATGCCTTCAGAAGAATAAGAATAAGAATCTTTACTTGTAAACATAGGTAGTTACACGGTGTGTAAGATGTTACAATATTAGTTATGATTCTCTATGTTTTGCTGCAAAGCGTACAAATATTATGAAATTTGAATTTATTAATTTATGAACATTTATATGTCAAATAATATTGAATAAGTTATACACAACTGGTAGTCAAAATCATAATGCAATTAAGTAAAAAAATTAAAAAATTATACAGAGGTCAATATAAAAATATCACTAAAATTAGATGTCCACATTTAAAAATTATATTGATATCTTATCCTTCAAAAACTCAGTTATATTATAATAAGATTTATTTACAAGAAACTTCTTTAAATGTTTTTTGAATAGGTGAATATCCAATATTTTAATTAATTCCGGTATAAGGTCGTAAATAATTGGTGCCATACAAAAAACACTATTACGCAACAGTGCTGTTTTGGACTGTCTCGAACACAACATATTGACGTATCGTCGACTCCGGTCACTTCTATCTGACAGAAGCACGGAAGTGTCACACCTCCAACTTCCAGACTCCGGGTTGTTATTAAAAAGTTGGTCTCGTGGTCGTAAGAGCGACTGCTGAGCATGGTCCTGGGTTCGATTTCCAAGTCGGGTAAAGAGTTAATGAGTTTTTTCTTTAGAAAATTCTCTGCCTATGATAGGCACTTCCTGTGCCCACAAGTCATGGTCTTCAGCCTTTGATCTCTTTAATTCCACCTCAATGTTTACTACACCATTGATTCAACATGAGCATACCTTTATTCTAGAAGATTTTGCCATGGTGAAGAAAATTGGTGTTTAGGGACATTGGTTATGGCACTGACTGCCGGTTGCCCTCAAATCTATATAACTAGGTACTTAAATATCACGATCATCTCATCATCATTATCATTTCAGCCTAAAGAAGTTCCATGCTGGATTCACTGAACTCCGCTAGTTCGACCGGTGCTATGTTTCCCACATCCAACTGATTCCTGCAGTCTTCACAAGGTCAAATCAAACATTTTGCGTGTCTCTTTTGTTCATGCCGCCTCCATCAGACTGGAACCCGGTCATATATTTCGTCGATCAAATTGATCCGTGATACATAACCATAATTACTTTTGAATGTCGTAATTATCAACAGTTTTGACACCTGCGATAAAAAAATAATGTAAGCGTGGTGCCATATTGGTCTTCAAGAGTCGTTGTATGTGACACAATGACATCTATGTAGTAAGGATTACGCATTCAATTGTTTTTTTTATGTTATTGTGATTTGGCAAACAGGATAATGGCCTAACTGACGGATAACGGTTTGGCACTGCCTCCCAAAGACACTTTTAACACTAGAAGGTCAGTCGAAAACGTTGCTTATCGACAGAAATAATAATAAATGTTGTAAATTTTATAAATGCGAAAGTGAGTTTGCCAGCAACTTCGCCCGCGTTACTCAATTTAAACGAAACGTCAACAAATTATACACCTGGAACCTTCCTCATAACTCACTCAGTCTATTGGTGAAAACCGCATAAAAATCCGTTCTTTTCGAGTTTATCGCGAACAGAGCGAGAGATAGACGGACATACAGACGCGGCGGGGGACATTGTTTTATAGTATCTAGTGATTTGACCGTTGTCACATGGGTACACCATGACCTGGGTTAGGACATAGGCTACTTTTTATCCCGGTGTTACGTCACCGTGGGATAATTTTCGAACTCCACGAGGGCAAAGCCGGGGTAAAAGCTATTATGATTAATAACTATGAGCCTGATATCTCACAGGTACTCGTTTTACGGTTTGGATTACCTAAATCAAAACATAACGTTGCTGCTGATGATAACTTATTGGAATCAATTGTTATGAGAAAAACATGGTAACGGTAAGGTGTACGTTATAAATGACTGGCTGTTGCCCGATACATTGTCGGCGATCCAGAATTAAAAATAGCCTATGTTCTTATCCAGGCCATGGTTTATCAAATAAAAAAAAATAAAAAATCATTTATTTCTTTGCAAACATGGGATAGAATAGATGTTTTTATAATAAAGTTCTTTTTATTTTGCCGTCACATGGGCATGCAAAGGTTTACATTTATATATTTAAAAATGAATCCCTATTTCCCTTGGTCACGGCATCACACGTGAACGGCTGGACTAATTTTGTTAATTATTTGTTTGTTATTGTCAGGAGAAGGTTCTTTTGAAAGAAAAAATAAAGAGTTGCGCGTGACGTACATTCATAGTTAAGTCGGGACAACGTCTGTCGGGTCAGCTAGTTTCCTTATAAAAATTCAAAAATAAACATTGGAATTACAATTTAAAAAAGAAAAAAGAAACATACAAATATAAAATGTCAGCATGTGCGTGTGGGTTTTCTAGTGCCTTTCAAGACGTTCAACCAAGTTTTAAAAAAAGATGTCAAAAAGAAACAAGCTTACTTTCGCATTTATAATATTAAGTTAAGATTTGTATTTCTATTTTAAAGACGTTGTTTTCAAGCCAAATTATTAACTTCAACCTCAACTTTGGTTCCTCAAACATGATGATATTTTTAATCTGTTCGAAAATGTATCCTCAATACTCAATACTCAAATTTTATTTGCATTACACAATGTGTACTTATGTGGCAAATTAAAAAAAATAGTGATCATTATGGACCCTGTCGGGCACAGCAAAAAATTGTAGGAGAAAAGAAGCTTTAAATAAGTAGCTTACTTACATCTAAACTAAATCAAATAATTCCAACCACAATATGGGTTCTTTATACCTACAAACTATATGCTGTAGAAGTTACAGTTTAATTTTATTGAGATAATCATGAGCAGTTAATTTTGAATTTAAAATGTTAAATTATTTAAATTATAATTTTATTTTATGTTCTTAATTTTAGTTTATCGATCTAATTATTTTTAACATTTTATATAATTATTTTTAAATAATAATATCAAATCTAAAGCTAATTTAATTATTTTATTGTTATTATTTTTAGTTTTAAGGTATTGACCATGACTATATTGTTAGTTTAAGTTATTTGTCGAAATGCAAAAGGAAAAACAATAACTTTTTTTTCCCTACTTCCTTCTTATATTTTAGTAAGTGTAAAAGTTAGTATGTTTAGAGATTTGGATGTTTGTTACTCCATCACGTAAAAACGGCAAAACGGTTGAACGGACCTGGATTCACACATAGGATACTTTTCATCCCGATGTTACACACGGCTACACATCAAGCTATAGATTTCCAGAATGCTGATCTCGCATTGTATAGGATTTCCGTACAGTACGAGATCAGCGTAAACTGGAAATGTCTAGCTTGTTGTGTAGCCGTCTATACGTTCCCGTGTGATAATTTCGACGAACACGCGGGCGGAGCCGCTGGCAAAAGCTGGTGAATAGTATTTAATTTTGCTATGATGACAAAAATATTTTTTATTCTAAAAATATTTCCTAGATGTTTTATTTTTAGCTCATCTACTTCTACTAGTTGATGAATCAATTACTGATCACTGCCTGATAGTTACAGTCTAATTTTAAATATCTTAGATAGCGTAACTCTGATAATAATAAGTAATACAAAATACCAAAACATCGATAGCCATCTACAACAATAATGTATCTGATCAGAATCTTTGTGGGACATTTTTAATATGACTTGTCTGTCTGGACACTCAATAATGCTGTCATAAGTTACGGTTCTTTACAGGTGAATAGAACAATAAACTTGGGTAACTTACTGACATTCATATTTAGATACTCGTGTAAGATTTAAAAAAATACCTCGACAGTAAAATGTTAAATTCACTCAGACATACAAGTCGGTACGTTGACGACATTTAGCTTAGTAACTAACCATCGGCAGTTGACCTTACTGACTTGGCTGATCTATTAAGATACTAGGGCATTAGATCATACAGGAGAAGTTTTTATCCAGTGCGCAAACCGTAACCATGAATTCAGTATATCGTTCTAGATCCGCAACGCAGAAAGTTTACGTCAGTTTTACAAAAAAAAAATCAGCTGTTTCATAGAAAAGTGCAACGCGGCGCAAAAAGACCTACGCGGTCAAAATGTATGGAACAGCTGATTGTTGTTTGTGTTACTGACTAAAACTTTCTGGGCTGGGGGTCTAGAATGATATGCTGAATGCATGGTTACAGTTTGCGCGCTGGATTAAACTTATCCTGTGTAGCTAGTGCTACGTTGATATTTAGCTTAGAACTCCGGGTCATTCCATCGGCAGTCAACCCTGCTAACTAGCAGATCTATTTAGGTTAGTACCTAATGATTATAATTAGTACCGAATGATCTGATGCCCTAGTGGGCATCAGATCATTAAACTAGTATCGAATTGAAAATTAAACCCAATCAAGAAGCGATCATGGGAGAGAGTAATCAAATATGACAAAAAGAAGATCATATGAAAGAAAGCCTCAAACGGCGCAAATATAACAATCTTATTGGGAGCTATGAGCCGTTTGGGGTTGAAACACTAGGGCCGTGGGGTCCGAGTGCTCATCGAGTATTTCGGGATATCGCCAAGCGGTTGGTCGACTCTTCACGTGACCAAAGGGCTGGCCTATTCTTTGGTCAAAGAATCAGCATTGCCATCCAACGTGGCAACGCTGCCAGCCTTTTGGCAGTTTTCCCACTGACAGCGATGCGGACGAATTCTTTGATGCACAGTGAGCTCTTCCCTTTTTTACTTTATATACTTGTTCATAATGTCTAATTATTTAATTTTAGAGGGCTATTACAAATTGAAGTATTCAGTTTTAGGTAAATTTAACGCCGCGTGGTAGCTGATCGCGCGTATGTGTCTAGATGGTTAGCATGTCTGAGTAGACATGCTAACCATTATGATTCGGATGTCCAGGAACAAACCGGCGCGGACTTAAAGCTAAAGCCCGCGCATCCCGAGATTTATTACTGATTCATAGCGTTGCATTCAACAATTGTTTTAAAATATTATTTTACTTTTAAATAGACTGTATTTTTTTTCAAGCAAGTTAACTTAGCAACCTTAGTTATTAAATACTTTTTGCTTGATTTTCGATTAAACATACATATATAAAAAATATAATTTCAAACGAAAAATTATCATTAATTCTCTGTTTTACGGAATTATTTTTGGTGTATTATTTGTATGAAACATAAAAATTGATTTGAGTATTCCAAATAACAAGGTACAGTCCTACCACAGACATTTTTATAAATTACTTAACTGTTATATGTTCCATGTAGTTAATTAACAAAGCATCAAAAGAAACGAAAATAAAATTTTATGAAACATCCTTTGCCGAGACAAATTTATTTTTTGACTTGTGTAAACAAATTGAAAAAATATTTAGAGCGCTCCCTAGACAAATAATGAAATTTTGCAGGACACATTTTTTTTTTCTTTTTTGGCTATATCTAAACCATAATCATTCACCAAATCTCGAGTCAAACGCTCAAATTCGAAAGAAAATGTGAAAGCGCCCTTAATTGTAATTGGTTTATTTGAAATAAATGACATATTCTTTTATGAAAAAAGGTCTGTCTCGGAGGTAAATGTGTAAATTGTGCAGTCCTCAGAGGTGGCCCAGTGTTAACGGCGAGTTTGTGGGTCGTAGGTTCGATCCCAGTCAGGCGGTTTACTTTGTGTAAACTATTTCATTACCACTGCTCTCAAAACGGTACAGGAAAACATCGTGGTCTAGCGCCAAAAAATGATTTTATGATACTGCTATTCGGTTGCCACCATGGAACCTGACCCAAAAGCTAGACAGATGATGAATATTAAAAAAAAAAAAAATCTTACAGAAAAGGTCTTCAGGTATCACACAACAGTTTCCATTCCAATTTATCTGAATGAATCTGTCTTATGTTATTTTGTCGTTCAAATAGTGCTGACTCTTAGCCTAGTTTAAATAAATTACTTTTGATTTTGAATCTGCAAAACCCAAGGACCGCCATATTTGTCTAAACTTGCTGTTTCTCAGAACCACTAAAATCCTCATAAAAAATAAATTTAGCCACCTACATACGAATCAGTAAACTCCTCCACAAGTTATCAAGTTGAATGGACGGCTATTGCTTGTTCCAAATAAGTAATACTTAAGTTAAACCTTGAAGAAGGTATTGCTATCGACGCCGACAATCTAACTTAGCAAATCACTTTAGAATTTGTAAGAAATCGCTTGATACATCATGCATTGATGGTTATGTTAGATGCTACGGAAAATTTGACAGTAAAAAACCCGCAATGGATAACGAGAACTAACAACTGTTATATAAAGTTGTTAGCAGTTGTTAATGATTTAAAAATACTTAGATTGCGGCCTGATGTGTTTTACATAGCTACGTGAGAATTTCTTGTGAGCAATAAGGTCAAATATATTTTCTATTTTTGTTAAATGATTGGATGGCATAGCTTTTATTGCTCTTTTAGCCTGACAATGCCCCACATACGAAACTTCAAATCAACAAATGTGGAAAACGCAAAAAGTGAAGTGGCGCCATCTACAATGCCAAATGCGAACTACTCAAGACTTGACGTCACACCGCAACTACATCAACTACACCGCGCAAGCAGAGTTTACCGCGCGATCTGCATATATAGAACGTCCCGACATTAATCGTCGGGCAGTTGCCCACCAGACACAACACCAGTCTGGTCGGAGGATCCTCCCTTTACTATAGAGTATGAGTGAACTTTACACCCTGTTCCTCATACCTCTATACAAGCCACATAATTATACTCTGTTTCGTCTCACAAATTGGATTTTAAAGCTATTCGTTAAAAATCCTACGCTACGTGTCCTTGCACTACACCTACACATGTCTAGATCTGTGGGGTGATTGCGTATCCGATCACAGTATGAATGGCTTTCTTTTTGACAGTTCAACAACATGCATTGCGTTACTTACGTTGTAAGCAGAGGATTTTTTCGAACATATGAAGCAATGAATTAGGAATATGCTTAAAAAATATTAAGATTGATTAAAATATAGTGTGTTACGCGATTGGGGTGCTGTAGGCGTAGTGCGATTATCTAGCTAAGCAACATTGAAAATGCCTAAAATGATTGATTTTAATGTTATTGCCTACTTATCTCTATAATAGCTTCAGCACGCGACTAACCTTGTCCGCGTAAAATTTCTTCATTTTCCGACACATCTCGTGATCTCGTCCCATCACATCGCCTGCTTGTGATGCTAATACTTTGTTTTCTCTAAGCGTTCTTTCCGATATTTTTCCTTGTTCTTCGTCACTTAGGGGTCGTCGCAAGAGACGCCCTGGGCGTCGGGAATCCCAAGCTGATTCCCGGCCACCGTAGGCACGGGCTTGCCGATGGCGAGTATGGGTAGCTCGCTGTCCAGTTAGGACCAAGCCCGAGTCGACGGCGCGTTGTGTTCCACGCGCGCCTCAAATAGATGTCAGCACCAACTGATGGGGCCCGCAAGTGCCGATGTCTGCCAGGGGTGCGGGATGTTCGAAAGAGATCTCCGTGGCCCCTGGCACACAGGCAACTGAGGGAACACGGGTGGGTTTTAGTCAGTAAGTCTGACACGCCCTCCTGCTCCACCCAGAGCGGGAGAAGTTATTTGATGATTTCCCGTCCAAAAAATGATCGTAATGTGATACTAATCTTTCTCAAGCATTGTGCTATCAATTATAAAAACATATTTTCAAATCCGACTGGTAGTTACAGAGATTAGCGCGTACAAACAAACAAACTCTTAAGGTTTTTTATTAGTAATAGTAATCTATACTAATAAAAAACCTCAAAAAGGCCACATGCACTTTGTCATCTTCAAACAAACGAACTGAACGAGATTTTAAATACGCTTAGCGCTAAAAGCATTTAGTTATTGTAGTGCAAGCTGGCCCTAATCTCCAATTTCCCCAAGATTAAAAAAATAATCTATAATATCGTTTGTCCATTATATTACTCACACAGTGTTTTCCAGGCTTTAATCTAGCCTCACCCTAGACCCAGTTCTTTAATCCTAGGCATTAGTAAGACTCTAGCTATCAACTAATCAGGTTTACTCATCAACTGGCCACTGATAACAGGAAGATTAGGTCTTGGAAAGATTTTAGATAGTTAGAGGAGATTTTCTGTTTCTAGAAACTGTCTGGGTGTTTACTGGCTGATAATTATGATGGTTTTCGGCCTGCGTGATAGTTATGCTCTCATCTACCCTTCCGAACAAACAATGTGATATTTACTATGTATTGGCAATTAACTTATGAGTTAAGGAAATGGCTGCAAGTACGTGCAATACTTAGTGGATAAAAAACTTTTTCCAAAACCAACCAAATTCCGAAAGAAACACTACAAAGTGAAAAATATTTTAATTTCGGAAGCCGGTGACATAAAAATAGGTCGGTCGGAAGTCAGTGGTCTTTTTTTGAATAATATTTTTATTTTTCAACTTTTAGTTGTGGTAGGTACACCTACCACACACGAATTTGTATACCACTACTTGCTATGTAATTAATAGAGATAGGGAGTAGTAGAATGTCATCAAGATACATACGGTGGATTAAAAACGTAGTATCGAAGCTAACACCAAAACTACACAAGCAAAGTTAATAAAATGTCTATGGGACCACCCTGAGGACACAGTGGAGAATACGGTGGAGGTCTGCCCGGCTTGGGTGGAGCACCGCCGTGTCATTGGGGAAGCGATCGGTGGCAGCGATCTCTCGTGTTCGGCCCTGGTCCAGGCCGTGGTTCGGAGCGAGAGTGCATGGATAGCCGTCACCTCCTTCTGCGAAACAGTAATGCTCGCAAAGAGGGAGAAGGCTCAAATGAGGGGAGGCAGTATATGCGCCCTCACGGCCCTAGTCACCGCAGGAGACGCCCTGGGCGTCGGGAATCCCAGGCTGATTCCCGGCCACCGTAGGCGAGGGCTTGCGGATGGTGAGTAGGTAATGGGTAGCTCAATGTCCGGTAAGGACCAAACCCGGGTCGACGGCGCGTTGTGTTCCACGCGCGCCTCAAAGAGATGTCAGCAACAACTGGTAGGGTCTGCAAGGGCCAATTTCTGCCGCGGGTTCTTCGAAAGAGTTACCGTGGCCCCTGGCACACAGGCAACTGAAGGAACACAGGTGGGTTTTAGTCAGTAAAAGTCTGACACGCCCTCCTGCTCCACCCAGACAGGGAGAAGTTATTTGATGATTTCCCACACTCAAAAAAAGCCATAAGGCATACCCTATCCATTAAAATAGAATGTTTTATATCAATCCACAATTGCTGAAGCTATCGCGGAGCATAGCTACCCAAATACAAAAAAAAAACATACATACGAAATGAAAACATACTCATTTTTGAAGTCGGTTAATAATTCGAAACGTGCCAATTGCCTACTGAATATTTTTAAATGTTTTCGATTCTCTCGATTAGGGCGACAATAATCGTGCGAATAGACTAATAAGTCGTGCAGAATTGCAGATTCAGACTAGTAGGAAGGCTTGTCTGAAATTCCGACGATGATGCTTTGTTTGCCAAACAGGTTAACAGCTTCTATTGAAATTCATTTCATGACCCGCCATTTTAGATTGATTTAACTACTAATCGTGTTTGAGCCAATGGTGCCGATTCTCTTGTACACCGAACTAAACTAACTAAACTATCACTAAAATTCTTTACTTTTGGCTATGAGAATCTTAAAGCTATTCTGCAAAAAAAGATCTCTAAATTTAAAAATAATTTTGACACAACTAAAATCGAATTTGACAAACGCGACTCCACGTTTGCCTTACCCCGTGATTTTTTTTAGAGCCGGAATCGCGCAGGGGGGGCAGCCTCGACATGTTTTAAATGGATTTTTTTACTTTTTGTATCGAAAATATGAAAAATTATTACCTACATGTTGAGTTTTAGAGGTGTATGGGGTTTTATAAAGGGGGTCGAATTTTTTTTTTTTACGATAGGACACACCAATTTCGAGATATAAGCAAAAGAAAAGAAAAAAAAGATACAGTACTGTATTTGCGCCCGAAGTCGAGGAGTCAGTGTGAATTTTAGTTCTTGACAACTAATTTTATTCCACACCTTTTTAATCGCGATTAAAAATAGTCAGATTTAGTTAGACAGTCAAAATTTTATATTGAATAGAATAATGAAATTGACAACAACAGAATAGCAAATTTACCATTTTCACTAAATTAAAAACTCAGTACAATCTTAGTGCTGTCAAACTAAAATATAGATAGGTTGTGTCACTTTAGTCAATTTCAGAATGGAAAATCGTCGTTTGACAGGAATAAATTAAATTTTAGTGATTTTTAGTTTAGTTTAGAGAATTTTGTGACAAGAGAATCGGCACCAGTGTGACGTGTGTAAAAATATAACAGTCCTATTCAAGAATTTACATATCAGCAATGTTTACTAACAAAACTGTTAAAAATAGCTCCAATATATAAACACCAAGTTCAAGAGTTCACTTTTCATCATCCTGGAATGATGAAATTAACTCTCAAATTATAAGAAGATATAATTGAAATCTTAGCTTATAAATTGATAATACTTATTTCGTCACACTATTATGAAGTGGGGAACACATATATCTCAACCCGCGAATTTTTTGCAGGTCATATGTATACACACATGGTCTCGTGGGCAATCATTCATAACATAGAGGTGCGCTTACACGAGCAACTAAAATTGCTCCATCCTGGTCAATTCTCGTCAACTATGACGTCAGGACTACTTCCAGCAATTAAGGGCAATGGCAACATGTAACATGTAGCGCCACGCGCCGCGTCCGCTGCCAGCCGGTTCTTCTAGCAAAAACGAGACGTAGTTATACGTACAAAGGAGATGGAAAGAAAATTTACTAAAAATTTCCAAACCGATTGGATATTCGGCAACTCATGATATGGAGCAATCAGAAGCAGCTTCCTGTTTTTGCTGTTGGAAGTCGCGACGCCCCCGTCAGGTGGCGTGGCGAGTGGCACCAGGGCTTCGTCCCCTGGCCGCAGTTTGCCGTACGGCGGCCCACTAACTCGGACCTCTTAAATACGCATCAATGGCAACTTCCTGTTTTTGGAGCTCCAACGCCATATAAATAGTGCTTGGCATGTCGGGTCACCCCGCAGATTCCAAGATTTTGTTTCGTCTTTTATTGGGCCCATCTCATCTTTCACATTCACTCATAAACACTTAAAACACTGACCTACGGCACTGACACACAACTATTACATAATATTATCACATTAGATCATTGGCCATTTTGTAATTTCTTACATCATTTTTATGTCGCACACGCACATTTTGTCTATGGATGACGCTTCGAAATGTTGCCACTACATAAAGAGTAAAATGTTTATTGAGGATGATATTCTCGTAGCACTTTTGTCTATTTCCTTTTCATATTTTTTTATTTATTTTTTAATTTTAATATTCTTGTATAATTTCTATCACATTCACATTAGTTATATTAATTTTCTATAAGTCCGATGTTAATTGTTTGATGCACCGGGCGACGTCATTACGTCAAAGCCGGTTGTCGCTGAAAACCAGCGCTGGGGCTCTGTCTTGCATAGAGTTGCAGCAAAATGCTGAGCGATAGCCGTTTTGTGTGGATGTGGCGCATGTTTCCCTCAACCTTTTTTTTATTATTTTTTGTGTTCCTGGTTTTTGCGTCATGTTTACCGCAAATAAACGTTTTTTCTTTCTTTCTTTCTTTCTTTCTAAGCAATATTCCCAAAACATAAACAAAAATTGTCCGTGTAAGAGCACCTTAAATAAATAATAGAGGTCAATATGGCACGTAATCTTTGCCACATGCCGCTGATAATCCCAAAAAGGAATTCCCTATAATGTAAGTGCTCTAAATATATTCAAATCACATAAACAAACATCTAAACTCGGAATATAATCTTTTTTTGTGTATTACAAGGTATGACAACATTAAACATGACTTCATGACGGATTTCCAAGATGAAAAAGCTAGTCATGCGCATTTTCACTAACATTATTAGACACCCAAATGTATTGCGCTCTGTTGGATTTTCGACGCTTGACTCAACGCCAAAAGTTGAAAATCCTACACGGGCAAAACAGGGATTATTGTTATAAAGATGGGCAGAAGTTCATCCAGCATCTGAATTTAGTAACACACTTTCTCCAAAGGATTCCTTCGGAGGAGGAGGAAGGAAGGAAGTTTACAAAAAAGGAAAATCTGAAGGATTTTGAAGGGAATTCATAAAAATTTGCTACAAGAACTTCGTCAGCTCGACAACGTACCTACTTAAATAATGCAATGAATGAATCTTCTTAGTAGCGTATTGATGACTAAAAGTTAAAATATCTTAGACTGCGGCTATCCGGACTACACTCGCTAACGCAGTCATAAGCACGTCAAATGCACAGGTGACAAGGGGCATAAGTAGGGCGGCGCAGGATGGAAGATGTGCTCTGAGAGGAGGTACTTACTACATACGCAATTGAGATCTGAGCTGTCCGTGGAGATATACGGTAGAGGTCTGCGTCGGGAACTACGGGCTGATTCCCGGCCACCGTAAGCGCCGGCTTGCGGATGGCGACTAATCGGTAGCTCGCTGTCTGGTAAGGACCAATCCGGGTCGACGGCGTGTTGTGTTCCACGCGCGCCTCAAAGAGATGTCAGCATCAACTGGTAGGATGCACAAGGGCCGATGCCTGCCAGGGGTGCGGGTTGTTTGAAAGAAATACCGTGGCCCATGGCACACAGGCATCTAAAGTAACACGGGTGGGTTTTAGTCAGTAAAAGTCTGACACGCCCTCCTGCTCTACCCAGAGCGGGAGAAGTTACTTGTTGATTTTCCACCCTAAAAAAAAGCCGTCCGTGGAGTTTATGTTTGGTCGGACCGACTTAGTTTCGAAGTCTATTTAGAAATCTCCATAACGGCGACGGTAACATCGCGAGGAAACCGGCAAGTCTTACAACCAAAAATTCGTTTCGCTCTGAGCGCGGTGGATTAAGGCCCACTACCTCTCACCGAAAGGGGACCTGTGCCCCAACACTGGGAACATTATAGGTTGATTATGGTGATACTTGGTTTCTATGGAAAGTTTTAACAATGCCGCCTTTATCAGCGCCCACCAAGGCGTCTCCTTGCTCTGTGGATCAAGATACAGACTGGAGCACATCAAGCTACCTCAATCTGTCAAATGTCTTTGATAGATTTTCAACTTTAATTCATAAGCATAAGGTTCATGTTCAAATGGGAAAATTTGACAGTTTGGGGTAGCTTATTGTGCTGGCGTCTGTACTTATGAAATCTGATAGATATTATTTTATAGATTTTTATTTTGAGTCTGGACTACCTAATTTCAACATTTTAATAGAAACGAATAATAGTCATATATCAAATATTAGTCCCCTTCAAAGTCCTACTACATAAAATTATATAGAAATATATATATATATCTCCTACTAATCCTACTTACATTTATAAATGCAAAAGTTTGACTGTTTGGATATTTAGATGTTTGGATATTTAGATGTTTGGATATTTAGATGTTTGGATATTTAGATGTTTGGATATTTAGATGTTTGGATATTTAGATGTTTGGATATTTAGATGTTTGGATATTTAGATGTTTGGATATTTAGATGTTTGGATCTTTGTTACTAAATCACGCAATAATGGCTGAACGGATTTGTATGAGAATAGCCACATAGGTGGTTTATAACCTGGATTAATATATAGGATACTTTCTATCCCGATAATACGTTCCCTTGGGGTAATTTTTGACTCCACGCGGGCGAAGCCGCTGGCAAAAGCGAGTTAATAAGTAATAAGTAACTCTGTGCTACCACCCACGTAGGTAGTAAGTTATTGGGGCCAAGTCCGAAGTCATTTTATTACTTAAAATCTTGAATGTTGATAGAAAATAGTCAAAATACTTGACTTCATAGGTCCAGATTACTGTGAACTATTTTTAGACTAAATAACAAGCCTTGGAGGCTTTTTATTTTATATTTACTTGAAGAAAGTTCTGTATAACTTCAGGCACATTTTGTTACATAGTTGTGCTCGACAACTTATAAATAGTTATAATTGGCTTTTTATGGAAAAAAAAAGTAAAGTGATAAAATGTTTATACAGCCTAGCCCTTTTCTAACTATGTAATGGTCGGCTTACAGTCTAACTAGATTCAGCTGATTACCATTATTTCCCATGGGGCGACTGCCTATCTGACCTCCACAACCCTGTTGCTGCCCCCCTTGATAAGACTTGCTGTCAGACTTTTGGTCGTCTCACGTCTGACTACCCGCAACTACTGACAAATATCTTCGATTGAAAGCCAAGACAAATGGCTTAACGTGCTTTTCGAGGCATGCAGGGTTCTCGATGTGCTATGGTTGGTCACCCATCCACGACCCGACCGCGGCAAGCGTAACTTGACCTGATCGATCGACCTGTGCGGTTGTTATCACTTAGCAACAACCCCCACAAATTGACTACTAACTTAAATTGTCCGTATATTTAAATCACAACTGTTATCATACAGGGTGTAAAACGCTTCCGAAAAAGAAGACAGGTGATAGGGCTAGTGATACAGTACCATCAAAAAAACTAGTTTTTTTACAATTTTTACCTACCTTTTTTAGCACTTTTTGTACACTAAGCTGTGAGAATAGTTAAATTAACCATTATTTGAGATTAAACACATTTAAAAACGACCCCAGGCGACTTTAGGTTTAGGCAACCTTTGTAAAGCGCCGCCAAAATAAAATAAGTAGAAACATTACAGAAGCGTCAAACGTTTGAAATTGATGCAAAATAATCAATTTAAGGCGAAAGGTTATTGGTATCCGCCACTCTGTATAGCCACGACCCCTACAAATATTCTTCATATGTCACCATTATACAAGTTTTTCAATGGTTCCAACTGAAAGTGGGTCATTGTACTCATGCACAATGCCCCAATTTCAGGTTTTCAGTTATTTTAATTACTACTTGTAGACGAGCACCTACAAAAATGCTCCACTTTTTTTATTTACCCAAACGGAATACCAAAACTGAACCATGCATAGTAATTAAGTCACTTAGGTACGTACGGCGAAATTACTTAATTACAACTAAGAAAGGGTCGGAGGGTCGTTGAACTCGAGCAATTCAATATGTGATTGTAACTTGAAACAATTTGTCTTAAGGTGGATGCGCTAGGTAGCTCGCAAAATCCAAAATATGTTCCGTTTTATACAATTTTGCAAGTCAGTGTCAGATTGTATGAAATTTAGAATCGTAATGAGTAAAATCAGTAACAGAATTATAATCACTAATGGTCACGCAGTGGTCGAAATTCGACCACTAGGTATTAATTTTAAACTTAATGTATTTCTAATGCATTATTACATAAAAATATCAGCTTACTGCACTATTTCTCTATTTAAACTTTAACTGTGCCAAATTTTATACTCCTCAGTCCGCGTAATCTTCGTAAAAAGGGGTACAAAGTTTATGCCACGTTTATGGCACGCCACGATTGCGGCGGTAAGTCCCCTCTTTTGAGGAGTGGTTTGAGAGGCGGCATGGCGTCCTCACCTTCCGCCTGACACAGGTCCCCACCGGACACGGTTGTTTCGGGAGGTTCCTGTTTCGGATAGGGCGGGAGGAAAAGCCCGGGTGTTTCCATGGCGAAGATCGCCCTGAGGACACGGTGGAGCATACGGTGGAGGTCTGCCCGGCTTGGGCGGAGCACCGCCGTGTCCTCGTGGAGGTGATCGGCGGAGGCGATCTCTCGCGTCCGACCCTGGTCCAGGCCATGGTATGGAGCGAGAGTGCATGGTTAGCAGTCGCCTCCTTCAGCGAAGCAGTTATGCTCGCAAAGAGGGAGGCGGCGCACGTGAGGGAGATGCAGTACATGCGCCCTCACAGCCGTGGCCTTCGCAGGAGACGCCCTGGGTGTCGGGAATCCCAGGCTGATTCCCGGCCACCGTAGGCACGGGCTTGCGGACGGCGAGTAATGGGTAGCTCGCTGTCCGGTAAGGACCAAGCCCGGGTCGACGGCGCGTTGTGTTCCACGCGCGCCTCAAAGAGATGTCAGCAGCAACAGATGAGGCAAAAAAAATGTTTATGCGTCACGTAATAAAAAGCGTTGGTCCGTGTGGTGCTGGACGTAAAGAATATTACAATCCCATTTCCTCCCGTGGGTATCGTAGAAGGCGACTAAGGGACTTACTTGAGAGTGGGCAGCAGAGTTCACTATGCATTTTACCACCACACTGCGATCGTCAACCCGCCTGCCAAGCGTGGCGATTATGGCAAAACCCCCATTTTTTGGGGGAGGCCTATCGGCTGAAATGATGATGATGTGAGAATCAGTTTTACAGTTTACTGTCAGTGCAATCTAGAATAGGATAGGAAATTAGAATAGGCAGAAACGCCGGCTCGCACGTAAACAACGGTAGAATAAATGCAAAGTAAACAAAAACATGTCCCAACAATCCCACCTGGTCGCCGGGCGCCGCGCACGCCGCACCTGCGACAAAATCGGTTTTAGTGTACGAGTACCGCGTAGGCACGAACATTACCGATGTCACCCGAACTCAACCGAAAACAATGATCGTCTTGGCCGACTAGTCGCCTATTCGGGCAAAATCATAGTCGGCCCAAAACCCATTGAATGACAATTTCATGAACTCATCATTCAATGGGATTAAACAAACTTAGAGCGTTCTAGATACTGGTGAGTTTAATGATTATAATTTTGATATTACGTGTTATGATCACGAATCATAACACAGAATATTTTATTCAACATACAACTTGACACTGACACTGCAAATTGCAAAAAAAAACGTACCTACTTTTTAAAACATTATTGGTAGCCTGTCGCTTCCACCTTAAAGCACTATTGCTGCCATCAATTACCTTTATAGGCCGTTTGCTGGTCCATAAATTCCTGTGCTGGCAACTGGGGGGAAAACATAAGTAGTTGGAAAGCTAAAACCAAATAAAGCAGATTTTTCTTTTAGCAAAAGCAAATTGAATGCTTCTTGTGAATTTAAAAACGATTTGAACAAATCGGATTATAATAATTATTTTACTATTTAAGTAGGTATAAGTAATACATTTTTTTTATCACGTTTTTAACTACGAAGCACGAGTCTGATAACCTATTGTATTAACCCGTCTCGCTTACAGAGCACAGAAAACCAACGCGCTCTTTGTAGAAAATATTCGGTAAAAGTCTCGCACAGACCAGCACCCTAATTGGGTAACACACGATCAATCATAATCTGTTTCATTTTAACAGTTCAACAATATTCATTGCGTTATTTACGTTGTTGAGCAGACACATTTTTCGAACATATTATGAAGCAATGGTTTAGCAATCTGTTTCAAAACGAAACAGATTATGATTAATCGTGAGTTACGCAATTAGGGTGCAGGGCAGCATGGCGCAAAAGGGACGAGGCCGATGTTCAGCTGAAGTGGGTTAGACAGGGCTGCCAATGATGACGATAATTATTCAATAAAAAACGCAATATGTTACATTCCAAACTGCCATTTCAGCCAGTTAAACCAATATTGTAATCAAACATATGACTAATTAAATACAGGATAAGTTTTTATTCAGTGCGCAAACTGTAGCCATGAATTCTGCATATCATTCTAGACCCCCTAACGCGGAAATTTTACGCCGGTTTTACAAAAAAAAATCACCTGTTTCGTAGAAAAGTGCAATACCTACGCGGTCAAAATGTATGGAACAGCTGATTCTATTTTGTATTAATGACGAAAAAATTCTGCTCTTTGTTACCTGTTTGCGCACTGGATAAAAACTTGTCCTGTATATAACTTGACACTGACCTGCTATTTTTTTTTTTTTGGGAAGGGCATCTCGTAGTTGGCCTTGAGAGGCCGTAACTACTTAACCGGGCTTTCCTGTGGGGACTAATAGTTTTTAGGCTAAGAGCCTCCAGCCAGGGCTTACAAACTAACACTTAAACCTACAGCGACTGCGCACTGAGGGCACCCCCTGCGGGGTACGAGCCTCGGCTCAGGGACTCACTTTCAGGGAGGGCAGCAAGTTGGGACAGGCTGGATCAATAATTTCTTTATTATTAATCATGGGGATTTTAACTCTACTTGCTCAGCTTCGGCGCGGGCTGGCACTTCTGCGGGCAAGGGACGGTTGGGGGGGATTTCATTTACTCGGGGTCTTCGCGGGGGGCGAGGACCTCGGCGGCGAGGTCAGAAGGACGGTTTTTTGTTCTTGTATGCTGTGCTGGTGGCCCTACTGCTTTCCTGGAGGAGAGTGATGGGGTCATCAGGGTCGGCGAGGACATGTCTCAGCCGGCGGATTCGACTGACTCTACTGGGGACATAACTAACGGCCTTCGCAATCAGTGGATTGCGGTGTTGCGCGGCGGATTCAAAGAAACGCTTTGAATTACGTTTCAGGAATTGGGCTATCGTGGGGATTTTAAGGTCGAGATGGAGGATCTCGTTCCTAACATACCAGGGCGAGCCTGTGGCTTGGCGGAGGAAACGGTTTTGTAATGTCTGCATCCTATGGATGTATCGGGGCTTTGTGTGTGCAAAGACTGCACTAGCGTAGGTCATGATTGGCCTTATGCACGCCGTGTATATTCGCAACTTGCACTTGAGTGACAACTTGCTACGTGCGTTCAGAACAGAATGCAGCCTTCCTAGAGCGAAGGCGGCGCGTGAGCGCGCCTTCATAATGTGCTCATAGAAGGAGAGGTGCTGATCCATGATCACTCCTAGGTATTTAGCTTGCTTCTCCCAAGGGATAGGCTTGCCAAACATGGAGATGGGCCGGGGGGGGGGGTCGGGTCTGTGTCGCGGTTTCGAAAAGAGAACCGCTTGACTTTTGTCTGGATTTACTTCAATCCTCCATTTTCTAAACGACGCGCCATGAACATTGACTGCGGTCTGGAGCCTGGAGGATATCATGTCCTGACTGATCCCAGCGTAGTAAATGGCTGTGTCGTCTGCGAACAGTGCCAACTTTGCCAGTCTACGCTTTGGGATATCGCTAGTAAATAGCGTGAAAATGAGAGGGGATAGCACGGCGCCTTGAGGGACGCCGGCGCGTATGGGGTGGGGGGAGGAAATCGCTCCCTCTATGCGATAACGAAAGGTGCGGTTCGACAAAAAGTCTCGAAGGATGAGTACGAGACGGTCGGGCACACCGAGTTTGTACAGCTTATACAATATGTAACAAAAACCCTGTTGTTCCTTCTACCCACGTTTTCAGAATCGGTATACATACGTAATAAAGCATGTCGTTTATAAAAACTGTTTAACAAAAATAATTAAAATAAATATTTAATTATGAATATGTGTAATGTTTAACTGATTTTGATTAGATCAAAGAAAGCCGCCAAGCTCGTAGTCTATTATGCGAAATAAGGATACTTGTAAAATCAGATACTGTCAACATTTTTTTTGAATATGTCGATTTTAATAGTTATTTGGTGTTGAACTCTCGACTAGCCAATGCTTATTTTTTAAATTATAACTTCGTAAATGTTGTGCTTGTGGGTAAGTGTATACGTCCCTAAAAGGAACAACAGGGTTTTTGTTACATATTGTATAATAAGCCGTTGTGCCAGACTTTGTCGAAAGCTTTCGCTATATCGAAGAATACTGCACCGGTCATAGAGCCGCGCTGGAAACCAGCGCTTATGTCTTCTACGATGCGGTGGACCTGTTGCACGCACGAGTGTTGGGTTCTAAAACCAAACTGCTCGTCGGGAATGAGGCCTTTCGTCTCGCCAAAATTTCTGAGTCGCTTATAAATAAGTCTCTCGTAGATTTTACCGAGCGAATTCAGTAAACTGATGGGGCGGTAGCTCGTGGGCTCGGACTTGGGCTTGCCAAGTTTTGGAATGCCGATGACCGTGGCTTGCTTCCACGCTTGCGGGAAGATGTTATTGCTCAAGGCACCATTGAAGATGATGGTCAAGAGCATGATCAAGTGGGCAGGCAGCATCTGGAGCGCCCTATTGGTGATTCCGTCAGCGCCGGGGGCCTTGCGGGGTTTCAGACCTTTTATAATCTCGTGAACTTCGTCCGGGGTGACGAGAGGTATTGGATTATCAGGGTCTTCGACGGGCGGGAGGGAGTCTCTGCGTTCTACTTCGGCGTCCACCTCATCGAGGTGTTCCTGGTCTACTGGCAGAGACCTGGGCGTGCACTGGGCTTCGAGGCTCTCGGCAAGGCATTCAGCCTTATCGATGTCGTCGAACGCGACTGTGCCGTCGGGCCTGGTCAGGGGGTCATGGAGAAGACTTCTCGGGATTTGAGATTCCTCTGAAGTTGCCAGAAGGCTAGATGAGTCGGCTCTAACTCGCTCAGCATCTTGTCCCAGCTAGCGTCACGAAGCTCTTGCATGCGCGTCTTTACAGACCTCTGCAAATAGCGCATGTGAGCCTTGTTCGCATCGCAAGGAAAGTTGCTGTAGGCACGAACAGCTGCGTTCTTCTCATTTAGCAGTTCGCGTACATCGTCCGGCAACTTCCATCGGTGGTCTTCCACCTCAGGAATTTCCCTTGAACACTCGTTCAGGACAGATTGTACGTGACCCGTGAATGAGTCGATCGCCGCCGTTGTGTCGGCGACAGAGTCGAAGTGATCGGGTATGGAATTCAAGTGGGGGGATGTGTTGGTTTTCAGCGAATCGCTTACTCGCCTCCAGTCCGTTACCACTTTGGTGAGGGGGGGTTGGTCTGTATCTGGGAGACCCGTTCGCGGGGCCAGATGCATGACAACCGGACGATGGTCAGAGGTGAGCTCGTTTATTGCTTCTATGGAATCCAACCTTAAGTTGATTCGCTTCAGAATGGCAATGTCGAGTACATCGGGCCTGTGATTTACATCGTGGGGAAAGTGAGTTGGAGTCATCGGGGCGATGACATCAAAGACTAAAGAGGAACAGAGGTCGAACAGGCGGCTTCCTCTTTTCGTTTGCCTGGAACTATTCCAAGCGGGATGTTTTGCATTGAGATCGCCTGCTATGATAACAGAGTCACTCATGCCTAACAGGGCGGAAAGGTCATCGGCGATTGGTTTAAAATCTTCCGGTTGGGGGGTGGGAGGAAGGTAGGCTGAGACTAGCGTTACGGGTTGGTGACCCATTAGGCTTAGTCGACAGACTGAGACTTCTAACCGGGCGAGGGTGGGGGGATCCATAGGGATGCAGTGTAATGACTTTTTATAGTAAATGACTGTTCCACCCTTAAGACAACGCGACCTGTCGTTGCGCACTATACGATAGTTTGCAATTTTCGGGTCGCGGTTGTAGGGTTTTAGGAATGACTCTTGTACTAATAATATGTCCATTTGATGGTCGCGGAGGAACTGGGCGATCTCATCTCGTTGGGTTAGTAAACCGTTGGCGTTAAATGTTCCTAGCTTTAGGGATCGGGGTTTTAGTCTCGCGGGGGCCGTATTATTCATTTTAAGTTATTGAATTCGACGAGGGCTTGCGTAACGTCGGGATACGCGTTGTAAATATCAAAGACCTTTACGAGGTCTTTTTCGCTTACGGCTGCTTGCAGCTCCTGTGCCATACGGTAGGCACGGGGGGTACAGAAACGGAGAAAAATACTATTCAGTGTGTTGAACACTGAGGCGCCGTTTATGCTGGTCGCGGGACCAGCGGTTTGCCTAGCTGCGGCTGCGGGGAGCGCGGCTGGGAGCGTCGCGGGGGTCGCGACGGCGCGGCGGCGTGTACGGAAACGCGAGGGGGCGAGGTAGAGGGCACGGGGGTGCCGGTACGCGGGTCCCTGAGCGGAGGGATGGGGGCGGGAGTGGGCCTAGCGGATGCCATCGCAGGGAACGCCTGCTCATGGTTAAGCTGGTTCCAGGGGCTCGGCCTCTGTGGGCTGAGCCGGCCTGGGAGTTTCGTGGACGGGGTTTCCCTCTGCTGGCGGGCGTCGGCACGCTTCGCCAGTTTGGGAGAAGTGGATTTGGGTGCTTTCGAGCACCCTCTGTAATTCGCGGGGTGACCGGATTCACCACATAAAACGCATGCCGGAGGTTCCGTGCAGAGGGCACGGTCCTTTGGCCGGGCACAGTCGGCTGTGCCGTGGTCCCCTAGGCACTTGACGCACCTAGATTTCGCGTTACAGTGCGATTGTGCGTGGCCATACAACTGGCATCGGTGGCATTGACCGATTATACCGGATTTTCGCGGTTTTTCGATTTTTAGTCCAGACAAGTGGCAAACTGTCTTGATCTGGAAGATCGGATTATGGCCCACTGAGGGAGGGCATACTACGAGCACCATGTCAAAGGGTACTCCGTGACGGGCACGGTGCATGCGGTGCACCTCTAATATTGGGACTCCTTGGATCTCAAGGTCGGCCTTGATCTCCTCGGTCGCAATTTCTGTTGGAATGCGTTTTATAATAACACGTAATTGCCTGTCCTCGGGTAACGCGTAGGTGTGAAAAGACACACCTCTGTACCTTAGCATTTTAGTGAGGTCCCTGTAGTCGCGCGACGTAGGGACGGTCACTTTGATCCCTTGTAAGGTTGATCGGGCGCTGGTGTAGGCAATGCGTGCCTCGGAACACCATTTGGACACATCGGTCCACTTCCCCTTGTCCTGGATGAACACCGGGGGCGGCGGGGGCACCTTTTTCCCTACAGCGGTGCGGGGCGCGACGGTGGGTGCAGACGCGGATGGGGATGCGATCGCGGTGGGGGCCGCGGCGGGGGTCGGCGACGGCGGGGTGGGGGGGCGCGAAAGAAGCGACGCCGAGACGTAAGCACTATTTTCGCAGCTTGCGATTTTCCGCACGTCTTCTTCTTGCGTTTCTTCCCCTTGCCCTCGACAGTGGTGAAGCCACTCTCTTCTGTGGACGAGGGAGAAGAATCGGAAGCAGAAGCAGCTGCTTTGTCCGAGTTCGAGTTATTATCCGAATCACCAGTAAGGGTGTCGGTGTCAGAGGGCGCGTCTTCGGCGTCCATTTCTTCGGGCTCTTCCGAGAAGGCCGGAGAGGGAAGGCAAGCCGGGGTGGCCGGAGATGGTGACCTAGAGAAGGTCGCGGGCGCGGTCGAAAGAGCGGTCGCGAGAGTGATCACGGGAGGGTTCGCGGGCGAGTACGCGGAGGTCGCGGGAATCGCGGTAGCGAGGGAAACGGGCGCGGGAGGCATAGCGCGGAATGCCTGGATGGTTCGCTCGATGTCATCGGGCAACTCGGGGTGCGTGGAGAGTAGTAACCTCATATCGGCCAAAAAGGCCGATTTTGAGGTTACCATGATCACGGTGGGGAGCCTACTGTTTGCTCATAGGGAGCGGCCTAGTTCCCTATAACTCCTATCAATCCTAACGTCTACTTCCCCGGGAGGAAAGCCCGGGGATGTGTGGCCCTCCCTGCCGGGTGTAGGCAGGGGGTCTGTACCTAATAGTGAGCCCTAAGCTTGTAAACCTGTTGCCAATATTAATGTGCAACAGGGCCCTGACGTCCAATGCGAGGGGTGTAGACACACCCCAAAGACCCTGGGTGAGTTGCTGTGGAGGCAAAACTGTCACCAGTACCGACTAGGAGATCCCCCAAGGCCGGTGGTCTGGGACCCGTCCGATTGATGCCTAGCCCTGAACCCGGGCAGACCTCCACCGTATGCTCCACCGTGTCCTCTGGGCGATCTTCGCAATGGAAGCACCCGGGCGTTTCCTCCCGCCCTATCCGAAACAGGAACCTCCCGAAACAGCCATGTCCGGTGAGGACCTGTGTCAGGCGGAAGGTGAGGACGCCATGCCGCCTCTCAAGCCACTCCTCAAAGAGGGGACTTACCGCCGCAATTGTGGCGTGCCCAGGAAGTTAGCAGTGGGTTAGACAGGGCTGCCAATGATGACGATAATTATTCAATAAAAAAAAGCAATATTTGAAATTCCAGACTGCTATTCACTCAGTCTGAATTATTAATAACCAATGTTGTAATCAAACAAATGACTAATTAAATATATTACCTTCATCATACATAAAACGATGACTAATCATCATTGAAACTATATCGGACAACTGAAAAAGTGTGCGTAAGTCAGATCAATTAATCTAATTTCTTATCGGTGTACGAAGGTTTTAAGTCATTCTGTTTGAGGACAATTAATTATGATAATTATATGCAAGAGGTTATTAAAGGTACATCCCCGTTATTATCAATCTTGTTTTGGTAATAGTAATAATCTTATTGATATAATAAGATCATAATTTTTAGATCATAATTTTCTAATCATTACGCCTAGTTACAGCCTATTTTTAAACGACTTCAATAAGGAGGTTCTTAATTTCTTAATTCATCTGTATATATATTTTTAAATGCAGTTTTTAAAAAATCTTTTTTTTTAAACAACACACAATTTTAATTGCTCCACGATATCTCTGTCAATTGTGGATGGATTTAGAATTTTTCTTTTTAATTGATAGGGTATGCTTCAGGGTGGTCCCATATAAGTTTTATTAACTTTGCTTTGGTTTTGCGTATGCCTCGATAATACGTGTTTAATCCACTGTATGTATCTTGATGAAATTCTGCTGCTTTCTCACTGTTGTTTACACAGCATGTAATAGTATACGAATTGGTGTGGTTTATGTCTTTCGAACAACCCGCACCCCTGGCAGGCATCGGCTCTTGCGGACCCTACCAGTTGGTGCTGACATCTCTATGAGGCGCTCGTGTGAGCTACCCATTACTCGCCGTCCGCAAGCCCGCGCCTACTGTGTCCGGGAATCAGCCTGGGATTCCCGACGCCCAGGGCGTCTCCTGCGGTGACTAGGGCCATGAGGGCGCATATACTGCCTCTCCCTCACGTGCGCCGCCTCCCTTTTCACGAACATTACTGCTTCGCACAAGGAGGTGACGGCTAGCCTTTCACTCTCACTCCGTACCATGGCCTGGACCAGGGTCGGACTCATGCGAACATACGCATGGTTAACGTTGATACTAGGTTCAATGCACTTCAGAGATATTAGTAAGCATAAGTAAGTACAATAGGTGTTAATCAATGATACTACACACTCAAATAGAAGGGAATCTGTTTATCTAAACTATGCAAATAACTATGTGATTATCAATCCGGTTCAGTTTGTCCCTTGCTGCCCTCTACTAGCGATGCCCTAAGCCGAGGTCCGTAGTAGTAACCCACAGGGGGTGCCCTTAGCGAGCAGTCGCTCTAGTTTTAAGTTTTTTTTAAGCCCTGGCTGGTAATCTTAATTTAATAAGATTACCAGGCAAGTCCGGTTAAGCAGACGACAACCTCATAGGTTGAACTACGAGATGTGATTCCCAAAAATAAAAAAATATGTGGTTATCACGAATTGATCTGTTACCAGGTAAACAGAATGAATGGGCTTTGAGTCATCAAAATTTTACGAAGAGAAAATCCTACAACCTGCCCAGAGGAATTTGGTTTTTTCTTTCAATATTTTACCGCGAACGGCCATTGCTTAAAATTGGCCTCCAAATGACGGTTACAAATAATATTTTTTATTTTTTTATTTGGACATCATTATTACTTATGACTCACGTGATATACAAGGTGTAACAGAATAAACGCAAGTTCTGAAAGTACATAGTTTGTTCATTATTGACTACAGCTGGCTTAGCATGACGCTTTCTATTTCTACGAAGAATAGACAGTGCTTTTTCAATACAAAGTGACATTTCGTTTCTTCATTTTTGACATTCCACCGTAGATATCCTTCTACAATCTGTCATTTTGTCTTTCGTTTCTAAAGATCTTTGTCTAGATTTTTTATTATTGTGTGGGAAATCATCAAATAACTCTTCCCGCTCTGGGTGGAGCGGGAGGGCGTGTCAGACTTTTACTGACTTAAACCCACCCGTGTTCCCTCAGTTACCTGTGTGCCAGAGGCCGCGGTATCTCTTTCGAACAACCCGCACCCCTGGCAGTCTAGGTCCTTATTTATAAATGTAGACTATTGCAGAAGAATATTTCTTCCCAAACTGTCAAAATCATATTTGACAACAAACTTTCTACTCGACGGCCACAAAGTATATACGATTATCTACAAAATCATGTTTCGTTTAGAACGCATAACTGTAATAATTAAAAGAAAAACATAGCCATCTTCTCCTATTGTACATCATTTAGTTAATAGTCATGTCTATTCTTCCATCGACAAATCGGTGCTCGTGCTAAGCTTGCTGGATCGATTTCAGTAACATTAACAACGGTTTTTTTTTAACCGTCGGTTGAACCAAAGAAAATTGAATCTTATGTCAAGGCGATTAGGCTCGATTTTAAATGCATAAATTAATGCTACACAAGTATCTTAATAATAACAATTAGCTTAAAAAAGAATACTTTCGGTAATTGTGTTATGCTTTTCATTCATGAGGTATTCGTTAATTATGTCGTATACACGTTGTATAATGTGACATTAAACGTGATGGTAATTAATCATTATTATACTCTACGACAAAAGAAGTTATTTTGTAAACTTTATCCTTCGATCACCAATTAATTAAAAGTTCCTTTGTCACAAAAAAAAATTATGAAATTTTTTGTGACAAACTCGCGAAACTGAAACGACTAGACTTTTGACACCAATTTTTAACAAGCGTATCGACTATCGAGCATTGACTTTTAAAGAAAAATGGGGGTAAATAATAACACACTTTAGTAATGGAAGTTTGATGTTTCAATAATTATTTAGTTTGTTTTCCTTCACACTGGTGAAATGTAGGCTATCACAAATGTACCTAATGTTTTCTGAATCGGTCAGTGCAGTAGGGTTAAAACAGAGGGATAATTGTGTAACACACTACCAGTAGGAAGGAATGGCTTTCATTTGACAGTTCAACAACATTTGTTGAGTTTTTTACGTTGATAAGCAGATAAATTTTCCAACAGATGAAGCAATGGATTAGTAAGATCTTTCAAAATAATTCCGATTCTGATTCATTCTCTTCTCTTAGCGTGTCGATAGCAATCTAAATACAGTCAGCCCAGAATTTGGCTACGAGCTTGGCATTTTCAGCAGTGTCCATCAAACTCCTGCAGCGTGCCGACAGCAGGACAAGCTAGACAAGATGTTAAATGCCCCATTGTTTGTAGGACAGCACCATATTTACACTCCGAGATGGAGTCATCTGTGAGTCTCCATCTTAGCAGGTTCTCTTTACTTCGGCCTACCTAAGTCTGATACATTGTGTGTTACGAAGTTACGGTGCGGTTTTGTCTTTAGCCATTGTATAACAGACAGAACTGTGTTTTTCAGTAGAACTATCCGTATTGCCAAGGAATATTATGATACCCAGTAACTGGTATGTGGAGGTCAGATATGCAGTCGCTCTTTGTAAAATACTAGTGTTCACACACATTCATGCAAATTCAACGAACACACTATGACGTCGCGTCGTCAACAAGCGGCGCGGCACGGCGCCGGGACCGGGACGTGACAGCTTCTAGTGATGGGTCGTTGACGATTTTTCCATTAACGCAACGTCAACGTTGATTTACGTTTATTAACTAGTTGATCAACTAGTTAAATTCATCAACGAGTTAACGTGCAACTATTGTCGACTTGTAACGTTAACCGTTCATTCATTGAACAGTTTTATTCAACGCTGCGACGTTCAACGATTCTTATATTGGTATAATTTTCTTAAAATAAATATTTCAAAACTCAACTCTTGTGTACGTTACTTAGAATTCAAATTCTACGACATGACCGTCGCTTGGAATCTATGATGGTATTTTCAACGTAAGTTTTTTGCTCAGTTCGTTAGGTACGTTTTGCTAATTTAGTTTAGTTGATTCTTAAACGACTTATATTCATAAACGTCGTTGACAAATTCAACTAGTTGATTCATAAATAGTTAACGTTAATACGTTGACAGGAGATCAACGGTTGATTTAACTGCTTCATTGATTCAACGCCCATCGCTAACAGCTTCGCGGCATTGCAACGTCCGACACGACCGCACTCCGACATTCCATTTTAATTCTGCTATAATTGTGAACCACCTAATAAACCATGATAAAACACAGTCCACTCGCTTTACTTCCACCTGGGCCTATACAACTGGTCTGCATCCGTTTAAGACTGGAAGACGAATTCAACTTGGTTGGGAAAATGCAAGGCAGATAGATAAAGATTTAAGTACATTTTTGATAACCATAGTCAACCATAGTCTTACCAAGGGGTATCGAGCCACGCAGTTACTGGTTTGTGGAGATCACAAGACCACTTCCCGTAGTTAAAAACGTTAAAAATCTAGTCGCAGACTCATCTCAGTGACAATCAAATGTCGAAAACTTGTCAAAAATGTATATATACTCGAGGTATTTTTGACAGATTGAGACGGAGATGGGACTGTGAATGGTCTTAAAAATAACGAGAATTGCCTCTAAGATAGGCAGTCGCTCCATGTATAAAATTGTTTTTCATTGGAAGCCGATTCCACCATCGTTTGACTAGTCAAAAAAACAAAGTGCCTAGGCACTAAACAGATGATGATGTTGATTTAATTAACACAACTTTAATCTATTTGATGAAAATGTTGTTTTCTTTTCATACAGCCGTAGTATAGTCTGAATAAAAATAGTCTTGACTCAGGCAGACGTATTGCAAAATATCTATTGTCTAGAACTTATTATCAAAAGTACTCATCCAAAGTTTTCCTCAATAATTACATTCTTGAAAGATCATTCATATCAATGATCTACGACTAAACAACAATGCGTTACCGTTGACTGTTGCCTATAAATACAAATTATATAATTCCAAGAATTTTATACACAAAACACAATTAATAAACCACCGGAGCACCGGGCGATGATACCGGATACATTCAAATTAAATTACCTATTCGATGATGACGTCCTGGTATTTTGTATTCTTTTTTTTAATGTTGCTTATTTTCAGTATGCAATTGATTAAGATTATTCGAAGGACTGACCACACATTGATGACGTCAGACCATACCACAAAACATCATTAAAATATCCTAATAATAATATTTTATCAATGGACTGAAATAAGTTTCATAGTGCGTGCGTCAGGGTCAGACTTCCTCGATGAGATAAATGTCCGAATTATTATTTCACCTTGCGGAGGAGTAACAATTTTTGTATCTGGTTCTGGATTCAGTAATATAACTAGCTTCTGTTAGTCGACGCTGTTGTAGCTGTAGGGCTCATGACCGTAAAACCACTGGCCTCTTTAATTTATCTAGTAGGCAAAGATAAAATCGCCCGTATCGACAACTTTTTGAGCCAAATATTATCTCCGGTAAGATTTTCCGTTCGATAGGGACGCGTCCAAAGTACCAGGAGAGCAGAATTTTCAAGGAGATCTTTTTCTGTGTGATTCTCATAACATTACCATGCCATCCGATAGGAGTTTTTCTGTGAAAACAATGAAAAAGTTATTCTTCGGAACATTTTAACATTGTTTTACTAAATACCGTTTCTTTCGTATGTATTCGTAAATATTGAAGTTAGTTATGGAAAGAAATCAATCTGCACGTAGAGAACAATACAATTCTATTGTTTAATTCTTGTTTTGTTTTTTCTGTATTTAACTGAACATCAGTGTCAATTAATGCATCTCTTCAAAACATGAGAGTAACAATTTAATGGCATGTGAGTGACTGCAATGTATGATATGTAATGAGTGTAGAGCTATAGCTGAGTACCTATACAGTTTTTAAGCGAATTCAATGGTATAGTAAGTAATAGGTATGAAAAAACAAACTCAAATTCGAAGGGTATTTTTTGTTACCGCAGTACTACGTCATTTATAAACCGATTTGAAAAAAACTTTTGAAAAGGTATGCTTATCGAGAGGTATAAATTATGTCAAGTTCTGATGTTACGGTTCACAATCTTTCGACAGTTTACAATCTCGCGAGATAGATTATTATCTGACGATATTTAAAATTTTACGGTATAATATTGATACGGGTGGGTCTCGGTATGTTAAGATGGTCGCGTATTGACGCGACCATCTTAACGTACCGAGACCCACACGTGCCTCGGAAAGCACGATAAGCCGTTAGTTAGCCCGAAAGTCTGACAACCAATCTTATATACGGGTATCGTATTACCTAGTAACTGGGTTGTGGAGGTCTGATAGGCAGTCGCTCCATGTAAAATACTGGTATTCAGCTGCATACGGTTAGACTGGAAGCCAACCCCAACATAGAAAAATGTTAGGCAGATTGAGATCAAGACAGATTTTCATAATTTTAAAACATATTGTATTATCGATACTGGTTTGTTTCCATGTGTAATTCACGAAACGAAATTCATTGAGGAGCTTGAGATTAAAACGCTTGAAATCAGGTGGTGTGTTTCCATCTCAAGATATTTTATTGTTTTAACCCACTTTCTTAATTCTGACTCCTTCCTTGCTTATATTTTCAAAATTAAAGTAACAGGTTCCATACTGTGTTGTGTTTATTTCTTTTGATACTGTTTTGGGAATTAAAGTTGAAAGTTCATGTTTGTTGGTGATTGATTAATAACATTGCTTTATTAAATTCGCTGACAATTTAACATCATGTAACCGTTAAAACAGTCTGCCAGGGGTGTGGGTTGTTCGAAAGAGATACCGTGGCCCCTGACACACAGGCAACTGAAGGAACACGGGTGGGTTTCGATCAGTAAATGTCAGACACGCCGACCCGCTCCACCCAGAACGGGAGAAGTTATTTGATGAATACCCACCCCAAAAAAAAAACCGTTAAAACGGTTACTTTTAAAAATAGAGAAAGGTTTTTGACGTTTTTGAAACCGGCTTTCGCATTGGATGGTTTTTGTTCGCCCTGTATGAAACTTGATAATAAGGAAGGAGGGGTTTGGGGGATGTTTATGACAATAAGCTCAGCCGCTATTACATGGGATTATACATAGTTGGTGAAATATGGATATACCATAGGTACACCTCTACCGAACACTCCGGGGATTACAGGTACAGGCGTGATGTAATGCTATGAAGCAATCTTACAATGGGAAATTCTAAAGTAAGTACATTATTAAAAAAACGTGTGTGTACTTATGTACGCACGTAAGAAGTTATACATCTTTGGCGTAACAGAACAAAAATAGCTAAAGATTTCACCAACTCTCTGTTTGTAAAAGGAATGATAAATTAATGACAGTTATCAGCTAACTTCATCATGTCGCTTTTTGTCTAGCGGCGTGCGCGCGCATCATAAAAATTTAACTCTCATGTTTTTTTTTTAAACGCGCCAAAAGAAGTATAACTTAAAAAAAAATATTCTTTCCGTCTTTTTCCCTGCGTAGTGAGTTGCGTAAGATCTGAAAACCATACAATAGTTTAATATTTCCAATGCATTCATGCTTATTTTCATCGGATTGCATCACAGAGTATTGAACCTTATCATCGTATGTGTCAAAAATCTTGCGAGTGTCGTGAAAATCAAGATTACGGATTATTTGTGTGACTAGCTTCGTAATACTCCAATATCATCGTGACTATATCAAGAAGATATGTATCTGCGTAAATTCAGATGATCACTGGCTTCTACTTTAGAGTTTTAGAGTAAAACAAATCTTAGTGCAGACTACTGGTTCCTCTGTCACAGGCGCGGTCGCAGCCAAAGACTTTGGGGCCCCGGTCACACACAAAGGCTAACTACATAATAATAAGAAAATCTAGACACTATACTATTTTATTAATCTATAAAGGTGAAGAGTTTGTTTGTTTGTTTGTTTGAACGCTTTAATCTCAGGAAATACTGGTTCGAATTGAAATATTCTTTTAGTGTTGAATAGCCCATTTATCGAGAAAGGCTATAGGCTATATAACATTACGCTAAAACTCTTAGAGCCGAGCAAAAAGAGAAAAAAGTCACGAATACGAATACTCGTACGGGCAGGCCAGGCGAGCGACGGGGTGTGTCGGGGAGCAAGAAGTTTGACGCGAACGAAGTCAAAGGCAGAACCTAGTTTGTTAAATTTTCGAAAAATTACCATTTTAAGCTTTACGTTTACGGCTTTCCCGACCGCGCCTGCTATGTCATTCATCATCATCCGCCTAGCCTTTGGAAAATAGCCTATAACGAGAAATCGTCCTAAAATGTTGCCACTGCAGAGGTACCGCTCGGTGAGAGGAAATGGGCACCGTAATCCAGCACGCGGGCTCAGTGCTGGTTGGTAGATGTAACGTCTTTGAATTTCCGCATACATACATATATAAGACATGACGATTTCCTCAGAATGTTCGCCTTCACCGTTTTGTGAGTAGTGGTGATGAAATAAATCACACTAAGTAAAGCACCTGTCTGGGCTCGAAGCTACGACCTACAACTAGTAAGTCGCGGCCGTTACCACTACGCCACCACTGGACCACAACCAAAAAAATGTGCAAAGTTTTCTGACATCGCACTTTACACTTTTTGTTGGTTTTATTTTTGAAGAGAAAACTTCTTTAGGCATTGGGCATTTTTTGAGATGGGGAAAAGCAATTGAACTCGCCACACTGTTACCGACACCTCTGTTTATTAAGGTGAATCTAGTCCACATTTTTCTCATACAAACTTCGGGAGTGTATTACTCCACTGTTTGACAATGTACATCAAAAATTAAACATGGTATGGTTTTGTCTCATTATTAATATTTTCTGTATGGGAACAGAATACTACAATAAAAAGCCATTAAAAAGTTAGGAGCTAACAAAGATTCTTGCTAATTTAACCTAACTTTGGACGTGTTTAAGTAATAAAAGAAGTGTAAAATCTGAAAAACCAAGTCAGTACCGACAAAGCTCAAATATCGAAAAATTCAATACACTTTATTCGTCATTAATTTATTCAGTGGTTTTTTCATAAAACCCAATCTTCCGAAGGACTGTTCTTAATTTTTTACGCGCCTGTTGTACTGTAAATGATCCTGCGTCTCACTCAATAACGTTGTGCGTGTAGACTAGCTTCTAACTGCTCATCACTGATATTACCTCTGTCGGACACGATGCCTGGTGAGACAGCGTGATTTTTAGCCAGGCCCACCAGTGAGTTCGAGCCCGCGACTAGGTAGGTTCCCCTAGATAAATTATTATTACTACTTAAATTATTGAAATACCTCTGTATTTCAATTATTTAATTGAGTAGTCACATATAATACGTATTTTTCCACTTGGTTTATGTTGATGTTTTAATAAGTAAAGAGAAGGAATACGAATTTGTGTGGGGTAGGTACCACAGCTAAATAGTGAAAAATATTTTTTTTGTTTCAAACCAAAAAACAACCGACTTGCAAAACAAAAAATACACTACAAAGTGAACAGAAGTTGGTACCAAAAAAAAAACGAAAATACAAAACCAAAGACAAATGATTAATCTTACATGTAGTTGGGTCCCCTTGACCCAACTACATGTAAAGATTAATAATTTTGTTATTGTTTAAAAAAAACGGAATTCCCGATATTATGATTCAGTCTGTTATTTTCGCCTTGGTTTGAATCGAAATAATTTGTGATATTAATCATTGTGACTGTCGTACTACGTTCTGTGATAACGATAACATAATGACGTCATACTGTGTTGTTTCGGAATTAATTGATAATGTTTACGAGATTTTTGTTTAGCGTATTCGGACTATCCACACAAATTATTTATATTGTATTTCAAGTTTAATAGTATCCTTATTTTATTTTTAAATAATATTCTATAGACGCACGGTTTGACTTAGTTTTCTATTGTAAAGGAAACGTACTTTTGCGTGCATAGGCCTTGATTTAATCGATTGCAATCGCTTGATAGGACGTGTACCAAAATAATTTACGTTCTACAACCATAAAATTTTCCACTAAGTTTCACTCGTTCATCAAATCCTAATTTGCAGTTTGTTACCCCATTTTTTTACTTTTTTGTTGTATTTTTATATTTTTGGTGTTTTATTTTTATTTATCAAAATTAAACGTATCGTGTGGCAGCGAAGTTGTGTTTCCTTCAACTCGTCATGCTACAAATGCAATTTCTCACATATTTATAAATGGCACCGTTACATTATGAACACCGACAGTTTAAAATCTATCTCGGGAGATTACAAAGTATGGAAACATTGTGAACTGTAAAAACCTTTAACAATTTAATACACTATTTTTGATAGTTTAAAATCTGTCTGTGGCAAACTGACAAATTGTGAACTGGTATCAAAGTTGCATGCGGCGGAAGTACCTTGCGCTATTACTAAATAGCCAAGTAACTGCCACTAACTTGGAAGTAGCGCTCGCCGGCCACTGTCGCGGCACCGCTAGCTTATGACAAAATAAAATAAAAAATCAAAAGTCATTTATTCAAACTAGGCTGAGAGTCAGCACCTTTTGAACGTCAAAATTACAATAAGACAGTCCCCCCAAAACGCCCGCTCTTCACTACTCTCTAATGCTTTAGCTGGGAAGAAGAAGTGGCGCAACAAACTCCCCAGCAGCACAGCTGTCTATTAAGTTAAAAGAATTTAATGCTGTAGGTAAGAATTTAATAGGTAAGTAATAAACATTACTAAACACAAAAAATAAAATAAAATTATTTGCCATATGTCAGCTAGCACACGCCAATATACCAACAAAACATGGTAACTAACCTCAAGCAGATATAAATAATAAAAAGTTTTTATCCAGTGCGCAAACTGTAACCAAGAATTCAGCATATCATTCTAGACACCCCAGCGTAGAAATTTTTCGTCAGTTATACAAAAAGAAAATCAGCTGTTTCATAAAATAGTGCAATACCTACGCGGTCAAAATGTATGGAACAGCTGATTTTTTTTTTGTATAACCGACGAAAAATTTCTACGCTGAATTCATTGTTACAATTTCCGCACTGGATAAAAACTTACCCTGTATATGCAGGAGTAATATTCACTCTCCCTCGGTCTAGTGGTCGACACTGCAACTGCTGAGCATGATTTCTTGGGCCATTGGATTTTTCCATCAGGATTTTCTCCAGCTGGAGTCTGTATTAGTGCCCGATTGATGATAATAGGCTCGCCCCCTATAACATGGGACATAACATAACTGGCGAAATGTGTGTGTTCTAAGTATACTTCGGACTTACCCTTCGGGAAATGCAGGCGTAATTTTATGTTATTTTTCAAGGTATATTTTAAGTATAATGTCTTCATTAATAATAAGGAAAATCGAAAAAAATTAAGGCCCCCATTTTAATCGATAACGAAGAAAGGCTACAAATATTTAACATTGCATATATAGAGTTTACTATATCTAAGTATTTAATAATCTGAAAAGTTAACACAGTTACGCATTTTTTATTAACCGACTTCAAAAAGAAGGAGGTTATCAGTTCGAATATTTATATATTTTTTTAATTGTTTTCTTTATGTATGTTCGGGCATAACTCCGTCTTAAATAGACGGATTTGCAAAATTCTTTTTTTGTTCGAAAGGGGTTTATTCCGAAATGGTCCCATAAAAATTTCATAGTTCTGATGATGCATTTTGGAGACAGACAACGGAACTCCTCAAAAAATGACAGCACTGCTATTGCATAAATATGCATTGTTTTGACCCCAAGGATGATGAAATTTTGAATTGTGTGGGGTAGGTACTATAACTAAAAAGTGAAAAATAGAAAACTCGGTCGGCGACTTTGGATATGTATTTAATTTAATTGTCACCGGCTTCCGAAATTAAAGTTATTTTTCACTTTGTAGTGTTTTATGGAAGTCGGTTGTTTTTTTTTATATTTAAGTTATGGAAATGAACAGTTTTACAAACATGGCAAAATCAAAATCAAAATATTTTATTTCACACAAACCTGCATGGGCACTTATAAAACGTCAGAAGCTAGGTGCACGGTTCCAATTAGTCGTCTCCTATGGAGAAGAGCCGGCAAGAACCTCCACGGTTATTCTTTTAAAAATATTTGGCTTTTACAATGTTTTCAAATTACAGTGATAATAGGTATGGCAGGACAGTGCAGGCCTGTCAATTACCAGGTACCTACTTATTAAGATAAATGAAAATGAAGGATAAAAAATGGTCTACAAATCTACACAATGCAAGGTCTTACGTTCTCACAAATATATAAAAGAATCTACATAAATGAAATAAAATGAATCTATTTAAACCAATGTACAGTCATGTACAGTCTACACTCGATCATACCCCTGCAGGCTTAGCATGACATTTGCTATTTTTACAAAGAATAGACAGTGCTTTTTCAATACAAAGTGACATTTCGTTTCTTCATTCTTGACATCGCACAGTTAATATCCTTCTATAATCTGTCATTTTGTCTTTAGTTTCTAACGATCTTTGCCTAGCTCCTTATAAATGTGGACTATTTCAGAAGAATATTTCTTCCCAAACTGTCAAAATCACGCTGACAACAAACTTTCTACTCGACAGCCACAAAGAATATACGATTATCTACAAAATATACGATTATCTACAAAATCATGATTCGTTTAGAACGCATAACTGTGATAATTAATAGAAAAACATAGCTATCTTCTCCTATCATATATCGCATACCATTTAGTGTCTATTCTTCCGTCCACAAATCGGTGCTCGTGCTAAGCCTGCTGGTTCGTGCTGTGAACCACATTATTCTAGTAGGATTTGCAATCTTTGCTTATCATCGCCCTACCTACATACTTATATTATGTAAGTCGAAAGATATCACTGCCAAATATGCCTCCTTATTAATCATAAATCTTAGATAATTTAGGTTATCAACTTTGTACGATTATGAATGGATTTGGGTTTTTACGGAAGCAGACTATATAGCACAAATTTAGAGCAAATATGGCTATATTGGCACAGTATAATTATCATCATTAAGCCGGAAGACCTCTATCGCTGGTCATAGTTCAATCACCGTCACAACGGTGGGCCCTGCATATCTATTCACAACCATTCTATACGCTTCCGTGCTGAATCGAACATCAATCAATGTTATCGAAGAAGTCTTCTAAACGCTGTTCGCAAATTCGAAACACAATAATTTGAAACGTTTATCAAATAGTCGATCACTACTCTTTCAACAACTATTTACTCGCACGAAATAACTCGCCCGAATCATGTTAATTTATTTTGAATAAAACGTTAAGAAATCAACGAAAAGTTAAGAGAAAAGTACGCTAACTTTAATAGATAGTTACATAAATTACAAAACGTGTCAATTGCCTGATACGTATTTTGGAAGTTGTCGATTCGCCCACAAATAAATAACTTCGTGCGAGTCGCCTATATTAAATATTACTTATACCATTGAAATGTGACGATTTTCCCGATTCGGGCGAGTTAATTCGTGCAAGTCAACTTATCGCCTTATTTGTTGGGGCAAGACAAAGTTGGTAACTGAAAATGTGTCTTTTTTGACAAGGTAGCATGTCGAATGGTTGTAAATAGCTATGCTGTGCTTCCCACATCTAGCAAATTCCCAATTACCCATATTGACACAGTACCTATTTGTGTGTTAAGTGTCTATTACATAAGAAGCAAGGAGGACATAGACAAGGTGAAGAGAGGATAATCTGAAGATGTCCTTTGTACATAATCCTATAATTACCTTGTACAAAACAAAGCAGAAGAGGTCTTGCCTACAGGGAATTACACGAATATATTTTCAGGGGTAGTAGTAAAGCTACTTCAGGGAATTCCTATGTGTTAAGAAAACAATGTTTTGCTGTGAATACTTTTTAATTGCTCAGTACTCTTTAACTTGTCGAAAGATATCGGTCGTCTGTATGATTTAAACGATAAAAATTGTCACTATTTTAATTTGTGAACAGCGTTTAGAGGACTCCTTCGATAATATTAGTTGAGCTTCGATACGGCACGGAAGCGTATCGAATGGTTGTGAATATGTATGCGAATCTACGGAATCAACATGTATTCGATTTATGAGGTGTACTTTTGGCCAGTACAATTTAGCTACAATTATATTTTCTGATGAATTTCATTGAGAAATGTATAGATACTTGAATATTGCTCTGGGCTCTGAGACGAGTTGCTTCTGTGCTCCTCTGGATCACTACTGGTGATTCTGGCCAACAAGACCTGCAGTGGTCAGGGAATACCTACCTATAGGAAATAATTATATTATTATAATTTACCACTTAATATTATAAATGTGACAATTTGGATGTATGTTACTCAATCAAGCAAAAAGCGGATCAACAATTTTGGCAGACATTTTGCACACAGATATCAAAAGTCATTTATCCTAACTAGGCTGAGAGTCAGCACTTTTTGAACGTCACAATTACATAAGACAGTCCCCGAAAACTGTAATAGTTTATAACACATAGGATACTTTTATCCTGGTAGTGTGTTTCCGTGGGTTAATTTTCGACACCCATACAGGTAAAGCCGCGGGAAAAAGTTAGTTTTTCCATAAAACCTTGTCTCCTTACATTTGTTATGTTATTATTCCTTGGGATTCGAAGTTAAGCCCCAAACGTCCGTAGCCTCGCTCTCTACGCTTTATTTAATAACATTCACATACCTTACAATAACATAATTAATTAACACGGCAAATGACCTACAAAGGGAGTTTACATTATCTTGTACCATTCAAGGTCACTCTGAGGTCACTTACGGTTTCAACTACAATACGGACCCTGAGTGTTAAATTAAAAATAAAATAAAACAAACAATTAAACAAATAGTTCTGTGGGACGTGGCTTGAATTGATTAAAATACGGTACGTGTCTACCATTTTAAACAATGCAGCTTGCCGAGTAACCAAGCTGCAAGCCATAGTTCGGAACAAGAGTGCAATGGGCTTCTGCAAAGCAGTAATGCTCGCGAAGAGGGAGGCGGCGCACGTGAGGGAGAAGCAGCATATGCGCCTTCACGGCCCTAGTTGCCGCAGGAGACGCCCTGGGCGTCGGGAATCCCAGGCTGATTCCCGGTCACCGTTGGCGCGGGGTTGCGGATGGCGAGTAATGGCTAACTCGCAGTCCGGTAAGGATCAAGCCCGGATCGACGGCGCGTTGTGTTCCACGCGCGCCTCAATGAGATGTCAGCATCAACTGGTGGGATCCACAAGGGTCGATGCCTGCCAGGGGTGCGGGTTGTTCGAAAGAGATACCGCGGCCCCTGGCACACAGGCAACTGAAGGAACACGGGTGGGTTTTAGTCAGTAAAAGTCTGACACGCCCTCCTGCTCCACCCAGAGCGGGAGAAGTTATTTGATGAATACCCAAACTAAAAAAAAGTGGCTGTTGGCTGGCCATGTTTTTCGAAGGACCGATCGAGAATCCAACTGAGCGCAGCGTGAGTCACAGAGTCACAAAAACACAGTTTTATGTTTTCTACTTTCAGCGCAAAGCTGACCGTTGAAGATCCAACGCGCGAAAAATTTCCGGCGAAATTTTGCCATGACTGGGACAGAGTGGACTCCCGGAAGGCGGACGACAAGGTGTTGTAGCGCAGGCTGGGAGGCCTATGTCCAGCTTGGCTATTCTATAAAAATCCCATCGAAGTCCCAGTGAAGTGAGCTTAAAGTGAGCTGTAATTTTATCGCTTATGCTAGAAATTGACACTATTGACAGCTCACTTCAAACTCACTTCTCGTTAGTTTTCACGGTGAGATTTTTACAGAATAGCACTACAGTAGTGGACTTGAAAGAGTCATGTTCCTTAATCCTACCGCGGTAGAAAAGTTGTAGGCAACCTATGACTTCTCACCACCTAAGATTTCGAGAAAAACACATGTTTGATTTTCTTATAATGCTAAAAATATGTCAGAGATGATAATTCTTTACTTACTCGGTTGGAAAAGTATGTTTTGCTGTAGATGGGGTAGGTACCTACTCGATATGATTATGAGATATTTTGGAAATTTGTTTCCTTACAGTTTTACATTCACGCTTCAAACTCGACAAACTATAGTGCTATTCTGTAAAAAATTCACCGTGAAAACTAACGTGAAGTGAGCTTGAAGTGAGCAGTCAATAGTGTAAATTTTTAGCATTAGATAAAATTACAGCTCGCTTTAAGCTCACTACACATATGTGTAGTGAACTTTTGCGAGCTGTAACTTTATGTTTTTTTATTAAATCCCACCGTGAAAGCCTATGCTTTTGGATATTGACAGAATAGCCAAGCTGATTGATTAACTTTTCAGGTACAGGAAATCTAAAATTTTTCTTTATTTAATATTCTTAGGAAAACAAATAGACATTCTTTATCGGAATGTTTCTTTCCCCTCTAAAAAGCCTGGCGTGAAATATTTATGTCGACCTATTTAAAAAATTCGCTCTTTCTGCGTAAGAAAGTTAAACTTAGTGGAAAATTAACAATTATGTTCGACCTACTTTCAAAATGCTCTCATTTTGTATTATAAGAAGTTACTTAAGTGGAACGAATACAAATGGACTTGTTTTCTTTCCGGATAACTTTTTATTTACACGGACAATACTAGAATGTCCGAGACATTTTGTTACTAACTTAAAAGGACGCCATTTTATTATAGTTTCTAATCTCCCGTCACGTTATTATGACATTTTGCAATCGTAAGACAAATAGCTTCGTGAATATTCAAATTAGCACTAATTGTATGCAATAAGCTAACGTTCCCACGGAATAAATAAATAAATAAATGTTTTTATTTATGCTTCAGTTTACAAAACAGGGTTTCTTGTTTGGAGCCTCCTTTTAAGCAAACAATGCCTGTGTTAGGTGACTCCGCTAGTACAGTCATAGTACAGCATAATAATTTACAACAAATCCGTAGGTACTTAAAATATCAAATAAAAACAAATATTTTAGTGAGAGTGTGATTCGAGTGTGAACACCTGTGCGTAGTGTTTGTATATGAGAGTGTCTGTGAGAGTGTAATTAGAGTCATAAGTCATAAGTCATTTATTCATTTGTTTGAGAGTGTAAGTGAGAGTGTATATTAGAGTGTAAGTGAGAGTGTATATTAGAGTGTAAGTGAGAGTGTATGTTAGAGTGTAAGTGAGAGTGTATATTAGAGTATAAGTGAGAGTGTATGTTAGAGTGTAAGTGAGAGTGTATATTAGAGAGTAAGTGATAGTGTATGTTAGAGTGTAAGTGAGAACACTCTCACTCACACTTACATAAACATACACATGTTTGTGTATCTGCTATTTTATGTGCTCCAAAAGTGCCTCTGTTTCATCACATGTAAGTGTCTTTATACAACAAGTTATTATTTTCATAAATTCATAACTTTGGAATAAAATCGCGGCGGGATTTTTTCGCGCACTCAATCTTCAACGCACTGCTTAGGTAGCACGAGAATTAAAAATCGAACACTGATTTTTGCGACGCACTGAGACTTAGGTAGTAGCGCTACACTCTGTTCGATTTTCAATTCTCGATTCAACATCGAGAGTTAATTAGCTGCGCGAAATCCGTAAAAAATAAGGAGAGACTCGACATTTCCTATCTGACTACCCCTGAGAAGTAATGGCGACAAACTCAAGGGTCAAAGTCTCTTTTAAAGTCCAGATATAATCATGGTCAGATCATGTGAAGAAAATGGTTTTTTGAGGAAAGAACCATACAGATTAGACTTAAATCTGTGTGGTCGTGTGGTTCTGCAAGTATTTGTCAGTGTACTCAGATAATGACACGACTCGATAGTGTGACGGGATGGGCCCGCTAGATGACGAGGCTGGGTTAAACCTGCTATGAAACGCAGACTGAACAAGATATTTTTTTGCCAAAATATTACGTATACGTAATACGAACATAACATCACGCCTGTATTCTCCAAGGGGTTGGCAAGGGTATCTATAGTACACCCACATTTGGTTTGATATGTTTACTTATTTCCATCAACCGGTCACAAATTCGGACTCCCAGGCTCCAGGCTACTGAGAAATTCCATATTTATATACACCGTGACATTTTAGTCGTCTTACAAAGATGGTCCACTCAATGTATCCGTCATAACATACCTCTAGGCGCGATTAAAACCTTGTTACCATTAATTAAGATAATAGATATAAAGAAACATAATGAATGCTTTAGAATTATGAAACACCCTCCCTGTTAATAATGTTTACGTATCAAACGGTAGAAGATATCTACCTACCTACCACTACATTCCATCATTAATTCCATCTCCATAACAGGGTGTTTCAAACTACGTCATGCGTCTTAGTGATATTTTCATGTTTTTTATTATGCAAATGTTAAAAAAAAAAGTTTTTTATGAATGGTAGTAGATAGCATTCATTGGGTACATGAAGTGGGCTGCCGTTGTAAGACGACTAAAATGTCACGGTGTATATAAAATCCCAGTAACACTGCCCGAGATTTCCCGAGGCTTTTACAAACCTTATCAACCAGCTAGCAATAGTCAGATTAATTGCAATATTAAAACCTCTGGGTATGCATTTTAATTACTTCCAAATTAATTAAGCTAACAAAGCCAAGTAAGACAATAAAAGGAAAGAAAAAAAAAAACAAATGAAACAATAAAAAAAACAAAACAAACAGAGATTGGCGTGCGTCGAATGAATTAATAAGCTGTTAACTTCAATAATGCGAGGTCGAAGCGGCGCCGGCGCAAGAAAACGTGGTTCTTTTATTACAGCTACGCTACTTCCTTTATTACTTTTACTAGTCTTTGTAATTTTTGTTTGTTTAACGCTATAGGGATATAAGCAACGTCCCTTAACGCCATACATAAGGCGCCTTATGGGATTGACTTAAGCCCCCATACGCACGATGCAAGTTTTTTGCCTGTGACATCACTACATAGTATAAAACAAAGTCGCTTTCTCTGTCCCTATATCCCTATGTATGCTTAAATCTTTAAAACTACGCAACGGATTTTGATGCGGGTTTTTTTAATAGATAGAGTGATTCAATAGGAAGGTTTATATGTATAATACACCGACCTCCACGCGGGCGAAGCCGCTGGCAAAAGCTAGTATAATATAATTAAAAACAAATGACTTGCATCGTCTAAATACTAAGCAGATGGTGCAACTTTTTCTGCTGCTTCAAGTTATGGTATTCCAAAGGCAATTAAATTCCAGGCTAAGCGACATAATGTTAAAACATAACTTGTATTGCTTGCGACATCACGCAACCTTGAAAGACAGGCAGTTCTGCCTATGGTTAAAAGAACTCTTTGACACAATGTTGTAAGCCACACATCTCGTGGGACATGACATATTTCGCCTAGTAAATACCGAAAAGTCTTCTTAGACCGCTGAATGATCGAATGTTATACTATCATTGGTAGTGCATTTACGGGCACTCTAGCCTATTGACCTAGTGTTGCAAATACGGAGCTAAATTGTCGTTCCATTTTTAGAGATGACTCAGTCCAGGACAATAATGCTTTATTAAAACTAAAAGGTAACTTCAACCAAAGCAACTACATCAAAAATCATTTCAGCTGAAAGACGTCCACTGCTGGATATAGGCCTCCCCCAAGCTCCGCCACTTCGACCGGTTCTGTGCTTCCCGCATCCAGTGGATTCCTGCGACTTTTACAAGGTCATCGTTTCCAACTCTACGTTTTTCGGTACGCGGACTCCACTCTAGAACCTTTCGGTCCCATCGGCCATCTGTTCTGTGCGCAATGTTTGGCAATTCTTGAGCTATGTCGGTTAAGGTTACCAAAGTAGCAAGCTTTAACAAAATCAAAATCCAAGTAAGTAGTATTTGATAACGTTATTCTGCGAGTACATGAAACCCTATCTAGAAACAGTCTGTCATATTAATGAGCCCAAATTAAGTTCATATGAAACTTTCTCAAATTACTTCTAACTCCAATTTATTATCATTTATCTGGGGACTGAATCATATAGAGCACGTTTTTCAAGCGCATTTCGAGACACGTGTCCAAAAACGCGTATTCGGCGCGTACGCATGGCCCGCATGGGTAGCGGTACCCAAATTATTATCAAAGCTGTCCAATTGATCCCTAGTTCATTGGGTCGAATTGATGATCGAGTTAATAAAATTTTGATGTTCAATAAATCATTCATCTATCGAATTGTCTTTGTTCGTTCTAATTTATTATTAGATTATTTTATGTAAGTCGAAGGACCGGTCGTCGGAGCAACAGACAAGTCCTGGCGTGGAGACCACGCATCAGCAAGCGTGTATAGCTATAACACTTCCACATTTTACCAGTTATGTTTCAGTTCCATGTAGGTAATAGGGGGCTAAATAAACTCTATCTCTAAATAAGCTCTATTTCCATCAACTGGTCACAAATCCAGAAATTCCTGACGAAAAAACTCAAGAACATTTTGCCCAACTTGGGAATCGAACCTTGGACCTCATGCCTAGTAGTAGCTAACACGTGTCATAAAAGAACACGATTTAAAAAACCCATAATCACCGCATCCACAATCACATGTGGATGCGTGCGCCGCAGCAGCGTCTACACGCACATGTCGATTTAATTATGATTAATAAGAAAAACTACCTTTTTCTAGACATACGAGTATCGTGATGGGCAATGTGAGTAATCTATACATACTTAAGAGGAATGCGCTATGGCAAACCCTATAATTCATACATGTTGATTAAAATATGAATAACAACCGTCACAAATATGGAAAGAAAGAAATAATACCGTTTATTGGACACAGTGAAACGTGAAACACTAAATAAAATCACAAAAAAGTGCATTTAAATAACTAGTAACAACAGTGTGTGCCTCACGGCTGCGCCAAAAAGCTGGCAAAGTGGCTTTACAGAATAAAAATAGTCATTCAATTGTTGAACATTCAGCCGAAGCCAAATTGTAAAAAACTTAAGAAAATTGGGCTACCCTAGCGTTTCCCCATAATATACATAAAGTCGCTTTTCGTATGTGCGACTTTATTCTTTTTCTAAACTACGCAACGGATTTTGATGCGGTTTCACCATCATTTAGAGAATTAATTCCGGAAGTTTATGTGTAAAATACATTACTATTAAACGAATTTATATAAACTAAAGATATCTCAATATAAAGTCATAAGAAGCGAGTGAAGCAGGGGCGCGTCGCTATATTACGATAAAGGCTTCTTCAAACAGGCGCGACGCAACTCTTATAGAACAATTTATATGAAAACTTTATGGAAATTGTTCTACAAGTGTCGCGTCGTGCCTGTTTGAAAAAGCCTTAAAGCAGACATTATTTGTAAACATGACACAAACACGTACTTGTAAAGGAGAAGATTTCGCAAGATCACGTCACGCGCGGGCGCACATCATCGTAAAGGCGCTAACTCGCTGTCGACTTGATATAATCATGACTCTTGGAATGACTTGACATGATTTTGCTTTATTTATCTGAAATCTGGATGATATCTATAGTTGACACAGTGTGCAAAATACATAAACTGTCGGTCATTATCACCCTAATCTATATACGCTTCTAGAAATACACCTTTCAAGATTCTATTTAGGTACCAACTGGCGCGCCAAAAGAGTTATGACATCGCCAAAGTTGCTGGAAACTCCTGGACGAGGGACGTATAGAACCGTGGAAAATGTCAGAAGGGATTGGAGACCTGAACCCATCAAGTGCGTGACTCCTAGCTGCAATGATGATGAAATGAGATGAAGTGAAATGTTTCACTAACATAAATGAGTCCTGTGTTTCTTCCCGTGGTCCCTGGGAAGTCCAAACATTAAATTATTAGGATTTTATGTGAGTCTAACTAGGCAGGGTCATGTCTGGAAGGGCTGATCAGCTGATCACAAGAATCAGCATTATTTACTTTTTCTTCAATAAAATATGAATTCACCCGTGCGTTCTTCATTCATTCATTGCGTGGTTCTAATCAGTCACAATAAAGACACGTCATGGCACGTGTGTGTAAAGGACAAGATTTCGCAAGCACACACACATACGCACACGCAAACATAGGTACTCATACGGTAGCTTTACATTCACACGTCACTTAACGACCGTTATTATAATATTATGCACGAGAATGACCCTGTTCTTGTGTTTTATTGTTCCGAGGCGAATTTTTGGAAGCGCGTGCGCACTCATGATTTCATTCTAAGATTGTGACGTCAAATTAGTTTGGAGGTAATTCCCCTTACATGTCTATCTTTATAGTTTAGGTATTGACTTGCGTATTATGACTACTTACGTAATAACAGCCACACAGATTGATCGATCGAGTTAAGCTACGGTTGCCGCGATTGGTCATTGGATGAGTGACTATCTTAACATACCAAGACAACTCTGTGCCTCCGTGGATCTTTGACAGTCGTTACGGGTCGTCAGAAGCTTGAAAGTCTGACAAACCTGTCTTACCCAAAGAGTATCGTATTACCTAATGACTGGGTTGTGGAAGTCAGATAAGCACTAAGCAGTCGATTTATTTAAAATACTGGTATTCAGCTGCATCCGGTTAGACTGGAAGCCGACCCCAACATAGTTGGGAAAAGGTAGATAGATTGATTGATTATTATCACCCGATGGTACCAGTGAACTGGAGTCCAGGAGTTGATGACTAATTTCATAAAAGGATACAAAATTAGCATCGGAATAATATTCGCTTTTAAAATAGCAGAGCGCTGTTTCGTAACACTCTATAACGTTTGATCCAACCAAATCGTCTAAGGGCGAATTTCACCAATGAAACTAAATGCGATCAGCATATTTAAAACGCTTTAAAGAGTGACTGTCATTATTGGTATGAAGTATTGACACTGATAGCTCCTGAATGCGGTTAAATTGTTCCTAAGGGTGCGTCTAGACCTGGCGAATGCGCCGCTCGCGAGCCGCTTGCGAACTGCGCGCGTGTTGCTCGCACCTACAGCCTACGTTTGGTGCGCCGCTCTAGTGCAACCCCGGCAAGGCTTAAGTGGGGCGCGCGCTGCACGTGCGCACATAGCTTCTTTCGTGTTTGAACTAAATATGGGGGCAAGGGAGGTGCACCGCGGGCGGCACGCGCGCACCTCCTGCGCCGCTCGAGTACGGCGCGTAGCTTGCGCCCGAGCGGCGCGCGGACGGCACGGGGGCTGCGTACGAACATGAAATGCACGCGCGCAGTTCGCAAGCGGCTCTCGAGCGGCGCATTCGCCAGGTCTGGACACACCCTAAGGTGCAACTCATATTAAATTGGATGTTTGTAAGTAAGGTAAATATTGAATAGAAGTGTGAAATGAATAATCAAACGGTATAGTTATAAATATTATAAGAAACTATCTCATACTTAAGCGATTCTGTCCATTTCTGCTAACAAACTAAAGTATGAAGTCATCGGAAAAAAACACAGGTAAGTCTGGTCACCAGATGACTACGTTAAACGCAGTTTAAAATCGATACCACTTGTTAAGCCAGACGAAATATAAACATTTATACTTTATAGTACACACCATTAACCTAAGCTTGTTGAAAAACTATTTTTAAGTAGAACAAACAATAGCTCCTAAAGAAGCGCCAGGAATAAATAAAAACTGGGTGTTATTTAAAATAAAAACAAAACAATATTGATTCATATCGTGTGAAGAAGAACTTAATGTAACAAAATGGAGAGATGCAGAAGGTACAAATCAATAAATATCTAAAAAATAAGTCAGATATCAAGATCCATAGGTACAATGATAATAAATTAAGATTTTAAAAACAATTAGGTACAAAAATGGAGATTAACATGAAACTTAAAATTATGATTAAGTACCTACCTATATGTATTTGATGTAATAAGAGGCCTCCAACCCGCACTGTGCCCGCGTGGTGGATTATGGCCCACTCCCGAGGCCTGTGTCCCAGCAGTGGGAACGTTATAGGCAATGAATATTGTTGAACTGTCAAAATGAAACAGATTATGATTGATCGTGTGTTACGTATTTAGGGTGCTGGTATACCATCCTTTTGTAAATGGTCGCAAGAAAGCCATTAGTGCGAACAGCGCGAAAACCGATGCACTATAGATTGACAAATGCGCGTAACTAGGTACTTAAAGTGCTACAAGGATCTTTTGATGCCTAGATGACATTTAGAGGGAGACCTTGTTGTAAATCATTTATGAAATGGTCTCAGAAATTGTATTGAACGAACAAGATGGCGGTCCTGTGCCGTATCATGGCCGACCCTAAACATGTGTGGGCACTACTGAATGAACCTTTCACACGTATCTGTACTGTGTCATCGCACTCTTTGTGTTGCCACTCGGTCACTTATAATTCCTATCGTGCTAATGAGTACATTCTTACGCATAACTACAGTTAAGTAAACAAAGAATTTACGGAAGTAAATGAGGAGAATTATTTTTAAATGCTTTGAAAATATCTCTATGATAGATGGGGGCTACAGGGCCGGAGTAGGGTGGTCGTGCCTTTAGATTCCTTAGTTGCCAAAGGTAACATCATTGGTGAACCAAATTGAGATTATTCCGTTAAAAAAATGACATAGCTACATAACCCAATTCCAAGGCCTACAGGGAATTCATGACCAGATTTATTACAAAAAATTAGGAGCACTGGTGGCCTAGTAGTAACGGCTAAGCTGTAGTTTGTGTAAATAATTTCATTACCACAGCTTTCAAAACGGTGAAGGAAAACATCATGAGGATATCGGCATGTCCTAGAACCAAAAAGTCGAAGACATGTGACATCTACCAATCCGTGCTGGCCCTGTGTAGTAGATTACGTCCCACTGTCTCTTAATGAGTGAAGGCCTGTGTCCCAGCCGTGGGAACATTATAGGTGTATTATTATGCTTAAACAAAAAATAATAAGGATCATTACCTGTCGTTGTTATCTGGTTCTCATACCTAACTATAATTATCTATGTAAAGTCATCATTTATTTTCTTTCCTTTTATAAAATCAAAAATCAAAATCAAAAGTCATTTATTCAAATTAGGCTGAGAATCAGCACTTTTCGAACGTCAAAGTATATGAGACAGTCCCCCAAAACGCCCACCCTTCACCACTTCCTAGTGCTTTAGCTGGGAAGAAGAAGTGGCGGAACAAACTCCCCAGCAGCACAGCTGTTTGTTTAGTCGGATAGACTTGATTCTATACATACATAGGCAAAGTAATCAACATTACGAGACACAGAACTTAAAAATTTGTCATTTATGTCAGCTAGCCATGCCAATATACCAACAAATAAAATGAAAAATTAACTCAAGCACATAAAATAAAAAGTAAACAAAGCATATACCAAAATAAAAGTCTCCTGGTATAAATGGCGTGATAGCTTACATAAGCAATGCAGCATTATGTTTACAAATGATAACCTAGGACCATCGACGTAAAATAAATAAACAAGTAGGTAATTATTAGCAACAATAACAAAATCATGGTCAGCAAGACGACCAGTCACCACAAGCAGCACCCGTTCACGAGCATAAAGCAAAGATCAGCCATTACCCCCTCGCCATATTTGAGGGAAAGAGGTAACCCGATCCCCAACGCTACCGCAAGCAGTGACATCTACGGGCGCATGACGAACTTGTTGCTGGTTACTCAGGCAAGAATAGAATTATCAATTGTCGAGATCGCTAGCTAACCATAATGCCATACAACTCTTCATAAAATAAAAAAAATGTTATGAGTAGAACATGTCAATAACTAATGAAAAAACAGATTATAATTTAAAAAAATACTTAGTCAATAAAAATATATATATATCAATAATTATATGAACCCATATAACCTGTCTCTAGGTACGATTCTGGAGAATTATTCTTATTTAGTATATATGTATTTATGTATCTATTATATAGGATATGTATATATCTGTGTATCTATTTTAATATATTGTATTTTTATTATTTGCGCCAACAACATCCCCATTTTATGTCCAGACCAATCACTGTCCTTGCCAAGGTTGCCTGGAAGAGATCGCGGAAAGCGATAAGGCCGCCCATTGTATATTTTGTAGTGTACTTTGTTTTTTGTTGTGTATTTTTGTGGTGTACAATAAAGTATATATAAATAAATAATAAATAAATAAGGAAAAAAAAAGTCAGAAAATTCTAGATTCTTTATCTCCATGATGTAACAAAAGTGTAGGTACTTAACTATAGCAAAACTAAATGAGTTACATCGCTACCGGAAAAACTAAATTAATTGCTTTATCAAAGGCCTCGAATCCTCAATGACTGACCGTCGGACGGTATCGTTCAATGACTTGACAAGTCTATCTATCACTGTTTACGGAAATTGATTAGAAAAGAATTGGCAATGGCAGGTGCCAAATATATTCTTTTTTTTTCTTTTTTTTTCAAAGGTTAAGATATCAGCATCTTCCAGTTGATTTCGGCCACAGCCTCAGTATTCTAATTGAATTCATGTATTTCTTTCTTTAATTAAGACGGTTTAAAGCCAATTACAAAAATTAAATACACTGTATGTATACAGGGTCAAATTAAATTAGCTGGCAATACTTTACCCACGTTTTCGGTATCGATCAATTCTGGGTCAAACAAATGATGAATTTGTTTTTGTTTCATTCGTTTTCAATATCGATACCCAATTTTTTTTTTACTATTGCTATCCTTAAGCACCAAAGATAACAGCTGGTATAGAATTACTATACACAGTTTCAGCTCAAAATAAAATACTCTAAGAATGATACCAATTTTTGGTTTCATATGTTTCTTAAATTCAAATCATAGCAAACGTAATAAACCCTTCCAATATCGTTAGATATCATCCAAAGAAGCCGTGCCCTTGGTATGTATATACCCTTTCCGTTACACGTTGTGCACGGTACTGATAACATTTTTTTTCTGTCTGTCTGTTTGTTCCGGCTAACCTCAGAAATGGCTTAACTGATTTAATTTGGTATAGAGATAATTTGAACCCTGGGGAAGAATATAAGCTAGACTTTTTATCGACGTACCACGGGAGATGCCGCTGGCGGAAACGAGTTATGCCTACAAAAATATATTATTAATAATTTTAAAGTAAACAATAAAAAAATACTTTAACAATAAAAGGAAACACCATCAACACACACGCTTGCTAATGGAATACTGAAATATACAATCACAAATAAATAATCAGAAAGGCATAAATATTTAAATATTCATGCCCATATATCTACAAAGATAGGAGGCAGATTGAGATTTATATTAATTTCATTTATCTGTGTGAACGATGACTGGTGGACGCAATTGTTTCCTTGACATAAGGTAAGGAAGCTTGCAGTGAAATATTATAGTTGGAGTAGCGTAATTCTTTACCTACATCTGACCTTTTGACCAGCAGTGTTGTGTAAACAACTTTGTTAGGCTCACTTATTTATTTTAGTCACTCACTAATTTTTTGAGCGCGTATTTCGTTTAAAATAATGATGATGATTCCTACAAAGAGCTTTCTTATCCCATTTCTAAGTATAAGGTAGATGAAGGGATATGGTAGGGCTTTACTTAGTTTGCCAAAATATCAACTATCTTATGCCTTAATAATTTCTAGGCAAAGGTCAATTTTTTTATGTTTCTCCTATGCTGTCCCACCGCGTACTGGAAAACGTAGCGTTTTGGAAGGCTCTCCCACAAGATGGATCGATGACCTGGTGAAGGCCGCAGGATACCGCTGGATGCGAGAAACACAGAACCGGTCGAAATGGTGGTGCTTGGGGGATGCCTATGTCCAGCAGTGGAAGTCTTTCGGCTGAAATGATGATGTTGTCCCACGGATGTGTAAAGGCCGCCCCAAGTAGATTCAGAAACTCTTTTTCCGTGCCACCTCGGATCAGCCCTCGCGGCACCGCCACCTCGTTCTAGGCCGACCTCGGTGGCACCGTCCATCTTCAGGCACCCATCGTGTAGAGCCTGTATAGCGGTCATTGTGCTTGTGGCTGAGAAATAGCCTTCTACCCTAAAAGACTTGAGAAAAAGCCTTCTTAAATTACATTCATTACCCTTTCCTTACCGTAGTCGGGTCAAAAATTAATCTTATCCTAGCTTTTTTTCAACTATGTTGAGGTCGCCTTCCAGTCTAACCGGATGCAGCTGGATATCAGTATTTTACATGGAGCGACTGCCTATCTGACCTCCACAGCCCAGTTACTGGATAACACGATACGACTTGGTAAGACTAGTTGTCACACGTTGGCACGTGACAGTTTTGGGCTTCTAGCGACCGTAACGACTGTCAAAGATCTACGAATGACAGCCGGGACCAACGGCGTATCATGCTTTCCGAGGCACGAAGGGGTCTTGATATGTAATGGATGATCGCACTGATCACCCATCTACGACCCGCCCGCGGCAAGCGTAGCTTAACTTCCGATCGATCCGTGCAGCTTTTATTACTTAGCCACAAGTCTCTCTCTTAGCCACAAGCCCCTCTTATTTTTTAAATTTAATTTTAAAAAATCTAAATAGAGGAAGCATCAAAGATATTGACAATCGCCACTACTACCAACCTTGTCATCAGGTAACTGTTTGCATCTTGATAAAAGCTTTTCTATCTTTGGGGTTCTACAAATTTGGAAGTAACTTGTAAAGTGGTATGACGGTAAAAAGGAAAATTTTGTTATTTACAGAGTAACAGAATCTAAATTCTGTTTATTTCATTGTCAGCTTTGTTGTTGTAATTTCCCGATTTCTCGTGATAGAAAGCACGTAGCAGCAAATTTACCTAATTATTGTAGCCAAAAGCCCATTGACGATTTAAAGCCAAATTACACCTAAATACGTCATCATATTATTGACAACAAAAAGTGGGAGAAGATTTAATTCACCGTTGCGTCACAGTAATAGGTAAATTAAATAACGAAATTACCTTATTTTAGAAGGTAGGTATTTAGGTATGATACGGGATACTTTTACTGTAACCGCAAATGTAACAGATTTTAATAAATTCATTCATTAATCAGGTACCTATTTTTACCTATACCTATTGTCCAAAATAACACAGTGGACGTCATAGCGGGTTTGTGTAACATTACTTATGGTTTTTTCAAATGTGAAAATCTTTATTTATTTTGATCGTAAAGCCTAATTCCGATTATTCAAACACATTTTATTGACCTTGAATTTTCATAACATTTATTAAACCTTTGTTTATATCATTACAATTAATTGCACCTTCTCTTCCGACCCTTAATTCGACCCTGACGATAGACACACGCGTTCGTATTTATCGATTTAATACAATTTAATTTAATCTGTGTACGAAAAGAAACCTCCAGTAGTACTAATTTCTTTATTTAAGATTATCTTCTAAAGCCATAAGTTCCTGATTTGCACAGAATCGACATATTCTTGGTCTTGCACCTTGCGACCGACCTTAGTACAACCCTGTCCGTGTCCACCATTCACATAATGACTAATGTTGCAATAACATACGGAACAGTTAAATTGGAGATTCACACACTAAGACGCACCACGCGACGTGACGCAGATAAGGCGCTCGCGTGATTATTTACATACCAATTTAATAAAAACTCTGGAAATTGCACTGAGAATTTGGCTCGTTTTGCGCACCTCGGAGCGTGGCGCGTAGCAGTGTGTGATCCGCCTTAAGTATGTTACAAGAGACATGTTTCAATTAACTTTTAACAAATCTTAACATTTATCGTTTAGGCTGGCAATTATTTTTGGGCACTCGATTTTCAACGCACTGCTAAGATTCGAGAGTTAAAAGTCCCAATGTATTTTTGACGTGCTAGGATGCGCTCTGTTGGATTCTCAATGCTCGGCTCAATACCGAGAGTTGCAAATACAGTGCGCCATCAAAAATTGCGTTTTGGCCGATATGGTATTCCCAAAGCATGAATCTATAGTTTCGGCCGAGGTCACGGGCGATACTCACGGACTTCGGAATCATTAGTCCGTAGGTATCGCCCGTAATTCATTTTATGAGTTCCGTGTGGTGCCGGACGTAAAGAATAGCACCATCCAATTTCTTCCAGTGGGTGTCGTAGAAGGCGACTAAGTGACTAGAGAATGGGCAGCAGCGCAGCGTTCTCTATGCATTGTACCACCATACTACGATCGTCAACCCGCCTGCCAAGCGTGGTGATTATGGCCCCCTCCCCCCAAAACCGATTGAGGTGGACGTGCTTGGGCGGCTTAGGCGGAGGCCTATGTCCAGCAGTGGACGTCTTTCGGCTGAAATGATGAGTTACAACATGATTTGCCCGTCCAAAAAATCCCGTATCTTCGTTGACGTACTTAGAGAGCATGCTTCCTTTTTTTTTGAGGTTGGGTAATCATTGAACAACTTCTCCCACTCTGGGTGGAGCAGGAGGGCGTGTCAGACTTTTACTGACTAAAATCCACCCGTGTTCCTTCAGTTGCCTGTGTGCTAGCGGCCTGAGGGTATCTCTTTCGAACAACCCGCAACCCTGGCCTCTGACGTAGGTTTCAATGTATTTGTTTTAACTGTGCCTATGTCATTCTCATTCTCCTGCGCTTAGCGTGGTCGGCACAACCTGTCTTTTTTCTTCCATACTTCTCTATTAGTCGTCATCTCGGTAGTCACCATAATTTCTAACCATATCATCTTTGACAGAGTCCATCCATCGTTTCTTTGGTCTTCCCTTTCATCATATTTTCCATACATGCCCATTCCATGACAACCGATTTCCACACAACCTTTCAGTTACCGGTGCCACATTCAGACTTCCTCAAATGTACTAATTTCATATTCTATACATTCGTGTAACACCATACATTGTGTGTTACCATTCTCATCTCAGCTGTATGCCGTTGCCTTTCATTCATTGCTTTTGTGGCCCAACATTCTGACCCGTACAACTATGCCTATGACATATCCATACAAATAACACCGTTCCTACACACTTGTACCGTTATCCGAGTGCAGTGCTGCACTTTATCAATCACATGTTAATTTGTATAACAAACATTAATTGATTACACGTTGTTACGATTCGTTTCCCAATACCAGCGCGTGTTGCCTTATCACGTGTGCACGGCGCCATTTGGATTATTGAACCCACAGAACCGATATTGAAGAGGATTGAACCCTTAGAAAAGTTTTTTTACTTCGATTTTTAACCCGTATAAATATCATCATTATGGTTATTTCAGCCGAAAGACGTCTTTATCTGGACATAGGCTTCGACCAGTTTCGTGCTTCCCGCATCTAGCACATTCCTGCGGTCTTCAGGTCATCTAAAAATATACATGAAGTTTATTACAATCAAAAAAATTTCCTCCTGTCCTTTTTTTAGAAATCGGTTAAAAATGGTGAAATGGTTGATTAGTGAGAATTCCTCGTGGTTCTTAATTTTAACATTGGGTGTCCACAACAGCCGGATATGATAATCGTACACTGAGCTGAGGTATTTCGTGTTACATAAATGCGATAACGATGAAAAGGTTTGCAATTACGAGACAAGGTCTTCGCCTTGGGCCACATTGAGGTAGGCTTAATGATTGCCAACCAATTAGATATCATCACAATGTTTAGAATTATTGAAAAAATTACCAGCACTTAGATGTTAGAATTATTCCGAAGGTATTAATTAACTATGTAGCCATTTGTTTGAAGAAAATGATGACCTAACACAAAGATTTTACATCAAACTCGCAGGCTTAGCATGACGCTTTCAAAAATCTACATTTCTCAGTGAAAAACTGTCAACTGTCTATACGGAAATGTCATTTTCGTCTACTCTTCCGACGACAAAACGCTTATCTACGGTTCTCGTGCTAAGCCTGCAGCAAAGGCTTATATTCTTTAAAATAAATATGTAATCTTAACATCACGCCTTGTATCCCCGAGGCTAGAGCAGAGGTGTACCACCTGAATTGCGCCAGTTCTGTTTAAGTCCCATATAAAAAAAAAATGTATTGATTATTATTTTAGAGCAAGCCATTTTTTTCTCCCAGGCTGATTCCCGACCACCGTAGCCGCGGGCTTGCGAACGGTGAGTAATGGGTAGCTCGCTGTCCGGTAAGGACCAGGGCCCGGGTCGATGGCGAGTTGTGTTCCACGCGCGCCTCAAATAGATGTCAGCACCAACTGATGGGGCCTGCAAGGGCCGATGCCTGCCAGGGGTGTGGGTTGTTCGAAAGAGATACCGCAGCCCCTGGCACACAGGCAACTGAGGGAATACGGGTGGGTTTTAGTCAGTAAAAGTCTGACACGCCCTCCTGCTTCACCCAGAGTGGGAGAAGTTATTTGATGATTTTCCACCCAAAAAAAAAAAACATTTTTTTCTGCATCGTTGCTCTAGTTGTCGCAAGCACTACTGCTGCTGATTCTGAGGTCGTGCAAAGTGCTATCGGAGTTTTCAATGTTACATTTTTCAGTAGCAGTCCGGCGTGTGGATTTGTCCCCGATCGATGGCAATAACTAGCTCGCCCAATATTACCTGAGACTTCCACATAGCTGGCGAAATCTGGATACAGTACTATGTAGGTACACCTCTGCAAAACCCTTCGGAGATATTGCACTATCATTGTTTTTCAAAATACTCTGTATATTTCAATACAATCTCAGCTATCGTATTATTTCCCTGTTTTACGTCCCAATGCGTAATAAAAGGCGTATTATTAACTAGAAGTGGGCGTCTGTCATATTATATTGCTCGTCGGAATTTCATACAATTCCACTGCGTATGCGATTGACATTTGGATAAGTGTTTACCAGATATTGTTTTACACAACATCTAAATGTGTAACGACGTAATACATATACAGCATGTATCAGATGCGGGTGGTACAGATGTTGGTCCTTGGATGGGTGACCATCTGTAGGTTCCAAAACCTCTCCATGCCTCAGAAAGCACGTTAAGTCGTTGGTCCCAGCTGTCATTCGTGAATCTTTGACAGTTGCCAGATTTCCCAAGGGGTATTGGATTACCCAGTAACTGGGTTGTAGAGGGACAGATAGGCATTCGCTCAATGTAAAATACTGATATTCAGCTGTATCCGATTAGACTTACAGGCGACCCCAACATAGATGGTAAAAGAAGAATAGAAGGAAGAAGGAAGAATGATTTTTAACCTGACTAAGGAAAAGGAAAGGTCATCATCATCATCATCATCATTTCAGCCGATATACGTCCACTGCTGGACATAGGCCTCCCCCAAAAAATAGGGGGTTTTGCCATAATCGCCACGCTTGGCAGGTGGGTTGGCGATCGCAGTATGGTGGTAAAACGCATAGAGAACGCTTCTGCTGTCAAGTCTATTAGCGTAGTAAGCTATTTCTCTTTCTGGACAGATCATCAAATTGCACAACTTTCTCTATAGGACCAACATCGTATCGCGATAAAAAGTCTATTGTTTACACCAGTTCATAACATAACATCACGCCGGTACGCTGTGAAGGGGTAAGCACATGTGAACCACTAAAACGTGAAAAATAAAAACTTAAAAAAAAAACAACCGACTTCCAAGAAAACACTAAAAAGTGAAAATAACTTTAATTTCGGAAGGCGGTGAAAAACAATTAAAATACATACCCAAAGTCACCGACTTCCGAAATTAAAGTAATTTTTCACTTTGTAGTGCTTTTTTGGAAGTCGGTTGTTTTTTCATGAAAAAAGATTTTTTTATCTAGAAAGTTGTTCAGTTCGATCTCGATGATCAGTACCACATCCATAAAGGCCACATCTTTCTGGTACATGCTGTATAATAATGTTTTATGTTTTCTGGGTATTGTTAAACAAACATGTTGATATTTTTTTATCGACTATTTGTCACCCTAGGTTAGGTTAGGTTCAAGTTACAGAAGGCGGAATTGAGTTAGTCATCAACATAATGATACCTAAAAGATTATATTTAAGTAAGTAGGTTTGTACAAACAGTCTTACACGTCAGTTATATTTTAAAAACTAGATGCAGTCGACATTTACTATCTGACTACTCTGAGAAGAAAGGTCGAAACTAACACAGAGATCACAGTCTCTTTTAAAGTCCAGATATAATCTTGGATAGATCATGTGAACATGTAGATTGGTGTCTGAAATGGTCTTTTGCGGAATTAATCACACGGATTGAGTGGCCTGTCTAGTCAGTGCACGCACTTGTCAGTAGCACTCAAAATCCAACTGAGTGCAGTGTCGAATAAACACAGTGTTCGATTTTTAACTCTCGACCCTAAGGCGTGCGTTGAAAATCCAGCGCGCGAAAAAATCTCTAATCGTACAGTTTAACCGAAACAAATTATAATTTTTATACCCGCTGCCTACTGAGCGTAAGTTCTTCAACAATAATCATGCCTAAGGAAAAATTGTAATTAACTAATCCCGCACCACAACTGACAGTCTGAGAGCTGTTGTAAATCATAGGTACTTGAATTTGGGTGGAAGCTTGAAAAACAAAAACATACAGTCAAATTGAGAACCTCCTCCTTTTTTTGAAGTCGGTTAAAATATAATCGATTACAAATGATCCGACCAAGTATAGCGATTTTATTACATAACGGAATATTTCCAGGATAAAAGTATGAGTCATAAATTCTTAATATAGGAGCAGAGGTGGCCAAGTAGTATCAGGCCCGACATACCCGTTGTAGATCGTAGATTCGAGCTCAGGCAGGTGCTTAGCTTTGTGTAAATAATTTCATCACCACTGCTCTCGAAACGGTGAAGGAAGAAAACATTGTGAAGAAACCGCCATGACCTAGAACTAAAATTTGTAGAAAGAAAGAAATAAATACCGTTTATTTGGACACAATTCGTGAAACACAAAATACAATAACAAAAAAAAGTGAATTTATATAACTAAGTAGAACAGTGTGTGTCGCACGGCTGCGCCAAGAAGTTTCATTTCGGCATTAATCACACACACACACACACACACACACATCAACCAACACATCTGCCAACACGCACTGTGCCCTCATGGATTACAGCCTACTCCCTCTCGAAGAAAAGACGCCTGTGTCCCAACAGTAGGGCATTATAGGTTGAGTATGCTACGGGTCATTATAGACTGAGTATGCTACGTATCATTATAGGCTGAGTATGCTACGTGTAGTTGTAGGCTGAGTATGCTACGTGTCATTATAGACTGAGTATGCTACTTGTCATTATATGCTGAGTATGCTACGTGTCATTATAGGCTGAGTATGCTACGTGTAGTTGTAGGCTGAGTATGCTACGTGTCATTATAGACTGAGTATGCTACGTGTCGTTGTAGGCTGAGTATGCTACGTGTCATTATAGACTGAGTATGCTACTTGTCATTATATGCTGAGTATGCTACGTGTCATTATAGGCTGAGTATGCTACGTGTAGTTGTAGGCTGAGTATGCTACGTGTCATTATAGACTGAGTATGCCACGTGTCATTATAGACTGAGTATGCTACGTGTCGTTGTAGGCTGAGTATGCTACGTGTCATTATAGACTGAGTATGCTACGTGTCATTATAGGCTGAGTATGCCACGTGTCATTATAGGCTGACTATGCCACGTGTCATTATAGGCTGAGTATGCCACGTGTCATTATAGGCTGAGTATGCTACGTGTCATTATAGGCTGAGTATGCCACGTGTCATTATAGGCTGAGTATGCTACGTGTCATTATAGGCTGAGTATGCCACGTGTCATTATAGACTGAGTATGCTACGTGTCATTATAGGCTGAGTATGCCACGTGTCATTATAGGCTGAGTATGCCACGTGTCATTATAGGCTGAGTATGCCACGTGTCATTATAGGCTGAGTATGCCACGTGTCATTATAGGCTGAGTATGCTACGTGTCATTATAGGCTGAGTATGCCACGTGTCATTATAGGCTGAGTATGCCACGTGTCATTATAGGCTGAGTATGCTACGTGGCATTATATGTTGAGTATGCTACGTGTCATTATAGACTGAGTATGCTACGTGTCATTATAGACTGAGTATGCTACGTGTCATTATAGACTGAGTATGCTACGTGTCGTTGTAGGCTGAGTATGCCACGTGTCATTATAGACTGAGTATGCTACGTGTCATAATAGGCTGAGTATGCCACGTGTCATTATAGGCTGACTATGCCACGTATCATTATAGGCTGAGTATGCTACGTGTCATAATAGGCTGAGTATGCTACGTGGCATTATATGTTGAGTATGCTACGGGTCATTATAGACTGAGTATGCTACGTGTCATTATAGGCTGAGTATGCCACGTGTCATTATAGGCTGAGTATGCCACGTGTCATTATAGGCTGAGTAGGCCACGTGTCATTATAGGCTGAGTATGCTACGTGTCATTATAGACTGAGTATGCTACGTGTCATAATAGGCTGAGTATGCTACGTGTCATTATAGGCTGACTATGCCACGTATCATTATAGGCTGAGTATGCTACGTGTCATAATAGGCTGAGTATGCTACGTGTCATTATAGGCTGAGTATGCCACGTGTCATTATAGGCTGAGTATGCTACGTGTCATTGTAGGCTGAGTATACTACGTGTCATTGCCACTACTGATTATGAACATGATAGGGGTTAACGAACTTAAAGCGATTGTATAGGTACGATTGTGGTTTCAATTTCAATTTCAATGCGGTTATTGATGCATTTGCATTATACGATGCAATGCTTATGTCATATAATGACGTAGTAGTTATGCATCGTCATTTCATAGAAGGAAAAGAAGTGGTTAAATTAATCCCACAAAAACCTGACAAAACTTACACAATACCTAGCAAGAATAATATTATTTCAATGAAACGTAATGTGGCTTAGGATAAATTGGTTCAGGGAAATTATACGATGCGCGACGTATAAGCCGTTAATTTTAGAATAAGTACCGTAATTAATACACGTAGTCCAACGCCTGCCATCATCATTTCCTAGAAGGGAAAGAAGGTATGGGTAAATTAATCCTACAAAAACCTCACAAAACTGACATAATACCTAGCAAGAATAATATTATTTCAATGAAACGTAATGTGGCTTAGGATAAATTGGTTCAGGTAAATTATACGATGCGCGATGTATAAGCCGTTTATTTTAGAATACCGTAATAAATACACGTAGTCAAATGCGTGGCATCGCCATTTCCTAGAAGGGAAAGAAGGTATGGGTAAATTAATCTCACAAAAACCTCACAAAACTGACATAACACCTAACAAGAATAATATTACTTAATTGGTTCAGGGAAATTAAACGATGCGCGACGTAGAAGACGTTTATTTTAGAATTCCGTGATTAATACACGTAGCCCAACGCCTGGCATGATCTGCCTAGCCTTTTTCCAACTATGTTGGGGTCGGCTTCCAGTCAAACCAGATGCAGCTGAGTACCTACCTCCACAACCCAGTAACTGAGTAACACGATACCCCTTAGCAAGATTGGTTGTCAGACTTTCTGGCTTCCGACGACCCGTAACGACTGTCAAAGATACCGCGAATGACAGCCGGGACGAACGGCTTAACGTGCTTTCCGAAGAACGTAGTGTGCGTTAATATGTAAAGATGGTCACCCATCTTCGAACCAAACGCGGCAAGCGTAGCTTAACATGATCGATCGACCCGTGCAGCTGGTATGACTTGCCTGTATTATCCGAAAATTGTAGGCAAAGGTTGCCAGTTATGTATAGGTCCCATATAACACGAACCCGCAGGGTAGTTGCGTAACACGGTAATAGTAAGAATGGCTTTAAAAAGAAGGAGGTGTACAATTCGACATGTTTTTATCCATTTTTATTTATGTATTTTCGGGCATTACTTCGTCATACATAGACGAATTTACAAAATTATTTTTTTGTTCGAAAGGGGTTTATTCCGAAATGGTCTCATTTAAATTTCATATAGATCTGATGATGCGTTTCGGACACAGATAACGGAACTCTTAAAAAAATTACATCAAATCGCGATTGCTGCTATCGCATAAAATATGTGTTGTTTTGACCCCAAGGAGGATGAAATTTCGAATTGGTGTGGGTAGGTACTATAACAAAAAGGCTTATTCCCAAATTAGTCCAAAAAGAGTTCCCAAAGTACTCCATGAAAAATATAATATTTTTAATAAGGTTTCATTCTACTCCATGATAATATTAAATGTTCCCAAAGTACTCCACCGCATTTTAATCAAAAAGCTCATTTAAATATCTACCGTATTTCTATAAAAGGGTAGCTGACGTACAGTTAGGCTCAAAAGCTTTGCAAATATATTTTTAAGTATAAAAAAATTAAAATGAAAAGCTTTATAATAAATATAATTCAACAATCATTTTGAGTCTCATAATTTTTTTTTTAATTCAATAGGTAATTGAAAATATTCAAAAATCAACTGACAAATCAAATCAAAAGTCATTTATTCAAACTAGGCTGAGAGTCAGCACTTTTTGAACGTCAAAATTACATAAGACAGTCCCCCAAAACGCCCACCCTTCACCACTTCCTAGTGCTTTAGCTGGGATGAAGAACTGGCGCAACAAACTCCCCAGCAGCACAGCTGTCTGTTATATTGGAAGAACTTGATTCTATACAATAATAGCATATAATTAACATTCAACAATAAATGAAAAGTTAATTAATAAAAAATAAAAATAAATGGTTTATGCAGTCAAGTTAAATAAACAATGATATGAAGTAATTCATATGACCAGTCCGTAGTTAAGCTAATTCTGGTGAAAGAACACAAACGTTGTCTTGAGCTAATCATAGCGACCAACAATTCTTATCGTTTAAGTAGTCGTTGATAGAATAGTATGCCTTCGAACAAAGATTTGATTTTACTTTCTGTATAAACTAATCAACTGAACCACTTTGTACTTTTATTTTTTCGTAACCAAAGTTATTTTTTATTGAAATAATAACTTACATTCAGGAACAGCAAAAAGAAAGTAGAATAATAACTATTTTTTAAATTATAACCAATTATCATACAAAATATTAGCGCATTTGTTTACACAGCAAACTGACATCACACCCACAGACCAATATGGCGTCCATTGCGTACAGCGTTTTCGTCAGATTACGCGCGAAATATTAAAATTTTAAATTTTAATGCATTTTAAGACACTAATCGATTATATAAAAATGGTGTGTTTTTTGTGGTTTATTAGCATTTTAGAATCGAATTAAGACACTTCAAAAAGGGTGTAATACCCTATTGTTACCTCTCGGCGTGCAAACAAAGTTGAATCTTAAAAGTGTCGAGTTTATCCGATAGATGACGCGTAAAAACAATTATGATTCTAAAATAGATTCTAAACTCACTGTGCTCTATGATTACAAATTGTTTGCGAACTAGGGATTATCGTAAAAAGCCTACAATTTTAAATATTGCATTGATGCTCTGACAATACTCTGAACTTCAATCTTTCTTGAATTTTTGTGACTGACTGTAATGAAATATGTAGGTATATGTATTTTATAGGTAATTAAGTAGATGGAGCGGTTTGAGAACTGATAACGGATAATCGGTGGAGTACTTTGAGAATGATTTCAAATACATACGGAGCAGAATGGGAACAAAATAATAAGTATTTTTAAATAATAATAAATCCTTGGAGTAACTTGGGAATGAATGTATGTGATTTTTATATTTTTAGAACAAAAAAATGGAGTACTTTCGGAATAAGCCAACAAAAAAAGTGAAAAATAAAATCTTTATCCAAAAAAAAAACAATCGACTTCCGGAAAAACACTACAAAGTGAAAAATAACTTTAATTTCGGAAAGCGGTGACAAAAAAATTAATTTTAATTTAATAATATACGACAAAAGTTCAATTTTAATTTTTTGTCGTAAATAACGCAATGAATGTCGTTGAACTATCAAAACTTTTTCCAAAATAAAAGAAAAAACTTCCGACTACCGGAAAAACACTACAAAGTGAAAAATAACTTTAATTTCGGAAAGCGGTGACAAAAAATTAAATTTTAATTTCAACACACGGACATATGTAGTTCTAATTAAATTGCGATAACGGTGTCATAGCCACCTGCATTTCCCTTTTAATAATATTAATTACCTATATTAATACCAAACATGGTCTTCGCAAATTCTTGGCATTGAATATAGCACGTTATTCCGATAGTTACGAGTATAACAATATGTTTAACAGATGGCACAGTGGCGCAACAGTCGTCTTTCCTGCGCATGAGTCATCCATCATCGCGCAAGAAAAGGGAAACCTTTTTGCCTCTATCTTGTCCCGAAAATTCACGCCTTGATACGGCCTCTAACATTCCACCTAACATACCTCACTGTGGCTCCACAATGTTGGAGATCTCAATTCATTTAAAAGAGGTCCGTAAGGCCCTATGCTGTCTCGACGTGAATAAAGCCAGTGGACCTGACGGAATACCTGCAAGAGTCCAAAAAACTGTGCTCCAGAGTTGTCTCCTGTCTTGACGCGCTTGTATTGCCTCTCGCCTTTCGCCTGAAAACCGGAGTGGTGCCGGAGTCCTGGAAGCTTGCTAATGTACAGCCAGTGCCCAAAAAGGGTAACCGTGCTGATCCTGTGAACTATAGACCAATCGCCATTACCTCCATACTGTGTAAAGTAACGGAAAGGGTACTGAACCATAAGCTGTTAGCGTACCTAGAAGACAATGAGCTCCTCGGTGACCACCAGTATGGATTCTGACGTGGTCGGTCAACTGGGGACCTTCTTGTGTATGTTAAGTATTGCCGGGGCGAGGCCATTGAGAAACACGGCGAAGCCTTTGCTGTGTCGCTTGATATCTCAAAGGCCTTTGACAGGTCTGGCATGCTAGTTTTTTGGGTAAGCTTCCTGCATTCGGCATCCCTGCTGACTTTTGCAACTGGATTTCCGACTTCCTGAGTGATCGATTCATCAGAGTGGTCATAGATGGTTGCTCATCGGATCATAAGGCTATTGATTCCGGTGTTCCTCAGGGGTCTGTTCTTTCTGCGACTTTGTTTGTGCGGCATATCAACGACCTGTTACAGCTTGGTGCTATCGGGTACGCAGATGACAGCACAGTTTTAGATAGATACCTGTCCAGTGCAAGAGCCAGCAGAGATGAAACAACTAATCTTAGAGAGGCCATGGTGGAGCGATTGAATTGGACCTTAAATCTTATTTCCCAGTGGGGTAACGACAATCTGGTCAAATTCAATGCTCAGAAAACACAGGCGTGTCTTTTTACTGCCAAAAGGAGCCAGTTTCGGTTATCCCTAACTTTCCGAGGTGCATCTGTACCCATTACCGACCGCCTAACGCTTTTGGGCATAGAGTTGACGTCCGATCTCAACTTCGGCTCAACCATCGAGTCAAAAGCTCAGACTGCAGCCAAGAAGCTGGGCATCCTAAATAAGGTGAGGCGGTGCTTCACACCTGGACAGCTTTTGAGCCTGTATAAAGCTCAAGTGCGTTCTTGTGTGGAGTATTGCATCCAATTATGGAATGGCTCCGCAAAATACCAGGATGCTGCCCTTGACTCGGTGGAACGCAGAGCAAAAAGGAAGGAAACGTTGACGGCTAAGCTTCACAGGTAGGCTCATCGGCGTAATGTTGCTTGCTTATCGGTCTTCTACAGACTGTACTTCGGAGAATGTTTGCAGGAGCTCTACGACCTGATCCCACCATTGCCCTTTTACTACCGGACTACCAGACGCACTGCAGGGTACCATCCGCACTTGGTTGATATCCCAATCAGTCGTACTCAGCGCTACTCTTCCACATTTATTATGCGCACAGCCAAAGTGTGGAACTCAGGCATTTTCTGTGCACGCTCGATCCATCATAGACTTTATCAATCGCTTTCTATCAGGCGTGATCGAAGTTAAGAACGGTTCACCCTTGTTTGATAGAACAACGTTTGATATAATATTACTAAATCGAATTTTAGTTGCAATAAAGTCATTTCGAAGAATTATTCATTTGACCGAATAATTCATTGGTAAATTTTTATTTAGCGTAATTATTTATTTGAACTAATTTCATTTGAAAATTCGTTTCTGTCACGGCTCCGGCGCTGCGTGGCTACGGCGGTCCCTCGCGAGCTTATCGTCGCGTCGCAGATGGTTGTTACACTCACCACCGCGGCTTCGGCTTGCTGGCCGGCTTCGCCGGCCAGCCTCAGCCGCCGCGTCGAGTGTAACAACCACCCACTCCTCAGCTCGCGGGCCGCTTCGCCTCTCCGCGCCTACGCGATTCTAAATTACACTCTAGGGGTAGGGCAGACAAGACTGCGTGGAGTCGGATTTATAGCGATTCGTTTCTGTCAACCTGAAGAACCTAGTTTTTTTTTTTTCACAGTAATGATACAAATTTGGGGTTGCGAAAGGATTCAGTGTTGCGTTGCGTTGTGTCGCGTTGTGTCGTGTTGCGTCGCGTCAACCGGTGCGAGTACGAGGGACGGTTCGCGTACTAAATGTGTCTGTCTAACTAATTATTACGTACGCCTACATACACAACAAGCCATGGGCAAGAGGAGAGGATTTCCTTTATTCGATAGTATAAATTTCGGGAACAGCGATATTAAAATAATGCTTCTTCGGTAATATTGTCTGAACATTATACCTTTTGATCATTAGCGCAAATGTTGTTATAGCAAATAAATATTCGATGAACTGAAAATTCTGTCAAACGATATTATACAAAGTGATGATTTTCTTAAACGTTGTCCGATTTAGTAATATTATATCAAACGTTGTTCTATCAAACAAGGGTGAACCGTTAAGAACAGGCCCATTTATTAATAAAAAATTATAAAAAATTAACCGACGAAAAAACGGAGGAGGTTCTCAAGTCGATGCGTATATTTTCAATTGGCTTATTCGTCGATTCGCACGAATTAACTCGCCCAAAACATGCGAACCGACACATTTGCATTTAAATAATATATTATTTTCTGTATGCGATTCTCACGAAGTTTATTTACTTGTGGGCGAATCGATTATTTCAGAAACATATTAGGCAATTGGCACGTTACTTATAGTTTAGAAAAAAGAAATATTTTTCTTTCTTGATAATAGGAGAAAATCGATTAACCTTATTACAATCCGAATCGACTAATAAGCCTTTTATTTGAGATCGGCGGAACATGTCTCCTTCGTCTATACTTCTCTATTAGTAGTCATCTCTGTAGTCACTGGTTTCTGGCCATATTATCATTCACACAGTCCATCCCTGGTTTCTTTGGTCTTCCCCTGTTCCTAAATATAGCCACTTCTTATTAAAAACGTAGCTTCCCACAGCGACATTATCCCTTTCTTGAAAAGTATACAAGTATCAATCAACCGGATGCAGCTGAATTCCAGTATATTACAAGGAGTAACTGTCTACCTGACCTCCACAACCCAGTAACTGGGTAAAACGATACCTCTTGGTAAGACTGGTTGTCTGACTTTAGTGCTTCTCACGCGGGTAGTTAGAAGCAGTAAAGGCACATAAAAGGCACTTTTGAACGTCGAAATACACAAAACATTGAATTGATTCTAGTTGCCTCTTTCAAAAGGTACTTCGTATGGAGAAGAATGAACAAGAAACTCCACCGTTACTCTTTTCGTTTATTTCGCAATATTTTGTATACATTAATTGTAACATTACATGTGAAGACGTGTTCCGTGTGGTGCCGGACGTAAAAGAACAGCACCATCCCATTTCTTCCCGTGGGTGTCGTAGAAGGCGACTAAGGGACTTACTAGAGAATGGGCAGCAGCGTTCTCTATGCATTTTACCACCATACTGCGATCGCCAACCCGCCTGCCAAGCGTGGCGATTATGGCAAATCCCCCCCTTTTTAGGGAGGCTAATGTCCAGCAGTGGACGTCTTTCGGCTGATATGACGATGTGAAAACGATTCACTTAGAATAAAATCTGAACCTGAGACACTGCCTATTCCTTCCCAGCGGAGTAATTGCGTCACACACAAACAGTTTAATTTTGACAGTTCAACAATATTCATTGCGTTATTTACTTTATTGAGCAGACACATTTTTCAAACATATGAGCAATGGATTAGCAATATCTTTCAAAAATTTTCACATTCTGATTGATAGTGTGTTTTGAAGAACTCTGAAAACAAGTAATTGCTTTCTGGAGTACACTTTTGACAGCTATGTAGGTCGACGGAATTTCCCCGAATCGGTAACAAAAACAAAACGCAATCGCCTTTTTTGCCTACTAAAACCACAAACCACACAAGCTTTCTGACGTAGCATTAATTATGAAACTATGCGGAATGAGAAAACAATACAACAGAGAATATTTCAGACATTTTTGTACATATTACGTCAATTAGAGACAATGCGTACGCGCAATCCACAAAAGTCATTCATTTACTTAAACATCCAAACAAAACTGGTCCTTATTGCTTCAAAGGTAGGTTTAATATTGATTATCCCAAAAAACGTGAGGTAAAATTAACATACGCTTGATCAAAATCAAGTCTGCCCAAATAAGTCATCTGTGTTATTACGGTATTGAAGTTAATGGGACATAATATAAAGTTCCGGTCAGAAAGAGGAATGTTAATATGGATTTTTGTAAGATTTCTGTTTGTCTGTTTGTCGTTTGGTTTTGTAGTTTATCATCGTTTCCCCAATCTTTATGAATAGAATGCTCTTTGTAATTTACACCATGCGAATTACAGATATAACGTAGACTTTTAAATAGGTTGACACAATAGACAGTCTTATCGCTAACAGCTGCAGGTAGTCTGTGGTTTATCAGTCTGTTATATCGTATTCTAGCTGTGCTTCGCCCACGTGGATGTCGAAAATTATCCAACCGGAACGTGCTAACGGAGCCAAAAGTATAAAAAATACTCCTTAAAACATCAGCTATCTGCCAGAAAAAGTCCTGTCAAATTCGGCTCAGCCGTTTCGTAGATAAGTCGGAACAAGCAGACAAACAAAAATTCAAAGTACCTACTGCCCTATATGCTTTCATATGCATTTAGTACAAAGCTGTTATTTTGACCTAACAAACACTCTTCTATCTTAATATTTTATTTGTATGGCCAGTAATCATGAAACAAAAGCTAAGACCAATAGAAAATGATGAAGTGTGAAGAATGACGTCTGGTCGTTGGTAAATTTCTACAACCTATAATTACTCTAAATAGGTGAGATAAAAATTTCACAAATAAAAAAAACATTTGCTCTTTTTAGGCAGTATATTATCAGGTAAAAAGTTAAAACTATTTGATTAAGCAAAAATATTATTTCTTACACCAACCAAAAATACAAAGTAACCACAAACAAGGAACAATATGCTTAAACGATCTGTATTCTCACGTATTAATTTTACCCATAAAGTTTCTTCAAACATAAATAATGCCCTTCTTATAGATAGCTATGTGTAACTCATCTAAAGAACACCACAAACAATCTAGAACATTCAAACTACCAAAAGCAAAGACACAAAAAACGACTAGGTAGTCTCGAAGAACAAAACCTATAATACTTCCTGAACAAAATGGTTTTACTAGCAAGCAATTAAAAAAAAACTTAATTTAACTGTCATACCCTTTTAAGGTATTGTGTTGTCCCTTTTTGTGGGTCGGATTAAGGTCACCGAAGGTACCCACTGTCCTTTAGGCATCAGTCCCACCGCTGGCGAATAACTAGAAGCGAGTAGTAGCTTGCTAGAGAGCAGTGTAGGTTGTAGGTTTGAACCCATGTCGGTGCTTTACTTTGTGCAAATTAATTCATCACCACTGTGAACAAAACTGAGAAGGAAACTGAACAACCCTAAAACCAAAAAATCGAAGACATGTGACATCTACCAACCCGCACTGAGCCCGCGTACTGGACTACGGCCCACTCCCTCTCACTGAGAGGAGGCCTGTGTCCTAGCAATGCTAGGATAGGCTGATTGCAATCAGAGCTAGCAACTCAAAACTAGTTGGCAAGCAACGAGCAGCGAGTGAGCAACGGCGATGAGCGATTAATCGGTGGTATGCGTATGGACCAAGCGTAAGTCTCTCAGCGAGTGTTCTACCCGCCAATCGAGATTCACTGAGCGAGTATACGCTTGATAGTTTTTGTCGCTGTGACAAACGTGTGTGGCGCAGCGGTATAAAAAGTCAGCACGGGACCTAAAATCCTTTCTTGAGCGAGGAAATCGTTGATAGTTAGTCGCTTCCTCGTCGTGGTGTGGTGGGACAGATGCCTTACGAGGTTTTTGCTGTTGTTTACCGAATAAACGAAGCGTTACGTAAATTAAATGAACTTTTTAAGCGTTCAGGACATTTTTTGCTGGGATGGAAAATGGAAATGGTAGTTTAATTCAAAGAGTGTTAAAAAATTATAATTTTTTTAACTTTTTACTTAAGAGCTCGTGGCTGTATGTGGTAATAAAAGCCTCACGGGTCAATGGGAGATTAAGCTACGCTTGCCGCGGTCGGTTAGTGGATAGGTGAACATCCATTACATATCAAGGCCCCTCCGTACCTCCGAAAACACGTTAGGCCGTTAGTCCCGGCTATTATTCGTAGATCTTTGACAGTCGTTACATACTGAGCTGATGAAATGACTGGCATGGCTGAGCTGATGAAATGAAACAAAACTATCTTCTAAAACAACTAGTTTCTTAAATAGCATCCTAAATGTGTTTTCAGACCGGTGGGACTCTCCCCTCTTACGCAGGTGGGTAAGTGTTCAAACACACTTATCGAAATAATTTTGTGTACGATTGGACGAACAGTTCAGTGCTTTCAGTGGTTGTTCATTATTTTTTACTTAATTTAATGCTAACATTAGGCTAAGTTAGACTACTACTAACATTATATGGATGTTTATCTGAAATAAATTATTTGAATTTGAATTAAATCATTTTTACTAGTTAAGTTTAATAACTTTTTTAAGGTATGTTAATTAAAACTACACACTACTACACACACTACTTACTGTTATTATCTTATGCCAACGACCGAAATAGGGGTTCTGTGCTAATAAGGAAAACTTTCTCAGTCGCAACATTAAGACATTCATTATATTGGATTGGCTCCACGTGCTAATGATAATTAGTGGTATTTTTAGACAAACATGTTAACCTTTTACGATATTTGAAGTGGGTCTTACCTTGGGGACCCCAGTCGTGTGGCTTTAAGAATGACTTTAAAATAGATTTCCCGGTGCAAAGGTCGCACAATTTAAAATCTCCAAGGACTGAAACGGATGCAAAGATTTTGAGGCAATTTTATGAAAATTTGACATCATCATCATTTCAGCCGAAAGACGTATGGTGCACATATGCCTCCCCCAAGCACCGTCAACACGACCGGTTCTGTGCTTCACGCATCCAGCAGATTCCTACGGCCCTCCAGTGGCGATGGCCACATCAAATCATTTTTGTTTTAATTTTATCGTGTTTAGATATCCTATCACGTCCGTTTCACTAGCTAACTGAAATTATACCCTGTAATGGGAGCATTTTAGGCAACAAAGATTTCTAAAGATTTGGTTCCCTCTAGAGAAAAATACAAATATACTTCAAATGTCTGACTAAAAATGGCTCAAAATGAAGCTGAAGATGCGCCATGATGCTCTCCTTATACACTTACATTAATACAACTTACCTACCTGAATAAATAGTACGTTGCTTACTTTAGTTTATCCACCCTTACTGTAATAATTTATTATTCTAATGTTTTTGTTATTCGCTTTTGTTTTCGTTTAAATTAGCAAGAAACATGTTTGCGGAAAATTAACATCAAAACAAGTAATTTATTCTTATTTTTTAATTATGTAGGTTGTTCCGTTTCAACTGAAACTGAGTCTGGGAAATATTACTTCAATACCTATGCTCTGGGCACGCCACAATTGCGGCGGTAAGTCCCCTCTTTGAGGAGTGGCTTGAGAGACGGCATGGCATCCTCACCTTCCGCCTGACACAGGTCCTCACCGGACACGGCTGTTTCGGGAGGTTCCTGTTTCGCATAAGGCGGGAGGAAACGCCCGGGTGTTTCCATTGCGAAGATCGCCCTGAGCACGCGGTGGAGCATACGGTGGAGGTCTGCCCGGCTTAGGCGGAGCACCGCCGTGTTCTCGTGGAAGCGATCGGTGGCGGCGATCTCTCGCATTCAGCCCTGGTCCAGGTCATGGTACGGAGCGAGAGTGCATGGGTAGCCGTCACCTCCTTCTGCGAAGCAGTGATGCCCGCGAAGAGGGAGGCGGCGCACGTGAGGGAGAGGCAGTATATGCGCCCTAACGGCCGTAGCCGCCGCAGGAGATGCCATGGGCGTCGGGAATCCCAGGCTGATTCCCGGCCACCGTAGACGCGGGCTTGCGGACGGTGAGTAATGGGTAGCTCGCTGCCGGACAGCAAAGACCAAGTCCGGGTCGACGGCGCGTTGTGTTTCACGCGCGCCTCAAAGAGATGTCAGCATCAACTGATGAGGCCCGCAAGGGCCAATGCCTGCCAGAGGTGCGGGATCTTCGAAAGAGATACCGCGGCCCCTGGCACACAGGCAAATGAGGGAACACGGGTGGGTTTTAGTCAGTAAAAGTCTGACACGCCCTCCTGCTCCACCCAGAGCAGGAGAAGTTATTTGATGATTGGAACCAAAAAAAAAAGCCTATGCTATTATGGTTCCGTACGCAAATGATTGATAAATTATTTTATTTCTGTTAGCAGGTTTGTACAAATATGATTGACGTGTAAACATGTTTAAGAGCAGTAGTGGCGCAGACGTAACTAACGTGACTTACGAGTTGTAGGTCGTAGGTTCGAACCCAGACAAGCGCTTTTATTAGTGTAAATAATTTCATCACCACTGCTTTCAAAACGGTGAATGAAAACATCGTGAGGAAACCGGCATGTCCTAGAACCAAAAATTTGTAGATATGTGACATCCACCAACCCGCACTGAGTCCGCGTGGTGGATTACGACCCACTCCCTCTCACAGAGAGGAGGCCTGTGTCCCAGCAGTGGGAACGTTATGGGCTGATTATGAAGTATGATTTAAATACTAAAACGTGTTTGTGCATACAAACACACCGACACAGCCGGATATTCTCAGTACAAAATACCTTATTTGACAAACTAGCCGATATTTTGTTTTATTATCTACAAATTGATGAAAAGTAAATATTTCCAGAGTATTACTGATTTTGGCGGACCTCTATATTTTGTGACAAATATCCCACATAGAGGATAGTTGCCTAATCCATATAAATTACGTTTAGGATTGATGTTCCGCCGATATACAGGACATTTATGCTGCAAAAACTTTGATTGCATTTTGCCTTTCCATGCAATAGCACAGAGACATGAGACACAGTCAACTTAATAGTAGTTGGAGAGCCTTTCAATAGATTCATAAAATAGCAAGCGATTCATCCGCGAAACTAGAAAATCAAAATTAAAAATCAAAATCAAAATCAAAAGTCATTTATTCAAACTAGGCTGAGAGTCAGCACTTTTTGAACGTCAAAATTACATAAGACAGTCCCCCAAAAAGCCCGCCCTTCACCACTTCCTAGTGCTTTAGCTGGGAAGAAGAAGTGGCGCAACAAACTCCCCAGCAGCACAGCTGTCTGTTATGTTGGAAGAACTTGATTCTATACAATTATAGCATATAACCATCATTCAACGATAAATGAAAATTTAATTAATAAAAATTAAAAAAAAAGAAATGGTTTATGCAGTCAAGTTAAATAAACAATGATATGAAGTAATTCATATGACCTGTCAGTAGTTAAGCTAATTCTGGTGAAAGAACATAAACGTTGTCTGGAGTTAATCACAGCGACCAACAATTATTATCGTTTAAGTAGTCGTTGATAGAATAGTATGCCTTCGAACAAAGATTTGATTTTACTTTCGCTTTAAACGCATTAAAATGTAAATCTAGCAAAGAAGAGGTAAGCTTGTTATAAAATGTTATACCAAGCCCAACAAATGAGTTATGAACTTTATGAAGCCGGTCAAACAAGTAGTTTATCCTTATTTCTAGTATTAACTTTATGAATACCACTGCTTTTAGCGTATAAGTGTATATCTTGCCTAATATACAAGATGTTAGCGAAGATGAATTGCGATGCCACCGTGAGAATACCAATAGCTTTAATAAACTCTAGCACCTAGTTGATAAATTGCACGAACAGCTCGTTTTTGAAGAACAAAAATATTTTGAATGTCAGCCGCTTTACCCCACAGCAGAATGCCGTAGGACATAACGCTATGAAAATAACTAAAATAGACTAACCGAGCTGTATCAACGTCAGTGTCTGTCAGTCTTACTTTTCTGACGGCGTAGGCGGCCGAACTGAGCCTTCCCGCTAGGCTTGATATATGTGATCCCCACTGAAGTTTGGCATCTACTGTTATGCCAAGAAAAACGGCCGATTCTACAGTTGCAAGCACCTCATCATCTAAGACGATGTTGGGTCCCAGATTTCTTACATTCGGTAAAGCAAACTTTATGCATTTAGTTTTCTTGGCATTGAGAACTAGATTATTCGTGGCAAACCAATGCGTAACCCTTGAGAGTGCACTGTTTACGTCGTCAAAATCTTGCCTATTCCTGTCTACTTTAAAGATAAGAGAGGTATCATCAGCAAACAGTACAACGTCACAGATACCCTTTAAATAGAATGGTAAATCATTAATGTACACTAAGAATAAGAATGGACCCAGTATTGAGCCTTGAGGTACAACTAACTGAACTGGTAGTCCGGACGATTTCACACCATTAATATCTACACACTGGTGCCTATTATTTAAATAAGAATTTATTACGTTGAGAGCTTCATTTTGAACACCCTAATGACGTAGTTTACGCAATAGCGTGTCATGGTGCACGCAATCAAATGCTTTGGAAAGATCACAGAAAACTCCAATAGCATTTTGTGAGTTCTCCCATGCGTTAAATATGTGTTTCAGCAGAACAACACCCGCGTCTATAGTTGAACGACCTTTTGTAAAGGCCATATTGTTCATCATGAAGGAGGCAATTTAAATTAAAATGTCTTAGCAACTGCTTGAGTATTAACTTTTCAAATATTTTACTAAATGCCGGTAAGATAGAAATAGGCCTAAAATTTCCAAAGTTATTTTTATTACCTGATTTAAATAATGGTATGACTTTACTACTCTTCATGAGGTCGTGAAAAGTTCCTAAGTCAACACATTTATTAAAAGTAATAGCTAGATAGGGGGCTACGATATCGATTATATTACTTAAAAGTTTAATAGAGATTCCCCAGTAATCACCAGTGTTTTTAGACTTAAGTGTGTTAAAAATACTAACTACATCACGAGGCGTTACATGTTCGAAACTAAATAAGCGACTACATTTGGGCACACTACTATTCAGAAGGTTTTCCGCTTTAGACGAGGACGAATTTAAGTTGCGAGTCGTAGTTAAAGGTATGTTGGCAAAAAACTCATTAAATGCCTCAGCTACGTCAGCAGCTTCAGTAACTAATTTGTTGTTGACCATAATCTCTAGTTGTTCTTCCTGTTTAACTGACTTATCCGTTTCATTATTAATAATTTTCCAAGTGGTTTTGACTTTATTATTGGATTTTTTTATTGTATCGCTTAAAATTTTGATTTAGCAGAAACACAGATTTTTTAAAATAATTTTGAATAATTTCGGACATACTATAGAAAAGGACTATCAAACCTGTATTTTTTTAACAATATAACTCGTATAGTCTCGCTCTACTTTTATAAGTACCTGGAGTGGCCCATTGGTTGAAGCCAACGGAGGTGCCATTAATGTTAATGGTTTTGGTCTTGAAAGTAGATTGGTATTCTTTTTGCACAACATCAAAAAGGGATCCAAAGATTTTATTAGGATTCTCGTGTTCTGCTATAGATGGTGTAATTCTATATGCTGTTATTTTTAAATTTGTTGCAACGACTAGCAGTATATGACCTGCATTCTACTTTATGTGGTTTTTATGTAATGGTAAAGGAAAGCTAGCCAATAATCCACAATGGTCAGATGTCAAGTCAGTTAATACTAATTTATTTTTGGCATCACAATCACTAAATATATTATCAAGACAAGTCGACGTAGAAGCCGTGATCCTAGTAGGTTCTAAAAACAAGTTAGTTAAATTAAAAGATCTAAACAGATTAACAAGTCTAATACTTATTGGAGTAACATCTAAAATATTAATATTAAAATCTCCACATAAAATTATACTTTTATTACTTGATTTTAACTTATTCAGTAAATCCTCCATTCCCGATTCGAAACGAATGAAATCGCCAGAGGGTGGTCGATAAACGCAAATAATGACATATCGCTCGAGTTCAACACAAGACAACTCAATAGTACGTTCAATAGAAAGGTTAACTACATCTAAACGTTGTTTACATTTCAACTTGTTTGAAACAAGAACTAAAGAACCACCGTGAATAGCAGTTTTTCTTACAAAGGCACTTTGTACGGTAAAATTATCATCATTAATAAACACTACTTCATGTTCTTTCAACCAGTGTTCAGTTAAACATAACACCTGAACATCATGGTTCTCCATAAATAAGCTTAACTCTAGCTCTTTGCCGGATAGACCCTGCATATTTTGATGAACAACATTCAACATAATATGCGGTTTATCTGTTGTCGCACCTAATTGTTTAAACTACTAGGCGTATCAAAAGTAATATTAGTAGCACTACTAACAGTAAGCGATGGTAAACTACAGGTACCAGTGTCATGGTGTAAATTGTATGCTAAGAGATTAGCAATTTGTCTCCTACTACTAGGTGGCAAATACATTGTAGAAATTGTCAGTTTGTAATCAGAAATAAATTGATTACAATCAAAAAATAAAATAGCGTCACTGTGACGACTTGTCCTATTGAAAATTAACATATTTAAATTATAAATGTGCCTATTTTGCTCATCAGACAAGTAATGTGAATAAGGCAATGCACAGAAAATAAATTTACAATTCAAAAGTCAAAGTCAAAGCATTTATTTCAAATAGGCACTTAAAAGGCACTTTTGAACGTCAACATTTACATTAAAATAGAATTGATTCTAGTCGCCCCTTCCAAAATGTAGTTTCGTATGGAGAAGAATTGGCAAGAATGGGCAAGAAACTCCACCGTTACTCTTTTAAAATGATTTAACTACAATATTTAACATACATTCATTGTATAATTATGTGTGAAAACGATGCATCCAGAACAAAATTACTGTACCAAAATTGGTCTCATTAAGATGTATCATCAATTGGACACATTTATGTCCTTTTTTCTAACATTTAAGCTATCCCCGCATAATAATATAACAGTTGAACCGGGGTTTATTTTTGACAATTTAATATTACTTATTAATTGGCTAATACTGGCACCGGGTGAACAATTATTGATTACATATTGTTGAAAACACTGATTAAATATTTTACCAAAACCTTGACCAAATTTGTCAGAAAAAACGTATGTTGTGTCAACCAAATTATTCATACTATTATTACCGTCACAGCTACCTACTGGCTGAGTTGCTGAGGCTGTGGGTGTAACCAGTTGAGGCTGAGGTGCCTGGGAACAGGCACAGCTAAAAGAAAGGTTAATTGTTAGAGACTCGTACGTCTCTGCATTGCATTCTATTCTATTCTATTCTATTCTATTCCATTCTATTCCATTCCATTCCATTTCATTCTATTCTATCCCATTCTATTACATTCTATTCCATTCCATTCTATTCCATTCTATTCCATTCCGTTCCATTCTATTCCATTCCATTCCATTCTATTCCATTCTATTCCATTCTATTCCATTCCATTCCATTCCATTCCATTCCATTCTATTCCATTCTATTCTATTCCATTCCATTCCATTACATTCCATTCTATTCCATTCCATTCTATTCCATTCCATTCCATTACATTCCATTCTATTCCATTCTATTCCATTCTATTCCATTCTATTCCATTCTATTCCATTCTATTCCATTCTATTCCATTCCACTCCATTCTATTCTATTACATTCTATTCCATTCCATTCTATTCTATTACATTATATTCCATTCCATTCTATTCTATTACATTCTATTCCATTCCATTCTATTCTATTACATTCCATTCCATTCTATTACATTCCATTCCATTCCATTCCATTCCATTCCATTCCATTCCATTCCATTCCTTTCCATTCCATTCTATTCTATTCTATTCTATTCTATTCTATTCTGGTCATACAAGCACGTCGGTTACGAGTACTACGCACCCTGGTCTTTCCAAATGGCGTCCTATAGGTAACTAAGCATATTCGTCTCTCTGTTAGTCTGTTTGCGTCCGTTTCTCTTAGTAGTCGTTATAATAGTTCTTGACCGCCACCAAATGGCGTAAACAAAATGTCAACCGCTTTTAAAGCGTTTTGTATTGCTACAACTGTTTCCAAGAAGACTGAAATTTTTACCGGTTTTCTGGTAACTTTTCCATTTCTTTCTATCACCGTTATCATTCATAGAACGTTATTTTTTCCAGGCCATTTTTTTTTGAAAAGCCACAGTATACGATGTATTAGTACGTCCTGTATAATTTTTTTTTTTTTTTAACCCATCCCCATACAAGAAACCGTGCAATATTTGCTCTATTTCTTAGCACAGACAGATTTATTATTGCGCGAGTCCATCTCGCACTTGGCCGGTTTTTCCAATAATCAATAAATACACTAAAAATATAACTTATGGACCCTTTTCAAGTATTCAATAAAATTACACAATCGTTTTTCCTGGAAGTGACTGTGGATTACCAAATGGCAATCACAAGTTACAACACATTCTGCGGTTGACGGTAGGTATTCGGTTATTCTTTGTAACGAACCAAAATTCCATAAATGTTACTTAACATAACATCACGCCTGCGTTCCCGACGGGTTAGGCAGAGGTACCTATAGTACACCCACATTTCGCCAGTGATGTTTAAGCCCCTTATAATAGGAGACGAATCGATTACCACTAACCGGGATTTTTTTTCAAGTCCAAACTCCGAGCTGTTACCGAGAAATTCCAAATTGATGAACCCAATTCCACTTTTGAAAGAAAGAAAGAAAATACATTTATTTAGCACAGACTAAAAGGCACACAATATACAGCAAAATAATAAAAATAAAAAACCAACAAAAAGTGCAAAGTGCGTCAAAATGTGCCTCACGGCTGCGCTAAAAAGGCCCAGTTCAGCATAAATGCCAGACAACTAGTGCCTGACGCTGGTTTTCAACTGGACCTGACGTGTGAGGTGACGGATGTAAATCAGTTTTCCCAGCATAATGACCCTATAATGTTTCCACTGTTGGGACTCAAGGCCCCATAAGTGAGGGGCAGTGGCCATATTCCACCGGGCGGGCCCAGCGCGGTTCGGTCGACGTCGCATGTTTTAAATTTTTTGGTTCTAAGACACGCCGGTGTCGTCAAGATATTTCCTTACCGTTTAAAAAACAGTAGGGATGAAATAATTCACATTTACCATTCTATGCCCGACCCTGGAATATTTTATTTCACATGGCCACTTATGAAAACGATAATATCGTCATGTAAATAAAATGAAAGCGCACAATAGGTATGGGAAGACAGTGAGACAATCCTCCAGATATTTCAAATGTTGCCATAGGTACTTGTACAGGACCTACTTAGCGTAACACACAGCTTGTCTCATTAAGCAGCTTTCAGACTCGTTGGAATCCTACCTACTTTGGTTCAGGCCATTTCTAAACGCCTCCAAATTAGAGATGAGCCAACTATAACTTTGGCCGACTAGTCGGCCAAGCCGATCATTTCTTTCGGTTGAATTATCAGGACATGTTTTTGTTTACTTTGCAGTTATTATTTCATTGTTTACGTGCGTGGCGCGTTTCTTCCTACCTAATTTCCGATAATATTCTAGATTGTACTGAAAGTAAACTGTAAAACTGATTCTATAATAAAAATTACAACTTACAACAGTAAAGATTTTAATTTCATTTCAATCACCGTCTTTTACATTTTGAAGCGAGCGAGCGAGCGATAAAAAAATGGGCCGACTAGTCGGTGGTTTTAGCCGACTAGTCGGTACATCACTACTTCAAATATGTTCTCAATTTGCCTGGATTTTTTTTCTGGGTTAGGGTATGCTTCAGAGAGAGAAATAACGTATTGTTAGTCCACTTTGTGTATCTTGATAATATCCTAATACTTCCTGTCACCGTTGTTTACATACAAGTGGTATACGAATTGGTTTGGGGACCATGACTAATTGGTGAAAAAAATTAAGACAACCAGGTTCCAAAAAAAACACGATGAAGTGAAAAAAACTTTAATTTCGGAAGTCAGTGGCAAAAAAATTAAATACAGATCCAAAGAAAAACCATTGACTTCCAACGTAAAGTTATTAACTTATTACTCACTATAGTGGTATTTTTTGGAAGTCGGTTGTTTTATAAATGATCCTAAGTTTTAACCGTAACATGTTATAGAAGGCCGTAACTCTCAAAAATATTTGCACTCCAAGACATAGCTTACCACATTCTTGTAAGCAATACACTTCACTACAAATAAATCATTCATGGCGGGTTGCATTCATTCACAGCACATGGTACATTGTTATCTTAGTTCCCAGAGCTCTGGTCGCCCCACTTTCGTTGATTGCGTCATGTTTAGCTCAACTGTTCAAGTGTACTGTTTTGCGATTTCCGTGTTGAGTGACATGAGATTTTGATGGCTGGATTGTAGACAAAAACGTTATTGGTACAGTACCTGCAGGTCTAAGCAAAAACAATTCAGAATTTTTTCGACCCATATTCCTTGGAGAAAGTTGTTAAATTTCACGGGTACTATCACCCTGAAAAATTTAAACGGTAACTAAAAATGGTACTTTAAAAAACTAAGAAATGGAGGCTTAGTGAACTGAGAGCACATACCTATATTAAATTGCAGATTACTCCAATCTACTGACTAGACGGCTGACTTTCTAGAATGGGTCCCGACTGCTACAATTTATCTGCTTATAAGCATCGCTTTAGCAACTGGCGATTCTTAAGGCAAGTGCAATCGGGTACAACGACTTTCTTGTTTTAGGGCTTTTCCATGAATACTCAGAAAAGCAGTCGAGTTTTTTATTTTTTAAATTACTGGTTTTTTTTATTATAACGATATTACTTTCACAGTAATTACGAATCTAATGACACCTCGCAAACTAAAATCCATTGAGCCGTTCAGGCCGCAGAGCATGCCAAACAGAATTTGGCGCCAAAAATCCGCCATTTTGTTTTTATTTATTTTGATATACCCAGTGTCACTCTCACAGTAAATACGAATCTAACGACACCTTTCAAGCTAAAATCTATCGAGCCGTTCAGGCTGTAGAGCGTGCCAAACAATTATACATACATACATACTCTCGAAAAACATAACCCTAACCCTCCTTCTGGCGCAGTCGGGTAAAAATGTCCTTTTAGCACCGCCACCACTTTTAGCCTCTCACAGACTGGAGGCCTGTGTCCCAGCAGTGGGAACAATATAGGCTGATTATTCTAAAGTCCTTTTAGGGCGTCATCTCCTAACGGTACTCTACAGGATAAGTTTTTAACCAGTGCGCAAACTGTAACCGTGAATTCAGCATATCATTCTAGACCACCAAGTGCACAAATATTTCGTCGGTTATACAAAAAAAAATCAGCCGTCAGCTACGCGGTCAAAATGTATGGAACAGCTCAATTTTTTTGTATAACTGACGTAAAATTTCTGCGTTGGGGCTCTAGAATGATTTATGCTGAATTCATGGTTACAGTTTGCGCGCTGGTTAAAAACTTATCCTGTATATTCGAATAAACAAAGCCACATACTTACTTCGCACTATTTTTGTCATAAAAGTTTGATATTCCCATAATTCAGCGTCATTTGAATAAGAATATGAATTGTGTTTTGTGTGCAGAAAGATGGATGGACTATGGACTTCTACTTGAATGTAGTGAAGCCAGGCAAAATGGAAAATGTTCTGCAATCATTATTTAAGCTAAAGTAAACCCAATAATACTTGTATGCACAACTAAAACCGTCTCTCTGTTTGAGTGACCTAAGAAAAGTATCAGCAGTCTGTTTGGTTTACCTGTCTAGGAATAAAATGCATTTAGGTACTCCCATTTCATGACTTTTTCATTAAACTGTCATTCATTGGGATTAAATGAACTTAGGGGGTTGTAGGCTGATTCACGGACACGAATCATATTTACAAGTCTTTGACCAGTGTGTGTTGCCAATGATGACCTATTGCACAGAAACGTAGTCGCTCACAATGGGCCTTATCAGATGGCTTTTTTTTTGGGTGGGAAATCATCAAATAACTTCTCCCGCTCTGTGTAGAGCGGGAGGGCGTGTCAGACTTTTACTGAGTAAAACCCACCCGTGTTCCCTCAGCCCGTGTGGCCTGTAAGCCAGGGGCCGCGGTATCTCTTTCGAACAACCCGCACCCCTGGCAGGCATCGGCCCTTGCGGGCCCCATCAGTTGCTGCTGACATCTCTTTGAGGCGCGCGTGGAACACAACGCGCGGTCGACCCGGGCTCGGTCCTTACCGGACAGCGAGCTACCCATTACTCGCCGTCCGCAAGCCCGTTCCTCCGGTGGCCGGGATCAGCCTGGGATTCCCGACGCCCAGGGCGTCTCCTGCGAAGGCCACGGCTGTGGGGGCGCATGTACTGCATCTCCCTCACGTGCGCCGCCTCCCTCTTTGCGAGCATAACTGCTTCGCTGAAGGACTTATCAGATGGCTTAAAATCACCCAAAGGGCAATGGAAAGGGCTATCCTCGGAGTTTCCCTACGTGATCGAATCAGGAATGAAGATCAGGAAGAGAACCAAGGAAACAGTGACGAAAGCATCATATAACACGATTCCTACCGGCTTCCCATCGGGGATCCACATCAGCAGCTCTACCTCTATTAAAATATGGCACATCGATAGTGGCTACTATTGTCAAAAAATATAGTAACACTATGGGTATTTCACTCACCATAACATTCACACAACAAAAACGGTTATTTTTAGCTTTGTAACTATTACAACAACAAAAAAATGTTCTAAATTAACCCGGTGTCATCATCGGGAGCTAAAAATAATAATGTCACTTTAGGTCACGTGCTACCGCTTGATATAGACGAGATCAAGCCGGTATACAACGGGTTATGACAAAGACAGATAATAAATGCGTCATGCGAGAACGAGATAGAGGAATATTGCAATTTTATTTGGTTTTCAGCTATTCAATTTTGTTGTATTTAATTATTTATATTCCTTTATTAATTTTAGAATGATAGTAAGTATTTTTTATTGATAAGTCAGTCAGTTAATACCGACTTCGCTTCGGATTCTCTCTTAGAAAAGTTGACACCTCGCCGCTGCACGCTGCAAGGCAACCGACATAGCCCGAAGAATTGGCAAACTTAAGTGGCAGTGGGCAGGGCACATTGCTCGCAGAACAGATGGCCAATGGGGCTGAAAGATTCTGGAGTGGCGACCGCGTACCGGAAGACGTAGAGTGGGAAGGCCTCCCACAAGTTGGACCGATGACCTTGTGAAGGCCGCGGGAATCCACTGGATGTGGGAAGCACAAGATCGGTCGAAGTGGAAGAGCCAGGGGCAGGCCTATATCCAACAGTGGACGTTTTTCACCTGAAATGATGATGATGATGATGACACCCTGACCTGAATTTTTTTTTAAAGTTGAAGAGAATTGAACTCCGCGGGGTACCTACCGTAGCGCTTCCTCCTTAAGTTCACCCGTACTATAGATATACCTCTGAATAACCCTTCGGGAATTTCAGGCGTGACGTTGTGTTAAAACATTTCTTCTATTTAGAACTAAAAATCTTAGAATACCACACTTTAACATAGAAGTCATCTATTAATATCTATTCCAGCCGTTTCTGACATCACTTGGTACAAACTTACGGACGAAATTTAAAAATAGCTGTTTATATTTAACCAACCGGGGTTATCATGCTATCCGTAGGTGTATTACAACAGACTGACAGATTCTTTTCACTGTTGTTTATGTAAATATTATGTATACAGTCGAGAAATGTTACGGAATTTGTCTATTACTCATCTCGTTCAGGATCGCTCAACGAAGGTTATCAGCAACCTATGACGTAGAAAAGTAGATAGAATGTAAAGGATAATTTCTACCAAACGGCTCGTATCGTATCGTATCGGATTTTAACATCTTTAAACGATATTAAATCGTGTACACAGTATTTACGGCCTACCAAGCCGCGCACAGCAGCTTGACCGCGGACGTCATCCGCGACAGGCAATCGTAGCCGAAAGCATGCTGCGACGCGCGATCGGCTCTGTTCGCCTGTCGTCGTATCCGATCGGATCCTTTCGCATGTGTCGTCGCGTGCGCTCAAAGTCGTGGCCGAGCGGCACCACTTATCCTTGAAAATGCACGTAGTGCAGACGGCACTCAATCACTGATTTAGAAGAAAAAATATGGTTATTTTCTTCTTCTTCTAATGCAATAGCCAACAGTACTACGTCAACTTCAACCTTTTTCAGAAATTAGAGCACGGTAACACGATAGGAATTAAACTATTTGACCAGGCGCAGAAACGGATACGTTCGCGTACGTTCGGAACCGATCGCATGCGTCGACATCCTGCCGGACGCGATCGGCTGTCGCCGCATCCGTTCGTATCCTTCCCGATCCGATGCGGTACGAGTCCGTTTGGTGGAAATCATCCTTTAGTTGTGATGCAGAAAGTGGATTTTTAATGATTTGCAGTAATATATTTGGCGAAAATGATTAGTTAAGGTATGGATTTTCGTGATTGTTTTAGCTGTTGTAGCAAAAATCTATTCTTCCTGGTTTGATTTTGAAGAAACTGCGTCATGTGACATAGAATATCAGCGGGTCAGTCAGGATGTACGGAGTAACAGCATGATCATAGCTTATTCTGCCTATACTCTTCCAACTGCTGGAACACAGGTTTCATCTCTGTGAGAGGGAGAACGCAGTTATCCACCACGCAGGCCTACTTAGTGCGGGTTGGTAGATGCCACATGTCTTCCGTATTATGGTTATTTTGAGGATGTCTTAGCATACCGGTTTCCTCACGATGTTTTCCTTCACCGTTTTGAGAGCAGGGGTGATGAAATACTTAACACAAAGCAAAGCGTCTGTCGGAGTTCGAACCTGCGACCTTACAAACTCGTAAGTCGCGACCGCTATCACCGGGTCACCACTGCTCTTAGGAGTACAATATTATGACTCAAGCTGCCTAGCCTTTTCCCAATCATGTTGGAGTCGCCACTCATGGTGCAACTGCCTAACCAACCCAGTTACTGGGTAACACGATACCCCTCATCATTTCAGCCGAAAGACGTCCACTGCTGGACATAGGCTTCGCCCAAAAAGGGGGTTTTGCCATAATCGCCACGCTTGGCAGGCGGGTTGGCGATCGCAGTATGGTGGTAAAATACATAAAGAACGCTGCTGCCCATTCTCTGGTAAGTCTCCTAGTCGCCATCTACGACATCTACGGGAAGAAATGGGTGGGTGCTATTCTTTTGTGGCGGCCATCTACAATGCCCCACATACGAAACTTCAAATCAACAAATGTGGAAAACACAAAAAGTAAAGTGGCGCCATCTACAATGCCATATGCGAACTACTGAAGACTTGAAGTCACACCACAGCTACATCACGCAAGCAGAGTTTACCGCGCAACCTGTATTTATACAAAATCCCGTCAAAAACTGTTGGGCAATTGCCCACCAGACACAACACCCGTCTGGTCGGAGGATCCTCCTTTACCAATAGAGTATGAGTGAACTTTACACCTTGTTCCTCATATCTCTATACTTTAACGTCCGGCGCCACACGGAACCCCATACCAGTATGACAATATTAAGACTATTCGAACAATATCAAATTATTTCTACACGTGTAAATATTACCTAAAAGCCTAATTATTAAAATACCTACCTAGTTTATATAGTATATGATCTAATGAAGTTAACCTATTCATGCTATTTCACTTTTCTGCAAAACAATTATAAATAGTTTTCCTTTTCAAGTACCTACCCACACATTGTTAGGTAAAACGCACAAATAAATATAAGAAGGTTAATTTTGGGAAATCATCAAATAACTTCTCTGGCTCTGGGTGGAGCAGGAGGGCGTGTCAGACTTGTACTGACTAAAACCCACCCGTGTCCCTTCAATTGCCTGTGTGTTAGGGGCCACGGTATCTCTTTCGAACAACCCGCCCCCTTGGCAGGTATTGACTCTTGCGGACCTCACCAGTTGGTTCTGACATCTCTTTGAGGCGCGCGCGGAACACGACGCGCCGTCGACCCGGGCTTGGTCCTTGCCGGACAGCGAGCTACCCATTACTCGCCATCCGCAAGCCCTTGACGATATTTTCACATAGTCAAAGTTGCCAATTATTTCAGTTATATCAAATAGGGCCCAGATAGGTAATTGCGTAACTCACTAACAGTAGTAATGACTTTTATAACACATTTGCTCGTAAAGGGTCTCTTATTACACCAGTTTCAATATCGTAATGTATGTCATTACGCACTTGTGCGTTATTGTAATGTAAAACGCACGGTTTATCAAGATACTCCGTCTAAAACGAACGGTACTTTTTTAAATCTTAGCAAAGAGTTTTTATGTCAGAAAAGCGGTCAACATTTTATGAATAAAATTAACATTGAGAGATAAAACAAAAAAAAATATACATTTAATTCTTTAATTTAATTAGTTTCGACAATAAATTACAACCTGCAACAACAAAATCTGTAACAAAAATAAAAAAATATTAATTTACTTTATTAGTTATACTGGCTGTTTTTGTGCCTTTGCCTTAAAAAAAAAGCGCTGATCCGCGCGCATCGCTAATTTGTGAACAAGTAATAATCAATTTTACTAATTGTTCAAATTTTTCTAACTGCTTTAACAAGTGATTAAAGATTTACTCGTTTAAGAAAGTCCGACTTTTATTGATTTCCTCGCAAATATGTTATAAAACGTCGTATGACATACGTGCGCTTTGAAAATTACAGCCTCTGCTTTCTTGTAGCCCTTGCTTACGGCTCGGGCTAGCAATATCGCCTCGGCTGTAATTTTCAACTTACCGCACTTATATCATAATGTACTATTATTTAGACAGTTCAAAAACATTAATTCCTTTATCAACACTGTTGAGCAGACAAATTTTGCGAACATATATAAAGCATTAGATTAACAATATCCCTCAAAATGATTCACTTTTTGATTCATAGCGTGTTACGCTGTTACGCACTAAGGGTGCAGGCGACAATCCGACAATCCAAAAACAGTACTTTTCATGGAAATGTGTCAAGTATGTAATGTCTTGACAAATAATGTCGCTTTGCTTGTTATCCTACTATCATAACCAACTAATATTATAAATGTGAAAGTTTGTGAAGATTTTGTTACTCAATCACGGTAAAACAACTGAACGGAATCGGATGAAATTTGGCAAACAGATGGTTTGTAACCTGGATTAACATATAGGATACTTTTAATTGCGGTAATACCTTCACGCGGGACGATTTCCGACCTCGACGCGAGCGATGCCGCTGGCAAAAGCTAGTACTATTTAAGGCCCAGGTCGTGTTAAACTTCTGTAACTCTTCCTTCATAACTCACATTCTCCCAAGGTTGTAAATTGTCTGATGTCTGTCTCCAGTGGCCCACCTATACGTCATAATGTCAGACTCAAGTAACTGTCAAGTTTCTATCAAGAATCGGTTGCTAGCTCCTTTTACTAATAATCAGCTGGTTTATTTTTATAATATTTCTTCTTGTTTCAGGTATTCTTGGCCGTGACATTATTTTTGGTGGAACGTGTCATGTCTCTGTTACTTCGCTGATCGCACTTTGTTCGGAACGTGTCATACTGTGTTCATGTATACAACTTTTTGGCTCAGTAGTAGATTTATGTGAAATCAAATATTTTGATTTGATTTTCTCGCACCCAGCGGATTCTTGCGGCCTTCACCAGGTCATTGGTCCATCTTGTGGGAAGCCTTCCAACGCTACCTCTTCCGGTACGCGATCGCCACTCCAGAACCTTTGAAGCACAGAACCGGTCCAGGTAGTGGTGCTTGGGGGAAGCCTATGTCCAGCAGTGAGATGTCTTTAGGCTGAAATAATGATGTTGATTTGATGTTGAAACAGATCACAGCAACGCTGCTTGACAACAGCGTCGTGATAATAGAAACTTCCTCAGATAAACTCCTTCACAAAGAGTTCATCTAGGGACAAATTTTCAACGAATGTCAATAAAAAATCAGCAAGCTTGACTCTCAAAGTCACGTGTCCTTCGTGTATTTCGTGAGTACAATAAAACATAAGTATAAATACATATTTTTCTAATTACTCATCACGTTATACAATCATACGAGTTCTCCATAGTAGGTCGTTTAGTAAGCGAGACGAGTAGATTTACAATAGTTGATAAGTTGCATCGTCGTTAGGTATAATATTGTAATTACAATGACAGTTGAGATGACATGAGTATCAGACTGGACTTTGAGACTAGTGTCACAGGAAAATAAGGAACAGAAGGTTTGTCATAAATACGGTCCTAGATAAAGAGAGCAGTGGTGGCCAAGTGGAGGGTCGCAACTTACGAGTTGGAGGTCGCAGGTTCAAACTACTTTGTGTCAATTATTTGATCACCACTGTTCTGAAAACAGTGACGGAAAATATCTTTAGGAAACCGGCATGTGTACACGGCTACAGATCAGTGGCGTGCAGTCCATAAAGACAGACAGACACTGCCTACCCTACCTAAATCAGATAAATATTTAAAACTTATATTATTTTACCAATAAAAACAAAAATCTTTATTCATAAATCAGCTCCACCTGTTGAGCGTCGGTCGTATCATTAGTATCATCGATACAATACCCGGTCGTTCGTACAATTTGACGCAACTTCGCATTGCGATGCACTAGCGCCGCTGAGTGCCTCGGGAGAGACAAAAACTATTCGGGTCTTTATGTCAAAATAAAATTAATACATGTGACAATCACCAACCAGCACTAGGCGGCATGTTGGATAACAGCCCACTCCCTCTCACAGAGATGACCCCTTTAAATCACCAGTTGACACTACTGATTCGGCTGATTATGCTATGGCCCAAACAAAACACCGTGACTTTTTTTTAGGCTTTCTTAGTCTGCAGGAGTGGTAGTGTGTCCAAGAAAAAGCTTCAGTATAAAAATTTAAAAACAAAACATAAACCTGGGCACTTATGTAACGTCACTTACACTTACACGAAACGACCAATAAGTTGAAACCGTGCACCTAGCTCGTGCACGGTTTCAATTTATTGGCCGTTTCCTATCGATAAGAGCCGACAAGAAACTCCACCATTACTCTTTTAAAAGTAATTGTTTTGACAATGTTTTCAATTACACTGTTATTAATAAAGATCGGATATTCGGATGCATATTTACTTAAAGTTAATTTTTGGTTATGAAAGTATGGAAGCGGCTTTTAAAAACATATTTTTATGCCAGGAACTCCGCGAATGAATAACTAGTCAGGTGTATAGTATGGAAGCGACTTCTAAATTATTAGCATTGCAAAACTATTCAGATATATATTTATTTAGAATTAATGTTTAAGCCCCGATGCAAATATATGTATGCAGGGTGTATTTCGATACAAAAGCGCATTCCATATTAGCCAATACCGTAACTTTAGGTAAATATGCATCCGAATATCCGATTTCTAGTTATTAGGAATGAGAGGACAATGTACGCTTGTCAACAATCTGTAAATACTAGAATGATTCTATAAATTATGTGAAGTGAACCTTCTGATTTTTTCTGTAACACGGAACTCTTTATGAATTTTGACACCGATACTGTTTTCAATTCACGCACGTTTTATCTAAGGGTGGGCAGTTAGCCAGGTGGTCTCCATTCAAAGCTAAAATGCGTAGGTAATTTATACGCAAAATGATTCTTTGGTACGTATTTTTTTTTACTTTTTGGCAATTGAGCCGGTGTTGACTATTTTACGAGATTAATGTGTTTGCGGTTAGATAATATTTGTATAGTAGTTTTCACAAAACAAAACATAACATAAAATATAACATCACGCCTTGTGGGTTGGGCAGAGGTGTATCTATACTACGCCCACATTTTGCTAGTTATGTTGAAGTCCCATTTAATAGGAAGCGAGCCTATTTCCATCAACCGGGCACAAGTCTAGACTCCGAGATGGAAAAACCCAAACCTAACACTTTGCCCGACCTGAGAATCGAACCCACTACCTCTTGCTCAGCAGTAGCGCATTCTACCGCAAGTCCAACGACCACAACTAAGAGATCATCCAAAATTACCACTTATTAGAATAATGTCTTGTGGAATTTTTATACACACCGAAAATGTTGAAGTAGCATTTCAGCCGAAGTACGTCCACTTTTGGAGATAGACCTCCCCCAAGCTCCGCTGCTTCAACCGGTTCTGCGGGAAGCCGCATCCAGCGAATTTCTGCAGCCTTCACAACTCTACGTCTTCCGGTACGCGGTCGCCACTCCAGAACCTTTCTGCCCCATCAGCCATTTGTTCTTGCAAGCAATGTGCCCTGCCCAACCCACTGCCATTTAAGTTTGGAAATTCTTTGGACTAAGTATGTGCTTGAATTACTAGTCGACTCTATTATATTACTAATGGTACGTGATGTAAAATGCCTATGTCATTAGAACATAGATTATAATGAAACTGGATTAACTGATAACTGTCATTGACTGGCTGCAGATTACATAGTTTTGCTGATATCTCAACCAAACCTTCCTGTTAATAGTTTTATTAGATAATTCTAATAGGTACTGCTTAATTAGGAAACCGACCGTAACGGTATTGCAAAGGTAGGTAATGAAGATTACGTTACAACATTTTCGTAGTTGTCATGATGCCTACATTAAGGGGAACCTAGTCGCGGGCTCGAACTCACTGATGGGCCTGGCTAAATAAAAAGCACGCTGTCTTACCAGGCATCTTGTCTGACAGAGGTAGTATCAGTGATGACCAGTTAGAAGCTAGTCTACACGCACAATATTATTGAGTGAGATGCAGGATCATTTATAGTACAACAGGCTCGTAAAAAATTAAGAACAGTCCTTCGGAAAATCGGGTTTTATGAAATAACCACTGCATAAATCAATGACCAATAAAATTGATTGAACTTTTTGATATTTGAGCTTTGTCGGTACTGACTTGGTTTTTCGATTTTACACTTCTTTTGTTACATAAACACGCCCAAAGTTAGGTTAAATTAGCAAGAAAAACGAATCTTTGTTGGCTCCTAACTTTTTAATGGCTTTTTATTTTGGTATTCTGTTTCCATGCAGACAATATTATTAATGAGACAAAACCATACCTTGTTTAATTTTTGATATGCATTGCCGAAAAGTGGAGTAACACACCCCCGAAGTTTGTATGGGAAAAATGTGGACTAGATTCACCTTAAGTGTACATGCTGGGAGGATTCCGGCGACTGGGACCACCCATGAATGAATAAAAAGGTCTATTTATCGTTGAAGCCAAAAACAGTACAGTCAAACGATATTTTTTTAAAGTTATAATGAAAGAAGAAAATACAACTGTATAGTACGTTGATTGTTATTAATATGATTACTCAAACTCAAACTCAAAGCATTTATTTCAAATAAACCAATTACAGGCACTTTTGAATTGTCAACGTTGGTGAGTTAGAAAGATGAGGTAGTTGCTCCTGTTTGGTAAGCTCCTACCAAGTTATGTCCCCCTGGTACTTCGAAGGGATAAAGCGATTTCTAGCTGCTACACAAAATGTATGATGATGAGCAAATGAATTATTCTCATTTTTCCCGTGAAATGAGTTTAGTTCAGTTTTTTTTTTGTTTTATTGAGCTATAAATTATAAATGGTGTAAGCACGTAACTAACCCGACTTTGTTTTATTTATATAGATATAAATAAGTGATGTTTTTGAATAAAAGAATTATTTTCTTTAATTTATTACTTTAAACAATTTCGTTTGACTGATTTTTGATTCAACAATAGATTTTGTAAGTCAATTACGGGTGGTCCCAGTCGCTCGAAGAAAACATTAATATTAAATGGATCCGGCGCCTGCGACTGCGGTTAGAGTTAATTGCGGTCCCAGTCGCCGGAATTCTCTATGCTGGCTGGATTGAAATATGATTATTAAATAAATTTATTTCTGTAAATAGGTTTGTCCAAACAATTGTACAACTCAATCATATTGTAGACATTAGATGAGGTCGGCGTTTACTGTCTGACTACTCTGAGAAGAAAGCCCGAAACTATCTCACAGGTTAGTCTCTTTTAAGTCCAGACATAATTTCAATCAAATTGAAGACCATGTAGATTGTTGCCTATAATGGTCTTTTGAGGAAAGAACCACAAATTGAGTGGACGTGTGCAGTCAGTGCACGCATTTGTCAGTAGTCGTGCCATTGAGTGGACCTGTGTAGTCAGTGCACGCATTTGTCAGTAGTCGTGCCATTGAGTGGACCTGTGCAGTCAGTGCACGCATTTGTCAGTAGTCATGCCATTGAATGGACCTGTGCAGTCAGTGCACGCATTTGTCAGTAGTCATGCCATTGAGTGGACCTGTGCAGTCAGTGCACGCATTTGTCAGTAGTTGTGCCATTGAGTGGACCTGTGCAGTCAGTGAACGCATTTGTCAGTAGTCGTGCCGTTGAGTGGACCTGTGCAGTTAGTGCACGCATTTGTCAGTAATCGTGCAGTTCAACTGAGAACTTGAGGAGCTCAATTATGTATACGCTAGGTTTTTATTTTGTACCGGTACCTACAGCTATACTTACCTTACATCCTACTTCAAATCACAACTACCTAAAATCCACACGGCTAAAATATCTATATAAATCTTCACAAAGACAATAAGAAAAACCAACAAATTATGTAATGTACGTATTAATCAAATGTAAATAAAGTACTTAGCAACAGCGAATACTTATGTAAATCAAGGTAAACTGTGTACTTTATATTATAATAATTATGTATTAATATTTACGAGTATGTTCCGCTGTCAATTCTGTCTGGGGGCCTCTGGCTAAGTTATAACATCCGTACGGGTCGAACGATCAGATTAAGCTATGCTTGCCGCGGTTGGTCAATGGATGGGTGACCAACTTTACATACAAGACCCCTCCATGCCTCGGAAAGCACGTTAAGCCGTTGGTCCCAGCTGTCATTTGTGGATCTTTGACAGTCGTTACGGGTCGTCAGAAGCCCGAAAGTCTGAGAACCAGTCTTACCAAGGGATATCGTGTTACCCAGTAACTGGTCGTGGAGGTCAGATAAGCAGTCGCTCCATGTAAAATACTGGTATTAAGCTGCATCCGGTTAGACTGGAAGCCGACCCCAATATAGTGGGGAAAGGGCTAGGCAGATGATGATGATGTCAATTCTGTCTACGATCGACGTGTTAGAACAGGTACAGTCTATCACAATAACTACATCCTTAGAATAGGGAGACAATTCTCTCTTAGCAAACATTTCAGCCATTTCGTTTCGTGTGGTGCCAGACATAAAGAATAGCACCAGCCCATTTCTTCCCCTGGGTGTCGTAGAAGGCGACTAAGGGACTTACAAGAGAATGGGCAGCAGCGTTCTCTATGCGTTTGACCACCATACTGCGATCGCCAAACCGCCTGCCAAGCGTGGCGATTATGGCAAATCCCAAAAATTGGCAACCACGAAGGACCCCATCAGTTGGTGCTGACATCTCCTTGAGGCGCGCGTGGAACACAACGCGCCGTCGATCCGGGCTTGGTCCTTACCGGACAGCGAGCTACCCATTACTCGTCGTCCGCAAGCCCGCGCCTACGGTGGCCGGGAATCAGCCTGGGATTCACGACGCCCGTTAAAATGGCAACATTTTGATTTATAAACGACATATTAGTTAAAGAACGCAGTGGACGTGTTTCGGCTGAAATTATAATGATGATGATTTCATCTAAGAGTAATACAACTAATACAAGTTATCCTGATAACTTAGCAAGGGTACAAGTTACGACAACTTCTAGTGCTATGCTTACAATTAAGTCATATGAGTGTAACGTCAAATAGCAGTAATGGTTGATATGAATAAATACTATGTTATACTAAAAATAATTAATATTTTTTGCCGTAATTCTATTCCTGCCCTTATTCTAATTCATTTTGGAAAATAAATTTTATAGATACGTTTTTTTTTTGTCGTATGACGGCCTTCCAGCGAGCCATTATCTCAGTGTTCACATATTTTCAAAACATTTTATAATTAATATTATCATTCACACGATCATTTAAATTGTTTTAATCTTGTGGCCATCATGACATTTATTTTATAACATGAAAAGGGCACACTTCAGAATCGTTATACAGTATCTAATTTCCGTAATATACTATCAATCACAGTCTAAGGTTTTACTAATGCGTTACTCCGTAGATTTGAAAATGTCGTCTGCTCAGCAACGTACATATATGACGCTATGAACGTAGCTGTACTGTCAAAATGAAAGACATTGCCATAAATGGTCATCATTGATCATTGATGTAGGACATATTTAGAAATTTCGTAAAAAATAAGTAGTTTATTTGTACCTGTATCTACCTATTTTACTGTGAATACATAAATACTTAATAAAATTAATATACAAATAAATAAGAATTAATTTCGACAACCCTTTCGAACCAAAACAAATCCTGTCACCGAATGTACCACAATTTCACTTTTAAATCAATGAAATACTATTGTTTTCTATTGATGTTACTTAAAATATTTACCATCAGATTTAAAATACCTAACCTAACCTAATTCAAACCTTAGACTTGGAGATTACGGTCGATTTTAGCTCAGCATAGTTCCTAGTCACTTCTTGCAAATTAGACTCCACGTGGGGCATTGTTAATGAAGACGAATGGTTGTCAATATTTAATTAGGAATTTATTTAAAGGAGGGGGATATTTGTTTTCTTAAACAAACATGCAAACAAAAAACTATGTGAGTAGGTATTCTTTAAATAAGAATACTCACATAATTTTTTCTCATTTATGTAGGTACTAAGAATATTGGCGAATGTGTGACCCTGAAAATTAAAAATTATGGCTAACGAGCTTCTATCCACAGGCAAGTCTGGTTAAACAGCCGACAACATCATTGGTTGACCTGCAAGATAACATTCCCAAAATAAAATAAAATCTGCCTGCAGGCTGCAGCTTCGCCCGCGTGTGATCCATTATATCATCTGCTATCTACCAGTGAAAGTCCCGTCATAATTAATCCAGTCGATTCGGAGATTAGCCGGAACTTTCGGGCGAGTAAATTCGTGCGAATCCACTAATAAGCCCCTGGGACGGTTGGTTGTAAGACTATTGCCGAATAATAATATGGAAACAAAGTCCAATAGACTATGGATTTGGGTGGCTAAATTAGAATTATTATTATGTTGAACAATAATGTCAGCTAAAAATAAGTAGATAAGTAGGTATTTCTGTTGCGTGGGTGGAATATCCATTGTCTATCAAATTTGTATCAATAACTATTATCTGTTTTCCACCAGTAAACACGTTTTCTTCGAACGAATCAAGTGATGACACAATGATGAGGTGAATACAATGGACCGGGGAATAATAAGATTGTAAGTAGGCATTGTTATCTTAATGGAAAACCTATTTGTCGATATTCCTAAACTGACTTATTTTGTCTTGAATACAAAATGGAGACAACAATACGATAATAAATTAAAAGACTGGCAATGAGTATTTTAGGAGAAGTGGTGGCTTAGTGGTAACGGCCGTGACTCACGAGATGTGGGTCGTAGGTTCGTACCCAGACAGACGCTTTACTTTTTTTTAATTATTTCATCACCACTGCCCTCAAAAACAGTGAAGGAAAACATAGTGGGGAAACCGGCATGTCTTAGAATCGAAAATTCGAAGACATGATTGTGACATCTACTTATTGGTGGATTACGGCTCCCCCCCTCGCCTGAGTCCCAGCAGTGGCAACATTATAGGCTGATTATTATATTAGAGTATTTTGGATCTATCAAATAAATCGTAATAGCATCGTAATTTAAAAAAGTTAAGTTTTTCAAACAAACTAAATAGTAACTAACTAAATAAAATATAAATGTAAGGTGTTATCTTCTCCTTCTTAACGTGTCGATGGCGAAAATGAAACTAAAAAAATTACGTAACATATATAGTTATTTATATTTGTTTGGCCCAAAATTCAGCAACGCGAATACCGTTCGCTGATGCAGCCAAAAAGGCAGTAAGGCATGCGGTGCAGGACGGGAGGTGAGCCATTGTCTGTGGAGAGACACCGCACACACCGGAGGTCTGAGTCGTCCATGAATCCCGACGTGTGGAGGTTGTCTATGCTGCGAGCTACTTGGGTTCAAAGTCTATTTAAGGTTTTCCAAATAGGCCACGGTAACTTGTGGCCGGATGGGAGGCTCTCTGATGGTTCAATGAAGAAATCAGGAGGCTTAAGTAGTTCTTACCAAAGATCGCGTCTTCCTGTAGAGCGGTAGCTATCGGCTGGACTCACGCACCCAAGAAATGTTTTGCGGCTTTTTAGCCTCTGTGGTTTTAGCGTCCTGTAGCTTCGCCCTCTCGATGCGGCTGGCTATAGTCCTGCGATTTTCTGAAGGCGCCATCCCTGTCAGCATTCGCAACAGGATCAGTTTTAAGCAACCAGTGATAAGCCGGCCGGCATGTCTTATTGGGAGCGGTATCCACTAACTTAGAGTGGGCAGATCGGTTCCATACTGGACAGGCATATTCACCTGCTGAGAAATTAAACACCATTCCAGTTGTTTGCAGGACTTGAGGAGACCCCCATCTGGTGGATGTTATAATAGTTATACTTAGCCAAATCGTTTTTATATTTTTCTACAGCAAAATATTCATTTCTTTTTAGACTACACTCTTGCAACTACTCCCGTTCTTCTATTTAGACACGTGCCAAAAGATGCCTTTGATAGATCAGTTTGCCTGACCATCTGCACGTGCTACCGAAAGACAAACAACTCACTCTTGACTTCCATTTTCACATCGGAATGGAAAATTTCAAAAATAAAATATTCGTCTCAGCTTGTGCTGGACTGGGACATAGTAAAGGTTGGGTCTGAGAAGGTTCGTTCATGTAAATGGAAAAATTAACCTTACTTTTTTCGTTTAGTTCTAGTCCACTCTAGGCCCCTCGACCCCTAAAAAAGATTTCTTTATTTGTTTCCTCTCAACCCCTAAACATAGTTCACAGTCGGCCCCCAGGGGGTGAGACTGAATTTTCATACAAGAACAGTATACCTCGTCCACTTTCGACCCTTAGTTCGGTAAGTACCTAAAATTAATATTTTGGTACATTAAGGCACAGACTACTTTGGGGGTCGAGAGGAAACTAAAAGCTGGAAAATAAAATCCACTCTCGACCTCTCGACCATAGTCAGTGGGGAGGGGCTGAGACCGGACTAAACGATTCTTTTAAGCCACACGAAAATTGCTTCAGATCATAGGGGATTCGTTTTCATTATCGTTATTACAGCGGCATCTATAACGCCACACGCGAACTACGCAGCGTACTGGCATCACACAAAATCCTGCATCGCGCAAGCAGAGTTTACCGCGCAAGTAGCTTACAAAACGTCGCATTATCAATCATCGGGCAGTTACAGCACTCGTCTGGTCGGAGGGTCCTCCCTTTACGATGGAGGTTGAGTGAATTTGATACCCTGTTTCACGTACCTACGCGAAACAAGTCACCTCCATACTGAAGACCTCGAGTATGAACGGCGCCTCGGACGCGCGGCCTCGAGTATTTGTTAAACAACAAAGCCGGACCGAAGCAGTAACTCCATTCAGCACCTACCCTCGTTGAATTATGTTCAGGTTAATTCGCCACAATTACAACTAAGACTAGCGGCGCGGCGCCAACGTTTTCCTGACCATACACACAATTACTTAAACTGGATTTTGCCTTAAGGTTCTTTAGGCTTTCATTTCCATTCGTGCACAAGCGGTATCCAGTAGTGATATGTCGATGAAGGTTTTTCCGTTAACGTAACGTCAACGTTAATTTACGTTCATCAACTAGTTGATCAATTAGTTAAATTTGTCAACGAGTTAACGTGCAACTAATGTCGACTTGCAACGTAAACCGTTAATTCACTGAACGGTTTTTATTCAGCGTTGCGACATTCAACGATTCTTATATTGGTATACTATTTCTTAAAAGAAATATTTAAAAAATCAACTCTCGTGTACGTTACTTAGAGTTCAAATTCTAGGACACGACCGTCGATCGGAATCTATGATGGTACGTTTTCAACGTAAGTTTTTTGCCCAGTTCGTTAGGTACGTTTGCAAATTTAGATTAGTTGATTATTAAACGAGTTACTTTCATAAACGTCGTTGACAAATTCAACTAGTTGATTCATAAACAGTTAACGTTAATACGTTGACAGGAGTTGAACGGTTTATTCAACTAGTTCGTTGATATAACGCACATCGCTAGTATCCAGTGCGTTCCCTGGAAAGCCCTGAGCTTGGGATCCTTACGTAAAATGTACAGGTTATAGGTGGTATCCGAGGAATCCAATATATGGACCCAATCTTATCCTGTTGTTCTGATTCATTTCACTTAGGTACCAATTACCTATGTTTGGTCACGTGAGTGCCTCCGAAAGGTCTAATTTTTATCTTATGACTGACAGAAGTAAGTAAATTAGAAGTGGTGGCCCAAAGGTATTGGCCACAACTTACGAGTTGTTAGGTCTTAAGTTCTAACTCAGACCTTTACTTTGTGCAATGATTTCATTACCACTGCTCTCAAAACTGTGAAAAAAAAATAGTGAGGAAACCGAGATGTCCCACGAACCAAAAAATCAACTCGGTATATGTGACATTTACCAACCCGGTCTGGACCAGTGTGGTGAATTACGGCCCACACCCTCGCAGGCTCTTGGCTGATTATAGATGAACTTCGATCATTCCGTTGATTTAGCAGGACAAGCCTTCTGCACTTTCTTCTATCACAATTGTCACGTGCACCTTTCTCGAATTTGTGTGAATACACAAATATCTTTAGAAACGTGACCTTCCAGCATTTGATAGAAATCTCCTATACTTACATTATTCTATGTAATGTGTTGTATTTCAATCCTCTATATTGTTATGCACTGTTTTTCGTTACCGAATTAAATTTGTAAATTTGTCGTTTTAAAAAACCGAAAAAAAAGTTTATGAAACTTTAAATTTTTGGGACGAATTGTTTGATAAAATTGTGTTGTTACCAATGGCTCTACCCTTGACCTTCCCAGTTTTGTGTCCCATATGAATACATATTTCGTTTTTTTTTTAAGTAGGTTTGGTAATGGTAAATGGCATCGTCTAAAAAAAGCAAATGCAGACGCAGAAGCTTTTATCTAGAAAATATGTCAGATATTTGTTTAGTTGTGTGCAGATGGCAGTCATCATCATTATCATCACCATTTCAGCCAAAAGACGTTCACTGCTGGACATAGGCCTCCCCAGACTCCTCCACTTCGACCGGTCTTATGCTATCCCATGACAACGGTGAAGTGAGTTTTGGAACCATGCATGGCTCTGGAAATATCCGCATACATGGTCTCCACCTCATCGTCGGGGTGCGACGAGGTCGGGACGTAAATCTGTATGACCCTCAGCGAATACCTTGCATTCTGAGTATAAGGAACGCCACCTTGATCGACACACTCTCGATCTTCATCACGTTGCTCACAAGGGACTCATGGACGTCAAACCCGACACCATCTTGTGACTGCTGGTCGCCCTCCCGCAAATAGAGCAAGTTACCAGATTCGAGGAATATCGAGTCCTCCCCCTCTCGTCGGACTTCAGATAACCCTACTATATCCCATCGTAGCCTGCTCAATTCTTCCTCGAGTACGACGACCTTTTCGTCGTTCGTTTTCGTAGTGTATGCGTGTTATATGTTGCCAGGTCCAGTTTTCGGTGATTGTGGTAGCTGGATCTCTTCCAGAGATTGTTCGCACCCCTTGCTTCACCGTGGCCTTGACCACTACCGTAGCCAAGGATAGGGGGCCGCCGGGCACTAGGGGCTATTTATTTTTGGTGCTTGTCATGATGGGGAGGGGGTTTACCATAATCGCCACGCTCGGCAGGCGGGTTGGCGGTCGCAGTATGTTTTTTAAAATGTATAGAGAACGCTGCTGCCCATTCTTTAGCAGTTCCCTTAGTCGCCTCCTATGACACCCACGGGAAGAAATGGGGTGATGCTATTCTTTTAGTCCGACACCACAGAGTACAGATGGCAGTCACCAGACGATAATTAGAAATAGCACACAACACATAACCAAAGTTTCTCCAAAGGGTCAGGCAGAGGTTTACCTACTTAGGTAAGTATATTAGATCTATATTTAGCCAGTTATGTTTAGGCCCCATGTAATAGGGGCGAGTCTATTGCCATCAATACTCAGGGTTGCTACTGAGAAAACAAAACAATATCATATAATTATAATAATATGACTATACACCGTGACATTTTAGTCGTCTTACAAAGGTGGTCCACTCAATGTATCCGTCATGAAATACGTCTAGGCGTGATTAAAATATTGTTACAATGAATTAAGATAATAGGTACAAAGGAAAATAAATAATGCTTTAGAATTATGAAACACCCTCCCTGTTAATAATGTTTACGTATCAAACGGTAGAAGATATCTACCTACCTACCATAACATTCCGTCATTAATTCCATCTACATAACAGGGTGTTTCAAACTACGTCATGCGTCTTAGTGGATTATATTTTCATTTTTTTAATTATGCATATGTTCAAAAATATTTTTTTTTTTAAATAAATGATTAGTAGTAATTGGATACATGAAGTGGGCTGCCGTTGTAAGACGACTTAAATGTCACGGTGTATACTGTGGTTTAGATACTGTATGTAATACAAATTTCAAGTCTTTTCCGTCATTCGATCCTCAGCACAGAATACTAATCACTTGATTTTCAATGTATACGAGTACATCTCCGAATTTTAAAGGAAAACCAATGACAATACATTGGATGACCTAATAAAAACACTTTTGGGGTTTTCCTTGTTGACAATACGTAATCCGAAAATCGTGTGATGGATCACGTCTAGCGATAGGCACGAAAAAATAGATATAGTGTGGCTGGGAAGGACATGGACGTGCGAACTGTAACCATGACCATGAATTCAGCTCATGATTCTGGAGGGGGCTAGTGTAGAAAGTTTTCGTCGGGTATCAAAAAAATCCAGATGTCTCACAAAAATGTGCAATATATACGCTGTAGAAATATATAATATGGAGGGTTCAGAATCGTGCACAGAGGCCCTAGTGTGAGTTTCATTTAACCATCTCGATCAAACGCAACGAGCGCGTTCGGCGCTCCGATTGGCCCTGGATTGGTGAAGGATCAATCGGAACGCTGAACGCGCTTACTGCGTTTGATCGAGATGGTAAAATGAAACTCACACTAAGGCCTCTGAATCATCATGAGAAGCGCTGAGTACGACTCGTCGGGATATCAACCAAATGTGGACACTGGATGGTACCTGCAGAAGTCCGGTGGTAAAACGGCGATGTTTTTTTTTAACTCGATGACAGTTGTTGTTTTATGTATTATGTGTGCCGTTGTTGGATGCCGTTGTTAATGGGTTACAAAAACGAACTCCTTGTTATCTCTCTCTGCTAGAATATAACTATTGGAAATAGCTTTCCTCTCTGGCAGAATCAGCAGGGCGTAATCCATTGGGCCACAACTGTTTGCGTATCGATAGCAAAAAAATTCAAACATCTTTGGCCCAAAATTCGGCTGCGCAAACTCCTCTCACTGAGGCAGTCATAAGATCGTCAAACGCGGAAGTAACAGGGCATGCGTCGTAGGGTGGGAGGTGAGCCATTGTCTGTGGGGAGGTGCCGCATACGCACTTGAGATCTGAGCCGTCCGTGAACCCCCATCTGTGGTGATAGTCTTTGCTCTGGCCGATTTCGGTTCGAAGTCTATTTAGAGATTTTCAAGTCGGCCACGGTAACGCGTGCCCATGCGGAATATTGTAATAGGTACTATGCCTTACATCAACTTTTTTGACAACTGTCACTACCGTATTGTTGTCACGTCCGTCCTACTTAGATATTTTCTGTTGCACACTCGCGTAAGACGTGATATCACGCTCAGGACATTCCACTGATTTCATACTTTCTATTGTTATAATGATTGATATCAAATAAAATATCTAATACCTTACTGTTTTTTATTAACGAGATAGTATTAGCACGGTTTCTACTTAGTCTTATTATCTCGACGCTAGACTGATATCAGGTAATCAGATTAAGGAATTTTAAATACCTCATTGCGGGTTTCACCAGTGAAACTGAACGCGATTAGCATATCTAAACTGCGTTCAAGAGCTGTTAGTGTCAATATTCCACTACAATCATGGAACTGACAGCTCTTCAACGTGGTTTTGATGTGCTGTAGTCTCGTGTGTGATTCCCGGTAAAGTTTCGTTCTGTCATAAATCTTACATGACCAAATAAGCAAGCAAATATTTGCCAGAGATTAAGTACATTATGTTAGTTCAGCCGGTAAAGAAACAATTAAATAAACTGATGGTTTACTTGAAGGCTCCCGCAGATAGAAGCGACTCCAGTCCGGTAGGACAATTTCCCCATAAAGTTTTCATAGCAACTGTTTCATCGAGAGTGTTCAACGAGAGTCGCGTCGCGCCTAACTTCCCAAGCTTTGAAAGAAAGTGGGCAGAAACCAATCTTAAGTGTGTTACAATAACAAAGCGATTGCTAGGCTGTGTTAACAAATTTTACCAGCTTGCATACCATTTTAAACCATAACAAAGGTTATGCTGCTGAACTACTTTAAAAGGTCCTGAGAGGACACTTCCTTTTGAGATTTCTAACTGTTATCCAGAAAATTTTGGCTTGGCAATTCTCGATTACAATCAACTCGTGTTGGATCATTCAGTTCCCTACACAATGGCTGAGCTGGATGGTGCAGATCCACGCGTGATGTTCGTGAACGGGCGCCAATCGGTTGAGACTGGTAATCTCCCGCCAGGGCTTATTTTTAATCTTATATTTTGGATTGTTTCTTCATTTAATTTTACTACATTATTCTCACATAAAGAAGCAACAAGAATAATGTACTTACCCAGGATTTTCTAATACCATGAGTTAAGAGAGTGTCTTTAGAATTTCTGGCCCATTCTTCTCCATAGAGATCTACGTTTGGAATTGACAATTAGTTTCAACTTTCTGACTCTCTTTGAAAATTCAAAAGTGCATAATAATGTTTTATTGAAATAAATGCTTTGAGTTTGAGTTTGGGTTTGCAATCCGAATATAGACCATAATATTGTTTTAGGTCTAATCATTACAGACACGTACGATGATCGTCTCTGCCCAAAATCCCCACAATTCGACAACGGCCTTGGAAAACACCTCATACACTTACGACCACATTAATCCAACTATACCTACGTAAAACTATTCTACAAAACACGTAATAAATATTTATGTGTTTATTTAGTCACGTCCCTCGTTGCATACGAATGCCCGAATGGACAAACAAAAGAAAACGTCGTAGATTTCCACTGGAGAGACATAAAATTTAACAAGGGCCACGCCAGTGGACGATAAATGGGCTATTTTTAAGGGCAATCGGTATATTGAACTTTGTTAGGGCTTGGGGAGTGTGTTTTAATATGACAGGCCTATTTCTAGACTTTGTAATTGATTTTTTTCTTTTTTTATTAGTATGTCACTCTTTTACTCTCCTTATGATGGTTAGAAAGGTGACCACTCTTTGGAGTATTAAATTAATTAAGTATATCGCTCAAAATGGGCCTCATAAGAAGGCTTAAAGTCACCCAAAGGGCAATGGGACCGTGGGGAGTATTCCTACGGGATCGAATCAGGAATGAAGAGATCCGTAGGAGAACCAAGGTAACCGACATAGCCCGACGAATTGCCAAACTTAAGTGGCAGTGGGCAAGGCACATAGCTCGCAGAATAGATGGCCGATGGGGCCGGAAAGTTTTGGAGTGGCGACCGCGTACCGGAAGCGCGGTCGATCTGGCGGAGCCTGGGGTAGGCCTATGTCCAGCAGTGGACGTCTTTCGGCTGAAATGATGATGATGATGATGATGAAGTATAATCAGATTTTCATGTAGCGTATCCTCAATCTATAACCGGAATTATAGACAGCTGAACTTTTTTTCATCTCAGCACACAAATAAATGAAAATGAAGTTTCTGTTTAGAATGTTAAAATAAAAGCTATTTACTAAATGCATTATCATCTGGCTACCCTTTTCCCAACTATGTGAGGGTTTGCTTCCAGTGTAACGGGATGCAGTTGCATACCAGTATTTTACATGGAGCGACTGCATATCTGACCTCCACAGCTCAGTTACTGGGTAATAGTTAATGCATAGGAAAGTACTTACTACAAAAAACATTTTTAAGGTTTTTGTTTGTCTGTCTGTTTCTTCCAGCTAATTTCCGAAACCGGTGGGCCGATTTTGAGGGAATTTCGTGTGGGTATACTTTGAAACCTGATGAAGGAAATTGGCTGACTTTTTGTCAGTATAAGTACCACGCGTACGAAGCCGTGGACGGAAGTATGTTATTTAAAAAAATGGATGAGGAGGAGTCACAGAAAATCAAATTAAAATTGCGACCTCTACTAAAAAGGCACCTTTTTTTAAACAAGGCAAAAACAATAGGTTATTAACAGCACTTATTTTCGCCAAAGTAGGTACATACTTAGCAATGATTAATTAACTGATTACCTACTAGTAAGTATGATTATTATCATTGACGCACGCTCACTGTGCATGATCGTCGTTATTTCTTCTAAGTGTTGTTATAGACAAATACTCCATTTTATTAATCGACTTCAAAAAGAAGGAGGTTATCAATTCGACATGTTTACATTTTTTATTATTATGTACGTTCGGGCATAACTCCGTCATATACAGGGTGTCCGGTTCATGGTAGAAAAACACACCGACGTCACCGACTTCCAACATTCAAGTTATTTTTTACTTTGTAGTGTTTTTCCGGAAGTCGGTTGGGTTTTTAAAGAAGAAATACCTTCTGGCCGCGGCATCGCCCGGGCGGGAATACAGTACCGATATTGGGTTTAAAGATTATTTTATTTATTCTAAAAGAACATACATTGTTCACTTAGCGAATAAATACATTATTAAAGTAGGTGTAGTCCAGTAGCAAACAGTTTCGATTTGTTAATGTAGGTAGGTACAAATATGTCGTCAACTTAACGAGTGTAAAATGAACTTATGTCGTTAACTTAATATTTTTGTGTTGTTTGTGACGTACTGCTTGAGTTTAGCTTTAAATATGTTGAAAGAAGAGTTTAGAGTATTAAAGTACCCCTATCTCTAATTGTTAATGTTATAAACAAGTTATAAATTGTCTTCATGCCAAATTTCATCGAAATCCATACGGCCGTTTTTGCGTGATTGAATGGGTTAGTAACCAACTCGACACGAAAGACTGGACACACGTGTGTCCACTTATTATTTCGTCATCTGGACACGCATTGATTTCTAGGGCTTAACAAGTATTCAAACGAACAAACGTTCACATTAAGATCATTAAATTAGTAGGATACATACATTAGGCATTCATTAATTGTCAAGAACCTACGGATACAATGACAAAACAGTAGTACATTGGCTGTCTTTCCAACGGATTAACAGTGATTATAAACGGATTACGATATTCACAGATTTTGACTTTGAACTGTAATCGTTGAATTTAGTGCACTTGATTCCTTATGTCATTGGCCATTGTTTTTGAAATAATGTTGCTTTTCGCACGTTAGACTCTGCTCACTTGGCGAGTGAGAGTAAAGGTGCGCTTACATGAATAACTAAAATTGCTCCATCCTGGTCAATTCTCGGCAACAATTGTATAGAATCAAGTCTATCCGACTAAACAGACAGCTGTACTGCTGGGGAGTTTGTTCCGCCACTTCTTCTTCCCAGCTAAAGCACTAGGAAGTGGTGAAGGGTGGGCGTATTGGGGGACTGTCTCATGTACTTTGACTTTCGAAAAGTGCTGATTCTCAGCCTAATTTGAATAAATGACTTTTGATTTTGATTTTGATAGAATGATGTCACGACTACATCCAGCAATTTAGAGCAATGGCAACATGTAGCAACCTGTTGCCAGACATACGGCCACACAATATCATGCAACATGGAGCAACTTAAAAACACTAGGCAATACGCCACCCCCGCCGCCTCCGCCGCCAGCCGGTTTCCTCTCGCAAAAACGAGACGTAGTTATACGTAAAAACGAGATAGAAATCAAATTTACTAAAAATTTCTAAACCGATTAAATGTTCAGCAACTCATGAAATATATGGAGCAATCAGAAGCAATATTCCCGAAACATATCCGCAAATGATTGTTGTTGCTCCAGATTGCTCTACTTAATTGATCCAGATTGATTCATTAGTGTTGCCGAGCAATAATTGCTCAAAAATTGCCCGTGTAAGAGCACCTTTCGACCGGAAAAAGGTTAAGATTTTGACCGTCATGACACTTTTCGTTTGGTCATCACCTGCCTAGCCTTTTCCCAACTATGTTGGGGTCAGCTTCCAGTCTAACAGGATGCAGCTGAATACCAGTATTTTACATGGAGCGACTGCCTATCTGATCTCCACAACCCATTTACTGTGTAATACGATACCCGTTGGTGAGACTGGTTGTCAGACTTTCGGGCTTCTGACGACCCGTAACGACTGTCAAAGATCCACAAATGACAGCCAGGACCAACGGCTTAACGTGCTTTACGAGACACTATAGGGTCTTGACCAACCACCTAATCGATCGACCCGTACAGCTGTTATTACTTAAACAACAAAAGAGTTCGCGTTACATTTTGGGGTTTATTTTTAAACGTTGCTTAAAGTTACGTAACGATTAGCACCTGATTAACCATACATTTTCATCTTTGAAACGTTTCTTAGTTTTGGGCAACTTTTATAAATAAAGGGGTCAAAATTTAACTAAACAACTACATTAACAATTAAATCGACATGAACTATAAATAATTGTTACCTCTAGGAGCCCGTAACCCGGTTTCCTTCAATCAGCACTCTAACTTGTGCGATAAGAAATCGATAATAATGTACCTCTTTTGTTCCCAAGTCGAGTACGTAAACGAACGTGAGCGATATTTAACGCTATGTTTAGCTATACCAGTAAACAAACCGTTAATATACAGGATAAGTTTTTATCCAGTGCGCAAACTGTAACGAAGAATTCGGCATATAATTCTAGACCCCCCAAGCGCAGAAATTTTTCGTCGGTAATCCAAAAAAATCAGCTGTTCCGTACGTTTTGATCGCGTAGGTATTGTACTGTTTTTTTTTTGTAAAACCGACGTAAAATTTCTGCGCTAGGGAGTCTAGAATGATATGCTGAATTCATGGTTACAGTTTGCGCACTAGATGAAAAATTAATCCTGTATGCTAGCTCATACACTTTAGAAAAACTGCGGATTTTGAAAGTTTCGTCTGTATTTCTCACAGTCACAAGCATAAATATATCATATGACTTAAAGACTTTGGACAGATCGGCAATAATATCTGATTTCATGACTCATGATGATCACTACACAGTATAAAACAAAGTCGCTTTCTCTTCCCTATATCCCTATGTATGCTTAAATCTTTAAAACTACGCAACGGATTTTGATGCGGGTTTTTTAATAGATAGAGTGATTCAAGAGGAAGGTTTATATGTATAATACACCGACCTCCACGTGGGCGAAGCCGCTGGCAAAAGCTAGTATAGAATATTTGAAAGAATTTCATAAGAGAATAATGAGTAGCCCATTGACATCTAAATAATAGTTCCACGTGGGCGGGCGCCTTTGCGTTGTGCAAATTAGAAATATTAAAATACACAGACCTGAAGAAGTTTTGAAAAATAAACAGCGACTAACATTTAGCAACATTGTAGGTAAATTATATTGCTTTTAATTACATCATCATCTGCATAGCTTTTTCCCAGTTATATTGGGGTCAGCTTGCAGTCTAACCGGATGCAGCACTGCCAGGGGTGCGGGTTGTTCGAAAGAGATACCGTGGCCTCTGGCACACAGGCAACTGAGGGAACACGGGTGGGTTTTAGTCAGCGCAAGTCTGACACGCCCTCCTGCTCCACCCAGAGCGGGAGAAGTTATTTGATGTTTTTTCCACCCTCAAAAAAAAAACCGGATGCAGCATCAGTATTTTTACTTGGTAAGACTGATGGCAACACTTTCATATACATTTAGTGTATTAACATTGCTTGGGTAGTTTTACCGTTAGCTTCGATAAATGGTGTACTATCATAATTATGTGTACAATCAATAGTATTCTATCCATCGATAGTGCAAAACATTTTTATCCAAGTATTATCACTACATAGTATAAAACAAATTCGCTTTCTCTGTCCCTATATCCCTATGTATGCTTAAATCTTTAAAACTACGCAACGGATTTTGATGCGGGTTTTTTTTAATAGATAGAGTGATTCAAGAGGAAGGTTTATATGTATAATACACCAACCTCCACGAGGGCGAAGCCACTGGCAAAAGCTAGTGTTACATAATTTTTAAGGTTTGTTATAAATTTCAATGTTATTCTTGGTAAACCCAGACATATTGGCAGCGTTTTATTTGTGAACCGGTCAAACTGGATCCGATTTTACTGATTAATGTTTGTAGCAAAACATAATCGGTTGAATCAGCTATGTCTACCTTCTACTTATACATATAAATTATACATTGATGCTTTTCGTATGTGTCTGTGTGACCGCGTTGTTCTTCGCAGCGTTTCTTCAAACTACCTACGCAACGAATTTCAATGCGGTTTTCAAAATCAGTTACAGAATTTATTTCGGAAGGTTTACGTACTTACTTAAGCCAAGTAGTAAAAACCTTGCGAAAGAAGGGGCGAGTCGCTAGCAGTACCGTAAACCAGGGTTACTTTGATTCGCGGTCTGTATTTGATCAAAACTTCCATTTCATAATATACCTATAAGATCGCTAATTGCGTAAAAGTAAACGCAACATGGTAGTTTTTTTTCTAGGTTAGCAATACTGAAGGACTGTCAAATCCTTGCCTAAAGAAACGCAGAGAATTCACAAACAATTTTAATTATTTTTCCTGTTGGCAGATTTTGATGTTTTAAATTGTATTGACAATTACAACATTTACTTTACTTTGTAAAGTACTACTTTGTAATTATGGAATGAAATGGGGAGGGGGAGGGGATCAATGTAACCCGTCATCCTACGTATAACTTTGATCAGTCAGTTTTTATTATTTTTCTCCAAATAAAGCAATATTTTTCACGTATTATTACAGGAATCGAGATTTATAAAAAAACCGATCATTGGACATTTTTTGTATATTTTTATACCCACAAATTTAAGAGATATGAACCTTCAAAGTTCAATATTGATTAAAGTAACCCCGGTTTATCGGTAATTGAGTGATTGGAGATATATATGTGTTATTAAGTAAATTAAATGTATTATTGAACTTGTGTTGTCAGCCAGACATTTGCTAATTATACCTATCTGTAATCATCGGAAGACATTTTTATCTTATCTCAAAAGTAATATTAATCCGGTGTTTTCCGGCCAAAAAAGACAACTTTCTGAAAATCTATCTGAAAAAAGACGACTTAAGAACCTGAAGAAGATAGGCAGCTGCTTCCTCCTCTCTTTTAATATCAACAAAGTACGACCACCTCTCAGGACCGATGGCCATTGAATTCCATCACTAAAGATTTATTACACGAAAGTGCTGTTGCTGGCGACCGCGTAACGGAAGACGTCGAGTGAGAAGGCCTCCCACAAGGTGGACCGATGACCTTGTGAAGGCCGCGGGAATCCGCTGGATGTGGGAAACACAAGACCGGTCGAAGTGGAGGAGCATGGGGGAAGCCTATGTTCAGCAGTGGACGTCTTTCGGCTGAAATTATGATGATGATGAAGTGCTGTTCATTATGCCAAAGCTGACACACTTAAAGAATTGTGCTGGACACATCTCATAACAGCCGAAAGATGTCCACTGCTGGACATAAGCCTCCCCCAAAAGGAGGGGATTTACCATAATCGCCACGCTTGGCAGGCGGGTTGGCGATCGCAGTATGGTGGTCAAATGCATAGAGAACGCTGCTGCCCATTCTCCAGTAAGTCTCTTAGTCGCTTTCTACGACACCCACGGGAAGAAATGGGATGGTGCTATTCTTTTACGTCCGGCACCACACGGAACTATATTAGTACAAGTCTATTTTTATTTGCATATAAAGACTACCAATGATTGTAAAAGTATTTAGTTGTTTTCTTAAGTTTAGTAGTTAGTACTCAAAAAGTCAAGATTGTTTGTTGGCACGTCAATGCCATATTAAATATTTATTTGAAAATAATTGCTCGTGGAGGTTAAGAGGTTCCCCATCCCTGTGCTAGAGTGTCCCAAATGCCTCTTGGTTACTTACTCTGCACAAACAGTATAAGCAACATAGATGTACCGCTGAAACAACAAGAAGAAAATAACACGAGTTGGCAATCGTAAGGATCCCTGACGTCGGGTTAGTTTGAGTGACGATCTTCATAGAGTAGCTGGTAGCATCTTGATGAGAGTACCTGCAGGGAGGCCTAGGTCAAAAACTGGAATGCCGTATTAACCCGATTTTCCTAATTATGCACCTGTCAACGCCAAAGTATTGATATAATGGTTGCATGCGAAGCGTCAGCAACAGTATTTTAAACGAAAATAACAGTGCAGACGACATGGGAGTGCAGGCCGTACTGGTAGGCGTCAGCGGTGAGGTAGGAAGGGAAGCCGGCGGGTGAATTCAATCTTGTATTTTGACATTGACAGCAACAAGTGCACAGTTATAAAAATCGGTTAAAATATGATGACTAAATGACTACCTAAATAATTGCAAATAGGATAACCGAACTAGAACGAAAAGAAACGAAACGATAGAGGAATATTGCGCAAAGGAAGCAAAAGGAGTATGTCAGGATCGTAGCAGAGCAGACAGCAGCGGGGTAATTGCACACACACCCTAACAGTAGGAATGGCTTTAATTTTTGCAGTTCAACAACATTCGTTGCGCTAAGTACGCCGTTGAGAAGAAAAAAATTGTCTCCTATAACCTTCGAAATGAATGATCTAAGCACGAAATCCATAATCTCGGTCGAAGTTACGGGCGTTTCCTACTTCGTATCAATTACGGAGCTATGATTAGTTTGGGGCCCAAACTAAGAATGAATTACTACACAATTTGACAGTTGCCCCTACTCCCTATATGGTTTTACCCGTCCGAAAATGTTAATTAATCAGCTGTAGGAGTCACTCTGAAGTTTCGAACAATTTTCGGACGGCCCCGTATTTTCGTTGACGGGGTAAGAGAGTAGCCCCTGATTAGTAGTTACGCAATTAGGATGCAGGTGGCGTTTTGTAGTTTCTGCCTAACCCATAGAAATATATTCATATACCCACGGTCTACCCGCATGGAAAGAAGGCGAGAGTTAATTTGTGCAAAACGCTCTGTTTTTACCAATCCATGAGGAAATTCATTACGTCTTCTGGTACGTGGTCGCCACTCCAGAACCTTTCGGCCCCATCGGCCATCTGTTCTGCGAGCAATGTGCCCTGCCCACTGCCACCTAAGTTTGGCAATTCGTCGGGCCATGTTGGTTGCCTTAGTTTTCCTGCGGAGCTCTTCATTCCTGATTCGATCACGTAGGGAAACACCGACCACAGCCCTCTCCATTGGATAAGGCCCATTGTGAGCGACCACGTTACTGTGCCATAAGTTATCACTGGCAACACACACTGGTCAAAGGCTTTCGTCTTGAGTCACTGCGGTATTTGGGACGAGAAGATATTGTGATGTTTGGAGAAAATGATAAATCTTAAAAAACGACAAACGACGACGACGACTGCATTCAGTCCTCGGTAAAATGGAATAAGACAGAATCTCCTCTAAGCAACCACACAGGAAATTCATCCATTATGTAACATTATAAAATAAATATTTCAGCTCCAATCCTAGCATAGAAACAGCCGGGCATACGTTTTGGAAACGTGATCACCTAATTATTCACCTCAAACGTAGAATAATCTATGCGTATAGCGAGACACAAAAATCTACTGAGCCACCAGTATAGTGTGACACACGGCTGAAAACGGATCGAGCGCTCACTGATAGCGATTTCGGGCCGTTTTGTTCTTCACCATCACCACCCGACAGTGATGTCTAAGAGTAACTTATCAGATAAGTACCCTCGGGCCGTGGGGCCCAATTGCTCATGGTCTGTTCAATGAAACCTCCAAACGGTGTGACCCAACAGCTGGTTTTACCTTGGCCAGCGGCTAAGCATTGCCATACAACGTGGTAATGACGCTAGTCTCTTGGGTACATTACCAGTCGACAGCGATGCGGAGAAATTTTTCGACACCATATTTTAGTTTGTTATTAGTTAGACGTAACGTTGGAAGAGAAGGTGGACCGATGACCTTGTGATGACCACAAAAAGCCGCTAAATGCGAGGAGCACAGAACTGGTTAAAGTGGCGATGTTTGGGTGAGTCTCTGACCTTCTTCATCTGAAAGACGTCCAGTGGTGGACGCCTTTTGGATGAAGTGATGAAACGGAGATATGCAAAAACTTGTCGCCTAACTGCACTCCAAACATCGCCAACAACAATTTATTCTAGAATGGCCACAGTTTACTGTTAACTATATTAATATTAATCACGGACAATATGGCGCGACGTCCTTGACCGTGACCCAGGAGAAGACGTCAAACAGGATGATGAAAAAATTGAGCCGGAATTATAATGCTCCGACTGACGGACGTTTGTCGGGATTAAAAAGGTGACTTCATTATTATAATTCTGTTTGTCGTCAAATTCATGGGGACTCTAAACAGGATACGGTTTATATTCGCAAAAAAATACATATATACTTACATAAACTCACGCCTCCTCTCAATGTGGGTAGGCAGAAACTAGAACGCCACCTGCTACGATCCTTAGGGAGTATCTAAGGATCGTAGCAGGTGGCGTTCTGTAGTTTGCCTCGTTTACATTCATACATCTGAGGCCCTAGTGTGAGTTTCATATAACCATCTACACCAAACGCAGTGAGCGCGTTTGGCGCTCCGATTGGTCTGTCACCAATCCAGGGCCAATCGGACCGCCGAACGCGCTCACTGCGTTTGGTGTAAATGGTTAAATGAAACTCACACTAGGGCCTCTGCGGCCTTAGTGTGAGTTTCATTTAACCATCTCGATCAAACGCATCGAGCGCGTTTGGCTGGCATATATCCTTGTCTGTTGGAAGTTTGCAGTCAGGTATACGATTTTGTCGTATGGTTCTGAGACTAAGAACGCCTTGTTTGGCTAAATATTCCAGAAGCGGCAGAGACGTGAAATAATATTATTGTCAAAATAGATCCGAAAGTTTTGATTTCTTGTTATTTCACGCGAAAGCCTGACGACCACATTCGCTGCAGCCCTCAAATCTGGCTCTTCAGAACAAGCAACCACATTTTCAGCTACTGTTTCAGGATCAAATTTGTATGCAAATCCGATCTCACCGCAACTTTTTGGCTGACTTGATGACTTCAATCAATTCTTTGTGTTCCGAGGTCGAAAAACTCAGGCGACAAGGTTTCATCACCTGTAAAACGTAGCTGTTACCCTACTAGAATCAACCAAACAAGCTGCAGTTATTTTTATTTTTTTATATTATTTTAGATTTTTAAAACTTTACGCAACCTCAAGTCCTGTGAATTTACAACAACTAAAGTTTGAATGAGTTTGCAAACTACTAACACCATCTGTTTTCACGATATTTACTAGAATTGTAAAGAACGGTTTATAATCGTTGTGATACATTGATATAAATTATAAAACAGAATAAAAATAAGATAAATAAGATTTTGTGAGGATTTGGATGGTTTGTTACAGCACTGTCACATGGTGATATAAAGGGTTAACATATAGGATACTTTTTATCTATAACGAGCACGTACACACCCACAGACACCCCAAATCACTTTCTCTATCTACACACACACACACGACACACATCACACGCTCATACACACATCACACGCGCTTACTCACACATTATTGCTGCTGTTACACGTCTTAGCTTCCCTAATCTTGTAAAATAAACTTAGCGGACGAATGGATGGTCCTTATAACACAGGATTTTCCCAGCATAGGGGTCATTATTCACAAAAATTGTGCACACATAATTATAATGTCATAATAACGTAACATGCATTGTATTTCTTCTTTTGCTTTGTGCTAAAAATAAATTATTCATATCTCGGTTTCCGTGGGATAATTTTCGACCTTCAGGCGTCCAAAGCCGCTGGTAAAAGCTAGTTGGAATGTTTTATAATGATTTGTCGTCTGTCTTGTTAGCCACAATATAAAGCCTTTCTTAGCTCAGTGTTATGCCTACGGACTAACTTCAAATATCCAACAATTGATAAATTATATTGTTTTCGTCAAGTGGACTAAGACGCGTCAATTTTTCCTTACTACCTAGTAATAGTCTTCAATACGGGCATTAAAGCAAACTATGAGTAGAACAAGAGGGGCTTGTGGTTAAGTAATAACAGTTGCACAGGTCAATCGAAGAGGTTTAGATACGCTTGCCCCGGTTTGTCCGTGGATGGGTGATCATCTTTATTTACCAAGACCGTTGCATGCCTCGGAAAGCATGTTAAGCCGTTGGTCCCGTCTATCATTTGTGGATCTTTGACAATGTTTACGGGTCGTCAGAAGTCCAAAAGTCTGGCAACCAGTCTTCCCAAAACGTTTCGCATTACCCAGAAACTGGTTTGTGGAGCACAGATAGGCAGTCGCTCCATTTAAAAGATTGGAAGTCGACCCCAAATGATTATTTATTCGGTTACCCAATGTAGATGCAACAATGTCTAGTACACAAATCCTACAAAACTCATATTTCAATCCAACAACTTCAAATTGCATCTGTCCCATATATAGGATACACGCGACCCATATCCCGACCTCATCTGACCCCGTTCTATAAAAACGAACTATCTAAACTAAACGCAAATTACAAAACTACTGCGCGCCACCCTAGGCAATCATCGACTGGGTCATTTTTCTAGCGCCAATCATAACTTTTCCCCTCCCTAGGGCGTGGGCAGTGCATTTAGATACACGTGCCTAGGTCAAGTCAATGAACTGTGCTCTTCTTTTGTTGACACGTGTTTTTCAAGGCTTAAACTCTGGATGTTGTAGCATAGTTTCAATGTTTTGTTGGTATATTGGCGGGTGCTAGCTGACATAATAATATGGCAAATAATGTAATTTAATGTTTTCTGTTTCGTAATGTTAATTACTTATCTACTGTACCTCAAGGCTCAGTACTGGGTCCATTCTTATTCTTAGTGTACATTATGATTTATCATTCTATATAAAAGGGTATCCGTGACGTTGTACTGGTTGCTGATGATACCTCTCTTATCTTTAAAGTAGACAGGAATAGACAAGATTTTGACGACGTAAACAGTGCACTCTCAATGGTTACGCATTGGTTTACCACGAATAATCTAGTTCTCAATGCCACGAAAACGAAATGTATAAAGTTCGCTTTACCGAATGTAAGAAATCTAGGACCCAACACCGTATTAGCTAATGAGGTGCTTTCAACTGTAGACTCGGACGTTTTTTTGGGCATAACAGTAGATGCCAAACTTCAGTGGGGATCACATTTAACAAGCCTAGCGGGAAGGTTCAGTTAAGCCGCCTACGCCGTCAGGAAAGTAAGACAATACACTGACGTTGATACAGCTCGGTTAGTCTATTTTGGTTATTTTCATAGCGTTATGTCTTGCGGAATTCTGCAGTGGGGCAAAGCCGCTGACATTAAAAACTATTTTTGTTCTTCAAAAACAAGCTGTTTGTGCAATTTACCAACTAAGTGCCAGAGTTTCTCTGAGAGAATTTTTTAAAGATATTGGTATTCTCACGGTGGCATCGCAATTCATCTTCGCTAACATCTTACTATACAACTGACTAGTTATGCATTCCCGGTATTGCTGGCATCCCAGGACTTTTGAATAAAAAAATATTTAAAGAAGCCGCTTCCATATTTTCATAACTAAAAATTAACTTTAGGTAAATATGCATCCGATTATTCGATCCTTAATGGAAACAATAAAATGTGATTCATTTTTAATTTCACAGATTTTAATTAAATGATTTACCTAATTTTAATTAAATAAGTAGGTAGTAACGTTACTGATGAATAAAAAAATACTATCCTCCATTTTTCGTCGGTTGAAAAAATCTGCTGCTCCATAGTTTTTGACCGCGTAGGTATTGCACTTTTCTATGAAACAGAATTTTTTGTTTGCATAACCGACGAAAAATGTCATAATCATGTACTAAAACCATGGTGACAATTTACGTGTCAAAGCCGTGTATAATTTCATAAATAAACCAATAACATTAACTTAATCATGTTGAAGTAAATAGACATGTCCTTTTATTGCCCAAATATCCGCCCGCGAATAGGCAATTTCCTACCAATTTCCAATATTAACGTAACATTTTAGGAAAAGATTGCAACAAAATAAATACTTCTAAAGCTTGTTAGAGGTCTGACGTGGGCAGGGCACATTGCTCGCAGAATAGATGGCTGATGGGGCCGAAAGGTTCCTGTAATAGCGACTGCGTACCGGAAGAAGCCTTCCAACTCGACGAGTTGGCAGGCCTCCTACAAGGTGGATCGATGACCTTGTGAAGGCCGCAGGAATCAGGCGCGGTCAGAAGGGGGGTCCCAGGGATCATTAACCCCTCAAAGCCGTAAACGTAAAGCAAAAAATTGTAATTTTTCGAAAATATAATACATTTTCTTAATAATATGTAGGTAGTCTTTGACCGGTTGCAGTGGCTGAGCTTGCGGGAGGCCTATGTCAAACAGTGGACGTCTTTTGGCTGAAATTATGATAATGATGAGAGCTCTGACAATAAACCACGTAATAGTCCAGCTCACAGTGTATTTTTGGTAGGTACTGTAGAAATTCACAAAACGGGCTAAATATTGGCATTTTCAACATTGACCTTTAGAATTCTAATGCTAAACATAAGCAGGCCTCTTCAAATTTTTTGTGAAATGAAAAGTTATCAGGCTCCCGTAGACAAGCGCGATACGACGACGGTACGACGCTATTCTGGTAGAACAATTTCCTTGTACTCAGTTTTCATAGACATTCTTCCTTAGAGTGGCGTCGTGCCTGTCTGCGGGAATCTTTATGGTTCGCGTCATCAATACGCAGTCCCCATGTCTGACTATTTTTTATTTTATGATACAAGGTGACCCGCTTACAGAGTGGTTTAAAACGATTTTATAGCAGCCTCTCTTGAAGGCTTTCCGAAATACTGTGTGCATGTTGTGTTCAGAGGGGCTCGTGTCTAAGTAATCATGGCAGCAGGGGTCGATCGATCAGGTTAAGCTACGCTTGCCGTGGTCGGTCCGTGGATGGGTGACCATCTTTACATACTGAAATCCCTCCGTGCCTCGGAAAGCACGTAGCCGTTGGTCCCGGCCGTCATTCGTGGGTCTTCAACAGTCGTTACGACCAGTCAGAAGTCCGAAAGTCTGACAACTGGGGTGTGGTGGAGGTCAGATAGGCAGTCGCTCCATTTATATATACTGGTATCCAGCTTCATCCGGTTAAATTGGAAGCCGACCCCAATATAGTTGGCGCGTTGTGTTCCACGCGCGCCTCAAAGAGATGTCAGCACCAAACTGATGGGGCCCGCAAGGGCCGATGTCTGCCAGGGGTGCGGGTTGTTCGAAAGAGATAACGCAGCCCCTGGCACACAGGCATCTGAAGGAACACGGTTGGGTTTTAGTCAGTAAAAGTCTGATACACCCTCCTGCTCCACCCAGAGCGGGAGAAGTTATTTGATGATTTTCCAACCAAAAAGAAAAACCCCAATATAGTTGGAAAAAGGGTAGGCAGAATTATGCTATATTCAGTGACTATTGATAGTTAAGACAAAACTTGGCTCAATGGGAAACATTTGTTTCACAAAACTTGTTCTAAAATAATAGAAAGTGGCAAAGACTTTCCAGCAATGGCGGAGGTCAATACAAACCCATTCCCATCGGCTTACCTTTAAAAATCCTAGCTCTCACGCCAGCACAGCAAGCTACCCCAATCTGTTAAATTTATTTGATACATTTTTCGACTTTATTACACGAGCATAAAGCTCATTTTCAATTGGGAAAATTTGACAATTTGAGGTAGCTTGTCGTGCTGGCGTCTTTAATAAATTATTTTTATGTATTACTGAAAAATTGCAAATCTATAGCTAATCTTCCGTACGAAATTCTCCGATTCTAACTCAGTGAAAATGGGGGCCTCATCTTCTGAGGAAACTTGAAGCTCCCATCACGTCATGAGTGTTTTTTTGGAACGCCTTACCCTGGCCATAATGCTACCCCTCGCAACTGCTTCCCAGTAGTTTTAAAAATCTCTTATAGACTGTTCATCATTCAATTCTACTCATTAGACCGTCATCCATTTTTTAAATCAATATTTTCTATGAAATAACAAATATTGGCCATCATTATCTTAATAAGTTTCCTCTCGGCAAGAAAATCCCATACAGAAAATCTCTCAAACAAAGGTCAAAGCACTCAATTTTCTCCACCATTGACCGGCCTATATTTCTGCTTACCGAACTTCAGCTATTAGCTCAATGGTTGGTAAAGTTTGCTTTATTTGGTAGCAACGAGTTTGTAATAAAATTGTATTGGCCGACGCACCAATTTATTACCAGCGTACTTAGGCACAGGACGCACTGTAGTTTATATTTCCAGTTGAAATGTTATTTTTATTTTTCTTAGAAACTTTCGCTTAAGCCTGACCCACTTTGAGGTCCATAATTTAGAATTGAATTGGTTTAGTGTTACACGACCCTCCGACCCTTTTTCGTTTGTAATGAAATTTCGCGTTTTCTCGTATTGTTCAAAAAGCTTTTTGTTGTAAACTTTGAAAAAGTCCCACAAACCAGATGTGTCTGTAGCCAGCTGCACCACCAACCACCAACTGCACCATAAATGTGTACCACACTATCAATCAGAATTTGAATAATTTTTAAAGGTTATTGCTAATCCATTGCTTCAAATTAAAAAATTATCCGCTCAACAACGTAAATTAACGCAATGAATTTTTCTTCCAAATCTGTCAGAATGTAAGCGATTCCGTATGCTGGTGTCACGTAAGTAACATTTTTCAACATTATTATTGTGAAGGACAACAAGCATATTGTGAAGTGTTTAAATTCTGTAATGGCAGATTCAAAGATAATGTTACTGCATACATATCCAATGGCATTAAGTTTATAGACAGGAAATGCGGTACATTCGTGTAAAATTAAATGCCAAAACTAACTTCGAGTCACTGAACCGTAGAGGAATATATAACAATGCATTATCAGCAGTGTGTCCCAGCAGTGGGAACATTATATGTTCCCACTGCTGGGACACAGGCCTCCTCTCAGTGGGATAGGCCGTAATCCACCACGCGGGCCTAGTGGGTGTTGGTAGATGTTTTACTTTACCGTTTTGAGGAATCAAAATGAAGAATCTTTGCCTAGTTTAAATGGCCGTAGTATAAATAAAAATATTAAATAAAAAGCAAATGACGATCGCAGACGCTCTTAAACGGATGTGATTGACCTCAATTTGAACTCTGAAGCACCTAGTTTGCTTTGTTTATTTTCACTCTGATTCACACCTTAAAATCGATCGAAATTCGGAACAAAGTATCGTCACATAACTGAAAGCTCTATAGTAATTATAAGCACATGAGACATTTTAACTTCGTCCCAAGTATGCACAAACATCTTTCGTGTTGTAGTTAGCTTGTCTAAACTCATCCGTAAACACTACCCATCAGATAGACCAACACCTAGAGGGGTAATTGCGTTACATAATAAAAGTAGAAATGGCTTTAATTTTGACAGTTCAACAACATTCATTGACTTATTTACGTTATTGCGCAGATTTTTTTCGAACATATGAAGCAATGGCTTAGCATTATACTTGACAGAAGACTTTACAAAATGATTCAGATTCTGATTGATAGTGTGTTACGTAATCAGTCTGCGGTTTTCTAAGCAAACCATAATAGCCATATCTAGTTTGTCTTTCCAATCTAGACCTTATTTAAACTCAATCCAGTTACAGATAACCACAACCGTTTAATACCCATAAAAACGACATAAAGTAGATCGTTACACGTGGAGGATGTTCACGTGAAGATCTTAACGAGAGTCGGTTCGCCCTCTTTAGTAATACCTATGAATGCTACTACTATTATTATGGGTATAGGAAAAGCAACGGCTTGTACGCGTGTATTGATAATCGAAGGAATTAGATGACGAAAAATATGATATTTTGTTTTGGGATTGCTTGGAGTATTTTGTGGTGGTCTGTCATCATCATCGTCTGCTGCATCCTGTGTAACTGGATGCAACTTAATACCAGCATTATACATAAAGTGTTTGCCTATCTGTCCGCTACAACCCAGTTAGTGGTTGTCAGATATTCGGGCGTCTATCAACCCGTAACGACTGTCAGAGATCCACAAATGACAGTCGCGTGCTTTTAAAGCCACGGTGGGGTCTTGGTATATAAATATGGTCACACATCCATGGACCAACCGCAGCATGCGTAGATTACCCAGATCGATCGATCGTTATTACTTACATTTTATGGCGGTCTATGCAGTTAGTTATTTTTATTGATATAACGTAGCAGGATAGCCTATACCAGAAATGGTCATCGGATTAGTGTTTCAGCAACTTCAGTATTTTCAGATTTGTTCATCATGGACGGTACGACAGCGGCTTTGCTGACATCATCTCTGTCAGAAGACAGCCGCCACGTAACCATCGTTGCGACGCGACGTGCTGATAGAGTCACTGTCACCAGCCAGACACTCTTATCCGGACATGATATGATACACATAATACACAGAGGCACATTTAGAACGTTTCTTTACATTAACTCATATAAGTTAATTTTCGGGTACTAAAAGTAGAAATAATATAATGAAGCGTTTTCCAAAGCCAGATGTGGTGATTCAGACGAAACACTTGACAGATTCGTCACCCTTTTAACGACGCCCACTAAAATAATTATATTCGTAGTTCATGGTCAAGACGGTATCTTCAAAGAGAAATAAACTATTTACGATAGTACCCAAATAGCTAGCTTTACTCCAAACTATGTTTTTAAGAAACTTCTAGGCTTCAGTTACAGTATCGTCATCTATATCTATGTATACTGATCTGATCTATATACATATTCTAAAAATAAAGCTAAATAGTTGGTTTCTTTCAACGCGCTTATCTCTGGAGCTGCCAGTCAGATATGAAAAATATTTTTGCATTCGTAGCCCAATTCTTGAAGAAGGCTATAAGCTATTTAACATCACACTCTAACAACATCACACATCACACGACCCGTAGAAACCAGCAAAAAAGAAATAAAAGTAAAAAATTACGCTAAGGAAAAACCAAGTGCGTTCAGGCGATGCAATGCAACGGGGACCACCCCGTCGCATTGCATTGCCGAGGAAAAAAAAGTTTCACGCGGATGAAGACGATAGGCTAGAAAAAGAAAAAAATACATGGAAATGAGTACCTAACTAGTTTTCCAGAATGTGTTTTACTAACGTACTTAGATCCAGTGCCAAGTTTGAGGACAATATTTATGTAGTAGATTTCAACCTAATTTACTTCGTTATCTACTGGTTTCCCAAGCAGCACGCAAGCGTTTTCAACATACATATAACAGCCTATTTAGAACTTAGAGTTCTTTTAGAGACTTACAAGAGTGTCAAAAAATTATTCAATCTGTATTAAGGGATCCGCGAAAGCTTAGGGTATTTAAACAGAATATGAAAACTCCACTATACAGCTTAAGTATTTTGTGACACTTTAATCTGGTTTTATCGTTAAAGCTGTATACAAGCTGTATTTTGCATGTGAACACTTACTTATTACAGCTCTTAGTGTTATTATAGTATCACTTGAGACTTGTTTCTGTACAATGGTGTATCCAAACTCCGTTCTAAAACTTATTTTTATGGCGTAATTGTACACTCTTGTAAATACAGTGGTTTTATGACTTCTGTTTTTGAGGGTGTTTTAAAACTAAAAAAATAAATGACAGCTACAGTACAGCTTTATTTTGTATTAATGACAGTCACTCGGAAAGACTTTACGGTCAACGAAGAGGGTTCCGTAGCAAAAACTTTAAACAGGGTTATTAATGATCATAACAGTTATGTTAAATGTGTAAATTTAATTCAACCTTTGGAACATGATTATGACGTTTCTTCATAAAGCAGCGCAAGTAGTTCAAATGATGATTGATTTGGACCATGAGATCTAGTTCTCTTACTGCTTCGTCATATGACGATAATGATAGTCTTTTCACACAGCATTTTGAGGTGGACCAATTATATAAAGGCCGAAATGTTTCATCCTTTACTAATTTGTTGACATCTAATCGCTTTCTTGGCCATCTTAACTTGCCTTTTGATTCCCACAAACTTGGTACAATGCAAAGCTTGTTTTGCCCTTTCTCAATGGTTGCTTAAATTTTAGTCGGCATATTTTCCTGAAAATAAAGTAAAACTGATATAATACATACAACAAACTAATAATGCTTTACAATAAGTTTACTTAGGTATAAAATACAAGGTCAAATTGAGAATCTCTTCCTTTTTTTTGTTTTACTATATGTAGGTACGTATCATATTGAGTCTGCGTTTTTTATTTCTTTTGGGTAACCCTTATGAGCATTATAAGTTATGTATAGAGCACTGATATACAGCCTAAGTAATAAAAATATTCTATTATAAAGCTGATTAGCAGCCAAAAGCCGTACAATATAATCCATAACTTACTTAGTACAGCTACTCAGACTATAATACACTCCGATTATCGTTTAGGCTGTTTAGCAAATAGTCGCCATTTTCGTAATTTCGAATGTAGGTATAAAACAAAATTAGAAACATAATTTAAGGAATATATAATGATTTTCGGCTTGATATGAGGGCACAATGCTCACACTACCCTCACTTCTGTGATTATAACATTGTTTTTTATTCTAACCTTAAAACCAATATTGACTTACCATATAAATAGTATTTTTCTTTTATATCAGATCGATTATTTTGCTGGCGCTTGAATATTTTGACGGAAAACATAGACAGGTTCACAATAAATTTGAATCCGCAATTTCAATTCATCAATTAACACCTACAGATATCTAAGTCCAAGATTACGTTTACTTACTAATAAATATTATAAATAACAATGTCGCCATTCATTGGAAAGAATTACATTCATTTTGTGATTCTCTTCAAAAACCTATTTAAAACTATTTTCTCTATAAAGTATTTATAAGATAATATCTGTAGTATAATGGTTTCTTTGTACACCGAATAACAGCTCTAATACAGCTATTATACAGCGCCTCTGTTGCTTCTACAGCTATTATACAGCTATACTAGAGCAAAACGCTGTATAAAATGTGCCCATTTTTTACTTATAAGGGCTGTATAAGCGCTTATACAGCCTCTATACAGCCTGAATATACAGCTTCTAGTATAAAATTGAACTTAAATACAGCTTGTATACAGCTTGCAATGCTACTTGGGTTGTCACGGAACTAAAGTTCTGGCCACACCCTTTCAGCTACTTCTATCAACAAAATGTCCTAAAACCTCATGTTTATTCCATTTTATGCGTTTTCCATCAAGATAAACGAGAATCCACCAGTTTTATGGAACAAGTCAAAACCTTTAAAAATATAACCTTTATTTTTCAGGAAATCGAAAAGGAGAATTCTTAAAAGTTGGCTGATGAGAATGATTATGCCCAAGACGAAAGTGATGTCGGACGTCCCAGGTGATTCAGTTTGAGCTGTTATGGTTTGAAACGAGCGTTTGGAGATGGTTGACCATTATTTGGGATATGTTCTATTTTTGACAAGGAACATTCCAACAGATTTCCGGTAGAATACAGTTTGGGTGGGTTCCGTGTGGTGCCGGACGTAAAAGAATGGCACCATCCCATTTCTTCCCATGGGTGTCGTAGAAGGCGACTAAGGGACTTACTAGAGAATGGGCAGCAGCGTTCTCTATGCATTTGACCACCATACTGCGATCGCCAACCCGCCTGCCAAGCGTGGCGATTATGGTAAATCCCACCCAACTGGGGGAGGCTTATGTCCAGCAGTGGACGTCTTTCGGCTGATATGATGATGTTGACAGCTTGGGTGGAACATATTTTATGGCCCTCTCCATTGCCCTTTGGGTGACTTGAAACTTGCCATTGTGAGCGACCACGTTTCTGTGTCATAGGTCATCACTGGCAACACACTATATAAGAAGCCACTTTGGCGCCAGATCTCCACACGTACCTAGAAGTACACAATGATTAACGTAAAATTATATATCATCTGCATCTGTCCACAAGTCTAATGACATTACTCACGAATATCGTCAGCAGACGCTCCTCAAACCGCGGTAATGCGACAGTTTCCTATATCTTTAGACTATGAAATGTCTTTAATCTCAGAATAGTTCATATGTTATTGCACGAGGCTGAAATGTGACATCGGATTGATGGTATCAAAATTCATCTTTCGGTCTGAATTTCTAGAATGTAATGAACAAACCGAATAGGTTAAACTAACGATTTTTGGGATTTGGGAATGACATCTCGCAGGTCAACCCAAGAGGTTGTCGTCTGTTTAACCGGACTTCCCTGTGTAAATGAAGGCTTCCAGCCAGGGCTTAAAAACTCAAAACTATAGCGACTGCTCGCTAAGAGCACCCCCTGTGGGGTGCGGACCTCTGCTTAGGGTATCGCTGGTAGAAGGCAGCAAAGACAGGCTAGATCGGACTGATTAAACTAACGAATGAGGTTACCTCCACTTACAAACACTGACCGCATTATTAAAAAACGCGGAGTCAAGTTAGAGGCACCAATCTTGAAGCTCAACTATTTTTTCATAAATCTGAATTTATAATCTATTTCTATTCTGAAAACGTGACAACTTACTCGTAGGTGAAGGACGCTTGAAGTGAACTGTCAAAAGTTTCAATTCTTAGCATCAGGTGGAATGACTTCTGAGCATGAGCTCAATTCAAGGTCACCTTACTTTATTTCACGGTGCGATTTTTGCAGAATATACCGGCTGGTTGTCAAATTACTTCGCATTTGTTGTTACTGCTGAGGAGATGGCCGATACTTCACCAACCCATATAATAAAGTAATTAACCGTGTATTATACCGCTTATAAGCAGCGATGCAATTACAGTAACATGAGACTTTTGAACATTGTTTTTAGGATTGCTGAAGTACCAATTACCAATCACTAAAATCGCCAGGAATCCAACTAAAAGATTTCCTGTTACGTCGACTATTTAGTTACCTGATAAAATGAACTCAAAACTCTGGTACATCGTACGTTATAACACTGTTTCAGTTTTAAATTCAGTTTTGTAAAATGTTTTCACTAGCTCAGAATTTGTTCTTGAGCTGACCTACGATGCCAGAATGTAAAGACTGGCATATTGATTGGCTTGTCTATGCTTTGAATCTTCTTCTTCTTTGATTCAAACTTATTGATTGTGAGTGAGTATGTGTATTTTTGTAACATACATATAGCAGAATCAATAAGTGGTAGTTAACGTAAGCGCACCTATTACCGCCAGTTTAAGCTTAATTCAGATTGATGTGCAAGAATTAAGTACATATTCCGTTACTAGCGCCACTTTTCTGTTTTATTTTTGTTCCTGAAATAATGTTCTTTTAAGTTGAATATATAACAACCAGCAAAACCAATGAACAATAAAAAAGAGAAAATATGCTATATTCCTATTACCGACCCATCAGATAGGGCTTGTTCATATTAACGTTTTTTCGGCACCAATTACCGACCGCTAAATTAACAAGACAGTCCTAGTTAAATAAAATGTCTTCTTTTTAGTTTTATTATTTATTCAAATATATCAACAGATTTTTTAACACCATACCTATCGGTCTACGGTCGTCAATGACCTAATTCGACTGATTCGCTAGATAAATCTCACTTAAATATAATTATGCAATATTGCATTTATAATATTATGTAAGGATTATATGTTTATAACATATATAAGTCTAAAGTTGAGTTGTAACTGATTAATTTATTATTTTTTACTGAATGCTGAACTGATGAACATTCTAATTTTATAATTTTTTATGATATTGAAGAATTTTTTTAATTATCTTTTAATTTTAAATGTTAATTTTATTGATTATGAAATAGGTATTGTTAATATTGATTGTAACAGCAATGGAAAAATTTACGTGTAGATAACCGTCAAATCACAGTTTACGGTTTTTTTTTTATCTAGAGGATGGGAAATCATCAAATAACTTCTCCCGCTCTAGGTGGAGCGGAAGGGCGTGTCAGACTTTACTGTTAGGTGAATACTTACATACTGTGTACACAACGCCACTAAGGCCAAACATGACTGATCTAAACTATAATGTAATTTAATAACTTGCATGCTCTGTATGTGTACTCATGTTTCCACAAAGAAAGAATCTTGAATCTTGAATCTTGAATCTTGAACGCAATTAAATTACTGATTATTCAGAAAAAAATATTTAAGTTCGGTAATAGATTTTGATAAAGGAAATCGTATTTCCAATTACCGAACCAGATTAAAGTGTACGTATTGAGATAGTATGTCTTTTTATCGGAATTTTGAATCATTATATAGTGCAAATAGCTGCAAATGTTTATTAGTGATATTTCAACTAGAATAACACAATATTTGAGAATAATGCCTCGTACATTAACAGAAAATTAAGCTTTACGACAAAATTGATTTTCACAATTACCGGTACTCCTAAATATATGGCTCAAATTAAAGTTATCATACCAATCTATCAAATTAATGTAACACAATACTAATACGTCAAAGTATTAGGATAAAATAAATTAAATTTAAAATATTCTTCAAACACCTAACACCGTCATGGGTCGGTAATCGGAACAAAATTCAAATATTGTTCCTATTACCGCCACATTTTAATATTGAATTTTAACTAAATTAAAGCAGAAACTCATGACAATTAGTTGCTGCTTGCATTAATGAAAGCAGTACGAATACATTTAAATTACTAAAGAACTTAACATAATGTTTTTAAACCTAATTTTCCGTAAGAAAAAGTGAGTGTATGTACTTACGTCATCGGGGGCGGAAACTCTATGGTAAGTGCACTGTTTGCGGAAGCCTCTGACGAACTGTTCAATTACTCTTTGTATTGTTGATCTATATACACAAGCGTGTCATAGGTACTTGCAATATTAATACAACTGCATTTTTTCAAAAATAACCACAATTATAACTCTAACACAACACTTTAAAATGACGATTTTAAGAAACTGGCGGTGATAGGTGTACATTTTGAGGAATCGTTAATAGGTGCATTTACGTTAGTTAGTTCACGCCTAGTCCATAAGGGACAGGCGTTTGACCTTATAAGGCTCCAAAAAATGTAATAACAATTATTTTAACATTTAAATTCAGGCTAAAGAGACACGTTTAATTTTCTATTATGTGGGCACCTCTCGGTGCCCTCCCGGAAGTCACCGGTGTTAAATTATGTAAAAATGGATTTTCTCGAAACTCCTGAATTTTTGCCTAGGCCCCCATAAAGGGGTCCCTAATTGTTGTTAATGGGTCACTAGTTGTCCATCGCACTTTTTATTTGTTTTCTTTTTCTGCTGTATTTTTTTGTGAAATAAATTTATTTTCTTTCTTATATGTTCTTTCTTCTTTCCTGGAAGGAATACGTCATATTACAAGTCACCCTATACATATATATATATATATATATATATCATTTGTAAAAAGCTAACATTGTGTTGTGTAAATACATCACTACTACAGTGACAGTAGTAGTGATGTATTTACACAATACTGAAGATTTGTCATTACCTAATGGTACAATCTTTGTAAATGTCGTTGGTGTCTTGCTTAGTAAATCAACAAGCAGTAAGTTGATATAAAATGGATTAGCCCTTTACTGCAAATAAGAACAGAGTTTAATAAATATAAAAAATACAAAAGTTGCAAGTTCAGTCATAGTTGAAAACGAAGGGAAGCTTAGTTGAACTTCCATTGGATGAACTGTAAGAACTTTAAAAACCATAATTTCAGAAATACACAATACAGTTTCTTCATCCTGTCTAATGGAGATTAAAACCGCATCACAAACTAGTTTCAGTGTTTTCAATGTCAACACATTCATAGTAATGAATGCCGAGAGAACACGAGAACTTAATATTTCAGTCTACGACGCATTACTTGGCATAAGCGGCGTAGATAGGCAAATACATCAAAAGTCCAGGTATTTTCTACTCATGAGATATTAGTAACTACTTCCTACGTGTGCGTTCTAGATCAATTACGTTATGTAAGAATTCAGGAAGAGCTTATAATTTTTTTTTATCAATAGTTTTTGCAACTATCATTGATAACCAGAGATCGGATATTCGGATGCATATTCACCTAAAGTTGAAATGTTGGCTAATATGGAACGCGCTTTTGTATCGAAAATATTCTTCATTTAAGTTAAAAAAAAAAAAAATATCTAACACACACCACCCCTTCTTTTACAGACTTACACTTACTTACCTACATACACATACCTATTTGCATCGGGGTTAATTTTAAATAAATATGCATCTGAATACTTATTCAATCCTAATAATTTAGAAGTCGCTTCCATACCATAAACCTGACTAGTTATGCATTCCCGGTATTCCTGGCATCCCGCATTTTGTTTACAAAAAATATATTATCACAAGCCGCTTCCATACTTTCATAACTAAAAAATATTTTAGGTAAATATGCATCCGAATATGCCATCTCTGTTGATAACCAATTAACCATCATTATCTGATTCAGTATTGTATTATAATCCTCCCCTAAAAATCGCCACTACGGTTTTATCAGTTTCCAAATTTTCTTGAAGTATTACATTTTTGCAAAAAAGAAAAAACAGCTGAATTATTTACACTAATGACGTTATCTGGACACGCAAATATGTATGACGTGTCTTAATAGATTCATCTCATTTATTATACGTCATCTTAAGACGTTGCTAGGATCTGACATTAGGCCGTCATTTTATGCGTCTGTGGGACGTCTTTTACGACTCCACCTACGCTGAAAATGACCGTGAATGAATTTCGTTATGACGTAAAATTTTGATTTACAGTTGTAAACACGGCCTAAAAAGTTCCGCCAATATTATTGTCAAATGGTTTTTTCTCCATTTTTTTGTGACTTTAGCAACTTAATTGCGTAACATGCCAGCCATCAATCATAATTTGAATGATTTTGAAGTAAACGTATATTGCTAATCTATTGCTTCACATATTGTATTCGAATTTGTTCTACAACGTTGATAAAGCAATGAATGTTGTTGACCTGTCAAAATGGAAGCCATTCCTACTTTTAGCGCGTTACGAAATTACCCCGCTGGGCGCTAAAAGCTAAATTAAACCGTTGCTACATTTTGTTGTGTTCATATTAGGTCCTCGCATTAGACAGAGTGGCGTCAAGACCGTTTCCTTCAAACATCCGCGGTGATTCACTCGTTATAAATTACTGCCGCACGGGAATTGGTCGGAATATTAACTTCAGAAGTAATTTTAGTATGTAATGTTTTATCTTGTTGGTTTATTTTGTAATATAATTACGAGAGGAAGTTGGTAAAATCATTTTAACCAGACACTTTATTAATTATTAGCTTCTGCCCGTGATTACGCCCGCGTGGATGTCGTCGTCGTGAACTTATCCCACAAGAACGTTTTAATTGTCATTATATCATCAGCTGACTGCTAGTGGAAATCCCGTCAGAATCGATCTAGCCGTTTCGGAAATCAACGAGAACAAATAGATACTTAGACAGTTTTTTTGCTATAACTACCGCATGTATACTTTCATATATATTTAGTAAATAGCTTTTATTTACACATTGCAAATAGTTAATTCAATTTTATTTATTTGTATACATAAAGATAAGCAGCAGTAAAAATCTGTTATTTTGACACTTTAATTTAATTGATTTTAATAGATAACACATAATGGTTTGCATAATTCGAAGATACTGCTGGTACCACTACCAGTCTTGATAATAGGGTTTTCTTTTTTTACTACAGCAAGAGACGCAGACTACGAGAGAACAAAGATCATTCTGCTGAACTTTGAGTCTATTTGGAAGGCATATCGAACTGACATCCAACGGCATCCTCCACTCATCCTTGACATTCACTTGACGACTTCTTTGACATCTCGTTCGTACATCATTGACAATCCTACGCTCCGACTGAAAAAAACATCACTAAGAGAATTAAGAGAAAGAATTTACCGGTTAATGACATTTAGTGTTAGCCTCAAAATGTTAAGGTCAGCGCCCACTCCACACGTTACCAATTCTTTACACGAAGTTACTGTTGTCTGGCCCCCGCTTTAATAACGAAAGAATAATTACGTAAAATTATTCAGGTCAGTAGCCAAACCTCTCTTCGAACCCATTAAGCTAAAAACAATATCTCTTTGAAGAACAATTAATAATATTTTGAGTCTATGGTTTATTGTTGCAAAAGACTGGGGACCTAATTCTTCAGCTATGATTGTCAATAAAGTTTGGGACTTTGTGTTATACTACGAAAACGTTACAAATTAGTGGACCTGGAAAGTATAGATTCAGAAGGCACACAGTCAAAATAATCCACGAATGATGAAACCCATTCATAAACAAATGTTGTAAATATTATTTCTCACCACTGTACATAGAGGTATAAGGAACGGGGTATAAAGCTCACTCATCCTCCATACCAGACTAAACGGGTGTTATGTCTAGTGGGCGACTGCCCAGGGATTTATTTTTTGTAATTTCCTCTCGCAGTTAACTTACGAGGTTGTCGGACTTAATCGGACTTGCCTGAGACGGCCTCGATAAATTAAGGCTTGCAGCCAAAAACTTAAAACTAAACGACTACACGCTAGGGGCACCCCCTGTTGTTCGCATGTGGTGAAGTAGATGGCGCTAAACCACAACACCAGCTCTTAGGCAGAAGTTGCCCAAATTTTGTGGCTTATTTGGGTGGTTATTGTCACCCCACATTAAGGAAATCCGGCCACCGTAGGCACGGGCTTGCGGACGGCGAGTAATGGGTTGCTCGCTGTCCGATAAGGAACAAGCCCGGGTCGTCGGCGCGTTGTGTTCCACGTGCGCCTCAAAGAGATATCAGCACCAACTGATGGGGCCCGCAAGGGCCGATGCCTGCCAGGGGTGCGGGTTGTTCGAAAGAGATACCGCGGCCCCTGGCACACAGGCAACTGGCAACACGGGTGGGTTTTAGTCAGTAAAAGTCTGACACGCCCCTCCCGCTCCGCCCAGAGCGGGAAAAGTTATTTGATGATTTCCCACCCAAAAAAAAAAAGGAAATAGATTGGTGATAAAACTAGGCTGCATTAAAAGGATACCGCCCATTCTTTTAAACCTATTATCGTTTTTACAATACTAATGAAGAAGCCGTTTGTGATAAACCGGTTACGTCTGGCGCGGACCGTGTATTGGAACCGATAGGTGTATCGGTTCCAATACAATAGAAAAGTAATTGTGTCTCATTAGCCGGAATTGACAGATTGCATCTAATAACCAAATTCTACATATACATACAAATAAATCTGTTTAAAATGTCAAAAAGTATATACGCTATTTTTAACAAAACAGCAATAAAAAAATTACCTGGTTGTTTGTTCCGACTAATCTTTGAAACGGCACTTCACTGGCAGATAGCTGATGTTATAAAGCGTAATATAGACTTTATCCTGGTAGCACGTTACCTTGGGATAATTGCCGACATCCACGGCAGCAGCTAGTAAGGCTTATAATATGTGAAGTATTACACATATTTGGGGTCCAATGTGTTTACCAAGGAAGTAGGTATGTAAACCTTTTTGAAAGTATCATAAATAGTTAATCAAAACTTGGATTATTCCATAGCAGTCACAGCTTTCACTTGTTCTAGCGAAAGTTTATATAGTCTGACAATATCCGTATTTGTGGGCCTTCTGTGTATTTCTGGTTGATTCCTTATTGGTCTAGGATTTATGGTAAACCAGATTGTGTTAATTAAAGTTGCCTCATTGGGTCACTACGTCTGAACCACTGACCTGTCTGGTGTGGTTGGAAGCTGTATATGGCTCCAACTTGTTCAGTTTTGTTCATTGTCTATATGTAAGTTATGGCATGCCTTAGAATCAACTGCAAAGAAGAACAAGGTTCTCAATATATCATATTTTACCAGAAACGTTTGATTTTGACAAGAGCATAGGTAACATATCACTACATAGTATAAAACAAAGTCGCTTTCTCTGTCCCTATATCCCTATGTATGTTTAAATCTTTAAAACTACGCAACGGATTTTGATGCGGGTTTGCTTAATAGATAGAGTGATTCAAGAGGAAGGTTTATATGTATAATACACCGACCTCCACGCGGGCGAAGCCGCTGGCAAAAGCTAGTTTATCATAAATTCGACTAGCAAATCGAGCAATCTCTAATATTTGATGCTTACATGCATTGAAATTTTTCTATAATATTTCATTGCTAGGCATTAACTAACTACGAAATAAATAGATACCGGTAGACTTCGGTAACATAGCCTCACTCATAAAATCTACATAAAACTATTTCATTCAATTTCAGTATTTCATTCAGGCCATTCCCAATTCTGGTAGTCATAAAATGCTATCACCATTAAATATATTGCACAATGCTCTCTTCAGCATGACTTAATTAACGTAACACGCGCTATGACACATAGTTAAGTCAATCGAAGCCCTTAACCGTTCCCACACTATCATAAAACTAAGGGGCATTTATTACTATAGACTCGTGAACGATAAAACGGATGTCTGTGGTAAAGGCATCATCTTTAAGGCGCCGCTCCACAGCAGCCCACGGCTAAGGGATGCACGTGTGTCTTTGCTTTATTTGAAAATGTAGGTGGGATCGTCTAGTGCGACCCACGGCTATACAGGTTGTAACAGAAACCCTATTGAACTCAAACTCAAACTCAAAGCATTTATTTCAAATAAACCATTTACAGGCACTTTTGAATTGTCAAAAAGTCGATCAGTTGGAAAGTTGAAGCTAGTTGCCCATTCCAAAACGTAGATCTCTATGGAGAAGAACGGGCAAGAAACTCCACGGACACTCTTTTAAAATCAAGTTGAAATATTACAAAATCTTGGGAACATTATTCTTGTTGCTTCTGTATGTGAGAACAATGTAAAAAAATGTAATTATAAACAATTCTAAATACAAGATAAAAATAAGCCCTGGAAGTTAGGAGATGACCAGTCTCAACCGACAGCGCCCGTTCACGAACTTGACACGTGGATCAGCACCATCCAGCTCAACCATTTTGTAGGGAACCGAATGATCCAACACACGCGCCACCATCAGTGAGACATTTATGTGAGCATGACATACTCTCAACTGCCATGCTTTTTCAAGTCAACGTACATTATAACAACACAATAAACGGATGCATGGTACTCACATTTACAAAATTCAAACAAAATGCTTCTAAATTATACAAAACTATAGTTTGCAATCTATTTGAAATATTAATAAAATTTGATTTCCTAAAAGAAAGAAAAAACATTTAATATATATTGACGTATATAAAGTAACTAACACTTGGTTCAGCAAAAATAAAACATTCGTAATGTCACAAAATTTATAATATTATGAACAAAAATGTTCGTAATGTCAGAAAAAATAAAAAAGGGAAGCTTCTCTTTCAAATATTAAAATTTTAACTAGTATGCCCAGGTGGCTGTGGAGCAGGACCAGCATTAAGCCAAGCATTTTTATCGACGATATAATCATCTAACTTATAATATGCTTGTCTACATAGTGTGCGTTTAATGCATGATTTAAATTTCTTTTCATTTAGTTCAAGAATATCGACTGGTATTTTATTATAACATTTCACACAGTACCCCATAAAAGAAGTGTGTACTTTAGACAATCTGAAACGTGGTTGATCTAATTTGTTCCTATTTCTAGTGTTAAAATTGTGCCTATCACTTATCTTACTAAAAAGATGTAGATTTTTCCGAACATACATAATGTTTTCATAGATATATTGACAAGGTACCGTCATGATGTTAATAGTTTTGAACAGTTCCCTTAGAGATTCGCGTCTGCGGAGGTTATAGATGGCTCTGACGGCCCTCTTTTGCAGAATAAAGATCGACTCAATATCCGCAGCCCGTCCCCATAGCAAGATACCGTAAGACATGATGCTATGAAAGTAACTAAAATAGACCAGTCTCGCGGTATCCACGTCTGTTAATTGGCGGATCTTCCAAACAGCGTAAGCGGCAGAACTTAGCCGCCCTGCAAGTGATGTTAAATGAGGACCCCACTGTAGCTTTGAGTCAAGCGTGATCCCCAGGAAAACCGTCTGTTCGACGAATTCTAGTATCTCCTTATTCAATACAACATGACATTCACTACTTCTAACATTCGGTAACGCAAATCTTATGCATTTCGTTTTCTTTCCATTTAATACCAAATTATTTACAGTAAACCAATTATGGACCTTAACTATAGCATTATTTACGTCGTCAAGCTCCTGTGCACGTCTTTTAACTTTAAAAATCAGTGATGTATCATCAGCAAATAACACCATTTGAGGTCGGTTTTTTAGTAAAAAAGGTAAATCATTTATATATACTAAAAAGAGGAACGGACCCAATATTGAGCCCTGCGGTACACCCATTTTGACTTTTAAGCCCAAGGAATTCACACCGTTTATTTGAACTTGCTGCAGTCTATCATTCAAGTACGATTTTACTAAGTTAAGCGCAAGTTCACCCAGTCCGTAATGCCGAAGTTTCAAGAGAAGTGTTTCATGATTCACGCAATCAAACGCCTTGGATAGGTCGCAAAAGATACCTATTGCATCTTGCGCCTCTTCCCATGCGGTAAAGATGTGTTTCAATAAGGTGACACCAGCGTCGGTTGTGCAACGTCCTTTGGTGAAACCATACTGTTGATCGTGTAGGATGTTATTACGATTAAAATGATTGAGCATTTGGTTTAACATAACTTTTTCAAACACCTTGCTGAAAACCGGCAAAATCGATACGGGTCTATAATTATTAGTATCTTTGCTGTCTCCAGATTTGAAGAGTGGAATAACTTTACTGTACTTCATTAAATCCGGGAAAACCCCTTGATCAACACACAAATTAAATATTAATGCCAAATAGGGTGCAACTGTCTCAATAATGGATTGACAAACTTTAGTAGACATGCCCCACAAATCTTCGGTAATTTTGATCTTAAGTTGCTTAAATGCCTTTAAAACGACCACCGGGCTTATATGATTAAATTTGAATTCCACGGGACAGGCTGAGACATTCGCTCTTAATAAATCAATAGCAAGTGCGGGCGAAGAATTTAAAGTTTCTGTAGTTTTAATAGGAATATTGGTAAAGAAAGTTGCAAATTCCTGAGCAACATCGATGTTATCACTAATGAGACCGCGGGAAGTGTCCAGTGTGTAATCATTATTATGCCTTTTGCTTCTGTTCGTTTCATTGTTAATAATTTTCCAAACTGCCTTAATTTTATTATCTGCTGATTTAACCTTGTGGCTAAGGAATGAAGCTTTAGCTACTTTGCAGATATTTTTAAAAGTTTTAGAGTAAGTAGCAACATACTTAGTAAAAGTTTCTGTGTTAATAAACGGCTTAAGGCCATACAGTTCAAATAATCTTTCTCTACTTTTCCTGATTCCTTTAGTTGCCCAGTCACTGAATAAGAATTTAGGGCAAATAGTTTTAGATTTCTGCTTAAAAAAATGACTGAACTCAGTTTGGACTAATGAAAATAATTCTTTGTACATAATATTACCATTATTCAAATTTAGGCCCTCAACACTTAACTTGCTGATTAAAGTGCTATTAAACTTATTTAACTTACTCGATGTTATAGGTCTAGTTTGTATCTGTACTTTTTGAATTGGTGTGTTGGACTCAAAAGTAACGGTTTGACCGCTGTGATCAGAAGGGAGATAATTTACAATGGCTTTATCTAAATAGTCGCAGTCGCTATTCTTAAGCACTAAAGATAACAGCTGGTATAGAATCACTATACATAGTTTCACCTCAAAATAAAATACTCTAAGAATGAATACCAAATTTTCGGTTTCATATGTTTCTTAAATACAAATCATAACAAACGTGTCACCGCACTACGTAGGTCAATAACTTTCCACGTTACTTGCCAATTCACGATAAATCTCTTCCGAGTGATGCGTTTATTTCAATTTGTCCTGGTATCATTATTAAAAATTCTCATCACTTCCGAACATGTAGAGATAGGATTAAAAAACCCTTCCAATATCGTTTGATATCATCCAAAGAAGCCGTGCCCTTGGTAAGTATATACCTTTTTCGTAACACGTTGTATACATGTTGCACGCTATGCACGGATGGCAAACAAATAAACTGCGCAGCTAACATGGCTAACCTCTCCGCACAAGAAAGTGCACAGTTATCAACATCTACGGTGATCATTTCTATGCCATTCTCGTTTGAGCACTTGGTGGGTAGTGTGGTTAAGCCGCTAGCAGCAAATACTTCGTTAACGTCCTTCGGGTGACAGATCACCGCGATAAGGTTAGTCCAGAGATGTGTGGACGGCTCTGGGTTTCATCTCAATGGGTCTCCTGGACGCAAAGAATATCGCAGTGAGTTTTACGGTACATATTGGAAAGTTTGTCTGAGAACCCTTCAATGTCAATCGAGGCTCCGCAAAGCTGGCTTTATATATGGACTTTTGATTGCCGTCGTGGTGAATAAGCGTGGAATCTCGCTGATTGCCTAAGTTGCGTCGGACGTATGGTCCAGTAGGTACGTTACTCCAGGAAGCGCCTTTCATGCATCTCAACAATGGGATATTTAATATCGTGACCGGCATGTCCTGTTATCTGCACGCTACACGAGTTGATAGACGCTTCTGAAAGTGCCAAGCTCGTAGCCAAAGTCTGGGCTGACTGTATATAGTATGATATGTTAAACGAAGGACATACTTTAAGGGGGTCTGGTACTTATAAAAATATACAAGTTTTAATATAGATTGGACACTCAAATATAAAGAAAAAATTTGCTGTTCCCTACATTTGTTCCAGTTATGCGAACATAAATGTATCGAGCGACTGGTTTTATTTTCGCGATTTCAGTGTTGGTCCCTTTGTAAATGTTTTTCATTTTCATGAGTACTACACTTCCTTAAGGACTCCCTCCGTGTGTCCCTCATTTAACCTAACATACTGTATAGATTGCTATCGACACGCCAAGATGAAGACCTCTCCGAGCAGATAGCAGTGGACGGTCGACTTTATCATCAATACAATTGAATATTACGATTATTTCCATCGGTTATGAACATGATGTGTAGGAGTGGGACTGTGCCTGTCATCGCAAGTAACGGTTCGGTGGAGTTCTAGGAATGGACTGCTATTGGTTGAGTTTGTTATTATTATCCGAAATTTACTCGTGTACGAGAAAATCTGTTAACCATTGTTATGACTGATACAACATGTTACTGACCAGTATTGGATATATTGCTCCATATATATAATATTATACACGACTCTTTTTTTTCGTCTTTCTCTTTATATATATTTCTCATTAGCAGGACAGAATCAGAATCGCTTGATTCTCGATGTCCTTACCTCGACGCGCAAACTGAAACCGTGAATTGCGCACAAGGCTTCAGAGAAAAGTGCAATAACAAAATGTATGGAACGGCTAACTTAAAAGACAAAAACCAACAAAAAATATCGAACGCCCCCTGCGTTGTTTGTTGTTCAGAATCAAGTACAAACGCCACCACATCAAGCTATCCCAGACTCAAATTTTCCCAATTGAACATGAACCTTATGCTTTTGCAATAAAGTTGAATATCGATTAAAGAAATTTGACAGATTTAGGTAGCTCGGTGAGCTGGCCTCTGTACTTACTGAATCCATGGTAACCGGTTGCGCGCCGATCTCCCTGCTACCCTATATTGTTGCTATGCAGATTTCTCCCACAAATCTGTTATCAAACGTGCGTAGGCGACTGTCACGTCACTTCTGCACCAGTGCACCGCAGTGTACCTAAACAAAACGATATGCGAATTGTTATCATAGAATATTAATTTATTAACTCAATATTATTGTTGGCTGTATTTTTGTGAGGTGAGACGTCTGGCTCTAGATTGCCGGTTGTCATCACTCTTGGTTATTTGGATTTCGTTTTAGAATATTTTTTCTGATCCGCAATCTAGAACTTTCCACGGTTGAATTGAATTACCTCCACTTTTCTCCGCTTATCCAGAGGCAGTTTGTATTTTACCTGGATATCGCTATAGTTGTCTTTTACAAAGAAAGTGTCATCTTTTTTAACCCCTAACGCAAAAAGAGGGGTGTTATAAGATTAACCGCTATGTGTGACTGTCTGTGGCACTGTAGCTCTTAAACGGGTGAACCGATTTCAGTGCGGTTTTTTTATTTATTTAAAAGTAGGTTCTTAGACATGTTTCATCAAAATCGGTACATCGCAGCCGTTTGAAAATTATCAACTCTTTTCTGGTTGATGAAGGGATTCGAGCATCTTCCACAAATATGATCGAGTCGAAAGTTGGTATTCTATAACTTCAATAATATTAGACGAACATCACAGAGGAAACACTGTAGTGTTGCAAGCGTTAATATAGGTAAACAGTTCAGTATTATACAGTTTTTAGCAATCAATAGTACTGTAAGCTGCAATTAAGCATTTTTGTGGACTTAAAATAAGCTATTTTATGAATTGAAGGCCACAAGTGTACCTTAGTACCTTAAAACGCTCGCATTTTAAGAAAGAACATGTGAGCTACTATAATCCAATCAGTTATTCTGTGATTTCAATTAACAATGATATTTTGCGTCTTGCCGCTTGCCGCACATAGATGAACTCTAAAAGTGTTAATCAACTTGTTACACGCAATCTTATAATAGCACTTATATAGCCCACATGATCACTATGGCCGAACTTATAAGATGCTAAATTACAGCAAACTGCTGTAATGCTGTAAATTAGCTCACATGTAACCCATGATCCCGGTTAGTGCTGAATAAGTACTTGTACTAGCGTCGGCAATTAATCTACAAATGTAGTTATATAAGATCTTGAAGACTTCTTTTTTCAGCGCCCCGTAAGTATTATCTGTTAATCACGACCAGCATTAGAGCATTAGAGAGTTTATTGTCAAAAAAATATAAATTTTATTTGACAATAAACTCTCTTTCCCATTCAAATTTTACACACATGGACGAAAAAGCAACGTTTTACTTCCCGATAACAATATTTGCATATTTCACCAAAACGTTACGTCACAAAATGGTTCACATAAACAACAAATCAAAATCATAATTATAAAGGAGTATGGTAACATTTATACACAATTTTGTCACTTGTAAATTTTCAACTGCAAGAAGCATTAAAAATATCCTGGCGAGTTCTTTGTGCTGAAAAATAGGTAACAAGGACTCTATTAATCGGCCAATGTGCTATGTAAAATGTAACACATACTCTAATACAGTCAATGTTCAGCTCTTGAGGCGATTGTTACCCCTAATAATGCTCAAATAATGCTGATATAACGCAATTAGTTACAATTATTCAGTTAACAGCTGATGAATTTGTGCCCAAATCATAGTTATATAAACTGAGTCAACACCTCTAATGATCTTATTCAGCAAGCTTGTACAGCTTAGGATTCTATTGTGGACAGTGATTCAGCTTATTATACAGCGCTTCTGCGTTACTTGGGTAACCTTGAACTGATGCTAGAGCAACACCTAGAATTTCTAGGTTACCCAAGTTACTAACCAACAAAAAGCAGAAGTATCGTGTTTGGGCTCATTGAAAAGCTCTCAACGAATAGGTTATAGATAAATTGTGATCAGGACGACGAATGCGGATAAATTAGTAACAAACTTCACTGTGGGAATCTTACGTAAAGCTGCGCAGATTTAAGCGTGACATGTGTCGATCATAGCGTGTTTACTATTACTATATTAAGTTTCAAAGCGGGAAATAAAAGTTAAATTTAAAAATTTTAAAATCCTCGACCCAAACAAAAACATCCAAAAAGTAAAAAAAAAATATTGATTGGCCTTTCGTGTTGTATGTAATATTTTGATTAAAGCATTGTCTCGTCGGAAGACGGCTAATGAAAACGCCAAACAGACGATGTCCAGCAATAATGAATGTAACTATGATATTGTAGAAAGGATAACATTTCCATTAGCCGTCCCCCGACGTGACAATGCTTTGATCAAGATATTACCTACAACTCGAAAGGCCAATAAATATTATTATTTTACTTTTAAGATGATTTTGTTTGGGTCGGGGTTTTTTTTAATTTTATCACATTATTATATAAAACACGCGTTGTTTCCCCGAAGGGCTGAGCATCTGTTTATCTTCTTTCCATATCTACTCCTTTTAACCTTTTTATTAACACGCTTTTATTAGCTTCACCTGTATGTTTGTTTGTATGCATGTTTGTAACCGACTCCTTTGGACTTGATTTTGACCCACTTCAAACGGTCAGATTTCATTTGAACTTTGTAGACTTGTCGAGGACCGATGGCAATTCAATAATTTTATAAATTTGTACATGTAAATGTTAATCAAATGTAAAAAAAATAACTGAAAAAATCACGCTTTTGTAGTGAGCAGAACTAAGAAATAGAAAATAAATAATAGATTTCAAAAATCTAGAAAACACGCTTGATTTGATAATAAAAATACCAAAAAAGCACCCCACCCTTTTTTGAAATTATTTTCTGCTTTTTAAGGTTGGGTTTTAAGCGTGTTTTTTTACATTTTTTTTTTGTTACTTTATAGATTTGCATTTGAGTGATAGTTTCCCCTTGACTGCCCTTTCCAAAGACCAATTAAAAGCAATATTTGTTTTCTTTCTCGTGGCTAAGTAAAAATAGCCGCAAGGGTCGATCGATCAGGTCCGCTTGCCGCGGTTGATTTGTGGATGGGTAACCATCTTTACATTTTAAGACCCCTCCGTGCCACGGAAACCACGTTACGCCGTTGGTCCCGGCTATCATTCGTGGATCTTTGACAGTAATTACGGGTCGTCGGAAGCCCGAAAGTCTGACAACCAGTCTTACCAAGGGTTATCGTGTTACCCAGTAACTGGGTTGTGGAAGTCAGATAGACAGTCGCCCCATGTAAAATACTGGTATTCAGCTATATCCGGTTAGACTGGAATCCGACCCCAAAATAATTGGGAGAAGGCTAGGCAGATGATGATTTTTTTTTCATTCTTGATAATATTCTCTTTAGTAAACCCAAAAGTCTCAAACCGCCTCCTCGCGCGGCACATCTCGACGCATCGCAAAAAATCCATTTCGTTGTACTTGTATCCGTACAAATACAACGAAATGGATTTTTTGCGATACGTTGAGATGTGCCGCGCGAGGAGGACAGGACGCCGCTCACCGTCGCGGAGGCGGCACTCCGCGACGGTGAGCGGCGTCCTGTAAAAAGCGCCATAAAAAAGTGGTGAATAAGCCAGGAACCATTAGTTTAAAGAAGCATCAAAGGGTTATCGACATCAAATAACACAATGCCCCAATTTCTCGAGATGACTTTTACAAATTACACGAACTAAAATTAGAAAAATTAAAATGGACTAGGTCTGTTTATGTTCTTGTATTTCCATTCAAGATATTTGATCGATATGATTCATCATCTCTTCTTGGTAAACAGAACAAACAAGGAAGCCGTTGACGAGTAAATATTTTTGATCAGTTATTATTGCTGGAGTTATTTTCTTATTTATGTGCCAATTTTGCAGTTCCTACTGGAGGTTAGGAGGTCGGAATGTCCAGGGTAATGAACTGAAGACTAGGGCAAAATGACCTTGTGTTGAAATCTCGTCTTTATATGATTCTTCGGATTAGGATTCGGCTCGGCTCTTTTATTACAAGTTGCTATCATTTTTCTTTTTGTTTGAAGTAAACATAGTGATTTGATGTTTTTACTTGAGTTTATATTCCGACCTTAATATCTGATTGAGTTATTGATTGTACTTCATGGTTCTTGTCATAATGGTCAGACCCAAATGTCATAAAAAGCTGCTTAGGTAGATGAGAACTATAGATCCGTTTATTATGTTAATGTGGTGTACATCATTAATTACGTTGACTAGAAAGAGCATGACTGTTGAGAGCATTTTATGCTGATCTATGCGTCTCACAGATGGTGGCGCGTGTGTCGGATCATTCTGTTCACTACAATATGGCTGAGCTGGATGGTGCAGATCCACGAGTAATGTCCGTGATCAGGTGCCTTCGGTTAAGACTGGTCATCTCTTAACTGCCACAGCTTATTTTTAATCTTATATTTTGAATTGTTTCTTATTTTTTAGGGTTCCGTAGCCAAATGGCAAAAACGGAATCCTTATGGATTCGTCATCTCTGTCTGTCTGTGCGTCCGTATGTCACAGCCACTTTTTTCTGAAACTATAAGAACTATGCTGTTGAAACTTGGTAAGTAGATGTATTGGTGTATTCTGTGAACCGCATTAAGATTTTCATAAAAAAATAGAAAAAAAAACAATAAATTTTGGGGGTTCCCCATACTTAGAACTGAAACTCAATTTTTTTTTTTTTCATCAAACCCATACGTGTGGGGGTATCTATGGATAAATCTTCAAAAATAATATTAAGGTTTCTATTATCATTTTTTTCTAAACTGAATAGTTTGCGCGAGAGACACTTCCAAAGTGGTAAAATGTGTGTCCCCCCTGTAACTTCTAAAATAAGATGATGATAAAACGAATAAAAACATGATGTACATTACCATGTAAACTTCCACCGAAAATTGGTTTGAACGAGATCTAGTAAGTAGTTTTTTTTATTGCGTCATAAATTGTAAACCGCAATTTACCTTTCATTCAATCAACTCAAATATAAAAATAAAAAATAAAAACATTTAATTTCATAAACATAAACCTTATACATAAACCGTGAACCATTATTTTCTAATAATAATTCTGTAATAGATGCCTAAGTAAATAATAATTATAATTCGCGCGTTACTTGCTGCTACGGAACCCTTCATGGGCGAGTCCGACTCGCACTTGGCCGCTTTTTTATATTGTTCTCACATATAGAAGCAACAACAACACAGAACATAGCGAAGCAACGGCATAGAAAAGAGCTAAGAAAACAGTTCAACCTACCCATGAATCTCGACTTGAATCAACATGCCGGCGACGTCGTGAAAAGATGCCCTCCTATAAATAAATACCACCCGTCTCTCCACTAGTCCAATGCTTACTCAAGGATGCATATCCGGTAGGCTCGCAATCCTTTCCTATCCTATGGGCACGTCTACCTGACCATTACCGCGCCCCCCGGTCTACTTCTTGATATGCAATGGCCCCTGTAACACCATGAAGCATGAGGCTCCAGGGGCTAGAGCAAATCTTGGGGTTCATTCGATTAATCGAGTCTGGTCAAGCCACGCTGGGATTGGTGCATTTCATATTCATATTCATAAAGCCTACCTGCATTCCTTCAGTTGCCTGTGTGATAGGGGCCACGGTATCTCTTTCAAACAACCCGCACCTCTTGCAGGTAACAAGAATAATGTAACAAGGATTTTGTAATATCTTGATTTAAAAGACTGCCTTGAAGTTTCTTGGCTGTTCTTGTCCATAGAGATCTACGTTTTGGAATGGGCAACTGGTATCAACTGGCAGTTCAAAAGTTCCCGTAAATGGTTTAATTGAAATAAATGTTTTGAGTTCCTTTACCAAGACTACCTATAATTTTGAGATCATCAGAAATTAAATTTATGGAAGTTAGATTCTGGACGTGTGGATCTGTGGATTATGGCCCGTTGCCTCTCACAGAGAGGAGACTTATGCCCTAGCTAGGAATATAGCATAACTACAACGTTCCCAACGTTGTAGTTATGCTATATTCTGTTATCTTTAGATCACAGAAACAAAGCTAAGACTTATACACCAATGACATCAGCCATATCAAAACAAACGATTTTTTTTCCGAAAACTGGTGTCCTTAAACTCATTATGGGAGTCAATTTGTCTGTTCGGCGTTAATTGACATTCATTAACCTCTTAAAGTTGGAACATTGGAATTTGTAACTAATTAGAGTGCGGCTTCTCTAGTTTTGTGGTTTTCTTTAAAATGTTGCTGGGAATGAGGGCAAAGGTCTTCTTTGTCAGCCTAATGGTTTCGACGACCTATTTTAAATAGCTTCGATTTTTCATACGTTTTTCGTGAATATTTTTTCATTTTATTACGGTTTAAGACATTTATTTCTCAAAAAGAATACAATTCACTTAATATGAGAAATACATGGTAATCTTAAAACTAAATATAAGAATTACATGAAGAAGGTAGGTATTCGTAAATAAATAAGTTAATTACTTAGTAGACAATTTTTACAGTGTTGTGGGTAAATGGAAAAAGTGGGTGTACTATTATATATCGATTCTTGAAGGCAAGTCAATAGCAATTACACATGGAACTAGTACTAAAATTAAGATTATTTTTGTAATAATTTGGTTGAGGTTGACTGTATCGTAGGCAGCTGACAAGTCCACGAATATAGCAACTGTGTTTCTGTCACACAACACCCTTTATATGATTACATCCTCGTGCCACAAAGGCTGGAAAGCCGCAAAAGCTTTTTAAACTGTGTCCTTCCACTCACTGGCGAATGATCGAATGAACGGCTAAACCTGTGGCGAGATTTTGCTTTCTTACCAAACCCATTCGTTCCACCTGCTCAAAATCTCGCACCTGGAGATGAGCTGCCTTGGCTTTCCTGGAAGTCTTTAAATGGACTCCGGACTCAGATATGCTGAAGTAAAGAAAACCTGCTCATGTTGAGAATCGTAGATGACTCCGCTCCGGAGTGTAAATGTGGTTTTGTCCTACAAACAATGAGGCACTTAATATCTTGTCTAGCGTGCTGTTGTCTGCACGCTACAGGATCCGATGGACGTTGCTGAAAGTGCCAAGCTTGTAGCCAAATTCTGGGCTGACTGTATTTAGATTACTATCGATATACCAAGAATAAGAATTTGGTATCTAATTCAAAAAACAAAGTTGATGTTTAAATAAACTTAAAAGTGGGATAGCACAAGAGGTCCACTCATGTCTGTGCCTTATAACATTTACAGCGGTTACCAAATGTGACTGGCAATATTCCCAATATAAATATCACCGGCACCCTAATTACGTAACACACTATCAATCAGAATCTTAATGATTTTGAAGAATACGGTTAATCCATTGCTTCGTATGTTCGAAAGAATTGTCTGCTCTACAACATAAATAACACAATGAATGTTGTTGAGCTGTCAAAATGAAAGCCATTTCTACGGTCAATGTGTCACACAATAACCCCTCTGCTTTATGACAATCTAGGAACATGACTTTGAGAAGTCAACGTTTACTATACGTTTATAAATTGTCGAAATTGTTCTACTAGTGACGCGTCGCGCCGCTTTGAGAAGCCTTTATACATGGATCATAAAACATACAGCCATGTATTCATATCAAACCTCTTCCATGTCACAAGACATTCAGTCAGTGACAACCAGTCTTTAGTCACGTGCGTTCACACGATGGCCAATCATTTATAAATATACGAGTAACGAGCGGTCGCCGCTAACCAGGCTAATTGACTTTGTTTACGATTGGTAGGTAGATGTATACGGACATTCTATTAAATAAATAAGTAAATAAAAAAATATAATTCAATTTATTTTTTTAAACCAAAACAAAAATGATAACAACTTAATTTCTTTCTTTTTTTAAAAAAGGGAACCGCCTTCAAAAAACCGACCCACTGAAATAAATAAATAAATAAGATAAAAAAAACAAGAAAGAAATGTATCAAACCAATAATGCCTCGAAGAAATAATAATTTAATGAATATACTATGTCTTTTTTATGCAAGAAAGCGCAGCGTTCTTCGTTGGCCCAAAAAACTAAGTAATTATCTACCCAGATAATTATTAATTTTCTTATCTTATTATTATGTATTAATTAGTTTTTGGCAGAAATTTTGTTTACGGGGTAAGAATAGAGACGAGATACTGATACGACTGGATAAGGATAGGGGTGGCGTATATAAAAATTATTTTGTGAAGGCATTGGGCAAAATAAAAAAAATATTTTGGGCATTGTTGGGTTATTAGGCGTTCAAGGCAGTTCCCTTTTTAAAAAACTAGGTCCACCCGTTCCTGAGAAAATTGGCGGTGACACACGGACAGACAAACGGACGGGCAGACATGAGAGTGATCTTATAAGGGTTCCTTTTTTTACCTATGAGGTACGGAACCCAAAAAAAAAAAATTAAATTGTTATCATTTTTGTTTTGGTTTTTATTTATAACCTAAGAACTCTTCTGATCTGTCTTAATCTGCCAAAAATACCTCTTAAAGTTTTGACATTGTTTGACGCCGAGATGAGATGCCGACTAAATTTTGAACGTTTTTAATGACGGAAATAATTATAGTCTTCAGAAAGAGACTCAGATAGAATGGATGACTGACCTTTATGTTTGTAAAAGGTGACGTGATTTATTGAAGAACATGCCAAGACTTTACACAATTAAAAAAATTTATCAAGTTGAAGTTTCTGCGTATGATCATGAATATTATTAACTGGTATCTTTCAATTTATCTTAGAGGCGGAAGTATCCAAAGGGCTGCCATATTTGTACATAAAAGATGGCCCTGCATAAAAAATGTCACGAAATCCACTTATGTATGTGAGAATATGTGAGAGGTAGGTACTGGTAAGTGATGGATGGCATAGGCATAATGACCTTGGTATTTTGATAGGGCATAAAAATAAAAGTCGAAACGCATAAGTTCTACCTATTTACACCATTGAGCGTAATGTATTATCATCATCATAAAGCAAGCAAGCACCGCCACTTTGACCGGTTCTGTGGTTCTTGCATCCATCGGATTCCTCCGACCTTCACCAAGTCATCGGTGCACCTTATGGGAGTCTTTCCACGGCTACGTCTTCCGGTACGCGGTCGCATTCCAGAACCTTTCAGCTCCATCGGCCTTCTGTTCTGCGAGCAATGTCTCCCGCCCACTGCCACTTAAGTTTGGCAATTCTTCGGGCTATGTCGGTTACCTTGGTTCTCCTACGGATCCCTTCATTTCTGATGGCGCTATGAGAACGTATGGCGCTTCCGTAGTTATCTCGCAGCAACGACATCGTAGGATTCAGAGGAGATCAATTATCATTATTTTTTATAGTCCATAGCTGGACATTGGCCTCCAAGACCAGTCCTGCCCGTCTCTTATAGACTAGGTCCTTGGTTGACCTTGATAAACGCCATTTTCATTACCAACCATCAGAACCACATAGGTATGTGGCGTCATCGCGATCACACCGAACCACTTCTTGCTCGGTGGATCGGCAAGACTACCATCACCCAGCGTGTTTACCGAGCGAGACGTGGACAGCAAGAGACTCTGGCGACGATCCCAGATACTCGCCGATATGTTCTGGCGTCGCTGGGTCGGAGAGTACCTGCCAGAGCTTCAAAACCGGCGGAAGCCACACACCCGCGGGCCCGAACTGCACTATTGCGATCCAATTGGTGTGCCAAGAACCAATAACACCACAAATGTAACAATATAAACAGAATCTTCAAAACAAGAGAGCAGTGGTGACCCAGTGGTATCAGCTCAGACTTAAGAGTTTGTAGGTGGTTCGAACCCAGGCAGCCACTTTACTTTGTGTAAATAATTTCATAACCACTGCTCTCGAAACGGAGAAGAAAAACATCGTGAGGAAACCGGCATGCCCTAGAACCAACAATTCTAAGACATATGACATCTACCAACCCGCACTGGGCCGCGTGGTGGATTACAGTCCACTCCCTCTCGAATCGAGGAGAATATAGGCTGCTAATGCTATGCTTCAAAGCAAGATAGGTGCTCATTTTTCTCATATAAATGCCCTAGATAAAGAAAAAACAACCGACGTCCGGAAAAACACTAAAAAGTGAAAAATAACCATAATTTCGGAAGTCGGTGAATTTGCATATCAATTTAAATTTTTTGTCACCGCCTTCCGAAATTAAAGTTATTTTTCACTTTGTTTTTTTTTCAGTGTTTTTCGGGAAGTCGGTTGTTTCTTTTTTTGAAAAAAGTTTCTATTTTTCACTTTTTAGTTATACCTACTGTTATGTCTCACTTTATACCCTTGGGTCGTCTAATGAAACACAGTTATATTTGTTTTAGAGCGCGTGCTACACGTCCGCTCGCCTCGACTTCTGTCAACGTAATCCCGAGCGGGCGGGTCGCAGGAGCACATATTTATTTAAATATTTTATAGTACATCACATCTCTTCCTTTCAATATAATTTGTATTTTTAACTCTAACTAACTTAATCACATTTCCTACTCTGAATTAAGTATAAATCAAGATCAATTAACAGTCACTATTTAAGCTACACGTGATTTTACATAATATTAGTATTTTAATAATTTAAATCTGATATCCTAATTTTAATAATAATCTTCAATAATAATCAATAATTTATTACAATACCAATTTAATCATCCGTATCTATTTCTACCTCACCATCGTCTTTTTTTCCGTTTTCATTGTGAATTCTCCATTGACCCTCTATTTTCTTGAGGTGGACTATGTTTCTTCTTATGTTTTGACCTGTTTCATAATTTTTTATATTTATGTCGCCTCTGTTAGCACTCATTACTGTGTGTGGAGTAGGGTTGAAATCAGGTGTCAATTTATTTTCTTTTATCATGTTTTTCACATAAATCTTTTCTCCTATATTAATTTCATTGTTTACAGCTTTCCTTTTCCTATCTCCAATCAACTTTCCCTTTTCTTTTGTGATTTTGTCTTCATCATATACTTCTAGGTCCATACGCCGGATTTCGACATCTACAGCGGAAGGGATTTTGTCTCTAAATTGTCTATTAAAAAATAATTCTGAGGGTGTCTTTCCAGTTGTACTATGGGGAGTGCTATTGTACATCATGAGATAGCGAAGTAGATCATCCTTCCAATCAGACTTTTGGCATTGACTAATTTTCAAGCGCTTAAGGATATCGCGGTTTTGTCTTTCGACCTCGCCGTTTTGTTGTGGCCAATATGGTATAGAATTGTAAAGCCTGATGCCAAATTCTGAACAGAAAGATTTGAACTCCTCACTGATAAATTGACGCCCAGTATCCGACGTTATACTGACTGGAATACCCAGCCTGGAAAATATTTCTTTTAAAACATTAATGGTTTCATTAGATGTTGTAGATTTCATAATTTTAATTTCTTTATAACGGCTATAATAATCTATGACTACTAATAAATTGTGTCCACTTGGAAGTGGGCCTAGAAAGTCTATAGCTATATCAGTCCATGGTTGTATAGGTAATTCGCGTCTCTTCATTGGCACAGGGAGGCTTGGTCCTGATACTAGAGTGCAACTTTTACAACTTTTAACCATGTTTTCCGCGTCTTTATCTATTTTAGGCCACCAAACTTTAGTACGTAATCTACTTTTCATGGCAACGATCCCTGGATGTCCTTCATGTGCCGATGCGAGTACTTGCTTACGTAACTCCATGGGAATGACTATTTTGTTCCCACGTAGTAAAATATCGTCATGAATCCAAAGTTCATGCTCAAAGAGTGTATAGTTGTTTACTTTGGGGTCCCAATTATTTCCAGAGAGAGCTAATTTTACTAATTGAATGTCTTCATCACTTTTGGATTTATCAATGATATCCTCCATAGGTACAGCCATTGGTCTAGCAAACTCCACGATTTTATTAATGTGATGCTCGGTATCATGGGAATGTGAATTATGATTTGGGCATAATCGGGACAGGGAATCAGCTATATTGTTTTTCCCAGGACAGTAAACGACCTTGTAATTGTAAGCCTGTAACCGTAACACCCATCGTTCAATTCGTGCACAAGGTTTTGATCGCGGCCCAAATATTACCTCGAGAGGTTTATGATCAGTGATAAGCTCAAATTCTTTTAACCCATATAAATACATATTAAAATGTTCGACGGCCCAGACCAAGGCAAGTGCCTCCTTTTCGGTCTGGCAATACCGTTTTTCAACATCAGATAAACTTTTATGACCAAAAGCAATGATCTGAGGTCCTTGCAAATCAATCTGCACGAGGACTGCTCCTAACCCTACAGGACTAGCATCTGCCATGACTTGTGTCCTATCGTGTGGATCATAAAAACCTAAGGTGCGAAGGGCACTTAAACTTTCTTTTAACTCCGCAAACGCAGCAGATTGTTTATCTTTCCAATGTTCAGCTACGTCGGCGTGCTTAGATAGTTTGTGTCTTAAAATTTCTCGAATTGGATCGGTCATGGTGGCCAACCTTGGGATCCATTTTCCAATATAATTAACAAGTCCTAAAAAACTTTGAACTTCTTCGACTGTTTTAGGTTCTCTGAATGATTTTATAGTTTTAATGTACTTATCAAGGGGTCTAATGCCTCGTGGAGATAATTCATGACCCAGAAAATCTATTTTTGACGCATTAAAAATTCATTTTTTATCATTAAGGACCACATTATTATCTTTCAAAACTTGTAACACATGTTTAAGTCTATCGTTATGTTCGTTTACGTTACTACCAAACACAATAACATCGTCAATGAAATTAACGACGCCCTTACAAGGCAGAAGCATCCTTTCCATAATTTTTTGAAAGTGTTCGGGTGCACAGGATATACCAAACATCAGACGCTTATATCGAAATAGGCCTTTACTGGTAATGAATGTTGTTATATCCCGACAATCTTCTTTTATTTCGACTTGGTGGAACGCATCTTTAATATCGAGTTTAGAAAAGATACACGATTTCCTGAGCTTTGGGAGAAGTTGGGTCATTGTAGGTAAAGGATGATTCTCTCTTATAATGGCTTTGTTTGCACATCTCATGTCGACACATAGTCTTAAGGTGTCATCACTCTTAAGAATGGGTACTACCGGAGAAACCCAGGTTGTGGCTTGATCTACAGGTTCAATGATGTCTTTTTTGATTAACTCATCAAGTTTATCATTGATTTTATTTTCGAGGGGAATTGGTACGCGCCTATACGGCTGACATATGGGTGTCACAGATGTATCAATAGCAATAGCCAATTGGACATTTTTTAATTTAGGAAAATTATCTATATGTACTAGATTTATACTCACCCCTAATTTAAGCACATTGAGACATGTAGCTGTATGCTTGCCCAACAAATTACGGGTGCCATTTTTAATCACATAAAATTTTGCAGTTTTTGTTTCTGGACCAACTACGATTGATGCTTCAAATGTGCCGAGCACATCTAGAGGATATTTTGAACCGTATGCCATAAACACTTGATCGGAACCTGGTTGCTGGTTAGACACAACTACAGCTTTTGATTTTAAATATTCCCAGGTTTTATCATTTATTATATTGTTTTTACTCCCAGAGTCGATGAGCATATTTACATTGACCCCACCCACTTGGCAAGTTATTTCAGCGTCATCGTCAATATGAAATATATAGTTTACATCACTGACTGATGGTTTGGTCTGTGGTTCGTTAGTTTTAGTTTTTTTACTGTCACTTTTTTGTTTGTTCCAAGTATTGGGTGCTTTACGCTTTAGTTTCCTTGTTCGACATTGACTCATGAGTGACCTTTGTAACCACATTTGTCACACACTTTGTCCCTCGCGGGACAACGTGTATCATCACACTTGTGATTTCCACTTCCACATCTTGTACACCGTGTACTATCCGAGTGAATACCCTGAGTTCGGGTTTTGTTTATTATCCTTGTTCCAATCCTATTAACCTGTTCAGTTTTTATTACTTGGAATTCCTTTAATTGTCTCTCTACGGTTTCGATTGAGTTGGCTTCTAAAATAACCTTTTCTATTGTAACGGAATCTCCTAACTGTAGTATTTTCTAAGGTCTGATGAGGTACATTTTTCAGCAATTTGATCTATGAGAGTATTGTCTTTGTTAGAAAAATCACATTTGGAACATTGATTACGTAATCTAATTAAGAATTTTTCAAATTTTTCATCCGGTTCTTGTTTCATGAGTCGGAATACGTGTCGTTCATAAACAAAACTCTGTTTCGGGGAAAAATACTCGTCCAGTTTTTTAATGGCGGACTCGAAAACATCAGAGGAGTCGCCCTCTTCAACGTGTGCACCGGGAAGGTTATAATATATATCTTGCAACCCTAAACCAATGGTATGTAAAAGTATTGCTCGTTTTTTTAAGGGCTGGTCCATGCCTAAAGCTAGAAGGTAGTTTTCGAGACCTCGTTTCCATTTTTGCCACCGATGGCCTAATGAAGTCGGATCACCATCACAGTCGAAAATTTCTATGGTCGGTAATTGAGACATGTTGGGACAATCTGCAAGTAAGCATGAAAAAATGGCTTCAAGTACCTACTACTGAAATTAACCACTATACCTACCTATTGGTAGCGATATGATTATGTTATTATTATTTTATAAAACGGTATATTTATGTTTATTTAATTTTTTTATAGTATTGCGTTTTAATTACTCAGGACTGAACTTTTGGATTGGAACATGAATCGTTTAATTTTGTGGAATTGCATATACTAGTACCTAAGGTTTTATACCAGTATATGAGGAACTTATGGGTGTTTCCCCATTGGAATAAATATAGTTTTGTGGTATTGCATATACTAGTATAGTTTTATGCCAGTATAATATACTGGCATAAAACTATACTAGTATATGCAATACCACAAAACTACCACATATTATGTGGAACTAGATGGGTATTTACCCATTGGAATAGTAAACAGTATGTATTTTGTCAATCTCTTTCGGCTTGGCTAGTACTTACAGGCACGATTAGTTGTTGTTGTGTAGTCGGTGGCGTATTGAAGAAGAGCAAAAGTCGAGTTTAACCACAATAGATTGTTTTAAAGTAATCTGTGCACTAATCATATTCATACCTGCATACAAAATAAAAATAAGATCCAATGAACGATAATTAGTGTTTAGATAAGTACTTAGTGGTGCGGTATTTCTCAGAATGTGAATATTTATTATTAAATGTAATGTGGGTAGGTCGAGAATGACACAGAGAATGTCTCACAATGTTTTTGGTGGTGATAGTTCCGCGGTATTTATACAATGTGGGTATTTAGTTATAATGGAATGTGCACACCAGCTACACAACAATATTTATTGGTTGGTAAGTATTAACAGGCACTGGTTTTAAGGCCATATTGACCAAAGATACCAATTCTCAGTAATTTACTTAATCTTAAAGTATTTCCCATTTTACTACACAACATATTTATTTATCTCCAAATTTCTTTTTATATTGAATAGGATAAAATAGAAAATAATATTTAATTGTGATGGAATTGATAACTTCGATAATACGTGTTTGTTTTTTGTTTTTTTTTTTACGAGTAAAATAAACATAATTTTACTCACGTTCTTTATCCTCGTCGCCAATGTTATGTCTCACTTTATACCCTTGGGTCGTCTAATGAAACACAGTTATATTTGTTTTAGAGCGCGTGCTACACGTCCGCTCGCCTCGACTTCTGTCAACGTAATCCCGAGCGGGCGGGTCGCAGGAGCACATATTTATTTAAATATTTTATAGTACATCACACCTACCCCACACCAATTCGAAATTTCATCATCCTTGGGGTCAAAACAATGCATATTTATGCGATAGCAGCAATCGCGGTTGATTTGCTGTCACTTTTTGAAGAGTTCCGTTGTCTGTCTCCGAAACGCATCATCAGTTCCATATGAAATTTATATGGGACCATTTCGAAATAAACCCCTTTCGAACAAAAAAAAATATTTTACAAATCCGTCTATATATTACGGAGTCATGCCCGAACACACATAAAAAACATATATAAACATGTCAAATTGATAAACTCCTTCTTTTTGAAATCGGTTAAAAAAGTCATTAAACTGTCGATTCCTCTTACACGTGGCATCCAGGAATAAGTGTGCTTAACAATTTCCTGGAGCAAGATAGTCATATATAGGTTAATCATTGTTTGTGAGCGATTAACGGGAGGAATGACCGGTCAATTTGTACCGCTATTCAATTAGTAAACAACACTGACCTATGACGGACGAAGCTCCCATGTTTTTGGTTATCTTTGATCCTGGATTGAAGCTTGCACCCCAAATCACCAATCGTTTGAAGATGTTCTAAAAACATAACCTCACGCCTGTAATAACCGCAGGGTTAGGCAGCGGTGTGTCTATAGTACAACCCTGCCATGTCACCAGTTATTTTAATGTCCCACGGTGTAGGTAGACTTCTCCAGTGGGCCGTAGCGGACCTATGTATAGCCGCCAAAGGCGTTGAGTACTGCAAGTTGAGGGAGAGAGGACTGGCGCAGGCGCGGTCGCAGTCAAAGACTTGGGGGGGGGGTCACCGACAAAGACTAAGTACCTGCATATTAGTAAGAAAATTTATTATATTTTCGAAAAATTACTTTTTTAAGCTTTACGTTTACGGCTTTGGTGGGGGCAGGGTCATGACCCCTAGGACCACCCCCCTCGGACCTCACCTCGACTTACGAGATGTTCAGTCGTAGGTTCGATCCCAGACTGGCACTTTACTTTGTGTTTATTTCATCACCGCTGCTCTCAAAATGGGGAAGGAAATCATCGTGAGGAAACCAACATGTTCTTGAACCAAAAATTCGAAGACATTGCGAAATCTAACTAGCACTGTGCCCGCGCCGTGGATTATGGCCCCCCTCTCACAGAGAGGAGGCCTGTGTCCCAGCAGTGGGGACATTATCGGCTAATTATGCTGCTGCTAGTTGAGTGCAGTAGATGAGTTTTAATCTCTGAGTTGTATACAGGATAAGTATTTAACCAGTGCGCAAACTGTAACCATGAATTCAGCATATCATTCTAGACACCCTAGCACAGAAATTTTACGTCGATTTTCCAAAAAAAAAAAACTGCTGTTTCATAGAAAAGTGCAATCAATACTTACGCGGTCAAAATGTATGAAACAGCTGATTTTTTTTGTATTACCTACGAAAAATTTCTGGGTGTCAGAATGATATGCTGAATTCATGGTTACAGGTTTCGCACTGGATAAAAACTTACCCTTTATAAAAAAGAAACTTGGAGGTTGGTACGCACAACCTATATTATACAGCCGGCTTTACAGGGCAGAAAGATGTATAATAAGAATGAATAACACATCATTATAATGTACTAGTTTTTACCAGCGGCTTCGCCCGCGCGTAGGTCAGAAATTATCGCACGGGAAGTTGGGAAAGAGGTATCCTGTGTTAATCCAGCACCCTAATTGCGTAACACACGATCAATCGTAATCTGTTTCATTTTAACAGTTCAACAATATTCATTGCGTTATTTACGTTTTTGAGCAGACACATTTTACGAACATATGAAGCAATGGATTAACAATCTGTTTCAAAACGAAGCAGATTATGGTTAATCGTGAGTTACGCAATTAGGGTGCTGGTTTTAAACTACCTGTGTGCCAAATTTGATCCAAATCTGTTTGTTGTAGTATTTTTCAGACGATCACTTACACGGTTTATTGAACTTGCCTTCAATTCGGGATTTCAAACGTTCAAAGTTCTAAAAAAGGTAGAATATAACGAAACATTGTTAGAAATTCTCTTTTTTGACATTTTTTCGACACGGTTATCCTGAAAAATGCCTGAAATCTGCCACCAAACCCAACTCAACACTGACAACAATATATTCATGAGTTTACCTATTACCTCTACCCACGTCTTATCCGACAGATCGCCGCACTTACGCCTTTATTAAAAAAAAACCTACCCCACAATATCCACGGGTACATATGTAGTTACTTACGTACGTATAATAAATAGTGGCGCATGATTGGCTGGGTGGAATGACCGGGCAATGGGTGGCACGTCAACCCTGCGGAAAACTTACCTTGCGTACCTTGGTATTATTGGAATGGGAAAATTTTAAGACTGCAAGTGGGCTGCCAGGGGTGCGGGTTGTTCGAAAGAGAAACCGCGGCCCCTGACACACAGGCAATTGAGGGAACACGGGTGGGTTTTAGTCAGTAAAAGTCTGACACGCCCTCCCGCTCCACCCAGAGCGGGAGAAGTTATTTCATGATATCCCAGCCAAAAAAAAAAAAAGGAAAATTATTTTTTAAGCACTACTATCAATTATTTAAATTGTCCGTATATTCAAATATTAACTGTACATACAAAACAGCTCTATTTCAAGTACATAATGATATTGTAATAAGAAAAACTCGAAATATCCACAGATTATGTGTACCTCAGCAAAGAATTAATCTATTTTCCAATAATTGGCAATTCTTGTTAGTAATAAAATACCAAAAATCTTAACTTCATGACATTTAAAAAGATACTACTACAAAGATAGAGATATTTTACTTCCTATTGCATAAGTGGTAACACAACAAATGAGACATAAATGAAACATTTATGTCTCATTATTTTGTTGTGTTAAGTTATAGGCCTAATGATTGAATAGAATTTAATATGACATTGTATTGAATAATTCTTTGCATTGTATTTAATAATTCTTGACATTATAATTAATAATCCTTGACATTGTATTTGATAGCAGTTAACGTTTTCGTTATCCTTGACATTGTACCGTTTCAACAACTAATTTTGTTATAATTTACTATACATTTCATTTTAATTCCCTGAAATATTTGTACGCTTGAAACAGCAGAATATTATGGACGGCTTAATATGTGTAATACCTTTGTAACAACAATATTCTAACAAATAAATTTTAAATAAATACATAAACTGTTATTTTTTGGCAGTATGTAAAATGGCTTTCAAAAAATATTTCTATGATTGAACATAGGTTTATTAGTATGGCAGTTACTGGCAAATAATACAGGGTGGCATGCACCATTGACATTGATTTGGTAAATTATTCTAAACACCCCTGCGTTGATATTTTAAAGAAACCTACCGGTTTGTAAGAAAACTGAGGTCTAGAACAATGTCCTAAATAGGGTATTTTACTCTATATGAGAAAAAATGTAAAAATATACCATTGAGATAGGTTAGGCAAAAAGCAGTTGAAAATGTTAGTTTTAGTTCATGAAATAACAAAATAAATTTCAAATTTCAATTCAAAGATTTCAGTTTTTTAATCTGTTTTAGAACACCATAAAATAGTAGCCGCCATGTTATTACGTCATACCGCTGTATACACCGTGAAATTTTAATGGTTGTTTTCCCGCAGAAAATGGTTTTGTCTTGTTAATACAATCGTTTTATAAACTAATAAAATATTAGAAACAAAAAATGGCAGATTAACCATTGTGAAAAATCACCACGTGCTAGAGTTTATTTTGCTTTGAACATTTATGCATCGCTGTTCCCTTTGTCGGCGGTGCGTGCGATTCGAATAGTACCTACAAGATACCTCTAGTGTTACTATTGAGTACTGTTTTATCGAGTTGATGAATATTTTTTAAATAATTTTAAAACAAAAAAATCTTTTTTTTTTTACTCTACGTTTCGAAAGTACTCCATAAGGCAAGTTGTTCTCGAGAGTGCATGGCTAGCAGTCACCTCCTTCAGCGAAGCAGTTATGCTCGCAAAGAGGGAGGCGGCGCACGTGAGGGAGATGCAGTACATGCGCCCTCACAGCCGTGGCCTACGCAGGAGACGCCCTGGGCGTCGGGAATCCCAGGCTGATTCCCGGCCACCGTAGGCACGGGCTTGCGGACGGCGAGTAATGGGTAGCTCGCTGTCCGGTAAGGACCAAGCCCGGGTCGACGGCGCGTTGTGTGCCACGCGCGCCTCAAAGAGATGTCATCAGCAACCGATGGGGCCCGCAAGGGCCGATGCCTGCCAGGGGTGCGGGTTGTTCGAAAGAGATACCGCGGCCCCTGGCACACAGGCAAGTGAGGGAACACGGGTGGGTTTTAGTCAGTAAAAGTCTGACACGCCCTCCCGCTCCGCCCAGAGCGGGAGAAGTTATTTGATGATTTCCCACCCAAAAAAAAAAAAGGCAAGTTGTTCTGCCGCGGGAAAACAACCATTAAAGTTTCACGGTGTATACTAAGTGTCAATTACTGTTAACTGAACAACTTTGTTCTTTTACTATTTTCGTAACCTAAGTATTTTTTTATTGAAATAATATCTTGCATTCAGGAAAAGCAAACAAACGATAGGTAGAATAATAACTCATTTTTGATCTATAAAAAAATATCATACAAAATATCAGCGCATTTGTTTACAAATCAAACTGACGTCATACCCATAGAGCAATATGGCATCAATTGCGTCCAGTTTTTTCGTCAAATTACGCGCGAAACATGAAAATGTAAATTTTAAGCGCATTTTAATGGCACTAATCGTTTAAATAAAATAAAAATTGTTTGTTTTAGTGGTTTGTTAGCACTATATAATCTATTTAAGACACTTTTCAAAAATAGGTGTGTTCATGGTTACAGTTTGCCCGGCGATCTGGATCCCACCCTGTATATTGTATGTATTGTATATTGTAACGCAGCTGTAAGAAATATTTGAAGCTACGCATGTCGTCACAACTTGACGTTAACCTGTTAACCTGTGTGGTTACTACCTGGACAATAAATATTTTATATTTTTAACCGACTTCAAAAAAAGAAGGAGGTTCTCAATCCGACTGTATGTTGTTTTTTTATGTTTAAAAAACCGTGTGTGAACCGATTTTGATGATTCTTTTTTTATTTAAAAGCTAGTGCTTCACGTGTGGTCCAATTTCAATTTCATCTTGATCTGGTGATGCGTTTCGGAGACAGACAACGGAACTCTTCAAAATATAACAGTAAATTAACCGCGATTGCTGCTATCGCGTAAATATGCATTGTTTTGACCCCAAGGATGAAGAAATTTCGAATTAGTGGGGTAGGTACTATAACTAAAAAAGTGAAAAATAAAAACTTTTACCAAAAAAAAACAACCGACTTCCGAAAAAACACTACAAAGTGAAAAATAACTTTAATTTCGGAAGGCGGTGGCAAAAACTTAAAATACATATCCAAAGTCACCGACTTCCGAAATTAAAGTTACTTTTCACTTTGTAGTGTTTTTTCGGAAGTCGTTTGTTTTTAGTACATCAAGTAATGAAAATAATCAATGATACACTAAATCATCTGAACTCTAAAAACAATATACATTGTTCCATTAATAAGTGATTCTGATTTTATTACATTAATAAAAGCAGCCGGTTTCGACCAGTAACCATCAGAACTGATTGAATCAATAAAACCGCTAATGTGCTGTAACCATGTTTACAATGATAAATTGCACTTAGGACATAAATTCATCACCAATCTATTAATATCACCTCTAATTGTACATTGCTATGTCACCGAATTAGAAGTGTGTATATGGTGTCACGTTATCAAGTGTGGTTATATTTAGAATTGTTTACTTTTTCTGCATGGTTAGCATCGCTTGCGCTACTGAAAATGGGAACGGATACCTACCTACTTTATTAAGCTTGTGGCTAAGTCATAACAGGGACACGGGTCGATTGATTGCCGCGGTTGAGCGACCATCTTTACATATCAAGATCCTTTCGTGCATCTTTGATAGTCGTAACGGGTCGCTAGAAATCTGTAAGTCTGACAACCAGTCTTACCAGGGGGTATTGTATTACCCAGTAACTGGGTTGTGGAGGTCAGACAGGCTGTTGTTCCATGCAATAAAATGCTATTCAGCTGCATCCGGTCAGACTGGATCCCTACCCCAACATAGTGGGGTAAAAGCTAGGCAGATTAAAATCTACATATTTTATTACTGGACGAGTCGTTCGCTCAATGGGATTTCTCATCGGTAAAAATACGAGCTATCATACAAACTTTCATCCCCTATTTAACCCCTCTAGAGAATTAATATTCAAAAATCCTTTCTTGCACGTGCACAATCATGACGCTTTACCGCCCTGAAAATACTCCTAATGACGTAACACCTCATAAGGTACTGACAGACAATGCACCATATGTCTATTCCTGGAACAAAAAAGGTGACGTTTGCATTGCACACGACGCTACCTGTCAAATTAGAATCTGCTCACAAGATATATGACTACCACGCTTCACAAGCATTTGAACGGTCAAGGTGAAGAGAATTACTTTCTATAGAGGTGAATCTAAATATGGACATGTCGGAAGCTTCGGTAGACGTATTGGTATGATGGTGTGGCATGGTAATACAGGATGAAATTTTAACCAGTGCATTATTCTAGACCCCCGTAGCGTAGCAATTAATAGTCGGTCACCAAAAACAAAACTGCGGTTCCATTCATTTTAACCGCGTATGTAGTGCACTTTTCTGTGAAACAGCTGATTTTTTTGTATAACTAACGAAAAATTTCTACGCTAGGGGGTTTAGAATGATATGCTGAATTCTTGGTTACAGTTTGCGTACTGGTTAAAATTTTATCCTGTATCAATTTATGTAAATCCTATTAGTAGCAGGGGCAAAATCTTCTGCTAGGTTTGCTTGATGGTAGGTTATTGGCTCTGGCTAGCTACCACCATCTTGTCCAAGTCTGTCGCCATAGCAACAATGTTAACAGCATTGTTGTGTTTCGGCAGTTAGAGTTAAGATAGCTAGTTCCTTTGTGGTTGAGGATTCCGGGTAAAGCTCGCTTCCACCTTCGGCCTGATCATCACCTACCACCAGGTGAAACCAACAGTTTTGACCTTTGACCAGAAAACGTTAGCAAACCTTACGGCTGGCCAGTTTGCCCATATACACCTAGTACTTACGTACTAGGAGTGTATATAGGCAAACTGTTTACCCTACCTTATTAGACTCATGTCGCTGACGTCATCGTCAGTATGAATGAGGACAGGCACACTGAACTGGACCCACCCTCAACGTCTGCTTACATGTTGTATGGAAAGTACCTAAAGCCTAATTAGCAAAGAAAATGTTTAGAAAAAAAAACGAAATATTTTACCGAACATACGAAATACATAATGTCCCCTCGTCTGTTGGGCAGACTCATTGAGTCTGTTTTCAATAGAAAAGTAATTGTGTTAATTACTTGACATTTGACAGTGTATTACTTATTATAAGTATTGGCTTTTAACCGAGGTAAGGTAAACAACAATTTGGCAATTCTTCATGGGCCGAAGAATTGTCAAACTTAAGTGGCAATGGGCAGGACACATTGCTCGCTGATAGCTCGATGGCCGATGGGACTGAAGGTTCTGAAGTGGCAACTGTGTACCGGAAGACATAGCGTTGGACGGCGTCCCTTAAGGTGGGCCGATGACCTGGTGAAGGTCGCTAGAATCCGTCGCGCGAAAAGTACAAATCCGGTCGACGGCGGTGATTAGGAGACGCCTATGTCCAGCAGTGGACTTTTTTTGGCTGAAATGAAGATGACGATTGGATTTTTTATTTAGCCAGTTCGTGATGATATACGGAAAATGTATCCTCAGTATTCTACCAGTTTCATTTAAAATACATGATTGAAAGAAAGAAAGAATACCGTTTATTTGGACAGTTAATGAAACAAAATACAATTAAAAAGTAAAAAAGTGAAAAATAAAACAAACAACAGTGCGCCTGTGTGTTGTGGCTGCGCCAAAAAGGCATTTTCGTTTAATTGCATTTTTTGTGGCCCAACATTTAACAATGGGCTACCTATCATTTCCTTTTTAGGTAAAAAGGGACCTAAGTAATGACTAGCCTGCTCTTTGCACCCGGACCGTTTTGATACCTAGCCAGACTGAAAATTATTTCTGGGTTTACTTTGAACACATAAAACATCACGGGGACTACTAAAAACAAGTTTATGAGATCGTAACTATTGACAGGTATTAAACTGAGTATAATTTCTCGAAGAAACCCACACCTGGTAGCATTGTTAGTAGGTAATAGTTGTAGGTAGTCAGTCGTTACTATAGGATAAACGTCAATGGGAAACCTTGTAGACTTAGACGTGTCTATTTTTCTAAGAGATAAGAAAAAATCAAACTAAGGGCCTCAGCACACCTCCGATGCCAAAATAAAAATGTGTAACCACTTAAGATATTCCACTGCGAAAAGTTACTACATGTCGCGGAACATCGTGAGAGTCAGTTGAATTGTTGCATTCGGAGCAAAATGGCGTCGCTTTTTTTAAGTAAATACAGTGTAGGTCTACTTCAGACCTCTTGCATTCTTTTTTAATAAAATCAACATCAATTTTGTAAAACAATTAAAAAAAAAAAACAAAACAACAAACAATGTTCATAAACTTTTGGACTGCCACAGGGACGTACGAAACAAAAGCAGCACCGCAACAAAATGGCGGGCCGACAGCGTAGGTGTGACGGCTTCCGAGCAGGGGCCCAAGTCTGCTATTTTTATAAATTCGTCATTCCAACACGATCCCATTGTCATTCCAACACGATCCCATTGTCAATTTGCTAAAAGTTCGTAATCTGCTAAATTCATAATGATCGATCATTGGTCGGGCAATGGTGTCGTAATAGAATTGTGTCATAATGACATTGTCGTATTGCCATTATTATAAAACCCGTTAGTAGAAATGATTTTCCAAAAACGACTATTAAATTTGAACATTTATTCATGCATTATTTTTACATATTACTCATTGTTATATAATAGTGTATTAGTGTTAAATTATAGCAGATTACCGGCAAAGTCAGTCATTCATTTGTCATTATGTACGAGATTACCAATAAATGCCATTTCTATCAATGGAGTGTCAGTGGCTGATCATTGGAAAGTCATAATGACGCCATTATGTTAGTAGGTTACCAAACTTGTCAAAATCAACAATTATGAAATCAATGATAGACCATTCTGACACTATTGTATTAGCAGACTTGAGGCCCAGATCGGCTAAATCACGCGGGGAATAGATAGAATCATAATGAAATCTGCAGGCTTAGCATGAGGCTTTCTTTATCTACTCTACTGTAGATTAGAAATCATCTGCATTTCTCGGTATAAATCTGCCAACTATACGGAAACGTCATTTCTGTCTATTCTTCCGATGACAAAGCGCTTGTCGCTGCTGTATGTTAGAACAGGAAGTTTTTGCTTCTGTTTCACTTGTCGTACGACGGACAAGTCATGGCGGAATGGTTTCCCAGGGGCAGTGTGATACCCACCCAATTATAAGAAAACAATATTGGGCTTAACTAATGGTTTATTTACTTGGCCTTATCATGGTGTTTACTATTGTAAAAGGAAGCTATTAATTTTTAATACGGAAGTAGAGGAGTTCAGTGTCTGGTTTATGGCAAAATAGTAAGCGCTGAACGATTGATTGATTTAGATCTAGCCTTGGATTGAACCGTTCTATATATACTACAGATATTAACTTGTACCAATCCAACTATATATCTGTCCGATACATATAACGGTCTGCCAATAGAACGGGATCTTTTGGGATTTCATGGCGGCGTGATGTGCTGGAAAAGAAAGTTTAACTTCGAGAACGAACTCTGAAAGTCTCCATTAATCTGTGGGCAAAGAACACATTAATCTATGGGCCTACCTCTACCAGTCGGATTTAAACAATACACAGCCTAAAAAAACCTAAAATCTATTTAAAAAAACGCGAAACAATGATTATAACGCAAAAATGGCCTCAGCTCAGCATAATGTCAGCCATCAGGCTGTGTAAAACAAGATGTACCACTTGACGCTGATTTTCAGTTGCAACCCACGATTACCATACGCTACAATAATAAACACATAGGGAAGAGTACGTCCGTAATATTAAATTAAGAGGGTAAAAAAAACAAATAAAATGTTGTGGCATACCTACATGTGTGAGTGTTGTGATTAATGAAAAACTAAAATTAAAACCAATCAAACAAAATCTACGTATTACCTGAATTAAAATAATAAATCTATAAATAGAAAGTATAATAGCACCAATAAGGCACAATCGTTGTGCGTTGTTCTTCTTACGAAACGAATTTTCTTGCGGTTTTCCTTTACATTTAGTGTAAAGACACACAAATAGTCCAAAGCGGCTTGAAGTACCAGGAGAATATAACTAAACCCACATGAATGAAGTTGGCCAGACTCTGACCGGTAAAGATGGACTCCGACATACCCGAATGAAGAGACACGACACTCCTAATCTCAATAAAAGATTACCAAAATGAGACAAAGAGAGAAAACTCTCTTCGTCTGGAAAAAAAAACATTGCTTTCTGCTTTTCTAAAATTTGTGACTGTCGTAGATTGATGAACAGATGTATATCTGCCAAGGATGTGGCTCATTGTTCCCAGAACAGATTGTAATGAAGCAGAAACATAAAATAAAATAAAATGTAATAACTTTGACACTGTCGATCGAAGCTGTTCATGTTCAATACCATAGTTTCAAAGCAAGCGAACTTACACTTCCACAATCGCCACTTATGGCAATCAACGTGAGTTATTTTTAGACACGACTTCCTAAAAATAGCCCAATAGCCAGCCGATCAAATCGGCTAAGACAAAGTGTGTCAAACGCTCACGCTTCTTCGCACGTGAGCCACGGTTCCGTTTACAAACTGTGGCTACTTGTGTGTATTGGACCAACACAATACACAAATTCAGCCTTTCATTGGTGACATACCTAACATGTTATGAGGTCCTGGTATTTTCAATCGTGGGCATAGGCTGAATCTTATCTTGATGTTTTCGAGGGGAAACATTTAAAAGTAGCCCGAGCTTTGGTTGAATCATAAAATAACCTACATGTTAAAGTAATTTGGGAAAAATTAAAAATATGATATATATGATTTTTGACTTATGAATCAGCAGTACATAGAACAAAACTACCAATTATGATCATAATTATGAAAAATATTAGTTGGAGACTAAGGGATTAGAAACTGGTAATGGCAGATACAGGATGTAAAAGAAAAACGCAGATTAAACAGCCGTATGTGCCATTTCCTCAGCTATGCGAAGAATTCTAAAACACTAAGCTCACTGCAAAAGCATTTCTGAAAATCAGGAAGTCAATTCCAAAATCGATAACAGGAATGTGAACGTAAGCTAATCAATTAAATATCAAACATCGAATGATTAATCGATTCACATGGCCAAAGTCTTGCTCACGCGACCAGTCCGAGATGGCACGTGTCAAAAATAAGCGATCTTTTCGAGAATGTCGCACATGCTTACACAGGGTGTCTTACTATTAATAGGTAGGTATTTTAGGAGCTGTGAGGAGGGTAGGACATTCATGTGGGGTTCACGTGTGATGAACTGATGAGTCACAATTTTGAAATATGCGCGATAGATAAAGCATCTCGATTCATTTTTTATTTGTTATTCAAGTTATTTTAGCTGGACAAATAAATATAAACAATAGAAATAACATCTTGTCTTCTTTTATACCAAACTATAATCATGACATAATAATTTCAAAAACGCGTGGGGTGCTTTTTGAGGTATTTTTATAATCAATTAATAACAAGCACCCCACGCTTTTTTTAAATTATTTTCTGCTTTTTAGTGCTTTAAAACGTGTTTTTTTATTTTTTAATCTATTACTTATTTTCTATTTTTTAGTTCTGCTAACTACACACGCGCGATTTGTCAGTTTTTCTTTTTTAATTATTGAATTGTCATCAGTCTACAAAGTTTAAATGAAATATGACCGTTTGAAGTGGGTCAAAATCAAGTCCAAAGGAGTCGGTTACAAACAAACATACAAACATACAGGTGAAGCTAACAAAAAGCGTGTAAAATGCCACCATCAGAAACAACAGGGAATCCTAACTTTCTCAATCATTTTGAGAGCGGTGTTTTCAATATTAGGTGGGTAGGTTTCATCTATTCTATTTGAAACTCGCCTCCTGTTTCATGTCACTTAAACATAACTGTCGTTATGTAGATGTATTATGGAGACTTCTGCTTAACCCTTCTGAGAATACTGGCGTAATGTTATGTACGTATTTTATTTGAAAAAAAAAATCCTTACCTACTTAATTCGAGCTACTTTTAATGAAAAAAAAAAAATACAACCGAATTGAGAACCTCCTCCTTTTTGTAAAATCGGTTAAATAGAGTAGGTACCTATAAAAGTATTGAGATATTTTAAATTGTAAAACTGACGACATTTTGAGATCAGCCAAAATTCCATAATGTCTAAAGTACCGCCTCTATAACTAGTGTGCTGTTGTTTCTTCATTTCTTTACATTGTTCTCAGATACAGAAGTAACAAGAATAATTTTCGCAAGTTTTTGTAATAGCTTGATTTAAGAACGTCCTCGGAGTTTCTTGCCCGTACTTCTTCCTAGGGATCTACGGCAACTGGGCAACTTTCCGACTAACAGATCGACTTTATGACAATTCAAAAGTGCCTGTAAATGGTTTAATTGAAATAAATCCTATTTCTTTTCATATTCTCTATTTTACAACACGGGGATTAATTTATCCACTTGTAGTAATCGTGTATACAATCAAGCGCATTGTTTGAAAACCGATTGTTTGAACACTTGAGTCTCAAGTCTTTCACCTTATTGTGAAGGCTTTTATATTATGTATTGTATTCTCCGAAGGTATTGGTAGGTATACCTACATGTCAGTAGTCATTTATTACTAGCTTTCGCCAGCGTCTTCACTCGCGTGGAGCGCTATGATCCTACAGGAACGTACTACTGGGATGAAAAGTGTTATATATATTAATACAGGTTATAAACTATCCGCGTGCCAAATTTCATCCAAATCCGTTCAGCCGTTTTTGCGTGATTGAGTAACAAACATCCAAACATCTAAACATACAAACTTTCACAATTATAATATTATTGTAGCATAAGCAAAATACCTTTGGCCTATGTTGGGTGTTGTTAATGTCCATCAGTAAATTATGAATGTAAGGTGAATTTCTACAACAGTTTCAAAAATAAAACGACTGTTTCCTATAACAAAAAAAAAAATGGTTATTTTTCACTTTGTAGTGTTTTTCCGGAAGTCAGTTGTTTTTTTTAAATTTAATTTTAACTTCTTAGTTATAGGACACACCAATTCGAAATTTCATCATCCTTGGGGTCAAAACCATGTATATTTATGCGGTAGCAGCAATCGCGGTTGATTTGTTGTATTTTTTTGAAGAGTTCCGTTGTCTATCTCCGAAACGCATCATCAGATCCATGAAATTTATATGGGACCATTTCGGGATAAACCCCGTTCGAACAAAGAATTTTACAAATCCGTCTGTCTTTATATGACGGAGTTATGCCCGAACATTCATAACAAAAAAAAAATATAAACATGTCGAATTGATAAACTCCTTCTTTTTGAAGTCGGTTAAAAGTGCACAAATACCTTTGCGGTCAAAATGTATAGAACAGCTAATCACTTTTTAATAACCGACGAAAAATATAAACGCTAAGGCATATTCAGCCTATAGTGTTCCCACTGCTGGGACGCAGGCCTCCTCTCGGTGAGAGGTAGGCCATAATCCACCACGCGAACCCATTGCGGGTTGGTAACTTGAGAGATGGTACTTATTTAGTAACTTAAGATGATAGAGTAGATTTGGTAACTTAAGATGTCAAAGGGGTGCGCGATGTTCGAAAGAGATACCGCGGCCCCTGGCACACAGACAACTGAGGGAACACGGGCGGGTTTTAGTCAGTGAAAGTCTGCCACGCCCTCCTGCTCCACCCAGAGCGGGAGAAGTTATTTGATGATTTCCCACCCTCAAAAAACAAAAAAATAAACATGTCTTAAAATTTTTGGTTCGTCGACATACCGGCTTCCTCACGATGTTTTCCTTCACCGTTTTGAGAGCAGTGGTGATGGAATAATTTACACAAAGTAAAGCACCTACCTGGGTTCAAACCTACGACCTACAACTCGTAAGTCGTGGCCATTACCACTGCGCCACCACTGCTGAAGGGTTAATAAACTTTCCTATTAATTCCTATGCATTGAGTAAAGAGCTGTTATTTTAATATTACAAACATACACTTTTATTTTATTTATTTCTATAGAAGAAGTTGGCAACCCTAATTATGAACGACACAAGTGTTATCAGGACATTTCCTAGTTGAAGCATGTATCATCAGTAGTTATATTGATTTCCAATAACTAAACGTACGTTTTCAATTGTTTTCCACAGATATCAGCTGCTACAGCTGATGGTCATGTGCGTCTCTCGTGTAATATTGATGACGTAGTTATGTATTGACGTTTACACATGCCAGACGTATGATAAGAATTGTACGAGTACTTTTTAAGTACATATTCCACTTCATGTACTTTCGTTGAGGACAGGATGATTGTCAATTTGTTGATAAGCTATATAGGCCGATAAACACATCAAACCTTTGCGGCGCACAGTCGGGTACAAAAATAAGTGGTTTATTTTTCTAGACTTCTATTTTATACTGACCTAGAAGTTCATGAAAGTAAATCCTATTTCCATTTCCATTTAATATTATAAATGTTTGTTAATATACGATATTAGGATGTTTGTTACTCTGGCACACAGATATACAGGGTAAATTTTTAACCAGTGCGCAAACTGTAACCATGAATTCTGCATATCATTCTAGACCCCCAGCGTAGAAATTTTTCGTCGGTTATACAAAAAATTATCAGCTGTTTCATATAAAAGTTTAAAACGTACGCGGTCAAATAGATGGAACAGCTGATTTTTTTTGTATAACCGACAAAAATTTCTATGCTAGTGGGTCTAGAATGATATGCTGAATTCATGGTTACAGTTTGCGCGCTGTTTAAAATTGTATCCTGTTTTATAGTCTAGATTACTTTTAATCCCGGATGTACATACGTTCCCTTGCGATCATTTTCGACTTCCACGCGGGCGACGACATAAAAGCAATAGTGTGTTGGAATTTTGATCAACCAGTAATAACAGCACCCTAATGTTGCGTAACATACTATTAAACACACAATTAATAATTTTATGGGATATTGCTTATCCATTGCTTCATTTTATGTTGGAAAAATTGATTCCGCTCAACAACGTAAAGAACAAAAATTTTGTACACGCTCGGATAAGTTTGTTTTTTAACCGACTTCAAAAAAGGAGGAGGTTCTCAATTCGACTGTATGTTTTTTTTTATGTTTGTTATCTCATAACTTTCGACTAGGTGAACCGATTTTGATGATTCCTTTTTTATTTGAAAGCTGGTGCTTTCCGTGTGGTCCCATTTCAATGTCATATAGATCTAGTGATGCGTTTCGAAGACAGACAACGGAACTCTTCAAAAAATAACAGTAAATGAACCGCAATTGCTGCTATCGCATAAATATGCATTGTTTTACCCCAAGGATGATGAAATTTTAAATTAGTGGGGTAGGTACAATAACTAAAAAGTGAAAAATAAAAACTTTTTCCAAAAAAAACAACCGACTTCCGAAAAACACTACAAAGTGAAAAATAACTTTAATTTCGGAGGGCGGTATTTAAATTTTTTGTCACCGCCTTCCGAAATTAAAGTTATTTTTCACTTTATAGTGTTTTTTCGAAAAAGTTTTTTATTTTGATCATTCCATAAGAACTAGGAATTAGTTGTTTTGTCGACTTATGAATAAGTTAAGTCAATTATGTACCTACAGTTTTGAGTTAGTAAGGCACGTAAATCATTCAAGCTCTCGACAGCTTCAATGATTTTGGAGAGGTCATGTCCCCCGTGTATTCCCAATTCCCCCGTAGGCCATGTCCCCGATAAAGGAGACAAAAGGAATTTAATCAAATAATTAAAATTACTTCCCGGTGTCCCCGTAAATTTATTGTGATATATATTATTTTTAATATCATTACTCCTATATTTGATAAGCTCCTACTAAGTTATGACAGCCTGGTACTAGAAGGCATAAAGCGTTTTCTAGCTGACAAACCTACCTATGTTAGGTGAGCTCCTACCAAGTTATGACAACCTGGTACTTCGTACAGGATACCAATTTCCAAAAAAATCGACTTATGTAAGTACACATTTCTTATTTGTTTCTATATTTTAATTTTGAATCTATAATATACAAAATACCTTTCGTTTTATTTTTAGGATTGCCGCTACCCACGTTTAAAATAGAAATAAAAATGTAAAGTGGACGTGAAATCTTAACTGTCCGTTGCCCGTATGTATATAACGGGGACAACGGTAAGGACATTTTTGACGTCCTGTTGTCCCCATGAGGGGGCACAGATTACGGGCACAGCGGGAATACTCCCTGGGACCACGCCTGCACTCAACTTTTAAGTGGCACTACAAAATTGGCATCCACACGTACATTTCTCAACCATTTATTTACATTTAAATCAAAAATGTTTAAAACACCATAATATCTATTTGCCCACAGATGAACTCAACTCTATTACTACGTTACAACGTAAACCGGCGCAGCGGCAGCCATTGATACATTTTCGCAAGCCACGTTGAAATAGAGCTGCGTCGTGACACAGCTGGCACGCTGTCAAGTATGCGCTTGAGCCGCTTTATACGTAGCGCTAGAGGGGATATGATGCCGGGATAGTGAGGAAAGTGTTTGATGGAAAATAAAGACGATGAAGTTTAAACATTTTTAGCATTAAAAACAGAAAAAAAAACAAAAAGAAATAGACTTTTCCTAAAATCTGAATCACTTTAATTGATTGTTATTAATAGTTATATCGCTCATTCAGCTGGTAGCAGCTGCATGAGAATTGCTTAGAATCGAGCTGATTGGCGTGCTATTGGAGAGACCTATGTGCAGCAGTGGACTGTGATAGACTGATGATGATCATGTTGGTGAATACTACACCATCCCATTTCTTCCCGTGAGTATCGTAGAAGGCGACTAAGGGACTTACTAGAGAACGGGCAGTAGCGTTCTCTATGCATTTTACCACTATACTGCGATCGCCAACCCTCCTGCCAAGCGTGGCGATTATGGCAAACCCCCCCTTTTAGGAGAGGCTTATGTCCAGCAGTGGACGTCTTTCGGCTGATATGATGATGATGAGGATGATGGTGAATTCTTCAAATAGATTTTGCTTCCAGACTCATGATGCAAAGAACAGCTTTAAAAACGTACAATGCGAACTTATACCCATTTTTAAACGACTACTCAAAAAGAGGAGTGCGTTACTGAAGAGCAGGGCGTGGTAAAAACAAAATCTGTCGAAGCTTTAAGCATTTAACTTAATTAAATTAAGGGGGAATCGCCAGCGTAGCCTCGCCTGCGAAATTTAAATTGTCTTACGTTATATTGTTATACGGGTCGTCAGAAGCCCGAAAGACTAACAACCCGTCTTACCAAGGGGTATCGTATTACCCAGTAACTGGGTTGTGGAGGTCAGATAGGCAGTCGCTCCATGTAAAATACTGTTACCCACTGCATCCGGTTCTACTGGAAGCCGACCCCAACATAGTAGGGAAAAGGCTAGGCAGACGATGACGATGACGTATTGTGTCCGAACACATGGCGTTTACGAGACAAATGTGAAAATTCAGAAAGTTCGATTAAACAACAAACTTCTGGTCACCACAGCCAGGATGCACAGTTGAACATATCTATTTATTATCTTCCTATAACTCAAGGTGAAATACCACCATGTCTTTGTACTCAGGTATCAGTAGTGGTGCAACCGCAGTGCCCCAGTTTTAGATTTATTTATGTCTAAAATAACCGGGATTATTTAACGAAGAGAAGAGTACCTGTTCCTTGTTTAAATGCTTTCTGACTGCATTGATCCGCAGGGTTACGTAAAGAACTTCAAGTATGTTAATCTATATACAGGGGGTAAGGGGAACGCTTCCGAAGCCAGAACGTAGGTTAGCTAAATAACTACAACCTAAATGCAAACGGATACCAATAACTTTTTGCATCAATTTAAAACGTTTGACACTTCTGTAATGTTTCTACTTATTTTATTTTGGCCTGATGCCTAAACCTAAAGTCGCCGCCTGGACTTGAGGTCGTTTTTAAATGTGTTTAATCTCAAATAGGTAATGTAATGATTCATTTAACTGTTCTCACGACATAGTGTACAAAAAATGCAAAAAAAATAATACGTAAAAACTGTAAAAAAAAGAAGATTTTTTGTTGGTCCTGTATAAAGAATCACTAGCCCCATCACCTGTCTTCGTTTTCGGAAGCGTTTCCTGCGTAAACTGAAACCATGAATTTAGCTCATAATTCTAGACCCGAGCGAGTATGGACTAAGGGTGAGGGTGTCAAATATTCTAAGGGCATCCGCATCATCATTTCAGCCAAAGGACGCGACAACTGAAGGACATAGGCCTCCCCCAAGCTCTGCCACTTCGACCGGTTCTGTGCTTCTCGCATCCAGCGGATTTGCGGGTTCGAGGGGCATTGCGTAGTCACTAATATGATGTTCATTGTTTACTTACTGTTAAGTAATAACAGCCGCAAAAATCGATCAATCGGATTATGCTACGCTTGCCGCGATCGGTCCAAGAATGGGTGACCATCTTTACATACCAAGCCCCCTCGGTGCCTCGGAAAGCACGTTGACAGCCGTTACGGGTCGTCAGAACCCCGAAAATCTGACAACCAGTCTTACCAAGGGGTATCCGTATTACCCAACAACTGGGTTGAGGAGGTCGAACAGGCAATCACTCCACGTGAAATACTGGTAATTAGCTAAATCCAGTTAAATTGAAAGCCGACTCCAAAATATTTGGTAAAAGGTTAGGCAAATGATAATGTTTACTTACTGACCTTGCCCAGGCTGACCCGTCTATCCTTTGTAAAGGTTCCCGACCTATAATTTTATAAATGTCGTCCAGAAGCCAATATCTGTAATGTTTTCTATACATTTAGGCTGTAAGTGCTACTGAAGTGGAATCGCCCACGGGGCAAGCCAGCGTCGTCAAACTATCCTACTAATATTAATGTAAAAGGTAATATTATATGTTGCCCCCTAAAATCCTACCTTACGTCCAAGCTGAACACCTGGCTACGTGGGGGGCGGACACGCGTACTGTACAACTGTACAAAAACTTATGCGGCTAACAAGGAAAGGTAACCCCTTTATGCGAAAAACCTCAACAAAAAGACAGTGTCCGTATCCAATCGCAGACACTGTTTAAAAATAAAACACAAACATGTACTTAATCTAAAACAAAAAAAACCCAAAAAGCGAAACAACAAATAAGGCAAAAAAAAAAAAAAAAATTGTATGTTTAGATTTTTGGATATTTGTTACTCAATCACGTTAAAACGGCTGAACGGATGTGGATAAAATTGGAGATGGCACACAGATAGATTATAACCTGAATTAACACATAGGATTTTTTTATGCCGGTTGTGTGTTTTGCATAGACTAATTGTCGATCCCCACGCAGGTGAAACCGCTGCCAAAAGCTAATAAAAAATGTAAATTTACTTCTTAGTCTGGAGTTACATGTGAAATCTGTATATTAAATCTAATGTATATTAATCTATAAACACACTGTTTGATTTTAAATTTTCGGCGTTAAGCAGTGCGTTGAAAATCCAGTGCGCGATAAAATCCCGCGACGATATTTTTACGTCTCTGCAAACGTGGGCTTACAAGGTTCGAGTCTTTTCTTAAAAAAACTCATGACTAATAACTTAATCGATGAACAAGCACTTTCAACTGTTGTTATTATTACTTTAAACATTGTTATATCCTTGAAATAAATTTTCTTAGAAAGAATCTCGGATGCAGTAATTAAAAAATACGCCCATAATTGTACGGTGAGAGAAAAGATGACAATCGATGACTTCAACACAATAACGCCTAATCAGTGGGTTTTTCTAGTTCGCCTTGCAACGAATTATCGAAGAAGTCGGTATAGGTATAGGAATTTATTAAATGGTCTATTATTTGTTAAGGGGGGGGGGGGGGTATTATTTGTTTCTCGTCATCATCATTTCAGCCGATAGACGTCCACGGCTGGACATAGGCCTCCCCTAAAAAAAATGGTGGGGTTTGCCATAATCGCTACGCTTGGTAGGCGGGTTGGCGATCGCAGTATGTCGGTAAAATGCATAGAGAACGCTGCTGCCCATTCTCTAGTAAGTCCCTTAGTCGCCTTCTACGACACCCATGGGAAGAAATGTAATGGTGCTATTCTTTTACGCCCGGCACCACACGGAACCCTTCTTTTGCAGTGACACTTCTGAAGTGGTAAAATAACCAGTATAAGCTGGCCTCTATGTCATGCACCCTAATTGCGTAACGCACGAGCAATCATAATCTGAATCATTTTGAAACAGATTGCTAATCCATTACTTCATATGTTCGAAAAATATGTCTGCTCAACAACGTAAATAACGCAATGAATATTGTTGAACTGTCAAAATGAAACAGATTACGATTAGGGCTTGCAAATATTCAGAAATTTTCATATTCGAATATTTTCGTGTAATATTCGAGTCGAGTCATTTAACATTGCATGTGACATTTTTGTATTATTTTAATTATTATATTATTTGTTTCTCTCTTTTTGTATAAACATTATTTGAATATTGACGTAGTAAACTTATGTTACTTATATATTTTTCTTTTTGTCATTTATATTTTTCTTATTTTTTGTTTGTGAAAATCAATTAACAATATATGCGTTTGATTAACGTAATTATGTCATAATCTTTAATAGCAATGACATCCATAAAAATTTGTACGCCTTCTTGCAAAGCGCGCTTGTAATTTCTTATAACAACTATTTACCTGTGTTTACAAATGATTAAACTAATTATGAATTATGAATTATACATGAATTATGAATTATAAATGAATTATGAATTATGAATAAAAATATACCTAATCAAAACAGATTGCCTGAGAGTGACTTTTGAAAAGCCTTCTTAAAGAAAAGTACCACCACAGACCACACCTCTGTTCCATGCCTGTGGCGTTTTGCCCTCGAGTATGACGGAATCAAACAGGTTCTGGAAAGCCTCAAGAACGGGTTTTCCGCCGGCCCTCAGGAGTTCGGCCGTAAATAGTCATCAACAGCGCTTTGCTGTTTTTAAGTTGACCAGTGGCCCTAGGGTGAGGACCAGGGGCCCTTCTCCAATCCGAACGCCGCCGATGCGTGAAGTCGAGATGGTTAAATGTAACTTACACTAGGTCCTCTGGTGATACAGGAATGTCGGTTGACGTCTCTGATATGACCGTATAAGAAGCAAAAGGAGTACCTATGTAAAGATGGTAGCAAGTTGGGTTCTATAGTTTCAGCCTACGTCCATTGTAATAACGCCCGAGTTCATGTATATATTTATATCTGCTTAAGTAAATACATACATAAACTCAGGCCCTATCAAATGCCAATTCGGTCGGACCAGATGCCTTACTGCACCTAATGCACGGTCAGGGCAAACTGCCAAACATTTTGTTAAAATCATGGCCCTAGTGCAGTCGTTGGATGCAAACACATTGAGCAAACAATCTGCCTAGGCATTTCCCAACTATATTGAGGTCGGCTTCCAGTCTTATCGGATGCAACTGAATACTAGTAGTTTACATGGCGCGAGATAGGCTATCTGACCTCCACAACCCAGTTACTGGGTAACACTCCTTGGTCAGACGGGCGTGCCAAACGGGAACGGGACTGTCAAAGATCCACGAATGACAGCCGGGACCAACGGCATAACGTGCATTCCGAGGCACAGAGGAGTCTCGGTATGTAAAGATGGTCACCCATCCATAGACTAACCTCGGCAAGCGTAGCTTAACCTGATTGATCGACCCGTGCGGCTGTTGCGAATATATTTGCAACTTGCAGGTCAAATCTCGGTCGTATGCTGCTTAAAATATGAATAATAAATGAATGAGGTATTTTTTTGGTTTGACGTTTTCTAAAAATAAAACCTAGCTAGATCGATTTATCGCCCCCGAAACCCCCTGCATACCAATTTTCATGAAAATCGTTGAAGCTGTTGCCGAGAATCGCGAAAATCTCGAAAAAAAATCAGTTCCCTACATTTTGATGAGTTATACGAACATAAATGTAAAGAACCGCTGACTTTTTTCGCGATTTCAGATTTGGTCCCATAGTAAAAGTTGTTCATAATGATGAGTACAATAACCTCTTAAGAGGTTGTTGGTGTTTTTCCAATAACCCTATATATACGGTCTACAAGTGAGTTTTTGTCCAGTGCGCAATTCAAAAGTGCCTGTTATTGGTTTATTTGAAATAAATGCTTTGAGTTTGGGTTTGAGCGCAAACTGTAACCATGAATTCAGCATATCATTCTAGACCCCCCAGCAAAAAAAAATTTCGTTGGTAAAAAATACAAAAAAAAATCAGCTGTTCCATACATTTTGACCGCGTAGGTACTGCACTTTTCTATGAAACAGCTGCTTTTTTTGTATAACGGACGAAAAATTTCTGTGCTGGGGGTTTAGAATGATATGCTGAGTTCATGGTTACAGTTTGTGCACTGGATAAAAATTTACCCTGTATATACATACAGGAATTGCTCGTTTAAAGCTATTAGATTCGGGACTGTAACAAATATGGCTACTTCATGAAATAGTCATTCAATGAACTTGAGGTGAACTCGTATTGATCATTTCAATAATTATAATTATTTTATTACACCAAATGTAACACGGACCTTCAAATTGTAAAAACGTAAGAAACTTTTTATTTCGCGCAGCTTTCTTCTTAAATGAATCTCAACTTTAAAAAGTTTAAATTTGTTGATATCAGAATGAATTAAAAAATCATAAAAAATTATTGAAGGGTAAGCGCTAACTGAACTCTTATGTTAAGAGAGTTTTGTTTTTCTCAAAATCACATATTTGTTTACACGTTTGGAAACTAAATCGCGACCGCAACTATACATGGTATTCCAGGCCACCATCTTTGGTTATAGAACCTCAGCCAAAAATTTTATAATTTTCGACCTTGTGCTGGTATAAATTGAATAGCTATTTACGCACGCACGATTAGATTAGATTACTAACTCCATAATGGATTTTTAATGGTATCCTACAGATCTTGAATAAGACAAACACGCAAGTTGTGCAGTCACGTTGACATCAATTAAAATGTGCTGGTGGCTACACGTAATCCCAAGTTCATTAAAAACAGCGCTATTAGTGTTTTATATCTGTAGCTACCAGTTTTATAACAGCATGAACTATTTTTACCTGACTGTGCGACGCAAAGGAAGGTAATGTCTTTATCACCCTATTTATGAATGTATGTTGGTTCCTTAATGGCACCTAAAGACCAAACGCGTGGGCCGTTTTTGATAATTCTTACGTCAATCGATTTGTCTTAATATTGCGAGTGTCACTAAAGACATGGCAGTAATCAAAATTCAATAATGGTGACAATCAGACGCCATATTGTGAAAAATAAAATAAAATAAGTCGACGAATTATGTCAAATGGGACGTACTTACCATTGAATAGGGTCTTTGAAAACATTTTTAGGTTTCAATAATTTTTTTTTTTCATTGCCCCTATTAATGGGTTTGAACAAACCTAGATCGAGCGAGTCGCTACCAAACATTATCACTTGCACTTGTAATAAAAATATTTTAGAAATAGTTTATTTTTAGGCACTACGATTATTGTATGGGAAATTTACTACGGTTGACTAAATGTACTCTTTTAGTATACGTTTTATTAAATAAATGATTATCAAATAATTATCATTAAATTAAGAAATTAAATGAATAAATAATAAAAATGACTAATTTCTGTAATAGACGGAATTGTGTTTATTATTATTAGACGGAGTTAACCTGAATGAGACTCGCCCAGACCAGGGGAGCATGACACAAAAGGGAGGAGGCCTATTCTCCGCAATGGGTGGAACAAGGCTGCCAATATTGATGATGATGGGAACAAATAGTCGTCATCCTGAAATCATGCTGGAAAACTTTAGAGCTAAATTAAAAGAAAAACCTTGTACCATCATACTTTTTGCGTCGCAGACTCACGGATTTAAAAAATCCCTAATACCTACCGCTTAATTACGGTAAATTATCTGCAAATACAGTGAGAAAAACTCTCATCAGACCGGTTTGAAGCCTTCAGCAAGACAATAGGCATGATTTTCCGTATTTTTTTCAGAATCAATTACTGTCAGATCGTTAGTCCTGAAGTATTTAATCATCGCCTAGATTGTTTAACACCAAAAAAAACCTTAAGGAAAATCAGTTTTTAGTAGTATTTAGAAATTACATACTTAGTTCTTGTTGTTAGAGGGAATTTGTAGTAAATTGTCGGTGGTCAGTTACAGGCAATTTGGTTCGTGCGTGATAAAATCCCGTCGCGATATTTGTACGTGCGTGCAAACGTGGTCGATGGCAGTGGGGTCCGAGAGCTCATGCTCTGCTCAAAGAAATCTCGAAACGGCTGGTTGACACTTCCCGTGACCCAGGGGCTGACTTCTACCCTGGGGCCCAAGTCTGCTATTTTTGTAAATTCGTCATTCCAACACGATCCCATTGTCATTTTGCTAAAAGTTCGTAATCTGCTAAATTAATAATGGTCGATCATTGGTCGGTCAATGGTCTCGTAATAGAATTGTGTTATAATGGCATTGTCGTATTGCCATTATTATAAAACCCATCAATAGAAATGATTTTCCAAAAACGACTACTAAAACATTTATTCATGTCCGATTTCATTTATTTATATGTTTACATAATAACTATTAGTTTATTAGTGTTAAATGTTAGCAGATTACCGCATAAGTAAGTCATTCATTTGTCATTATGTACGAGATTACCAATAAATGCCATTTCTTTCAATGGAGTGTCAGTGGCTGACCATTGGAAAGTCATAATGACGCCATTATATTATTAGATTACCAAACTTGTCAAAATCAACAATTATGAAATCAATGATAGACCATTTTGACACTATTGTAATAGCAGACTTGAGGCCCAGGCCAGAGGTATTACCATACAACGTGGTAATCCCGCAAGTCTCTTGGGTACGGTACCAGTCGACAGCGATGTGGAGGAATTTTTCGATGCCATTTTTTTGTTTGGTAATTAGGCTAGAAAGCAGTGGTGCCTCAGTGGCAGAAATGGTGGTCCAGTGGGACCAGTGGTGGCCCTGTGGCAACGGCCACAACTTACGAGTTACTTACGGTCGTAGGTTCGAACGATTTTTTTTATTATTATCTATTGACATTAGTTATTGACATGATCTACTCATAACAATATTTTTTTATGATGAGTTGTTTTAGGGTTTATTTGGCCTCGACAGTTTTCATTTTATTTGTCGGTATATTGGTATGGCTAGCTGACATTTTGAATGAATGAATGAATGAATGTCTTTATTTGCCAGAAACACGGTACATATAGGATATTATTTAAAGATTTGGTTCAGCAAGTTTCACCGACACAGCGGCATGCAAATACAATCTAAAATTAATAATACAAACAATTCAAATAAATAATGGACACAATACAAATAATTTATACAAATCATTTTAAACATTAAATAACAAAAAATCAGTGTCTACACTTTGATGCAAGGTCATAAGTATAAAATTTACAAGAATTTTTATGAAAGAACTCATTAAGAGAGAGAGAACACTCGTACAACAACCACTTTCTTAATTCAGTACAAAATTTTGTAAAGGGAAGTTGCGTAATAGCTCTAAGCAAAGCATTGTATATTAAAGGCGCCATGTAGATGCAACTTCGCCGATAAAGTTGTAACTTAGGCACAGGCATTTGACTAATTATTTAATTAATATTTTGTGTCTCGTAAAGTTTATTACTTTGCCTATGTATGTATAGAATCAAGTCTATCCGACTAAACAAACAGTTGTGCTGCTGGGGAGTTTGTTCCGCCACTTCTTCTTCCCAGCTAAAGCACTAGGAAGTGGTGAAGGGTGGTCGTTTTAGGGGACAGTCTCATGTATTTTGACGTTCGAAAAGTACTCATTCTCAGCCTAATTTGAATAAATTACTTTTGATTTTGAACCTACATAGTCGCTTTACTTTGTGTAAATTATTTAATCACCTCCAAAACGGTGAAGGAAAACATCGTGAGTAGGGATGAGAATATTGGTCGAAATTGTTTATTGGTTATTAGTTAATGGTTTAAAAAAATATCGATAAATTATTTCGTTGAAAATATTAGTTAATATTTTTAACCAAGTAGTTAACTGCAACATGGTTAGTGGTTGGATAATCTACTAATGCATGTTGGAATTTGTTAAGTTTAACTCAATGAACTTTCCTTCATACTTGAACAGGCTTAGGACTGACTAGCATTTATTTTGTTTAGATATTCGAATATTTTTAACACGTGAGAATATCATTATTTCAAGTATCAATATTTCGTCTCGGTATTTGTTAGAACAGCTTCACAATCTTCACATTAATCGAAAACAATACAACGCGACTACACGGCGTTGTTATTCGAAAAACTAAACAAAACTAACCTGTTCAATCAATCAACCAATAGCCGATCGAAATATTTGCTAAAAATAACACTTGCGTTTGTTTAGAATAAAATATCCCCAACAGTAAATGTGTTTTATCGAAAGAGAGATAGTGCATACAATTGAATGCAAGTAACGGAATGAATATTTTTAAGAAGTTGAAATGATATTTTTATTCGATAATGTTAATTTTGTTTATTGAATATCATAATTGATTTTAAATATTAGTTAATTTTAATGTTTGATGGTTATATTCAACATCGAATCGTGAGGAAACCGGCGCGGCGTGTCCTAGTACCAAAAATTCGACATGTGACATCTACCAACCCGCACTGGGCTCGCGTGGTGGATTACGGCCCACTCCTTCTCATCGAGTTGAGGCCCGTGCCCCGTGTCGCAGTGGGAATATTATCGGCTGATTATGAAGTTATGCTAGTGACTAATAAAATAAAGAAGAAACTCAATATTTGATCACGGTCACCATTGTCAAATTATATTTGTTGCAGTTCGATGAACTTCATTTTGGTCGCTTTTTTATTAGGTTCCCAGACGACTGGCAGCTGAAACGATATCAACAATGGCTGATAAAGAATTATTGAGGCCATAAATTTAATAATTCACCTTTAATTACATGGTATATACGGCGTCAATAAATTATACATAAATTGTGTCACGCACACAAATACTAGGTGCAGTTGTAATGTTTTTAGTTTTTGTTATGACCAGCTCAATTCTCTACTTGATAATGTTCATATTCAAGTTGTGTGAAAAATCGTTTTCGTTGTATGGGCCATGACACGGAGGAATGAGGAAAATGTCGTGAAGAAAGTTTTGAGTATGACAATCGCTGGGCTATAAGAGAAGGAGAAGACCAAAGAAACGGATGGGTAGTGTGAATATTCTTAGAAAGAAAGTAATTACCGAGATGTCGACTAATGGTAGCGTCTACCGCCGTGTCCTCGTGGAACCGCCGTGTCCTCGTGGAGTTGATCGGCGGCGGCGATCTCTCGCGTCCGACCCTGGTCCAGGCCATGGTACGGAGCGAGAGTGCATGGCTAGCAGTCGCCTCCTTCAGCGAAGCAGTAATGCTCGCAAAGAGGGAGGCGGCGCACGTGAGGGAGATGCAGTACATGCGCCCTCACAGCCGTGGCCTTCGCAGGAGACGCCCCGGGGGTCGGGAATCCCAGGCTGATTCCCGGCCACCGTAGGCACGGGCTTGCGGACGGCGAGTAATGGGTAGCTCGCTGTCCGGTAAGGACCAAGCCCGGGTCGAAGGCGCGTTGTGTTCCACGCGCGCCTCAAAGAGATGTCAGCAGCAACAGATGGGGCCCGCAAGGGCCGATGCCTGCCAGGGGTGCGGGTTGTTCGAAAGATATACCGCGGCCCCTGGCACACAGGCAACTGAGGGAACACGGGTGGGTTTTAGTCAGTAAAAGTCTGACACGCCCTCCTGCTCCACCCAGAGCGGGTGAAGTTATTTGATGACTTCCCACCCAAAAAAAAAAAAAAAATAATGGTAGCGTCTTGTGACGGGTCGTTGAGCTCCCTAAAATAGGGTTGAGCTACACGGTGACTGATACATACATGCCGTCTGTTGGGACAGGTCAGCCCAAAGCTGCAATGACTTTTTCTTCAAAAGGCCCTTTCAGACATTGCCCTGCATTTTTAGACTCACATAAAATTCAAATAATATAAGTTTTGGACTATAAAAGAGACCATGACCGAGTTTGTTCCGGCTTTTCTTCTCAGGGAACATCAGCTAGGAAATGCCAGAACAATCTAGTTTTTTAAATATTGACGTGTAAAAGTGTCTTATAAGATCTACTTACATAAATAAACATTTCATTTCATTTCAATAGAGAAGTCATCATTCTCCTGCCCTTCATAATTCTCTTGCTCTTCCGCACTTTTCTATTAGTCGACATCTCGGTAGTAACACCCTCATTTTTCTAAAATTTTTGTAACACTTTTACGCGGACACTTATTACGTTGTCTCGTTGTAATATGCTATGGAAAAGTTCAATGAATGAATGAATGAAATGCACCGATCTCAGCGTGGCTCGACCAGACTCGATTAATCGGATGAACCCCATGATTTGCACTAGCCCCTGGAGCCTCATGCTTCATGGTGTTACAGAGGCCATTGCATATCAAGAAGTAGACCGGGGGGCGCTGTAATGGTCAGGTAGACGTACCCTTAGGATATAAGAAAGGATTGCGAGCCTACCGGATATGCATCCTTGAGTAAGCATTGGACCAGTGGAGAGAGGGATGGTATTTATTTATAGGAGCCCATCTTTTCACGACGTCGCCAGCATGTTGATTCAGATCGAGCTTCTTGAGTAGGTTCAACTGTTTTCTTAACTCTTTTCTATGCCGTTGCTTCGCTATGTTCTGTGTTGTTGTTTTTATAGTCATCTTCCGAGTTCTCGCTGCTACCAGTTTCTATTTTTTTTGTAGATATAGCTAGCCGCTTTCTAAACTCAAACTCAAAGCATTTATTTCAATTAACCCAATTACAAGCACTATTGAGCTGTCAAGGAGTCGGTCAGTCAGAATGAAGCTAGTTGCCCATTTGAAAGCGTAATACGTTCCTATGGAGAAGCAGGTGTAAGAAACTATACGTGCGATACATTATATCATGGCACAACTTTGAACCGGCCTTATTCTGTTCTGATAAGATAAGCCTATCATTGTTATAAGCTTATTTAATTTATTAATATTGCTCTACAACGCTCAGCAGATTATCTGATTAGCTACCAATCAGTCACGTATGTGATACGTCGCCCTGTGACTGGGTTTTACGACGAAACGGTTTAGAGGAGTGGGCCGTAATCCACCATGCGTGCCCAGTGGGGGTTGGTAGATGTATTTATAGTCGACCTAGAAAGTGCTACTTTTGGCAACAAGTCCCAGTAACTTGACTCTGAACAACTAGTTGACTCGAAAAACTGTCTAACTAATACATAGACAAATAAACCTTGATGTTTCATAATCTGCCTACAACGTTCCCACTGCTGGGACACAGGCCTCCTCTTTTTGAGAGTGAGTCAGCTATAATCCACCTCGCGGGCCCAGTGTGGGTTGGTAGATCTTTCATTTTTTTTTTTCTTTTTTTTTTTTTTTTCACAAATATCTTCGAATTTTTGATTCTAGAACATGCCGGATAATTACAATGTTGTGTTCTTTTACCGTTTTGAGAGCGAAGTAATGAAAAAAATTACACAAAGTACACGTACAAAGGACACGTACGTAAGTCACTGTCAGTAAGGGGCCATTACCACTAGTCCACGGGTCGACGGCGCGTCGTGTTCCACGCGCGCCTCAAAGAGATGTCAGCACCAACTGATGGGGCCCGCAAGGGCCGATGCCTGCCAGGGGTGCGGGTTGTTCGAAAGAGATACCGCGGCCCCTGGCATACAGGCAACTGAGGGAACACGGGTGGGTTTTAGTCAGTAAAAGTCTGACACGTCCTCCCGCTCCACCCAGAGCGGGAGAAGTTATTTGATGATTTCCCATCCAAAAAAAAAAGAAACCACTAGTCCATGACTGCTCTCTATAACATGGAGCTTAAACATATCTAGCGAAATGTGTACTAAGTGGTATGTGCTAGTAGGTACACCTCTACCAAACTCATCAACGACCCAAGGTGTGATAAAATTATGTTATCATCATCAACATATCAGCCGAAAGACGTCCACTGCTGGACATAAGCCTCCCCCAAAAGGGGGTGATTTGCCATAATCGCCACGCTTGGCAGGCGGGTTGGCGATCACAGTATGGTGGTAAAGAACGCTACTGCCCATTCTCTAGTAAGTCCCTTAGTCGCCTTCTACGACACCCACGGGAAGAAATGGGATGGTGCTATTCTTTTACGTCCGGCACGACACGGAGTTATATTAGCTCCCAAATAAGACCTAATTTGAATGAAATGAGTCCATATCCACAATTCCGTCGGCCCATTTAAATCTCTTACACGATACATTCCAAAATATTTCGGAACCAAGATAATGCATCTTAAGCAGGCAATCCTTTAGAATGACTCACGAAACGAAATTAACTGAAAGCGAACATCCAAACAGCGATATAAATACAGTTAACTGTTTTTTAACCGATTTGTAAATGAGAAATAGATCGTGAGTAACCGATTTAAACGGAAGCCCATGAGTGGGAAAGAATGTTATTATGGTGTTCTTCGATGAACTAGGTAATCAATCTCGGGTGGATTTTGTTTCGAGATCATTGGAAATACCGATTTGCAAGGTCATCTCGGGAATTTGAATTTACAGTTAGGATTCTTTTCAACTCTTGTCCTTATATTTAGTTGGGGTTGACGCAACATGTCTTTTTCTTCCATATTTCTATGTAAGTCGTAACGGGTCGTCAGAAGCCGAAAGTCACACACCCTACTTAAGGGTATCATAAAAACCAGTAACTGGGTTGTGGAGGTCAGACAGGTAGTTTCTCCATGTAAAAATTGATATTCAGCTGCATCCGGTAAGACTGAAAGCCGAGCCTCCCCCCTCCTTCCCCTTGCTAAAACTGGTTAATGTTTTAAGTTGCTTTTTATTGTCGTATTAGCCTAATTGAACCTAGCTACATACGTGGGACATTCAGAAAAGAACGAAAGAAAAAAAAAATCTAAACCTAGGTTAATATGTTTTTATTAAATCTTTTCAAAGTACTCTCCTCTAACCTCTATACAAAGTTTCATGCGTCTGAACCAGTTTTCGAAACACTGTTTCCAGTCCGCCGCAGACACCTCGTTAACAGCCTGCTCGAACGCTGACAGCGCATCTTCCGGCGACGAAAATTGTATCCCTTTGAGCTGATTTTTTATTTTCCGGAATAAAAAGAAGTCACACGTTGCTAGGCCAGGGCTGTAAGGAGGGTGACCCAGGAGTTTAACCGGCGTGCTGTCCAGAAAGTCCCTCGTTTTGAGCGTGGTGTGCGAAGGCGCGTCGTCGTGGTGGAGCAAGAGCCCGCGGAGCCCTGTGTTTAGTCGCTTTTTGCTCACAACAGAGAAAACTTCTGCCAAGCATTTGGTAGTACACTATTCAGCGTTGATGCTTCTTTGGTTCCGTAAAGGAACTGACACCAAGTAGCCAGTCAAATTGAAAAAGCTCGCGATCAGGTAGGCGTTGATTCGTTTTGAAACACCCAAACCGTCAACTGGCGCTTCGTTCTGGATCGTATTGATAAATCCAAGACTCATCACCTATAATGATGTCGTAAACACGCTGAGATGAGCCTGCTTCTGAGCATCGGTGAGGTTGTGCGGCACCCAGCGTGAAACTGTCCTCCTCACGTGAAGATGCACGTGTAGAATTTCGTGAAGGCTTCCCGATCTAACCTGCAGTATGTGCTGAATCTCTTGATACGTAGGTACCTCGCCTATTGTCAAGGATTAAATTTTTCACTGCTAACACTTTTTCTTCCGTAACAGCCGTCAAAGGGCGACCACTTCTTTCTTCATCCCCATCCAAAGTTAGTCGCCCGGGCTTGAATACGTTATACCAACGATACACGATTGCCTTAGAAGGGCCTTCATCCATGAATGCCATTTGAAGTCTATCGTACGATTCGTCCGGTTTCAGACGACAATTGAAAGCGTTAAAAATCATAGCGCGAAAATATGCCCGGCGCAGATCCATTTTTTAATGAGACACGATAGTTTAAATTAGCTCGCAAACATTGTGGAGGGTTTGAAATTGGAAGATACCTATTTTAACTTACAAATAGTCATATTTTCAAAATAGATTAGAACTGGCCAGTCTCTCATACATAAAAACTTTTTTTCGCAATACTTTCTGACTGGCTTGGTATAAACACTTTTGGTCTTCAGTCTTACCAATACACCAATCTTTCTTACTGACTATTGTACTATTGACCACAGCTAGGCATTCCTCTTAATTCGTAATTCTTTTATTAAGTTATGCTAGAAATAATCTTGTTAGCTAAAGGACTAATGCACATGACAATTACGGCGTACATAGCATTTATCAAAATATCTTACTGCAATGAAATATTAAACCAAACAATATACTAAACTAAACTAAAGTTAAATAGATTAGCATAAATAAGCCAAGTAACACCCAAATACCGCAGTGTCTCAAGACGAAAGTCTTTGACCAGTGTGTGTTGCCAGTTGACCTATGGTACAGAAACGTGGTCGCTCACAATGGGCTTAAAGTCATACAAAGGGCAATGAAAAGGGGTATGCTCGGAGTTTCCCTACGCGATCGAATCAGGAATGAAGAGATCTGCAGGTGAACCAAGGTAACCGACATAGCCCGAAGAATTGCCAAACTTAAGTGGCAATGGGCAGGGCACATTGCTCGCAGAATAGATGGCCGATGGGGCTGAAAGGTTCTGGAGTGGCGACCGTGTACCGGAAGACGTAGAGTGGGAAGGCCTCCCACAAGGTGGACCGATGACCTTGTGAAGGCCGCGGGAATCCGCTGGATGGGAGAAGCACAAGACCGGTCGAAGTGGAGGAGTCTGGGGGAGGCCTATGTCCAGCAGTGGTCGTCTTTCGGATGAAATGATGATGAATGATGAACACCCAAAACCAAATAAAAAGTTAAGAAATACTAATAGTACTTAAATACAAAATGGAAATAAAAATATTAAATTGAGATTACATTTAGATTAATTATCCAAGTAGGTCTATTAGTTCATTGCCTCGTGTCAAAAAACGAGAAAGGAGGGCAAAGTATCAAAAATCAACTTTAACCATTAATCCTTGAACACAAGAACTGAATCTGACTCGGATTAATAGGTCGTTCCAATATTTGCGTTGCTCACACATGTTTGGCGTCAGTCTGGCTTTATATTAGTGGGCAAAATACCACGCCTGGGAAAACCCTTCAGATTTATACTGCAATAAAAGCATCATTAAATGCATCGTACTACAGTACTATATAACAATGATTGTTATAATTTGAGCCATCAATCTGGTATATCTCTCCTCCACTTGAAGATTTATATAAATAGTTGAGGAAAACTAAAATGGCGGGCGAAGGAATTTAATATACATTCATTTGATGTAGTTAATACATTTATGTAGGTATAAATGTGTATCTTATTTCATTCTGGATCCTTGAGCCATCAAAGAAATGACTTTCCTTGTTTAAAAATATATCGCTCTTCAAATAGCTCAAACAAACACTTAGCCTTGTCTGTGCTTTGAATGTTATTCTCTTTCCATTTTTTAATTAATTTTGTCTTATTTCATGACAAGCTTCTGTCTACGGCGGCAATTTAGGTAACTTCAGTCTTTCATCACTTTTTTTACAATAATTTAGCAGGAAAATTCAAAACTAATGTTACATCAACATTGTACTAATATTATCTCATTCCCAATAGATTTTTCCACGTAACGACCATGCGTGCATACATTAGGCATTATGTGGAATGGCGTAATTTTTGATTATGCTGAAGACCAAACCCATGTCTTCCCAGGTGCTCCATAAAATTCTACTAATATATTAAATCAAGGAGTGGACGGTAACAACCAAGCGCGAACAGAATTCATTAACGTTACGATGCGCTGTGGGAGAAATCAATGTGTCTTTAATTATTTTAAACAGAGAATATACATAACGTTACATCACACCTGTGTTCCTGTAAGGCAAAGCGGTGACGAACCCACATTTGGACAGTTATGTTTAAGTCACAAATGGTCCCATGTAATAAGGGCGAACAACTACCCGGTTGACAAACGATGCTGATGGTAAAAAACCCGAAGTACACTTTGACCTGAAAAGATGATTGAAAATACAACGAATATAGAAATTTATCGGTAACGGTGAAGAAAAAATCGTGAGGAAAACGGCATGTCGTAGAATCAAAAATTCGAAGACATGTGACATCAGCCAACCTGCACTGGGTCCGCGAGATGGATTACGGCCAAATAACTCTTGAAGAGACGATACATGTGCCCCAGCAATGGAAACATTATAGGCTGTTTATTATTATATTATCAATGTTTAGTGGACCTCGGAAATGCCACTTTTTAGCAATTGCCGCGCTCTCTTTATAAAGTTAAGAGTAACATTACCAGAGCGGTATGGTGGCCCACATCTAGAAGAGTTGCCTGTGCTGCTGTATCGTGAGCCAGACGTTAACATAGATTAACGTAAACAAGAGCAGCGTTGCGACCATTGTTATTTACTAACCACTCTGTGTACAGAGAGTGCGATTGTCGCAACCCAGTGCTGGGCACGCCACGGATGCGGCGGTAAGTCCCCTCTTTGAGGACTGGCTACCCTTCTAGTGGCACGGTGTCCTCACCTTCCACCTGACGTAGGTCCTCACCGGACACGGGTGTTTCGGGAGGTTCCTGTTTCGTATAAGGCGGGAGGAAACGCCCGGGTATTTCCACTGCGAAGATCGCCCTGAGGACATGGTGGAGCATACGGTGGAGGTCTGCCCGCCTTGGGCGGAGCACCGCCGTGTCCTCATGGAGGTGATCGGCGGTGGCGATCGCTCGCATCTGGCCCTGGTCCAGGCCATGGTACAGAGCGAGAGTGCATGGGTAGCCGTCACCTCCTTCTACGAAGCAGCAATGCTCGCAAACAGGGAGGCGGCGCACATGAGGGAGAGGCAGTATATGCGCCCTCACGCCCTTAGTCGCCCAGTCCCAGGCTGATTCCAGGCTGATACCGTGGCCAATGGCACACAGGCAACTAAGGGAACACGGTAGGTTTTACGAGTAGTCAGTAAAAGTCTGACACGCCGTCCTGCGCCACCCAGAGCGGGAGAAGTTATTTGATGATTTCTCACCCTCAAAAAATAAACCACTCTCTATACTGTATTGAGTGGACTTTTTCGGAGATCTTTGTTTGTAAGAGGTAGACGTTTTTACCTTTCCATATTTTGTCATTTTTATATTGTTTGAAGTAATTATATTGTTATATTGTATGAAAAGGTTTCAGTTGAGCTAAGTACATATTGCGTTTATACACTTTTGACAATAACTCCCAGTAACTTGACTCTTCACTAAGATCGAGTCCTGACATGTGGAAAGTAGCTGAAGTCATCATGATAGCCAAGCCTGGGAAACCACCTCATGAAACAACAACTTACAGACTAATCTGAAACTGTTACCTGCGTTGTCAAAACTCTTTGAGAAACTATTTCTAAGGAGATTGAAGCCTATTATTGAAGCTGAAAATCTAATCCCTGATTACCAGTTTGGATTTAGAGAATAACACTCTACGCTCGACCAATTACACAGAATTACTAATATAATTGAAAGAACACTAGAGGACAATAACGTGAGCTCCACGGTTTTCCTTGATGTTGCACAGGCTTTTGATAAAGTATGGCATGATGGCCTCATTTATAAGCTAAGAACAATGCTGCCTCAACAGTTTTTAGACATCATAGAGTCCTATATATCAAACAGATTGTTTAGAATAAGACAAAGAAATGTTTATTCAAACCTTAGGCAGATAAAAGCTGGAGTACCACAAGGTAGTGTATTAGGTCCGGTCCTGTATCTACTATACACCTGTGATATTCCTGAGCTAAAAAATAATGTCATTGCAACATTTGCTGACGACACAGCTACCATGGCTGTTGGAAATAGTCACGAGGAAGCCGTAGGACAGTTCAAGAGGTCAGGGTCAGAGGTCAGGTTCAAGAGTCCGTAAATCGTGTTTATGAGTGGACTGCAAAATGGCGTATCAAACTTAATGAAAGCAAGTCTATCCACATTGACTTCACGAATAAAAAGCCACAATACTTCCCAGTATTCATAAATAATCAACAAGTACCATATGCAAAAACTGGTAAGTATCTCGGCATGACCCTGGATGTAAAACTGTGCTGGAAAGAGCATGTCAAAAAGAAAAGAGCGGAATTAGATATTCGATACAAAAAAATGTATTGGCTACTTGGTAGACAATCACCATTGTTAATGTCTAAAAAAATTTTGTTACATAAACAAGTTTTAAAGCCTGTATGGACCTACGGTATTCAGCTGTGGGGCTGCACCAGCCAAAGTAATCGTCAAATCATACAACGTTTTCAAAACAAAGTACTAAGGGATATAGTAAGCTCGCCCTGGTACATAAGAAATAGCGACCTCCACCGGGACCTCAAGATGGATGTCGTAAACATAGTTATACAAAAATATGCAGAAGCTCATGAACACAGACTCCATAATCTCGTGAATGTCGAGGCGAGCCAACTCCTTGACAACACTGAATTAGTGCGAAGACTAAAAAGGGTAAAACCCTTTGAGTTAGTTTAGTGCAGTGTAAGTGAACTTAAACTGTAGTGCAAGTGCTGACTTTAATAGGAATCACGTGAATCAAGTGTCTTCCCCTTAACTTACAGTGAATAAGAAAGACGTTATTGGATTTTTTAGTTTAATAGCAGTTTACTTAGCAGTTTAAGTTATATTTAAATTAATTATTAGCTAATAGGCTAGATTGTAATGTGAATAAAGTATCATCTATAGTGATTTTTTTTTTTAACTAACATCGAAACTACTCGAAAGTATCTAACACATGGACAAATAAACCTGGTCGTTTTATGAAGTATAAGTGACATTTAACGTTTGGGTGGTCAGTAATTACGAGATCGGCAAAGCCTATATTCTTTTCAGATTCCAAATTTTCTAGAATACTTATCTAGGTAATAGGACTAATAATGTCTGAAAGTCAATATTTCCAGTCTGCCGGACGATTACGAATCACTCCAGTAAAGAGTGGTTGGAGCCGGAGCCAACCTTTTAGTATTGATATGACATTCCAATGTGCCTAACAACAGTGTTTAATATGGTACGTAGTTACCTACCTAAGTACTCTATTGTAGATTACGTTGTATCTTTGTAGCTACAATTTGAACATATTTCGTGAGCGTAATAAATCAATATTGCTGCCAGCCTTTTAGACACAGGTAGTACATGCGCCCTCACGGCCCTAGCCTCCGCAGGAGGCGCCCTGGGCGCCGGGAATCCCAGGCTGATTCCCTGCCACCGTAGGCGCGGGCTTGCGGAAGGCGGGTAATGGGTAGCTCGCTGTCCGGCAAGGACCAAACCCGGGTCGATGGCGCATTGTGTTCCACGCGCGCCTCAAAGAGATGTTAGCACAAACAGGTGGCGCCCGCAAGGGCCGATGTCTGCCAGGGGTGCGGGTTGTTCGAAAGAGATACCGTAGCACCTGGCACACAGGCAATTGAGGGAACACGGGTGGGTTTTAGTCAGTGAAAGTCTGACACGCCCTCCTGTTCCAACCAAACTGGGAAAGTTATTTGATGATTTCCCACCCTCAAAAAAAAAAGAAGCCTTTTAGGCACTTTTCCTGTCGACAGCGATGCGGACCAAATTTTAGGATGCCCTGATTCGTTTCCCTCTTTTTGTATGTACATATACAAATTATTAGACAATATTATTTTACGTCTGTAAGCTTAAATATTATGTGAATATTCTAAAAAAATATATATATTTATATCAGGTAAAATGTATGGGTAGGGGAACACTTATACAAACTAAAAATGTCACGTAAATTGGTAAGTACCCTAAAGTGTTACTTTCCCGAAATACTTGAACGTAAAGGTCGCCATATTATAATAGCTATGAAAATCATATAAATTCAGTAATAACGCAGTAGAAATATGGTCACATTACTTTACTTTTTTGTTTGTATGTGTCCCCTACCCATACTTTAATCGTGCGCGGTAAGTTTGAAGTAAAATTAAAACGGCAGAGGATGGATATGCCAGCTTCCATAGAAAAACGTTGAAAATCCTTTTCTATGTTTAAAAAAAATATGAATAGAGTTGCGTAAAAAGCAAAGAGGTGTATTTTTGCCTCAGATGAATTCACAGACCCTTACGTTAAAGCGACCCGAAACAAAAATAAACATTTACAAATTAAAAACCACATAATATATCCCTGTTAGACCCCTCCGTCTCTCCATTTCCTGTTCCTTTATAGGCTAGCCTAAGGGGCTTATATGGGACTTAAAAACATAACTGGCGCAATGTGGCTGTATGTACCTACTATAGGTACCTACACCTCTGCACAACCTTTCGGGAAAACAAGGCATGATGTTGTGGGTTATCCTTTTGAGAAAAAAAATCATCAGTGCATTCCCCAAAACATCTTAAGGTGAATCTAGTCCACATTTTTCCCATACAAACTTCGGGAGTGTATTACTCCACTATTCGACAATGTACATCAAAAATTAAACATGGTATGGTTTTGTCTCATTATTAATGTTGTCTGTACGGAAACAGAATATAAAAATAAATAAATTATAAAGTTATGAGCCAACAAAGATTCGTTTTTCTTGCTAATTTAACCTAACTTTGGGCGTGTTTAAGTAATTAAAGAAGTGTGAAATCCGGAAAACCAAGCCGGTACCGACAAAGCTCAAATATCAAAAAGTTCAATAAACTTTATTGGTCATTGATTTATGCAGTGGTTTTTTCATAAAACCCGATCTTCCGAAGGACTGTTCTTAATTTTTTACGCGCCTGTTGTACTGTAAATGATCCTGCATCTCACTCAATAATGTTGTGCGTGTAGACTAGCTTCTAACTGCTCATCACTGATACACTACCTCTGTCGGACATGATGCCTGGTGAGACAGCGTGCTTTTTAGCCAGGTCCATCAGTGAGTTCGAGCCCGCGACTAGGTTTAGGGAAAAGCAACGTTTAGATTCTGTACATTTTCAAAACATTGCTCAAACCACAATTTATTCTTCGATGTGCTATTCAAACATTAATGTTTCGCCGGCGAGAACTGAACGACATAGTTTAGACAAACAGAATAACTACGACCAACAGCTGAAACACTCGACATTTGGCCGACATCGACTATCGACAGCGTCTACTGAAATGGCGGTTGTATCGACTAAGTAGTGCTGGCCATTATTTTGGTCGACGAATTTTGACATTTATGTGGAGAAAACGGTCTGTCGCGTCTCTTTCAAACTGTAGACATTGAGCGTTCATTTTAGGCAATTACTTTCGATTTGATTTTGTTGTCCTTTTATTTCTGCTGCTTACTAAAAAACCGACCTCAAATGGTGTTATTTGCTGATGATACATCACTGATTTCTAAAGTTAAAAGACGTGCACAGGAGCTTGACGACGTAAATAATGCTATAGTTAAGGTCCATAATTGGTTTACTGTAAATAATTTGGTATTAAATGGAAAGAAAACGAAATGCATAAGATTTGCGTTACCGAATGTTAGAAGTAGTGAATGTCATGTTGTATTGAATAAGGAGATACTAGAATTCGTCGAACAGACGGTTTTCCTGGGGATCACGCGTGACTCAAAGCTACAGTGGGGTCCTCATTTAACATCACTTGCAGGGCGGCTAAGTTCTGCCGCTTACGCTGTTTGGAAGATCCGCCAATTAACAGACGTGGATACCGCGAGACTGGTCTATTTTAGTTACTTTCATAGCATCATGTCTTACGGTATCTTGCTATGGGGACGGGCTGCGGATATTGAGTCGATCTTTATTCTGCAAAAGAGGGCCGTCAGAGCCATCTATAACCACCGCAGACGCGAATCTCTAAGGGAACTGTTCAAAACAATTAACATCATGACGGTACCTTGTCAATATATCTATGAAAACATTATGTATGTTCGGAAAAATCTACATCTTTTTAGTAAGATAAGTGATAGGCACAATTTTAACACTAGAAATAGGAACAAATTAGATCAACCACGTTTCAGATTGTCTAAAGTATACACTTCTTTTATGGGGTACTGTGTAAAATGTTATAATAAAATACCAGTCGATATTCTTGAACTAAATGAAAAGAAATTTAAATCATGCATTAAACGCACACTATGTAGACAAGCATATTATAAGTTAGATGATTATATCGTCGATAAAAATGTTTGGCTTAATGCTGGTCCTGCTCCACAGCCACCTGGGCATACTAGTTAAAATTTTAATATTTGAAAGAGAAGCTTCCCTTTTTTATTTTTTCTGACATTACGAACATTTTTGTTCATAATGTTAAAATTTTTGTGACATTACGAATGTTTTATTTTTGCTGATCCAAGTGTTAGTTACTTTATATACGTCAATATATATTAAATGTTTTTTCTTTCTTTTAGGAAATCAAATTTTATTAATATTTCAAATAGATTGCAAACTATAGTTTTGTATAATTTAGAAGCATTTTGTTTGAATTTTGTAAATGTGAGTACCATGCATCCGTTTATTGTGTTGTTATGATGTACGTTGACTTGAAAAAGCATGGCAGTTGAGAGTATGTCATGCTCACATAAATGTCTCACTGATGGTGGCGCGTGTGTTGGATCATTCGGTTCCCTACAAAATGGTTGAGCTGGATGGTGCTGATCCACGCGTCAAGTTCGTGAACGGGCGCTGTCGGTTGAGACTGGTCATCTCCTAACTTCCAGGGCTTATTTTTATCTTGTATTTAGAATTGTTTATAATTACATTTTTTTACATTGTTCTCACATACAGAAGCAACAAGAATAATGTTCCCAAGATTTTGTAATATTTCAACTTGATTTTAAAAGAGTGTCCGTGGAGTTTCTTGCCCGTTCTTCTCCATAGAGATCTACGTTTTGGAATGGGCAACTAGCTTCAACTTTCCAACTGATCGACTTTTTGACAATTCAAAAGTGCCTGTAAATGGTTTAATTGAAATAAATGCTTTGAGTTTGAGTTTGAGTTTGAGTTCTGTCCTAGCTTTACATTAATGGTTATGGTCAATTAGCCATCATAAAATAAAATGGCGACCTTGGAAGAAAAAAACAGGTGGGGTCAGGGAGACCCCGTCAGCAACGAAGTACCTACGTTTTCAAGTAAAGTCGTTTTGCCATTCGCCATTTTGGATATTCATTTTGACCTCACTATTGGCTTCAGCACGACATGACGATTCCTACAATTTTACCTACTCCTACTGCAACCTAAAAAAAAAAAAAAAAAACTTCAAAAAAAAACTTTAAAGGACTTCGTTCCAAAAACATAAAGTGTAATGGAAAATTTCTAACTTATAATTCTATTACCTATAACTAAATTTCTTCCAGCACGAAGCCATAGGTACAATGTTATTACAATAAAATTTTAACATCGATACATCTCCGTCACAACACTACCGATAATCGGCCAGCACTCAGCCTCGAGGTCGAGACAAGGCGAAATAATATGTAACAGTACACTAAAAGTCAATGTTCCTATGATTTGCACTAACATTGCGTCTGTTTGCAGTTCAAAAAGTCAATAGTCTGGATACGAACGATTTTAAATGTCTGGCCATGGGCGAGGACAGGTTTATATGAAGTAAATGTTTGTAGGAAATAATGGCGACCATTATCAGTCATCGTTGGGCTCGCTGCCACTGACAAACATCAAAAGTTATGGGTTATTAAATCTATTCCATGTATACACTAATATTTATTTATTTATTTATTTATTATTATTAAGGCACATCAACAATATAAACACAAGCATTGACAGACAACAAAAATGAGATATAGACTAGTGTTTACATCAATTACAGACGTGCACAACTTTCAAAGTAATTAATAACATGAACGTATAGCAAAAAACAGTATCCACAAAAAAAAAACACAAAGCAAGAACAAAAACAGAAAAGTATTAATTAATTAGAAAAATAAAAATTAAATATATATGACAATTATTACTTAATTGGTATCATCAATCTTCCCCTCCTTCAAGATCATTGACCTAAATTTTGAGGGGTGGTCGTGGAAGATATCAAGATCGTACAGTTTGCACCATCGGTTGTACGTTGACGTCAGCCTGGCCATCGGATTGTTTATGCCTAGATTCGTTCTATAGTGGGGAACATTGAAAAAGGACGTGCATTTTCTCCGAGCATTTAGTTTGGGGACATTTATTTCGATGCGCTCAAGAAGATCACTAGACATAGATGAACCCGCAACAATACCTCGCAAACATAGCAGGTCCAGCATGCGTCGACGTAGCTGTAAGCTTGACATGCGGAAGAAACGCAGCCTTTCACTATATGAGCATCTAGTGCTGATACCGGTCGCAAGGTATGTAAGGTGTCTTGTAAAAGATCTTTGGATGGATTCAATGCGATCAGAATGAACAACGTAGTGAGGGTTCCATATGACACTACAAAACTCAAGCACACTTCGCACAAGAACGTTATAGAGCAAAATCTTGGAGGCGGGATGTCTGAATTCCTTGGTGTTGCGTCTTATGAAACCCGACATTTTTGCAGCTTTTTGGACGACGCTGTCACAATGTGGAACGAAGCTTAACTTCGAATCAAGAATCACACCAAGGTCGCGAACTTGTTCAACTACGGCAATCTTTGTGTTGTTAATGTGATAACTTGATACAAGCACCTTTCTCTTCCTTGTGAAACGGATATGTTGGCATTTGGCAGCGTTAAGCGTCATCCTGTTAGTGCAACACCATTCGTGAATGCGATTCAGGTCTGATTGAATCAGGTCTACATCGGCTGATGAATCAACCCTCCGCGAGATCTTCATGTCGTCAGCAAAAAGGTGACAGTTGCAATGACGAATGCAGTCAACAATGTCATTGATAAATAACAAGAACAGAATGGGCCCCAAGTGGGATCCTTGCGGAACACCGGAAGAAGCAATGTACTTGTCAGATTCATACCCAGCTAGGACCACTACCTGCTCACGATTTTCCAGATATGATTTAAGCCAGTTCAACACGTTGTTGCTGATGCCGTACTGGTTCTGGAGCTTATCTATGAGTATTTTGTGGTCTACAAGGTCAAAAGCACTGGCAAAATCTGTGTATATTGAATCCATCTGGTGGTAATATTATGAGGATGTGTTTTGTTTTTTTGTAAGTTTGTATGTAGGGGACCCCCTGGATTTGAAAAAATCGTTTTAATATTTTTCAAGAATTGGATAGATATCAAATAGCTGTTTAGCATCGATAGATATTTTTATCTTATATTTACAATTGTTTATAATTATTTTTTTTACATTGTTCTCACATACAGAAGGAACAAAAGTAATGTTCCCATGATTTTGTAATAATCAACTTGATTTTAAAAGAGTGTCCGTGGAATTTCTTGCCCGTTCTTCTCCATAGAGATCTACGTTTTGGAATGGGCAACTAGCTACAACTTTCCAACTGATCGACTTTTTGACAATTCAAAAGTGCCTGTAAATGGTTTAATTGAAATAGATGCGTTGAGTTTGAAGTCATCACGCTACGCCCCATAGGAGCCGAGCAAAAAGAAAAAGAAATCATAATTATTGCTCGGTAACAACAATGGATCAATCTCGATTAATTAAGTGGATCAATCTGGAGCAACAATAATAAAATGCGGCAATTGTTTCGGGTTTATTGCTTCTAATTGCTCCATACATTTGGATTCGCCAATATAAGTTACCGAATATCCAATCGGTTTGGAAAGTTTTAGTTAATTTTCTTTCTATCTCGTTTATACCTACGTATAACTACATCTCGTTTTTGCCAGAGGAACCGGCCGGCGGCGGAGGCGGCGGATTGCCTAGTTTTTTTAAGTTGCTCCATATTGCATGGTATTGTGTGGCCGTATCTCTGGCAACAGATTGCTACATGTTGTCATTTCTCTAAATTGCTGGATGTAGTAGTGATGTCATAATAGACTAAAAATGACCAGGGTGGAGCAATTTTAGTTTCTCGTGTAACCTTAAGAGGGAACAAAGTGAAATCGCGGGCATGAAAGAAACCTCACGCGGAAAAAGTAGCAGACAAAAGCGAAAATATAGTCAAAGTCAAAGTATTTATTAATAAATCAAATCAAATCAAATCGTTTATTGAAATCCATAATGTACACTTACAGATGGTATTTTTTTTAAATGGAAACAATTATGGACCCAGTCGGGCACAGCACATTTTTAAATAACTAGAGAGAGGAAGAGCGCTCTATTAATTACTAGCTTTTGCCAGCGGCTTCGCCCGCGTGGGTGTCGGTGTATTATACATATAAACCTTCCTCTTGAATCTATCTATTAAAAAAACCCGCATCAAAACCCGTTGCGCAGTTTTAAAGATTTAAGCATACATAGGGATATAGGGACAGAGAAAGCGACTTTGTTTTATACTATGTGGTGATGATTAAAATAGAATTGATTCTATTCGCCCCTTCTAAAATTGAGTATATTTTGTACATTGTATATTGGCTTGACACTTATATTGATAAGTATAGGTGTCTGTAAGCCATTTTTTTTGTTTGTAAGCCTATACTGTGTCCCACGGTTTGACCATAAGTTTGGGGTAAATAGAAAAATATCCAAGAAATATTTCATTTGCCTGTAATTTCACTAGGTCACTTTAAGAAGCCGTATACGATTTTGTTCCGATTTTGCTAACTTACATGATTTTACAGAATGTAAATACAGAACTTTAACTGTAAAATCAAGTTATTAAAAAAAAATCCTGACAGCCCAAGAACAAGCAATAATGTTGAGCAGGTCTTAAAGACACCCAACAGATTACTCTGTTGGGTGTCTTTAAGACCTGCTCATGTATTCATGACCCTTGATTCCTTTGTATTCATGACCCGTTCCACGATTACTCGTGGAACGGGTCATGAATACAAACAAACAAACTCCCTCCACAAATTTTTAAAACAGAAGGCAACAAAACAAACACTATCAAAAATCTACCATAAAGCAACATCTGTTGCATTACCATAAACAATTGAAGCAGAAATCGGAATACTAACGTGGAGAAATGGCATTGACATATATTTCGATAATGGTAATAATTTGTTGTACAAAGGAATACAAAAGATTTCAAGAAAATATTACATCCGACTAATAATATCCTACTTATTATCTTCTTATATGTAAAATTTCCATGTCACAATGTTAGTTACCGTACTCCTCCGAAATGGCTTTACCGATTTTTACCAAATTTTATATGCGTATTTAGTAGGTCTGAGAATCGGCTACTATCTATTTTCCATACCCCTAAGTGATAAGGGTTGTTCACCCTAAATAATTTATAAGGCAAAACAACGTCTGCCGAGTCAGCTAGGTATATTATAAATGTAAAAGTTTGTGAAGATGTTTGGATGTTTGTTACTCAACCACACAAAAACGGCTGGACAGATTTGGATGAAAATTGGCACACGGATAGTTAATAATCTGGATTAACACATAGGATAGTTTTTATCCCGGTAGTACATTCCCGTGGGATAATTTTCAACCTTTACGCGGGCGAAGCCTCGGGCAACATCTAGTTTTTAAATAACATAACATTACGCTTATACCTAATCCCCGAAGGACTAGGTAGACATGTACCTACAGTAACACCTACATTTCGCTAGTTATGTCTAAGTCCCATGTGTTAGTAATAGGGGGCGACCCCATTGCCATCAAACTGTCAAGTCTTAAGTTAGGGAATTAATAAGTATAGTTCGACTTTTAATTAATTAAAGAATATTTCGACTTTTGCTGCTGGGGAGTTTGTTGCGCCACTTCTTCTTCCCAGCTAAAGCACTAGGAAGTGGTGAAGGGCGGGCTTTTTGGGGGGACTGTCTTATGTAATTTTGACGTTCAAAAAGTGCTGACTCTCAGCCTAGTTTGAATAAATGACTTTTGATTTTGATTTTGATTTTAATCATATTTAGTAACTTGACAGTTAAAGGGTTACCCCCTTGACGGTCGTGGAACAATTGGCAAATTGTGTGCGAATATTATTCGTTATAAAACTTTAAAATTCGTTTGTAAGATATGGAATATAAGAATGATTCATAATTCATTAATAAAAGGAATGCTTTTTTTTTCTTTCTTGTAATAAAAACAAACTATAAATAAATTACCTAACTACTGAAAAACAAAATAAATAACAAATTCTACAACTTTAATAGTGCATACAATGTTTTTATTATAAGTTTTATTTTATTTTTTATTTTTTTTGTTTTTGTTTATAACTCCAATAAATACTTTTTCTTTTTTTTTTACAATATTTCAAGTTTGTTCAATTTCGTTCATTCTTACATCACCTCACTATCTTTTTTTTTTGGCAAAATCTGGTAAGGTAGCTAGGTAGGTTATTTTTCTTTGAACTGTCAAGGTACTATAATACAATTAAAAGTCCAACTATACATTGTGTATCTATTGGACAGATGAAAACGAAAAAACAGTTATGATTACAAGAGTAGATAAAGACGATCACAAAAAAAAAAACAAAACAAAGACCCCCGCTGCGTCTGTTTGTCTGTCTGTTCGCGATAAACTCTAAAAATACTAAACGTATTTTCATGCGGTGTTCACTAATAGGCAGAGTGGTTCATGAGGAAGATTTATGTTTATAATTCGTTAAGGTTTTTTTTTAATTGGTTGACGCGGGCGAAGCCACTGGCAAAGGCTAGTTGCGAATAAAACAAATATTTAAAAAATATGACAAGTATGTAGGCAGTGTTTGTGAAGTGTATTTATATTGATAACGTTCTGAATAAAAGTGACTCAAGACTTTTAAGCAACACTTAATTGAGGAAGTCGTAAAAGTGCCCCTGAAATAACTTTTGATTTAGGTTCTGTTTTACTTACATTTTTCAACTTTATGGATTAAAAAATAAATTAAGTATTCAGCTTGAATGTTGTTTGAAGTCGAAGATATTAAAATGTTATTTGCTACACTCTTTACACAGTTATTTTTCCTTACAGGAGCAACCCAATACCAACCTTATTGTAACAAGAATAAATATCACTGTGATATTGACAAACTTGTCAATATTATTGAAAATATTCTCATGCGGATTACAGAACAGTTTCAAAATATTTTATTTACTAGCTGACCCGACCAATGTTGTCATGTCCAAATAATATCATACAAAAATCCCATAAATAAAGGATGTACAGTTTTTTCCATTTTTGAAATTTTCCGGGCAAACTTTTGCAATTTTTGCTTTCCCCAAAATCTATCCATGGCAACAAGTTGCGGGTCGATGTCCTTGCCAGTGCCACCATGTACTGATTACCTACATCACTTACATCATCAAGTAGATAAGAAAAAGGTAAATAAACAAGGAATTTAAATGTGGGTCATTCTAAAAATAATGCAATGAAGCTTTATAAAATCAAATTGTGAGGTCCACTCCGAACCATTTAATATTCATGTAAGAAGCCCCTATGAATAATTCAGTTTAAATATACATATTTTACTTAGCTTTGACACCTTTTATGAATAAGTATCAAGTAAGTATGTTTTAGGGGAAAACATCATAAATTAACTTAGGTACCTTTTTACTCCGAAATTATCGTTGGTAAAAAAAATACATACCGAACTAAAAAATATCAGTCTTTGACTATCACAGAAATACAAAATACAAAAAAATACAAAATGTTTATTTCTGTACCAACTAGTTTACAACTTTACATTAGTTTATGATTGAACACGCCTGTGTTAGGAGACTCCGCACTTCCCTGAATTTGGCTATTTGTACAACATTTTTTCCTTTTTTAGTTTTTGATTTGTCCAATAACTAATAAAAAAGATGCCCATCGTCGTTCAGTAGGTTCTATCTATACTTTTCTTAAACATTTCATTTTTATTCCCATCCAGCCGTGTCCATGAGCTCTTAAAACTGTTTTTATCTAATTCAACCATATTAATATTCAATTCAAAATATCTAACAAATATTTTATTTTTATTTTCATTTTTCCATTGTTTTTCCTTTTGTTAATTAGTATAGTCATAGTATCTAGGTAAGTGCATACTTGTAACTTTCATTTAATGTGAGCAATGTGTCAACAATCGCACAATACCTATTATTGATGCCTGCATTTGTATAAGTTTTTTCTTTTTTCTTTCGCTACTTCTAGTTAACCCAGCCCTATCAATGCCGTGAAACTCGGTTATTGGCTTAAGAGACAATTGTTTTTCATAACTCATGTACATTAATTATAAGCTGTTGAGTTTCCAAATAAATAAATAAATTAACATATGATCAACATATAATTATCATTCAGTTTCCGTCCATCCATCCGTTTTGTTGCTAAATGTACCACTTTTCTTGCATACATGATTCAGAGGTTTCAGCTGAAAACCAGCGCTTAGCAACCCACTAGGAAACCTGTATAATAGTTTTTTGTACCCACTTATTATCTACTAGCTGTAATACTGGAGACAATAACCATTATGCTACTCTGTTTTATTCCTAAACTTACCAAAAAATAAACAAAAGAGTATTTTTAAATGTCTAAACAATACCTTTTCGAGTTGTCCCATATAAATGCAGAAAAATCATTTTTTCATCTGCTCCAATAAAACTGTTTCTACAAAGACCGAATCCTTAAGAATCCTCAAAAGAATCTTGCGAAATTAAATTAGAAATAAAAAAAAACGTGATTCAATTTTCAAGAAAATTATTGAAACAATATATAACAAAAGAAATTGTTTATTAAAGCTAGGTGCTCCCTCGCCGGGAGCATTCACCTGTGTTGTAACAATCTAAGGTTCCAAACAAAACTTTTTCGAGGAAGCTGCTCAAAAACAAAACACAAATTGCTTATGAAATAAATGTTTGAAGTTTCCCACAGTATAGTGAAGGACCCAATATAGCTCACGTTATTCAGCATGCCTGAAATCACAAATGTTTCTTTAGTCCTTGCAATATTGGTTTTGATTAACCTTTGACGAAAACACTGCCTTTAAGTAAAAAAAAATGCGACGGCTTTGACTCGCGGTTTTTCAATAAGATCACTATTGTCAGACACTTTTACCACATTTTAAATCCATTAAATGATTAGACACTTCAAAAGTTAGACGAAAAAGCTTAGGTACGAAAAATCTAGGGATGATGTATTTCCGTCTATTTTTTAAAGTTTCCTCCTCTTTTTTTCCCTGGATTTCTTCTCAAAGCTAAAAATAAAATAGATACTCGTACCTACCTATTTACGAATCCTCGAATGCTAAATAAACTAAAAATTAAAAAAAAATGTGTAGTGTGCGATATACCAAATTTGAAACAACACGTGCTCATCAAAACATGACATTTACTAGGGTCTTTTTTAGGTGGGAAATCATCAAATAACTTCTCCCGCTCTGGGCGGAGCAAGAGGGCGTGTCAGACTTTTACTGATTAAAACCCACCCGTGTTCCCTCAGTTGCCTGTGTGCCAGGGGCCACGGTATCTCTTTCGAACAACCCGCAATCCTGGCAGGCATCGGCCCTTGCGGATCCCACCATTTGATGCTGACATCTCATTGAGGCGCGCGTGGAACACAACGCGCCGGCGACCCGGGCTTGGTCCTTACCGGACAGCGAGCTACCCATTACTCGCCGTCCGCAAGCCCGCGCCTACGGTGGCCGGGAATCAGCCTGGGATTCCCGACGCCCAGGGCGTCGCCTGCGGTGACTAAGGCTGTGAGGGTGCATATACTGCCTCTCCCTCGTGTGCGCCACCTTCCTCTTCGCGAGCATGACTGCTTCGCAGAAGGAGGTGACGCTACCCATGCACTCTCGCTCCGTACGAACGAACGCCGTGCCTCGAAAACCGAACCTCGGTTCGCCACGGCTTACTCGACCACGCGTGATAGCTCCTGACCTATTTCAACATGTACATTATTGAATATTTTGTACGTTGTAGGCTCATGTTTTAGTAAATTATGGATTATAGCTATTTGGTATTGCTGTTTTATGGTAATTTTAACTCCTAGCCACGGACCCAATTACCGGTATAAAAAATACATATAACGTTATCAATTACCGTTCTGTTAACGATAAAAAGTAACGTTAATAGTACCGATACCCAAAGTCAGTTAACGTTATCTAATTACCAGTATTAGTATCAGTAAAAATAACAATTCTTATACCGGTAATTTATGCGTCTATCTCTTTCTAACTATGACAGTGGGGAGACTAGCATCTTTCGGTGTATGCACAGAAACAATATTACATACACGCCGCACGTGCGACTACCTTTGGCGTGTGTACAATATTATTTTTGTGCTGCTGAAAGTTATAATGAACAAGGTGGCAGGGACATCAACGTAAAAAATTAAACCGTGAATGACTACCTTCGGCGTGTTTACAATATTGTTTCTGTGCTGCATAAAATTATTATAAACAGCGTGGCAGGGATATCAACGCGAAAACTGAAACCATGAATGACTACCTTCGGTGTGTATACAATATTGTTTCTGTGCTGCAGAAAATTATAATAAAAGGTGGCTCAAATTGAAAAAAATAGTACTCAAATTAGATGAGACCAATTTTTTCTATATAACGAGATATTCCTGTCTCCAAAAAGTTATAGTTGCCCACACGTTTCTGGATACAATAAAATTGACCTTGATAGCGCCTTTATGAGGCACGTAAAATATGAAAAAAGGTTTTAATATTGTATCCAGAGATGTATGGTCGACTGTACCTACATACAGACCTAAGACTAATTCAAAAGTAATAATATAATTATATTAATACGGTTTAAGTTGAAAGGTTGCAACTTGTTTAGCCCCATAATAATATTTTTTACACTAACAACTAGTTGATAAATCAACGTTAGTAGACGCAGGTACTAGTTTGTGTGCCGTATGATTATGAAATGAAACACGTGCGAGCGCGAGTCTTATCGGATTCGTATCTTTCCGATCGTCGTAACATGCGTTGTTGCCGCTCCGCTTAGAAGAGCCAAACGCAAGGCTGCGAAGCGCTTGTTTTGGTTTGGCAACGTCGCACAAAATGTTGCTTCTTGTTAGCAGGGACTGATATCGATACCCAAAATATATCGATATTTTAAAGAAAATACCGATGATGGAATCGATAACTGGGATAAATATCGATATTTAGTATCACTTATTTGAGTATCGGTATAAAGTTATCGGTAATTTTATCGATACTCAGTATTGATATCAGGGTGCAACACAACGTTGCGAGGTCGCACATCGCGCCACCAGCGCGCGACCTCGTCTCGATACGGAACGGCAAGAGTGCAGTCAGCGGCGAGCCCTTGATCAATAGCAGTTCGTGGGCCGCGCGCCGTGTTTATTGTTTTGTACATTTCTAACCACTGATAAATTATATACGTATGTTTCTATGTTTAATTTGTTTTTACTGACAAATAGTTGTATTTTGTAGGTAGGTACCAACCTCACGTAAGTACCAACAAACCATTTTAAAACTACATTAACCACATAAATTTTAATTAATTTATTTATTTAAACAAGGTTTTCTGGGCATTTTCTACCAGTCAACTAAGGGTGGTGAAGGGATTTGATGGCAGGTGCTTTAGTTAAGAGGAATAATTATACAAAATATTATTCAAAGTGCAATCATCATAATGAATTATACATAACAGGATACACTAAGACATAAATAGATTATAAACTTAGAATATAGATATATATTTACATTCAGTCAAAAAACTATCGGGAATGGATGATTAGTTTATAGTTCGATTTTTTTTCTATTCTTAGATTGGTGCAACTGTTTTCCATTTTGGCGCGGAGTTTCAGTTACATCTGATATTTATATTAAATACAGTGCTGTTTTTAGTTAGGTAGATCAATTGGGTGTGAAACATGTTACCGCCCGGGTAGTCCCAAAAGACCTGAATTTTCTCCAAAAACTCCATCGCATAGGAGTCGCTGAGGACATGCTAGAACGAGTCAATTCCAACCCAACATTCATGAAACGCATTGTTACGGGTGATGAGACATGGGGTAAACCCATGAATTTGACATGCACACTAGTCAACAAGCTTCGGAGTGACGCCTTTTAACTGAACCAAAACCGAAAAAACCACGCCAAAGTCGATCAAAACTCAACAAATACCATCGAGCAACCACCTTATTCACCAGATATGGCTCCAGCCGATTTCTTTCTTTTTCTTAAACTCAAATTACCACTTCGTGGCACCCGTTTTCATTCGGTAGAAGACATAAAGGAGGCGAGAACTGTTTCTTTCGTTTCTGCAGGAGCATACTTTGAAGGCGATAAAATAAATTTGGATGTATTCATCCAAATTTATTTTATCGCCTTCAAAGTATACTAACAGTTACTAGTAGTTATTACTAACATTTTGTGTATTATTGATCCTTTCCCGGTACTTTCTTGACAGAGTAGTACTATAATATATATAAATATTAAATACATATATACTGATTAAAGGGAGAGGTGATGAGGTGACTCTACGCTTATTGTTTCGAAAGTAACTCTGCAATTTCCGCTTAAATGCATACCGACTGGTGGCCGTCCTGTTATCGAGAAGAAGCGCATTCCAAAGAAGAATGGACTGAATGTGAAAGGACGAATGAAAAAAAAGTCAGAAGTATGAGAAGGACAGAGTAGCAGAAGATTTTTAGAAAAACGCAATTTTTAGCGTGAGAATAACATAGAAGTTGGAAGTGAGACACAAGATAAGAAGGAGGAGTGAGAGAGTTGAGAATGAAGAAAGGCGTGGTCAAAGCGCGCAAACTTCTTTGGCGAATGGACATCCATTTGAGCTCAGACCTATAGCTAGACACATGATCATATTTTTTTAAATTGAATATGAACCGTATACATTTGTTGAGCAGTCTGTCGAGCTTATCCAGCAAAACCGCAATCAAGTCAAAGTAGCACACGTCACCATAGTCGATCATAGGGAAAATCAAAGTCTGCACAAGCATGGTTTTCGTCTTAGCGGCCAAAAAGTTCCTCAGACGATACAGGGATCGCAGAGTACCGTTGACCCTTCGACTAAGACTAGAGACCTGGCGTTGCCAGCTAAGTGCCGTGTCAAGATGCAAACCGTGATATTAAACAGTAGGGGTAATGGGTATGACGGTACAGACGCCAAAACATCAAGCTACCCCAAACTGTAAAATTTTCTGAAGGTTTAACAATAAAGTAGAAAATCTCTATACAATCGAAAATAAGTGGAGGAAGAGAACCAACCGTCACCCTACCTAACATCATACGCGAGCTTCCAATTACAATGGCCTGACACTTAGAGGGGTTGACTGACACCCCAAAACTGTCAGACTACTTTTTGATTGAATCTAAATCTCGGTTCACATCTGCTACAGCACCCGATAAAACTTCCACCCGCTCAGCTGAATACAGTTGTAAATCATCAGCATAATGATAATACGAACACCGAAGACAATAAGTTACAAAATTAATGAAGATAGAGAATAACAATGGAGAAAGAATACCGCCTTGTGGAACGCCAGCATCCAGGTCAAGTCAACTCGACGGGCTCTTATCAATGCGAACTGACTGTTGACGTCCCCGAAAATTAGAAGCGAACCATTCCAGAGCATCGGACGAAACCATAAGGTTAGAGAGGATAGAGAGGAGAATATTGTGGCTGGCGGCATTAAAGGCATTAGAGAAATCTATTAATATCAAAACGGTAACCTTGGTATCCTCCATTGCTTCTCTAATGTCACCACTTACTTTAAGGAGAGCGGAGGCGGTACTGTGCCCAGGCCTGAAGCCAGACTGAAACGAGCTAACAAGGTTGTTCCAATAAACAAACCACCTAAACTGATTATGTACGCAGGCTTCAAGCACTTTAGACAGGAATGGGAGAATGGAAATGGGTCGAAAGAAACTAGGTAGGGAGGGATTTGAAATTTTCGGAAGTGGGCGGACATAGGTCATACGCTACAAGGATGGGAATTGTCTGGAATCAAAAGTTGATAATGTGGGTAATAGGAGGGAGAAGGCTATCAAGGATCCAAACGACCATACTACGACTGATGCTGTCATAGCCCACAGCCTTGGGTTTTATGGAAAGGATGATCTTTTTAATTTCGTCCGAGGTGACCGGAGAGAAGTGAAATGGTTCTATGATGGAACTAGCTAGGCCAGTAATGAAATCGACCATCTGGGACAACATTTGGGAATCCAAATGACAAGTGGTTGTGAAATGACGGTTGGTATCATCAAGGCCAATTGTATTGGGAAAATCCACATGACGTGGTCTGCCGATACCAAGCCAAGAGTACCAAGGAACTCTCAGATATCAGCAGTTGAAAAAGAAGGTATGGTTTCTAGAATGTAGCTATATTCTAGCAGCGTTTAGCGTTGTGTATCATCTGATTACACCGATTTCTAGCAACTTTCGATTTTCTTCACTGCGATCCTTTTTAAATTTACGAAAAGCACGATCCCAAGGAGCAGGAGGACGCCGAAGTTTAACCTTCTTAACAGGAGCGCGTGACTGTCGTAGAGAGCAAGGACCAACCGTTCGAAAATGCACAGTTTTTTGTCTACATCTGTCGCTACTGCCAGGAGTTCCCAACTGAGGTCTGACGCATGTTGACGCAGCTTCTCACCGTCCATGCGCGCAAAACGCCGCATGTGCGGAACTTTAGGGTTTAGGTGGTTTTAGAACATATGAGAAGAAAATGAGGTCATGATGGGAAAATCCAGGTGCGGGACACTGGCCGTGAGAGGAAACAAGGGAGGGTGCGGATGTTAGAATTACATCAAGCCAAGTGTCATCACCTGAGACATTAAAATGGGTAGGTTGCAATGAAAGTATCTGGTGACTAACGGATTCAATGATGTGAATTAGTTTACAGGATCGAGGGGAAGGGTGAACAACACATACTTTACATTATAATATTATTACTTACCTACCTGAAATAGTTTACGTACCTTTTTACCCATCGTGTACTATGTTTTGTATCTCTATTTCATTCGAAATAAGACAAATAGATCAATACCCACCTACCTACTTTCAATATTCTAAGATTAGACTTTAGACACCGGTCTAGCTAGATACAAACGAAAAAAAAATCTTTAACGGTAAAAAATACAAACTAGCCATCTTGATACATCAATCACTGCACTGGCTGGAAACCAACATTCACATAGACATCATCACGACCGTTGCTAGACAGGACGGGGGCGGATGGCGTAAATCGCAAAGATGACGCGGCCACGGGTTATCACGGGTAAAGGTATTGGTAATATATCGATATTTTAGTATCGGTATCAATACTGATAAAAGCACATTAAAGTATAGATATAAGTATACTGAATAGAAATATCGGTATCAATATCGATAAAGAGATACCCAAATATCAGTATATATATCGATACTTTGATACCGATACCAAAATTATATCGGTATGCATTCCCTGCTTGTTAGGTTTAAGCGAAGCAACGATACTGGTAACGCTATTTATATACCGGAAAATCCTATGATTTAACGGTAATTTTAACGTTAAATAGTTAACGGAACGGAACGGCACGTTTTGGTAGTTTTACCGTTATTTTATTGGTAACGGTAACCGTCCCTGCTCCTAGCTGCTGCTGCTGGTACGGTCGCTTAGCTTAAGAAAGCATTTAATTATTAAGTAAGCTCAAGGAAAATACAATAGCAAGTTCTTCCATCCCATAAATACAGGTATAATATTGATTTGAAATTCAAAATTAAAATAACTATCACATTTTCGAAAAAATAAGTTCCTTATCACATAAACCACAAAGACATTCATCAAAATTTTCTACTTATTAGTAGAAAATTTTGATTTTTAGGAGATAAAATGTATTTATACAACAGTTGACATCGTGTGATCATGTTTTACATAACTGTTTCTCTGAAACCTAATCTGAATAAGAAATTTGAACTTGGCACAGCAATAATTGCTCGTTACAATAGTGCTATCGGCGTTATTAAAGCAGTCATAAAAAAATATCTTCGTATCAAATGTTCGTTGTACTAAACGACGAAATACAGCAAGCTTCACGTTTTACGACCTCTACCTATTTTTCCCTCCTAGTGATGGAAAATTCCTTCCTATATTCTCGGACACCTCAGATTACGTCTTAAGCACAAAATCCTACCTAATGTCATCTGGATCTATCTATTTCTGTACCTAAGTCAAGGATGACATTAAACTTTTACGCTTCAGACACGTTCGGCCAAAAAGTCTACTTTGGATTTTCTCTTATACATTTCAAAAATACCAAGATCTTCTCTAAATATTTTTCCATCATAAACACTTTAGTTCAAACCTCGTTTTGATCTAAAAAGCTAGCACTTAGGGTAATCCTTGAAATACTAAGGGGTCACGGCCCGTTTTCCTTAACATCTTAAGAACCTAATGTTACCCTATATCTGACATTTGAAGGTCTATCTGGTACATTATCTGGTCGGTTCCTAGCCTTCGATTGGAGTGGCTTTGACATGTTTACCTTCTTAGAGCTACAAAGTTGAAAGCATACCTTTTGTTATGGTATTGGGGCATTAGTGTGACGGGAATGTAATGTACTAACAGTAGGGTTTATCAAAAGTATTATTTTTAAAGTAACATAATCACACCTGTAATCCTTGAAGGAGAAAAGTAAGAAAAATGCGTTTATTGGCTTTCTTTCATTAAAAAAACCATAAAGCTGTTAAAAAAAATACAGAAACAGTGATGATAATGCCAAAAGGGCCTCAGCTCAGCATAATGCCGGATGGCAACACAGTATGCTGTCAGTGTGTCGTCATTTGTGATCACCACTGATGAACACATGACGACTGTCAAAGATCTTTGTAGAAATTACCTACGGCTGGGTTCGGCGGATTCACATGCTTTCCGATGCTCGGAGTCCCGGTATCTAACGGATGGACCAACTATCCACGAACCAATCAGGGTACGGTATAGTAGTAGCTACACCCACATTTCGCCACGTCGCAGGTACTAGGGGGCGAGCCATTGTCAACAACCAGGCACAAATTCAGACTCCTGACTGCCATTGAGAAATTCCTTATGAAAATACTCCATAACACTTTGCTCGACCTGGTAATCGAACCCGAGACCTCATATTCCGTAGTGGCACTTATAACCGCTAGACCAACGAGGCCAGGAAGAAGACTGTACCTACTACCGGGATAATCCCGGTAGTACCTACGTTCTCGTGGAATAATCATCACCCACGTGGGTGAAGCCGCTGATAAAAGCCAGTAACTCATAATTTTCAACCAGAGATTATTTAGCTTCCTTATCCTCTTCACAGCATCATTAAAATATGACCCTTACAGATAAATGTACAGGGGCGTAGCAATAGAAAATGGCGCCTATGGCACGCATCACATTTAAGCTCCTTCGTAAATTATCATCTCGGTCTATAATAAGGAAATCTAGGTCGCATAACCTTTCTTGACCAATTATTATAGCCTTCAATAACGAAGGTATTATTTTGAACTTGCTAAAAAATCACCTTCAATGCTGCAATTTTAAGAGAATTTGAATAGAAATATGCAGATTTGGAAATACGCTTTGATCCTCGTACTGCACAATATATTCAAGTAGCTCTTCAGATTTCTTAGATATAGGTAACAGTATGAAATGGTGATGTTTTTAATTTTTTTATATATTTGGCGACTTTTTGCGCCCCCCTTCAATAGGCGCCCAAGGTTCTTGCCCTGCCTGCCCTTCAGTAGTTACGCCACTGTAAATGTATTAAGTGAGGCATACCTGTTGAAACTGTTTGTACTCCTCGTCATTAGTCCCTAAAGGTTCATTAGAAAACTAGCGTCAGATAGCATCTGTCTGGCATTAACATTAATGCTGAAATGCCTTTTTGGCGCAGCCGTGAGGCACACATTGTTGTAATTATTTATGTTCACTTTTTTTATTTGTTATTCTATTTTGTGTTTCACGAATTGTGTCCAAAACGGTATTCTTTCTTTCTTTGTTTGTATAAACGTGAAGATATTTACAATATCCTAATAATAACAAGACAGTTTAGGAACGTTTTCATAACTCTTTTCAAGTATTAAATTCTCACTCAGAATGTAATCGGGTCGAACTGATGAAGTAACGTGTTAAGTTGCGTAATCGGGAACATAATAGACTTTCTTGAAAAATGGCCGACTTACAGTCACGAAATTATTATTCTATATTTAAAAAATTCGGAGTATACTGGCCGGTTTTGAAATGTTGGGTATTTTTATGATTTCGTGGTATTCCGTTGCGGAGAAAAAAAACAATCTTAAGTGTTATGTAACTGGTCCATTTTCGGGAATTATTTCCGTTCCAATTTTGTGTTTTTCTTTTCCTGTTTAAGGTAAATGTTCTTCAAAGTATTTCTAGAATTAAGTAGGTACGCGAAATGTGATTCAATGTGATGTATATGTTTTGGCTGTCTTTTGACTTCTTTTAGTTAACTTTTTGTAGGTCATCCACAGAAATAAGTAACTTTTAAAAGTGATTGCGAGGGGTTGGGTTTGTTTAGGGAAAATGGCAACTTAATAATAGCTTGTGAAATTATGACCTGTAATTTTTACCTGGCGAGACACTAAAGGAAAGTGGAGCAAGATAGTGACTAAATGGTGTCCATGAAATGGCAAAAGACATCGGGGAACTCAGCTTACCCGATGGGAGGAGGAAATAAAGCTGACAGCAGGTCTAAACTGGGGGAGAGTAGCTACCTCATGACTAACGCCAAAGTAAATTGTTAGAGGAGGCCTATGCCACGAGGCACATCGAAATTCGATACCTTTTATGTTTTTTTGTTCTAAACATTATTGTAATATTTGCTGACTAGTTTCGGAATAAAAGGCTTATATGCATTATGATTTTGTACCTATCTTCAAATTTACAGCCAAAAAAAATACTGTTTGATTAAAAATTGAATGTGTCCCTTCCTATTACTGATTGTGTAACAAGAAAAAAAGAGTTTAATGTGTCTATCAATGATGTAACGTTAAAGAGATTGCAACACTGAACTAAATATTTAAATTTGCAACACTGGCATGTTGTGCGCCATGGTCATCGATCTTTCGGTATGCGCTTGAGTTCCTAAAATAAAAACCATCAGTATTAAGGTATTTCCCCGATAATAACATCAGTCATATTCAGAGTACCTAATTTAAAAATACGCATCTTTTTGTATTACTGGCTATGTTCGTGGCTTCGCCCGCGTAGATGTGGGAAATTATCCCACGGGAACGTGCCACCGGGATTAAGAAAAAATATCCGGGAAAGGGATAAATTACTTACCCATCAGTATATACTGATGGGTAAGTAATTTATCCCTTTCCAAAAGTGTCCCTAGTAATTTATTTCTAATAAATCACATTTAAGAGCTGCAGCCGTTTGAGTGAAGAAAGTCAGAAATGCTCAACGTACCCCATAGGTGAGGTAAGTTGAGCAAGGGCATGGGGTAAATTGAGCAGTTAGGAATTCTAGCCAAATCATGGGTTCAATGTTTACCAAACATGAAATAAAAAAAATATGCAAATTTGTTAGGAAAAAAAAAACACTTTTTCACAACCCGCGGCGATAAACATACCGACCGATCTGTCAGATATAAAAATATGTTAATGTTACCCTCTTCGCGTATGAAACTACATTCCAACAGCCCTTACGTAATGTCCACAAAAATATTTAATAAACTACCAGATGCAATAAAAGATGAAACCAACGATACGACATTTATAAATAAGCTCAAGCAAATATTAATTGAAAAAGCATACTACTCAATAAACGAATATATACATGACAAAGAAATTGATTTGACACAAACAGACAGCATACTACACAGATAGATACATTGTTTTATGCATAGTTAAATATTATAATATGATTTAATACTAAGTTAACCCAAGGAACTATTTATAATGTACCATAACATAAAATTGTAACTGTAACCATACCTATGTTTAACAAAATAAATAAATTGAATTGAATTGAATTGAAAATTGATCTCAATAAAATAAATTTACTTAGTTAATGTTAATGATATGATTATTCAAAAATTGTTGATTGTAATTTATTTCTTATATTTTATTTTTAGAAATTAATTTTTATACTTTTTGCTGTGCCCTACAGGGTCCGTAATTGTACCTTAGCTTTAAGCCAATTGTAAGACCTTTCAACATTATGGAATGCAAATAAAGATATGAATATGAATAAAATTGCTATTTGACAATCAACTTTTTATTCACAGTATTTTAGTGAGATAACAGTGAACTGCAGGCACTACTGTAACGTTAGTCCCCCGCTGCCCAGAAGTCATGGCAAAGACGATGTTGCGCTTACCCTTTGCAGCTATAATTTTATTTGACTTCAGCACAATGGATACTCCTGTTTCATCGACATTCCATGTCTGACGCACTAAATCCATGTTTATCCATTACTACAGCAAATTTGTCAAAGTTGAGCTAAAAAGTTGAGAAAAAGTTAGTTGAGCAACTATTGCTCAACTAACCCCAATCCGGAAATTTGAAATAAAAGTGAGGTTAAGAAAAAGCCGTTAGAATTGTATCCAAAACCCTTGTACATATTAAAATATACAAAATTTATCGAAGTTTAGCACTTACCTGATGGTAAACTGATAATATTTGGTTCGTACAGAAGAAATATTCTCATTCACTATATTCTTACTTTTTGCTTGCGAAATAAACAAAGCGTGTCTGTCTTTCACTCGATCGACAAGTCGTTACTGGCGGTCGCGCGATAAGTTCCTCTCCTGTGACCGCTTCTTTCCGCAATTTGATGCGTAAGCGTGCGGTGTATAGTTTCTGAGTTATTTCGATTGCCCAACTTACCCCTATGCTCAACTAGCCCCGCCTTACCCTACCAGTGAAAGTCCTGTCAAAATCAGTCCAGCCGTTTCGGAGATTAGCTGGAACAAACGACAGAAAGACACACACAGACAAAAAAAAAAAACGATAGTTTTTTGTTTATAAGTACCCTGTAATTTAGTAAGAAGCTGTTATTTTGACATTACAAACACACACTTCAATATTATTTTATTTGTATAGATTTAAGTACTTGGGTAGGTGCAGGTTGTTTGCAAGAGATACCGTGGCCCCTGGCACACAGGTAACTGAAGGAACACGGGTGGGTTTTAGTCAAAAAAGAAAAAGCCCTAGTATGTAGGTACATACTAGGGCTTTTTCTTTTTTTGAGCGTGGTAAATCATCAAATAATTTTAGAAATCAGTACCTACTGATTTCTAAAATTTATATGATAACTGACTGAACGCATATTGAATGCATGGAACTGAATTTTTGAATCACAGTAACCAAGGAAGGTAACTAAAGTCGTGGTGTTTTCTGTAAAACGAATTATAACATAACGTCGTGCCTGTGTTTACCGGAAGGGTTTAGCAGAGGTATAAATAAGTACCTAATACTACACCCAAATTTTGCCAGAAATGTATGCGTGTCAATGTATGGGGCGAAAATCTTGAAGGAAAAACCCAATAACTCTTTTCCCGTGCCGGGAGTCGAACCGACAAACCTCATGCTCAGCAGAGGCACACTGATTTTTTATTTCCATAACTAAGTAATTTGTACTTTCCATTGTTTTTATAAACGAAAACTAAATTCATAACTTTCCACTGACAACTTTCGCAAGTAGGTTATTTCTCCCATGAAAATCTTATGCTTCGTAAAATGAAGATTCTCATGTTTACACTTAGAATCCGCAGACATATTCCAGGCTATAATAATTATTATAACGATGTAAACAAAAGAGATAATCGCTCGGGAAGAGATATTGGGCCAAAATTCATAAAATCGTTTCATTAAAAGAATATGAGCAATATGATCATAGCCGAGAGCAGTGTATAGTTGGGAGCTTAGTATAGAGTAGTAACGGCCGCGACTTACGAGTTGTAGGTCCTAGGTTCAAACCCAGACAGGTGCTTTACTTTGTGTAAATTATTTCACCACCCCTGCTCTCAAAACGGTGAAGCATCGTGACGAAATCGGCATGTCTTAGAACCATAAATTAGACAGACATGTGCCATCTACCAACCCACACTGGGCCCGGTTGGTAGATTACGGCCCACTCCCTCTAACAGACAGGAAGCCTGTGTCCCAAAAATGGGTACAATAAAGTCTGATTATGTATGAGCATAGTTAGTTTGTAGTGCAATACGATGGATCGTGACAGGGGGCTGTCAACGAAAATACGGGCCCGTCCGAAAATAGTACAAACTTCAAAGTGACTCCTACAGCTGATTAATTAACTTTTTTGGACGGGTAAAACCATATAGGCAGTAGTGACAACTGCCAAATCGTGTAGTAATTCATTCTTATTTGGGGCCCTAAACTAATCATAGGTCCGTAAGTGATACGGAGTAGGAAACGCCCGTAACTTCGACCGAGATTACGGATTTCGTGCTCAGAGAGTAGGCCTGCTGGCCCGTACTTCGCGCAGAAGAAGGTTGCGCAGTAACATTTATTGGGGACCAAATGGTAAAATGAGGCGAGTGTGAGTTAGAGGGCCATGCGCGAAAGTTCAAAGTGTCTATGTTCAGACCAGTCATGAGTCTCTTTCCTTACCTAAGAGACTCATGACTGGTCTTGGAACTTCCAAGACTGAGTCTTGAAATGAAAACCTTCGAGTTTGAGTCTTCAGGTTTTATGAATTAGGTACTAGCTTTTGTCAGCGGCTTCGCCCGCGTAATGGCCAGAAATTATCCCGCGGGAACTTACTACCGGGATAAAAGTATCCGATGTCTTTTTTTTCTTTTCGATCCGTTCGGCCTTTTTACCGTGGTTGAGTAACAAATATCTAAATATACAAACATTCACGTTAAATTATTACAGAAGAATCTCACTAATCCGGCACTATTAAAAACCAGACGGTGGTATTGGAATGTTCAGATTATTGGATTATATAGAAAAAATCATAATAAATAAAATAAAGATAATATAATATATTTGTATTAATGTTCTAAACGTCTTTTTTAAACTGTAACATATCTCACAACTAAATAATTACATAGTTTAATATAATAGTCTTTGATTAAGGTCTGTTTTTTTGCAACTTTTCCTAGGCGGAGGGTGCCGGATTATTGGACGTATCGGTCTTTTGAAGTGCGGATTAGTGAGATTCTACTGAAGTAAGATAAAACCATGTTAGGTGTTATGAATTGAGATGATGTATGACGACATTAATGAAATAGTAGTTAACTATGATTGTATTTGTTTGGACATAAATCATAAATATAATTTAACAGCTCATAGACAAATTTTGACATGACTGTCTGTTGTCATTTAAAAGTCTGGTATTTCCTTTCAGTTTTGTTTTATGTTATGAAAGGAATTCAATGAACAGCATCATTGCTTAACACATTTTCGGCAAACCTGATTAGTTTCCTACGTTTCGATCGCAGTATTCTTAATTTTGCGACTTTCGATATGCGTAACACCAATATCGTGTGAAACCAACTGTCTGTTTGAGACGTTAAAGGGTGAACGGATATGCCAGAAAAAATTGGGCATACGTCTATTTTTCGAATTGTGTAACCAAAGAATATAGGCCGAAACTCGAAATTACGATTTACCTTATCCCGAATTAACGCTATCCCGAATCACTCTATCCCGAATTACCGCTATCCCGAATCACTCTACTCCGAATGAACGCTATCCCGAATCACTCTACCCCGAATGAACGTTATCCCGAATCACTCTACCCCGAATGAACGTTATCCCGAATCACTCTACCCCGAATTAACGCTATCCCGAATCACTCTACCCCGAATTAACGCTATCCCGAATCACTGTTTCTCGAATGAACGCTATCCCGAATCACGCCATTCCGAATCAACGCTATCTCGAATCTTTATCCCGAAAAGCGTTGTTCTCGAGTAGAAGAAAATGTTATGCACTGTGCAAAGACGGCGTTTACCATGTGAAAATATGTATAGAGCTAAATCGAAAGAATAAATGAACAAAACATAAACAAAGTACTAATTCTCTGACAACAGAAAACTCAATCAAACTCACACTAAATCGACCGTGAAACGAAATGTTACGGCAAATTAAACAAATCAATTTCACTTGTACCAACTTCATAAACAAAAAACCATTAGCGGGAAGGCCTAAAATACTCCATATTGTCAATCCACCTCGTATCTTCAGGAAAACTGGCAAGGTCGTCACGGGCTGACAGTTCACGAGCCGCATTAGCGATCATAGACAAAAAGTCTATTTGATGACGTTTTTGCGGAAGCCCTTGGTCACTTTTTACGTCAAATTAATTATGACAAAAGAAGTGCGTATAATGAAATCGTTTTTACCGGTGTCAATAGAAATGGGAATAGTGAAAAGATTCTTGGAGTAGGAAGTGAAATGTTGTCTAACAAAAGACTGAAAGGAAGTAAAACATTTGTGAGTGAAGAATAGGATAGTTAATGAAACTTTTTGCAATATCTTCTTATTATTTAAGTAAACTTTTGATAAAATTATGGCTGAACACTGCACATTATAAATTAAAAGTTTTAATTTTTCACTGTGAGTTATATATAGTACCTATCAAAACAATGCGTATTTATGCGATAGCAGCAATCGCGATTCATTTGCTGAAGAGAGATTTTTTTAAGAGTTCCGTCGTCTGTAAAAAAAAAAAGAATTTTGCAAATCCGTCTATAAATGGCGGAGTTATGCCTGAACATACATAATATATATAAACATGTCGAATTGATAACCTCCTTCCTTTTGAAGTCTGTTCAAAACAAAGTCCCCCGCCGCGTCTGTCCGTTGGCGATAATCTCAAAAACTACTAAACAGATTTTCATGCAGTTTTCACCAATAGACAGAGTGATCCATGAGGAAGGTTTAGGTGTATAATTTGTTAAGGTTGTGTAAATTGGTTAACGCGGGCAAAGCCGCTGGCAAAAGCTAGTAATCTATAAAAGCGGTGTCTGCCGAAATCATTTGACAATAACGAGAAAATACGGATAAACGATAAACGTTTATCAAGAAGCATCGTTTGTAAACGCAACAAAAAAAAAAACAGAATGTGTGGTTTTTTTTTTAATCACAACGAGTATGCTGTCTGCTTTAATCTCACCTGGGCCCTAATTCGGTATGACCACATAACGATTGCCTACTTCGAAACCACGTCAATTTCTTAGATCACACACGACATCCGCTGATAAATATCGACAAATTGTCTTGAAACGTACAGAATATGACATTTCGATACCTTACCGTTACATTTGTTTCTAAAAAAACGATAGTCACGTAGTTTGAACGTAGTAAGACTCCGTGTGGAATCATTATAACGGTACAGAATTGGGGTCCTGGTGGTAAGTGATGATCAGGTGTTCACCCGGAATCCTCAACCACAGAGAAATTGTTGGCGAAACACCACAATGCTGTTAACATTGTTGTTATGGCGACAGACTTAGATAAGATGGTGGTAGCTAGCCAGGTGAACTTAGAACAAGGCCTACCACCAACCAAACCGAGCAGATATTTTTGCCCCGGTGGGAATCGAACCCTTGGGTTCGAGAAAGGTGATCCTAGAGGCCACGGAAGTAGGTTCGGTCTCTGTCTATTTTAAAATTATTTTTGTTTAATTACTTATGACAGGAGTTTATAGCTTTTATAATAATAAAAGTACAAGACTGTCATTATTTTAGGCTTATCCATTTGCAAAAAGGATAAGACCTCCCTTTTAAATCTCCTTGACGAAACCCTTTAACATTTCAAGATAGTCCAAAAAATCACAAAAATAATTAATATAAAATGAAAACAGTTAATAAATTCACTTTACCATCAAAACCTTATAATTTAACATTAAGACTGTCAAACAAAAATAAATAACAATGCATCATTGTCGTGATAAGTGCGAAGCTGTAAATAAACCTTTTAAAAACATATCCATTAATTTTTGAGAGGCGGAAAGAGGTTGTATTTAAAGTATGATGTTTTCAAAATGAAGTGTCTTCCTTATTTTAAAATATATGTTCATGATTACCTGAGAACTTGACAGAGTCCGGGTTAGTTGTTAAAAGTTATTGTCATTGTTTATGAGATCGATGTTCGGAGTTTCTTTGAAGGATAAAGTTATCCGGAAAAGAACCGGAGTTACCAACATAGCTTGCAGAGTGAGCAAGCTGGAGTGGCAGTGGGCTGGCTGTTTTGTCGAAGGACCGATTGCCGGTGGAGTAGACGAATCCTGAAATGGAGAATACGTATAGGCTAGCATAGTATGGGTCGCCCTCCCGCTAGATGGACCACATAATTAGCCTATCATGTTCCCAATGCTGGGACGCTGGGACACACACTGGGTGCACCACGATGACCTAGTGCGGGATGGTAGATGTCACATGACTTCGAATTTTTGGTCCCAGGACTTGCCGGTTTCCAGACGATGCTTTCCTTTTTCTTCTAATTTTTTACTGTGTTAACGAGTTATTAAAACTAAGCAGTCGGTACTTTCCTAAACAAAATCAGTACCTTTTTTATTTTCTTTTTGTGAAATTATTGTGAAATTTCGATTTCAAAAACTATTTCAGAGGGAGTTTTAGGTTGCAGGTACTACTTGGTCCCAAGGAGGCCAGAGCCACATCTCAGGCAATATCTTTTGTAAAAATTTCGGAACAAACCATCTTCGGGTATGACTATGAGTTTCGTAGCATTATGAACGGCAGCTTATGGAAGAGCGCGCTACTGCGGTGCTGTCGTTGTTCTTGCTCCCGACCCGGTCCGGTTGGTCGGTGTACTGTACACTTCCACTCACAGTGCTCTGCCAGTTCTGCCACTCCTCGTCCTCGTCGTCCGCATCTTTATTATGGTGTACCCTAGGGAACGCAAACTTATGATAAACTGACGGTTCTCTACCGGATTAGGCTGGTTTAAAAGACAAGTTGGCTATTTATGAAATTGTCTTCCTATTTATCTACTGTACTAAAAACAACCGACTTCCGTAAAAATACTATAAAGTGAAAAATAGCTTTAATTTCGGAAGGCGGTGACTTTGGATATGTATTTAAATTTTTTGTCACCGCCTTCCGAAATTAAAGTTATTTTTCACTTTATAGTGTTTTTTCGGCAGTTGGTTGTTTTTTTTGGAAAAAGTTTTTATTTTTCACTTTGTAGTTATAGTACCTACCCCACTAATTCAAAATTTCATCATCCTTGGGGTCAAAACAATGCATATTTATGCGATAGCAGCAATCGCGGTTGATTTACTGTTATTTTTTGAAGAGTTCCGTTGTCTGTCTCCGAAACGCATAATCAGATCTATATGAAATTGAAATGGGACCACACGGGAAGCACGTCGAATTGAGAACCTCCTCCTTTTTTTGAAGTCGGTTAAAAAAATATGTCTATATAATATTTAGTGAGAAGGTTAACCATTGTTGATAAAACATTCTCCTAGATAAAATAAAGCGGTTAGGACATACACAGAAATTATTTAAGGTACAGTCAACTACATTTTTACTATTCTGCTTAAGGATTTCTTAGAAAGAGCTTCATCTCTTAGTTACAAGCTAAGTAATGCTACATTTTTTTTATTTATTTAACTATTTATGTACACACGTATCATATATAAACAGACAAGAAGAAAGGAACAGAAAAATACGTAAGTACAAAGATGATGCTTAGCATAATCATAATACTCGTAATAAAACGTAAGATAGACAACCAATAAATCCTACCTCTTCACACTTTTGTCTCCAAGCGTAAATCAGACGTAAGTACAAACTACATACATTCATATCAGCCGAAAGACGTCCACTGCTGAACATAAGCCTCCCCAAAAAGGGGGAATTTGCCATAATCGCCACGCTTGGCAGGCGGGTTTGGCGATCGCAGTATGGATAAAAAACGCTGTTGCCCATTCTCTAGTAAGTCCCTTAGTCGCCATCTACGACACTCACGGTAAGAAATGGGTACATTGCTATATTAAAAAAATTCCAAAATTCTGTAAGTCATATTGCCCTTATATTTCCAGGCACAATCCTAATACTAGACTCCTCGGCCCTAAATTTAACTTGCAAAAAACGTAAGACCTCACGTTTTACAGCTGCTCTTTACAGGCAGTAGACGTATGCCCCAGTAACATATATAAACATAAAATAAAATCACAACTGTGATCCACGAAGCGTAAGGCAGAACTGGACCGACACTTCGCCAGTTATGTTACAGTCCTATGTGATAGGGGCATGCCTATTGCCATCAACCGGGCACAAATGAGGACTGTGGGCTGGTTCTTAGAAGTTCCAGATGGAAAAACCCAAAAACACTGCCCGACTTGAGAATTGAAGCCATGATTGCATGATCAGCAATAACAATACACCAACGAGGCAGTAATTTTCCTTAAACAAGGTTATAAATTACTAGCTCACCCGTGCCCACTTCGTTGGGCTATAAACATTTTTACTTGTGATGAAATTATGAGTGTGGTTCAGTTAGTACTGAGTGGTATGATTTATCTCCTGACTGCCAAAAGCAGGGTCATATTTTTACTGCATATGTATGTATGTATGTATTTGAAAAAACCGTCTAACCCATCCTATGTCGTAATATCTCAACAACCATTCGTCCAAATTACATGCAGTGAAAGGGAAAAGTCTTTTGTTTTAGACACTTGAGACGATAAATTTAATTATTTTGATAAGAATTCATAATTGCTGGTAATATGATCAATAAACATGACCTACCGATTTAATTTTGTTTTTAATATTACACTCTTTTTTGTGAGTAAGTTAGACATATGCTGTTGCTAACTATTTTGTAGACATTATTAAGTTCTAAAACTTTTCTCTAGAACTCAATCATATATCTCTCACCTTTAAGGCAGCGATAGTAAGAAACGTTTTTGTCCGACCGTTTCTTCTCCGAGCTACTTTGCAAATCCGACTACCACAAAAAAGTCTTTTAATTTTTCGGGTTAATATATAGCCTATGACACTCACAAATAACGTGGCTTTCTATTGGTAAAATATTTTTTTCAATCGGTTCAGGCGATCCAGAGATTACCCCCTACAACCTCACAAAGTCACAAATTTTACCTCTTTATAATATTAAAGTGTAGAAATATAGATTGTTAGCATCCCCCTTAACAGTCCGCGTGCTACTCATTCTACCCTCCTCAATTTGCGTCATAACATCTGTCAAATACACACTGTTTATTGGATGTCTGAACATAGCCTGAGACAATCTTCACATTACTATAAAGTAGTATTTAATAAATAAAAGCCTAGGAGGACTGTTTTCGACTACGATTGTAACCTGAATTTAAAACAAATTAAAAATTATTTAAAGATTCTCGCTATTATTTTTTAAGTACGAGGAGCTTGTTGCTAAGTAGATAATAACAACCGCACGGGTCGATTGTTTAGGTTAAGCTATGCTTGCCGCGGTTGATCCGTGGATGGGTGGCAATCTTTACATACCGAAACTCCTCCGTGCCTCGGAAAGTAATGGTTGATCCAAGCAGCCTTACCAAGTGGTATCGTATGACTCAATGCCTGGGTTGTAGAGGTCAGATAGGCAGTCGGTCCACGTAAACTACTGGTATGATATACAGCTGCCTCCGGTTAGATTGGTTGGGAAAAAGCAAGGCAAAGCATGATGACTTTTTAAGTATTTCCCGAAAACAAAAAAAATAAAACGAGTATATATCACAAAAAATATATGGGTCTTTTAATGTTACTAAAAGAGCCAATTTCCCTTTACCAGGGTGTCTTTAAATAGCCATTTTCCCCATTACAAGTTTTCATAGCGCAAAAGCTTCGATCAAGTCACCTCTTTAACGATCTGTTGTCCTGGTACCCGACTACTGGATACGAACAGGTTATGCACGATTGCTTTCCGTAACTTTATATAATTTTAGTGAGTCATTTCAGACTGAAATCATGCCGTTTGTTTACAAACATTTTGTTTGATACACGTGGAGAAATTTCATTTCCTGTTGTCATAAAGATTAAGGAAGTCAGTAAAGATTTGATGAGCGAGACATTGTAGAGCGAAACATTGTATCTATTAGGTAAAGTAGTCGAAGTGGCGGAGCTTGGGGGAGGCCTATGTCCAGCAGTGGACGTCTTTTGGCAGAAATGATGATGTACGCTTGCACTCACCTGTCCGCCGTATGGTTGACACATACAACAACAGGCTTAGCGTGACGTTTTTTATTTCTACGAAGAATAGACAGTGGTTTTTCAGAACAATCTGACATTTCGTTTCCCCATTTTTGACATCGCACCGTAGATGTCCTTCTACAATCTGTCATTTTGTCTTTCGTTTCTAACGATCTTTGTCTAGGTCCATATAAATGTAAACTATTTCAGAAGAATATTTCTTTCCAAACTGTCAAAATCACACTGACAACAAACTTTCTACTCGACGGCCACAAAGTATCAGGATTCGTTTAGAACGCATTACTGTGATAATTAATAGAAAAAACATAGCCATCTTCTCCTATTGTACATCATTTAGTTAAAAGTCATGTCTATTCTTCCGTCGACAAATCGGTGCTCGTGCTAAGCCTGCAGTACCTTTGTAAACATAGATATATCTTCAATTGCACAATAAGTAAATCTAAAAGCCTCTTTCGCCATTCCCTGTTAGATATCACATTAGTGCTCCTTAATATATATATCCATAATATCTTGTTATCTTTTTACTTTAATTATGAACAAATTATTCTTATTTTTTATACATTTCTTTGTTTTTTTTCCTAATAGTCTTTATTTTTTTTTTATCATTTAACTTTAAATTAAGTTTTTGCCACACGTACTGATATTAATGTTCCTAGCGATTAGCTCTTTCTTTTTCTAGTTCTATGTTCATGTTATAACCAAATTACTATCTTGTTAAACTACATAGTTGTAAGTCCGTATAATGTAAATGTTTGCTATTCCTCTCAATAAAAAATAAAAATATGTGGGTAATTATATATAATTATAAAATTATAAATATATTTACAAAAAAAAACTGAATTCGAGATCAAGCTAAGAGTGGAACAATTGGCACTGCCTACATCCAACAGTAGACTGAAGATTCTATAGACTGACGACGTATGATGATTCAGTGGGAGGAGTCACCACTCCGCCTAGTGGTAGATAACCGCCACGATTTACAAGTTGTAGGTCGTTGTTTCGAATCCATGCAGACAGGTGCCTCATCATTAATCATTTCAGCCGATAGATGCTCACTGCTGGACATAGGCCTCCCCAAAAAAATGGGAGGTCTGCCATAATCGCTGCGCTTGGCAGGCGGGTTGGCGATCGCAGTATGGTGGTAAAATGCGTACTGCCCATTCTCTAGTAAATCCCTTAGTCGCCTTTTACGACAGCCACGGGATGAAATGGGATGTTGCTATTCTTTTACTTCCGGCACCACACGCCGCCTCACTTTATCTAAATTATTTCATCACCACAGCTCTCAAAACGGTGAACGAATAAATCTTGGGGCCACCAGCATGTCCTAGAACCAAAAATTCTAAGACATGAGACATCTACCAACCCGCACTGGGCCCGCGTGATGGATTACGGCCCACGCCCTCTCTCATCCAGAGGAGACTTATGTCCCAGAAATGTGGTCATTATAGGCTGATTATGTGATAATGATTCTGCTACACATTGTAGGTATTTCCAGTAAATATCACACTCTCATAATAATTTATAGCCATAATAATTTTAGAATTTGTAAGTTGCAGTCTATGAATAAAAACGTAACCATTCAATGGATTCCCTCACACATTGGAATTATGGGTAACGAGGAAGCAGACTTAGCAGCCCAACAGGCAGCGTATGAAGGTATTAATTACACATGCACACCGTTACACTCAGATTGGCTCGGTCATGTTAAAGCTCTATGCAGACAAAGATGGCACGAATATTTTGATGAACGATCAAAGTTAAAGGGAATATGGTATAAAACCATCCAGTCTGAACCGCTTCGTTACCCATGGTTTGAAGGAGGGGAGATAAACAGGAAATATGTAGTGGCTCTGTTGAGGATGCGTTCGGGCCACGTTCCATCGAATAAGTTTAAGTATCTAATGGGTAAAAGTACCTCACCAAATTGCGAAGTTTGTGGGGTGATTGAAGATATTTACCACGTGCTGATGGAATGTGACCGGAACATATGCGATAGACAATATTTGCTTGGTGTGGGATTTGAAGTGGGGGCATGTAACAGCATTCTAGCGTCCCCTTTGTCGGATGAGGCTAGGATGTTGTGTCGACTGTTGTTGGTTATTTACCAGAACGAATAGGGACAACACTATTAAGTAGATCATAATTATAATAATAACTGTTTATTACACATTGTTTAGTTTTAAGTTGTTTAATGTTCTCTGTTACGGGGGTGACATTATCACTAAGTGATAAAACCCTTTCAAATAAATAAAGATTTAAAAAAAAAAAAATCACACTCTCATAGAAATTGTTTATTTATCTTCTACACGTTAGGTACCTAATTCTCCTGAACAAAACATATTAGTCACACTTCAGAACTTATGCAATTATCTAAACATTAGACGTTATGAAATAAAATTTACTAAGTACCTTAAATAGACCTATCATCGTGTATAATGATTAATTACAACTATCTACTAGGTCATCCAAAAAACGTACCAAAATGTACACACGGCTACACATAAAGCTACATATGTCCAGTTTACGCTGATCTCGCACTGTACGGAAATCCTATACAATGCGAGTTCAGCTTATACTGGAAATTTATACTTAGCTTGATGTGTAGCCGTGTGTACAACCAGCATCCTATTTCCGTAAAACACTATCAATCACAATTTGCATTCTTTTGAAGGATATTGCTAATGTATTGCTTTATCATCTGCGTAGCCATTTCCCAACTATGTTCAGGTCGGCTTCCAGTTTAACCAGATGCAGCTGAATACCAGTATTTTATATGAAGTAACAACTTATTTGACATTTACAACAATTACAACCCAATTCTTGGGTTACACGATACCCCTATACAAGACTGATTGTCAGACTTTCGGGTCTCTGACGACAGGTAACGACTGTCACAGATCCACGAATGACAACTGGGATCAACGGGTTAACGTGCTTTCCGAAGAACAGAGGATATAATGGTCACCCATCCACGGACCAACCGCGACAACCGCAGCTTGACCTGATCCGTCAAACCCTGTCACTGTCCATTTAACAACAAGTCCCTCTAATCCATTGCTTTATACGTTTGAAAAATTATCTGCTTAAGAACGAAAAAAACGCAATGAATGTTGTTGAACTGTTCAAATGAACGCCATTTACCTAATTCGTTTATGTTCTCAAGTTCGCAATAAAACGGATGAGTCGTTAAATTAATCTGTAGTTAAGAATATAATAACTGCAGTTAGCGTGGTGAATGACCTGGGAGGCAAGGTGATCAGCGAGGTTACCGCTGTTTACTGCAAGGCGTAATTATAACTTTAACGATGTCATAATTTGCGGAAAACCACCTGAAACAGAAACAAACTCACGATTATTCAAACAGATATTTACAAGAAAATAAGTAGGTCCACACGGCTACACATCAAGCTATACATTTCCAGTGTAAGCTGCATTGTATAGGATTTCCGTACAGTGCCAGATCAGCGTAAACTGGAAATGTACAGCTTGATGTGTAGCCGTGCGTACACCGATTCTCATCTCTGCAAATAAATGTAGGTACATTAAAAATCAAAATCAAAAATCATTTATTCAAACTAGGCTGGTGTCAGCACTTTTTTAAAGTCAAAATTACATAAGACAGTCCCCCAAAACGCCCGCCCTTCACCATTTCCTAGTGCTTTAGCTGGGAAAGATTGGCGCAACAAACTCCCCAGCAGCACAGCTGTCTGATATGTTAGAAGAACTTGATTCTATACAATAGGTAAGTACGTAATTAACGTTACGAAACATAAAATTAAAATATTTGCCATATGTCAGCTAGAACACGTCAATATACCAAAAATCATTTGAAAAAATTACATTAAAAAAATGGATAAGTTAAAAACGAAATCCGAAAAAAGTATGAAACAACTTTTTTTAGATCATAACTTTATGTGCTCCATATTCAATTTAATGTGACGCCAGCGAACAATCAAGACACTTGCAAAGATACCTCATTTGTCAATGTCAATTATGATAAGTAGTTTAGAAGTTAAGAGGGAACAGATGAACATGCATACATCCACATACATACATACATATTACTTATTACACATTATTTGACATTATACATCACTTCTAATATCGACCATTTATTAGTGATTCCCATTGAAATCATGTCACTTGGTTTAAATAGGTTGATCTTACTTATGTAGATTCTTTTACATATTGTGAATGAGAGAACGTTGTAGGCCTTACAGACTGTAGATTTATAGACGATTTTCTATTATTTATTTTCATTCTTCTAAGTACCTGGTACTTATTGACAGGCCTGCACTGTCCTCCCATACCTATTATCACTGTAATTTGAAAACATTGTAAAACACAATTATTTTTAAAAGAGTAACCGTGGAGTTTCTTGCCGGCTTTTCTCCAAGGGAAGCGACAAATTGGAACCTGCACGGTTGCTAGGTTCTGACGTTTCTTAAGTGCCCTTGCAGGTTTATGTGAAATAAAATATTTTGATTTTGATTTTGATTTTAACATACCGATCAAAATCAATCATTTGCTTCGCTGTAGTCAGGTAATGAGGAAGATAAAAACAGGACTGAGTTCTAGAGACACAGAAAACCTTACTTAACCTAAATAATTAACTGTTTTTGATAATCATACACATCCCTCTCTCTCGTCTCTGCTACACCATGATCTTCAAGGTACCTTTTCCTTGACGATAAAAATAATACACAATTTGATACTTCCAGCCGATAGCATTATGTTTTCCGAATCCCAAGGAAAGTTATGATGGAATTTTCCGTTGCGTAACCCACAACTTCCGCGTAGGAGTCGAGCAAAAACTTAAAAGATTTGGTTTGTTTGTTTTCAATCAGAAAATGTACTGTAGCCTTTAAAATTGTTCAAACTTTTGAAGTATTACGGTGAACAAAAATGCAAATCGTGGTGGTACGCTTCTTGTTAATGATCTTTCTCTATAATTAGCGGTCAAGGGAATTACCTGAAATGGCGTCCGCAATTTGGAAAGGTATTAAAAATATTACCAATTGAGGGACTTCTTTATTTGGCATTTGCTGTGCCATCTCAACAACAAAAAATCAAATACAACGGGAGGGGTGTGGAGGGGGAGGGGAGGTGAAGCCGATAGGCTTCACACCTCCGGTGAATAAACTCCGGTGAAATACGAGGGGAGGTGAAGCCGACCCTATCGGGTTGGCTTCACCTCCCTCGTATTTGATTTTTCCGAGTTGATATCAACAAACCTAATAATGCGATCAATTGACGATTTACCAAGCTTACAATCACACGTAAAACAAACGAAAATCATTCAAGAAAATTTAAAATTAAAATCATTGTCGTAAAGAGTCGTAAACAGATTTACAATAAACCCCAAAATAGGTACGTCCGGTAAGAGATGAATAAATCCTTAAAAATATTGTGAAAACAACTGAGTTAGGTACGTCAATGTGTCGACGCATTCCGACTTTTTCTCGAGAGTAATATGAAAAAAAAAATACAAGATTTCCAGAGTAAAAAGTTTTTCAACGGACTGTGTTGGACGCCTAATGATATTTTAATGTCAACTCTACGTCACTACACGTACTGAAAGCTCTTATAATGAAACACTGAATAATAACCAAAAACCTGAACCTGAACTCAAAAATAGTTTAAAAAACACGCTTTAAAACCCAAACTAAAAAAGTAGAAAATAATTTAATTCGATTAAAAAGCGTGGGGGGTGCTTTTTGAGGTATTTTTATAATCAATTAATATCAAGTACCCCACGCTTTTTAATAGAATTAAATTATTTTCTACTTTTTTAATTTGGTTTTTAAAGCGTGTTTTTTAAACTATTTTTGAGTTCAGGTTCACTACTACTACTACTATTTATTTTGTGTTTTTTGTTGAAATAACTGAATAATCATCGGTCCTCGATAAGTCTATCTACAATCTGACCGTTTGAAGTGGGTCAAAATTAAGTCCAAAAAAGGAGTCGGCTACAAACAAACAAACATGCTTACAAACATACAGGTGAAGCTAATTAAAGTGTGTTAAAATCATGCTCTAAAAAGTATGAAATATGAAAATCTTCTCATCTGAACGCCGCCGTGGTCGTATTCCACTTTGCCCTAAAGCATAACATCGCTTACATCTGTTCAAATGTATTGTTTTGTAAGGGTGGTTAGCATAGTAGCTGTGGTCGTACGGCTTGGCTTGAGTGGGGTACCAAAATAAAGGGTTTCACAAATAGGTTTTATTAACGTCTAAAATAATTATATTAACTAAAAAGTGCAAATAAAAAAGAAAAAAACCCGACTGAGTAAAAAGTGAACTTTAAAAAAATGGAAACAAGAAACTTTTGTTTTAAGAGGTTGACTATTAAACTGAATCCTTTTTGCAATCTCTTTCAGTCGGGTGCAATAAAGGTTTTATTTTTTTGTTAATTTTAAGAAGATGATTCAAGTTCTTACGCAGTTGGTTTTTGATTACTTAAATTATTTTTAAACTCATATTTTAACCGTATAAGCTAACTGCGGTCGATGACCCTGCAAAAAGTCGTCAAATTAATGATTTTGTGTTGTATCATGTTCAGATATCGATACACCCATCACAACTGCGGAGTTTCGCTAGCTAATTTCATTTGACCCATTATAACATTTTTAAGGTTATAACCTGCCTATCTCACCACTTCTAATAGGTAAGATAGGCAGTCGCTCCATGATCAATACTGACATTCAGCTGCATCCTGCAGGCTTAGCATGACACTCTCTATTTCTACGAAGAAAAGACAGTGCTTTTTCAATACAAACTGACATTTCGTTTCTCCATTATGGACATCGCACCGTAGATATCCTTCTACAATCTGTAATTTTGTCTTTCGTTTCTAACAATCTTTGTCTAAGTCCTTATAATTGTAGACTATTATTGATGAATATTCCTTCCCAAACTGTCAAAATCACGCTGACAACAAACTTTCTACTCGACGGCCACAAAGTATAAATACGATTATCTACAAAATCATGATTCGTTTGGAACGCATAACTGTGATAATTATTAGAAAAACATAGCCATCTTCTCCTATCGTACAGTCAGCGTCAATAATATCGGGACGAACAGACTGCTCAAAATGATCTAAACAACTATGAAAATTAAATATTAACTCAATGACACAAGGAATGTTTCAGAATGAAGACGGTACACGACAACTGTCATTCTGACAAGAACTTTATCCAATTGAGATAAAGTTCAATTTTCTTAGTTGTTGCGATCATTTTAAACAGTCTGTTCATCCCGATATTTTTGACGCTGACTGTACATCATTTAGTTATTAGTCATGTGTATTCTTCCGTCGCACAGTGGAACGAATGTATGGGAGCGGTTGGACGTAGACATGTCCGAAAAATAAGAGTAAAATTATGACAAACTAATGATGCCATCTTATTCGATTACTTAATGCCTTCATAAATTGTGGTGATGAATTTCTTCATAACTCCCATATTTCGGGAGTAATTTGAGAAAATGTGAAATTTTACTATGAAAATGAGTGTATCGAGCTCTCTCCCTCCTGATTCCGGGCTTGTTTCAAGTAGCGGTCTCTAATATCGTAATGCTATTACTAAGAGCTATATTTAATACTAAGACACATAGTGCGCCAAATGTGCACTTTCTGGGATAAAAGGAAATGAAAATTTAAAAAAAAAAACGTTTTTTCCCCATTTGTATTTACTTTAAACCGCAGACAGACTTATTAAGAGGTCTATAAATATATTATATATATATACAGAAATATATATTAACAAAAATATTCACAAGAACTGATGAGAGTATGACTTTTAAGTAAGTTGATAATAAATTACCTAGTTTCATTAAAAGTACAATAAATAATTAAGATGTAAGCTCTAATTTACTAAGTTACACATTTTAAAACAATAACATCATTTAATTATCTTCGTCATCATCATCATCATCAATTAATTCAAATTCAGAATCGATGTCCGCTAAATCATTTATGTTAACAAATTCGATATCACTTTTCTCAGAATCCGTAAGCTCATAAAATTCCTTAAAAGAAGATTTTTTTACAAACTTATTTCCTTTTGGACGGATACTTGTAACAAGTGGATCAGAAGACAGTAAAAGATTGTGCATAATATCTTCATTGCATGAGATACTGCTATGCTTTCGAGAATGCCCCTCTCTATATTTTCTAAAATCTTTATTTCTAGCCTCAGATGCCTCTTCGGATAGAAAACCAATGGGCACAATTGACATGTTCTGAACTATGTCTGGCCCATGCATTAAAATTTTATGAAGTGAAGAAGGCATATAATACCATGGGTATAACTCCACGTAAAGCTTAGCAGTATCAAAGCAGAACTCTCGGAATTTAGTTACGTTGATCTTCTCTCCTGATGAAATACACTGCAAGATCACACAGATTTTTCTTAAAAGCATAGCATCTATTCCGGTCAGTTCAGCAGATTTAGTGTAGTTTTCAAAAAATCTCCTTGCCGAGTTGCCATTGTTGGTGGATCCACTGCCTTGTTTCACAACATCGAGAAGTAAGCCCGTTTCTCTTCTTACAGCCTCTTGAACTCTTTTCTTCCTGTCATCAACTTGCCTTTTTGCTATATCACCCCTTACTTGCCATGATTTTATGTCTAATTTGTAGGAAATGTGTAATAAGCATTCCATTGAGCGAATCCAAGCGTGAAGGGTGCTTAAGCTATATTTATACATGTCCTCGTTTGCGTGTTTATCTTTGATTAACTCTAAATTATTCATTTCTTTAGGACAAGCCTTGCATATGTCACACACTGAAGCTGCTGTATTGGATATAATGGAATGAATTTTACCATCAATCATTGTCAACAGCAGTTGGTGTTTGACACTAATTCCATCAGTGATGGTGGATGGAGTTAAGGCTTCAATCTCTGCTTCGATTTCAGCCATCTCTCTCTGCACATTTTCTTTGGTTTCCTTTATAAACTTAAACAATATTGGCCGGCAAAATGAAGTGGAAGATGGTCGCTCGTTTTCCCAAATTGTTACACCTTTTGAGACGAGCCGCAGTGGTACAAGACTAATCATAAAATTACTAGCAAGATCGATTTGCTCATCTTCACTCGTCCTTTGATGATAAATGCTTTGGCTAGATGATCCGTCAAAACCCCATTTGCTGGTCAATACGAGCTGTTGATTGGGATCAACAGGGGTTTCTAACGACCTAATAAGTCTTCTTGAGGTTAAATCCATCAAGGCTTGTAATTTGATTTTTGCAGAGCTCTCTGTAACTGTGAGATCTTCTTTGGCCGGATAGCACTTAATTTTTTCTTTAACCAACATGTAGTAACTCGGGTATTGAAGAGCTCCTTCTTGAGTGTTGAAATCCCGAAGAGTGTTATAGCGCCATTTCGATAAGTTCATCGATACATAAAGAGCCAATGCCTTCAAAGGGGATATTTCCCGTACCTGAATTGATTTACCTTCAATGAAGGCTTTGATTTTTGAGGCCTCTTCTGGATTCTCCGTCAAGTATTTCATAACATAAGCTGTATCGCTTTGTCCTGCCTTTTGAAGCGCCCTTTCGGCCGAAAACATAATTTCAGCGCTGCTACTGCTGCATGAAAGACTATCTTCAGTGCGTCTTCTTTTTTGCCGGTTACTAAGGTCCTCAAAAGATTTACGAGGACTAGGATGTGTACAAGTTGAAGCATCAGATTTAGCAGGAGAAATTATGGGCTCGATGACGTCACTTATATTTTCTGTAGAAGGTTCCATATTTTCATTCTGTAATTCCGGCCATTGAATTGCAGCCTGTAGCCAAATCTCATGTTTCTATCGAAACTTATCTGTGCTTCTTCCAGACTGTGTCCATTTTGCATAAATGCGGTAGCAAAATCGACGACACCAGTCTTTTAAACTTGTTTCAGCACTTTCACATAACTGAACACAACTGTTATCTTTTAAAACACTGAACAAATAGTTAAAGTCGCGTAAATCTTTATGTGCGCGTGCGCATAAAGCAACGTGAATATCAAGATTTGTATTAAAATTTGGAAAATACATTGCGAGATTAGCTTGGATACAACGAGGTGTAAATCAACACTGATTTTAAAGTTACTAATAGTGACCTATTTATATAAAATCCAGGTATCCCAGGTATCCTTTGTTAAATATTGCAAGGTAATTAGTTATTGTGATAATTAGTAAATGATGCATGCTAAATTAGTGTATTAAGAGCCATTTAGTAATTAAATAATAGCAATGTTCTTATCAGTAATCATTAGTGCATCAGTTTTATATGTAAACCTTAAGTCCCTAATTATATATCCTAATTAGCTTATATCTTCTCTAATTGGCTGCTCAGAAATGTTATTGTAATAAGGTAAACCTTTAGAAAAACGGTTTTAATCAACAAAATAAACAAAAAATAAAAAAATTGTGTTATAAAATAAACATCACTCTTTATCCCAGAAAGTGCACATTTGGCGCACTATGTGTCTTAGTATTAAATATAGCTCTTAGTATTAGCATTATGATATTAGAGACCGCTACTTGAAACAAGCCCGGAATCAGGAGGGAGAGAGCTCGATACACTCATTTTCATAGTAAAATTTCACATTTTCTCAAATTACTCCCGAAATATGGGAGTTATGAAGAAATTCATCACCACAAGTTATGAAGGCATTAAGTAATCGAATAAGATGGCATCATTAGTTTGGCATAATTTTACTCTTTTTTTTCGGACATGTCTACGTCCAACCGCTCCCATACATTCGTTCCACTGTGCGTCGACGAATCGAAGCTCGTGCTAAGCCTGCTGTTAAACTGGACGTCGATCCTAACATGGCTGGGGAAAATCTAGGTAGATGATGATAACGTATGTTCAGCCTATAATGTCCCCACTGCTGAGACACAGGTAGGGTTGCCAACCATACTTTATAATAACGTATCCTACTTTATTTTTGGTATTTATACTTTATACTTTTGTATACAAATAAAGTATGTGAAAATACTTTATTTCCAACCTTTACTGTGATGCGTAAAACAAAACACTAATTATGGGTACTTAACTATTAAACGGATGACGGAAACGATTTATAATTATTGAACGAAATGTCAGATGTCAGATGTGATGTCAATGTAACAGGACAGGACAAAGACTTGTACCAAATGTAAAAATATTTCTTAATAACTATCCGTTCCCGCCACCCAGTTTTCACTGAAAGAGTCTTTTCAGTAATGAATCTAAAGTGGCGAGAAGAGAGATTATTTCGAGAAGAGAGACTATTTCTCTCTTCTCGCTACTTTCTCAGCGTCTATAAATTTAATTAAAAACGAATTGTTTACTTATTTAAATTTAAATTTTGATTGTTAAACAAGCTTTGATTTTTTTAAACAGCAAAAAAGCACACAAAAATATGTTTTTAAGGCATTAAAAACATGAAATTTCAAAAATACTTTTTTTTCACAGGCAACTGAGGGAACACGGGTTTAGTCAGTAAAAGTCTGACACACCCTCTTGCTCCACCCAGAGTGGGAGAAGTTATTTAATGATTTCCCACCCAAAAAAAAAAGGAACATGGGTGGGTTTTAGTCAGTAAAAGTCTGACACGGAACGGGAGAAGTTATTTTATGATTTCCCAAACAAACAAAAAAACATAAAAAACACGAGACCCTGCATTGTTAGACTCAAATTCGAATAACATAATATAACCTCTGTGTTTGTTTCGGCATTTCTTCAAGGACCAGTCAGCTAGGAAATGCCGGCGCCATCTAGTTTTAAAAATATTGACGTGTAAAAGTGTCTTATAAGATTCACTTACTTATATAAACATTTTATTTCATTTTATTTCTCTTCAAGGCATTCCCACTTTGTTATTATTATTGTAACAGGTGCAAGCCTTAATAAATAACTCCCTCAGTGCCAGGTCAGTGTGAAGACGTTTTAGCCTATTTAGAAGATAAACGCTCGACTTTTCCTTATCCTACTGAACTAAATACGTCACTAAACTAATTTGTCGGCAGCTAAATATATTGCACGCACAATGTATTGTGAAATAAGCTGTAAAGTTTGTATATTGAGAATTTGTGGAAAGATAAAGAGACAACACTTATAATATTTTTCATGCGTTTGTAAACTGATTATATCTGAAATAGAAGAAGAATATGGAAATAGGAGACTATTTAATCTGCCTAGCCTTTGCCTGTTGAGGTCGGCTTCGTGTCTAACCGGATGCAGCTGTTTACCAATATTTTACTTGTAGTGACTGCCTATCTGACCTCCACAACCCAGTTACTAGGTAATACGATACCCCTTGGTAAGACTGGCTGTTAGACTTTTGGGGTTCTGACTACCCGTAACGACTCCCAACGATCTGCGAATGACAGCCGGGACCATCGGCCTAGCGTGCTTTCCGAGGCAAGGAGAAGTCTCTATATGCGGATGGTCACCCATCTGAGAACCTGTGGTAAGTGTAGCTCAACCTTGCACTTCGGACGTGCGCTGTTATCATTTAATCACTAACTTTTCGACGTACAAAAATGTGTTTTATTGTATCCTGAAAATTAAACTGCCAGAACAAGAGTGTCAGGATTGAAGATCGTTTACGTTATTATAAAAAAGAAAGACACTACTTATAATTTTAATATTATCTGCCATGTCTGTAGGTTTCATTATCAAACCAACTAGAAGGATTCTCTTTCCGTGATGTTCACGTCAGTTTTTTTTGTATCCGAACATAACAAAAAAATTAATGGAGCTTCCATTTTTTTTTTTCCTAGTTACAAAGTAATAAATGACTAAGTACCTAACTTCTTATGTATTTCGCTGCACGATCGAAATCGGGTGCTTTCCCTAGTATACTATAATTAACCGGGTTCCCTCGCACGTCCTGTCCGTTGCTAAACTAATAAAGCATGTAATTTATTATGTGCTACAGAGAGACACTGGTTTTCCCCAAAGACAATTTTGTATTTTCAAATGGAGGATAAAAGACACGCATTATTTCAGGAAACGAACTATTGAATGATATTATGTTTGTTAATGTGCTGATAACTGGTTCTGGATGACGGCAGCACATTTTAGGTTATGTACGGTCACCAAAAGGGTCATGCCCGAAAGTCTGACAGCCAGTCTTACCAGGGCGTATCGTATTACCCAGTAGCTGGGTTTTGAAAGTCAGATAGGCAGTCGCTCCGTGTAAAATACCGGTATTCAGCCGGATAGACTAAAAGCCGACCCCAACATAGGAATTGGGAAAAGGCTAGGCAGATGAAGATGATGATGATGATGATGTACGGTCAACAAAAGAGATTTTTAGTAGTTACCAGAGTCGTCGGATATAGTTTAAGTTTAGTAAGAAACCGATGGATGTGTCCGAATTAAATTTAATTTAATTAATAGAAAAAAAAACAGCCCGTATAATAAAATTCATTCTAAAACATCCATCGCTTTCTTACTAAACTTCAACCATATCCGACGACCCTGATTACTCATCTTTTTTGGTGACTTAAGTCTCTGAAGCCTTCCGGCGCTGCACACAAAAGGGACAAACGAACGGTTCACTAGAGATCCTAGAATCCCACCGCATATACTGAGGAACGTGTTGGTTTCAATGCGTACCCTTTGACTTATAGACCCCTTGAGCTATATGATGATTGATCCATGCATCACATGCATGCCGTCTGTTGGGACAGGTCAGCTCAAAGCTGAAATGGCTCATCCTTCAAAAGGTACTTCAAGAAACCTTTTAAGACTTTAAAAGAGACCATGACTCCTGTGTTTTTTTTTTGGCATTTTTTGCTCAGGTGTCAGCTCGTGTCAGACGTGGAAAGTGCGATTGTCGCAACCCAGTGCTGGGCACGCCACGATTGCGGCGGTAAGTCCCCTTTTTGAGGAGTGGCTTGAGAGGCGGCATGGCGTCCTCACCTTCCGCCTGACACAGGTCCTCACCGGACATGGCTGTTTCGGGAGGTTCCTCAGCTGCCTGTATGCCAGGGGCCGCGATATCTCTTTCGAACAACCCACACCCCTGACAGGCATCGGCCCTTGCGGGCCCCATCAGTTGCTGCTGACATCTCTTTGAGGCGCGCGTGGAACACAACGCGCCGTCGACCCGGGCTTGGTCCTTACCGGACAGCGAGATACCCATTACTCGCCGTCCGCAAGCCCGTGCCTACGGTGGCCGGGAATCAGCCTGGGATTCCCGACGCCCAGGGCGTCTCCTGCTAAAGCCACGGCTGTGAGGGCGCATGTACTGCATCTCCCTCACGTGCGCCGCCTCCCTCTTTGCGAGCATAACTGCTTCGCTGAAGGAGGCGACTGCTAGCCGTGCACTCTCACTCCGTACCATGGCCTGGACCAAGGGCGGACGCGAGAGATCGCCGCCGCCGATCACCTCCACGAGGACACGGCGGTGCTCCGCCCAAGCCGGGCAGACCTCCACCGTATGCTCCACCGTGTCCTCAGGGCGATCTTCGCAATGGAAACACCCGGGCGTTTCCTCCCGCCCTATCCGAAACAGGAACCTCCCGAAACAGCCATGTCCAGTGAGGGCCTAGGCCCTCGCCGGACATGGCTGTTCCACCTGACACAGCTGTGTCAGGTGGAAGGTGAGGACGCCATGCACGGTGGCAATTTAGGTAACTTCAGACTTTCATCACTTTTTTTTTAATAATTTAGCAGGAAAATTAAAAAATAATGTTACATCAACATTGTAGTACTAATATTATCTCATTCCTAATAGATTTCCTCCCGCCCTATCCGAAACAGGAACCTCCCGAAACAACCGTGTCCGGTGAGGACCTGTGTCAGATGGAAGGTGAGGACGCTATGCCGCCTCTCAAGCCACTCCTCAAAGAGGGGACTTACTGCCGTAATCGTGGCTAAAAGCTGTATTCATTGAGTAGGTATCGAGTAATGGACAATGTAGGCCACTGTGTGGAAGTTAATAACCGTCTTCCGAGAGGAATGTCTTCCGATGACCCGCGTAGGCGAAATACATTACCTGTATTTTGTCATCATTATCATAAAATAAACAATTTAGGCAGTATATTATTAGATTTCTACGAAACACTAATAAGACATTCCTATAATATTTTATTTGTAAATTTTCTTTGAACTGCTGTTCATTCAGGCTAATAAAACCGCTAATAATGTCAAAAATGTCACGTTTCCACTTTCTAGACGAAAAGAAAAGGAAACTAGGCTGAAAAGATTTTTTATTTATAATGTTATGCATAACCTTGCCCTCGATACTCTTTGCAAATAGTTTATTATTTTTTCTAAGAACATAAGGCAAAAGATAATTGGAGCTTTTTATTCTGTTGCCTGTAGAAAATTAGCTATCGTACCGGTTCTAATAATCTCAGCTCAGTTGCCTAGTTATGCACGGTTACATATGTAAAATCGACTATTAGAACGGTAATTATAGCCCAGTGGTTTCCGCCTTGACGTACAAGTTGTAGTGTAGGTCGTGACTCGTGAGTTCGAACCCAGGCAGACTCAGCTCTTTACTTTGTGTATTTAATTTCATGACCACTGCTTTCAAAACAGTAAGAAAAACGCCGAGAGGAAACCGGCAAGTCCTCCAAAAATTCAAAGACGTGACATCCGCCAAACAGCACTGGGCTCGCGTGGTAGATTGTGGTCCACTCCCTCTCACTCAAAAGAGGCTTGTGTCCCAGCTGTGACAACACTATAGGCTGATTATAATTTAAACTAACAGCTGTTTAACGCCGTTTACATATTCTAGTCGCGTTCAATCTCATGGGAAACCTACCGACAAACATCGCCATCGTCCCAATCATAATATATATTACCTTTAGATGCGTTACCGGCTCTCAATATTGGCAACATAAATGCAAGGTAATTGCCTGTCATGTTATTAGTCACGTACCATCCAGTGACGCATCGCAACGCTAGTGAGTGACGTAATATATGTTTATCTCTTTCTTACAACAGGTATCAGTATGGGTCTTTCCTTTTCTTTGCGCACTGTATGATAGTATGTACTAGTAGGAAGTACATTCATGGTTTATGCTCTTTTTGAGTGCTCTAATGTTCGTGTATGACGCGCCTATTGTAATACGTCATTGCATCGACCCCTATGTTTGTTTATTGTGGTTAACTATTGAAAGCAAAACATTTTTTTTTTTTTTGGTTGGGAAATCATCAAATAACTTCTCCCGCGCTGGGTGGAGGGCGTGTCAGACTTTTACTGACTAAAACCCACCCGTGTTCCTTCAGTTGCCTGTGTGCCAGGGGCCGCGGTATCTCTTTCGAACAACCCGCACCCCTGGCAGGCATCGGCCCTTGCGGGCCCCATCAGTTGGTGCTGACATCTCTTTGAGGCGCGCGTGGAATACAACGCGCCGTCGACCTGGGCTTGGTCCTTACCGGACAGCGAGCTACCCATTACTCACCGTCCGCAAGCCCGCGCCTACGGTGGCCGGGAATCAGCCTGGGATTCCCGAAGCCCAGGGCGTCTCCTGCGAAGACGTGGACGTGAGGGCGCATGTACTGCCTCTCCCTCACGTGCACCGCCTCCCTCTTTGCGAGCATCACTGTTTTGCTTAAGGAGGTGACGGCTAACCATGCACTCTCGCTTCGTACCATGGCCTGGACCAGGGCCGGATGCGAGAGATCGCCGCCGCCGATCACCTCCACGAGGACACGGCGGTGCTCCGCCCAAGCCGGGCAGACCTCCACCGTATGCTCTTTCGTAAAGCAAAACATTAAGAAACACCTTTGTTTTCCACGAAGCTAGAACTTGCTTAGGTACGTATATCGGTACATAATTAATTGGTTTCCATTCCAAGAAAGGACTTTTCAATTAATTTCAAATATAGAAGAAAACATAAAAATACACTCAGAATTGAATTACATAATAAATGTACTCAATTTAGTTGATGTATCACAGCATAGGTAATCACAATTTAACGATCTACATATTTACATTAAAATCAGGTCATTCAGTGAAGCCATAAATTATTGTGAATGAACGAAATGACGGGTGAACTAAAGAACGATTATATTTAGAACAGCCTTGTCCCTGATAGACAGAAGCAAATTTCGCAAATCATGTTATAACATATGAAACTGTGTTTTGTCTGATCATTAGAGTAATTTCTTTATATTATGAACTGGTTTTGAAATGTCAGACACGTGTAAGGACATATATTGGAAAATTTGGAAGAATAAACATCAGGGCTGAGGACGGTCATTGATCCCATTTTATGATCGAGCGAATGGTGGATGACTATTATAGGTGCATCCCTGCCTAACTCTTCGGGGTATACTGGCGTGATCTTATGTTGTGGCATTTTAAGTCTTTAACAGTTTTTTGGAACGAAGTTCCTTAACGTGGCTTACGGTAAGTAAGACTGGTAGAAATCGTCACGTTTGGAAAAAGCGATATGCACCTTCATACGCCTTTCTCTCTCTCTTTGTTTTTTTCTATAATATAAAAGTGTGTGCGTGCGGATCTTCATTCCACCAACCGCTCACAATAATATATTTTTTTTTATTTCCCAATTTACATCTACACTTCGGAGTCAACACAATATCTTACTCTATATCTATCTATCTGCCTAGGCAGTCAAAAGGCTAGCCTTTTCCCAACGATGTTGGGGTCAGCTTCCAGTCTAACCAGATGCAGCTGAATACCAGTATTTTACATGGAGCGAATGCCTATCTGACCTCCGCAACCAATATACCTATATCAAATCAACATAATGTGATAGACATTCAAATTCAATCCGTAGGTCTTTGGTGTGACGAGCTGGCTTCCAAATTGCTACACTGCATAGGTAATTATTCCAAGCTTGTAGGGAAATATAAATCATCATCATATCAGCCGAAAGACGTCCATTGCTGGACATAAGCCTCCCCCAGAAGGGGGGGATTTGCCATAATCGCCACGCTTGGGAGGCGGGTTGGCGATCGCAGTATGGTGGTCAAATGCATAGAGAACGCTGCTGCCCATTCTCTAATAAGTCCCTTAGTCGCCTTCTACGACACCCACGGGAAGAAATGGGGTGGTGCTATTCTTTTACGCCCGGCACCACACGGAACGAAACATAAATAGAGACACAAAATTACCACCCAACGCTACTCTAGAAAGCCAGAATCTACAGTGGATGACCACAGCAAATCAGACAATGAGGATCGGTGAGTCACATCCCAGTAACACCATGTACCTGTTTTGAAACCCGTAATGAAATTCAGAAAAAGAAATTAGTTGGGGATAGTAACCAAATATGGAATAGTAACCCTAAAATGGAACACCGCCATTTCTCGGAAACGAATACTCCTAGTTGCAAAAGACAGTGATCTTCTGTCTCTTCTGTCCCTACACAACGGTAAAAGAAGCATTTTCTTCAAGAGGAATACTACAGTGCAATTAATTTATAATATTATGTATGTTTTCACCTTCAAGAGCCGGTTAACAAGAGCCCTGGCAGACCGCAAGGCGTTTCCGTTCAGATCGTGATCCAGACGGGCTAATAATAAAATTATATGCCTCAATGTTTACACACGTTTTAATCGCTGTATATTTATTTATTTATTCTTGCTGACTGTATAATGCACAGAGTGCGTTGTAATTAAACGTATTTCTTTCACGTCGTGATAGTGTGACCTCTTTGCGTCATTTAACACTCTATATAACCCGAAAATCCATGGGAACCGAAAACTCCAAGTTTTGTGTTTCTCAAAATTCGTCCTTAAATGAATGAAGAAGAAGAAGGAAAGAAAATACGTGTGTTTGTGGTAAACATGACGTAAAGAAAGAACAAGTTGGGAGAAAATATACGTCACATCTACGCAAAATGGCCGTCCTCTGCATAATCAGGCGCGGTCCGAGGGGGACCCCTATGACCCCCCCCCCCCCTCTAAATATCCTAGTAAGTAAGTAATAGTAGTATCCTGGTAGTACGTTCTCGTGGGATAAATTCCGATCCCTACGCGAGCGAAGCTGCTGGCAAAAGCTGGTACCTACTTAATAAATACATATTCATTGCTCTTAAGTTTTTTGTGCAATAAAGTCTTATTTACTCTTTTTTCAAAACCTCGAGGGGCAAATCCCCCCCTTTTCGGGGAGGCTATGTCCAGCAGTGGACGTCTTTCGGCTGATACGATGATGATGATGATGATGACTCTTTTTTCTTTTCTTATTAATATGGAGTCTGGCTGCGGCCGTGCCTAAGCATAATGCTACGTCCCTATTCAGGACAGAGCCGCAACGCTGATTTTCAGCGACACTCGGCGTAGTTATCTAAACTCTCAACGGGGTGTTATACGTTTGACGTGTGTGTGCGAGCGTGAGTGCGTGCGTGCGTACGTGCGTGCGTGCGTGCGTGCGTGCGTGCGTGCGTGTGTGTGTGTGTGTGTGTCATCGTAGATTTTGATTTATTTATTTTTTTGTTTGAAAGGTGAATTAGTCGGGAGTGTTCTTAGAAATGTTTCATCAAAATCGGTTCAGCCGTTTAAAGATTATCAGCTCTTTTCTGGTTGATGAAGGGATTTGAGCATCTTCCACGGGTCTGATCAAGTCGAAATTTGGTATTCTATTACTTCAAAGATATTAGACGAACAAAGAAACACCTGAAGATTCCAGGATACCCAAGTAACTCATCAACAAACAGCAGAAGTATCGTGTTTGGGCAGAAGTATCGGGAAACAAACGCAACGCTGCAAAGATTTCAGCGAGACATTAAGTTTAAAAAGTGGGAAATAAAAGTTAAATTAAAAATTTAAAAAACCCCCGACCCAAACAAAAACTATAAAAAGTAAAAAATAATTATTATTGGCCGTTTAAGTTGTAGGTAGTATTTTGATCAAGGCATTGACAAGTCGGGGGACGGTCATCGAAAACGCCAAACAGAGGAGGCCTAGCATTTTCATTAGCCGTACCCCGACTTGACAATGCCTTGATCAAAATACTACATACAACTTATACGGCCAATAAATATTATTTTTTACTTTTTATAGTTTTTGTTTGGGTCGGGGTTTTTTAGTAGTGAATATGTTGTCAAAGCTTTCGCTAAAACCAAGTGTTCTCAAACATCAAACAGTTCAGTAAAGGAAACAGTATTTTTATCTCACGACGCGACGTGCGCTTTACTTGTGGTTCCCAAATGTAAAAACACAGTGTGCATGTGTGTGTAAGCGCCAGGAGCTTTCGGTACCATCCGAGACAATGGCGAAGTCGGAAGTGTGTCTGGCGAGTGCATGTACGTGTGCGTTATGTGCTGACGCTACTCGTCTTTACGCACACATTCATTGCGAGTTTGTACAAGTGTGTTTGTGTGTGTGTAGTAACCATATGTAAAGCGCGCGTCTCTTCGTGAGATAAAAATAGTATAAGTACCTCCATCAAGAAGTTAATTAACGATTTTCAAAATACCTCGAACTTTTAAACTACTGCGCATAGACAACCGCGGAATTCTTTAACAAATTTCAATTTCGCCGACTCACAGTTCACCCTGTATTACTAAACTTTATAAAAACTGTGTTAATGTCCTCATTCGATTATTGTTTAATATGTTACAATTTATGGAATAAACATCTTATCAAATAAAAGGAATACCTACTTAAATAATGTCTAACAAATATCGCCGAAAATTAGAACTTGGAAGTGGAATAATAGGTCGGTAGACTTGTATTATTATCTACTAGGTAAAAAACAAGAACCTTCTCGAGAATTGGACACAATTTTTCACTTTTTAGTTACAGTACCTACCCCAGAAAATTCGAAATTTCATGATCCTTGGGGTCAAAAGAATGCATATTTATGCGATAGCAGCAATCGCGGTTTGTTTGCTGTCATTTTTTTGAAGAGTTCCGTTGCCAGTCTCCGAAACTCATCATCAGATATATATGAAATTTTTATGGGACCATTTCGGAATAAACCCCTTTCGAACAAAAAAGAATTTTGCAAATCCGTCTTTATATAACGGAGTTGTGCCCGAACATACATACAAAAAAAATATACACATATATATACACATGTCGAATTGATAATCTCCTTCTTTTTGAAGTCGGATAAAAATAGCTGTAGGCCCATCCCTTATCCCTATTTAGGAGCAGTGGTAGTCCAGTTGTAATGCCCGCGACTTATAAGTTAGTAGGTTCTAACCCAGATAGGCAAAAAAAAAATTAAACTTTTTGTAAATTATTTCATCACCACTACTCTCAAAACGGTGAAGGAAAACATCGTGAGGAGCATATCTTGAAACCAAAAATTCGAAGACATGTGACATCTACCAACCCGCACCGGGCCCGCGTTGTGATTACGGCCTGTGTCCCGGCAGTGGGAACGCTATAAGCGGATTATGCATCACTGATCCCCACATTTCTATAACGAACAGATTTAGCTTAGTCAAGCAAGCTAAAATGGAACAGCAGGAATCTATTATCCATAGGTGGGTACCTACCAGTGGCGACGGTAGAATAATGGCCAGTGCCAAAGAAGCCGTTCCAAAAAAAACACTCACTGCGTTATGCAAGCTCAAAGTTTCGTCATAAGATAATTCCCCCCACATTCGCTGATATCGAGTTGGAATCAGAGAATCTTGTACGGAAGGATTGTTTTTCTTTGCGCGCAGACGTTTTTTCCGACTCAGGAGGGTAATGTGTTTTAGTAATACTTAGAACACATAAGAATTAACTGTACTTCGAGGTAATAAATGGTGTATCGGTGGTAGATGGGTTTTCTTAAAGGTACGACGATGGGAATCGGCTTCTATTAACCCGTCGCCACTGATACCTACCCACATAAACTCAAGACATTCCTCCACAGTGTCTGAATACACAACAGAACGAGCACTTACTCCGACTCTTACGTGTAAACGTGTCATAAACTATACACGCGTGCACAATCAATGGCCCCAAATGAGCACAACTATGTTCCTCCAACCGTATTACAGAAAACCGTTAAGCTTTTTATACAGCAGTCTCATATTAACAAATTAGGTTAGATGATTCAGATATACATAAATAGGCCGTTCAGGTGCTCGTGTAGACTCATGTTAATATTTCGGGTCAACATACGGTAACTGTGACATGTCTGTGACAGACTACCTTAACATTGATTGATATATTTGAATGTGTAGAATATTGGGTCGGTAGGGTCTGGGTCTAAAGTATCGCAATGTTACGTAAACTTACTTTGTGTATGGATGTGCTTAAAAAAATTATGACAGAGTAACCGGAAAGTTAATGGACAGAGTAAGTTGAAAAAAACTTGTAACCTCTTGTTATCTTGTACGTATGTACCTACTATAAATGTCATTGTGGCCGTATTTGTTATTTATTTTATCATCATCCAGCCCGACTTCAACTACTAGAGTTACTGGGCATAAACGCTCGTGTAGGTTAAGAGCACTATGCACATCAAGCTACCCTAATCTGTCAAATTTCTTTGATAGATTTTCAACTTTACGACGTAAGCATAAGGTTCATGTTCAATTGGGAAAATTTGACAGTTTGGGGTAGCTTGATATGCTGGAGTCTGCACTTTTTAGGCACAGAAATCCCTACCCGCTTCCCGGGACGAACTCCATCAGTCAGAACACCCAAGTTTAAAAGTACTACAAGAAACCTTTGGCGTTCGAATGACGTTGTTCAGGGTGGCGCTGTTGTTCAAACATATTTGCAATTGTTTTTTGAAATGTATTTATTTGGAATAACAAACAGTTACACATTAGATCTTGTAAAATTTTTTTCAGAATAAGTACAGAATGCAAATGTGCAACTCACACCGATAGCCACAGCATACAAGTTGCTATTGCATAACAAGATGGCGGAGTTAGTACCGATTTTGCCACGCGCCAATAGACCTTTGTACAGTTACAAGGTTGTTTTTCAGTACTTACAAGTTATTTTTCACTCTGTAGTATTTTTCGGAAGTCGGTTGTTTTTATGGATTTTTGTTTTTACAGAGAAAATATGTTTTTTTTTTTTGCATGGACATTTAGTTGTACCATGAACCATTTCAAGGTTATCCATTAATTACCGAACACCCTGTATATACTCCACTACGCAATTTCTTTAATAGTCTTTTCATTCATGGTCCATCTGTGTGCAGTAACGAAATGTTTAGCCAACAAGAGCCGATTAATTGGCTGTGTTCAAACTCGTGCGCACGCGTCGCCTAATAAATCTGGATTGAACTCATATTAATGGATTTAAAATGTCAAGGGTACTGGAGTATTGTACTGAAGTACCGATAGGGAGCAAATAAAGGTGGAGGTAGGACCGATCGTGTTTAGCAGGGAGATAGCTCCGTGGCGAGATTTTCAACAGATTAAATTGCAGGTACCTACAAGCCCGCGTCGACGGCGCGTTGTGTTCCACGAGCGCTTCAAAGAGATGTCAGCACCAACTGATGGGGCCCGGAAGGGCCGATGCCTACCAGGGGTGCGGGTTGTTCGAAAGAGGTTCCGCGGCCCCTGGCATACAGGCAACTGAAAGAACACGGGTGGATTTTAGTCAGTAAAAGTCTGACACCGTGCGGGCCATGGCCCTATACGGGGCGCCGGTGTGGGCGCCCACATTAGGGCGCCAACCAGCACGCCGGTTGAAGGTGGCCCATAGGGTCATGGCCATCCGGATGAACCGGGGATACCGCACGATCTCCGGTGAGGCGGCGGGCCTCCTTGCCGGATTGCCGCCATGGGATCTGGAGGCAAAGGTCCACGCGCACACTTGGGAGTGGCGCGAGGAGGCCAAACGCCGGGGCGTAACTCCGCTGCCGCGTGAAATCGCGGCACGGCGGACAGAGCTCCGGCAGGATCTCATGGCGACGTGGAAGGTGCGATTGTCGCAACCCAGTGCTTGGCACGCCACGATTGCGGCGGTAAGTCCCTTCTTTGAGGAGTGGTTTGAGAGGCGGCATGGCGTCCTCACCTTCCGCCTGACACAGGTCCTCACCGGACACGGTTATTTCGGGAGGTTCCTGTTTCGGATAGGGCGGGAGGAAACGCCCGGGTGTTTTGATTGCGAAGATCGCCCTGAGGACACGGTGGAGCATACGGTGGAGGTCTGCCCGGCTTGGGCGGAGCATCGTCGTGTCCTCGTGGAGGTAATCGGCGGCGGTGATCTCACGCGTCCGACCCTGGTCCAGGCCATGGTACGGAGCGAGAGTGCATGGCTAGCAGTCGCCTCCTTCAGCGAAGCAGTCATGCTCGCAAAGAGGGAGGCGGCGCACGTGAGGGAGATGCAGTACATGCGCCCTGACAGCCGTGGCCTTCGCAGGAGACGCCCTGGGCGTCGGAAATCCCAGGCTGATTCCCGGCCACCGTAGGCGCGGGCTTGCGGACGGCGAGTAATGGGTAGCTCGCTGTCCGGTAAGGACTAAGCCCGGGTCGACGGCGCGTTGTGTTCCACGCGCGCCTCAAAGAGATGTCATCAGCAACTGATGGGGCCCGCAAGGGCCGATGCCTGCCAGGGGTGCGGGTTGTTCGAAAGAGATACCACCGCCCTCAGTGGCACACAGGCAACTGAGGGAACACGGGTGGGTTTTAGTCAGTAAAAGTCTGACACGCCCTCCCGCTCCGCAAAAAGTCTGACACGCCCTCCTGCTCCACCCAGAGCTTGAGAAGTTAATTGATGATTTCCCACCCAAAAAAAAAAGAAGATGTAGGTCCTGTTTCATAAAAAAAAGTAGTAGCTTTTCGTGTCTGTACGCTTAGATCTTATAAACTACGCAACGGATTATATAATGCGGTTTTCATCAATAGACAGAGTGATTCAAGAGGCAGGTTTAAATGTATAATACATCGACCTCCATGCGGGCGAAGCCGTTGACAAGAGCTAGTTCAATAAATAAACAAATGCTACTTACCTCTGTTAATCTGAAGTAACTACTAAGTTTAACAAAAAAAAATCATCGTAGCCTGACTTTCCAAAAAAAAATCGCACGAATCTTGTTTCAAACCAGCTTTTAATTGTGGAATATTTGCACCGTTTGGGGTGGGCTGCTGTAGGTGCAGAAAACCTCAAACGGCGCAAATATTCCAATCTTAATGAAAAATATATGTGCGAGCCGTTTGGGGTTGAAACTGGGGCCACGGGGTCCGAGTGCCTACGTAGTATTTCGAGACATTGCCAAGCGGCTGGTCGAATCTTCACGTGACCAGAGGGTTGGCCTATTTTTTGGCCAAAGAATCAGCATTGCCATACAAAGTGGCAATGCTGCCAGCCTTTTTAAGACAGCTTTTTAATTACGTAAATATCGTAAGATAATTAATAACAAATCCAAAATCGCCTCAATTAACAAAAAATTTGTTTAGTCAGTATAATAATCAGAGGTCGGAGTAGGTAGATTGATTTTATATACTTGCGTCAAGATATTATAATATCGACATGCCATTTTTATCCATAATGTGCGGGAAGTACCGGAAAAAGTTCCGGAATTGGAATTATGGAATAAAATAAATGAAAAAACATACAGGCTAACAAAATCTAATCTCAGGCTAAAAATATATGAATAATTGATTGAATTCAATGAACAATTATTTTCACCATTAGCTAACACTGGTAGCGTAGATTGATATTATTAATACGTTTTTCACCTTAAGCACAAATTCGTGCTAATTTCAAAATTCCGGAACAAATATCACAATAAATATATGAAGTTCCGGTATTTTGGAGGCATATCCATATTATACTCTACGTTTGACGTCAACGACCTTAAATCAATCTACCTACTCCGACCTCTGATAATAATACATCAATATCTATACCTATATAATCTACCTAGGCTACTAATAATAAAGCCGAAGACTGTTTGGACGCGCTAAATCTCTGGAACGACCAGTAGGTAAGATTTTAAAATCGTTTTCTATTTGATAGTCCACGTCTCGAAGACAGGTCAAGAATTGGCCTGTCTCAAGAATTGGTTTAGTGTTCACTAAACCTAACAACACACTAAATGGCGTCGAAAAAACCCGAAATAATAAGTATGCAAAAACTTTTTTTCCAACAGTACGGCACAGATTTAGTCATAGCATTAACGATTAAAGCCCCAAAACTCATTATTAGTAAACAAAGTTGATGTTACTAAGAGCCGCTTTTAACCTCATTCACCAATTTCACAGTCATTCAGGAAATCATGATATAATTAACCTAGTTTTATAAAACATCTAACAAACGCTTGTATAGCTTCAACTGTCCAAAATGGAATGATTAGATACATTATTTTCATTTATCACTAATTTTATCGTGAGAGGATCGTGACCAAATACCTAACAATAGCCGCACCAGCGGTTCGTGGATGACCATTAATTATATATTGAGCAAGACCCCTCCGTGCCCAAAAAGCACGAAAAGCATTGGTCCCGGCTCGGCTGTCATCCAAAATTCTGACAACCATGCCGTCTTAATTACCTAGAAATATCGTATTAGCTAGTAACTGGGCTGTGGAAGTCAGATAGGCAGTCACTCCATGTAAAATATCCGGGTAGACTGGAAGCCGACCCGAACAAAGATGGGCCAAGGCAAGGCAGATTTTCTCATTTCTAGCAAGAATTGTCATTCAAAACCAAATATAGGTATGTACCTACTGGAATTACCAAAGGATTTAGCCCAACCCTAGGGTTTTCTGAATCATGAGGGTTTTTATGTCGATCATGCATGATAAACAAAGTCGAGTAGTGGTCTAATGATTTAACTTGACTGCATAAACCATTTTTTTTTTATCAATTCAATTTTAATTTAATTTTGAATGTTAATTATATGCTATTATTGTATAGAATCAAGTTCTTCCAACATAACAGACAGCTGTGCTGCTGGGGAGTTTGTTGCGCCACTTCTTCTTCCCAGCTAAAGCACTAGGAAGTGGTGAAGGGCGGGCGTTTTGAGGGACTGTCATGTAATTTTGACGTTCAAAAAGTGCTGACTCGCAGCCTAGTTTGAATAATGACTTTTGATTTTGATTGATTTTGATTTTGATATTAAAAATCCCAGATTCTAAACAAATAATGAATATTTTGTAAAAGTCAATATCCACTGCGCTAATTTTTGCACTTATGTAGAAACTACAAATATATTAATATTACAAATTACCGATTAAGTACTCAATCCACGCAATGACGTAACTCGATAGCGGTACTTTTTATTAAAAGTCTTTATATTCAGTTATGGTTAGCGGTACCCGAAAGCACAGCGACGTTCTATTTACGAATTTGAATTTCGAATCAATCCTCAGCGACCGTTTTTGTGCTAAATATGTAGTGGCCAGAATATATGAATCCGAAAAGTTTTTGTTTGTATTATTATGCAGATGTGAAGTAAGTAGGTGTTGTTCTGTTATGCTGATGTACAGCAGGATCTGTTATTTATTTTTCCACATTATTATGTTAAATATAATCTTGGATTATCTACCTAAATATACAAATAAAAACAAAAAATCTCTTAGTTTTTTGGTCACGTAGGCGTCGAAGTACCTACTCGTCCGCATCGCTGTCATCCGGAAACGTACCCAGAACACTGGCAGAATTGCCACGTTGAATGGCAATGGCAATTCTAATTCTTTGGCCAAAGAACGAGCCAGCGCTCTGGCCACGGAAGTGTCGCTCACTCGGGCCCCATGACCGGAGCGTTTCGAACTCAAACGGCTGAAAACTGTAGTTACCTATATATCTGTAGTATAGGATTTCTATCGCTTGAAGGTCTCAGCCGCCGCAGCAACTGGAATAGCATAATCAGCCTATAATGTTCCAACTGCTGGGACACAGGCCTCCTCTCGGTGCGAGGGAGTGGGCCTTAATGTACCAGGCGGGCCCAGTGCGGGTTGGAAGATGTCACAAGCCTTTCAATTATGGTTCTAGGACACGCCAGTGTACTCGCGATGTTTTCCTTCACCGTTTCGGGAGCAATGGTGACAAAATTACAAATTAATGTCAGCAGCTCTGCTGGAATAATAAGTTTTTCACAGTGTATAAATAAATGTGTAGTATGAAACTTACTGCGAAACCTAAACAAAAGAGAACGAATGTGCGCTTTTATTTTCCATCGGAACGATATTATAGTGGACGTCCAGCGTCCACGGCGGCGGCGCGGCGGCGGGCGTCACGATAACACAAGACAAGTAAAATGTATAATAAATACGCTTTTAAATGTTTGTCCACGCTATTGTTATAACGTGCACATATTTCCGTACAATTTGTCGTTTCTCATCGATTGACTCGTCCCCTAACTCTACCGTCTGAAAACGAGCGTTATGAAACGTTGTACGTCTTTTTTTTTACTTTACATCTCGCAGATCAACCTAAGAGGTTGTCGACTGCTTAACCCGACTTGCCTGTAGCTGATTCAATTATTTAAAGGCCACACGCCAGGGCTTAAAACCTAAAAACTAAGCGACTACACGCCAAAGGCACCCCTGTGCGGTATGAACTAAGGTGTCGCTAGAAGAGGGTAGTGATGAGCGTTGAATGAACGAACTGGTTTTTTAGACTGTTTATTCGACCTGAACTATTCGACTAGTTTACTGACCACAGATAAACCAGTTTATTCGTGAACGACATTTTACGCAAGCGACCGGCGGCGGCGACAACTTGTTATCGCCGTACACTTAGTCGTTTATCAGTCGATTAGTAAACAAGTTTCAACTAAGCGACCTAATCAGATCGTACACTAAACGGTGGATAAACTCCGTGAACATAAATTCGTATAAATGCTGTTCAGTCTGTCATGTAAACTATTCGAAAATTAAACTGTTTTATGAACTAGTTTATTGTATACGGTAAACCAGTTTCATTTCGTCGACGGTAAATACGTGAACGACCCACTCCTAGAAGAGGGCAACAAGAGGCGGGCTGGATCGGAATTACAATTATTTAGGAACGAATTCAAAGCTACAGCAAGGGTCGGGGCAAAATTCCTTCGAAAATTAAAACGTTCTTAAATTGCTACACTTACACGTGTCAAGCTAACCAATGTTGGCTACGCGTTCCATTCGAAAGAATAAATTGTTTGCATTCATCATTCGCTCGTGGACCGTACCGGGTGGTCCCTATTAAGTCCTTATTATTAGAAGGAAACGCGAGGGAGGAAGATCAGCGATCCTAATGGTTCTTGTAAAAATACATTAAAAATTAACTTTTCGAAACTTCTGTAAATATGAGCTTTTTGAACTTCTATGATCAATACAAACATATTATGTGCATTGTGCTGGCTTTTGTCAATAATGAAAACCATAAGAAAACTAACAGCCACACTCAGAAAGGTTAATTAAATTAGTCCTAATGACAGTCTGTCGCATTAAGCGAACTGGCAATCGTATTGATGGGTAGCAAAATCAGTAAAAATCAAAAGTCGACAGTCAGTATCGGTCAATCAATCAACTCAGCTTATAGCAGGTTAACTGCTGGACTTACGCCTCTCCTGGGCTGCACCACAACACCCCGCAGCCATCTACGTCTCCGGCATCCAGTCTGTCCCAGCAGCCACCTTTTAGGGTAGTCGGGTCATCTAGTTAGAAGGCTTCCCACACTACGCTTGCCGATACGCGGTCTCCACTCCAGGACTCCTTTGCTCCACTGGCCATTGCTCATTCGATAAATTTGGCGAGCCCAGCGTCCTTACCCTGCCAACTTCGGTTCTTTTCCGGATAACTTCATCTCTAGGGTCTACTCCCTAAGTACAAAATCCGTAACTTCGGACGAAGTTACAAGGGCTACCAACTCTGTATCACCTACCGTCATAAGATTAGTTCTGGGCCCAAACTAATAATGAATAATAAAACGATTTGACAGCTGTCTCCCCTCTCGATGTATATTTTCCCGCCCGAAAAATTTAAATGTTACACTTCCTTTTGTCAAAAGAAGTGTAAAATTTAAATTGAATTTAAAATCTGTCGATTTACTACTTTCAGACGGGCCCGTATCTACGTTAACAGACATAGTGGGCTCTCAGATTAATCATCAGTGTCAGTAGAAGGTATATTTTTTTAAAGGGCATCTACAACTATTGCCTACTGGCAGACAAATTTCTAAAATAAGGCTGCTGTGTTCTGAATTGGGTTCCATTAAATTATAGCGTGGCTTCAGAACATTATCGGTGACATAGTCATGTAGCCACAGATTTTAAAAAAATAGGTAACTACCTAGGGCAAGCCTAATACATGGGAGCGTAGGATGATATAACCTAAAAATTAACCTGAATCTATAACCTACTTATTGGTAAATTTTATAACACTAAGTCATTCGGTATTGTAGGAAACATTGACCCACGCAGAGCTGACCTATTCTATGAAGACACACAAATCACACAATGAGGTTGTATAGTATATCAAAATAATAGTTTATTCAGACTTTGCATAATTCAAAATAAAGGTGAATCACTGTGTGATATCATCATAGATCAGTACTAACGGTTCTTTTGTTTTGCAGTTTACTGAATATATAGGTAGGTACCTCTTTTTTATTCCATCCTGAAATTACATCGTTATAGTTTTTTTTTTTTTTTCATATTGTTTTCGATAAAGATTAGATTATATCATATACCTACACAGTATGTAATTCTAGTAGGTCTGCACTTTGCCTTATTTTTTTTTTTTTATTGTTTTCTATATGTGCAACCGTAGTCGCATCTATTTTTGTATTAACTTGTAGTATGATTATTGTTTTCGGACCATCAATTTGTGAGGACCGTTAAATAGTACATGTATAGTAAATAATAAAATAAATTAAATAAACAACAAAATTATAGTTTTTAAATAGTACCTAACCATCAATAAATGAGATGGGCAATAAATGCCTGAATTATTGAAAAACATTCGCATTTTAATCTGTCTAAATAAGTAAATAAAATAAAATATAATTAAATTGTTGCTGGGATGAAAATTCGACTAGGTTTTGAACGTTTATTTATAAACGGGAATTGGAACGCATCCTTTGTAGTACCTTTCAAAATGTATTTGGAACAAGACATGAACGCGCTACTCAAAACAGTTTGACGGACTATTCGAATTTAGAATTGTAGAGCGGCGCCATGTTAGCTTGAAAATTCCATATTTGAATTTCTATGAACCGTTAACTGTACTCCTCAGATGCAATTTTTGGTCGACTTACATAACAACAATCAGTAGTAGTTTTCTTTGAGACCTTTATAAATACCATTAACATGTTTGGAGTCATAATCGGTACAATTTAAAACAGTACTGTGCTTTATAAAGTCAATCATGTTTACTGTTAGATTTTGCAGCTTAGTCCTAAAGGTGATGACAGACGCTTCACTCGAGTGAAGGTTAATTTTTGTTTAATGCCACGTTCACATGACACTGACAGAATTACAAAAAAAATTACAATAATTTCCTAATTTTACGAAACTGGGAAAAGTTTCGTAAAATTAGGAAATTATCTCGAACTTTCAAAGTGCGAGTGAAAAATACCCAATGCCGAAATCCAAGATTGTTGGATCGGTTCATTAGCGAATAGTTTTTCACTTTTGATTCGATGGTTCATTTCGAGTGAAGGATTCCGAATGACGACATAAATGATATAGTGAAGCATCTGATAGCCTTTTTTGAAAGATCATTACGTAAGCATTGTTGTTTAATAGTTGCCATGAAAGTTATATTAGAAGAAAGAAGATTATCTTTCATTAGATGGAACTACGAACTACTTAGGATATTAAAGTGTTTCGTCCCTGAGACAAAAAAGTGGAAAAAACGAATATATTACTAACACATTGCGCTTTTTTGTTGTTTTTCCTATATTAAAAATACAGTGAGTGGAAATTCCTAGAGGTGACGACGCCTGAGAAGGATTATAGTGACCTTATTGGTGAATTTCTTCGGAAAAGTCAGTCTGCCTACTCTGTAAGAAACTCACCGTGAAAAATTATGTAAAGTAAGCAGTCATTCCGCCTGATGCTAGGGATATCACCAGTTGGATGAACGTAAACAAAGTAAAAGAAGTAAGGATCATAGTAGGTGGTGTTCTGTAGCTTCGCTCTAACCCCATTGCAAGAAGGCGTGAGTTTATGTAGGTATGTATATTTCACCATATGATTGTGAACACCGTTAGTTTATAATCTATCTCGCGGGATTATAAACTGTCGAAAAATTGTGAACTGCACCATACTGCTTACCGACCGAATAGGTTAGAATTGCGAAAAATAGATTAGCGCGCGAGCCGAACGAGCGAAACGAGCGGTGCCGCGGCAGCGGCCGTCGAGCGGTACTTCCAAGTTAGTGGCAGTTACTTGACTATTTAGTAATAGCGCAAGGTACTATCCGTCGTGATACCAGTTTATAATTTGACGGTTTCACTTCGATAGTTTATAATCTACCGAAAAATAATGCTTTAAATTGTAAGCAATATGTTACGGTTCAGAATCTTTCGCCAGTTCACAATCTCGCGAGATAGATTAATCTAACGGTATTTACAATTTTACGGTGATATACATAATCTATTGTATATAGTAACTTGAATCAAAAACTTTGTAGGTAGGTACCTCTTTTTAAGAAAATTACGCGGACGGTGGAGTATGAAATTCAGCACATTTAAAGTTGATATTGAGAAGGAGTGCAGAAAGCTAATATTTTTATGTATCTTAATGCATTAGAAATACCTTAAAATTGAAATGAATTATGGTCGACTTTCAACCACTGGGCGACCACTAGTTTAAACGACTTCGTAGAAACATAAACCCAAAGAAAAAATTGAAGCTTTAGTTACTTTTTAAATTGATCTTACTTTATCGAAGGCATATCTTTAACCCCTTACACGTGTTTTCCAAATTAATAAGAAAAACATTATTATAACCCTGCTTCCCATTCAAATTCATATTAGGAACTCTTTCACTTCGCCATATTGTCGTGACAAAACCTCTTTATTAGGTAGCGTTTATTGGCAGAGGCGTCTTGTTATCCCTTCATTATCTATGACTTTTTATGGGGTTGAAAGTTTGAAAGTGTTTCCTCATTTTGACATGTGTATTGATAATATTTCCGGGTTCCAATTTCGAACCTTTTCCTGCTTGAAGAGTATAGACAATAGGTATATAGGGTGACTGGTAATTAATGGATAACGGGCGTCTTAGAATTTTCGATTCTCGGAAGTGCCGTCTTTCCTACCAATCTTCAATACCAGAAACCTATAGGTAGGAATCATCGAAAGTAAACGATTTATTTTTGATGAATCGTCTTGAAGGCACAATGATCAATCTCTTACGCAAAATGTGGCAATTTAAAATGATTTACTATGACACGTTCGATTGATCGTAACTCATTAAGGATAGACTCAATCAAAATTAGCCAATAAAATATCGCAACGTTAACGTTAGCGAAGACATTGTTCTACTAACAAACCATCGACTATTTGACCCGAAAACCTATCGAAATCAGGTTAATATTAATAAAACAACAACACTAGAAAATAAAAGATTTACAAAACATTTTCCATCAATGATTGACGGCCTCCAAACAAACTGTATACGCTAGTCTGGAAAAGGTAATTCTAAAATCAACAATTAAACACAATTATAGAATGTTCAAGCACTTGAGTTTTTTATTTTGCATAAATATTGACAATGAGGGTTTCGATGTCGACAAACTTACGATCGTCATTGAGGCTCGAAAAAAAGAGTGCAAATGCATTGTGTAGGTAGATAATATTTTTGTATGAGAGACAATGACCTGTGAAAAGTTGACCTCAGCAGCTTTAGTCGTGTACACGGTTATGGACACTCATAACAGAAGGGCAGGACTTATTTTTATTTTATAAAGAAAAGAAAACGCGAAAACTATAGAAAATATAGGTACATGGATTGCGCTTGTGAATTGTACGGTTTGTGCATGTTATGTATTTTGTTCTAGCCGTAGCTAGAAGGAAAGAGAACACTGAAATGGCAGTATAATATAATAGAGATGATGCATGAAAAGAATAATTAATCTACACCGACTACAAATACATTACACACAAACATTGGGGATCAGCCAGTGGAATTCAGAACCAGGGACGTACGTAAACTGATGGAAATGCAGCTTCCTCAAAACTCACAAGGCCAATTAGAATTAAAACATCACACCACTAAAACTCAACATTAATAAAGAAGAAGATGCTAGACTCAAGATAGATGAAGAAGATAATAGAACTCTAGCAAAGGACTACATATACAGGATAAGTTTTTATCCAGTGCGCAAACTGTAACCATGAATTCAGCATATCATTCTAGACCCCCGGCGCAGAAATTTTTCGTCGGTAATACAAAAAAAAATCAGCTGTTCCATACATTTTGACCGCGTAGGTGTGCACTTTTCTATGAAACAGATGATTTTTTTTTGTAAAACCGACGTAAAATTTCTGTGCTAGGGGGTCTAGAATGATTTGCTGAATTCAAAGTTACAGTTTGCGCACTGTATAAAACTTGCCCTGTATTAAATATAGTTATCTAACGTAAATTCTCGAAATTCCTTCCATAGATTGATGCCAAGCCAATTATAAATCCTCTCACACCAAATTACCCAGTTATTTACTCTCAAAATCCACTTCTAAAAGTTCAATGAATGATGAAGTTTTTCAATAAAACGGCCAGATTCGATTAATAAATATTTTTTGTGTACGTTGTAGTCTATAAACAATAATGGTCAATGCATCTTCGTCAGATTGATACATAAAAAATATTTGCGTACCTATAAATATTATTTTGAGAATCTCTGCAAATCGTTAAGCTATACATACAAGAACAAACAATTTAATGAGTAATCAGAAGTTTAAGGAGCAAACGTTTTTTAATCCTATTATTGTTTGTTTTAGACTTTATCTTTGAATTTTAAAAGTAATTATTTGCGTACCTAGAAATTAACGCCTTGTGTTGCAAACCAAACAAAATCTAAACAACGTACTTATTCGAATAGCTAATGAAACAAATATTTGCACTACACGATCTACATCAGTCTGCTTTTAGTATACATAATATTATAAATTAAAGTTTCTTTTCGGATTTTTGATACGCTTTTCATCATCATATACCTTCCGGAATGTGTTATCTACTAGACTTACAATTTACATAATACAGATAATATTTCAACGTCGATGTTCTAGCAAGTCGTACCAACCGTACGCAGCAGGGGTGCATCGCTAGACTTTAAAAATCTGTCAAATAATTGAAATCCATCTTAAATTGCAAAAAGACTGGCATGAAATAGAAGATTCGAAAAGACAATGCCAGATCCTGCCTCACCTTTTATCAATTTACAGGAAATGTAACTTAACCAAAATTCACGCATGAAATTATGACCCTTTGTTACTTAATTGTTATTCTGTTACACTTGCGGATAAAAAGTTAGTGATAAAAAGGAATTTTGAAACCCAAAGCCTATTTCCTGTGTTTGTCGCAACCATCCGCGTTACTTAGTAACGAGCATACACGCGGAACAAAACGAGTTGTTTAATTTAAAATGACATATATTTATTTATTATGTACGGATTTTTATATGTACTTGGTTTAAATACACATAGTAAAAGAAAATAATGTTTGTTAATAACTATGTAATATTATTATGAATGTATATTCTAATAAATCTTCCGCATTTGAGTTGTAACGAAACGTCATTGACGAGCTAATAGCAATGTCAAAAAATCGTTCATTGACATTCGCTCTATTCTGTTTGCCTTTGCATTTTTGTTTATATTTTACGCTCCCTAATCTCTTTGCGATCACAATTATTACAATTTTATTTTCACGACGATTTTTGCTTTTGTACACTGACTCGAAGTCGCCTACTCGCCTTATTATAACTGCAATTAACCTACACTTAAGGTAGACAACGGAAACGGCAAGTTCTAAAGGCATTTAAATATTATTTCCGTTATCACTAATAATGCAGCAATAGAATGCTACATTTGGCATGCTTGTAAATCAACTTTTATTTTATGGGTCAAAGCTTTATAGAGTTCCCGGCATTGTCCTTTAAATCCTTACAATGCTTTTAAAAAACACCATAACTTCACTTACCGAGGAGTTATCCAAAGAGAATTTTACAAACAAAAAGACTAGCAAATTACCCAAAAGTCGGCGCGTGCAAAAATTCAGGGCAAAACGATTTTGTGCTTACATTATTTATATTTTTATATCAATCAGCCACCTGCTGTGATGATGAGGCTGAACCTTGAGACAATCCACGTGGAAAAGGACACGAGATCCTTACGTTCGTGTGAGCCATTAAATTGTTAGAAAAATCTAGAAGCAATTTTCTTTGGAACAGCTTTTTGAGTTTGGTTCTTGCCTTTTTGCTTTATAATGATTATAAATATAGCCATAAGTTGGCTTGTGTAGTTTCAGTGTATAATAGCGATCATTTTATAGGACCTAATTTACAAAACTTACCTAACGAACTAAAGCTTTGAATGTCTTTATGAAGGCTTTGACAGTAGGTACAAGTTTACAATTACAAGGAAGCTTTCAAAAGCTTTTTTATCGTTTCTGATTTTACATTACGATACCCTAATACCTTTAGACCTACCAAAGTATTTGTTGATTTTCATGTTATTTTTATCTTTAGCAAAATCAGCCTTTAATGTCCTCACTGCTGGGACACAGGCCTCCTCTCGGTGAGAAGTAATGGGCCGTTATCAAGCACGCGGTCTAGTGTGGGTTGATAGATGGTCACATGTCTTCGAATTTTTGGTTCTAGGAAATGCCGGTTTCCTCAAAATGCTTTCCTTCACCGTTTTGAGAGGAGTGGTGGTGAAATAATTTACACAAACTAAGCGCCTGTCCTGGGGTCGAACGTACCTATCACGCGTATATCGCGGCCAATAGTGCGACTCTTCGCTACCAGCTTTTGTAGATCCAATGCTGGTATGCGTTCGCCGCTATACCGCTTAGTCGACACATACAATACGCGTTTTGGTACAATAGACATATTATTCCTAAGCAGATATAAATTTAAAAAGGATATAATTAAAATTCTAAAGGAACGGCAGTAGGCTCCATAGGTTTTACGCAATGTAGGTAGGTATAGGTATCATTATTAATTGGCTAGGATCCTGTATGTAATTGCGTGATGTATCATCACGCAATTCACGCATGATTTCTTGATTTCTTTTGTGGTTGTCACATCTAGAATACTGTTTATGTTTTTTGTTTTTTTTTTCTCTTTTAATTGCTTTTGCATTAAGTAAGCCCTGCTACAGTTAACGTTTTCTAACAGCTTGTTTTTATTATATTATAGTAATCTGTGGAAAATGTTGTGGGTAGTGTATTTGTTAAGTTTAATTTTAAGATTTTTCTGTTTATGCTTAATATACTACTGTTTGTTTTCCCAAATGTAATAAATAAATAAATAAATAGTGCAACCATTTCTGTTTGTTTATTTTTATCCTTTAATACACTTTTAACACACTAATGACAATGCATTGTTTTAAAAACGGTTATGGAACTACTCACACTTATTCAGCTCTGTTCAGCTTTTGTCCATAGAAAACAACGATTTTGTATGAGATGCGTACGCTTCCGTTCAGCCACGAAAAGCTGAACGGACTCTAAACAAAATCGTCGTCTTCTATGGACAAAATCTGAACAGAGCTGAATAAGTGTGTGTGTGTGTGTGTGTGTGTGTGTAGTCCCTATTTCTTAATATTTAAAAGCCCACCGAAAACATCTTAAACGACAACTTTCTTAAAAGGTCTGTCCTCATTACGCATTGGCATATTTGGACGACATGTCGGTATGTAAGCAAGATTTTAAAATAAAACGTAAAAGCATATTTTGTTGGGGCGTGGTAGGCAGACATAAATATTTAATCAAGATCAAGGTTTGTAGTGAGTAATCGGCTCTTCATGTTTACCTGAAACTCATGCCAAATAGTCGTTTTTACAGTATAAATAATCAAAACTCACTTTGCCATTTCTTCTCTCGTTTCGGCAGGTTTTTTTTTGATAAATATACTTATAATAATCTTAATCACGGAAACGCTATCATCATCATTAAATAATCTTAATCCGTTTGCTCCTCCGAACCTCCCTTCGGCTTCCGGACTGTTATTCGTAGATCTTTGACAGTCGTTACGGGTAGTCAGAAGGCCGAAGTCAAGAGACACCGTGTTACCCAGTAACTGGGTTGTGGAGGTCAGATAGGCAGTCGCTCCATGTAAACCGTACCGTGTATTTATCTGCATCCGGTTACACTGGAAGCCGACCCCAGCCACAGTTAGGAAGAAGCTAGGCAGATAATTATATAAATAATAATACAGACGAAGTGGTAGCCTGGTCCTGGAGTGAAGACCGTGTCTCGGCAAGCGTAGAGTTGGACGGCCCGTAGCTAGATGGACAGACGACCTCAAAAATGTAGCTGGGCGGGCTGGATGGCGGAGGACAGGATATTGTGGCAGCATAACGGAAGTTTATGTCCAGCAGTGGTCTGCAATAGACAGAGTTACAGTGGTAGCGGGACTGTCTGCCTAAGATGCGCCGGACGTACGTTTTAGTTTAAGTCAATTTCAATATTATGGAAAAATATATCATCATGCTCCTATAAATCCATGCTCCATTTCAATTTATGGCTGGCCTCCACTCTTCGAGCCTCTTCTCTTCCTTTCTCTCTTATTTGGAAACCGTCAATTATTGATGGAAAATATTTTGTTAATCCTTTATTTTTTACTGATATTGTTTTATTACTAAATAGTCGATGGTTTGTTAGTAGAACAATGTATTCTACTGATGACATTATAGCATTATCATCAGTCTATCTATAATGTTCGTAATGCTGGGACACCGACCTCCTATCTATGGGAGGGAGTGAGGTATGCATTAATTCCTTCTGCACATGTGGCTTCCCTGGTAACTCATTAGCACCATAACTATGTGAGCGTCTATTAACTGCTTCCAAATCACAATGTTAATTTTAATTATTTTATTTTTTACACTTTCTGACATATTCTCGTCATTATTTGACATTATACAACACTTGTAATATCGAGTATTTATTAGTGATTCTCATGGAAATCATATCACTTGGTTTAAATAGGTTGATTTTACTTATGTAGATTCTTTTACATTTTGTGAATGAGAGAACGAAACTGTAGGCCTACAAGGCCTACAGTTTCTATTCTTTATTTTCATTCCTCTAAGTACCTGGTACTTATTGACAGGCCTGCACTGTCCTCCCATACCTAATATCACTGTAATTTGAAAACATTATAAAATCCAATTATTTTTAAAAGAGTAACCGTGGAGTTTCTTGCCGGCTCTTCTCCATAGGAAGCGACAAATTGGAACCGTGCACCTAGCTTCTGACGTTTCATAAATGCCCTTGCAGGTTTATGTGAAATAAAATATTTTGATTTTGATTTTGATACTTCTTTCTTATATCTATGGGTATAATCTACCACGCGGGCCCAGTGCGTATTGGTAGAAGTTACATGTCTTCGAATTTTTGGTTCTAGACCATGCCGGTTTCCTTACGATGTTTCTCTCACCGTTTTTCGAGCGGGTCGGCTCTCGAAACGGTGTAGAAAAACATCGTAAGATTATGTCGATGGAAGAACTAATAAATAAAAAATATTTTCGATTCTTTACTCACTAATAATACTTAATACAGCAATTATTTATAATGCAAATTATTAATATTTATAATTTTATGACTTACTTACAATTTACGTCTATTATTATACTAGTATTTAATATGCTACTGCATAGTTATCATCAGAATCTATGTAATTGTTATTATTTGAATCTCTATATTTATCATCATCATTGTGTATTTCTCCATCATTAAAAATCTTCTGTATTTCGTCTTGACTCTCATAATCTAATGGTTCTTGTCGATAATCAGGCCTCTTTTGATCAGCGTCTTCATAATAAACTTCTCCACCACTTAAATAAGGTCTCGAACCATCATAGTTTGAGTTAATCCTACTACGAATAACACTTGAAGCTTCATTGTCTTCTTCGTAATCAATTGGTTCAGATTGTGCCAATTCTGGACTTATTTCTCCGTCATTATCTTCATTATCGGTGTCAATGCCTTTAACTTGGACTTTTGAATCATCTATTTGATCTATATCGTCTGTATACTCCTTATGTATGTCTCTCTCACCACTATCGTTATCAGCTTCATATACGCCATTTTCTGATTCCTCTCTGTCATCTTCTTCGAGGTCTACTTCATCACTTGGTCCATCGTTGTTATCCTCAGGATTGCTGTTTTCATCATAATTATCACTTTGTTCCATCACTTCGTTCTCAGCGTATTTATAGATGTTAGCAGATGACTGCATCAATTCAGCGTTACTACTCTGTACATTATTTTCACTTATATAATTGTTAGGTTGTAGACCATCTTCACTCATATCTTCTGCACTGTTATTGGCATCTTCTTCAACGTCAACAGCATCATCACCAATGTTTGGAACATATCCAATATTCGGTACATCGAAAGTCTGGTCATTCACTGTTTGCACTGTCACTACAGCATCGTACGGAACGCCTGGGTTACCCATCAATACTAGGATAGCGTATTTGTAACCAGGTCCACCGTCAACTATGTTCGCTTTAAAAGCGGTTCCGAAATCTATGCTACTCACTCGAAGATGTCCTATTGTGTTTCCATCACCAATCGCTGGGTATCTCAAAGCTACAGATCCTCCGGGAACGGATAGTCTAATCTGTTCAGTATTTGTTTTCTCCAGTTCTTCATTACCGACATCTAGTAGGAACACAGTAGGATATTTGTGGAACGGATTCGCGACGACAAGTACTGACAGTTGACAAATGATAAGTGCAAGTAGCATCTCGACTGTTTGAGCTCTAATGCTATGTCATGGTACGATAATCAGATACTTATATAACTCGGTTTCACGGTTGATTCAGTCCTGTTTTTGTGTGGCCCTGATTGAAGCGTGACGTGTCCAATGTCAACTGTATCTTCAATCATTGGAATCAGGAAAAAGTTTGTCCAATTATCGGATCCTGTTGGTAGATACTTTTCTTTGTTATTAAGTAAAAAAACGCATGAAAAGTATATTTTTATTTTAAATATTTCAAATGTTAATTATTCTCCAATTCATAAAATTGGCCGAGGACGTTCATTGGTTCCATTTTGATTTTGGTTTCATTGATTTGAATGATTACAATCTCATCATCACTGTGAACAGCAACCTACAGCATACTTAGCAAAATAGTCGCTCTTAAAATAGGTACCCACGTTGCAATGGTATAAGTACCACTTAGGCTCGATCCGCCACATTGCGAAATTTATCTTAATCAACATTATTCCTGCCTTTATCCTGAGGGAATCCTTCGCTGCAAAATACCTACCGATTTCCATTTAAGAACACGTCCGACCCCATGTCGTAAAGGTTCGTGTGTACCTATTGGCAATCATATTCTATTTAATTCTAGCCGACCCAACAGACGTTGTCCTGTCTTAACAATGAATATTGAATCGGCATTAGTTTAATATTAGAAAAGTTAATATAGTCGTTAGCTTTTTCTTAAATTTTCTAATGTTACGCGCACCTTTCTTATTTTTGACTTTCATAAGAACCTTCTCCTAACAGTAAAAAACACAACAAAAAAGAATTAGCAAAATTGGTCCAGCCGTTCACGTGTGATGCTGTGACCAAGGAAAATAGGGATTCATTTTATATGTATAAAATATAATATATATTTAAGTAGAAGATATAGATTATTGTTCATAATGGCTACTTTACGGACATTCAAGAAATTATATTAGTTTATGGTCTACGTTTATACTTTATTTACCAAAGAAAATTAAAAAAAGAAAGCATTACGTGACACCAGTCTAACAAAGGGCTATCGTCTCAGCCAGTAATTAGGTTGGTGGAGAACAGATAGGAAGTCGCTCCTTGTTTAATACTGCATGCGGTGAGACTGAAAGTTGTCTCCTACGTTGTCGGTAAAGGCTAGGCAGATGATGACTCATAAAGAAGAAGGTCCAAATAGTACCTAGTATCTATTAGTTTGTTATTATTAGTGTTTAGCCTTTTTGTGCAGCCGGTATATTCTGTACAAATATCACCGTGAAAACTTAGGTGAAGTGATCTTGACGTGAGCTGCTAGTATTGTCACTCTCAAGCATCTCGTGGAATGACAAGTCACTTTAAGCTCACTTCACATATGTTTTCACGGTGAGATTTGAACAAAATAGCTATGCAGGTCAGGAGCCAGACGAAAAAAGAGGGAAAGAAAGAATGTATTTAATTTTAAACTAAAATGTCACTGTTGCGCGTAATTACTGACGCAAATATTCTCAAACTGGACATTTACGTATAATATTGTGACTAAAGTGTATTTTTAAACGGACCGAAATAAAAGACCAATTAATCACAGCTTGGTTTCTTTCAATAATGCTATAAATCATAAACATATTACATCGTTCGTGTCTCACACTAATAATTTATCACAATGCTAAAAATTCTGCGAACAGGACAGATTTGAGAATCAAGCTAAATAGGGTAACAAGAAGAAATTCTAAATGGATAGGTATTTAATTTTGTCAAAATCGTGAGTAAAAGGCTATTCAAAGGGGCATGCATGCTGAAGTTAGACCCTACCAGCCCTACCATAAGCATTAAATTCATTAAATTTAAACGAATAAGCACCAATATTATGTCTTGACTTTAAAAAAGACTATGCACTCTGAGTTTGTTTCAGCCTTTCTTCTCGGAGTAGCCAGATAGAAACGCCAACGTCAAATGGTTTTCAAAATATGATTGACGTGTGATAGTGTTTGTACAAACTTATTAACACAAAAACTAAATAATTTATCATTTATTAATCATATATCACCAAAAACATATTGTTTTTATTGCGATCATGCTCTAACAGTTAAGTTTAAATCAAAACGATTTATGTGTAATAAATAAATAAAAGGTTAATGAAGTTATTCCTATTATAAACACGTTTAGACCTACATAAACAATTGCCCTACTTAAGCCTGTAACCCACGATTTTGACATTACAAGTTTACAACGTTGAATATGAACATTAGGATTAATTTATTGGTTAACATTTACCTTTATAAAGGGTTACATTTAATACAGATAATATAATATTGTCAACTAATGCAAATTCATGATTTTTATTACAATCACACCCACATTAAAAGCACCAATTTCTTAATATTTAATTTATGTTTTTTATTTCATTCTAAACACGGGTGATTTACATATAGAAAAAATTACAGCACACTACATTATTAAAAGATATTTATCATTTAAAGGTAGTCATATAATAAATAAATACAATTAAAATAAAGTTAACTCTTTAGGTAATATTAACGTCATTAAATAAATAGCCTATTCCACCACCTCCGGATAAGTTGCGGCTAACAAATCTGGCAGACCTACGGGTCTGAATGGCTATGGCCAAGAATAGGTATGTCTGGACTTTAAAAGAGACTGTGACCAATAAGATTTTTCGGCCTTTCTTCTCAGAGTAATCAGTCTAGATTTTAAAAAATTATTGACCTGTATAAGTGTTTAGTACATAAGTAACCTACTCACAGAAGTAAAATAATTTACCATTCTTTTCAATAATTTATCTGGTAATTATGGCTAGTGTCGAATCACGAGCTGTGAAACAGACCCTCCGGTTTATTCTCATGAATTTCATTTTGGTATCTTGTAACTAATTTATTTATCAATGATAACCTGGTTCCTGAAGAATTCGTGTACATAATTAGCCCATGTATTGGCTACTGGTACTAACAATTTACTAAAGATTATGAGCACACAAGTAACTTTTAAACATTATTTTATGAGGGATATAGGTATTACAATATACACGTGTTCAAAACAGAATAAGCAAAGTGCTTTCACTTTAAGTAATATCAACAATACTTGAGCATGACATTTACAAAAGATCTTAGGATCACACTTCAGGTAATTTTATCCTACAAAAGTCAGGGAAATTAATCGTTTAGAAAATTGGCTAGCAACATAAATGTTCATAACCTAGACTACGTAACGTTCAGTTTCATACAATCATGTCTACGCGACCCAAGAGCAACGTCAAGCGTCAACCAAGTGACAATCTAAGCCAGAGCTGCGGCGTCTATTCCGTAAAAATCTCACCTTGAACACCAGGTTTTCACGGTGAGATTTTTACATTGTTTTAATATAAGCTTGAAGTGATCTGTCAATGATGCATGCCGTCTGTTGGGACAGCTCAGCTGAAAGCTACAATGTGTCTTTCTTCAAAAGTCACTTCCAGAGATAGCCCTGCATTGTTAGACTCACAAAAAGTTCTATTAATTTAAAGTTTGGACTTTAAATCCGAGTTAGTTTTAAAATGTTAACTTGAAAAGTGTCTTAAAAGATCTACTTACAAAATAAGCATTACATTTCATTTCATTTCTACCAATGCTAGGGATTGACAACTCACTTCAACTTTATCTTCACGGTGAGATTTAACACAATAGACCGGAACAGCCTTCACACGATTTTTAAGATCCTGGGAATGCAGGTGACTCTGTAAAAATGTCTGAATCTGACTCTAAGGTCATTTCCCTTCGTCACGTCAGTGTCTATCCACAAAAGCAGACACAAACAATGCAGCCAAATTGCAAAAACTTAACTAAATCAATCGCATGGAAAGCCAGCATTGATAATATCCTGACAGGGGTGCGGGTTGTTCGAAAGAGATACCGTCGCCCCTGGCACACAGGCAACTGAGGGAACACGGGTGGGGTTTTAGTCAGTAAAAGTCTGAAACGCCCTCCTGCTCCAACCAGAGCGGGAGAAGTTATTTGATGATATCCCACCCTCAAAAAAAAAAAGCACGGAAAATATCAAATCAAAAAAAAATATACAAAATCAGCCTATAATGTTCCTACTGCTGGGACACAGGCAGCTCATCTCGGTCTGTCGGTAGGCCGGTTTTTTGGTTCTAGGACATGACGGTTTCCTCACGATGTTTTCCTTCACCGTTTTGTAAACAGTGGTGATGAATTAATTTACACAAAGTAAAGCGCTTGTCTGGGTTCAAACCTGCGACCTACAACTCATAAGTCGCGGCCGTTGCGACTTGAACACCACTACTCCCAAAAACTCGCTCTGCCCGATAAACTATATCTGACAAACGATATTCACATTAAAATTTTCTGTCGGCTGCCATATTGCGACGGTTCTTTCCGTCCTCGCAGAGATCTTCAGTTCCTGAAGTTCCTGCTATAATTCCCACTTCAGCGGTATATCGTGCTTAATCTAGTCAGAATATCTCTGTTCCCAAGATTACTTGCCTAAAATTATCTTTAAACGATCTTCTCACGATTTGGTACCTTTTAGAGAAATTCTTAATTAAAATTCGCACTACTATACCCAATTTTCTCGTCCTCTGGTTTCGTCCGGGGAATGTGTATAGGTCCAGTGAGTGACAATGAGTTGACGTATGGACGAAAACGGTGACCATTGATATATTGGTCCACAAAATATAACAGTTAACAGGATTGAAGGGTAGAATTAGGTCCTAATCATAAATGTTACCACCCCAGAAATGGATGGAGTTGCGAGATGGGTGACAATAGAGTTAGACACATCCTAAGCTGTAACTGCGTATTCAGGAATTGTAGTAGATATTCCTATGGTATTTGCTTAGAAGAAGAAGGTCATAAAGGACTACGCCAATCTGCCAATCAATCAACTTACATTATAAAATTTGGCTTGGTACTCCTGTACAATTTAGGACAAGCTTGCTCTGCGATTTTTGTCAGGCGGTTAGCAACAGTCCACCTAGCTTTAATTCATAAAACTCGTTGAAGCAGTATTTTAAGCTCGCGTTTGTGGTCATTGTCATTTCATTGATTTTCCAAAACAACACAACTTTTACCGCATCAGATGCTGTCGCAGAAATAGCACACATAGCTTTCTCTACCTCTTCTCAAATTGAAACCTTTTTGTTTCAAATATCAAAATAACGTTACACTATGAGCCCTTGAATATAAAAAGCAGTTCAAAGCTAACACCAGAGGATGAACACACAAGACACCATGCAGTCTTGAACGGGGTGCAGCCACGATCGCATTAGACATGAGTAATATTATTAAAACAAGGTACAATGGGTAGGTACCTACAAAATTATCGTAGGAAAGTCCGCATTTGCTTATTCTGGTTATTAAGCGACGCCTGAGCCCTATCTGCCTTATTAATCATCTGATCCAACTTACTAATTTGCGTCGTCACCTGCTTCCCAATATCTTTAACAGCCGCTTTACCCAACAACGACGTATTTTCCAAATCCTCCATCTTTTTTAATTCGTCCAAAGCGGTGTTCATGCCGTCGACATGTTTTTTTGATTTTCCCGCGCGCGGCGTCATCTCGGTGTCATCGGGACCAAGGCCTTGGTTTATAGAGCCTATTTCTGAGGTTGGTGGGATATAATCTTTGTCATAGTTTGTCTGCCCCACGTAGCTAGGTTCACTTGAATAGGATAAGTTGTCTTTTGCTGACATTTTCACGCGAAAGAAGTTTGTGATGGTTCCGCAAACACCCTGAAAACATACAGTGTTGTGTCAATTAAAAAGAATACACACATAAACTCACGCATACTTCCCATCGGAGTATGCCTTCAGGAGTATGCTGTAGGGTACTACAGAACAAAAAAAAAACAAAAGCATCAAAAAATCTATGGTCCTCTGTCATAAGTTCAGTAGGTATCGATAGGTGTGCAAAATAGGTTTGCTCATTTTAACTAAGCTAACGTGTCCGTCTCGATCCCATGACAACTAGGCTTAGGTTACTTGGTATCTATCTATGAAATCGGGCAGAACCAAAAATTTGAGCATAACTTAGTTGCCTAAGTTAACGGACCTGAATGATTTTTATCTGGTCATAATTACCTACCTTTAATTTATTTATTTTAGTCTGTGTGGAATCCAATATGGTGTTTAATTCTGTGAGGCCACCGCTGCCTTCCTTCAGCTGGTCATCTAACATAACAGTATTCTGAAAAAAATTAACAATAATTAAATAAGTAGGTCACAAAAACAACATTTTAAATAGGCAACTCAATCAACTCTTGCCGAAATAGTCTTTAATAGGAAGACAATTAAGAAAACAAAAAAATCACGTGAAAAGTGAGTACTTACCTAATATTTTTTCTGCAGTAGGGATGTTAGGGTTGCAATAAAATAACTATACCAACTTATTAGGTAACAGTATCATAAATACGTTGACCTATTTGGCCCTCATTCCTCAATTGCGTACCTAATTCTGTAAGTAGGTACATACCTAATTGAGGAATTTAAAAAAGTTATTTTTTTAAGTAAGCAGGTACTGTTACTTACTTACAAAAATAACTTTATCCATAATTAGAAAAAAAATAAACACGGACATTGTTTAAAAGTTTCTATTTACTTTAAGAAAAAAGGTTTTTTACCTCTGCCGTCCGAATTTCCACTTCCTCAAATTCCACGACATCTAAATGTTTATGTTTTGATAAAAAGTCTTCTCGATCAGGCAAAGGTTGCCCGAATAATTCAGCTCTGGTGCAAGCATCTTCATATGCCTTTAAGGACATTATTGAAATCCACTAACTTTTCAAAATAGGCACTTTTTAGAAGAAAATTTTTGTTGTAAATGTATAAATTATCTGAGGGAAGACCAACACTATGACAGGAATACGTTTTTGGCGCAAGTGTCGTCTTAAACTAGACCTTCAGTTGTTGGAGTTATTGATTTTTCGAGGTATAGCTAATAATATTTAATTTGGCTTGTTTCTATTAAACGCTAATACATAATTTGTAACTACAAATAATAATCATTATTATACTTAGCATTACAATAATTTATAATTAGGTTTATAGCGTAGTCTTATAAAATTATCATAATCCGGAGAGAACCGATTTCGAATTTCGCACAAAAACTTCAATGTTGCCAAAACTGAAAATATAAAATACACTCTAACAAGACCACATGAAAAATAAGTATTTGCGAAATAAAATGAAATAAAATAAAAAAAGAACTGAAAAGGAACGCTATATTTCTGAATTTAAAACTAATTATTAATAATGTACGATCTAATTAGCTGAAAAACAGATTTTGAAGACAGACTTCTGCAAATCAGCTGCTCGTAGGGTCAATAACCGAAAGAATGAACTTCTGCACCACTTTGGGACAGGTGGGTTTGAAGGGAGATAGCAATATTTTCCCACTCCCAACTGTCATGACTCTTATCGCGCTAAACATAAAGATTATAATGTTTATGTTGCTACTGCTAACCGGCATCGGAAAAATGGAAATCCTTTTTTAATAGTTATTCTAATATGTGCTCTGTGGTTATGTTTTAGATCATTTCAAAATAAATGCTTGTAAAATCACTTTCCACAGTATTAGTCAAGTGTCGGACGCATCACTTGTTACGAATTACTTGTGCAACTATGTCTACAGGTACCTGAACTTTTTTAATTTGGAACTCAAACTTAACCTCTCTACTTTTATTTTAATGAATCATTCGGGCCTCAACTTTAGTTATTTCAAATTATTCTTTGAAACAATGTTTTGCCTACCGTGCTTCGTACTTGTAAATGAGAAAATATTGCTGTGTCATTTTTGCCACATAAACATACTTAAACGTTACTATTCTAAGACCTAACTATACCTACTGAGATTATTAAAGCTACCTTCAATAGTGCTTTACTTTATGGATTTAGTTAAAAGTTACAAAACAAAATTCACAATACGTCAGTTTAAAAAAGGTTAAACCTGAGGCAACTTTTTTTCGGAAACACTCTGGTAAGGTTGAATACCAATTAAAAATAATAAAATATGTCAACTGATTTAGCAAATTCCTGTACACAATTTCATGTAAATTCAAAATTATGTAATTTTTACAATAATCCTCTCACCATGAAATGAATAGTATAATCAAGTTACCGGTAAATAATGGTGTAATCGTAAAATTGTTAAGATACAGCACACAAATAGATCATAAAAGTGAGTTTCTTTGTCAAAAATAAGCAACTATTATAAACATTTTCTGTGGAAGTTGGTGTAGCAAGTGGAATGTCTGCTTGCCAGGATGAAAGTTGGAAATATGCCCAGTAATTATGGAAAGACTCAGTCACAAACGGCCTTATACATTTCACTGACTGTTGAATGAGTCTGATAAAGTGGTCTGAGATATGATAAAGTGGTCTACACTTACAAAATGAGAGTGATTATGTTTATAGCACACATGAGGTTAATTGCCCCAGTTATTTTGTATAGGTACAGGTGTAGGCTAGGCTGAGGTCAGCCTTACCCTTGGGGGAACCGGTGTGGTGTGTGCAATTTTCTCTTTTCAACATGTAAATTACTATGGTGAAAATATTCTGTGTATGGATCATTTAAAACATTTTATCATTTTACAAATTAAGCTCTTCAATTGCCTTCTTCATAACACTATCAACACAACTAAATGTTCAAACAAACTTTTAATGAATAAACTACCATTATTTTATATCTTGATTAAGAATGACAGACTGGTTAATATGCATGCTGTGTTTGATCCGTGGTTGGGTGACCATCTTAACATACCAAACTCCCTCCATGCTTCAAGCATGACAAACCATCAAATGCCTAACAGCATTTGATGGTTTGTTAGTAGTCCAAAAGTCTGACAAGTCTTACTAAGGGGTTTAGTGTTACCAGTAACCAGGTTGTGGGGGTCAGATAGACAGTTGCTAAGCCATCTAAAATATTGGTACTCAGCTGTATCCGGTTAGACTGGAAACCGACCTAACATAGTTGGGAAAAGGCTCGCCATATGATGATATTTCATAACATACAACATCGTTTTCTTTGCAGTTCCGCTGACCTTGGATACTATATCCAAGTTCCGCAGTGATTTCTATTCGGACCCCAAAAACGAACTTGCACAGAATGCTTGCACAAGATTTGACCCATTCGAGGTTGCTATCAGTAGGAAGAAGACTGAGACTACACTACATGTCTACAACATCAAAGTAAGTCATCAAACTGAACTGTTGAAAAATTGGCTATTTCACTCTCATAAGCTGCTCCTTAATTTCTGCATGGAGCTACTCAATTACTGACACATACTTGAACTGACTGCACAGATCCACTCTAATTGTGTAAAAGTGTGGTTCTTTCCTCAAAAGACCATTTTAAGCACTAATCTACATGGTCCTCACATGATATGACCAAGATTATGTCTGGATTGAGACTGTGACTTCTGCGTTTTTTTGGTATTTCTTCTGAGAGTTGTTGGATAGGAAACAGTCATCTAGTTTAAAAAAATCCTAAGCCTAAACCTGTGAAAATTATTTAAGTAAGTGGCAATACGCTTTCACTTGCTTGTTTTGCAGGCCTATTTTTTTTAACTTCAATACTTTTTGCTTTAGCCATTAGTACCCCCAAGTAAGCCTGTACTACAATTATAGTTGAGCAGGAACTTTCCCCCACAAATAGGATTTATATTACAGTATGTTGGTATCAAGACAGAAGAGTGTGGATTAAAGATAGGTATCAATCCTTAACTGCTAATGATGAATGGGTACCATGTTACCCAGTAAATGAGTTGTGGTGGTCAGATAGTTAGTTGCATATAAAAATTAGAATTGCACTCAGTAACATTGGAAGCCAACCCCAACATAATTAGGAATAGGCTGGGATGATGATACATTTAGTAATTAGTTGGTCCATTGTCAATGTTTACAGATCTGGCTACATTAAAGTGAACAAAAGTGAACTATCTACTCTAGATTGTAACATTCCTTTTCTATTAACAGGTTGAGTCTGAAGCCAAGCCGGTGACGAACCAAGAGAACTCGGGCCGCTGCTGGCTGTTTGCGGCCCTCAATGTTATGCGTCTGCCCTTTATGAAGAAGTATGGCATTGAGGAGTTTGAATTCTCACAGAGGTACGTATTTTATTTTCGCATTTACACATTTACCTCCTTTAGCTAGTTTTAATGTTTCTTCTCCCTGCAGCACCCTAATTTTGGAGAAGAATGCTAATACATTGCTACGTAAATTAAATTGCTTACGAAACAACGTAGGTAAATAACGTAATGAATGTTGAAGAACAGTCAAAATGAAAGCCATTCCTACTGGACCAATGTCGTCATAATGTTACTGCCTGATTTTATATTCATGTAAATGATAACTAGTAAATAATGTGTTCCATACGCTTGAAATTCGCGAGTGCAGTGGTGGCATAGTGGCAGTCCGAACCCTGACAGACGCTAAGCTTTGTGTAAATTGTTTCATTGACACTGCTGTCGATATGGAAAACATCGTAAGGGAACCGGCATGGCCTAAAAAACCAAAAATTGGAAGACAAGTGACACCTACCAACCCGCACTGGGCTCACCAGCAGGCCTAGACAAAACACATTTCTGTTAAATGTATGGGAATGACATTACCTGCGGAAAGGACACGACGTAATCTTTCCGCAGGCAATGTCATTCCCATACATTTTGGCGTGGCGTTTGGCGTGAACGCAAACAGAAATGTATTTTGTCTCAGGGCCCAGGTAGATTACTGCCCACTCCCTTTTACAGTGGGATTACGTTTACGAATACGCGAGTACGCTCGAAAATAGCTAGCGTGAAAAGGCCCTAGCGATAAATTTACCTGTATTTACAAAGTTACGTTACACGAAACGTGTTGGTACTTGGTATTATCTTGTCAATGTTATGACTTCTGTCTACCTTAACTTACTGCGATCATAATTCAGCTCCTTTGTTGATTCAGCTTCAACTTTACCTATTAAATGAAACTCAACCGGTGGGTTTGTAATCAATGGAAATGTAATATCAAATTTAGGTTTCTTCTTACCTATAAATACTTGGGAATAGCGTTTGCCAGCAGCTTCGCCCGCGTGGTGGTCGAAAATTATCCCACGGGAACGTACTACCGGGATAAGAGTATCCTATTGTGTTAGTCCAGGTTATAAACTATCTGTGATCCAAATTTCATCGAAATCCATTCAGCCGTTTTTGCGTGATTGGGCCTCCTCTCTGCGAAAGGAAGTGAGCCATTATCCATCACGCGGGCCCAGCGGGGGTTAGTAGTTTTCTTGGTACTAGGATATTTTGTCCTAGTTACACAAACGCTGTTTCCTTACAATGTTTTCCTTCACCGTTTTGAGAGCAGTGGTGAAGAAATTGAATACACAAAATGGCTGCCTGGGTTCGAACATGAGTGCAGAGAATACGAGTCAATACGGTCATGGAACCTACAACTCGTTTTCGGGGCCGGTACCACTGCTAAAACTATAATCCCAATAAGCATAAACCATATCTCACAAACGCTGGCCCAGTGGTTAAATATCGTTTGTATCGACCCCGATTTTCTCCACTATTACCAGCCAGATACTTTACAATCTAGTTGTCATCTCCACAGCTACCTTTTCTTCTGGGATAAGATCGAGCGCGCCCACTACTGGCTGAACAACATCGTCGCCACAGCCAAGCAGGGAGAGGAACTCGAAGGAAGACTTGTCAATTTTTTGTTGAAGGTACTTAAAATATACTTTATTGTGTACTAGCTTTACTAGCTCGGCCTGGCCCGCATGGACGTTGGAAATTATGCCACAGAAATGTATACCGGGATTTAAAGCATCCTATGTGTTAATCCAGGTTATGAACTATCTGTTTGCCATCCAAATCCGTTCAGCCGTTGCTGCGTGTTTGAGAAACAAACTCCAAAGATACAAACTTTCTCATTTATAACATTAGTAGGATAAAGTAGGATACAATTCCTTTTTGTAACCATGATTGATGGTAAAATGGCACAAGTTTTAAGTGAAACTCGTTCGAACGCTTCTTGTACAGTTTGTGGTGGTACTCCTGGGCAAATGAATAACTTAAGAGGCAATTAGGACACGAGATGTGAACGAAAGTTCATTTCAATATGGACTGTCAACACTACATGCTTGGATTAGGAGTATAGAGATGATCTTACACATTTCCTATAACTTGTCTTTTGAAAAGTGGTCACCTACTACACCTGAAAATATAAAAAGAACAAAGACGAAAAGAAAAAACTGGTACAAAAGCGGCTTAGGGAGGAAATGGGGCTACATGTCGATAAACCCTGACAAGGCACTGGAAATAGTAATGACGGAAACACAGCTCGGAGATTTTTTCAGAATTACTCTTGCTCTGCACACATAGAACTTACCCAGAATAGAACTTACCTACCTTAGATATAGAACCTACAAGTGTAGACGTAGAACTTATAAAACGAATGTACTTAATACTACAAACTATGTCATGGCTATTGATTACAGCCCAACTGTACGTAAATATTTATAATTGGTATTATATGCCTCCCTCCGTGCATAAAATACTTATCTTATCTACTTACATATACGGAGAAAAAATATTTGAGGACTATGCTATTTTACCTAAGAATCTCCCCAAATAAGGATTACAATAAGTTTAAGACTTCATCATTGAAGAAACTGTTCAACAGCGGCTACAAATGAAGAGGTGTTCCATACCTTATTGTACACTTCTGATCCATATATATCAAGTTTGAGAAATTCCTCAGAAACAATATCGAAAGAACCTTTAATTGAAGCCAAGGCCCTTCTTGCTGTCAACGAAAATCTGTAGGTGCTTGCTGAATTTTGTACATATTATTTTTTCTTTTACCATTTGTATTCCATTTTAAGTAAATTACAAAAAAAGACGAATTTCGTTTTTTTTTTCTTCTAGAATGCATGTGTTTTTTTTTATCAATTAATAAACATAATTCTCAATATCGAAATGATTTCCATTAAACCCTATACGTCCAAGTGTAAGTGTGCAAAATTACAGCTCATTTAGTTTTGAAACAACTGAGATACGTTGTTTTGAGACGAAACTTAGGTACTAGATTTTCCCATAGTGTACCGTGGCGCTTTCCGTCTTCAGTATCACCTCTCACTATTCAAACATTAATTCCTTACTGAAGTTTATACCAACCCATCCGTAAATACACGAGTTAGTTATAAAATTAATAGTTTTAAATTACCTCGGGTGAATCGTAAAAATCACATAAAACTCATTATGTGTTTGAACACGAGCAAATGATTACTACCGAGTTAAACATAATTATGCTATTGTATTGGTTAGCCATCAAAGTCATGCAATAAAACGTATACTTGTCATATTTATTATTTAACCGCTCACTCGTTTATTATTCGTCATTGCGGTTTCGATACCGAATAGTATCTGTATTCACAACCATTCGACAGGTTGCCTCATCGAAAATGACACATATTCAGTTACCTAACTTGCCGCGCCTTCGACAGAAAATACAGGGAGGCAGGGACATCGACGCGCGCCTGTTACCATGAATTCGTCGAAGAATATAGATTTAGGGCTGATTTTTCAAAAGTCAGCTAAATTTTATCTGGGGAGTAAACATGTCGGTTTGACAACTTTTGCATAGAAAATGTGCCAAACTGTCAGATTTATTCTTCAGACGAAAGTTATCTGACTATTGAAAAATTTGCCCTTTTAAACGAACAAAATTATCGAGCTTCGAAGCTGTGAGCAGCGTTAAGAGGACTTCTTCGATAACATTGATTGTTGGTCGATTCAGCAAGAAAGCATATCGAATATTTGTGCATAGCTATGCTATGCAATAACGTTTTACTGTATTTTACGTGCGTATCCATATCCTATATTTTTTCTTTTTTTATTGCTGCATGGGTCTTTCTTTCTTCTTAATTTATTCGAACTCCTTCATGTCTGTTTCGGGTTTTGTTCTCAGTGGTAGTCGCCTAGGAAACATGCTCATCCAGCTTTCGAAAAAAAGTTGCAAGTATTGAATTTTAAATTGTAATCATTATCCCAATTTGTTTGTGGTCGGCGCAACGTGTCTTTTTCTTCCACACTCTCTATTAGTCGTCATCTTCGTAGTCACACCCTTTCTAACCATACCATCATTCACACAGACCATTCATCGTTACTTTTGTCTCCCCCTACTATTATAGCCAGGTGTTGAATTGTAATGTTGAAATAAATACAACAACAATAGTAATAATACAATTACAATAGTAATTTAGCTTAATATGTAGGGCTTATTTAATGAAGCATTGACTCCTATCTGAGTTAGTTTGCACTGATAAGACGTATCATTGCAAATAATATGAACTGTGTGACTGTTGTAATTTATGATGGCGTAATTGAACTTTATAAACGCACTGGGCCAGCGTGGTAGATTAGAGCCCACTCCCACTCGAACAGAGGAGGCCTGTGACCCAGCAGTGGGGGGACATTATAGGCTGCTTGTGTAAGCGGGATCACCCGGGTCACACACGGACAGACAAGAAAGATTTTATTTGATACTGTTGTATACAGAGTGGCAGAGACAGCGACGCGCAAACTAATCTCAACACTAGATTCTAAACCCAATAGCGTAGACATTTTTCACCGGTAAAAAAATATCTGCTGTTTCATAGAAAAAATGTAACACCTACGCGGTCAAAATGTATGGAACAGTATTTTTTTTTAAATAACCGACCAAAAAATGTCAACGGCAGGGCGTTTCAGAATCGTGTATCGAATTCTTGGTTACAGTTTTCGCGTCGAAGTCCCAAACACCTACCAAACTAATAACTCTTCAAATCCATGCCATTTAATAAATAAATAAATAAAAACTTTATTCCGTTCAGGAAAAACAGGGCACATTTTTTTTTAAATCTTGTCGAAGATTACATAGAAGCCTTAGGTGCTAGATTTTTACAAATACCCTGGACCCCACACTAGGATTCCGTGTGTCGTGAGGTCCAGCCTCTTCCCAAGTAAGGCAAACATTTACATTTATTTGTAAAAAAAATATGTATATTTTCAGGACCCAATCAACGACGGCGGCCAATGGGACATGATAGTGAACTTAGTCAACAAATATGGCGTCATTCCGAAGAAATGCTTCGCTGAGTCGTTCAGTTCTAGACGCAGTTTGCACATGAACGCACTCATCAAGACTAAGGTAAGACTATTATCATCTGCCTAACCTTGTATAACTACGTTTCGGTCGGCTTCCAGTCTAACCGGATGCAGCTGAATACCAGTATTTTACATGGAGCGACTGCCTATCTGAGCTCGGCAACCCAGTTAGTGGGTAACACGATACCTGTGGTGAGACTGGCTATGAAAGAAAAGAAGAAAAAAAAAGTATTTGTTGGGAGTCCAGAAAACACACGAAATAAAACACGAAAACAAAAAAACAGCATTTTTTATTGGAGACATGTAATCTAATTAGACTGACTAAAGTTAAATTTGAAGACAATTTTGAGTGTTGTTAAAATTTTATTAGAAGTATTTCACTGATAGAATTATAATATAATTTAGAAGATGGGTCATTGGAGTTTCTTGCCCGTTCTTCTCAATAGGTATGTACAACGCCCTGTAATCGGCAAATTTGGAGTGAGAAAAATCAAGCTATGATTTTTCTTACTGACCGGCTCCTTGATAGTTAAAAAGTGCTTGTAAATAGTTTATTTGTGCTTCTGCTTTGAGTTTGAATAATCGTTTATTCAAATTAGGCTGAGAATAGGGTATTTTACTCATATGAGAAAAAATCTAAAATATGTTAATAAGATAGCGTAGGCAAAATGCAGTCGGAAAATGTTAGTTTTAGTTCATGAAATAGCAAAATAAATTTTAAAATTCAATTCAAGGATTTCAGTTTTTAAAATCTGTTTTTGAACACCAGTTATTACGTCATACGGTGTGTCAATTGAACAACTGTATACTTTATTATTTTCGTAATCAAAGTAATTTTTATTTAAATAATATTTTGCATTCAGGAACAGCAAACCAACGACAAGTAGAATAATAACAATTTTTTTTTTAATTCACAACAATTATCATATAAAATATCAGCGCATTTGTCTACATAGCAAACTGACGTCATACCCACAGAGCAATATGGCGTTGACTGCGTCCAGTGTTTTCGTCAAATTACGTGCGAAATTTGAAAATGTAAAATTAAAATGCATTTTTACGGCACTAATCGATTATATAAAAATGTTGTTTTTTTTAAGTGGTTTATTAGCTTTTTAGATTCTAATTAGGACACTTTTCAAAAATGGATGTAATACCCTATTAGCACTGTTTTAACGTCAACATGAGATAAGACAGTCCCCTAAACGCCCATTTCCTAGTATTTTAGCTGGAGGCACTAGTTATAATATTATTTGTTGCAGCTTCGGGAGTACGCAAAGGAACTCCGCGACAAGGTGGCCTGCAACGCGTCGGACGAGGAGATTCAATGCACCATCAAGGTGCAGATGGCCGTCATATACAACATCGTCGCCACTTGCTTAGGTAACTAATGCCATAAATTAAATGACCGCGCGGAGAACAGTGATGGCTCTGTAATAACGGCTCTCACGGTGAAAGAAAACATCGTGAGGAAACCGGCATGTCCTAGGACCAAAAATTTGAAGACATGTGACATCTACCGACCCGCGCTGGGCCCGCGTGGTGGATTACGGCCCACTCCCTCTCACAGAGAGGAGGCTTGTGTCCCCGCAGTGTGAACGGTATTGGCTGAGTAAATGACCGCTATTACCACTTAAAATGCCACGAACTTTATTTTATTCCTTAGTTTGACACCCACAATTTTGTCCTGATTTCGTGCACCCTTTGAAATCCTAGATTACGTACTTGTGCAGACGAGACTATGATCGAGCTATTTACAAAAATGCGCCACAACGCTCGTTTTTGCGCTTTCCGCACCTGTCCTCGCAATTTTTTTAACGGGCCGGTCCGTCTTACCACCATACATAGTTTTAAACTACACTGGACAGCAAATAAACCGAGCCACCCGCTACCTAGGCACTCTAATTCGATTTTCTCAAAAACTAAAAAACCTACAATTATCAAAGTTGTACCTACAGAAAGTGCGTTTCATGGTGATTAAAATGAAAGGAAACTCATTGGGTTTAATCAATATTTCAGTGTTTATTAAGGATTTTACAAAGAAGAGTCGTTTTCCAGTCGTGACAATCGTTAGTACTGATAAAGTGAAAAAAAAATTAAAGCCAAAAACAAAGATAAAGTCAAAAAAAAGTTTTTAATCAATATTCCGTATTCCCTCCCCTTGCTCGGATAACTGCCAGCATCCTTGTATTCATCGACCTTACGAGCCTGACGATAAAATCTTGAGGAATTGTATTCCACTCCTCTTCAATTGCGATTCGCAGCTCTGGAAGCCTTGTTGGAGCAGGTACCCGGGCTCGAACCCGACGTTTCAGCTCATCCCATAAGTGTTCTATCGGATTCAAGTCCGGGCTTCGAGCTGGCCAGTCCATCGTACGAATGCTGACGTCGCGTAGATACTGGGTCACCACATGAGCAACATGAGGCCGTGCATTATCATGCATCAATTGCATATCCTGTCCGATATATCCTGCGTAAGGTACCACATGGTCTGCGAGGATCTCAGTAATTTAGCGATGAGAAGTCAGTCCACGTGTACGGCCCGTCGGTTCGATGAAAACTAACGCTGTATGTGCTGTTAACGAGATGCCGCCCCAGACCATTACAGATCCTCCTCCATAAGCAACAGTTTCCTTGATGCAACACTGAGAATAACGTTCTCCAGGGCGACGATATACTCTCTGACGTCGATCACTTCCATGTAGACTCACCCTGGTCTCATCAGTGAAGAGTACATTACTCCACTGCTCTAATGTCCAATCCCTATGCTCTCGAGCAAATTCAAGTCGTGCTCGACGGTGTGCTACCGTTAATGCTGGGCCTGTTGCAGCTCTTTTTGGGGTCAGGTTCCGTTCAGCAAGTCTCCTTCTGACGGTATCTGAACTTATGACCACTTGGCGTTCGTCACGCAGACTTTGTTGGACTTGAACTGCGTTGAGGTGGCGATTTCGCAGAACAGTAAGGTGGATATATCGATCATCTGCTGCTGATGTAGCCCTAGGTCTGCCCGTACCTGGACGGCGATCGAATGCTCCAGTCTCTAGGTATCGTCTGTAAACTCGTTGCACCGAAGATCTGCTGATTCGAAGCCTTCGAGCGACTTCACGTTGCGCAATGCCTGCTTGAAGTAATGCTACAGCTTGAGCTGCTTCCTGAGGTGTTGTATCCATTATTAATCGAAAAAAGTAGCAAAAACACACGCGTCTGAGCAAACGATGGACAAAAACTAAAGAAATGATAAGAAATATCCGACTACCCTCATTGTAGAGAAAAAGAACGCTAATTTCAAACTCTGGTGAAAACAGAGCAAATCGTTAGAATTGTGTTTGTTGCTTGATTAATGTGAGTTGACGGTACTTTCGAATTAATTTGCAGTCATTTTAATCACCATGAAACGCACTTTTTGTAGGTATAACTTTGATAGTTGTAAGTTTTATACTTTTTGAGAAAATCGAATCAGAGTTCCTAGGTAGTGGGTGGCTCGGTTTATTTGCTGACCAGTGTATGTTATGTTTAAACTAGTGATTCAGCCTATACTTGCAACGAGTGCAATGGCGGCATGTCAAAATTTCTGTGCTTTGTCTACCTCTGTTAAATATTTACGCCTCGTTGGTCTAGTGGTCGTAAGCGCTACTGCTGAGCACGAGATCCTGGGTTCGATTCCCAGTTCGGGCAAAGTGCTATTAGGTTTTTCTGTCAGGAATTTCTCAGTAGCAGCCCGGAGTCTAGATTTGAGCCCGATTGATGGTCAAAGGCTCGCCCCCTATTACGTGCGACTTAAATATAACTGGCGAAATGTGGGTGTGCTAATGGTACATCTCTGCCAAACCCTTTGGGGAAACAAGGCGTGATGTTATGTGCATTATATCTTCCGGAATAAATGTCCTAAATGATGATGAAAACCTCTTTAAAATTAATTATTTGTGCGGTTTAACAGATCTAAACTGTCTCAGAGACAGATTCATACGAAAAGATGGACATATAAATTGTTTATTTGGTGCACACAAAATTCATAACAGCATACACAGCACCATAGAGATATAGATCGCGGCACGTAAGTTGAACCAAAATCAGAACAAACAATCGTAGGAGCGCATGCACTCGTTGCCTCGCACTGAAAAAGATTGAGGTCACCATCTAGCATCGTCATTGATGTAACGCGTACCGAAGTTTAGAAATAAATTACAGGTCGCGGCACGTAAGTTGAAACAAAATCCGCCATTTCGGTTTTACTTACGTGCCGTGATCTGTACCTACTGACCGTGCGTGTTTGGCCGTGCTGCCTTGTTTATACTGTCTATAAAGATAACATTCTCTATGTCCTCAAACAGGTACCCCACCAGAAAAATTCAACTTCGAATACTACAACAAAGAGAAGTGTTACAAGAGCTTCGGTCTGCTGAGCCCGCAAGAGTTCTACGAGAAGCATGTCCGGCCGCTGTTCGATGTTAATGACAAGGTAGCTAAGAAAACATCATACGTTTCAGCGTTAACAAGTTTCCATAGTGGACTCCCGGCCACCGTAGGCGCGGGCTTGCGGACGGTGACTAATGGGTAGCTTGCTGTCCGGTAAGGACCAAGCCCGGGTCGACGGCGCGTTGTGTTCCACGCGCGCCTTAAAGAGATGTCAGCAGCAACTGATGGGGCCCACAAGGGCCGATGCCTGCCAGGGGTGCGGGTTGTTCGAAAGAGATACCGCGGCCCCTGGCACACAGGCAACTGAGGGAACACGTGTGGGTTTTAGTCAGTAAAAGTCTGACACGCCCTCCCGCTCCACCCAGTGCGGGAGAAGTTATTTGATGAATTCCCATTAAAAAAATAAGCTTGTAACAAGTTCTATGGTGACCTGAAACACAGGTTTTTTCCAAAAATCTATATCAGGCACCAGTCTCTCACAAGGATGGCATACAGCTGGGACATTCTTTGTACACTTTAATTTACCTTTGTGAAGAGAAAATAAATGATAAATTATTAAATTATTAATTATTATCTATGCTTATCAAAATCGAAAGTCGTTTATTCAAATTAAGCTGACAATCAGTACTTTTCGAATGTCAAAATTACATAAGACAGTCCTCCAAAACGCCCGCCCTTCATCACTTCCTAGTGCTTTACCTGAGAAGAAGAAGTGGCGCAACAAACTCCCCAGCAGCACAGCTGTCTGTTTAGTTAGATAGACTTGATTCTATACATAGGTAGGCAAAGTAATCAACATTACGAGACAGAACTTAATAATTTGTCATATGCTAACTAGCCATGCCAATATACCAACAAATAAAATGAAAACTTAACTCAACCACAAAAAATAAAAAAGGAAACAAAGCATACTACCAAAATAAAAGCCTCCTGGTATAAATGGCGTGATAGCTTACATGTGCAATACTGGATTATGTTTACAAATGATAACCTAGGACCATCGACGTAAAATAAATAAACAGGTAGGTAACAGCAAGTTAGCGAGCAGTGGTGGCCCAGTGGTAACGGCCACGACATACGAGTTATGAGTCGCAGGTTCGAACTCAGACAGGTGCTTTAGCATAAGCATAGCATAATCAACCTATAAAGTTCCCACTGCTGGGACACAGGCCGCCTCTCTGTGAGAGGGAGAGGGCCGTAATCCACTACGCGAGCCCGGAACGTCGAATTTTTAGTTTTAGGACATGCTGGTTTCCTCACGATATTTTCCTAATTAAATTATTTACACAAAATAAAGCACCTGCCTGGGTTCGGACCTACGACCTGCAAACTCATAAGTCGCGGCCGTTATCAGGCAATTATGCTGAAGCATTTTTTCATTGATGATGAACTTAACAAATAAAAACATGAAATAAAGTTGAAATGATGTGTTACCTTGTCACATCATTGGTCCATCTTATGGGAGGCCTTCAACGCTACGTCTTCCAGTACGCGGTCGCCACTCCAGAACCTTCCGGCCCCATCGGCCATCTGTTCTGCGAGCAATGTTACCTTGTGCTCGCGTATATTTTTACTCGAAAACGTGGCTGCTAAATACTTGCTCTAGAAATTTGCTCTTCTGTATAAAAACAAATCAAAAGTCATTCATTCAAACTAGGCTGAGAGTCAGCTCTTTTTGAACGTCAAAATTACATAAGACAGTTCGCCAAAACCTTCCCAGTGCTTTAGCTGGGAAGAAGTAATGGCGCAATAAACTCCCCAGCAGCACAGCTGTCTGTTAAGTTAGAAGAACTTGATTCTGTATAAATAGTATGTAATTAACATTACGGAACACAAAAAAAAAAAACATTAAATTTTCCATATTATGTCAGCTGCTAGCACACGCCAATATTCCTATAAAGTATATATGCGCTAACACCATTACCCCAACTATGCAGCGATCGTTTTTCTAGATGGTTGTAACAATAATTTTATCCAGGCATTCTTAATTTTAGTAAGATTTTATAATTTGCAGGTATGCCTAGTGTCAGACCCGCGCCAGTCGAACCCTTTCGGCAAGCTGTACACGCTGCACTGTCTCGGCAACGTCGTGGGAGGCCGACAGACCGCCTACAACAACCAGCCCATTGAGACTCTCATGAAGTTAGTACTAACTATAACTCACGCTTGAGGGTAGGCAGAAACTATTGAACACCATACGCTACTGTCGTTTTAGGCCTGTGGTATGCCATAAGTTGAATCAACAAGAAAATGATTAAATTAAAACATTGAATCGACGCTTAAGTTATTTGCTGCGTCAATTTTATCGTATGCTACACAGGCAATAATCTTCCTTCTTCGTTTAGAAAAATAATAGTCATTAAGAACCTTTTCCCGAATTTATTGGGGTCGGCTTCCAGTTAGACCGGATAAAGCTGAATACCAATATTTTACACGGAGCGCCTGCCTATCTGACTCCCAGAATCTTTAGGTAATACGATACCCCTTGGTGCGACTGGTTGTCAGATTCGGGCATCTTACGACCCGTAACGAAAGTCAAAATTCCATCGTAGACGTCATCCGTCACTTTCCATCTGGTGTGAACGAGGTGAGTCATGGGCCAAATCTACCACAATGAGGGTCCCAGAAAACGTCTGGCGGGACCGAGGCAAACCCTGTAGAAGATGGCGGGACGAGCCTGACTCCTACAGACAGGATTGGTCCACACTAGCTCAAGACAGAAACTGTAGTTCCCATTTGTTCTATGGAACATGACGTCATCGGACAAAAGTGACCATTAAGTTTTTTGCGCATAGCATAGCGTCTTCAGCTATAGCCACATAGCCGATAGTAACATTTTGTCTTATTTCGCGATTAAATATAGCGAAATAAGACAAATAGGGCGCACTTAACTACGTAAATTTGTCTTATTTTGTCCGATGACGTCATTTTCCATAGAACAAATGGGAACAACTGGACAAAAAGGAGTGAGAAGGAGAAAGGCAGGTTTTTGCCCTCAGTGGGTCCATATAGGCTAAAAATATATGTTATCTGTTTCAGGGTGGTCAAAGATAGCATCGCCGGCGGTGAAGCCGTGTGGTTCGGCTGCGAGGTCTCAAAGAGGTTCGAGCGGAAGAACGGATTCGAAGACTTGGATGCGTGAGTTCAATTTACGTGTAATAATTAAGGCACGATAGGGCATTTGCCTACTTTCAAAAGTATAAATGATGTATTGCTTATTTTAAAGACGTTAGGAAAAAAAAACTCCGTGAAAAAATACTTAAAATCGTCGGAAGAATGTCGAAGTTGCACGCTTTTGAAATTATTCTTGGTTTTTTTTTGTTTAATTTTTTTTTTTATATCAGACATTTCGTGCGATGTCGAGCGACGTCCCACGATTTCTCTAGACTCGACACGATTTTCTCAATAGCAGCCTGGAATCTAAATTTGTGCCCGTTTACGTATACCTATAGGGATTTACTCTATACATCTGCTAATAGTTTTTTTTTTTTTTTTTGTTTTTTTTTTTTTGTGGGTGGGAAATCATCAAATGACTTCTCCCGCTCTGGTTGGAGCAGGAGGGCGTGTCAGACTTTTACTGACTAAAACCCACCCATGTTTCTTCAGCTGCCCGTATGCCAGGGGCCGCGGTATCTCTTTCGAACAACCCGCACCCCTAGCAGGCATCGGCCCTTGCGGGCCCCACCAGCTGCTGCTGACGTCCTCCTGCGACGGGTCAGTACAGTGGCCCCGCCGCCAACCACTTTTCGGCCGCAGGGGATAGGGAGAGCGGCCAACGCTATACCGACACTCCTCTTCCCCTGCGGCCCCACCGCGTCCGCCATCAAACGGTGGCGGCCCCGTCCAGGCTACGGAAGGGAAGAGCGCTACTCAGAAGTACCGGCACTCCTCCTCCGCCGCAGCCTGTAACCCTCAGCCGCGATGCCTCCCATTCGACATCGCGGCCCGCCTCAGTTGCGATGCACCTCACCGCAACCTACTTTTTGGCCGCTACGTCGTCGGCTTGGAGGCACAAGCCCTGACGAGCGGCCCCACCTTGGGGTTCCTCTTCGCTTCACCGTGGGAGGTGGGACCACGGTTACTGAGCCCCCCCCGCAACGACAATGCGGGAACCCCACTGGGGGGGACATCTGCTAATAGTTAACAGACAAAACTGTTGCTGGCTGGACTTCCCATCTAAACTACTAGGAAGTAGGGGCATTTTGGGGGCTGTCTTTTGTAACTTTGAGGTTAAAAAGTGCTAATAATTTTTAACTTACATTACACGCTTTATATTAGCTTCACTTGTATGTTTGTAACCGACTCCTTAGGGCGCGATTTTGACCCACTTCAAACGGTCAGATTTCATTTAAACTTTGTAGATAAGTCTAGGAGGCGAGGACCGATGACAACTAAAAATTATAAAAAAAGAACAAAAAAAACTTAAAAAACACGCTTTTGTAGTTAGCAGAACTAAAAAATAGTAAATAAATAATAGTTAAAAGAACTATTACTAAAACACGTTATAAAAACCAAACTTAAAAAGTAGAAAATAATTTAATTCTATTAAAAATCGTGGGGTGCTTGATATTACTTGATTATAAAAATACCTCAAAAAGCACCCCACGCTTTTTAATAGAATTAAATTTATTATTTTCTACTTTTTTAGTTTGATTTTCAAAGCGTGTTTTTAGTTTTTTAAACTATTATTTTTTTATTTGAATTTGTCCATTTTCTATCACCCACAGCCAAGACTACCGTTTATTATTCAACACTGAGGTTCAAATCGGACTGTGTAAGGCAGACCGGCTGATGTACGGCGACTCCTGGATGACTCACGCTATGGTCTTCACTGCTGTCGGCACTGATGTAAGTACACGTACTGGCAACGTAGATTAACATAAGGATAATCAGTCTGTAATGTTCCCACTGCTGGGACAAGGGCCTCCTCTCATTGAGGGGGAATGGGCTGTCCCCCACACGGGCTCAAAGCGTGTTGGTAGATGTCACATGTCTTCGAATTTTTGGTTCTAGACATGCTGGTTTCCTCACAATGTTTTCAGAGCAGTGGTGATGGTATTATACACCGTGACATTTTAGTCGTCTTACAACGGCAGCCCACTTCATGTATCCAATGACTACTAGTCCATTTAAAAAAAAAATTGGACTTATGAATACTATTTTTAAAAAAGATATCATTCACTAAGAAGACGCATGATGTGGTTTTGAAAACCCTGATATGGAGATGGAATCAATGATGAAATGTAATGGTATTATGGTAGGTAGGTAGAAATTTTCTACCGTTTGATACGTAAACATTATTAACAGGGAGGGTGTTTCATAATTCTAAAGCATTATTTATTTTTCTTAGTACCTATTACCTTAATTAATGGTAACAATTTTTTAATCGCGCCTGTAGGTATTTTATGTCGGATACATTGAGTGGACCACCTTTGTAAGACGACTAAAATGTCACGGTGTATACACAAGTGCCGCCTGCCTGGGTTCAAACTCACGATACGTACCACTGGCCTACCGCTGCTCTCTGTACAGACTGGTCGTCAGATTTGGGCTCCTGGCTACATAAAGTAGATCTTTGACAGAATCTCCTTACGAATGACAGCCGGGCTTAAGTTCACCCATTCACAGACCGCAGGTTTTTTTCATCCAAGGGCTGGGCCCCAATTCTGTATCGTTATAATAATTCCCCGCGGAATCTTACTATGTTCAAACTACGTCAATATCATTTTTTTTTTTTTGAAACCAATGTAACGGTAAGGAATCAAAATGAATATTCTGTATGTTTCAAGATAATTTGTTGATATTAGCAGAATTCGTGTGTGATTGACGTGGTTACGAGTAAGGAATCGTTAAGTGGTCATAGTGAATTCAGGCCCTGTTTATTAATCGTCACGTAAGTTTTATCGGAAGAATGAATATGACAGTTTGATAGTTTTTTTTAAAGAAAATATGACATCCTTAAAAAATGAGCCCTTACTCAAGTTAGATTTTTTGTATGGTAGATAAAAGCTATCCAGCCCTTAATAATTTGTTGTTTTTTTTACTTTTAACAGGATAAAGGCAACCCGTTGAAGTTCCGTGTAGAGAACTCTTACAGCGACAAGGAGTATGATAAGGGTTACTTGCTGCTTACTGAGCCCTGGTTCAGAGAATTCGTCTTTGAGGTATGTACCATACATCTCTATTGGCCGTCATCTCAGCAATCACCCTATTTCTAGCCATACCATCGTCCAAGTGGTCTCGTGATAACGTCAGACCCTACCGACAGCGTGCTGTGACGTCACGAAGGACGACCTACACGTCGCTGGTTGCCAAAACGTTCGTTGCCGCCGTCGCACCTAATGGTCGCGGCCGGCGTGCGAGCGAGACCGCGCCCGTGTATTTACGAACCGGCCAGCGTGTGGTCCCATTTCTTCCCGTGGGTGTCGTAGAAGGCGACTAAGGGACTTACCAGAGAATGCGCAGCAGCGTTCTCTATACATTTTACCACCATGCTGCGATCGCCAACCCGCTTGCCAAGCGTGGCGATTATGGCAAAACCCCCATTTGGGGGAGACCTATGTCCAGCAGTGGACGTCTTTCGGCTGAAATGATGATGATGTGGTCAGATTGACTCCAGCCTCACAAAATCCATCGTCTTTTTGGTATAGGAATGCCGACCGAATTTCGATCACGGCGGCCAGTTTACTGGGTACGTCTTTCATTGACTTGAATGTGCCCTAGCAACCGAGAGTTTGTCATGCTCAGTCTTTCTCGTTGGTGGTGGCGTGTGTGTTGGATCATTAAGTTACCCTCAAAATGGTTGAGCTGAATGGTGCTGATCCATACGTCATGTTAGTGAACGGGCGCCGCCAGTAGGGACTGGTCATTTCTTAGCTGCGACGGCCTATTCTAATTTCTAAATTGTCATTTGATTTTTGTTTGTAATTACGGACGCTTTTAATGTGCACGTCGTTTTACATCGCTGTAAAAATGGAGTTTCTTGCCCGTTCTTCTCCATAGGTACCTACTACGCTTTGGAATGGGCAACTAGCTTCATCTTTCCGACTCTTTGACAATTCAAAATGCCTGTAATTGGTTTATTTGAAATAAATGCTTTGAGTTTAAGTCTCACTCACTTGCCCAAAAAAAATGTTTGGGCAGAGTAACTGTCTAATTTCTAATGTTTTATCTCTCACTGTGTGTAATTGATTTAAGAACGTAATTATACTTATCCCTCCACAGGTGGTAGTCGACAAAAAATACGTACCAGATGAAGTGTTACAAGTATTCAAACAGGAGCCGAAAGTGTTGCCAGCCTGGGACCCCATGGGTACGCTCGCTTGCCCTTACTGTGACAAAGAATAGTGCTCCAATATATTATGTAACCAGTGAATGTGTCCAACGAAGGAGAGATGACATATCTGTCAGTATCAATTATTATTATTATTCTTGTTACACTTTAAACTAAATAACACGTACAAAAGTGCAAGGCTTATTTGGTGCGCGGCAAAAATCAAGACAAACGCAATCATCTTGCTTTTTTAGTACAATTTCGCAAAATATTATCACATATGTTTGCAAACAACGCCCTCCTCAAGCCCCAAACCGTCAGTCAAGCTCCAAAATATCCTCGTCGCACTGTAACTAATTTATTTTCGAAGACCGCAGGTGGGGGCGAATGTCATAGATAACCTGCTCTAGGTGACATTAAAGATCTCAATCATGGCTCAATCAAGATGTTATAAATGGTAGGAAATTAATTACTGCGATTCGGAATTTAGAGAAGGTTATCTGTGGCGGAGGGGAATAGTATACCCACAATTCACCAGTTAATAATCTAGAATCTTGAATAGGTGTGACAGATGAAATGATTGTTAATTATCTGGTGGAGTACGCACTATGGCTGATACACTTATTTATCCCTTTGATAAAAACTTGACTTTTCAAGAGTTTCTATGTTTAATAGGTTGAAAGGGCTCGAAACTGTGACGCTTCGCCATAAAGCCGTTAATTAAAGAGTTGAATTGAGAACAAATTATCATTCAAACGTGTCAGTTTCTGAATTAAAAGGGGTAAAATATTAAACGATAGTTCTTTTTTAAATTCCTTGTTTCTATTTTCAATAGAAAAATTAATCTTGTTATAAAACAAATTGTTCTTTTTTTATTATTACATTTTTGGAGAGTGCTGTAGTGCGTACGCTCTTTTTAATTTAAAATTCCATAGGTGTATGATTTCTCTAAATAGGAACATTACTGGTAAAGGCAATTTCTACAAAGCAATCCACATGTTTTATTTGTTACAAAGTAGCTGTTAATCATGCCTATATTGTTATACTTGTCTGAGATAACTGTAGTTTTTAACACATAGCTTTATCATGTTACTATCTGAAATGTAATTCACCTCCATTTTCGGTTATTCTGTTTATATCCACCCTTGGCCTAGTGACATAAACGGAATTTAAGGGCTTAGGGTGGATTCTCGTACATACAATTCCGCTTATCCACTTTAGGGTGAATTAAACTGAATAACCCTCCATTTTATATTATTTTTAGCAAGTGCAATGCTAATACGCTGAGTTACCTCGTGTTGCCATTGCCTGAGAAACGAAGAGGTAAAATGGCTAACAAATGACAATGTAAATATTTGACGGCCAGGTGCATCAGGTGCGTCTAATTTACAACTTTAACCATTTAGTAATAAGGCTCAATAAAATGCATTCAGTATTTATTTGGTAATTTTTTTTCAGAGTGATACTGATAACAAATCTGATAAAAAAGGGACATCATCCAACTCTCATGCACAAGTTGTATTTATTTGCCTTCTCCCCCCAGAGTCATTTCTTTTTTCATGCTGATACGCCTGGCAACACCAGATACACAGTACATCGTAACTAAATCAATTTTTAACAGGTAACATTATAAAATTAAACACATGAATGGAGATGGAAATAAAATCATTTATATTTTTACCATTTTGTATACAGTTGTGTTCAGTATGTTACCAAAACCATGTTGCTATTATTTATAGAGAAAAATATTGAATTTCTTATTTTTATATTGCCATATTCGTTTTTTATAGATTTTTGCTGTCAATTTTAGGCCGTTAAGCAAATAAAATATCATATTTGATAAATAAATGTTTGAAAAATAATTTCAGTTATTTTAATTGTCTATGACCTTTTAGTTAAGATGAGGGGCTTGTTGCTAAGTAATAACAGCGGCACGGGTCGATCGATCAGGTAATTAGTTACGCTTGCCGCGGTAGACCCGTGGGGACGATCTTTTCCTTTCTATTCCTGTGTACCCTTGGCCGTTGAAACCCCTTGAAATTAAATGAAACAGGTCTCATTAATTTAAACCTTATTTTTTAAATATAAGTCATAAAAGCAGTGCGCTATATGTAGCCTCAGATCAACTGGAGTCGAGGCAGCTCAAGTGGATACTTTTGAATAACATTTTATTTATATAATAATGTACTCTGCATTTTATGTAACTCATATTAATTGTAGGTATCTAATAATAGCATTATTATGTCGAGACTCGTGACTCCGACTTTGCATTTACAAGTGAATTTAAATTAGCATGGACTCTATACGATAATTTATTTAGAATTATTACTGAGTAAGTACCTATAACGTGACTCGAAAGTTATGTCTAAAATACACAGTATTAAGGTTGTCGCACACAAATCAGTTCGGCACCGGATTGGCTCATAATAATTAGCAAACAAATAATGAAATAAATAAAATTTATTTACAGAACCAACAAAATGCAATAAGGAACTAATCACAATTACGATTCTAATAGGTAGATTGTACGTATGTGGTACAGCTGTAAATAAGTGACTTAATGCATCTCAATGCGTCGAAAATACACACTGTTCGATTTTCAACCCTTGGCGTTGCATTGCGTTGAAGAACCAGGGAGCGAAGAAATCCCGTCGCAATTTTATTAGGTCTGTGGGCTTATTTAACACATTGTTCGAAATCACCCACCCTATCATGCTTCAGGGTCTCAACGTGAAGTATTGAATTCTGCTTAGTGCTTTACTTGGATTCAGAATCTTAGACAGTATTTATGACTAGCTTCTGCTCGCCTCGTCCGCATTTCTTGTTCTGATTTCCAGCGTGATGTTAAATAGCCTATAGCCTACCTCAATAGCTGAGCTATCAAAATGCCACAAATCCGACTGCTAGTTCCAGAGATTAACGCATTCAAACAAACAAGAACGGAACCAACTCTCTAGCTTTATTATTAGTATAATTATTGTATAGTATATCTGAAATTCATGTTGAGTCTATTCGGTCTTATTCCGAAGTACTTACATGTTTTACATTTTTCCTTCACTATTATAACATGGGTTATATAAATTATATAAATTAGGATATATCAAAAGTTGTTTCTAGTTTCAATGACGTAATTCTTCTGGTGTTTTTACACAAAAGCCGTGCAGTACAAAATATTTCCATTTATTAATATGGAAAGAGATGTTCTCATACTATTATTGTTAAAGTAGAAATAAATAGAAAATAAAGAAGAGTTTGCAGAACACCTATAGGAAACGTCATTACATAGATTCATCATGGACGATGCTTGCTTGTTTTATTTAACCAATAAATCCTGTTTAGAAATGGTGTCAGGTGGAAAAAGCGTATGTATTTTATAAAATAAACATTGTAAAGAAGTTTATTGTCGGAAGGATAGCTTAGTGCAAGATAAATACATCAATGCCAGATGCCAGACGAAGAAAATAAAGTGACAATAAAAATGGAGGGAATCAAACCCCTAAAAAACTTGATATTATCCAGGGAGCAAGCCAATTTCAAGAAGTATTGACAGTTATTTGAAATCTATCTGGATGAAGCAGGCTTAACAACAGCGGACGAGGCGAGGAAAATTGCTATATTTTTAAATGCAGCTGGTGAGGATGCTGTGGAGGTTTTCAACACCTTCAATGTTAAGCAGACGAAACTTGTGTCTCTTCTCGACCAATTTCAGCTATACACCCAAGCGAGGAAAAGAACGTTGATAAATACTTATGGATTTCTTCAATTAAAGCAAGACGATAGTGAGTCTAATATAGATCATTTCATAACTAGAATAAAAACCCTGAGTAATCTTTGTGATTTTACCACTCTAGAAGACCATTGAGGTTATATGTCCTCGTTAGTACATATTACCTCAATGTAGAAGACAGGTTGGTAACAATGATGATCATAATAGGAGTAAAAGATATGGTTCTAAAAGAAAACCTGTTAGAGATTTCCATAGATGAGGCAGAAAGAATATTTAGAGCCTACGAAGCCAGTTAACAACAAATAAAATCCTTAGAAAAGAGTGAAGAATTGCATGCCTTCAAAGCTCATACGGTCAACTAACTAGGTAAGACAGAACAACTTCATCAAAACTGTCCTTGGTGTGGGCAAACGCATATAAGAGGATGAGGAAACTGCCCTGCATATGGACAAAGGTGTGCATCGTGTACTAGGTACAATCATTTTGCAGCAGTGTGTAGAAATTCTAAACAAAACGAGACTGTGTGGACTAATCAGGCACCTGGACAATCAAGGAACAGGAGGATGATGTTAATGGAAGAAGAGGATAAAAAAGAGTTGCGAAAATTCTGAGGGATGTGCAATTATTTATGTAAGTTCATACCGCTGTATACAAAAACTACTGAACCTTTAAGACGGTTGCTGAACAAAGAAGTGGAGTGGATATGGGAAGAGTCAAAGGCCCAAGCATTTCAGTAGCCAAAAAACAAGCAAGTATCGCCCATGATGAATCTATGTAATGACGTTTCTTATAGGTGTTGCCCTCACACACCCGTAGTAATAATGGATAACCAAACAATTATGCAACGATACTTATGCGTACAAGAGATAGATAGGTTAGAAACGCCCCGTAAGTGGCACGTCAAAACTTGGCTATGGTCCGTTCACAGTTGTTTTACTTCTGACAATAGCACCCTTATTGTAATGAGCATAAAGATCACTGTGATTTTGATAGATGTATCAATGTCAAACAACCACAGTGTAACGAGAACAAAGATCACTGTGATTTTGACAAACGTGACAGTGGCAAAAAGTAACCTTATTGTAATGAGCTTAAAGATCACTACGATTTTGACAGTGATGCAATATCAGAGGTAATATAACTGTGAACGGACTTTAATTCGCCTAACTACGTATCGTCTTGTCTCTTTTCCGCTTCCGATAATTATAAGTTTATAACATGCCATTCTACTTCCACGTGTCATCTACGGGTCTGTACAGACAGACCGGAAAAATTCTCGCGCAGACTCGACCCTTCTCTGGCCGCAGATCAAACATGCGCGACCCGACTCGTTTGCTCTCGGTTCGACATTCAGGCCAACAAGGCCTTAGTGAGTGTTACTGACAATCCTGCGATACGAAGGGTTTAACTGACGAACTGTGTCTAGCATGCAAAATGTATATGGCCACAAGGGTCATCCATATCATATTTTGACCACATATTAAAAGCCTTGTTCAGTTTCAAGATGGCAGTATAATTAACTAAATATACATTACTGGATATACAATATATAACAAAAACCCTGTTGTTCCTTCTACCCACGTTTTCAGAATCGGTATACATACGTAATAAAGCAAGTCATTTATAAAAACTGTTCAACAAAAATAATTAAAATAATATTTGTAATGTTAAACTGATTTTGATCAGGGGGTCTAAAAAGGCCACTTTGGCAGAATCATAATATGAATCATAATTAAAATCGTCAAATTGTCACAAACTGACAATTCATAATATTATCTGCGTTGACAACACGCAATTCATCTATTTGACAGTTTTGTATGGAAATTCGTAAAATGGTCACCAAATTATGAAATGCGTTATTAAAGTAAAATGTCAAATAGCAGAATCATAGGGGAATTCAGGAAATGAATCACTTTTAGAGGAATTGCTTAATGTGGCCTTTTTAGACACGCTGATCAAAGAAAGCCGCCGAGCTCGTAGTCCATTGTGCGAAATAAGGATACTTGTAAAATCAGATAATGTAAGTTTTTTTGAATGTGTCGATTTTTAATAGTTATTTGATATTAAACTCTCGACTAGCCAATGCTTATCTTATAAAATTATAACTTTATTAATGTTGCGCTTGTAGGTAAGTAAGTGTATACGTCCCTAAAAGGAACAACAGGGTTTTTGTTACCTATTGTATATACCTAATTCCTTTACCAATGGGACAAATAGTCCCAGAAATAATGCACATACAAATTGCTGGTTGAAGAGATAAACAATCTCTCGGTAGATCACGTATCCCCTATATGATCAACCGAGAGTTTGTTTATCTCTATGACGCTGAGACATATGGTTCCCTTCAGAATAATATTAATGTTTCGATCAAATTGTCACAGCATTAGTTATTGTTCCATTTTTGATATCAGACTCATTATCCTGCCCTGCGGACTCATGTTTTAAAGATCTCAAATACTTGAGTTTGGCCCAGACTCCTTGGCACATGCGTATTAATCGTTTATCATGGGTGGCTCTTGCAAAGGCTGCTACGTTCCTAACGATGTGCCTGGATGTGTGAAGATTCCCTTTCTGAGCTTGTGATAGTGCAGAGTAAAGACGGCTTCTTGCTGCTAAGCCATCGTCACCAAGCATTTGTGACAGCTTGTACTGCCGCAATGAAATCCTGCCTGCTTCTTCAGCCTGGAAAATATTTAGAAGTTGTTAAATTTTGTTTCATATAGTTACATTACCATGGTTCACGGGTTAGTGGCTTTGTAATAACCACCGCACGGGTCGATCAAGTTAAGCTATGCTTGCAGCCGTTGGTCCTTGTTTTTATTTATGGATCTTTGACAGTTATTACAGGTCATCAGAAGCCCGAAAGTCTGACAACCAGTCTTTCCAAGGGGTATTGTATTATGCAATAACCGGGTTGTGGAAGTCACAGTCAACTGTCAAGATAGGCAGTTGCTCCATGATGATGACGGGACTCCCTTTTCCGCACGTAGACTCCCATTCGGTCGGTTGTGTGTGCAGTTGCTCCAAGTAAAATACTGGTATTCAGCTGCATCAGCATCCTAATTGCATAACTCACGATCAATCATAATCTGTTTCATTTTGACAGCTCAACAATTTTCATTGCATTATTTATATTTTACGAACTTATGTAGCAATGGATTAGCAATCTGTTTCAAAATTATTCAGATTATGATTTATCGTGCGTTACGCAATTAGGGTGTTGGTTAGACTGGAAGCTGACCCGGAAAGGGCTAGGCTACCTAGATGATTCTATGGTCATTCAAAATGATTGAATGCTATAATGAAAGAAATACAAGCCAAGCCAATAGATTAAAATATCTTTAGATTATTAGTCTATTGTAATCAACCAGAGAATTTAAGATAACCTTAGTATAGAAAAGATATGGCTAAGATTATTCAACATATTTATGCCATTCAAGGGAAGATATAAATCTAATCTAGACAAAAACAAACAAATCTTTTCTCTGTTTCAAAAAATCTCTTTTAAACTATTGTTTTAATACCAAGCATACTTACACAATGATCAAAATAATCTCCTAGAGCAGAATAAGCTCCTCCAAGAGTCGAAAGCCATGAAAATGCATTCTCTATTTCTACTCTAGTCCAAATCAATCGCAGAATCCTTTCATTCCTGAAACATTAACATTACTGATTTCAGGACAAAGTGCAAATATAGCAAAATGTTTGTTATGGAAAAATACAAGGGAGCAACAATGAGCCATAAAGTATTTTTTTTATATATGATGAGAATAATTATTATATTAATTTATATTATATTATTATATATATTATTAGTTCATCCATAATGAAGAATTAATAACAATAGCTTAAAACAATAATCAATTACCAATAAACATCATGATAACTATATTACGATAATTATGACTAAGACCCGGACATATGGTGTCCACTCCAATTTCAAAAATGTTTGCGTTAAAACTCTCCTTAATTTGAAATTTGAAGATTTTCCAGGACAGTTTTCTAATTTTGTTTTACATAAAACCTTATTTAAAATATTACAAACATTTTAAAACAAAAAATACCCAATTCGGTCCAGCAACTATCAAGTGACGCGCTCACTTATTCATATTATAGATTAGCTCATAAACTGTACAAAATAAGTTGACGTCTCATTTGTAATAACAGGAAAGAGTACTAAATAGTAGTTAATGGTATATGTTGCAATATTTACCATGCAAAATCAATGATTTCTGTATCTGGAGGTTCTAAAATCAACTTCAAAAATACTGTCCCACATTCAGGATATCCACCAAGCCGATTCAAATGTGACACCACATTGGATCTGTACACATCAGAATTTACACACTCTCTTACGAACGGTTGCAAGAATAACGCGTTGGTTCTGACCGTCAACTTCTTTTTAACTTCGTCTTCGCCATCTATCTCCAATTCACAACAGTCTCCTATCTTCACACCAATAGATTTGTAATATTGTTCATCAGGCAAGACACTCAGATCTTCAGTTAAGAAAAATATTGTATAAGGACTACGAAACAGACGAACTTTTGCTACCACCTGCATATCAGCATCTATATAGGTTATATATTTTTATTAGTAAAAATTAATAACTACGGCAATGATGCGTCGCAACCAACAGTTTTGAATAACTTTATTCGAAATCACGTGGTTTTTGCTGATAATTTATTAATCACTAAATTTTTGAAACATCACCTCTGTTGAGAATAATACTAATGCCAGTTTTATTTTGTCAAATGTCAATCAATTGTCAGTCATGGCTGTCAATGTCAGACATCTGAAGCCGCTTTCCGAATTAGAAAAATATACTAACCCCACAAGATCAACAGTTAAGGCCAACTGTATAATCGAAGATTAATATCGGTTTTTTTATTTTTTATAATGCACCCATGCTTTTCCAATTCACTTTCGACATTGGCAGAATAGTCGACATCGGCTTTGCTTGCCATATTTAAAAATAGAATAGAATAGAATAGAATAAGAAAAATAGCGCTGTGAGCGCTCACATCGAAAATTTGCGCTCCGATACATTCCGATTATGACACCTTAGAGGTGTCATTTTTATCAACAACACACAGAACGCTCGTGATCGCGCATACAGTGCTCACTCAATTTTAAAACCTATATACACCATACAAAACTTGTATACACCACAAATTTCGTCTTCTTATTTGGTAAGGTGGTGACTCTAGCCAGTAGCAGTATTTAAAATGAATGTAAGTTAGCTAAAGATAAGATACGACTCAAAACAAAACAGTAGAACTGTCATTTTTGACAGCGCTCACGTTGATATTAGTGTAGCGCATAGTCGGCGTTATCGCAAGATGGCGCATGTCATGACGTCAACTATGACAATTCACGGACAAGAAGATAAAAGTGAAGACAACCTGTGGGCTAGCGCTCTCTTTCTGAATACATACATAAGAGCGAGAAAAAACATGTCACTGTCTCGTTCTTATGTATAAATTTAGAAAGAGAGCGTCAGCCCACAGTCGTATTAGGTATTTAGAGTATTGCCTCCACTTTTATCTATAAGCTTCTTGTTCACGGGACATCGATATCGCGCTCACGCCATTTCGGAACGGGTGTGAGCTAGAGATGAGAATATTGGTTGAAATTTTTTATTGGTTATTAGATAATGGTTAAAAAAAATATCGATAAATTTGTTAGTTGAAAATATTAGTTAATATTTTTATTCATGTAGTTAAACAGAGTATTTTCTTTATTTCACTCCATCACAAACACACTCAACACACAATCTTCGAACGATTCCGTCTTCCTCTAGTGAGCGACAACACAAAATGCGTCACTTCCCTCCCCGCAGGCTAACGCGGGGCAAGTTAACCATACAAACAAACAATGTTATACTGTTTGCAACCACGACAACACGGCGCAGCGGACCCACCCGGCTTTATTTATTAACATTGGTCAAAGTTAAGAGCACAGTGCCACCGATTCATAACATGAGAGTAAATATAATTTTAAATTTTTCCGGTAGTACTTCTACCTACCCTGACTTTTGTATTCGCTAACAACTAGACTTTTTAGGTTAATCTCTACGTTGTAAAATTACTGTCGATTGTTTCTTGTCATTTTTTAACCGTTTTTACCCGACACTTGTCGGCAGTAAGCTTTCAGTTGCGAGTAGATTTACGGCCAATATGAGAAGTCATCTTAAGCTATTTTGCTATTTGTAACAGATTGTCTTAGGTCTTCTGACACTACCGTAGTTATTGTATTTGCTCGGCACTAGGTTTTTTAGGCTCATTGCATTCCTTTAATGCAAGCTTTCAACATTTGGGATTTTATTCATTTCATCTTTTGAGAGCAGCAATTTTTATGAATGCACGTGGAGTCTAAATGCGACACCCAGATTACATACCTACATGGAATCCAGCCATTCTTCTTGGTTTCTATTTTTCTTATTTCTCATAAGAGGTGATTATATAGTTCGTAAAGTATATACTTATCCTATTTTAATTATTGTGAATGTGTAGACTTTATGTGAGTCAGTGTTTTTTTTTCTCAGCTAGTTTTAATCATGGTCTGGCAGTTTGTATAATTTATGCGGTCTACCCAAATGTTCCTTCTTTGGTATGGTTCATCGGATCGTTGAGCTTCTTAAGTTCCGAGTCGATATGCACGATTACCTACTGACAAATGCGTACACTCACTGGACAGGTCCACTCAATCTCTGTGATTCTCTCCTCAAAGTATACTAGTACAATAGTAGTTATAATAGTTTTTTGACTTAAGAAATTAATTATTAATATTGAACTAGTCAACTTTTGAGATAGCACTATTTACGTCGTCAGTAACCAACTGCTGACCATTTAAATTTAAACAAAAGTGCCGGGGCTGCCTTAAAGCGGCGCCTGCCTAATCTAGGGGGTCCAAACCCCTCCTACCGGAGGCTCTACGCAGGGGCCATGCGGTCCATGGCCCTTTACGGGGCACCGGAGTGGGCGCGCTCCTTGGGGCGACGACCAGCAGCCGGTTGAGCGCATCCCAGAGAGTCATGGTCATCCGGCTAGTCCGGGGATACTTCACGGTCTCCGGTGAGGTGGCGAGCCACCTTGCCGGATTGTTGCCATGGGATCTGGAGGCAAAAGTCCGAGCGCATATGTGGGAGTAGCGCGAGGAGGCAAAACGGCGGGGCATAACTCCGCTGCCGCAGGAAATCAAGGCACAGCGGACGGAGCTCCGGCGGGATCTCATGGCGTAATGGAGAGTGCGACTGTCGCAACCCAGTGCTGGGCACGCCACAATTGTGGCGGTAAGTACCCTCTTTGAGGAGTGGCTAGCGAGGCGCCATGACGTCCTCATCTTCCGCCTTACGCAAGTCCTCACCGGACATGGCTGCTTCGGGAGGTTCCTGATCCGGATAAGACGGGAGGAAACGCCCGGGCGTCACCATGGTGTTGTTTGCCCGGAGGACACGGTGGAGCATAAATTGGAGGTCTGCCCTGACTGGGCGGTACACTGCCGTGTCCTTGCGGACCCGATCGGCGGCAGCGATCTCTCGCGTCCTGCCCTGGTCCAGGCCATGGTATGGAGCGAGAGTGCATGAGAAGCCATAATGCTCGTGAAGGAGGAGACGGAGAGCGTGAGGGAGAGGCAAGGATTGCACCCTCGCGCCCCTAGCCACCGCAGGAGACGCCCCGGGCGTCGGGAGTAAATAGCGGACTCCCAACCACTGTAGGCGCGGGCTTGCGGACGACGAGCAATAAGTAGCTCGCCGATCGGTAAGGACCAGGCCCGGGTCGGGTGTTGGCATAAAATTAATTTCTCAAATGTTTTACTACAGATAAACTGAAATAAGCCTATAATTAGAGGGGTCTAAAAGTAGAAACGTATTATTTTACTGTTCTTCATAAGGTCAGGAAACAAGTCCTCATAGTCGATACAAATTAAATATAAGAGCTAAGGCACAGATTACTAAAGTAGGTGGTACAATGTCAATAATAGACTTAGCGACTTCTACAGAATTACTCCACAGATCTGCAGCCTTTTTTACGGTATCTCTACTAATATTATGGATACGGATAATATGTTCAAAAAGAAATTCCGAATTGCAAACATACATTTTCCTTAAGCAAAGACTGTTTCGGGAGGTTCCTGTTTCGGATAGGGCGGGAGGAAACGCCCGGGTGTTTCCATTGCGAAGATCGCCCAGAGGACACGGTGGAGCATACGGTGGAGGTCTGCCCAGCTTGGGCGGAGCAACGCCGTGTCCTCGTGGAGGTGATCGGCGGCGGCGATCTCTCGCGTCCGACCCTGGTCCAGGCCATGGTACGGAGCGAGAGGGCATGGCTGGCAGTCGCCTCCTTCAGCGAAGCAGTTATGCTCGCAAAGAGGGAGGCGGCGCACGTGAGGGAGATGCAGTACATGCGCCCTCACAGCCGTGGCCTTCGCAGGAGACGCCCTGGGCGTCGGGAATCCCAGGCTGATTCCCGGCCACCGTAGGCACGGGCTTGCGGACGGCGAGTAATGGGTACCTCGCTGTCCGGTAAGGACCAAGCCCGGGTCGACGGCGCGTTGTGTTCCACGCGCGCCTCAAAGAGATGTCAGCAGCAACAGAGGGGGCCGCAAGGGCCGATGCCTGCCGGGGGTGCGGGTTGTTCGAAAGAGATACCGCCGCCCTTGGCACACAGGCAACTGAGGGAACACGGGTGGGTTTTAGTCAGTAAAAGTCTGACACGCCCTCCCGCTCCACCCAGAGTGGAAGAAGTTATTTGATGATTTCCCACCCAGAAAAAAAAAAAAGACTCAGCGGCATAAGGTGAGTGATGAGTTTAAGGATTTTGTAGTTAAAACGGGAATATCTGAAGATACATCATTTTCAAAAGCCACGGCAACTTGTGAGTCTGTTTTTATTATGTTGTCATTAATAGACAGGATGTAGTATGTATTTTGTTTACTAGACCTTCCCGTTCCATTAATAATAATATTCCAAGTCGTTTTAATTACATTGAAATTGAGTGAGCGAAGTGAGCCCTACACTACGAGTCAGATTTCACACCAAAAAGGCGAGCGTGCGAGCCTTCTCTACAAGACAAGCGAGTGGATGATTTTTGAGACGACCAAGCGAAGCTAGCCCACCTTTGCCACGAGTGAGAGGATCGCAGTAGGGGTTCACTAGTTTGGAAAGGGTGCTCGCTTCGTTCGCTCGTAGTCGAAGTAAATTCGCTAAACTCGCTTTTCTTGGTAGGTTATAGGAACTACTGTTTTTAATTTCATCAGGTAGGTACTACTGTTTTTAATCTTCGAACTCAAATAACGCGACTCGGCTATCCAACAAACATTTTTTAAATCATTTCTAAAAGGAATAATAAAAATGATTATGCTTTTACAATGTGCACTTTATTTACAAATAATTCGCCCACAAATTTTCAGGGTGAAATTTGGCGAACTTGAGGCGGCCGCCAGTAGGCCACCACGACGTCGTATGCTGCGAAGACATGAATGGATCTGGGAAATGCGGTTTAGCTCGTGTATTAGCGAACATCGATACCTCGATATATGCTTTGAAGGAAAAATAAAACCGAATCTCGAGGAAAGCACTAGTTTTGAAGTAAACGAAACACGCCATTCTGTGGACATATAAAAATAAATTACGATTAGTTACTAAAGTAAACACACATTAGACGATTATTCACTAAGGCGCTATTATGAATGCCGAACACAACAAAGGATTCTAGGGCTCTTAGTTAACTCCAGTACCTACCCTAATTTCGAGACACACTATTAATCAGAATCTGAATCATTTTAAGGTTATTGCCTGTGCTAATCCATTCTTTCGTATACTCGAAAAAATCATCTGGTTTGCAACGTACAAAACGCCATGAATATAGTGGAAATTATCAAAATGAAAGCGATTCCTACTCATAGTGTAGGTATCACACATTACCCCGCAGAGTGGTTAAAAACAATATTATTACCAGAGTCCTTAAAACGCTTTTCACAAATCCAAAACCCGAAAACTTTTGGTAAATTTTTATAAGGCTGATTTTTCAATAGTCAGATAACTTTTATCTGAAGAATAAATATGTCGGTTTGACAGCTTTTGTATGGAAAACATGCCAAACTGTCAGATTGATTCTTCAGATAAAAGCTATCTGACTATTGAAAAATCAGCCCCAAATCAAATAGACGATCTCTTCCTTGGATTTGTCCCCGATAGAAAAAACCCATTAACACTTAGCCTCAACTGGAAGTCGAACCCAGGACGTGGTGCTCATCAGTAGCGCTTGCGATTGCAACTACTAGACCAACGAGGCAGTATTTATTAATTTGTATATTTTGGTAAAATCTATAGGTAGTCAAATATCCTGTAAAGTTTTTGAAGAAATAACAAATAGGTTTTTCCCTGTCACCCTCTGGAAATTTTCGGAACAGCGTAAGTTCCTCAGTACATTGCAGTCCAAAAGTCCAAAAACAGACAGCTGTGCTGCTGGGGAGTTTGTTGCGCCACTTCTTCTTCCCAGCTAAAGCACTAGGAAGTGGTGAAGGGCGGGCGTTTTGGGGGGACTGTCTTATGTCATTTTGACGTTCAAAAAGAGCTGACTCTCACCCTAGTTTGAACAAATGACTTTTTGATTTTGATTTTTTTGAATGTCGCCTCGTACGTCTATCGTATAAAAACGCCTTACTTAAATAAGTTTGGACTATTAACATTACGCTCTAGACGCTTTTTGCTGCGAGGAATGATGCTCCATGGACTTGTACATACTATGTTTGATTGCTCAGATTTGATAAATAAATACTTATGTTATGTATATTACATTGTACCTAGAACAGAAATGAGACATGAGGCGCGCTCTTATCCACAGTTTGCTACAACTCCCTGTCGTACAAATGCAGGAGAGAGAGCGCCGCTGACGAGATTGGTTCAAGCTTACAACAATAATTTTAACGATGTCGACGTTTTTGCCGTAAAACTAATTATTAAGCGCCTTGCTCAAAACTGTTAATTGTTATGTATTATTTGTGATTTAACGTTTTGCTATTTGGTTTTAAGATTACGAGTTAAATGTAAGTATTGTTGTTATTTATTGATTCTATTTAATTTTACCGAAACTGTATCTTTTATAAGCTAGTAACATGTGGAAACGTAGTGAATAATAATACATTTACTTATAGCATACTGTGCATCTAGATATAATATACTTACAATGTACGACTGTTTGTTTTCCCAAATAAAAAAATATATTAAATACAGTTCAATTCGCGGTAGAATGATATACACTGGTAACACTGGTCATCATCATATCTGCCTAGCCTTTTTCCAACTATGTTGGGGTAAGCTTCCAGTCTAACCGGATGCAGCTGGATACCTGTATTTTACATGGAGCGACTGCCTAATTGACATCCACAAACCCAGTTACTGGGTAATATGATACCCTTTGGTAAGACTTTGTTGTCAGACTTTCCGGTTTCTGACGTCCAGTAACGACTGTCAAAGATCCACAAATGACAGCCGGGACCCACGGCTTAACGTGCTTTCCGAGGCACGGAGGGGCCTTGGTATGTAGGTATGATGGCCACCCATCCACGGACCAACCGCGTCAAGCTTAGCTTAACCTGTTCGATCGACCCGTGCGGATGTTTATTACTTAGTCACAAGCCCCCATGATATAAGTATGATGGTGTTAGACACTGGTAATGTAGGATATATGTTTGGGCTTACCTTTCTCTCATCGGTCTTTCATGTCCTTCATGTAAACCGTGAACATCTTTGTGACAGTTGTGTTCTAACCACAGGGCGGCATTGCTCTGCCTATTTACTTCGAGCTCAATTGTTGCGCAGTTAAACTCTGCTAAAGTCGCTATCACCAACTGAGAATAGAAATCATCAACGGTTATTTGTTATACAAGGCTGCAAAGTAGTTTTTTGGCGCGAGTACTTGTATTGAAAGCTTCGCAAGCGAAGTATTCAAGGATTGAACCATGAGCGAAGCGAGTGGTTCAAATATAGTATCCTGAGCGTAGCGAGGGTTTCAAAGGTTTGCTGCCGAGCGAAACACACAATTTTTCACCTCACTACAGCGAGCAAAATACTGGGTGTAAGAAAAATGCTTATCCTAAATAATATATTAACTAAATTAATGTACTTCAATGAAGTATAATAGCATTGCATGTAGTTTTCGAAAACGTTAGAATGTCTCCATGAATTTAACAAATTGTACGCTTTTATGTACTTTTCGAGCGATTTTTCCGGAAGATAACTCAATTCGGTTATTCGGAATTATGTACCGCTTGCACTAACACTGCAGGTGTTAAATGTATGTGGAAAGTGAATTAAATAGACGAAAAATGTTTAAAGTTTTTTTTTCATGCAGTACTCGTCTTGCTGGCCAATACGATTATTCTAAAAATGGGGTTGGCGCGCCGACATGAAATACCTAAGTATTAATGCATTTTCAGTGGACGGGCGGTATAGAAAATTATTGAATAGAAAAGTTCGAATTTCAAAAAACATTTTCGGTCGGGGTCGTGAGGTGAAAAAAAAATAAACTGTATAAAATTTCGTCTCTATTCAATCCGCTTTCCATCATTTTGGTTTGTTTTTTGATAAAATCGTAAGAAATCATAGAATAATGAGCGAGTCCAGCAGCGATGAAAATATAAATTTAACACCTGCGAGTGCAAGCGGCACATAATGCCGTATTGAGCTAACTTCCGGAAAAATCGCGCAAAAGTACATAAAAGCGTACAATTTGTTCAATGCATGGAGACATTCTAAAGGCGTGAAAACGTTTTCGAAGGCTACAATGCAATGCTATCCATACTTTAGTGAACTAAGTACACTAATTTAATATATTACTTAGGCTGTTTTTCTTGCACCTAGCATTTTCCTCGCTGTAGTGAGGTGAAAAATTTTGTTTCGCTCGGCAGCAAAGATATTATGCGTCTCGCACCTTTGAAAGCCTTGCTACGCTCAGGATAATATATTTGAACCACTCGCTTCGCTCATGGTTCAATCCTAGACTCCTTCGCTTGCTCAGCTTTCAATACAAGTACTCGCGCAAAAAATTAACTTTGCAGCCTTGCTTATCAAATAACTATTTATGCTATAATGTAGGTTCTTCCCTAGGTTCATATAACCCTATTGAATGACGTTTTGAAACACGATTAAGAAATAAAATTTAATTATCAACTCATCATAATCAGCCCATAATGTTCCCTCTGCTGGGACAAAGGCCTCCTCTCTGTCAGAGGGAGTGGGCTACAATTTACCCGCCGGCCCAGTACACCATTTATTATTTTGAAGTATCACAGTAGCAAACTAGTAGAGTACTTACTAGAGAATGGGCAGCAGCGTTCGCTATGCATTTGACGACCATACTGCGATCGCCAACCCGCCTGCCAAGCGTGGTGATCATGGCAAATCCCCCCGTTTTGGGGGAGGATCTTCTCCAGCAGTGGTCGTCTTTCAGCTGATAGGACTCACAGTAAATTTTTATGTGGTTCTAAGTATTACTAAAACACCTTACCCTCCGGAGTCGCAGCTTAGTTGACTAAGCTAAATCTGTTTGTTATAGAAATGTGGGGATCAGGGATGTATAATTAGCTTATAGCAATCCCACTGCTGGAACACAGGCCTCCAGGTGAGAGGGAGTGGGCCGTAATCACAACGCGGGCGCAGTGCGGGTTGGTAGATGTCACAAAACTCTTCGAATTTTTGGTTTGGTTTTAGGACATGTCGGTTTCCTCCAGGCGCGATCGCAGCCAAAGACTTGGGGGGGTTCACAGACAAAGACTACCTACTTATATATAAATAAGATTTATTTTTTATTTATTCGAAAAATTACTATTTTACGCTTTACGTTTACGGCTTTGGGGGCGTCATGACCCTAAGAACCCCCCCTCGGACAGCGCCTGGTTTCCTTACTATGTTTATTTCACCGTTTTGAGAGCAGTGGCGATTAATCATTTTACACAAAGTAAAGCGCCGCCGGTCTGGCTTCGAATCTACAACTCTTAAAACGCGGCAGTTACCACTAGGCCACTGTTCTCTCTGCTCTGCGTTTGGATAGCTCCATAACTGATAGAACATTCCAAGTACGACGAGACCAAACTGAGAAGCGGTAGGTACTATTCCGAGCCCCAAAACTTGAAGCCTCAAAGTTGTCGAAATAGTGTGTGATACTTACAAAATAGAAACCTTGCACGAAGTTTTTATTAACCAGAAGCTCTGCGCTGTCCTTGAACAAGACATTACCGCGTTGTTTCCTTCCGCACTTTCCTAAGTTTTTCGGAATTCGCGCATTAGCTGGAATTTTGAAGAGCATTTGATAGTATTCTTTTACAGGACTAATGGCCGATTTTTCAATAGGCACAAAGGCCAGCACATCAAGCTACCCCAAACTGTCATATTTCTTTGATAGTTTTTCAACTGTATTAAAAAGCATAAGGTTCATTTTCAATTGGGAAAATTTGTCAGTTTGGGATAGCTTGATGTACTGGCGTCTGTAGATGGTAGTCCTCCAGACCGTATTTCGGCCATGGCGGCCATTGTCGACGGAGACCATTGTGTGCGCAGCCATTGTACTCTCTTAATAGTTACATAGCTTTTATCTAAAAAACAGTTTGGCGGTATTTCTTTAGTTACAACCTCTCACAACGGTTTTCAACCTGGATTTTTTTCAGTTGAACGTCATGCGAAGACTAAAAAATGAGCCCTTATATTTAAACAGGGTGGCACAACGACGCACAACTTGTTGCAATGGATTCAGAAAGTACATGAATCTGGATTTTTAAAAAGCAGAACAACATTGACAATACTTTGTGAACATTTGATATCAATGGTTGTGGAGTCAACAACAACTGATGTTATTGGAAAGAGAAACAGGTTTTGGATTTCATAAGAAAAAACTCTTTCGCGCACTGGATCTTCAACGCTCTACTTAGCGCTAAGAGTTGAAAATCAAACAGTATGTTTTTTCGACGCACTGGGCGCCAATCTGTCGGATTCTCTCAGCTAAGTTCAACACCGAGAGTTGAAAATCAACAGTGGGCTTAGCAAGAGAACCGTAGAGAAGCGTTTTGTCGGCGGAAGAGTAGACAAAAATGACGTTTCCGTGTAGACAATTGACAGTTTGGTACCGAGAAATGTAGACAAGCGATTTCTATTCTACGGTAGGGGTAGAATTAGGAAGCGTTATGCTTAGCCTGCTAGTCTCCGGGCTTTCCCTAAGTAGCATAATCAGCCTGTATTCCCACAGACACAGGCCTCCGCTCCGTGAGATGCAGTGGGCCATAATTCACCACGCGGGCCCATAGCTGCGGTGACATAGTTTTCCTAAATGTCACGTCTAACATACAACGACTGGCTGTATGAGCTTGCTAGCCTTTGCCTATCCAAAATGTAAAATTGAAACAAAGAATAATGACGCCGGGGAGTTATACTGAAGTGAATTACTTTTTTAAATCGTTTCGGAATTAAAGAGTGTCCGTTCTATTGTGATAATTGTAACGTAAACTAAAAAAAGAACTAGTAATCATAGTAAAACTAGTAATATATCTAGTAAGTACTAGTAACTAGATAATAAACTCAATTACTAGATAACAAACTATATATAAATATCAACATTCTCACTATATAAGTACTACTTGTTACTATTTTATTTATTTTATTTGACACATATTTATTTTATTTATGTATGCATACACACGTCTCGTTGCAGTATTGGTTTAAAACTGATTTACATCCGTCACCTCACACGTCAGGTCCAGTTGAAAACCAGCGTCAGGCACTAGTTGTCTGGCATTTATGCTGAACTGGGCCTTTTTAGCGCAGCCGTGAGGCACATTTTGACGCACTTTGCATTTTTTGTTGGTTTTTTATTTTTATTATTTTGCTGTATATTGTGTGCCTTTTAGTCTGTGCTAAATAAATGTATTTTCTTTCTTTCTTCTTTCTTTCTTTAAGTAGAGTCCAAAATTCAGATTTTACCGGAGTACATGACCAATTTGATTGGTGACACCCTACGCACTCCTATCTTGAATGTGTCCGCGGAATCTCCGTACGGGATCTGTGAGATGATGTCATTTATCCAAGGTAGGTAGTCGTGCATGTTCAGGAACCTGGTTGGAGCACCACAGCCGGGGCCTCGGACAGCGAATCCCAGCTAAATGTATAAAGTTAAGAATTAAAAAAAAAATCTAAGTCAAATTAAATTAGCTAGCAATAATTTACCCCCGTGTTGTGTATCGATAGGTATCGAAAAGTAATGATTTTCACTTTTATCATTCGATCTTTGTTCAAAACTACATAACATACTGACATGTACAGACGCCAACACATCAAGCTACCTTAAACTGTCAAATTTTTGCAATTGAACATGAACCTTGTGGTTAAGTTGAAAATTTATCAAAGAAATTTGACGGAATGGAGTAGCTTCATGTGCTGGCGTCTGTACATTAAGGCAACCAAAAGACCATTATGTTATGATTTTTGGAAATTCCTAAAAATATCGAAGTTCCACGAAAAATTACCAAAACAGCTGTTTTGACGCGGTTCGCTGACCGATTACCTTCGCCCGACGAATGATTGTTTTTTTTTTGTTTAATTAGTTTTCATTATCGAACCCATCTTGCCAGTTAATTTAATTTGACCCTGTTTTAAATAATTAATTATGTTTGTATTATAAGTCCGCTCATAGCGAAGTAAGTACAGACGCCAGCACATCAAGCTACCCCAAACTGTAAATTTTTCCCAATTGAACATAAACCTTTTGCTTATGTGATAAAGTTGAAAATCTATCAAAAAAAAATTGAACAGATTGGGGTAGCTTGATGTGCTGGCGTCTGTACATAAATATGTACCTACTTTCTACATGAGACATTAAGGGAACAAACGTATTCTTTAGGTATACTATTTAGACCAGTGATTTCCAAAGTCGTCCAGGTGGACCCCCAGATGTCCACGGAAGACACGACGGGTTTTACAATTTGCAAGTTCCACGAAAATGTATCTGGTTTCGATAGTAAATAACAAAAATGTTGGCTTGGCTTTACCTATCAATGTAGGCAGATTTTAAACTACTTAAAAAAAATATGAGAGCAAAAAAATGTTCCATTTTTTTTGTGTGGCTATATTTCGGTGAAAAATGGTCGTAATGAGACTTAAAAAAAAGCATTTTGAAGATTTCTAATTTTCAGATTTTTTTGGCTACAAATGTTTGGCGACTTTAGGGAATATGATAGAAATGTAGCAGCAGGGGGGTCCACCGAAACCAGTATTTTTTAAAGCGGACTACGAAAACAAAACTTCGGGGACCTCTGAGCTAGACGAACTAACTCACCAGCTTCCAGAACCCCCACGATTGTCTGGTGATCAGGGCGGTGCCGGCGTCCCAAACGCAGGTTTGGTTGGAAAACTCCGATACTGCACACAGCGGGTTTACCGGGTTCATTTTGCTGAATGTCAACTGTGTTAAAAATATTATATCATGAGAAATCTACATCTGCTTAGCCTTTTCCCAACTATGTTGAGGTCGGCTTCCAATCTAACCGAATGCAGCTGAATACCAGTATTTTACCTCCACAACGCAGTTGCTGGGTAATACAATACCCCTTGGCTTACCAAGGGGTATTGTATTACCTTAGTCTTAACTAGTGGTCAGACTTTCGGGCTCCTGACGACCCATAACGACTGTCAAAGATCCACAAAACACACAGCCGGGACCAAACGTGCTGCTTTCCGAGGCACGGAGGGGTCACTTACTTAGCCACAAGACCTTTTATTTTATACTAGATTTTGCCGCCGGCTTCGCCCGCGTGGAGGTCGGTAATTATCCCACAGGAATGTACTACCGGAATAAAAATGTAAATCCAGGTTATAATCTATCTGAGCTAAATTTCATCCAAATCCGTTCAGCCGTTATTACGTGACTGAGTAACAAACATCTAAACATACAAACTTTCACACTTATAATATTATTAGGATGTAAGTATCTATGACGCTGCCAGGGGTGCGGGTTGTTCGAAAGAGATACCGCGGCCCCTGACACACAGGCAACTGAGGGAACACGGGTGGGTTTTAGTCAGTAAAAGTCTGACACGCCCTCCCGCTCCACCCAGAGCGGGAGAAGTTATTTGATGATTTCCCACCCAAAAAAAAAAACTATCTATGACGCAGAATATTGATAAACATCCCACAAGAAAGAAATTTAATGTGGATCGGATGGGTTTACAATTCTCTTATTGTGAACCCGTCCAACCACGTTCATTTTCGTTGTTAAAATCCAAGACCTTATAGGTATTATCGAGAAGCAGTGCAAAGAAAAATGAATGGACTGTGTGAAAGGTGATATATTATGGCTGAAGGAAGTTAACACTGAGATGACGACTGATAAGTATGTGATAATATACAGGGTCAAATTAAATTAGCTAGTGGAACTCCACACACGACAGAACAACAAAAATATATGAAAATTGTTTTTTTTTTTAAATTGGGATCCACGAACTTTGGTAGTTTTTTACTTGAAACAAAGCAAAAAAAACACGCATAGGTAGGTACTTGTTGAGAAAATCTGTTTTTTTGTTTTCGTGTTAAGATCATCACGTCTGTGTAGTTAACACAATGAACACTGATTTTTTTAAGTTACTAGACTACCTGCGTTTGATGACCCCAAAAAATCTCATTATTATTTGATTTTTTGTTTGATCATGTTTATAAGTATACCGATACCCAACACGTTTGCGGAGATTTGCCATCTTATTCAATTTGACCCAGTATGGACAATAAAGGACATATGGAAAAAGAATAAACCAGTCATGCCATGATCGGCACCAATTAATATAAGTTAAGGTCACGGGCACGATGACAGAGTGAGTGTGAGTTTCATTTTACTATTTCGATCAAACGCATTAAGCGCGTTTGGCGCTCCAATTGGCCCTGAATTGATAATGGATCAATCGGAGCACCGAACGCGCTCGAAGCGTTTGATCGAGATGGTTAAATAAAACTCACACTAGAGCCACAGATCTTCATGGATAACTTACTTGGTTTTTATAGTAAAACTCCTCACAAACTTGATTTTCCACATGCTTCATTTTTAAAATCTCTTTTTCCATTGTGCCAATCGCTGTAATAGAAGCAGAATAAATACTACTACTAAATAACTGTCGTTAGAGCTTATTCAGACGTTCAGACGATTGATCTTATTAGAAAGAAAGAAAAATGTTTTATTTGAGACGCTCACAGCAAAAACAAACAATAAAGAAAAACATAATGGTGAAATACAAACAAAATAATAACAAAATAGTGAAAACAATAAAAAAATAAAAGAGGAAGACCTGTGCGACGTTAAAAAGGCTCCTATCTCAGCATAATGCTGCGATATTTGTAAAGTTTTGGCTACACTGAGGCGAATCCCGCGCGGTACGTTATTACACGCGTCGATAGTTTTAAGGGCGCACCGAGCTTCTGGCGCTAATGAGCTTCCCATTGTGCAACTATCAAAATGGCGCTGTCGTAGCTAGTTACCAACACAAGCTAATAATACGTGGCGTGAGGTGATTTCATTTATTCTTGCAAAAATAATGCCCGTGAATGATACTCCGAAATTGGAGTCCACCATTTCTCGAAGGACCCTAAAATTAGAAGATTGTGGATCAAATAACGTAGAGATTTTTTTGAGGTCGAGGTTACGTCGGAAACATTTTGAAGAAACTGATTACTTACGAGGACATATTTATGGTTTAAAATTCTGATACTCTCCGTGTCAAATCCTTGATTTCAAATATTAAAATGATGAAACAACAGGTTCCAGGTTCAGGGGTTTCTAAAGTGTACCTAGATCAGGCGCGGTCCGAGAGGGGGGGTCCTAGGGGTCATGACCCCCCCAAAGCCGTAAAGCTTAAAAAAGTAATTTTTCGAAAATATTATCAATTTTCTTATTAATATGTAGTAATTAAGGTAGTCTTTGTCTGTGACGATTTATATAGTGAATTCTTAAATATGTTACATATTAATTGCAAACCGAAAGGTTAAGTAACAACGATGTGGCATGGGATCAAACGAAGGCAATTATTGCGCAGTACGCGTCGTTATCTCGGTACGCCCTTTATCATTACGAAACCACGCGACTATTTGTGCCAGTTTGAGCGACTTCATAATATGTAGTTAGTTGTATCGATCGGCGCAAGCGCATAATTTAGTCCAACATCCCGCGCGGGAGTCGCTTCTGTTTGGCCATAGTTTAATACTGCTTACTGTCACTCATTTTAACGGCATACATTTGGTTTTCAAACGTTCCGGAACCCTTGACAGGCATGCAAATGGGTAGTACTGGCGCTGCAAACACAAAATTATAATAATAATTATTTTCATTATTCATAAATGCTCTTACTCATTGAAAATTGGATTAACTTTCTCGAAGAATCGCCTACAGATAAATATTATTTAAAAGTGTTGATTCGCCGTTTAGTAAATTTATGCGAATCAACCAGTAGGCCTGTAAAAATTCGTGCGAATCAACCAGTAGGCCTATAAAAACGGGAGTACCCGTATTATTAAAACGTTCAAAATCAAATCTAGTATTGGCAACCACCGATGTCGAGTTGTCAATAAATTCGAGGTATTTTTAACAAATGGAGACAGATTAGAATGCATGTTGTTAAAAATACCTACCCGAATTGCCCTTCTGATAAACTCTCGAACAAAGTCTAATTTAAAAAGTTTTTTTTTTAAACCTTGTTCAAGAGTTTATGTTTAAGAACGTTTGCATTCAAATCTCAGTCTCCATCTCTTAAAAATATCTCGTTTTATTGAGAATTTTTTGACATTGATTGTAGCTGATAAGCTGATACTAGATTAAATTTTGGTCGTTTTCAAAATACGGGAATTGGCCTTCAGATGCGAACTACATAGTTGTAAGCAAAAACCCGTTCAATATAAAAATATACCACCTTTCCATTCACTCGTTTGAGATTCGCCCCATGCGATGAGGTCCAATAGAGCAATGGTGGCATAAGTTATTTGCTCATGGTACTCCGGATGTAGGATATAATCCTTAACGTCTAATGCGTATTTATTCGCCTTGGTACCCCAAAGTATCAACTTTGTGTTGTTCCTGGAAATAAAACTAGATATTATGAAAAAAAACTTGTTGCTACCGAGAGTAAAACCTAGGTCCAACCCATCGACATGAAAATAATAAATCATACCCAGGAAGATAAAAGATAGATTAAGATCGTGCAAGCAAAGTTAGAAAAGAATTAGAGTTGAGGTAAGTTCAGCACTGGGATAGGACCGTAATATATATTTTTTTATTGCTGGCAAATTTTGATTTACCCCAACGCCGCATTTCGTTATCATCATTTCAGCCGAAAGATGTCTTCTGCTGGACATAGGCCTCCCCCAGGCTCCTGCACTTCGACCGATCTTGTGGGAGGCCTTTCTACTCTACGGCTTCCGATACGCGGTCTCCACTCCAGAACCTTTCGGCCCCATCGGCCATCTGTTCTGCGAGCAATGTGCCCTGCCTGCAATTCTTCGGGCTATGTCGGTTGCCTTGGTTCTCCTGCGGTTCTCTTAATTCCTGATTCGATCACGTATGGAAACTCCGATCATAGCCCTCCTCCAATGGAGAGGCCATTGCCCTTTGGGTGACATTAAGCTTTCTGATAAAGCCAATTGCGAGCGACCACTTCTTTCTATGCCACGGTTATCACTGGCAACACACAGAGCGCCGAATTTATCCCAAGATATCTGTACAAGGTGGCAGGGACTTAGTCGCGGAAGTTGTTACCATGGATTCAGTAAGTACAAGATTCTGATCTGAATCCCCAGGGGTGTTGAGATTTTCGAAGAATTAAAAAAAAATGCTGTTCCATACATTTTGACCGCGAAAGTATTATGTGGGTGAACTTGGCAGATCATTTCCCAGCAGACCAAAATATAATGTGAGTTCTATTCGCATGCGGATGCGTTCTGAAGTTCCTTATACTTAAAAAAAATAGTTCAGGCAATTTTGCCTGAAAAACGGTCGAATGAAAATATGCTCTGCGAACTTCTGTTAGCAGATCATTTTTCCAAAATTACAATTTTAAAACTGATTTAGGCATACAGTGGTGAGTTCTATAATTCCTAATACTTTTCCGGAATAGTTCTGCCGACCTAAGTCATGAAATAAAAAAAAAAAGAAAATGTTACCCGCTACAAGAAAAAGAAAATCATTTTGTTAAAAGAGGCACCTGGTAAATTTGTAGCTTTTCGTATATTCCATGGACTAAGTTTGATAGCAGCCAAGACCTCCGGGAACAGAAAAAACTAAATAAACGCAGTTGTCTCTAATAATTATCAGCAGAGCCTTATGAAAAAGAAATCGAGTTTCATTGAGTGATTAAGTTGGTGTGTTAAAAAAGTTTGACTACAACTGAGGAGCTAAAACTCCACGTTTCATGTTGCAACTATAAAAGAACTGTACTAAAACAGGCAAAATTAATCGCAGAACTCTGACTCTAGTATCAGCAGAGCATGGGTAAAGGTCTAAGATAGTTTAAAATCAGGATTTTAATCTGTGGTATTGTAAGATGGATCAAAAAATATGTGAGTAGCACTCAGGAGCGGGAACTCCACGGTTTTTTATCACCATTAAAAGACCTATCCAAAAACATGCAAACGAATCCCAGAATTCTGACTCAGGTATCAGCAGAGCATGGGTAAATATTCAAGACAGAAAAACTCAGGATTTTAATCAGTGGTATAGAAAGATGGATCAAAAGGTTCAATTGACTGTCCTGAACTACCCTGAGGACACGGAGGAGGTCTCACCAAGCCCGGGTCGACGGCGCGTTATGTTCCACGCGCACCTCAAAGAGATGTCAGCAACAACTGATGGGGCCCGCAAGGGCCGATGCCTGCCAGGGGCGCGGGTTTTTCAAAAGAGATACCGCGGCCCCTGGCACATAGGCAACTGAGGGAACACGGATGGGTTTTAGTTAGTAAAAGTCTGACATGCCCTCCTGCTCCACCCAGAGCGGGAAAGTGCTGGTAATCGGGCCAGTGCTGGCGGCAAGTGCTCGGGCCAGTGCTGGCGGAAAGTGCTGGTGGAAATGCTCGGCAAAGTGCTGGCGGCAGTGCTCGGGCCAGTGCTGGCGGCAAGTGCTCGGCAAAGTACTGGCGGAAGTGCTCGGCAAAGTGCTGGCAGGAGTGCTCGGGCTAGTGCTGGTGGAAATGCTCGGCAAAGTGCTGGTGGAAGTGCTCGGGCTGGTGCTGGTGGAAATGCTCGGGAAAATGCTGGCGGAAGTGCTCGGGCCAGTGCTGGTGGAAATGCTCGGCAAAGTGCTGGCGGAAATGCTCGGGCCAGTGCTGGCAGAAGTGCTCGGCAAAGTACTGGCGGAAGTGCTCGGCAAAGTGCTGGCGGAAGTGCTCGGGCTAGTGCTGGCAGAAGTGCTCGGCAAAGTGCTGGCGGAAGTGCTCGGCAAAGTGCTGGCGGAAGTTCTCGGGCCAGTGCTGGCGGCAAGTGTTCGGGCCAGTGCTGGCGGAAAGTGCTGGTGGAAATGCTAAGCAAAGTGCTGGCGGAAGTGCTCGGCAAAGTGCTTGCGGAAGTGCTCGGGCCGGTGCTGGCGGAAATGCTCGGCAAAGTGCTGGCGGAAGTGCTCGGCAAAGTGCTGGTGGCAAGTGCTGGCGGAAGTGCTCGGGCCTGTGCTGGCGGCAAGTGCTCGGACTAGTGCTGGCAGAAGTGCTCGGCAAAGTGCTGGCGGAAGTGCTCGGGCCAGTGCTGGCGGAAGTGCTCGGGCCAGTGCTGGCGGCAAGTGTTCGGGCTAGTGCTGGCGGAAAGTGCTGGTGGAAATGCTAAGCAAAGTGCTGGCGGAAGTGCTCGGCAAAGTGCTTGCGGAAGTGCTCGGGCCGGTGCTGGCGGAAATGCTCGGCAAAGTGCTGGCGGAAGTGCTCGGCAAAGTGCTGGTGGCAAGTGCTGGCGGAAGTGCTCGGGCCTGTGCTGGCGGCAAGTGCTCGGACTAGTGCTGGCAGAAGTGCTCGGCAAAGTGCTGGTGGAAGTGCTCGGGCCAGTGCTGGCGGCAAGTGCTCGGGCCAGTGCTGGCGGAAAGTGCTGGTGCTCGGGCCAGTGCTGGCGGCAAGTGCTCGGGCCAGTGCTGGCGGAAGTGCTCGGCAAAGTGCTGGCGGAAGTGCTCGGGCTAGTGCTGGTTGAAATGATCGGCAAAGAGCTGGCGGAAGTGCTCGGCAAAGTGCTGGCGGAAGTGCTCGGGCCGGTGCTGGTGGAAATGCTCGGCAAAGTGCTGGCGGAAGTGCTCGGGCCAGTGCTGGCGGCAAGTGCTGGTGGAAATGCTTGACAAAGTGCTGGCGGAAGTGCTCGGGCTAGTGCTGGTTGAAATGATCGGCAAAGAGTTGGCGGAAGTGCTCGGCAAAGTGCTGGCGGAAGTGCTCGGGCCGGTGCTGGTGGAAATGCTCGGCAAAGTGCTGGCGGAAGTGCTCGGGCCAGTGCTGGCGGCAAGTGCTGGTGGAAATGCTTGGCAAAGAGCTGGCGGAAGTGCTCGGGCCAGTGCTGGTGGAAATGCTCGGCAAAGTGCTGGCGGTAGTGCTCGGGCCAGTGCTGGTGGAAATGCTCGGAAAAGTGCTGGCGGAAGTGCTCGGGCCAGTGCTGGCGGCAAGTGCTCGGGCCAGTGCTGGCGGAAAGTGCTGGTGGAAATGCTCGGCAAAGTGCTGGCGAAAGTGCTCGGCAAAGTGCTGGCGGCAAGTGCTGGCGGAAGTGCTCGGCAAAGTGCTGGCGGCAAGTGCTCGGGCCAGTGCTGGTGGAAAGTGCTGGTGGAAATGCTCGGCAAAGTGCTGGCAGAAGTGCTCGGCAAAGTGCTGGCGGCAAGTGCTGGCGGAAGTGCTCGGTTAAGTGCTGGCGGAAGTGCTCGGGCCAGTGCTGGCGGCAAGTGCTCGGGCCAGTGCTGGCGGCAAGTGTTCGGGCCAGTGCTGGCGGAAAGTGCTGGTGGAAATGCTAAGCAAAGTGCTGGCGGAAGTGCTCGGCAAAGTGCTTGCGGAAGTGCTCGGGCCGGTGCTGGCGGAAATGCTCGGCAAAGTGCTGGCGGAAGTGCTCGGCAAAGTGCTGGTGGCAAGTGCTGGCGGAAGTGCTCGGGCCTGTGCTGGCGGCAAGTGCTCGGACTAGTGCTGGCAGAAGTGCTCGGCAAAGTGCTGGTGGAAATGCTCGGCAAAGTGCTGGCGGAAGTGCTCGGGCCAGTGCTGGCGGCAAGTGCTCGGGCCAGTGCTCGCGGCAAGTGCTCGGGCCAGTGCTGGCGGAAAGTGCTGGTGGAAATGCTCGGCAAAGTGCTGGCGAAAGTGCTCGGCAAAGTGCTGGCGGAAGTGCTCGGGCCGGTGCTGGTGGAAATGCTCGGCAAAGTGCTGGCGGAAGTGCTCGGGCCAGTGCTGGCGGCAAGTGCTGGTGGAAATGCTTGACAAAGTGCTGGCGGAAGTGCTCGGGCTAGTGCTGGTTGAAATGATCGGCAAAGAGTTGGCGGAAGTGCTCGGCAAAGTGCTGGCGGAAGTGCTCGGGCCGGTGCTGGTGGAAATGCTCGGCAAAGTGCTGGCGGAAGTGCTCGGGCCAGTGCTGGCGGCAAGTGCTGGTGGAAATGCTCGGCAAAGTGCTGGCGGTAGTGCTCGGGCCAGTGCTGGTGGAAATGCTCGGAAAAGTGCTGGCGGAAGTGCTCGGGCCAGTGCTGGCGGCAAGTGCTCGGGCCAGTGCTGGCGGAAAGTGCTGGTGGAAATGCTCGGCAAAGTGCTGGCGAAAGTGCTCGGCAAAGTGCTGGCGGCAAGTGGTGGCGGAAGTGCTCGGCAAAGTGCTGGCGGCAAGTGCTCGGGCCAGTGCTGGTGGAAAGTGCTGGTGGAAATGCTCGGCAAAGTGCTGGCAGAAGTGCTCGGCAAAGTGCTGGCGGCAAGTGCTGGCGGAAGTGCTCGGGCCTGTGCTGGCGGCAAGTGCTCGGGCTAGTGCTGGCAGAAGTGCTCGGCAAAGTGCTGGCGGCAAGTGCTCAGGCCAGTGCTGGCGGAAAGTGCTGGTGGAAATGCTCGGCAAAGTGCTGGCGGAAGTGCTCAGCAAAGTGCTGGCGGCAAGTGCTGGCGGAAGTGCTCGGGCCTGTGCTGGCGGCAAGTGCTCGGGCTAGTGCTGGCAGAAGTGCTCGGCAAAGTGCTGGCGGAAGTGCTCGGCAAAGTGCTGGCGGAAGTGCTCGGGCTAGTGCTGGTGGAAATGCTCGGAAAAGTGCTGGCGGAAGTGCTCGGGCCAGTGCTGGCGGCAAGTGCTCGGGCCAGTGCTCGCGGCAAGTGCTCGGGCCAGTGCTGGCGGAAAGTGCTGGTGGAAATGCTCGGCAAAGTGCTGGCGAAAGTGCTCGGCAAAGTGCTGGCGGAAATGCTCGGGCTAGTGCTGGTGGAAATGCTCGGTTAAGTGCTGGCGGAAGTGCTCGGGCCAGTGCTGGCGGCAAGTGCTCGGGCCAGTGCTGGCGGAAAGTGCTGGTGGAAATGCTCGGCAAAGTGCTGGCGAAAGTGCTCGGCAAAGTGCTGGCGGAAGTGCTCGGGCTAGTGCTGGTGGAAATGCTCGGTTAAGTGCTGGCGGAAGTGCTCGGGCCAGTGCTGGCGGCAAGTGCTCGGGCCAGTGCTGGCGGAAAGTGCTGGTGGAAATGCTCGGCAAAGTGCTGGCGAAAGTGCTCGGCAAAGTGCTGGTGGAAGTGCTCGGGCTAGTGCTGGTTGAATTGCTCGGCAAAGTGCTGGCGGAAGTGCTCGGCAAAGTGCTGGCGGAAAGTGCTGGTGGAAACGATCGGCAAAGTGCTGGCGGAAGTGCTCGGCAAAGTGCTGGCGGAAGTGCTCGGGCCGGTGCTGGTGGAAATGCTCGGCAAAGTGCTGGCGGAAGTGCTCGGCAAAGTGCTGGCGGCAAGTGCTCGGCAAAGTGCTGGCGAAAGTGCTCGGCAAAGTGCTGGCGGCAAGTGCTCGGCAAAGTGCTGGCGGAAGTGCTCCGGTCAGTGCTGGTGGAAATGCTCGGAAAAGTGCTGGCGGAAGTGCTCAGGCCAGTAATAATAATAATAATCCATTTATTTCAGGCGACGCAGGCCCATAGATAAATACCTTAATCTAAATATACATATTTTTATATTTTATTGACACTATTGTACACGAAGTGACACCACGCAGCGCAACACGACGCCGACACAGTCGTCGGCGTCGTGTTGCGCTGCGTGGTGTCGCGTAACCTTCCGCGAAAACGTCGGTATGCCACACCTTTCGGCCAAAACTCTTCCTTCATGAAGGTTTCTAGATACTGAGTTGGAACCCGCACCACAAACGATTTGAAGTTTATGTTATGACGCGACTCCAACTTCTCTACTCTCAAGGTCCACTTGGTCTTGATCCTGATGTATTCCACGATGTCTTCAGTCATCGTGGAGTGATGCAGACGGGATACGTACAGCTGCGTCGACGGTGTTGCAGGACGCAGCAACATATTTGGTCCCGCTAGAGCAGTACCACATCGATTACGGCAAGTGGGCTTCCTTCGCTTCGACTCCACTGTCACGAAGCCTTCTTTGTCTGGCTGCCCTTTCTTAGGACCCGGGGCTACAGTGCTGGGAGCCGGTGCATTGCGGCTCTTAGACGCCCCCTCAGTTGGTTTTGCACTTTTAGCCTTTCCCCCGTTTAGTTTTTCTGCTTGACGTTTAGCTTGCGACACAGCAGGTTTCGTCTTGGCAACAGTTGCAGAATAGGCACGCTTGGGGGTCGATGTACCTATTACGCGCGTCGCTTCCCCGGCAGGTACGACGCGATCAGCGGAACACGATGCAACGCTTGCATTCTTGACAGCCGGTGACGTAGATTCACTCGCCGACTGAAAACTGCAGACGGAAGCATTTTGTGCCCCGCGACGTGTGTTCATATTGGAGCCATCCGGTGACCCACTTGTCGGAATAGCGTTGCGCAACAACGCTACTTCGGCTCGCAATTCACCAATGGTGACATCCGATGACTCCAACTTGGACTTCATCTCTGCCAGGCTCACCTTCAGAGACGTGATGTCCTTCAGCAGCCTGGTAACGTCGACGTGGTCAAAAGTGACAGGAGGCAGCTTGTGCAGCTCCTTCGCCACAAAATCTGGCACGCCATCCGGATCGGTCTTCTTCAGCAGGTCGATGATGTCCTGCAGACTCTTCTGGCCACCATCCCTCCGGCGAGATGGCATCTGTCCAACTTGGTCGAGTAATTGAAACAGCAGCAACTTGGCACTGCATACATCTTCCTCTTTGAAGGAGGACTTGCAGATCTGCAAGATGCTGACCTCGTCCATGTAGTCGATGGCATGGGTGACGAATGCCAAAAGCTCGTTAGCAATGAGCTGCTTCGTTGCCATTGCGTACAAAATCGGGCAGCGGCTAGCGCTGCGCAAAACGCGAATAAAATATTAATAAAGTATTCTTGCTGTGTAGCACAAACGCGTCCGTTTCCGAGCGCGCATCGCTATGCACTTTTGGAAGTGCTTAGCGATGCGTGCTTTTTGCGTGCTTTTGGAAGTGCTCAGGCCAGTGCTGGCGGCAAGTGCTCGGGCCAGTGCTGGCGGAAAGTGCTGGTGGAAATGCTCGGCAAAGTGCTGGCGAAAGTGCTCGGCAAAGTGCTGGCGGAAGTGCTCGGGCTAGTGCTGGTGGAAATGCTCGGTTAAGTGCTGGCGGAAGTGCTCGGGCCAGTGCTGGCGGCAAGTGCTCGGGCCAGTGCTGGCGGAAAGTGCTGGTGGAAATGCTCGGCAAAGTGCTGGCGAAAGTGCTCGGCAAAGTGCTGGCGGAAGTGCTCGGCAAAGTGCTGGCGGAAGTGCTCGAGCTAGTGCTGGCGGAAATGCTCGGGCCAGTGCTGGTGGAAATGCTCGGGCCAGCGCTGGTGGAAATGCTCGGCAAAGTGCTGGCGGAAGTGCTCGGCAAAGTGCTGGCGGAAGTGCTGGGCAAAGTGCTGGCGGAAGTGCTCGGGCTAGTGCTGGTGGAAATGCTCGGCAAAGTGCTGGCGGCAAGTGTTCGGCAAAGTGCTGGTGGAAGTGCTCGGCAAAGTGCTGGCGGAAGTGCTGGTGGAAATGCTCGGCAAAGTGCTGGTGGAAATGCTCGGGCAAGTGCTGGCGGCAAGTGCTCGGCAAAGAGCTGGCGGAAGTGCTCGGCAAAGTGCTGGCGGAAGTGCTCGAGCCAGTGCTGGTAGAAATGCTCGGCAAAGTGCTGGCGGAAGTGCTCGGCAAAGTGCTGGCGGAAGTGCTCGGCAAAGTGCTGGCGGAAGTGCTCGGGCTAGTGCTGGTGGAAATGCTCGGCAAAGTGCTGGTGGAAATGCTCGGGCAAGTGCTGGCGGCAAGTGCTCGGCAAAGAGCTGGCGGAAGTGCTCGGCAAAGTGCTGGCGGAAGTGCTCGGGCTAGAGCTGGTGGAAATGCTCGGCAAAGTGCTGGCAGAAGTGCTCGGGCCAGTGTTGGTGGAAATGCTCGGCAAAGTGCTGGCGGACGTGCTCGGCAAAGTGCTGGCGGAAGTGCTCGGGCTAGTGCTGGTTGAAATGCTCGGCAAAGTGCTGGCGGAAGTGCTCGGGCCAGTGCTGGCAGAAGTGCTCGGCAAAGTGCTGGCGGAAGTTCTCGGGCCAGTGTTGGTGGAAATGCTCGGCAAAGTGCTGGCGGAAGTGCTCGGCAAAGTGCTGGCGGAAGTGCTCGGGCTAGTGCTGGTTGAAATGCTCGGCAAAGTGCTGGCGGAAATGCTCGGGCCAGTGCTGGCAGAAGTGCTCGGCAAAGTGCTGGCGGAAGTGCTCGGGCCAGTGCTGGCGGCAAGTGCTCGGCAAAGTACTGGCGGAAGTGCTCGCCAAAGTGCTGGCGGAAGTGCTCGGGCTAGAGCTGGTGGAAATGCTCGGCAAAGTGCTGGCGGAAGTGCTCGGGCCAGTGTTGGTGGAAATGCTCGGCAAAGTGCTGGCGGACGTGCTCGGCAAAGTGCTGGCGGAAGTGCTCGGGCTAGTGCTGGTTGAAATGCTCGGCAAAGTGCTGGCGGAAGTGCTCGGCAAAGTGCTGGCGGAAGTGCTCGGGCTAGAGCTGGTGGAAATGCTCGGCAAAGTGCTGGCAGAAGTGCTCGGGCCAGTGTTGGTGGAAATGCTCGGCAAAGTGCTGGCGGACGTGCTCGGCAAAGTGCTGGCGGAAGTGCTCGGGCTAGTGCTGGTTGAAATGCTCGGCAAAGTGCTGGCGGAAGTGCTCGGGCCAGTGCTGGCAGAAGTGCTCGGCAAAGTGCTGGCGGAAGTTCTCGGGCCAGTGTTGGTGGAAATGCTCGGCAAAGTGCTGGCGGAAGTGCTCGGCAAAGTGCTGGCGGAAGTGCTCGGGCTAGTGCTGGTTGAAATGCTCGGCAAAGTGCTGGCGGAAATGCTCGGGCCAGTGCTGGCAGAAGTGCTCGGCAAAGTGCTGGCGGAAGTTCTCGGGCCAGTGCTGGTGGAAATGTTCGGCAAAGTGCTGGCGTTCTTTTCTTCTTCTTTCTCTTTCTTTCTTATTTCAGCATTAATGCCAGATAGATGCTGTCTGACGCTGGTTTTCTAATGAACCTTTAGGGACGAGTGACGAGGAGTACAAAACAGTTTCAACATGGGTAAACAAATATTTTTAAACAAAACATTTCATATAAACTTACAAAAACAGAATAAAACGAAAACAACAGGAGCTCAGCGAAACCTGTTTTTAGCGTTTATCTATGTACATTGATTCATGCACGCACGATGCACTCACAAAGCGCTACAAGCCGCCGGGCGCGGCGGACATTAGTGTCAGTTATTTCGTTATTACGGCAAGAAAAATTAAAAATTACAGTGGAGCATAAACAAGAATAATTAACAAGTTGAAAATAAGTCACAGTGAGTTTAATACTATTCTGAGAAAATGAAATATCTACCTACCTATAACAATGGATGAAGTATCTTCTTCGACCAAGAATTTATTGAAAAATAGAGGGTGTATGATGTAATATCGACGCCACCTTTGCGTCACAGTCGCAAAAAAGGCCAGGCACAATGGGTAAGTACAAGAAAGCAACGCAATAAGCAGAGTAGGTACCTGATGGTGGTAAAAAAATTAACTAATGCATCCATTTATGTTTCCCTAAGGTCTCACAACTGCGACAGCACATACGCGCCGCGGACAGCACAGCAGTGCCATCGAGTCGAGGGCAGTTGGTAGCGACGGATGAAACCACCCGCATATACAAATATGCGTATATTTGTGACACATCAGGAATTATATTTTAAGTTACCTAAGTACTGTAAGTAGCTCATATGAGTGAAACATTCAGGGCGACCATGTCAACTTTCCGTTGGGAATCTATTAGATACTGCCGTTAACGTGTTTTGAATGTGTGTATAGTGCCCAAAGCCCTTAGTGGTGGTGGAATATTATTCCATATTTTAGATGCAGCGTATCGGAAACTGCCTCTGAAAGCTGCTGTTCTATGAGACTGTGTTGAAAGTTGTTGCGCACATAGCCTGGGCGCGCAATCTCGTCTACTAGCCATCCAACTAAGCTTGTCATACAAATACTTCGGTTTCTTAGATTTAACGACACCAAAAAGCAGGCAAGCTAAGTGTAACTTTCGTCTTGACTTCATCTTGAGAATAAAGTGCTTGTTAAGAAAGGGGGTAACATGACTTCTGGGGGGAACAGTGTAACAGAAGCGCGCACATGCGTTTTGGAATCTTTGAATAAGCCGATCGGTACGAGCCAGCAAACGTGGGCCGTAAACCGTATCAGCGTAGTTTAATTTGGACAGAACCAGGGTTTCGACTAGCTGTTCGCGGAGCTTTTCAGACAAGTATGGCCTCATTTTGTATAGCAGTTTCAGGCGATAGAAGCAGTTTCTAACGGAGTTAGCAACGTGTTTCTCAAATCGAAGGCTGTTGTCCATACATAACCCAAGGTTCCGCGCCTCACTTACGCGCTCAATAGGATCACCCATTAGAGTTAAATTAAGGCTCAAAGGTATTTTTTTCAACTGCTGCCTCGTGCCAAACAGCATATACTTGGTTTTTAAAGGGTTCAGTGCCAAACAATTCTCATCCGACCAGGCGGTGATTCTTTCTAGGTCATCGTTTAAGTCTCAAATGGCCGATTCATAATCTTCAGTCCGTCGTAGCCACCGTGGACGAGCGACGCGCGCATGTCCTGCGCTACGCGAACTAGGCATGGCGGAATCAGTAATAATCATTAACGAGTTTTTAACATTTGTACAAAATAAAATCGACGTGATAGATGAGCTGAGTGTAATTCAAATATGTGCGAGTAACTTCACCGAAAGTGAAATCGAAGATGGTAAATCGGTGCTGTTTGGTTCACTGTCCCTGAAATGTGTGCAGAGAAAGGGTGAAGATAAAAGAAAGAAAAATATTAGAGATGTGATTAAGGCCTTCAAGGACTCTGATCCATCAAAACAACCGGTATTTGTGGCGAAAGATCTTAATCGCCTACCCCCAGTGACGTTTGATTACGTGGATGTGTCTCGGCTTCTTAAAGATCTTATTATTTTGAAAAATGAATTGCAGAATGTGCGCGAAAACTCAGTCTCTAAACAAGAGATGAGTTCTTTAGAAACAAGAATGAATACGGAATTTATCGACATTCGAACGAGCATTAGTAACTGTGTTTTGAAGAAATCTGTACCTTACAACGTTAAGAATAAGGACGATAACCGAGCAGTGTCAAGGACTTTGCCGCCTAAGTCACAACAGCAAGCGGCTAGCGAGGGCGTTGATAGTAGTGTACACCTACCTACCTGCGCGGAGCGAGAATGTGATTTATTAACGGCGACGGTTGACACACCGTCTTACCGTGATATTGTGAACAATGTACCTAAACCGAGCGCTAATGATCAACTTTCTATTAATAATGACGATGGATTTACATATGTAGATAGCAAAAAGAAGCACGCACGCAACAGGAATATGCGTGGGACGGCGACGGCATCGAGTCGCTTACTGGTAGCGGACATTCCGGATGGGGTGTACCTATCAAGACTTAAGAACACGACGACCATTGAGGATATTAAGGAGCATATACTGTCATTGGGTGAACAATGTATGGATGTTCAAATACTGCCTCAGAGACAAGAAACTAGCTTCCGTTCATTTAAGATTGTTGTTCCCAAGCATAAGCTCAGTACATTTTTAAGTGCGGGTTTCTGGCCGAGCGGGATTATTTTCAGACGTTTTCGTGAGCGTACAACTAACGTAAACAAATCATCATAAACATGGATAGTACAAGTTCAGAGATAGTATTGTTATCATTTAATTGCAAATCTTTGAAAAGATCATTACAGCAATTAAGGCACCTATGTAGCAATGCAGATATATTGGCGTTACAGGAAACGTGGCTGCTACCTCACGACCTGGATATTGTTCACAATATTGATAAGGAATTTGGCTGTACAGCTAAATCTTCGGTCGACACCTCCGCCGGTATCCTGCGTGGAAGACCTTACGGTGGACTAGCATTGATGTGGAAGAAACAGCGGTTTCCGGATGTGACTATTGTGGAATGTGGTATCGATAGGTTGATTGCGATCCGTGTTAACAGTGCTGTGGGTTCGTTCTTGGTGTTTAGTGTTTATCTACCGACTGATAAACCAGACAACTTAACTGAGTACACGGACTGTCTTGCCCGTATGAGTGCAATAATAGAAGAATCCGATGTATGTGCTGCGTATATGTTGGGTGACTTTAATGCGCACCCAAATGCGCCTTTTGGTCGTGAATTAATGTTGTTCTGTGACGAGCAAAAGCTAATATGTGCGGATATAGTAATGTTAGGCGTAGAATCGGATACGCATACATTTACTAGTGAAGCACATGGCTGCAACCGGTGGCTAGACCACTGCGTAGTCACGGAGTCTGCTTGGAGCACTGTCAGGTCAGTCAATGTTATTTATGATGTATTCTCTTCGGACCACTTTCCATTGCGCATTGTATGTGATGTGGGTGGGACTGGCAGTGGTCTGGCTGCCGATTGTAGCAAAAATAAATGTAACAAAGTATTGTGGGGAAACAGATCATTTAGCCAGATAAATGGATATACTACCTATTGTGATTTGCACCTGGAGAAAGTAAATGATGTCTTAGGTTGTGTAAATTGTGATAGTAATTTATTATGTGATAAAGTTAAAGGGCATTGCAAGTTTATTGACAAGGTATACTGTGAGATTGTTGCTATCCTCCAGAGGGGGGCTATAACAAATTTTGGGTTGGACTCCGGTGCACGTAGGCCACGTAAACCAGTTACGGGCTGGAACTATCATGTGCAAGAATGCCATAGCACAGCGAAATTTTATTATAACTGGTGGGTTACAGCTGGTAGACCGTCTATGGGTGACTTATACAATAACATGATAATCAAGCGAAAGGTTTTTAAAAACAAATTAAAGTGGTGTCAACGTAATGAAGAATCAATTAGAATGGATGTATTAGCTACACATTGTAAAAGCAAGAATTTTATGAAATTTTGGCAAAGTACAAAAAAGTTGAATTGCAAACAGAATGTACCGTTATCCATAGACGGCCTACTTGGGCCATCACAAATCGCAAACATGTTTGCCAATAAGTTTAAAAATGAGCCCATGCCTGTGGATCCGGCTGGCTATGCTACATGTCGCGGTTTGGGTGTGGTTGAGAATTGTGTGGATTTTGAGCAGTTGCAATTTTTACCGCAGGATATTTGTGACGTAATAAAACGTATGAAGCGAGGTAAATCTGCGGGTCATGATAACCTGAGCATTGAACACTTGATTCATGCAGGGAAATTCATACACGTCAAACTATGTACGCTATTCAATTTATGTATTAAGTACTCTTACTTACCTGAAGCCCTAATGAGAACAATAGTTATTCCGATCACAAAAAATAAGACAGGGGATCTCAATTCTGCTGCCAACTACCGACCAATCTCCCTTGGAACTGTCATGGGTAAAGTGTTAGAGCGTCTTGTGCAGCCCTTACTGTTGAAGAGTGCTAGGATAGATGATGCTCAGTTTGGTTTTCGTCCTGGTTTATCCACAAATCTAGCGATATTGTCTTTAAAGCATACTGTGAAGTATTACAAAAGTCGTAATACCTCGGTTTATGCCTGTTTCTTGGACCTGAGTCGCGCTTTTGATCTGGTGAATTATAATATTCTTTGGAGAAAATTGCGTGACTCAGGGGTACACGCGGACTTAGTTAGTATGCTACAATACTGGTACGGTAACCAAACTAACAGTGTTAGATGGGGCGACGCTCAGTCTAGCGATTACAGATTAAAATGTGGCGTACGTCAGGGGGGACTGACTTCTCCGGACCTTTTCAATATCTACGTGAATGGTCTTATTGAGGAGCTGAGGAGGGCAGGTGTAGGTTGCCACATAGGCGGCGTGTGCTTTAATAATATAAGCTACGCCGATGACATGGTCCTCCTGAGCCCCTCAATAAGAGCTCTCAGGCAACTAGTGGGTATTTGCGAGCGTTATGCCGGGTCCCATGGCATGGTCTATAATGTCATGAAAACTGAAATGTTAGTTTTTAGAGCGGGTAAGGGACCAGAGACAGTCCCAGAAGTTTTTATTTATGGTTCACCAGTAAGGGTTGTACGAACTTTTAAGTATCTGGGCCACATCCTCACTGACGATCTCACAGATGACGCCGACATAGAACGGGAGAGACGGGCGCTGTCGATAAGGTGCAATATGCTTGCGCGCAGATTTTCTCTTTGTAGCGCGTGTGTTAAACAGACGTTGTTCCGCGCCTACTGCCTTTGTTTTTATACATGCCAGCTGTGGACAAACTTTAAAAGGTCAACACTGAGTACCATGCGTGTACAGTACAATGATGCCTTCCGCATCTTAATGAAATTTCCGCGGTACTGTAGCGCGTCCAACATGTTCGCTGAAGCGAGAGTGCCGGACTTTCATGCCGTTATTCGATCGCGCATAGCAACGTTTTCCAGCACTCTGGGAAAATCGACCAATCGACTGTTGCAGGTCGTTAGTGAGGACTGGAGCAGTCCGATACGCAGGTATTGGGTCGAAGTTCATCGGAGTGCCAACCGACGATAAAGATATTTATTATTATATTTTATTATATTTTTATTTTATTTTTTTGGGATAATATCTTGTGAATTTTTTTTTAATGTTAATATGATTGTATTGAATTTTATTGTATTATTTTATTGATGTAATGAATTTTGATGTATTTTATTTTAGAGATCTAATGATTTTTTAATGTTTTGATTTTAATGTTGTAATGAGTTGTATGAATTTTGTGTTTGTGATTTGTTATTGGGACTTGGTGCCTTGGTAAATAAATAAATAAAAAAAAAATAATCATCCGGTCTAAAAGATAAATACACTTGGACGTCATCGGCATAAATATGATATTTGCATTTCTGAAGGCACTTTATTATGTCTGCACAGTAGAGAATAAAAATAATCGGACCCAAAATTGATCCCTGAGGAACGCCTCTTTCTATAGAAGTAAGGGCTGAAGTCAAGGTAGTACCATCCAACAAACGCAACTCTACAAGTTGTTTTCTATTACTGAGGTAGCTGTGGAACCATTGAATGGCACTGTCGTCAAATCCGTAGTATTTTAATTTTGACAGTAATAGCAAAACGTTTATGCAGTCAAATGCTCGGGAAAAATCGAGTAGCACCATAATTGAACACATGCCCTTATCTTGGGCTGACAGGATGTTGTCCGTAACATCTAGCATTTAGTAACGCCGTAGAAGTGCTACGCTGTTTCCTAAAACCGGATTGTAGATCAGGTTACACTTCGTTCTCTTCCAAAAACCGAGTCAATTGACGGCACACCACTCTCTCCATTACTTTTGAGAGACAGGGCAGAATACTGATCGGTCGCAAGTCTTTAACTTCTATCTAGCTGTCACTTTTAATAAATGTGTTGATTCAGGAACTTTTCCTGACCTCATGAAGAGTAGTAAAGTCATACCATTATTTAAATCAGGTAATAAAAATGACGTTCGTAATTTCAGGCCTATTTCTATCTTACCTGCATTTAGCAAAATATTTGAAAAGTTAATACTCAAGCAGTTGCTAAGACATTTTAATTCAAATAGCCTCCTTCATAATGAGCAATATGGCTTTACAAAACGTCGTTCGACTACAGATGCGGGTGTTGCTGTTTTTTTTTTTTTCTGGGTGGGAAATCATCAAATAACTTCTCCCGCTCTGGGTGGAGCGGGAGGGCGTGTCAGACTTTTACTGACTAAAACCCACCCGTGTTCCCTCAGTTGCCTGTGTGCCAGGGGCGGCGGTATCTCTTTCGAACAACCCGCACCCCTGGCAGGCACCGGCCCTTGCGGGCCCCATCTGTTGCTGCTGACATCTCTTTGAGGCGCGCGTGGAACACAACGCACCGTCGACCCGGGCTTGGTCCTTACCGGACAGCGAGCTACCCATTACTCGCCGTCCGCAAGCCCGTGCCTACGGTGGCCGGGAATCAGCCTGGGATTCCCGACGCCCAGGGCGTCTCCTGCGAAGGCCACGGCTGTGAGGGCGCATGTACTGCATCTCCCTCACGTGCGCCGCCTCCCTCTTTGCGAGCATAACTGCTTCGCTGAAGGAGGCGACTGCCAGCCATGCCCTCTCGCTCCGTACCATGGCCTGGACCAGGGTCGGACGCGAGAGATCACCGCTGCCGATCACCTCCACGAGGACACGGCGTTGCTCCGCCCAAGCTGGGCAGATCTCCACCGTATGCTCCACCGTGTCCTCTGGGCGATCTTCGCAATGGAAACACCCGGGCGTTTCCTCCCGCCCTCAGTTGTAGTCAAACTTTTTTATCATACCAACTTAATCACTCAATGAAATCTAGATATCTTGTAATCTAACTTTTTCGAAAGCTGATAATTTTCAGAGACAACTATTTAGTTTTTTTCTGTGCCCGGGGGTCTTGGCTTAGTCCATAGAATCTATGAAAAGCTACAAATTTACCAGGCGCCTCTTTTAACAAAATTATATTTTTTTTTGCAGCGGGTAACATTTTCTTTTTTTTTTATTTCATGACTTAGGTCGGCAGAACTATTCCGGAAAAGTATTAGGAACTATGGAACTCACCACTGTGTGCCTAAATCAGTTTTAAAATGGTAATTTTGGAAAAATGATCTGCTAACAGAAGTTCGCAGAGCATATTTTCATTCAACCGTTTTTCAGGCAAAAAAGCCTGAACTATTTTTTGTAAGTATAAGGAACTCCAGAACTCATCCGCATGCGAATAGAACTCACATTAAATTTTGCTCTGCTGGGAAATGATCTGCCAAGTTTACCCACATGAAAGTATTGCAGTTTTCTATGAAACATCATTTTTTTTTTTTTTGTTTACCGACCAATATTTCTCACGCTACGGTGTCTAGGATCATGTGCTGAATTCATGATTTCCATTTGCGCGTTGACGACGTAAGTACGCAAGCACATCAAGTAAGCTATCCAAAACTGTAAAAATTTCCCAATTGAACATAAACCTTATTCTTTTGTAATGTAGTTGAAAAATTATCAAAGAAATTTGACAGATTGGAGTAGCTTAATGAGCTGGCCGCTGGCAGGAGTAGCTTAATGTGTACAGAACACATACATTGTACGTACATTGTATAGGATTTCCGTACAGTGCGTGATCAGCGTAAACTGGAAATGTATAGCTTGATGTGTAGCCGTGTGTACCATAATTTTTCTCATTTTCTTTTGTAACAATGTTTTTATTAGAAAAACAAAATATTTCAAGCATTTTAAATGGATAGTAGTAGAACATGAGACTTACGCGAGCTGGTCTGCGTTTATCTTAGCGATGTCTTCAGCTGCGGCTATAGCGAACGTAGGGTGAATGAGTACCGCCCCGGTCACAGCGTAGTGAGCCTTTCCGACTATGTCTGAAAAACAAGAAATGGTGGACGCACTCAAGGCTATATTTCAAGTTACCATAGTATTAAATGCAGACCGGAGGTGGCCCAGTGCAGGCGCCGTCGCAGCCAAAGATTAAGGGGGGGGGGGGCGGTCACACAGAAAGACTACCTACATATTAATAAAAAAAAATATTATATTTTCGAAAAATTACTATTTTAAGCTTTACTTTACGGCTTTGGGGGGTCATGACCCCTAGGACCTCCCCCTTCGGACCGCGCCCGGCCCAGTGGTAACAGCCGTGAGCGAGCTGTAGGTCGTAGGTGCGAATCCAGACAGGATCTTTACTTTGTGTAAATTATTTCATCACCACTCCTTTCAAAACGGCGAAGGAAAACATCGTGAGGAAACCAGCATGTCCTAGAACCAAAAATTCGAAGACATGTGACATCTACCAACCCGCACTGGGCCCGCGAGGTGGATTACAGCCCGCTCTCTCTCACAGAGAGGCCTGTGTCCCAGCAGTGGGAACAGTACAGGCTGATTATGTTATGTATTAAATTCCAGCCTCCAGCCACCCCTGCATAAGTTACATAATCGCGGTGGGATTTTTCCGGGCACTGGATTTTCAACTCTCGGTGTTAAACCTAGCATTGAGAATTCAATAGAGTGCATCCCAGCGCGTCAAAAATATACACTGAAGGATTTGAAACTCTCGGGAAGATCCAGTGCACGAGAAAATCCCGTCGTGATTTTATTAGGTACCTCCGTGGGAACGTCGGAACGTGGACTTACAGGATACATACATTTTTAACCAGTGCGCGAACTGTAACCATGAATTCAGCATATCATTCTAGACCTCTTAGCGTAGGATTTTTTCGTCGGTTATACAAAAAATCAGCTGTTTCATAGAAAAGTGCAATACCTAAACTACGTGGTCAAAATGTTTGGAACAACTGATTTTTTTTTGTATAACCATCGAATAATTTCTGCGCTAGGGGGGGTCTAGTATGATATGAATGCGCGTGCTGAATTCATGGTTACAGTTTGCGCTTTGGTTAAAAATTTACGCTGTATAAATACAGGGAGGCAGGGACACCGACGCACTGAAATCATGAATTCAGCATAAATATAATTTTTGAAACCCGTGTAAAATTTTTCGTCAGTTATAAAAAAATTGCTGTTCCATACATTTTGACCGCGTAGGTATTGCATTTTTGGTGTGAAAGAGCATTCAAGTATTACGTAAGCAGTTTTTTCGCAATTATTAACCCGAAACCCCCCCTCGTCAGCAAAAGTAAGCAAAGCTGTTACCCCCTCCCATGCTCACATAAACATTGGTACATGCATTTTCCAATGTGTTCTGATTTATTTATTGATGCATAAGCAGCAGATATAGGTAAGTCTAGAAATAAGGAATAGGCTTGGAATAGAGGACTTTAACGCATATAATATTTATTAATTTAAGCAAATTTTATTGAGATGGTACTTAATTATTATATTTTTTTTATATTAACGAACAAAACAAACTTCTTTTATAATGTTGGTATATTAAGTAATTCAAATTAACAGTCTTCAGTCCATGACACACGAATCCATGACTCTAAGTCTTCGATGACATTGGATGCTTGCTACTCAATGTTGTGTGTCTGCTCACTTTCGAGACATTCATAGACAAGTAGGGTTGCCATGTGTTCAAACCAAAATCGACAAAACTTTACAGAAAATCTAAAAAAGTAAAAAAATAAATACTGCTGACGTAATCACCATCCAGACTCCCCCATCCCCCATGTCATCAAAAATAAGCAAAGCAAAGACCCCCCGCCCCCTGTAATGCTTACGAAAAACTTGAATGGCCCCAAACAGCAGATCTTTTTGATACCCGCCGAAAATTTTCTACGCTACGCGAGGTCTAGAATCAAGTCCTGAATTCACGGTTACAAGTAGATGATGATGATCTACGTGTATCTATTGCCATGAATCGTAAACATTCCTAATTTATTTGTTTTATACTAACAGAAGGTGTGTTGCACAACGCCCAGCCAGGGGAACCGTCCTATGTTCGCCACTGTGCCTTCGGTCATCTCCTGTGTAGCATCAGATGAGCAGTGCAGGCGGTCCCACAGTACACCCACGATGTAATGTGCTAGAAGTAAAATACAATTCTAAAAGTAACCGCCGTCGACTTAAAATGTAAAAAAATATCAGTTTAAAAATCAGCTTTTGATTATCTTAACACGATAAAACAAAAAAAAAAACAGAGTTCCTCAAAGTTACTTCAAGTCTCGAAGTACCTATGTACTTCGAGACTTGAAGTAACTACAATACCAGCGGTCGTTGACACCAAAAAACGATTATCAAAAGTGTTTGGATATCGATACCACCACGTTTGTTAAGTTTACACAAAATAAAAACTGATTTTTAAACGGATGGCTCTCCCGTACCAGCGGCAGAATTAAAAACGTTCAAAATCCAGTCACAATCTAAGGTTCATCATCAGCCGAAAGACGTCCACTGCTGGACATAGGCCTCACCAAAAAGGGCTTTGCCATATTTCCCACGCTTGGCAAGCGGGTTGGCGATCGCAGTATGCAATCTTAGGTTAGCGACAATCAATGCCAAAAACTTGTCAAAAATTTAGGAAAATTAGAGGGAATATGATTGAGACTATGAGATAGACAATCTGATAACTTAAGGCTTCGGTCGCTCGCTATGCTGACTTACTAGCCTCCCCAATCGCATTATTGATAGCACCTTTGTAGTCTGACCGTATGGCCATTCGTCCATGGCCATGGAGACTATAATATATACGAGCGTAATTTTGTGAGAAAAGACATGGTCGCTTTTTTCATCGGGCAAGTACGCTGTATCCGGTTTCATAAAAAAGTCCAGTTTGCGGCCCACGATGGGACGACTACGGAAATTAATCCTTATTTTGTGGAATTACCTACATTTCAACGTAGGTAAATTACGCCACTGTTTTTGCACTACCGTAATTAGCCGTGATGCAATCGACATCGCGCGGCGTTGTCTGACTTCGCCCGACATCTCTAGCAATTATTTAATAATAATAAGAAAACTTTAAAAACTTACTATGAATTGCCAGCAACAACATTACTATGTGACGCCTAAAATCCGCCATCTTGAATTCTGTTTGTTGCAGTAATTATAAAATATAATTGCGTCTATTTTTGCACCAAGCGTACACAGACCTCGTCGAATCACTATTAACACAAAACAGTACAAGCGCGAGAAAGTGCCGTCTAGATATTGTCTCAAACTGTTTCCGCTATCTTCATGTTTACGGTAGAACTGACCATTTTCCCACGGATTTGTTTTCGACTGTCTTGCTATTGCTACTTTAGGCTGTAGGTACGTTACGTGGTATGTGCATTCATCAAGGCAGGACCATTCCGCCGAGTAGACCACTCGGCGGAGTGGTCTACGCACTCCGAAGGTTTTTTTTTTTTATGTGGAATAAAACTTGGTGCTATTTAAACTACTGTTTGGTACAATATTTCCAACACACACACTCAGCAGCTCAGCACTTTGGCCTGCTTGCATTTCCATAAATGCATGTATCGCAACCATTACCCGTTAGAAGGTACGTGTTCGACCACCAATCGCTTCACTTAAATCAAACCAAAGATTACCATTTGATAATTTTAACTAGTAAGTATCAACAATAACCCAAATCAACAAACCCAGAAGATATTGCTAAACCACGCAGGCACAAATTTCTACATTATCCTTCGAGCCGGATTACAAATCATCCCTACCATTGCTAATATTAGGTGAGCTCCTATACCGAGCTATGACAACCTGGGACTTCGGAGGCATAAAGCGTTTTCTAGCTGACATTCCTATGTTTGGTAAGCTCCTACCAAGTTATGACCACATGGTACTTCGAAGGTATAAAGCGTTTTCTAGCTGACACAACTATGTTAGGTGTGCTCCTATTAAGTTATGACAACCTGGTACTTCGAAGGCAAAGCGTTTTCTAGCTGACACACAAAATGTATGTGTGTTGTTTTTTTTTCGTGATTTTTTCCCATGATAGTTTCTCTGCTATTTGGGGCGAAGACAAATCCAACAAATCCAAGATCATAAAAAAAATGAAAAATTACGCTTTTGTACTTAGCAAAACTAAAAAATATTAGATTAAAAAATCTAAAAAACACGCTTCAAAAACCAAACTAAAAAAAGCATAAAATAATTTCAAAAAGCTTGGGGTGTTTTTTGAGGTATAGGGAACGTGCACGAACTATAGATGGCAGCACAAATCGACACGAAAGTCACGGTGTGGTCAAAAAAGAAAATGTTTAGACCTGTCATCGTGTTGCCGCCAATGTTTATGTTAATGTTTACATTATATTTATATAGTTTCTAATGATTAAAATGATAAAATATAGGTTCCGGCCGATTAATAATGATCGTCGGCCTAGTCAAAATATGTCCAAAGGCCAAAAACTTTTCCGAGTCCGGGCATGTCTTCGATGTAGAAAAAACAGTTATGAATCCTGAAAATGCAGTAATAACTGGCAAAATTGTAGCTCAATCGGCGATTTCTAACGTTTAAGATGTCAAAATAACTGTAAAGTATTTTCTGAACTCATTTTGCACGTAAATATTTTGTCTATAGGTATTATTATTTATGTTCATGTCGCCTTCTTTTCAGCATGATTGCAATATAAATATTAGAAGAGCAAATTACAAGTAAGGCAGGCCTATCTGAAAAATGTAGGCACATCTTTACTTTAAAAATTCTCTAAATACTGCTTTAACGAAAACTAACAAAACTGATTTGAGGTTATGTTTACTTAGATTTGTTTGTATTGAATAGTAGTAGGTAATACATACAAAACTCAGGTATTTTTACAAATAACACTAATGAGTAATTTTGGAAACTCATACTCACACATTTGTTTTTACTGCATTTAACAACTTTTATCGTAGGTATAACACGTAACCAAGGAAAGTAATATCCGTGGGAAAGTAATAGCATTTCACACCATTTGATTTATTTTGAGTTTTTTTAAAGTGTTCGAGCATCCAGAAGTAACAATACATTTTTACTTTGTGACTATGTTTTTCTCACTTCTTTTAGGAAATTATTTTAATACGTGAAGTGTCAATTTCAAGTAATGATTCCAAGAAAACTTCGGATTTGCGCCACTAGATGGCAGACCCTTCATCGTGCACATTCCCTAAATTTACAATCAATTAGGAAAAACGAAACGAAACAAATACAAATACGGTCGACCAATCAAATACGGTACATTTTTTTAAATTATCGAACGGTAGCTAGATGGTGACCTTTGGGAACTTTTAAAAATTCATTTTTCACCAGATTGAATCAAATTGTGAAATTTAGTTTGTGTAGGATGAAAAAGGCAACTTATGACAATTGTTTCATTAAATATTGCCTAATTTACCTTTTATCATCATATTCTTTTTAACATCATGAAATATATATTCCACACAGGGCTAGGATACCGGTAATTTTTTTAAACCGGTGTGATATACTTGACGTAAAAACCTTTACATTTAGTTTATTTAGAAGAGTTTATATAAAGGTTTTGTTCGATTAAGGTTAGAGCAATAAAAACCGGTTAACATGGACGCAAGATAAACAAACGTAGCGTGCTGTTCAATTTTATTCAGTCTAAAGATTTTTTTATTTTGGACTAACTAAGAACAATGATTTCTCATGGACTTCTTTGGAGACTTTCTCATGGTTGGTATTGTTGGTGTGGTGCTGCTGACCAGTGACGGAAGCCAGTCATGGAGGCCAGTCATGGAGGCCAGTGATGGAGGCCAGTGATGCTGGCGAGGCTGGTGAGGCTGGCGACTAGTGCTTCTGGCCAGTGCTGGCGACTAGTGCTTCTGGCCAGTGCTGCTAGCCAGTGCTGTGGGCGAGTGCTGCTGGCTAGTGCAGGCGACTAATGCTGCTGACCAGCAGTGCTGCTTGCCAGTGCTTCAGACCAGTGCTGTAGGCTATTGCTGGAGGCCAGTGCTGGAGACCAGTGCTGAAGACCAATGCTGGCGGCCAGTGCTGGCGGCTAGTGCTGCTTGCCAGTGCTGCCGGCTAGTGCTGCTGGCTAGTGCTGGCGGCTAGTCCTGCTGCCTAGTGCTGTAGGCTAGTGCTGCAGGCTAGTGCTGCTGGCCAGTGCTGCAGGCCAGTGCTGACGGGTAATGTGCTGGCGACTGGTGCTTAAAAGTCGCTTGGTTTTATTTTAAGCCCCTAAAAGTTGTTCACAATTTTATATTTCATAACCATTGCTGCTGGCCTGTACCGCAGGCCAGTGCTACTGGCCAGATTTGCTAGCTGTTAGCAGCTGCGTAAAAAAAGTAGCCCATGTCCTTCCCCATATCCCAGGCCATATCACCGCCAAATTTCATGACGATTTTTCAGCGGTTAGGCGTGAAAGCGTAACAGACAGAGTTACTTTCCAATTTATTCCCCCCCCCCCCCTTTTTTATTCTGAAAAACTATTACGTCATTAGTGTTTCCAAATTTTCCTCATTTTGTTTAGTTTATAAAGGAATATGTTAGTATCCGTAGCAGGTGGCGTTCTGTAGTTTCTGCCATATTTGCACACAGCCAACATGGTTCGGCGCGCGGTCTCAACGCTCGGTTCAACACCGAGACTTTAAATTTAAAATCAAGTGCGCGATAAAATCCCGCCGCGATTAAATTACGTCTGCGTGGACGTCGACTTAAGGATGATTTCCACCAAACGGCTCGTATCGCATCGGATAAGAACGGATTTTACAATCTTTAAACGATATTAAATCGTGTACACAGTATATAAAGTCTATAAAGGCAAGCCGCGCACAGCAGCTTGACTGCGGGCGTCTTTCGCGACACGCGATCGTAGCCGAAAGTATGCTGCGACGCGCAATCGGCTCCGTTCGCCTGTCGTCGCGTCCGATCGGATCCTTTCGGCTGTAGTCGCATGCGCTCAAAGCCGTGGCCGCGGCACCACACACCACTCATTCTCGAAAGTGCATGCACTGCAGACGTCACTCAATCATCGATTTAGAAGAAACATTGTTTTTTTGGTGCAAAAGCATACGTGTCTTTATGACATCAAAAATTAAAACACATCAATACTGTAGAAATGAAACATTTGACTAGGCGCAAAAACGGATACATGCGACGGTACGGAGCCGATCGTATGCGTCGACATTCTGCCGGACGCGATCGGCTGTTGCTGCATCCGTTCGTATCCATTCATATCCAGCTACATAGGGAGCGTGGTTTGAGGAAGACAGTCTTTTTATAGCTACTTGAAGCAGGTATTCTATTGGATGAAGAAATAGATGGAGTATCTGCAAAGTTTTTGGAAGGAGAAGATAAAAGTGTATCATAAGAATTAGTTACTAATTAATTTTATTTATTTAAATTAAGAAAACGAATTTAAGAAATTAAGGTAGCATTTGCCAGCGGCTTCGCCCGTGTGGGTAGACTATATTACCGCTATTACTTAATTTGCTTTCGTGTTTTGTTTCAGGCGACATAACTGGCTTAGAGCTGTGAAGGTCGAGGACATCTAATTGAGAGATTTGGAGATTTTAGGATTTGTGAACAGCATTTCGAAAGAAAGGTTATCATATTTTCAAATTACAGAACAAAAAAATATTCAAGTGATGATGCATTTCCTTCACTAAACAGTCCATCTCTCGACTCGCACTTTGCCAGGTTTTTACACGCTTTATATTAGCTTCACTGGTAAGTTTGTTTGTTTGTATGTTTGTATGTAACCGACTCCTTTGGACGCTATTTTGACCCACTTTAAACGGTCAGATTTCATTTAAACTTTGTAGACTTATCGAGGACCTATGAGAATTCAATAATTAAAAAACAAAAATAGAAAAAACACGCTTTTGTAGTTAGCAAAACTAAAAAATAGAAAATAAATAATAGTTAAAAAAAACTAAAAAAACACGCTTTAAAAACCAAACTAAAAAGTAGAAAATAATTTAATTCTATTAAAAAGCGTGGGGTGCTTGATATTAATTGATTATAAAAATACCTCAAAAAGCACCCCACGCTTTTTAATCAAATTAAATTATTTTCTACTTTTTAGTTTGGTTTTTAAAGCGTGTTTTTTAGTTTTTTAAACTATTATTTATTATTTGCAATAACCGAGTGACAGCCCTATAAAAGTATGTAAAAATGAGCTCTGTTAGGAAGCTTTCATTCTGCTCGGATGTAAATATGTTCCGTGATATTCGTCTGCGCTCGGCCGCCCGCGCCCGTCGCGTGTGGACACTGTGTCGCTTGCACATAGTACCTAAACTTGATACTTCACACATTGTATACGGACCACGGGCAACCGAGGTAAGATTTTCAACGTGTCACCGCACTACATACGTCAATAACTTTCCACGTTACTTGGCACTAACACGATAAATCTCTTCCGAGTGATGTTTTTATTTCAATTTGAAAAGTTCGGTTTCTGGTATCAATGTATTAAAAATTCTCATAACTTCCGAACATGTAGAGATAGGATTAAAAAACTCTTCCAATGTCGTTTGATATCATCCAAAGAAGCCGTGCCCTTGGTATGTATATACCCTTTCCGTTGCACGTTGTATAGCGCGGGTAACGAAAGCATAGCGACTTATTCATAACGCCAACACCATCTATCGAGCTAGGTGGTAAATTTCGCCATGAATATATTTCTTGTTGTCAGGAACTGTCGCTGTCGTCCGTTGCACTAATAATGATATAATAATTAATTATTAAATAATAATTCATTCATTCTCATTTTATTTCACTATCATTCTGCTTTTTGACCATTAGATCCGATCTCCGGCAGATGTAATAATACGTAATAAGCATGACGGTTGTAAAACGAAAGTCATCATTATATTTTGTTTTAAACAAAAGTTCCTTAAGTTTTTTCCGACAACGTGATTTTAATGATACCTAAAGTTATCTTTTTTTGATGACGGGGAGAAATCCCCATGGATGTCCTCTGCCCTAGGGACGGCGGAGGGGTCTGTCAGACTCTTACTGACTAAAACCACCCCGGTATTCCTCCGTCCCACACTTGCACCGGGGATCACAGGATCTGATGTGACTTCCGCGATCCCCGGACCTAAACTTACCTAAGTTAACTTTAAAATACTCCCACGATCCCTGTACTATTGCATGCACTCATAAGCACAATGTTTGGTGTGTGTTACTCTACAAGAAAAATCGAAATTAAACATTTCAAAAAATGGTTTCCCTGCGTTAAATCTACGACACTGTAAGTGTATAAGTAGTCTCCGTGGAACTCCGCTCCGCATTACTTCCTCGCTCCGCGTCAATGGACAGGCTGCCTTAGTCTCCGGTGTAAATAATCTACAGATCTTAGCACGCCGCATAAACACGTTGCATAAAAATGTCCTAAACTCCTAACTTTTTGGATGTAACATCCGTCAAATTATTTTTTTCGTTTATAATGTAGCCTGTGTCAACCGGACGGTAATAACGAGTGGATTGACACATCATTTATCAAAATAGGATGAGTTAAGGCGCTAAGGAGGTGAATTAGTAAATACATACATACATACATAGACTGCTAAGAACATCACCCTTCGTTTTGGCTTTGTCTTTGACTTTTGGTATTGCGCAATTGAAAACTTCGAAAGTTTAAAACCAGCACGGCCGGCGCAGTAACATTTCGACATTCACGAATAGACAAATGAAACAAAAAAATGGCTGTATAAATTATAATGTACTTAATACAAAATCGTAATAATCACTCTTAGATACAAACAATGCGCCGTTTAATCTAATTACACACTATATGTTAGGCAAAATAACATCTTTTAAATGATTCTTTAGAACTACCGCTTGCGTTTTATTGAGCACCATCAGATTGCGATAAATTTTTTACATGCAAATTAATTTGTTCAAATAATCAACAAAATATTTCACATTAAATATAATTAAGTATTTCTTTTGAGACTAGTTTTATTTGTACATTATGCACAATTGCGTTGTTAATTTGCGTTGCTTTTGAGCATTTTTTGAGCCCCAAAACAATAATCCGAAAACTATTCTGCTAAGCATTAATGTAGCAATGATAACGTGTTTTATTATTATGCATAATTTTATTTACCGAGAAAAGGGCGAAGAATAATTTCGTCGCTGGGTGAATGCGATCATCTCAGTATTAAATGATTTATTTGACTTATAATGTGGTCTATTTTAAATGTGCATTTTAGTATGTAATTAAATTACCTGGATTACAGTTATCTCACAAAATATTCAAGCAATCTTTCTCAAACAATTCAATACATAGTATTTATTAGAAACTATTATTATAATTTTAATAGAAATGAAACTTACAGATTATTTCTATTTATACAATTTTTATTTTATCAGCAATTTGAAGACACAGGAAGACTAGTTGTGAATACAGACTGGATAAAATTGGTAGTGCAATCAAATGGCTTCCAAGATCCTACCACTGGCGGGAGTCCTGCCATATGATCTGCTTTAAAAGTATCAGACAAAAGTGTAAACAAACCCGTTCAAGTTAAATTCTTACGCGCAATCATCTCACTAAGGGAATTAGTAAGACATTCATATTTAGAAACCGTCAATTTTTGTTAGAATAACAAAGATTTAAATATAATTGAAAATGATCCACGAAAATTAATGTTTTAACATTAACCACAAATGAAAATTCTCTTCAAGATGATTTGAAATTAGATTTTCGGGTAATCAAATCGTAGCACTCAATTTGCAAGTGTTGTGTCTGATCCATTTCTTTACATTTTTAGCAGATACTTTTCGAACAGATTAAAGAAACCCGTAAGCATATTTGTCACTCAACTTTGCCTCGTGCAGAAGAAAACGCTAGTATAATAGGAGCCCCAAAGTGTTGCTTAACAACATCTATCTTAAGTTAGCTAGCTTTAAAGCTGGATGTAATTCAAATAAACGACTATTGTCTATACAAACATTATGCTATTTCATGTCTTAACATCCATAATAAGGCAAAATTCTGTAAATCTATTTATTTTAAAAACTTTACTGTACTATCGTACATCGGGTTAATTTACTATATCTGAAGATTCCTGATGAAATAAGGACGTATTTATTAGAATTATTGACTAATTCAGTGACAACAATCGAGAAAGGTCAGTATAACCTGCAGCCTACTCATAACGACAATCGCTTAGGTACAGTTCTGCATTCTAATTACGTAACACCAATGATTTACAAAAAACCCAAGATACACGATCAGCGTCTCAAAAATTTCCGCATAAATAGGGCAGGGGGGTGGGGTATCGTCAGTCTTCTTTCAGTCAGTTTTTTTGGACATTGTTTTGTAAAAACCACTTTAAGTCAGGCGTGTAAGGTTGAATTTGCAAAAAAAAAAAAATTATCATAACTATAACCACTGACGTATAATTGGGGACAGGTTTGAGTGTTACTTTTGTTCCAAGACTGTGCATCTTTGGTTTTTTGTATACCAATGAGTAACACACTATTATTCACAATCTGGAACATTTTGAAGGTTTTTTTTTTAAACCCATTGCTTCAAATGTTCGAAAAATTCATCTACTCAGCAACGCAAATACCGCAATGAATGTAGTCTGAACTGACAAATTGAAAACCATTCAGCCATTGCTTTATGTGTTTGATAAAATTGTCTGTTCTCTCTTCACTCAAGAATACTCTAGATACAGTATCACGAACAAAGCCTCACTGCTCAACTGGCCGCGATTGATAGTACTGTACATTTACATACTTAATTAAAAATAAAATACACAACATGTAACATATTTAACGCAAAACCTCATCCACCCCAATTTAGAGTACTGAGCTAGAAACATAATACAACGACCAAAAATTGTTTTTTAAGCTCATTTTTATAATTAAGATAATCGTGTTGACCCTAGCATTACTTTATGCATTTAAAATTGATTCTTATTGCCTTGAAATAAGACAACATTTTCTTTGGCTCAATCGGCGGTAGGTATGACAAAATACATGTTTTTGGAAAAAATACTTATTTTATAAGTCACTGAAATCGATTTAGTATTCAATTAGAAACAAACTACTTTCAGATCTTGCGTTTATTCTGTTAGACCTTATATGTATGCATGGTGGCAGGGACATCGATGCACGACCTTGTTACCGTGGATCCAGTAGACGATTCTGAACCCCTTTGCGTTAAAATTTACCATAGGTTATTTTTTTTAATTGCAGGTAATGCTTGGAGTTTTTTCAAGGATAAAATCAGAAACGAAGTTATCCAGAAAAGAACTGGAGTTACCGACATAGCTTGCAGAGCAAGTAGGTTGAAGTGGCAGTGGGCTGGCCATGTTTGTCGAAGGACCGATGGCTGATGGACAGACGAGTTCCTGGAGTGCGAGACCGCGTATCGGCAAGCGTAGTGTGGGACGCCCCCCAGCTGGATGGACTGACGACCTTAAAAAGGTGGCTGGGACAGATTGGATGCGGACGGCGGAGGACAGGGTGTTGTGGCGCAGCCTGGGAGAGACCTATGTCCAGCAATGGACTGCGAAAAAATCTGATGTTCCATACATTTTGAACGCGTAAAATTTTGTAGGAAACAGCTGATTGTTTTCTAAATAACTGACGAAAACTTTCAACGCGTTGGTGTTCAGAATCATGTACCATCCAATCCAAACCCTGGTAAGTGTTGAGCGTCGATGGATGCTACCCTGGTATGTATATGAATTATATTATGAAAGCGATTGTCATTAGGAGCTTATGACAGAAAAAGGCTGCTGAAACCACAGCTTCGTATTAGCAAATGGCATGCGATTGACACCTAAACTAATACAAGGATCTTTTGACGTGCGACTGACGTTGATAGCGTTGCACTGTTGATTAAAATGTGTGCAATTTTATTGTGTAAAATATTGTTGAAATTAAATTAAATGCTTATTTATGCAAGTAGACATAAATAAAAGTAGATATAAGACACTTTTACACGTCAATATTTTAAAAACTAGATGGCGGCGGCGTTTCCTAGCTGTCTGTTCCCTGAGAAGAAATGCCGAAAAAAACTCAGAGGTAATGGTCTTGTTGGGAATCGAACCTAACACACGACCTTGCGCGCGATCTGCATGCGCAAGCGTCGTGATCAACGCGTCATCATCGGCACGGGGAGGCGCGGCGCATTGGCAACAGCGGCCCAACGAGCACTCGCTTCCACGGACTCCACCGCGACGGGCGAATCTCCTCTCTACCCTCATTATTAATTGTTTATCCGAGAAAGTTTACATTTGTAATAAGCACGGCATTAAACCATTGCCTATCTACATACAGTCCACTCTTTTATTGCTCCCCGCGCTAACAGTCTTTTTTAAAATCCAAACATTATATCATTAGAATTTTATGCGAGTCTAACAAAGCAGGGCCATCTGGAAGGGCCTTTTGAAGAAAGAGCCATTGCAGCTTTGAGCTGACCTGTCCCAACAGACGGCATGTTGAGCTCCTTAAAGGTGCTCTTACACGGGCAATTTTTTGAGCATTTTTTCTCGGCAACACTAATGGATCAATCTGGATCAATTAAGTGGAGCAATCTGGAGCAACAACAATAAATTGCCGATGCGTTTCGGCAATATTGCTTCTGATTGCTCCATGTATTTCATGAGTTGCCGAATATCTAATCAGTTTGGAATTTTTTAGTAAATTTTCTTTCTATCTCGTTTGTACGTATAACTACGTCTCGTTTTTGCGAGAGAAACCGGCCGACGGCGGAGGCGGTGAGGGAGGCGCATTGCCTAGTTTTTTAAGTTGCTCCATATTGCGTGGCCGTATCTCTGGCAACAGGTGGCTACAAGTTGCCATTGCCCTAAATTGCTGGATATCATCGTGACGTCATTGTTTACGAGAGTTGCCCAAGATGGAGAAATTTTAGTTGCTCGTGTAAGTACCTTAAGGTGAAAGGTCCAGAATAGACCGCGAAATTAAAATATTCTAAAGTTTTTGCAATTTCCAGGTCAGGGCCAGGTTGTATGGTGATACAAATATGATTCGCGACCATAACAAATATGACTTTACAGAGCTATTATAATTAAAATCATCATGTACCTACTACCGTTGTGGGAAATCACCAAATAACTTCTGCCGCTGTGGGTGGAACGGGAGGGCGTGTCAGACATATACTGACTAAAACCCACCCGTGTTCCTTCAGTTGCCTGTGTGCCAAGGGCCACGGTAACTCTTTCGAACAACCCGGATCCCTGGAACAACCCGCATCCCTGGAAGTACTACCCTATAAGTTCATTTAATTCCATGAAATAACAATTTCATTTAAAAATCGCGGTCTAGGGCCTGGAGCTTCTGAGTTGTGTGTGTGTTCTATGTTCTGTTCGGAGTTGAGCTGCATGATAACTGACAAATGCGAGCACTGACTGTGTCCACTCAATCTGTGTAGAACTTTTCGGACACCAATCTGCATGGTCTTCACATGATCTGACCAAGATTATGTCTGGAGTTTAAAAGAGACTGTGAGTTTGTTTCGGGCTTTCTTCTCAGAGCAGTTAGATAAGAACCGCCGACCTCATCTAGTTTAAAATATGATTGACGCCTAAGTGCTCATTTACTCTCATAACGTAAGATTCGAATTATAAACTTCAAAACGTGTTTATATTGACCTACTATAAAACACAATACCGAAATTTAAAAATAGAACCATATTTTATCAGTTTTACTCTAAAAAAAATGTTTAATAATAAACTTTTTTTTTTACCAATACCAAACAGGGCCAATCTAAGAAGTTAATATAACCAAGGAGTTTCCACCAATTTTTTATTTTTTTTAATAGAACTCTTAAATGGGGCGAGGCATTTTTATAGCATAACAAAACTACTTCATACTCTTTTAACTTTGATCTTTTATTTATTAGGTTCAATCCCAATGTATGATCGTAGATAAAGTAGTGTAAGAAAGTGCATATAACTAGGTATTAAAACACTTTTGTGATACTATTAAAAACGCCTACGGTTCGGTTGTTAAACGAGACTATAATGTTTCAATACCCCTCATTGGCTGACAAAGCTGGAAAGCCGCAACAGCTTATCAAAGTGTGTCTCACTGGTGATCGGTCTAAGGAAAGACTAAGTCTGTGGCGAGATGGTGTTTCCTTACTAAACCTATTCGTTCCACCTGCTGTAAAACTCGCACCTGGACATGAGCTACCTTGGCTTTCCTAGAAGTGTTTAAAGAGACTCCGGACTCAGGTAGGCCGAACTCAAGAGAACCTGCTTAGGTGGGGATTCATAGATTGCTCCGTCTTGGAGCGTAAATGTGGGTGCTGTCCAGCGTGTCCTGGTGTCTGCACGCTACAGGAGTTGATGGACGCTGCTAAAAGTGCTAAGCGCGTAACCAAAGCCTCTGGGCTGACTATTCAGATTGCTATCGACACGCTAAGAAGACAATAATTCCTCATTATGCAACAGTTTCATAAACTACTATTTTACAAACCTTTTTACAGAAATAAAATCATTTTTGTAAAAACAAGATGGCAGTGTTAGTTCCAATTTTGCCCACGCGCCAAAAGAACCTTGTACAGCTGTACACGACATTTCCAGGACATTCGCTACAACTCCATCGACGTTACGAGACGACAGCAACAACCGCGAACAGCAAAGACAAAAGTATTTACAAGATATGTATATTTATTATAAAAACAATACTTAATTATTTCGTACAAGCACTTAGCTGCAAGGCATCATTGTAGCAGACTCTTCAGGTATTTCGACTTTCTTTTGAGAATATTTCCAACATCCGTAAGCATATGATCTCGTCCGTTTTTGAGTTTATTTTCTACTGGGCTTTGGTATTTTTCGTCTTCTTCTATATTTAATTTAGCGAGAGATTGTTCGAAGTCGTTAGCGTACTCGTATTTGGGCCAGTTATCGAGTATATTTTCGAGGAAACTGATGGAGTTTTGTACCGTTTCATTGAGTTTGTTAAGAAGCTCTGAGGTTTTGAGTTCGTCGGGCGAGTGGTTGGTCTTCTTCTTTGATTTCTTGGTGCTGGCTGGAGAGAACAGTTCGTTGCAGACACCCAGCAAGAAGGTTATGATACCAATGAACTGGAAATAAAATAGGTTTTATTTACTATACTGTCTTCTTTTGTTTTCTGTACGGTCCAATGGGAATGTACGCCGCTTTCTTTTTCATTTAATGGCTGTCTAGAAGTGGTCGCAAACTAGTACATACATTAAGACACTACGTAAAATAAACGAAACTACCTTTTCAAGGGGCAACTAGAATCAATTGGTTCTATTTTCTTGTAAATTAGTTCAGTACTTTTTAAGGGCCATAAATGATTTGAAATCGAATGTATAAGCATTGTAGTTTTGAATAATTTAGATAAGGCAATCAATCTACCTAGCCTTTTCCCAAATATGTTGGGGTCGGCTTCCTGTTTAACCTTTTGACCGCCACGTCAAAAAAACAAACACGTGCCCTGGGCGCCAAGCGGCTTAATTTACGTATAAGTCTGTCATGTAGTCGTGACCGTGGCGTGTTGGGCACATTTTAGTTTATCATCTATACATGACTGTGGCGGTCAAAAGGTTAACCGGATGCAGCTGAGTCTAATATTTTGCATAGAGCGACTGCATATTTGACCTCCACGACCCAGTTACTAGGCAATGCTGTTTGATAGATTTGCGGGCTTCTCACGACCCGTTACAGTCGTAGATAGTCAGATAGTCATCAAAGAACCAAGAATGACAGCCGGGACAAAAGGCTTAACTTGCTTTCCGAAGCAAGGAGGTGTCACTTACTTAGCCACAAGACCCTTCATCAGAAATAATAGCTTTTGCCAGTGACTGCCTCATCAAAGACCCCTCGTCTTTGATGAGGCATATACTCATTTACACGTATAGCTGAGAGGAGCGTTGTCAACAATTAGCGTTAAATGCTTACCTCTAAATAATTAGACAAACTTTCAAGACAGTCTCTCATACTCCACACGGGGTCTCCTTTGACTGCCATCTCAATTTGTAACTGTGTCTGCGCCTTGGGCAGAAGTCGCGCAGCCGCGACGCACGCGTCGTGCGCAGCGGTCGTGCGACCGATAGCCAGCTCTGCGACTAGTCGCAAGATCGTCGCATACAGCTCCCGGTAGGGCACCGGCGAGTTTACAAATGCTGGAAATATAGATATAGAGTTGAGAAAATAAGTAATATTAGGTAATAAGAGCCCGAGAAAAAGGGTATCATTACTACTACAGAGAAACCTTACACAGCTCAGAAAATGGTAGAACAAACCGGTTGTTTTATCAAAGAAATGTTATGTCGCAAAACAGAAATTACATTATTAAAAATAAAAGCTGTATCAACTTGAAACGAGTTCATAGCACATAGGACATTTCTGCGAATTTTCTGATGAAGTAACCGACTCACTGACATTACAAAAATGCCAGGGTAAATGGTCTTATTCAAATGAATTTATCGACATCTAAATAAATTATAAAAAGTCGCTTTTCTTGCCTGTCGGCGTGATCGATAGAAAGCGGAAAATCTTAAACCATTTAGAGAATTTATTCCGGAAGGTTTATTTGTATGTATAACACATTCATATTTTACATACAAACAGGTTGGCAGGGACGTCGACAAAATGTGAATGTTACAGTTTGCGCGTCGATGTCCCTGCCTGTATAATAAAGAAATCTCGATCTTCTGTCACGTCAAAACCATGCTAAAGCAGGAGACGGTCGCTAGTATGAAATAATTACGAACACTCACCAATAATTCTAGACGGGAACGGTGCCGATATACTAATTCTTTCCCTCTCGCAGTAAACTTGCCGACACTTATCCATGGCCGCACTAAAGGCTTCGACACACGTATTCAATTGTTCATAATGCTCCTTCTTCTCCTCCACCGGTCGGCTATCGGCCAGCTCGATACACAGCGCTATGGACGATACTAGGGCGTCCTTCAGGCGGAGATAGGACACCTCCTGGTCGAAAGTCCGGGTTTTTAATTGGTCGTCTTGAAATTGTGGTGGCTCGACGTTTACTATGACGTTTAGGTCGCGGTTGTCACTGTAAAATGAAAAAAAAAAATGTTTTTATTAATCTCGCAGGTCAGCAACGTTGGTTGAATTTTGTTTCGGCAGAGATGAGTGTAATTTTTTTACTTTCTATACCATTTTCTTAACTGGTTTATTACATGCCTGCTGCGACAACAGCGCCTGGTGGCGCCCCCACGCGCCTAGTCCCACCAGCCTGTACTTGTGTGTATACTCACGTGGCACTGGGCGGCAGCCTGCTGGGCTGGTGCAGCAGCGTGGGCGGGCCCGCCTGCTGCGACAACAGCGCCTGGTGGCGCCCCCACGCGCCTAGTCCCACCAGCCTGTACTTGTGTGTATACTCACGTGGCACTGGGCGGCAGCCTGCTGGGCTGGTGCAGCAGCGTGGGCGGGCCCGCCTGCTGCGACAACAGCGCCTGGTGGCGCCCCCACGCGCCTAGTCCCACCAGCCTGTACTTGTGTGTATACTCACGTGGCACTGGGCGGCAGCCTGCTGGGCTGGTGCAGCAGCGTGGGCGGGCCCGCCTGCTGCGACAACAGCGCCTGGTGGCGCCCCCACGCGCCTAGTCCCACCAGCCTGTACTTGTGTGTATACTCACGTGGCACTGGGCGGCAGCCTGCTGGGCTGGTGCAGCAGCGTGGGCGGGCCCGCCTGCTGCGACAACAGCGCCTGGTGGCGCCCCCACGCGCCTAGTCCCACCAGCCTGTACTTGTGTGTATACTCACGTGGCACTGGGCGGCAGCCTGCTGGGCTGGTGCAGCAGCGTGGGCGGGCCCGCCTGCTGCGACAACAGCGCCTGGTGGCGCCCCCACGCGCCTAGTCCCACCAGCCTGTACTTGTGTGTATACTCACGTGGCACTGGGCGGCAGCCTGCTGGGCTGGTGCAGCAGCGTGGGCGGGCCCGCCTGCTGCGACAACAGCGCCTGGTGGCGCCCCCACGCGCCTAGTCCCACCAGCCTGTACTTGTGTGTATACTCACGTGGCACTGGGCGGCAGCCTGCTGGGCTGGTGCAGCAGCGTGGGCGGGCCCGCCTGCTGCGACAACAGCGCCTGGTGGCGCCCCCACGCGCCTAGTCCCACCAGCCTGTACTTGTGTGTATACTCACGTGGCACTGGGCGGCAGCCTGCTGGGCTGGTGCAGCAGCGTGGGCGGGCCCGCCTGCTGCGACAACAGCGCCTGGTGGCGCCCCCACGCGCCTAGTCCCACCAGCCTGTACTTGTGTGTATACTCACGTGGCACTGGGCGGCAGCCTGCTGGGCTGGTGCAGCAGCGTGGGCGGGCCCGCCTGCTGCGACAACAGCGCCTGGTGGCGCCCCCACGCGCCTAGTCCCACCAGCCTGTACTTGTGTGTATACTCACGTGGCACTGGGCGGCAGCCTGCTGGGCTGGTGCAGCAGCGTGGGCGGGCCCGCCTGCTGCGACAACAGCGCCTGGTGGCGCCCCCACGCGCCTAGTCCCACCAGCCTGTACTTGTGTGTATACTCACGTGGCACTGGGCGGCAGCCTGCTGGGCTGGTGCAGCAGCGTGGGCGGGCCCGCCTGCTGCGACAACAGCGCCTGGTCGCGCGCCGCCGCCGCGCCCCACGCACACGCCTCCAGCCGCGCCCCCCACGCTCCTAGTTCCACCAGCTTCTCAAACGTACCGTACTTGTAGGCGTATGTTAGGTGTTCTACGCTCTGAAAATGATGATAGAGAAGATCATATAGAAGATCAATTTATACACTCATTTTCAAAAGAAACGACATTTAAGCTTATAACGTATATCATTGGCACCTTGTGCTAATTTAATTGCTCCCGTTTATTTTCAAAATAGTTTATAATGAAAAAGTTAATTAAAGAATGGTCGTTGTATTTCTGCCGGTCTTTCTGTAGAACACTTTTACTTGGTGGCATACTGTAGCCTTAAGGTAAGCATATTATAGTTAAAGTCGCATCGGGCCGCAACTCATCGCACTCCAAAACACACAGGCCCGGTGGGGCCCGCCTGTACTGTGCGTTGGTTCACACAGAATGTATTAAATTGATGCCAGAGGATTTTTGCAATGAGGCGCGGTCCGCCCAAATGTGCGTCGGCCTTTATTGCTTAAGACACTTGGAATCACAATCCCTTCATTTTGACGATTTAACAATATCCATTGAGCTGTTTTTGCTAATGAGAAGACGAATTTTACAAACATTTTATGGGCCTTAGCTTACAATATCTCCGCCGCGAAAATAATGATGGGTAACTCAACGAATTCCGCTTGGAAATATTACTACATTATGTCGGAATTCGAGTAGCGAAACGTCATGAGTCAGTTGAATTGTAGCAATCGGAGCAAAATTTCGACGCATTTTACAAAGTAAATTCATTAAATATAGGTCTACTTCGGACCTCTAAGATTAGTTTACCGTAAAACCATCACCCATTTGAAGAAAAGGATGATGGATAAAAGGGATTCGGGTTGTGAGTGAAGCACGCTTTTGGAATGCTGCAATACCAGAGGCACGGGAGATGCGTTGCCATCTTAGAGACAAAGTTGACACGTCTCATGTGTGTGTCAAACAATTGCCAACTTAAAAAAGTTTTAAAATAACTGCTAGACAAAGATAACACTATCACAGAAGTGACGTCATAGCAATATAACTTCATACTAGCACCATACATTGTCCGTACCGCGCGAGAAGGACGGGAACCATTCCTTTCCAAAAAGTTTTATCGACATTACTATTGTTTTCGATTATCTCATTTTATAATCAGCCTGCTCTGCAGTGGCGGAAGGAAGCCTGTCAGAGGCCCGGGGCGGCAAAGCTGAATGAGGCCCCAGCTTTAAAAAAAAGGTAGTTTTACAAGCTTTTTATTCAGTTCACATTTGTATGTATAAATAAGTGTTTGTTTATTTGGTTAAAATCTGGCAAGTGAAATTTAAATTTGACTTAAATTATTTAGGCTAAATAAACATACATACCTACAATATGGAATGGATATGTGTGAGGAAAATTAAATGCGAATCGATCGACAAAAAAAATAGTTAAAATAAATCAAAGAATTTTTTTTTGTAGCGTGATATGTGTTTTCGTGCCTTCAATTTACTGAACTCCTCATCTTCTGTGAAATCGATCCCTTTTGAAATTTTTCTTTCTATTGAAAGCACGGCTAGATTAACCAGTCGCTCTTGACCCATTGTAGATCGAAGATAATTTTTAATTATTTTTATTTTCGAAAAACTCCTCTCACATGATGCAACCGAGATGCAAATGGTCAAGAAGTATTGAAGTATAAGCGATATACAGGGTGGGGTGAACCCGGTGGATCGATATGCGACCACATGGCTTTTAGGGACTGTCAACTTGCTGGATCGATATACGACCGCGTGTACGTGACCGGTAGTCTTGCCTAGGATTTGATCAGGGGAACGCGGAGGCATTTGGGGGCCCCCCAAGACCGGAGGCCCGGGGCGGGACGCCCCTTCCGCCCCCCTGTTAGTCCGCCACTGCTGCTCGGAAATATAATTATGCATACAAAACAAAAGAGACCAGTTACGTTTCACACAAAGTTGGACCTTCAGCTGTGTATCAAAATTGAAAAATCTAGTTTTATGCATTTTTTTTAAATATATAACTACCAATAGGTTTTTTTTTTGAGGGTGGGAATTCATCAAATACCTTCTCCCGCTCTGAGTGGAGCGGAAGGGCGTGTCAGACATTTACTGACTAAACCCCACGTGTTCCTTCAGTTGCCTGTGTGCCAGGAGCCGCGGTATTTGTTTCGAATAACCCGCACCCCTGGCAGGCATCGCCCCTTGCGGACCTCACCAGTTGGTGCTGACATCTCTTTGAGGCGCGCGTGGAACACAACGCCCCGTCGACCCGGGCTTGGTCCTTACCGGACGGCGAGTTACCCATTACTCGCCGTCCACAAGCCCGCGCCTACGGTGGCCGGGACTCAGCCTGGGATTCCCGACGCCCAGGGCGTCTCCTGCGGCAACCAGGGCCGTGAGGGCTCATAGATTGCCTCTCCCTCACATGGGCCGTGAAAAATACTTACAAAAACAAGAAACTTACAAAAATTCAGAAAAAAAAACATACGAAAACGATGAAAAATCGCGGAATCGGGGGTGATTCGAGTACCCCAAGGGGTGCTCTGTCTCTGGACTTCCGCTTGACACAATTTTTTGGGACACCCTGTATATTTATATACCTATTTCAACAAAGCACGTTCCAATTACTGAGTGTATTTTTCCTTTCCTTCTGCTTGACACTATTTATTGGGGTACCCTGTATATCTTTCTTTTTACTTATTTTTTTAAGAATGAGTTATGTTATGGCACAATTTTCATCAGGTATTTCTCAGTAGCAGGTCAGAGTCTGGTTTTGTGCACGGTCCATGGCAATAGGCTCGCCCCCTATTACATGGGACTTAACCATAATTGGCGAAATGTAAGTGTACACTGTACAGAAGTCAAATCTGGCAGTAGAATAGTAAGTACAATCTGTCAAATTTCTTTCATAGATTTTCAACTTTATTCCATAAGCATAAGGTTCATGATCAATTGGGAAAATTTGACAGTTAGGGATAGCTTGATATGCTAGCGACTGTACTAAGGAAAGTGCGTATTTACGCAACCAGGCTTGTATTACTTCAAGTACGACCAATACTTCAAAGTATTTTACTGTTCTCGCTCCGTCGAGTATTTTTATTTTAAAGGTTTGGAAGTTTTTTCGATAAATGTGATAGAGCTCTTTATTTATATGAAGTTACGGATCGATGTTCTATGCAAGTATTTTTCTTCCAACAAGGCTTGGAAGTTGTAAGTATACTTTTTTGCATAAGCTGTTATATTTATATGAACTTACAGACCGATTTTCGATGTAGAAACAAAATACTTGAAAGTTTCTCGAGGTCATTGGCGCTGGTGTTTAAATGTGGACGTACTTGGAAGCCCTGGTACAGCCAGCGTCAAAAATATCGGGACGAACGGACTGTACAAAATGATCTCAACAACTAAGAAACTTAAACTTTATCTCAATTGGATAAAGTTCTTGTCAGAATGACAGTTGTCGTGTACTGTCTTCATTCTGAAAAATTCCTTGTGTCAGTGAGTTAATATTTAATTTACATAGTTGTTTAGATCATTTATAAGTCTGTTCGCCCCGATATTATTGACGCTGACTGTACTCGATTAGTACAATCCTACCTAACTCTTGTCTGCCAGGGGTGCGGGTTGTTCGAAAGAGATACCGTGGGCCCTGGCACAGAGGCAACTGAAGGAACACGGGTGGGTTTTAGTCAGTAAAAGTCTGACACGCCCTCCCGCTCCGTCCAGAGCGGGAGAAGTTATTTGATGATATCCCATCCTCAAAAAAAAACCCTTCTGAGATTACAGGCATGACGTTATGTATGTATGTCAAAAGTCGCTGTTTACTCACGTCCTTGCCATGGTGCTTCAGGAAGGCCCTAGTATCTGCTAACAACTGCAAGGCGCGGCTGGCCACACAGGCGGGAGCTAAACGTGCGCAGTGCAGCCAACCCATGGACACCAACTGTATGTGTTTCACTTCAAGACGTTGGTATATACTGTCCGCTGCTAATGCGTTACCTGTGGGAAGAAAGTTAAGTTCAGAAGGAAGCGCCAGCACGGCAGCGTATCCCGCGAAATAAAATTTTTGAATGATTATTCCATGTAATGTTATTCAATGGATTTATTGGACTTATGGCTGATTTTTCAATAGTTAGGTAACTTATATCTGAGGAATACATTTTACGGTTTGACCGCTTTTGTATAGAAAATATGTCAAATTGACATAATAGGGTATTTTACTCTACTTAAGAGAAACAAATCTAAAAATATATTATTGACATAGATTAGGCAAAAAGCAGTCGGAAAATGTTAATTTTAGTTGACGCAATAACAAAATAAATGTTAAAATTCAATTCAAAGATTTCAGTTTTTTTTTAATCTGTTTTTGGACACCATGAAATAGTAGTCGCCATGCTGTTTAAACTTATCAACTGAACAACTTTGTACTTTTATTATTTCCGTAATTACAAAGTAATTTTTATTGAAATAATATCATACATTTAGGAACAGCAAACCAACGATAAGTAGAATAATAACTCAAATTATGAATTACAAACAATTATCATACAAAATAACAGCGCATTTGTCTACTCGGCAAACTGACGTCATACCCACAGCAATATGGCGTCCACTGCGTCCAGCGTTTTGTCAAATTACGCGCGAAATATGAAAAAATTTAAAATTCAAATGCATTTTTATGGCACTAATCGATTCAATAAAAAAAAATGTTTTTTTAGTGGTTTATTAGCGTTTTAGAAACTAATTAAGACACTTTTCACAAATGGGTGTAATACCCATTATTCTTCAGATAAAAGTTATCTGACTATTGAAAAATCAGCCCTTAGACATTATTATTAAAAAACAACGTTTTTCTTTAGGTATGGTTTATTTAAACAGTCGAGCCTGTTTTTGAAATGAGAACCTAACCTAAATCGAAATACAATCTTTTTATAAAACTGGCAACTTAGTTCGGTAATAATTTGTCATATTTGTATTAAGAACTTTACCTAAATCGAAATAAAGTTGTAAATGCAAAAATTGGCACCTGGAGTTAACTTACCTAACAAATGATACAACTTGACGAGCAGTAACTTAGCGTGGAAGTTGGCTGGTGAGTGGTGAAGTACCAACTCTAACAAACATAGGGCATCCACCACTGGCGCTGAACTGTGTTGCAATACTCCTGAAAATAAAAACATAATTAAAAAATATCAAAAAACGCGTAATAAGTGAACTTTAAAAAAGATGGAAAAAATAAACTTTTATTTAATGAGGTTGACTATTAAACTGAATACTTTATGCAATCTCATGCAGTCGGGGGAACTTTCAACGACGTTTCGGAAAGGTTGTTCCAAATTAACATTGCATTCGGCCATCACCTTAATTCGCTATTCCTGTTTCGGTCCCCAATTAACATACTTCCTTCGCAATTCCCATTTATGGAAGCACACTCACCTATTAGACAGAAAGGATCAAATTATCTGGCACACAATAACTTCGATCTTAAATGTGGCCATGGACGATCGAGCTTGGGCACAAGCTACTCTTCCCATTCGTATGGGAGGCCTCGGCGTCCGCAAAATTTCTAGTATTAGTTTACCGGCTTTCATATCCTCGGTCCACGGCACTGAGAAATTAATCAGGAAAATCCTAGCCTCCACACTGATTAATTTTGACGTGCCGTGCTTCACCGAGGCTATAGATGCCTGGAGACTTGCTTGTCCGAACTCTGATCTACCCGATAATCCATTTTCCCAGAGCGGCTCAGCTCTGCAGAGTGTACTAGACAATCTACTTAACACGTCTGCTACTACTGCGGAGCGTGCGCGTCTGCTGGCTGTGGGTGAGTGGGAGTCGGGTCTGTGGCTTCATGCACTACCCTCGTCGAACATAAGCACTTTGTTCGACGACACTACTTTCCGCCTCGCTGCTTCCCTACGACTGGGAGCTGCTCATTATTCTCCTCATCGCTGTCACTGCGGCGAAGTTGTCAACAGTCTAGGACACCACGGCCTGTCTTGCAGCCGAAGCGCGGGCCGCTTAGCGCTGCACGCCAACATTAACGACATCATCCGACGAGCTCTCGTCACCGTCGGCGTTCCAGAACCCAATGGTATGACACGCGACGGATGACAAGAGACCGGACGGAATGTTTTTTTTCCATGGAAGTCGAGTAGGCCTTTAGTGTGGGATGCAACGTGTATCGATACTCTTGCGCCATCCCATCTTCCTGATTCAGTGTGCTGTGCAGGCGCTGCCGCTGCGGCTGCGGAAAACCTCAAGTGGCGAAAGTACAACCTAATTGGCTATAATAATCTTTTCGTGCCGTTTGGGGTTGAAACGCTCGGGCCGTGGGGTCCGAGTGCTCGTGGTCTCTTCAAGGAAATCTCGAAAAAGCTGGTTGACACTTCCCGTGACTCAAGGGCTGGTTTCTACTTTGGCCAGCGGCTAAGCATTGCCATACGTGGTAATGCTGCCAGTCTCTTGGGAACATTACCAATCGACAGCGATGAGGATGAATTTTTCGACGCCATTTTTTAATTTGTGAATAGGTTTAGTTAAGTTAGTGTCATATTTGAGTTTTATTTACAGAATTAAGAGGTTGACTGCCACACACTAAAATTACTACTACTTAACATGGCACAAACCTTAATTAAAGGAGCTCTGACCGTGTGAATACCTAACTAACTATGTATAAGGTTGTATGTTGAACAAAACATGAACCGCGACCGTAACAAATTATAATCATTAGAATCACCAATGTAACTTGGGCTTTTTTTAGTGTGGGAAATCATCAAATAACTTCTCCCGCTCTGGATGGAGTAGGAGGGCGTGACTGTACTGACTAAAACCCACCCGTGTTCCTTCAGTTGCCTGTGTGCCAGGGGCCACGGGATCTCTTTCGAACAACCCGCACCCCTGGCAGGCATCGGTCCTTGCGGACCCCACCAGTTGGTGCTGACATCTCTATACAACTTTGGCTCAAATGTCATGATTTCATAAAATAGTAATTCAATAGCGTAATATGAACTTAGGTAAGAATTGGTGATTCTAATGATTATACTGACCTGAAAATTGCAAAAAATAAGTGATGAATTTTGCGAGCTACCATTGCCGCTTTCGCCAAATACAAATTTTGTTGCTGACCGTAGCTTAGTAAGTTTCACTGATCGCCCTACAAGCTCACCTTATAAGGACAATCAATCTGAAAATAGTCTTTCGTAAACAACACGCTAAAGAGCATTCATTCCACGCGGGCTGGTAACAACGCATTTATAGTTTTTCGTGATTATTTAATTAAATACAAACGAAAGTACTCTTTTTTTTCAACCAAGCACTAGATCTTTGGCATTTATAATTATTTTTAACATTTACTTTTTAATAAAAACATTTAATCGCATTAAATAATGCAAATGGAAAATAATTGCCGGCATGTCGATTTTTATATATAAATACCAAAAAAACAGTAAAAAAATAGCGTACAAACTTGAAAATACCAATGATCTAGTGCATGGCTGAAAAAAATGTTTACTTTTGTTTGTATTTAATAAAATAATCACGAAAAACCGCTATAAATGCGCCGTTGCCAGCCTACGTGGGATGAACACACTTAAGAAATGAAATTATTAGTATCAACTCATTCAACTCAGCATAATCAGATAATGTTCCCACCGCTGGGACACAGGCCTCCTCTCGGTGAGACAGAGTGGGCCGTAATTCACCACACGGGTCTAGCGTGGGTTTGTTAGATGTCACATGTCTTCGATTTTTTTTGGTTCTAGGACGCGATGTTTTCCTCATCTCAGAGCAGAGTGTTGAAATAATTTACATAAAGTAAAGCGCCTGGATTCGAACCCACAACTAGGGTTCCCAACCATACTGTTAAAAACAGTATTATACTGTTTTTCGTTCGTTAAATACTTTTTACTGTTCTATAAAAAAAAAAGTATACAAAATACTGTTTTTATGTCCGCTGGTATCCGGAGCCATGCGTAAAGTCTGTTTATAATGTAAACGTCCGTATACAAACTACATTTCAGAATTTATTACCACTATATCTTATATCACCAATGCGAAAAGCCTCAACAAAAAGACAGTGTCCGTATCCAATCGCAGACACTGTCTAAAAATAAAACACAAACATGTCCTTAATCTAAAACAAAAAAAAACCCAAAAAGTGAAACAACAAATAAGGCAAAAAAAAAAAAAAAACTGTCAATGTCAAGTGAGTGCCACGCATGCGCAGCGCGGAACGCTTAAAAAGCTTTAGATAGTATCTTAAGATGTATACAAAAATAACCGTTTTTTATTTTGTAATTGTGCAAGAAGCTCCAAAAAATGTGTTTTTAAAACGTCAAAACAATAAAATACTGTTTTCTTTTGTAAATACTGTTAATTTTATTTCTCCGAAAAGTTGGGAACCCTACCCACGACCTGCAACTCGTAAGTCGCGGCTGTTACCACCACTGCTTACCCACAACACGTCTGATATCAACTTACCAGCATAATAATAATGATGCGCTGCGAGTATCCCATACGCATCAGCGCCACAAAACTCCGTAATAGTGGTAGTGACAAGCCCCGTCTGCAGGCATCGTAAGTAGTGGCCCCTGAGCGTGGTCGCCAGCGATAGGGCTCCGTCCGCGGGTAGGGGCTCTGCCACCAACCGCCATGCAGATAGACAGGACACGTGGCGTTGGATATCATCGACCTACGGGGACAAAATCTTTTAATAATAGGGTATTACACCCATTTTTGAAGTGTCTTAATTACATTCTAAAATGCTAGTAAACCACAAAAAAAAAAAAAAAATTTTATTTAATCGATTAGTGCCATAAAAATACATAGAAATTTTAAATTTTCATATTTCGTGCGAAATTTGACGATAATGTGCACAATGTGGTCAAGTAGTGGAAATTGATATATCTAACAGATTAGTGATCGAAACGACTAATTTATTGTATTTCATACGAACAGAAGACTAAAAAATATTAATATATTTGACTGCTATAAACGTTCACAGTTGTATTTTTTAATTATTGATATTTCCAAGCAAGCAACACATCTCAGGAATTTCAAACGATTCCGGGATCCGGGATTCTGAGAGGCATGCCCGTATTATTCTTTCTTGGGAATAAAATTGAAGTTGAGGTGTATCAGCGCCCGATTATCCGATCACTGGTAATCATAAAACTCAATTCAGAACTTAAGGGAAAGAAAATTATAATGAGAAAGAGAGAGTGTGCACACTCAGTTCATGCAAAATCTCTCTTTCAATCCCCCAAACCCAATCGACAACAATTTATCAAATGGAAAATGCAACTGCCACCGATCAACTGAGCAAGCGAAATAATCTGCAAAGATGATCACGTTCAATAAAACTGCGCAAAATGAGTATACAGATAAATCGCTTCGATAAATCATTACCATGTGCCACCATTGGACACTTTCAAAGAAATTGTCCAACAATTCAAAACGTTCAAAATCTAGTCGCAGTCTCTTCGCGGCGACGATCAAATGTCAAAAACCTGTCAAAAATGTTTGGAAACTAGAGGTATTTTTGACAGATTGAGACTAAGATCAAACTGTGAACGTTCTTAAAATTACGAGAATTGCCCCTCTAATATGTATAACCTACAGGTTGAACGTTATTTGTTATCTCAGCTATTGTGCTTGCTCACACGTTTATTGCAACAATAGCTGATATCACAACCGTTACTGATATCAGCACTGACTCAGCAGTCATATGACTTGCATGTACCACGTGAAAATTAAGAATACAGGACATATTATGTATGGACTATGGATGTGTAATGGTCAGAGGTCGGAGTAGGTAGATTGATTTAAGGTCGTTGACGTCAAACGTAGAGGATAATATGGATATGCCACCAAAATACCGGAACTTCATATTGAAATTAGCACGAATTTGTGTTTAAGGTGAAAAACGTATTAATAATATCAATCTACGCTACCAGTGTTAGCTAATAGTGAAAGAAATCAGTGTTTTATTTTATTCCATAATTCCAATTCCGGAACTTTTTCCGGTACTTCCCGCACATTATGGATAAAATGGCATGTCCATATTATAATATCTTGACGCAAGTATATAAAATCAATCTACCTACTCCGACCTCTGGTAATGGTGTATGAATATTCATGTTGGCTGGCTTTTGTATTGATATACGAAAACTCTGTTTAACTTAATAGCTAAAACACTGTTATAATAGAAAAGTTAACAATGATAAACACTTACCGACTCTGGTTCACTATTCTCGTCAAATCCAAGACACGTCAAAAACTCCCTGCAATGTTCTTCCCTTTCTTTCTGCGGTATCATTCCGAGGTAGGGCCTCAAATCCGGCACCGCACACGGCTTATTAGCGAACACCCTCAAGTACTGCACACATAACGCCAGACCGCTACCAATCAGAGATGTTGGGTCTCCGTCAACAGCCAACCGTTTCCACAACTCCAACCTAGCTAAATATGGACCTCTTAATGTCTTTCCTGATGTCATACTTTCTACTAACGTACAGATGAATTCATGGCATTTCTCTGCACTGTTGTCAATAGCGTTTTCAGAATCTTCTTCGTTCTCTTCAATAAGATGGAAGACGGAGTCAAAGTATGGGACGTAGTAGTCCCAGCGGTCTTGATTATCCCATAGTAACTCTTTACAAACCATATTGAGCCGTCTCCATTCACCTAGCTTTTTTAAGTATGGGATACAGGCTTGAGCGGTGTTTCCGGGGACTAGTTGGGAATATAATGGACTTTCAATGAATTTCAAGATGTCTTCCCATTTTTCTTGAAGTTCTAGGATCATGATGTAGAGACGGGCTTCTTGTTCGGCTTCCATTTTGTTCTCAGATATAAAGTTGTCGACCATTCTTTGAGCGAGAGCGAGTAGGATGCCTCTTTTCGTGTTATCTTCTGATGTTTTGGCCTGTAGAAGTAAATTACAACTGAATGTAACAACAATTTATCTGTATTACCAATTTCAGAGTCGGAGAAACTTCATATAGGTTTTTAGGTCATTAGGACTTTTGAACATTAGAGTGCCTAAATAATGGGGCTAAGTAATAACAAACGCACGGGTTGACTGGTCAGGTTAAGCTACGTCTGCCGCGGTTAGTCCGTGGATGGGTGACCACCTTTGCATACCAAGACCCCTCCGTGCCTCGGAAAGCACGTTAAACCGCTGGTCCGGGCTGTCGTTCGTAGATCTATTAATCAGTCGTTATGGGTCGTCGGAAGCCTGACAGTCTGACCAAGGAGTCAGATAGGCAGTTGCTTCATGTAAAATACTGGTACTCAGCTGCATCGGGTTAGACTGGAAGCCAACCCCGACATAGTTGAAAAAGGCTTGGCAGATGATGACAGATTCATTTCATTCATTCATTCAGTGATAAGTCTGAAAGTCACTCAAAGGGTAATGAAGAAGAGAGTTATGCTTGGAGTTTCCCTACGCGATCGAATCAGAAATGAAGAGATACGTAGGAGAACCAAGGTAACTGAAATAGCCCGCAAAATTGCCAAACTTAAGTGGCAGTGGGCAGGACACATTGCTCGCAGAACAGATGGCCGATGGGGCCGGAAGGTTCTTGAGTGGCGACCGCGTACTGGAAGACGTAGCGTTGGAAGGCCTCCCACAAGATCCGACAAGATCCGACTTACCAGGTCATCGGTTCTGACCTGGTAAATCCCCTCTTTGAGGAGTGGCTTGAGAGGCGGCATGGCGTCCTCACCTGTCGCCTGACACAGGTCCTCACCGGACACGGCTGTTTCGGGAGGTTCCTATTTCGCATAAGGCGGGAGGAAACGCCCGGGTGTTTCCACTGCGAAGATCGCCCTGAGGACACGGTGGAGCATACGGTGGAGGTCTGCCCGGCTTGGGTGGAGCACCGCCGTGTCCTCGTGGAGCCGATCTCTCGAGTCCGGCCCTGGTCCAGGCCATGGTACGGAGCGAGAGTGCATGGTTAGCCGTCACCTCCTTCAGCGAAGCAGTGATGCTCGCAAAGAGGGAGGCGGCGCACGTGAGGGAGAGGCAGTACATGCGCCCTCACGGCCGCAGCCTTCGCAGGAGACGCCCTGTGCGTCGGGAATCCTAGGCTGATTCCCGGCCACCGTAGGCGCGGGCTTGCGGACGGCGAGTAATGGGTAGCTCGCTGTCCGGTAAGGATCAAGCCCGGGTCGACGGCGCGTTGTGTTCCACGCGCGCCTTAAAGAGATGTCAGCACCAACTGATGGGGCCCGCAAGGGCCGATGCCTGCCAGGGGTGCGGGTTGTTCGAAAGAGATACCGCCGCCCCTGGCACACAGGCAACTGAGGGAACACGGGTGGGTTTTAGTCAGTAAAAGTCTGACACGCCCTCCCGCTCCGCCCAGAGAGGGAGAAGTTATTTCATGATTTCCCACCCAAAAAAAAAAAACCGATGACCTGGTGAAGGCCGCAGGAATCCGCTGGATGCGAGAAGCATGTCTGATGAAAAACTAAAATTACTAACCTGCAAAACAATACTCATAACAGCCCAGAAGTAGTAGGGGTTCTTGGGAGCAAACTTGTACAATGCCATAGCAGCCCTTTGCTGTGACCGGTAGTCTCCGACCCTCACGTACGACATGAACAGGTGCGAGTGCAGCTCTTCACTTGTTGGTTCAGACTTCACTGCGTTTTCATATAACATGCATACTTTGTGTACTGCGGAAAGAAGGAGGGATGATATAAGCTGATAATTTCTATTCTCAACCCCCGACGTATGTTATAAGTTTGACTGCTATGTGTGTGTGTCTGTACCACCATAGCTTTTAAACGGGTGAACCGTTTTGGGTGCGGTGATTTTTATTTAAAAGTAGGTTTTGTAGCGGTGGTTATTAGACATGTTTTATCAAAACGGGTTCAACCGTTTCAAGGTCATCAGCTGTTTTGTATAGCAGCGGTAGGGTTTTCAGACGCATAATGTGTATTTACTTTTAAAACATACGTGTGACCTAAAATTTAAAACACGCATATGCATACACATGCACGCATAATATGTATGCTTTAGAACTATGCAAGATTTAGGAATTCGTGGTCTGATACTGTAGCCAGGATAATGTACTAGTTTGCATAATTGAGTTAAACTTAATATGCTGACTGTTATGTTTTTTTTGGGTAATTGTATAGTAGGTCCGTGGGGTTTTTTTATAAATTGCTTTATTTTATGTTCCTGTGATTGATATTCTGATGATTGCGTAATTAGACAGGCCTGAATTTCAGCATGAATTACATGTAATGCACAAACGTCACAGCCAGACCAAATATGCATTACATGTTATGCATGGATAGTCTTAGTGATAAAATAGTCTTAGTCTGCAGGTCTAATGACAACGACAATACACATAGACAGCGCGGCTGAACGGATGCGTACGCATCTCATACAAAATCGTTGTTTTCTATGGACAAAAGCGGAACAGCGCTGAATAAGTGTGAGTAGTCCCTTACACATAAATTAATAAGATGTGCGAGCACGGAACTTACTATATTGACCATATTTCAGTTTCTTTGTACTTAATTCAGTTTCGATCGTTTATCGATTTAGATGTTTATTTTTCTTTGGAAACTTGAGATACCACATTGATCATGCCCTCGTGGCCTCAAATTGGCCACCATGTGATACTTTTGGACCGTTACAATATTCATAGTTCAAAACTAAATACATTTATTTAACTTTTAGATTCTTCATATAATATTTGAACAATTTTAAAGAAACAGTTTTGATAATAATGTTTTTTTTTTAAACTGAAAGCATACTTACTGCTATCAAATATCATTGTTAGCTGTTATGACTGCTTGAAAATATGTTAAATTTATATATTTCATTAAGAGATTTTATTGAACAGGCTGTTAAATCAGAAGATAAAACAGTGAGAAAAAGAATCCTCAAATGGTTCAACTCTTCAAGTACCGAAAAAATACATTTTTTTTTTTACTTGCACAGATTATTAACAATCAGTTCCTTATTTATTATTTAGTGGAAGCCCATAGCTACACATTACTGTGTTGTGTTAGCTCTAAATCTAAGGATAGTATTACGAGATTGAGGGCTTTAATGAGATTAGTTTGTTCAGCAGCAACAGCTAAACTACGCAGGTATTAATTAGTCAGATTAGTTAGCATTAATTAATTATTGTAATGAAATTTGAATATTTGATCTTATGGAGATTGATTTTAAGTTGATTTATAAATGTATGTATTTGATTTAACAGATATTGATGGCTAAGATTTATGGACATATATTCTAGAATAGAATATTGGTCAGGACCAGTGTTGCCACTCCATACGATAAATATGGAGGTGTAAGATAATTTGGCCAATGTTACAATGTACGATAGTGATTGTCTAATGTACAATCATTTTGAGCTTTGAAAAAAAAAGTTCCAGGAACAAAATGTATTTGTCAGACAAATAAAATGCAGAAAGTCAACAAAATCATCAACATGTAAATGTCTCTCTCTCTCTTTTCCCTCAATTCTTTCACATGAAAATAATAAAAGTTGTTTCCATCCAACTGCAACTGCGCATTATATACTGTATTTTTGTGGTTTTCTCAGATAAAATGTGTGCAGTTTGGCGGTCAAAATGAAAAGTCGTTTATTCAAATTAGGCTGAGAATCAGCACTTTACAAACATCAGAATACATAAGACAGTCCCCCAAAACGACCGCCCTTCACCACTGCCTAGTGCTGTAGCTGGGAAGAAGTGGTGCAACAAACTCCTCAGCAGCACAGCTGTCTTGGTTTGAGCTGTTGGCACTTTTAGTGGTGAAACTTGGTTTAGGTATTCTCCCACTTTGACTAGTGATTGTCGTTTGGTATCTATCAATATTTTATTGATGAACTTTTTTTTGTATGATAATTTTGCCCACAATATGCTAATTTCGATGTGGGAACTCAATAATTTGAACTTTTGGAGTTGGTAACACTGATCAGGATAAGGGAGAAGGTGGTATTTGCCCTGCGGTGGGACAACACAGGTAAGTAAAATTAGATTTGATTAGAACATTGTTACTGCAGGCGGCTAACAAATACCAATATTAAAAAAAATATCTGCATACCTCTAGGTTGTACAATAATAATAAAATAAATTAAAAGAATCCCCTAAGACGACCCACTGACCTATTCTAACATGGACAGAATAGGCAGAAACCTAAACTATGTACAATTTCTTATTGTTTTATCAGTGGGTTTTATTCTATGATTCGTGTGGGTTTACTTTGTGGATATATGGCTTTGTTTGTTATGGAGAATCACTGACTCCTAAGACACAAGCACATACTCCTAGTTTAGGAGTCCAGAGTATTAAAATGATTGTGCCTTAGTTATAAGCCTATTATGAGCGTAGTCTTTGAAAATTGTAATGTTGCTGACTTTTTTGGTGAAAATAAAGAATTATTATTATTATTATACTTACATTGTTGAGATTCTCTGTAAGATATCGTCATTGCCTGCAGCGTGGTGTCATCGCTTGGCTTCTCGTCAGCCAGAGCGTCGAGAACTACGTGCGCTTCGGGACCTTTTCCTAACCTAAAAAGTGCTAGGGCTTTCAAAGCCCGGGCTGCCTGCAGAGTAGGGCTCTTTTTAAGCACCTTCTCAGCCTCTTGCAGCGCCTTTTTATTATTTCCATTGTCCAACCAGTCTGAAAAATACATAAATATACATATCTTCACCGAAAAACATCCCGTTTCCAGAAGAGGTTGTCTGAAGTATTGAACTCTGCTCAAGCTAACTTATTACCGTAAATTGGTCGCAACCGACGCTCTACAATACCACCATCGTGCATGTGCTGTGGCCGCACCGCCATTTTTCATTTATAAAGTTTTTTCGCAAAATAAATTGCCTTTCGGTACTTTTCTAAGCTTTTTCACAGCACGTTTGTTTTGCGATTTTTGTCTGTGGATATGACAAATGACAGTGACATTTTGGCTCAATGTTGCCATAAAAAAACATAGACAAATCTGGTTTTTGTAGAAACCATGCTACTGACTGCATTTATTTTTAATTCATAAGTCGTCATACAGACGAAATGACGGGTACGATGGCAGACAGTTCATTGATATACAAAAACCCAGAGAGCTATATTGTAATCCTAACACAAAACAATCAAATCCTCGGCAACAATCCAATGTTAAATTCTTGTCAAAAATGTAAGGAAACTCGAGGTCACAGAGTACTTTTTCGTGGTTTTTTTGACAGAATATTGAGACTGAGTTCCGACTGTGAACGTATTACGATATACCCCTCTGATATGGAGCTATTGAAACACATGTGGACCAGATTATTATAGTCCGCCACGGAATATCTCTATCATAAAATGGGTCATTTGCAGAAAATATGTACCTTTTGAAACATGTAACTAAGTTGAGGGATAACAAAACTGATAATCGTTGTAACGAAACTGACATTATAAAGCAATATACACATGGAGCAAATAATAATAATAACAGTAATATGTACAATATAACAGCTTCCAATGACTCCACTCGGTTCATAACTGAATAAAACAACGTTTTAGTTTTACTTAAATTTGTTTTTTAATAGTTTTTGGTTGGTGTTTAAGCATTTTCAAGAAATGCGGTACAGAAAAAAAAAAACAAAATTATAAATAATCGCGTGTCATATCGGGGCATTACTAATCACTCCTACTATAGGAGTGATTAGGAAAGCCCCTGGAGAGAAGCTTCTAAAAAAAATATTGAACGTTATTCACGGGCCTCCGTGTATTTGAATTAAGGGCAAGCTAAACTTTGCAAGCACAACAATTTAATATGGATACTCTCAACAGACTGACAGAACAATATTTTTATGTAGCAATATTACATGTGTAAACTAAGCTTTACAATTTCTCAGTTTCGTAACGTTACGAAATATAACGAAACTGAGGGCAAAAGCTGAGAAATTATAACCTCAAAAATTATTTACAATAAAACAAGGTGTTGTACGTATAAGAACTGGGTGTATTTGTGAAAATGTAGAGCGAAACTATAATTACTGAATAAATTTGTACAATATAAACCAATATTTACCTGAGAAAACTGTCGTTAATCACCCTGAGATTTCTGTACAAAAACACTTCAGCAAGAGCACTTCCAAATTCGTTTAACAACAAAACGACCTCACTGTCAAATGATTTTGACAGATGCTAAAGTATTGCCAGAATATTAAATGATACAGCGCCGCCAACCTTTAAAACAATGCGTTCAGAATAATTCTTCGTTACTAAACCTGAGTAACGAAATTTTAGATTTCTGGGACAAGTTTAAATGGCTGTAAAAACATGATGTTACGTTGCAAAACTACATATTAAAGGCAAGCATGTTGTAGTTTAGCTTAATAAAAGTAGGAAAACTACAACCATGCTCAAAAATTGGGGTAAAAACTCGTAACAACAAGTTTCGGAATACACCAAGTCTCAATTGGGACATTAATAAAATGTATGAAAGGTAAGTTGCAATATATGTTTAGAAAAAAATTGGTCTAGTTTTTCTAGTGAAACTATAAATAAAAAATGATAATTTTACTACCATAGACTTCCATAATACGATAAAAATTCAAGTTTTCTTTTCTTATTCATATTATATTTTAAAACTGGGAATGAATTCATGGGACATAAAAAATTTCCAAAGGTACATATTTTCTGCAAATGACCCAAATAGACATCACTCGATGTGAACACATCGGCTTGTTCATGTGTACACACGGCTACACATGCAAGCTATACTTACTTTTCCAGTTTACGCTTATCACGCACTGTACGGAAATCCTATACAATGCGAGATCAGCATAAACTGGAAATGTAACTAACTTATTAATATTTATTTATTTACCGAAAACAAGTTTATAAAACAATCATAATCTTAAACTATGCCCCACAAAACAGTTTTCATGGTTTGTCTGTGGGAACAGAACAAATAGTAGGTACTTACTTATTAGTCTTATTACAAATAAGGTTTATTAGTGCGGGCACTTAATTTTCACTGCACTTCTCCTAAACATAATGGAACTAACAATAACATCATAAATTTAGGGAAATAATAAAAATATAAAGCTAGGTACTCAATCACTTATCCGCTTAAATAACTTAAAATAATCATCTTTACACTTGTTTTTAGTTTTCTTACTTACTAATAGTTTTAAGAATCTAGTTTATTGTGCTTCTAATTTTTCAAAGTTACCTTTGAATGTGAGCCTATAGCAGTCGAGGGTGTAACATAATATTGGTTCAACTAATTGTAGATAAAGGCACACTTTAAAGTTTAGATGGTAGAATTGACCAAGTAATATTCTAAGGTACACAAGTACTCAATGTGGTTTGACCACGAGAAGTGCTCGTCAACTTTTACTCCGAGATATGTTACACAATTGTCGCATTTAAATGGTGTACAATAACAGTTTACATGGTTTTTATGAATGCACGTAAACGCATGTGCGTACATCGGAGTTGGTTCGACAGGTGGTAGTAAATATGGTGAGCGTACCTTAACTAGCTTAGTTTTATCCGCGTTTAGGATTATCCAGTTGTCGTGCGACTATTTAACAACTCGGTCTACGTCGTCGTGCTGCACGAGTCGACAAGTTTCAGCGAGGTCGGTAACGGTGCGCACCGCGCGCAGCACGCACATGTCATCCGCGAGCATGTATGCTGAGCAGCAGTGTAAAACACTGCACAAGCTGTTAACATGCATTAGGTAGCATACAGGCCCGCATACCGCGCCCTGCGGCACTCCGCACCTCACCTCCCACGCGTCACTGTAAGACTCGCCCACCTTTTTTATTTTTTGAGGGTGGGAAATCATTAAATAACTTCTCCCGCTCTGGGTGGAGCGGGAGGGCGTGTCAGACTTTTATTGACTAAAACCCACCCGTGTTCCTTCAGTTGCCTGTGTGCCAGGGGCCTCGGTATCTCTTTCGAGCAAACCGCACCCCTGGCAGTCTCGCCCACCTTTACGCGGTATATCTCTTCTTGAGATAGGTAGTCTGAACTAGTTGTTAAGTGGTTCCCCTACCCCGCACTCTTCCATTGAATTTATTAAAGTATTTGTTTCTAATGTGTCAAATGCTCGTTTAAAAAAAAAGAACAATTTCTTTTTGTTAAATTATTATTAATTTCATCACAAAACTTAGATAACAAGGTGGTCTTACTTTTACTCTTTTGAAATCCATGGCATTTACTAATAATGCTAGTTTTTTGAAGATAATTTCTTAGTTGATTAACAATACATTTCACAAAAAAAATGTCTACACAAAATCAAAATAAAAAAACACTTGAGAGGTGTCAAGGGACACCTAGATAGAACGAAGTTCCTTTCGATTAATTAGTGAAGGAATTGTAAAAACATTTTAAAAATTGTACTACGTACACACACACACACACACACACATATATATATTATATATATATATATAATATATATTGTCTGTATCTCTGTCTGCAGAGAAACACGCGCACTCCGCACGGCTTACAACAATGTAGCAAAAAGTGTTGTTACAACTTTTGGTCTTAATTAAAAGTGTCGTTACAACTTTTGGTCTTAATTTTTTCCGTCTAGCCCCCTTTCGCAACGCGCGATAAGGAACTTCGTTCCAAAATATTTTATTTCACATATGCTTTTTTTTTTTTTTTTTTCTGGGTGGGAAATCATCAAATAACTTCTCCCGCTCTGGGTGGAGCGGGAGGGCGTGTCAGACTTTTACTGACTAAAACCCACCCGTGTTCCCTCAGTTGCCTGTGTGCCAGGGGTAGCGGTATCTCTTTCGAACAACCCGCACCCCCGGCAGGCATCGGCCCTTGCGGGCCCCATCTGTTGCTGCTGACATCTCTTTGAGGCGCGCGTGGAACACAACGCGCCGTCGACCCGGGCTTGGTCCTTACCGGACAGCGAGCTACCCATTACTCGCCGTCCGCAAGCCCGTGCCTACGGTGGCCGGGAATCAGCCTGGGATTCCCGACGCCCAGGGCGTCTCCTGCGAAGGCCACGGCTGTGAGGGCGCATGTACTGCCTCTCCCTCACGTGCGCCGCCTCCCTCTTTGCGAGCATAACTGCTTCGCTGAAGGAGGCGACTGCCAGCCATGCCCTCTCGCTCCGTACCATGGCCTGGACCAGGGTCGGATGCGAGAGATCGCCGCCGCCGATCACTTCCACGAGGACACGGCGTTGCTCCGCCCAAGCTGGGCAGACCTCCACCGTATGCTCCACCGTGTCCTCTGGGCGATCTTCGCAATGGAAACACCCGGGCGTTTCCTCCCGCCCTATCCGAAACAGGAACCTCCCGAAACAGCCATGTCCGGTGAGGACCTGTGTCAGGCGGAAGGTGAGGACGCCATGCCGCCTCTCAAGCCACTCCTCAAAGAGGGGACTTACCGCCGCAATCGCGGCGTGCCCAATTTCACATATGCTGCAAGGGCACTTATGAAACGTCAGAAGCTAGGTGCACGGTTCCAATTTGTCGCTTCCTATGGAGAAGAGCCGGCAAAAAACTCCACGGTTACTGTTTTGAAAATAATTAGCTTTTATTATGTTTTCAAATTACAGTGATATTAGGTATGGGAGGTTAGTGCAGGCCTGCCAATAAGTACCAGGTACTTAGAGGAATGAAAATAAAGAATAGAAAATCGTCTATAAATCTGTAGACTTATAGACGACGTCTGTAGGCCTACAATGTTCTCTCATTCACAATATGTAAAAGAATCTACGTAAAATCAACCTATTTAAACCAAGTGATATGATTTCCATGAGAATCACTAATAAATACTCGATATTACAAGTGTTGTATAATGTCAAATAATGACGAGAATATGTCAGAAAGTGTAAAAAAATAAAATTAATAAAGTTAACATTGTAATTTGGGAGCAGTTAATAGAAGCTCACGTAGTTATGCTGCTAATGAGGTACCAGGGAAGCCACATGTGCAGAAGGAATTAATGCCAAATTTCCTTGTCTTCAACGTAGTCTTTTATCTTATAATATGCCTTTTTGATAAGGACACGTTTGATGTGAGTTTTAAACTTTCTATCGCTAAGTTCTGTAACCGACTTTGGCAACTTGTTATAGAAGCGGATACTGTTTATTAGAAATGACTTGCTAGTTTTAGTTAATCTAAATTTGGGAATGGGAATTTCATCTTTACTACGTGTATTTAGGTTATGGAAGTCGCATCTTTTTTTGAAAAGACATAAGTTTTTGCGAACATACAGGATATTTTCTAGGATATATAGAGAAGGCAGAGTTAGTATGTCAACTTCGTTGAATTTGTTTATAAGAGACACGCGAGGCCCCATTTTATAGATTGCGCGGATTGCCCTCTTTTGTAGAATGAAAACTGAATCTACGTCAGCTGCCGATCACCACAGCAGAACGCCATAAGACATAATACTTTGAAAATAAGCAAAGCATACGAACCTAGCTGTGGCTACACCAGTCAACTGCCTTATTTTTCTTACTGCGTAAGCAGCTGAGCTTAATCTACTTGAAAGAGCTCTAATGTGGGAACCCCATTGCAATTTTGAATCTAAAGTAATTCCTAGAAATACAGTTTCCGAAATAGCATCTAGTTTCTTGCTATCAAGTTTTAAATTTATAATATGGCTTATACTAATAATATGGCAATTGGCCTGTGTTTACGCCTGCACGTTACTTGTGAATATATTCAGTGTTTGTTGTATGTCACATTTTGCTATTTTAAAGGGCCAGGCAACGTAAGTATTTTATTATGCAAATACCGTCATAAATTATATCTTAGTCGCAATTTTTCACCATTGTCGCGAACTTGTACGCTCCTCATACATTGAATGTAAAAAATAGTTAAACCCAATTAAAACAACCATACCTCGATACGGGAGTTTCATTGAAATTCACTGAAGCCCCAACAGCCTGTAATTGGACAATGTTTTGCGATCGCCTTTTTTATGAAAACATTTTCCTAAAAAAAAAACAACCGACATCCAAAAAAACACCACAAAGTAAATAATTACTCTAATTTCGGAAGTCGGTTGTTTTTGTTTTTTGGAAAAAGTTTTAATTTTAAATTTTTTGATAAAGTGCTTACCAATTCGAAATTTCATCATCCTTGGGGTCAAAACAATGCATATTTAAGCGATCGCGGTTGATTTGCTATCATTTTTTGAAGAGTTCCGTTGTCTGTCTCCGAAACACATCGTCAGATTTACATGAAATTTAATTGGGTGGTCCCATTCCGGAATAAACCCCTTTCGAACAAAGAATTTTGCAAATCCGTCTATATTATGACGATGACGGCGCTATGCCCGAACATACATAAAAATATACTAAAACACGTCGAATTAATAACCTCCTCCTTTTTGAAGACGGTTAAAAAGCTGTCTTAAAAAAAAATATGTCGAATTGATAACCTCCTTTTTAAAGTCGGTAAAAAAATAGGACGTACTATTGCCTCCTTTAGTTTGCTACGACATGTATACGTACCTAGGGACTACTCACACTTATTCAGCTCTGTCCAGCTTTTGGCCATATAAATCAACGATTTTGTCTACTATAGAGGTCCGTTCAGCTTTCCGCGGCTGGACGGATGCGTACGCATCTCATACAAAATCGTTGTTTTCTATGGACAAAAGCGGAACAGCGCTGAATAAGTGTGAGTAGTCCCTTATACATAACTTAATAAGATGTGCGAGCACGGAACTTACTGTATTGACCATATTTCAGTTTCTTTGTACTTAATTCAGTTTCGATCTTTTATCGATTTAGATGTTTATTTTTCTTTGAAAACTTGAGATACCATATTGATCATGCCCTCATTGGCCACCATGTGCTACTTTTGGGCCGTTATACATTACAGTCGATCATTGTTTGAATAGGGCCGTCATTTACTACATTTTGTTAATTGGGATTGGATAAGGGATATGGAAATTGGTAGTTAAAATGTCGAAACATCAATCATAACATTTAATTTAACATAAATATCTATAATTTACAAAAGAAAAATTAACCTAAATTAAAATTAAGTTAATGACCTAACAATCGACTTTACTGTCGAATCTCTACGTAATTCAGTCACACAAGACTTAATATCACTAGGTAAAGGCAGCTTAGGTAGTTCTGCTTATTCTAATAGCCTCGTTTCTTCTATCATTTAGCTCTTAGGTCAACAGTTTCAAATCCTGAGTCAGGGAACATCAACATTTTTGGTGGTGTCAATTCTGGCGGCTGTTCTCTCGATAGTGACGCTCTTTTGTGTCTTGGAGGAGGAACAGGCGCCGGTTGTGGCACCTTCGACCTAAGAAGGTTCTTAATCTTGATGCCACCTCTGTAGTAGTACAAGTAGAGTCCTGCTAGAACGCCAATAGCAACGAGCAACGTGACGATAGCGACCACGAAGCCGTACCACGAGCTTCCAGTAGATTCTTCTGGGGTTGCCACAGTTGGTCTTCTGCTAGGAGGCACGTATGTGGGTCTTGGGCGTCTGGTTGTAGTAGCGAAGCGTTCTCCAATAGCTATATCCGCGCACGCCCTAAATTCTTCTTGCGGTCCACACCCCACTGCCTCGGTCCCGTTTCCACATGCCCCCCAATTATTGCCAGCGATATACCTCCATTGCATCACGCAATGGGAACATTCTAGTCCTTCAGGTAGTTTATACTTCATCTCGTAGATTTTATTTCCGTCTTTAGGATAGAATTTAGTTCCTTCTCTTCCGTCTATTTTAAGTACATATTTGTCTAAGCAGTCTTGGGTGGTTCCTTTTGGTTCTTCGCAGACTCTGAACTCAAAGAAACCGTTGTGGTTGGCTGTTAGTTCTACTTTGATGACGATGGCCTCTTGCGGCGCGTATTTACGGACGATGACGCCTTTGCCAAACCTGCCTCCTAGTTCGTGTGCTCTGGGGGCTGGTGCGTCCCAGGCATCCCCACATACTCCGCATTTGCCATCATTTTTGTTCCACTGTCTTGAGAAGCCTCCGCAATATAGTTCATGGTCGTTGTAGTTGTGTGGCGTGTCGAAGCCGAAGCGCCAGGCGGAGGCGCGTGAAGGAGGTTCGATGAGTCTACCGTGACCACTCGCCGTCTGCCAAGTAACTGCCAGCACGGCGAAGCACCAGATTATCTGGAACAAAGACAGGGTTACATTAATAACGTTGTTTATATAGGCATACCGGTTAAATTATTTACACTTTGCCCCAGTATATCTAGTTGGATTCGATATTTATCTCATGTCTATGCATCTCGGCTTACCACGTCCGAAAAAACCTTATTAACACTTCAGGTACAGGTACGCATTGCAACATACGTCAATGAAACCGATTGCCAAATAGTTAGCGTTGGCTATCACACTTTCATGCTAAAATGTTTGCTAACGAGCGGTTCGAGCGAACACTTTTAGTGACAGACTTATTAGTTGTTGTGTGTGTGTTGCTTATTGTGACGAATCGATTAGGTACTGCATAGAAATATTTAGTACCCACGGTCTGACTAAGATAAAGTTTACACAATAGAAAGGTGTAACTATGCCACAGACACCTAGACTAGCTAGACATCATCCCCCTTATTCATAAACGATGATTAAAGTAATGATGTTTAAACGTCAAAAATGTATGGTTAAAGAGACGCTAATCATCATTTAACTTTAATCATCGTTTATGAATAAGGGGCATATGAACTGGAAGTTCCTCACGAATGAAATTATATGGCGTAGACGTTCATACTGATAGTTACATAGGTACATACATATTAACCGAGCGGAGAAAGTGATGTTTATACACTGATTTTGCTTTAGGAACACGAAACTTAACAAGGTAGATCAAGTGGATCAGTGAATGCTATTAAGCTTTTGCATGTCCTCCAAATACACACTTGTTTATTTATGTAGGACACTGGACAGGCATTCCTAAATCCATGCAACTAAGAAATAAGTACAATACAGACGATCTTTGCGCAGAAGGCTGCGCAATAACATGTTTTAGGAACCAACTGGTGACGCCGACATAAGGCGACTGTGAGTGACAGAAAGCGCGAAAGTCCGGAGAGACTATGTTCAGACCGGCCATGATCAGCCCCGGATCTACATTTTTAAAAGGGGCGTGCAGTCCAGAGAAATTACACTGACCTGCAAATTGCAAAAAACGGAATAAAATTTGAATTTCGCGGGCTACCTTAGCACATCCACTTGTAATGACATAAGACGTTTCTTTTTATGTCAAATGGGATATTGGCAAAGGAAATAACGAATACAGTGTGAAATGCCGCGCCCAGCGTCAACAGATTTTGTGTTGATTTGCATTTTTAAAATTTATTTTGAGAAAGAACTAGCTGGTGGCTGGCCGCCCTCCAATCTTTGCCACCCAGTGCCAGTGCACCCTCTGCACCCCCCAAGATCCAAGCCTGGCCATGATTGATCGGCCATGTTGTACTTTCGATTCCATTGCCTTCGTAGCACGCAGGTGTCCACAAAGTAAATTATTCGCTGGCACATGTGCCTATTTTAGCATCAATTTCACTATCACGGTCTTTACAAACCAGTGATTCGTACTAATCGTGTTAACGATCTAGATTTGCAGCGGTCTCTGATTATGTGATTATAGAGACGGAGGTAAAACTATTCAATCAAGATTAATACAGATAGTGGCTACTTTTACTTAATGAAGTGTTCGCTGAAAAACTTGTTCTTTAGGTCATTTTATTAAACCGTTGTATAAATTTCTATTTCCATAAATACTACTAATATGGTCATATTAATGGTGTTGTGAGTGTTGTAACTTGTGATTAGGTAGTGTTTATTTATTTATTTATTTATTGACACACCAACGACTTATTCACTAAATCATTACATTAAATTCTATATCAACAGCTTTGCGGTGAATTTGTCACTTATAGGTGTGCACAGCACTTGTATAATCAATAATAAAAATTTAATGGAAATATATGATCATAAGAAAATTAAAATTTACACAGTTTACATTGAATTTAAAATGACAAGTAGTTAAATTGAAATACAGTATATTTCAAAAATTAATATAAAAAAACATCAATAAAATTGTAATAATAAAATGATTATAAATTGAAACTTTAAAAATACAAATAAATTAGATAAATTGGAATATTATAACAATTATAAATTGAAACTATAAAAATGACAAATAAATTAAGACATTATCATTATTACATTAATTATAAATAAGAATAGGATAAATTAAATTAAATGAAATTGTACAATACATTACTATTATATTAGATTGGATGGAGTCACTCCATCCAATTTAATACAATAATTGTGTAAAAAATTGTGCAAATCCACAATTAACATTTTGTAACAGAAATAGACAAACAGATCGATCAAGAACTGAGAACGTATCGCCTCAATTCATTCAGACTGTTCGAAAATATGTCCAAGTCATTAGTACGCGTGCTCAGTTTATTGTAGCTAGACAAAAACCGGTATAAAGGAGCTGAACGACCAAGATTAGTTCTATTTTTAGGCATTTGAAATGTTTCGGTTTTAAAGTTGGATCTGTATGAGGTACGGCGGGACACATTTAGACCGATCTCTGAAACCAATTCCGGTACATTCACCAAATTGTGGAGGGACTTATAAAGGAAAACTAAGTCTGAGCAACTTCTTCGTTGCTCCAAGGAGCTCATCCTGAAATGACAGAGCCTTTGAGGATAATCCGCTTCGCGATCACATGTCTGTGATCTGTAGCGGAGGTATCTCGTAAACTTTTTTTGGATGCACTCTATTCTGTCGATGTGGACACGATACGCGGGATTCCATACAGGAGATGCATATTCCAGTATACTCCTCACCAAAGAGTTATAAAGAACCTTAAGGGTGCTGATTGACCAGAATTCCTTGCAAGTTCTTTTTACAAATCCCGACATTTTATTTGCTTTGGCGATAATAGTGTCAAAGTGATTGATAAAGGATAGTCGACGATCAAGTTGGACTCCCAAATCACGAATGGTATCGACTTTCTGAAGAGTTATGCCGCTTAAGTGATATGCTGAAGGCTGAATCAGCTTTTTCCTTGTAAATGTTATATGATAACACTTAACGGCATTGAGAGTCATCATGTTACTATGACACCACTCATGAATTGCGTCCAAGTCCTTCTGAAGCAAAGCAATGTCGGTACTTGATTGAATTTCCTTGTATAGTTTTAGATCATCCGCAAACATAGAGCATTTTGAGTTTTTATTGGAGTGTATGATATCGTTCACAAATACCAGGAAAAGAATAGGACCAAGATGCGATCCCTGTGGCACCCCAGATGTTGAGTAATAAAGTGGCGACTTATAACCCTTTACAACAACTCTCTGTTTTCGTTCTGAAAGATATGATTCAAACCAGCGTAGCAAATGACCATGCATACCATAGTTCTCAAGTTTTTGAAGCAGAAGCGCATGATTTACTTTGTCGAACGCGCTACTGCAGTCAGTGTAAATTGAGTCCACTTGTGCACCGGAGTCTACGGATCTGCTGATATCATTAATGTAGTGAACTAAGTTGGTGGTAGTGGATTTATTGGTACAGAAACCGTGCTGTTGCGTAGCCAATTGTGTTTTAATGAGTGAAGTTAGTACAGGACAGACTAATGATTCGAACAGTTTCGAGAAAATTGAAAGAAGAGATATGGGCCGATAATTTTTAACATCATTAGGCTCCCCTTTTTTAAATATTGGAACTACGTGTGTTGCCTAAACATCGATTGTTTGCGATTCCGATAGTATCAATTGTCTTTAAAAAACAATCGATACGTCGATAGTTAATCGATAGTTTTCGAGAATTTTATAGGTATAAATGTAACGCAACTTTGTATACTTTTGTATTAACAATTGAACACATTTAATTAATTTGAAAACACATTGAAATTTTGATTAGTAAAAATAAATGTATTCAAATTCTTTTTTCGTTCATAATGAGCCCGCCCTGCTTTGGAAAATATCCGTTCTGAAGGAACAGATGTCGCTGCACGGCACAAATATTTTTTTGCCATCATACACAACACATTAGTTGATTTTTCCCAATATTTTAAAGGACAAGCATGTTTATCAAGCGTTGGTTTTTCTAAATGGTATTGACGATTATACGTTTATTTTTTGTGAAAACAACAATGTGTCCAGGTGTTCCTGCAAATATTGATAAAATTGAGCTTGCAAGTTTTCATTTATACTGGGGACAAGCTGTAATGAAGGCGGTATTTTATTAAAATAATTTACAAATATTTAATTTTGGCTGGTTTTTATTGGAATTTAGTTAAAAACGTAGTAAAGATGTTTTTTCAAGTAAGTGGCTATTTTAACCTAAATAATTAGAGAAATACCTACGAAAAAAAACTTGAAGGACATGCCAAAATGAAAGTTGTACTGAATCTTTGAATCTCCTCATATAAAAAAATGCTAGGGACGATCAAAAGAAAATAAACGGTATATCGATACCTTTCTCAGACAATCGATTGTTTCGATAGTTGAAATACTATCGATTAATCGATTGACTATCGATTTTTAAGCAACACTACTTATGATGTCCCGTAATGTCTTCAGTATCATTTGATGTATCATCGTGAATGAAGCAAAAGGAAAATCTACTTATCTAGGTAAAAATCTTAGCATGTGGCGTTTTATAGTTTTTGCTTTCTCCGTGGGAAAAATTCGTAAGTTTGTTTTTTTTGTATTTTGTCAAGTAATTTTTCTTTTCGATCAAGTAAATGGCCCGAATATCGGGCACGAAGTTACATAACAGTCATATAGTCGTCTTTAGTCAGTCAAGTCAAAGTTATTGTAAAGCGGTAGTAACTTCACAACAACCTATTAGGAGTTTTTGGGGGAACACGAAAAGTCCACGTTAGTCACTTATTTTCAACTTCACTACACTTGTGCACTCACACGTAACTAAATTGAATAATTCACTACCAAACTTATACAATTTTATTCGCTATTTCACTAAATTTCATGAAAATAAAAAGTCGTGCGACATGTTCTAACTAGAGTTGCTGGAGGGAAATATTCCGAATTATTCCCGTCGTAATATTCGCGAATCATTCGGGATATTTGAGTAAAATTCGGTAATATTCCCCGAGAATAATTATTATTACAAGGAAAATATAGCTAGAGTTCGACTATTGACCGCTAGTTGGCGACGCAACAACGCGTTATTAAACAAGACAAGTAAAAGTTGACTTTATTCTACTCATTTTAAAGTCTACTTTCTTTTAAACTCAAACATATTGTTCTCGAAGATTCCAACAATGCACATGTTACAGTCAGCTACTCAATTAGAGATTACCGTCATCGATATTGAGTTATCGATATTTTTAAACTTACAATGTGCTCTTTGTTCTATGCCATATCGGGAAAAATTTAACCCTGTGTGCGGTTTTAGTTTATCCGTGGTAATTAATCCCGTAGTTTAATATCTATCGCATAAGATAGAAAGAAACTCCACAACTGTATCTTTTTATGAATAGAATAGTTTTCAAAATCGGATCATTAGTTTAACATAACAATTCTTAATTATACTTTCTATAAATCATGTATTAGAATATATTTATATAAACACTTGATTTCAAACATAGTAATATTTATTGACACTAGCTGTTGCTGTATTTTGCTTAAAAATAAAACGGAATGTCGATAAATAAGTAAACGATAGTGGTACATCCCTATAGGAGGAGAAATAGTAACGAAATACAGCTTTGAATTGAATCCATTTATTATAGTGACATCTAGTGGCGGGTAGCGTTACTTGCTCATTAAACTGTTCCGTGTGCGCTTTAAACGGAAAAAGTAATAAATACGTAAAAAGAGTACACAATAAACAACTCTATAGTCATTCTACCGTGGTTTATTTTCAATTATTCGACGATTGCCATATTTCTTGTTTTTATGTTCTGACGCGTTCATTCATTATTTAAGAGTAAAATACAATTAGTAAACTTCCGAATGTTTCTTTCATCTACTTATATTATGTACTTACGTAATAAGTTTTTATATGCGGCTTAGTTGTATGTTATTTTGCGAGAATAATATGTACATATAGAGATAAATACGTTGGTAGGTACTAAGATGAGTTTATATTAGATCTTATTACCTATGTATCGAGGTACATAGTAAAACGGTAAATTAGAACCAATTGAAATAATATAATAGATATTATTTCAATTGGTTCTAATTTTTTGTTCAAGTTGAATACTGCCTATTCTATAAGGAAATAAACTATTTGCTAAAAAATCGACGTAAAAAATTACGCAAGTAACCCTACCTACTTATTTATTTAAAAAAAAACATTAGTTGCGTACATCGTAAAGCAAAAACACTTTTACGAAGTTAACTAAACTTGTACATAACCCATACATAACATCAGCCCGAATTCGGGCCCATTCGAAATTAAACCATACAAAATAATAAGTATTCACAAGTAGATAACTACATTAAGGGAAATATTCCCGCATAGTAGGTACGTAGCCATCGAAAAATACTTCGCTGATTTTATGAATGAACGACCGCGGGGCGCTCGGTGGTTCACAAAGTTGTTCATTGCCTGCTAGATGGCATTAATTAAAAAACGGCACGCCACAATATCTGATATATGGGGAGTCTCCTCAAGCTACCTACGCATAAATATATTCGTAATTACTGGGAATCATTTAATTCTTATTTCGTAATAAAATGTAGGTTACCTACTTCATCCTTACAATGTTTATTTTACTCTGCATTCTTGCTGCGGTAGTATTCCTTCCAATCGAAATATACTTTGGAATGTTTCCGAATTATTGCGAATTATTCCGAAGTTTTGCAACGCTAGCTTCTAACGCGATCCCGCCAAAAACTCCGTGAGTGTGAGTTTGTTTATGGAGGTTCGATTTAGTAATCTGTGGTAATGGTACTTGCAAAAATCTGAATTAAGGTGGTGCCAGAAAGCGGATTCCTTCAAACTTCGAATACAAATTCTTAGTTGCCTTTCAGTTTGGCAGATGTTATGAAAAAACGTTATGAAATAAAAACATATAATTGGGTATAATTACGTTTACTCATGTTTGTTTATGAATTAAAACGATAGTTACTCAAAATGCCAAATTTATCATGCAAAGATAGTCGCCGACCCAATTATCCGCTCCATCCAATCTAAACCATCGTTTCGGTCAACAAAAAGTAATGCTATTTATTTATTACATAAAATTACGTCATGTAACGGATCGTTTATTTAAATAATGGGTCACTTTCGCTCTCCGTTGTAAATTGTAATTGAAAATTGGTTTTGTTAAGGCCTAGTTACGGTTCATCAAACTCTATGGTTTTTCTTTATGGGCAATTTTTTTAATAACTCTGTTCGTAACGAATTTGAGTTTGCATAATATTTGTTTTGTTATGCAAGTAGGTAAGGTAGCTAACCTATTAATTTATAAAATTTTATGACCATTCCATTGGTACAGCTTCACAGGTTCGATTGCCCCAGAACAAATACATTCATGGCCTTCAGGTTGTTGTTTTGAACCTGCAATATAATCATGTAAAAGTTCAGGAAGTCCTTAGATATCGGTAGATACAATATGTAACAAAAACCCTGTTGTTCCTTTTAGGGACGTATACACTTACCCACAAGCACAATATTTACGAAGTTATAATTTAAAAAATAAGCATTGGCTAGTCGAGAGTTCAAGATCAAATAACTATTAAAATCGACATACCTACTCAAAAAAAATGTTAATAGTATCTGATTTTACAAGTATCCTTATTTTGCACAATAGACTACGAGCTTGGCGGCTTTCTTTGATCTAATCAAAATCAGTTAAACATTACAAATATTCATAACTAAATATTTATTTTAATTATTTTTGTTAAACAGTTTTTATAAATGACATGCTTTATTACGTATGTATACCGATTCTGAAAACGTGGGTAGAAGGAACAACAGGGTTTTTGTTACATATTGTATATCTCGAGTACCTTGAGTTGATGATAATAGTTAGCTAAGTATAAACTAGTTCTTTAAGCTATTTCTGCTCAATTATAGGTAAGAAACATTACCTCTAGTATTTTGTGGGAAAATCTTACATAAACAGGTAAGACTCTATTATTCGATCCAATTGTAGGTATACGTATTAAGTATGGGTAAGTAGCTACTGACTTTCGCTTCTAAAATCTACGCATAAAAGAGATAAACGCAGTCAATTTTGCGCAAAAGCTGCTCTTTATTTTACGTTTATTTTCTAACTATACAATTAAACAGACAATTATTGCTGTTTTCGTAATTATCAGTAATTTTAAAGCCTACCATTGTATGAAAATGTGCACGCATTAGGTAGGTAGATGCTGTAATTGGGTCAGCCTGCGAATTTTTGCATCTATTGAATGAGCGTTTTCCGACTGTGGTTGCGTCAAAATAACTATAAGAATCTTGATAAAGTTTTATGGAACCTGTCAATTAAGGTAAGTAGGAGTAAGGTCAGGGGTTTGCCATAATAGCCACGCTTGGCAGGCGGGTTGGCGGTCCCAGTATGATGGTTAAATGCATAGAGAGCGCTGCTGCCCATTCTCTAGTAAGTCCCTTAGTGGCCTCCTACGACACACACGGGTAGAGATGGGATGGTGCTATTCTTTAGAAAGAAAGAAGAAAAAAAGAAAATACATTTATTTAGCACAGACTAAAAAGGCACACAATATACTTACAGCAAAAACAAAATCTTAAATAAAAATAAAATATAAATTAACAAAAAGTGTAAAGTGTGATGTCAGAAACTAGCATTAAAGTGTGCCTCATGGCTGCGCTAAAAAGGCCCAGTTCAGCAAAAATGCCAGACAACTAGTGCTTGACGCTGGTTTTCAACTGGACCTGACGTGTGAGGTGACGGATGTAAACCAGCTTTATACCAATACTGCAATAAATTTACGTCAGATACAAATAAATAAATAGCAACGAGTAGTACATAAATAGTGAGATGTTGAAATTAAAATAGTTTGTTAGCTAGTAATTCGATTTAGTACCTAGTGTAAACAATAATAGTTGTGTTAAATGTTGTAAAAAAGATATGTAAGTCAACTTACTTACCGATTTAACTTTGAAAACTATGATATTTAACAACAACAACTGTATAGTATTACAACAGCCATTCACAACTTCGTACAATATTTACTTACAAAAAACACTGACACATACCCAAGTGGGCAAAAATAGGTAAGCAGGTACATAAATCATATGATTGAGACATTTAGTGTGACCATATTCAGCTTCCGTTGCGCTTCTATGAGATACTGCCGTAAGCGTTGTCTAAAAGTGTCTATTGTCTTAACTACTCTAATCGGTGGTGGCAGGTTATTCCACACTTTAGAAGCCGCATAACGAAACTTTACGTCCGGCACCACACGGAACGGGGCAGGCTTATGTCCAGCAGTGGACGTCTTTCGGCTGAAATGATGATAATGATGATGAGGAGTAAAGTAGCACGCCCTCAATCCAGGCGGAGGGACGATCTTCGCAGGGTGGCTGGTAGCAGCTGGGTGAGAGTTCCCTAGAAACGAACTGAATGGCCGTTTTCTGAGGCCTATGTCCTGTAGTGGACTTCTAGCTGGCTTCCTCTTCTTAGCATATCGCTGGCTAAAAATTCAAATATCTCTGGCCCAAAATTTTGCTGCGTGAACTCCGCTCACTGAGCTCGTCAAATGCACAAGTGCACAGGATGGAAGGTGAACGATTGTCTGTGGCGAGGTGCCGCACAGACTTGAGGTCTGAGCCGTCCATGAACCCCCATCTGTGGAGATTGTCTTTGCTCCGGCCGACTTGCGTTCGAAGTGTATTTAGAAATTTCCAAGTCAACTACGGTAACGCGTGGGCAGGCGGAAGGGTGGGCTGATAATATGTGATGTGATGGCAATAGGGTCTTTCCTTTACTGTCGAAATGTGGATGTAGTATACATAAACAGATCATTTATTTTTTGTCCTATAACGGGACGCCATAGAGCAGGTAAAGAATTAAAATTAAGTAACACATTTTTTTTCATCAGTACTTTGTCATGGGCGGGTACAGGGGAGGGGGGGCACAAGAAGCAAATGGGCAAAGAAATTCAATACTTAATATTTGTGGAAACAACATCTGTCTGTGGGGGGCTAAACCGGATCACTAGCTTTCTAGAAAATCGCGAACATACATACATACATACATATACGGGTAAAACAGAATACCACCTTTTTCGAAGGCATCACGACACCTGATTTTACGATAACCGATTATTTATGCTATATTAAAATACGGCATTTGGTAGATCTGTAATATGAATTTTTCGCGATGTTTCAGAAAACGGGACAATTTTGCGTCCTGGAACTTTGTATGGGGACAACGGGACTATGGTCACTATAAGTATACAGCGCTGCACAAACCTCTGGGTTAACAGACACGTTACGCCATGTTTGAATTTTATAACACAAATACCTACCTACAAAAGGTAATCCACAAACGGCCTGTACAAATGATGGTCAACGTTTTAGAAATCGTTTACGATGCAGCCAGGTTAACGACTTTGTAACGGCTTTATGACATAAGAATTCTTCTCACTGCATAGTGATGTGAATCATCTTGTAATAAATAATTATCGGTATCTGTAACAATCGCTAGTATTATTACATAATCGATTGGAGCGCGGATTTGTTGAATTGAGCCTATTGAAATGAATTGATTCGTATTTTGATCTTTGGGTTATTATTTTATTGCTGAGCGGCGCTGACTTGCCAATGTCAGTTTTATTTTTTAGCTTAGTCACTTTAGCCTTTGTATTGGGCAGAATAATTTTACTGTCGACTGGTCACCGTCTCTGGGAGTGAGAAGACACAGCCAGTCAGCCAGGTATACTGCCTGTATCATAGTATTCTCAGAAATTAGAGAGCATACAGTTTATTCTCTAAATTTGACAGTTGTCAAATTTCAGTTGAAAGAAGTATTTCAAGATTGATATAGGTACTTCGTTCAAATAAAATTTTAAATTTCAAATACATTTTTTGAATTTTAAATCATATGATTTATATCTTTGACCGATATCATTTTATTCTTTGTTCTTGTATATATTACGGGGATTCCTCGTTCTTATGTCGTTAGTTCTTAGATTACTCGTATGTTTAATGCTCGCACTGATAACAAGGCCAATAAAACCCGTAAATAAAAATAAAAACCTACCAAATCTAGCCGTAGTCTCATCTCGCGACAGTCAAATGTCAAAAATGTAGGGAAACTCGAAGTAATTTTGACAAACTGGGGCTGTGAACGTTATAAAAAAATTCGAGAATTGCCCCAAACGTCTATGTTGAAAGTCGACCTTCGACCTTTTTATTCTGTATCTGCTGCACTTCGATGTCGTTTATTAGGTCTATGACGACTGGGACCGGTCTCGCGTGATTTTGTTTTAGTGACCGATGAGTAGGTAGTATTAATCTCGACTCATTATGCAAATCACATAGCACATCACTATGATTCCGCACATGATTATTCCATTCGACCTATACTACTGCAGTCGTGACATTGACTCGTAGTAGTAGAGATGCAAATTTTCTAATCTACACATTAATCGTGTGAATACCGGATTTAGATTAGCAATGTTAAGTAGCTGTGATGGTAGAAATGAGTTCTCATTTGCATAGAACATTATTCTTACTTTTTTAGTGGAAGTTCATGCGAATTTCTTTCCTCAGGGACGTGTTTGGGTTTCTAAATAGAACAAAATAACAGTAGGGATCCATTACTTCATTAATGGTCAGTTTACTCTTGGGGATAGGTTGTCCCTGTGTTTCTGCTGCTGGATAAAGGACTCCCGTCTCCTCATTGGCAGAGTGGACATCCATGTCTATACACCTTAAGGACTAATTTCGCATGCAGCGCTCGGCCGCTAGGCGGTAGGTTACCGGTAGGTAGGTAGGCGGTTAACAGATGTGGTCATCGTGTTCACGGGATTTTGTTTTCAAACTGTATACAGGATAAGTTTTTATCCAGTGCGCAGATTGCAACCATGATTTCAGCATATCATTCTAACTAGACCCCCAGCGCAGAAATTTTTCGTAGGTTAAACAAAAAATAATCAGCTGTTTCATAGAAAAGTGCAATACCTACGCAGTCAAAATGTATGCAACAGCTGATTTTTTTTTGTATAACCGACGAAATATTTCTATGTTACGGTATCGTAGATTATGTTATGAGTTCTCCTTCTTTTTAGATTATTTATTTAAAAATATAGATTTAGAATATAAAACAATAAAACAGTTCAATTGTTATATTGTTTTATATTCTATTTAAAAGGTTTTCAGTCCTAGCTTACGCTCATTCAGAAATCTGATTTAGTCAATTTTAACAGATTTAAAATACTTTTTCGCGGAAAGTTGTGATTGAAAAAATGCCAAGAGGATTATCAGAAGTTTTACGAGCAAGAATAGTAACTTTGAGGGAAGAAGGATACATCACGAGAGAAATAGCACGCAGAATTGCTATATCCCAATCCTGCGGCGTGACCACGTTGCCACGTTGCGTGGTACCTCCACGGGATGGGTAATTTTGCTGACCGATCCCGCAGTGGTCGCCCAACTGTTTTGACTGCTGCCCAAAAGCGCTATATTAGATTGCTGGCAGCCCGTGACCCAACAATCGAAGCTACTAAAATAAAAGCAGAAGTTCGGGCCGCCTCTGGGCTTGAAGTTAGCACTCAGACCATGCGGAATTGCTTGCACCAGGCTGGATTACGAGCACGGAGGTCTTCGAGGAATTCCCGGCAACGACAACAACGGAGATTGCAGTGGGCTAGGCTTCGGCAAAACGAAGAAGAAAACATTTGGCAAAACTGTCTCTTCAGTGACGACTCGCGAATCAGTATTCATCCAGATAACCGACATGTCCGTGTCTGGAGAAGACCAGGAGACCGTGAAAGCCAAAGAACTGCCACTGGAACGGTTCAGCAAGGCGGGAAATCGGTGCCCTTTTGGGGTGGTATTATGATTGGAACTAGAACGCCTTTGATCCCGTATCGAGGTTTCATGACAGCAAACATGTATGCAGTTGCTATTGATGTAATTGTCAGACCATTCCGAGTAAACCATGGTCACCAATTTGTACTGGTCGATGATAATGCGCCCGCCCATCGAGCTCAACGAGTCAATGCTGTTCTCCGAGAATACGACATCACAGGGTTAAACTGGCCTGCCGGCTCGCCTGACTTAAACCCAATAGAGCACGCGTGGGATGCTCTTAAGCGAGCTGTTTGGAACCGTCAGCCACATCCCCAGACAGTGCCAGAGCTCAGGGAAACCGCTATTCAAGAATGGCACAGGTTACCCCAAGAAATGCTAGATAACTTGATTCTCAGCATGCCCAGGACGATCACCGCATGTGTTCGAGCCAGGGGAGGAGTTATATTATATTGAATATAAACCTTCTATTAATAAATTGTTGTTTAAGTTTGGTTAAACAGTATTTATCTTAGTATCCAATTTCTGTTACAATTAGATTATGATTAATTACTCAACTTTTTTTAATAAAAAATATTTTTATTTTTTAATTTCAAACAGGGTATTTCTATTTAAAGAAAACACACAACAATGAATTCTTCTTGATAAAGTTCAATTAAAAAAAATGTATCAGCTTAAGTATGCTAGTTCGATTCACAGTTGGTTTTGGTTCGATTCCCGCACGGAACAAATATTGGTATGACCTACAAATAGTTGTTCCGGGTCTGGCTGTTTGTGTTTGTGAACGCACCCACAATACAGGAGTAATTCCTAGTGTGGGGCAACGTTTTTTTAAAAAAAAAAAAAAGTGTTCACAAACTTTTTTTGATGTGTAAGTACCTACATACATTGCAAGTTAAATAAAAGCTTGTAAAAATGATAACCATTCCTACAGGGGCCCAAGTCTGCTATTTTTATAAATTCGTCATTCCAACAAGATCCCATTGTCATTTAGCTAAAAGTTCGTAATCTGCTAAATTCATACTGGTCGATCATTGGTCGGTCAATGGTCTCATAATAGGATTGTGTTATAATGGCATTGTCGTATTGCCATTATTATAAAACCCGTTAGTAGAAATGATTTTCCAAAAACGACTACTAAATTTGAACATTTATTCATGCCCGATTTCATTGATATATATTTTTACATATTATTTATTAGTATATTAGTGTTAAATTTTAGCAGATTACCGCCAAAGTCAGTCATTAATTTGTCATTATGTACAGGATTACCAATAAATGCCATTTCTTTCAATGGAGTGTCAGTGGCTGACCATTGGAAAGTCATAATGACGCCATTATATTAGTAGATTACCAAACTTGTCAAAATCAACAATTAAGAAATCAATGATAGATCATTCTGACTCTATTGTAATAGCAGACTTGAGGTCCTGTTAGTGTGTTACGCAAGTGGGTGGCCGATACTCCGTAGAAGTCTCCTTCAGATCATTGGCCGCTATAAGGAACGGTCGCGAAGTAATTTACCGGAATGATGATGACTGTGGTATTATAATACCGCTACGTTAATGTCCCCAGGGCAGCAGCGTCAACGAGGCGGATCGACTGACTCTTACTAAGTAATAAGCCTTTGCTAAGCTAACTTAATAAGATTATGCTAAGTAGTAACAGCCGCAGGGACCGATCGATCAGGTTAAGCCACGCTTGCCGCAGTTGGGTCGTGGATGGGTAAAAATGCCCCTCCGTGCCTCGGAAAGCACGTAAGTAAACCTGTCCCGGCTGTCATTCGTAGATCTTTGACAGTCGTTACGGGTCGTCAGAAGTCCGAAAGTGTGAAGCATTACCCAGTAACTGGGTTTTGGAGGTCAGATAGGCAGTCTCTTCATTTAAAATACTGGTAATCAGCTGCATCTGGTTAGACTGGATGCTGACCCCAACATTGTTGGGAAAAGGCTAGGCAGATGATGACTTAATAAGATTCTTCTATAGGTATTATTGGAAGTACTGAAAGGAATGCCTGTTAACGCTTTTATATGCTTGTAGCCTAAAAGGTTAAAGGTAAGGAGGTTGAAAAACCATAGGAGACAAATTTACTTGGTTGGGTGGTATTGAAACGTTCGTTACGTAGCGATTTGTGCTCAAGGTTTCTGCACGTCAGAAGTCTGATGAAGACATGATCATCAGACTCTGCAGGATTGAAGATTGGGCTTTAAGCCATAGCATAATCCCGGGTCGACGGCGCGTTGTGTTTCACGCACGCCTCAAAGACATGTCAGCACCAACTGGTGGGGTCCGCAAGGGCCGATGCCTGCTAGGGATGCGGATTGTTCGAAAGAGATACCGTCGCCCCTGGCACACAGGCAACTGAAGGAACACGGGTGGGTTTTAGTCACGGGTGGGTTAGTAGGTTTGGGTATCGATATCGAAAACCACGGCTACATGAAGGTAAAGTATTGCCACCTAATTTCATTTGACTAATAGACCACCCATCTTCTACTTTTATCATTCATCTCCAAACACATATTGTCGCCATTGTTTATAAAATCTATGACCGCTATTAATATCCAGCTAGCACATGTTTTTACGGCCCTTTGTTGGAATCTTCTCATACGCAGAAGCCGAGCCATGACCCAAAAAAGACGTGATTTAGTGGAGCAATATGTTTTACGGCTGTAATCATTGAATTATGGTGATGTAATACTTATTCACTTGAGAAAGTTCAATTACTTCTTGTGTCTATGCTGCCCTGGTACAAGATGAGAGATATTGGCGATGGATTTGGCTTTAAAACTTTGGGGAGGAGACTTGAAATTCTGTCTAGGTAGAGGTCAGACTATGGTAGACCCTGGAATGTAAACTGTACTACAAAGAGGTTAAATTGTTTACTGATGAGAAATAATCTCTGGTTAAAGGATCTGAAGGAAAGTGTGGGTTAATTGTGTAACACACTAACTGCAGTAGTAGGAATGGCTTACAGTTTGACGGATCAAGAACATTCATTGCGTAGACAGTGCAGCTACCTGTTAATGAAATATTTTTGTAATCGGATCTGCACCTTATAATTACCTACAGCGAATTTATTGCTACCTATGTTCGAAAAAATTGTCTGTTCAACAACTTAGATAACGCAATGAATGCTGTTGAACTGTCAAAATTAAAGTCATACCTACTTTTTGTGTGCTACCCGCTCTTTACCCGCGATTGTGATCCTACGACAATAACGTTTTCTGTATTTATACAAGCAGTTATTGTCACAGGATCACAATCGCTCGTCTCTCGTAACTCAAAACAAGTTATTGTATCGATATCTTCGTGAGAACCTGCCGAGATGCAGTATTATCTGCAGATTGATGTTTTATCATCACCGAAGTTTCTACTAAGCGATCTAAGTAGACATGAATGATGTATTCTTTCTGTTGTGTAGGCACAGTGTCGAATTATGAGAAACTTCTAGTTGCGTTTGCTAAGAATGTCTGATGGAGATAAAGAACTGTACAGTGTTTAGAAAATAAATTAGGAAACATCACACAAAAACGTGTTATTGTGAATACTTTACGAATTTCAATTTTCAATTCAGAAGGACGGTTTAATTGTGGCGAAGAGCATTTAAATATCGAAACTTAGCAATTGGGAGCAGACGTAAGACGTTATAATTATATTGCTGTTGATTTGTGAAGAACCCGATCATTCCGATCCAGCCCGTCCCTTGCTGCCGACGACGAAGAAGCCAAAGCAGAAGCCGAGGTCTGTACCCCACAAGGGGTGCCGCTGGAGCCCTTAATTTATTGAGGCAGCCACAGGCAAGTCCGGCAGCCAACAACCTCCTTTTTTTCTTTTTTTGATTGCGGGTGGAAATCCTCAAGGATGTCCTCCGCCCTGGGGAGGGCGGACGGGTCTGTCAGACTCTTACTGACTAAAACCACCCCGGTGTTCCGTCTCACACTTGCACCGGGGATCACGGAAACTAGGGCGACTTCCGCGATCCCCGGCTAGTGCCGGCCCGCCTCTGCGGGCCACCTCGCGTTACTGTGAGATGTCACTCCCAAAAAAAAAAAAGAAAACAAGAACCCGATTCGAACCTGACCCATATACAGGAAGACATTTTTTATCACCTTTCAAATTTCCTCAGGCTTAAAATCAACTGTTTCATACATTTTGGTCGAATGATATTTAACTTTTGTTTAAATGGTTGGTTCCATAGTGAAATTTGTTCATTTTCATGGGCAGAACACGCTGTGCTATTTTGGAAGGTAATAAAATTGTCTTTCTGTATTAGGGACTGCTGAATTCAGAGAGCAGAGGACCTAGTACCGTCCTAACACTCGAGTTAAACTATTGGATAAGTAAGTTATCCGATATTCGTGGGTATACCAGACGGCCGGGACAGACGAATGACAGTAAAAACACCATAGCACTAATAATAACGATCTCTATTTTTTTATATACGAGTGACAAAGCTATTGCCTAACCTGTGACAATGCGTTACATAAACCTACTTTATGAAACTGGATGTGGTCCTGAATACCATTCATTTAATCATTTAAATGCATATCGCATCCTTAAGGCTATTGGTGTGAATGGGCGGAGCGTTGAGCGGAGCGTTGAGCGGAGCGGTTTACGCTGCCATCAAGTTTACGTTCATAGGAGTATGTAACTTCCCATCCCTCGTCCAGCGGAATTATTGCAAATTTTTCGAACTTATTATTATGAAGCCATGGATAAGCAATATCTTTCAACAAAATGATTCATATTGTGATAGATAGTGTGTTATGAAGTTAGGGTGCAGATTCCTTCCTTTGCCTAAGGTTTCGGGGAAAAACAGTGTGATGATGTGATATCATGTTATGTTGATTTCAAAGCGGAGCATCAATCATGAGGTAGGCAGTTTCGGCTCTGTTTGACGACTGGTAGGCAAAGGCTTTTCCCTCCATGACTTCCAGGGCTAAAATGAATCACTGGTCGACGTTTTTCCAGCTCGTCCCGCCATCTTCTACGGGTCTGCCGCGACGCCTTCTGGCTCTGTCAAGGCTCCACGTAGTGGTTATATTGGCCCACAGCTCTTGGGCATACGGCAGACGTGGCCGGCCCAGTCCCACATCAGCTTAGCTGCTTTTTGAGCAACGTTAGTAATCTGTGTTTTGGACCACAGTGTGGTGTTCCCAGGTACTATATAAAAGTATAGCCTATTAAAGTTTGAAGTTTGACTCTTTAGGAGTTAGTGCCTTAAAGCAAAACGGTCGGCAAATTGAAAAGCCACCTCACCTCACCTCAAAGTAGAGCGATTCGAAAACACGCTGTTTCATCCTTATCCCTTCAGCAATAAGGATGAAAATTGGTCAACCGCCAGTGTCCGCGATGGCAGATCTCGCTTCCGCCTATTCCCGTAACCGTAGCCTAACTACAAACAGGTAGGTAGTACTAGTAATACAGTAATGTATGTTTTGTATTTACGTTCAGCAAATGAAGTGACTTCAATGGCGAATGGCGGCTCACCAAGGAACAATCGCTAATGGAAATCGATTCTGCATATTGAAAAACCTTTCAGTATTCAGAAACGGTTCATCGATCGTTATGATACACAGCAAACAGTTATATGATGTCAGAATCGACTCGAGTCAGATCAAGCGTGATCATAAGTTTTCAGAACCATTTACATTTTCAACACATTAACACTTCACGCCTGTAATCTCCGAGAGATTAGGCAGAGGTGTACCCATACATATAAGGAAGAAGTTAGTTTTTCCTCAGTTAGTTTTTCAGAACCATTTACATTTTCAAGACATTAACACTTCACGCTTGCAATCTCCGACAGATTAGGCAGAGGTGTACCCATACAATAAGGAAGAAGTTCGTTTTTCCTCGTGTTTTTGCCTCGTTGGTTTTGGTTGGTTGGTTGGTTGGTTTGTGTCTCGTAGTCGCAAGCGCAACTGTTGAGCATGAGTCCCTGGGTTTAATCCCCAGGTCGGGCAAAGTGCTATAGGGGGTTTTCTATCTGGAATTCCTTAATAGCAGACCGAAGTCTGTATTTGTATATCTATTAATCTGTAAGTAATAGTATGTAACATTTATAATGCAAGCATGGCAATTGTAAAATTCCTTTTTAATTTTATATGGGTCTGAAATAAATGAATTTTAATTTAATTTGGCCCAGGTGATGGCAATAGGCTCGCCCCGTATTACATGGTACTTAAACATAACTGGGGAAATGTGTACACTAGGTACACCTCTGCCCAAGCCTTCAGGGAAGCAAGGCGTGATGTTATTACTTTTCTATATTTCTTTGGGTCTACCTACACCTACATTTTCATTCCGACCATTTTCATTTTTAAGTAAATTGGCTTTTGCCCGTGGCTTCGCCTGCGAGGTAGTCGGAAATTATCCCATGGGAAAGTACTATTGGGACAAACAGTGTTCTGTAAGAATTAATCTTACCCAGGTCATGGTATATGTTTATACCTTTTATCTAAATCCGCTCAGACGTGAAATAGAGAGGAATGAGTAACTTTGGCATTTATAATATTACTGTAGGTGCATCTGCCTAGTCATTTGAGGAATACAGCCGTGATGTTATGTAATATTAGTAAGGATTGAGAATTGTAGCCAGTTCAGCTAAGGTACCATGTCTTTGTTCAAGGAGTATGGTAATATATTCAGCAATTGTTTTATTACTATTATTTAACATATTCTTAAATTGCTGGAACATGTGTCGAATATTGCCCAAATATTTATCCAAAGGTCATTTGCACAAGTGTTGCCACACTAAATAAAACAATTGTTGGTCAGCAGTGCAGACGTGAGATGCATGCAACACTGACTATGGTGGACACACATTAATTTTATTTATTTGGTAACCACCCAATATACATCAAACATTATTCTTCTAACAAATGATTCATGGAATTTTTAAATAAATATCTAGGAGTATACGTAATTGCAGAAATAGTTCGGTAAAGAGTCATTGCTTATTGATTTAATATTAAATATTCAAGTCACATTACTTGCTGGTCGAAAAATAAATGAATAACATTCGGAAGTAACTCGAATGATTTGTTTTAAAAAAGGTTTGACAAGGTTTCGGGGAAGTAATTTCGACCACTTCGGAATATGAGGATACTGCGTTAGTTCCGAGTTTCTGACATTCCGAATTGCTAGGCAGTTTAGTTCGGTACGGTACCTTCAAAATGTATTACCCAGTAACAGGGCTGTGGAGGTCAGATAGGCAGTCGCTCCATGTAAAATACTGATTTTCAGCTGCTTCCGGTTGGACTGGAAGCTGACCCCCACAAAGTTGGATAAGGCTAGGCAGATGATAACTACTCAACCTTGAGATTGAATCCAGGGCCCGGTCAGCAGACGCACTTGCAACCCCCAGACCAAAGAGGTAGTCGATGATTCTTTATTTTCAAAAACCATGGCCGCCGTAATTATTCCTTTCTTTTTTCAAACAAGGAACTCCAAGGCCGCAGGGAAATAGGGCTGTGCCACGAGTGGTCATCGTTCTTAGTCGATTAGTATGCACGCGAGCATGTGTCGCGGTCGTGAAATGAATCGCAGACGAAAGTGAAAACGCTTTGAAAGATGCGCAACGAAACTTTCGGACCATTGTTATGGTATTAGCGATATTCGCCATTACACTAAGCTGGCGTGTAATGGGGAAGCACTTACTTTGAGCGTTAGAGAATGCATTATGAATTTCATTGTGGTCCGTAAATTATGTAAATATAGACTTTCCATTGAGGTTTTCTTGTGATGACTGGTGTTACATAGATGGCTGTGTCTGGTACTTACAGCACCAAGCTATTTACTGTATTTCAAATATTAATTATGAAGTAGTTTATTATTTAAATTTATAAACAGTTTTCCGTAAGTTAAAGCAGCAAATTTAGGTAAGCGTGGTAGATAAGGATGGGATCCGGAAAATTTGCAGAAATGTTACCGTCCACGTATTAAAAACTCAAGCGTTTATACCCTCTATTAAATATTGACGTAAAATCATCATCAGCCATTTTAGACTGGACCCGGACCATTTTAGACGGGTTAGGAGATATGAAGGTATGAGGTGGCTATAAGTAGGTAGGCATAGAGAGATCGGTTTTTAAACGCAGCTACTAATTTGACAGGTGTACTGTCAAACTCCACAAAAGAAACGTCAGGCGAGTATCTGGTACCTATCTGGGGTTAAAAAACAAACTTTAGGTACCAACCTGTTTACTTCTGTTAATTGCAACATTCGCAACTAATGGAAGAGTTAAACAGTCTAACTGCAAAACTGCTTAACCTCAATTAGACATCGATTAGGAAGGTACTTAGAATTAGCCAAGCGGTTCATGACAAAGCTTACAAACGAATAGATCAGGCAGACACGTTCGTTTGCATCACCCATTCTTTCTAATCAAATCGATTTAGCCACGCAAATGACAATGTTACATGCGGAGTAAAGCTTTCTCTGGAAGATTTTGCAATGTAGATTCGTTTGTAAAGGCTCAGAGACACACTGTGCCGGCGGGACAGCCGGCGGGTATGCTGCCAGCAAGGCCGGGCGGCATACTTGGTTTCTGCGGCAAGTGCCGGCGGCCTAATAACACCTGCAACATATCCGCAAGGCAAAAACCCGACAGCTGTGCAAAATCAAAATCAAAAGTCATTTATTCAAATTAGGCTAAGAATCAGCACTTTTCGAACGTCAAAATACATACTTACACACTTCCTAGTGCTTTAGCTGGGAAGAAGAAGTGGCGAACTCCCCAGCAGCTCAGCTGTCTGTTTAGTCGGATAGACTTGATTGTATACAGGTCCTGTATGTTAACGGATCCTATATGTGCGGCCGGCGTAGAGTGTAGGAGCCTTTATGGTGGGAGATTTCTTCATTGACCCTTTTGAAAGGTCTATGGTTCGTTTACTGGAAGTCTTAGAGAGCTACAAAGTGTTACTCAGTAACTGGGTTGTGGAGATTAGACAGGCAGTCGCTCCATATAAAATACTAGCTGCTTCTGGTTAGACTGGAAGCCAACCCCAATATTGTTGGGAAAAGGCTGGGCAGAGTTTTGATACTGATCGAATAGATGGCATGGCAAAAATTAAAGAGGTGATCCAAAGAGTAGATTAATGATGAGTGTTCCAGAAAATTATAATAAAAATAGTCTATTGTAAGTACTTAAAACAATAGGTAGATCGAAGACTAGACGTCATTGTTAAATCATGTTTGGTTAAGAAACGGGCAGGGTATGAAAACGATTTCATAACACCATTCGATCTGGTTCTAATAATAACTTAACGGATAAATGAAAGTGGATTTCGTTAAGCTGGACAATTGACCCAGATTAGATGACGAAAGCAAATAAAGAGGTTTCGTTCTAAATCGGGGAAACAGGAAGATAAGTAGGGCGCTAAATAGAGCTAACTTTTAAGCGCCTATTACACTTTGCAATTTGCATATATACGTAAGTATTTATACGATACGGGCTCTTCCGAAAGTAGTACTAAACTTCTTAGTGAATCGTACAGCCAATTAACTAACTTTTTTGGACGAGCAAAAATATATCGGGAGTAGGGACAGCTGTCAAATCGTGTTGTCATTCATTCTTAGTTCGGGCTCCAAACTAATCTTCTGTTCGTAAGTGATACGGAGTTGGAAACGCCCGTTACTTCGACCGAAACGACGGACTTCGTGCTTAGGGAGCAGGCCCCTGGACTGAGAGTCGTTTGTCTGAGTTAGAATTCAATTTAGTCTAGTGTGATCACTAGCTTCAAACTTCCTAATTAGAGTTTCAACAAATTGGATAATGTATTAACAAAGTGGTCATTACATTATCCAATTGGTTTTTTCTAAGTATCTGGAATAGGGTATTTTCCAATTTAATAAAAACTATTTTAATTTGAAGATTGGGACGATATATTTAACAGAAAAATTAATAAATGTGTTTGTACCCATTTTCTCCATTAAAAACGATTAAAATCAAATTTAGTTTTCGTTGTTTTGATTTTACCGCCAAAACGCTCCTTACGATGACTTTTTTATCACGTGACATCGTGGCGTCAGCTTTGTGTAAACGGCACCGGTACAAATACTTAGTTTGGCGCAGTTTTAGAAGTTTGTATTTGTGCACAGAGGCACCGCGCACCAGGAACACCTACCTATAACTTTCTATTTATTAACAATCTTGATAATTATAAATTCGACATTCACTTGTTTACATAATAACTATTTTAGTTTACACAAAATTGACGTCACGTGTGGTCACGTGATAAAAAGTCATCGTAAGGAGCGTTTTGGCGGTAAATTCAAAACAAAAAATATTGATTTAAATTGTTTTTAATTGAGAAAATGGATATAAATCAATTTACTTTTATTTTTCTGTTACATATTTCGTCCCAATCTTTAAATTAGAATAGTTTTTAATAAATTGGAAAATACTCGATTTCTTAGTAGGAACTCGGAGTCTGTATTTGGGCCCCGTCGCTCGCGCCCTATTACATGGCACTTAAACATTACTGACGAAATTTGTGTGTACGCACGGCTACACATCAAGCTATACATTTCCAGTTTACGCTGATTTCGCACTTAACGAAAATCCTATACAATGCGAGATCAGGTTATACTGAAAATGTATAGCTTGATGTGTGGCCGTGTGTACCACAATGACAGTGGCCCACCTTCCATTCTCCGCCGCATGCCCTGTCACCTGTGCACTTGATGATCATATGACTGCGTTAGTGAGTGGAGTTTGCGCAGCTGAATTTTGAGCCAAAGATGTTTGACCTTTTTGCCATCGATCGATACGCTAAGAAGAAGACAGGTGCACAGCCTAAAGGCTCGTGCAGACTAGCGCGACGCGACGCACTATGGAAAATGGTAGAACAAGCGCATATCAAAAATGCTTTTTACGAATATCATAATTTGGCTAATATGGCTATTCTTTTAGGTTTTCTAATAGTCAAATTATAATATTCATTACGATTTTTTTTCTTAATACGCGAAATTATTTTTTTTTTTCTTAGATAGAAATACATAGAAAACAGAAGTGCCAAACTCAAGTCTTTGCGTATACATGTTTCAATACCATATTGTGAAAAAAATACTTGGTACAGATATGCAGTATTATACATTTTTAGAAAGGTTATTTTATGCTTTTTGAGATACAGCTTAATGATTTTAAAAGTAAAGAAAAATATTTCAGTAATTACTTAAAAAGTGACATACCTTTTTTTTCACTTGTATGTTTTTTCGTTGAAGGTTTTCAGTATTACCCACGTTTGCCCAAGCGCTACTTTTTGCGTCGACTAGTAGTCTAACTATTCATAAATAGAATGCAAAAAAAAACAGCTGCGGATATTTGCGGTTTTAGAAGATATGAGAAAAAAACTGATAAAAGTCAGAACCCGAAAATTAGTATCTTTTGCGGTTTACCACTGACACCATTCACATGAACAATATAGAACTTTTTGGATATTTTCTACATTATTTCGTGATAACAAAGGGACCTTATCAAATTTGCACTCGGTTTGCGTGGGAAATTACAAGATAATAATGATGTAGGTACCAATTCGATATTGTAAAATGAGTATTTAAAGGGAAGCAAAAACTATTCGAACCATCTACATCAGTGTAACTTCAAGTGAAGCAAATCTCATCTACGCCTATTATTTCTGCAGATTGTGAAGTGTTAAAATGTCTTCCTTCAGCTGTACCAAACGAGACTTCATAATCCCCTATATAGAGGGCGGCAAGACCATGGAATCATTATCCAAAGTTTTAGTGGAAAAGCTGAATGTTTCTGAAAACAACAACGTCAGGCGAGTATCTGGTACCTATCTGGGGTTAAAAAACAAACTTTAGGTACCAACCTGTTTACTTCTGTTAATTGCAACATTCGCAACTAATGGAAGAGTTAAACAGTCTAACTGCAAAACTGCTTAACCTCAATTAGACATCGATTAGGAAGGTACTTAGAATTAGCCAAGCGGTTCATGACAAAGCTTACAAACGAATAGATCAGGCAGACACGTTCGTTTGCATCACCCATTCTTTCTAATCAAATCGATTTAGCCACGCAAATGACAATGTTACATGCGGAGTAAAGCTTTCTCTGGAAGATTTTGCAATGTAGATTCGTTTGTAAAGGCTCAGAGACACACTGTGCCGGCGGGACAGCCGGCGGGTATGCTGCCAGCAAGGCCGGGCGGCATACTTGGTTTCTGCGGCAAGTGCCGGCGGCCTAATAACACCTGCAACATATCCGCAAGGCAAAAACCCGACAGCTGTGCAAAATCAAAATCAAAAGTCATTTATTCAAATTAGGCTAAGAATCAGCACTTTTCGAACGTCAAAATACATACTTACACACTTCCTAGTGCTTTAGCTGGGAAGAAGAAGTGGCGAACTCCCCAGCAGCTCAGCTGTCTGTTTAGTCGGATAGACTTGATTGTATACAGGTCCTGTATGTTAACGGATCCTATATGTGCGGCCGGCGTAGAGTGTAGGAGCCTTTATGGTGGGAGATTTCTTCATTGACCCTTTTGAAAGGTCTATGGTTCGTTTACTGGAAGTCTTAGAGAGCTACAAAGTGTTACTCAGTAACTGGGTTGTGGAGATTAGACAGGCAGTCGCTCCATATAAAATACTAGCTGCTTCTGGTTAGACTGGAAGCCAACCCCAATATTGTTGGGAAAAGGCTGGGCAGAGTTTTGATACTGATCGAATAGATGGCATGGCAAAAATTAAAGAGGTGATCCAAAGAGTAGATTAATGATGAGTGTTCCAGAAAATTATAATAAAAATAGTCTATTGTAAGTACTTAAAACAATAGGTAGATCGAAGACTAGACGTCATTGTTAAATCATGTTTGGTTAAGAAACGGGCAGGGTATGAAAACGATTTCATAACACCATTCGATCTGGTTCTAATAATAACTTAACGGATAAATGAAAGTGGATTTCGTTAAGCTGGACAATTGACCCAGATTAGATGACGAAAGCAAATAAAGAGGTTTCGTTCTAAATCGGGGAAACAGGAAGATAAGTAGGGCGCTAAATAGAGCTAACTTTTAAGCGCCTATTACACTTTGCAATTTGCATATATACGTAAGTATTTATACGATACGGGCTCTTCCGAAAGTAGTACTAAACTTCTTAGTGAATCGTACAGCCAATTAACTAACTTTTTTGGACGAGCAAAAATATATCGGGAGTAGGGACAGCTGTCAAATCGTGTTGTCATTCATTCTTAGTTCGGGCTCCAAACTAATCTTCTGTTCGTAAGTGATACGGAGTTGGAAACGCCCGTTACTTCGACCGAAACGACGGACTTCGTGCTTAGGGAGCAGGCCCCTGGACTGAGAGTCGTTTGTCTGAGTTAGAATTCAATTTAGTCTAGTGTGATCACTAGCTTCAAACTTCCTAATTAGAGTTTCAACAAATTGGATAATGTATTAACAAAGTGGTCATTACATTATCCAATTGGTTTTTTCTAAGTATCTGGAATAGGGTATTTTCCAATTTAATAAAAACTATTTTAATTTGAAGATTGGGACGATATATTTAACAGAAAAATTAATAAATGTGTTTGTACCCATTTTCTCCATTAAAAACGATTAAAATCAAATTTAGTTTTCGTTGTTTTGATTTTACCGCCAAAACGCTCCTTACGATGACTTTTTTATCACGTGACATCGTGGCGTCAGCTTTGTGTAAACGGCACCGGTACAAATACTTAGTTTGGCGCAGTTTTAGAAGTTTGTATTTGTGCACAGAGGCACCGCGCACCAGGAACACCTACCTATAACTTTCTATTTATTAACAATCTTGATAATTATAAATTCGACATTCACTTGTTTACATAATAACTATTTTAGTTTACACAAAATTGACGTCACGTGTGGTCACGTGATAAAAAGTCATCGTAAGGAGCGTTTTGGCGGTAAATTCAAAACAAAAAATATTGATTTAAATTGTTTTTAATTGAGAAAATGGATATAAATCAATTTACTTTTATTTTTCTGTTACATATTTCGTCCCAATCTTTAAATTAGAATAGTTTTTAATAAATTGGAAAATACTCGATTTCTTAGTAGGAACTCGGAGTCTGTATTTGGGCCCCGTCGCTCGCGCCCTATTACATGGCACTTAAACATTACTGACGAAATTTGTGTGTACGCACGGCTACACATCAAGCTATACATTTCCAGTTTACGCTGATTTCGCACTTAACGAAAATCCTATACAATGCGAGATCAGGTTATACTGAAAATGTATAGCTTGATGTGTGGCCGTGTGTACCACAATGACAGTGGCCCACCTTCCATTCTCCGCCGCATGCCCTGTCACCTGTGCACTTGATGATCATATGACTGCGTTAGTGAGTGGAGTTTGCGCAGCTGAATTTTGAGCCAAAGATGTTTGACCTTTTTGCCATCGATCGATACGCTAAGAAGAAGACAGGTGCACAGCCTAAAGGCTCGTGCAGACTAGCGCGACGCGACGCACTATGGAAAATGGTAGAACAAGCGCATATCAAAAATGCTTTTTACGAATATCATAATTTGGCTAATATGGCTATTCTTTTAGGTTTTCTAATAGTCAAATTATAATATTCATTACGATTTTTTTTCTTAATACGCGAAATTATTTTTTTTTTTCTTAGATAGAAATACATAGAAAACAGAAGTGCCAAACTCAAGTCTTTGCGTATACATGTTTCAATACCATATTGTGAAAAAAATACTTGGTACAGATATGCAGTATTATACATTTTTAGAAAGGTTATTTTATGCTTTTTGAGATACAGCTTAATGATTTTAAAAGTAAAGAAAAATATTTCAGTAATTACTTAAAAAGTGACATACCTTTTTTTTCACTTGTATGTTTTTTCGTTGAAGGTTTTCAGTATTACCCACGTTTGCCCAAGCGCTACTTTTTGCGTCGACTAGTAGTCTAACTATTCATAAATAGAATGCAAAAAAAAACAGCTGCGGATATTTGCGGTTTTAGAAGATATGAGAAAAAAACTGATAAAAGTCAGAACCCGAAAATTAGTATCTTTTGCGGTTTACCACTGACACCATTCACATGAACAATATAGAACTTTTTGGATATTTTCTACATTATTTCGTGATAACAAAGGGACCTTATCAAATTTGCACTCGGTTTGCGTGGGAAATTACAAGATAATAATGATGTAGGTACCAATTCGATATTGTAAAATGAGTATTTAAAGGGAAGCAAAAACTATTCGAACCATCTACATCAGTGTAACTTCAAGTGAAGCAAATCTCATCTACGCCTATTATTTCTGCAGATTGTGAAGTGTTAAAATGTCTTCCTTCAGCTGTACCAAACGAGACTTCATAATCCCCTATATAGAGGGCGGCAAGACCATGGAATCATTATCCAAAGTTTTAGTGGAAAAGCTGAATGTTTCTGAAAACAACAACGTCAGGCGAGTATCTGGTACCTATCTGGGGTTAAAAAACAAACTTTAGGTACCAACCTGTTTACTTCTGTTAATTGCAACATTCGCAACTAATGGAAGAGTTAAACAGTCTAACTGCAAAACTGCTTAACCTCAATTAGACATCGATTAGGAAGGTACTTAGAATTAGCCAAGCGGTTCATGACAAAGCTTACAAACGAATAGATCAGGCAGACACGTTCGTTTGCATCACCCATTCTTTCTAATCAAATCGATTTAGCCACGCAAATGACAATGTTACATGCGGAGTAAAGCTTTCTCTGGAAGATTTTGCAATGTAGATTCGTTTGTAAAGGCTCAGAGACACACTGTGCCGGCGGGACAGCCGGCGGGTATGCTGCCAGCAAGGCCGGGCGGCATACTTGGTTTCTGCGGCAAGTGCCGGCGGCCTAATAACACCTGCAACATATCCGCAAGGCAAAAACCCGACAGCTGTGCAAAATCAAAATCAAAAGTCATTTATTCAAATTAGGCTAAGAATCAGCACTTTTCGAACGTCAAAATACATACTTACACACTTCCTAGTGCTTTAGCTGGGAAGAAGAAGTGGCGAACTCCCCAGCAGCTCAGCTGTCTGTTTAGTCGGATAGACTTGATTGTATACAGGTCCTGTATGTTAACGGATCCTATATGTGCGGCCGGCGTAGAGTGTAGGAGCCTTTATGGTGGGAGATTTCTTCATTGACCCTTTTGAAAGGTCTATGGTTCGTTTACTGGAAGTCTTAGAGAGCTACAAAGTGTTACTCAGTAACTGGGTTGTGGAGATTAGACAGGCAGTCGCTCCATATAAAATACTAGCTGCTTCTGGTTAGACTGGAAGCCAACCCCAATATTGTTGGGAAAAGGCTGGGCAGAGTTTTGATACTGATCGAATAGATGGCATGGCAAAAATTAAAGAGGTGATCCAAAGAGTAGATTAATGATGAGTGTTCCAGAAAATTATAATAAAAATAGTCTATTGTAAGTACTTAAAACAATAGGTAGATCGAAGACTAGACGTCATTGTTAAATCATGTTTGGTTAAGAAACGGGCAGGGTATGAAAACGATTTCATAACACCATTCGATCTGGTTCTAATAATAACTTAACGGATAAATGAAAGTGGATTTCGTTAAGCTGGACAATTGACCCAGATTAGATGACGAAAGCAAATAAAGAGGTTTCGTTCTAAATCGGGGAAACAGGAAGATAAGTAGGGCGCTAAATAGAGCTAACTTTTAAGCGCCTATTACACTTTGCAATTTGCATATATACGTAAGTATTTATACGATACGGGCTCTTCCGAAAGTAGTACTAAACTTCTTAGTGAATCGTACAGCCAATTAACTAACTTTTTTGGACGAGCAAAAATATATCGGGAGTAGGGACAGCTGTCAAATCGTGTTGTCATTCATTCTTAGTTCGGGCTCCAAACTAATCTTCTGTTCGTAAGTGATACGGAGTTGGAAACGCCCGTTACTTCGACCGAAACGACGGACTTCGTGCTTAGGGAGCAGGCCCCTGGACTGAGAGTCGTTTGTCTGAGTTAGAATTCAATTTAGTCTAGTGTGATCACTAGCTTCAAACTTCCTAATTAGAGTTTCAACAAATTGGATAATGTATTAACAAAGTGGTCATTACATTATCCAATTGGTTTTTTCTAAGTATCTGGAATAGGGTATTTTCCAATTTAATAAAAACTATTTTAATTTGAAGATTGGGACGATATATTTAACAGAAAAATTAATAAATGTGTTTGTACCCATTTTCTCCATTAAAAACGATTAAAATCAAATTTAGTTTTCGTTGTTTTGATTTTACCGCCAAAACGCTCCTTACGATGACTTTTTTATCACGTGACATCGTGGCGTCAGCTTTGTGTAAACGGCACCGGTACAAATACTTAGTTTGGCGCAGTTTTAGAAGTTTGTATTTGTGCACAGAGGCACCGCGCACCAGGAACACCTACCTATAACTTTCTATTTATTAACAATCTTGATAATTATAAATTCGACATTCACTTGTTTACATAATAACTATTTTAGTTTACACAAAATTGACGTCACGTGTGGTCACGTGATAAAAAGTCATCGTAAGGAGCGTTTTGGCGGTAAATTCAAAACAAAAAATATTGATTTAAATTGTTTTTAATTGAGAAAATGGATATAAATCAATTTACTTTTATTTTTCTGTTACATATTTCGTCCCAATCTTTAAATTAGAATAGTTTTTAATAAATTGGAAAATACTCGATTTCTTAGTAGGAACTCGGAGTCTGTATTTGGGCCCCGTCGCTCGCGCCCTATTACATGGCACTTAAACATTACTGACGAAATTTGTGTGTACGCACGGCTACACATCAAGCTATACATTTCCAGTTTACGCTGATTTCGCACTTAACGAAAATCCTATACAATGCGAGATCAGGTTATACTGAAAATGTATAGCTTGATGTGTGGCCGTGTGTACCACAATGACAGTGGCCCACCTTCCATTCTCCGCCGCATGCCCTGTCACCTGTGCACTTGATGATCATATGACTGCGTTAGTGAGTGGAGTTTGCGCAGCTGAATTTTGAGCCAAAGATGTTTGACCTTTTTGCCATCGATCGATACGCTAAGAAGAAGACAGGTGCACAGCCTAAAGGCTCGTGCAGACTAGCGCGACGCGACGCACTATGGAAAATGGTAGAACAAGCGCATATCAAAAATGCTTTTTACGAATATCATAATTTGGCTAATATGGCTATTCTTTTAGGTTTTCTAATAGTCAAATTATAATATTCATTACGATTTTTTTTCTTAATACGCGAAATTATTTTTTTTTTTCTTAGATAGAAATACATAGAAAACAGAAGTGCCAAACTCAAGTCTTTGCGTATACATGTTTCAATACCATATTGTGAAAAAAATACTTGGTACAGATATGCAGTATTATACATTTTTAGAAAGGTTATTTTATGCTTTTTGAGATACAGCTTAATGATTTTAAAAGTAAAGAAAAATATTTCAGTAATTACTTAAAAAGTGACATACCTTTTTTTTCACTTGTATGTTTTTTCGTTGAAGGTTTTCAGTATTACCCACGTTTGCCCAAGCGCTACTTTTTGCGTCGACTAGTAGTCTAACTATTCATAAATAGAATGCAAAAAAAAACAGCTGCGGATATTTGCGGTTTTAGAAGATATGAGAAAAAAACTGATAAAAGTCAGAACCCGAAAATTAGTATCTTTTGCGGTTTACCACTGACACCATTCACATGAACAATATAGAACTTTTTGGATATTTTCTACATTATTTCGTGATAACAAAGGGACCTTATCAAATTTGCACTCGGTTTGCGTGGGAAATTACAAGATAATAATGATGTAGGTACCAATTCGATATTGTAAAATGAGTATTTAAAGGGAAGCAAAAACTATTCGAACCATCTACATCAGTGTAACTTCAAGTGAAGCAAATCTCATCTACGCCTATTATTTCTGCAGATTGTGAAGTGTTAAAATGTCTTCCTTCAGCTGTACCAAACGAGACTTCATAATCCCCTATATAGAGGGCGGCAAGACCATGGAATCATTATCCAAAGTTTTAGTGGAAAAGCTGAATGTTTCTGAAAACAACAACGTCAGGCGAGTATCTGGTACCTATCTGGGGTTAAAAAACAAACTTTAGGTACCAACCTGTTTACTTCTGTTAATTGCAACATTCGCAACTAATGGAAGAGTTAAACAGTCTAACTGCAAAACTGCTTAACCTCAATTAGACATCGATTAGGAAGGTACTTAGAATTAGCCAAGCGGTTCATGACAAAGCTTACAAACGAATAGATCAGGCAGACACGTTCGTTTGCATCACCCATTCTTTCTAATCAAATCGATTTAGCCACGCAAATGACAATGTTACATGCGGAGTAAAGCTTTCTCTGGAAGATTTTGCAATGTAGATTCGTTTGTAAAGGCTCAGAGACACACTGTGCCGGCGGGACAGCCGGCGGGTATGCTGCCAGCAAGGCCGGGCGGCATACTTGGTTTCTGCGGCAAGTGCCGGCGGCCTAATAACACCTGCAACATATCCGCAAGGCAAAAACCCGACAGCTGTGCAAAATCAAAATCAAAAGTCATTTATTCAAATTAGGCTAAGAATCAGCACTTTTCGAACGTCAAAATACATACTTACACACTTCCTAGTGCTTTAGCTGGGAAGAAGAAGTGGCGAACTCCCCAGCAGCTCAGCTGTCTGTTTAGTCGGATAGACTTGATTGTATACAGGTCCTGTATGTTAACGGATCCTATATGTGCGGCCGGCGTAGAGTGTAGGAGCCTTTATGGTGGGAGATTTCTTCATTGACCCTTTTGAAAGGTCTATGGTTCGTTTACTGGAAGTCTTAGAGAGCTACAAAGTGTTACTCAGTAACTGGGTTGTGGAGATTAGACAGGCAGTCGCTCCATATAAAATACTAGCTGCTTCTGGTTAGACTGGAAGCCAACCCCAATATTGTTGGGAAAAGGCTGGGCAGAGTTTTGATACTGATCGAATAGATGGCATGGCAAAAATTAAAGAGGTGATCCAAAGAGTAGATTAATGATGAGTGTTCCAGAAAATTATAATAAAAATAGTCTATTGTAAGTACTTAAAACAATAGGTAGATCGAAGACTAGACGTCATTGTTAAATCATGTTTGGTTAAGAAACGGGCAGGGTATGAAAACGATTTCATAACACCATTCGATCTGGTTCTAATAATAACTTAACGGATAAATGAAAGTGGATTTCGTTAAGCTGGACAATTGACCCAGATTAGATGACGAAAGCAAATAAAGAGGTTTCGTTCTAAATCGGGGAAACAGGAAGATAAGTAGGGCGCTAAATAGAGCTAACTTTTAAGCGCCTATTACACTTTGCAATTTGCATATATACGTAAGTATTTATACGATACGGGCTCTTCCGAAAGTAGTACTAAACTTCTTAGTGAATCGTACAGCCAATTAACTAACTTTTTTGGACGAGCAAAAATATATCGGGAGTAGGGACAGCTGTCAAATCGTGTTGTCATTCATTCTTAGTTCGGGCTCCAAACTAATCTTCTGTTCGTAAGTGATACGGAGTTGGAAACGCCCGTTACTTCGACCGAAACGACGGACTTCGTGCTTAGGGAGCAGGCCCCTGGACTGAGAGTCGTTTGTCTGAGTTAGAATTCAATTTAGTCTAGTGTGATCACTAGCTTCAAACTTCCTAATTAGAGTTTCAACAAATTGGATAATGTATTAACAAAGTGGTCATTACATTATCCAATTGGTTTTTTCTAAGTATCTGGAATAGGGTATTTTCCAATTTAATAAAAACTATTTTAATTTGAAGATTGGGACGATATATTTAACAGAAAAATTAATAAATGTGTTTGTACCCATTTTCTCCATTAAAAACGATTAAAATCAAATTTAGTTTTCGTTGTTTTGATTTTACCGCCAAAACGCTCCTTACGATGACTTTTTTATCACGTGACATCGTGGCGTCAGCTTTGTGTAAACGGCACCGGTACAAATACTTAGTTTGGCGCAGTTTTAGAAGTTTGTATTTGTGCACAGAGGCACCGCGCACCAGGAACACCTACCTATAACTTTCTATTTATTAACAATCTTGATAATTATAAATTCGACATTCACTTGTTTACATAATAACTATTTTAGTTTACACAAAATTGACGTCACGTGTGGTCACGTGATAAAAAGTCATCGTAAGGAGCGTTTTGGCGGTAAATTCAAAACAAAAAATATTGATTTAAATTGTTTTTAATTGAGAAAATGGATATAAATCAATTTACTTTTATTTTTCTGTTACATATTTCGTCCCAATCTTTAAATTAGAATAGTTTTTAATAAATTGGAAAATACTCGATTTCTTAGTAGGAACTCGGAGTCTGTATTTGGGCCCCGTCGCTCGCGCCCTATTACATGGCACTTAAACATTACTGACGAAATTTGTGTGTACGCACGGCTACACATCAAGCTATACATTTCCAGTTTACGCTGATTTCGCACTTAACGAAAATCCTATACAATGCGAGATCAGGTTATACTGAAAATGTATAGCTTGATGTGTGGCCGTGTGTACCACAATGACAGTGGCCCACCTTCCATTCTCCGCCGCATGCCCTGTCACCTGTGCACTTGATGATCATATGACTGCGTTAGTGAGTGGAGTTTGCGCAGCTGAATTTTGAGCCAAAGATGTTTGACCTTTTTGCCATCGATCGATACGCTAAGAAGAAGACAGGTGCACAGCCTAAAGGCTCGTGCAGACTAGCGCGACGCGACGCACTATGGAAAATGGTAGAACAAGCGCATATCAAAAATGCTTTTTACGAATATCATAATTTGGCTAATATGGCTATTCTTTTAGGTTTTCTAATAGTCAAATTATAATATTCATTACGATTTTTTTTCTTAATACGCGAAATTATTTTTTTTTTTCTTAGATAGAAATACATAGAAAACAGAAGTGCCAAACTCAAGTCTTTGCGTATACATGTTTCAATACCATATTGTGAAAAAAATACTTGGTACAGATATGCAGTATTATACATTTTTAGAAAGGTTATTTTATGCTTTTTGAGATACAGCTTAATGATTTTAAAAGTAAAGAAAAATATTTCAGTAATTACTTAAAAAGTGACATACCTTTTTTTTCACTTGTATGTTTTTTCGTTGAAGGTTTTCAGTATTACCCACGTTTGCCCAAGCGCTACTTTTTGCGTCGACTAGTAGTCTAACTATTCATAAATAGAATGCAAAAAAAAACAGCTGCGGATATTTGCGGTTTTAGAAGATATGAGAAAAAAACTGATAAAAGTCAGAACCCGAAAATTAGTATCTTTTGCGGTTTACCACTGACACCATTCACATGAACAATATAGAACTTTTTGGATATTTTCTACATTATTTCGTGATAACAAAGGGACCTTATCAAATTTGCACTCGGTTTGCGTGGGAAATTACAAGATAATAATGATGTAGGTACCAATTCGATATTGTAAAATGAGTATTTAAAGGGAAGCAAAAACTATTCGAACCATCTACATCAGTGTAACTTCAAGTGAAGCAAATCTCATCTACGCCTATTATTTCTGCAGATTGTGAAGTGTTAAAATGTCTTCCTTCAGCTGTACCAAACGAGACTTCATAATCCCCTATATAGAGGGCGGCAAGACCATGGAATCATTATCCAAAGTTTTAGTGGAAAAGCTGAATGTTTCTGAAAACAACAACGTCAGGCGAGTATCTGGTACCTATCTGGGGTTAAAAAACAAACTTTAGGTACCAACCTGTTTACTTCTGTTAATTGCAACATTCGCAACTAATGGAAGAGTTAAACAGTCTAACTGCAAAACTGCTTAACCTCAATTAGACATCGATTAGGAAGGTACTTAGAATTAGCCAAGCGGTTCATGACAAAGCTTACAAACGAATAGATCAGGCAGACACGTTCGTTTGCATCACCCATTCTTTCTAATCAAATCGATTTAGCCACGCAAATGACAATGTTACATGCGGAGTAAAGCTTTCTCTGGAAGATTTTGCAATGTAGATTCGTTTGTAAAGGCTCAGAGACACACTGTGCCGGCGGGACAGCCGGCGGGTATGCTGCCAGCAAGGCCGGGCGGCATACTTGGTTTCTGCGGCAAGTGCCGGCGGCCTAATAACACCTGCAACATATCCGCAAGGCAAAAACCCGACAGCTGTGCAAAATCAAAATCAAAAGTCATTTATTCAAATTAGGCTAAGAATCAGCACTTTTCGAACGTCAAAATACATACTTACACACTTCCTAGTGCTTTAGCTGGGAAGAAGAAGTGGCGAACTCCCCAGCAGCTCAGCTGTCTGTTTAGTCGGATAGACTTGATTGTATACAGGTCCTGTATGTTAACGGATCCTATATGTGCGGCCGGCGTAGAGTGTAGGAGCCTTTATGGTGGGAGATTTCTTCATTGACCCTTTTGAAAGGTCTATGGTTCGTTTACTGGAAGTCTTAGAGAGCTACAAAGTGTTACTCAGTAACTGGGTTGTGGAGATTAGACAGGCAGTCGCTCCATATAAAATACTAGCTGCTTCTGGTTAGACTGGAAGCCAACCCCAATATTGTTGGGAAAAGGCTGGGCAGAGTTTTGATACTGATCGAATAGATGGCATGGCAAAAATTAAAGAGGTGATCCAAAGAGTAGATTAATGATGAGTGTTCCAGAAAATTATAATAAAAATAGTCTATTGTAAGTACTTAAAACAATAGGTAGATCGAAGACTAGACGTCATTGTTAAATCATGTTTGGTTAAGAAACGGGCAGGGTATGAAAACGATTTCATAACACCATTCGATCTGGTTCTAATAATAACTTAACGGATAAATGAAAGTGGATTTCGTTAAGCTGGACAATTGACCCAGATTAGATGACGAAAGCAAATAAAGAGGTTTCGTTCTAAATCGGGGAAACAGGAAGATAAGTAGGGCGCTAAATAGAGCTAACTTTTAAGCGCCTATTACACTTTGCAATTTGCATATATACGTAAGTATTTATACGATACGGGCTCTTCCGAAAGTAGTACTAAACTTCTTAGTGAATCGTACAGCCAATTAACTAACTTTTTTGGACGAGCAAAAATATATCGGGAGTAGGGACAGCTGTCAAATCGTGTTGTCATTCATTCTTAGTTCGGGCTCCAAACTAATCTTCTGTTCGTAAGTGATACGGAGTTGGAAACGCCCGTTACTTCGACCGAAACGACGGACTTCGTGCTTAGGGAGCAGGCCCCTGGACTGAGAGTCGTTTGTCTGAGTTAGAATTCAATTTAGTCTAGTGTGATCACTAGCTTCAAACTTCCTAATTAGAGTTTCAACAAATTGGATAATGTATTAACAAAGTGGTCATTACATTATCCAATTGGTTTTTTCTAAGTATCTGGAATAGGGTATTTTCCAATTTAATAAAAACTATTTTAATTTGAAGATTGGGACGATATATTTAACAGAAAAATTAATAAATGTGTTTGTACCCATTTTCTCCATTAAAAACGATTAAAATCAAATTTAGTTTTCGTTGTTTTGATTTTACCGCCAAAACGCTCCTTACGATGACTTTTTTATCACGTGACATCGTGGCGTCAGCTTTGTGTAAACGGCACCGGTACAAATACTTAGTTTGGCGCAGTTTTAGAAGTTTGTATTTGTGCACAGAGGCACCGCGCACCAGGAACACCTACCTATAACTTTCTATTTATTAACAATCTTGATAATTATAAATTCGACATTCACTTGTTTACATAATAACTATTTTAGTTTACACAAAATTGACGTCACGTGTGGTCACGTGATAAAAAGTCATCGTAAGGAGCGTTTTGGCGGTAAATTCAAAACAAAAAATATTGATTTAAATTGTTTTTAATTGAGAAAATGGATATAAATCAATTTACTTTTATTTTTCTGTTACATATTTCGTCCCAATCTTTAAATTAGAATAGTTTTTAATAAATTGGAAAATACTCGATTTCTTAGTAGGAACTCGGAGTCTGTATTTGGGCCCCGTCGCTCGCGCCCTATTACATGGCACTTAAACATTACTGACGAAATTTGTGTGTACGCACGGCTACACATCAAGCTATACATTTCCAGTTTACGCTGATTTCGCACTTAACGAAAATCCTATACAATGCGAGATCAGGTTATACTGAAAATGTATAGCTTGATGTGTGGCCGTGTGTACCACAATGACAGTGGCCCACCTTCCATTCTCCGCCGCATGCCCTGTCACCTGTGCACTTGATGATCATATGACTGCGTTAGTGAGTGGAGTTTGCGCAGCTGAATTTTGAGCCAAAGATGTTTGACCTTTTTGCCATCGATCGATACGCTAAGAAGAAGACAGGTGCACAGCCTAAAGGCTCGTGCAGACTAGCGCGACGCGACGCACTATGGAAAATGGTAGAACAAGCGCATATCAAAAATGCTTTTTACGAATATCATAATTTGGCTAATATGGCTATTCTTTTAGGTTTTCTAATAGTCAAATTATAATATTCATTACGATTTTTTTTCTTAATACGCGAAATTATTTTTTTTTTTCTTAGATAGAAATACATAGAAAACAGAAGTGCCAAACTCAAGTCTTTGCGTATACATGTTTCAATACCATATTGTGAAAAAAATACTTGGTACAGATATGCAGTATTATACATTTTTAGAAAGGTTATTTTATGCTTTTTGAGATACAGCTTAATGATTTTAAAAGTAAAGAAAAATATTTCAGTAATTACTTAAAAAGTGACATACCTTTTTTTTCACTTGTATGTTTTTTCGTTGAAGGTTTTCAGTATTACCCACGTTTGCCCAAGCGCTACTTTTTGCGTCGACTAGTAGTCTAACTATTCATAAATAGAATGCAAAAAAAAACAGCTGCGGATATTTGCGGTTTTAGAAGATATGAGAAAAAAACTGATAAAAGTCAGAACCCGAAAATTAGTATCTTTTGCGGTTTACCACTGACACCATTCACATGAACAATATAGAACTTTTTGGATATTTTCTACATTATTTCGTGATAACAAAGGGACCTTATCAAATTTGCACTCGGTTTGCGTGGGAAATTACAAGATAATAATGATGTAGGTACCAATTCGATATTGTAAAATGAGTATTTAAAGGGAAGCAAAAACTATTCGAACCATCTACATCAGTGTAACTTCAAGTGAAGCAAATCTCATCTACGCCTATTATTTCTGCAGATTGTGAAGTGTTAAAATGTCTTCCTTCAGCTGTACCAAACGAGACTTCATAATCCCCTATATAGAGGGCGGCAAGACCATGGAATCATTATCCAAAGTTTTAGTGGAAAAGCTGAATGTTTCTGAAAACAACTTGTGTTTTATAATTAGTGACATACAAAGGCACATTCTTCCTATTTTCAACAAACGCTGGGCCCTGGCATCTCGGAAAAAAGAAACATTTTTACAGAAGTATTGTACTTGGTTGGACTCAAGGTATTCGTTAAATTTACCGGATTCTGAACAATATTCTACGCCATCAACATCTGGCCAACGAGGACGAGCATGCGTGGCTTATGGAGACTCCTCAGAATCTACCAAGAAGAGGAAAAACACTCTTCTACTCCAAGACTATGGCTTCGAGCATATAAAAAACGCCTATCTGCAGGGACTACGGGCTTTACGTGAGTACACAGAAGCTCATCTTGTCGAAGAATTAAGAACCGCTGACACTCAAAAGAAATTAGATATCTCAAGTAAGTGGAACGACTCAGACCAGATGAAGATTCTTTCCGATACGGAAGCATTGAGTGCTTTTATAGATTTAGATCTAACAAAAGCACAATATATGTACCTGAAAAACTTAACCAACGAACGAAAGTGTTGTATATTCCCGCCTTACTACAAAATACAAGAAATAAAAAGATCCTGTTATCTACCATCTTCTACAATCGAAATCACGAATACTTATGCTAAAGTGATTAATATACAAGATTTATTGGATCATACTGCTGCTAGAATTTTAAAAATCGATTCTGTTTTCCAAAAACAACATAGAACATTGATCCTTTATTCTAAATGGGGATGTGATGGTTCATCTGGTCAAAGCCAATACAAGCAAATACTTGCAGAAGAGTCAGAAACAATTTCAGATGCCAATTTGTTCATCACTTCATTAGTCCCCATCAGATTAGTTGATGTGCAATCGGGATCCGTTGTTTGGCAAAATCCGGTACCTTCATCTGTCCGTTTTTGCAGACCCATTTCTATTGAGTTTTGTAAGGAAACTCCAGAAAAAACCAAGGCAGTTGTTGATGATATTAAAAAACAAATTAGGGCTGCACAAGCATCACTTATAAACAAAGATGGTGTTGTAGTAAATGTGAAGCATGAACTATTTCTAACGATGATCGATGGAAAGGTGGCTCAGGTCCTTACAGATACTCCATCTGGTTCCACATGCACGATATGTGGGGCTACTCCACGGCTAATGAATGACCTATCGAAAGTAACTGCCAGACCCGAAAACGAAAACGCCTACCAATACGGATTGTCCACCTTACACGCCTGGATTCGCTGCATGGAAATGATATTGCATATTTCCTATAATCTTTCGTTTAAGACTTGGTCTGCTTCAACTGAGGAAAATAAGAGATTAAAAAAAGAAAAGAAAGAAGTTGTTCAAAAACGTTTCAGGGAGGAGTTGGGATTAATCGTCGACAAACCTCGGCAAGTTAGCGGGAATACGAACGATGGCAATACCGCACGAAGATTCTTCTATAATAGCACTTGCTCATCGGAAATAACAGGTGTAGATGAGGCATTGATTAAACGCCTATACATTATCTTGCAAGTTCTTTCTTCTGGAATGATGATCGACCCTGAAAAATTTGGGGAATATGCAATAGAAACTGCAAGAATCTATGTAAGTAATTACGATTGGTATTATATGCCATCCTCCGTTCATAAAATACTCATACACGGGCAAAACGTTATCAAACATTTTGCGGTGCTTCCTATTGGACAGCTATCGGAAGACGCACAAGAGTCTCGCAACAAAGACTACAGAAACATACGACTTCATCATGCCAGAAAATGTTCCCGATCTGCTACAAATGAAGATGTCTTTAAAACGCTTTTATACACGTCAGATCCATATATAACAAGTTTGAGAAAACCGTACGTAAGAAATGTGAAAGAACTTGAAGAAGAGGCACTAAGTCTTTTAAACGTGGCACCTGAAAGTGAACCCACATTTACTGACCCTGATCCTGAAGTGGTATAAGTTAAAAATAATATTTATATTTAGTTATTACTTATATTTGTACCTAGCTACATCATTTCCTGAAGCCAGAGTATAGGATGTACCTATTAGTAATATGATTTTAATTTAGTTTTTTTTTTTCATATATATATATTTTGTTTACTTTGCTTGTTGTAATTAACCATGGTTTAATATTTTTAGTCATTATAAACTTGTATTCCACTTGAAATAAATTTTTAACTATTTTTTTCGTGATTTTTTCCCATTTTTTTCATTCTATGCAAAAAAACATACATAGATATACAAGAAAACCCTATAGACTACACATCGTTCGAATCTCCGAACCTTGCTGCATATTTGTGCCAAATTTCATCACGATACAACAAAAATTCATGAAGTTACAGATTTTTGATCCGATACCGACCTATATTTTCCATAGTGCGACGGTCGCGTCGCGACACTCGTAGAACAATTTCTATGAAAACTTAATGGAAATTGTTCTACAAGTGTCGCGTCGCGCTGTCGCGTCGCGGCTGTTTGAAGAAGCCTTTACCCTTCGGGGTAACAAGGGGTGATGTTATGTATATTATCAATATTATGTTATACCAGAAGCAAAAGTGTCAACAGTTTTCATTGCTTGAAATAATTCAGAAATGAAATGGTTTGTGTTTTTCCGCACGATTTAGGCACGTGTTTCTTTCTTTCATATCGAGATCGCTATAAAATGTTATTGAAAAGAGATTATGTAAGTACGTACAAAAAAAAACTACGTGAGGTTTATTATCAATAACAAACTTACTCGTATACGTACTATAGTTTATAAGGAGACCTGTCACGTTTCATACAAAATTAGGCCCAAAACCCAAAGTAGATTTTTCAAGATTGAAAAAAACAGCAGAACTTGGTCATAAGGATTCCGTGCAATAGTAAAACATTGTATGGAGGTCTTCCCGGTAGCTACATTTATATTCACTGGATAGTTTGGATTTTGGGCCCAATATGGCTGATCTCCTTTTGTAACTTTATTGTATGCGCATGTGATGAGAAGGGAGGAAATGCTTGTGACTGAGCGATGAATATAAATGTTGAAGGGTGAAGAGGTAAGGCCAAAGAAAATATGGATGGATTTTGAGAGGAATGATATGAATGAGAAAGGAGTGTGAGTGAGTTGACAGGGGAGAATGGAAGCTAACAATATGTTGCGCCGACCTCAAGTAACATGGGACAGTTGTAGAAGGATGACGATATTTTTTGTAACGTTACTCAATGTTACCCGACTACGGCGAAGCAAAAATGGAGGGTTATGACTTTGTCCGATATGTATGTATGTTCAACTGTTCTCTAATAACTTCTAAACTCCTTTTCATAATTTTGCAAATGAGGTATCTTTGGAAGCATCTTGACCGTCCGCAGGTTATAGGCTATGTAGCGCCACATATCTACCCTAACTAAACAATACATTCTAGCAGTACTAAGCGGTCATAAGCTTCAGGACAAAGTACCATAATTGACCACGGCTATCCCATGAACATCACCTATGATTAAGTATTTATTTATTTATTTATTTATCAAGGTACACCAACAGCTTCTGTGTACATAATATATTAATATCTGGATGATGGCTTTTTTTTTGGTTTGACGTTTTCTAAAAATGAAACCTAGCTAGATCAATTTATCACCCCCGAAACTCCCTGCATATTAAATTTCATATCTGGATGACCGAGCTTTAGAATAGAATAGAATATAATATTTATTTATTCGAGTAACCAAGACTCAACAAAATTGTTAGTAAAACTTACGACTATGTTGGTAACCACATACTATACACAAAACAAGGAAAACAATACAAAAACAACGGTCGGTCACCGTTGCGACATCCCATGAGAGACGGCACAACAGTGACCCACGTAAACACAGTCCAGGAGACTCGCAACCATGCCTAAGACACTATTGGAGCTGCCCCACACCCTGCGCACTAGCAGACGCGCACCTTTTACGCATTGTTGCGTAAAAGCAATCATCTACATTCGCATCTGCGAACATCCCTGACGCACTACAGAAACGGGGCAGCCCCACCAGTATCCTAAATGAATGCTTTTGCTCGGTATATATTATTTTTCGTTTTCTAAAAATGAAACCTAGCTACATCGAATCATCGCCCCCGAAACCCCCTGCATACTTAATTTCATGAAAATCGTTGGCGCCGTTTCCGAGATTCAGATTATATTGGTATATTTTTTTTTTTAATATAAATATACAAGAATTGCTCGTTTAAAGGTAATAGATATGTATTGGGGTGAGATTTGGACTTACACAGTCGCCAATTACAGGTTAATTAACCAGCAATTTTATGAGTAAGTGATAACACACAATATTAATAAGACTGGAATAAAAATAAAAACGGCTAACTACTTCTTGAACTTTAAAATTATAACAAAAAGGGAAATAAAATTACAAGACTTTACAATACTTATTGCAATCTTGCCCACTTACTTAAGACTAAAAAATAAACAATATAAATTGAAATAAAATAAAAATGAGATCTTATAGCTTCTAAAATAGAGTATGAAAAGGATAAAGTTTCCAAAATATTCTAACCTAATTTATCTATACATACAGATAAATATAATATTATTAAATTGGAGTATCTGTTTGTAATATTAAAATAACCGGTTTTTACTAATTGCATATGGATGGTATACACGGTACATATGCCAAAATATTTTTTTTTATAATTTTTGTCTGTCTGTCTGTCTGTTTGTTCCGGCTAATCCCTGAAACGGCTGGACTGATTTTTACGGGACTTTCACTATTAGATAGCTGATGTAATAAGGAGCAACTTAGGCTACTTTTATTTTAGAAATTTTATTTATTTTTATTAATTTATATAATATAATATAAATAAATAATAAAAAAAACTATTCCGCGCGGACGAAGTCGCGGGCACAGCTTGTTAAATCTATATACATAAAAATGAATCCCTATTTCCCTTGGTCACGGCATCACACGTGAACGGCTGGACCAATTTAGCTGATTCTTTTTTTGTTGTGTTTGTTATTGTCAAACTGTAACCATGAATTCAGAATATCATTCTAGACCCCATAGCGCAGTAATTTTTCGTCGGTTATTAAAAAAAATCAGCTGTTTCATAGAAAACTGCAATACCTACGCCGTCAAAATGTATGGAACAGCTGATTTTTTTTGTATCACCTGGATAAAAACTTATCCTGTATATATAAAATAAAATGCGAATTCAATATTCATAACAACGTCTGTCGGGTCAGTTAATACATTATAAAAATATTGTACGTGTCAATTGTTTATTTAATAAACGATAAGTATGAATAGTTTGTATAACAATTTCAGATGAGAATATTTTCTTGTTTAAAATTTTTTAGAGCGTTTTTTTTCTGTAGTTGGTTTTCTGTTTTTGAACGTCTGTGCTCTCTGTCGCGCATTCTGATAATTATATCAGTAATTTACGACGATGAATTGATTAGGAACCTCCACTTTCTCCATCGGTTAAATTACATTGATTAAATTAAATCAATACACACAACTGCACAAAATATAATGATGAGCCAATTACCTTGGTGATATAACACCAATTTACATGATATTATTAGCAACCAAATTAAAATAAAATAGTAGGGAAAGTTCTAGACACCTATACCTGTATAACAGGTCCAACAAGAGTATAATAAACTGTGGAGAATGTACGACAGGTGAAAGTTTATAGCTATAAATGGATAAAGGTAAACACTAGTTTGGCATTTATGGAAATATTCCATTTTGATGGCAGAAAGCGATAAGGAAACATAACATAACATCATGTCTGTCTTCCGCTAAGGGCTAGGCAGAGGTGTACCTATGATACAACCACATTTCACCAGTTATGCCATCAACCGGACACAAAACTAGACTCCGGGTTGCTACTGACAAATTCCAGATGGTAAAGTCGAATAATTATGATTGATACCTATCTATACCTCTGCCAGGGGTGCGGGTTGTTCGAAAGAGATACCGCGGCTCCTAGCACACAGGCAACTGATGGAACACGGGTGGGTTTTAGACTTTTAGTCACTAAAGTCTGTCACGCCCTCCTGCTCCACCCAGAGCGGGAGAAGTTATTTGATGATTTCCCACCCTCAAAAAAAAACCTATCTATACCTTCGTAGGTAACTCAAATTTTGGTATCCAACTGTATCCAGTTGAACTGCAAGCCGACCCCAATGTAGTTGGTTTGGGATAAGGCATAATGATGAAAATACTTTTACTTACGTATTAATTTATAAGTAGATTTGAATCTTTGACAGTCGTTACGGGTCGTCAGAAGCCCGATAGTCTGACAACTAGTCTTACCAAGGGGTATCGTGCTACCCAGAAACAGGGTAGTGGAGCCTCCACTACCTGGAGCGCCTGCCTATCTGACCTCCACTGTGGAGGTCAGATAGGCAGGCGCTCCATGTAAAATACTGGTATTCAGCTGCATCCGGTTAGACTGGAAGCCGACCCACACATAGGAAAATGGTGAAAAAGGCAGAATGATGATGATGGTAATTGATTTAAAAGATAGGTATTTTGGGTAAACACCAATTTAAATTTAGAAGCACATGATGTCATTCTTATGAAGGATGCGCTAAGGTAACCCGCAAAATTCAAATGATCTTTTTCTAAATTCTTGTTATTTTTAAATTACAGGACAGTGGTGCCGATTCTCTTGTCACAAAATTCTCTAAACTAAACTAAAAATCACTAAAATTTAGTTTAATCCTGTCAAACGACGATTTCCTATTCTGAAATTGACTAAAGTGACACAACTTATCTATATTTTAGTTTGACAGCACTAAGATTGTACTGAGTTTTTAATTTAGTGAAAATGGTAATTTTGCTATTCTGTTGTTGTCAAACTAATTATTCTATTCAATACAAAATTTTGATTGTCTAACTAAATCTGACTATTTTTAATCGCGATTAAAAAGGTGTGGAATAAAATTAGTTGTCAAAAACTAAAATTCACACTGACACCTCGACTTCGGGCGCAAATACAGTACTATTTATTTATTTATTTTTTTCTTTTGCTTATATCTCGAAATTGGTGTGTCCTATCGTAAAAATAATGAAAATTTCGACCCCCTTTATAAAACCCCATACACCACTAAAACTCAACATGTAGGTAATAATTTTTCATATTTTCGATACAAAAAGTAAAAAAATCCATTTAAAACACGTTGAGGCTGCCCCCCCTGCGCGATTCCGGCTCTAAAAAAGATCACGGGGTAGGGCAAACGTGGAGTCGCGTTTGTCAAATTCGATTTTAGTTGTGTCAAAATTATTTTTAAATTTAGAGATCTTTTTTTGCAGAATAGCTTTAAGATTCTCATAGCCAAAAGTAAGGAATTTTAGTGATAGTTTAGTTAGTTTAGTTCGGTGTACAACAGAATCGGCACCATTGTCTGGTTGATTAAAACGCGAATGATTATTTATAATTTTACTATCGCCGGCTCTAAATTAAAAAAGCAATACAATAATATTAAATAAAATAATTCCCATGAGCAACATTTTTTGGAGCTCTTGGGAATCAATGTATGGAGAAAAATTGTTTGGAAAACAATAGATTTGGAGATCCTGGGAATAAGCCCAAAAAACGGATATAAGAAAATTTGAATTGCGCGGGCTACCCTGGTGCTTCACCCTGAACCAAAATAGGTCCGGTAAGTCTAAAATCGCCAACCAGTCTTGAGCAAGCATGGTGATCAGTGCTCATGCCTTGTCCTATGAGAAGAGGCCTTATTGCCTTGCACTGGGGCAGTAATTATTTTAATGAGGTACGTAACCTTACATAGAAAACATTAGCGCTACCAAAATCACCCAAAGGGCAAAAGAGAGGGTTATGCTAGGAGTTTCCAGAGATCGAATCAGGAATGGAGAGATCCGCAGGAGAACCACGGTAACCGACATAGCCCAAAGAATTGCCAAACTGAAGTATTTGTGAGCAGGCCACATTGCTTGTAGAACAGATGGGCGATGGGGCCGAAAGGTTCTGGAGTGGCGACCGCGTAGCGGAAGACGTTGAGTTGGAAGGCTTCTCCAAGGTGGGCCGATGACCTTGTGAAGGCCGCAGGTATGAGCTGGATGCGGGAAGCACATAACCGGTCCAAGTGGCGGAGCTTGGAGGAAGCCTATGTCCAGCAGTGAACATCTTTCGGCTGAAATGATGATGATGATGATGATGCCAAAATCAATGTTATATAATATTTAGCTGGAAGTGGTGGCTTCCGAATGCTTACTACTAAAATATGTCGGACCCGACACGCACTTAGCTTGTTGGATTTTCAATTTCCTTTCGCAGTGTTAATGTTAGCAAAGTTATCCATTGATTTAATTATATAATTACTACCTGTTCATATAATAGAGAACACGACACGATGCATCGATAACTATTTGGTAATATTTCATGTTTGCCTTCACTCTATTTCATTTAAACCTTACCTTAGTACCTATCACGTGCCTTAATACTTAGATTTATTTTTTGTCTTGTGAAATCGTTAGTTTGTTGTACCTAAATTATTTCTTCACCACTGCTGTTCAAACGGCAAAGGAAAACATTGTGACGAAACCGGCATGTCCCAAACCGAAAATTCTAAAACAAGTGAAATCTGCCAACCAGAAGTGGGCCCGCGTAGTTGAATACGGCCCACTCCCTCTCATCTAGAGGAGGCCTGGCTGAGCCTAATTATGTGTGCATGTATGTGAAATCGATATTTAAAACAATGTTCGCATCCTTCCTTTAACTTTATGAATAATCCAGCTTAGCTTCACATGGCTTAAATATGAATGTAACTTTTACTAAACCCTTCCACTAGAACTTTTCGAACTTATGATGAAAATCGCATCAAAATCTCACAAGTCGCTTAAAAGAACTAAGCGAATACACAGACAAACGAATCTATTTTGTACCTAATTATTTTTAAGATAGAGAAGAGATGATTTTGCACGAAAAGGGAGAGGGATACAACAAGGTACTATTCTCGGTCCTGTCGTGTTCTCGCATCAATGACAAGATAACAAGAAATATATTACGAAATTATTAAATTTTCTTTCATATATCTTGTCACAGCAGTGCGTTTCATTAGGTCGTTGGTAAATGAACTATATGAATGTAGAAATCAGAGGAAATGTAACTAGTATGGAATGTTGCGCTCAGGTCGAGATAGCTAAGGTAATAAGGTCTACGTTACAATACTTGCACTTACACACCATTCACTGCGAGTTTCCAGGTTTCTTATAGAATATTTTTTTCTTTTTTAATAATTAGTGGAGTGCCGCTGCTACTTGTGACTGATGAATGATGACTCAAACTGTTCCATTGATGAAACAGCTTGCGAGCTGTGACTGGTGGAGTGGTGATGATAATGGTGTTTCTGAAGCTAGTTGGTGTCTCTGGTCACTCTTCAGAAGTTAACAGACGGTATAAACGTAGATCGAAGAAAGCAGGCAAAAGAGGTACGACTAAAAAAATATTATTTACTTTTATTGTATTCAGAATTATTTGTTTTATTAAAATGTACACTGATATAAATTTTGACTTATTGATTACAGAACATATAAACCTCTTACTATTCTGTGTGTTTTCCAGTAGCCATTCATTTAGTTTTCAATTGTGCTGTTTTTATGTTAGATATATTTTGATTTGAATATAACTCAATCATCGATGTATTGACTCATCATTATTGTCAACGTCTTCACATCAGTTCAAGGTTGGTCGTTAATTTTAAGATGAATTAATTCTCACTTGACGTAGTGTATTTTTAATTGGTTTCTAATTTTATTATTGTTTTAGTAGTCATCTAGGTTTGGATGTCTCGGTCAAGGTTTTCAAAGTGTTCTTTGGCTTTGGCTTTTCCTACGAAACTGTAGCGTCGATTTTATATTGCACTAAAACACTTTTCGCGTCTAAATGATAAATGATTTTATTTCTGTAATTAAGTAGGTTTGTACAAACACCAACCATATTTTAAAAACTAGAGGGGGTCGGCGTTTCCTATTGACTACTCTGAGAAGAAACGCCGACACAAACTGAGAGGTCACAGTCTCTTTTAAAGTCCAGACATAATGTACATTTAGATTGGTGTCTAAAATTGTATTTTGAGGAAAGAACCACACAGATGAGTGGATCTGTCCAGTCATTGCACGGCTTTGTCAATAATCATGCAGCTCATCATCTAGTCTATGAATCATTGCACTTCGCTACAGTTTTCATAAACCATTCTGATTTCTTTAACCTTGTTTTGTTAAAGTTCTAGATAGACTGCTTAAAAGGCTAGAGGCTACTCTTTTCATGATCATAAATTGGTAACGCTTTAGCTCTGTTATACTTTTCTTTTCTCTTCATCATCGCTGATAACTTTCTTTGACCTTAGTATGATGTTTTATTGTTTATTGTACTTCTGAACCTTTCCGAACCAGTGAAGGTCAAAACCATAGACGATTCTTTTTTTTATAGAAGTCACCATAAATCCGTTGTTTTGAAATGAAATCGAATTCGACGGATGAATGATTGGTGATCGTGAATTCGTGACCAACGGTTGTTTTTTTTAAATCTAACAACTTGGATATCTTTTTTAATTCTTGGCAACGGTAACAAATCGAAAGTAACGTTCGAGAGAAAGTTGTAAACTTTTTTGAACATTTTGTTTATTTTTTATTAATTTATGTAATAGCTATTTGTGATATACGCGCTACGCTATTGACTAACTTCCGATCATGTCTTGTTCGATTTTTACAATTAGGTATAATGTACCGACTATTTAATATACCTAAGGGGGAAGCGCCGAGGCAGACTATTTCATAAATAATCATTTAACGGGATTAAATGAACGAGTTATGTTGATGATTTTATTGATTACCAGCGATGCCCCCGGCTTGGCCTGCGTGGATGTCGGTTATCGCTTAAAAAAGTAGCCTAATTCCTTCTCCATATCCCAGGCTATTTCTCTGCCAAATTTCATGACGATCGGTTCAGCGGTTTATGCGTGAAAGCGTAATAGACAGACAGAGTTACTTTCGTATTTATAATATTAGTAGGGATAATTCTGTAAAGCCATATTTGGTAGGTACAGTCTCCAATCATATTTCAATCACCATACAAACTGATACTTACGCAAATTACAAACACCGGAAGGAATATTTGATTTTCTCGGACTATCTTAGCGCATACAGGAAAAAAAACTATCCAGTGCGCAAACTGTAACCATGAATTCAGCAGTGCAATTTACCAACTAGGTGCTAGAGTTTCTCTGAGAGAATTTTTTTAAGATATTGGTATTCTCACGGTGGCATCGCAATTCATCTTCGCTAACATCTTAACGGTATATTAGGCAAAATATACACTGATACACTAAAAACAGTGATATTCATAATATTAATACTAGAAATAAGGACAAACTACGTGCTCTCACCGTAGTGCTATCACCGGCTTCATAAAGTTCATAACTCATTTGTTGGGCTTGGTATAACCTTTTATAACAAGCTTCCTTCTTCTTTGCTAGATTTACATTTTAATGCGTTTAAAGCTAAAGTAAAATCAAATCTTTGTTCTAAGGCTTACTATTCTATCAACGACTACTTAAACGATAAGAATTGTTGGTCGCTGTGATTAATTAACGTTAGACAACATTTGTGTTCTTTCACCAGAATTAGCGGTCAAGAGTTACTTTATATCATTGTTTATTTTATTTGAAAGTATAAACTATATTATTTTATTTAAATTAATGAGATTTTCATTTATTGTTGAATCTTAATTACTTACCTATTATTGTATAGAATCAAGTTCTTCCAACATAACAGACAGCTGTCCTGCTGGGGAGTTTGTTGCTCCACTTCTTTTTCCCAGCTAAAGCACTAGGAAGTAGGTGGGCGTTTTGGGGGACTGTGTTATGTAATTTTGACGTTCAAAAAGACTGATCATGCTGACTCTCGGCCTAGTTTGATTTTGATTTTGATTTAGCATATCATTCTAGACCCCCTAGCGTAGAAATTTTTCGTCAGTTATACAAAAAAAATCAGCTGTTGCATCATACATTTTGACCACGTATGTATTGCACTTCTCTACGAAACAGCTGATTTTTTTTTGTATAACGGATAAAAAAAAATCTACGCTAGGGATGATATGCTGAATTCATGGTTACAGTTTGCGCACTCGATAAAAATGTATCCTGTATAAACAACATAAATATTTTTTTTTAAATCGTAAGCCAGTGTATATGTTTTCTTGAAACGTTAAGATATACACGTATCTCTAAGTATTTGCGAGAAACCTAGTAGGTATTTAGAATTTCTCTTTGGAATACCGTTATTTACGAGTATTAACAAGAAATGTAGTTGACAACTAATAATTTGTGGTTTCAAAGGAAACGACTGCAATTAACTGCAGTATGGAAACCTATTAGTCATATTGGTAATTTAGGTTTATTTATTTATCCATGTGCTGCTTTTATTTAATGACAAATAATTTCAAATGGCTTCTCTTTTTTCCTCTATCACTATACTACCTAAATGTCCTCTCTTGGGTAGGTACTGTTCGTCGAATAGTTGAGCTGCGTTGAGCGTCACGATTACTGACAAACGCGTGCTCCGAGTCCGGTTAGTCAGGTCTACTAAAATCTCAATGGTTCTTTCTTCAATAGACCATTTCAGACACTAATTTAAATAGTCCTCACCTCACATGTTCTGCACCAAAATGATGTCTGAACTTGACTGGACTTCAAAAGAGACGGTGACTTCTAACTTTATTTGTTTCGGTCTCTCTTCTCAAGCTACCCCAAACTGTCAAATTTTCCCAATTGAACATGAACCTTATGCTCATGTCACAAAGTTGAAAATCTATCAAAGAAATTGACAGATTGGGGTAGCTTGATGTTTTGGCGTCTGTACAAACTAAATTACAGAAATAAAATCTTAAGTAAGTATATCATTTAATGACAAATAGTTTAATATGACTTCAGGCTTTTACCTACTCTATGTCTAAAACGAAAGGTGAAATCACCTGAGTAGCTTTATATCCCGAAATCTCTGAAGAGTCGCACGACGGCACGACTTATGCATCGTTTCAAGGCCTTCAATAGTTTTCATCGCACTTTCAGAACCAGCTGATGTATTCTGTGGAAATCCCACCGTGAAAACCTATGTGACTTGAGCTTGAAGTGAACTGTCAATAGTGTCAAACCCATGACAGTGAAATGACAGTTCACTTCACCAAAAATTTCAGGTTCAAATTAATACAGAATACATCGGCAGTTGCCAAGGATTTTAGTTCCGGTTGAATTTCGGAATTAGAATTTAAATAATCGAATATTATCAATCAACCACTATCCAGCCAGTCTACATCGTTATCCTCAACATATTCTAACACTACAGTGAAATGACTTTCACTTGATGTCTTTTTAACTCACAATCTGTCATTTATTTTTTATCTATTTGCAATTAATTTATCAGGTTTATTAGAATTTGAGGAGAACTAACTGTGCAGTATTATGTCAATTAAAATCAAAATATAAACTTTATCGCGCTCATTAGTTGTGTTGTGGTAAATTAGCGGTGGCTCCACAGTTAGGTACAGCGATAAGATATTATGTGTTGATATGAATCAGGTAACTGCAATTCTGTGTTACAATATTGGGATGGTTTATTTTCACTTTCTGGTTTCAGCGTTGTTTAAAAAAAATCATAGTCTAACCATACTTACCTAGCTATACTTGGCTCGTGGCTAAATATCAGTACCACGGGTTGATCGGAGGCTAAGCTATGTTTGCCGCGGTCAGTTCATGGATGGGATGACCATCGTGACTCCCCCCCCTCCCGGCTGTCATTCGTAGATCTTATAATTACCTAACGAGCATAGCATAGAAGCATAAGAAGAAATTACTCCAATTCTCCTCACCGGTAAGTCATTATTTAAAAAAAACACACTTTACTATTGTATAATAATACCAAGGTGAGCAGTAGCCCTAACAGTAGAAAGTTACCCAATTGTCTTACGGATGTTACGTATAAAAGGTGGGAAAAAATCCTAGAACTTGATTATAAATTAAAGATAAGTTATTGTTATAAAAGATTGTTCCACTTCCTGAGAATGTTGACAATAATTGTGAGAAACTCATAATCATGTGGAAGATAATAATGAGTCAGTCCGAACTTAGGAACGAGACGAGATTCGAATTCGAAACTCCGCAAGTAATCGCAAGCAAGATGTCAAAACACTAAAAAATACTGTACTGGATAAGTTTTTATCGCTTTTATCGTTTTTAGCGCAGACATTTTACGTCGGTTTAAAAAAAAAAGTTAGCTGTTTCATAGAAAAGTGCAAAACCTACGCGGTGAAAATGTATGGCACAGCTGATTTAATTTTTATTACCGACGAAACATTTCTGCGCTGGGGGTCTGGGAATGATAATACTGAATTCATGGTTACAGTTTGCGCGCAGGATATAAACATATCCAGTACAACAGACAAAAAATATACTTGGCGGAAATAGAAATAATGTTAGATGGGTACGTATAATTATAGGTACGTTTATCTATACGTAGGTTGTTGCAGATTTTTGTGCCTGGCAACATCCCTAAGCTTCCCTTTTTAAAATCCAGTATTTCTTAACCATGGAGTATGTACTTTCACAGCGTAATTTTGGACACTTTAGTATGTCTACTATCTGCCATTCTCACTGCGCCATTAGATAGATGTAATAATAGCTACTTAGATCTTAAAGTTTCAAACGTGTAGCAATATATTGCTCGAGCACTAGGAAGGTACTTTAGCATTAGGCCCTTCACCTTCGTAGAATATAATATCTTCCGTGGTGTGGAAGGAGAAACAAGTTAATTACCTAAATTTTAATCGGCCATTCTAGATTGATCATTAAGTATCTCTAATTTAAAACGAAATTTCCTTTATCAAAAAAAACGAATTTAAATTAACATTTATATTTTCTACAACTCCTAGAACAGTGCGAGCGTGGACATGAAAGTGTGTAAGTGGTAAGAAAGTTTAGCATATTAATAATAACATAACGGCTGGGGCCGAGGACCTGACCTTATGCTAATATTTAGCAGTCATACATACAGCGGACGAGCGCAAGCTGTTTAAACTGTTCCGGGTCAGTGATGAGGTTTAAAATAATATTTTAAACACACTGCAAGTGGCTAATGAAAAGGAGATGAGACTAACAGACGAATTGACGAAAAAGATGTATATTTTGCTTATAATTAATAAATAACATGAAGAAGCTGAATAGGAAATGACCTATGCCTAAATTGAACGAAATTATAAATAATAACAATAATAAATAAACATTTATTTTCTCTTCCACAAAGGTGCCTTAAATATATGAAGATTACCTACAATATTTGAATAAATCCTTTGTGATAGACTGGTATCGGCACTAGGGAAACCTGTCACACAGATTACCAGGGGCCCTTCAAAAACAGTATATGAGTTTAACTTAAATCTTAAAGATAGTAACAATATATTTTTAACCTTTGGTAGAAAACATTAGAGAAACGAAAGTAAAGAAGTAAAAAAGATACAAACAAAAATTAAAATTAGTTATTAGTGCGCTTGTGTGGAACAAAATACCATAGACACAATTATTAACCAGGCAAAGGCACAACCCAAAAGTCCTTTGTGTGACAATTTCAAAAGAGAAACGACGAACTGTCGACTACACGGTTGAAAGGCTTGACAAAGTTGCGTATGCACTTGTGCAATCTACTATAGGTCCTATACTTGTTATTATTAGAGCCACATTGGTTGCACAATAAATTAATCGGTGACGGTCGGTCACGGCATTGCAGGCTAATATGATATTTGCGATTTCCTTGTGTGGTGTACTCTCACTGGGCATGTGGAAACAAGGAAAGGAAGAATGTCGTCACATAATAACAAACAACAAGCTAACCGTTTAGTGGAAAACGGAAATATTGAGCTGATATTATTTTGTTTTCTGACAACACCATCACACGCGATGAAAGACAATCAGTCTGTTGTAGAACCTTTTACATCAGAAAAGTAGAATTGATTTAGGTTTTCGAGTGGTCGAGTCAGCGTCACCGGGTAGGTATTGCTTTGTGGCAATGTTCTCCTACTTTGTGTGTACTTTATGTCCAAATGAATGTTTTTTTGCATCCGATTTAGGTAAGTAATTAAATTGACAAATTAGGTACCGTACCTTAATAAAGCTACTAGTGAGTTTGTGACTAAAACAGCCAATATAAGAGTGATTATTAGGGCGAGACAATGTGTGTGAACCATTACGTAATGTAATTAATTTCACACTAGTTTTTAGACCGGAAAGATTTAAATCCAGATGCATTCATTCAACCAGATTTTTTCCCACGAAGTTATTTCGGAGATGTTAATGGCAACACTAGTTACATTCATCATCATCATCATTTCAGCCGATAGACGTCCACTGCTGGACATAGGCCTCCCCCAAAAAAATGGGGGTGTTTGCGTTAATCGCCACGCTTGGCAGGCGGGTTGGCGATCGCAGTATGGTGGTAAAATGCATAGAGAACGCTGCTGCCCATTCTCTGGTACGTCCCTTAGTCACCTTCTACGACACCCACGGGAAGAAATGGGACGGTGCTATTCTTTACGTCAAGCACCACACGGAGCTCAGCAACACTAGTTTTACCAATACCATTTTTCAAATTCATATTTGGATTTCGCATTGGTAGTCCTAGGTACTGCGATCCTATTGTTTATAACAAAGAAACAAATCCAATTCTGCCTTAAAATTCCTCAGTAAAGTAAATGTGAAATAAGTTTATTTTATTATCTACTTAACTAATTAAATGAAGATATGTAAATTATGCACTCTACACAACCTTCTTTTAATCACTTTTAGCCATAAATTACGAGGCAACTTAACAAGACGTTATTAAAAAAACACAATGGACTGTTCGCAGTACCTACAATAGAAATCGGATATAGGATGCGGATCACGTTCAAATTCGGAAGTGATCAAGGAGTGAGCGACCTTAGTACCTCGCTAATAAATTGTGCGTCTGTTTCCTCCTACAAATGAATGGTGATCTCTTTGAAGTTTCTGTTGCCCTAGTACTTTTAACAAGTAATAGAACTTTCACTAAAAAAATCGCGTGAACATATTGAAATGATGTCATGTAACATAAGCTGAGACCGATTACTCAAATATTACAATTTCAAGAAATTCTTTCTTGAGGAAAATGGCAAAACGGGGCTCTGATTTAGTTTTTAAAGCAGTATGCTCTAAGACAAAAACAGAATACCATAATTATCTGATCTATCGTTTTACACATTATGAAGACATATACATTGTATGGGAAAGGAATTGACAATTACTAAACCTAAACCGTCACGCGATCCGTAAATGCCATTCCCATAGGTTTCGCTTAAGTTTTATTGTTTGTCAATCGTAACTGTTGGTTGGGCCTTGTTACGTACGCGTTGTTTACAATATAAATCATATTTTTCATCCCATAAAAGAGTCTTCACATCCAAAGCCGCACCCCAGGTAAGGCCACCGCTTGCGCTACAGGCTACCTTTGTTGAATTGTTGATAAGCAACTTTTTGCAGATCATACGTGAGGACGAGATTAGTCAGTTTTGGACTACATTTTGTTACCTCATTTTGTGAAGTATGGAATGCGACCCCAAATCAATCATTTCAGTAAGTAAATGCGGATATGTATGAAGAAGCTTTTAAATTTTCGTCAACAATAAGTAACGTTATAACGTGCACGTATTTCGATACATTATGGATGGGGCGGCGTTTACAATAATATCGTCAGGTTAGAAATTATAAAACCGTACAATGAATTACGATAAGGGCAAAATAATGATTATTTTCGGAAGCAGGTAAGTATTTTAATGTAGACATAGGCCTAGGCAATTAATGCAACTGTACAAGGGGAAAGAATTTTTAAGAAGCTAATACATTCGTGATCTGGAATAAGACTTATAAGTACACAGTAAGTTCATTCTACATATTCTCTTGAATACGATTCATTTCTACAATGTGATCAGATTAAAAGTATCTTCAGTGTAACCTTTGCACTTTCGGCAAGACACAAAATAATAATGTCTGGCAACATTATCAGTGAAAGTTATCTTTAGTGCCTAATAAAGACTTGTAATAGCTTCTTACCTTACAGTGGCCGATTTTGGACACACAGTGACAGAACGTCTTACTATCTCTAAGGCCATAAATTGTTTTGGAGATATAGGGTAGTGGCACCAATAGATGAACGACCCCCAATAGATGAACAACCGACCGAAAAAAAATTAAATATTAAACACCCCGCTATTTACATGATTGTGTGCAATATTTTTTCCCGCTTAGGGCAATATTTTATCATCCCGGTTCCATAACAACTTTGATCATGAGTGAGTAAAACCCTAATATTTTTACAAAAATCAACTTAAAAAATAAATTGTTAATCTAGACAGTTCTTTATTTATTCCATCAAATCCTGAGGATTATGGAATACTAAAAAAAAATAAGCATACATCAATGTCGTGAAATAACTGAGTTGCGTCTATTTAAAGTTGTCAAAAACGCTTAATCGTTCATTTATTGGTGCCAATACCCTATACAACATTAATATGCAGTAAGTATCTTGAATGTCCTATTACCGGCCTCTGTCATTCTTACTTCTGGCCCAAAAATGAGCCCAGTGACTATGGTTTAAAGACTTTCTCTACTTCCACCGGAAATCTGTAATCTAAATTAGTCTCTTAACGGCCTCTATTTCCTTACGAAGAGATTTAAATATTCCAATGGTTGTCTGGGTTCTCCAACATATTTGATAGTGATTCCACACTTTTATAAAATATTACTGGTATTATTAAAATAGTATACTACTTACATTATAAATGTGAAAGTTTGGATTATGGGATAATTTCCGACCGCAACGCGGGCGAAGCCGCTGGCAAACGCTAGTAGGTATAATAATTTTCACATTGGTCGTGGAAATGACATATTGGGTATGCCGTTTGAAATGGTAAACATAATTTTTGCTGAGTTTGCAAGTAATATGTCTAGTGAGTGACCTGAAAATCGAAAAAAAAAAAAAGTAACACTATTTGAATTTCGTAGATCCTGGCGTTTCCTCTTAATTTAAAATATCTGAAAACTCTGAAATGCCACAAAATTCACGTGACATTTGCCCGCATATGACGTCACTTCAATAAAATCTGCAACTAAGCGGTAAGCCAGTCACGATTTATTTAGCCTTGTAACATTATCAAGTCAGAAATTTATGACGGATGCTAAAATTTTTGTATTGTATTTATTTGTACAATTCAAGCGTTTTTGAACGTGACTATTTCATTTGTGCATTTTATCATTATGAGCAGCAACCGTAGCTAAGTGCGGTTATAAATAAACTAAACTAACACGCATCGAAAATAAAAAAAATTGCTGCTAGCTAGGCTGAAGTGAAATTTTAAGACAATGGGCAGATTAATTCAAAATTCAAATCATTTACATATTTCAAGTAGGCGTGCAATTAAAACGCACTTTTGAACGTCAAAATTTATAAGAAAATATCATTGATAGCTAGCTCTATGGTCTTTTTTAAATCATATTACGAATATGCGGACTGGTCGACGTTTCACTTGACCGGTTGTTTCTTTCTTTGGCCAGAGAATTAGTATTGCCAATTTTCCATGCAACGTGACAATGCTGCCAGTCTTTTGGTCAAGTTCATAGAGTAGAGTAATAGAGTCAAGTTTCCGGATGACAGCGTCGGAGATGAGTACTTCGACACCTACGTGAGGAGTCCTTTTACTTTCGCATTTATTATAGTTAGGCAGCGCATGCAAACAACTCTGTTTTAATCCGCCTGGTTAGGCAAACATTGTGATAGCTCGGCTAATATGCAAGATATAAATATAATTTGTAGCCTATAGCACCCACAAATAATGCAGTTTTCAACCAGTGTTTTTTTTTTAGAATTGGTCCATTAGTTCCGGAGATTACCTATTACATACAAACTTACAAACAAATTTTACCTCTTTATAATATTAGTATAGATTAGTAGTTGGTGTAAATAGTTGTGTTAAATATTGTAAAAAAGATGGTTTATGCGCAAATAAATAACAATGATTAAAAAGTTATGTGTTGGTTCGCTTAAGATTTGAATAGCATCTGCGCCGCTCAGTACCGCGACGGATGTTTTCGGAGTGTTATAGGCATAAGCTAAGTAGCTAGGCAATACCAACTGCAACAAACACTGTAAATAGAATGCATCACAAAGCAGTCTTAACTGTAAGTTAATTATAGAGGCTGGGTAAATTAATTACCTTTGCTCATAAAAGGAACGCGTTTTTTGACAGGAGATGCGCGGAAAAATCTGTGTCAATTAAAAAAAAATTCGCCCAACACAGAATATTGCACATATTTTTATTTATCGATTCTCTACATTGAAATTACATCACAAAGCCTGCAGCATTAAATTTCCCTTCTGTTGAGTACTTGAGTAACTTAGTGACAAGGTTATGTAAAACACGGCTTCCAATTTAGGCTGTAGAGTTACGCTGAACGGTGTTCTTGAAAAAATATATTACAATACCAACTCTTTTAAAATTGAGTATATTTCCTGTCTCTTCAAAAGTTTTCTCTGGTTCCTATAATAATAAGACATTATGAGGGCAATTGTTTACATTAAGTCTGTGGTTATAGTGTTCGCGATTGTTTATTGTTACTGTTACTTCCACAGTTCCGCTTAAGACGTGCAACCATAGAGAAAAAGTAAATAAAGTGCCTGTAATTTAGACATACAGTCTGTTCCAGATGATAAAAAAGATTAAGGTAACGTAGGTAGTTTGATAGTAATAGTAATAGGTACTTGAAAATAAGTCAAAGTAGTCAATAATCAGACTCCTCTTATAAATTGACCACTTAAAATTACAACTATTAATAGTTCTCAGGTTTACACTCCACTGCGCTTGAAGCATTCACTTCCCAAATTATAGTTTTTTTGTTTGATTGCATACTTATTACTCATTGTATAATGTTGATTGATTTGCTTCGGTCTTCGGGAAGCTAAGTTATGAGGTAATCTTCACTTTTTGCTGTTTTTGTGTACCATTAAATAATAAAGAGTGTTATCAGTGCAAGTCTTACATAGTGTACGTCGTCGTAATAATGGTTTTTGTGTTATTTTACACTGCAGTCATCCACCTCTTTGCTTAGCAAAACTGAACTGATGCTTCGGAAACTTCAAACTGAAAGTCTGAGATTTTGTGTTATCTGTGACACGCGTTTTCGAGCCAACTAGAACTGTCAAAAACTTTCGAACAATCCACACTTTTTGAAATTTGAATTGATCTTTGATCAGTTTTGTTAGTTGTTGCCATTGTCGTCAAGAGTACGTATATAGCCACAAAGTATTGTTCGAAAAAGTGCGTTTGGGTTTGGTTTCGTCCAGGGTCTTAATTGTCTTATAATATTTTTCGATTTTCCAATGACTATCCGAGATCTCGGTAAATATGTACCGTTGAAAAGGACCGATAAGAATGCGATAAAGCACGTTTTCCGGTGCAACAGAAAGACGAACATGTCTGACAAAGCCAATGACTCATTGTGGTCTGTACAGTTTGGTACCATTCGATTGAAATATATGTCAAGTAGATTTCGCAGAAACTAAAGACAGGTCACCAGAGTTCACATAAATATAGCATAACTAATATTGAATATTTATTAATAGGCAATAGGAAAACAACTAATAATAACATAAACAGCTGAAAAACCTCTGACAGCTCTTCTAAATCGTTCAGAAAGCCTAACAATTGGAAATTCGAATTTAGAATTCTAAAATGAGTAGGTATACAAATACCAATTACTTGTTTTAAATTTTCTCAGAATTATTCGCTGTTAGTGCTAATAAAACAAAAGACTACTTAGACGATACACATCATGAAGTAGGAACATATAGAATTGCGTTAGTTGATTTTTGTTAAACGAATAGTCGGATTGATGAATCAACTTATCTATCAACCACTGACCCTGGTGACTCGCATACGCTAAGTCGACTTGTAGAAAGGTACTAAGATGAGTCCGCAGTCACGACAATATAACTGATCCGCAATTAGGTACGTGATACCTATTTGATTGTTCCGTGTGGTGCCGGACGTAAAAGAATAGCACCATCCCATTTCTTCCCGTGGGTGTCGTAGAAGGCGACTAAGGGACTTACTAGATAGAGAATGGGCAGCAGCGTTCTCTATGCATTTTACCACCATACTGCGATCGCGAACCCGCCTGCCAAGCGTAGCGATTATGGCAAAACCCCTCTTTTGGAGGAGGCCTATGTCCAGCAGTGGACGTCTTTCGGCTGAAATGATGATGATGATGATGACCAATTTGATTGACGTGATGATTATCATTTGGTGCATCTAGGTACCATATTTTCTAAAAGAAGGAAAGAAAAAAAAGAAAATAAGTGGAATACGAGGGGAAGGAAGAAATAGATGTTCCAAAGCTCGGCCACCGTTATTAAAAACTTCAACAAACATTACAGAAAAAAAAGAAAATAAGCGGAATACGAGGGGATGGAAGAAATAGATGTTCGAAATCGCGGCCACCGTTCTTAAAAACTACAACAAACATTACAAGTCAAGACTTCTAGCGGGCCACCAACTGCCATGGAACACCGCAATATCTTTTACTCGACTATGAAGCCAGGTAGGCCGCTGCCGGAACAACTTGGTCAGGTGGGTTCTCCGATTAACCGCAGTGCGACTGTGGAGCCACATCACAAACTGTCCCACATCTTGGCGTGCTCTCTGTGTATTAACACCTGCACTATGGAAGACCTTGCGGGGCTGATGATAACGCTGTCGAAGTGGCCGAATTCTGGTCGAAGATTATTTAAAACAAATAAATGGAATCATCGATACGACGAAGAGAAAGAGAGAGTCGAAATCTGCCCTTGTTTGTCTTGAAATTAACAGGGCTGACCCTGCCCCACTGACCCGTTTTCCGCCATCCACTAGTTCACACAATATGTCAAATTCTCACCACCGCTATTACCTTACCCAACAGAAATATCAAAATAAAGTTTTGAATATATTCCAATGCATTTTATCAATGGCACTGCCACGTTACCGCCATGAAATTGGTGTAATGGACAGAAGACATTGCGTGTACTTCGTAACAGACGGGTCTGATGATGGATTTGCGTGTTAATAAATCAAAATGGCTGGAGCGAGGCGGTCGATAAAGGTAATTTCAATTAATTTGAAGCGTGTGAAAGTGCGTAGGTATGGTGAATGTTAAGAAAGAAGTAAGTAGGTTTTAATTATACATTAATATGAGAGTATGTTACCCGTTGATCAATTTATTTTAATTGGTTACACAATTTGCACGAGCGCGTATAGTGCTTTGCTAGCAGAAAAGTGTTGTTTACTGATATTGGGATAATTCTACGCATTCTTAAGGTAATTCAACTGTAGTATGACGCCTCCACCACCTATGGAGGGTAACATAGGCCTATAAACGTTTACTGCTTCGCATAGTCGTCCTGCTACCTCTAGCTAACGGCAGGCAGATCTAAAAACGCCTTATTAGAGCTTTCAAGAAATTATACGCCATTTTTAATAATAAGAAGTAACTTAAGAAGAAATTGTATTATAATCTAGGAGGGATTAAGACAACAGAGAATTTTAACGAGATGGGATGGGTCTAGACCACACAAGATAGGATTGAACAAAATAGGAGGATTTTGTAGAGCATATGCAAGCAAAGTAAACGAATTTTTAAATGCAAACATGACATAGCAAAGAAAAAAATGCGAGACAGCCGGCGCGGATGTTGACGAATGAAAATGTGGATGGCAAAGTAGGTAAGCTCAAGTCCTTTCAGAGTTCAAATTAATTCAATTCTAAAGTGCACTGAGCATTAAATACTCATACTTCTAAGCACTAAACCTGTTTCTTAGTAGATCCTCGATAATAATTGTTCTAGACTTGTAGCTGGTCAGTCTATAGGGTTCCCAAAGGGTGCCAACGGGACCCTGCTATTACCAAGGCTCCGCTGTCCAGCCCTCCGCCCGACAACACAGTAACTTTACTGACAGGTAACCTGAATAACTACAAACTGGTTAAAGTAAAGGCTTCTTCAAACAGGCGTGACGCGACCGACACTCGTAGAACAATTTCCATGAAGTTTCATAGAAATTGTTCTACGTGAGTCATGTCGCGCTTGTTTACAAGAGCCCTTATGCTTCTCAAATACATCTAGTGACAGGCATTTATTTTTACTGGTTCCTGGGAATACGAAGGAAGGTCGGTCTTAAGCATTTAGATTGGTAAAGTCTGTCGCCATCATTCGCCTAGCCTTTTGTCAACTATGCGGACCTCGGCTTCTCATCTAATCCGATGAAGCTGAATATCAATTGCGACTTGGCGACTGCCTTTCTGACCTCCACAACCCAGATACTGGGAAACACGATACGCTTGGTAAGTCTAGTTGTCAGACTTTCTGGCTTCTGACTAACCGTAACGACTGTAAAGGTCGGTGGAGTATGTTTAAAGATTAGCATCACTTGGCATTGAATCGGTAAGTACGAATATTTTCGTAAAATCCTGAGGTAAAATCATTCCGTTGTTGACATTGACGGTTAGAGAGCTTATTAAGAAAACAACCTCACGTCTGAGTCAGCTGTAGCTGAACAGCTTCATTCCAGTGTCTTATCAAAATTTAATTTTCTAAAAAGATTTTCGGGAGAACATAGACAAACCGAAGAGGGACTTGATGGAAAGCGAAACTACTTGTGAAGAGAACTGTGTTTTAAATTAAGTTTGAATTTTGTGATTTCTTTGTAAATTTTTCTGACAAAACGTACACTATTCATTGAGCGCGTTTGTAATTTTCTGAAGTGACGATATTCGTGGACATCCACGCAGGGAAGTATAATATGTATAAGGTAATATAATACACATATGAAGTGTTTGTAAACTGTGTGAATGATGATAATAATGGTTAGAAAGGGAATAACTACCAAGATGACGACTAATAGACAAGTGTGGAAGAAAAAAACAAGATGCGCCGACCACAAATAAATTGGGATAAGGGCAGGAGAATGAATGAATGATACACATGTGAAGATGCTTTTAGATTTCCGTTACAACGTTATAACGTGCACGTAGTTATTTAATATCATCACGTTACAAAATATAAAAGCAAAGAAAACTACAGTTTTGAGCCGTTTGGGGTCGCAACGCTCGGGTCATGGGGCCCGAGTGCACGTCTCCTCTTTAAGGAAATTTCTCGCCGGCTGGTCGTTACTTCACGTGACCGAGGGGTGGGTCGTTCTTTGGGCAAAGAATTAGCATCGCCAGTCAACGTGGCGATGCTGCCAGTCTCCTGGGCACGTTTCCTGATGACAGCGATGTGGACGAATACTTCGACGCCTAAGTGTCCTTTTGTTTTTGTATCTATTTATTTTTATATTTAGTTAGTAATTTAATCTATCTTACAAAAGCACACATCAGCTGATGTTCGCGATTCGAAACAAATAAATCCGTCAGATAATAGGTCACGAAAATTTTAAAGAGACATTTTCCTAGTCAGTGTAGTGACAATTATTTTGTAAAAGTAAGTTAAATATACAGCGTGTGTATGTACTTAGTCGTTTTCTAGCGAACACTTTCACTAGCTTTTGACAAAAATGTTAAATGTTATTCGAAACATGGTCCGTGTCGAAAGTGAGGAAACGCATTTGATTCGACATGTTTACAATCCTATGCTTGTTTTTTGAGGTTTCATGGTTTTCTGGTCAAATAAAAATGTTCAAATTATATTATTTGAATATTACTACCTACCTACCTACCTACACAGGGACTACTCACACTTATTCAGATCTGTTCAGCTTTAGTCCATAGAAAACAACGATTTTGTTTAGAGTCTGTTCAGCTTTCCGTGGCTGAACGGATGCGTACGCGTCTCATCCAAAATCGTTGTTTTCTATGGATAAAAGCTGAACAGAGCTGAATAAGTGTGAGTAGTCCCTAATTCATGAGAAAGGTTTACGTGTACAATTTGTCAATATTTCATTATCAAAGCTAGTTTGTCAATATTTGGAGGCCTAGCAAATAGGCTGGCGTAGCGATCTAGATGCATTTACGAGAGATTGGTCGCAGAAGGTAGGTAACACACAAAGAACAATAGAAAGCTATGAGAGACCTTTGCCCGCAGGGTGACAAAAAAGGTACTTAAAAAAACATGTCTGACTGATTACTTCTGCTAGACAGTGCTGGCTGGACATAATTGTTTTTGGCACTTTCGTTAACCGGAAAGGCAAAGATTTATCATTTTATTTTGTATCAATTAAAATGGAATCATTAATTCATATCCATCACTTGCTTACATTTCCATATTTTAAAGTCTTGCTCTCCTAGTAAGATTCTATAAATATCGCGGAATCTTTTCGTTTTCTTTGACCTAAAGACCGTCAAAAATTTGCATAGAATAATGACCTAGAAATTTAGTAGGTAGGCAGCGTATTTTTGTCGGTTCGAGGTAAATAAAAATAAATACATTTGTCAGATTATTTTGTGACCTTACTACACAACGTAATATTATTTGTGACTCTAGGATTCGAATGGGACCAGTTGGTCCGCAGTAAACAAACAGCTCTAAAGTGCAACGGCGTCCGTGCTGCTGTACTCATTTTCCTTTATTTATTACCAGATATTTACTTCAAGTACCTACTAAAAAGAATACTGCATAGTAAAATTAAATTGTTGCTGAATTCTCTAAGTTATAGAACGCTTGTTCAGTAACTTTGAAAATCACTTGTAGGGAAATTTTAATTGTAGGCTGTTGCAGCACAAGGATTTCTACTCAAATTATTTTTGAATTCAGAACAGACCGATTAAATCCAACTCCGAGGCAAAGGTACGACAATCCCAGCCGAGTGCAATAAAAAACTTTCTGATTAATAAACAATAGTGAAAATAAGAAAGTAAGAAAAACAACTTACATTCATTTTGAAAATTTCCAATATTCCTCAGATTAACATCAAAATAAATCACTGAACACAAGACTTTCTTTAAAAGAATTTTAGTACTATGTTGATACTACGTAACCGGTTTTATATTTGACAGGAACGCGCATGTGCGCGGTGTGATGGCGGATCGGCGACTGCCGCGCGACGGGTTATAAGAAATAAACTTTCTCAAACGACCGCGATTTTAGCCTGCCCATTGGTTGCTAGGTATTAGGTTCTGCTGTTGACGACTACTTACATAATTACTGGTAGTTAAATTCATATTAGTTTGTTGTGATAAGGTGCTGCATATTATGATAAGGATCCCAAGATTAAAGAAACATCAATAACAATGGTTTATGTTTGGTTGATGGACTTTGTGACGAAAGCAATGTTAAATATTTAAAGGGACTGAAATTAAGACAGAACAGATAAAAGCTGTTCTGTGAACTTCAGTAGAAATTACTGTTGGACACATTGAGATAAAATAATTCAAAATAAATGGTTGGACGGTGACAGTAGTGAGGCTTCGAATCCCAGCGGGGCAATTGCATAACACACTAACAGTAGCAATGGCTTTAATTTTGACAGTTCAACAACATTCATTGCGTTATTTACGTTGTTGATCACACACATTTTTCCAACATAAAAAGCAATGGATTAGCAATATACATCAAAAATTTTCAAATTGTGATTGTACACAATTAGGGTGGCAGTATTAGTGCAGTTAAGATTATTTCGTATTTTACTTTACGTGTAGAGTTTGTATTGTGTTTGAAGATGAAGCTAACATTGCCCTTATTAACCTGGGACCTAACGGTAGGTCTCCGTAACGACCGCGTATGAGTAGGTACTTAACTGCCATTGGTGTAGTTTTAGCTGTAGAGCAGTGCATTTTATGGCTCCTCTTCACAATAGGCGGTAATCGATATTTGAGTGATCGGCGATCGTGTGGGCACGCGTATGCAACTAGTCGAAATTCCATTTGTTGTGTACCAAAACCGACCACTCACGGATCGCGGCGAACAATGGCAAACTTAGACGATGATCGGCGACTACAGACGAGTAAGCCCCCTACACAATTATTGTGCTCGCAGGTAATCGTCTATGATCATCGCTGATTGTGAAGGCGGCATTATAATTTTGAGCAGTTGTGTTATTGGTTCCATGAGCTTATTGGGCTTTTAATACAAGATTCTTAAATCGTACTTTGACTTCAGTTTGCCAAGCAAGTGTTCATACCTCGCTTATGCGAATATGTGCAACTGTCGCATAGGTGCTTATATGAACGTTAACTTCATTACTATGGTGTGAACGAAACATTATTTAGTACGTACTTATTCGAAACTCTGATAGAGACCCGACATAGCGCTGGATAAAAACAATGAAATGTTCTCTGTCCAGTTAGGATATGGAAAATGGCAAACCAACGCTTGATTGCCAACATGGGCGTAGCTATGGTTGGGGGGGGGGGGGCAAGGATGGGCAGCGCCCGGCCTAGAAACTTATCTAGAAAATATATCTTCCCGCGGTTTCAAAGCCTCGGGCTAGACGATGCTATAGAGCTCAAAGTCTCAGGATAAGATACATATAGGTAGATATACGTATATTTATAGTTAGAGAATTAAAAAACAAAAGTTTTATTTACATAGCTTTTATGCTTTGGATTTTTTAGTAATACTTAAAAATGAGGATTTCGTTACTGACTGATTCACTTGTCAAAACCTCTAGGGCACTTCTTATTGGTAATTAAATAGGCCAGTGCAATATCACCGCTAAAATTAAATGAAATAGAGCACCCTACAAAAATAAATTAAATCCCACCAAAAACAAATCATTTAAAGTAGGTTTCCAAGACTTAAATAACGCTTTCCTGACTTAATGAAACATAGTAAAGTAGTACCAATTTTCAAATCGGGTAGTAGGAGTGATCCCTCTAATTATACCTATATCTGTGCTTCCAGCATTGAGTAAAATTTATGAAAAAATCATGCTGGACCAGATGTTGTCATATTTTAACTCAAATGGGATTTTACATAGTCGACAGTTTGGTTTCATGAAAGGTAGGTCAACGACTGACGCGGGAGTAAAACTCATCAGTCACATTTTGGAATTCTGGGAGAAGTCCCAGGATGCAATTGGCATTTTCTGTGACCTCTCAAAAGCGTTTGACTGCGTTGACCACAATACACTCATCTGTAAATTACACCACTACGGACTTCGTGGACGAGCTGCTGATCTTGTGCTTTCCTATTTATCAAACAGGCAGCAAAAAGTAAATGTTAACGGGGCAACGTCCTCGGGGTCTCTAGTTAAGATGGGCGTGCCTCAAGGTTCAATTCTTGGCCCTTTTATATTTCTAGTTTATATTAATGACCTTCCTTACCTGATGGCTAACTTCTCGGATATAATTTTATTCGCTGATGACACTTCTCTTATTTTTAGAATAGATAGAAAAGATACGGATGTCTTACATGTCAACGATAGTCTAGCTGTTCTCTCGAAATGGTTTGCGGCTAATAATCTTTTACCCAATGCGAACAAAACTAAATGTCTTAAGTTCTCATTACCAAATGTACCCCAAGTAGGGCTAAATTTAAAACTTGATGGCAAGAAACTAGATGCTATTTCGGAAACTGTATTTCTAGGAATTACTTTAGATTCAAAATTGCAATAGGGTGCCCACATTAGAGCTGTTTCAAGTAGATTAAGCTCAGCTGCTTACGCAGTAAGAAAAATAAGGCAGTTGACTGATGTAGCCAAAGCTAGGTTAGTATACTTTGCTTATTTTCACAGTATTATGTCTTATGGCGTTCTGCTGTGGGGGTCGGCAGCTAACGTAGATTCAGTTTTCATTCTACAAAAGAGGGCAATCCGCGCAATCTATAAAATGGGGCCTCGCGAGTCTCTTAGAAACAAATTCAACGAAGTTGACATACTAACTCTGCCTTCTCTTTATATCCTAGAAAATATCTTGTATGTTCGCAAAAATTTAAGTCTTTAAAAAAAAAAATGCGACTTCCATAATCTAAATACACGTAGTAAAGATGAAATTGTCATTCCAAAATTTAGATTAACTAAAACTAGTAGGTAAGACATTTCTAATAAACAGTATCCGCTTCTATAACAAGTTGCCAAAATCGGTTACAAAACTTAGCGATGGAAAGTTTAAAACTCACATCAAACGTGTCCTTATCAAAAAAGCATATTATAAAATAAAAGACTACGTTGAAGACAAGGAAGTTTGGCATTAATTCCTTCTGCACATGTGGCTTCCCTGGTAACTCAATAGCACCATAACTATGTGAGCGTCTATTAACTGCTTCCAAACTACAATGTTAATTTTATTTTTACACTTTCTGACATATTCTCGTCATTATTTGACATTATACAACGCTTGTAATATCTTGTATTTATTAGTTATCCTCATGGAAATCATATCACTTGGTTTAAATAGGTTGATTTTACTTATGTAGATTCTTTCACATATTGTGAATGAGAGAAAGTTGTAGGCCTACAGTTTCTATTCTTTATTTTCATTTCTCTAAGTACCTGGTACTTATTGACAGGCCTGCACTGTCCTCCCATACCTAATATCATTGTAATTTGAAAACATTATAAAATCCAATTAAATTTAAAAGAGTAACCGTGGAGTTTCTTGCCGGCTCTTCTCCATAGGAAGCGACAAATTGGACCCGTGCACCTAGCTTCTGACGTTTCATAAGTGCCCTTGCAGGTTTATGTGAAATAAAATATTTTGATTTAGATTTTTTTGATTTTGCACTGGTAGTAAAATTAAAAGAGAAAAAAAAGAACTTTTCACCTCACAACCTCGGAATGATTCTGTTTGTCATTCGAAATTTGCGTGCAAAAGTGCATTTTACCCGCTAGCGTGGAAAGAGTTTTTGAAATTCTAACCTTTCTATTCAATCATTTTCTATACAGCCAGTCCACTGAAAATGTATTATTACATATTTCATGTCAGTGCGCCAGCCCCATTTTTAGAATAATCGCACTGGCCAGCAGGAGGACTACATGAAAAAAAAGAAACTTTAAAAAGTTCGTCTCTATTCAATTCGCTTTCCATAATTTTGGTTTGGTTTCTGATAAAAGCGTAAGAAATCATAAAATATGAGCGAGTCCAGCAGTGATGAAGATATAATTTAACAGGTTTGCAGAGTTAGTGCAAGCGGCACATAATGCCGAATTGAATCTTCCGGAAAAATCGCGTGAAAAGTAGGTACATAAAAGCGTACAATTTGTTCAATGCATTGAGACATTCTAAAGGCGTGAAAACGTTTTCGAAGACTACAATGCAATGCTATCATATTTCATAGAACTAGGTAGGTACACTAATTTAATATATGATTTAAGGCTGTTTTTCTTGCACCTAGCATTTTCCTCGCTGTAGTGAGGTAAAAAATTGTGTGTTTCGCTCGGCAGCAAAGGTATTCTGCGTCTCGTAGGTACCTTTGAAACCCTTGCTACGCTCAGGATTTTATATTTGAACCACTCGCTTCGCTCATGATTCAATCCTAGTATCCTTCGCTTCCTCAGCTTTCAATACATTCAAGTACTCGCGCCAAAAAACGTCTTTGCAGCCTTGCATAACAAATAACAATTTTTTTTAACTTTTTTTTAATGTATGTTCCCCGATTACTCGAAGATGGCTGGACCGATTTGGATAATTTTTTTTTTGTTTGAAAGGGTATACTTCCCAGGTGGTCCCATGATCATCAAGTCGGGATCTGATGATGGGATCCTGGAGAAATAGAGAGAACTCTTCAAATTTTATAGGCACACTTGAAGCAATTTGTGTAGTTTTTGGAAGAGTACTTTCTCGGAGTGGTTCCATTTCAATTTGGTGAAGATCTTTTTTTTTGAAGAAGAAAAGGTTCCGACGAATTGAGAACCTCCTCCTTTTGGAAGTCGATTAATGATAGCAAATGGACAGGGATTGCTGAAATCTCATGTCTGTCAATTGTTTACCACCAGTTAATAACATAACATCACGCCGGTGCGCTGTGAAGGGGTAAGCAGATGTGAACCACTAAAAAGTGAAAAATAAAAAACTTATTTAAAAAAAAAAAACAACCGACTTCCAAAAAAACACTAAAAAGTGAAAAATAACTTTAATTTCGGAAGTCGGTGACTTTGGATATGTGTTTAAAGTTTTTGTCACCGCCTTCCGAAATTAAAGTTATTTTTCACTTTTTAGTGTTTTTTTGGAAGTCGGTTGTTTATTTTTTTGAAATAAGTTTTTTTATTAATACTTGTTAATAAAACGAATAAAAAAGTTAAAAATAATTTAATCCATTTATTAATAAAAGCGTGTTTACGTATGTACATTTTGATGGCAGGAGAAATAAAAAACAATTAGCATGTTACACCTTTATTTCTAACTGTCAATATTTTTTAATTTTATTTTTAACTTTTTATTATGATGCGGGATTTACTACGGCGTAGTTCGTAGCAGCGTTTTTCCTTTATGTAGTTCGTAATCATTCATAGAACCCACACCCACACGTTTTGTTTTGAGCACTTAAAATATTATGTATCTATGGCCACCTATGGCTAGCTCCAGCTTCAGACCCTGGTTACCATATAGGAGCAGAGTAGGTTCTCGTCAATACGAATCAAACGACCCCAAACTCGATGGAGTTATGTTGTTTTGTTGCACCTTCCAGCTCCAGCATCAGATCAGCTCCATAACATCATAACATTGCATTGTCACGCGATATGAAATTTCAGCTCAATCAGTTGAAGATATCTGCTTCAAAATTGAGTGACCCGTCCCAAACATAGTTACGTTGCAAGTTAAATAAAAGCTTTTAAAAGTCAACTTTTTAGTTCGTTTTATTAACAAGTAATAGTAAAAGCTTGTTTTAAAGAAAAATCTTTTAATTTTATAGTTCGTAATGCGCTGTGACGGACTTTAAATTGAAAATCACGTCTAACGGCTAGTTTCATGTATTTGGAAAAATTATATGTAAAACTAGACAATTTTCTTCTTCGTTTGATATGTGAATATTTTAAATCCTATTTTTATAACACAATGTAATTAATTGGTAAAGTAAGGTCTATCGCGGACATAAAAACGATAATCACGCAAAAACTATCGGGCGTATTTCCATGAAACTCACCGTCTAAAAGACAATTTCATCACCCAAATTTTAGTATACGGCTTTTATTTTAATTGCGTTTTATAAATAAGATGGGTTGTTTTTCGGAAAAACTTGATGCGCGTTGAGGCGGGGTCTCTTGCGGGCGACGGGCGGCAGTGCATCGCTGACCACTGTCACGGGTAGACGCTGACGCTCTGAGCAAAAATAACGTAATTTTATTCGTTTTTAATTTCGTGCGTTAAATGGCTGTTCACAATATGACTGATATGACGGCGCGGTTGGCGCAGTGGTTAAGCGATTGACTGCGGCACTGCGTGTCGCGGGTTCGGGTCCCGCACGGAACAAACATTTGTATGAACTACAAGTAGTTGTTCCGGGTCTGGCTGTTGTGTGTGTGTGAGTTTAAATGTTTGTAAACGCACCCACAACACAGGAGAAATTCCTAACGTTAACGTTTAGCACAAAAAAAACCAAAGCGAATGTGATGAAGGAGTTAAAATTCTTTGAATTTTGAAATAGTCGCTATATTTCTGGTTCACAATATTGTTCGTTGGTGTCCTCATTTAATAGTACAGACGCCAGCACATCAAGCTACCCCAATGTCAAATTACTTTGAAAGATTTTCAACTTTATTACAAAAGAATGTTCATGTTCAATTGGGAAAATTTGACAGTTTGGGATAGCTTGAAGTGTGGGCTTCTGTACATTGTATTACAAGGTATCTATCCACGACTGTGCATTTACGGCCCCTGCCGTAAGCGAGGGCTGTAAACTACACGAGGCAATACATATTTTTGGACTCGAGTATCACATAGTGCTTTTCATAATAGTTAATATTTTTGTTTTCTCGTATGTGTAACGACACTTACGAGGAAACAAAAATATTCACTATTTTATAATGGATAATAAATATCTCTGTCGTGTAAAATTATTTTTTTATCTTCCTTTAGTGTATTCATAAAAAAATCACATAGTCCAAATTATTCGTATGAAACGATTTTCATCTAATAAAGCTAACAAAACTCTAGACTACGTCACCTTACAAACAAAACAAAAACTAAATCAAAATCGGTTCACAGAACACCGTTTTTTATTATTTAGACGTAATACTGCTTTACTTGCCTCTACTGTGGCCGTGCGCATAGGTAGGTTCCAGTGCTGAAACACCATATAACACGATTCCTACCGGCTTCCCTTCGGAGATTGGCATCGGCAACTCTGTTGTTATTAAAAATGGCACGTCAATAGGTGGCTACTCTTGTCAAAAAATATAGTTACACTACGGGTATTTAATTCACCGTAACATTAAAACAACAAAAACGGTTATTTTTAGCTTTGTCTTACAACAAAAATAAAATAAAATTTAAAATACCTAACCCGGCGCCAAAACGTTATAATCGGGAACTAAAAATTCATACAACAGCGATCCCATAATGATGTCACTTTAGGTCACCTGGCACCTGGCACCGCTTGTTAAGTACGAGAGCTAGTCCCTGTACAAAGGGTTATGGCAGAGACAGATATAGAAAAATGCGTCAGCGAGAACGAGATAGGGGAATATTGCATATTGTTTTTGGTTCTTTACATTTGTTCGGTATAATATTTGCGACCGAACAGCTAAGCACTTTTTCCTGCATGCATTTCCATAAATGCATGTATCGCAACGATTACCAGTCAGTTCGTGTCCGACTACCAATCGCGTAACTCAAACCAAACCAAATCAAACCATCTTAGTGCTAATTTAGCTTAGGTTTACCATTTAATATTAGGATAGATTGTAATATTCAATATACCTATTTAAACCATATAATTTCGTATCATTAAGTCAGTGATCGTAAACCAACACCCAAACCATAACCATTCTAATATAGTACTAAATTAACCAAATATCAACCAACCCAGAAGTTAGTGCTAAACCACGCAAGTGCTAACTTCTACATGGTCCTTCGAGCATTAAGGGCCTCGGTTCGCGAAGTACAGTGAAGTGTTTGTGCGCCGGGACCTTGCAACCAGTGTTTTTACCAGTTTGTAGGGAAGTAGGTAGGCAGTGAAATCAATTTGGAAGAAATTGGGCAGCTGTCGCGTAAGGAGAATATAAGGTCAGATCAAACCATTTTATAACAGTTTATTTTCACTCGCGTATTTATTTAACAGTGGAAATAATGGAGCAGTTAGCAGTCAGCCAAACGGAGGTTTACGACTCCTTGGTTAAACTTCTAACTAACATCAGGAAAGACGGAGCTGAACGAAAAACCACAGACTACTGCCGCGCATAGGACAACCCCCAGGAGTATGTAAACGACGGTGTACTGGTGAATGTCATGAACTGATATGTCATCGACCTCTGCTTTCATAACCATCCGTATCAAATCAATTCATAGTGAGTTTGCCTTAGAAGGTGAGGTTATCATCATGAATAATTTAATTAAAAGTTTACCACATAAATCATTCATAAAACCAACCTGGCCTCACATACAGAACATCAATTTGGCAGACCCAGAATTTAATACCAGCCGACCAGTGGATCTACTGCTTGGAGCAGATGTATACTGCAGGATAGCTTTAAGTGGCCTTTTGAGGGGCAATAGCGAAGATCAACCAATAGCCCAACAAACGCAATTAGGATGGTTGCTTTGTGGGATAATGACACCACAATACCGATGTAACGTTCTTCACAATACGGAAGATCTACGCAGATTTTGGGAAAGCGAAGACATCAACCAACAGATTGATATGTCCACCGAGGATCACGAATGTTTGCAAAAATTTCTGTCAACAACAGAGAGACTAGAAAACGGGAGATACCAAGTCCGACTGCCATTCAAACCAGAAACCAAGGAACAGCTAGGAACCACTAAACCATTAGCATTGGCACAATTTCGTAACTTAGAGAGAAAGTTACAGAAAGATCCAGAATTGAAAACAGAATACACAAAGTTTTTGAACGAGTATTCTAATTTAGACCATATGATGCCGTCAGCAACAAGCACGAAACCCGAGTGCTACCTACCACACCACTGCGTCACTCGTGCTGAGTCAACCACTACTAAGTTGCGTGTTGTGTTCAACGCGTCTGCTAGACCATCATCAGGACTTAGCTTGAATGACGTCATGTACCGAGGTCCCAACCTACAACAAGATCTCCAGGAGCTGATTTTAAAATGGAGACAGTATCAGTTCGTTTACACTGCTGATATCGAGAAAATGTATCGACAGATAATGATACATCCTGAAGATCAGCCGTATCAGAAGATATTATGGAGGGACTCACCATACCAACCTATACAAACATACCAACTCAAAACCATAACTTACGGCACTAAGCCTGCACCATTTTTGGCTATGATGTGCTTAAAACAACTAGCTGCCGAGGAAAAACAAAATTTACCCGATGCAGCAAAAGCATTGGAAGAATGCTTCTACATGGACGACTACTGTGGCGGAGCAAATTCAATGGAACAAGCAAAACAGCTAAAATCAGACCTAATAAAACTACTTAATAAGGGTGGCTTTAATTTACGAAAATGGGCCACCAATGAACCAAAACTACTCGCTGACTTACAAAAAGATTTGTGCAACCAGCAAACCTATGAGTTTAAACAGTCAGACTCAACAAAGACATTGGGTCTTGGATGGAATCCGCAACAGGACCAATTCATCTTTGACTCGAAACTGGAGCCAGTATCATTAGCGAAACCAACCAAAAGGTCGCTTCTCTCCGACATATCAAAAATATTCGACCCATTAGGCTGGCTTACACCAGTAACTATCACCATGAAGATGCTATTCCAAAGCGTCTGGTCATCAAATCTTAACTGGGATGACGCACTACCAGAGGAGATCAAGACTAAGTGGCTAAAATTAAGGCGAGAATTAAAAGATATCAATACCATAGAAGTAAAACGATGGCTTGGAATAAAGGAAAACAATAACTTGCAATTACACGGATTCTGTGATGCGTCGAACAAGGCGTATGCTGCTGTCATCTATTGCAAAGTCAGCAACCAAAATATTACGAACGAGGTAACCCTTGTCGCAGCAAAGGCAAGATTAGTGCCCGTTAGTAAAGCCATATCAATACCAAGGTTGGAGTTAATGGGTGCCCAACTATTATCACAGCTGATGCAAAAAGTTCAGACTTGTTTGGAGTCTTATAATCAGGAAATATATTGCTGGAGTGATTCAACAGCAGTGTTGGGATGGATCCAAGGAGAGCCAGCGAGATGGAAGCCATTCGTCTCAAATCGGGTGAAAGCTATCACCAAAATAATACCAAAAGAAAAATGGAGTTATGTCAAAACCATTGAAAATCCAGCTGACTGTGCCAGCCGTGGATTGAGAACCAAACAATTAAAAAACCATGATCTGTGGTGGCAGGGACCATCATGGGTTCAATCATACCAAAACCAGGACATACCTCAAACCGCCTACAAAACCAGCTTAGAGATAAGACAGTCTAATGCAGTAGTCGTGGAAAATGACCAGAAAACAACCATGACCATACCAAACATTGTCCACCATTTACTAAACAAACTGAATTCCTTTGCAAAAATCATACGCGTTTTTGCATGGATACTACGACTACCTAGTGCAAAGGCAGGCAGTCAACCTTATCTCACATTACATGAACTCCGTCGTGCAAAACTGCTGATTATTAAAAGTATGCAACATATGGAATTTGCCAGTGAAGTCAATTGCTTACTTAAGAAATCAAACGTGCATTCGAAAAGTAAACTTTTACCATTAAACCCTATCCTTTTTTTTTTTTTTTTGATGACGGGGGGAAATCCTCATGGATGTCCTCCACCCCGGGGAGGGCGGAGGGGTCTGTCAGACTCTTACTGACTAAAACCACCCCGGTGTTCCGTCTCTCACTTGCACCGGGGATCACGGGAACTAGTGTGACTTCCGCGATCCCCGGCTAGTGCCGGCCCGCCTCTGCGGGCCACCTCGCGATAGGGGGGGAGTGAGGTGTTAAACTCCCCCCTTACGTCATAGAGAGGCGCGCGTGGAACACTACGCGCCGCCATCTCGGGATTAAACCCTATCCTAGACCAAGATGGAATCTTGCGAGTAGGGGGCCGGCTAAAAAACGCACAAATAAGTTCAGAGATGAAACATCCAATCATACTACCACACAACCATCGAATTACCACACTTATAATTCTATACGCTCATGAGCTAACCTTCCACGGTGGAGCGCGCCTTACTTTATCAAATATTCGACAAAATTATTGGATAATCAACGGATATTCAGCTACAAAGAAAGTCATACGACAGTGTGTTACATGCAAGAAGCAAGAGCCTATCCAGCAATATCAGCTCATGGGTGATCTACCATCATGCAGAGTGAATCCTGAAAACGCCTTCTATCATTGTGGTGTCGACTACACAGGCTTTGTGGAAGTGAAAGCAAACAAAGGGCGCGGGATTAAAACTACCAAAGGCTATATAGCGCTGTTCGTATGTATGGTGACGAAAGCTGTGCATCTAGAACTCGTCTCAGATTTAACCAGCTCAGCGTTCTTAGCCGCAATACAAAGAATGGCAGCAAGACGCGGAGCTCCACGTCATATCTATAGCGACAATGGAACCAATTTCGTTGGAGCAAACAGAATGCTGCAAGAAGAATACGACCATCTTCAAAATGTATTCAAAGAGTCATTCTTTAAAGAGATAACAGAACTACAAATTGAATGGCATTTCAACGCACCTTCTTGGCCTCATGCGGGAGGACTTTGGGAAAGAGCAGTGCGAAGTCTCAAACACCACCTCAAACGCGTGATTGGACAACAAAAATTTACATTTGAAGAATATACCACACTGTTATCAAAAATAGAAGCTTGCCTCAATTCACGACCACTTTGTGCGCTATCAGATGACCCGGAGGATTTGAATTTCCTCACACCAGCCCATTTTTTATCAGCACGACCAGGTTCTACCATAATTGACACAGCAGAAGACGCCAGAACCAGGTGGCATCTAGTGTCAAAAGTATTTGTAGATTTATGGAAAAGATGGAAAACAGAGTACTTGACTCAACTATCAACCAGAAGCAAGTGGCTGAAATACCAGAAGAACGTCAAAGTGGGTGATCTAGTAATGATACATGACGATAACTTACCAGCAGGGAAATGGCCAATGGGTCGTGTGATGGAAGTACATCCAGGAAAAGATGAACTTGTCAGAGTAGTAACTCTAAAAACCAAAAATGGTTACATAAAGCGCCCTATAGTTAAAGTATCAGTTTTGCCTACGGACCAAACGAAACCAACCATACCAGACATAAAAACAAGCGAACCACTACAACCACAATGTACTACCACTACTAGAGCAGAAACGGAACCACGTAAGCAACCAAACACCAGAACGCTCAGTACCTATCCCAAGATAGTAAACATTGCACTGGCATTGTTACTATTCCTAAGTATAATCTCACCAACAACAGCTTCATACAATATAACGCAATTTGATACCAACAAAACTTTGTACTTTGATGCCGTGGGCAAAGTACAATTGATTCGAGATAAGTGGAAACTAGTCACTTACTTTAATATGTCTCCATATTGGCAAGGAGACAAAGCCATCAACGACTTTACAAGCTATCTCGACAAAACATGTGAAACAATCAGGGAATCAAGTCACTGTCATATGATACTCCTACAAATCCGTCACGATTATAATGAACTGCAATACTACAACCAGCTTTTGCTTAGCCAGCATTACGGCGACCGCTTACGAACACGACGCGGCCTTATCAACGCTGTCGGTTCAATTGCAAACTCATTGTTCGGAGTATTAGACGAAAGTTTCGCAGAAAAATACAGGCAGGACATTGAACTTGTGCATCGGAATCAAAAACACCAAGGTCAGTTATGGAAGAACTTGACATCTATCGTAGAAGCAGAGCACAATGTATTACAAAGAACTGAAGACATAATAGCAAGGCAACACAAAACCATAAATAAGCATCTAAATGCTTTGGACAACGCCAATAATAAGATGCAACAAGAAATCGATGTGATGACAACACAACAGGACTTCACATTGGTCGCGATAGCTACCATTAATATGATGCAAAACTTGAAACAGATACAGAATACCTTGATAGATACAATCTCAGAAATCTACCATGGTCAAATCAGTCTGCATCTACTGACACCAGCACAGCTCAAACGAGAACTACAAATTATCCATGGGCAAATGCCTCAAGATTTAGCCTTACCCATCGATAACATAGAGACAGACCTTCAGCACATCTACAAACTACTGAGAACAAACTAGGCTCGAGTCACAGAAAAATATATTATCTTTGAAATAACATTCCCGCTCATAGCAAGAGAAAGTTTTCAATTATATAGGATAATACCAGTTCCGCAACAAACCAAGCACAGCATGACCAGCATAATACCAATATCGGAATACGTCGCAGTGAACCTAAAAAAGGATGCATATTTCGTAGCAACCATACATGAACTTGACACATGTTTGTACCACGGAGAATCCTTCAGGTGCGAGCTCTTCAAACCAATACTGAATTTGGAAAATGACGAAAACTTTTGCGAAACCAACCCAATAAACCAAAGGTGCAAAACAGAAAGAATAGCGTGTAAAAACAGATGGGTAGAATTACACTCGACGTCACAATACCTATATTTCTGCTGTGACATATATTCCATCAAAATCATATGCGACGATCAAGTTACCGTTCGTCAGCTGACTCGAGCAGGGGTCATTAGCATGGCACAGAAATGCTTCGTTAAAAGTAAGGATTTCACGCTGTATTCTTTACAACAACAATCCAACCAACGAATTTTTTCACCAAATATGCTCGTACCAGAGCTAGACCAGATAAACCATATAGTGAACGTTAAAATACCAATCGAAACAGCATTACTAGAAGACATGAGTTTGAATAGATCTCTATCCATTCTTGGAGAACAGATCAAAAAACTGAAAACCACCAAAGCAGAGGTCGATGACATATCAGTTCATGACATTCACCAGTACACCGTCGTTTACATACTCCTGGGGGTTGTCCTATGCGCGGCAGTAGTCTGGGTCTGGAGAAGAGTGAGATGCTGCCCACATCCTGTGACCAGCCGGGCGGAGCCTCACGATAGACAGGAGTCTGTGGCGACTACATCGGAGTCAACCAGAGTGCGTAGTGAAGTGCAACCGCGAAAGCAGAGTATTGCTGACCGTCAGCAAAGTGACAGTGAACCGATAGGCTTAAGTGCATATTTCGCCAGACGATGGCCCAGTGCTATGCGTAGTGTGGGTAAAAAGGAAAGGGCTACGTTGCCCAAAGCGCGAAAAGAACGTGTGCTTACAGTTGAAGACTCATTAGTGTAAAGAATTTAAGTTTTAAGGACTTTAAGTTTACCTGTTTACCATTTTTAGAGCACTTTTACTTTGTTTACCATTTTATAATTACCTTATTTTTGTTTACCATTTGACATGTACTATTATTTAACTAAGTTTATTTGATGATGATTATTTTATGCATGTCTTATCTCATCTCGTGCTCGGGAATATGTTCGGTATAATATTTGCGACCGAACAGCTAAGCACTTTTTCCTGCATGCATTTCCATAAATGCATGTATCGCAACGATTACCAGTCAGTTCGTGTCCGACTACCAATCGCGTAACTCAAACCAAACCAAATCAAACCATCTTAGTGCTAATTTAGCTTAGGTTTACCATTTAATATTAGGATAGATTGTAATATTCAATATACCTATTTAAACCATATAATTTCGTATCATTAAGTCAGTGATCGTAAACCAACACCCAAACCATAACCATTCTAATATAGTACTAAATTAACCAAATATCAACCAACCCAGAAGTTAGTGCTAAACCACGCAAGTGCTAATTTCTACAACATTCCTATATTAATTTTAGAATGATAGTCAGTATTCTTTACTGATAAGTCGTAAGTTAAAGCTGACTTCGCTTTGGCTTCTCTCTTAGAAAAATTGATACCTCGCCGCTGGTAGGTACGTATGCCACTCCGCTCGGTGCGATGCGAGAAAATCATTCGCGCAGTGCGTAATTGTTGCCAAGGGCTTGCAGGGACAGCTCGGGGCATTTTCGTCGGTAACGCCCAATCGAGCAAGGTCAACGGCATAGATCCAGCTCCTAAGCGCGTAAGATTTCCAGTTGTTGTTCCTTTGTGTTGTGTGTCTATCTTTAGTGCAAATTATGAAACCAAAATATTAAAAATTAAGCAGCGGTAAGTTATATTTTATGAAAAGTAGTTTGGCCGCTTTTGCACCTAACAATCAGATTGAATTCATTCGTGCTAGGCCTATTCAATCAATTCATCTATAAATAAGTAGGTATGCATGTTAAAAAGAGGTTTTTTATTTCATTTCAAGTAAGTATGTATTTACTCTTCTGCTTATTCATCCTTCATCAGTTTCCGCCAAAATTTACTTTTGACATCTGTTTCCGCTACTACGATTCGTTGCATTACTAATAGCCGTCGAAATTCATATTCAAAACTTTCCGCACGACACCACAACATTGTACAACAACGTTACAAACTTGTCGATAAACTGGAATGTCTGCCTGCTCAAACAAATTTTATTTTTTCGCACAGGCGCGGGCATAGCCTGTGTATAGCTGTCTCACTTTATGCGGCTGTCGTGAGCGAGACAGGCGGTTCTGCCGATTTAGTTTGTGAATATCGCTGCAAAGCGTGCACGTGTTGTAATTTGTTTTCCGCTGTTGTAATTTGTTGTAAACATGACCACTTTCCACTGGAATAACGAGTTAGTTTTCGATTTAATCAGAATGTTTGAAGAAAGACCTGGGCTGTGGGATATTTCATCAGAACATTATAGAGATAAAGATAAAAGACAAGAATCTTGGCTCGAAATAGCAAGTGCGATGGACACAGACGTCCATACGGTTGAAAGGAAAATGAAAATGCTTATGAGCCAGTACCGAAGAGAGCTATTTACGAAGCGTAATAGTAGATGGTTTGCCTTTCAGAGGTTGTCGTTTCTAAAGTCACGGCAACTAGCTGTATCACATAAGGTAAGATTTGTTTTTACACATTGGCAATGATAACTATGTTGTTCAATTTCGGAATTTTATCACAAAAATTATCGCCAATGTTGGTTTACCTACCTACGTGCAAATAGAATCATGTTGATACAAAGTCAGTTGTCCAAGATGCTACAAAAAAGGAAGTTACAACTCTACTAATAACATCGACATCATTATAGAACATAATGATGTCGATGTTAATAGTTATGTAAAGAAACAAATTGGAAACATCTTTGTGTTACGGATACAAATGTTGACAAACATTCTAATGTCCACGAAAGTAGTAAAGATACCTATATTGGATTCATTTGATTCAGTTTTCATCATCGAAATGATGTAGACATTGGTATTGCCATAACGGAATTATAAAGATGTGCAAAATTTCAACTAAGGTAAACGATCGCCGGAAGTGGGTCATACTCATCATACTCGGAAGATTCGACTATTAGTCACGGTTTGTGGTGTGGAACTGGAGAACGCTTTTCAATCCGAAGTTTTCGTTATGATCCAATGATTAGCCTCCACTATCACTTATGAGTGATAGGTCAGGGGTCAAGGGCCTTGACTTGGAGAGAGCTCGGCTCAGAGATCACGTTCGTCGGTTTACTAGCCGCTCCTTACAACAAATGCTCCATTTTAGATAGCTCTTCAACGTAGTTAGCATCTTGACGAGTACCTATAGATTCAGTGAAAAACCGCTACCTCGGCTGAATTTCAATTTCACGCTTTTAATAGGTCAGGGGTCAAGGCTCAAAGAGCACATCCGAAGCGCCGACTCCCTCTTCCATTCGGCAAGCCACATTGTTTACTAAACATTTTTTACAACTTCTGACTCACTAACAACACACTCTCATTGAAGGAGTAACGGATAGACACACGCGATTGTAAAACTTGTGTTCCATCCTTTTTTGCATTGCCATTCAAAATTTTGTCGCACTCCCTGTTATTCCAAAACACGGTCTAAGACTAGTAGTAGGTAGGTACTAATATTATACTGCTTACAGCGTTCTCTATGCATTTGACCACCATACTGCGATCGCCAACCCGCCTGCCAAGCGTGGCGATTACTTAAGTTAAAACTTTAAACCATGACTAAATAAAACATATAAAATAAAATGAAGTTAATCACTAGTGAACTAGTGTAGTGCCATGTGTATACATGGCACTACAATGTTGAATGTTAATCCGACCTCCGCCGATACCCCTAGTTTATCTATGGATTTAAGATTTCAGTTCGGTAGGTACCACTTACTTACCTAACCTACTAATTAATTATTTTTTGAGGTTAGCGTTGATATTATTTCGTGTCTCTTTTTATTTACAAAACGTTTAAATGGATATTAATATGATTGACTTGCTGGATTTGGAAGATTTGGATATGTTGGAGACGTTTCGGCAATCGCAAAGACATCGTCATCGTGTAATAAAAACCTTTTAAATGTAGTGACGATAAAATAATAGTAACATCTGTGTGTAAGGTACCAAGTCGAAATAAGATGAACTCACTTTTTTACAGATTCGGAAAAGACCTCCATGTTTCGTGTCGGTGGACCAGCGCAGAGTGGAACAAAGGAGCAAATCAAATGCACTAAGGATAGAGAAACAGGTAGTCAAAGATAGACTAAGGGACCGCGTTACTCAAGAGAGAGACGAATACACCACTTACGGAGAGCTCGTAGCAATGAAGTTGAAGAAAATTGGGAATTCATACGCTCGATCTACGGCCCAGCATTTTGTATAAAGCTGAAATAGGGGCATATGACAAACACCCAACACAGAGCAAGCCAAATAATTCGAAAGAACATTTAGGAGCTGTAAGTCCCGCTGCCCATCAAGATTCTAATTACGATGACGAATCGCAAAGTTCGTCATCTTCAAAATCATTGGATTTGAAGTTTGAGGAGATTGAGGAGTCTGACGAATAACTCTTGAGATAAATCTAGGTTTGACCTAATTACAATACTACCTAGAGCTTTCTTCGAGTCATATATGACTTACTTCCGTGATATTTAGAAGCACCTTGTCATGGAGTAAACTTTGTGCCAGAAAATTGAATTCCCAGGATTAGGTTACAAAGCAAGGCAGCAAAATTCAACGATTTTTTTTTAGTTTTTTAACGAAGTGGCGTTATCACATAATAAAAGGCGGTTATTACTGTTCAAAGAAAACCGCTCTCTAAAAATTGCGTTCTAAAGACAACTGAACCCAAACGATTGATGATTAAATAAACGTTTTTCTTTTCAATTAGCTTTCATGTTTGTCTTTTAACTGAATTCATAATACTTACTTAACATGTTCATAGCCTAACGAAAGATTGTATGTGTTTCGATATTATAGTGAATTGCATGTTATCAAAACACTTATCTCATCGGCTTTAGAAACCAATCTATCTGTACCACATGGGCGGATGTTGTTTCAATGTAATTTCCTCCAACCTCCAATAATACGCATTAATTAATTATGCTATTTAATCGATACAAACGCGTTACTGACCATGCTGTACAAGTTGTACAACTTGGTCTGATATTTTGTAATCCATTCCCTAGAGGGAGGAGTTCTATACTGGGCAGAGGATGGAATAAGGCTGCCAATGATATGATGAAGATCCCATAACTTTAGCTGATGACTGCTAAAGTATGCAATCATTTATCTTGATAAGGTGAATGACAGGCTGCCTCAGTGTGAAAAGATTATTGACTTGAATACCATTGGCAGGTTTGCCACAGATTGGCACATTTTTACCGTAAAAATAGCTGAGTTCAACGTGTTCGAAACAGGGACTGAATTACCCAAAAATTAAGGTACCTTTAAATTTCGGTATGACGTCATACCGTTAAATAAAGGTTACCGAAATATTTCGATACCGTTTTTATTTGCAGTAGCGGAATTTTGAGGTTGGTAATGCATTCCGGTATATTTCGGTAGCAGTACCTTAACCTATAATAAATGTGCCGGTAGCAGTACCTAAACCTTAATAAATAGGCCTTTTCTTTGATGCTCATCTGAGAGGCCCTGATTGCACATTAGTATGACTCGGTTTTGGTTTTTATTTCCGATCGGAAGGTCATGGCCGGGAGTGTAAACTGGACTAAGCCGAGTGTCTATATATACCTATGGTTTTTTATATTTCTTCTTTAAGGTTTTTTTTTCGTTCTTTTTATCTGACTGATGTTGGGGAAACATGTTTTCTCATAAACGTATGGAGCAGATACGTAAACGTAATTACCTACAAGTCTGTGAAGTTTTATTAGGTAGGCACAGTTACATTGTTTACGTTTAATATAACTAAAATTACAAGTGCACATGTCATCATAGGTGAGTCATGCCTGCCAGGGGTGCGAGCCTGCCAGGGGTGCGGGTTGTTCGAAAGAGATACCGTGGCCCCTGGCACACAGGCAACTGAGGGAACACGGGTGAGTTTAAGTCAGTAAAAGTCTGACACGCCCTCCTGCTCCACCCAGACCGGGAGAAGTTATTTGATGACTTCCCACCCTCAAAAAAAAATAAAAATCATAGGTGAGTCATCTGAAAGCTTAGATTCAGAAGACTCTATTACAAGAAATGACAAAAAATTAGACCTAGTCTCTCAGTCTCATAAAAGACATAAATATAATTATGAAGTAGTCCCCAATGGCGCAACTCCAAAACTAGATTCCCCAAGTTCACCGGATGCATTTGAGACCGTCGAAGTCAATTTTCGTAATACCCTACAAAATATATAACATCACGTAGGCATGCTAAACTGTACATTGTTATTAGGTACTATGTGTCATTTCATCCCTAACGCCACCGCTGGGCTGTTTGGAAAAATAAACCAACAGTGAGACAGTAACAGGCTGATGAAGATGAAGGAAATGGTATTTTTCACCATGCAATTCCGCAATAAGTAGGTAGCGAAAATTCTCAACGCGAAACGAAACATCCAGCATGTGGATTCTGTAACATCTCACCGCGTGAAGTGAGCGTGGAGTGAGTTGTCAGTGTTATGCCACTAGGGATGCTAGGGGTTGACCAAGCTTCAGGTGGAATGACACTGACAGCTCACTCCACGCTCAATTCACGCGGTGAGATCGTTACAGAATAGCAATGCAGCTCCAGCGACGGCAAGTGCGTGGCTGGACTTGCGATTGAATCGCCCCAAAACTGTAAACTATTAATGAGATTTTGAATGCGTCTAGAGAGAGAGGAGTTTCGTTTCTATGCAATGTATTATTATTGTTCTATGGTTATACCATGTACATCTACTGTCTACAGAGCTCTGGTACACACGAGTGCTCTGTTTTTTAGGGCACATGCCCTGGATGCGTTGTTACCAAATTTTATTGAAAGCAGCGCAGACCTTTGCGATACACACTGAATCGTGTATTGCATAGCTGTTGCGGCATGTCAGCTTGTGTTAAATTTCTAAACTCTGACCGAGCTGCACGACCGAAAACCGCCGCACCAGCCTGGCAATGCAGGATTGACCGTCGTATTAATTAGGTCAGGGTATTCATCGGGAAGCTCATCTGGTTCAGGGAGGGCAATACACGCCCAAGGGTGATGCGTTTTGTGAAGCGGGCACTCTCGGGAAGTACTATTCGTTTTCGAGAATATGCATCCCGCGTCACAGAGCGCATCGACTTCCTGAAGTAGAAAGTTTACACATGGGCAAACCGTATCCGTAGGTATAGGCGAAGAGTGGATCGGTACACTCAGAACCGCATGTTTCAGAACGAGGAACGGTGGGTATACAGAGCTTGGGAGCAGCCCATATCCGCTCAAGGTGTGACTGCGCGCATCCACCGAATAATAATGCCATGGGTGCTTTTTGGTGAATCATTTGGTCGGTGCCCGTCAGTCACACTGAAGGTGATTGGATGCGTGTTGTTGAGCAGGCGTGTAATCCAATACCAGACATGGAGGCTATTAGCATCAGTCAAAAATACAAAATCAAAAGTCATTTATTCAAACTAGGCTGGTGTCAGCACTTTTTGAACGTCAAAATTACATAACAGTCCCCCAAAACACCCGCCCTTCGCCACTTCCTAGTGCTTTACCTGGGAAGAAGAAGTGGCGCAATAAACTCCCCAGCAGCACAGCTGTCTGTTATGTTAGAAGAACTCGATTCTATACAATAGTTATGTAATTAACGTTACGAACGCCAATATACAAAAAAAAAAAAAAAAAAAATTACTCAAGCAGAAATAAATAATAAAAACAAAAACAACAGAACTCAAAACTTACATTTAAGCCTCTAGGCATAAAGGGCGTGCCCGCTTACGTATGCAATGCGGCATTATGTTCACATAATTGTAGCTAGAAGTAACAAATGTTAAACTAGGACCTTCGGAGTAAAATAAACAGTTAAAACTATTAACAATAACAAAACCATGGTCAGCAAGACGACCAGTCACCACAAGCAGCACCCGTTCACGAGCATAACGCAAAGATTAGCCATAACCCCCTCGCCATATTTGAGGGAAGGAGGCAACCCGACCCCCGACGCTACCGCAAGCAGTGACATCTAAGGGAGCATGACAAACTTGCTGCCAGTTGCTCAGGCAAGTCCTCTGGATGTGGCCCGTGTAGTACGTCTGTTGCCTAACTGGAAATCTCCAGGACCAGACGGCCTGCACAAATTCTGGATAAAATGGCTACAAAGGTCACACGCCTGCTTAGCCTCGCAACCCCAGTCATATTTAGAGACTCGGTCGCTACCAATGTTCTTTATGACAGGAATAGCCCACTTGCTCCATAAATCGGGTAGTACTGCTAAAAACTATAGACCAAAACACAAACAGAAATGTTCAGTGGCGCCATCAGGATCAAATTTTTTGTGGACAAATGTAGTCGCATGCATGGAAAGCGATGGGGATAACTGGTGGGGTCCGCAAGGGCTGATGCCTGCCAGGGGTGCGGGTTGTTCCAAAGAGATACCGTGGCTCCTTGCACACAGGCAACAGAAGGAACACGGGTGATTTTAGTCAGTAAAAGTCTGACACGCCCTCCCGCCACCACCCAAAGCGGGAGAAGTTATTTGATGATTTCCTACCCAAAAAAAGGCGGGATTATAGAAGCCATGGGAACCCAACTTACGGATTCTAAATACCTTAGATCCCTCTCCTCAACCGAAACCTACAAATATTTGGGTATGTTGGAAGCATTAGGCATCAATGCTGTCGACATGAAAAAATCGTTGAAGGAGCGCTTTGGCCGCCTGAATAAAGTGTCAAATAGTCTTTTATCAGACGGAATCAAGGTGCGTGCCTTCAACGGTTGGGTCATGTCGGTTTGATGTATTCTTTCAGCATACTCAATGGACTCAGACGGAACTTGACGCTCTGGATAAGGAGGTCCGTACATTACTGATGACCTATCTGATGCATCACCCACGGGCATCAGTGATGAGATTGTACATCCCGCGTAAGTGTGGAGGCTTGTTAAATGCTAGAACACTCTTCGACCGCGAGATTTGCAGTCTAAAGGAATATTTCTATCAAACTGACGTGGGGATGCAACGAGATTTAGTCCCAGTGGACAAGGGCCTCACCCCAAACCTCTCTCTTTGGCGAATGAGAACTGGCGCAAACCTGCAGTACTAGATAGTAATGATCATAAGGAAGTATGGCAAGGCAAAGAGCTTCACGGACGCTTTGTCCGGATTCTCCATGGGCCTGATGTAGATTTTTAGTGTTGGTATCCTAGCTGCGTTTTGGCGATCTCTTCGGGGAAACCGAAGGTTTTGTCTGTGCGATTATGGATGAATTTATCATGACGTATAATTATCGGAAATACATTGTCAAGGACAATACGGGTGACATCTGTCGGGCATGCCACTGTTCCGGTGAATCAATCCGACATATCGTTTCCGTTGTTCTCGTCTTGCTAACGGCGAGACTTGCACAGAGCCACAGACACAATCTAGTAGCTAGGATTATCCACCAGCAACTTGCTTTGCAGTACAATCTTGTGGAGTCTGAAGTACCATACTACAGGTATGTGCCCGACCCAGTTCTCGAGAATGGTCACGCCACATTGTACTAGGATCGATCTATTAACACTGACAAGACTATTGTAGCCAATAAGCCTGATATTGTGGTGATAGATCGACGAGTACGTCGTGCAGTGATTGTTGATATCGCTGTTCCTCATGACGAGAATCTCGTGAAAGCTGAGCAAGATAAAAAAATAAAATATCTTGACTTAGCACATGAGGTTATCGACATGTGGGACGTGGACTTTGCAATCATCGTACTGATAATCCGTACAGTAAATGGCCTAATAGCGAACAACCTCGACCAATACCTCAGGAAGCTCTCATTGCGCGACTGGATCAAGGGCTTGTTTCAGAAAGCAGTACTCCTGGACACAGCATGCATAGTCAGGAGTTTCCTCTCTCGAGAGCCCTGATCACCGGCAGCTTGGACCCTGCTCCTGATCCCGATGGGCCACTATTTTTATATTTTAAATGTTTTTGTATGAGTTTGTTAAAATATTTAAAAATATATTTAATATGTAAGAAAAACAATAAATGAAATAATAAGGTGTGTAAAATTTTTATGGTCTATATCTGAAATAAACTAAATTGAATTTAATATTGGTTAAAATATTATATATGTATAATAATATTTTTTCGTAAAATATGACTATTGCATAAAAACATGACGTTTGCCCTCAAACATAACTTACAGATATTACAGAGATAAGTTCACAATTAATATGATTACCAGTAATCACCAAAATATAGTAGGTAGCATTATTGTCATTGGTTCTCGTCCATTTATTACGTTGATGAACGATCAGCGGTCGACAAAATAAAAACATTACCCGGCGCACAGTCGGCGAGATACAAATAGAGTACCTACAGCAAAATGTACAAAATACAAGTTCTAACGTGTTCGACCGCCGTCTCGCATGTTTTTCGGTACCGAAATCGTATAAAGGTTAAAACCGTTATTTAGCCCAACCTTTATTTATAAAGGTTTCGGTATAGCTCAACCTTTATTTCAAATCGGTACCGAAATATTTTTGAGGTATCTTAACCTCTTACCGTAACCGCTTTCAGTCCCTGGTTCGAAACAATGGTGCCACGTGACACCTGAGTTCATTTAAAATTAGTTTAGGAATGTCACCGAAATAGATAGTACTCCCCTGCTAATTGTAAATGCAGTATTTGCAAAAAAGCGGTTTCGAGATAAAACGCGGAAATCTAAAAGTAAAATTTTCATGCAAGTGCTGCGAATTTCGTTATCAAGAAGACATACTTACAGTACCCAAATATTTTTCTTTTTCCCTTAAAGGTTTGCCCCTAAGGATGCCATTTCTGCCAAAAAGTGAAAACCCATATGTGTCGATTACTGCAGATACAATTAGCAGGGCAGAGTAATGATCGTTTATTTTCAGTACCTTTTGTTTAGATGCTAAAATGTAATTGGAAAGGTATTAAGGGGGATGCACTTAAGTAGTCCGGAAAATTCTTTTCTTACGTTTTTTTGCAAATTGCAGGTCAGTACCTAGTTGTATGTTGATTAAAATATGATTCGTGAAAATAACAATGTATTTACAGAATAAGTAACGATTAAAATCATCAATACAAACCTCTAATTTCATATAATCCCATTGAATGACTACCTATGTCATGAATTTCGCGGGCTACCCTGGCGTCTAATTTTCTTTTACATTTATTAATACGTGAAGCAAAAACTTTGTACCTCTTTTTACGAAAATTACGACGGAGGTGTATGAAATTTGGCACAGTTAACGTATAACGAGTGCAGAAAGCTAATATTTTTATTATATAACTAGCTGACCCGGCGAACTTCGTACCGCCATATTTAATTTCTACAGTCGCGACTGAGGAAATATAACCCTTCCGGTAAAATCAAATCAGTTGGTCGATTGTTTCGTCAAAGATCTGTCAGTCTTCTGTCACATACAGTCAATCACTTTTTGTATTAGATTGTAAAAAATAATTCTGATCACATCTATATTTTTTTATAAATTTCTTATATACAAACCTAGTTCTTCCTGACAATAAGGAACACATAAAAAAATAATCATCCAATTCGGTGCAGTCGTCCGGAAGTTATGTTTTAAATGAATTATCGTCGAATTTCGACAACTGGGCGACCACTAGTAATAAATAGGCCTTTCTCAATATAACATTCCAATTCAAGTACCAAAGAATTTAGCATAAATCAAGGTTCACAGACTGGTTTTACTTCAAATGGAGCGCAACTAGGTATTTAGATATCTCATCGCTGTTGCAATGTCGACTGGCAACAATGACTAAAAGCAACTTAGCTGGTTTAGTACACAATATTAAGGATCAAGTTTAAATGTCAGCATTAATTTGTTGCATGGATTAAGCTTGTTTTTGTTTAGCAACCAATCTTAGTGCTTCAATAAATTGAATCGAGTGTAATCGTGAGAATGGAACACTAACATGTTGCCAGCAACATTACATGTTTCCCGCGAAAACATGTTGCGCAACTTGTGTTTTCTAATGAAAGCGGGTCTTTTTTTAACTTCTAAATACAAACTGAACAATAACCAGTTTCAGAAGTCTGTGGCAAAAAAAGAAACAAAACAAGCCAAACACCGACTTCCGAAACTCAAATTATTTTTTACCTTTTATTTGTGGTAGGTTCCCAACACAAATTCGTGTTGGTACAATTCGTACATAAAAAAGACGAATGAATCGTCGTGCTTTTTTTAATTAGGGTAGAAGAAATGAAACCCATATACCGATTTAATGATTTATTGACTATAGAAGTAGACAATGCACTAACTACAGCATGAAACTATGGCTTTGAGGCACCGGTACGTTCCAATAAGGAGTATTATTGTAACTGTAAGACACTTGGATTTTGTAGATACATTTTAACTATTGTATTGGAGCCTGGTTTAGGCTACGACACAGTAGATCATGAATGAGGGTTTTCTGAAATGACGTTCGCTAGGTGGCAGCACTGAGACGTCAGGTCTGGCCATCTGTCAAAAGTGTCAAAACGCTTGGACTGAATGGTGAACGGAACAATGAAACGAATGACATCAAATATTTCAAGTTCATTGTCGAACTGGAAGACCGCTTGTCAAAGTGGCGTCAACTGGTGGCTTGAATATTCATGAAAACCCTCATTGTGCAGGTGTACTTATAGTACCCCCACATTTCGGTAGTTACGTTGAAGTCCCATAAAATAGGGAGCGATTATGTTCCAGAGGATAGCAAATTCGGCTCATAGACAGATTTTTTATCCACCTTACTAGACACAGTATTATACTTTTTTCGCCGATGGTGTCAGGAGACGAGCACACCCATAAATGTCTATCACTACATCATTAGGGTCTGTATCATTTTCACTTTTGTTACATTATTGAAAATCATGTCACATATTTGGAGTTTGAGACACTTTGTGACAGTTTTTTTACACTGTGATTAAATCTAATGTGTGTAGTTAAGATAAGTAAGCCAAGGTTTGCACGCGCCATTTTTTTTCGCGCCCTGGATTTTTAACGCTCTGCCTTCGTGCCGAGAGTTGAAAATCCAACAGTGTTTTTCCACTCTGTTGGGTTCTCAATGCTCCACTCAACACCGAAAGTCGGACATCTCGCTGCAATATTTTTATGATTCTTGTGTTGCAGTCCAAACGTAGCTATAAAGCTCATCGAAATGTTGGGCAAACTTGTAAACTAAAAAGCATTTAACTAGTTTGATTTCAACGAGAGAATTCCGCCCGCGTCCATGACATCCACAAGAAAAAAAAACAAAAATGTAAGAAAATTAAATATATTTTGAATTAAAACAGAACGAATAGTTACTATCTGCTCAAAACGTGGGTCTGAAGCTGTTTTATGTAAACAAAATATATATGACGAATTACTTATTTACGTCAAGTGTTTGAAAAGTACGCGTCCAATGGGGCGCGGATTCGCATCCTCTCGTGTGTATAGTAAATAAGCCCTTATCCCGTATACAATAAGGATTACATTAGCGCGTTACACTTGCGCTTTAAAATAATATAATGTCAAACTGTAACTTATATTGGTGACAAAAAAAATGAATTCAGCAGAATACAATGAAAAATGTAGAATGAACCAGCATTGTTAATATAATTAAAAGAAACTTCTAGTAATTTAAAAGCCACATTTACCGACCAATATGAAGTTATATTTTAATAAATATTAGTCATCATCATCTACCTAGCTTTTTTCCAACTATGTTGGGGTCAGCTTCCAGTCTAACCGGATGCAGTTTAATACCAGTATTTTACATGAAGCGACTGCCTATCTGACGTCCACAACCCTAAGACTGTATGTCAGACTTTCGGGTTTAAGACGTCTCGAAACGACCGTCAACATCAAAAAATACCAGCAATAATACAAATTCATCTTTACTTTAAGAACCACGACGATATACTTTCGTAAATATCTCGCAGTTTACACTTTCAATATCGACTTTGTTTTTAGCAAACCTTGCAGAAAATATGCAAATACAGTTCCGGATATCATAATATGAAACATAATAACTATTATTTATCTTTGTGAAAGCAGTATGAGCAGGACAAATAACCTAATTTCACACTTCAGTCTAGCATCGTAAAATTTGGCAAACAGTTTGTATAGGGTAATTTTTTACGTGCAAAGATGGTGTTATACAATTTCAAAGATCTAAATGCTATTACCGTGCAGTATGGTCGAGGAGTGAATTGAATAAGTCAATAGTGCAATTGGTATGTTCGGTGTTCATTTAAATATTTTTCAAAACCGGAGTAAAGATGTTCACTATGTATAAAATACATGTAACAAAAAGGTAGTCTGCTGAACTCGTGACAAAGTAAAACGTAATACATAATTACAAATGAATACAAAGTGTTAAACGTGGGTAGGACGACGCTGGCTCGTTTAGCGCCTAGTGACGGGCTGCCAGTCATCACCGTCCGGGTCGCGGGCTGAAACAGAATGTGAGGTAAGAAATGTGTGTGTTGGGTGAGTTAAACTAGTAATAAAAAGAGATGTTCTTTTTCGTATGTTTGTTTGTAACGTTTTCACGCTAATACGGATGAAATTTGGCCCATGGGTAAACCGACCATGACCTGGATTACGACATAGGATACTTTGTATTCCGAGATTCCCACGGGATCGACACTTATGCGGATGAACCCGCGGGGCGCAGCTATTTATCTTGAGTCTACTAATACATAGTCGCAGAAATATGAGCTACAGTTGCGGTTACGGGTCGCATACAAGGACACCTTTATAAGAAAATAACACCAATATAATGACACATCTTGAGGAGAGGAAATCTGTATTTAGATCGGTCTGAATCCCAGACACGCTTGTTGAGAATGCTCTGTATGCGAAGAGATATAAAGTAATAAATAAATAATGAAATTTCAATTGAACAGACTAGCAAACTTGCCTCGTGACCAGACTCCATTAAGACTTGAACTCCAATCTAAATCATAATGACTGAATTGAATGAAACACAGAGTTACACTTGAAATGCTTACGTTTCTCCTCACGACGCGGCGGAGCGCGACGTGATCCGTCTCTGTCCCGCTCGTCACGTCGCGGAGGGTCGCGTTCGTCACGCCGTGGGCCGGCGGCGTCGCGGTCGTCACGGCGCGGACCATCGCGATCATCACGACGTGGGCCGTCGCGGTCATCGCGGCGAGGACCGTCACTGTTGAAATAAGTTTTTATTAGTATGGTGTTACTAGCTTCCGCCAGCGGCTTCGCCCGCGTGGAGTTCGGAATTTATCCCTCAGGAACGTAGCACCGGGATAAAAAGTATCCTATGTGTTAATCCAGGTTATAAACTACCTGTGTACAAATTTCATTCAAATCCGCTCAGCCGTTTTTGCGTGAAAAAGTAACAAACATCCATCCCTCCATACTCACAAACTTTCACATTTATAATATTAGTAGGATGAGACCAATAAATAATTCTAGGCTTTCGTTAGAGATTTAAAAAAAGTCTAATTTGTATTTCTCTGACTGAATTCAAAGTTTAAATGAGCTAGTTTAATGTCACGCTTTAGAGCGTTAGTACTTTAATAACCTGTAATTACAAACGCAATTTCATTTAAGATGTTGTGATTGGTCAACCAATAATAACGATTTTTCTAAACATCAGAATTTCTTCTGACACTAATGGGCAAACGCTATCGCATGGGAGTTAAGCCCGCATTTCGTATCACACCTCTTAATGTATTAGAATTTTAGAAACCAAAGGCAAATGTAGCAATAACAGCTACATCTTCCACTCACCGGTCTCTGGGCGGGAAGCGGTCTCGCTCCCGGAACGCTCCGTCCCGTTCCCCACGCTCGCGATCGCGCGGTGCGTCACGGAAGCGGTCCTCACGCGGCGGGGCGTCCTTGGAACGCCAGGTAGATGAGCGCTCCTGTTGACAGAATAAATAGTATTTATTTATTTAAACTTCTTGCACACAAAAAAGGTAGAAAGGCGGACTTAATGCCTTAGGCATTCTCTACCAGTCAACCAAGGGTGGTGAAGAGATTAGATGGCAGGCGCTTTAGCTGATAGGAACAATGATTAAAAAAAAAAGACTATAAAATATATCATAATGAAACATAAATAAGTTATAAACTTATAATACACATAAGTACATGCATACATATCTACTTTAATATATACGTATAATATATAAAATTCAAGGGAGAGAGGTGTTGAGATGACTACACTTCTTGTTAAGAAAATACCTCTGCAATTTCCGCTTAAAGGCATACCGACTGGTGGCCGTCCTGATTCCGAGAGGAAGCACATTCCAAAGAAGAATGGACTGAATATGAAAGGAAGAATGAACATATTCAGAAGTGTGAGAAGGACAGAGTAGAAGAAGATTGTTAGAAGAACGCAGATTCTTAGTGTGAGATGAACATAGATATTGGAAATGAGACACAGTAGTACGTTATAATAAAAGTAAGTCTTATGAACTTTAATAGGGTATTTTGCTCTCTAAGAGAAAAAATCTAAAAATATATTATTGAGATAGAAATAGATTAGGCAAAATTCAGTCGGAAAATGTTCGTTTTAGTTCATGAAACAACAAAATAAATGTTAAAATACAATAATTTAAAGATTTCAGTTTTTTTTTATATTAGTTTGAACACCATGAAATAGTAGCCGCCATGTTATTAGGTCATACGGCATGTCAACTGAGCTACTTTGTACTTTTATTATTTTCGTAACCAAAATATTTTTTTTTTAAATAATATTTTTGATTCATTGAGTAGTATTTTATCGAGTTGATGAATATTTTTTAAATTATTTTAAAACAAAAAAATCTTTATTTTTTTACTTTTACTCTATGCTTCGAAAGTATTCCTTATGGCAAGTTGTTCTGCCGCGGGAAAACAACCATTAAAATTTCACGGTGTATAGCAATCTGACATCATACCCACAGACCAATATGGCGTCCACTGCGTCCAGCGTTTTCGTCAAATTACGCGCGAAATTTGAAAATGTAAAATTTAAATGCATTTTTATAGCACGAATCGATTAAATAAAAATGTTTTTTTTAGTGGTTTAATAACACACTCTAGAATCTAATTAAGACACTATTCAAAAATTAGTGTAATACCCTATTGTAGGCTGAGTACGAGTACATTGAATATGAGTACAAAATTGTATGATAAGAAATAGAGATAGTATTCATAACGCGTTTATGCTGATTGCACACCACCACTGCAGTTCAGGCTATAGAATAAACCCATGTTCCCACGAACGTAATACAATAGCGGCGGGTTTTTTTCCGCGCACTGGATTTTCAACGTACTGCTAAACGCCGAGAGTTTAAAATCGAACACTGTTTTTTCGACGCGCTGAGACTCACTCCTCAACAGGAGTGAGTCGAGTGAAGTGCAACCACTATGTTGAATTCTCAATGCTCAGTTCAATAGAGTTGAAAATCCAATGCACGAAAAAAGCCCGCCGCGATTGTATCACATCCATGTGAATGTCGACTTACATATGAGAAAAAGTATGTCAAAAAAGTATTTGTGGCTTCAGCACATTTTGGTGACAGCAAACGAAAACATGTCTCATAATAGGGTATTACACTCATTTTTTTAAAGTGTCTTATTTAGATTCTAAAATGCTAATAAACCACAAAAAATAATTAGAATATAAAATTTAAATGCATTTTTATGAAACTACCATAAGAATGCATTTAAATTTTATATTTTCATATTTCACGCGTATTTTGACGAAAACGCTGGACGCAGGGGACGCCATATTGCTCTGTGGTTATGATGTCGGTTTGCTGTATAAATAATCAAATACGTTGATATTTTGTATGATAATATCAAAAATGAGTTATTATTCTACTTATCGTTAGTTTGCTGTTACTGAATGCAAAATTTATTTAAATAAAAATTACTTTGGTTACGAAAATAGTAAAAGTACAAAGTTGTTCAGTTGATTAGTTAAAACAGTGGTATGACGTAATAACATGGCGGCTACTATTTCATGGTGTTAAAAAACAGATTAAAAAAACTGAAATCTTTGAATTGAATTTTAACATTTATTTTGTTCTTTCATGAACAAAAACTAACATTTTCCGACTGCATTTTGCATAAGGTATCTCAATAATATATTTCTAGATTTTTCTAATGTATGTAGAGTAAAATACCCTATTAAGTGAGTAAGTTTAGTTGTTACGTAAAATGTGTTTTGTACTGACTGCGGGCGCGGGCGGCGGGTCTGCGGGCGCGCGGCGCCAGCTGCCGCCCTCGGGCCCGCTGGAGCGGCCGGCGTAGCGGGGCCTGCGGGCGTGCACATTATTGGTTACTTTACGAAAAACCTTCCAAATTGTATCTAGTTTATGTTCAGTACAGATAAACAACTGCTTTTAACACTAAATCATAAAGAATTATATCCTGTACAAAAGGTTGTCCTATTCTTTAAAAACCTTATTACGGATAAAGACTTTGGTATTTAATCTTGGTTACTAAAGGGTCACCAACACAAAAGCACATTGTCAAAGTCATGTACAGGTCTGTAATTAGCTGAATGAAATAAAACCAACCAACCAATAAAACCACTTGACAAGAGTTTGATAAATGTTTTTTTTTACTAACAAATGTGGGGTACAACTCATCTATTCTAATCAGTTAGATGACTATTAACATGCCTTCCAGAAACTGAGTTTCCGTCTGACTGACTGACGATTTGCGTAAATTCATTAAAATATTTTCTTGATACAAGAGAATCTGGTATGACTGACCTATCCCTGTCGGGCTCCCGTTCCCGTGCAGGCTCCCGTTCCCGTGCAGGCTCCCGTTCCCGTGCAGGCTCCCTGTTGGCAGAGCGCCAGGCGCCCGCGTCTTCCCGCGGCCTGTCGTCCCTGTCGCGGGGCGGGCCGCGCTCCTCGCGGGCTGGACGTTCCTCGCGGGGCCGTTCTTCACGTCTACAACGAACAAAAATAATTATAATTTGATAAAAATCGACAGTTAATTTCGTGGCATGAATAATGTAATCATTAAAAACATTAACCGAAATGATTCTCTCCAAATTATATTTGCTGCAAATCGCTGTGAAATACTCATATTTATTTATTTATTTTATTTTGAAGAAGGCTTACAGACTAACAAACCAATGATTTAAAGAAAGTAATATAAAAAATTGCTAATAACAAGCCTCCACAATATATAATAATATTCGTAGCTATCATAATTACAACAGCTCATAATGATGTTTTAAATAATTACATTTTAGTAAATATTTTACCATAATCGCCGCGTACTTGACCAACTCTACACTCTCTTTGAGCAGTGGTGGCGTTGTGGTAACGGCCGCGACTTACGAGTTGTAGGTTGTAGGTTCGAACCCAGACATACAACTTTGAAGACTTGTGACATTTAAAACCAAAATCAAAAGTCATTTATTCAAATTAGGCTGAGAATCAGCACTTTTCGAACGTCAAAATACATGAGACAGTCCCCCAAAACGCCCACCCTTCACCACTTCCTAGTGCTTTAGCTGGGAAGAAGAAGTGGGCGGAACAAACTCCCCAGCAGTACAGCTGTCTGTTTAGTCGGATAGACTTGATTCTATACATACATAGGCAAAGTAATAAACATTACGAGACACAAAATATTAATTAAATAATTAGTCAAAATGTTAGCTAGCCATACCAATATACCGACAAATAAAATGAAAACTGTCGAGGCCAAATAAAGCCTAAAACAACTTATCATAAAAAATATTGTTGTGAGTTTACCAACCCAACAGGCTGATTATCGACTTGACCAACTTACAAAGTTAAACAGCTATGAACTCTACATGTATAAAATATAACTAATAAACAAATCTCGATGTTTTTTTTAAGTCATAAATATTGTGTGAAGTAAGGTCGGGACCGCTAGTTCATGTATACGATAATGGTGTTGTACCTGTCTTCTCTAATAGGAGCTCTTTCTTCTCTAGGCGCGGGTCGTTCTTCGCGTGCAGGTGGGCGTTCTTCGCGCGGTCTTCGTTCAGGTGAACGCGGACGTTCTTCACGAGGAGCGGTCGTCTCACGGGCTGCGCGACCTGAAGATAATGTAGCAAAACTATTAGCAGACATTATGATATTTCGGCAAAATACAATTCCAATCGGTGCGATATATTCCACTATTCAACTCCTTTTCCAGAAATAATAGTAGCGACTAACATAGTGCTGAGACAGTAATATGGATAGTGTCCTGTTTGACCATTATCGCTCCTGACGGTTGACGATGGTGCATGCTTATCTAGAAACCTATTCACTCTCGACTTAAACACTCCCAGGTTTTATCGGGTAGCTATCGGGAAACCAAGACTCGTACCGCCTTATTACAAAACGCGATCTAAATTTAGTACTGTGATTGTTACTAGGTTTAAACCATGACTAAATAAAACGTTATTATAAAACGAAGTTTATCTCTAGTTCTTGAACTATCTGTGGTACTAAAGTTAGTCCGCCGAGACCCCTAGTTTATCTTTGGATTTAACTTAAGTACGAATTAATTTGAGGTTAGCGTTGATTATTTTTGTGTCTTTTAATTTACAAATCGATAGAAATGGATATCAATTATGATTGACTTAGATTTGGATATGCTGAAGACGTCTCGGCGATCTTACAGACATCGTCATCGTGTTAATCCTTTCGAATTGAGTCACGAAGATTTTAGATATAGGTAAGTATAGGTTCACAAAACGTTTTGGTGAAAAAATAGTGGATGTTTTACGTGAAGATTTATACCACGACCCTCGAGGATGCCCACTGTGTACTGAAGTGCAAGTGGTTTGCGCATTACGCAACTGGGCTGGACATGAAGTACCTAAGTAAAGTCGATGCTACTATAACATTAGACAAAATCCTATTATTATTGTTTTATTCGTAGATTCAAGACGATACAGCTGATTTACATGGTGTGATTGCATTTATTTATCAAAACGGACGCAGAGTAAACATTCGTCTCAAATTACGCACGCTGCCGCCGAATTTAGTACGTTCCACTTCACGCTAGAGGTGTTACAAATATGACAACTTGATTATAACAAAAAGTGCGTCAAAAGTACAAGTGGGGCTTGTTCATTATATTGCAACCTAAACATAGAACAATATATGACGTATTCTTGTATTGTTAAATAATTATTTAATCGTTTCAAGTGTTATTCTAATTACAATATTTAGAGAAACGGAACGTTGTTTCAAATAAAGCCCGAATGAACGAATGAAAGAATGCCAATTTTGTTTATTATCTGTAGATATAATTTGAACCATGGACCTTCTTTGGTACTAACTGATCCTCAGATAGTCTTTGTTTTGTAATAAAGACGCATGTTGATCCTGGTACTGACTTTAGTACCGTAACAATCCCAGACTTATAAGTCTTGGTTTAAACCAGTACTAAAGATTTTTTTTGTAATAAGACCGGTAGAGTTATTGTATACTAACATTTTCGGGGAAAAAATAATGCTTTGCTAATGAATGAATGAAATTCTATTCTATTTTGAATGAAATACTTTCAAGCCTTGCCATAATATTCTGTAACCATACTGTATATAGAACGAACCAACGAACGACCTAGAAATATCTATTAGCTTATTTTCTGCTGAATGCAGGATAATTTAAAAATAAAAGCAGAAAATGGAATACCTGTTCCGGTTGTAAATGATTGCCTGAAAGCGGACGGAGCCGAGTTCTATTTGAGTAGGTCCGTAATGAGGTATTCGTAAAATATACTGGATTTTTCTAAATAATTTATGACATTTATAAATATGATGTAGTTACCCCTTAACAGTAGGTTTATAATTGAATAAATGTATTATTATTTGTTTGCGTACTGACCAGAGCGCCACGTGTCGCCGGGCTGCGCGGGCGGCGCGGCCTGCGCGGGCGCGGCGGCCGGCGCCGGCTTCTTGTCGTCCTTGTCCTTCCCGCGCCAGGCGTCGTCGCGCGCGGGCGCCGGCCGGGGCCCGGCGCCGCCGTCGCGCCACGACGACGAGCTGGTAGTCTTTTGTTCTTCTAGCTTGCGTTGGATTTCGGCCTCCTTAGCTCGGATCTTAGCTTCGGTACGGGCTAACATTTCTTGGTGATCCCTGTGTAAGTGAAATGTGTTAATAAAAAACTCATTGAAAACGGTCGTGCATTTTCTCGTATAGATCTAACGAATGCCGATAGCTTAACGTGCTTTCCGAGACACGAAGGCATTTCGATAGGAAATGTATGGTTCATAGGGACAAGGTCAGAGGTCAAATGCTTTACCTGTCCTCTTTCTCCTTCCTCTCCCTCGCGGCGGCGATCTCCTCCGCGTGTTTCTTCTCTCTCTCTTCCCGTTCTTTGCGTTCCTCTTCTTCTTTGATGCGTTTCGCTTCTTCTGCAGCGCGTTCTTCTGCACGATGCTTCTGGTCCAGCCACTGAAAAGTAAAGTATAAGAGTTAAATATCAAACCAATAAAGAAAAACAAAGTGTGTTCCAATAGAAACATGGTTCCTATGATTTTCTGATGTCATTACAATAATGGGCTACAGTCTGCGCAAACCACCAATACATTGCATCATCTGTTTCAGTACTAAACGATAACGGCCAAAGATTCAGAATGTTTTAGATGACGGAACACAACAAAAATGTAGCAGAAATACTGGCAATAGGTATTTATTAGGCCATTCTGTCAATCGTCATCGTCTGCCTAGCCTTTTTCCCAACTATGTTGGGTTCGGCTTCCAGTCATACCAGATGTAGCTGAATACCAGTATCTTACGTGGAGGGACTACCTATCTGACCTCCACAACCCAGTTCGTCAGTTACTAGGTGATACGATAGGTGGGCCATTCTGTCAATATTGCAGTTAAAATGTGGCCTGCTTAAAAAGAAAGAAAAGTTACGACTTGGTGAAGAGAGTCACAGCATAATCTCCAAAATAAATAGTGTACTCCGTTTAGAACCGCTTTTAGTATTGAAATTCTACTCTAAGGTGCCATATTACAGTATTTTTATCTCACGCTTTACTTGTGTGTGCGCATGAACTCTTGGTGAGACAATGGCAAAGTCGGAAGTGTGTGTGCGTTATATGCTGACGCTACTCGTTCACACACACATTCACATCGTATTTGTGCACTTTGTGAATACGAGTAAAGCGCGCGCCGCTTCGTGAGATAAGAATACAATACAGGCCTATATTTCCAATACCCACCTCCTCCCTCCTCTTCTCAATCCTCTCCTGCCGTCTCTCAGCTAGCCTCTTCTCTCTCTCAGCATGCAGCTTGTCTTTGAACGCGGCCAGTCGTTGCGTGTGCGCAGCGCCGCGTTCAGAACGCAACTTGACCGTGAACAATTCGCGATGGACCGCCATGCGGGACATACGGGCGGCTGTGGTTACGTCGCGGGCACGCGCCTCTGTTGGGAAAAAGATAAGTTGAATCAGTTATTATTACTGACCCATACAGTCTTATTACAAAAAAATACTTTAGTACTGGTTTAAACCAAGACTTATAAGTCTTGGATTGTTACGGTACTAAAGTCAGTACCAGGATCAACATGCGTCTTTATTACAAAACGAAGACTATCTGAGGATCAGTTAGTACCAAAGAAGGTCCATGGTTCAAATTATATCTACAGATAATAAACAAAAATGGCATTCTTTCATTCGTTCATTCGGGCTTTATTTGAAACAACGTTCCGTTTCTCTAAATATTGTAATTAGAATAACACTTGAAACGATTAAATAATTATTTAACAATACAAAAATACGTCATAAATTGTTCTATGTTTAGGTTGCAATATAATGAACAAGCCCCACTTGTACTTTTGACGCACTTTTTATTATAATCAAGTTGTCATATTTGTAACACCTCTAGAGTGAAGTGGAATGTATTTAATTCGGCGGCAGCGTGCGTAATTTGATACGAATGTTTACTTAGCGTCCGTTTTGATAAATAAATGCAGTTTTGCTGACAACTGGTTGAATCACACCATGTAAATCAGCTGTATCGTCTTGAATCTACGAATAAAACAATAATAATAGGATTTTGTCTAATGTTTTAGTAGCATCGACTTTACTTAGGTACTTCATGTCGAGCCCAGTTGCGTAATGCGCTAACTACTTGCACTTCAGGACTCAATGGGCATCCTCGAGGGTCGTGGGATAAGTCTTCACATAAAACATCCACTATTTTTTCACCAAAACGTTTTGTGAACCTGTACTTATAAAATCTTCGTCACTCAATTCGAAAGGATTAACACGATAACGATGTCTGTAAGATCGCCGAGACGTCTCCAGCATATCCAAATCTAAGTCAATCATAATTAATATCCATTTCTATCGATTTGTAAATTAAAAGACACAAAAATAATCAACGCTAACCTCAAATTAATTAATACTTAAGTTAAATCCAAAGATAAACTAGGGGTCTCGGCGGACTAACTTTAGTACCACAGATAGTTCAAGAACTAGAGATAAACTTCATTTTATAATAACGTTTTATTTAGTCATGGTTTAAACCTAGTAACAATCACAGTACTAAATTTAGATCGCGTTTTGTAATAAGGCGGCGAGAGTTTAACGTAAAATACCCAGTTTGTTATGTTTTCAAACTAAATAAAATACGGGTTTAGGGTATCCTAGCACTACGTTTTGTATTCAGGAACTCACATTTGTACGTAACAATATTTAAAAAGGAAGGTGGAAGCAAGGGAGAGAAAGAAATTGAAACAATGGACGAATTTCTTTAGCGACAAGTCACACCACCTTTTTTTTAAAATTACTTAATTAATGCGCCTGCTCTTGACCTCGATCACGCCTGATGGGAAAACAACCTCTTTTATTCGATGCATAATCAGCATATAACGTTACCACTGCTGGGACACAGGCGTCCTCTCTGTGAGAGGGAGTGTGCCGTATTCCACAACGCGGGCCTTGTGCGGGTTAGCGGATGACACGTCTTCGAATTTTCGCATGCCTTTGCAACATGCTTTTTTTCGATGACCGATTTTTTACTGAAGTTATTCAAATCAATTAAAAAAAAAAAATTCACATAAACCTGCATGGGCAGTTATGGAAACGTCAGAAGCTAGGTGCACGGTTCCAATTTGTCGCTTCCTATGGAGAAGAGCCGGCAAGAAACTCCACGGTCAGTCTTTTAAAAATAATTTGCTTTTACAATGTTTTCAAATTACAGTGATAATAGGTATGGGAGGACAGTGCAGGCCAGTCAATAAGTACCAGGTACTTAGAGGAATGAAAATAAAGAATAGAAAACCGTCTACAAATGTGCAGTCTGTAAGGCCTACAATGTTCACTATATTTAAAAGAATTTACATACATAAAATGAACCTATTTAAACCAAGTGACATGATATCCATGATAATAACTATTAATTATTATGATCGCTTTTGTAGATCTTCTTCGAATTAAGTATGCTGTTATTGTACTCTCAATTTCACAATAACTTTTTGCTCTCTACCTTCGCAACACACACAACAGAGGGGAGGGTGGGTTGGTGGGATACTTGACTCACCAATAAGTTGTTCAATGCGCTCCTTCTCTTGGGTCTCCCAGAATGCTTTGTCCTGCACTTGCTTCTCCTCCAAACTCTTTTGAAGCAGAGGGATCTCTTCCAAACGTTTGGCACGTTCGAAGTAGTCCACCTGATGACAAATTGATTGTTTTAGTTTGATGAACTGACAAAATATTATTATTTATTACTTCTTTTTTGGTCTTAGAGAATTTGTACATCATGGTTGTATTTCCCAAGGGTTAGGCAACTCCCAAGTAATGGGACGAGCCTTTTGCCATCAATCAGGTACAAGTACAGACTCCTGTTAGTATGGCATGTCAATAGACTCACCCCTTACTGCATAGGACTTAAATAACTGGCGAAATAATAATAATACTTTTCATCTCTGGCTATCCAATTTAAATTCTGGGAATACAGGCACAATGATAAGTTATCTCATTATGTTTGTGCCGAAATAAATTAACACAGAGCGCACATGTTGGCGCACTCTGTCGCGTCATGTCGAACATATAATGTACCTCCGAGGCCTACCACGACTGACTATGACATAGATAGTCGTGGGATTTATTTCGGAGGCATGTTATAACCCTTCTTTCAGAAATATACTTATTCAATCCCAAATAAAATAAACAAATATCAACTTTACACTAGTGTAAAGTTATGGTCATTACGGAATGACTTAAAAAAAAAATGTTATGTGTTAGAAACGCATTTAACACAAGCCGATCTATCTAATGGCCGATTCCTATAATTTACGGACCGTTATTGATTCAAATTAAGACTCTTGTATATTTACCAAACATGAAGCCAATACCTAATAACTTTGGATAATAGACCTCCCATTGGTAAGAACAACAATTCCTTTCTGTTTATAGGAACCGGGCATAAACTCTGTGTGCCATATTCATGGCTGGTAACTGAATTATGAATAAAATGAAATAATATCTTACCTTCTTTTCCTGCGACTTGAGTCGGGCCTGCAGTTCACGGCGCTCTTTCATCAGCTCCTCAGCCTCACGTGCCGCGATGGCTTCGGCATCCATCTTTTTGAGTTCCTGTTATTAAAGACATGATTTTATTAGCAAATAGAAGTTACTAGCACTTCACCTGCGACTTCGTCCTCGTGGATTTTGTATTTTCCCCTACAAACTTTAACACCTCCCCCTAATCCCCCTTTAGGGGGTGATTAAAAAAGCAATAAAAATATTAGTATTTTTCTTGTTTCATGTTGTGTTGTTTGTATTGATTGACCGTTATGATTTACTCAGATAAGTATCTGTGCCAAGTTACAAGCTTTTTAACTGGAGGCATATGTTTTTTCATACCAACTAAATCCCCTATGCACATCAGCCTATCATGTTCCCACTGCTGGGACACAGACCTCCTCTCTGTGAAAGGGAGTGGGCTGTAATCTAAATGGCCCAGTGCGGGTTGCAGTGTGCAGTTTACTTTATTTCTAACGCTTTGAGTCACAAAGATTTCTTTGATGTTTGTGCCGACATAAATTAACACAGAGTGAACATGTTGGCGCACTCTGTCGCGTCAAGTCGAACATATAATGTACCTCCGAGGCCTACCACGACTGACTATGACAAAGATAGTCGTGGGATTTATTTCGGAGGCATACTGTGGTTATTTTTAACACCAAGAGTGATTTTATTTTTATGTGGTAAGACACACTAGCAGCTAAAGAGATTTATTTTCATGAAAATTCACGACACCAATTGGCGCGATTTTTACCAGCTTTTCAATTACATATCACATGTTTATATTTTTTTCTATCAATTCACTCACATAAGGCGGTAGAGTACAAATAAATGGTGCACTCACTACTATTTTGTGGTAGTCATTAAATATAGGTGAAACAATACCTCCTCGTTGATGTTGGACAACATCTTCTGTCCGTGCGCAGTCTGGCTGATGTGCGCGACTCTCTCCCGCAGATGCCTCTCCCTCATGGCGGTGAGCTCGGCCTCTTGTCGACGTCGCTCGCGTTCTTCGCGCTCGGCTTCCAATCGACGGGCTTCGGCCGCGGCTGCTGCGCGAGATACTTCTTCTTGACGTCTACGGAGATAAGGATATATCAATAATAACTATTGTATTAGTAAGTACTTAAGAACTATGTTAGCTTACGACAACGCAACGAAATTAACTTGAAACATAGAATGCGATCTAATGTCTCAGAAACGGGCCGCCAGCCTCCTGTTTGTCTAGAACAAGTGTCAAATTGCACGTTAAATGTCAGCCACTTTTGATGCGTCTGCGCATATTCGGCCGCGTGGGCTTAAAACGACGATATCTCTTAATTAACTATAGAAGCTGTTTTGAAGTTACGTCGTTGGAATCGTTATGAAATTAGCTAACAGATTATGTGTGGATTAGCTCAGTTTTGCCTCGAAATATATTAGTAATTCTAATTTATAATCAGGGTGAAGTGATTTTTCCCAGTTTTATGTATAAAGGTCATTATAATTTAAAAAATCAACCACTATTTCAAAAAGTTGTTATTTTTTTTGGATAAACATACATCATTTCTCATTGATAAATAAAAAGAACACACCTCCCCATACATTATTTTCGTACCACATGTGTTTACATTATCATGACTCATTTCGTCGACCGTGCGGGTAACAATAACAAAGGGTCTATTCATTGTTCAATTCCTTTGTGCCTGAACGCCAAGTGACTCGGGTTACTATTTTAATCTGTTGTTTGGTTCATAACAATAACACAGACGGAGTTTCGGCTGCTACAAGTGTTTAGTTCGAATGTATCGGCAGCGTTGCCAATCTGTGGGGAATTCCCCAAACTGCGGGGATTTCCAGTCCGATTGGGTAATTTGTGGGGAGAGCGTTTATGTGGGGAAAATGCGGGGAATTTAGAAATTTACACTAGAGCTGAACTTAGAAGTAATAGGAGTAGTATAAGAAGTAAGTATAATTTATAAATCATTTATATTTGATTCATAAATAAATTATTTATGTTTGACGCTTGTTGTTTTTTTAGTATAAGTAATATAAAGCCACAATGGACAAGTGGTTGTTAAAATATAAAGAAATAGAGAAAGTTAATAAGGATGACGATAACTCCAAGGTATGTTATAAAACGAATATTCAGTAGTCAGTAGTAAACTAGATGCAAAAATTGTTTTAACGTATTTGGTTTACTTGGTTTGGATTGGAATACGTATTTCTTGATTGATATTAGAACTCTTTCAAGTAGATTAAGCTCAGCTGCTTACGCAGTAAGAAAAATAAGGCAGTTGACTGATGTAGCCACAGCTAGGTTAGTATACTTTACTTATTTTCACAGTATTATGTCTTATGGCGTTCTGCTGTGGGGGTCGGCAGCTGACGTAGATTCAGTTTTCATTCTACAAAAGAGGGCAATCCGCGTCATCTATAAAATGGGGCCTCGTGAGTCTCTTAGAAACAAATTCAACGAAGTTGACATACTAACTCTGCCTTCTATAGAACTTACTTCTAACTAAGCGATACTTTCTATAGAACGATAGATATAATTATCGTTCTATAGAAAGTATCGCTTATAGCCACTAGAGAAGGTATTCAGAAGGAAGGAGGGAGCCTAAAATGTGATCCGTAAATGATATGTTAACAAAACAAATTTGGCGCAATGAAGAGCCTATGTCTTGATTTTAATCATTAAACACTTAAGTATAAGTAATAAATATATTTGATTTATATGAACAGTACTTTTATTTCTTTGCTGAAAACTTGTGGGGAATATCGATTTTATTTTCCCCAAAATTGGGGATTTTCAGTTACGTTTTTGGGTAATCCAGACTGCCACTTGAAAAAGAGCGCAAAAAACAACCTCTCGAAGTTTGGTCCATTCATTTTAAATATAAATTAACATTCTATGTTTTGAAGATATTTACAAATCGATAAGCACAATTAAAAGGCATGCTGCCTAACAAAAATATTACATAAATTAACAACAAAATTATCAATTTAATTACAAAAAAACAAGGATATTACCAGGGACGAAAACAATATGGATAAGAAAATATTGGATAGTTACGACAAATATTGTCACATCAGAACTTCAAAAAATCAAAACACATTAAAAATGTTTTATGTACATACTGATATTATTATTTTAATTATGTTAGCGTTTTTATTATGTTAACAAAAAAAAAAAAATTAACATCGTAATAGCCGAGAATCTTTTTCAAGTCGGTTAAAACACAAATCACCACAAAATTATAATATTTAATTGAAATCTAGTTAAATCTACGGGTCATATCCCCACATTTCGATCATCCGTGCAAAATAGCGATTTTGCGGTCACGTGACCTCGATTATTTTTTTATCGTATTTTTCATATCAATGTTACGCACATTTCTTACAGTAAAAGTTAAAATAAATACATAATAACAATAATACGATACATAACAACTTATGTAACATCGACAGTTGGCTATCAATAGTAGAATTATTAGTCGTAAATACGGCGGAATGCGTCGCCGGGCGCGGCGAAATGGCTAATATTTTTTTTGAAATAACTATTTCCGTCAAAAATCTTTATCAAATACACAATCTTGGCAATAAAACCTGTTTATTACTTACCTGTCCATGCCGTAATAAACCCGCATCAAGATATAAATAGAACTTGTTGAAATAAATTCGTACGGTTGTAACCGTCTTTAAACACAGATTAATAACAAAAAGATGGCCAAAAGGAACCATAGTCGCAAAAGGGCTGAATGAGCCCGCTCGACAGATGGAGGTATAACGTATCGGGGCTGAATGAGCCCGCTCCGACAGATGAGAGGCCTGCTCGCTATTCCTACTAATGAACAGATACATCATAATCAACGTTTAATGTTCTCACTGCTGGGACACGGGCCTCCTCTTTGTAAGAGGGAGTGGGCAACAATCTACCACGCGGGCCCAGTGCGGGTAGGTGGATGTCATATCTCTTCGAATTTTTGGTTCTAGGACATGCCGGTTTTCTCACGGGGTTATCCTTCACAATTTTGAGGGCAGCGGTGAAGAAATAATTTCCACAAAGTAAAGCTCCTGTCAGGGTTCGAACCGATGACCTACAACTCTCAAAACGCAGCCGTTACCACTGGGCCACAACTGCTACCAAACAAACAGATATTGGTGCCGATTCTCTTGTCACAAAATTCTCTAAACTAAACTAAACATCACCAAAATTTAGTTTATTCCTGTCAAACGACGATTTCCCATTCTGAAATTGACTAAAGTGACACAACATAACTATATTTTAGTTTGACAGCACTAAGATTGTACTGAGTTTTTAATTTAGTGAAAATGGTAATTTTGCTATTCTGTTGTTATCAATTTCATTATTCTATTCAATATAAAATTTTGATTGTCTAACTAAATCTGACTATTTTTATTCGCGATTAAAAAGGTGTGGAATAAAATTAGTTGTCAAGAACTAAAATTCACACCGACACCTCGACTTTGGGCGCAAATACAGTACTGTATATTTTTTTCTCTTTTCTTTTGCTTATATCTCGAAAATGGTGTGTCCTATCGTAAAAATAATGAAAATTTGGAGCCCCTTTATAAAACGCATACACCTTTAAAACTCAACATGTAGGTAGGTAATAATTTATCATATTTTCGATACAAAATGTAAAAAAATCCATTTAAAACACGTCGAGGCTACGCGACTCCGGTCCTAAAAAAGATCACGGGGTAGGGCAAACAAGTACCACGTTGCGAAGCCAAAAAATACCACGTGGAGTCGCGACTGTCAAATTCGATTTTAGTTGTGTCAAAATTATTTTTAAATTTAGAGATCTTTTTTTGCAGAATATCTAGGATTCTCATAGCCAAAAAAAAGTAAGGAATTTTAGTGATAGTTTAGTTCGGAGTACAAGAGAATCGGCACCAATGAAGAATAATATTGACCTGAGTTCCTCCTCCTCCCGTACAGTGTTGAGTCTCTCGATGTACTCCTTCCTCTCCTCAATGATCTTGTGCCTCTGCAGCACCCTGTGATGCTCAGCGTGCTTGTGCTCGTGGTAGTGCTGCACCATATGCTGGCGCGACCGCTCGCGCTCTTGCTTGCGGCGAGCTGGGAACAGCGTGGCTGCGGCGCGGGACAGGACCTCGGCCGCGCGGACCAGTTGCCCACGGACCTGTGGAGTGAGTTGGGTTGGTTTGGATAGGTAGAACAGAAAAGTTACTACTCATGTCTTTGGCACTATACATTTGTGTGTTTGAATTATTACTTAAATAGATAAACTTTTGATACAGATTGCAAAACTGACTGCTGTATTCTCCAAAGGATTAAAAAGGTAGGTCGGGCAGTGTTATTGGTGTTTCTCTACTACTATGGAAAGTCTCAGTAGCAGCCTGGTGTTTCGTTTAGTGCAGATAGAAATCTAAACTTCAGCTTCAGCTTCTAAACTTCGGGCTGCTAAAAGGGTCGAATCTCAATACATTCGACCCTTTTAGTAGCCGGAAATGTAAATTCGCCGAAGGGCCGAATGCCATAATCGCCACGCTTGGCAGACTGGTTGGCGATCGCAGTATGTTGGTAAAGTGCATAGAGAACGCTGCTTTTCAGTCTCTAGTAAGTCCCTTAGTCGCCTTATACACGACACCCACGGGAAGAAATGGGATGTTTCTCGTAGTTAGACTAATATTATTTTGTATCAGATCCTTCCCGCGACTACGTTCGAATGAAATTTCTTGCTCCCTCGACCCACCCCGTCGCATCGCATCGCCTGCTCGCGCTGATACTTCATTTTCGCTTTGCGTTCATTCGGACTTTTTTTTGCTCATCATGATATTAAACAGCCTACTGCCTTTCTCGAGCATTGGGCGTCAATTGCAAATATAATTTATCAAATCCGACTGGTAATTCCAGACATTAGCGCGTTCAGATAAAGAAACTCTTCAGCTTTATTATTAGTACACATTGATGATAAACCGAAGCCTACCTGTTCAGCAGGCGTGGCTTGCAGTATGGCACCGCCACACGCCTCGTCAGCAGTAGAGCACCACTCGCCGCCGCCGGCTTCCACACCGAAGTGAACGCACCTGCAAGGTAACGACAACGTTAATACAGAGAAGAAACAGGCGATTATATGGCACATCCAGTATAATACATTATAGTTTAAAAAACACGCTTTAATAGAAAAGCAAACTAAAAAATAGTATTATTATTAAACTAACATACTATTATTTTTGATTTTTTAGTTCGATTAACTCTTCAAGTGGGTTTTTTATTAGAATAGCTGGGAGTGGGTAATTTGCGCGCGTACTGCCTTCCTTGGATGTGGTAGCCGTGTCCCGAGTTCTCCGGAAAATTTAATTAAAAAATCGCTAATCCTGAAGATCCTGGGCAGGATAATGGGACAAAGTTACTCAATTATTGTATCGTCATCAGTCCTTGATAAGTGTGCTTAATTTCATTTTTTTATTTGATCTGACGTTTTGAAGTGGATGAAAATCACGTTCAAAGACTCTGTTACTTATACATATAGTTAGATACACGTCAAACTAATAAAAACGTGTTAAAAAATGAGACGCAGCGTTACAGTGAAAGGCAAGGATATAATTGTTTGTGCCGACATAATTTAACACAGAGCGCACATGTTGGCGCACTCTGTCGCGTCAAGTCGAACATATAATGTACCTCCGAGGCCTACCACGACTGACTATGACATAGATAGTCGTGGGATTTATTTCGGAGGTATGAAATAATATTTATCAATGAAGAGTTATAACTCTTCATAAACAAGTATTCTCACAATTAGATATCAATTCAAATAAACAAATATCAGCTTTACAGTAGTGTGCTATGGTCATTGCGAAATGACTGAAAAAAATAACAAAATAATGTGTTCGAAACGCATTACGTTTTTCTGCGGATCGTCAATGACTTTGAAGCACAGGGACGTTTTTACTCTATGCCTTTTGCTGTGTCCCGAAGGGGTTCTTGGGTTAGGCAGAACAGCAAAAAATGCCTACGACATTGAAGTTCTCCTGCCTCGTTGGTCTTGTAGTGAATCTGGATTTGCGCCCGGTTGATAGCAATAGTCTCGCCCCCTATCACATTTAACTTGAACATAGCTGTCTAAATATGGGGGTACTTAACTTTACGTACTGTACGTAACTTGCTACATTCGGGTAATTAAGGAAAAGTCTTATGACAAGTGGACCTGTCTGTCATCTATACTAATATTATAAAGAAGCAAAGTTTGTGAGGTTGTAGGGGTAATCTCTGGATCTACTGAATCGATTTTGAAAATTCTTTTACCAATTGAAAGCCACGTTATTTATGAGTGTCATAGGCTATATATTAACCTGAATAATGAAATAGACTTTTTCGTGGTAGTCGGATTTGCAAAGTAAGTCGGAGAAAAAACGGTTGAACGAAAACGTTTCTTACGAACGCTGCCTTAACGATGAGAGATATATGATTAGAGTTCTAGAGAAAAGTTTTGAGCTTGATAATGCCTACAAAAAAGTCAGCGACAGCACATGTCTAACTTTTATATTTAAGTCACAAAAAGTAGTTCTTTATATAAAAAAAAAAACCATTTAAATCGTTCGGTAAATGTTTATAGGTCATATATTATGCACAATTATGAATTCTTATCAAAATAAGTAAATTTATCGTCTCAAGTTTTAAAACAAAAGACTTTTCCCTTTTACTGCATCTAATTTGGACGAATGGTTAAAGAGATAATACGACATAGGCGCGACCGTGTCGTAATCTATTGAGTGATATAAAAATGTTTACCGCCCAACGAAGTGGGCACGGGTCAGCTAGTTTGTAATAAAATACCTCATAGTTTTATGGATTATTCTGTAAACATTTTTAAATCTAAGGTAACTACAATACTTTTATGCAAAGTTTATTACTCAGTGAAAGACTTTCTAAATGATATGAATATAACCTGATTATTATTGTTAAAATTAATTGCACATTTGACCATTTATGACTTATGGACCTGACTATAATAATATTAATTGACTTCACTTTAATTTCTGTTTTGATTGGCTGGCATTATTTATTTTTTATTAATATTTTAATTTATGTCATTTGCACGCCGCACTACCTTAGTAGACTGTAGCTGATCTCATTAATTTATGTACAACAGTTTATACCTGTACCTACATTCAAAGCAAATAAACTATTGATTCTGATTGATATTATAGGTACACATCTGCCCAATGCTTCAGGGAAACAAGGCGTGATGTTATGTACGTTATGTTAGGACATTTTTTTTTCTGGGTGGGAAATCATCAAATAACTTCTCCCGCTCTGGGCGGAGCGGGAGGGCGTGTCAGACTTTTACTGACTAAAACCTACCCGTGTTCCCTCAGTTGCCTGTGTGCCAGGGGCGGCGGTATCTCTTTCGAACAACCCGCACCCGTGGCCGGATGTTAGGACATTAAGTCCGCAATTTTTAGCTAATACATACAGACATAAACTCACGCTTACTTCGATGGGGGTAGGCAGAAACTACAGAACGTTTTACCTCGTTTATGTACATAGATCTGGTCATACACGGACGGCGGTTGCGAGCACTACGCACCTGATCTTTATGAAGTACATCACCAATAAGTTCACTATATAAATAAAACTACAGACACTACTACATACATACAACACGGTTTCTTATACATAACATTAAAAATGATACTAACTTGTTAGCATGATCAACTCTGATCTGCATGTCGTTATGCCGGACGCAGTCGACCAGCAACCGCTCCAGATGGAACAGGTCGTCGGTGTGCGCCAGCTGCAGCAGGCGCGAGAACTGGATGCAGGCGTAGCACTGGCCTACTTGGCGGATCAGGCGCACCAGGGCGACGTCACTCAGAGCGATCGTGTACTGAGCCAGGGGCGAGTCTGGAAGAAAGGTAGGTGGTTACGTGATGGATTTATACATAAATGCTTTCTTAGAGGGCGCCCACTCACACCATACAGGATAAGTTTTTATCCTGTACGCAGACTGTAACCATGAATTCAGCATATCATTCTAGACCCCCCTTAGCACAGAAATTTTAAGTCGGTTTTACAAAAAAGAAATCAGCTGCTTTGACCTCGTAGGTATTGCACTTTTTATGAAAGAAAAGTGCAATACCTATGAGGTCAAAATGTATGGAACAGCTGATTTCTTTTTTGTGTAACCAACGAAAAAATTCTGTGCTGGGCGCGCTAGAATGATATGCTGAATTCATAGTTACAGTTTGCGCACTGGATAAAAACTTATCCTGTATAAAGAGCATATTTGCCAAAACTTAGGTTTGTAGATTTAATAGAATGAGTGAGTAGCATTTCGCTTTTACAAACATAGATTTGAATTGAGAATCTCGAATAATTATCTAGGTTTGGGAATACAAAGTCAATACATTACAAAGTCCAAATTCCATCCCAACCCAATTTTATTTATTACAAACAGTTAATTAAAAATCCACTTCAACTACATAACGCTATATGATGTGGTAATACATGTAAATTATCTAAGATGGTCTAGTGATTTCATGGAAGCCTATGGAAGTGGTTCAAGGGATAAGAGGGGTCTCTAAATGGTAATAGGGATGAGTCTCCTGTACACATCATCGACCGCATACTGCGTCTTCTAGTGAGTGACACAAGATGTAATAGCGATCTAATGTATGAAGAAATTCGTGTGCCGACATAATTTGACACAGAGTGCACATGTTGGCGCACTCTGTCGTGTCAAATCGAACATATAATGTACCTCCGAGGCCTACCACGACTACCTACGAGGCAGATAGACGAGGGATTTATTTCGGAGGCATTATTAAACTATACTTAAACAAAATATTTTCTGGGACGAGCCTAGCTTTGTCTGTCTTTCTAGAGTGTATCAACCCATTCTGATTTAAGCGTGGACGTAAATCGATTTCTTTAAGTCGGTAGTCACATTTAATTCGCTCAACTTCGGTTTTATCGAACATAAACGATAGAACCATTGATCATTGTCAAACTGTTTTCCCGGACGGTTAGGCAGAGGTGTACCTATAGTTAGTGGCGCACAGTGGAACGAATGTATGGGAGCGGTTGGACGTAGACATGTCCGAAAAATAAGAGTAAAATTATGACAAACTAATGATGCCATCTTATTCGATTACTTAATGCCTTCATAAATTGTGGTGATGAATTTCTTCATAACTCCCATATTTCGGGAGTAATTTGAGAAAATGTGAAATTTTACTATGAAAATGAGTGTATCGAGCTCTCTCCCTCCTGATTCCGGGCTTGTTTCAAGTAGCGGTCTCTAATATCGTAATGCTATTACTAAGAGCTATATTTAATACTAAGACACATAGTGCGCCAAATGTGCACTTTCTGGGATAAAAGGAAATGAAAATTTAAAAAAAAAAACGTTTTTTCCCCATTTGTATTTACTTTAAACCGCAGACAGACTTATTAAGAGGTCTATAAATATATTATATATATATACAGAAATATATATTAACAAAAATATTCACAAGAACTGATGAGAGTATGACTTTTAAGTAAGTTGATAATAAATTACCTAGTTTCATTAAAAGTACAATAAATAATTAAGATGTAAGCTCTAATTTACTAAGTTACACATTTTAAAACAATAACATCATTTAATTATCTTCGTCATCATCATCATCATCAATTAATTCAAATTCAGAATCGATGTCCGCTAAATCATTTATGTTAACAAATTCGATATCACTTTTCTCAGAATCCGTAAGCTCATAAAATTCCTTAAAAGAAGATTTTTTTACAAACTTATTTCCTTTTGGACGGATACTTGTAACAAGTGGATCAGAAGACAGTAAAAGATTGTGCATAATATCTTCATTGCATGAGATACTGCTATGCTTTCGAGAATGCCCCTCTCTATATTTTCTAAAATCTTTATTTCTAGCCTCAGATGCCTCTTCGGATAGAAAACCAATGGGCACAATTGACATGTTCTGAACTATGTCTGGCCCATGCATTAAAATTTTATGAAGTGAAGAAGGCATATAATACCATGGGTATAACTCCACGTAAAGCTTAGCAGTATCAAAGCAGAACTCTCGGAATTTAGTTACGTTGATCTTCTCTCCTGATGAAATACACTGCAAGATCACACAGATTTTTCTTAAAAGCATAGCATCTATTCCGGTCAGTTCAGCAGATTTAGTGTAGTTTTCAAAAAATCTCCTTGCCGAGTTGCCATTGTTGGTGGATCCACTGCCTTGTTTCACAACATCGAGAAGTAAGCCCGTTTCTCTTCTTACAGCCTCTTGAACTCTTTTCTTCCTGTCATCAACTTGCCTTTTTGCTATATCACCCCTTACTTGCCATGATTTTATGTCTAATTTGTAGGAAATGTGTAATAAGCATTCCATTGAGCGAATCCAAGCGTGAAGGGTGCTTAAGCTATATTTATACATGTCCTCGTTTGCGTGTTTATCTTTGATTAACTCTAAATTATTCATTTCTTTAGGACAAGCCTTGCATATGTCACACACTGAAGCTGCTGTATTGGATATAATGGAATGAATTTTACCATCAATCATTGTCAACAGCAGTTGGTGTTTGACACTAATTCCATCAGTGATGGTGGATGGAGTTAAGGCTTCAATCTCTGCTTCGATTTCAGCCATCTCTCTCTGCACATTTTCTTTGGTTTCCTTTATAAACTTAAACAATATTGGCCGGCAAAATGAAGTGGAAGATGGTCGCTCGTTTTCCCAAATTGTTACACCTTTTGAGACGAGCCGCAGTGGTACAAGACTAATCATAAAATTACTAGCAAGATCGATTTGCTCATCTTCACTCGTCCTTTGATGATAAATGCTTTGGCTAGATGATCCGTCAAAACCCCATTTGCTGGTCAATACGAGCTGTTGATTGGGATCAACAGGGGTTTCTAACGACCTAATAAGTCTTCTTGAGGTTAAATCCATCAAGGCTTGTAATTTGATTTTTGCAGAGCTCTCTGTAACTGTGAGATCTTCTTTGGCCGGATAGCACTTAATTTTTTCTTTAACCAACATGTAGTAACTCGGGTATTGAAGAGCTCCTTCTTGAGTGTTGAAATCCCGAAGAGTGTTATAGCGCCATTTCGATAAGTTCATCGATACATAAAGAGCCAATGCCTTCAAAGGGGATATTTCCCGTACCTGAATTGATTTACCTTCAATGAAGGCTTTGATTTTTGAGGCCTCTTCTGGATTCTCCGTCAAGTATTTCATAACATAAGCTGTATCGCTTTGTCCTGCCTTTTGAAGCGCCCTTTCGGCCGAAAACATAATTTCAGCGCTGCTACTGCTGCATGAAAGACTATCTTCAGTGCGTCTTCTTTTTTGCCGGTTACTAAGGTCCTCAAAAGATTTACGAGGACTAGGATGTGTACAAGTTGAAGCATCAGATTTAGCAGGAGAAATTATGGGCTCGATGACGTCACTTATATTTTCTGTAGAAGGTTCCATATTTTCATTCTGTAATTCCGGCCATTGAATTGCAGCCTGTAGCCAAATCTCATGTTTCTTCCGAAACTTATCTGTGCTTCTTCCAGACTGTGTCCATTTTGCATAAATGCGGTAGCAAAATCGACGACACCAGTCTTTTAAACTTGTTTCAGCACTTTCACATAACTGAACACAACTGTTATCTTTTAAAACACTGAACAAATAGTTAAAGTCGCGTAAATCTTTATGTGCGCGTGCGCATAAAGCAACGTGAATATCAAGATTTGTATTAAAATTTGGAAAATACATTGCGAGATTAGCTTGGATACAACGAGGTGTAAATCAACACTGATTTTAAAGTTACTAATAGTGACCTATTTATATAAAATCCAGGTATCCCAGGTATCCTTTGTTAAATATTGCAAGGTAATTAGTTATTGTGATAATTAGTAAATGATGCATGCTAAATTAGTGTATTAAGAGCCATTTAGTAATTAAATAATAGCAATGTTCTTATCAGTAATCATTAGTGCATCAGTTTTATATGTAAACCTTAAGTCCCTAATTATATATCCTAATTAGCTTATATCTTCTCTAATTGGCTGCTCAGAAATGTTATTGTAATAAGGTAAACCTTTAGAAAAACGGTTTTAATCAACAAAATAAACAAAAAATAAAAAAATTGTGTTATAAAATAAACATCACTCTTTATCCCAGAAAGTGCACATTTGGCGCACTATGTGTCTTAGTATTAAATATAGCTCTTAGTATTAGCATTATGATATTAGAGACCGCTACTTGAAACAAGCCCGGAATCAGGAGGGAGAGAGCTCGATACACTCATTTTCATAGTAAAATTTCACATTTTCTCAAATTACTCCCGAAATATGGGAGTTATGAAGAAATTCATCACCACAAGTTATGAAGGCATTAAGTAATCGAATAAGATGGCATCATTAGTTTGGCATAATTTTACTCTTTTTTTTCGGACATGTCTACGTCCAACCGCTCCCATACATTCGTTCCACTGTGTGGCGTGCACAAAGTTTTTAGACAGGGTGGGCAGACTTTTTTTAAAGGAAAAAAAAAACAGAATAACCGATTGCTGTACCTACACAGCATGCAACCTGTGAGACAATTAAATGAATCATATTGTTTTGTATTGAATTTACGATTGACTTTACATTTACTTTGTATTAATAAAATCTGGTGTACAACTACTTTTCACAATCACTTGTTGTGTTGTTTTTTTTTCACAGAAAAGATAGTTAAGAAAACGCATCATTTTTTCTTTTCTCTATACAAACACCACCTAAACAACTTTCACAGTGAATATTATCTATTTTTCACACTATTATCTGTAATGTTAAAAACTTAAATATATGCTATTCTAGCTCAACCAAAACTAAAATAAATCGAAACAAACAATGGCGTCGGAATATAAAGTATTACGACAAATAAGTAATGGTTGTTTATGTAGCGACAATTCAATGAAGCAATGATATTTTAAAAAATAGCCGCATAAGCAACTTTGTTCGGAAAACTTCGTTAAGTTTCGTAATTCGTCGTGTCAAAAGCCACTGAATACCCTGTACGGGTGTGTGGGTTATTTGTTACATTGTGTGCTACGTATGTTTAGGAACGCACACCTAATAAATCTGCATGACCACGAGAGCACACATAAAAATCAAGACGCGAATAGTTTGTGTCTCGTCCGAGGCACTGAGCGCGGCGCCAATGCATCACAATGCGAAGTTGCCACAAATTGTACGAACGAACAGGTATTGCATTGATGATACTAATGATACGACCGACGCTCGACAGGTGAAGCTGATTTATGAATAAAGATTTATTTATTTATTGATAAAATAATATTAGTTTTAAATATTTATCTGATTTAGGTAGGGTAGGCAGTGTCTCTCTATCTGTATGGACTGCACGCCACTGCCTATAGTACACTCACACAAAGTTCATATGATTTATTTGTTATCTGTAAATAAAACAAAGATACTTACTAGGCTCTTCCTCCAGAAACTTGACGACGCTCTTGACATTGTTGCACAAAGTGAGCGGGTCGAACTCGACCTCCAGCCAGGAGTACAGCTGCTGCAGATGAGGCGTTGCTAGAGCCACCACGTTTAGGCGGACCACGTCTGGAGAACAAAGAACATTTATTCAAATTATTTAAATGATACAACTGTTTTGGATTTCCAATTTTTTATCAAAAACAACCCTATTACTAAGCCTACCCCATAAATGTCTTTCTTTAAAAATGAAACAGCTAGCCAGTTCGAGTTCACATATTCAGAAATAAAGGTGTAGGTGTTATACCTACGCTAAGCTACTATTATGATAAAAATCCAGACCAAAATTTGTAAAAAAAAAACGTTTTATTTTACTTCAGTCCCTAGGCAATAAGTGTAATAAGGCAATAAGTTAATTTGATTGCTTTCCTTGCAGGTTAATTCTATATGTTTGTGCCGACATAATTTAACACAGAGCGCACATGTTGGCTGGCGCACTCTGTCGCGTCAAATCGAACATAATGTACCTCCGAGGCCTACCACGACTGACTATGACATAGATAGTCGTGGGATTTATTTCGGAGGCATGCTGTGGTAATTTTGAAGACTAAGGATGATTTTATTATTGTGACGTAAGACAAACTAGCAGCTAATAAGGATTTTCATGAAAATTCAGACAAAAGATCATCTATTTCGACAATAAATATGAAATAGATGATGATGTTTATCATTCGTTCATTATTCAGTTGCGACTAAAGAAAATATAGGCGCTTTGACAGTTTTGACTTTCAAAAATCCTTCCTTTTTGCTCACTATCATTATTTAAGAAACTCTAGGGCAAAATTTCATGCTCCTAGACCGCTGTTGAGGCTGTACGTTGTTTGTCAGCGAATTAATGAATTTAAGATTTTTATTAAGCAGAATAGAAGAAATATAGCCGTACTTTGAAAAGCGTAGCAAGCCGTTGGTCCCGGCGGTGAATCATTGATCTTTGACATTTCCTACGAGTAGAACAGTAACTGTGAAGTAGACGTCAAATAGGCAGTCACTCCGTCTTAAATTCAGGTTTTCAGCTGATCTGGTTAGACTAGAAGTCAACCCTAACATAGTAGGGGAAAGACTAGGCAGATTGATTGTGAAGATAGAATATAGTTTACCTTTCAACAAGCTAGCCCTGGTGGGAGGCTGAGCGAGACCGAGCAGTACAGCCAATCTCTGGGCCTTCTCAACCGGACTCTTGTCGGTCTCCACAAAGCGGTCGAACTCCGGGTGAAGTGACGGCAGGGGTACTGATAATACGGCTACGAGCACACGACATGCCATCCTGGAGAGAGAGAGGTGGAGTTAGAGGTGCTTTTGTACAAGTTTGGGCCACGCCACTGGCTTTGGTGAAGCGGAAAACTGGAAACATTTCGTATTTACAAAATTTGCGCACACTTAGTGGCTATAACAAGATTGATCTTTATTGTGCGTAGAAAAACGTGGCGAGTGTAATACGCAACAATTGCCTACTGCAGAGCTTAGATGAATAAATATATTTCAAATACAAGTCCTGCATCTCGACATTAACCAAATTAGCACAATATTTTCAATCCTCATTAGAACTTTCGGAGCTTTATTAGATTATTTAATAAAAGTTTGTGCCGACATAAATTAACACAGAGTGCACATGTTGGCGCACTCTGTCGCGTCAAGTCGAACACATCATGTACCTCCGAGGCCTACCACGACTATCTATGAGGCAGATAGAGGTGGGATTTATTTCGGAGGCATACTTATTTAGTAAATAATGGTGTATAATATTGAGTATATGATGGACAACCCGAATTAACCCAGGACAGTTCAGCAGTCGCGTTTAAGACCAGTGGACCGAAAAATCAAACTTATTTTCGTATGTCTCAAAACTTTGAGTCAGTTCATACTACGGAAAAATGCCCAAGCAATTTACTGGCTCCATTGAAAATAGGACCTACTATGGCTTAAAGAAGAAAAAAAAAGACCAACCGAGTCGCGAGCGTTTGTTACTTTAGGATATGATAATACGGTCTTATTTTCAATGGAACCAATTTTTCCGTTTTCTGAGCTGACCGTTTCCGCCTTATTACAAAACAAGGTTTTTCTTTAGGTATGGTTAAAACCAACGGGCCTGTTTTTGAAATAGAACCTAACTGAAATCGAAATACAACAAAACTGACAATTTAGTCCAGTGCTAAATTGTCATTTTTGTATCGAGAACTTTACCCAAATAGAAGAAAAGTTGGTAATGCAATATCTGACTTAGAGTTTTAGGCTAGAACTAAAGTTAGATCGTGTTTTGTAATAAGATGGCTTATGTCTAGTAGAAAACTGGATTGACACTGATCTGAAAATGAATGCATTTTCGTGCATTTCAGCTGAACAGTGCCTATAATTGGCTACACTGGCTGCAAATAAAAAGATGTATTTTTTTATGTCAAAATTCTAAAACTATTGTGTATAAGCTAAGTATGTGCTACATAACATTTGTATATATTGCCATTACACTTACTTTTGTAACTCCTCCTGAGTAATATTCTTCTTCATCTCCCTGGACAGTTGGAACAGCTTCAGTAAAGCAGCGGCATGGAACAGGCAGTGTCCGGCCTTCCAGAACACCAGCGCCAGCTTACCATAGTAGTTGGCCATGGTCTTGGCTACAGGCGTCTTCTTCGACATGTTCATCAGATTGTGGATGTCTTCGATCGCTTTGTAGGCTTCCTGTTTTAAGACAATTAGTAAAATATAGTAATGTCCCGGAAAAGGAGCTCTAGATTCGTTCAGCACGTGTTTGCTAAACGCACAGTACAGTCACATCGAGCTGCAGCGCATTTTCAAACAAAATGTCTGAAAGTGATCTAAGACGATTTTTGCAAATTTACGTCAGCCTTAATAATTACGGCACTGTTGAACAGACCACAGTAGTGGAATGTAACTGCCAGTGACAAAACATTGGCTTGATGATGCATGCAAGACTTTTTATATTCCAGTAATAAAATACATTATTATGTGCCAGGCACGCAGGCACTGGCAACAGCAACGCTGCTTAGGGGGCTGAAATAGGTACGATGGTACATTCCCAGACGTTTTCCCATAGTGTCTTGCACTTTACTTTGATATAAAAGGTAAGCTGCACGAACCTGCCACAATTCCATCTGGATAGCACTGTCCAATTGGAACAGCCTTGTCTCCAGATTGAGTTGCTGAGTCTCCGGCTTGCTGATGCTCACATTCCCAGTTTGCACCTGTTAGAAATACACATAAAATTAAATTTTTCTTGTTTACACGAGAGTCACGGCACAGTCAGCAGGCCTGACATGGCTTCATCCTTATTAAAACTAGACTAACTGCTGCAGATACAACTAAATCAGGTGGGGTACGCCAATGAGCCATAATGCGATTGTCGTGCTCTCTGTGCAATAACATATGCACTTAAAAGCTTTTCTGAGAGCTATGTTAACGCTGTCAGTGTGACTGAATTCTGAGGGTGAATTCTCGTAATTTTGAACAGAATCTAATAGAACATACAGAATCTAATCTGTCTCAATCTGTCAAAAATACCTCGACCTTCTCTACATTTTTGACATTTGATTGTGTTTTTAATTACGAGAATTGGCGTTCAAAGGTCAAAATTTTAATAAATTAATAACACAAACATAACATCAGGCCTTGTTGCCCCGAAGGGTTGTACAGAGGTGTACCTATAGTTCTGAGTCAAAGAAATAATCTATTTATTCAAAAAAATAATTAAAAACAGCCAGAAAAACTTACCGTCGGCTTGCAAATATCTTCAAGATGTTTCCTGAGCTTGTCACATAGCTTTCTGAACTCTGTCTTCCGGGAGTACTTGAGACAGAACTGGAACGCCATGCGGGCTATGTCGTGGTACAAAGTCTCCACGTGCGCGTTCGTACGGAGGAGCTCCAGGCATTGGCAGTACGACTCCCACAGGAATTTCACCTAGAAGAAGAGGGTAATGATTACTAAAGATACTAAAGACATAGATTATATAAGTACTGCTTGAAGAGTTTTCAATATTATTGTTGGTATATCGGCTTGAGCTTGCTTGGGTTTGAGGAGCTTGTGGCTAAGTAATAACAGCCACACGGAGCGATCAATCAGGTTAAACTACGCTTGCCGCGGTTGGTCCGAGGATAGGTAACCATCTTTACATACCAAGACCCCTCCTCGGAAAGCACGTTAAGCCGTTTGTCCCATTTGTGGATCTTTGATAGTCGTTACGGGTCGTCAGATGCCCGAAAGTCGGGCAATCAGACTTACCAACGGGTATCGTGTTACCCAGTAACTGGGTTGTGGAGGTCAGATAAGAAGTTGCTCCATGTAAAATATTGGTATTCAGCTGCATCTGGTTAAGTGGAAGCCGACCCCAGCATAGTTGGGAAAAGGCTACTCAATCTAGTTTGTTTTAATTCTTAGACAGGGTTCAACATCTCAGCCGAAAGACGTCCACTGCTGGGCCTCCGCGAAAATGGAGGGGTTTGCCATAATCGCCACACTTGGTAGACGGATTGGCGATCGCAGTATGTTGGTAAATTGCATAGAGAATGCTGCTGCCCATTCTCTAGAAAGTCCCTTAGTCGCATTTTTCGACACCCACAAGATGAAATGTAATGTTAGCTACTGTCAAATAGATAGTTTCTTCGTCTTCTTCATTGTGCTCTGAAGGTGGATCGCAACCACATACGACGCATTTCCGACGATTTTTTGTGATAGAGCATCTACTTAAATGCTTTTATTATTTTATCTTAATTACAGATCTAAATAAATTCCCTACCCATGGAGTAAGTATGGTCCTATCAGACCGATCCTGTGCGTCTTCTCCAGACACAGCACTAAGCAGGATGCTTTCAGGAGTTGCGAGGTTGTCCAGGTCATCAGTCTCGATGACCGCTGCTGTGGATTGTGCACGAGCCGCTTCGGTTCGCTCTTCGGCCATGCGTAAGTAGCCTCTGGGAAAATGAAGGTGATTGACCTAATTAATGATAACAGTCAAATAAGTTCGCTGTAAATATCACTTTTACATGTGTTCATTTAATATTTTATTCATTTATCGTTTTTACGAGATCATATGTAAGACAGTGGTGTCGCAGTGTGAGAGAAAGCAGCTACAGCATTCTGAAGGCCCTCACAGCTCTAGTCGCCGCAGGTGACGCCCTGGGCGTCGAGAATACCAGGCTGATTCCTGGCCATCGTAGGCGCGGGCTTGTGGACGGCGAGTAATGGGTAGCTCGCTGTCTAGTAAGGACCAAGCCCGGGTCAATAGCGCGTTGTGTCCCACGCGCGCCTCAAATAGATGTCAGCACCAACTGATGGGGCCCGCAAGGGCCGATGCCTTCCAGGGGTGCGGGTTGTTCGAAAGAGATACCGCGGCCCCTGGCACACAGGCAACTGAGGGAACACAGGTGGGTTTTAGTCAGTAAAAGACTGACATGCCTCCTGCTCCACCCAGAGCAGGGGAAGTCGTTTGATGAATTCCCACCCAAACAAAAGGGTGAAAATCTTCCTGCCACATAAGAGGTCCCAGTATAAAATTATCTACTTTGTTTTGCCTATCTGCAACTCTGTGACTAATGTATTATCCTTGTGTTTTGCAAGAGTTAATTAAGTTCTTTGTTGATCTTTGAACTAAAACTCAAGTTAAGTTATTATATAATAAAAACAAGTTTTTTATAACTACTTGTATGATTAAGTGCATTTCACAAATTATGGTTTATATTTCGTAAGCTAGGAATTTAATCTGTGTTCCCAGAAGGCTAAAGTGATACGCAAGCTAACCACTTACACGTAGCTGGAAAACGATTTGTCCGCCACTTTTGATAGAATTGTAAGAATGAATTACATTGGAATAAATGTTGAATAGGACTGATGTTCAACCAATTGAGATGACTATTTGAGATTTAAATTTATAGAGATGTTTAAATAAGCTGTCAAATTAACTTCAGTTGACTTACATCAGCAGGTTTAGCTTGATGCTTTCTATTTCTACTCTACTGTAGAATAGAAATCGCTTGTCTACATTTGTCGGTGAAATACTGTCACCTGTCTATACGGTAACATCATTTTTGTCTACTCTTCGTCGACAAATTGCTTGTCTACGATTCTCGTGCTAAGCCTGCAGGAGAGATTTATTTAGTTCTATTTATATTTTGACGGCTTAAAATTATTTTTGCAATACTTTTGCCTTACCTTATAACCTGCTCCAATGACCCGACATTTACAGACTGGAACATATTCCTGTACTGAAACAGGCCTTCCTTGGCTATGTGTGACTTGCGCAAGTCCACACATAGTTCCAAGTACTTGAACATGATTGGCTCCAGCACCGACTCGGACCAGTTGTACGCCCATTTCTTGTTGCGGAACACTTCTTGCAGAGTATCTAAAGCTCTTGCTGGCTTTTCCAAGTCCATAAACTCTGTTAAAAGGGTAAAGTAAACAATTTACATGGGTTGTTTATTTTGATAAATCCATTTAATGAAGTATTGTTGATCTGTGACTATTTTGGGAAATAAAAAGGATATTACATTACAAATAACACTTAACAGTAAGGTTTATAAAAAAAAAGCAGTGTCAAATCACAACATTTTCCACATATTAACTATTGTGACTGTAAGATGTTATAGATAGGATAGATATTAGAAAAATCTTTTTTGAGCATTATAACAAACTAGCTTCCGCCAGCGGCTTCGCCCGCCTGGAGTTCGGAAATTATCCTTCGGAAACGTAGCACCGGGATAAAAAGTATCCTATGTGTTAATCCAGGTTATAAACTACCTGTGTACCAAATTTCATTCAAATCCGTTCAGCCGTTTTTGCATGAAAGAGTATCAAACAACCATCCATCCATACATACTCACAAACCTCCCCTTTATAATATTAGTAGGATTACAATGGAACTTTTGAGAGTTACATAGGGTTTTATCTGACCAACATTATGTCTGGACTTTAAAAAGACTGTGATCTCTGAGTTTGTTTCAGCCTTTCTCCTCAGAGTAAGTCAGATAGGAAATGCCAACCACACCTAGTTATTAAAATATGATTGGGGTTTAAAAATGTTTTTACAAACCTACTTAAAGAAATAAAATAATTTACAATGGGAGGTCTTATTACAAAAAGCAATCTTTTACAGCCTGTGGAATTTTATTTTAGTTGGACTTGAAAGAAAAGGAAAAACCATAGATACTGCTGGTAATGTGTGATGTACTACTTAATTGATGTGTTTATTCCATAATTTAGGTATTATTAATTTTTGTAGATGTGAACTACACAGCTAAGTTAGCTAAGTTTAAATTATAAGCAAGACATCTTAGCATAATAGTTCAATGCAATAAATAGAAGAAATGTTCAGTTCATAGAGCTTGAGATGCTGTCGAAAAAGTGCATGATATAAGCGGCTTCGCCTTTTGGTTATGTTTTAGAAACATTGAGGACCACATAAATAAGGGCTTATATCATTGCATCTAACATCATATGCATTATTAGGGGTTATTTTTAGCCCAGTGTGTGTATAATCTGGTGATGGGGCGAATAACGTAAGGTCATTCTCACCTGCAACGTGGTAACATTATCATAGAAATTCGGTACTTACCATTGGCCCGTTTGAGGGCATTCTCCGGTCTCTGACCGTATCGCGCCATGATGAACACTACACTTTTCACTTCATAAACACAAATTCAGCCTCAAAAAAGAGGTGTGCACTGATATAATCGGAATATTCTCCGCACACCGGCCTGTCAAGAGACAGGAGAAATCAAAATGGCTGCTGTTACTTTTTTATTCTGGCTTCCAACATGCATTGCCAAATGTCATATTGGTAATCTAGTCTTTTTAGCTAGGTAGATGCGTAAGCGCTACTGTTTTTAACCTCTGACCCAAAAAGAGGAGTGTTGTAAGTTTGACCGCAATATGTGTCTGTCTGTGGCATTGTAACTCCCAATCGGTTCAGCCGTTTGAAGATTATCAGCTCTTTTCTGGTGGATTTGAGCATCTTCCATCGGTTCACCCTTGTTTGATAGAACAACGTTTGATATAATATTACTAAATCGAACAACGTTTAAGAAAATCATCACTTTGTATAATATCGTTTGACAGAATTTTCAGTTCATCGAATATTTATTTGCTATAACAACATTTGCGCTAATGATCAAAAGGTATAATGTTCATTTGATGTAATGTTCAGATGGTATAACCATGTATTTTATCGAATATTCAATTGGTGTAATGTAATGCAGAAAAAAATATATATTTATTTTGAACAAGAAAACAGTTAAAACACGTTGAGGCTGCCCCCCCTGCGCGATTCCGGCTCTAAAAAAGATCACGGGGTAGGGCAAACGTGGAGTCGCGTTTGATGTACTCTGTGCGCGTTTGTCAAATTCAATTTTAGTTGTGTCAAAATTATTTTTAAAGGAGATGTCCGCTTTTTGTATGGACCTTGGTTTTTTATTCCAAGAAAAATCTAACCAGCATCAAACTCGGCTCAAATAAATACGACAAAAATATGGAACTCAGAGCTACTGAAATAATATTTTTAAACCCCTCCATTTAAGCGAAAAATCATAAAATAATAATTGATGTTATTTTTAGTTGGCACCCCTAATAAAATTCCGACACTCTGTGACAATGTCATATTTGACGGACAATGTCATATTCATCTGTCACTGGCGTTAGAGATGTGCCAACTCAGGATACGACACGCCTCAAGGTAACTCGGATTGACATTCATGTGACTCGAGTTGAACTCGAGTTATAGAACTCTGGTAACTTGATGAAATCGAATGAATTTTTTTTTACCAACTTCACCTCTGTTTCGCGACGATATAATTTTTTTTATAGATTCGCAAAAAAAAACATACACTGAGACTATTCTAATTAATTAAATACAGTTACAATACAAGTTAAATATAAAATAAGGTTCAAATACATGGCAAACAAGAGACGTCAATCACGTACTCGCTTCTTCATTTACCGCGGCAATCTAATTCAAATCGATCGCTGCAACTCAATCTAAGCGCAATTCGAATTAAATCGAGTTGACCATCCCTAGCTGGCGTCACCAGCTCAAAGGGTTGTCAATTCTTTCCGAAAAAGATCGATTTTAAATCGATTCAAATCACATCCTGATTGATTTCTAAAACATTGTTTTTATTTTCAATTCTCCATTTACAATGTAAATATCAATCCATTTTATGAAAATCAAGAAATATACCTTAATAAACGATTTCTCATTAGTAAAATTCGGTATAAAACAAGACATTTATTTTCTTAATGATTTTACATTAAAAAATTTAGGAACTAGATAATATAGATAGAAAAAAAATTGTTGATTTTCTATGGCAAAATCGATTTAAAAGATCGATTGTTTTGGCCCGATAAAACAATTAATTGGTGTCAAATCGCCATCCCTACCGGCTATACGCGTCATTCATCTGACACTCTGACTGATCCGTCATCCGTTACAGTATTGTACACAGAGTACATTGGTATTGTATCGTATCATATCGTTCGTTCGCTCGTACTTTATTGTTATCCAGTGTTATTCTTTGTGCTTTGCTGATTTTTCCGATTTTACTGACTTGGCCTTTTTACAACGGCTTCTCCTACTTTGCACATGATTTGGATACCGGTAGTTTATGAACCTCTCTGACTTTTCTCCGTTGGAAGCTGTGCTCATGTGATGACAATTGTCTGGTATCTTGGATGGGCTCGGCATCAAAATAATGTATCTCCACCTGCTCAGTTTCTCGACAGTATTTTAATAAGAGAAGACATTGAAAATGAAGAGATTAAATAAATAAATACTATTTTCAAAACTGAAGGTTTATTCATAACAAAACCGTACATTGCGTCCAATTATAGCTTACTAATCAGTTTTTCAATAGCATAATTTTCGAAAGGCTTTCATCCACTTCTGATCTCGATACCAAGTCACAAAAAAGGAATTCTCCTAGGTATTAAACAATGGTTTTGATCAGTAGATACCATTATTATTTGTTTACTCCTGATGATTCTAAACTCTTGTGGATTATGCTGAAACATGCACTTCTTGATAACTGGGGTCTTAGTAAAAGATTATAATTTGCACGTGAACATTCGATACTTCAACGTGCTTTCAGTTTTTGATAGATATTTCTACACATTTTTGACAGAACGTTATGTAATGTACTCTGTGACATTGTTTACGTTGTCATGCTCATGATCAACTATTGATTGACACTCACTGTCAGTAATGACAGTTCTCCTCTGTCAATTTTGACAAGTTTACTTTTTTTGGGTGCGTTCACTTCATTATCCTAGATAATTTGAAAGGTCTGTTCGTTTTAGAAGTAAATTCTCATGAAAATAAAAAACAATTTTTCTCAAAAATGGAGGCCTTTAAAAATGTATGATATAGTTAGAACGACTAGGTTTAGGAATGTCTGTCCAAATATATTTAATTTACTCTGGTTGGAATTATTAAATAATAAAAAACCATTTCTGGACATGTCCTTTAGAGATCTATTTTTGCAGAATAGCTTTAAGATTCTCATAGCCAAAAGTAAGGAATTTTAGTGATAGTTTAGTTAGTTTCGACATTCCGTTTTATTTTTAAGCAAAATACAGCAACAGCTACAGTCAATAAATATTACTGTTGTATGTTTGAAATCAACTGTTTAATAAATATATTCTAAAACATACGTTTACGATTTATAGAAAGTATAATTAAGAATTGTTATGTTAAACTAATGATCCGATTTTGAAAACTATTATGCGGTTCACAAAGTTGTTCATTACCTGCTAGATGGCGTTAATTCAAAAACGGCACGCCACAATATCTGATATATGGGGAGTCTCCTCAAGCTACCTACGCATAAATATATTCGTAATTACTGGGAATCATTTAATTCTTATTTCGTAATAAAATGTAGGTTACCTACTTCATCCTTACAATATTTATTTTACTCTGCATTCTTGCTGCGGTAGTATTCCTTCCAATCGAAATATACTTTGGAATGTTTCCGAATTATTGCGAATTATTACGAAGTTTTGCAACGCTAGTCTGGAGTTACCGTGTTTCGGCTCCAGAACGATGTAAAATTAACCGTGTATATTACAAGCTTTTGTTTAGTTTCACCTGTCCCGATGTTTGTCATCAAATCTTGCAAATTAAATTTGATCCACTTCCCAGTTACCGATTAAGCTGAAATTTTGCATACATGTGTAAATCGCAGGACAATGTAATATTATGATGGTGCTGATCTGATGATGGAGCTGGAAGGTGGCCATAGGAACTTCGCAATGAAACGACACAACCTCATCGAGTTTGGGCTCGTTTGATTCGTCTTGACGAGTACTTTGGTGCTAGATGGTAACATAACTAATTGTTAAGTAAAGTTATCAGCGTGTTACATTGTGATGGATTATTTTTCTTTTGCAATCACAATGTAACACGCTTTTATTTATAAAAAAAAACTGGGTAAGTATGTGATAAAAACGAAAAAGATTTAATATAAGTTGTTAAGTTACAGGGTTTAATAAAAATGTCAAATGGGTATTGTACTTTATGGGATTATTGTGAAGTAGACGAATTTGGTTAATTATCGTTAAAGGTTGCAATGTAAGTAGGTACCTATATAATTATATTTTTCTTATCAGGCTTAAATTATTATTTTTAAATTTTTAGTTCTTTTCAAGCACAGACTATAAGCTTGTTTTTAGAAAGTTTTTTTCGTTACCGTCAACGACGAAGCGTAATTCGTCATCGTCACTGCTCGGACGTGGTTCCGTCGTGGCTGCAAGCGAATACTGACAGAAAAAATATCTCGAAGCGCTTGCATTTCAATAATTGAAGCCCCGCCCCCTGAGTATCGCGGATTTCAAGATTTCCGAATAACTGGTGATAATATCACGATACCGCGATACAGACTATTACACCATCAATATTACCACGGTATTGTGATATTATTGACAATGTAATATGCCCCAATGAAAACGCCATATAGACGAGGCCCAGCGATAATTAATGTAACTATGCTATTGTAGCATTTTTCTACAGCGTTTAGACATTAACTGTGACGTTATTGTCTTAACCGAATGTTTGCTTTCCAAACAATATAACATAGGTACCACTAATTCCGGGATATAATTTATATGTACAAAAGTAGCATCAACCACAATCAAAACGATGGGGTGATAGTTTATGCAAGAAATCATCTCAATGTGTCTATCGAGGAACCGACTATACATGACTGTAGTAGATTGCTAATAGAGATTGGATCAGAATTCGCAATACTTGCCTTGTATCGACCCCCTCTTTTAGAGATATAAACAATTTTACTTTCTCTCAAAACGACACCTTGCAGAACCTTTTATCTTTTAAAAAACCATTTTAATTGGAGATATTAATATCAATATTCTTCCAGAAAGTGCTGACGCGTCCGCTGAGGAATACCTTAACCTATTCGCGTTCCATGGTTTGCTGCCCACTCACACGCTTCCCACACATCAAAGTGGCTCCTGCTTGGACCATATAATACTCAAATCAAATTTTCCTGCACTTACCCTTGTAATTATTTCAACAATAACCGATCACAGTGCTAACCTACTTATTTTAAATTGTAAATTGCCTAAACTGGCCACTCGCACAATTTTCAGTATGAACGTTAATAAACTTGAAGAAGACTTACGAAATATCGACTTTGAGCCAGTCTACGATTCCGCAGATCTGCAGTTTTGTATGTTGTACCTAATTAAAAATGTGGAAAATACAATTCAGAAAAACACTGTCAAATATCGGCTAAATAACAAAAACTACAACATAAAGCCATGGATCGCGGCAGGACTTATTCGTTGTATGAAAAATAGAGATAAACATAGATGATTAAGGATCCATTACACTTAAGAGTCACTACTCGTGTAACCTTATCCAAACCAGGATGCTTATCTACGACCTTGCCCAAAAGCCAACGGGCAGGAGGTAAGTTATCCTCCTTGACTAACACTACATCTCCTATACATGGTTCTGGAATATTTTTAGTCCATTTATAACGTTGCAACAAATTAACCAAATACTCATCAGACCATCGCCTCCAAAAGTCTTGTAACATGCGTTGTGTAACCTGCCAACGTCTCAGGTTGCTGATATTAGAAGTCTCATAATTACGTTCAGGCACCGCTATCAGAGGCTCCCCTATCAGGAAATGACCTGGTGTTAAAGGAGCGGGATCTCTGGAAGAGTCAGGCAACATAGATAACGGCCTGGAATTAAGGCACGCTTCTACCTGGGACAAAAGTGTTGTGATTTCTTCGAACGTAAGTGTAGAATTACCTATTACGCGTTTTAGGTGGAATTTGGTCGATTTCACTCCAGCCTCCCACAAGCCACCAAAATTAGGGGCATGAGGCGGAATGAAATGCCAAGAAGTGCTGTTGTTACTTAACCATTCTCTTATCTCTACAGCCACGGAAGATTTTTCCGCAGCGACTAAATGCCGAAGCTCTTTGGAAGCGCCAACAAAATTCGTTCCATTGTCGCTCCAAATGTCACTGACCAAACCTCGCCGAGCCACAAATCTTTTAAAGCCAGCGATGAAACCTTGCGACGTCAAATCACTGATGGCTTCTAAATGAATAGCCTTGGTCACCATGCATACAAAGACACAAATGTACCCTTTGTATGATCCGTGACCTCGACCCTTTGACGTTCGGATGCTGATGGGGCCAGCAAAATCCACGCCACTCTTTAGGAATGGTCTTGCTGGAATGACTCGACTAGACGGTAACTGACCCATAAATGGGGTTTGAACAGATGCTGAGTACCGCCTGCACTTTACACATTTGTGTACATGAGCTTTAACCTTTGTTTTGGCGGAAAGGATCCAATACCTAGTACGCAGATGGCTCAACATTAGTTTTGGTCCCCCATGTAACGTCCTCTTATGGGCTTCATCAATCACTAGGTTGGTGAAGTGACTGTTAGATGGTAGGATGATGGGATGTTTGACAGCTTCATCTAACTCAGCATTGTGAATGCGTCCACTGACACGGAGAATGCCTTCATCATCGATGACTGGACAGAGACTTTTTAGCTTGCTTTTCGCTTTTACGCTTTCTGTTTTTCTTATATCCTTCATTTCTTCATAAAACTCTTGATTCTGAACATGTTTTATACACGTTTTTGTTGCTTCTTGTATCTCGTCCTTGGTTAGATGCCTTTCGAATCCCCTTTTACCATGTGATTGTCTTTTCCAACTCAAAACTCTTCTACAGTACGCTATAACCCGAACCAACTTTTGTAACGATGAATACTTTGTCCAAAAAGGATCTTCCTGAAGAGGTTCCGTTACAATGTGAACCTTGATTGATCTTTGCTCCGTGTTGGTCATAATTGACTTGGGTCTTGTGTATTCTATAGTTTCACTATGAAGCCATGAGGGTCCTTGACTCCACAGTGAATTGCATACAAGTTCTTGTGGTGTTACACCTCTGGATGCCAAGTCTGCAGGGTTATGCGCAGATTGGACATGAGCCCAATGTGAGTTGTCGACGAGAGAGAGAATAGTAGACACTCTGTTTCCAACGAAAGTAGTCCAGTGACTGGGATGTTTACTGATCCATGCCAAAACCATGCATATGAAAGCTAAATCTAATCCAGATAATTTAATTTTGTAACTGACTTTTAACGATATCGTAACTTCTGTAATGATCTCTTAAGAAAAGTAAAAAGCAACTACGATAAAATTGCAGTCGAAAAGGCTGGTACAAATAGCAAAAAAATCTGGAATTTCATTAAAAATGCAACAACGTATAGCTCAACACAAAATCAGTCATCTTCAGGTTTGTTACAAGCACACTCATCACAGTTAACATCTGCCAACATTGCAAATAATTTCTTTGTGAATGTTGGAAAGTGTCTAGCTGAAAAAGTTCGGGGCCAATCACAAAATCAGACAAGCGCACCATTTACGTTTAGTACTATTTTATCATCCTTTGCGTTGATAGACACTGACGAGGCTGAGGTAGAAGCGATCATTATGAGTTTGAAAGATGCATGTGCCTGGGATAACATATCTAATAAAACTATTAAACAGTTTAGGCACATTTTGGTACCGCCACTAACTTATGTTTTCCAAAAATGCTTATCTATATTATAAATTATTAGGAGTTGGTTTACCACGAAACTGAGCCAGTGCAAGTCATCGTTCCGCTACATTTTTGGACAACGCGGAAGTCCAGTAGGTTTTTGGTCTAAAGTTATTGCTAGGGTTTCGGTTCTTTTTTTATCACTGGAATGTGGTGCTCCGCTGCTTTATTCAAAATATCCAAAAAATTATCGTACGTCTGTTGTAAATCCTATGTGATATTAAAATCATAAAAGGCCTCCACCAGATATGCCCGGTACTGCTGCCAATTAGCCTTCTTAAAGTTTCTTCTAATATCAGGTTGCCTGGTTGAAACACAGTTGACTGAGATTTTAATCATAAGTTGGTCGCTTCCTAGGCATTCATTGGTCGCGGTCCAATCATACTTTACAGCAATATCTGTTGTTATGAGTGACACATCAGGAGGTGATCTTTGTAAGCTTCCGTCTACCCATTTAATTCTGGTTGGAGCTCCATCATTCATCACTGTAAAGTTGTGACCCAACATGGAATCAAAAAGTTGTTTGCCCCTTGTGTAATTTTTATATGACCAGTTACTATAGTGCCCGTTAAAATCTCCAAGCAGCAGAGTTTTATCATCACAGATTGATAATAGATCATCCCAATCCTGTAGACACGTGCGTACGGAGGGTTACTACCCGTAAACGGATATAATATGATTCAAGGACTCACAATTATATACCTTCACGCGTATGATTTCAAAACCGGAATTTCTAATCTGACATTGAGCAACCTGGGCTTTAATTGAGTGGTGGACTAAGATTAAAACTCCTCCATAACCGTCCCATCTATCTTTCCGATATACATTATATCCACTAACGCGCAGGTTGAACTCAGGTTCCAGCCAGGTCTCTGTCAGTGCGGCAATATGTATCTTTTCTTGAGAAAGAAGTGATTCTAATTCATTTAACATTCTTTTTAGGCTTTGACAGTTCCATTGGATAATTTTTAATCTATAATTACCTTTAGTTTTCTGAGCCATTGTTTGCATAGAACTGAAAACCGGACAAATCACAAATCTTATCTAAAGTCAATTGTAATGCCTAAAAAAAGCTGTTGGGGTCCCTTTAGAAATCAGGCAGCAAAGATCAAGCGACAAATTATAGACCTATTTCCTTACTGCCTTCTATGTCTAATATATTAGAAAAAATCATAAATAAAAGACTTCACAAATACCTACTTGGAGAATAAATTAATTTTATCGAAGCGGCAGTATGGATTTAGGCCTGGAATGTCAACAGACGATGCCGTTCTTTTTAGCAAAAGAACTTGATAACGGTAATTACACAGTAGGTATCTTCTTGGACCTCGCCAAAACTTTTGACACGGTTTCTATTTCTATTCTGTTGCACAAGCTTGAAGCCATAGGTATCAGAGGCACTCAGCTGAAATTATTTAAAAGCTATCTAGAAGATCGTACCCAATATGTAAGGATTGGTAATGTTCTCAGCGATGACAAAAAAAAACACGTCTTTCGGAATACCCCAAGGAAGTATTTTCGGACCTACCCTATTTTTGATTAACATAAATGATCTTTGTAATCTAAACCTAGATCACGGCCAAATTGTTTCTTATGCTGACGACACTGTCCTTCTATTTTCCGCTGACTCAGAAAATAATGTCTACAAGCTTGCGCAACACGGATTCAATATCACTACATAGTATAAAACAAAGTCGCTTTCTCTGTCCCTATATCCCTATATCTTTAAAACTACGCAACGGATTTTGATGCGGGTTTTTTAATAGATAGAGTGATTCAAGAGGAAGGTTTATATGTATAATACACCGACCTCCACGCGGGCGAAGCCGCTGGCAAAAGCTAGTTGTAAATAAATGGCTTCAACATAATTCACTAACATAAATGCACAAATTACATAAAATTTTCGATGCGTAAGCAAATATCGACTGGCACTACCTCGACATTATATCCCATTCCTGCGCTATTCCTACAGATAACCAATGTGTGTGCCCCAAAATTAAAATGGCAAATACAACTAAATACCTTGGTATAATAATGGATGAAACACTTTCGTTCAAAAAACATATAGGAGCTTTAAATAGTAGAATTCGCAAGTTGATATTTATTTAAAAAAAGTTACGCTTTAATGCTGATCCAAAAATAGTTAGACAAGTTTACTTTGTTTTATGTCAATCGATATTAACTTACTGTATTACCACTTGGGGTGGTGCTGGTAAAACAGTGTTACTAACCATCGAAAGAGCTCAGAGGGCGATTCTCAAAGTGTCTACTTCCCGCCCTTTTCTCTTTCCTACTAACCTACTATACAAATCTTGTGAAGTATTAACAGGTCGACAGTTATTTATAATGGGCATTGTATTAAAATAACACACAGCTTTACCTTACAGTACAGAATATACTAATAAAAGACGTAAAGATATAGTTTGTCCACAAATTATAACCAACCATTATTTTATATCCAAATTTTACCTCTACCTCGGTCCTCTCCTCTATAATAGACTAAACTCGAAAGCAAACATTTATTCCGTGAACTACACAAATTGTAAGAGAACTCTCAATGATGCTCTCTAAAGTATGTCTTACGAAGAAACAGAGGATTTATTAACTGTGTTAAAATAAATATTCACCTATGTTAAGTATTTATCAAACTTAGAAACTAAGAGTTAAGCTACTCAACATTTATCTAATTATTTGTCTATTATCAACTTTTGATTATTTATTAACTTGTATAGACTATTTTAGCTCTTCTTGACACAGGATTACCTAGTTCAGGCACGTAAGTCTTAGGAATGTAATTTACATTTAAGCAAAACTGTACATATTCTTAAGCCTTGTAATTTTTGAATAAATAATAATAAATAAAAAATAAAAATAAAAATCTTTTATTTCAGACCCATAAAATCCATTTGGTTAGTATACAAACGACTTAGAAACTAGTGTTAGTACTTACATCTACTGGAGAATTAACAAAAACTATATTTATTAATTACTACGCCACAGTTGCATGTAGGCGGATCCAATGTCCCAGTATGGGGCTGTCCCATCTATCCGCTATAGCATTCAGGATGCTGTTGGGGCTGGCGCGTACCCTGCGCATGATGGAGGCGCATCGCTTGCGCATGATGGCATGAAAGCCATCTATTCCCGCCTCAGCGAACATGCCGGAAGCACTGCAGTAGCGTGGCAACCCCATCAGCACCCTGAATGCATTATTGTATTGAACGCGTAGAGCGCTGTATGTCCTCTGCGTGTAGTTAACCCACAGACTGCATGTATAGAACGACTGACAGTACGCCGCAAACAGTGTAGCCTTTACTTTAGTCGTGCATTTTGCAAATCTGCGAGCCAACATGTTGCAGCGGACAGCCAACGCCCTGCGCTCACGCTCAATATCCAGACTGTCTTTCAAGTCTTCGGAAACCCAGTGACCCAGATACTTGAAAGAAGTGACTTGCTCTAAGGAGCTTCCGCAAAGTTTTAACTTAGGTACGGGGTAAGTTTTAGTGCCCGCCTTAAAGGTTAGTACCTGACTTTTCTTAACATTGTATATGAGCCCATGAGCCTCCGCATACCTCTCACATGTCGTAAGCAGGCTTATCATTGCGTTAATCGAAGGGCTCAGCAACACCATATCATCAGCATAGCTAATATTGTTGACGCATACTCCGTCTACATAACAACCCTGATAGGTCTTGCTGAGCTCTTCGATCAACCTGTTTATGTACAGATTGTAGAGCCGAGGGGAGGTCAGGCCACCCTGCCTCACCCCGCACTCCAACCCATACTCATCCGATAACGAGCCTGCCCACCTTACACAATTGGTCTGATTGTTATACCAAAACCGTAGTATTGCTATAACTTCTCTATCCACTGAAGTATCATTCGATAGTTTGTGCCACAACAAGTCGTACGACACCAGATCAAACGCTTTGGAAAGGTCTAGGAAACACGCATTAACAGGCGTCCTCCTAGACGTATAATACTGTACAGTATGCTTGAGAGACAGTATGGCACTTTCTGTGGAGAGACCTGATCTGAACCCAAACTGCGCATCATGTAATTCAATGCGGGTCGCCATATGCCTATCAAGCAAACTGTCCAGCACCTTGGCAATGACAGTAGCAAGAGATATGGGCCTATAGTTCGAGAGATCTGATGTGTCCCCAGTCTTATCCTTCACATTAGGTACAACCACAGTCTTCATAAGGTCGCTCGGCAGATGAGCGTGGCTTAGACAGAGCGAAAAGAACATTGCCAGTACCCTTGGTAGGTGAACTCCTGCATGTTGCAGGTGCTCGATACTGAGGTAGTCATGCCCCGGTGACTTGCCCCTAACCATACTTTTTATAACGCTAGCAACATCTTTTGCTAAGATCCTGACCTTTAAGTCTGTCAGACAATCCTCAGCATCGACCGCCTGCGATGCGGAACCAAGAGGAGATACGGCTTTAAAATGTTGCACAAACATGTTTGCTATTGCCGTAGGCTCATGTTGCCCCGCCACACTCACGGAGACGCCCGTCCTCGGATTCAGACTATTTGAATTTTTCCAAAACCGTGCAAATTTTTTAGATTTATGATTGTCAGCTATGATGTCCATTTTAATTTTATCTTGATTGTTCTGACACCATCTTCACTTTGACTTAAAGACTTTTCTCGTGTCGTACATATGTTCATACACAGAACCAGAGGTTGGTTTACGGGACATACTCCAGACTTGAAAAGCAAGCCGGGCGTCCGCGTGAGCCTGCCTAACATGTCTATTCCAACCGACAACACGTTTATTCCTTCTTCCCGCTCCCGCACGCTCATTACTAGGACACTGGGCAGCCTCCGTAAGTATACACACAATGTTTTCATACATATTGTCTAAAATGACTGTGATTGGAATCCCCACAACATCCGTTAGCGCATTCTTTAAATTCTAATGGAAAATTAATTTCCCTAAACATTGAATGACATATTCTTTTGTATTGACTTATTTGACTAGCATCCCGTTCACCCCATATCACAAGGTTTTTGCTCGGCTTGGGTGTCACAATTATTGGTCTTATTATGTTAAAATTACACTGTAATTGTATAGGCATGTGATCCGACCAATACGTATCATACAATACAGTTGCACTAACGAGCAGACGCCTTGCGGCTTCGGTCACTACACAGTGGTCGAGCCAGCGGTGGAAACGTGCGCGTCACTCACGAAAGTGTACGTACCTTGCGGCAGTAAGTCCAGGTCCGCACAGGTCCAGCACTGCTCCTCACAGAAACTCAACAGTTCACTACCGAATAGCTTTCCTGGGTGAGCGTTAAAATCACCGAGTATGATCACTGATTGCACATTATTACTTTCTATTATCGCACTAATTTCACTAAGACAATCTGTAAACACAGTTATGTTATCGTTCGAGTCCGTAGGCAGATACACCGAGAAAATTAGTATAGAACAATCCTGCAACACTATCTTGATAGCTACAAGGCGAACGTTGTCACAACTAACTACTGTGACAGATGGAAATAGGCTCTTCCTCCACAACAAGGCCACTCCTCCGTAAGGTCTTCCACGTAGCACTCCCGCTGAGGTGTCGACTGCTGACTTGCCAGTAAAAGCGAAGTCATCATCTATTTGTCCAAGGAAGGCGATATCATGTGGTAAAAGCCAAGTTTCTTGCAACGCGATAACATCGGCCGCTACACACAGCCGCCTCACACAGTCAACAGATCTTTTAATGCATTTACAATTGAAACTAATTAAAGTCGTATTATCCATTTAAACTGTGTGTGGTATTCATTCTCAGAGTATTTTCTCTGTCTGTTTTCTTTTTAGTGAAGTCTATAAATTTACGATATGATATACCTTCAGGCCAAAAATCATCACTCATGAATATTTCATACTTATGTTTTGGAACAAAAATCTTGTATGCATTATAAATTTTGGGCGTCTTCATCACCATTTTCTCAATATCCACACGCATTTTGGCTTTTTCTTCAACATATTCTATGATGTCACTCTGTGTCACCTGTTTATCCACATTATAGATATACAAAACGATTTTTTCATCAACAGACTTAAATTTTCCCGTGGGTTCTATAACAGCTTTTCCTTTATTTCCCACAAAGCGATTCCTCGATTTTTTCTGTTTTTGTACCAAATTCCATTCCCCTTCACTTACAATCTGAGCAACCGTTTTAGGTTTGGAAGTCGATTGGTAGACCACTGCGGCCGTGTGTCCCGGGCACCTCGCAATGTTGTTATTAGCGTTTTTCTGCGATGCAGTCGCCTGGCCCGAATCATTGTTATTGACAATGCACGGCTGTGAGCCTAAACCGGTTTCGCACTCCTTCAGAATAGACTCATTAATTGACTTTGTGCTAATTATGTTTTGATCAGCTGATATTGATGAGTTGTGGGTAGGCGGTGAAATCGTTTCACTTTTAGAACGTTGATCCGAAACATTGATGCTAGGATTAGGAACATGTTGCAATCCCATGGGCCCGCTATCATAATCACAACTGTCCATCATATGAGTTGCACCTCCTCGCTTTATGTTTACATACGAATAACATGGGCTTTTCGTACTCGTCAACTTTTTCAAATCTGCAATGTCACGCCTGATCGGTTCAAGTTGAGTAGCAGATGCATATTGCGATTTAATTTCTTCAATTTCACTTCTCATCTTTGTTAAATCTTTAAGCAATTTAGTCACGTCTACGTGATCAAATAGTACGTGAGGTAATTTTTGCAAATCTTTTGCAACAAAAACTGGCCGGTCATTAGGATGGGTTACTTGTAGTAAGCTAACGATATCCTCAATCTCACGTGTCTTTTTCCCATCTTTCTTCCTTGAAATCTTACGTTTGGAAGTTGTTATCGCATCAAATAGTAGATTTTTTGCTTCTGTGATATCAGTGTCCGAGAAAGCACTTATACATATCCGACTCAGGCTTTCCTCGTCCATAATGTCCAGTTTATTACACACGAAAGCTAACACTTCGTTAATAACGACATTGCAGCTCGCACACTTCACTACGTTAGAGGAACTCATCCTGCACTTAATTGGACACGCATGTCACGTCCAATCGGTAACGCGACGCGACGCGACGCGACGAATAATAGTAATAATAAAATAATAGTAATAATAATTATTATTAGTAATCTGTGTCCCAAATCAAGGTGACCATATTATGGAAACTATAAGTGAACAGATACCAATGGTCCTTCTTCCTGTAAGGCAGGTAGGTACACATTTTTTAAACGTGATGGATGTACCCAAGCAGCACATTAACAGAAATTACATCCATAAACAAGCTATTTTACAGGCAAAGGCTCTTAAGTAGCTGTATTAACGGATAAGACGATTCTTGAGACTGTATGGGGAGTGATCTCTACACTGTTAAGCAGCACAGCTGACTAATGGCTGTATAATGGAGAAAAAACAACAAAATGTATTTTAGTAGAACTTGAAAGAACTATTGTCCAGCCTTTGGCTACGTGTAATGATACTAGCTGGTTAAGAAGACCAAAGCTTGTAAACAGCTGCTTAACGCGATAAAGTCCCACCTCTTCTAAGCTTTGACTGTCTTAGAGAATTAAATTTTACTATTAGCTTTTTTATGGTGTACATTAATTCTATTTATAATAGAATTGCTAATGTTGAATGCTACCTCAATCACCTTAACACTAGCTGGTTACAAGCAATTATAGACTTCATAAGCTGTAAATTAGTGTAGTGTTACTCCACTTTAATTCCAAAGCATGTAGTGTAAATATTAGCTTATTTCACAGCCTCTAGAATTATTGAAGAGTAGACATAGGCTAGTAGTGCCATGATAACGTCAATTATACTCGCGCCTCGTCCTCGAGATTAGTACTTTACACATGTAGTTACGCTAGTTGCCACCACTCATGCACTTAGTTGAGAAAAAAATATTATATTAAATTTTTCTTTATCTATGGCAATTCAATTTGACATACCCACAACTGTTTTTTTTATTTTTATTTTTTTTATTCATGTGGGTACCTCGTCCAGTTCCGCTCTCAGGCGTTATCGCCAATCATTCGCATTCTAGTGCTCAACCACTCAACATCTATTTCGCGTCTTCGCACAGTTTACTATAAAAATGCCGAAACGTAAGAATTCTAGGTCTCGTGAAGAAGATATTAACCATTATAAAAATAAAATAAGAAAGTTAAAACGCAAAATTCGTGATAGACAAATTAGTGCTTCGGAAAGTGTATCAGACTTGGAGGAATCGGTTGTTCAACACGATGAGGATATTGGACCAGGTATTTACCTAATTACTCATTTTAAAGTGAAAACTACCTCACCACCCTGTTTACGTATCTACGTATTTAAATTAATTTATTGCAACCGGAACAGTCGCTGGGGCTGTTTCAACGCATTTAAAATACGGTTGGCGTTCCTTCCGCTGGGGATTGTAACCTAACCTAATAATTGTTATGACTATAACTAATCTAAATTCTTTATAAGCATAAAGATATTATGATATTAATAAATATTAGTCATGGACTTATTTAGGTCCACTTATGGTTAGGTAAGTTATTTAACTTACATTTTAAAAATTATCATATCTATGATAATTTTCAGATACCCCCGCACTGCGACCAGATGATTGGTTATTAGAATGGCCACCTGAAGACGAAACCGTTCAGGATTCGAATAACACCTGTGAACCTCAGCCAGGGCCTAGTACTTCCACGGATGTACTCCTCGAAGAGCCTATTACTCATGATGTCAATATTCTTGATCTGGATACGGAAATTCTAGAAATTTTAGGCGATGACCCTACTAACAATGACAAATACGGGCTCGAAATACGCAACGAAGTTGCAAATCGTTTATTACTATATTGTTAAAGAAGGTCTGAGTAAGGAAATACGAAAATATTTAATCTCAAAATATCTGTTACCTAAAAATTGTATCCAAGTCGATGCAAAAATTAATGGATGTAAGCAGAATTTTATGCGATTTACAACATGCGGACTCGATCACACGTAGAAACTTTATTTTATTTGCCCTCAAAAATGACATGACGGAACACCTTAAAAACACCAAGATAGACACCTATCTGTTCGGTGAAAATTTAGCAGAGACATTAAAATCAGCAAAGGCTGTAAATAAATCAGGAACCGAACTAAAGGCCGAACCTAGCAACAAAACTGCGAATATTTATTATAAAGGACCAGCATCGAGAGCTTTAAACCGCAGGGCTCCCCCCCAGGCGCGCAGGCCACCCGCGGCGCCGGCGCCAGCGCCGAGGAGCCGCGAGCCTGCTGTGCCGCGCGCGCAGTATCCCCACCGCAGACGCAGTACATGCCACCGCACGCGCACTCATCGAAGACGTCATCGCGGGGCCATCAGTCGACGTATCCCCGTCGCCGCTTCTAGAGGCAGTTAAATATGCAGGCCGCCGGCCGGTTATCTAAATTTTATGAACAATGGATCGCAATCACGAACGATCAGACTATACTGTCTTGGATCAGAGGTTATAAAATACCACTAACATCACCCGCTGTACAACATACTCTCCCTCCTGCTAGAACATCTTACTCAGGTAATGAGAGATTGCATTATTTAGAAGCAATTAATAACCTACTCAAAATTGGCGCAATTTCAGAATGCCCTCCATGTGAAAATCAATTTGTTTCAAATATTTTCTTAGTAGCCAAACCAAATGGCAAGATGAGATTCATTCTAAACTTATTTTTTTTAATAAATTCGTTAAAACAGACCATTTTAAGTTAGAGGATTTAAGAACTGCAATAAAAATTGTAACCTATAATTGTCAAATGGCGTCAATTGACCTCAAGGACGCATATTTCATTAAAATGCATACAGATTCTCGGAAATATCTGAGATTCTGTTTTGAAGGTAAATTATTCGAATTTAATGTTTTGCCATTTGAATTAAGTACAGCCCCATACGTTTTCACAAAAATATGTAAACCTATAGCTAAGTTATTGCGCTCTGCGGGCCTTCTATCCACTGTATATTTAGACGATTGGTTATTGTTTGGATATTCCCACCTGGAATGCCTAACTAACATAGATCTAACTAAAAGATTGTTAACTTCACTTGGCTTCATAATTAATGTAGAAAAAAGCGCACTTTTTCCCTCGACCAAATGCAGATTCTTAGGTAAGTATGATTATTGATTCACACGAGTTTCAGATTAGTTTACCAACAGATAAACGGTTACGAATAAAAGCGCAGCTTGAAATGTTTTCAAAATTAAAATTAGGACTTTTGCTCAGTTATTAGGCTTATTAGTTTCTTCTTGTCCAGCGATCGAATACGGGTGGCTGCACACTAAAGAAATGGAAAGATGTAAATATCTCAACTTGAAAGGTCATGATGATTATAACAAATCTATGAAATTACCTGAATCCCTACAACCGGAATTTGACTGGTGGCTAAATAAAATAGAACATTCTGTCCATCGAATTAAAATTGATGTTTACCAAGTTGAGATATTTTCTGACGCCTCAACTACGGGGTGGGGGGCCGCCTGCGCCGGAAGGTCTGCGAGTGGGCAGTGGTCGAATACCGAACGAGATCGACACATAAATTATCTAGAACTGTTTGCCGCATTTCTTGCCTTAAAAGTTTTTGCTAAAGACCTTTTTAATTGCCAAATATTACTACGGGTTGACAATTCAACAGCAGTAGCATATATAAATAAAATGGGGGTATACAATACCCACATCTCACAAGAATAACTCGTGATATTTGGAACTGGTGCGAAAGTAAAAAGCTTTTTGTCTTTGCTTCGTACATAAAATCTAGTGACAACATTGTTGCAGATTACAAATCACGAAGAACTCATCCGGACATAGAATGGGAACTGTCTGATTGGGCCTTTGACAGTCTCACCCGCGCATTCGGTCATCCAAAAATTGATTTGTTTGCTAGTCGCATAAATAACAAATGTGCCACATACATATCCTGGCACCGAGACCCAGACGCACTCGCGATAGACTCGTTTACGGTCTCATGGGCAAGTTATGATTTCTATGCATTCCTGCCGTTTTCAGTCATTCTTAAAACTCTTAGAAAAATAATAACAGACAAGGCACGGGGTATCATGGTCGTACCTTTTTGGCCAACACAGCCGTGGTACCCCGTGTTTAGATCCCTCCTTGTTTCGGAAACTGTTATATTTTCTCCTAAAAGCCATGCCTTACTGTATCATTCCAGCTCCCGTCGGATACACGAGTCGATTACCCTGGTGGCAGGCGTATTATCCGGGAAGCATTTTTAAGGAGAAACTTACCAGAATCATCACTTGACATAATGTTAGCATCATTGGCACCTAACTCCATGAAACAATACGACGTTTACTTGAAGAAATGGTGGGATTTCTGTAAAATTAATTCGTTAAATGTTTATGATGCCTCTGTACCCACAGTTATTTCCTTCTTAACTCAAATGTTTAATGACGGTTCCCAATATGGTACGCTCAATTCATGCAGATCTGCTCTTTCCATGGTGCTGAGCCCGGTTCTGATTAGTGACGATAGAATAAAAAGATTCCTGAAAGGGGTTTTTAGACTAAAACCACCAAGACCTAAATATGAAGTGACCTGGGATACCAACCTAGTATTGGATAAATTGAGTTCATGGCATCCTAATGAGGAATTAACCTTAGATAAGCTTACAAATAAAATCATTACCTTACTGGCCCTATCAACCGCACACAGAGTTCAAACTCTCTCTAAGACTTTCTCAGCGTATCACAATTAAAATCTCCGATATTATAAAAACTTCTAGACCGGGATTTCAACAACCTATTATTCATTTACCCTTCTTTAAGGATAAAATATCCATATGCCCAGCCACTACATTACTGTGTTACATAGAACGCACCTCATTTTTAAGAACGTCTGACGATTTATTTGTTGGTATTAGAAAACCTCATAAACCAGTGGGAACGCAAACGCTTAGCCGCTGGATTAAGCAAATGCTCAGTGAGTGTGGGGTCGACACGAACGTGTTCAGTGCACACACCACGAGATATGCAGCATCATCGCGCGCGCACTCACTGGGCGTTAGTCTAGTTACTATCCGTAAAACGGCAGGCTGGAGTAGAAACTCCACAACATTTGCAAAATTCTATCACAGAGATATTATTGATGATGATAGTACTACCTTAGTAGAATCAATAATCAACCAACATTCATCATAATTATTCAATTACAACCAGTTAAAATCTCGCACATAGCAGATTGTCATTCATTCATAATTAGTTTATTGTGATTATACATAATTGCCTACTACTAACTGTGATAGCTATTATAAGAATAATAATTATTCCTTAGTTAGTTTAATTACATAAATATTCCTTTATTTGTGATTAATTTTACCGTTTGAGTAAATACTCAAAGAAACCGCTTGATTATTGTTAATCCTAGAAGTACAATATTGTTCCTTCTGTTTATTGATTGTACAGTCGCCAGCACATCAAGTTACCCCACTTTGACCTTGAACGCGTTATGAGCAACAACAGCGAGAATCGTGTGAAAGAGATATATAGCTTTTTGTCCGTTCTTACTTGTAATATTTCTTGCTGCAGGGCGTACATGAGGGTGTGTGCGTATGCGCGTCGTGGTGTAGAATAAGATACTATGCGATAAGAAAATTTAGCGTAGCGGTTGACTTGAATAGAATCTAAATAATGGCATGGTAATAAAAAGAAGCGGCCCGCTCACGGCCGGCTGAATGCCCAAACTACCTATCTATGAAAGTTTATAATCATGTTTTTTTATTTAATTTCTTCATTTTTACATATTTGTTGGAAATACCTGTAGGTAAGTATTAAGTAGGTGTTACTTACTCATATATTTAAACAGGTAGGTAGCGAAATTTCACGCTCTCGATGAATAATGTTTAGTAGACAGGTAGGTAATCTGATGTGAGAAAAACAGATTTTTATTTTATTTCACGCAGTTTTTAATTACCTTTTCCGGGTTTTGTTACCTACTTACTGGCGGGCTGGCGCTGCTGGGGGTCACCTGTTTTCGTGCGTGCCTAGCTCTTCAATTCCAAGTACTTTTTACGAAATAGAATGCTGAAAACCCATGACACGATCGGCTTGAAATTTCGAAAAAATGTAGATCCTAGAGAACCTACCCCATCACCACAGATAATATAATACTAGTGTGAAGTTTTTATCAATTATACCTACAAAAAGCCTCTTGTCAGTCCGCTGTGTTAGAGATTAACGTTTAGTCCATGACACGATCTTATTACCAAAACAATAAAGTTGAACTTAGTTAACTTAACGGAATTACCTATACCTACCTAACGAATTTTGCTTTTACATACAAGTTCAAACTTACTGCGCAAGGAATAAGATACGATTTCTAGAGTTATCAATTTTCAAGTAAAATTCGCATCTATGTATTATTATCGTCACTTCATTACATTCTAAATATTTTATAAGTAAATAAGAATAAGAGTTTCTTTGTTTGTTACGCATCATCATGAAGGACATGGGTTCCCATAGGAGGTTCCTATTCGGCTACACTCGAATTCTCATGAGAATACTTATTCCTATGAGACCTCAGGTGAAGCCACATTATGGGCCCCATATTATAAAAATATCTTGGTGGGGTGGGGTCTTTTGCAAAAAGGACCGTGACGTTTTTTTAAGTAAATGAATATACCGTCGGGGTCCCGTATAATAGATGCGGCGGTAGCTAGAGCTACCCCCTGCTTCTGGCGCCTTAACTACACCACCGATCATCATGGAATTTTGCATACCTACCTTGATAGGTAGGTTAGGCTTTATCACCGAGAGGAGGCCTGTGTCCCAGCAGTGGGAACATTAAAGGCTGATTATGAATCATCATAATCAGCCTTTAATGTTCATATCTCTCGGTGATATCCAACCTACCTATCAGAAAACGACAAAGGATAGGTTCTTACGGAAACGCGTGTGAAACCGCGGGAAAAGTATAAAAATAAAATGAGGAATAACAATCTTAATCTTTTTATTTTTAAACATTAATATAATTTGAAACTTAAAAACAAATCCTACACCTACTCTAAATTAAAATATACTTACAACAAAATTCATAAAACCAAACTATACGAGTAGGTAGGTATACAATAGAATAAAAACAAGTTAATCATATTTTTTTTACAAGCTTATATTTTTATTGATTTGTAACAGATTAAATAAACAGTCTCTAATGACCGCCAAGCAACATTAAATGCTGGCGCGAAACAACTGTAAAATGTTACCTATACCTATTCCATTTAAAATAAGATTAGACATTTAAACAAACCTTTTTTACGGTCGATTCAACCGATTCTGCTTCTATTCCGTAGGCATAGGGATAGCATTAAAAGCAAAAAAGTGGTTACAATACCAACTGTGTTTCTGCAGATACCATTTATCATGCTGCCAACGCAATAGAGTTCAAAATCAGTTGAGCGGATTGTAAAAAGGTTTATTTAATTGTCTAATCTTATTTCAAACGGAGTATAGATTGTTATAATTTGACTGGGCTGTCTATGGCTCGACACTCACTGGCGCTCCAGCACGTTCTGGCATGCCGTGGCATCCCGAATTGTGAACCTTAACTTTGACAAAATAAGGTCTCAGATCATATGCGCTTACTAAAATCCCTTGTCGTTTCATGCCGCGAGTGGGTGATGGCGCTAATTTAAATTATCACCAACAATAGCAAAGGAAAAATCTTAAGAATATAACAATTATATGAAAAGAAGTAAAAATAGCTACTTAGTTTATTATGACAGAACATTAGCGAACGACATGTCTGGCGTCTTTCCCAAATCGTACAATGGAAGAATAAGCGTTTGAGAAACAATGGTTGGAAATAGCTTAATACCTTTATTTTGATAAATAAAATAATTACAATATTAAATTACTACATAAGGATTGTAAAACTGCTACTATGTATTTATTGTGAAAGTTTGTGAGAATGGATGGATGGATGTTTATTACTTTTTCACGCTAACGGATAAACAGATTTCAGTGAAACTTGGAACTTAAACAGACCATGACCGTATTAACACATAGGATTGGTTCCTACGGAAACCCGGGTGAATGAAGTGCAATAATTACTAGTGCCCTCGAATCGGAGTTGTCATCTAAAGCTAAGGCTACGACACTATACACCGTGCATTCAGTGTCCGGCACAGTGTGCCTCCCTGGGGCATTAAAATCTTGGCAGGGCGGCGGCATTTCTTTCAGTGTTTATTGAAATCTAAAACAAAGAAAATGTTGTCAATTTCAATACATAAGATTCTTTATTATGACAAATTGTAGGTACGGGACGGGCCAAATTAACTAAATGGGTATGGGACGGTTAAAAATATTATTCTTCAAAATATAATAAATAATTTGTTGTACTGAGAACTTCCACTTTTGTTTAGGTGGGTTGCAAAACGAACATTTATCTAATAGTAATATTTTTTACTAAGTATTTCCGTGCGGCGCGCGTAAAACCGGTTTGAGTGAGCGCCGAGCGCCCTTTTTTGTTACAACTGCACGTCTATTAGGTAGTAGGTATTCCCTTTTTTAATCAATTTTGTTATTCACTTCTTAAGAAAACCATGTCTAATGTAAATAATGATTATGTTAAGGTGATAAGAGTGATTACAAGCTATACATGGACTCACGCTGTACGAAGTTGAGGTTACTTGTGTGCTCAAAAAAGAATTGGCAGTGACCATATCCGCATCGTCTGCTGACCATATTCGTCTCGTGGCTCTCGCGCGTTGGTGGTGGTGGGCCCTAGAAGTCCACTTTCTTTCCACCGTCGAAGCCAGAAGTAAGCAGTGTTTTCTGGAACGAAACAAATAGCTATAGTTTATTTGCAAATTATTACTCAGTTTATTACTCTAAGCAAACATGTATTAAAACTTATATATAATTCTCTACAATAATATAATCTGCCTAGCCTTTTCCCAACTTTGTTGGGGTTGGCTTCCAGTCTAACCGGATGCCGCTGAATACCAGTATTTCTCATAGAGCGACTGCCTATCTGTCCTCCACAACCCAGTTACTGGTAAATTCAATTACCCTTTGTAAGACTGGTTGTCAGACTTTCGGGCTTCTGACGATCCTTAAGGACTGTCAAAGAGGCACAAATAACAGCCGGGACCAACGGCTCAACGTGCTTTCCGAGGCATGGAAGGGTGTTATGTAAAGATGGTCATCCATCCACGGACCAACCGCGTCAAGCGTAGCTTAACCCGATCTATCGACCCGTGTGGCTGTTATTACTTAGCCACAAGCCCATACAGTAATAGCTAACTTATAATTATTAAATTATTTATTTACACACAAACATCGCTACCATTACAGGGTTACACCCAATCCGATTTCGTGGTAACTAGATTGTAACTAAACTTGTAGCTGCGTGTTCTTCCACGAGAACACGCTTGACCCAGCAATGTTTCTTGACAAAAAGCAAGTGCGTGATTGTTGGTAAATATTTACTTTAAAATCCAATCACTACCTACTGGATTAACTTTTGTTTAGAATAGTTATGACTTATTGGAATCAAAAACAATAGTTCATCGTTTATCTTCTAATATATAAAATTTCCATGTCACAATGTTAGTTACCGTACTCCTCCGAAACGGCTTTACCGATTTTTACCAAATGTTATATGCGTATTCAGTAGGTCTGAGAATCGGCTACCTACTATCTATTTTCCATACCCCTAAGTGATAAGAAATAATGTATAATGCAAAACAACGTTTGTCGGGTCAGCTAGTTATGTATAACTCTCTAATGCTTTCACGGTTACTCAGATCATATCAGAAACTCATTAAAAAAGAACACAAAGACGATACCTACCTACTTAACGCTTGTGTTAACTTATTTCGAATATTCTATAGAAGAAACAAAATTGACACATTTGTTTATTATAACTAAAAAAATATTTACTCATCGTTATGCCCGGCGGCGTCTGCCGACAAATCTTTGTCACCCAGCACCCACTCAATTGAAGCGCTATGATCCACTCTCTTTCAACTTGCGTCAACTGAGGCGCTAATCGCCAATAATAATATAATAGAGTTACTAATAACAAGCACAACACGACACAGCACGACTCCACGAATTTTTTATGACTGACGACCTGACGTAAAGGATAAATGAACGATGTGATGAGTGAAACTTGGGAGCGGTGACGTATGCGCAGGGGCGCGGCTTATTCCTAGTAAAACATGATAATTGGCTCCCAAACATTGGTATATGCAGCAATTGGGCAATTTTAGAAACGTTGAAAACTCAACCAATCCTTTATTTCTAACACTCCGTTGCGCGTCGTAGTTATAGTTATGTATAGGGTGTAGCTTGACGTGCTGGCGACTGTACCAAAATGTATGATGATAATAAAATTATTTTGATTCTTAGAAACATTTTATACATTGATGATATTCCCATGATACTCTCAAAGTCTACATGTGTAAAGTGCTAATCTCGAGGACGAGGCGCGAGTATAATTAATGATTAAACGAACTTACCTGTACGTGAAGTTCTATCATAATTATACGGGCGCCGAGTCCGAAGAGATTAGTAATCCCTCCCTCCCAGTAGATACACACACACACACACAGCACATACACACCCCAAATTATCTAGTGTCTCGGAAATCATCAATGAACCACAGGATCTTTTACTCTTAACTAAATGATTGGCGATAATGCCTGAGAGCGGAACTGTACGAGGTACCCACATGAATAAAAAAAAACAGTTGTGGGTATGTCAAATTGAATTGCCATAGATAAAGAAAAATTTAATATAATATTTTTTTCTCAACTAAGTGCATGAGTGGTGGCAACTAGCGTAACTACATGTGTAAAGTACTAATCTCGAGGACTCGGCGCTCGTATAATTATGATAGAACTTCACGTACAGGTGAGTTCGTTTAATCATTAATTGTCATAACCTCGCAACTCGACTTAATTACATAGATTTTGTTATCAATGATCATAGTTCCGTACAATTAATGGCTTCGGTCAGAGACCTTTCTAAAAAAATGATTGTGAGTAGAAATAGTGAAAATTTTGTAAATAAGGGAGAAAATATTCATTTGAAAAATATTTTATTTCAAGAAAATGTAAAAGAATTGTCAATAAAGAGAAATATTGCTCATGATGCACTGAAGGAATTACTAATAATTGTAAATAAAAGATTTCCAGATACCTAGATTTTCAGAAGATCCGAGAACGATTCTACATACAGCTAGAAAAATTACTATTTAATATTGTTTGGCCGCTACAAAACAATAAAATCGTGTCGGTGGCGCTCAATAGTTTTATTTATTTATTATAGCTGCTGGATAAGGAATGATCAATTACTATAAAAGTCATAATACATTTACTGCGTTTTATTTTATTAATCACAGACTCCTGTTTTGGCTTTGGTATTCTAAATGTTAAACCATTAGTTGGTTATTTAAGCAGCATACTGTTTAAATAACCAATTAATCAACCAAGTATGTAAATTAAACACTCCTGAGTAACGTCATGAGATACTTTATTATATGTACTAAATGTGTTGTAGTCAAGGATATCGTCTAAATTATTAATCTCTTCATCATCCGGGTAATACGACTTCTTTTTCTGCAGTGTTATATGTTGCAATGGCTGACCGTTTTACTATGCATTGTATTTTTGTCCAATCTGTATGAGGCTTTGAATATTCTAGTTTATTCAATTTCGAAGTTACATTTTTAATAGGCTATTTAAATTAAACAACCAACCCAAAAGGATGATAGATCATTTTTCTTTCCTTCTTTCTATCGTCTTCATTATTTTGAACGACATTTCTATTTTCTGAAAACAAGAATAATTACTTAACAATAACATTAGCATCTTTACCTAATGGTTTTCTTTCAAGATTAGAGATCCCTAAGACACTGTTGTATACTGTCACTTTGCTGCTTTCACCAGCCGTTAGAATAACTGAAAACCATTATACAGCTAGCGTACAGTTCTTTGCTGATTAATAGACTTAAATATGGCCATTGCACAGAAAAGAGAGGTTCAAGAGAATTTAGTTAGAATTATTCCTGGATAATAAATTAACGCCATTTTAACAAGCCCAAAAGCATATATGAAAAAACCACTGATATCTGTAAAATTTTCATGATATTTCAGAGCTATTAAAGTAAAAACACATTATTTAAATAGATATAATGCTCTTAAAATGTTTTTTATTTTGCTGTAAAAATCCATAAATAATTCGTCCACCGTATTTATTTAGTAAATGATAAATGATGAATGATTTTATTTCTGTAAAAACTGTGTTTGTACAAACACTTTTACACGTCAATCATATTTTTTTAAACTAGATGAGGTCGGCGTTTCCTATCTGACTACTCCGAGAAGAAAGGCCGAAACAAACTCAGAGGTCACAGTCTCTTTTAAAGTCCAGACATAATCTTGGTCAGATCATGTGAAGACCATGTGGATCGGTGTCTGAAATGGTCTTTTGAGGAAAGAACCACACAGATTGAGTGGACCTGTCCATTCAGTGCACGCATTTATCAGTAATCATGCAGCTCAACTCAGAACTTGAGGAGCTCAACGATTTGATGAACAATACCAGAGATAGGACATTTGGGTAGGCCGCATAAAGTACTCAAACTGCATACGCATACTAAAAACGAACTGAGAAAGAGATGAAAAAACACAAAAAAAAAATTATAAAAAAAAAATGACCCACATAGTCCTCACATTCACAATAATTAAAATAATAATAATATTATACTTCTAAAAAGTAAATATTCATCTCAATGTGTTTATAATAATTATCAAATGTCAAAGAGACAAAAACAACATTTAGTATGCAAAAATTGGAGCAGGTCAATCCCAAGCCTTTGTGTCTTCAATATAATTTTTAACGGTATAAAAGGCTTTCAGGCACAACTTACGTCTAATGAATGATTTAAATTTAATGATACTTAGATCTTGAACATGGCTTGGAAGTTTATTATAAAAGCGTATACATTGACATCTGAATAACCCACCTATTTTCTTGAGCCTTGTTGATGGTATAACAAATTTGTGTTTGTTCCTAGTATTAATACTATGGATATCACTGTATTTTTTAAACAATTTCATATTTTTATGGGCATATAAAAGATTTTCAAAAATATACTGTGAAGGCACAGTCATTACATTAATTTCCTTAAATTTCTCTCTGAGAGAATGTCTCGGACTTAATTTATAAATTGATCTAACAGCTCTTTTCTGCAAGACAAAGATAGTTTGAATGTCGGCGGCATTTCCCCACAACAGAATATCATACGACATTGCACTATGAAAATAGCTGAAGTACACTAAACGGGCTGTCTCTATATCAGTTAAATTATGAATTTTTCTAACAGCGTATGCTGCAGAGCTTAGCTTTTTCGTCAATTTATCTGTATGTGGGCCCCACTGAAGCTTGGCATCCAGAGTTAAGCCCAAGAATACAGTGCTATCTTCAGGATTCAATTCTTCGCCCTTCATCAACACACTAGTTTTCACCTGCCAAACGTGAGGTAGCGTAAACTTAATGCATTTGGTTTTTTTTTTTATTAAGAAGTAAATTATTGACATACTTTTGAGATTGCGCTATTTACATCGTCACTAACCAGCTGCTGACGTTTAAGTTTAAACAAAAGTGAAGTGTCATCCGCAAACAACACTATTTCATGATTATCCTTTATGAGGTAAGGCAAGTCATAAGTCATATAAATAAGAAACAAGAAAGGACCAAGAATTGAGCCCTGTGGGACTCCCATTGCTACTATTGATCTGGGAGATCTTTTCCCATTTACATCAACACACTGAATCCTATTACACAAGTATGAAATAAGAAGATCCAGAGCGGTGTTTCGGATCCCATAATGGCGGAGTTTCCTGATTAAAGTTTCATGAAGCACGCAATCGAAAGCTTTAGATAAATCATAAAAAATGCCCAAGGCATCGTATTTATCTTCCCATGCATTGTAAATATGCCCTAAGAGTTCAACACGGCATCGGTAGTTGAACGACCCCTTGTAAAACCGAACTGTTTGCTATGTAATAAATTATGTTTAGTAAAAAATCTTTGCAATTGGTCTAAAATTAATTTCTCAAAAATTTTACTAAAGGTAGGTAGTACTGAAATAGGCCTATAATTAGAGGGGTCTGATGTACTACCTGATTTAAACAAAGGTACTATTTTACTATTCTTCATTAGGTCAGGAAACTCCCCACAGTCGACACAATTATTAAATATAAGAGCTAAAGTAGGTGCTACAATGTCAATAATGGACTTGGCGACTTCTACAGAATTACGAATTAATTATAATGACTGCAGATCTGTGGGAGATCTGCAGTCTTTTTTACGTTCAGAGTATGAAAGGTTTTAATTATATCTCTACTGCTAACATGTTCATAATGAAATTCTGAATCACAAACATTAACATTTTCCTTAAGCAAAGGCTCTGCAACAGAAGGTGATGAGATTAGAAATTTTATAGTTGAAACGGGAATATTTGTAAAGAAATTTTCAAAATCCGCGGCGACTTGCGAGTCTGATGTTATTATGTTGTCATTGATAGACAGGCTGTAGTCAGTATTTCGCTTACTAGACCTTCCCGTTTCATTATTAATAATATTCCAAGTCGTTTTAATGTACCAGCCGTGCCCGCGACTTCGTCCGCGTGGATTTTTCTAAAATAAAAGTAGCCTAAGTTACTACTTTACATCTTTTTCATCATTACATCAGCTACCTGCCAGTGAAATTTTATTTTATCTATGCACGTTTTTAACTACGCACGTTGCGCATTGCTACGTAGAAATTTATTCAAAATGTTTAACAAATATTTTAAACAAATATTTTATTTCTATTTTTTATTTTTCCGTTGTTTTTCCTTTTGTTATTTAGTATAGTCATAGTATCTAGTCACATTAATGTGAGCAATGTGTCAACAATCGCACATCACCTATTAGTGATATCTGCATTTGTATAAGTTTTTTCTTTTTTCTTTTGCTACTTCTAGTTAACCCAGCCCTATCAATGCCGTGAAACTCGGTTATTGGCTTAAGAGACAATTGTTTTTCATAACTCATGTACATTAATTATAAGCTGTTGAGTTTCCAAATAAATAAATAAAAAAAAAAAAAAAAAGAAAGTCCCGTCAAAAACGGTCCAGCCATTTCAGAGATTAGCGGGTACAAACAGACAGACAGACAGACAAAAATTGTAAAAAATGTTATTTTTGCATATGTACCAAATATAATATATATTCGGTACATATACAAAAATATTTTTTGTAAAATTTTTTACATATGCATGTAGCAAAAAGCTGTTATTTTAATGTTACAAACAGACACTCCAACTTTATTTATATGTATAGATGTATAGATGTATAGATAATATTTTTAGTAAAAGTATATTATTTCTATGGCGCGTGTAATATTTGATAATATTTATTAAGTACCTATATATATGTCGACGCAAGGCTAAATTAAAATTTAATAAAATTAACTTTAAGTTCAAATTTATCAGTTAATTATGACTTTAGAGGTTTTCATTAGTTTAAATTTGATTTTACCCGGTTTCTGAATTGAGAATTTGAATTTGAGAACGTCCTAATCTGTACTTAAGTATAACTTAAACATTTTTTCGTTTCTGAATTAATTTTTTTTAATCTCTAATCAAGATTTGAGTATTAGAACATAATTTACTCAAATTTGACAGAAAGCATGCTTAACTCATGAGTTAAGCATGCTTAAGGACGTCAGTTGCGTTTCTGAACTAAAAAAAAACGTGTTTGACAATACTCAAAGCTTTATCAACATCAAGTTAAGCAGTTGAAAGTTGACACACCAATTTCAGCTACTCAAACTGTAATCAGTTTTAGTAACTAGTGATTTTGTAATTGATTTTGATCATAATGAGTGACGACGATACTTCCCTGTCGTCTTTGGAGATGCCTCAACGCAGGCAACTACGCAGAAGAATAGCAAGACATCGGCCAAACTTTTTCATCACGCTAAGCGACGAACAATTTAAGAGTCGGTTTCGCTTTATGAAGGAGTCGGTTAGGTTTATTTTTAACAAAATAAAGCCTAAACTGACTTGTCGTTTAAAAAACCAGTGATATCCATAGTATAAATACTAGGCACAAGCACAAATTTGTTGTACCATCAACAAGGCTCAAGAAAATAGTTGATTCAGATGCTTTTACGCTTTTTTAATATACTTTTTTTTTTGACATTAGCTAATTATTATATACACTTTGACGTTAATATTTTGAGAAGTATAATGTTATTTTTGTTTTAATTATTGTGAATGTGAGGACTATGTAGGTCATATTTTGTTTGTTTTTGTGTTTTTTGTTTTGTTTCATCTCTTTCTCAGTTAGTTTTAATATTAATCTGGCAGTTTGAGTATTTTATGCGGCCTACTCAAATGTCCTGTCTTTGGTATTGTTCGTCAAATCGAGCTCCTCAATCTCATACAGTCGGAGGCATCATCTTAAATTTAACAATTACCTTAACCTTTATTGCCTCCGACTGCATGAGACTACTTATAGTATTCAGTCTAATAGTCATTCTTTTTAAAACAAGTTTATTGTTTCCTTCTTTTTTAATTAAAGTTCCCTTTGTAGGCAGTCGGGATTTTTGATTTTATCAGTCCCTCGCATGTTTTCCCATACTTCTTGGCAATGTTGAGCCAGATCTTCTTTTCTTCGTTCATTACGGTAATCCCATCGCTGCACCATTAAACCCCATAGATTTTCTATGGGATTCAGGTCAGGAGATTTAGCTGGCCATGGAATCACCGTTATGTCTGGATGTGGTTCAAACCAGGTGCTGACAATCCTTGCTCGATGTTTGGCACAATTATCGTGCACAAAATTAATATTTGCCATTTCGCGCTGTGGATACACAATTCTTACAGAAGGAAGCATATTATCTTCCAAAATGCTGATAAAGTTCACGGAACACGTTTGCACGAGGCGGTAGTTGAACAAGCTCGCCTACACCTTCGGAACTCATCCAACGCCACATATTAACATTTATCCTCCCTGATTCCCTATTTGGTATTACATGATCTACATCATACCGTGTACTGTTATATCGCCATAAATGTAAGCGACCATGCTCGCTTGATTGAAATTACTTCTCATCACTGAAAATCGTTGTTGTCGTCGTTGCAAACTTTACGCGTGCGGATTTATGAGCGTCTGTCATATCTACTTTGTAAGCAGGAATCCTATAATGTAAATCCATTGAGTGAAGATGCCTTCGGATCGTTCTCGGATTCACATCAAAACGTTCTGCGTAACGCTGCGTTGGTATAAATCCATCAACTTCGTAATCGCGAAGCATTTCTCTTCTCTGGGTTTCGCTTAATGCAGCGGGGCGATGGTTGTTCTGTCGACGATCGCTAATATTCTCTTCTTCGGCGTATCGTCTTACCCACAAAGCAACAGTGTTTCGCTAAAAAAATATAACTTTCAAGTTCATTGGTTTTTGATATTTACCTTTTTTAATATTTTTAAAAACATACAGAATGAGAGAAGGAGCTCACCGTCAAAAGCAGATCTCTTGAAATTGCACGAATGCTCAGACGCTGCTGATGCATTGTTACAATTCTATAGCGAATTTCGTCGGAAATTGCAGCTGGCATTATCGCGTAAATAACTATGGTTTTTCCCATTAACTATTAACCATTTAAACTGTCACTGTCTTCGGATAGGTTTTCAGAAATAACGAGTATTTAATTAGCTCTAATTCAAAGGAGGTTAGTATAAAATAGATTGAATAAACGTATGCAACAGTGTATTGATTTATCATTGACAACTTATTAGTCAAACTACAACCTCTTTGGATAAGACTATTTCCGATTATAAGTAATTTGTCATCTTGTTTACGAGCATGCGGTTTAGGTTCGTGTTTAATCGTGTAATTTCGTGAATGTATAAAACTGCAAAATTGGAAAGTTTAAAAGTGGCTCATCAATTAAAGTCCGGGACTGTACATAGCCACGAACGTACATAGACACGTACGTACATAGGCAAGTACGTACATAGACACGTACGTACATAGCCACGTACGTATATGGCCACGTACGTACATAGCCACGTACGTACATAGCCACGTACGTACATAGACACGTACGCACATAGCCACGTACGCACATAGCCACGTACGTACATAGCCACGTATGTACATAGACACGTACGTATATAGCCACGTACGTACATAGCCACGTACGTACATAGACACGTACGTACATAGCCATGTACGTACATAGCCACGTACGTACATAGACACGTACGTACATAGCTATGTACGTACATAGCCACGTATGTACATAGACACGTACGTACATAGCCACGTACGTACATAGCCACGTACGTACATAGCCACGTACGTACATAGCCACGTACGTACATAGCCACGGACGTACATAGACACGTACGTACATAGACACGTACGTGTATAGCCACGTACGTATATGGCCACGTACGTACAAAGCCACGTACGTGGCTATGTACGTACGTGGCCACGTACGTGTATAGCCGTAGTACGTACATAGGCATGTACGTACATAGCCACGTACGTACATAGACACGTACGTACATAGACAGGTACGTACATAGCCACGTACGTACATGGCCACGTACGTACATAGCCACGTACGTACATAGCCACGTGCGTACTCAACGGCGGGGCTGCATTTCTCCCATGTTGTAGCTAGTAATAGCACTTAGGTTTTACGCAACTGGTAGCTTTCAAGCTGTTGTGGGAGACACCGTGAATGTTAGCAAGGCGACGGTGTGCCGCGTGGTAGATAGGGTGACTAGTGCGATAGCATTGCACAGGAGAGACCATCAGTGGCGGCGCGATTTTTTTACAGCTGGATTCCCTAGAGTCATAGGTGCTGTAGACTGCACACATGTAAAAATAAATTCACCAGGAGGGAGCAGAGCTGAATAGGAACAGAAAAGTTTTTTTTTCAATAAATGTCCAAGCCATCTGTGATGCCAATTTACAAATAACTAGTGTCATTGCACGTTGGCCAGGCTCCGTGCACGACACTACTATTTGGAATGACGCACCACTTTCAGCTCAATTTGAATCTGGCAGATTTGGGTCATACCTTATTCTGGGGAATAGTGGGTACCCATGCCTTAGGTATCTCATAACACCCTTTTTGAACCCTACCTCTCCATCAAAAGAAGCCTATAACAGAGCCCAAATCACATCACGAAACCCAATTGAAAGGCGTTTTGGTGTTCTTTAAAAAAGATTTCCATGCCTACATTCAGGAAACTAAAACTTCCAAAAGTATTGAAGGTGATTGTGGCGTGTGTTGTACTTCATAATATGACTCTTCGTCTTGATGACTACATCGTGGAGTATGATGAACATGAACAAGAAGAAAGTGATGAACCATTACCTCAAGTATCAAATAACCAAAATTTTGCTGTCAGAACATCCATGGTACAAAATTATTTTAACCAGTAAAAGTGTAAATATGTACTACAATAAAAAACATGTAGGCATTGTAATATTTTTATTTATCATAAATTTATGAATTACATACAAAATCACAGATGGGTAGGTATTTACAATAATTATGGTAACTTCAAAGAAATTTTACACAAGTAGAGTTGTATGTAGCAATCACTTACATTTTTATCATAAACTAGCTTTTGCCAGCGGCTTCGCCCGCGTGGGTGTCGATAATTATCCCACGGGAACGTAATATCTGGATAAAAAGACGTATCCTATGTGAACTTTCACATTTATAATATTAGTAGGATAGTGGGAATTACGACTAGCTGTCGATTCATTTGGAATTTGACAATCAATTCGCGTGGTGCTCTGCTTGTAATAATATATTTCAATCATGATTCGAAAGACAGGTCATCTATTATCATAAGAACGCTATTGTTGTTTTCCTCGGGAACAGTACTTTTTTCGGGATGAGAGGTACAGTAGGTATGACCGTTTCTGTACACCTGCCAAAGTACATGCAAAATTTCAGGATGATTGGCTCCGTGGTTTTGGCCTGAAAAGGTAACAAACAAATTTACTTTCGCATTTATAATATTAGATCACAGCTGCTCATTATAATCATGACACCTAATATAGAATAAAAAGGTGCAGATTTATGTAATAATCACTAACAATTCGAAATCACAGCTATTCCTAATAAGTTTTGCTCCTAATATAATAAAAAATAGGTGCTGTTATGTATTTTTCCCTTGCATTTAGAGATCACAGCACAATATTTTACAAATCACAGCTACTCGTAATAAGTACGCTTACTATTAATAAGGAATTGACTACATCAAATCCCTATCAGAATTTTCCAAGTGTTTTTTTTTAAATTTGCATTTCTAGTTCATGCTTCTTCTGTTCAAATCTAAATTTTTGCATCTCGTTTCTTTTTTGGTAGTACACAAGTTCTATTTTTTTCTTAAAGTAATTTTTCTTTAAAGCTTCACCTGAATGTTTTGGAAGAAATAAGTTATCTATTGTTGTTTTCTTTTTCCGTTTGGGCACAAGTTTTCGTTTCCTTAACACAGGTACTGGATTAGGAGGTTCTGGTAGTGGATTGGATTCTGGTACAGGGTTAGAGTCTTCGAAAGTTACTGTGTCAATTTGTTCTCCTAAAAAATTAAATTTGTCGTTTATATAATACTATAAATGTACATCATTCTGTGGTGTATGAAAAGTATTGATCTATAGGTACCCACCAAAATATTCAGCTGCTTCATCATATGGATTCTCATCTGGACGTATTTGGCCATCTAAGACTGAAAGGATTTGATGCTCAGCATCGGTTATCATCGGAGTAAACGACCCACCACCAGTCTTCTTTAAGTTTTTCTAAAAAAGATTGATACCAAAGATTAAACCAACGTCCACAACCAACCAGATTTGATAATATCACTGCTGAGGGTGTCAAGTAACCTGCTCATTAGACCATTTCTTCTTTAAATCCTTTATTATAATATTTTCATTTACGACTTTAACCTGGAAACCAAATAACACAATTAGCTAAATAAATTTAAAATGGTTTCATGATATTTTCATGTAAGGTAGTCGGTTATGAAACGTTACTAGTCGTATAATTACGTAAGTTTTAAATGAGATTTCTCATTTATGAAGGGATTATGATTATTTTTAATTAAATGATAGATCTATGTATATAAACATTTTTCCAGTTAGAATTATGTAAATCGAACCACGGGTTCCGAAGTTATTGCAGATTGTATGTAAGGACAATGTACCAAACTACATTTCTTAATAGTTTTTCTTCTAGAAACTTTTCATTGTTTAGTAGATATACTAAATTGTTGTATATAATCAAGGAATACATAAGGAATAAATATAAACAAAAATTGTAAGGATCATGCGAAAAATAACAAATAGATAAAGATTTCGCCTTAAAGAAAATTACGTGCAAAATCGGTTCAACAATCACGAGCGTCTTTGTGGTAAAGGTGGCCGATATAAAAGTCGTGCTACTGCTGACACAAGCCATTGTCACTCAAGTGCAAGTTGCGAATATACACGACGTGCATAAGGCCAATCATGACTTACGCTAGTGCAGTCTTTGCACACACGAAGCCCCGATACATCCATAGGATGCAGACACTACAAAACCGTTTCCTCCGTCAAGCCACAGGCTCGCCCTGGTATGTTAGGAACGAGATCCTCCATCTCGACCTTAAAATCCCCACTGTAGCCCAATTCTTAAAACGAAATTCAAAGCGTTTCTTTGAATCCGCCGCGCAACACCGCAATCCATTGATTGCGAAGGCCGCTAGTTATGTCCCCAGTAAAATCAGTCGTATTCGCCGGCCGCGACATGTCCTCTCCGACCCTGATGACCCCATCACTCTTCTTCAAGAAAGCAGTAGGGCCACCAGCACAGCACACAAAAACAGACCGTGTTTCCGACCTCGCCGCCGAGGTCCTCGCGCCTCGCGAAGACCCCGAGTAAACGATTCCTCCCCCAACCGTCCCTTGCCCGCAGAAGTGCCAGCCCGCGCCGAAGCTGAGCAAGTAGAGTTAAAATCCCCATGATTAATAATAAAGAAATTATTGATCCAGCCTGTCCCCACTTGCTGCCCTCCCTAAAAGTGACTCCCTGAGCCGAGGCTCGTACCCCGCAGGGGGTGCCCTCAGTGCGCAGTTGCTGTAGGTTTTTAATTTTAGTTTGTAAGCCCTGGCTGGAGGCTCTTAGCCTAAAAACTGAAAGTCCCCGCAGGAAAGCCCGGTTAAGTAGTTACGGCCTCTCAAGGTCAACTACGAGATGCCCTTACCAAAAAAAAAAAAAAAAAAAAAGACAAGCCAGTCGCAGCTTAGCCACCAAACAGGCAACATCAAAAGGAAGAAACAAGCGGAAACCTGAAGAAGTTTTTTATTTTGTCGCTTCTTCGAGTTCCGTCTCCCCGAGATTTTTGTGGGTCGTAGTTCGTAGTACATACACAACGCATTGAGGGGTGCGTGGTGACGTGTGTCGTCAGCAGAGTCGCTAGCCTCAGTGAGTAGGGAGCGCACGTCAACAATTGTGGTAGTCCCAGGGTGCGTGCGGGTGATGATCGCGCCCACCGTCCGCTACTAATAGGTTTAATACATACATTGTCATTTTTTACCTTATTCTCATTTAAATGTTGCTCAGTCTGATAGTTTTGTAGTGGATGGGACACTTCCACAACGTTTGTCTCACCTGAGAGTATTGAGGTACAGACGCCAGCACATCAACCTACTACAAACTGTCAAATTTCTTTAATAGGTTTTCAACTTTATCGCTGAAACGTAAGGTTCAAATTTGATTGAGAAAATTTGACAGTTTCGGGTAGGTTGACCTGCTGGCGTCTGTACCTTTGATTCTGAAAAATGTTTTAGTAGAGTACCTATTTTATTTCAACTACTTTGTTGTCTTTAGTTACACACATTCTACAAAAATATGGGAATGTATAGATAGGAACAAGTGGTAATCTGTGGTGTCTATAGCTAAAGAACGATTCTATATTTATTATATGTATGCGTGTAAACAAACAGAACCAAATTTCCTTTGAAATTCATAAAAACGTTATGTATATTCACTATACGGATATACCTATTAGGAATATGACCAGTGTAGTTGAGTAATGTGATATTGAAATAAAACACACACACAACACGACACGCAAACACGACATACGACATTAAATTTGTAAGCTCACATTCTCATTTGCAGAATCTTTTCTTACACGAGGCTTGATATTATTATAAAAATGTTTAAGCATAGTTTAATTCCTAGGCCCAGTCGTACAGAGGCTATTGTACTCTTTATTAATGGACTTCCAGGCTTCCTTTTTCTTTTGAATAAAATATGCCCCTGTCCTTTTGCACTTTGGTATCTGATGCAATAATAATCATAAACATCTAAATAACTAATGTGGTAAAATTATATTATGATAAACATGTTCCGTGTGTTGCCGGACGTAAAGAATAACACCATCCCTTTTCTTCCCGTGGGTGTAGTAGAAGGTGACTAGGGACTTACTACAGAATGAGCAGCAGCGTTCTCTATGCATTTGACCAAAATACTGCGATCGCCAACCCGTCTGCCAAGCGTGGCGATTATGGCAAATCCTGCACTTTTTGGGGAGGCTTATCTCCAGCAGTGGACGTCTTTCCGCTGATATGATGATGATGAAACATTATAGGTTATTATGTACTTACTTTTTTATTATTGAAAAAAGATTTTCTCTCTCCTCTAGAGTATAGTTTGGCGATCTCTTTTTCTTATCGTTATCCATTTTAGTAGTGAAAATACTAACAGGATTCCAATAAAACTTGTGTTTATTTACTTACAGTTTGACATTCGCGATTCGGTTCAAACAAACACGTCAAATATTAAATTGCTAAAATATGCATTAGCAACTCTAATAATATAAATTTGTTGAAATTAACGCCGCTATTTAAAATTATTTTACTTTTAAGTCTGTTTTAAATTTTATAACAATAAAATGATTTAATATTTGAGTTTTTGAAAAGTAAGTTAATTTTTGTTTAACGTTAACAGTTGATTGAACTATTGTTGGTCAAGCAGAAAATATGGCGCGTGTTTAAAATATTTAAATGTTTTAAGTAACAGATAATTAATTCAATGTTAAAATCAAGTACCAAAAATCCTATTTGTTAAAATCAAAATCAAAAGTCATTTATTCAAATTATGCTGAGAATCAGCACTTTTCGAACGTCAAAGTACATGAGACAGTCCCCCAAAACGCCCACTCTTCACCACTTCCTAGTGCTTTAGCTGGGAAGAAGAACTGGCGGAACAAACTCCCCAGCAGCACAGCTGTCTGTTTAGTCGGATAGACTTGCATAGGCAAAGTAATAAACATTACGAGACACAAAATATTAATTAAATAATTAGTCAAAATGTCAGCTAGCCATACCAATATACCGACAAATAAAATGAAAACTTTCGAGGCCAAATAAAGCCTAAAACAACTCATCATAGAAAATATTGTTATGAGTAGATCATGTCAATAACTAATGACTTAATAGATAATTATAAAAAATTGTTAGACAGACAATAAAAAATAAAATAATAATTATATGAACGCATATAACCTGTCACTAGATACGCCAATTCTGGAGAAAGAACATAAACATTGTCTTGAGTTAATTACAGCGACCAACTATTCTTGTCATTTTAATAGTCGTTGATGGAATAGTAAGCCTTTAAACAAAGGACGGATTTTACTTGAGCTTTAAACGCATTAAAAGGCAAATCTAGCAAAGAAGAGGGAAGCTTGTTATAAAAAGTTATACCAAGCCCAACAAATGAGTTATGAACCTTATGAAGCCGGTGAAAGGGAGCACGTAGTTTGTCCTTATTTCTTGTGTTAACTGTGTGAATATCACTGTTTTAGTGTACAAGTGTATATTTTGCCTAATATACACGCTGCTTTTTAATCGGCTAGGGAGCTGCTGTAGGAATGGTGTATACACGTAATGTAACCACTACGTAATGTTTTTTGTTGAAAAAAAAATGCACATTTGTCAATAATAAATACAGCTCGGAAAAATCTTTAGGGTTGTTGTATGGGCTCAAAACGTTTAAGGAGTGATAACTTATTTGCAAAAAAAAAAAATGATTTCGACAAACAAAAGTACGAAATCTCTAATAACATGAAACCACAGTCACCCTACAACAAACGAGAGTTTTTATAAATTACTTCAAAAGCGCAAAAAAAAATAGCCAATAGGAAGAAAGTAGTCGAAACATGGCGCCGCCCCTTTCTTTTGTTCCCGCCGCCGCGCCGCCCGCGCCGGCGCCGTTCGAGCTACTGTCCGACCGGCGGGCGGCATGTCAAAGCATTTAAAGGATTAGTTGACCGGTAAAAATCGCAAGTGACGGATGTGTCGCGCGCTATTGCATCCTGCCGCTTCCGTGTTTTCATCGCCATGGCTAAGGCGCATTACCGATATTCAAATATTGAATATTTCCACATGATGGAAATGTACATAATATCAGGACACAATCTTAACGAAGCCCGAAGATTGTATGCTGAACCCCAGCACATGGACTCGCTTAGGGCTTCCGGTATTGTGCATCCACAAGTGCCGCGACCGGAGACAATATTATCCACAGTACAACGTCTGTTAGATCACGGTCAATTCCGTGCGCCAGCGCATGCTCAAGGTTCGGGTCGATCTACGTACAGCCCCGATCTAGAAGATGAAATTCTTGAGTACTTTGAAGAGGATCCAAGGCGAAGTAAAAGAATGGCTGCTAGGCGTTTCGGTGTAAGCAGATTTTACGTGTGGAAGCTCCTCAACAACTCCGGCTTACACCCCTATCACTATCGTCGTACCCAAGCACTGTACGACGGTGATGAACAACGGCGCATTCACTTTTGTGAGTGGCTGCTCAGTCATTCGGGGGCGAATATCTTGTGGACAGACGAGTCCACATTTACACGAGTAGGATTCTTCAACATACACAATGAACACTGGTGGAGTCACAATAATCCACACTTAATCGCTGAACATTCGCATCAAATACGTTTTAGTGTGAACGTGTGGGCGGGTATTATTAATGACCAAATTATTGGGCCAGTGTTCGTAGAAGGGAGTCTCACAGGTGGAACATACAGAGACTTAATCCAGAGGGTGGTTCCACGATTATTAGAACGTGTACCCTTAGTAAATTTGCGAGGTATGTACTATCAGCATGACGGGTGCCCAGCACATTACGAACGTTCAGTGCGTGCCCATTTAACCAGTTAGTTTGGGGACCGGTGGATAGGACGCGGGGGCCTGTAGCTTGGCCGGCAAGAAGTCCCGATTTGACACCTATGGACTTTTATTTGTGGTCTGAAATAAAAAGATTGGTGTATACTGAGGAGGCTCAAAATGTCAGACAATTGAAAAGAAGGATCAAAAGTGCTTTTAGAATAGTGAAACGTGATAGAGACACCTTGAATAAGCTGAAAGACAATTTACAGAGAAGGGCTCGATTGTGTATTGAACAAAGTGGGCGACAATTTGAACAATTATTAAGGTATTCATAGTGTGAATAATTAATTCGGTAAGTGATCTTATGCTCCATAAATTATTGTAAATAAGTTGATTTTACTTTTTTAAATACGCCAGAAATGGTTGTTTCACATAATTTTTCACCAATTACCGCAGTATTCAGTGTTCAATACACTAAATTCACTACATTATTTCTGACGGTCCTAAGCCCTTATAAGTATGAAGGGGGAAATGAAATCAACAAGGCATGCAATAACATAATAAACTTATTTACTTACAGAAAAAGTGAAAAAGTTTTTGGTTTTTATTATTGAGTATCAAATTTCACCAAACAACATTTTGTTGATATGTGTGTTTAAAAAGTGAACAAAGTAAATAAATAAAATACGTTAGATCTGGTAATTGAATCCACTAACCTACGGTTCGCGGTTCTGCGCCTTAACCACTCAACCTATGGCTCTAAAATATGGTAGGTAGAGTCAATGTCCGACCGCCACGCCTTGAGCGCGCGGCGTGTAGGTACATAGTATTATTGCCTACATTTTGTGTTGTGGGGTGTCTAAATTTCGGTCCGGGACATAATTATATTTTTTTTTTACTTAATTGAACAGGTTTGCTGATTTGATAAAACGATAAATGGTTTAGACAGTATTTGGTATATAGATCGCTATCGTGGCAGCTCCCTAGCCAATAAAAAAGCAGCGTGTATAAAATGTTAGCGAATATGAATTGTGATGCCACCGCCTACCATCTTTAAAAAAGTCCCTCAAGGAAACTCTGGCACCTAGCTGGTAAATTGCACGAACAGCACGTTTTTGACTTCGCAGCGACGACGCCATTTTTTGAAAGGTATTAAAAGAATGGCGAGCCGCTGCGCAGTCACAGACACAGGGGGAATTTTGTGAAGACAAGTTGGTCTTTTACTGAAATATCTTGTGAGTACAATTTCTATTACTTATTATTTTAGATTTTAAGGCTATTTTAAAATTGTGTTTACTAGTGCTAAGAATAAAACGTGAATCTAATTGGGTGTATTCATTTTTGCAATGAGTGAGCCTAACACTGGAGATGGTGATGTCAGCTCAGCTGACGTCACGATTTCTAAAAATCCGACTGGTCCCGGTTCTCCGTTATATACCGGGTGCGGCGATTGAACTGTCCGTCTCCATCTAACTGTTTTAAAATTCGAACCACTGAATCAAATGCCTCCAAAATTTCAAATGTTGGTCTTTGACGTGTTCTATCATCATTTGAAATGATTCTGTTGTGAGAGAAACACATTCGAATTAAGAACAATGGATTTAAAACGAAATTCAGTGATTGCTCTTCATTTGGAGGGAAAATCGAATATCGAAATACGTCGAGCGCTGTCAAATCTTCAATTGAATGAGAAATTTGTGCATCGCACTATTCAACGTTATAATGAGACTGGTAGCATTAAGAAACGCTACGGTGGCGGACGACGCTGTACTGCAACGGCGCCGGCACTTGTCGAAAAGGTGCGTCATCGATTAGACAGAAATTCAGCGCGCTTAGCAAACCAGCTCGCGCAGGATCTCAAGGTGAGCGATCGCAGCATTCGTCGCATATTGAAGGAAAAGCTTAAAGTCAAACCATTAAAAAAAAACCTTTCTCAGGAACTCACTGCTTTACAACGTAGCAAACGGTTGGATCGATCGAAAGAGCTGATTCGCTTGCTCGACTCTGGCGAGCTTCCCAATTTGGTGTTTTCAGATGAGAAAACTTTTTGCGTTGAACAGTTTTTAAACAAACAAAATGACCGTGTTTGGTTGAAGGGACGTGTCAGCGACTATTCAGATGAATTCAAAGTCACTCGACGCCAAGGAGCCGACCAAATCATGGTCTGGGCGGCGGTGTCTGAAAAAGGCCGTTCTCCGCTCGTTTTTCTTCCAATGGGTCGCAACCAAGTCAAAATAAACCAACAAATCTATCGAGACAAAGTCTCGTGACCAGGGCTGATACCATGGGCACGCAAAACATTCGGTTCTGACCGTTGGACTTTTCAGCAAGACTCGGCACCATCGCACAGAGCAATTGGAACGCAAAATTGGTTGAAAGCAAACGTTCCAGTGCTGATCGACCGAGATATGTGGCCGTCGTCATCGCCCGCCTTGAATCCGCTGGACTTTTGTATTTGGGGTGTTTTAAAGACCAGGGCCTGTGCTAAAAAACACACTTCGGTGGAAGCGCTCAAAGTTACTCTTACGCGAGAATGGAATTGTTTGAGTGACGACGTCGTTCGAGCAGCCTGCTCTTCTTTCAGAAAGAGACTTCAGCTTGTAGTAAAGGCTAAAGGCGGTTTTATTCCTTCGGAATAAGTCATAATAAAACTTTGAAGTTTCTATTTTCACATGGCAAAAGTGTATACTAAATATTGAAAATTAACAGAAAAATTTCATTTTCACATACGGACAGTTCAATCACCGCACCCGGTTTATATATATATATACTAGCACTTTGCCCGCGACTTCGTCCGCGTGGGTTTCGTATTTCCTCTAAAAAATTAGAAGGCTGATTTTTCAATCGATAGATAATTTTTATTGACATCTGACAGTTTTTGTATGAAAGAATAGGCTACGTGAAAGAGCTATAGTGACATCTAAAAATAGGAAACAGTATGTATCCAGAAATATGCGGGTTAATGGCTATAACAAAACAATTAAGTTTTTATAATATTTCTTTATAGACTACATTCTTGGTCGTTCTGGAGGGTGTTACCAATATGACCAGGCTGCAAGATGAGCTCACACGAGAGCATGCTACGTAGAACTGACCATGGGAGAAACAGGGCTGTCGCAAGTCAACTCCTGCAAATTTAAGGGTTTGACCCTGTGATTTATTTATTGTCATCGCAAAGCAAACTTTTAAAGGGAATTGAAGTCTTTTGAATTCGAAAGGGAGATCGTTCGGGATTAATGGAATACGTGGAATGAAGACTGTTTCTCCCTGGGAAGACCCAGTTAAAATGGTAGCTTCAACAATATTACGATGCAAAGCTTTTACTTGTAGCCTAGTACCGTTGCATAGTTTTGGGGGTTTCAAATTTCTAAGTAACATCACAGGTGTGCCCACGCGCAGTGTTAGTTTATGATATGGAAGTCCGGCTGGATTAATAGTGTTCAGAAACTCAACCGGGTAATGGACTGCTTCGTCTGTATTTACCACCGTGTCTATTGAATTATATACCATTTCTGTGCCGTCAAATGATTTCAGCAAAATATCATTAATTACTGCTGCTTGGTCATTTTTAGGTGTCATTATAGCTCTTTCACGTAGCCATTCTAAAGGCTTGTCCTTTATTTGAGCTACATCTGGATACATTTTTTCTATAAGGTCTTCGACTGTAGTTACTACACTACATAATTCATCTGTTATAGCTATCAACTCGTCTGTTTCTGGATACATGCCGTTTCCTATTTTAAGTAGAAGGTCTGAAAAATGGCCAGCAGAGACGTCCCCTCTCAGATGCACTCTCATATTTTTAGTCACTTTTAGAATTTTCGTAAAGGGCCATAAATAAGATCTTTTAAAGCATGCCTTAATTTCATCAGCGCGCGTTCCTTTTGGTATTACCGGTAAAGTTTGACGAAAATCGCCAGCTAGCAACACTGTCATACCACCCATTAAAGAATTGTTGTTTCTTACGTCCTGTAGAGTCCTATTTAACGCTTCAATAGCTCTTTTGTGCGCCATAGTGCTTTCATCCCAGACTATTATTTTTGCTTTACGCAATACTTCGGCAAGATTGCTTTGCTTTGAAATGTTACACATTGGAGTTTCTACGTTAGTCAAATTAAGGGGTAATTTCAAAGCAGAGTGCGCCGTTCGACCTCCTTCCAATAACGTAGCGGCGATCCCGGAAGACGCGACTGCTAAGGCAATTCCACGAGTACTTCTAATCTTTGCCAAGAGTAAATTGATGAGGTAAGTCTTACCAGTCCCACCTGGGGCATCCAAAAAGAAAATTCTTCCCTCGTTTTCATGTGTACTTGAAATCATTTCATTGTACACTAACTTATGTTCCTCAGTTAGTGAATTCTCATTGATATTGACAAATGATTCTAAGGCAAACACATCGTAGTTAACTTCATTAATATACGCTCCTAATTCACTTTGAAACACTTCTGATGTACTCGGTTTCGGTAAACCGTATTCTTCTAGTGCACATCCTCCAAGTGCCAAACATGCTCCTTCTATTTCCAACAGACACTTACTAAAAATCTCATCCATGAGGTGTTCTACTCCGTTTTTTACCTGCCTCTCAATCTGTCGTTTAAAGTCTTCCGACAGGTATTCTTTAAATTCATCCCACAGACTGAACGGATCTGCCAGTTGACAAAAAACTAACATGATCGTAAAAAGCTCTCTCATCATGTGCGGAGATTGACACAGGGCTGCCTCTTGTAGTGCTGTATGCCAATGTTGATCATCTTCAAGTAACCCTAAAGTCTTGCAAGCTGATGTGAAAGTCGGTAGTACCACACCGTTGACTGTTTTTAATGCTTCAAAAGATAACGGACTCCGGATTTCATGTAAAAGCAAACGAAGGTGGTAGCACTCAACATTATTTGGATGTACCGTGTATACTCTGCCTAAAGCGTGGTCTCTTTTAATGCCTGGCCACCCAGCTACATCTACCCCTCTTTTCCTCCTTTCAAACCGATTATTGTTCCAAACATAGTATGCAGGTACTTCGCAATATAGTAGGGTTTTTGCATAGTCATCTACTTGACATAATTCGAAAAAAGACATGAGTGTCGTTTTTGGTGGACAGGATACCTTATCAGCTAAGTTTTCTGGGTTGAAGTACACTCTTTGACCATTTTCTAAATGCACAGCGAGATGAATTACCGTAGGAAAACGCTCATGAATAGGAAACCCGAGAATACGCCATACTGCCTCTGAACTACTTATATACCTTCCACTTTCGTACATTTTCACTTCATCTTTTAAATCTCCTAGTGAAACAGTAGCCTGGTCGGTACCCTTATTTACATATTTGCAGACATATTTGATTGACTTTACTGAGTTATAGTATTCCACATTGATGTGGGCGTTGAATGTTCTTAAAAGGACTGGATTAAAAGGAACTACCCAACGGTTGTCAAGCTCTACTCCATTTATGTTTACAGTAAATCCGCCTTCATTTGGAGCACGTCTCCTGTAATTTGGATAGCCGTCATCACCAGTCTGTGTTTCCCGAAGTAAAGTTCGAGGAAACCGTTTAGAGCAAAGCTTGACACCGCGATTCATAAAAATGACGTCACAGCACAACGCCATCTATCGATCACGTAGTTAAACTGTCAAAATATTATGCATGGAAATTCGTTCGTAAACACTTTTATGAATGAAGTCTACGTAGCATAAAAGTAAACACTTTACATTAGTTAGTTTACATTGAATAAAATTGATTAGGATCGTGATGGCAGGTAGCGCCATCAAAATGACCACTCCTCAACTTATAAACGATGCACTTTGAAAACTTTAAATTCGCATATCTTTTGATTGGAAAACCAAATGTTACATTGTGTTTTATTATGACTGTAATTTTATGTAGATATGTATTCGTTAGTACCATTCTGGCCCAATAGATGTCGTTGCATGTATCTAAATTCTTCTATACAAATTTTCACACCCCCTCAACCCCTCTCAGGAGGTAATTTGGAAAAACAAAAAATGCCAAACTTCATAATTTACTTAGATAGATGTTCGTGCCAAGTTTCATGTTTATTAACACAAGTAATAAGATTTTCCATACAAACAAAATTCCCCCTTTTCACCCCCTTAAAGGTTAAATTTCCAAAAACCCCTTCTTAGTGCTCCCCTACATTATAATAGGAAACCGTGTGCAAAATTTCACATTCCTAGCCCCAGTAGTTTCGGCTGTACGTTGATATGTCAGTCAGTCAGTTCTCCTTTTATATATACAGATATATTAATAATAATAACAGTAAAATGGCACCCGCAGTACAATTTACCGACAGAATTAAAAAAAAAAAACGTGAAAAACGACTTACCTTAAATTGGAAATTAATTATTTTTTGCCCCCAAATTATAATTAGACGTAACACTTGCACTGCACCAATAGTTTTTTGTTGCTATTTCTTTGTAGATTTAACAATCGCCGTTATTAAGCCATACACCATCTTTGGCTGTCTAAGAGAATTAGAGAAGCTGGATAGTGACCTATTGACAGCTGTCTATGCTATTGTACAGCCCATGTAAAGCTCTTAAAATACTGTAGATAGCTTATAACAAGCTACTATAATGCTCAAGGCTGGTTAATTTAGGCCCAAATTTAGAATTATAGAAGCTGTGTAGCCGGATATTCAGCCCTAGTAAAAAAACAAAACAGCCTCGAGTTCTCTAAAATTCTGTTGTCCAGTGGCTATACAGCTGTGTGTGCTTAGGTGGTAGGCTGCTATAAAGGTGTACCCAACCTTTATAGCAGAATTTTTTACGTCATAATTTTATTTTGCATAACAACTGAACAGAAAATCGTTTGGCATACACTTATTAAGCATAAACTGAAATCCATAATTTTGTAAGTCAGAATCATCTTTATGCATAAATTTCATATCCATAATAATCAAAAAGTATTACCATCATATCGCAGAAAGTTCACAACCTTGGGTATTACACCCATTTTTGAAAAGTGTCCTAATAAGAAAATAGCGTAACGCACTAACAGTAGGATTGGCTTTAATTTGACTGTTCAACAACATTCATTGCCTTAAATACGTTGTTGAGCAGACACATCTTTCGAACATTTGAAGCAATGGATTAACAGTAAACTTAGCAATGATTCAGATTCTGATTGATAATGTGTTACGTGCGATGACATATGTAAGTGTATATCTAATATTGTATCTGTAAAATTGTTTCAGGTCGTGGACTGGAGCGCAACCAATTTGATAACCTACGCTGTCGCTGTACCAATCGCGATTATGGTAGAATTTCCAATGCAGAAGTTCTTAGAAGCATTAATTTTTTAATGGAATAATATTAATATGTGAATAAAAATCAGAGAGCAAACGAGTAATATTTATTATTTTTTATTTTATTATGATGAATGGCTTGTCTGGGCCGTTAATACTTACAAGCTTTAGTGCAAGAAATATCTATCTTAAATGTAAACTAAAAGTTATTATTGGGCTTTGCGTAGACGTGGCGGCGTAATCGTTCAATAAATGTTAAAGGATGACGGTCAAAATGGGCGTAAGTTCAACAGAATTGAAAAATATCTCAAACAGGGTATTTTACTCTTTATGAGAAAAAATCTAAAAATATATTATTGAGATACTTAGCTTAGACTTAGAAAATACAGTCGGAAAATGTTAGTTTTCGTTCATGAAATATCTAACAAAATATGTGTTACATGTTATAATAAAATACCTTGTGATATTAAATGAAAGGAAATTTAAAACTCGTATTAAAAGTAAACTTAGTAAACAAGCATATTACAAATTAGTGGATTATATACAAGATTAGAAAGCTTGGAAACATGCTGGCCCTGCTCCATAGGACAATCTAGAGTCTAGACAAAATCAAACTGGTTGCTAATTGATTATTGTACAATTAATTATATTTATGACATTGATTTACACCCAGTGATTACTTTAACTCACACACTGACTTATTACTTGTTAAATATTAACATTAAAATTATTAACTAGGAAAATCGTATAGGTACTTACTTTTACAATGTTTGTACAAATATGTAAGCACCATGCATCTATCATAAAATTAATTTATCTGTAATTGCTTCACTTTCATTATTTTTACCTTTTTACTTTGGTATGGTAATTTTATTCAGGGTGCATCGTTTTCACACATAATTATGTAGTGAATGTATGTTAAATATTGTGCTTAAAACATTTTAAAAGAGTAACGGTGGAGTTTCTTGCCCATTCTTCTCCATACGAAACTACATTTTGGAAGTGGAACTATATTTTAAAGTGACGTTCAAAAGTGCCTTTAATGTGCCTACCTATTTTAAATAAATGCTCTGAGTTTGAATAAATTTAAAAATTAAATTCAAAAATTCAGTATTTTTATCTGTTTTTGAACACCATGAAATAGTAGCCGCCATGTTATTACGTCATTCGGCGTTTTAAATAAACAACTTTGTACTTTTATTATTTTCGTAACCAAAGTCATTTTTATTTAAATAATAATTTACATTCAGAAACAGCAAACCAACGTTAAGAAGAATAATAACTCATTTTTTAAATTACAAACAATTATCGTATAAAATATCAGCGCATTTGTCTATACAGCAAACTAACGTCATACCCACAGAGCTGTCGTTTAAATGGGACTGGGCAGGTCATGTCTGCCGCATGCCGCACCATCTGGTCTAATATAGCACATAACTGGATCCCTGAGACAGTGAGACGAGGACGCTACAGATCATGAAGGAGATGGTTCAAGAAGTTCCGTCACAACTGGAAGAAGGTAGCTCGATCTCGCAAAAGATGGATGTCCAGGAGTGGGACTATTAAAAAATTATGTAGGGAATTGGTGATAGCTGAAATGATGAGCCGCAACCGAAGCAACAAACTAGGTACGTAATTTTTGTCTACTTTTATTTAATTTTTAACCCCCGACGCAAAAACGACGGGGTGTTATAAGTTTGACGTGTCTGTGTGTGTGTGTGTGTGTGTGTGTGTGTGTGTGTGTGTCTGTCTGTGGCATCGTAGCTCCCGAATGGATGAACCGATTTTGATTTAGTTTTTTTTTCGTTTGAAAGGTGAATTAGTCGGGAGTGTTCTTAGACATGTTACATCAAAATCGGTTCAGCCTTTTGAAGATTATCAGCTCTTTTCTAGTTGATGAAGGGATTTGAGTATCTTCCACGGGTCTGATCAAGTCGAAATTTGGTATTCTATTACTTCAAAGATATTAGACGAACAAAGTAACACCTGAAATTTCCAGGATAACCAAGTAACTCATCAACAAACAGCAGAAGTATCGACTTTGGGCTCATTGAAAAGGTCTCAATGAATAGGTTATAGATAAATGGTGATCAGAACGAGGAATGAGAATAAATTAAGAACAAACTTCACTGTGGGAAACAAACGCAACGCTGCGAAGATTTAAGCGACATATTAAGTTTAAAAAGTGGGAAATAAAAGTTAAATAAAAAATTTAACAAAACCCCGACCCAAACAAAAAGTAAAAAATCATATTTATTGGCCGTAAGTTGTAGGTAGTATTTTGATCAAGGCATTGTCAAGTCGGGGGACGGTCATTAAAAACGCCAAACAGAGGAGGCGTAGCATTTTTATTAGCCGTCCCAACCCACCCAAACAAAAACTATAAAAAGTAAAAAATAATATTTATTGGCCGTTTAAGTTGTAGGTAGTATTTTGACCAAGGCATTGTCAAGTCGGGGGACGGTCATTAAAAACGCCAAAAAGAAGAGGCGTAGCATTTTCATTAACCGTCCCCCGACTTGACAATGCTTTGATCAAAATACTACCTACAACTTAAACGGCCAATAAATATTATTTTTTACTTTTTGTTTGGGTCGGGGGTTTTTAAATTTTTGAATTTTATTCGTATTAAATCACGAATCTTCCGAAATGCAATGCAATCTATGATGCAATGGATCTAAAAGTCAAGGTAGGTTTCACTACTATTTTTGGAACGATTTTAATTTAGTGCAGTGCCCGTGCGCAGTGACCCGTTTTGCCCTTTATTGTGTATTATTTTCAATGAATTTTAAAATGTGATACTTTTCAAAATACCTAAGTCTTGTCATTCCGAAAACAAACATCTATTTCTTGAATTGGTAAAATGAGTGATGGAGAAATAGTAAAGCGAAATTATGATACTTGGGGAAGTAGATAGACAGTTACCTAATTATGTGTAGGTAATACCTAAATGACTCATGGTGATGTAGTCGATTATTTCACATAATGTAAGAAACTACCTGCATAAGGAATAACAATAGAGAAAAACAAAAGTCACTTTTCGTGTCTGTCTGTGTGACTGTTTAGATCACAGAATAGATAAAAGAGGTTGGAAAGGAAATAGTTCGACATTTGTATTAGAACGAGTGTCCCCGCTTATTTCCCACTCTTTAACTCCACTACAAGCAAGAGACCAATACGTACGCGCATTACACACACAAATAAACCACACGCACATATATCGCAAGTTTGATCGCAAGGTTGTCACACTAACACAAACTGCATTCGACGACATACACAAACACGTCCAACACTGTCGATACGCATGAATTTCGAAGAATTTTAGATTTGGCTCGGCGCAAGCGACGTTCGCAGTGAACGCAATACATTGCGCGATCACTCATCCAGTACAAGATGGTACCCATGCATTGCAATCAATGTTTATTAGTGCATCTGTTTGCGATTGTATTGTTTTATAGACAACAGACCACATAATACAATTGTAATAATTACAAATATTACTTGTATTTGGTTTTTGGACTTACCGGTGAAAAGAAATCCCTTCCTGGGCTACATACATACCTGGGTTCTTTTCCGACACGTTAAAATAGCGCAAGACGGCATAATTCATTGTTTTCGCGGAGCTTCGTACGTTGTCACAATATGCGCGATAATGTACCATGTGAACCAAATTTCGGTTGACTTATGAGCGTTTGCTTATAAGTGCTGCGTGCCTGCCCCGCCCACGAATCCCTTCTAACCTCTTTTATCTATTCTGTGGTTTAGATCTTTTACTACTAATAGATATAACTACGTAATGGATTTCGATGCGGTTTTCTCTTTGGGAAATGTGTAGGGTTGTGTGCAGGAGAACGAATAAAAGTCACTCTGCTATTTACAGTTATAATACCCGTACGACACATAATTAATTAATATAAATCAGAAGGAGTACTGACAGGATATATAAATATTATATGTACCATTATATATATCTTAGCCACGAACCATTTTTCTTCCCTGAGTCAAATTGACACAGAACGAATTTTAGTTTCACTCGCGATCGGACGATGAAGGTCCGTATCCCACATCACCCCCCTCCAGAGACCGTCAAGGGCGATAAAAGTCTGGGAACCTGACATGACGACCAGAGCGAGTGGTATCCTCTTTGCTACTGCTGGGTGGAGTGTTTTCTCTTGGGTCAGCTTTGTGTGCTAAAATGTAAGCTGGTTTATGGCGGTCAATTGAAACCGTGACCTCTCGCCCTTAAATAGTATTCTGAAGACTTTGTCTCCCCTTTGCAGAACTTTGTGAGGACCTGTGTACGCTGGTTGTAACGAACCACGTACTGCGTCTTCACGAAGAAACACGTGATCAGTGGTCTGCAGATCCTTAAATATGAAAATGCTGGTCTTGGCGTGACGGGATGCTGGAGTTGGTTTCAGGTTTTGTGCGAACTTGCGAATGCGCGCTGCGAAGTCTGTGACGTCGGTCGTTCCTTCGTCACTTGGAGTGAAAAATTCACCGGTTAGCCGTATATAAGTTCGGCTGAAGATGCTTGGGCATCCTTTTTGACTGCGCTCCGTATACCAAGCAATACCCACGGCAAGGACTCAGTCCACTTGTTATTTGCATGGCACGTGATGGACGCCTTGAGTTGCCGGTGAAATCGCTCCACCATGCCATTACATGCCGGATGGTATGCCGTTGTCCGCTTGTGCTGAAAACCAGCCAATTTGGACAATTGTTGGAACAGAGCCGACTCGAACTGCCGACCCCTGTCCGTGACTATCTCCGCGGGACAGCCAAATCGGGCAATCCATCCGGATAGCAGTGCTTTAGCTACTGTCTCGGCCGTTATGTAGATAATACGTACGACCTCTGGCCACCTCGTAAAACGGTCGACTGCCGTCTGACAGTATCTGTAGCCTTGCGAAATTGGGAGCGGGCCCATAAGGTCGATGTGGACAGTGGTGAACCTTGCACGTAGGAGATGATCCCCTAATGGCGCAAAAACGTGTCGGCTTACTTTGGCCTGCTGGCACTCAAGACAATCTCGAGACCACTCCCTGCAGACTTTCCTAACGCCTGGCCAAACGAAGCGCTCTGCGATTAATTTGGCAGACGCTGTGACACCAGGGTGGCTGAGGGAATGCAGGCTGTCGAAGACTTAATTTCGTAGCATTACAGGCACAAATGGTCTGGGAGGCGTTGTACTGACGTCCTGTGACGTACACATGTGTACGCTCTCCTGGGACCTGTACCTTCTCCAAAATTAACGCAGATCCTTAGAATAGAATAGAATAGAATAGAATAGAATAGTATTTATTTGCTGTAAAAACATGGTATAAAGAGATGGTAAAAACAAAATAACAAGAGCATACATGTTTTTGCTTAACAGTCTTAAGCGTACAAATTTACACAACCATAATTAACATTTATAGTCAAAGAGTTCTTTGACACTATAAAAACTATGACTACACAACCATTCATGCAATTTATTTTTGAATAATCTTATATTTAAAGTCTTGAAATTACTTGGTATCTTATTATATATACGTACACACATGGATATACAACTTTTATTATATTTAGCTAGCCTCGGAAGGATATCTAGTACGAGCATGTGGGGGTCTCGTCGGTTACGTGGATATAAATCATCTGCCTTACTGAACAATTCCTTATGCTTCCTCACAAACACACATGTTTCATAAATGTAAAGAGACGGTAGCGGCAACAAGCCAAGCTTTTTAAATATCGGCCTACAGGATTCGTCAGGTCGAAGCCCGTTTATTGCTCTAATGCATTTTTTCTGTGCAATAAATGCTCTATTTTGATCTGTGCTATTACCCCACATTATCAAGCCATAGCGGAGCACCGATTCAACGTATGCATGGTAGGACGTTATTGCCGTTTGAACGTTTGTTATATTCCTGACTTTTTTTAGTGCATAAACGAACTTATTTATTCTTTTGGAGACGGTATCAATATGTGATTTCCAGTTTATGTCTTGATCTAAAGTTATGCCTAAAAATTTAGTTTGCGTCACTTCATCAACTTTATTTATTTTCATTATAACATTGTAATTAGCATTATTCGTTTTATTAAATTGTATATAAACTGATTTTTTAAGATTTATTGATAAATTATTTCTATTTAGATATTCAATTAGACGTTCAATAGTATTATTAATATCAGTCTCATGATCCTCAGTCGTATTGTTTTTCCTATCAGTTGTTACAATAATAGAAATGTCATCAGCAAACAATACACATTTATGGTTGGTTATATTAAATATAGAATTGATGTATAAAAGGAATAAAATTGGGCCTAACACACTTCCTTGTGGGACGCCACATCTGTTGAACTTGAGTTCGGATGAGTGTGATATCATGTTGTTATTTCTATCCGCTTTTGTAATGGTGACCCGCTGCCGTCTGTTATTTAGGTATGTCGATATCCACTGAAGCACTATGCCTCTAATTCCAATTGCCTCTAACTTCTGAAGCAACAGGTCATGAGACACTAGGTCAAAGGCTTTAGATAGATCGAAGAACAAGCCTGTAGTAAGACGGTTTTGATTAATATTCGTCATAATATGTTTTATAAGGGTGAAGATAGCTAGTGTTGTGGATTTGTTTTTTTGGAAGCCGAACTGTTCTTTCTTAATTATGTTAAATTTATTACAGAATTCAATCAATCGTTTGTACATGCACTTTTCAAATATCTTGGACAAGATCGGTATCAATGTTATTGGGCGATAATTGCTAACATCAGATTTTTCTCCTTTTTTAAAAATTGGTTTAACAATTGATACTTTTAATTGTTCAGGAAAAGTGCCAAGTGAGAAAGATAAATTAATTAAATGTGTTATGATTTCACTTAGCTCAATATTGCATGCTTTTATGATTTTCGTATTAATAGCATCGTATCCTTCAGAATTTGTGTTTTTCAATGCTATTATCTCCGTTCTAACTTCATTTTCAGAAACAGGCTTGAGGAACATCGAATGAACTGCTGAATTTTTATTAGGGCTTGTTTTTATATCCGTACTAAAAGTACGCGCCGTATTAATGTAGTGGTCATTGAAGGCAGTTGCTATTTCTATAGGATCCGTGACTACTGTGTTATCAATTAGAATATTTTCTATATTATCCCTGAAGTTATTGTTCATGATTTCGTCCCTAATTACTTTCCATACGGCTTTGCATTTATTTTCATTTCCGTTAATAAACTTCATATTTGCGTTCTTTCTTGATATGCCGATACATTTCTGTAAGATTTTTGAATATTGCATGTATTTACACTTATTGCCTTTATTTTTATTTCTATAATATTGATAGCGTAGAGACCGTTTGGTTTTACAACTTTGTTTGAGTCCTTTGCTTATCCAGTTTTGTTTCTTTTGATTAGTTTTAACTTTTACTTTTATTATTGGGAAGCATAAATTATAGAAAAGGCATAACAATTCATGAAAAGAACTGAATGCCACATCCATATCATTTTCTGCGTAAGTTTCTGACCAGGACACATTTTGCAAACATTCCTTAAACTTCTGAATATTATATAAGTTATAATCTCTTTTATAAACATAGTATGCTGCCTGTTTTATTTGTATCTTATGTCTTAAAGGAATACTCAACATTTGTGCTGTGTCATGGTCGGATAAATGGAGTGGCATAACTGTAGCAGTAGCATCCGGAATATTACTGAGAATATGGTCAATACATGATAACTTACGTGTTGGCTCATTTATATGCAGTTTTAGATCATAATTATATGAAAGATCTAGTAATTGATTAGTTATATTGCCTTTTTTGAGAGTATCAATGTTAAAGTCACCTGCTAAAACCACCTTTGTTTTTGATTTATATTTATGAAATACATGTTCCAAAAGACCATTTAACCTAAATAGAAATTGGGTGGGGTCGGATTGAGGAGTTCTATAGACACATATAATTATCAACTTATGATAAGTTAGTTCTGTACCGCATACTTCGAACGTATTTTGTATAGCGTGGGTAGTAATAAATGGTAGATCTTTGAAGATCACGTTTTTTTTTACTAAGATGCAGGTCCCGCCTCTTTGTTTTTCCCTGCAGAAGTTGGCAGCCATTTCATAGTCATGGATTTTAATATAAGACTCATAGCCTTTTTTTATAAAAGTTTCGGAGAGGCATATTACATCTGGATTATTCTGTACTTCACGCAGCTCTTGTAGGGTTATTTCGAGTAGCTGTTTTTTTGATAGGAGACTAGCAATATTTTGATGCAATATTTTGAAATTATATGTACTAGATGACAGAGGTTTGGGTCCGAAAAAACGTAACGTTCTTTTTGATTACAGGAAAATAGTGCGGAATTGTTCCCTTTTTTGCCTTTTGAGTGGAATTTAAAGTGGTATCCGTTTCTTGTGGTTTTAAGTTCCTCTGACCGAAATAGAAAGGAATCGTTCCTTTTTTGGGTGCGTTATTATTACTATATAATTTAAGACTTGATCTGTTACTCGCTATCCGCTTTACAAGTTCTCTAGGATTTAAGTAGTTCTCATTATAGTCATGGCAATCAATGAGGTAGTTAATTTTAGTGCACAATTCAGATATTATAAGGGTCTGGCTTTCTAGAAACTTACATTTTTTATGGTTAACACATACATTTTTGATGCGATAATTAAGTTTACTTACATCTAAATACTCATTTTTGAACACATTTAATACAATAATCATGTTATTATAAAATGTGTCTAGTACAATTTGTAGTTGGGATAAGGTGTATTTTAAATTGTGATCATTTTCTCCCACACAAATCACAAGTTTATCGTTGTAGTTTAGCTTGGCATGACGACAATTCATTATTATTTGACTACTTAGTGCATTTGGTTTTGTATCCGCGATAATCCTGTACTTTTCATATTTTGTATTTTGTCTTGAGTGTATCATGGCTGCTGCTAGACCGACGCACTGTTGAGAGCCGAATATAAGTACTCTATTTGTCGATTCATGTTTTTGCTCTTCGATATGGGTAGGCGCAGGTATGTGAATTTTTGAAACCGAAGATTGTTCACATATTTTGTTGTTTTGTTTCACTGTGTGTATTCTTTCCGTGAGAGCTAGAATCTGCTGTTGTGCCTCTTTTAATTCTTGTTGCAAGTCTGCGATTTTTTTTTGAAAGTGCATGATTTCTATGCTTTTGCCACAGTTAATATTCAACTTATTCCTCAAGGGAGTAGAAGGTGTGGAAAACGAGTTTTGCTGTGGCAGAGAGTATCTTTTACTTTTATTTTTAATGTCTGGGCTATTTCCAATAACAGAGGAAAAGTTACAGAGGGATTTCAACATTTTGTTTTCTGCAGCTACGAGGGTCATTCAATAAATACTTAGCCTACAAAAAGTAAACGAAAATTTTGGAAAAGTGGGAATTTATTTTTCAACATAGTCTCCTTTTAGTTCGATACACTTAGCCCAGCGATGCTCCAACTTTTTTAATCCGTCCGAAAAATAGTTTTTGTCAAACTCTGCAAAATAGGCCTCCGTGGCGGCGATGACCTCCTCATTCGATCCATATCTATTCCCGGCGAGTGATTTTTTCAGATTAGGAAACAGAAAGAAGTTACAAGGGGCCAAATCTGGAGAATACGGTGGATGGGGCAGCAATTCGTAGCGTAATTCGACCAATTTGGCCATGGCAACGGCAGACGTGTGAACCGGTGCGTTGTCGTGGTGAAACAGCACTTTTTTTTTCGCCAGATGGGGTCGTTTTTTCTTTAATTCGGCGTCGAATCGGCCCAATAAATCGGCATAGTATAGCCCTGTAATTGTTTTACCCTTCTCGAGGTAATCGATGTAGATCACACCTTGTGAATCCCAGAAAACGGTGGCCATAACTTTTCCGGCCGATTTTACAGTTTTCGCCTACTTTGGAGCACGTTCCCCGGTCTGGATCCATTGTTTTGATTGCTCCTTGGTCTCTGGTGTGTACCAGTGGATCCAGGTTTCATCGACGGTCACAAAACGACGCAAAAACTCCGCTGGATTCCGCTTAAACAGCGCCAAACACGTCTCCGATGTGGTCTCACGGTTGCGCTTGTTTTCTGGTGTGAGTAAACGCGGCACCCATCGCGCCGACAGCTTTCTCATGCCGAGTTCCTCGTGAAGAATATGATGCACTGTTCCTTCTGAAATGCCTACAGTCTCAGCTAGCTCCCGAACCTTCAATCGGCGATCTGCCAATACGAGATCATGGATTTTTTTAATGTTTTCCTCCGTAGCAGCTGTTTTCGGTGCACCTGGACGTGGTTCATCAAAAACCGACGTACGGCCACGTGCAAACTCGTTGAACCAATTCTTGACGGTGGCCATCGATGGAGAAGAGTCACCGTACACAGCATCCAAGCGCTCTTTGATTTCGATGCGCGTTTTCCCTTCCAAAAATAGGAATCGAATCACCGAACGATATTGCTCTTTTTCCATTTTTGTAAAACCGATCGACACGTTCGCTTCCATAAGTTGTCAAATTAAAACAAATGAAGGGATTGGAATGAAAATTTGAAAAAAGAATTAAAAAAGAATGTGCTACACTGTGGTAAAACTCTTTTGAAACTACAGCGCCCTCTGGCGATTAGGCTAGGTACTTATTGAATGCACCTCGTAACTTATTTAATTGTTGATGGAGATTGTTATTTTCGAGTATCGTGTTTTCTAGTTCATTCTCAGTACTATCCAATTTATGTGTGAGCGCTTTTATGGTGTCTTTCATTTCTATAACTGACAATGTTTCAGAAATTGTGCCGTCAACACTAAGAGAGAGTTTACTGGGTGTGTTGTACGATTCATCTGAAGTTTCGTATTCGGAAAGTATGTGGGAATCCAAGATGTCAGACCCGCTCTGCACGGTAGACTTCGTAGTTACAAGTTGCTTACGTTCCTGAACATTCACACTTTTTCCCGGAGAGGAGTTCTTTAGGGGTAGGTTTCCTCTTCTCCTCGTCGTGATATTAGATACAAGGCTAGTAGTCAGGACTTTTGTATTTTTTTTGCATGTTTTACATCGCCAGTTTCTCTTTGATTCCTGGTCCATTAGCCGGTAGGTTTGCTCTGGGAAGCCATCACAATCCAATTCAAAGCGGTTTTTACATATTAAACATGAGGCTGTTTTTTTATGTCAACCGACTTCTTGCATTTAAAACATATAGCTTTCTCTGGCACCTTGCGGTCAGCTTTTATACCAGTTTTAGGTGACATTTTTATAATATATTACGTATATTTAAATCACAGAAGAAAATAAGAAATTTAAAAAACACAAAAACTAAAACTAATAGTGGGGTTCGAACCGCCGCCGCACCGGCTCGCTTGACGCTTAAGCGCTTCTTAGAATAATGCGCCACTCGAACATGCAATTACTGCTTGAAATTGCGATGCTGATTGTATGTGGGAAGTAATAGTGAAGATCCGTTGGACAGATTCGAATTTATGTTTAAAAGTTCAAAGTCCGTTTTCTTTGTTGGTTTTTATAAGATCACAATTTTTAGCTTATGTTATTGTTTATCACTTTTGTTGCACTTTTAGTGTGTTACTATTATATTATATGTATTGTTGAATTGCACTTTGGGCACAGTTTAGATGATTAATATAGTATTTATAACTTACAATAATTAGCAGGATGTTTTTTGTGGAAGAGGACACTTTATTCTTTTAAACTTTATTTAAAGCTCTTCGTTTGATATTTGAACCACACTGCACTAGTCAGAAAAAGTTAAATCAATGTCAATGATCGATATTTCTGAATGTAAACATTGCTTCTAGTCACTGTTCTTTATTTATTTGCACTTTTCACGTAATTTAATCAGAGATAACAAATGTGTTTGGTTGTTACACTATTGGGATTATATTGTATCACTTATTTGTGTTTATACTTCGTGTTTTATATTTTTAATTAATTTTTATGTACAGAGTAGAAGTTACGCATGGCACTAGCGCCATCTGTACGGAGCAAGCCAACCTTCCTGGAGTAGCTTGGACAGTTCCGAGTCCGTAGTTTGCGATTCCGCGAGAGTGTCGAAGCTGACCGGTACCTGAAGTGCTTCCACGCGAGATAAGGGGTCGGCTACGACATTGTCCCTGCCGAAAATATGCCTTATGTCGGTGGTGAACTGGGCAATGAAGTCTAGGTAACGGAATTGCTTGGGTGAGCAGTTTTTCTTGATCTCGTGGAATGCGAAACTGATCGGCTTGTGGTCCGTATATACAACGAAGTGTCAGGCCTCGAGCATGTAACGGAAGTATTTGATGGCCTCGTAAATGGCCAGCAGTTTCCTGCCATAGGGAGAATACTTTGTTTGCGAATGGCTGAGCTTCCTGGAAAAGAAAGCTAATGGCTGCTAGCCATCATTGCTAAGCTGCTGTAACACCGCGCTGATTGCGGTATTCGATGCATCATTAACCAATGCAACTTTGGCATTGCAGTCGGGGTGTGCCAATAGAGCAGCGTTAGCTAAGCTTGCCTTGCAGGCCTCAAATGCTTGTAAAGTATTCTCCACAAGACATATGGGCTGCGAGCCCTTTACGTTGCCAATCAAGAGGTTGTGAAGCGGCGCCTGTTTCTGCGCTGCGTGGGGTATGAAACGCCTGTAAAAATTAATCATACCCAGGAATCGGCGCATCTGCTGGACATCTTTGGGCGGCGGGAAGTTGTTGATGGCCTCAACCTTGGAGTGAAGTGGTGTGGTGCCCTTCTCGGAATATGGTAACCTAGGAAAGTTTATCCGGTTCACCGAAAACACACTTGGACGTATTGACCAGCATGCCAAAGTCCCTCATCCTGCCGAAGATAATGTGGAGATGCTCCTCGTGCTCAGCCTGTGTCTTGCAGAAAATAAGAAAGTCGTCCAAGTAGCTGTAGCAAAAATCCAATCCTCTGGTCATCTCGTCCACAAAACGTTGGAAAGTTTGGCCTGCGTTACGCAGACCGAACGTCATGTACGGTAATTCGTACAGGCCGAACGGTGTGGTTATTGGCATCTTCGGGATGTCGTCCGGGCTGACAGGTATCTGGTTATAGGCTTTCACGAGGTCGATGGTGCTGAAAATCCGACAGCCTGAAATGCTGTGAGAGAAATCGTGAACATGCTTGATCGGGTACCTGTCAGGGATAGTTCGTGCGTTGAGCATGCGATAATCTCCGCAAGGTCACCAATACTTGTCCTTTTTAGGCAAGAGATGTAGTGGGGATGACCAGGGACTCTCCGAGGGTCTGGCAGTTCCGTTGGTCAACATCAGCTGGAACTCCTGTTGAGCAATTTTTAGTTTGTCCGGCGCTAATCGCCGAAATGAATAAGATACTGGAGGGCCTGGGGTCGTGCGGATATGGTGTACAATGTTGTGTGGTGTAGTGCGTAGTGTACCGGTAGGTCGGGTGATGTCAGGAAAACATTCTAACATTTTATGATACCTCGAATCACCAGAAGTAACCTTTACAGAAAATAAAGATGAGTCTGAGGGATTCGAGGCTATAGTAAAAACATTGGTGTTACTGTCAATTTACCGTTGATTTCTACAGTCAACGGTTAATGAGTAAAAACAAAGAAAATCTACTCCACAAAACGCCACTTAAAGTCTCTACGAAGTCCTAGATTTAAATTCAAATCGACAAAACCAAATGTCTTAATGGGCGTCCCATTAGCGGTCACAAGTTGGTAGTTTGTACACATGCGACGGTCACTAAGTAAACGGCGGGGGTAGACGCGGAGGTCGCTACCTGTGTCGACCAGGAACTGCGTCTTGGTGATCCGGTCCGTCACGAACAGGCGACCAGTAGAAGCGGGGCAATCATCTGTCACCATTACTGACTGCCCGCGGCGTTTCCCTTGTAGTCGCAGGGTTTGATGCAACGGTTGGCCTTCTCACCGTGCATTGCGTAGTACCAGCATACAGGAAGCTGCCGGTAATTGGAATCCGAGCGGCTTGATGAGCGATTGCGTGAGTGCCGTCGCATGCTTCTACCACGGCTGTTGGACCGATTCTGCGAACGTCTGTCACGCAACTGCAGCGACAGGTTCTTCATCGCACGCTTCAGCTCGGCGATCTCGGCTGCCATCTCACTAGTGGAGGGTCCTGTTGCCGAAGTTGCTGCGACGTGGCTCGCCGGCGCGACGATGTCCTGGACGCGGTCAGCCAGATCGGCTAGTGCCTCCAGTGTGCTGTGGGGCTGCGATGCCAGGAGGGGTTGGATGCTAGTGGGGAGTCGGCTACACCAGATGGTGCGCACAAAGTCCTCGGGCACGGTTGGTTCTGCCAAACCCTGCAGGTGGCGAAGAAACTGCGACGGCTTTCTGTCTCCCAGCTCCTCATGCATCAGCAGCTGCTTCACCTTCCGTTCTTGGGAAGCTGATAGTCTTCGCACCAATTCAGTCTTTAGCTTCTCGTAGCGGTTGTTGGCGGGCGGGGACATGATTACATCCTTCACCTCCTTCGAAAATTGGGAATCGAGGTGCCCAACGACGTAATTATATTTAGTGACGTCATTCGTCACCCCAGCATTCTCGAACTGCGCCTCTATCTGCGCGAACCAAATATCGGGCTCCTCGGGACAAAACGGCGGTAGGCGCAAAGCGACAACGACTTTGAGCCCGACAGACGCTTGGGCTTGCGCGCACGGTGTGCAACGTGTTCGGTGGGCTGCGAAGACGCGGTATGCTCCGCCTCACTGTCACTCATTGTTTATTACTATTAATGTTCTTTTCGTGGTCACCAGTTTGGGAAATGCGTAGGGTTGTGTGCGGGAGAACGAATAAAAGTCACTCTGATATTTACAGTTATAATACCCGTACGACACATAATTAATTAATATAAATCAGAAGGAGTACTGACAGGATATATACATATTATATGTACCATTATATAAATCTTAGCCACGAACCATTTTTCTTCGCTGAGTCAAATTGACACAGAACGAATTTTTAAAGTTTCACTCGCGATCGGACGATGAGGGCCCGTATCCCACATCTCCATAATTTAGATCTTTATTTCCTACATTTCTCGATAGCTCGTCAAGTTGTAAAAACCGTGCATAGCTAGTAATAATAAAAAGGTACTGGGTCATTCCGTGGTTTTGTGCAAAAAGCAATTCCAGACGAATTTACCCATGAATTTATTAGAAAAAGTGAACTGATTTTCGCTTAGAGAATAAAGACATAATAACTTTAAAAGTAGTATCGCTAATATTACATTTTTTTTAAATTATATATTTAAAAAAAAAATGTAAAACTGTCTGAAAAATCATTCCTCTCCGTTTCCAAATTGGGACTTCGGAAAGATCTTTCGATGTTTATTTTTCTATATTTGTGATTATGACTTTAACTAATACGCAATATTAAAGCTAAAGGCCTGAACTACAATTTATGTATTTTTATTTTCAATTTATTGCAATCTATTTATGTAAAAAGCTTCTTTTTCGAAATGTCACAAAAAAAAATTCATTACCATCCGTACACAGAAACTTCTTAATTTAAGAGAATACGAGACGGTCTCCGATACGATTCCCGTCAAAACAGGTTTATACTGGTCAGTCGGCCCTGGCAACAGAGACGAGTGGACGTGCGCGTGTTGTGGATAAAATTATTTACGATCTTCAAATTGTAACCAGTGTTTCGTCTATAAATCAGCTCATCACCTTCCTTCGATTTCACAAGGTACCGTAATAATTAAATTATTATAAATACGTAATATGTCTATCTCTTAAAGCCATATTCGTCCTGTTTTAAAATCAAATTTTAAATGTATTCTACAACGAAGTTATTAATATAAATTGTGAATTTTTTCATTCATCTCCTCTACATTACCTTCCGTTCCGTCCATTTTTTTGCGGGAAGGTAATGAACAGTTTTGGAAGGAAATGAAAAATTCTTATTTTAATTTAAAAATAATTGTGTTCCAGTATGTATAGTGTCTGTGTGTATTATCTACATGAGACATGTTTTTTCGTATAATTTACTAAGTATTAATTTTATAAATTTCAGCATAAATATGGGCAAAACTCGTAAAAAGTTGACAAGAGAAGAAAAATTAGCTAAAGATCGGATACGTAAACGAGAAAAATATGCTCACATAAAAAACAATCCTGAATTGTATTCCCTACAGAAAGAAAAAGAAAGAAACAGGTACTTAGTAAGAAAAGAGAAGAATAAGATCTGTAGCATTAAAGACATGACTCCTAGAGCACAAAGGGAACAACGAAGGCGTTGGCGGAAAAATTCCCAAAACTATCTAAAAAATAAGGAAAAAGCAAAGACATTAGAGAGAATATTGGTGGAAAACTCACCACCCCAGAGTGAGTCAAATTGTTGTGTTAATGTGGAACCCCAAATACCAGATCCTTTGACGGTAGCTGAACCAGGACCAAGTACAATCAAGCATAGTAAGTCTACACAATTATCTAAGTTTAATAATATTTTAAGACGTATACGTTATAATCATATGAAGACAGTAAAGATATTGAACGGTAGGATTAAAAAACTAGAAAGAGAAAAAGACGTATTACGTAAAAGAAGTAATATAACTCAAAAAGTCTGTGATACTATAGAAAAAAAGGTAGATGAAGTATTGACAGAAATTCGACCAGATAAGAAGGAAGCAGTAAAAAAACAACTGCTTTTCAGTGAAACTATATCCCAAAATTTGCAAAATACCTATAAAACAATGACTAAAAAAGACAAAAGAAATTTTGTAGACACGGTTATCAAAGATGATACAAAATTAAGGAAATATAAGTTACTTCATAAATTGCCATTTTCCCGAAGAAAGAAGAAAACAGCTACTGTGGAAAATAAACAAATATTGTTAAATAAAATCCACTCATTCTTTGAAGAAGATACAAACAGTAGAGTTGCAGCGGGGAAAAAGGAATTTATAAAAAAGAAAGGAGTGAAGAAACAGAAGCGTTACCTGAATGATAATTTAAAGAACTTGCATGAAAAATTTTTAAAGGAGCAATGTAGTGTAAGCTATTCGTCCTTCTGTAAGTATAGACCCTATTGGGTAGTCTTTCCTAAAGTAGACCGAGACACTTGTCAATGCAAATTACATTCTAATGTTAATCTTTTAATTAGGGCTCTTAAAAATGCCGAAATTATCTCTGAAAGTTCGGGAACTCATGTTATAAATAGTCTCTGTTGTGATGTAAAGCAAAAATGTCTCGAACGTTCATGTGAATTTTGCGCAAATAAAGTTTTGAACTATCATGAATTTAAAAATGATAAAAAAATTATATTCCATCAATGGGTTGTAGAGAAAAAACCGTATATAGGAAAAGATGGAAAACAAAAGATTAAAATAGTGTCTATAAAACAAAGGTTTGAAGACTATCCGCGAAACGTTATTTACAAATTAGAGTCATCGTTAGATACATTTCTTAAGCACAATTTAAACATAACAGTACAGTATCAAGTTATCAAGCAACTAAAACAAAATTTGAAAGACCATGAGATACTAGTGCACGTAGATTTTAGTGAGAATTATTGTTTAAAATATAATGAGGAGATACAATCTTTCCACTTTGGAGGAAGTAGAGAACAAGTTTCTTTACACACCGGGGTTCTTTATTACAAGGATAATGACGCAGGTGTATTTCGGACCAAATCGTTTTGCACAATTAGCGATTGCTTAAAACATGACGCTAAAGCCATATGGGCACACTTATGTCCCATTTTAAAGATGGCGCAAACTGCAGTGCCTTATGAAATAGTAAATTTTTTATCTGATTCACCATCCAGCCAATATAGGAATAAAACAATATTTTATATAATAACTAAATTAGAAGATATTAACCCAAATATACGTCGAGTGACATGGAATTATCAAGAGTCCGGTCACGGAAAAGGGGCTCCAGATGGTATAGGAGCAGTGGTTAAACGCACTGCTGATAATTTTGTCAAATATGGTGGAGATGTTGGTACTTATGAAGACTTCTGGGCTTTAGTTACCAAAAATATACCAAACGTATACTTTGATATGATAACTGAACGCGATATTGAAGATAAAATAATTCCGCCAAATATACCAGGTTTTAAAGGCACAATGAAAGTTCATCAAATAATATGGACTGCTGATAATAAAAAAACTATAACTTTGCGCAGTCTTAGTTGTTTTGAATGTCAAGATTGCTTTATCCCTTGCCAACATAATAAACATTTAGGCTATCTCAATTCAGATTACTACGGTGAAACAGAATGTGGTCAATCTCGTGATCAGTGTAGTGAAAACGAAGTCACTTGTTTCAAAGACAACCAATCCATATGTAGCATAGATACGTCTACAATTTTAAATAATTTAAATTTAGATGAATCAGACTTTTTGAAAAATTTAAAACCTTTAGAGGGTCCTATCGATTTACAGCTCTCACCTATACCTAATATATCTACATCTTCAACTGTAACCAGATCTCCTAAAATTAAGATTTTATCTGATGTTCGTATAAGTTGGGAAAACCGCAAATTTTATAAGATGGCAAAAAAAAATCTTGCCCCTAAAAAACTAGTAGAAGAAGTATTTATTTCTAAACACCAACGAGAATTCGAGACTTTTATTCAATCAAACGTACCAGAAGAACAAGAGTTAGACAGCAATAATTATGAAAAATCAGATAACAGTGACGAATTAAACATTTTTTAGGATTCTGTGATTTGTGTGTTATGTTTGTGATTTTATATTTCTATTTTCCTACTACTGTATTTTTAAGAGAAATTTCAATAATCTTGGTATTGTATTTTGTTTTCGATAGAAGATTCGGTTAGTTTTAAGATTGTATAGATTATTTTATAATAATAATATTTAACTGTTTTTGTTTTTGTATGCGATTGAGGTTTTGACTCAAAAACCAAAAGATTAGTTACCTGTTATAGTTTTGTAATGCCTATTGTAGAGCAGGTTATTCTGTTTATTTGTTAGCTTTTAGAAGTATATTTTTTACGGTATTTCTGTGATTTTGTGCCTGAGACCAAAAATTCTAGCTTCTCTTATTACTGTTAGTAAATAGTAGAATTGTATTCAATATTGATCGTTATACGAGCCAGTCTAATGTTGTTTGGCTACTGTTTGAGAGTCTATAGCCATTAATTACCTACCTAATTAAGAACTGTGATTATGCTTCCTTCCACAAAGTGTTTTTTTTTTAACAGAACTGAATTAAAAGTCTGATTAGATATGAAAGATAATATGTTGATATTTTTTACGCTATTTCTGTAATTTTGTGTCAGACCAAAAATTCTAGCTTCTCTTAGTACTAGTAGAATAAAAAAATAAAAAATAGTAGAATTGTATTAAATATTGATCGTTATACAAGTCAGTCCAATGTTGGAAATTTGTTTGGCTACTGTTTGAAAGTCTAAGCCATTAATTACCTACCTAATTAAGAACTGTGATTATGCTTTCTTCCACATAGTGTTTTTTTTAAACAGAACTGAATTAAAAGTCTGATTAGAAATAAAAGATAATAATTATGTTGATTACTGTAAATCATTGTTTCATTTTTCTTTATAAAATTACTGTCTATTATGGTCCATTCCTATCCTAGCCCTTTTATTACCTTCCCGAGTTAGTCATTACCATCTCACCCTAGTTCATTACAATCCATACAGTTTTCATCACCATCCTGTTGTTGATTTACAGCTAGCCATATCTCAATTAGTAAATAATATAAAAAAGTGCCTTCCACTTTTTATGAATGTGACGACGATTTTAACACTAATAATAAAAAAAAAATGTGAAATCTAACATTTTTTTTTTGATTCCGCTGATCGTCGCAATTTGCACGAAACGATGGAATCACCCTACTTAGAAAATCCTTTGTTTACAATCTATTAGGTTGGGGAAAAAGTCTTTTCGCATTATAGTATGTATGAACTTGTAATAAAATCTCTTTGGCTATACTATTTGTATCTGGCTGGTTTTGGTATCATTGAAAGTTTAAATTTTAAAGAACATAATTCCAAATTCAAATTAGGAAAATGTGTGATTTTCATTTGTTTTTCGTACCGTCAAGATGAGTGAATCTAATGAAGAAATTCGATACATTTTAAAATTTTACTACAAAAAAGGTAAAAATACAACGCAAGCCGCGAAACAAATTTGCGATGTTTATGGACCTAGTGTAGTGTCTGTGATAGTAGCACAAATTTGGTTTAAGCGTTTTCAATCCGGAAATTTTGATGTCAAAGATGCACGTCGCTCTAGTCGCCCTATTACGGATAAAATGGATGCCATTTTTGAGAAAGTGGAGCAAGATCGGCATACCAGTAGTTACGACATAGCTGAAGAACTGGAAATTGACCACAAAACAGTTTTGGCGCATTTGAAAAAAACTGGGTACACAAAAACGCTCGACATTTGGGTACCTCACGAGCTCACTGAAAGAAACCTAATGAACCGTGTACTCATTTGTGATTCTTTATTACGACGTAATGAAACCGAACCATTTTTGAAGAAGCTGATAACTGGTGATGAAAAGTGGATCACGTATGACAAGAACGTGCGAAAAAGGTCGTGGTCAAAGGCCGGTCAGGCTTCACAGACTGTGGCGAAACCCGGGTTAACTCGCAACAAGGTGATGCTGTGTGTGTGGTTGGATTGGAAGGGCATTATTCATTATGAGTTTTTACCACCAGGCAGGACCATCGATTCTGAACTCTACTGCGAACAACTGATGAGATTAAAGCAAGAAGTTGAGAGAAAGCGGCCGGAATTAATCAACAGAAGGGGTGTGGTTTTTCATCATGATAACGCTAGACCTCACACATCTTTAGCCACCCAACAAAAATTAAGAGAGTTTGGCTGGGAGGTGTTAATGCATCCGCCGTATAGTCCTGACCTTGCACCTTCAGATTTCCACTTGTTTCGGTCTCTTCAGAATTCTTTAGGCAGTGTCAGGTTAACATCACGAGAGGACTGCCAAAACCACTTGTCGCGGTATTTTGACCAGAAGTCCCAAAATTTCTATAGCAATGGGATCATGTCCCTACCTACAAGATGGCAAAAAGTTATCGAACAAAATGGTACCTACATACTTTAGTTAAATGTAAATAAACTTTATTAAAAAATGTTTTGAATTTTCTTAAAAAATGCGAAGAAACTTTTTCCCCAACCTATTATTATCAAGGGAAGGGAACACAAAAATGACTGAACTAACTTACTGATCCTCAATGTCACTGTTGCGTTATGCTATATTATAACTTTATAAGATATTACTTAGATATTGGTACTAACGCTTTCACTAATGCTACGGCTATATTGTAGCGTTATCGCGAAGTAGCGCTCTCTCTGTTGTACATCGAGAAGTCAAGCAATGTGCGAGAGAGAGCGCGCGAAGTGTAGTTAGCGAAGTCGCGACAATGTAACCGTAGCATAAGTAACAGTTAGCTTCACTTACTTTACACTCAGAAAGCTTGATTTTTCTCTCGTCCAGCTCAAATTGTATGTGAGCCAGTATCAGACCCAAGAAGCAAGCAGGCAGAGCCCCCCAGGAAGACATGTAGAATTCCGTAAACATAGGAGTGTCTCGAAATATCCTACGTATTTGTCTAAAAACATAATAAACTGTTATACTTCGGCTACATTGTCGCTATATCGTGAACTACAGCTCGCGTGGTCTCTGTGGTACAGCGAATCGTCGAACGGTGTGCGAGAAATAGCGTACGAATCAGTTCGCGTTATCGCGACAATGTAGCCGTAACACTACAGTTATCGATCATAACTAACGTCTCGATTTGAGAGCGCTACTTGTATTTCGCGATAACGCGACAATGTAGCCGTAGCATAAGTAATGGAGCCGAGAGTGTAATGACCAGAGGTCGGAGTAGGTAGATTGATTTAAGGTCGTTGACGTCAAACGTAGAGGATAATATGGATACGCCTCCAAAATACCGGAACTTCATATTTATTGTGATATTTGTTCCGGAATTTTGAAATTAGCACGAATTTGTGTTTAAGGTGAAAAACGTATTAATAATATCAATCTACGTTTTTGTTTAATTAAAAATAATTGTTCATTGAATTCAATCAATCATTCATATAATAAACGATTTTGTTAGCCTATCTGTATGTTTTTTATTTTATTTTATTCCATCATTTCAATCCCGGAACTTTTTCCGGTAATTCCCGCACATTATGGATAAAATGGCATGTCCATATTATAATATCTTGACGCAAGTATATGAAATCAATCTACCTACTCCGACCTCTGGTAATGACTTAATGACTAATGCTGAGAGGCGTTTCAAACCACGTTTTTCAACAACCTTGTGAGGAAGAAATACCGACACCAAACAGAGGCCCTAGTGTGAATTTAATTTAACCATCTCGATCAAATGCAGTGAGCGCGTTCGGCGCTCCGATTGACCCTGGATTGGTGAAGGACAATGAGAATTAAACCTATCAGGCTATATAGTCATTGGTGAAGGACCAATCGGAACGCGAAATATAAAATTTTCAAATAATAAGACAATACTTAACAAAAAATGACGTATGGTTATTTTTTAATGCGCCCAGCCTTCGCGTTTTGAAGAAGCGGCACTGTCTTGAAGTTGCCAAACAAACTACTGAATGTTTGTAACTGAACAAAAATAATTATTTTGATGAATTCATAATCATATGATCTTGTGTGATAAAAAAGCGTCGTTTGAGATGCCTGAGCATTTGTCCACTTACTTCACTTAGTACGAAAATGTAGGCACTATTAACGCAATAGTCGTCATTGGTCTAGTGGTGGCAAGCGCTCGTAGACAGTACAAGCGCTACTGTTAAACATGACGTCCGGAATGCAGGTGCAGCTACTAGAGGTACACCTCTGCCTATCTCTCCGGGAAAACTAGGTTACGTAACATTATTACTCTGAATACTCACTCAGGCGACGAGACGTTTATAATTGATTTATAATCTTTGATATACGCAACGACGGCAGTCAGCAGACATGATGCGATGAACAGAACTGCATAGAGACTGACAGCCATACGACGGCGCCGCCACAGCAGAAGGGTGAAGGTACATGCCAGGATATACATGTGCATGTTTACGGACAGGAACCTGACGTTTATAAAACACAATTGTTTAGCTGACGTTTCGAATAGGTCGCCCTCACTGAGCGAGTCTGCATGGTGTGATCGTTCTTATTCATTTCATTGATTATTTAATCAGCCCAGACACATAAATACATTTTCAAGCTTCGTGAAAAAATACGTAGGTACTGATTGCTGGACTAAATGATTTGAATTTTTGATATGAAAATTCGCTGTACGTAAGTCTAGGTACGCAACCCTACTAGCAAAAATGTCGTAGAATATATAGAGAATATAACAAAAATGAAAGGAAAATTAATTTACGGGCGATCTGTAAATGATTTAATCGAAATAATTGCTTTGAGTTTGGGGTGAGTTTTTCAGGGTAACAAAACGGTTTATCTCGATTTCCGGCAAAACTACAAGTCCTCAGACCTCAGATCGCCCGTAAATTATTTTTCCTTTCATTTTTGATAAATTCTCTTCCTTTTCCAGTGGGTTTCATCCTACCATATTTTTTTTTATCATTTTCAAAGGCTTCAGCCCTGGTCTATTTGCAGGCCAGTGCAAGGTTGATTCGCGTAGTTTTAACATTGGTTATAATCATTTAAATCACCAATACAATTCCTAAGTTCACTTAATTCGATGGAATTAATACTTCGTGAAAAAGTTATACAATCAAACTAAATGAAGAAGAAAAAAAAAACGATAAGTATCATAATGACGCGAAAAGTGACTTATGGGTATTTTTACACCCGTTATATTTTTATTATTCCTAAAGAGCGTATTACACTTTCCGATTTGTAGAAACTCTAACTAGGAACACTCTTATTAGGAAATTGGAAGCTAGTGTTCAGCTGATCACACTGGACTTAATCGAATTGTAAGTCTAAATAGAATTACATTGGCATGCAACAATTTAGTATAAGTAGTGCGGTCGGGACTTTCCAATCCCACTAAATCGGATCGAACTGTTCTAACTTCGATTACATCTTCTGATTTCCTTTAGATTTCATAAGTGCAACGGGCGACAACTCGTGACAAACTCCTTAAAAGTTCATGGCAAAAGTTTACAACCTGGCTCGATAGATGGTGTTGGCGTCGAATTATAAGTCGCTATGGTTTCGTTACCGGCGCTACTATACGCCGTGAAATTTAAATGGTTGTTTTCCTGCGGCAGAACAACTTGCCATAAGGAGTACTTTCGAAGCATAGAGTAAAAGTTAAAAAATTAGATTTTTTTGTTTTAAAATAATTAAAAAAATATTCATCAACTCGATAAAACACTACTCAATAGTAACACTAGAGGTAACTTGTAGGTAGGTACTACTCGAATCGCACGCACCTCCGACAAAGGGAACAGCGATGCATAAATGTTCAATGCAAAATAAACTCTCGCACGTGGTGATTTTTCACAATGTTTAATCTGCCATTTTTTGTTTCTAATATTTTATTTGTTTTTATAACGATTGTATTACCAAGACAAAACCATTTCGCTGCGGCAAAACAACCATTAAAATTTCACGGTGTGTAAGCTCGGCCAAAAAATTCCGCATTGATTTTATTACGACTAAACAAAAATTATTAGGTAGTCACATTTTTTGAGACGTAGCCGCATCCTATGTGTAAAGTTCGAATGCGGGACATGCAGGGTGCTGGTTGTGGTGTCATATGGGAAAGTAATTTCATAAATATCGATACTTATCGATAGTGTGTGAGTTGTGAGGATTTATCATGCGTTTCTGAGATGGCTTGTAATTGTAAGTTGAAACATGTAAAACACGATATTTTATCAGTTATCAGCTTTTAAGACGAAGTTCCAATTCCCATTTTCCTAAATCTAATACTAACTCTATGGTTCGAGCCTTTGCATGCATGCAGCTATGAATGCATGCTATTGTAAAAAGGATAATATTTAGCCGAATAGTTATATACAGAATGGTGACGAGTTTTAACACACCGAATTAAAACCGTGGGGCGCATTAAAAGGATCCTGTTAACATCTTTTGTGTTCGTACCCGGTGGATGCCAGCAGGACCACAGAAAAAATCGTGTTTTCTCACCAGGTCGGAAGTACGCAGTAATTACTGGAGTCCACAATGTTGTTTGTGAAGAAAACATGAGACCAGAACTTCTTCTTACAGGCTTCGCTCTCCAGGCCTATCGTGGTAGGGACAAGAGGGCCATCCCGGGAATCCAACCACCAGGTCGCTCCGTAGCCCACGATCAGAAGGTGCACTGGGGTTATCCTAGAAGGCAAGTTTAAAATCCGATTGAGTAAAGCATGTCCTGCCGTAGGTACTGATAACTAGACGATAGTTGTATTGAACAGCGGAATTAAGGAAGAAGCGCCAGGGTAGCCCGCGAAATTAAAATTTTCTTACGTTTTCTGCATTTTGCAGGTCTGTGTTGCAGGTTGCGGGCTGCACGTTGAACAAAATATGATTCGCGACCGTAACACGTTCGCATTTACAAAGTTATAATCAATAACTGACCTGTAAATTATCTGCCAGGGGTGCGGGTTGTTCGAAAGAGATACCGTCGCCCCTGGCACACAGGCAACTGAGGGAAGACGGGTGGGTTTAAGTCAGTAAAAGTCTGACACGCCCTCCTGCTCCACCCAGAGCGAGAGAAGTTATTTGATGATTTCCCACCCAAAAAAAAACTTTAAATGATAACAAAATGGAAGTTTTGAATTGCGCAGGCGACTTTAGCGCATCCCAGGTCAAATACTGAAGAGTAAACATTATACACACCTTATAACTCGTTTTATGATACATAGCGGCAGCATATGAAGGCCGAGCTCGTGTTTTTGAGAGTATATCAAGAGGTTGTAGCCGGTAAGGAAGCAGGTCATCATCACGAAACCTTGGATCAGCGACGTTCCGTTCGACAAAAAAACGCCGTCAATTCTTTGTGTCAACTGCATGGATGAAGACATATACTTATAGTTTATGTAGGTTAAAATCCACAAAATATTGACACAGCCAGACAGAAAGCAAATGGCGGGAGGAATTACACTAAAAACTTTCAAGGTAAGTTAGAAACTAGTAGGTGTGGCTCGTAACAGATCGATTATCAGCATCATTTCAGGCAAAAGACGTCCACCGCTGGACATAGGCCTCTTCCAAGCACTGCCACTTCAACCGGTTTTGTGCTTCTCGCACCCAGCGGATTCCTACAGCATCCACAAGGTTTTCGGCTGGCTGTAGGCTCGAGTCATATAGATGGCCAGCCAGACGTCAAGAGGTTACATTGTTGCATGTTGCATGCATATATTATAATAGATACCTGTTCTAAATATTCTGGATTTGTCGTGTGGAACGTGAAATGGAACACGCCAGCGTGAGCATATGTTGTGAAGCCCAATGCCATGACCCTGAAATCACGCAATACATACAATTTTATATCATTTAAACTTAAGCTGGTCCTAATTCCAATCGATATGTTTCCGTGCCGAATCGAATATCAATCAACGTTATCGAAAGAGCCCTCTTATAGCTATTCGCAAATCCCAAACTCGACATTTTGGACAGTTTAAACCAAAAAGACGACTACTTTTGTCTTGCGAGGTTATTTGCGGTCAGGCTTGGCAAAAAAAAAACAAGGTTCAAATTCAATTTACCGGGAGTAGGGACAACTGTCTAATTGCGTTGTCATTCATTCGTAGTTCAATTAGTTACTCATGTGGTTCAAGCCTTGAATTATTTATATGTCCGTAGATCGTAGGTAGGTACGTAGTAGGAACTTTGACCGAAACTATGCATTTCGTACATAAGGAGTAGACACCTGATTACTGACAATAGTACATGTGCTTGTGAATAGCTGTGCTAGAGGAAATTCTTAAATTGGAAACTTTGTATTTATGATTGTAGGTACTAAACGTAGATAATAAAATGTTTCATTATCTTTAATGCATACAGGATACGTTTACATCCAGTGCGCAAACTGTAACCATGAATTCAGCATATCATTCCAGACCCCCTAGCGCAGAAATTTTACGTCGGTTTTACAAAAAAAATCAGCTGTTTCAAAGTGCAATACCTACGCTTGACGCCGTAGATATTGCACTTTTCCATGGAACAGCTTTTTTATTATTACCGACTAACAATTTCTGCGCTGGGGTCCAGAATGATAGCATATCATTCTAGACCCTCCGGCGCAGACATTTTTGAATTCATGGTAGAGTTTGCGCACTACTGGATAAAAACTTATCCTTTATACTAACTAAGTAATAGGTACACGTCTTAGCACAATTATTCCCTTCAATACCTATCTTGTACAACGCATGAATTGGGGAAACAATTGGTAGATTTAAAATGAACACTATTAAAAAATACCTGACGCCTTCCATAGGGTCCAGAGCAATCTGTCGAGGGTCACCACCTTGACGAATGAATGTCAGCCGGCGCCAGTTGGCTGGTATTGAGAAGGCAGATAGCAACTTGTTTTCTGAAAGAGAAAAAGATACTTGCAGTTACTGAATGCTTTCATGTTTGTGGAGCTTTGGAAATGGGAGTTATCAAAGGGATAATTACGTAACACACTACCAGATGGAATGGCTTTAATTTGGAAAGTTCGACAACATTCATTGCATTATTTACGTTGGTGAGCCGTCACATATTTCGAACACAATTATGAAGCAATGGATATTGATAGTGTATTAGGTACGCAATAAGGGCGCTCTCACCCGAGCCGCCTCAACCAACCTTGCTGACTGACACATGAGAGAAAAAGAAGAAATCTTTGACTTACTATTAGGAGTGTCTGCAGCACAGCTATCATAAATAGTCCCGACAATATTGGCTACGACCAAAGCATAAATAATTAGTTTAAATATGTGTTGCGCGGTCGTTGGGGGTTGTACGGTGACGGCATCAGCGTGTGTGCGGCAGTAGTGAAGAGTGTGAAGTGAGGCACGAAGGTCGCTCCGCTGCGCGTAGTGGTCAGCACAATGTTCGAACCAAAGCGAGGTGTTGCTTTTGAGGGCAATCCAAGAGTTGTCCGAAGTGGCCAAGGTCGCAGAGCGTGTGCTCAAGCAGTAACCACGATGTATACGCGTACGGTTGAAATGCCGGTACGATTCATCTGAGTATGCCTGGAAATCATACATTACAGTTAATGCCTTACTCCCATGAATTACCCGATTTAAAATTTAACTTTTCTTGGCCTAGTTCTGTCCAGGAAAAAAATATGAGTACCAACCTTCATGAGCTCGTAAGTAGGGTGTGGCTGTGTTGTCGGGGTGAGCTCGAAGGTCCCGAGACAGTAGACCCCATCGACCCTTGTGAGGCATCGTTCATATTCGTCCAGGTGGAACAATTTTGGAAAATTGGCTCTGTCTTCATCTGGAATTAAGACTTGTCATCAGACAGTTGATAATTTTGACACAGTATTCCATAGAGTGTTGTCTATTTTGGTTTGGAACCCTAATTGAGCGAGCCTGACTTGCTCTCGGCCGGTTTTTTGAAAAACAAAAAAAGAACGAAAAATCCTCTTTATAATTTTCAACGCACTGCTTAGCACCGAGAGTTGAAAATCCAGTAGTTCGCTTTTCTGACGCCCTGGGATGCGCTATGTTGGATTTTCAATGCTCCATGCTCGGCTGAATACCGAGAGCTGAAAATCGAAGTTGCGATAAAAAACCGTGTGCGCCAGTCCTTTTTGTAGGAGTCAAGCTCCACCCGCTATCTTTGCCTTGGCCTGTAGTGACCGTTAATGAATGTACAGTTGGCTAGACGTGGTAATGGCAGTGGAGGAGAGCCCTAACGGAATTGCCGAAGCCGAACTTGCCGAGAAACGGTTGAAGGAGGAAGTAGTAGCGTTGGCAGACCAATAGCAATAGGTGGATCGACGACCTACAGAAGATCGCAGGGAAGACCTATATGTGACTCGGAGAGACCAGGGAAGCATGATACATAAAGCAGGAGGACTATACTCAGCAGTGGGTAGAAAAAGGCTGCCAATGACGATGATGATCATGATGCTTTTACCGATAGAGTTGCACAATGACAAGACAAACTTCTTACCGGTGTATTCTCTGGCTACGACAACCTCCACCAATATTAACAATGTTATAAGCTTCATAGTTGCTCCAATACTGAATACTCCGTAGGTATGCATATTGAACATTTCGAGGTGGACACATGCATATTTTACAATGTATTATTTTTAATTTATTTGTATTTCTAATTTAATTATGAAGTACAGTGCGCTTTAAAAGTTTGTTGCATTTAGGCGTTCATCCCGCGCGCCCAAGTAATAAAAACGTGCTGAATAAAGATTGAGTAAGAGCAATCATCAAGAGCATAAGCTGAATACTAAGCTGAATAACGTATGAGTAATGTCTATTCAGCTATTATTCAAGCAAAAAGGGCCCCAATTTTGAATGCTTAATGCTGATTAACATCTCAGCAACATCTGAGTAGGAGCTTAATAACGTTTCAATTGGCTTATTAACTTTCGAATAACAGCTCACATTGTTTTTATTGAACTCTTACAACTGAGTTATTCAGCTTAGCCGAATCCGTTATTGTTTTCAGAATGTATTAAGCATTTTAATTATTGTTCACATTTTTGCAAACAATACTTATTCATACAAACTGTGTATAGAATTCAATTGGACTAAATATTTTAATGACGATGTCGAATTTAAATGTTGATTTGACATGGTGAACTTATAAAATCGGGAATAAGTAAATTTTAATTTACAAGTTAGAGGTCTGCTAAGTATATGTATGTTATTATTTTCATTACTTATGACGCCGCTTGAATAATCAAGATAACAGTTAATAAATAGTATTATCATACATACATACTAGGTCTGACAAATGTATCTACTTGTGACGAAATAGATAATATTAGCAATTTTTAACCGACGAAAAAACGGAGGAGGTTCTCAAGTCAACGCGTTTACATATATTTTTAACTCAAACTCAAAGCATTTATTTCAATTAAACCATTTTCAGGCACTTTTGAATTGTCAAAAAGATCGATCAGTTGGAAAGTTGACGCTAGTAGCCCATTCCAAAACGTGGATCTCTATGGAGAAGAACGGGCAAGAAACTCCACGGACACTCTTTTAAAATCAAGTTGAATATTACAAAATCTTGGGAACACTATTCTTGTTGCTTCTGTATGTGAGAACAATGTAAAAAAATATAAACAATTCTAAATACAAGATAAAAATAAGCCCTGGAAGTTAGGAGATGACCAGTCTCAACCGACAGCGCCCGTTCACGAACTTGACACGTGGATCAGCACCATCCAGCTCAACCATTCAGTAGGAAACCGAATGATCCAACACACGCGCCACCATCAGTGAGACATTTAAGTGAGCATGACATACTCTCAACTGCCATGCTTTTTCAAGTCAACGTACATCATAACAACACAATAAACAGATGCATGGTACTCACCATATAAATCTTAATAATAAGGCAATAGAAATACTATCTACTATCTTTTAATTTAAAATTTCTATTTTAAGATTTCTGTGGTACTCACATTTACAAAATTTAAACAGAATACTTCTAAATTACACAAAACTATAGTTTGCTATCTATTTGAGATATTAATAAAATTTGATTTCCTAAAAGAAACAAAAACATTTAATACATATTCAATCACTAACAGTTGGTTCAGCGAAAATAAAACATATTCTTAATCCCAAGTAACATTGCAAGCTGTATACAAGCTGTATTTTAGTTCGATTTTATACTAGAAGCTGTATATTCAGGCTGTATAGAGGCTGTATAAGCTCTTATACAGCCCTTATAAGTAAAAAATGGGCACATTTTATACAGCGTTTTGCTCTAGTATAGCTGTATAATAGCTGTAGAAGCAATAGAGGCACTGTATAATAGCTGTATTAGAGCTGTTATTCGGTGTACAAAGAAACCATTACACTACAGATATTATCTTATAAATACTTCATAGAGAAAAGAGTTTTAAATAGGTTTTTGAGGAGAATCACAAAATGAATGTAATTCTTTTCAATGAATGGCGACATAGTTATTTATAATATTTATTAGTAAGTAAACGTAATCTTGGACTTAGATATCTGAAGGTGTTAATTGGTGAATTGAAATTGCGGATTCAAATTTATTGTGAACCTGTCTATGTTTTTCGTCAAAATATTCAAGCGCTAGAAAAATAATCGATCTGATATTAAAGAAAAATACTTTTTATATGGTAAGTCAATGTTGGTTTTAAGGTTAGAATAAAAAACACTTATATAATAACAGAAGTGAGGGTAGTGTGATCATTGTGCCCTCACATCAAGCTGAAAATCATTATATATTCCTTAAATTATGTTTAAAATTTTGTTTTATACCTACATTCGAAATTACGAAAATGGCGACTATTTGCTAAACAGCCTAAACGATAATCGGAGTGTATTATAGTCTGAGTAGCTGTATTAAGTAAGTTAAGGTTTATATTGTACAGCTTTTGGCTGCTAATCAGCTTTATAATAGAATAGTTTTATTACTAAGGCTGTATATCAGTTCTCTTTACATAACTTATAATGCTCATAAGGGTTACCTAAAAGAAATAAAAAACGCTGACTCAATATGATACGTACCTACATATAGTAAAACAAAAAAAAACGAAGAGATTCTCAATTTGACCTTATATTTTATACCTAAGTAAACTTATTGTAAAGCATTATTAGTTTGTTGTATGTATTATATCAGTTTTACTTTATTTTCAGGAAAATATGCCGACTAAAATTTAAGCAACCATTGAGAAAGGGCAAAACAAGCTTTGCATTGTCCCAAGTTTGTGGGAATCAAAAGGCAAGTTAAGATGGTCAAGAAAGCGATTAGATGTCAACAAATTAGTAAAGGATGAAACATCTCGGCCTTTACATAAATGGTCCACCTCAAATTGCTGTGTGAAAAGACTATCAATATCGTCATATGACTAAGCAGTAAGAGAACTAGATCTCATGGTTCAAATCAATCATCATTTGAACTACTTGCGCTGCTTTATGAAGAAACGTCATAATCATGCTCCAAAGGTTGAATTAAATTTACACATTTAACATAACTGTTATGATCATTAATAACCCTGTTTAATGTTTTTGCTACGGAACCCTCTTCGTTGGACGTCGACGGAATTGGCGGTTGACCGTAAAGTCTTTCCGAGTGACTGTCATTAATACAAAATAAAGCTGTACTGTAGCTGTCATTTATATTTTAGTTTTAAAACACCCTCAAAAACAGAAGTCATAAAACCACTGTATTTACAAGAGTGTACAATTACGCCATAAAATAAGTTTTAGAACGGAGTTTGGATACACCATTGTACAGAAACAAGTCTTAAGTGATACTATAATAACACTAAGAGCTGTAATAAGTAAGTGTTCACATGCAAAATACAGCTTGTATACAGCTTTAACGATAAAATCAGATTAAAGTGTCACAAAATACTTAAGCTGTATAGAGGAGTTTTCATATTCTGCTTAAATACCTATTCTGCCTAAGCTTTCGCGGATCCCTTAATAAAGATTTAATACAGTTTGAGCTGTATAATGACTCATAAATCACTATTAGAAAGACTAAGTAACTTTTTTGACACTCTTGTAAGTCTCTAAAAGAACTCTAAGTTCTAAATAGGCTGTTATATTGATGTTGAAAACGCTTGCGTGCTGCTTGGGATGTCACAAAAATTATAATATTATGAACAAAAATGTTCGTAATATCAGAAAAAAATAAAAAAGGGAAGCTTCTCTTTAAAATATTTAAATTTTAACTAATATGTCCAGGTGGCTGTGGAGCAGGACCAGCATTAAGCCAAGCATTTTTATCTACGATATAATCATCTAACTTATAATATGCTTGTCTACATAGTGTACGTTTAATGCATGATTTAAATTTCTTTTCATTTAGTTCAAGAATATCGACTGGTATTTTATTATAACATTTTACACAGTACCCCATAAAAGAAGTGTGTACTTTAGACAATCTGAAACGTGGTTGATCTAATTTGTTCCTATTTCTAGTGTTAAAATTGTGACTGTCACTTATCTTACTAAAAATATGTAGATATTTCCGATTTTTTTATATATGACCACGCATAACTTTTTACAGTGTAGTCCGATTTTGATCATTCTTTTTTTATTGATCCTCATAAATCCAACCCTACGGGTAGGAAAACAGGGGATGATTGATTGTTCACTCACAGATGTCAATAAGATTCTAAGATTTAATGCTGAGTTGTGAATTACAAAAAGTAATAAAAAATTAAGCATGTCGTAATTAGAAGATTAGAGTCACAAAAATTATAAAATAAAAACTCTTAACAAAAAATTAAACCGCCAAAAAAACTGAAAAGAAAGAGTAATAAACTGTTTTTGTATAACCTTAATAACTAAGTTCGGAAGGCGGTGACTTACAATTCAAGTACATACCCAAAGTCACCAACTTAATAAGTTTTTAATCCAACAAAATAACATGAATCGAGTTGGAAATGTTCTAGTTGTAAGATAAAGCATTTTGATGATCTCGTAAATTCCTTTAATGTATAAATTTAAAAGATTTTCAATGGCGATCGATTGTTTTGCTTTTGAATAAAAGTGCACACATGTCTTGTTACTAAGCTATAACTTGAAAAAGAGTAGACTAATTACACTAACTTCTGAATAAAAATTATATAGTTGATCACATTTCTACATTACTCAGATTTTTAGGGTTCTCTAATCGAACGAACAAAAACCTTTTATAATGTGGAATTTTCCCGCCAGGCTGTCACTAAAGAGATTACATTTAAAATTATAGCGTCTTTGTTTGACCTGTTTTTCTTGAAAGAAAAAAATCTCATTTATGTTTAAAAAATTGCAGATTTCGTGTGTGTGGTGTGCACTGGGCCCTAGTTTATTCTCACACATGTTTTGTTATTTGTTTTATGTAAAGACGCCAGTACATCAAGCCACCCGAAACTGTCAAATTTTCCCAATCAACCTTGAACCTAATGCTTTAGCGATATAGACGAAAATCTATTAAAGAAAATCCTTAGCCAAATCCTTTAGTGCTACTTGTGTGATGTTTTTTCCAAAGCCCATTTTCTAAGATTTTTTCGAAATATCAAATTTTTCATGTGTTCGTACACATTGTTCTTCGATATTTGTACAGCTGCCATCAGATGTACATTCTTCTTGCATGAATTGCAATGCTGTTTGACTTTTTGGGGAACGGAACTCTCTTCATTGCACGGCAACCACGCATGCTGGCTGGGACCGGGTTCAGTTATGTTCAAACTATTTTCACAAAGCCTTTGATGACCAGAAACACTTGGACAATTACTACTGCTGTTATTTAAATATTCTTTTAACAATTTTCTTTTGATATAACCGGTTCTCTTACTTTCTTTTTCCACGACTTTCGATCCATAACGCAAAAAATAAATACGTGCAATAATATTTCAATTAAGTTGGTATTAAGCTATGGGCGCTATAACAACACAAATATGGTCTTTAATTTGAATAAGTTAGTTTGAAAATCTCTATTATACTGAAAAAAGCTTAATAAAAACATAAATAATAATTGTTTATTCAACAGCTGAATAATTAGTGAAACATAGAATCTTATCCAGTTTAAAGATACAATAAAAACAATTATTCAGTATCAAGCTGTGTGATATAATTATGTAACAATATTATTCAGAAGGTGATACTTTATTCAGCAATTAGCTGTTTCAAACGCTACTAAGCGTAGTACTGCTTTAATAATAGCAATACAGATTATGGTTATTCCGATAAATGCTACCGATGGGGCTGTTTTTCAGCTTTAGGCCACCTGGAATGCGTAATGCTTAATAACGTCTGTATAATCTTACGGTGATTTCACCGAGCAAAAAACCTTGAGCATTTGTTCCCTCTTTGCAGCACCCCACATCTACAGTACTTCGTAGCGGCCATCTGGCGAATAGCTTTAAACGTAGAAATCACAGATGTTAGAATTCACAGACACGGCATTCAATAAAATATTAAAAATAAACTTTTAAAAGAAAGAATGAAACGTTTAGTATTGCGCATAAAAAAGAATTGTCATTAATTCAGTAACTATAATCAATCTAAATAAAAGACATTGTATGCTTGTTTTACTAATAAAAATAATATAATTAAATAATTATCTTATTGTGGCTAAGTAACATTAGCCACACGGGTCGATCGATCTGGTTAATCTACGCTTGGTCTGTGGATGGGTGACCATCTATACATACAAAGACCCCTCCGTGCCTCGGAAAGCACGATAAGCCGTTGGTCCCGGCTGTCATTTGTGGATCTTTGACAGTCGTTACGGGTCGTCAGAAGCCTGAAAGTCTGACAACCAGTCTTACCAGGGGGTATCATATTACCCGGTTACTGGGTTGTGGAGGTCAGATAGGCAGTCGCTCCATGTAAAATGCTGGTATTCAGCTGCATCCGGTTTGACTGGTAGCCAACCCCAACATACTTGGGAAAAGGCTAGGCAGATGATGATGATGATGAGTTATCTTATTATTTAATGATTAATTCGTCCATTAATTCTACAACTTTTCGCCATTTCGAAATCGCCACAAAACGAAAAACTGGCTTTTCATTATGCAAAGAAAAAAACAGCCAATTTTGAGATCAAAATGAAATTCCAAGATGGCGTCTACAAAAAAAATATCCGATTTTTCGTCATGGGTGTCGTTTTCATGGTTTTCGAAGATGCTGCCAATAATAAGGTCAAAATGAAAATCCAAGATGGCGGCTGCAAAAAATGTCAAAATTTTCGTCATGGTTGTTGTTTTCATGGTTTTCGAAGATGCTGAAGCCAATAATGAGGTTTAAATGAAAAACCAAGATGGTGGTTGCAAAAGAAACCCAAATTTTCGTCATGGGTGTCGATTCAAGAGAAATTCCTCACTTTTGTCTATAAGAATCTTAAAGGTATTCTGCAAAAAAATCTCTTAATCTTTTTTAATATTATAAACGCGAAAGTTTGTATTTATAGATGTATCGATGTTTGTCACTCTTTCACGCAAAACGACTGAACGGATTTGGATGAAATTTGGCACAATCACAATCTATCTATAGATTATAACCTAGATTAACACATAGGATACTTTTTATCCCGGTAGTCCGTCCCGCGGGATATTTACGACTTCCACGCGGGCGAAGCCGCGGGCGGAAGCTAGTTTAAAAATAATTATGGCAACGAAAATCGAATTTGACAATCGCGGCTCCACGTGGTATTTTTTGGCGTTGCAACGTGATACTCGTTTGTCCTACCCCATCATTTTTTTTTAGAGCCGGAGGCGTGCAGTTGGTCAGCCTCGTCGCGTTTTATATGGAATTTTTCACTTTTTGTTTAAAAATATAAAAACTGTTACCTAGATGTTATGTTTTGGAGGTACATGGGGTGCCAGAGGGGGTCGAAATTTTTATTATTTTTGCGATAGGACACACCATTTTAGAAATTTATGCAAAATAAAAGAAAAAAGATACAGTACTGTTTTTGCACCAGCTGGCTTAGCACGAGAACCAACAAGTGTTTTGTCGTCAGAAGAGTAGACAAAAATGACGTTTCCGTATAGACAGACAGTTGACAGTTTTTCACGGAGAAATGTAGACAAGCGATTTTTATTCTACAGTAGAGTACAAATAAAAGCATGCTAAGCCTGTTGAAGTCGAGGTGTGGTGTGGATTTTAGTCATTGACAACTTATATTATTCCACACCTTTTTAATTGCGATTAAAAATTGTCAAATTTTCGCAGTAAAAAACACAAAAATTGAATACAAATAAACTATAACCAGAACAAATGTTAATAACAATTTTATTAGACTTATATTATTTTCTACTGATAATGTGCCGTGGGCGAGCAAGTGCGCTTGCGGCTAGCCGACGCGGTGACAAACGACACGGGTTTCACCCTCGAGGCCTTACGGCAGACTGACTCTCGTAACCCCGTGCATGAATACAAGTAGTAAATACACCCAGATGTTAGAATAAAATCGTTATAAAATCTAAATTTGGTCTTTTGAAAAAAATTCTACATGCATATTGTTCATGATTAAATTGTCTACCTATTAAAGTCAGTAACTTAACTAAAATAATGTTACTTCACGAGGAGATGCATGTTATCAATCATTGTTACTCATTTCTGTGATATCGTTGTAAGGCGATTTGTTAAACAAATACTACTTAAAAAAAAAAAAAACAACTATTGTGGAATCAAGATTATGTAGGATTTTAGTGTGTTTTTTTTTAAGTTGATATTTCAGTTAAATAAAGAGTAGATAGCTCCAAAAAACTGCTCAAAACACGGCTGGCGCGAAGTTTTGGTAGGGCATGCGCCTTAAGAGTTTTAAGGGTCCGAACTCAACCTAATTCCGCATTTGGCTATTCCCAAAGCTCTTATTCAAACTATATTCATCTTTGAACTGTAAAATGTTCTAAATGTATATTGTTATCTTGCTTATGTATTACCAGGGCGGGCTGGCTACGCACTGCAACGTCAGTTGAAATCATTCCCTGTAACAAAAACACTTTCAGTCCGTGCAAACATGAAGAATTTTTTGATTATTTGACTTCCCTAGATTGTGATAAAGGACCCGGACATGATTCAATCCCTCCTCTCTTCCTTAGAAAATGTGCAGCGAACATGGCTGAACCTCTGACTATACTGTTCAACTACTCTTTGGCACAGGGTTTATTCCCTGATCAGTGGAAGATACAGCTTGCGCTAGGATTCGAACTCGCGAACTCTCAAGTCTCAGTCGCCGCTTGATCGACGCTGCCACGGATGCTTCAGGATGATAAGGTTTTTCGAAAACCCCTTTGTTTCGTGTGAACTGGAACTTGTAAAGTCACTTTTTCTAAATGTTTATTGTATGTTTTTCATAAAAAAAAACAGCCTCTGATCACTCCACAAATAATACTTTAGCTTCCACACAATGTTTTACTATAGTAAGTAAAGTTATTACAATATTAATACTTAGTTGTTTACGAAACAGCAAAATGTAAGTGTTGACTCATTGACTAAGCATGCATCAGTGACATGAATCAACGGAGTAAGAGCTCTTTAAAGTTGTCAAAAACCCTTAATCGTCCGTTTATTGGTGCCAGTACCCTAAATTACTGCTAAGATTGAAGATAGATATTTGCACTAAAGCTTGTACTAATAGGGAACGTGCACGACGAAGGGCCTGCCATCTAGTGGCGCAAATTCGAGTTTTTCTCGGAATCATAACTTGAAATTGACACTTCACGTAATAAAATAATCTCATTAAAGAAGTGAAAAAAATATAATTAGGTACTAAGTAAAAATGTATTGTTGTGTTTCTGGATGCTCGAACACTTCAAAGAAAACTCAAAATAAATCAAATGGTGTGAAATTCTAATACTTTTCCACGGACATTACTTACTTTCCTTGGTTATGTGATAAACGACAAAAGTCGATAAATGCAGTATAAAAATTGTGTGAGTATGAGTTTCAAAACATTTGCAAATTACTGAATATTGTTATTTGCAAAAATACCTGAGTTTTGTATCTAGTAGTACTACTCAATACTAACAAATCTAAGTAAATATAACCTTAAATATTTTTTGTTAGTTTTCGTTACAGCAATAACAGTTACAGCAGTACTGGAGAATTTTTAAAGTAAATTAAAGCACAGATAGGCCTACATTTTTCAGATAGGCCTACCTTACATTTCCAATTTGCTTTTCTAATATTTATATTGCAATCAAGCTGAAAAGAAGGCGACATGAACATAAATAATATTACAGACAAAATATTCATGTGAAAAATGAGTTCGGAAAATAGGTACTTTACAGTTATTTTGATATCATAAACGTTAGAAATCGTCGTTTGAGCTACAATTTTGCCAGTTATTGCTGCATTTTCAAGATTCATAACTGTTTCTTCTACATCTAAGACGTGCCCAGACTCGGAAGAGTTTATGGCCTTTGGACATATTTTGACCACGCTGACGATCATTATTAATCGGCCGGAACCCATATTTTATCATTTTAATCATTACAAACGAAATAAATATAATTTAAACATTAAAATAAACATTGACGGCAACACGATGACAGGTCCAAACAGTTTCTTTTTTTGACCACACCGTGGCTTTTTTTTTTCTGCGTGGGAAATCATCAAATAACTTCTCCCGCTCTAGGTGGAGCGGGAGGGCGTGTCAGACTTTTACTGACTAAAACCCACCCGTGTTATCACTTGCCTGTATGCCAGGGGCCGCGGTATCTCTTTCGAACAACCCGCACCCCTGGCAGGCATCGGCCCTTGTGGACCCCATCAGTTGGTGCTGACATCTCTTTGAGGCGCGCATGGAACACAACGCGCCGTCGACCCGGGCTTGCTCCTTACCGGACAGCGAGCTACCCATTACTCGCCGTCCGCAAGCCCGTGCTTACGGTGGCCGGTAATCAGCCTGGGATTCCCGACGCCCAGGACGTCTCCTGCGAAGGCCACGGCTGTGAGGGCGCATGTACTGCATCTCCCTCACGTGCGCCGCCTCCCTCTTTGCGAGCATAACTGCTTCGCTGAAGGAGGCGACTGCTGGCCATGCACTCTCGCTCCGTACCATGGCCTGGACCAGGGTCGGACGCGAGAGATCGCCGCCGCCGATCACCTCCACGAGGACACGGCGGTGCTCCGCCCAAGCCGGGCAGACCTCCACCGTATGCTCCACCGTATCCTCTGGGCGATCTTCGCAATGGAAACACCCGGGCGTTTCCTCCCGCCCTATCCGAAACAGGAACCTCCCGAAACAACCGTGTCCGGTGAGGACCTGTGTCAGGCGGAAGGTGAGGACGCCATGCCGCCTCTCAAGCCACTCCTCAAAGAGGGGACTTACCGCCGCAATCGTGGCGTGCCCAGCACTGGGTTGCGACAATCGCACTTTCCACGTCGCCATGAGATCCTGCCGGGGCTCTGTCCGCCGTGCCGCGATTTCACGCGGCAGCGGAGTTACGCCCCGGCGTTTGGCCTCCTCGCGCCACTCCCAAGTGTGCGCGAGGACCTTTGCCTCCAGATCCCATGGCGGTAATCCGGCAAGGAGGCCCGCCGCCTCACCGGAGATCGTGCGGTATCCCCGGATCATCCGGATAGCCATGACCCTACGCCTTCAACCGGCGTGCTGGTTGGCGCCTTAATGTAGGCTCCCACACCGGCGCCCCATATAGGGCCATGGCCCGCACGACCCCCGCGTAGAGCCTCCGGCAGTAGGCGTTTGGCCCCCCTAGATCGGGCAGGAGCCGCTTCAAGGCAGCCCCGGCCCGCTCCAGTCTGGGAGCCAAACGTCGGAAATGTTCCGCGAAGTTCCACCAGCTGTCGAGGACGAGTCCTAGGTACTTCATCGTCAACTCGACGCCGATGTGAACCCCTCCCCTCGTTATCAGGGAACCCGTCAATGGCGCATTCCGAGGACCATGAAACCACATGGCCTCGGACTTGTGCAAGGCCACCTCGAGTCCCAGTTGCTGGATCCTGTCCACGATTGTCGCAACCCCGTGTGTCCCTAAGTCGGCCGCCGCCTGGTGTGACCTCCCTTGCGCCAGGACCAGCGTGTCGTCAGCGTAGCAAACTACACTGACGCCGCTAAGGAGGTCGGCGCGCAGCACCCAGTCGTATCCGATGTCCCACAGATGCGGCCCCAGGACCAATACCTGTGGAACACCGCACTACATATCTCGCCGGTTCCATTCTCCTAGGTGACCGGGGTAGATGACGGCCCTGTCCGTCAAATAGGCCTCGACCACACGACAGAGGTAGGTTGGCATCCGGTGATACCGGAGTGCCTCCCTTATGCAACTCCAGGGCAGGGTGTTGAAAGCATTGGCGATGTCCAGAGACACCGCCAAGACGACCCCACCCCAGGCCACTGCATCCCCCGTCCTGAGGGCTCGCACGCGCATGATGGCGTCCACCGTGGAGCGCCCACTGCGGAAACCGAACTGGCTCTCCGCCAAATCCGGCCCCACCCGTACCAGCCGCCCGACGAGGCGGCCTATGCCATTCATGATAATAAGAAAGGGGAAAAAACAAAAGGATAACGAACTCATTTGCTCACTGATTTTTATTCACATATTAATAATAATCCATTAAAAAAATAACGCTTCTAAGAACTTCTGCATTGGAAATTCTACCAGGATCGTGATTGGTACAGCGACAGCGTAGGTTATCAAATTGGTTGCGCTCCAGTCCACGATCTGAAACAATATTACAGATAAACTTCATAATTATACTTTATTACACCTCGTCCTCTTTCATTGTGGTTAAATGAAAAATCTACATTATTCTACCTCCACTGACGCGCGGCGTTCAATCTCTGGATAGGGAAGTGTATAAAACTGTGTAGAGATCAACAAATTTAAAACTGGTCGCCCCTCCACTGTTGGTTCAAATGTTTGTATAGGCATTTTAGTGGAGGGGCGTGCAGTTTTAAATTAGTTCATCTCTACCACTTTAATACGGCTTAATACACTTACCTACTTATCATCACACCCGCACCCTTCACACGGTAATACACTATCAATCAGAATGTGAATCATTGCTAGGTTATTCCTCAGCCATTGCTCATAATTATGTTCGATATATTTGTTTGCTCAACAACGTAAATAACGCGTAAATAATGTTGTTGAACTGTCAAAATGAAAGCCATTCCTACTGTTAGTGTGTTTACCACGCTGTTGGTTCGCCAGAGTTTTATTTCTTAATGAATCCAGACTCCGGGTGCGACAAAAATTAAACCAAGGCACGCGACTTAAAAGACCTGCAGGCCTAGACAAAACACATTTCTGTTAGCGTTCACGCCAAACGCTACACCAAAATGTACAGGAATGAGATTGCCCGCAGAAAGATAACATCGTGTTCTCATTACTAGACTATTAAGCTCCAAGAACAAAAAACTAACGATGTCAAATGAAGAGGTGCCGAATGCCGTTGGCCTGGTCCCGATTGTCATCAAGATGCACCAGTGCAGCATCATGACTGTGAAAGACAGTCGGCCCAAGCTGCGCCACCCTGGCCAGCTGTAGAATCTTCTTATTGGACCTGCGAATAAAAATATAGGCTTAATATGGTGTTGTAAATTAATGGTTAAGACATCGGTAGAACCTAGCCAGGCGCGTTACTTTGTGTTAATAAATTCATCATCACTGCTCTCAAAACGGTGAGGGAATACATCAGACCAAAAGTTCATACATGTGACATGTACGAACCCGCACTGGGCCTGCGTGGATGATAACAACCCACTCCCTCATGTAGAGAGAAGGCCTGTGTCCCACCAGTGGAAACATTTAGGGTAATTATGCTTGTGCTAATCTGCATGGTCATCGTTTCCAACGCTTGTTTACCGGCTTCAACTCTTCATACTGATCTGTTGACAATGTTCTTAGGACCAATCACAATGGATGACCAATTTTGAGTTGAGGCCAGATTGGTTTTAAACTAGGTCAACACAGATGAAAATTTGCGTCCTTAATCCCTTTCTATTGTTGGTTGTAGTAACCTTTGGAACCTGCTGTTGCAGTCACCAATACGAATTTTATTAGAAAATTGTGGTACACACACAGGTACCCAACATCACCAACCACACGACACGACGCCAGACTTGGCACCAGACAGAGACGAAACATAGCGTAAACTTACCCATAGAAGCGCTTCAGTGCTTATTGGCGTGATTTTGACAGATGGAGGGGTAAGGTTACGCTAAGTTTCGACTCTGTATCTGAGCCCGAGTGCCGAGTCGTGTTGTGTGTGTACCAGAATTCTCCAATACATTAGGTATTGCCGACTTCAGCAGCAGCTTCCAAAGGTCACAACAACCAACAATAGAAAGGGATTAAAAATGTGTACCTTATGTCGGAAGTACTTGTATCCTTACCATTGATATGAAAGACTCCCATTAGACCTACGCCCATAAGAACGCAGAAGACATTTCTGTCTAGCGCAGTGTGAACCGCATTGAAGAGAGCAGAGTGCTGTCCACGCGCAAACTTGCCTGTCAGTGACCACAAGAAGAGTAGAGGGAAGCATGTGTAATGGAGGTAGACGAACCACTGCAACAGATAAAATATAAGTAAATTGAATACAGTGATCAATTGAAATAACAACCGACTCACAGATGGGAACAGTGGGGTATATTGGGTTTGCTATCAGGAATTTCACAGTAGCTGCTCGGGTTTGGATTAGTGGTCGATGTATGCAAATAGGCTCGCCTCTCCTCACCTCCTATTACCTGGAACCTAAACATAACTGGCGAGATGTATACCCAGTATTATTGATAGGTACAACAGCCTTTGCCAACCCTTCGCGGGAAAATAGGCACCGTGTTACAGTACAAGTGCATTCTGCAATTGCAATTGATCAGTTGACTCTACGCAACGGGATACTGGCCAGTGTCCGTTCCAAGAAGGTTCAAGATTTGGCGATGGCTTAAAAAGTCTATGTGTATATTTATGTGCATTTTTGGTTTTTTGCATTTATTTCCATCTGAAGTGTGCCTGTGCCAAACGTGACATTGGCTAAATGCACAAACCGTGCGAAGCCAAACCCAAAAAAAAAAAAAAAAAAAGTGTGCCTGTGAACATGCAGGAGAAGATTTAGAGCATGAAGGCGCGCTAGGCTGTCCAACAAGTTTGGAAGGCGGGCTTATTTTAATTCCCTATCAGTTATGGTAGATAGACCTAGCTATTATACTGTAAGTCTTGTTACTCATACTTTCAACAATCTAAAAAAAAAACTTTAATGATATCTCTGAAGCGCGGGCTCGCAAACAATGGATGCCCATGAGTGGGATTAGTAAAAACAATGTAGAGAGTTGTGGATTAATGAAATGATGAGCCGCAACCGAAGGGATCAACAAAGTGTCATGTCATTCATCTTTTTCTACTTTCACCAAATTTTGTTCGTATTTAACACGAATAACCAATGACATAGATCTAAAGGTAGGATCAAGGTAGGGTCAGTGCTATTTTTAGAACGATTTAAATTTATTAACCAACCATTAACTATGCCGTGATGACCCTTTGTGCCCTTTATTGTGTTATTTTAAATTAATTATCTAATAGAATCGCCGGTCGGCGCAACATGTCTTTTTCTTCCACACTTTCCAGGAAACCAATCCCCCCTATGAGCTACTGAGTACAGTTTCTGATAAACGCGTTGCAACCAACCTCGTCTGTAACTACTTTGCGAACATCGGCCAGAAGTTGGCATCCATGATAAATACGGCAGCCCAACCTCCCCCATCAAATCTCTCCCCAAGCACGTGTCATCCCAGCTCCTTTGTTCTTCTCGAAGTGGATAATGCTGAAGTGGACTCCTTTATCTTAAGTTTAAGACAAAACTGTGCCACTGGCTGGGATGATATTCCCGTCAAATTAATAAAACAATGTCGCCATGTCCTCGTCCCACTCATTACTCACATAGTAAATTGCTCTATAGCTACAGGTATATTCCCTAATACGTGCAAAAAGCCGTAATACACCCAATACACAAGAGTGGGAACAGAGATTGTGTAAATAACTATAGACCCATTGCTGTACTACCTGTTATGTCGAAGATAATGGAGAAAATTCTCAATAAACAACTTGTAAACTACCTACACAAATACAATGTAATACCAAAAAGGAGTATTTATAGAAGACCCGTTTTCTATACATGCTAAAACGAAACCCCTAAACACATACTCAATTAGAGCGCACACCTGTCTGGACAACTCGACCTGCTCTAGCCTAATACAGTAACATCTGTCAAATATTTAGGTGTGATGATCGATGATGGACTGAAATGGAACAACCATATACGAGTCTACTGCCAGCAAATTCAGGAAAACAATTCACCTCTTCAAATTTTTAAGGCAGTCTGCGGATTTAGAAATCCTAAAAATGGTCTACACTGCACTTTGCCAGTCCATCATCGGCTATTGTATTCTAGCTTGGGGTGGATCGGTCAAAACTAAATTCCTCGAGCTGGAGCGTGCGCAAAGGGCGGTACTTAAGGTTATGTTGCAGAAGCCCTTTTGCTACCCGACTCATCAGCTTTACACCGAGCTTAAACTCTTAACTGTGAGACAGCTATTTGTACTCAGAGCCAAAAACTCTCTGGAAATATAACCAAGTACCACCCTCAGACTCAAATAAACGTGGTCAAAGGATTGTCTGCCCTACCCCTAGTCATAGAACTTCCTTCGCTAGAAGACAGCTGTATGTGCTGAGCTCTCTTGTCTACAAAAAACATTAATAAGTAACAACTAGCAAGGTTAAACAAACAAGATGTAAAGGGTGATCTGAAGAACACGCTGTACCTACTAGACTACGCTCAAACTGAGGAACTACTAATAACCCTGACATAAGTCACAACATCCCATTCAAAACACGTAATTCAGTCACCGTCTTCTTTAATATTACAGAAGACCTCTCGACCTCTTACTAACTAAAACACAGTCTTACTCTTACTCTCCCCGCCACTACATTCACATGCTAAGGCTCCTCATATCACCATCACACAACACAAAATATACACGTTTCCCAGTCACACACTCACATAACGCAACAAAATACACGACTCCCACTCACACACAAGATCACACAGAACCACACAGCCATTTTACTTGTCTTGATCTAATTTTAATTTAACTTTTAATTATTATTTATTATTTTTTTGTATTCTTTTACTTTGTTGTTCATATCGTTTTTCATATTTTTCTCTTTAAATCACTACATAATATAATCTTTTGTATAATATCACCTTACCAGCTCTTAATTTCCATAAGGGTTTTATAGTGTCCAAGTGGCAGTATAACACTGCTCCTAAGTCACAGGTATTCCTTATTTAGGAGTCAGGGTTTCAACTTTGTGTTCCTTTAGTGTTTGTGAACTTTCGACAGTTACTAAGCATATTGTAAGGACTTGTATCATTAAAAGAATTATTATTATTATTACTTCTCTATTAGTAGTCATCTCGGTAGTCACACCCTTTCTAACTATATCATCATTCACACAGTCCATCCATCGTACCTTTGGTCTCCCCCTACTCTTATAGCCATCGACAGTCATAATCAAAACTTTCCTCAGAACATTTTCCTCATTCCTACGTATCACGTGCCCATACCATGATAACCGATTTCCACACAGCTTTGCAGTTATCGGTGCCACTTTCAGACTTCTTCTTATGTTCTCATTTCTTATTCTATCCTTTGACATTAACTCACACTCTTCATTTTCTCATTTTAGCTGCATGCAATTGCCAAATGCATAAGACAGCAGGTCTATCCATTGTTCATATATCTTTCCCTTAAGTTTAAGGGGAATGTGGAAGTAGCAGATTGTTCCCATGACCTGACGCCATTTCATCCATATAGTGTTAATTCTTAACCGTCCGATCTACTTCATAATTTATAATTCATTTATTGGTTTGCAAACATGGGTAATATAGTACGTAGATGTGTTATTTTATAAGTCCTCCATGTTCTACCGTCACATGGGCATGCAAATCATATATTATTAGATATTGAATTAATGCAAATTTAGGATATTTTATCTTTAAATTAACAGTAACGAAAATTTAATAATACAAGATACAAATTAATGTCAAATCGTTTGAATTACAGTAAAAATGTCACAATAATACGAAAATGTCAAATGTCAACCATGTTACAGTAATACAAAGAAAATAAAAAATGTCAAAGGTCACTAAGGATACATTAATAAAATTTTAATAAAATGTAAAAAAGGAATAATAGCATGTCAATCGGTCAGTGATTCATCATTAAGGAAGTCGTCAGTTGTGTAATAACTTTTTTAAATCAATATTTCGTTTAGTGCCCTTTTAAATTTGAAAATTGTCATAGTTTTAATAATATTAGGTACTTTATTATAAATGCGTGGCGCAATGCCAAAAAAACTTTTTTGCATTTGTGCTGTTTTACATTTAACTTGGCACAATTGATTTATATATTGAGTCCGTACAGGATTCCTTCTGACTGCTGACAATTTTTGAAATAAATGTGGATTCTTTTTTACAAATAAAGCTGTTTCCAATATATATAACGACGGAAACGTTAGTATTTTTAATGATTTAAAATAAGGAAGACAGCTATCTGTGGTTTTAAGTCCGCACATAGATCTTATTCGCCATCGCTTTGCACGAGTGAACCGAGATATCGAAAGTCGGAGCAGACTGAGAGAAGCTCTCCATCAAGCGCTATGGCTCCAGAACTGGAGAGACCGCCAAAATCGCAAAACATATATTCAATTTTGGTTCTGCTGATTTTCAAGCCTACATTCTCCAGCTTCTGTCGCCACTTCTCATCATACATCTGCACCGACAAGAACACTGTCATCGACAAACAACATGCACCAGGGTGCCTCTTCCTGTATGTCTGACGTCAGAGCGTCCATGAGCAAAGGAAGAGGTAATGACTTAAAGCCGATCTATGGTACAAGCCTACAGCCACATTGAACTCGTCGGTTCTGCAAGCAGCCGATGGGACGTAGGTGCGAGATGGACTGTACATAGCACGAATGAACTCTACATACTTCCCTTTCTGTTTCCATGCCCACCTTAACACATCCTGAGGAACCCTATCATACTTTATCTCCAGATCAATGAACAACATTGCATATGTGTGTGTTTACTTTTTTATTTTTTGTGCTTGAGTTAAGTTTTCATTTTATTTGTTGGTATATTAGTATGGCTAGCTAGACATAGAACAAATTATTTAAGTTCCGTGTCTCGTAATGTTGATTACTTTGCCTACCTATGTATAGAATCAAGGCTATCTAACTAAACAGACAGCTGTGCTGCTGGGGAGTTTGTTGCGCCACTTCTTCTTCACAGCTAAAGTACTAGGAAGTGGTGAAGGGCGGGCGTTTTGGGGGACTGCCTTATGTAATTTTGACATTCGAAAAGTGCTGATTCTCAGCCTAATTTGAATAAATGACTTTTGATTTTGATTTATACTGCCTATCAAGTGCGCCGCCTCCCTCATCGCGAGCATTACTGCTTCGCAGACGGAGGTGGCGGCTACCAACAAATTTTCAACTTTCATTGAAAAGCATAAGGTTCATGTGCAATTGGGAAAATTTTACAGTTTAGAATAGCTTGATGTGCTGGCGAATGTACCTTCTTAAATAAATCCCTTGATCACAATCTATTATCTAGTCATAACGTTATCATTATCACTGTTGCGCTATGTTATGTTATTAGATAATACTTAGGTATTGGTACTTACGCTTTTACAAATGCTACGGCTACATTGTCAAGAAAACGCGAACTACATTTGGCGCACTCTCTCTCTGTTGCACAGCGACACGTCCAGCGGCGCGGGCGGTGTGCGTCGGAAAGCGCGAGAAGTATTGTTCCCGTAATTGCGACTATGTAGCCGTAAAATAAGTAACTGTTAGCTTCACTTACTTTATACTCAGACAGCTTGATATTTCTCTCGTCTAGCTCAAATTGTATGTGAGCCATTATCAGACCCAAGAAGCAAGCAGGCAGAGCCCCCCAGGAAGACGTGTAGAATTCCGTAAACAAAGGAGTGTCTCGCCATATCCTACGTATTTCTCTAAAATCATAATAAACTGTTATGCTTCGCTTACATATTCGATGTCGAGCGGCACTACAGTTATATTGTCGCGATAGAGCGAACTAGATACACTTCGCGCGCTCGCTCTCACGCACCACTCGATGTTATGAACAGATAGCTCGCGAAGTGTACCTAGTTCACTTTATCGCGATAATGTAGCCGTGGCATTACAGTACATTTAGATGTAAGTGGGCAAAGTCATTGCACGAGGCGGGATTGCAACATTTACAACCCGACCCGGAGGCAAGGGCATAATGAAGCCGAGAGTATTGACAAATGCTGACGTGTATGATACAAATGCAAACGATGTTTTTCAACAAACTTGTGAGGAAGCAATGGCACAACAAGACAAAACAGAACTTAAATAAATAAATAAAATTAATTATGTTATTATTTCTTGCGCCTGGCCTTCGCGTTTTGAAGAAACGACAAGGTCTACAAGAAGTCAAACACCCCTGCCCGTCCCTCCGCGGCAACCATGTTATTTTACTTTATTATATACTCTGAATACTCACTCAGGCGACATGACGTTTATCATTGCTTTATAATGCTTGATATACACAACGACGGCAGTCAGCAGACATGATGCGATGAACAGAACTGCATAGAGACTGACAGCCAAACAACGGCGACGCCAGAGCAGAAGGGTGAAGGTACATGCCAGGATATACATGTGCATGCTTACGGGCAGGAACCTGACGTTTATAAAATACATTTGATTAGCTGATGTTTTGACTAGGTTGCTCTCGGTGAACGAGTCTACATGGCGTGATCGTTCTAGTTCATTTGAATCATTAGGTGCTTAATTAGCCCAGACACATAAATACATTATTGATCTTCGTGCACAAAAATACAACCCTTGACACAAACTAAAACCTCTACAAAGCAAATAAAATATATTTATTGGGCCTTTAAGTTTAATAAGAATTTGTAGGTCTGTAATATTTTAATCAAAGCATCGTCGCGTCTGGGGATGGTCAATGAAAACACCAAACAGACAAGGCCCAGTAATAATGAACGTAGGTATCCTATTGTAAAAGTGATAATATTGAGCCGTCTAGTTCTATACAGAATGGTGACGACTTTCCGAAAAAAGGATCCTGTTAACATCCTTTGTGTTCGTACTCGGTGGATGCCAGTAGTACCCAATAAAAAATCGTGTTTTCTCACCAGGTCGGAACTACGCAGTAATTACTGGAGTCCACAATGTTGTTTGTCAAGAAAACATGAGACCAGAACTTCGTCTTACAGGCTTCGCTCTCCAGGCCTATCGTGGTAGGGACAAGAGGGCCATCCCGGGAATCCAACCACCAGGTCGCTCCGTAGCCCACGATCAGAAGGTGCACTGGGGTTATCCTAGAAGTCAAGTTTAAAATCCGATTGAGTAAAGCATATCCTGCCGTAGGTACTGATAACCGCCTCCCCACTTAATATAACTAGGTCAAAGAGTAAAGTCTATAAGCACCTTATAACTCGTTTCATGATACATAGCGGCAGCAAATGAAGGCCGAGCAAGTGTTTTTGAGAGTATATCAAGAGGTTGTAGCCGGTAAGGAAGCAGGTCATCATCACGAAACCTTGGATCAGTGACGCTCCGTTCGCCAAAAAAATGCCCTCAATTCTTTGTGTGATCTGCATGGACGAAGATTATACGTAGAGTTTTGGTTAAAATCTACAAAATACTGATACAGCCGGACGGAAAGCAGATGGCGGGATGAATTACACTGAAAACTTTCAAGGTAAATTAGAAACTAGTAGGTGTGGCTCACAATAGATCGATTATCAGCATCGTTTCAGGCAAAAGACGTCCACCCTGGACATAGGCCCCTCCCAAGCACTGCCACTTTAGCTCACAGCGGATTCCTGCGACATCCACAAGGTTATGGGCTGTCTCTAGGCTCGAGTCATATAGACGGCCAGCCAATGGTCAAGAGGTATTGCAATGTTTTTTTTTTTGAGGGTGGGTAATCTTCAAATAACTGCTCCGCAAAAGTCTGCTTTTACTGAGGAAAACTCAGCCGTGTTCTTTCAGTTACCTGTGTGCTAGGGGCCACGGTATCTCTTTCGAACAACCCGCACCACTGGCAGGCATTGATCCTAGCGGACCCCACCAGTTGGTGCTGACATTTCTTTGAGGCGCGCGTGGAACACACTGCGCCGTCGACCCGGGCTTGGTCCTTTCCGCAAGCCCGCGCAAGCTCCGCAAGCCCGCGCCTACGGGGGCCGGGAATCGGCCTAGGATTCCCGATGCCCAGGGCGCCTCCTACGGCGACTAAGGCCGTGAGCGCGCATAGATTACCTCTCTCTCATGTGCGCCGCCTCCCTCTTCGCGAGCATTACTGCTTCGCAGAAGGAAGTGACGGCTTACCATGCATTCTCCACGAGGACACGACGGTGCTCTGCCCAAGCCGGACAGACCTCCACCTTATGCTCCACCGTGTCCTTCAGGTGGTCTACGCAGTAGTAACACCCGGGCGTTTCCTCCCGCCTTATCTGCAACAAGAACCTCCCGAAACATCCGTGTCCGGTGAGGACCTGCGTCATGGGGAAGGTGAGGACGCCGTGGCACCTCTCAGTTCACTCCTCAATGAGGGGAAAGAAGTTGCATCGTTGCATGCAGATTCTGTTAGATACCTCCAAAACTTTAACTGCCCCGTTGGTCACGTGGTCGCAAGCGCGAACACTGAGCGTGGGGTCCTGGGTTCGATTCCCCGGTCGGGCAAAGTGATATTGGGTTATTGCAATAGGAATTTCTTAGTAACAGCCCGGACTTTGGAAGTTGGCGGTGTGAAACCCCCGTGCCTCAGAAAGCACGTTAAGCGGTTGGTCCTGCGCCTGATCTCTCTCCGGTCGCGTCGAATTGCCGTCCCATTGGACTATGAGAGTGAGGGAAGAAAGAGTGCACTTGTGTCTGCTCACACACTTGTGCACTATAATATCTCCGGCGCTGGAGGCTGGTCTCCATTGAGATTGGCCGCCATGGCCGAAATTCGGTCTGGAGGACTATATATTAGATACCTGTTCTAAATATTCTGGATTTATCGTGTGGAACATGAAATGGAACGCGCCGGCGTGTGCAAATGTTGTGAATCCCAGTGCCATGACCCTGAAATGACGCAATACACATAATTATACATATTGTTAATAAAACTAATTCCATTCGATATGTTCACATGATTAATCAAATATCAATTAATGTTATCGGAAACCCGAAAATTTAAACAGTTCCAACCAAAAGAACAAACGTTTTTCTTAAGAGGATATTTGCGGTCGGGAACTTACTGGCACATTATTATCGCTTGTGAATAGACGTGCTGGAGAAACAGTTTAAATCGGAAACTTTTTATTTATGATTGAAGATATTAAACGTAGATTAGTTGTCTTTACGTAACGGAGTTATCTTTATTTCATGCTTAATAATTTTTAGATAAACACAGCGATTCTTCCATTACCTTTCCTGTTCAATACAAAAATTGGGGGGAAGAATTGGTAGATTAAAATGAAGACAATTAAGAAATACCTGATGCCTTCCATAGGGTCCAGAGCAATCTGTCGAGGGTCACCACCTTGACGAATAAATGTCAGCCGGCGCCAGTTGGCTGGTATTGAGAAAGCAGATAGCAACTTGTTTTCTGAAAGAGAAGAAGATACTTGCTGTAACTGAATGCTTTCATGCTTTTGGGGAGCTTTGGAAATGAGAGTTATAAGAGGGGTAATTGCGCAACACACTACCAGTTGGAATGGCTTTCATTTTGACAGTTCGATAAGAAAGAAAGAAAGAAAGAAAAAGTATTTATTAGACTCGCACAGGAATAACACAAACTTAACTAAATAACATTCTTAATAAAATATAAATTAAAATTAGAGAAAAAACAAAAAGTAAAAATAAAAAACAAAGTCCCGTACGAGGCCAAAAGGCCCCTATCTCAGCATGATGCTGCGACATTTAAAAAAAAAAAACTGTCGCAGCGCTGGTATTCTGATGGGGCCCACTGTGAATGTCACGGACAGATACAGAAATTAAAAATATATTAAAAAATAGATACTATGTGTAAAATAATGTACATAAACAGTAATTAAAGTGATCCGCGTGTCTGCACCCCACGTAACATCTATTACTTGTCTGTGCCTTTATTGTCTGTGACACTATGGCATCATTGTGACAAGTAATGAGACGCAGGCGCTGACATTACGGTAAAAACAAAAGAAAATCACAATTTTTATATAAAAGTATTACGGCTATCTTGCAAGTTAGAGAATTTACGGCTATTAGTGAAATAAAGATAATAATGATAACTAAGGTTTTGAGACAGTAAGGAAAAGTGTAAGAGTTCCGATCTACAAAAATGACAAACAACAAACAAAATAAAAACAAAAACAAAGTGCGAAACCAATGTTGCTGTGCCTGTATAATCGCTGCCAAACGCTCGTCACCATTGCAGCTGCGTGCAGATCAAGGGTAAGTTCAAAGTGTGGTATCTTTTTGGAGTTGTAGTAAGTGATGTTTAAATTTGGTTCTGAATGTGCCAATTGTCTTTATAGCACGAAAAGGAGGTGGCAAGTCGTTCCAGCACCGAGAGGCAGCGAATTTGAAACAACCACGGAATGCAGCAGTTCTGTGCGATAAGGCTAACAAGAGGTACGAAGATGCTCTAGTTTTAATCTTGTTAATATCGCGCGACCAAGACAATTTTTTGTATAAATAGTCTGGTCTCTTTGTGAGAATAGTGCCAAAGAGTAGGGTAGCCAGATGAAGCTTTCTGCGTGCTGACATTCTCATCAAATTACCTTTATTTAAAAATGGAGTGATGTGGGATCGGGGTGGGACATTGTAGCAGAATCTTGCACAAGCATTCTGCACCCGCTGTATCAGTTTTTCGCTTCTACCGAGAATGCACGCCCCATACACAGTGTCAGCGTAGTTCAGCTTGGATAGAACAAGTGACTCACACAGCATGACACGCATGTCCACACTTATGTAAGGACGGACACGATACAAGAGCTTGAGTCGGTAGAAGCAGTTGCGCACGGCTTCCAAGATGTGAGTTTCGAAGTGCAGCTGCCCATCAAATATCAGCCCAAGATTACGAGCCTCTAGAACCCTTTCCACATCACAATCATCAATCCTGAGGCCCAGGTTGCATGCAAGCATTTTGTTCAGGAAATCCCTAGATCCCATAACAATGTACTTGGATTTACTTGGGTTCAGGACCAAGGAGTTTCTTCTGGACCAACCAGAGGTCCTCTCCAAATCCTCATTGATTTTTTTTACAGTTTCAGCAGTATCCTGGGAGTGAAAGGAGAGGTACAACTGCAGATCATCAGCATACAGGTGGAACTTGGTGTTGACCAGACAGTTGATGATGTCAGCACTGTAAAGAATGAAGAGAAGCGGGCCTAGGATCGATCCCTGCGGTACGCCCCTGTTCACCCGCCTCGGACTAGAAGACTTGGTATCTCCGTTACTGTCAGATGTCACCTGGACGAATTGTGCTCGATCACTGAGGTAACTTCCAAACCATTTGACTGTTTCAACATCACATCCATAGTATGCCAGCTTAGAGAGAAGAAGCGAAGTATTAATAGAGTCAAAGGCGCGCGAGAAATCTAGTAAGACAAGAAGGGATCCCATGCCCTGGTCTCTGGCTTCGAGAATGTTACCAACTACATCCAGGAGCGCTGTAGCTGTGCTATGTCCCCTGCGAAATCCGGATTGAGCCAGAGGCAAAATACTGTGTTGCTCCAGATATGCCCTAAGCTGGTCCGAGACAACTCTTTCTAAAATCTTGGACAGACATGGCAGTAGGCTTATTGGACGGAGGTCTTTCACACTAGTGGGGTTAGGTACGTTTGGGATTGGTCTAACTATTGCCATTTTCCACAGATCAGGGAAAGAAGAGGTGACTATCGACTTGTTGACCATAGCTGTGATAACTGCAAGCGTTCGAGGGAGTGTCAACATCAGCATCTCCAGAGAAATATGGTCTGAGCCCTGCGCATTGGACTTAAGACCGCGCAAGATCCTCAGCACCACATCCTCTTGGACGGGCTCAAGCTGGAAATGACTGTTACTGTGTCTATGGTGTTCAAAATATGTTAATTCAGCAGCTGTGACCTCACCACTGCCAGGCACATCCAGAAAGTGTTGGTTGATAGACTCTGGGTTGTTACAGAAATGTGGTAAACTATGCTCTGGTTTTTTTGAGGTGGCTATAGTTGATTTAATATGTGTCCATAACTTCTTTGGTTGTTTAATATTACTATTAATATATGTTTTAAAATATGCACACTTCTCACTGTCAAAAGCTGCTCTAACAAGGTATTTTAATTCTTTATAGGATTTAATGTGATGTTCAGATTTAGTTGTTTTTGACTTCAAATGGCACTTGTCACGCAGCCTCATCATTTCCTTGACAGTGTCGGTAATCCAGGGATAAGATTTCTCTTTAATTAAGATTTTTTTCAGAGGAGCATGCAAATCAAATAGGGTCAAGATGTATTGGTTAAACATTGCAACCATGGAGTTCACATCCTCCAGGCTTATAATATGTTCCCAGTCCATTTTATTTAAGTCTTCATTAAAAAAATCAGGAAGGATATCTTTAAGCGGCCTATAGGTAGTCCAGTATGGAGTGGGCTTCTCTATTTTAAAATTAAATTCGACACAAATAATTGCGTGGTGTCCGAGCTCCGGTATGTGTGATACTGAGACCCCACACACACGGGCGTCAGTGCACACTATATCAATGAGAGTTTCACTGTGGTCCGTGAAATGGGTTGGCTCAGTAACAACTTGTTTAAGCTTGCAGCAATGTATAAAATTGTTCAGCAGTTTAGATTTGCTGTCAGTGTGGCATAATACGTTAATATTGAAGTCGCCAAGCAAGATGACCTTGTCCGCATTAGCAAAGGAGGAGAGAGAATCAGTAATCGCATCCAAGAAGACATTCACATCAAGCCACGGCGGCCTGTATGCAGTGCCGATGATAACCGAGTGCGAGTTAATGTTAAGCCTGAGCCACATCTGCTCGACCTGCGGCGCCGGCGGGTGCGGCGCGGCACGCACGTGCACCCCGCGGCGCACGTAGAAGCCCACGCCGCCCCCGCGGCCGCCGCGCACGGTGCGCGCGCGCGGCACGTGCCGCAGCCGGTAGCCCGGCACTGTCGGCGCGCGACCCTCCTCTCCCTGCCTGAGCCAGGTCTCATTTATCGCCATGATGTCTACCGAGAGGCTATCCATAGCAACTAGGAACTCCTCATGGCGCGAACCTAGCGACCCTGCATTAAATAATCCAACTGTTAGATTTCTGGTCTTATTCATTTTTGTAAATAATGGTGTATACATATAGTAATAATAATGTGTTTATCGTAGATAGTATCAAATGTAGTATTATGTAGTGTAGAGTTTTGCACCAAATTACGTTGTGGAAATATACTGAAATACATAGTGATAGGTGTAGTTTGTAATTCAAATATTGAATGTACGCCGAAAAAAACTTGTCAGGCAAACTGTAATAAAATAGAAAGTCTGTAAAAATAAATATGTCATAGTAAATATTGTAGCCGTGACAGTATTGAGCGGAAGTGTGATAAATATAAGATGTAAGTACATAAATAATTAACTGTAGAGCTGGGCCAGTAAAAGAAACCAAAGTATACCGAGACAAGAAAACATTGGGCCTCGCACAAGAAAAATTCAAGAATTTTAGTATAAACAAAAGAGATACAGAAAATAGGTACTGGTTTTCAGTCAAATTGTTACACACAGTACTGTGGTGTTCAGGGGTCAAGAAATCAGACATCCTTTCCACTAGACACCTCGTAACCAAAAACCCGCGTGAGGTCCTCCTCTGAGCGGATACAGTGGGTGGGCTTGCCGTCACCCTGCTTGGCTAGAATGCGGCCGAATTTCGTCCAAGTATACCTCCACCCGAGACGGGTACCAGCTTCACGCACTCGGTAAAACAAGTGCTTGTTAGTTTTGGTGAGTCTCTCGTTCAGAAAGAAGCGACGCGGGGGTGCGGACAGTCCTAAATCCGCGGTGGTGGCTCCGCGTCGCACGCGCGCGCTCTGCAGCAGGTCATCGCGCAGTGCGCGCCGCGTCAGGCGCACCACGATGCGCCGCCCGCGTGCTGTCGCTGCCGCTGCTCCCCCTGGGCTCGCTCCGCCGACCGGACTCGCACCGGACTGTGCCTCTCGCTCGGCTCTCAGGCCCACCCGTTGCGCGAACACTATGTCCCGTTCGTCGAGAGTCACCCCTAGTTTTGCCGCCACCAGCCCGACGGTGTGCACCACGTTCTCTCCCGAAGTCTCCGGGATGTTGGCGATCTCGAGATCGGAGCCAAGTAAATCCTGCTCACGGTCGTTAAGGTCGAGCTGTAACTTTAGCACAATCCGTTCGAGCTGGCTTACTTTGCCGTCTGGTACTGCCGCACTTTGCCGACTTTCTAGAGCCTCAATCCTGGCTTCCAACCCGTCAACCCGCTCGGTACATACCCCTAACGACGAGTGCAGGCCGGCCATCTCACGACGGAATTCGCGCATTTCATCACGAACCTCCCGCAGCTCGGAACGGAAGAGCCTTATCTCCTCACGGAGGGTGAGCTGCGCATCTAGCGAGGGCTCCCCGTCAGCACCCTGCTCACTACCAGCCCGAGACAGGGCCTTAGCCTCGGCAACAACGGGCTTGGTCTGATTGCCCCGAACCTGAGTCGCCGCAACTGGTGACCTGATCATGGCGCCTTTGGCTACTGCCGCTGCCGTAACAGGGTCCGCTGCGGATCCAGAGTCTAGTTCAACAGGGACTGCCGCCGCTGTCGACGCTGATGCTGGAATAATAGCGGGACCACTACCCAGGTCCTTTACGGGTGTGGCGCTGTTGTCTCCCCTGGGCAACTTTTTCCTGCACTCAGGGCACAGCCAGTCACCGCTAATCTGCGTTGGGTCGGGCAACAACAGGCAAGCGAGGTGATATCTGTTGTGGCACGCCGAGTTACTACACGCAGCGCCCCCTTTTGCCGAAAGAAATCTACCGCAGGCTGCACACTTCACCATAGTACGGCTGGGAACAACTAGATGTCGCACGCCTTTCTTACTCCAGCGACGATAGATGGCGCCTGCTACTCAACGAATTAATGATTTGTATAAACAGTCTGTGGTAACGTAGTCCGAAGTTGCAAAAAATTACACTTTTAGGGGGTATCGGGGGCACAATGTAAATAATAAGTAACTTCAACGTCAAAATAGTAAATAAAACTGAGAAGTGTTTTTGCGGTTTTACACTACCGAACAGCTTTAAAATTGCTCTACAAACAACCACACGCGTGAGGAACAATACAGTGCTTAAGTAAACACGAAATAAACTGTGAATTGATTGGTATTTTGTTTTTTATCTGTGCTGACACGAACAGCTGATGTGTACCGTAAACCGTCCGTGACGTCACTCATTGCGTTATACGATAACATTCATTGCGTTATTTACGTTGTTGAGCCGTCACATATTTCAAACATAATTATGAAGCAATAGATATTGATAGTGGCAATAAGGGCGCTCCCAGTCAAACCGCCTCAACCAACCTTGTTGACTGACACACGAGAGAAAAAGAAGAAATCTTTTTTTTTTTTGGGTGGGAAATCATCAAATGACTTCTCCCGCTCTGGGTGGAGCAGGAGGGCGAGTCATACTTTTACTGACTAAAACCCACCCGTGTTCCCTCAGTTGCCTGTGTGCCAGGGGCCGCGGTATCTCTTTCGAACAACCGGCACCCCTGGCAGGAGAGAAGAAATCTTTGACTTACTATTAGGAGTGTCTGCAGCACAGCTATCATAAATAGTCCCGACAATATTGGCTACGAGCAAAGCATAAATAATTAGTTTAAATATGTGTTTCGCGGTCGTTGGGGGCTGTACAGTGACGGCATCAGCGTGTGTGCGACAGTAGTGAAGAGTGTGAAGTGAGGCACGGAGTCCACTCCGTTGCGCGTACTGGTCAGCACAGCGTTCGAACCAAAGCGAAGTGTTGCTTTTGAAGGCAAGCCAAGAGTTGTCCGAAGTGGCCAAAGTCGCAGAGCGTGTGCTCAAGCAGTAACCACGATGTATACGCGTACGGTTGAAATGCCGGTACGATTCATCTGAGTATGCCTGGAAATCATAAATTACAGTTAATGCCTTACTCCCATGAATGACCCGATTTAAAATTTAACTTTCCTTGGCCTAGTTCTGTCCAGGAAAAAAATATGAGTACCAACCTTCATCAGCTCGTAAGTAGGGTGTGGCTGTGTTGCCGGGGTGAGCTCGAAGGTCCCGAGACAGTAGATCCCATCGACCCTCGTGAGGCATCGTTCATATTCGTCCAGGTGGAACAATTTTGGAAAATTGGCTCTGTCTTCATCTGGAATTAAGACTTGTCATCAGACAGTTGATAATTGTCACACAGTATTCCATAGAGTGTTGCCTATTTTGGTTTGGAACCCTAATTGAGCGAGCCTGACTTGCTCTCGGCCGTTTTTTTGAAAAACAAAAAAAGAACGAAAAATCCTCTTTATAATTTTCAACGCACTGCTTAGCACCGAGAGTTGAAAATCCAGTAGTTCGCTTTTCTGATGCCCTGGGATGCGCTATGTTGGATTTTCAATGCTCCATGCTCGGCTGAATACCAAGAGCTGAAAATTGAAGTTGCGATAAAAAACCGTGTGCGCCAGTCCTTTTTGTAGGAGTCAAGCTCCACCCGCCATCTTTGCCTTGGCCTGTAGTGACCGTTAATGAATGTACAGTTGGCTAGACGTGGTGATGGCAGTGGAGGAGAGCCCTAACGGAATTGCCGAAGCCGAACTTGCCGAGAAACGGTTCGAGGGGGGAAGCAGCGTTGGCAGACCAATAGCAACAGGTGGATCAACAACCTACAGAAGATCGCAGGGAAGACCTAGATGTGACTCGGAGAGACCAGGGAAGCTTGATACATAAAGCAGGAGGACTATACTCAGCAGTGGGTAGAAGAAGGCTGCCAATGACGATGATGATCATGATGCTTTTACCAATAGAGTTGCACAATGACAAGACAAACTTCTTACCGGTGTATCCTCTAGCTACGACAACCTCCACCAATATTAATAATGTTATAAGCTTCATAGTTGCTTCAATACTGAATGCTTTGTAGGTATGTATATTGAACATTTCGAGCTGGACACGTGCATATTTTACAATGTATTATTTTTAATTTATTTGTATTTCGAGTTAGTACGCGCGCCCAAGTAATGCAAACGTGCTGAATAAAGATTGAGTTAGAGCAATCATCAAGAGCATAAACTGAATACTAAGCTGAATAACGTATGAGTAATGTCTATTCAGCTATTATTCAAGCAAAAAGGGCCCCAATTTTGAATGCTTAACGCTGATTAACATCTCAGCAACATCTGAGTAGGAGCTTAATAACGTTTCAATTAGCTTATTAACTTTTGAATAACAGCTCACATCGTTTTTATTGAGCTCTTACAACTGAGTTATTCAGCTTAGCCGAATTGGTTATTGTATTCAGAATGTATTAAGCATTTAAATTATTGTTCACATTTTTGCTAACAATATTCATACAAACTGTGGATAGAATTCAATTGGACTAAATATTTTAATGACGATGTCGAATTTAAATGTTGATTTGACATGGTGAACTTATAAAATCGGTAATAAGTAAATTTTAACTTACAAGTTAGAGGTCTGCTAAGTATATGTATGTTAATTATAAGTGCGCAAGTAATTTTGTTGTGATTAGTATGGTTTTTTTTCATTACTTATGACTCCGCGTGAATAATCAAGATAATAGATAATAAATAGTATTATCATACATACATACTAAGTCTGACAAATGTATCTACTTGTGACGAAATAGCTAATACTTATTAGCAATTTTTAACCGACGAAAAAACGGAGGAGTTTCTCAAGTCAACGCGTATATATATTTTTAACTCAAACTCAAAACATTTATTTCAGTCAAACCATTTTCAGGCACTTTTGAACTGTCAAAAAGTCGATCAGTTGGAAAGTTGAAGCTAGTAGCCCATTCCAAAACGTAGATCTCTATGGAGAAGAACGGGCAAGAAACTCCACGGACACTCTTTTAAAATCAAGTTGAATATTACAAAATCTTGGGAACATAATTCTTGTTGCTTCTGTATGTGAGAACAATGTAAAAAAAAATATAAACAATTCTAAATACAAGATTAAAATAAGCCCTGGAAGTTAGGAGATGACCAGTCTCAACCGACAGCGCCCGTTCACGAACTTGACACGTGGATCAGCACCATCCAGGTCAACCATTTTGTAGGAAACCGAATGATCGAACACACGCGCCACCATCAGTGAGACATTTAAGTGAGCACGACATACTCTCAACTGCCATGCTTTTTCAAGTCAACGTACATCATAACAACACAATAAACGGATGCATGATACTCACCATAGAAATCTTAATCAATTATGTAAAAAACTTTTTAACAAAGAATTAAACCGCCGAAAAACTGAAAAGAAAAAGTAATAAACCGTTTTTGTATAACCTTAATAACTAAGTTCGGAAGGCGGTGACTTACAATTAAAGTACATATCCAAAGTCATCGACTTAAAAAGTTATTAATCCAACAAAATAACATGAATCGAGTTGGAAATGTTGTAGTTGTAAGATTAAGCATTTTGGTGATCTCGTAAATTCCTTTTAAGTATAAATTTAAAATATTTTCAATAGCGATCGATTGTTTTGCTTTATAATGCTGAATAAAAGTGCACACATATCTTGTTGCTAAGCTATAACTTGAAAAAGAGTAGTCTAATTACACTAACTTCTGAATAAAAATTATATAGTTGATCACATTTCTACATTACTCAGATTTTTAGGGTTCTCTAATCGAACGAACAAAAACCTTTTATAATGTGGAATTTTCCCGCCAGGCTGTCACTAAAGAGATTACATTTAAAATTATAGCGTCTTTGTTTGACCTGTTTTTCTTGAAAAAAAAAAATCTCATTTATGTTTAAAAAATTGCAGATTTCGTGTGTGTGGTGTGCACTGGGCCCTAGTTTATTCTCACACATGTTTTGTTATTTGTTTTATGTACAGACGCCAGTACATCAAGCCACCCGATACTCTCAAATTTACCCAATCAACCTTGAACCTAATGCTTTAGCGATATAGATGAAAATCTAATAAAGAAAATCCTTAGCCAAATCCTTTAGTCCTACTTGTGTGACGTTTTTTCGACAGCCCGTTTGCTAATATTTTCTCGAAATATCAAATTTTTCATATGTTCGGTACACATGGTTCTTCTTCGATATTTGTACAGCTGCCATCAGATGTACACTCTTCTTGCGTGAATTGCAATGCTGTTTGACTTTTTTGGGGGACGGAACTCTCTGCATTGCACGACAACCATACATGCTGGCTGGGACCGGGTTCAGTTATGTTCAAACTATTTTCACAAAGCCTTTGATGACCAGAAACACTTGGGCAATTACTACTGCTGTTATTTTAATATTCTTTTACCAATTTTCTTTTGAGATAACCGGTTCTCTTACGTTTTTTTCCACGACTTCGATCCATAACGCAAAATATAAATACGTGCAATAATTGATAACTAATTCACATTAATCAAACATCAATTAAGTTGGTATTAAGCTATGGGCGCTATAACAATACAAATATGGTCTTTAATTTGAATAAGTTAGTTTGAAAATCTCTATTGTACTGAAAAAGGCTTAATAAAAACATAAATAATATTGTTTATTCAACAGCTGAATAATTAGTGAAACGGAATCATATCCAGTTTAAAGATAAAATAAAAATAATTATTCAGAATCAAGCTGTGTGATATAATTATGTAACAATATTATTCAGAAGGTCATACTTTATTCAGCAATTAGCTGTTTCAAACGCTACTAAGCATAGTACTGTTTTAATAGTAGCAATACAGATCATGGTTATTCAGATAAATGCTACCGACGCACTATGTGGAGATTGAGTCGGTTTCGGGTCATAAATCCATAACTTTCATGTATTTATAGATGTACAGCTGATTTTTTTTTTGATAATCTAGAATAAATGTACTTTAAAATTATAAATAGTTTATGGATATAAATACATAATTAATAGTCTTAAAAAAATACATAATATGAAATATTGAAAAATGATCAGAAATTTACGACTATCTTTAACTAATGTGACCTAAAATGTTATAATGAATACAAAAAGCTCTAAAATTTACTGTTATTAATTAAATTAAATAAAAAAAATTATATGTAAGTGTATTATTCTACTAGCTTCAAAGCTATGAGTTCCATAAACTTTTTATTGGAAGGTTTTGTACATACGTAAGGGTAACAATTACCTGTAAAAATAAAAATAAAAGTCCTGACTGACTGACTGACTGACTCATCAACGCCCAGCCCAAACCCTTGGACCTAGAAAGTTGAAATTTTGCACAGAGGTTTCTTTTATAAGGAAGGATTTTTCGAAATTCAATCTCTAAGAGAGTTAAATAGGGGATGAAAAATCCGCGTGGGCGAAGCCGCTGGCAATTTTATATAAAATGGGGCATCTGCATACTCAATCATTGCATACTGTTTTTCGTTCGTCATTGTTGTTACTAAAAGTGTACCTAACCACCTAACTTCTCGCAATGACTGAATTCAACTGTACCAGACGCGGCCTATGTCTGGTTTTAATTGAAAGTCACGGAAATTCTTGCTGTTAAAGCGACAACCTAATTTCGTAATTATAATCAATTTGGAGAGTATGCTTTCGATACAGCACAACGATATTTTAATAAATATATGTGATATATTATATGTATGTCATCATCTGTCCATAAAGTCTTTACTTACGGGGATGCACGTCATTATGCATTATTCAGTGTTATCTCTCGGACAGCTCACTGAAGATGCCTAGCAACCAAGGAACAAAGACTATTTACGATTCAGATATCATGCTAGAAAATGCTATAGAGTGAAGATGTTTTACACACACTTTTATACACTTCGAATCCTTACGTATGTACAAAACCTTCCAATAAAAAGTTTATGGAACTCATAGCTGAAGCTTTGAAGCTAGTAGAATAATACACTTACATATAATTTTTTTTATTTAATTTAATTAATAACAGTAAATTTTAGAGCTTTTTGTATTCATTATAACATTTTAGGTCACATTAGTTAAAGATAGTCGTAAATTTCTGATCATTTTTCAATATTTCATATTATGTATTTTTTTAAGACTATTAATTATGTATTTATATCCATAAACTATTTATAATTTTAAAGTACATTTATTCTAGATTATCAAAAAAAAAAATCAGCTGTACATCTATAAATACATGAAAGTTATGGATTTATGACCCGAAACCGACTCAATCTCCACATAGTGCGTCGGTAGCATTTATCTGAATAACCATGATCTGTATTGCTACTATTAAAACAGTACTATGCTTAGTAGCGTTTGAAACAGCTAATTGCTGAATAAAGTATCACCTTCTGAATAATATTGTTACATAATTATATCACACAGCTTGATACTGAATAATTATTTTTATTTTATCTTTAAACTGGATATGATTCCGTTTCACTAATTATTCAGCTGTTGAATAAACAATATTATTTATGTTTTTATTAAGCCTTTTTCAGTACAATAGAGATTTTCAAACTAACTTATTCAAATTAAAGACCATATTTGTATTGTTATAGCGCCCATAGCTTAATACCAACTTAATTGATGTTTGATTAATGTGAATTAGTTATCAATTATTGCACGTATTTATATTTTGCGTTATGGATCGAAGTCGTGGAAAAAAACGTAAGAGAACCGGTTATCTCAAAAGAAAATTGGTAAAAGAATATTAAAATAACAGCAGTAGTAATTGCCCAAGTGTTTCTGGTCATCAAAGGCTTTGTGAAAATAGTTTGAACATAACTGAACCCGGTCCCAGCCAGCATGTATGGTTGTCGTGCAATGCAGAGAGTTCCGTCCCCCAAAAAAGTCAAACAGCATTGCAATTCACGCAAGAAGAGTGTACATCTGATGGCAGCTGTACAAATATCGAAGAAGAACCATGTGTACCGAACATATGAAAAATTTGATATTTCGAGAAAATATTAGCAATCACCGTAAGATTATTATACAGACGTTATTTAGCATTACGCATTCCAGGTAGCTTCAAGCAGAAAAACAGCCCCGTCGCACTATGTGAAAGTGTCTAAGAGAGCTTGGCCATAAATACTTTTTGTAAAAATCGGCGCAGGTACTTGTATTATACCTCAAACTGTTGCTAAGAAGTTAATCTACTAAATTATAAATAAATAATGTATGTGGTTTGTATTGGTTTATAGAACAGAGCATCTAAATACGATGATTTAAAAATTATCACAAAAACATTTTCATTTGTATTTTTTTTAGGATTTTTTTTTGATGAGCTAGCAATGAAATCCGTGCATGTATTATACCATTTCAGAAAGCTCATAATATTACTATTGCCTGGTATGCATAAATATGTTATATTATTGTTAGTATATTTGCTAGAAATATCTATCTCATGACATATCATTTTTGCGTATCTGAAACTTTCAATTAGAGTTTTGACAGTTGCCGAAATTTGCCGAAGGTCTGTAAATGATGTTATTTGATAGGAAATTTAATATTATACAGCAAGAACAAAAAAGTTGCAACTTCATTGCATAACATATGTTAATCTATGATAACATGAAATAGTAATTAATTCTTATAAATACGTAGGTGATGCTATTTGATGTACTGGTTGATATAGGTTGTACTTGTCATATTTTATTACTTGCAGTTTATGTTTAGGTAATATATCGAGTATTTTTCACCATATTTTAGATCACATAAACAACAAATAATCAATAAAACATTTCGGAAACCACCTAACCACATAACGATAATTAGTTCTTTCTATCACATTTTGCACACGTTTCAAAACAATTTAAACAATACGTAATACCCTATATGTAGTATGTAATTTTCCTTAGAAAATGTACAGCGAACCTGGCTGATCCTCTGACTATACTGTTCAACTACTCTACAAATCAAATCAAATAATTTATTTGCATAATACATGTTAACAAGGTATTACAGGTATAAAAGGTTCATTGTATTATAACCTAATGAGGTGTGCAAATCAATATAATTATGTCTTTACTACTAATCTATAATACTAATTACTAATCGCAACATTAAATAATTATACAGCTAGAATACATTATAATTGAGTTACTTAAAAAAATAGCAACGTTAAAATAAAAAATACACAAGTCAAACAAAATTTAAACAATCATTATACATTGTGGTGCCATTATAGATAAAGTCAGTCATCTTTCATTAAAATAATCATTAATTGAATAGTAACATTTTGCAACCAGGAATTCGTGCAAACCTAATTTGAATTGGTCCATTTTGTCTAAGTCTGTGATACTTTTTGGCAACTTATTGTATTTTGGGTGCCATGCCCAAAATGTTTTTTGTAAATACTGCTTTTTTATGACGTCTTACGCATATTTTATTTTTGTGTCGTGTGCTTCTTGGATGTGTATATAGATGTAGATTTGCTTTGACAAAGACAGCCACTTCATATATATAAAGACACGGGAATGTTAATAACAGGAACTGTTGAAAATGTGGTTTACAGCTTTCTGTGCGCTGTATGCCACACATTGCCCTTATGCATTGTTTCTGGGCTTTGAACGCCATTTCTCTGTCCGGCGAGTTCCCCCAAAATATAATCCCGTAGCGTAAAGTAGATGCAACATACCCGTGATACGCCATTAATAAAGTTGCCCGATTTGACACTTTTCTTAGGTTATGGAGAGCATATGAATACTGGCTAAGTTTTTGCATGTATTTTCAACGTGTGTTTTCCAGCTCATGTTTTTATCTATCCAAATACCTAAGAATGTAGTGTGTTCTGCTTCATCGATAGTTTTGTGACCGTAACGAATATCCGGTTTTTTATTGTTTGTTTGTTGTTCAAATGAAATGTAATTTGTCTTTGCAAGATTTATTTTTAAGTTGTTTTCGGTTAGCCAAGTTATTATATCATTTAAGTTGTCGTTTATTTCTTTTTCAAATGTCACATCATCTTTACTTTTGATCAGTATTGTGCTGTCGTCAGCGAATAAAATCATTGGATTATTAATAGTTTTAGGCATGTCATTAATATAAAGTAAAGTCATATAATGTAAAGTGGGCGGGTGAATTGTCGAGTGAATACAGACTGGAATGTGGAGTGAGGCAGGGGGTCTTGAGCTCGCCCTTGCTTTTTAACCTATATGTGAATGCGCTGCTCGAGGAACTCAGTCAAATGCCCGTAGGGTGCCACGTGGATGGTGTCAGTGTAAACAACCTCAGCTATGCCGATGATATGGTGCTGCTGGCTCCCTCGATTTGTGCATTGCGGAAGTTGCTTGCCGTGTGTGAAAAGTATGCTGCGACACACGGTCTAAGTTATAATGTTAAAAAGTCGGAGTGCATGATCTTCAAAGCGGGTACAAAGTGCCCAACTGTTGTTCCACCACTGTTACTCAATGGTATTCCTCTTAGTCGAGTATACCAATTCAAGTATCTTGGGCATGTGATTACCGAAAATCTTGGAGATGATGTAGACATGGAGAGGGAACGCAGGGCATTGTCAGTCCGGGCGAACATGCTGGCCCGCAGGTTCGCTCGATGTACAGCCGCGGTGAAAGTAACTTTATTCAAAGCGTATTGCACATCTCTGTACTCAGCGAGCCTGTGGTTCAGATATACCCAAAGGGCTTACAATTCTTTGCGCATCCAGTTTAACAATGCCTACAGGGCGCTGTTACGTCTGCCGCGCTTCTGCAGTGCGTCAACAATGTTCGCCGAGTCGCGCACAGACGGCTTTGATGCCACCTGGCGGAAAAAGACAGCCTCACTGCTAAGCAGATTGCGTGGGAGCAGTAACAGCATCCTGGAAGTTATAGGCAATAAGATAGACAGCCCACTGGTGTGGAGCCTCACACAGCGGACTAAGTCTCTATTAGTTATTAGGTACTAACATAGTTTTTAAGTTCATACTAACAATTATGTAAATTTAACGGATCAATGGTTGTCTGAATAATAATAAATAATAATAATTAATATTAGGTTGGGGAAAAAGTCTTTTCGCATTATAGTATGTATGAACTTGTAATAAAATCTCTTTGGCTATACTATTTGTATCTGGCTGGTTTTGGTATCATTGAAAGTTTAAATTTTAAAGAGCATAATTCCTAATTCAAATTAGGAAAATGTGTGATTTTCATTTGTTTTTCGTACCGTCAAGATGAGTGAATCTAATGAAGAAATTCGATACATATTAAAATTTTACTACAAAAAAGGTAAAAATGCAACGCAAGCCGCGAAAAAATTTGCGATGTTTATGGACCTAGTGTAGTGTCTGTGAGAGTAGCATAAATTTGGTTTAAGCGTTTTCAATCCGGAAATTTTGATGTCAAAGATGCACGTCGCTCTGGTCGCCCTATTACGCATAAAATGGATGCCATTTTTGAAAAAGTGGAGCAAGATCGGCATACCAGTAGTTACGACGTAGCTGAAGAACTGGAAATTGACCACAAAACAGTTTTGGCGCATTTGAAAAAACTGGGTACACAAAAAAGCTCGACATTTGGGTACCTCACGAGCTCACTGAAAGAAACCTAATGTACCGTGTACTCATTTGTGATTCTTTATTACGACGTAATGAAACCGAACCATTTTTGAAGAAGCTGATAACTGGTGATGAAAAGTGGATCACGTATGACAAGAACGTGCGAAAAAAGTCGTGGTCAAAGGCCGGTCAGGCTTCACAGACTGTGGCGAAACCCGGGTTAACTCGCAACAAGGTGATGCTGTGTGTGTGGTGGGATTGGAAGGGAATTATTCATTATGAGCTGTTACCACCAGGCAGGACCATCGATTCTGAACTCTACTGCGAACAACTGATGAGATTAAAGCAAGAAGATGAGAGAAAGCGGCCGGAATTAATCAACAGAAGGGGTGTGGTTTTTCATCATGATAACGCTAGACCTCACACATCTTTAGCCACCCAACAAAAATTAAGAGAGTTTGGCTGGGAGGTGTTAATGCATCCGCCGTATAGTCTTGACCTTGCACCTTCAGATTTCCACCTGTTTCGGTCTCTTCAGAATTCTTTAGGCAGTGTCAGGTTAACATCACGAGAGGACTGCCAAAACCACTTGTCGCGGTATTTTGACCAGAAGTCCCAAAATTTCTATAGCAATGGGATCATGTCCCTACCTACAAGATGGCAAAAAGTTATCGAACAAAATGGTACCTACATACTTTAGTTAAATGTAAATAAACTTTATTAAAAAATGTTTTGAATTTTCTTAAAAAATGCGAAGAAACTTTTTCCCCAACCTATTATATACAATGAATAGTAAAGGAGCAAGAACACCGCCCTGCGGCACACCAAATATGCATTTTCTATGTGTGGAGACATAAGTCTTTTCAGTTCTTGTATAGGGGCAGATTTTATTTATGTATGTAATTTGTTCTCGATTAGTCAGATATGATTTGATAAGTTCAAGGATTTTGCCTCTAATTCCATATTTTTCCAGCTTTTTTATCAGTATTTTATGGTTCATAGTCAAATGCCTTTGACATGTCCATAAATAATGCAACTACAGGAGTTCTATTGTCAACATTAGTTAGAGCGTGTTCAACAAGTTTGTAGATTGAAGAGAAGAAAAAATTGAGAAGAAAAAATAAAAACATTGACTCTGCTAGTCAATGTTTTTATTTTTCCTGAAACCATATTGTTCGCTAACCAAGATTTTGTTAGTTTCTAGAAATGAATATAAGCTATTTTGTATTACTTTTTCAAAAACTTTTGAGAATACCGGTATGAGCGCGATTGGTCTGTAGTTGCTAGGATCTTGCTTATCGCCTTTTTTATGTAATGGTTTAATTACTGAGATTTTAAATTTTTCTGGGAATATGCCTGTCTCAATGCTGCCATTGATAATGTGGCTGAGTATTGGTGCAACGATAGCAGATGTGGCTTTTATTACCTCGGTGTTTATGTCGTCATATCCAGCGCATTTCGTATTCTTCAAGGAATTAATAATTTCATATACTGTAGGTGTCATAAATATTGAATTAGGAGGAGAGTTTATTATAGGATTACTATTAAACTTTAAGATTCATGTCACTTTGTGATTAAATTTGGTCAATAAAATAATTATTCAATGATTCTGCTATTTGTTCAGGGTTATTTATAATTTTGCTGTCAATTTTTATGCTATCAATACCATGTTTAGGGTAGTTTGATGTCTGCTTATTAATTATGTTCCATGTAACTTTGCTTTTGTTAACAGCAGTATTTATAAAATTATTGTTTTGTACTTTTTGTGTCTGTTTGATTATGTGTTTTAATCTTTTGGTCTAGATTTGGTGACTTTCTATATTCCCATAACATGTCACTTTTACGTTTCGAACATTTTTTAAGTTCTGTTGTGATCCACTTTGGTTTTTTATTTACCGAAATTTTTATTTTGTTAATTGGAAAACATAGGTCATAGAATAATTTAAATAGGTCGTGGAACTCAGTAAATGCTATATTTGGATCTGAGCATTGATAGACATCATGAAATGATAAATTTTGCAGGCATTCCCTAAACTTTCTAATAATTTCATCACAATAGTCACGTTTGTAGATAAACCAATGAGAGAATGTGCAGGTTTTTTTGACACGACACTTAAGCAGTTGCGCTGTATGGTCTGATATTGCCAATTCTGTGACCTCACAGCTACTTCCTCTAAAGTTATGAATGATGTTGTCGATGCAGGTCCCGCTACACAGACGTGTTGGAGATCGCGTTCCCAGTATCAGGTTATAGCTACGCAGTATATTTTGAAAAGTGATTGACATCTTACTATTTTTGCATATATCTATATTAAAAACTCCACATAGTATAATCCTACTATTACGTTTTAAACATATTTTGTTTAACATCATTACTAAATTATTAAAAAATATTGATAGTTTATCTTTACTATAATTTGGCGGTCTATAGATACAAATAATGATGATGGGATGGGACGTCATTTTAATCGCACAGCATTCAATTTGATTAGGTATGGCCCATTTATTTACATTAATTATTTCAAATTGATGTGTGTTTTTTACTAGTATGCACGAGCCCCCGTTTCTATCTTGCCTAGCGTAGCATGCTGCTAGTGAGAAGTTAGAAATATGTAGGTGTTCCTGGTCATCTTTTTTCATGTTGTGTTCGGTTATGCACTGCGACTTACCTAAATCTGCAAGTTCATTCAGATGCGTACTTAATAGATCTGACTTATTTATTAGGCCATTGACATTTTGGTGCATTATAAATATATGATTATACACGAAAAAAATGTGTGTTACGATCGTGATTTAGTAAGGATTGCGAGTTTGGTGATTGTGTGTCTGTAGGTAATTCAATTTTTTCCGACTGGGAACACTCGACCTCAAAATTGACATTGTTTGTGTTGTTTATTGTCATAATAAGATCTTGTAAATCTGATACTACAGCTTTCGTGCCATAGCTATTCAGTGTGCCTGAGAGCTGATTATACATGTCATAGTTATAAGAAAGATTTAGGTTGGAATCCAATAGATACGCATAGTTATATGCCTGTGTATCCATGTATAAAAGATTGTTAAAAACTTCTATTCTACTATTAAACAGAGTATTGCTATAATTTTGTTGTTTTACATAGTAAGTATTATTATATTGAAATTTAAATTTATATGTTGGTAAGCAAATAATAATATTAGTGTGAGTTAATGTTATAAATTTTTCTCGAATAAACATGGTTAGTTCTATATAGTTATGGGTTTTTCGGAAGTCTTCTTCGCCAGTATAAATAATACTTTAATAGCTTGTAAAGTTTTGAACTTTTGCATCAATTGTCTCTAATACTTGCTTCAGTCCACATTTAGGTTTCCGATAATGACAAATGTCGTAGTTTCGTAAGTTAGTTTCTTCTACAACGGTGTACAATGTATTTGATGTTTCACAGCTTAATAAACATATTTTTGGTTTAGCTATAGTAGTAATAGTAGTCTGCTTGCTGTAGGTGGTGCATGGTGATATCACTCGGGCAGTAATACTCTCTTTTTCATGTTGTTGGATTTGTTCTGGATTTGTCTTATCACTGCTTGTTTCATTTTGTGTGGCATTGGATGATATCGGGCATGTGTTTTGCGGGCATTTCTTAAGTGGACTTGACTTATTGTGTTTTTTAACTGGACTATTTGTTGTACTTTTAATAAGTTGTTGTTGTTTTCTGTGGGGAGTTAGCTGCTTTATAATTTTATTTTTATTTGGAGTCCCATTTTCACTGGATAATTTCCTAGTTGCCTCCTTCATCAGTTGATTTTTACAACTGATGATTTGAATAGTATGTTTTAAGTTGAGTGTTTTCGGTTGACAGTTTATCTATCTCCCCGTAAGCTGCCAATAATTCCAACTTAAGTTCTTCAATTTTTTGTTGCAATTCTTGCACTTTATCATTGTCTTCGTGGTCTGATATTTCTGGTAGGCTATAAGTAGAGTCACTGCTCCATCTCCCCGTAGCAAGGCAGCACATCGGCTCTCTTGAGTCTTCTAATTGGATTTGGCTGCAGGAGCACACCGGATAATAGGTTTGGATGAGTTGTCAAGCGGTCCTTGTATTTGGCTGAGTATCGTTTTGCTTCGTCAAGAATGGTTCGGATTTCCAGATATTCATGAATTTCCGAGTTGCGAGCATACCAGGGCGCCGAGGAAAGTACCCTTAGAATATTTTTTTGGGCTCTCTGTAGGCACATAATATTGGATTTGCTGACTGTCGACCACAGTTGGATTCCATATGTCCAAATCGGTTTTATTATGGAACAATATACCCTCAGCTTGTTGGATAGGGATAAGGCAGACTGCCTACCGAGGAGCCAGAGTAGATTTTTAAATCTTAGATTGATTTCGGTGCACTTCGTTTTTATATGGTCTTTCCATGTCATCCTTCGGTCTAGGTCAAGTCCAAGGTATTTGACGCAGGTTGATTGTGGCAATGTGTCGCGGCCTAGGTTGACCGGAGGACAAGTTTCACGTCTTAGGGCAAATGTAATGTGGTGAGACTTCGGAGCGCTTGCTTTTATGCGCCACTTGGTCAACCAAGCATTGGTGGCATTGAGCTGGCTTTGCAACAATCTGCTTGCTTCATTTTGATCACGGTCACAACTGAGGAAGGCTGCATCATCGGCAAAGGTTGCTACAGCTGTGTCAGGTGTCTGGGGTAGGTCACAAGTAAATATGTTGTAAAGGACCGGACCAAGAACGGAGCCCTGGGGTACTCCAGCTGAGCAGCTATAAAAAGAAGATCTTGCGTCACGGAGCTCGACTTAAAACTTTCTGTCACTGAGATAAGAGTCCATCAGCAAGTAGTAGGAGTGTGGAAGGTACTTTTTAATTTTGCAGAGTCGATAAAGGCCGACCGATTGAAGGCCTGTTTTGCATCAAGAAAGGCAGCCGAACAGTACTCTTTCTTTTCCAGACATTGTCTTATTGTGGAATAGACTCTATGTACCTGCTCTATAGTTGAGTGGTGCTTCCGAAAACCAAATTGGTGGTTGAGTATTACATGGTCCATATCTAGGCAAGGAGATTTTGACAACACAGGCGTCAGGCTAATAGAGCGTTAAGATGAGACTTCGTTAGGCGGCTTACCAGGCTTATGAATCATAACAATTTGAGATATTTTCCAGAGTGCAGGAACATGTGAGGTTCTCAGTGTGGCATTAACAAGGATGGTCAAAAAGACAATACGCTTAGACGCTTCAGGATGACAAGGTTTTTCAAAAACCCCCTTTGTTTCGTGTGAACTGGAACTTGTAAAGTCACTTTTTCCAAATGTTTATTGTATGTTTTTCATTAAAAAAAACAGCCACTGATCACTCCACAAATAATACTTTAGCATCCACACAATGGTTTACTATCGTAAGTATTTAAGCAAAGTTATTATATTAATACTTAGTTGTTTACGAAACAGCAAAATGTAAGTGTTGACTCATTGACTAAGCATGCATCAGTGACATGAATCAATGGAGTAAGAGCTCTTTAAAGTTGTCAAAAACCCTTAATCGTCCGTTTATTGGTGCCAGTACCCTAAATTACTGTTAAGATTGAAGATAGATATTTGCACCAAGGCTTGTACCATCACTAGACAATTGTTCCTATATAGTGCACTCGGCCTCGGCCATTCATCATAATGAGAAAAGGGAAAAACAGAAGGATAACGAATCCATTTGCTCACTGATTTTTATTCACATATTAAAAATAATCCATAAAAAAAATAACGCTTCTAAGAACTTCATATGCATTGGAAATTCTACCAGAATCGTGATTGGTACGGCGACAGCGTAGGTTATCAAATTGGTTGCGCTCCAGTCCACGGTCTGAACGGTCTCTTGCCGCTAAGTCTTAAAATTTTACTATTCGTTTCCAAGAGTAGTGACCTATCTGTAAAATTTCTTATTTTCTATTAAAACTAGTCTAATGAAAAAGTTTGTTTCATTACATATTGTACTGTTTTCTCGCAAATTTGTTGAAAAACATTGTATGACACACGTGCAGAAATTGGTATTCACAAATTCGTGACTATGGTAAACCCAAGACGACATAAATAACTAATATGGAAATTAAAATAAACGTAAAGAGCACGCACGGTGCTATACAATGGGGTACGTATGCGTTAAAATAGGTACTTAGGTGAGAGATACCTATTCTACCGCACGTTCCGTTGTAAGGTGCGTAATTTTTTACTTTCGAACAATGTATAAGTACAGGCTTCGTAAATACATTTTTTTAGCAAATGTTTTCAAAATCTACATTATTCTACCTCCACTGAAGCGCGGCGTTCAATCTCTTGATCGGGAAGTCCATAAAACTATGTAGAGATCAACTAATTTAAAACGGCTCGCCCCTCCAGGCCTGGTTCAAATGTTTGTATAGGCATTTTGATGGAGGGGCGTGCAGTTTTAAATTAGTTCATCTCTACCACTTTAACACGGCTTAATACACTTACCTACTTATCATCGCACCCGCACCCTTCACACGGTAACACAATGGTGCCGATTCTCTTGTCACAAAATTCTCTAAACTAAACTAAAAATCACTAAAATTTAGTTTATTCCTGTCAAACGACGATTTCCCATTCTGAAATTGACTAAAGTGACACAACTTATCTATATTTTAGTTTGACAGCACTAAGATTGTACTGAGTTTTTAATTTAGTGAAAATGGTAATTTTGCTATTCTGTTGTTGTCAAATTCATTATTCTATTCAATATAAAATTTCGATTGTCTAACTAAATCTGACCATTTTTAATCGCGATTAAAAAGGTGTGGAATAAAATTAGTCGTCAAGAACTAAAATTTACACTGACACCTCGACTTCGGGCGCAAATACAGTACTGTATCTTTTTTTTCTTTTCTTTTGCTTATATCTCGAAATTGGTGTGTCCTATCGTAAAAATAATGAAAATTTCGACCCCCTTTATAAAACCCCATACACCTCTAAAACTCAACATGTAGGTAATAATTTTTCATGTTTTCGATACAAAAAGTAAAAAAATCCATTTAAAACACGTTGAGGCTGCCCCCCTGCGCGATTCCGGCTCTAAAAAAGATCACGGGGTAGGGCAAACGTGGAGTCGCGTTTGTCAAATTCGATTTTAGTTGTGTCAAAATTATTTTTAAATTTAGAGATCTTTTTTTGCAGAATAGCTTTAAGATTCTCATAGCCAAAAGTAAGGAATTTTAGTGATAGTTTAGTTAGTTTAGTTCGGTGTACAACAGAATCGGCACCACTATCAATCAGCCTAAATCATTGCTAGGTTATTCCTCATCCATTGCACATAACTATGTTCGATATATTTGTCTGCTCAACAACGTAATTAACGCATAAATAATGTTGTTGAACTGTCAAAATGAAAGCCATTCCTACTGTTAGTGTGTTACACAATTACCACGCTGTTGTTTCGCCAGTTTTATTTCCTATGGACGCCAGACTCCGTGTGCGACGACAATTTAATAGAGGCACGCGACTTAAAAGACCTGGTAAAATGTATTTGTATTACCCACACACTTCTGCTAATCCGCTCGGTAATTAAAAGAGTGCTTAAAAATTAAGACTATTGAGCTCTAAGAACAAAAAAAAAACTAACGATGTCAAGTGTAGAGGTGCTGAATGCCATTGGCCTGGTCCCGATTGTCATCAAGATGCACCAGTGCAGCATCATGACTGTCAAAGACAGTCGGCCCAAGCTACGCCACCCTGGCCAGCTGTAGAATCTTCTTATCGGACCTGCGAATAAAAATATAAGCTTAATATGGTCATGAATGCAGGCACTTGTATGATGGCGTAAATTAATGGTTAGAACATTGGTTAGAATTCAGCCAGGCGCGTTACTTTGTGTAAATAATTTCATGACCACTGCTCTCAAATCGGTGAGGGTTTTAGATCAGGCCAGAAATTCAGAAATGTGATATCAAAACCGCACTGGGCCTGAGTGGAAGATTACAGCCCACTCCCTCATGTAAAGAGGAGGCCTATGCCCCACCAGTGGAAACATTTAGGCTGATTATGCTTGTGCCGTGTTGTGCCGGAACGTAAAAAGAATAGCACCATCCCATTTCTTCCAGTGGGTGTCATAGAAGGCGACTAAGGGACGTACCAGAGAATGCCAGCAGCGTTATCTATGCATTTTATCACCATACTGCGATCGCCAACCCGCCTGCCAAGCGTGGCGATTATGCGTAATTCCGTCACAACTGGAAGGAGGAAGCGCGGTGTCGCAAACGATGGATGCCCATGAGTGGGACTAGTAAAAACAATGTAGGGAGTTGTGGATTAATGAAATGATGAGCCGCAACCGAAGGGACCAGCAAAGTGTCATGTCATCTTTTTCTACTTGTACCAAATTTTGTTCGTATTCTAACAAATGACATTGATCTAAAGGTCAAGGTAGGGTCACTACTCTTTTTGAATGATTTGTATTTATTAACCAACCATTAACTATTCCGTGGTGAGTGTGATGACCCTTTGTGACCTGTATTGTATTATTTTCAATAAATTTTCTTAGGGTGTGTAGCCAACCAACATGACATGCACGCGCACAGTTCGCAAGCGGCTCGCAAGCAGCTCGCGAGCGGCGCATTCGCCAGGTCTTGACACACCCTAATACAATCGGCGGTCAGCGTAACATGTGTTTTTCTTCCACACTTCGGTAGTCACACCCTTTCTAACTATATCTTCTTTCAGACAGTCCATCCATCGTATCTTTGGTCTCCCCCTACTCTTATAGCCATCGACAGTCATAAGTACACAACACTTTCCTCAAGACATGTTCCTCATACCTCCGTATCATATGCCCATACCATGACAACCGATTTCCACACAACTTTGCAGTTATCGGTGCCACTTTCAGACTTCCTCTTACCCAACTAGCAAAAACGGGTTTTTAAACTATCCTAGAACCATCATTTATCGAGGACTATATCAGACTTATATCTGCATATGTCTCGAAAAGGGCCCACTTTAAAAGTCTACTTTTACTTATAACGTATTTATATTAGACCGCTGAAATGACATATACGCCTATATTGCTCTTGTAATTGAGTTACGTCAATGCAATTACTCCTGTAAATCTCAATATAAGCAAGTTATAGTCAAAAATGAGATTAATACGCGCCTAGGAATGCTTCTATAATATATTGTCAACAGTCGAAGTGAGTGTATCGCTTGTTGTGCTCTGTAAAAAAATATTTTTAACATCTTGAGGGTTAGTGTTTATCTGAATCAGAATTTAGTAATGTCAACCTTAGTAGAAAAACAAAATCTTATTGTTGTCAAATTGATAGTCTTATAGCATATTCGTAGGGTAATGTGGATTTTCTGTGAAACCTATCATGGTTTTGATAAAAAAATTAAAGCGCCTCTTGAAATTTGCTTATTTACTTTTTAGTATTAATTAATATTAAATAAATATTATTAAGGCAGCTGCCATTTTCTTGGTGAGCATTTCCAAGTATGACATAGTGCTAAAATAAGTATTTTTAGCATTTCCAAGTGTGACACAGTACCAATATAAGTATATTGGGTTATCTCAAAACCGAAAAATATTCGCCATTGTTACCGATTAGGGTTCCGCAATGCTCAGATGAAAATCGATTGATATTTATAGATAAGTAATTTAAAGGAATATTTTAAGGGTTTGTTCTACGTGCTATGTTAAACATCAGTTTAAACATTGTTTTTATTTGACTTAATTATATAACAGGTTGCCGACGATTTAAACAATACTATTATGCCGATGTTCCTGGATATCGATCGATTATTAACCAAAAAAGATTTCCGATCTCTATACTTAAAGTGGCCTTGGAGTGTTACACATTTCTTGTTGTCGTCCCGGTTATCACAACGTGGTTTCTATTAACACCAGAGATTTACATTTTACTAAGAATCAAGAACACACCAGACCAAAGACTACAATAGTATACTGGCAACATCAGACCATTGCTATACCAAGATTGGTTTTGGTGTGAGAATTGTTCTACTTACGCAATTTATAATCACTTTCCAAGAGACAAATATGAAATTTGTAACTAGTACCTAACTGTATATGTACCTAACTACGTAACACAATATTTATTGTTACCTACTTCTATGAGTAAAAGTGAAAATCCCTATGCTCACCTATATTTAAATTAACTTACATACTTATCAGTTGAACAGTTTTGAAGTATCTGATGTCTGGGCAATATTACACAAATGTTTATGGATCTCCTACAATGGCACAATAGGTACAGGCACAGCCTTCTCAGACGCGAATCTCTAAGGAAACTGTTTAAAACAATTAACATCATGACGGTACCTTGTCAATATATCTATGAAAACATTATGTATGTTCGGAAAAATCTACATCTTTTTAGTAAGATAAGTGATAGGCACAATTTTAACACTAGAAATAGGAACAAATTAGATCAACCACGTTTCAGATTGTCTAAAGAACACACTTCTTTTATGGGGTACTGTGTAAAATGTTATAATAAAATACCAGTCGATATTCTTGAACTAGATGAAAAGAAATTTAAATCATGCATTAAACGCACACTATGTAGACAAGCATATTATAAGTTAGATGATTATATCGTAGATAAAAATGCTTGGCTTAATGCTGGTCCTGCTCCACAGCCACCTGGGCATACTTAAATGTTTAATATTTGAAAGAGAAGCTTCCCTTTTTTTAATTTTTTCTGACGTTACGAACCTTTTTGTCCATAATATCATAATTTTTGTGACATTACGAATGTTTTATTTATGCTGAACCAAGTGTTAGTTACTATATACTTCAATATATATTCAATGTTTTTTCTTTCTTTTAAGAAATCAAATTTTATTAATATTTCAAATAGATTGCAAACTAAAGTTTTGTATACCTAATTTAGTAGCATTTTGTTTAAATTTTGTAAATGTGAGTACCATGCATCCGTTTATTGTGTTGTTATAATGTACGTTGACTTGAAAAAGCATGGCAGTTGAGAGTATGTCATGCTCACATGAATGTCTCTCTGATGGTGGCGCGTGTGTTGGATCATTCGGTTCCCTACAAAATGGTTGAGCTGGATGGTGCTGATACACGCGTCAAGTTCGTGAACGGGCGCTGTCGGTTGAGACTGGTCATCTCCTAACTTCCAGGGCTTATTTTTATCTTTATTTTAGAATTGTTTATAATTATTTTTTTTTACATTGTTCTCACATACAGAAGCAACAAGAATAATGTTCCCAAGATTTTGTAATATTCAACTTGATTTTAAAAGAGTGTCCGTGGAGTTTCTTGCCCGTTCTTCTCCATAGAGATCTACGTTTTGGAATGGGCTACTACCTTAAATTTTCCAACTGATCGACTTTTTGACAATTCAAAAGTGCCTGCAAATGGTTTAATTGAAATAAATGCTTTGAGTTTGAGTTTGAGCTATTTTCTTACAAGTCATGCTGTTAAATCTGGCAACGTCGCCGTCGTCGGTGAACCGATCGGGTAAACCTGCGAGTATTATGCTGTCGATTTGAGATAGTCAAAGAAGTACTATGAACTTCTAGTAAACGGCTTCTTTTTAATTTGTGGTAGTTGCTACCATAGATGTATAGCAACTACGAAAAATCAAAATTAATTTCGAAGATGGTACATAATATAGGCCAAAACTGATATCTCGAACTGTTGAAAACTGGTAATCCATCACCATTTATGTTTAGAGAAATCTCATTTGATAAACAAGGAGCATTGTTTTAAATTTTTTTCAAACATTTGATCAAACCGTTGTGCCAATAGTGTCCTGGGGCTGAAATACTGATATGTAGGTTTTCTCTATTGGTATCTAGTAATGTACCTGCGTCTTTAGGCAAAATATTGTTTATTCTCTTATTTAAAATTTCAAGTAAAGAGTTCAATGCAGCATGAGAAATATTGAAGTCTAAAGCCCAGTTTTTAATAGAATAACGCAATTCTAAATTTTTGTTATAATCCGAAAGTTCTTCCTGAATATCTCTTTCAATATCGCTCAAAAATTTGGTACTTTCGTAGTCCGAACCTCTTCCATCTAAAATAGTACTACAATTATCTTGTCCGGAACCATCGCTAGAATTCGCGATACGGTCTTCAACAGTTAAATTTAAAAATCGTTGCTCACGGCGTTTAACATTTCTTTATATGTTTTTTAACTTTTATTTTTTATGCTCCACTTTTTTTAAACCGCTTCCACTTATTTAAATCCATTTTCAATATTTGTAGACAAAAACAGTTGTAATCAAAATGGCTGATGTTAAATCCTACAATAGAATTTGCAAATTATATAAAGCGTGTTTTCGCCTGTACTGGTCGTTACAAGCCAAAGTGGCTTCAACCAGGATTGTTTGAGATTACTTAGACAATAACACTACTGTGGAATGCCTATACAATATGTAACAAAAACCCTGTTGTTCCTTCTACCCACGTTTTCAGAATCGGTATACATACGTAATAAAGCATGTCATTTATAAAAACTGTTTAACAAAAATAATTAAAATAAATATTTAATTATGAATATTTGTAATGTTTAACTGATTTTGATTAGATCAAAGAAAGCCGCCAAGCTCGTAGTCTATTGTGCGAAATAAGGATACTTGTAAAATCAGATACTGTTAACATTTTTTTTGAATATGTCGATTTTAATAGTTATTTGATGTTGAACTCTCGACTAACCAATGCTTATTTTTAAATTATAACTTCGTAAATGTTGTGCTTGTGGGTAAGTGTATACGTCCCTAAAAGGAACAACAGGGTTTTTGTTACATATTGTATAAATATTTCTAGGTTTAAAAAGGCATACAATAAATCGGTATAGAGAACACTTTATCCTACCGAGTGCTGTTATAATCTTGGTGATTGTAACAGCACTCGGTAGGATACAGTGTATATGAAATTCTTAAAACGTGGACATGAAATTCATTTAACACTTACTTTTAAGTTTATGTAAAACCAAACCAGAAACATAAATGATTTACAGTAATTTAACTTTAATTTACTTAAATTGGTCATAAAATTTTAGCTTATACGAGGTTATAAGTAAAAATAACAAGAGTAATCGCTCCTCAGTGCATATCTTTCTAGTACATGCTCCTACAGGAGTATTAAGATTTAAATGGTCCCCAGATGTTAACTTATAGGCGCATACAAGTCTGAGTTAACGGAGTAATTACTCCTGAGTGCAATTACTCTTGTTTCATGCTTTTATAGGAGTCTTGATCCTATATTTGTCGGGAAATATGATATTATATACCGATATAAGTACAAATTATAGGATTAAACGTACTTGAGTAAAAACAGCATGTATTTATGGTGTTAAAAGCGCAGTAGCGGCCACCAAAACTATCATCGGAGTTTTATAAGTCCACGTAGTATTATAAAATCGCATTCCAGGATTATTTTGCTTGTTGGGTATGCTCTCATTTCTTATTCTATCCATTCGTGTAACACTAACTCACACTCTTAACTTTCTCATCTCAGCTGCATGTAATTGCCAAATGCATAAGACAGCAGGTCTAACCATTGTTCATATATCTTTCCTTAAGTTTAAGGGGAATGTGGGAGTCGCAGATTCAAAATCTAAAGCAAAAGTCATTTATTCAAATTAGGATGAGAATCAGCATTTTAAGAATGTCAAAATTACATAAGACAGTCAAAAATCAAAATCAAAATATTTTATTTCACATAAACCTGCAAGGGCACTTATGAAACGTCAGAAGCTAGGTGCACGGTTCCAATTTGTCGCTTCCTATGGAGAAGAGCCGGCAAGAAACTCCATGGTTACTCTTTTAAAAATAATTGGCTTTTATAATGTTTTCAAATTACAGTGATATTAGGTGTGGGAAGACAGTGCAGGCCTGTCAATAAGTACCAGGAACTTAGAGGAATGAAAATAAAGAATAGAAACTGTAAGCCTACAACGTTCTCTCATTCACAATATGTAAAAGAATCTACATAAGTAAAATCAACCTATTTAACCAAGTGATATGATTTGCATGAGAATCACTAATAAATACTCGATATTACAAGTGTTGTATTATATCAATTATGACGAGAATATGTCAGCAAGGGTAAAAAATTAAATTCATAAAATTAACATTGTAATTTGAAAGCAGTTAATAGACGCTCACATAGTTATGCTGCTAATGAGTTACCAGGGAAGCCATATGTGCAGAAGGAATTAATGCCAAACTTCCCTGTCTTCAACGTAGTCTTTTATCTTATAATATGGTTTTTTGATAAGGACATGTTTGATGTGAGTTTTAAACTTTCCATCACTAAGTTCTGTAACCGACTTTGGCAACTTGTTATAGAAGCGGATACTGTTTATTAGAAATGACTTGCTAGTTTTAGTTAATCTAAATTTTGGAATCACAATTTCATCTTTACTACGTGTATTTAGGTTATGGAAGTCGCATCTTTTTTTGAAAAGACCTAAATTTTTGCGAACACACAAGATATTTTCTAGGATATAAAGAGAAGGCAGAGTTAGTATGTCAACTTCGTTGAATTTGTTTCTAAGAGACTCGCGAGGCGCCATTTTATAGATAGCGCGGATTGCCCTCTTTTGTAGAATGAAAACTGAATTTACGTCAGCTGCCGATCCCCACAGCAGAACGCCATAAGACATAATACTGTGAAAATAAGCAAAGTATACTAACCTAGCTGTGGCTACATCAGTCAACTGCCTTATTTTTCTTACTGCGTAAGCAGCTGACTCAATCTACTTGAAAGAGCTTTAATGTGGGCACCCCATTGCAATTTTGAATCTAAAGTAATTCCTAGATATACAGTTTCCGAAATAGCATCTAGTTTCTTGCCATCAAGTTTTAAATTTAGCCCTACTTGGGTTACTTTTGGTAATGACAACTTAAGACATTTAGTTTTGTTCGCATTGAGTAAAAGATTATTAGTCGCAAACCATTTCGAGAGAACAGCTAGACTATCGTTGACATGTAAGACATCTGTATCTTTTCTATCTATTCTAAAAATAAGAGAAGTGTCATCAGCGAATAAAATTATATCCGAGAAGTTAGCCATCAGGTAAGGAAGGTCATTAATATAAACTAGAAATAAAAAAGGGCCAAGAACTGAACCTTGAGGCACGCCCATCTTAACTAGAGACCCCGAGGACGTTGCCCCGTTAACATTTACTTTTTGCTTTTACAGCTTTTGCATTTAGTCCCCCAAATCACCCGCCCTTCACCACTTCCTAGTGCTTTAGCTGTGAAGAAGAAGTGGCGCAACAAACTCCCCAGTAGCACAGCTGTCTGTTTAGTTAGATAGACTTGATTCTATACATAGGTAGGCAAAGTAATCAACATTACGAGACACAGAACTTAAAAATTAGTCATATGTCAGCTAGCCATGCTAATATACCAACAAATAAAATGAAAACTAGAAAGTAAACAAAGCATATACCAAAATAAAAGTCTCCTGGTATAAATGGCGTGATAGCTTACATATGCAATGCTGGATTATGTTTACAAATGATAACCTAGGACCATCGACTGAAAATAAATAAACAGGTAGGTAATTATTAGCAACAATAATAAAATCATGGTCAGCAAGATGATTGTTCCCATGACTTGCCTCCATTTCATCCATATAGTGTTAATTCTTAACCGTCCGATCTCGCGGGTTCGAATCCCACGTGCGGTACTAGTCTTTTTATTGTTTTAAAAATCGCTATTGACTATAGTTTCTTGTTTTGTTCGTCTTGTTCACTAAACTCGTAAAACTTTATAATTATACGCACGCACCTAAATAAATTTAAATGATAGTTAACTTACGACTCATTCACTGCGATTAAATAGACCGGTGTTGGTTGATATTGTGTGATAGTGACGTGTGTTTAATCTATTAGCAGTGTTCTAGTATATTTTAAAATGTAAGCAAATTTAATTAAAGAAATGAAAGCGAATGTTATTGAGTTGCATAAAAGCGGACTGAACATATTACAAAATATCTGATGAAACCGGACTGAGTGTGTGTATTATGATTTGATTATTTTACTATACATTTAACTAATTAAAGTATAACTTCTGACCCTTGTAGTTATTAACACGCTTTTATTAGGTCGACCTGTATGTAACTAACTATGTAATGGAATCTAAGGTAACTAATTTAACCATCTTCCAAAGGTCGTAGCGTAATGAAAATTGGCAGCTATATGTAGTTCTGATGACAATACAATAATATGGTACTGTCAAACTGATCTGATGATGGAGCCGGAAGATATGAACTGGAACTTCATGATGGAAAATCGTATCATAGCTGTCTTGGATTTCTAAGAAAAGTCTTGTAATGATTTTTGACCATAATTAGGTTTCAAGGTCTGATGATGAAGCCGGAAGATAAGCACTAGCATTCCATGATGGAATATCGTATCATAGTCGTGTTTGCACTTGTGAGAAAGACCACGTAATGAACTTTGAACACGATCAGGTTTCAAGGTTATAACAAACCTATTATATATTGAATAGTGTAAATATTGACCTTAGGGTCCCGTACTTTTGCGGCTGGACAGGCGTGTGTGGCCCTAAGTAGAATAAAATCACATAGTGGTCTCCAAATTGAAGAGTTAGATTGTTCTAAGCTGACAGATAAAACACCATGCAATACAGACGCACTGGCGGAGATGGAGAGGATGCGGGCTCATTCGCCTACTTACAATACCTAAATGTATAAATGTTAAAAATATTTCGTTATCAAAGACCAAAAAGTATAAAATAAATTAATAGTTTAAAAACACGCTTTTTTAAATGCACGTAAAAACAAAAAATAAATTATGTATCGTTCAAGTTGTCTCTATTTCAGGGCTAAAGTGTAAACTATGTGCTTATAATATTTGATTGTAAAAGCGTGGGGCGCTGGAACAGAAAAGACTTTTTGTATAACTTGCTGAGAAATCAAGTTAAGCGATGTTACGAGAAGCAGGTTTCATATAGCCGTGTGGTGTCGGTTACGATCAACGCCTTATTCTCGGCGCGTCGTAAAAGTCGACTAAGAGACTTATATGAGACTAAACTTGCAAACGGCAGCGACAGAGTTCACCACTCATCACGCTGAGTATCGCAGAAAAGCGGCGAAAAATGGGCTATGGAAAGTTGATTTTGACAATCTGCAGTCTCTGCCTACTCCTATGGGATTATGGGCGTGGCGTGAGTATATGTATGTATATCGTCGAATATACCCAAAACGACGAAATCTTAAAGAAAAAAATCACCCCTAATGAAAAACAAATAGCACACATTTAGCCATCGAATCTAAGAGTGAAATATTTACAGAATGATATCACTAAATATCACTAAAATTCTGAGCTACATCCTGTATCTGTTCGCGCTGGGTTTTTTATACCAATCTCCTTTGCAGAAGTCTCATACAAACTTCCATCCCCTAGTTTTTTAGGGTGAGGTGGTAAAAATTCCAAGTTTTAGATTTTTTGTTATTTGTGTAATAATCTAGCTTACATACCAAACAGCTTTGCTTGCTTTGCTTTTATTAAAACTCCAACTGAATGAAATGAAATTTAAATCTTGTATAAAACGCACACTATGCAGCCATGCTTATTATAAGTTGGGAGATTACATCGCTGACAAAAATGCTTGGCTAAACGCTGCTTGTCCTGCTCCGCAAGGTAGCTTAAACCAAATTGATTAGCATTTAAAACGTTGTTGGAGCTGCTGAATACTGTAAAAGACTAGATATATTTGCATTGTGTAAATTCAAACTTCTAGTATTGTAGAATTGCATAGCATATGTGTGAGCACTATGTTCCTACTATAAAGCTACCATTTACAAGGTAGGTCTTTCATTGACTTGAATGTGCCCTGGCAGCTGAGAGTATGTCATGCTCACTCAAATGTCTCGCTGGTGGTGGCGTGTGTGTTGGATCATTAAGTTCCCTTCAAAATGGTTGAGCTGAATGGTGCTGATCCACACGTCATGTTCGTGAACGGGCGTCGCCAGTGGGGACTGGTCATCTCCTGGCTCCCACGGCTTATTTTAATTTCTGAATTGTTATTTTAATTTTGTTTTAATTACGGACGCTTTAATGTGCACATCTTTTTACATCGTTCTCACATTGAAAATTTCAACATAATGATGTAACCAACTTTTTGTAACAACACCATGATTTTAAAAGAGTGTACATGGAATTTCTTGCCCGTTCTTCTCCATAGGTACCTACGCTTTGGAATGGGCAACTAGCTTCATTTTTCTAACTCATCGACCTTGACAATTCAAAAGTGCCTGTAATTGGTTTATTTGAAATAAATGCTTTGAGTTTGAGTTTGAGTTTGAGCTTTCTAGGATTTCAGAAAGTACCCTAAGAATTTTAATGATCATCAGTGAATGAGTCAGTGACGAAATCGGAGTTTTTTAGATATCAATAAAATCTAAAGTATAATAGCCATACAATTTAAACTTTATATGTTTAATAAGTTTCACTATTAACATCATATAACGAGAATTTTGTTTATCTGGTATAATCCAAACCCAAGTAGAACCCTCATTGGCCATCGGCGGGGTCACTACCGTGCCCCCAGATCTAGGAACTGACACAACAATCCCTTAGTTCACAATCATACTAATAACGGGGAAAAGCTGATGTAATGATGACGATGTAGATTGCAGAGGTTAGTAGGGCAGCAAAAATTAAATAGCCTACTGGCGGCAAATGTATAAATCCGCCACTGACATAATGAAATTATGATACTTAGGGAGGTAGATAGATGCCTATTATGTGTAGGTAATTCCTAAATCCCGTGTCTTGGAGTGGAGACTGCACATCAGCAAGCGTAGTGTGGGACAGATGGACTGATAACCTTCAAAAAGGTGGCTGAGACAGATTGGATGCGAAAGGTAGAGGATAGAGTGTTGTGGCGCAGCCTGGGAGAGGCCTTTGTCCAGCAGTGGACTGCGATAGGCTGAGTTGATTGAATTCCTAAATGTCTCCTGGTGATGTAGTCGATTATTTCACATAATGTAAGAAACTACCTGCCTAAGGAATAACAATAGAGAAAAATAAAGTTGTTTTTCGTGTTTCTGTGTGACTGTACGCAATGGATTTGAAGCGGTTTTGGTTTTAACCATAATTTAGATCTTTAATTCTGAAAGATTTTATTAAATATGTAGTAGCTACCCCAATCTGTCAAATTTCTTTGATATATTTTCAACTTTCATTCAAAAGCTTAAGGTTCATGTTCAATTTGGGATAGATTGATGTGCTGGTGGCTACCTTCTTAAATAAATCCCTTGTTCAAATCTTTAATCTAGAGCCATAACATTAACACTGTTGCGGTATATTAAGTTATTAAATAATATTTAGGTATTGGTACTTATCTACTGCGTATATGCGCGTAGTATTGTTCCCGTAAACGCGACTATGTAGCCGTAAAATAAGTAACATTTAGCTTCACTTACTTTATACTCAGACAGCTTGATAGTTCTCTCTTCTAGCTCAAATTGTATGTGAGCCAGTATCAGACCCAAGAAGCAAGCAGGCAGAGCCCCCCAGGAAGACATGTAGAATTCCGTAAACATAGGAGTGTCTCGGCAATTCCTACGTATTTGTCTAAAATCATAATAAACTGTTATGCTTCGCCTACACATTCGATATCGAGCAGCACTACAGCTATATTGTCGCGATAGAGCGAACTAGATACGCTTCGTGCGCTCTCTCTCACGCACCACTCGATGTTATGAATAGAGAGCTCCCGAAATGTACCTAGTTCGCTTTATCGCGATAATGTAGCCGTGGCATTACAGTACATTTAGATGTAAGTGGGCAAACTCATTGCACGAGGCGGGATTGCAACATTTACAACCCAAGCCGGAGGCGAGAGCGTAATGAAGCCGAGAGTGTCATGACAATTGCTGACGCGTATGCTACAAAAGCAAACGATGTTTTTGAACAAATTGAGGAAGCAATAGACAAAACAGAACTTAAACAAATAAATTAAATTAATTCAGTTATTAATTCATGCGCCTAGCCTTCACGTTTTGAAGTAGCGGCAAAGTCTAGAAGCTGCCAAACAAACGAATAATGAAAAATCTTTTACTAGAAGTACACCTCTGCCTGTCCCTCCAGGGAAACCATGTTATATTACTTTATTATATACTCTAAATACTCACTCAGGCGACGAGACGTTTATCATTGATTTGTAATCCTTGATATACGCAACGACGGCAGTCAGCAGAAATGATGTGATGAACAGAACGGCATAGAGGCTGACAGTCATACGACGGCGACGCCAGAGCAGAAGAGTGAAGGTACATGCCAGGATATACATGTGCATGCTTACGGGCAGGAACCCGACGTTAATAAAATACATTTGATTAGCTGATGTTTTGACTAGGTTGCCCTCGGTGTGCGAGTCTACATGGCGTGATCGTTCTAGTTCATTTGAATCATTAGGTGCTTAATTAGCCCAGACACATAAATATATTATTGATCTTCGTACAAAAATACAACCCTTGACACAAACTAAAACCTCTACGAAGTAAATAAAATATATTTATTGGGCCTTGAAGTTTAATAAGAATTTGTAGGTCTGTAATATTTTAATCAATGCATCGTCAGGGGACGGCAGTGGCGTGCACAGAGTTTTTAGACAGGGTAAGGCAGAATTTTAAAAAAGCAAAAAAAAATCAGAATAACCGATTGCTGTACCGTACCTGTACACAGCATGTACGAGCCAATAATGCTCATACAGCAAAAGTACGTTTACGCTTACCTAATTAATAATCAATCAATTCAGTCGTCACTAAAACTCCATCACGCGCTAATGTGCGAGTCGATAATTACCTAATAACAATAACATTAAATGTGGCTCAGATAACTAAACAAACATATCTTTAAACTGTTTCCTTAGATAAACTATTAAACTTAACAGTGGTTTGGTGTAACTTAACTTACTTCCTACAACAACTACCGGGATAACCGTCAACGACGAGATAACCCCAACATCTTTTGGTCCTTCGAGCCGGATGACACAGCAAATCATCTCGTGAGCCGTCGTGTCTCCTCATCAGCTTAGCGTGGAATATCCCAGTTACGTTAGCAAATCGGTGCTGTTGGCTTCCCACAAGCGGGTCTAACCAGTAGCATTAAGACGTTGCACATGACGTAAAGGAGGGTGAGCTACACTGAGTGCCTGCCAGTAACGAACCTGCGGAGATCACGTCGACTGCTACAAACTAATTACCAAGAAACAAATCGCCGAGGATAACGTCCACGGCGGCTACTACAGCGGAGATCACGTCTACCGCTACAAACAAGAAATAATCAGCGGGGATAACGTCCACTGCGATTACTTCAGCTACGAAAACTTCGTGAGTACATACTACCTACTCAACAACCACTTACGGCCATAAGGAATAAACAATGTCTGTCAGACTATTCTGAATTTGTGGAACAGCTACGAGAGAATCAAAACTCTTCAAACCAACTTTAAAAAGGACGCTGTGAGTTGAAAAACCATAGAGTACCTTAACAAGCGCATCGAAGCGTTACAATACCTTTGGGATGAATTTCGGTCGAATAATGAAATCTTGAAAACGTATGAGTCCAAACAAAGAGAACATGACTACTTTAAGCAGGACATTTTCATAATAACAAAAAGCATGTTTGACGAAACAATGCACTCTATGAATCAACTACGAAACAAGTTGATAAACGAACCAGGATTTTCGGGGATATCAAAACCGAAAATACAAGAAACTTCCGGAACACCGCAATTTGATATAACTGGAGTACACCAACAAATCGAAGATGAAACGGACAAGCACCTTCAACGCTGTTACGTAATGCGTGCTACAAAGCAATTTAATTGTCTTGTTACTCTAACAGAGCTAGACAACCTAACATAATTTTGAGAAATAGAAGACATCCCTTCGGATTCCAGAATTACAACGGAGAACGAATTCTGTGAAATTTTTTACACAGAAACAACAGAACGATTAAACAACGGACGTTATGTGGTGAAAATGCCCATGAACGTTAACTATGAACAAAACATTGGAAACTCGAAATCAAAAGCTACAGCGCAATTTGTTCATTTAGAAAAGAAAATGGCCAGACAAGAACACTTCACTAAACTATACAAGGAATTCATCCGAGAATACATCGAATTAGGCCACATGAAACCAGTGACAGAATCCGAAAGTAGAGTACAAGCCTACCTGCCACGCCACGGCGTAGTAAGGGAGTGCTCAACAACAACCAAACTACGAGCTGTTTTTAACGCATCCATGAAAACAGACTCCGGGTTCAGCCTAAATGATTTATTGGAAAAGGGGCCTAATCTACAAAAGGACATTCTATCTCTGATCATAAAATGGCTGAGTTATAAATATGTCCTAACAGCGGACATAGAGAAAATATACCGTCAAATCCTTATTCACAAAGATCGACAAAGTCTTCAAAAAATTATTTGGACAGACTCGAAGAGAGAACCACTGAGAGATATGCAGCTGTGTACTCTAATATACGGGACCAAAGTCGCACCATTCATAGCGATGCGCACTCTCCAACAGCTGGCTAAAGATGAAGGCAACGCTTTCCCTCGGGCCCAAAAGGCGTTACTTAACGAATTTTATATGGATGACGCCATCACGGGTTACTATACCATAGAATCAACAACGATACTGCAAAAAGAGTTAAGCGAACTACTGGCGAAAGGTGGTTTTGTTTTACGGAAATGGTTCACGAACGAACCATCTAATCTCGAAGAACTACAGAGGATAGAGAAGAGTAACAACAACGAATTTAACTTCAAGCAACAAGAGTTCAGCAAAACACTTGGACTCGCATGGAGTGACGCAAGCGACACATTTCATTTTATTACTGAACCGCCTAGCAACAACAAAGAGCCACCACACACTCCATACACCACACACACCACATACACTAAACGTAGGCTATTGTCAGAAATAAGTAAGATTTACGATCCGCTCGGTTGGTTGGCTCCAATTACCCTACAAGCAAAACTGCTTTTCCAAAAACGATGGAGTGATAACTGTCATAACATTGGCTGGGACGAAAACGTACCAGATTCCATAGAAAAGGAATGGATGCAAATTAAATTCGGTCTGCCAAACATAAAGTATATAAGTTTACCAAGATGGATAAAAAACGAAAACAATAAGGCGATCGAATTGCAAGCCTTCTGTGACGCGAGCAAGAAAGCCTACGCATGCGTTATCTACAGCCGAACAACGTCATCCACCCGCGGCTACGAAACGACACTACTCGCGGCAAAAACTAAAGTGGCACCAATCAAAAAGAAAACTACGATACCGAGGTTGGAACTATGCGCCGCAGTTTTGCTAGCGAAACTCCTACAAAGGATAACTAAGTTCCTAGAAGAGTACGATCTAAGGATTACCAGCTGGACCGATTAAACAGTTGTTCTAGCATGTCTTCAGGGAAGTCAAACAAAATACTAAAAGTATGTTACCAATAGAAAGGCACTGATATTAAATATCGTGGTTGCGATAAATTGGGGTTACGTGAAGACGAACGAAAACCCTGCCGACTGTGCAACAACAGGATTCTCACCGCAAAAACTGGTCAACTTTTCCCTGTGGTGGGAAGGCCCTAAATAGCTTAAGAACGTTATACCACAAACGAAGGGTTCCTAATAAACTGCTACACGAATAATCGTACGGAATCCACGTCGATTAAAAATGAATTATTCAATTCATTACTTAAGCGACATAGCAACTTAGATCGTATTACAAGAATACTCGCCTTGGTGATACGTTTCGCTGATGTATTACGAAACAAAAGAAGGTCAACTGAGTGCCATGTACTGAACTTGAATAAAATAAACAACGCGCTCTATTTATAATGATCAAATCAGTGCAACAGGATTGTTTCGAAAATGAAATAAATTCTCTCAACAAAGGTGAAAAACTTCTCAACAGAAGCACCATTTTGAAACTCAATCTATTTTTGGACTCTAATGGAATTTTACGTGTTGGAGGAAGTCTAAACCACTCAAACTTGCCAGTGGAAACAAAACACCCCATACTCATACCAGGAGATGGGCGACTAACTCAACTTGTTGTTGAAAAGGTGCATCAACGAACCTTACACGGTGGAGCAAGATTAACGCTAGCGGACACTAGAAACAACTACTGGATTATCAGTGGCAATCGAACCGTCAAGAAAATACTGCGACAATGCATTCGATGCCGTCGATATGCAACAACCCGAACTGAACAGTTAATGGGCAACCTTCCTAAAGAAAGGATCACTCCATCGAGACCGTTTTTACACACCGGCATCGATTTTACAGGCCACGTGGACGTAAAGATAAACAAAGGCCATGGGATAAAAACCTGCAAAGGCTACATAGCCATATTCATATTCGCCTATCCCTATTAACATTGTCGTATGTGCATTTTTGCCATTTTCTTTTTATTTCATTACTCACTTTAAAAAAGTTCCCTCTTTTAGGAGCGGTCACAAAAAATAAAAAATTAAACATTATTTCTTAAAATAGCCACGTTAACATTGTCGAATATGTCACAACCGCCAGTTAACAATGACGGATGTTAACTCGCAACAACGTTTGCGGGGCGCGAGGGGCGGCGGCGCGTGCGGTTGTGCCAGTACGGACTATGTTACACGGACGAGCGCACGTTGTGTGACATTGCGTTGTTTAAGATATTTTTTTATTTTACTTTTAGTTCTTAACAATAAGAATAATGTGTACAAGGTCCGCCCGCTTAATAAAACTAGCCACTAAACAATCTGAACAACATTGTATGGATAAAAACAAAAGTGTTGATATAAATAATTTGTCTAATGCAGATGAAGATGAAAAAACAGGTACTTAAAAAATAATTGTAATTTTATTACTAACATAGCTTTCCGAACATGACACTAACTATTCAAAAATTAACTAATTACTACACTTAGATACTTTTAGTTTATTTTTAATAAACATATTTCATTAACAATAAAATAAAAGTATGTATTGTAATTAGTTCGGTTAAAATTGTAGGAAGTGACGTAATCGACATTGTTAACTGTCTTTTGTAGAGTAAAATATGTCGGTAGTATCACATCCAACATTGTTGATCGATTTTTGTGAGGTAAAGTATGTCGGTAGTACCAGATCCGACTTTTTTGGTCGTTTCAATTTATGTTCAATTTGTCGGATGTGTTACTTCCAACTTTGTTAACGGTATTCATTTCAATATTTTTTGTTGGATGTGGTACATATTGCTTTGTTCACCGATTAATTATATGTTTTGTATGTTGGTTATGGCATTTTAATTTTGGTTTTTTATATTATAATTATAAAAATGCATTTTGACCCTTTTGTTGCATCTACACTAGTTTGGCTCGATTAACAAATATAATCTTCGCACTACAAGGCACACAAAAATGTACCTACTTTTTTATTAATTGCTTAATAAAACTTTTTTTTCAGTTAATAGAGAATCTCCACTACCAAGTGGTTTCCAAGATCAGTTAATTAAGTTGAATGAATTGCTTGGTGACGTTTTCAATGAAGATGAAACTCCGGAAACAGAAAATAATGAACCCACTGATTCGACATCTAGTTATTCTGAAATTCCGAATGAAAGTAATGTTGCTGTTGACCATGAAAAAATATCAATAACACCAATACCATCTTCTCATGAAAATAGCAATGACGCCTTTGGTGCCACGCATAACTCTCAAAGTGAATCCGCAGTTTCAGAATACGTGGCACTACCGCCACCAATCTTGACCAACGATGACTTATATGGAAACTTACCCACACCTTCTGTGACTTCCTTTTCCAGTGTTAATACTCCCACTTCTACTAAACAAAGTCGCCAGTCTACTTTTAAAACTGATAAAGGCAAGAAAAGACTCATACATAAAGAAAATTGGGTGGTAAACAAGAGAAAAACTTTAAAAAATCAGGGAAAGAGTTTTACAAATCACAGAGGAAAACAAGTAGAAGAAAAGCAGTTAAAAGAACCATGTAATGAAAAGTGTCGAATGAAATGTTCCACAAAATTCAGTGAGAGTCAGCGAAATATAATTTTTTAAAAATTTTGGAATCTCGGAGACCGTCAAAAGCAATGGCAATTCGTTATTAAGTATACACAAAAAGTACCAAAACGCCGTCAAACAACTGAAGTTACTAAACATTACCGTAAAAATACTTTTCACTATTTTCTTCCTACCGAGGATAAACAAACAACAAAAGTGTGTAAGACTATGTTCTTGAATACAATTTCTACGGGAGAGCGAATCGTGACTACGTCGTGGAAAAAATATGATGGAGAAATAACGATATCGCAGGATAAACGAGGAAAATATATACATAGAAATAGTGTAATAGATGAAGAGATGATCAAAAGCGTATGTGATCACGTCAAATCATTTTCTTTGGTGGAGTCCCATTACGTCAGAAAGAATTCAAAGAAATTATACTTGGAGGAAGTAAAAAGTGCATCTCGTATGTATAACTTATATTGTGAATGGTTTGACAGTGACAAATATCGCAGCAAAGCATCAACAAAACGGCAATATCGTGATATTCTTAACACAAATTTCAACATTGGCTTTCATAAGCCTAAGAAAGATCTCTGTGATATCTGTCACGTCTATTTTACTAAAGAAATTCCGACGGAAGAAGAAAAATCTACATTTTTAAAACATCAATCTGCCAAAAAAATGGCGCGTCAACTAAAACAGCAAGACAAAAATGAAGCGATATCAAATGAAGAGGTTGTTGCAGCAACTTTCGACTTTGAAAAAGTTTTAATTACACCACATGGAGACGTAAGTGTATTTTACTATAAAAGAAAATTATCTACACTTAACTTTACCTTATACGAGTTAGCTACAAAAGAAGCTACTTGCTTTATGTGGCACGAGGCAATAGCAAAACGAGGCGCAAACGAAGTCTCTAGTTGTCTCTATCAGTTTATAAAACAAAAAGTTTTACAAAATGGTGTAAAAACATTTCGTTTCTGGTCAGACAATTGTGCAGGGCAAAACAGGAACCGTATTGTTTTTGCCCTTTACCTTATAGCTGCGAAAGAATTTGGAGTCACAATCAGCCATCGTTTTATGGAGAAGGGCCACACCCAAAACGAGGGTGATAGTGTCCATTCGACTATTGAGCGCGCTAGTGATCGCAGGCTGATCTATGTTCCAGAAGAATGGTACTGTCTTGTTCGCTGGGCTAAAGCCGAAGGTAACCCTTATGTAGTAAAAGAGATGAAAACCTCTGACATTTTTGACTTTAAATCTCTGCTAGCAAAAAAAAATTGGTCGAAAAACAGTGAAAATGAGAAAATCCAGTGGACACGCTTAAGAGAAGTGACGGTACATGCACAACACTATGATAGAATTGAATATAAGTATAATTTTGAAGACGAACCGAAAACAATAATAGTGTTGAGATCTGGTAACCGAAACGCTGAAAGGCTGTCTCGTGAATTTCAAATCAAGCAGGCTTATAATGGGGATATTTTTATCAGTCGTGATAAATATAAAGATTTAATTAACATGTGTCAAAGTGGAGTAATTCCGGAGAAATATCACAACTTTTACCAAAACTTAAAATTTGATCAAAATGCCCAAGAGCCACGTGAAGATACTGATGAGGACGATTAATTAAAAATGTTATTATTTTAAGACTGACTATTTTGTTCCTATTTTATGATAATAAAACCTAAAATGTGATGATTAAGTGCCATTGTTAAAATTATTATGATAATTATTGATATAAGTTAAGAATGATTATTTAATTTAGACAAAAGTTTTTAATAATTTTGTTAACTTTTCTAATGAATGTAAGATTGTTATGTAAGTTTGGCCCATTTCATTATTTATCCTCATAGTCACTTCATAATAACAAGGTTTATTTTTGAGTGAGACTATGTAGCTCAAGCCGTTTCTATATTACTTTCCAGGAGTCTGCAATTTTATAAGTTTTTTGTTTGAGGCTGTGTAAGTCACACGGTTTTTATTTTTTATCCTTTTGAAGGTTTTTTAAAGGAAGTACTTATAAAACCTTTTTGTTACGTTTAAGGCTCTGTGTGTTGATTTTTTAAATAAATGTCTAGTTACAAAGATATCTAAAAAAATGTTTTATTTATAATTTCGATATAGATACGACAGACAATCATTTGATCTAGGATTTACTATTAATAGTTACGTATGTGTCACTTCCAACAAATAAAATCAATAACTTTATACACGTAACAATGTCATATGTGGCACTTCCAACAAATAGTCAATTAGTTTGTACACATAACATTGCCTTATGTGGCAGATCCGACAAAATACAATTGATTTCATACGGTTAAAAAAGTCATTTCTGATTTTTAACACGCTTAAAAAAACAATAATAGTACTTTATTACCATGTAAGTAAACTCATAAACATGTATTATAATTCTGTTAAATTTTGTTAACCTAGTTCGTATAATTAAAAAAATATCAACAAATCAAACTTTGACGTGCTCTCTTGTAAAGTTGCCGATTTTCACATCCGACAATGTTAATAGGGATAGGCGTAGTATGTGCACAAAAGCAGTACATATTGAACTTGTTTCAGACTTATCAACGCAAACCTTCATCGCAGCACTAAAAAAGAATGTGCGCCAGAAGAGGCACTCCAAAACATATCTACTCCGACAACGGAACCAGCTTCGTCGGAGCCGCACGAGTTTTAAACGAAGAGTTCCAACTATTCGAAACGATGCAATCTTCAGAGTTCTTTAGGAAGATCCTCAACCTTCAAATCGAGTGGCACTTCAACACACCATCCTGGCCATCAGCAGAAGGCTTATGGGAAGCTGCTGTACGTTCCATGAAAGCACACCTGAAACGGGTAATCGGACAACAGAAGCTTACATACGAACAATTTGCAACGCTTCTTACACAAATCGAAGCGTGCAGAACAGCAGACCACTGTGTCCATTATCGGAGCATGTGGAAGATCTGGAATACCTCACCTCTGGTCACTTTCTTACGGGGAGTCCAACACTAACACTACCACTCAATCAACCTGAAGAAACGGGAGCTATAGACATCAGAAACAACTGGAAACTCATTGAGCTCATGCGTCGACATTATTGGGACCGCTGGTCTAAAGAATATCTTCATTCACTACAAAACCGAAACAAATGGCAACAAACCAGAGAAAACATACAAAAGGGACAACAAGTTCTCGTCAGGGAAAGTAATCTACCCCCAAGCAGACGGGCTGGACGCGTATTGGAACTGCACCCAAGCAGCGATGACTTAGTACGAGTAGTCACGCTCAAGACACAAAATGGGATACTAAAAAGACCCATAATTAAACTAGCCCCGCTACCGATAAACGAGGTATGCGGAAACACTGAATTACTAAAAGTGAACCCAGAAACTAAGCACGGCAAACCAAACAAAGGGGCTAGTAAATCCCCGAAAAGGGTAAACAGCTTGCTTATGATGTTACTAGTAGCGTTTACAACGTTAACATGTGGACTAGCAGCACCCCTGAAACATTTTAAAATTACTCGGTTAGCTGAAAACCAACCAGCTTACTTTGACCCTGTCGGAAATACCCAACTTATTCACGATGAATGGAAACTTCTGGTATTTTATAACCTGACAACATTCTGCCAAAGTACGACAATGGTAGAGAAATTCGAGAATCGTAAAGGTCAACTATGCGACACGATGCCTAACGAGCCATGTCACTCTACGATAGTTGTATCGTTGATTTCGAAATGAACCAGCTGAACGAGTACAACATACTACTACGGTCTCAACATCAACAAAGAAGGCGACGTGACTACGTCAACGACGTAGGAAATCTTGCACGAGCCCTGTTTTGGTGTCCTTGACAGCGATTTTTCCGAAAAATACGCTCAAGACATAGAAAAAATTTAAACGAACGAACACTATTTATTACAGCTGATAAGAAATCAGACACTGATTATCGAAGCAGAAAACAACGTCATCAAGAAAAATGAAGACTTCGTAAAAACGCAACTGGGAGTAATTCAGAAGTTCATGAACGAAACGAAATATAATATGGCAGTGATAGAAAACAGATTCCAAATAATGAAAACAATGAACGACGTCAACGCTGGAGCATTAACTGCCAGATGGAAGAGGTCGATCTTCAGCAATGTACAACAATGACGGCGGACAATCACATCTGCCACGCCTCAACAACTGTCCGCAATTTGCATGGAGCCACGGCATCTTGCGAAGCTAAAATACTCAGTCAAAATCTAAATAACATAACATGTGATTGGGTACCACAAAAATGCTCTGACTAATAGATAAAATTACAAAGACCAAACATATGGCTGTATAACTGCATCAATGAGTGTACGACGCACATAGTATGCGAAAATCGAATTACAACAACCATTATAACAAAAGCGGGGCTCTTTGCCCTAGGTCAGGATTGCATACAATCACATAACGTTTTTAGTGGCAGTACCAATATTGGAATTACCTTGGAGGTACCTACTATTGACTCGCCAAATGATATGTGGAATACGTTCAAAACACAAAGATGGTGCTACCGAAACTAAACTTATCTAAGGAACACAGATTATTAGATGACCAGATAACCGCACAAAAAGGACGTGAGAGCTTACCTAACGAACTAAGGAAATTACTCAGTAAGCACTTTAGTAATGGGAGGAATCGTCGCCGCTATAATAGTTTGGCGAATAAGAAGATATCTTCGGGCTCGTAAGACGAGCCATACCAATACGAACAAGACTCGAGAGAGGACAGAAGATATAGAACTGAAGGAGATTCCTGCCTACGCTAAAATACGAGGGGGACATTCAAAAAACTATAAAATCAAAATCAAAATTCATTTATTCAAATTAGGCTGAGAATCAGCACTTTTCGAACGTCAAAGTACATGAGACAGTCCCCCAAAACGCCCACCCTTCACCACTTCCTAGTGCTTTAGCTGGGAAGAAGAAGTAGTGGAACAAACTCCCCAGCAGCACAGCTGTCTGTTTAGTCGGATAGACTTGATTCTATACATACTTAGGCAAAGTAATAAACATTACGAGACACAAAGTATTAATTAAATAATTAGTCAAAATGTCAGCTAGCCATACCAATATACCGACAAATAAAATGAAAACTGTCGAGGCCAAATAAAGCCTAAAAGAACTCATCATAGAAAATATTGTTATGAGTAGATCATGTCAATAACTAATGACTTAATAGATAGTTATAAAAAAAAATTGTTAGACAGGCAATAAAAAATTAAATAATAATTATATGAACGCATATATATGTCACTAGATACGCCGATTCTGGAGAAAGAACATAAACATTGTCTTGAGTTAATCACAGCGACCAACTATTCTTGTCATTTAAGTAGTCGTTGATGGAATAGTAAGCCTTTAAACAAAGGACGGATTTTACTTGAGCTTTAAACGCATTAAAAGGCAAATCTAGCAAAGAAGAGGGAAGCTTGTTATAAAAAGTTATACCAAGCCCAACAAATGAGTTATGAACCTTATGAAGCCGGTGAAAGGGAGCACGTAGTTTGTCCTTATTTCTTGTGTTAACGGTGTGAATAACACTGTTTTTAGTGTAAAAGTGTATATTTTGCCTAATATATAAGATGTTAGCGAATATAAATTGTGATGCCACCGTGAGAATACCAACATCTTTAAAAAAGTCCCTCAAGGAAACTCTGGCACCTAGCTGGTAAATTGCACGAACAGCACGTTTTTGAAGGACAAAAATATTTTGAATATCAGCAGCTTTGCCCCACAGCAGAATACCGTAGGACATAACGCTGTGAAAATAACTAAAGTACACTAACCGAGCTGTATCGACGTCAGTGTATTGTCTTACTTTTCTGACGGCGTAGGCGGCTGAACTGAGCCTCCCCGCTAGGCTTGATATGTGTGATCCCCACTGAAGTTTGGCATCTACTGTTATGCCCAGAAAAACTGCCGAGTCTACGGTTTCAAGCACCTCTTTATCTAAGACGATGTTGGGACCTAGACTTCTAACATTCGGTAAGGCAAATTTTACACATTTTGTTTTCTTGGCATTGAGAACTAGGTTATTTGCCGTAAACCAATCCGTAACCATTGAGAGAGCACTGTTTACGTCGTCAAAATCTTGTCTGTTCCGGTCTACTTTAAAAATAAGAGAAGTATCATCTGCAAACAGTACAACATCACAAATACCCTTTAAATAGAATGGTAAGTCATTGATATACACTAAAAACAAGAATGGGCCGAGTATTGAGCCTTGAGGCACACCTAACGGAACTGGTAGCCTGGAAGATTTTTCACCATTAATTTCTACACATTGGAACCTATTTTGTAAATAAGAATTTATTACTTTTAAAGCTTCGTTATGGACACCGTAATAACTCAGTTTTCGCAAAAGCGTTTCATGGCGCACGCAATCAAAGGCTTTGGAGAGATCACAGAAAACTCCAATAGCATTTTGCGAGTTCTCCCATGCTTTAAATATGTGTTTCAACAGAGCAACACCCGCATCTGTAGTCGAACGACCTTTTGTAAAGCCATATTGCTCATTATGAAGGAGGCTATTTGAATTAAAATGTCTTAGCAACTGCTTGAGTATTAACTTTTCAAATATTTTGCTAAATGCAGGTAAGATAGAAATAGGCCTGGAATTACGAACGTCATTTTTATTACCTGATTTAAATAATGGTATGACTTTACTACTCTTCATGAGGTCAGGAAAAGTTCCTGAATCAACACATTTATTAAAAGTGACAGCTAGATAGGGGGCTACGATATCTATTATATTATTCAAAAGTTTAATGGAAATGCCCCAGAAATCACCAGTGTTTTTAGACTTAAGTGTGTTAAAAACATTAACTACATCACGAGGCGTTACATGTTCGAAACTGAATAGGTCACTACACTTAGGCACACTACTATGCAAGAGGTTTTCAGCTTTAGAGGGGGACGAATTTAAGGAGTGAGTCGTAGCTACAGGTATGTTGGCAAAAAACTCATTAAATGCCTGTGCTACCTCAGCTTCTTTACTAATTAATTTATCGTCTACCATAATCTCTAGTTGTTTGTCTTGTTTAACCGACTTACCCATTTCATTATTAATTATTTTCCAAGTGGTTTTAATTTTATTATTAGAATTTTTAATTGTGTCGCTTAAAAATTTAGATTTTGCAAAAGCACTAATCTTTTTAAATAACTTTGAATAATTTTTGACATACTCTAGGAAAGGGGTATCAAACCTGTTTTTTTTTAATCCATATAACTCGTACAGTCTCGCTCTACTTTTGTAAATACCTGGAGTAGCCCATTGGTTAAAGCCAACGGAGGTGCCATTAATGTTAAAGGTTTTGGTCTTGAAAGTAGATTGGTACTCTTTTTGCACAACATCAAAAAGGGCTCCATACATTTCATTCGGATTCTCGTGTTGTGCTATAGATGGTGTAATTCTATGAGCGATATTATTTTTAAACCTTTTGCAACGACTAGCTGTATAAGGCCTGCATTCAAGTGTATGCGGCTTGTTATGTAATGGCATGGGGAATCTAGCTAATAAACCACAGTGGTCGGACGTTAAGTCAGTTAACACTAATTTACTTTTACAGTCTATATATATATAGTCTAGTATATATATATATAGTCCGCCGCAAACAGCAGGAACAAGATTCAAACTATGATGAATTATTTGAGAATTATGCCTTGCTTATTGTTTTGATTGCTTTTATTATTTTTATAACATTTTTGTACTTATTTAACTTATAACGCAAGTTTGGTGATCTGAGCACGTACAATCTTTCCCTCGGGAGCATGTACGAGCCAATAATGCTCGTACAGCAAAAGTACGTTTACGCTTACCTAATTAATAATCAATCAATTCAGTCGTCACTAAAACTCCGTCACGCGCTAATGTACGAGTCGATAATTACCTAATAACAATAACATTAAGTGCGGCTCAGATAACTAAACAAACGTATCTTTAAACTGTTTTCATAAATAAACTATTAAACTTAACAGTGGTTTGGTGTAACTTAACATACTTCCTACAGTTACTATACGAGTTATATGGTTTGAAAAAATACAGGTTTGATAGTCCTTTTCTAGAGTATGTCCAAAATTATTCAAAATTATTTAAAAAGATCTGTGCTTTTGCTAAATCTAAATTTTTAAGCGATACTATTAAAAAGTCTAATAATAAAGTAAAAACCACGTGGAAAATTATTAACAATGAAACGGGTAAATCGGTTAAACAGGATAAACAATTAGAGATTATGGTTAACAACAAATTAGTTGATAAAGCTGCTGACGTAGCTGAGGCATTTAATGAGTTTTTTGCTAACATACCTATTACTACGACTCGCTCCTTAAATTCGTCCCCGTCTAAAGCTGAAAATCTTTTACACAGTAGTGTGCCTAAATGTAGTTGCTTATTTAGTTTCGAACATGTAACGCCTGTGGATGTAGTTAACATATTTAAGAACACACACACTTAAGTCTAAAAACACTGGAGATTACTGGGGCATCTCCATTAAGCTTTTAAGTAATATAATCGACATCGTAGCCCCTAGCTATTTAGCTGTTACTTTTAATCAATGTGTTGATTTAGGATCTTTTCCTGACCTCATGAAGAGTAGTAAAGTCATACCATTATTTAAATCAGGTAATAAAAATAACGTTGGTAATTTCAGGCCTATTTCTATCTTACCTGCATTTAGTAAAATATTTGAAAAGTTAATACTCAAGCAGTTGCTAAGACATTTTAATTTAAATAGCCTCCTTCATGATGATCAATATGGCTTTACAAAAGGTCGTTCGACTACAGATGCGGGTGTTGCTCTGCTGAAACACATTTTTAACGCGTGGGAAAACTCGCAAAATGCTGTTGGAGTTTTCTGTGATCTCTCCAAAGCCTTTGATTGCGTGCACCATGACACGCTGTTGCGTAAACTACGTCATTACGGTGTTCAAAACGAAGCTCTCAATGTAATAAGTTCTTATTTGCAAAATAGGCACCAATGTGTAGATGTTAATGGTGTGAAATCTTCCGGACTACCAGTTCAGTTAGGTGTACCTCAAGGCTCAATACTAGGACCATTCTTATTCTTAGTGTATATTAATGACTTACCATACTATTTAAAGAGTATCTGTGACGTTGTGCTGTTTGCTGATTATACCTCTCTTATCTTTAAAGTAGACAGGAACAGACAAGATTTTGACGACGTAAACAGTGCACTTTCAATGGTTACGGATTGGTTTACCACAAATAACCTAGTTCTCAATGCCAAGAAAACGAAATGTATCAAGTTCGCCTTACCGAATGTTAAGAATCTAGGACCTAACATCGTCTTAGAAAATGAGGTGCTTGAAACTGTAGACTCGGTAGTTTTTCTGGGCTTAACAGTAGATGCCAAACTTCAGTGGGGATTACATACATATATCAAGCCTAGCGGGAAGGCTCAGTTCGGCTGCCTACGCCGTTAGAAAAGTAAGACAATACACTGACGTTGATACAGCTCGGTTAGTTTATTTTAGTTATTTTCATAGTGTTATGTCCTACGGCATTCTGCTGTGGGGCAAAGCAGCTGACATTCAAAATATTTTTGTTCTTCAAAAACGAGCTGTTCGAGCCATTTACCAACTAGGTGCTAGAGTTTCTCTGAGAGATTTTTTTAAGGATATTGGGATTCTCACGGTCGCATCGCAATTCATCTTGGCCAACATCTTATACATTAGGCAAAATATACACTTGTATACTAAAAACAGTGATATTCATAATATTAATACTAGAAATAAGGACAAACTACGTGTTCCCTTTCACCGGCTTCATAAGGTTCATAACTCTTTTGTTGGTCTTGGTATAACTTTTTATAACAAGCTTCCCTCTTCTTTGCTAGATTTGAATTTTAATGCGTTTAAAGTTAAAGTTAAATCCACCCTCTGTTCAAAGGCTTGCTATTTTGTCAACGACTACTTAAACGATAATAATTGTTGGTCGCTGTGATTAACTCAAGACAATGTTCATGTTCTTTCACCAGTATTAGCTTGACTACTGACAGGTTATATAATTATATTAGTTCATGGGATGGTTTATTTTATTTGCCTGTACTATGTTTTCAATGTTTTGTTGGTATATAAGCCTGTGCTAGCTGAGATATAGCAAATTTAATGTTTTTGTGTTTCGTAATGTTAATTACCCACTATTGTATAGAATCAATTTCTTCTAACTTAACAGACAGCTGCGCTGCTGGGGAGTTTGTTGCGCCACTTCTTCTTCCCAGCGAAAGCACTAGGAAGTGGTGAAGGGCGGGCGTTTTGGGGGGACTGTCTTATGTATTTTGACGTTCAAAAAGAGCTGACTCTCAGCCTAGTTTGAATAAATGACTTTTTGTTTTTTTTTTTTTTGATTTTTTACAACAACTACCGATATATTATCCGTCAACGACGTGATAACCCCAACACAGCATGCAACCTGTGAGGCAATTAAATGGATCATATTGTTGTATTGAATTTACGATTGACTTTACCTTTAGTTTGTATTAATTGCAAATCCGGTGTACAACTACTTTTCAAGACCACAGGTTTTTTTATGTTCACCGATACATAGTTTTGAAAATGCATATTTTTTTTTTTTTTTTTTGGTTTTTTTATGTTCACCGAAACATAGTTTTGAAAATGCATACTTTTTTTTTTATTTTTTTTTTTTTTTTATATATTTTTCTATTCTCTATACTCACAGCACCTGAACAACTTTCACTGTGAATATTATCTATTTTCCACGCTATTATCAACGTTAAAACCTTAAATAGGTACATTCTATCATAGCTCATCAAAACAAATAAATTAAAACAAACAATGGCGTTGGCGTCAGAAATCGGAATATAAAAATATTACGACACAAAATTAATGGTAGTATAAGTAGCGGCATTTCAATGAGACAAAGCTACTTTAAAATATAGTCGCATAACCAACTTTGGGCGGAAAACTTCGGTAAGTTTCGTAATTCGTCGCGTTTAAAGCCTGCGACTACCCTGTACGGTTGTGTCCGTAAATTGTTACATTGTGTGTCACGTATGTATAGGAACGCTCCCACAATAAAACTGCATGACTACGAGAGCACACATAATAGTTCGTGTCTCTCCCGAGACACTCAGCGGCGCTAGTGCATCGCAATGCGAAGTAGCGACAAATTGTACAAATAAACGAGTATTGTATCGATTATACTAATGATACGACCGACGCTCGACAGGTGGAGCTGATTTATGAAGAAAGATTTTTTGTTTATTGTTAAAATAATAATAATTATAAATATTTAAGTACTTGCTTTGCAGGCAGTGTTTTTCTGTCTTTATGGACTGCACGCCACTGGGGGACGGTCAATGAAAATACCAAACAGACAAGGCCCAGTAATAATGAATGTAGGTATGCTATTGCAAAAAGGATAATATTGAGCCGTTTAGTTTTATACAGGATGGTGACGAGTTTCCCAAAAAAGGATCCTGTTAACATATTTTGTGTTCGTATCCGGTGGATGCCAGCAGTAGCCTATAAAAAATCGTGTTTTCTCACCATGTCGGAAGTACGCAGTAATTACTGGAGTCCACAATGTTGTTTGTGAAGAAAACATGAGACTAGAACTTCGTCTTACAGGCTTCGCTCTCCAGGCCTAGCGTGGTAGGGGCAAGAGGGCCATCACAGGAATCCAACCAACAGGTCGCTCCGTAGCCCACGATCAGAAGGTGCATTGGGGCTATCCTAGAAGTCAAGTTTAAAACCCGATTGAGTAAATCATGTCCTGCCGTAGGTACTGATAACCAGACGACAGTTGAACAGCGGAATTAAGGAAGAAGTGCCAGGGTAGCCCGCGAAATGAAAACTGTCTTTAGTTTATTTTTTTGCATTTTGCAGGTTTTTCAAATTATAATCATTAACTGACCTGTAAATTACAAAAAAACGTAAGTACATTCGAATTTCGCAGGCCACAAAATCAAAATCAATAGTTATTTGTTATACAAGGCTGCAAAGTTGTTTTTGGCGCGAGTACTTGTATTGAAAGCTGAGCAAGCGAAGGATTCTAGGATTCTGAAACATAGAATAAAATTCAATTAGTGTACTTAGTTCAATGAAGTATGAAAGCATTGCATTGTAGTCTTCAAAAACGTTTTCACGCCTTTAGAATGTCTCCATTCATTGAACAAAAGTACATACAAGTACTTTTCGCGCGAAACGGCGCAGAAGATAACTCAATTCGGCGTTATTTAGCGCTTGCACTAACTCTGCAGGTGTTAAATTTATATCTTCATAGCTGCTGGACTCATAATTAGCCTTTAATGTTCCCACTGCTGGGACACAGGCCTCCTCTCTGTGAGAAGGAGTGGGCCGTAATCCACCACGCGGGCCCAGTGCGGTTTGGTAGATGTCACATGTCTTCGAATTTTTTGGTTCTAAGACATGCCGGTTTGCTCAAAATGTTTTCCTTCACCGTTTTGAGTGCCGTGCTGAAGAAATGATTTACACAAAGTAAATCGCCTGCAGGGGTTCAAACCTACGACCTACAGCTCTATCTCTGCTGCTGGACTCGCTCATACTTTATGATTTCTTGCGATTTTATCAAAAAACAAACCAACATTTTGGAAAGCGAATTGATTAGAGACGAAAAAATTAAGAGCTTCTTTTTTCGTGCAGTCGTCGTGCTGGCCAGTGCGATTATTTTAAAAATGGGGTTGGCGCACTAAGATGAAATGAGTATTAATGCATTTCCAGTGAACTGGCGGTATAGAAAATTATTATTGAATAGAAAGGTTCGAATGAAGAAAAAATGAAGGCCGAGCTCATGTTATTGAGAGTATATCAAGAGGTTGTAGCCGGTAAGGAAGCAGGTCATCATCACGAAACCTTGGATCAGCGACGTTCCGTTCGCCAAAAAAACGCCATAAATTCTTTGTATCGCCTGCATGGATGAAGGTTTATATGTAGTGTTTTGGTTCAAATCTACAAAATACTGACACAGCCAAACGGAAAGCAGATGGCGGGATTAATTACACTGATAACTTTCAAGGTAAGTTAGAAACTTGGTGTGGCTCGTAACAGATCGATTTTATCAGCATCATTTCAGGCGATAGACGTTCACTGCTGGACATAGGCCTCTCCCAAGCACTGCCACTTCGACCGGTCCTGTGCTTCTCGCACCCCGCGGATTCACGCGATTCGGATCGCAGAAGGAGGTGACGGCTTACCATGCACTCTCGCTCCGTACCATGGCCTGGACCAGGGCCGGACGCGAGAGATCGCCGCCGCCGATCGCCTCCACGAGGACACGGTGGTGCTCTGCCCAAGCCGGGCAGACTTCCACCGTATGCTCCACCGTGTACTTCGGGTGATATACGCAGTAGTAACACCCGGGCGTTTCCTCTCGCCTTATCCGAAACAGGTACCTCCCGAAACAACCGTGTCCGGTGGGGACGCCGTGCCACCTCTCAGTTCACTCCTCAATGAGGGGAAAGAGGTTTTATCGTTGCATGCAGATTCTATTAGATACCTCCAAACCTTTAATTGCCCCGTTGGTCACGCGGTCGCAAGCGCGAACACTGAGCGTGGAGTCCTGGGTTCGATTCCCGGGTCGGGCAAAGTGATATTGGGTTATTCCAATAGGATTTTTTTAATAACAACCCAGAGCTTGGAAGTTGGCGGTGTGATACCCCCGTTAGAAAGCACGTTAAGCGGTTGGCCCTGCGCCTGATCTCTCTCCGGTCGCGTCGAATTGCCGTCCCATTGGACTATGAGAGTGAGGGAAGAGAGAGTGCACTTGTGTCTGCGCACGCACTTGTGCACTGTAATATCTCCGGCGCCGGAGGCTCGTCTCTGTTGAGATTGGCCGCCATGGCCGAAATACGGTCTGGAGGACTATATATTAGATACCTGTTCTAAATATTCTGGATTTATCGTGTGGAACGTGAAATCGAACGCGCCGGTGTGTGCAAATGTTGTGAATCCCAGTGCCATGACCCTGAAATGACGCAATACACATAATTATATATTGTGAAACTAATTCCATTCGATATGATTCCATGATGAATCAAATATAATCGTGTCCGTATGGATTGAGGAGCCATGTCTCAGATTTTCACTCATTCTCAGGTCTTCAGATTAAACGAGGGTACTACCAATATTTAGTACTAAATTAGCCAAATTTGTAGCCCCGATCCTGGAATTTGTAGTAAAACCCTTCAAAAGTTACAGGACGTTGAAGGTGGCTCCTCAATTCAGACGTCAGAACTCGAAAACTAGCCAATGGATATTTCTGAAACTTTGGTAGAGGAATTAGTAGTGTTTATGCTTAATTTGTACAAAAAAATGGGTTTTGTACGGCTGAATTTGAGGTAGCTACAATGCTTTGATTTATCTGAAAAATCCATAAATTTCCCCGCGCTGTTTCTTTGAAATGAATAAAGCAATTAAAACAGATTTTTAGTACTATTTAGTACTAAGTTTGTTTTAATTTGTAGTATCAAAATAAAACGCAAAGGCTTCATAATTTCGGTAATACAACACATTTTATGTGGCTCCTCAATCCTGACTGTCTATAAAAAAAAATGTACGTATAGCTACGTACATTTTTTTTTTAAGTAAAGTAGTTGATCAAATTGAAGTTTGATTACGCCAATATTTCGTAGAAATTTCTACTAAATATTGGCGTAATCAAAATTCCTCTACATTCAGTATTTCAAAAGATATTAATAATTTTAACATTCCTTAAGAATTTTCTGTGTAGACCATAAATGATTCAAACTGAGTTCATAAACAGAACTTTATTTACACATGATTCATTCTTCACCAAAACGGCACTTAAATAAAGAAATACCATATATTAAACACAAAGAATAAAAATGAAAAATAAACTAAAAGTCTAATAGATCAAATTACCTGTTTTAAAATTTCTAATCTCTAAACATTATCTCTATATTCCTTATTCTATCATTAATTACTATAGCTTTGTTAAAAATTAAAGAGATGCGAAAAACGATGTATGACAAAAACGTAAACCAAGTGCGTTATGACAAAGATGATTTGATTTAATCTATCTATGTATTTAAAAATGAATCGACGAAATGTATGTACGCATAACTTCCGAAATACTGCACCAAATTGGATGATTCTTTTTTTTATGTGTTCCTTATTGTCAGGACAAGGTTTGTATATAAGAAAATGTATAAAAAATATATAGATTTGATAAGAATTATTTTTTACAATCTTATACAAAAATTGATTGACGGTATGTGACAGAAGACTGACAGATCTTTGAAGAAACAATCAACCAACTGATTTGATTTTACCAGTCGCGACTGGACAAATAAAATATGGTGGTACGGAGTTCGGCGGGTCAGCTAGTATTGTTAAAAAATGAAACTGCGAATAAACTGGATACTTTGTATAATGGTCCATTTATTGTTATTAAATATAGAGAACCTAATGCAAAAATGATGAAAAACAATAAAGCTGAAATTGTACACAAAAACCGCATGACATTGTTTAAAAAATAATGCATTACAAAATATATTGCTAATTTCATATTCATGATAACTGTTGGTACCTACTTGTTAGTAAAAAAATAAACATTTTAATTTCTTTTATTTTTATTTTTATTGTCTTGTTGTGTCCCTGTGGCGTAGTGTATAAGTAGCAATGTGTAACTTAAGCACGATTATTCAAGTATTAGTATTATGTAAAATAGTCGTAATAAACCATTCGTGGCGTACACACGTGTTTTTATTGTCTTCCCGCAACCCACTCACTTCACTTCTGTTTACCTCATCGGGTCTCATAGTTGTAAAGATATTGTTAACATCGTCTCTACGTTGGTATAAGTCTACATAGAACTCTGTACCCGTCTCCACTAGCTCTGTTCTATTAGAAGTAGTTCGTCCGTTGCAAACATGAAGTATTTTTTGATTATTTGATTTCTCTAGATTGTGATAAAGGACCCGGACATGATTCAATCCCTCCTCTCTTTCTTAGAAAATGTGCAGCGAACCTGGCTGATCCTCTGACTAGACTACACTGTTCAACTACTCTTTGGCACAGGGTTTTTTCCCTGATCAGTGGAAGATACAGCTTGCGCTAGGATTTGAACTCGCGAACTCTCAAGTCTCAGTCGCCGCTTGATCGACGCTGCCACCGATGCTTCAGGATGACAAGGTTTTTCGAAAACCCCTTTGTTTCGTGTGAACTGGAACTTGTAAAGTCACTTTTTTAAATGTTTATTGTATGTTTTTCTTAATAAAACAGGCACTGATCACTCCACAAATAATACTTTAGCATCCACATAATGGTTTACTAGTGTAAGTAAAGTTATTACAGTATTAATACTTAGTTTTATAAGAAACAGCAAAATGTAAGTGTTGACTCTTTGACTGAGCAAAGTTGTCAAAACCGCTTAATCGTTCGTTTGATGGTACCTGTTGTGTTTATAGAAATGAAAGATAATGTTGAGTAGACTTGGTTTAATGAGACTAGGATTACAGTTTTACAAAGCACGTTCAGTCGTGGTATTTCAGATGAGATCAGACAGAGAAGTGTCCGACGGATACAGAACGGAACCATAGATTATTATCTAGTGGTGTACACACTAATTAATTACTAAATAGTGATGTTACAACATCCCCCTTGTTGAGTTCAAATTAAACCCCTGACAAACAATTAATAAGATGTACATTGACAAGCGACTAGACATGGGCAAAGTTGTTATATTTCAATCACGGTGACTGTTGTTCCAGTTACAAAAAAATCACAGTGAAAAATCACCGTGACTTTGTCACGTCGATATTTCGATAACGCACGTCGGATAGGTATTGGAACGTCTTGTAATGTGACTATATACGATTTGATAATTAATTCGTTTATTCACTATTATCAATAACAAATATCGCCTGAAGCTGTATTCGGTTTTATTAAATGTATACGTAATTACGTATACACGTACGTGTGTGCATGAAAAAAAACAAACAAAATTATAAGAAAAATAACAGTAGTTAATATGTGTTAACAAAAATGTTTTTATTTAGTAAGTGTATTGCAATTGTAAACAATAATCACTGTACATAGGTGATTAACTTTTTAAATACCTACGCCAACATATTCGACGTTGACAATCCTAAAGCCTGTTAAAAGTGTTAAAATAAGAAGGAATATTTAATGGCCCCAGGCGCGGGCGGACGTTCCGATTTAATCTCGTTCCATATTGAACATGAACCATCGCAGTGACGGGAGTGAAGCGGAATAAATGTGACGGAAAGGAACAACGTTATTTTGGAACGACGTTATTTTCTAAAAAGTCACTGTGATATTCTCAGGTGGCAGATCACGATGATTTTTTCACTGTGACGTTATTTATCACCCATGTCTACAAGCGACTCTACCTACATGACAACATGCTCTATGATACTTATAGTTATATTAAAACTAGACAACATTCTTATTAATACTGAGTTACATTTAATCTAGACAACCTTCTTAATACTACTTAGTTAATAGTTAATCTATTTCGTCTATTAACCTTCTTGGTGGTTTTACAATTCGACCTGACCTGGTTGTTACGCTTGAGGATATATGAGATGAGGATTCTTGAAGTCTTGACTCCTGTCTGTCACCTTCCTCTCTCTCCTGCGACGAGTTGGATTGCATAGGAGGGTTTGCATAGTTTTGGGAATACTTATGTCTTAAGTGTATTCTATTTCTCCTATACTGTACACCATTGACATCCTCAACAACATACGACCTATTGTTCATCAATCTTTGTTTGACAACAGCTTGTTCCCAGTTACTTTTTGGATTTCTTTTAAAATAGACATGGTCATTGTAATGTAACATCGACATTGACTTAGTATTTTTATCATAATTCCTAGATTTGTTTTCATCATTTTTCTTGACTGACTCTTTGTAATCCTGAAATGTTACTACTTTTGGCTTTAATCTCTTATATGATACTGGAATGTTGTCTCTCAATTTTCTTGACATTAACAATTGAGCTGGTGATGACAAATTATTTTTTGGTGTATTTCTATACTGTAATAAAGCTATGTATGGATCTGTTTTGTTTTCTTTACATTTCCTTAACATGTTTTTTATTATTTTTACTGAACTTTCAGCTTGACCATTTGACTGTGAATGATATGGGCTAGTAATAACATGTTCTATGTCCCATTCTTGTAAGAAATTTTTGAAATCAATTGACTGAAAAGGAGGTCCACCATCTGACACCAGTGACAATGGTATTCCATGACGAGCAAAAATAGATTTTAAATGAGTAATTACATTTTGAGCGGTACTGTTTTTATTTAATAATGCTATCTCTATGTATTTTGAGTAATAATCTGTGACAATTAAATAAACTAAACTTTCAAAATGCATTAAATCAATACCAACTTGTTGCCATGGATATTTACATATTTCATAATTTTGTAGTGGTTCCTTTTGATTACATGGTTTGAATTTTGCACATACAAGACATTGTTCGACTAAATTCTTAATTTCACTTGACATGTTTGGCCAATACAAAGATTCTTTTGCTAATTTCTGACATTTATTTATACCTTGGTGACCTTGATGTATTTTTTCTAACATTTCTTTGTACATTGACTGTGGTACTATTAATTTTGAACCTTTGAACACTAAATCTTTTATTACATGTATTTCACCTTGAATATTCCAATATGGTTTGACTAATGAACTGACATTGTTCTTGTTTTTAGGCCATCCTTCATTATAATATTTTTTTAATAATTGTAAGGATTCATCATTTTTGGTTTCCTGTGCCAATTTTGTGCTGTATTCCTCTGTTATTGCTAAATTAGCATACATTAAATTGACATGACAAGACATTTCTGACTCATTTTCAGGTGTGTAATGGTCTTTCAAAGCTGCCCTTGACAAAGTGTCTGATATAAACATTTCTTTTCCTGGTACATGTATTACTTCTAAATCATACTTTTGTACAGTTAACATCATACGCTGTTATCTAGCGGGAACATCATGCAATGGCTTTTTGAATAAATAGACTAATGGCTTGTGATCAGTATGTACTGTGACTCTATTACCATATACATATTGGTGAAATTTTTCACAACCAAATTGAATTGCTAGTAGCTCTTTTTCTATCTGCGCATATCTTTCCTGGGTTTCAGTTAAAGTTTTTGAACTGTATGCAATAGGTTTGTTTTTCTGTAAAATGACTGCTCCTAAAGCTGATTTTGACGAATCAACTGACAAGACTAATGGAATCTTAGGATTGTAATGAGCTAAAACTGGTGAGTTTGTAATCTCTTCTTTCAATTTTTTGAGACATTGACTATGATTCTCATCCCAAGTCCAGACTGAATCTTTTTTCAAAAGATTTCTTAATATTTGTGTTTTTTCTGACAAGTTACTGATAAAAGGTCCTAAATAATTAATCATACCTAATATTCTCTGTAACTCTTTGACATTTTTTGGTGTGGGCATATTGACAATGGCTTTGACTTTTTCTTGATCTGCCCTGGCACCATCTTTACTGAAGACATAACCCAAAAAACATACTTCTGTGACTAAAAATTTACATTTTGACTTGTTAAATTTTAAATTGACTTGACGAGCTCTTTGCATGACTTTGTGTAATCTTTCATTATGAACTAACTCATTTGGTCCATAAACCAAAATATCATCTATGAATATTAAGACTCCTTCGATATCACCGAATAGATTCATCATGACTCTTTGAAAGATTTCAGACGAGGCATTTATGCCATATGGTAATCTTAAATACTTATATCTACCAAATGGTGTTTGAAAGGTACATAATTCGGAACTGTATTCATCCAGACGTAGCATCCAAAAACCCGAAAATGCATCTAAATGAGAAAAACATACAGCCCCTTCGAGCTGAGACCTAATCTCATCAATTGACTTAAGTGGATAGAATTCTCTCATGATGTTTTTATTCAAATTTCTAGGGTCTAGACAAATTCTTAACTGACCTGAACTTTTTACAGTTATGACGACTGAGTTAACCCACTCTGTTGGTTTTGTAACCTTCTCAATAACTTGCATCTCCATCATGCGATCCAACTCTTCGTGTAATCTCCCTTGTAACGCAAATGGAACTTTCCTGGGCGGATCAACACATGGTACTGCATCAGGCTTGAGTTTAAGATGACAGACTGGAGGTAGACATCCAAGTCCCTGAAAAACATCATTATATTGTGTAAGAATTTGTTTACAAAAATCCTGCTTTAATACTGAAAAGACACGTCTTATAATTCCTAACCTCTCGCACGTTGGTAGACCAAGAACATTTGGACAATCTAAATCTGCTACTATAAACATTATAGATTCGACGACGTCATTATTATCGACGCATAATTTACAATTTATGTTCACTTTGCCTAGAATCGGAATGGATTTTCCACCAAATCCTGTGACATTTATTTGACATTTGACAAGTGACACTTTTGACAGGTTATAAAATGTTTGCTTTGACATAATGTTGACATCTGCACCAGAGTCTATGATGCATTTAATTTGTTTATTTTCTATTATTAAGTTAATTTCCCATGACTGTTTTGCATGGTTACTATCCACAGTGTTGACATTCTTTACTGTATGACTTATATCTGAGTGACTGACTAATGATCCGTTGTGTGTCTGTGAAAACTGTGAAACTGCTCGTGAACGTGCTCTGTAAAACTGTGAATGCTGACGACTGTTTCTAAGTCTATGACATTGTGTTTTGTTGTTGTGTAATCCCTCAGACTTGTGACTGTTTTCATCATTGAGATGTAAATATGGACTCTGACATTTTCTTTTTTGACTATTTGACTTGACGTTGGATCTCTCAGATATGTGACTATTTTCATCATTGAGATGAAACGCGCGCGCGCGCGTCTCGCTTGACTTGTCTAGGCCTGTGGCTAGCAAATATAATTCCAGCTGCTGCCACCATCTTTTCCACGCCTCCGCATTATTATTTGCTGGATCCGACGAAATATGGAGTTTTTTCAAGCGCGCGCTTATAGTTTGGTCATGTCCGCCATCATTGTCGTCACTCGTGGCTTGGTTCGGCATTTTCTGGACCGATCTTCTTTATTTCTTTTTTTTTTTTACACGACTTCTGACACCATGTTGTGTTTATAGAAATGAAAGATAATGTTGAGTAGACTTGGTTTAATGAGACTAGGATTACAGTTTTACAAAGCACGTTCAGTCGTGGTATTTCAGATGAGATCAGACAGAGAAGTGTCCGACGGATACAGAACGGAACCATAGATTATTATCTAGTGGTGTACACACTAATTAATTACTAAATAGTGATGTTACAACAGTACCAATACCCTAAATTAAGATTGAAGATAGATATTTGCACCAAGGCTTGTACTAATAGGCCCAGACAAATTGTTCCTATATCTTAGTCCACTCGGCCTCGGCCATACATCATAATAAGAAAGGGTAAAAAACAAAAGGATAACGAACTCATTTGCTCACTGATTTTTATTCACATAGTAATAATAATCCATTAAAAAAATAACGCTTCTAAGAACTTCTGCATTGGAAATTCTACCAGGATCGTGATTGGTACGGCGACAGCGTAGGTTATCAAATTGGTTGCGCTCCAGTCCACGATCTGAAACAATATTACAGATAAACTTCATAATTATACTTTATTACACCTCGTCCTCTTTCATTGTGGTTAAATGAAAAATCGACATTATTCTACCTCCACTGACGCGCGGCGTTCAATCTCTGGATAGGGAAGTGTATAAAACTGTGTAGAGATCAACTAATTTAAAACTGCTCGCCCCTCCACTGTTGGTTCAAATGCTTGTACAGGCAGTTAGTTAGTTTAGTGAAGGGGCGTGCAGTTTTAAATTAGTTCATCTCTACCACTTTAACATGGCTTAATACACTTACATACTTATCATCGCAACCGCACCCTTCACACGGTAACAAAGTATCAATCAGAGTCTGAATCATTGCTAGGTTATTGTGTTAGAAGGGGTACACCAGCCCAACCAGTATGCAGAGTGCCCGTGATATTATGGAATGCAGGAGATCGGTAGACAAATATAAATTCAAGATAAAATTTATATTTTCTGTTTTATTTTCGTTGACAACATAAAAGAACAAAAAAACGCTTGACAGATGATGTAACATTCAGTAGAAGAATAAATTTACATAGAATAAAAAGAGTATGTTTTATTTTCACATCAATCCTTTTTATTCTAACACTCCTCCTTAAATTCATTACTCTACTTTCACCCATCACACAATCACACAACACCCATACCCAGCGTACACCAGTTGAACTTCCCTTTCAACAGAGGTTTCGTTAGAACATCCGCAACCATACGACTTGTCTCTACAAACTCTAATTCAATATGGCCATGTTCAACTGCCTCTCTCACAAAGTGGTGTCGCACGTCTATGTGTTTTGTGCGTTGATGGTGTACAGGGTTCTGTGCAATAGCAACAGCAGATTGGCTGTCACTGAAGATCTTCATTGGCATCTCAACTTGACCAGAGACCTCCGAAATCAATCTCTTTAAGAAAATTGCCTCTCTAGCAGCTTCTGACATAGCTACATACTCAGCCTCCGCTGTGGATAGAGCAATCGTCCTCTGTTTTCTGCTTTCCCAACATATTGCAGCTCCCATATGTAGAAAAACTATACCCGAGTATGATCTCCTATCATGACAAATGGCATGACTAGCATCTGCATAGCCCTGTACCTTATCCATTCCTGTTCTCTTATACTGTAGGCCAAGGCATTTAGAACCCTTTAAATATCTAAGCACTCTTTTTGCGGCTATCCAATGCTCTTCAGCAAAGCAAGCGTTGAATTGGCTCAAATGATTAACTGCATGTGCAATATCTGGTCTCGTGCAAACAGATATGTACATCAGCGAACCAATTAGATTTTGATATGGAATCCTCGGATCAGGTTTATGTTCTAGGCTAGGTTTCACAAGCTTTTGCCCAGAAACTAATGGGGTTGAAGCAACTTTGCAATCAGCCATCCCAAAAACCTTCAAAACTTTTTCGACATACTTCTCTTGGTCAACTTTGATTCCAATATCGTTCTGCGTTATGTGCATTCCCAAAAAATGCTCTGCCTTCCCAAGATCCTTCATATGAAATTTTGACATAAGGTCTCGCTTTACTTTACGCAGCTCCTCCGCGTCGTTCCAAAAAATCAGCATATCATCCACATACACTGCTAAAATGATGATCTTCGTACCCTGAGATCTCATATAAATGCATGGCTCATTTTTGGATCGTTTGAAAGACAAGTGCAATAACTCATTGTTCAGTTTATTGTTCCAAGCTCTGGGGGATTGCTTTAAGCCGTAAAGCGAACGTTTAAGGAGACACACGTAATCTTCCTTTCCTTTTTCTTCGTAACCATCCGGCTGTTTCATGTACACCGTTTCAGACAACTCTCCATTCAGGAACGCTGTTTTTACGTCCATTTGATCAACGTTTAAGCCACTCTTAGCTGCCATCGCCAGGAGAACTCTTAAGGAGCTATGTCTCACCACTGGAGAAAACGTCTCGTCATAATCAATGCTCCATCTTTGGCTAAAACCTCTGGCAACAAGTCGAGCTTTGTATCTTCGCTTATTTCCCGCCTCTTCTTTAATTCGAAAAATCCATTTTGAATCTACAACATTGCTCGCTTGTCCAGGTTTTACCAAAGTCCAAGTTCCATTTTTCTTTAAAGCATCAAGCTCCTCCTGAATCGCAGCTTTCCATTCTCTACTGTCAGGCCTTGACAGTGCATCTTGAACCGTAGTAGGGTCATGTTCTGTTTCCACTGCATGGTATAAAACATGATCCGGGAACTCCTTGGGTTTCCGGTCTCTGAGTGGGTACCTCCGTTCCACCTCTTGTGGTCGATCCTCAGTTACGTCCGACTCACAATCTTGAAACTCCACATCCTCTGGTTCATGAATAACTACTTCATTTTCAGTAAAATTCTCTTGTTCTTGTTCCACACTAGGAACGTTGCTAACATCACTATCCTCTTGTTGAGGTTGCAAAACATCTAATTCTACTGTATTCTTGACAATTGGTTCATCTCGTAGAACTATTATCTCTGGTTCCTCTTGCAATTCTTCTTCTAGCTCTTTGTATTTTTGATTCTCTAAAAACACAACATTTTTGGCCTTAAATATTTTTCCGGAAGTCGGATGCACAAGGCGATACGCTTTCGCATTGTCGTCGAAACCTGTGTGGATAAGCTCTCTGCTTTTTACATCCCACTTAGTCCTCTTTTGATCAGGAATGTGCATAAATGCTTTGCATCCAAAAGTTTTTAGCACGCTTAGGTCACACTTCTTCCCTGACCATTTCTCATCCGGAGTCATATTCTTCACCGCAATCGTTGGTGACTTGTTCTTTAAGAACACGGCGTGATGGACAGCTTCAGCCCAAAAACGTTTTTCTAATCCTGACTCATGTAGCATGGTTCTTGCTTTATCGCAGATGGTGCGATTGGCCCGTTCAGCTACGCCATTCTGCTCTGGTGTATACTCCACTGTCAGTTGATGCTGGATTCCGCAATTCTTCAGTAAGACATCCATTTGCTTATTGACGTACTCAGTCCCGTTGTCAGTGCGCAGGATCTTAATTTTATTGCCACATTGATTTTCAGCAAACGCCTTAAAATCTTTAAATTTTTCAAAAACTTCACTTTTTTGTTTCAAAAAATAAATAAATGTTTTTCGTGTGAAATCGTCAATAAACGTCAAAAAATATTTGAATCCGCTAATAGAAGGTATACTCATAGGTCCACACACGTCTGAGTGCACTAACCCTAATGCTTCCGTAGCTCTCGTTGCATCAGTTTTACGAAACGGCTGTTTCGTTTGTTTTCCCATAATGCAAGATATACAATCCAGTTTAGAAGAAATATCAGGAAAACTTACTCCTGTTGCCATCTTATCTCTCAGTAGTTTAAGGTTACGCATACCAAGATGTCCCATCCTCCGATGCCATAACATCTGCTGGTTATGCTCGGTTGTTGATAGCGCAGAACCCTGTGAACAGCACATAATTTTATAAATACCTCGTTTTTCCACACCTTTCACAACAGGCTTGCCTCGCACCTCACATTCATTTCTCTTGTAGATGTCACAAGATTTATCTGTAAATACTACCACGTTACCCTTTTTCGCAATTGCATTCACACTCAATAAGTTAGAAGCTAACTTAGGTACATACGTAACATTGCTGACTGTCAACCCTGACTCACATACTACCGTACCCACACCTGCACCGAACACCTCTTTACCATCCGCACAAGTCACTCTCAAAGACTTAGGAGTATCCTTTAAGTTCTTAAACCAAGATTTGCGATTCGTCATGTGTGTCGACGCTCCAGAATCGATGATCCAGTCTTCTGCCTGTGGAATCGACGTGCCGAAAGCAAAGGCTTGAAGAGCTTCCCTCTTCCCTTTTGGATTATCAGGACACTCATGTGCTTTGTGTGGTCCTTCACAAATAAAGCACTTGATCTTTTGTTTGATCTTCTTCGGTGTACTCTTACCCTTATGCTTATTTGACTTATTTGACACTAGCGCTGAAGTCGGTTGGCTTGCACTCATGCTTGCCGAATAGGTATCCTCCATTTGAAAAAGCTTCATCTTTACATAGTCGGTAGTAAGAACAACGTTACTATTTTCTATAGCTAGTCTCATTGGTTGGAACTCTATGGTAAGGCCTTGAAGAAGTAGAGCAGCCAACAGTTCATCGTCAACCTCCTTTCCTAGGTCTTGAAGTTCCTGAGATATCATCATCACAGATGTGACATATTCTCTAATCGATTGGAATTGCTCCAGCTTCATGCTCACCAGCTTTGCAAGTAACCGACAGCGGTTATTCAGACCTTTGTCCTCGAACGCATTCATTAATGCTTCCCAAGCATCTTTCGCTGTTTTAGCTTTGCGTACATGCACCAAGCAATGAGGTCTAATCATCAAGCAAATCTTTGCTCTAGCTTTTTGGTCTTTTCTCATACCATGCACATCGGCCGTTTCAGGTGTAACTCTTGTATACTCCCACAAGTCATCGTGAACAAGATGTAACTCCATCAAAAACTTCCATGTGGCGTAATTGCTATTACCATCTAATTTCTCTATAGAGGGCAATCCACTACTCCCTGAAGACTCCATATTTTGTGTCATTGTTGAGTTCCGCTCTTGAGAACTCTTGTTGCCATTAGACATCTCCCTGCAAGTTGCTGCCCATAACAGGTGAAACAGCCGTTTCGTAAAACTGATGCAACGAGAGCTACGGAAGCATTAGGGTTAGTGCACTCAGACGTGTGTGGACCTATGAGTATACCTTCTATTAGCGGATTCAAATATTTTTTGACGTTTATTGACGATTTCACACGAAAAACATTTATTTATTTTTTGAAACAAAAAAGTGAAGTTAATGAAAAATTTAAAGATTTTAAGGCGTTTGCTGAAAATCAATGTGGCAATAAAATTAAGATCCTGCGCACTGACAACGGGACTGAGTACGTCAATAAGCAAATGGATGTCTTACTGAAGAATTGCGGAATCCAGCATCAACTGACAGTGGAGTATACACCAGAGCAGAATGGCGTAGCTGAACGGGCCAATCGCACCATCTGCGATAAAGCAAGAACCATGCTACATGAGTCAGGATTAGAAAAACGTTTTTGGGCTGAAGCTGTCCATCACGCCGTGTTCTTAAAGAACAAGTCACCAACGATTGCGGTGAAGAATATGACTCCGGATGAGAAATGGTCAGGGAAGAAGTGTGACCTAAGCGTGCTAAAAACTTTTGGATGCAAAGCATTTATGCACATTCCTGATCAAAAGAGGACTAAGTGGGATGTAAAAAGCAGAGAGCTTATCCACACAGGTTTCGACGACAATGCGAAAGCGTATCGCCTTGTGCATCCGACTTCCGGAAAAATATTTAAGGCCAAAAATGTTGTGTTTTTAGAGAATCAAAAATACAAAGAGCTAGAAGAAGAATTGCAAGAGGAACCAGAGATAATAGTTCTACGAGATGAACCAATTGTCAAGAATACAGTAGAATTAGATGTTTTGCAACCTCAACAAGAGGATAGTGATGTTAGCAACGTTCCTAGTGTGGAACAAGAACAAGAGAATTTTACTGAAAATGAAGTAGTTATTCATGAACCAGAGGATGTGGAGTTTCAAGATTGTGAGTCGGACGTAACTGAGGATCGACCACAAGAGGTGGAACGGAGGTACCCACTCAGAGACCGGAAACCCAAGGAGTTCCCGGATCATGTTTTATACCATGCAGTGGAAACAGAACATGACCCTACTACGGTTCAAGATGCACTGTCAAGGCCTGACAGTAGAGAATGGAAAGCTGCGATTCAGGAGGAGCTTGATGCTTTAAAGAAAAATGGAACTTGGACTTTGGTAAAACCTGGACAAGCGAGCAATGTTGTAGATTCAAAATGGATTTTTCGAATTAAAGAAGAGGCGGGAAATAAGCGAAGATACAAAGCTCGACTTGTTGCCAGAGGTTTTAGCCAAAGATGGAGCATTGATTATGACGAGACGTTTTCTCCAGTGGTGAGACATAGCTCCTTAAGAGTTCTCCTGGCGATGGCAGCTAAGAGTGGCTTAAACGTTGATCAAATGGACGTAAAAACAGCGTTCCTGAATGGAGAGTTGTCTGAAACGGTGTACATGAAACAGCCGGATGGTTACGAAGAAAAAGGAAAGGAAGATTACGTGTGTCTCCTTAAACGTTCGCTTTACGGCTTAAAGCAATCCCCCAGAGCTTGGAACAATAAACTGAACAATGAGTTATTGCACTTGTCTTTCAAACGATCCAAAAATGAGCCATGCATTTATATGAGATCTCAGGGTACGAAGATCATCATTTTAGCAGTGTATGTGGATGATATGCTGATTTTTTGGAACGACGCGGAGGAGCTGCGTAAAGTAAAGCGAGACCTTATGTCAAAATTTCATATGAAGGATCTTGGGAAGGCAGAGCATTTTTTGGGAATGCACATAACGCAGAACGATATTGGAATCAAAGTTGACCAAGAGAAGTATGTCGAAAAAGTTTTGAAGGTTTTTGGGATGGCTGATTGCAAAGTTGCTTCAACCCCATTAGTTTCTGGGCAAAAGCTTGTGAAACCTAGCCTAGAACATAAACCTGATCCGAGGATTCCATATCAAAATCTAATTGGTTCGCTGATGTACATATCTGTTTGCACGAGACCAGATATTGCACATGCAGTTAATCATTTGAGCCAATTCAACGCTTGCTTTGCTGAAGAGCATTGGATAGCCGCAAAAAGAGTGCTTAGATATTTAAAGGGTTCTAAATGCCTTGGCCTACAGTATAAGAGAACAGGAATGGATAAGGTACAGGGCTATGCAGATGCTAGTCATGCCATTTGTCATGATAGGAGATCATACTCGGGTATAGTTTTTCTACATATGGGAGCTGCAATATGTTGGGAAAGCAGAAAACAGAGGACGATTGCTCTATCCACAGCGGAGGCTGAGTATGTAGCTATGTCAGAAGCTGCTAGAGAGGCAATTTTCTTAAAGAGATTGATTTCGGAGGTCTCTGGTCAAGTTGAGATGCCAATGAAGATCTTCAGTGACAGCCAATCTGCTGTTGCTATTGCACAGAACCCTGTACACCATCAACGCACAAAACACATAGACGTGCGACACCACTTTGTGAGAGAGGCAGTTGAACATGGCCATATTGAATTAGAGTTTGTAGAGACAAGTCGTATGGTTGCGGATGTTCTAACGAAACCTCTGTTGAAAGGGAAGTTCAACTGGTGTACGCTGGGTATGGGTGTTGTGTGATTGTGTGATGGGTGAAAGTAGAGTAATGAATTTAAGGAGGAGTGTTAGAATAAAAAGGATTGATGTGAAAATAAAACATACTCTTTTTATTCTATGTAAATTTATTCTTCTACTGAATGTTACATCATCTGTCAAGCGTTTTTTTGTTCTTTTATGTTGTCAACGAAAATAAAACAGAAAATATAAATTTTATCTTGAATTTATATTTGTCTACCGATCTCCTGCATTCCATAATATCACGGGCACTCTGCATACTGGTTGGGCTGGTGTACCCCTTCTAACAGTTATTCCTCATCCATTGCTCATAATTATGTTCGATATATTTGTTTGCTCAACAACGTAAATAACGTGATTAATATTGTTGACCTGTCAAAATGAAAGCCATTCCTACTGTTAGTGTGTTTACCACGCTGTTGTTTCGCCAGAGTTTCATTTCTTAATGAAGCCAGACTCCGGGTGCGACGACAATTTAACCGAGGCACGCGACTTAAAATACCTGCAGGCCTAGACAAAACACATTTCTGTTAGCGTTCACGTCAAACGCTACGAAAAAAGGTACGGGAATGACATTGCCTGCGGAAAGATTACGTAGTGTTCTTTCCACGGGTAATGTCATTCCCATACATTTTGGCGTAGCTTTTGGCGTGAACACTAACAGAAATGTATTTTGTCACAGGGCCCTGGGAAAATGTGTGTGTACTACACACACGCCTCTGCTAATCCGCTCGGTAATTATAAGAGTGCTTAAAAAATACTAGACTATTAAGCTCCAAGAACAAAAAAACTAACGATGTCAAATGAAGAGGTGCCGAATGCCGTTGGCCTGGTCCCGATTGTCATCAAGATGCACCAGTGCAGCATCATGACTGTCAAAGACAGTCGGCCCAAGCTGCGCCACCCTGGCCAGCTGTAGAATCTTCTTATTGGACCTGCGAATAAAAATATAGGCTTAATATGGTGTTGTAAATTAATGGTTAAGACATCGGTAGAACCCAGCCAGGCGCGTTACTTTGTGTTAATAATTTCATCATCACTGCTCTCAAAACGGTGAGGGAAAACATCAGACCAAAAGTTCATACATGTGACATGTACGAACCCGCACTGGGCCTGCGTGGATGATTACAACCCACTCCCTTATGTAGAGAGGAGGCTTGTGTCCCACCAGTGGAAACATTTAGGGTAATTATGCTTGTGCTAATCTGCATGGTCATCGTTTCCAACGCTTGTTTACCGGCTTCAACTCTTCATACTGATCTGTTGACAATGTTCTTAGGACCAATCACAATGGATGACCAATTTTGAGTTGAGGCCAGATTGGTTCTAAACTTGGTCAACACAGATGGTCAGAGTTTTGCCGATAAACCCCAGATGAGAATTTGCGTACTTAAATCCCTTTCTATCGTTGGTTGTAATAACCTTTGGAAGCTGCTGTTGCAGTCAGCAATACCAAATTTATTAGAGAATTGTGGTACACACACAGGTACCAACCATCACCAACCACACGACGCGACGCCAGACTTGGGCCCTGGCCCCAGATACAGAGACGAAACATAGCCTAAACTTACCCATAGAAGCGCTTCAGTGCTTATTGGTGTGATTTTGACAGATGGAGGGGTAAGTTTACGCTAAGCTTCGGCTCTGTATCTGAGCCCGAGTGTCGAGTCATGTTGTGTGTGTACCAGAATTTTGCAATACATTAAGTAGGAAGTCGGCAAGACTTCAGCAGCAGCTTCCAAAGGTCACTATAACCAACAATAGAAACGGATTAAGAATGTGTACCTTATGTCGGAAGTACTTGTATCCTTACCATTGACATGAAAGGCTCCCAATAGACTTACGCACAGAAGAATGTAGAAGATAGGTCTGTCTAGCGCAGTGTGAGCCGCATTGAAGAGAGCAGAGTGCTGTCCACGCGCAAACATGCCTGTCAGTGACCACAAGGAGAGTAGAGGGAAGCATGTGTAATGGAGGTAGACGAACCACTGCAACAGATAAAATAGAAGTAAGTTGAGTACAGTGATCAATTGAAATAACAACCGACTAACAGATGGAAACAGTGAGGTCCCTATTGGGTTTGCTATCAGGAATTTCACAGTAGCTGCCCGGACTTGGATTCGTAGCCGATGTATGCCAATAGGCTCGCCTCCTATTACCTGGAACCCGAACATAACTGGCGAGATGTTGGTGTATTATTGGTAGGTACAACAACCTTTGCCAACCATTCGCGGGAAAATAGGCACCGTGTTACAGTACAAGTGCAGTCTGCAGTAGTTGATCAGTTGACTCTACGCAACGGGATACTGGCCAGCGTCCGCTCCAAGAAAAAGCAAACGTGAAGCATTATTTGGCGACGTTCAAGATTTGGCGATGGCTTACAAAGTCTAGGTGTATATTTTGGTGCATTGTTGGTTTTTTGCATTTATTTCCACATCAGGTGTGCCAGTGAAAATGCAGGAGAAGATTTAGAGCATGAAGGCGCGCTAGGCTGCCCAACAAATTTGGAAGGCGGGGCAATTTTAATTCCCTGTCAGTTATGGTAGATAGACCTAGCTATTAAACTGTAAGTCTCGTTACTTATACTTTCAACCATCTAAAAAATACTTCAGTGATATCTCTGAAGCGCGGTCTCGCAAACAATGGATGCCCATGAGTTGGGACTAGTAAAAACAATTTAGAGAGTTGTGGATTAATGAAATGATGAGCCGCAACCGAAGGGATCAACAAAGTGTCATGTCATCCATCTTTTTCTACTTTCACCAAATTTTGTTCGTATTTTAACACGAATATCCAATGACGTAGATCTAAAGGTAGGGTCAAGGTAGAGTCACTACTATTTTTAGAACGATTATAATTTATTAAGCAACCATTAACTATGCCGTGATGACCCTTTGTGCCCTTTATTGTGTTATTTTCAATTAATTATCTAATAGAATCGCCGGTCGGCGCAACATCTCTTTTTCTTTCTCACTTCTCTATTAGTAGTGCTCTCGGTAGTCACACCGTTTCTGACCATATCATCATTCACACAGTCCATCCATCGTATCTTTGGTCTCCCCCTACTCTTATAGCCAACGACAGTCATAATCAAAACTTTCCTCAAGACATTTTCCTCATTCCTACGTATCACGTGCCAATACCATGACAACCGATTTCCACACAGCTTTGCAATTATCGGTGCCACTTTCAGACTTCCTCTTATGTTCTCATTTCTTATTCTATCCATTCGTGTAACACTAACTCACGCTCTTAACTTTCTCATTTCAGCTGCATGCAATTGCCAAAAGCATAAGACAGCAGGTCTAACCATTGTTCATATATCTTTCCCTTAAGTTTAAGGGGAATGTGGAAGTAGCAGATTGTTTCCATGACCTGACGCCATTTCATCCATATAGTGCTAATTCTTAATCGTCCGATCTACTTCACCATCGCTTTGCACGAGTCAACCGAGATATCACTTGTCATCATACATCTTCACTGACAAGAACAATGTCATCGACAAACAACATGCACCAGGTTGCCTCTTCGTCCGCGTCCATGAGCAAAGGAAGAGGTAATGACTTAAAGCCGATCTCTGGTACAAGCCTACAGCCACATTGAACTCGTCGGTTCTGCAAGCAGCCGACGGGACGTAGGTACATACTTCCCGGGCAACCCTGTCTGTTTCAATGCCCACCTTATCACATCCTGAGGAACCCTATCATACTTTATCTCCAGATCAATGAACAACATTGAAAATGTGCATGTCCTTGTGTGGACGTCTAAACTTCTTGCGCAATTTGTGAAGCCCAAAAATGTTTTAGGGTCTACCGAATAGTACTGTTTTTTTTTTGGGTGGGAAATCATTAAATAACTTTTCCCGCTCTTACTGACTAAAACCCACCCGTGTTTCCTCAGTAGTATGTGTGCCAGGGGCCACGGTATCTCTTTCGAACAACCCGCACCCCTGGCAGGCAACGGCCCTTGCGGACCCCACCAGTTGGTGCTGACATCTCTTTGAGGCACGCGTGGAACACAACGCGCCGTCGTCCCGGGCTTAGTCCTTACCGGACAGCGAGCTACCTATTCTCGCCGTCCGCAAACCCACACCCGCGGTGGTCGGGAATCAGCCTGGCATTCCCGACGCCCAGGGCGTCTCCTGCGGCGACTAAGGTGCATTTACTTCGACAATTGATCATTCTATTCTTGCCTGAGCAACCGGCAGCAAGTTCGTTATGCTCCCGAAGATGTCACTGCTTGCGGTAGCGTTGGGGATCGGGTTACCTCTTTCCCTCAAACATGGCGAGGGGGGTAATGGCTGATCTTTGTGTTATGTTCGTGAATGGGTGCTATTTGTAAACGTAATCCAGTAAGGTCTCACGCCATTTATACCAGGAGGCTTTTATTTTGGTAGTATGCTTTGTTTACTTTTTATTTTTTGTGCTTGAGTTAAGTTTTCATTTTATTTGTTGGTATATTGGCATGGTTAGCTAGATATAGAACAAATTATTTAAGTTCCGTGTCTCGTAATGTTGATTACTTTGCCTACCTATGTATAGAATGAAGTCTCTCGAACTAAACAGACAGCTGTACTGCTGGGGAGTTTGTGGCGCCACTTCTTCCCAGCTAAAGTACTAGGAAGTGGTGAAGGGCGGGCGTTTTGGGGGACTGTCTTATGTAATTTTGACATTCGAAAAGTGCTAATTCTCAGCCTAATTTGAATAAATGACTTTTGATTTTGATTTGCACTGCCTATCCCTCATGTGCGCCGCCTCCCTCATCGCGAGCATTACTGCTTCACAGACGAAGGTGACGGCTACCCTCTCTCCTCTCGCTCCGTACCATGGCCTAGACCAGGTCCGGACGCGAGAGATTGCCGCTGCCGATTGCCTCTACACGAAGACACGGCGGTGCTCTGCCCAAGCCGGGCGATCTTCGCAGTTGAAACACCCGGGCGTTTCCTCCTGCCGTATCCGAAACAGGAACCTCCCGAAACAACCTTGTCCGGTGAGGACTGCGTCAGGCGGAAAGTGAGGACGCCGTGCCACTCTTCTCTCTAGCCACTCTTCAAAGAAGGGACTTACTGTCGCAATGAAATGAAATGAAATGTTTATTTATGTAAGTAGATCTTAAAAGACACTTTTACACGTCAATATTTTGTTGGTCAATTTTTTTTTTTAAACTAGATGGCGCCGGCATTTCCTAGCTGACTGTTCCCTGAGAAGAAAAGCCGAAACAAACTCAGAGGTCATGGTCTCTTTTAAAGTCCAAACTTTATATTATTTGAATTTTATGTGAGTCTAACAATGCAGGGTAATATCTGGAAAATCGAAATCGTGGCGTGCCCAGCACTGGATTGCGACAATCGCACTATTCATGTCGTTATGAGATCTCGCCAGAGCTCTGTCCGCTGTGCCGCGATTTCTCGCGGCAGCGGAGTTACGCCCCGGGTTTGGCCTCCTCGCGCCACTCCCAAGTATGTACGAGGACCTTTGCATCCAGATCTCATGGCGGCAAATCAGCAAGGAGGCCCGCCGCCTCACCGGAGCTTGTGCGGTATCCCTGGACTATCCGGATGGCCATGACCCTATGGGACGCCTTCAACTGGCGAGCTGGTTGGGGCCTCCATGTAGGTGCCCACACCGGTGCCCCGTATAGGGCCATGGACTGTACGACCCCCGAGTAGAGCCTCCGGCAGGAGGCGTTTGGCCCCCTAGATTGAACAGGAGCCGCTTCAAGGCAGCCTCGGCCCGCCCAGTCTGGGAGCCAAACGTCGGAATTCCTCCGCGAAGTCCCAGGTACTTCATCGTCGACTCGACGCCGATATAAATCTCTCCTGCCGTTATCTGGGAACCCATCGGTGGCGCATTCCGAGGACCATGAAAACACATGGCCTTAGAATTGTGCAAGGCCACCTCGAGTCCCACTTGCCAGATCCTACAGACGATTGTCGCAACCCCGTGTGTCGGCCGCCGCCTGGCACGAACTCCTGCCACCTCCTGCCACGACCAGCGTGTTGTCAGCGTAGCAAACTACACTGACGCAGCTAGGGAGGTCGGCGCGCAGCACCCAGTCGTACCCGATTTCCCATAGATGCGGCCCCAGGACCGATCCCTATGGGACACCGCACGACATCTGTCGCCGGTTTCACTCTCCTTGGTGAACGGGGTAGAAGACGGCCCCGTCAAATAGGCCTCGACCACGTGACAGAGGTAGGTCGACATCCGGTATTACTGGAGTGCCTCCCTGATGCAACTCCAGCGCAGGATGTTAAAGGTGTTGGCGATATCTAGAGACACCGCCAAAAGGACCCCACCCCGGGCCACAGCATCCCCCATCGTGAGGGCTCGCAAACCCAAGTAGAACCCTCATTGGTTCAAAACAACGACAAAGCGCTTCGAGAAAAGGTAGGAAGTGCCCTTGCGCTTCGCTTGGCTCATCTTGGCGGGGCCGGGGGCGTGCTAGGTAAAAAAACGACTCGGCAAAAAAAATTAATAGCCTACTGGCGGCAAATGTGTAAATCCGCCAAGTCTTATCATTCCGAATGCTAACATTTTTATCCTTGAATTGGAAAAAATACTAATGGACAATGTGGACAAATGGTGAAGTGAAATTTTGATACTTAAGGAGGTAGATAGATAGACGCCTATTATGTGAAAGTAATTCCTAAATCCTGAGTCCTGTAGTGGAGACTGCGCATCAGCAAGCGTAGTGTGGGACACCCCCAGATAGATGGTCCGATAACCTTAAAAAAGGTCGCTGAGACAGATTGGATGCAAAAGGCGGAGGACAGAGTGTTGTGGCGCAGCCTGGGAGAGGCCTATGTCCAGCAGTGGACTGCGATAGGCTGAGTTGATTGAATCCCTAAATGTCTCCTGGTGATGTAGTCGATTATTTCAAATAATGTAAGAAACTGCCTAAGGAATAAAAATAGAGAAAAATAAAGTTGCTCCTCGTGTTTCTGTGCTTTTCGTGTTTCTGTGAGTGAACAATGGATTTGATGCGGTTTTGGTTTTGACCATAATTTAGATCTTTATTATTTCTGAAAGATTTATTAAATATGTAGTTAAATTACATTTCTCGATATCTTGTGAACTTGTAGGAACCGTGCAAAGCCAAAAATAATAAATATGTACAGAGGCCAGCTCATCAAGCTACCCCAATCTGTCAAATTTCTTTGATAATTTTTTAACTTTCATTGAAAAGCTTAAGGTTCATGTTCAATTGGGAAAATTTTACAGTTTGAGATAGCTTGATGTGCTGGCGAATGTACCTTCTTAAAAAAATCCCTTGTTCACAATCTGTTATCTAGTCATAACGTTATCACTGTTGCGCTATGTTATGTTATTAGATAATACTAGGTATTGGTACTTACGCTTTTACAAATGCTACGGCTACATTGTCGCGAAAACACGAACTACACTTGGCGCACTCTCTGTTGCACAGCGACACGTCCAGCGGCGCGGGCGGTGTGCGACGGAAAGCGCGTGAAGTATTGTTCCCGTAATTGCGACTATGTAGCCGTAAAATAAGAAACGGTTAGCATCACTTACTTTATACTCAGACAGCTTGATATTTCTCTCGTCTAGCTCAAATTGTATGTGAGCCAGTATCAGACCCAAGAAGCAAGCAGGCAGAGCTCCCCAGGAAGACATGTAGAATTCCGTAACCAAAGGAGTGTCTCGCCATATCCTACGTATTTGTCTAAAATCATAATAAACTGTTATGCTTCGCCTACATATTCGATGTCGAGCGGCACTACAGAGGCCCTAGTGTGAGTTTCATTTAACCATCTACACCAAACGCAGTGAGCGTGTTCGGCGTTCTGATTGGCCCTGGATTGGTGACGGACCAATCGGAGCGCCAAACGCGCTCACTGCGTTTGGTGTAGATGGTTAAATGAAACTCACACTAGGGCCTCAGTTATATTGTCACGATAGAGCGAACTAGATACACTTCGCGCGCTCTCTCTCACGCACCACTCGACGTTATGAACAGATAGCTCGCGAAGTGTACCTAGTACACTTTATCGCGATAATGTAGCCGTGGCATTACTGTACATGTATATTTAAGTGGGCAAAGTCATTGCACGAGGCGGGATTGCAACATTTACAACCCGAGCCGGAGGTGAGGGCGTAATGAAGCCGAGAGTGTTGGCAAATGCTGATGTGTATGCTACAAATGCAAATGATGTTTTTCAACAAACTTGTGAGGAAGCAATGGCACAACAAGACAAAACAGAACTTAAATAAAATAAAATAAATTATTAAGTTATTATTTCATTCGCCTGGCCTTCACGTTTTGAAGAAGCGACAGGGTCTACAAGGTGTCAAACACGCCTGCCTGTCCCTCTGGGGTAACTATGTTATTTTACTTTATTATATACTCTGAATACTCACTCAGGCGACATGGCGTTTATTATAACTGTATAATGCTTGATATACACAACGACGGCCATCAGCAGACATGATGCGATGAACAGAACTGCATAGAGACTGACAGCCAAACGACGGCGACGCCAGAGCAGAAGGGTGAAGGTACATGCCAGGATATACATGTGCATGTTTACGGGCAGGAACCTGACGTTTATAAAATACATTTGATTAGCTGATGTTTTGACTAGGTTGCCCTCGGTGTGCGAGTCTACATGGCGTGATCGTTCTAGTTCATTTGAATCATTAGGTGCTTAATTAGCCCAGACACATAAATACATTATTGATCTTCGTGCAAAAATACAACCCTTGACACAAACTAAAACCTCTAAAAAGCAAATAAAATATATTTATTGGGCCTTTAAGTTTAATAAGAATTTGTAGGTCTGTAACATTTTAATCAAAGCATCGTCGCGTCTGGGGATGGTCAATGAAAACACCAAACAGACAAGGCCCAGTAATAATGAATGTAGGTATGCTATTGTAAAAATGATAATATTGAGCCGTCTAGTTCTATACAGAATGGTGACGAGTTTCCGAAAAAAGGATCCTGTTAACATCCTTTGTGTCCGTACTCGGTGGATGCCAGCAGTACCCAATAAAAAATCTTGTTTTCTCACCAGGTCGGAACTATGCAGTAATTACTGGAGTCCACAATGTTGTTTGTCAAGAAAACATGAGACCAGAACTTCGTCTTACAGGCTTCGCTCTCCAGGCCTATCGTGGTAGGGACAAGAGGGCCATCCCGGGAATCCAACCACCAGGTCGCTCCGTAGCCCACGATCAGAAGGTGCACTGGGGTTAGCCTAGAAGTCAAGTTTAAAATCCGATTGTAAAGCATGTCCTGCCGTAGGTACTGATAACCAGACGACAGTTGTAACACTTGAACAGCGGAATTAGGGAAGCAGCGCCAGGGTAGCCCGCGAAATTAAAATTTTCTTCCGTTTTTTTTTGCATTTTTCAGGTTTTTCAAATTATAATCATTAACTGACCTGTAAATGACAAAAAAACGTAAGAAAATTCTAATTTCACAGGCCACAAAATCAAAATCAATAGTTATTTGTTCCGCAAGGTTGTTTTTTGGCGCGAGTACTTGTATTGAAAGCTGAGCAAGCGAAGGATTCTAGGATTGCACCATGAGAGAAGCGAGTGGTTCAAACATAGAATCCTGAGCGTAGCGAGGCTTTCGAAGGTACGAGACGCAGAATACCTTTGCTGCCGAGCGAAACACACAATTTTTCACCTCACTACAGCGAGGTAAATGCTAGGTGCAAGAAAAACAGCCTAAGTAATATATTAAATTAGTGTACTTAGTTCAATGAAGTATGATAGCATTGCATTGTAGTCTTCAAAAACGTTTTCACGCCTTTAGAATGTCTCCATGCATTGAACAAATTGTACGCTTTTATCGGGGGGCACGGCAGTGCCCCCGCCAAGTCGAGCAAAAAAAAGCGACACGGCCATTATCATCCTTTTCTCGAAGGAGTTCAGGCCATATTCGACCCCCTATAACTTCGTTGTGGATTTAACTAGAAGCCTGTGTTTCTAGTAACTAAGCAAGCATTGTATAAACATGGTATATTTCAAATTTCATTTAATTTGAACCAGTTTAAGAATTAGAACCAGTCAAAGTTCTTAATTTTGTCACTCACTGACTGACCGATCATCAAAGCACTTCTAGTAGAAAAACTTCAAATTAAGAATACAATTAGTGTTTAGTGTATAAATTAAGGAAAAATTAAAATATTTTGCAATTTCGGTCCATTTTTCTAGATACATCAACTGCATAAATAACTTTGTAATACCATATCAATATATAGGATTACAAAGTTACATTTGCAGTGAATGAATCAGTGTACCTGTATATGTATAATCTACAAAAAGAAATGAGATGCCATCAAAAACAAAACTTGTAAAAAAAACAAGTCTCGCAACTCAGTTCTTCTACCATAAAACGTTGTGAGATCCATGAATATCAAGTCGGTTGATTTATTCAGTCCCTACTTAAAGGACCTTCTGTCTTAAGATAAAACGTAATTAGCAAATCTAACAACATCTTATAGTGACCCTATCAATGTTAAAAATCTTATACGTTTTAAATAAATAGATTGACTTGGCAATCGCACTAAACAACCTAATATATGTATTACTTGTGAGACATTGTGTTTTCATGCGAGGGCCAAGTCAATCTATTTATTTAAATATAAAAGATTTTTAATATTGATGTGGTCACTATAAGATGTTAGATATTTCTCATTCAGTCGTCCTGCTGGCCAGTGCGATTATTCTAAAAATGGGGTTGGCGAACTGACATGAAATAAGAACCTATTAATGCATTATCAGAGGACTGGTGGTATAGAAAATTATTGAATAGAAAGGTTCGAATTTCAAAAACACTTTTGACGCTAGCGGGTAATAAATGCACGCAGATTTCGAATGACATAAAGAATTTTTCCGAAGTTGTGAGGTGAAAAAGTCATATAATCAAACTAGGCTGAGAGCACATGAGTAACTAAAGCTGAGAGGCAGCACTTTTTGAACGTGAAAAATAACATAAGACAGTCCTCAAAACGCCCGCCCTTCTCCACTTCCTAGTGCTTACGCTGGGAAGAAGAAGTGGCGCAACCAACTCCCCAGCAGCACAGCTGTCTGTAAAGTTGGAAGAACTTAATTCCATGCAATGGTCAATAGGTAAGTAATTATTATTATGAAACATAAAACCAAAAAAATATTTGCCATATGTCTGCTAGCACACGCCAGTAAACCAAAGAATCATTAAAAACTTTACTCAAGCAGAAATAAATAATAAAAACAAAAATGTAAACAGAACGTAAGACCAAAATTAAAGCCTCCAGGCATAAAGGGCGTGCCCGCTTACGTATGCAATGATATCATTATTCCCTCATAACATCTGAGGGAAGGAGGCAACCCGACCCGTGACGCTACCGCTAGCAGTCACATCGCCATATTAGACCTTACCGCTTCCCCACTTAAAATAACTAGGTCAAAGAGTAAAGTCTATAAGCACCTTATGACTCGTTTCATGATACATAGCGGCAGCAAATGAAGGCCGAGCTCGTGTTTTTGAGAGTATATCAAGAGGTTGTAGCCGGTAAGGAAGCAGGTTATCATCACGAAACCTTGGATCAGCGTGGTTCCGTTCGCAAAAAAAATGAAGTCAATTCTTTGTGTGATCTGCATGGACGAAGATTTATACGTAGAGTTTTGGTTAAAATCTAGAAAATACTGATACAGCCAGACGGAAATCAGATGGCGGGATGAATTACACTGAAAACTTTCAAGGTAAATTAGAAACTAGTAGGTGTGGCTCACAACAGATCGATTATCAGCATCATTTCAGGCAAAAGACGTCCACCCTGGACATAGGCCCCTCCCAAGCACTGCCAGTTTAGCTCACAGCGGATTCCTGCGACATCCACAAGGTTTTCGGCTGTCTATAGGCTCGAGTCATATAGACGGCCAGCCAATGGTCAAGAGATATTGCTACGTTTTTTTTTTGAGGGTGGGTAATCTTCAAATAACTTCTCCCGCTCTAGGCGGACCGGGAGGGCTTGTCAGACTTTTACTGAGGAAAACTCACCCGTGTTCCTTCAGTTGCCTGTGTGCTAGGGGCCACGGTATCCCTTTCGAACAACCCCCACCACTGGCAGGCATCGACCCTAGCGTCTGGCCTGGGATTCCCGAGGCCCAGGGCGTCTCCTGCGGCGACTAAGGCCGTGAGCGCGCATAGATTGCCTCTCTCTCACGTGCGCCGCCTCCATCTTCGCGAGCATTACTGCTTCGCAGAAGGAAGTGACGGCTTACCATGCACTCTCCACGTGAAACGACGGTGCTCCGCCCAAGCCGGACAAACCTCCACCTTATGCTCCACCGTGTCCTTCGGGTGGTCTACGCAGTAGTAACACCCGGCGTTTCCTCCCGCCTTATCCGAAACAGGAACCACCCGAAATATCCGTGTCTGGTGAGGACCTGGGTCATGGGGAAGGTGAGGACGCCGTGGCACCTCTCAGTTCACTCCTCAATGAGGGGAAAGAGGTTGCATACTTGCATGCAGATTCTATTAGATACCTCCAAACCTTTAACTGCCCTGTTGGTCACGCGGTCGCAAGCGCGAACACTGAGCGTGGGGTCCTGGGTTCGATTCCCCGGTCGGGCAAAGTGATATTGGGTTATTTCAATAGGAATTTCTTAGTAACAGCCCGGACTTTGGAAGTTGGCGGTCTGATACCCCCGTGCTTCAGAAAGCACGTTAAGCGGTTGGTCCTGCGCCTGATCTCTCTCCGGTCGTGTCGAATTGCCGTCCCATCGGACTATGAGAGTGAGGGAAGAGAGAGTGCACTTGTGTCTGCGCACACACTTGTGCACTATGATATCTCTGGCTCCGGAGGCTGCTCTCAGTTGAGATTGGCCGCCATGGCCGAAATAAGGTCTGGAGGACTATATATTAAATACCTGTTCCAAATATTCTGGATTTATCGTGTGGAACGTGAAATGGAACACGCCGGCGTGTGCAAATGTTGTGAATCCCAGTGCCATGACCCTGAAATGACGCAATACACATAATTATATATTGTTAACTAAACTAATTCCATTCGATATGATTCCATGATGAATCAAATATCATTTAATGTTATCGGAAACCCGAAAATTTAAACAGTTCCAACCAAAAGAACAAACGTTTTTCTTAAGAGGATATTTGCGGTCGGGAACTTACTGGCACATTAATATCGCTTGTGAATAGACGTGCTGGAGAAACAATTTAAATTGGAAACTTTTTATTTATGATTGAAGATATTAAACGTAGATTAGTTGTCTTTACGTAACGTAGTTATCTTTATTGCATGCTTAATAATTTTTAGATAAACGTTTTTGCACAGCAATTTCCTGTTCAATACAAAAATTTGGGGGAAGAATTGGTAGATTAAAATGAAGACAATTAAGTAATACCTGATGCCTTCCACAGGGTCCAGAGCAATATGTCGAGGGTCACCACCTTGACGAATAAATATCAGCCGGCGCCAGTTGGCTGGTATTGAGAAGGCAGATAACAACTTGTTTTCTGAAAGAGAATAAGATACTTGCTGTAACTGAATGCTTTCATGTTTGTGGAGAAATGAGAGTTATCAGAGGGGTAATTGCGTAACACACGGGTTGGAATGGCTTTCATTTTGACAGTTCGATAACATTCATTGCGTTATTTACGTTGTTGAGCCGTCACATATTTCGAACACAATTATGAAGCAATGTATATTGATATTTTGTTAGGTACGCAATAAGGGCGCTCCCACCCCAGCCGCCTCAACTAACCTTGCTGACTGACACACGAGAGAAAAAGAAGAAATCTTTTTTTTTTGGTGGGAAATCATCAAATGACTTCTCCCGCTCTGGGTGGAGCAGGAGGGCGTGTCAGACTTTTACTTACTAAAACCCACCCGTGTTCCCTCAGTTGCCTGTGTGCCCGGGGCCACAGTATCTCTTTCGAACAACCCGCACCCCTGGCAGGAGAGAAGAAATCTTTGACTTACTATTAGGAGTGTCTGCAGCACAGCTATCATAAATAGTCCCGATAATATTGGCTACGAGCAAAGTATAAATAATTAGTTTAAATATGTGTTTCGCGGTCGTTGGGGGTTGTACGGTGACAGCATCAGCGTGTGTGCGGCAGTAGTGAAGAGTGTGAAGTGAGGCACGGAGTCCACTCCGTTGCGCGTACTGGTCAACACAGCGTTCGAACCAAAGCGAAGTGTTGCTTTTGAAGGCAAGCCAAGAGTTGTCCGAAGTGGCTAAGGTCACAGAGCGTGTGCTCAAGCAGTAACCACGATGTATACGCGTACGGTTGAAATGCCGGTACGATTCGTCTGAGTATGCCTGGAAATCATACATTACAGTTAATGCCTTACTCCCATGAATGACCCGATTTAAAATTTAACTTTCCTTGGCCTAGTCCAGGATAAAAATATGAGTACCAACTTTCATCAGCTCGTAAGTAGGGTGTGGCTGTGTTGCCGGGGTGAGCTCGAAGGTCCCGAGACAGTAGACCCCATCCACCCTCGTGAGGCATCGTTCATATTCGTCCAGGTGGAACAATTTTGGAAAATTGGCTCTGTCTTCATCTGGAATTAAGACTTGTCATCAGACAGTTGATAATTGTTACACTGGCGTTCCATAGACCGTTGTCTATTTTGGTTCGGAACTCTAATTGAGCGAGCCTGACTTGTTCTCGGCCGGTTTTTACACGCTTTATATTAGCTTCACTTGTATGTTTGTTTGTTTGTATGTTTGTATGTAACCGACTCCTTTGGACGCTATTTTGAGCCACTTTAAACGGTCACATTTCATTTAAACTGTGTAGACTTATCGAGGACCTATGACAATTCAATAATTTAAAAAAAAAATAGAAAAAACACAGTTTTGTAGTTAGCAAAACTAAAAAATATAAAATAAATAATAGTTTAAAAAAGAAACCCACGCTTTTTAATAGAATTAAATTATTTTCTACTTTTTAGTTTGGTTTTTAAAGCGTATTTTTTTAGTTTTTTTAAACTATTATTTATTTTAGAACACGGCTGAAAAACAAAAAAAGAACGAAAAATCTTTTATAATTTTCAACGCACAGTTTAGCACCGAGAGTTGAAAATCGAACAGTGCGCTTTTTTGACGCCCTGGGATGCGCTATGATGGATTTTCAATGCTCCATGCTCGGCTCGATACCAAGAGCTGAAAATCGAAGTAGCGGTAAAAAAACCGTGTGTGTTTAAAATCACCCGTTCGTATGAGGGCTTAGATACAAAGAACGGGTGTAACTCTCTTAGAGACCTTTCTAATCTAATCTAAATATGTATCATCCCACTGCATGGCAAAGGCCAGTCCTTTTGGTTGGAATCACGCTCGTTCCACTATCGTCGCCTTGGCCTGTAATGACCGTTAATGAATGTACAGTTGGCTAGACGTAGTGATGGCAGGTGGAGGAGAGCCTTAACGGAATTGCCGAAACCGAACTTGCCGAGAAACGGTTGAAGGAGGAATGAGCGTTGGCAGACTAATAGCATCAGGTGGATCGACGACCTACAGAAGATCGCAGGGAAGACCTAGATGTGACTCGGAGAGACTACGGAAGCATGATACATAAAGGAGGAGGCCTATACTCAGCAGTGTGTGGAACAAGGCTGCCAATGACGACGATGATCATGATGCTTTTACCGATAGAGTTGCACAATGACAAGACAAACTTCTTACCGGTGTATTCTCTAGCTACGACAACCTCCACCAATATTAACAATGTTATAAGCTTCATAGTTGCTTCAATACTGAATGCTCTGTAGGTATGCATATTGAACATTTCGAGGTAGACACATACATATTTTACAATGTATTATTTTTAATTTATTTGTATTTCGAATTTAATTATGAAATACAGTGCGCTTTAAAAGTTTGTTGCATTTAGGCGTTCATCCCGCGCGCCCAAGTAATACCAACGTGCTGAATAAAGATTGAGTTAGAGCAATCATCAAGAGCATAAGCTGAATACTAAGCTGAATACCGTATGAGTAATGTCTATTCAGCTGTTATTCAAGCAAAAAGGGCCCAATTTTGAATGCTTAACGCTGATTAACATCTGAGCAACATCTGAGTAGGAGCTTAATAACATTTCAATTAGGATATTAACTTTTTAATAACAGCTCACATTGTTTTTATTGAGCTCTTACAACTGAGTTATTCAGCTTAGCCGAATTGTATTCAGAATGTATTACGCATTTAAATTATTGTTCACATTTTTGCAAACAATATTCATACAAACTGTGGATAGAGTCCAATTGGACTAAATATTTTAATGTCGATGTCGAATTTAAATGTTGATTTCACATGGTGAAATTAATGAAATGAAATGCACCGATCCCAGCGTGGCTTGACCAGACTCGATTAATCGAATGAACCCCAAGATTTGCACTAGCCCGTGGAGCATCATGCTTCATGGTGTTACAGAGGCCATTGCATATCAAGAAGTAGACCGGGGGGCGCTATAATGATCAGGTAGACGTGCCCATAGGATAGGAAAGGATTGCGAGCCTACCGGATATGCATCCTTGAGTAAGCATTGGATTAGTGGAGAGACGGATGGTATTTATTTATAGGATCTTTTCACGACGTCGCCGGCATGTTGATTCAGTCATTCGGGCTTCTTGGGTACGTTCAACTTGTTTTCTTAGCTTTTTTTATGCCGTTGCTTCGCTGTGTTCTGTGTTGTTGTTTTCGTAGTCGTCTTCGAGTTCTTGCTGCTATCATTTTCTGGTTTTTTGTAGATATCGCTAGCCACTTTCTTGATCTTATTTCTGTCTCCAGCCATGTCCTACCAAAACTTGATTCCCATGTCAGACTATTTCATTGCCTGTTTTAGATTGTCATTCCATGTGTAAATAGGTCGTCCAACCTGCTTAGATTTGGCCTTGTACTGCATTGTTGCCTGCAATAGGTGTGGTTTATCCCGTCTGAAGACGTGTGCTAAGTAGAACATCCTGCGGTTCTTGATGCGTGTTGTTACGGTTTTTCCGTCTAAGATTTGGTGCATTTTCTTAATTATTGGTTTATTTCTGACGTGGTTAATCAAGTCTCTGATGATAACTCGTTCATATCTTCTGAGTCTTAATCTGTTCGCCTTGGGTCGATACTTTTAAGTCATATATCATACAAGGTACGATAACCCTTCGAAACATAACTCTGGCTAACTTGCAATCCATCTTTGAGTCTAGTATGAATGGTAGTAATGATTTGGCATTTCTCGTGGCCCGTTGGCATCGTTTTCTGATTGTGCTTTTTCTGCTTGTTGTGTATGTGCCTAGCTATTTTATTTCGTCCATTGTTGGTATACTTATTCCGTTGAGGGTCACGTTGGCCGTTTGCTGTTCCTAATTAGAATATTTGGTTTCGTTTCGTTTATTTGGAGGCCTGCGCTATTTAGTAAAGGTTTTAAGTTTGATTAAATGGGTTGCATCTTCAAGGGTTCTAAGGACTTCGTCGAAGACCAATGTAAAAAGACGAGGGGATAGAGGGCAACCCGTTTAACTCCCTTTCCTTTGATAATTATAATCCAATTGCTTTGGGTGTAACTCCGCTGCCGCGAGAAATTGCGGCACAGCGGACAGAGCTCGGGCGGGATCTCATGGCGACATGGAGAGTGTGATTGTCGCAACCCAGTGCTGGGCATGACATGATTGCGGCGGTAAGTCCCCTCTTTGAGGAGTGGCTTGAGAGACACCACGGCATCCTAATCTTCCGCCGGACGCAAGTCCTCATCGGACACGGCTATTTTGGGAGGTTCCTGTTTCGTATAAGGCAGGAGGAAACGCTCGGGCGTTTCCATTGCGAAGATCGCCATGAGGACACAGTGGAGCCTACGGTGGAGGTTTGCCCGGCTTGGGCGGAGCACCGCCGTGTCCTTGTTGAGACGATCGGTGGCGCCAATCGTTCGCATCCGGCCCTGGTCAGGCCATGGTACGGAGCGAGAGTGCATGGGTAGCCATCGCCTCCTTCTTCGAAACAGTAATGCTCGCGAAGAGGGAGGCGGCCCACGTGAGGGGGAGGCAGTATATGTGCCCTCACGGCCCTAGCCTCCACAGAAGACGCCCTGGGTGACGGGAATCCCAAGCTAATTCCCGACCACCGTAGGCGCGGGCTTGCGGACGGCGAATAATGGTTAGCTCGCTGTCCGATAAGGGCCAAGCCCGGGTCTACGGCGCGTTGTGGTCCACGCGCGCCTCAAAGAGATGTCAGCACCAACTGATGAGGCCCGCAAGGGCCGATGCCTGCCAGGGGTGCGGGTTGTTCGAAAGAGATATCGTGGCCCCCGGCACACAGGCAACTGAAGGAACACGGATGGGTTTTAGTCAGTAATTTCGTAATATCTTTTGAATGGAATGTCCGATTTCAATAATTCAAAAGTAATCAGCAGGTATTGAAACATTCTTAAATACAAAATAATTTATTTGGATAAGAATTAATACAGAGGTATGGATAACATGATCTGATTTTGATCGGCATTTCTATCAACTTTTAAAATGTAAAAAAGTAGTTATAGTGACGTAACTACAATAGTTGGACATAATGGTCTCGTTTTTTGTAGATATTGATATGTTCTATAATATTGTAGAACATTTTTTTGTTCTATCATCAATACTTTCCGCAGCGCATGCGATGAAAGACATTTTATGGCAATTTTTTTTACACTTTGGGTTGGTTTAGTAGGGATTTCTAAAGATCTCTAATTTTTTTAGTAATAAATATAGCCTATGTTACTCAGTGATAATGTAGCTTTCTAACGGCAGAAGAATTTTTGAAATCGGTCCTGTATATTTATGTTTATTCGTTACATACAAAAATATAAAAATACAAATCTTTCCTCTTTATAATATTATTATTAATTATTATATTATATTATTATATTATATTATTATATTATACTATAATATTAAAATTAATATTTTAAAATTATGTGGAGAAGTGTAGATTAGTGTCTTGGTAGGTAGCACATTCCTTTAGCTTCCTGAGTTGACTTATATGATGGAAATAATAAGCAATTCTTCGCGATTATGTAATTTCTCATGTTTCATACTGTGCTATATTCAGGTCCAACTCTATGAAAATACTGAGAGCTTCATCTTTAGAGTACGCTGTTAAATGTCCCGGTTCATTTAAAAGATTTTGACGTTTTTCCCTTTTTTTTCTATGGGCAATGCTCGTAAAATTTCGACAGTGAATGCTTCTTCTGTTTCTCCTTCAGATCTCAATCCCTGAAGATACAAATTCACTATAGGACGTACGAACGTCAAGCGGGTATAAGCTGAGTCTGTTATTCTTTACTTTTAAAAATAAACAAGTTGGTCCATTGAAAGTATTTATTGTTTCAAAGTGTTTACATATACAGCCATATACAATATAGTCTGTTAAATAGTGAAACAGTGTTTTATAGAGGCAGGAAAAGTGCAAAACAATAAACTTAAAAGCTACAGTGAAAAAAGTACCTTCTACTGCAGAAAGTGCCAATAATAACGTTTTCTATACAAATATTGAGAAAGCCCGGGTATCAGAGTACATTCGGCGTGTGTGTTGAATCGAAAGCAATGCAGTGTTACATGGTGTTGTCACCCCATTACACTTCCCATCACTTTGCTCACCATAAACCCAATTTGTTGATACAGCGCTATCTATTGACGCCCCGGTTTACCAAAGCAACAACATCGACCGTTGGTAATTGCACAGCTAATTACCGTACGCACCATCATGCCCGCAGCGAAGTGTGGTGGTTGCGCGAAATTTATTTCGCCACTAGAGGCCGCTAGGTGTTGTACCTGCAACGCTCTCTTCCATCGAGCGTGTGCTTTCTTGCCACTGTCGGGTTTCATTAAACCCACTTGGGTCTGCCCAAGTTGTAAAAATACATCGGTTAAGGGCAAGGCGGATGCTGCACCAGCGGAGGTATATGGAATGGAAGAGACTATGGACACTAGCGGACCAAGTTGCAGCACACTGGATGATACTCAAGAAATTGCCCCGGGTTTGTCTAACATCCTACGCAGCTTTAAAGAGGAGTTACAGGCTGACCTGCGTCTAATGTTTAAGGAAGAGTTGCGGGCTGAGCTGAAGGCGATGCAGAAGCAATTCCAATGTGAATTCCAGAGTCTCCGTACAGATTTGGCTCAGCTCCAAGCGGACAGAGACCATATGAAGGGCTTAATTGAGCATTATGAGCAGCAAATGGGTATCATGGCTAGCAGTCTGGAACAAAAAACAAATGCCACTAACGGTTCGGGAGCGATTGAGGAAATTACTCAATTGAAGCGTGAATTAAATGACCGGGACCAACATCTATAATCCAATGATTTGGAAATCTCAAATTTGCCGGAATTAGCTTCAGAAAACCTCACACATACGGTGAAGCTTATAGCTACTAATTTAGGTGTCACAATTGAAGATCGCGACTTAGTGAGCGTGGACCGCATGGGCGGCAGGTATGTGAATGCTGCGAGCGCTGCCGGCCCAGTGGAGACCCGCCCGCGTACCGTGGTCGTGCGCCTTGTGCGCCGCGACCTGCGTGACGAGATGATGCGCGCCGCGCGAGTACGGCGCAGGGCGAACACCGCGGATCTCGGAATGTCCGGGCCATCAAGTAGGTACTACCTAAATGAACGCCTAACAAAAACAAACTGTCAGTTATTTCGGCGAGCACGGGAGGCGGGCCAACGTCTGGGCTGGCAATTTGTGTGGACCAAGCATGGCCGTATTCTTACCCGACGTAAGCCAGGTGACAACGCTAAGCTCATACACAGTGAGGCGGACTTACTGGAAGTCTTTGGACCAGACGATGAAAAACTCGCCCAGAACTAGCTGTGTTAATACTAAGTTTAGCTGCCTCCTAATGTTAAGTTTTGATATTTTTATAAAGTTGTCAAGTCAGTTTTCAAAAATCAGTGTTTTAAATTGTTCTTTGTTTGGTACTGCATGTCTGGGCTGTGAGAGGAACAGGTATGCATTTGTTGTGGGTAAATCGTACGAATATCATCAGTATAAGTCTTATTTATCTTTTTTTATTTTATTATTTGTAGTATTCACTCCCTATCCTATTACGTCACTGTACCAGCTTTTTGCACAATTGGGTATTTATGCATACTATTATTGCTCGTATCTTCCGTTACTACACGTGCCGTGTCGCTCAATGCAAATTTTGAATGTGTTTATCCATATTTCATGCACAAATGCCGCGCAATAAACATATTAAGTTTGGACTTCTGAACGCGGGCTCATTATCAACAAATCACGATGAGTTTATTATTGCTATGAACCAACCATCACTCCGTCGATGTCATGGCAATAAACGAGACGTGGCTGCGGGAGGGGGAGGAGGGCCGGGTGCCAGTGGCTCCTGGACATCAGTTGCGTCATAGACCACGCCCGAAGACAATACGTGGTGGGCGCGGGGGAGGGGTCGCGTTTTATATTAAAACCGGAACCAGCGCTCGAACTAGAGCTCACCCGCATCATCCGCAGGTGGAGCAAATGTGGCTTAATATAACAGCTAAGAAAAAAAAGCTACTTATTGGAACTGCATACCGGCCCCCATGGTTAGATTTAGATATCTACCTAGACGCGGTCACGGACAGCATCTGTGCATTGGCTCCGTACGATAATATTATTCTATTAGGCGATCTCAATGTTAATATGCTTGACGTAAATAATCCTAAGACAAAAAAACTCACAGAATTTCTAGAGTACTGCAAAATGGATCAAATTGTACTCATGCTTACGCACTTCATAGGAGACAGTGCTACTCTGATTGATGTGATATGTACGGACGCACGGTATCGGGACGTTGTTGTGGATCACATAGCGGAACTAGGTCATCACTCCTTCGTATCATGCGAAATCGTTTTTAAAAAAGAGAAACCGTTACGTAAAAAGGTAACATATCGTCTGTTTAGGGACATATCAGCTGACGATTTCCGGGAAGACTTGGAAGCGATCCCGTGGGACTCAATTTGTGAATTACAGGACGTAAATGACATGGTGAATTCCTTCAATTCACATGTCATTGGGCTTTTTGATGCCCACGCACCTTTAAAGACTATAATTTTCAAAACGCAGCCAACACCTTGGATAACGGAAATTATAAAATTAATGTTTAACGGGGGGTTATCCGAAATTGCATGTTTCAGAATCAAGATTAAATTATCAAATTCGTATATTTAGGCCCTGAAAAAAAAATATGTCATAAATAGATCCTTGTTTGAGGGAAATTAAAGGTTCAAAACACGATTCATTACAATTTGCTCGATGAAAAAAAAATCCGAAGCAGGGGGGTCGGTTTCGAAACCAGTTTCCGTCTCATTTCCTAATAACAGCACAAACTTGTGTAGAAATTGCATGTACAATAAGGGAATCGTATTTAGGAGGGAAATTAAAGGTTGAAATTTTTAGTTTAGTAGATTTTTTTTTTGAAAAAAACAGTAAATCGGGCTAAATCGGCTCGCGCTCAGAGTCCTGCGGGTCGTCATAGAGGGTGGACCTGTGTCAAAATTTTCAAAAATTCGCTCACCCTGCGCCTGTACAAAAAATCGAATAAAATAATGACAAATTAAAATGATGAAATCGGGATAACTCACAGAAAATATCTTGTAATAATATTATAGTTTTAATTCATAAAATTATTTTCGAAAATGTGATTATTACTAGTAAATATATTATGATGACGTTTAATTGTCATCTTAAAATAGTGTTGACACATTACAAATTAATATCGATAAAATAATAGTCAAGTGAGAGTCGTATGTAATGTTTTATCGTCGTTTATGAAGAAGTTTGTACAAAAAACATTTTTCTAAGATTTAAAAAATCAGATTCATCCATATCAACTATGATATTTATTATCCACCGACCTGTCATCGCTACTATCATCCTACATTAATATTACATGGTAATTGTCCGCAGTCTGTAGCAACACAAGATTTTTTCTAGGATCGGTGATTTTATCATATTGGCTCTGAGTGAACAACTTTCAGTTTTGAATACCAAAAGTCACTGTCACTATACGATAAAATATTACAACGTGCTTGAAAAATATCGCCGTGTGAAGGCAGCGGTTATGCGCTATTAGTATAATTTGGTGCTCATGTTCCCAACCAAGTTCGTCCAAGACGTATCGTATCGTATCTATGCCATATACTTGGATCTATGCCACTTTTGTCTTGGTAAAGGTCCAATGGGTCGGTAATCCGACAAGACTGGGGATGGATAAAAAATATATACAAATTTAATTTTGATGTCTTAAAATTATAGATTCGATGAATTATAGCTGGAGCAGTAGGTACGTCACTAGACAACAAAGTACGGCAATTGTTTCTTCATTATGTGCTCACAATATTTACGGTTCTTTATGAGCGGTGGAAAACATCAAAAACAAAAGAATTTGGTTACAGTATAAGCGAAACAGTACGACGATTTTTAGCAGATTCTACTTTATAAAAATCTGAAATTCAGGATCTTTGAAAATTCTGCCACTAAAGAAGTTAAATAGTGGATGCAAATTTATATGGAAATCTACCATTTTTGTCGCAGAGAAATACCGTCAGGCACACGGCTTGTCTATTAAATCAATTTTTTAAAGTTACTGATTACTAACGCTTAGCCTTAACCTCTGGGTCTGAGAAGCATGAATTCGGTTTAGAGATATTTATTTTCTCAAAGAACAAATTGCACAATGGTTTTTTTTTGTTTTGGAAGGGAAATCATCAATTGATTGACCGCTCTGGAAAGCGTGACAGACTTTTACCGTCTAAAACCCACCCGTGTTCCTTCAGTTCATATTGATTACATCACATTAACAATTACATTAAATTACAACACAGCACATAAGCCGATTCCGACAACGCCACAATATCGGCGGTCAGATTTTCGCATACGTTTAGTACCTACTAAACGCTTTTACATTATTCGTTGTTATTTATTTATTTATTATTATTATTTATTATTATTTATTATTTATTAAAATCTCCCTTACAACTATCATTACAGGTGTATACCTAATGCGATAGCGCGGTCTTAAAGTTAACTTACAAATAAAAACTATGAAAACGTAACAATCACAATATTAAAATATAAGAAATAAGCAAAAACAACAACATAAAGACTAATCTACATTATAACATAAAATAAACAACAGTATTTTTGCGAATTCACTCAAATGGCATGTGAATACATCGACCTTCAAATGAAGTTCGTTAATAACTCGAATTGCGCGGGTGAGTGGTGTTTTGGCGAGAAGGTTGGTCCTGGCAACCGGTACGGCCAAAAGCGGTGGGCGGCGCCGCCTCCACACGTAGCGGTATGGTACACATAAATTCAGGTGCTGCAGTACTCCTGGGTTATGCTCAATGCCACGAAGTAACCTCACCAGATACGAGACAAGCGTGAATTCCCGTCTTACCCTCAGTTGGTTGTACCCGACCATACCGAGCACAAACAGAGTGGGGTACATCAACGGGTAAAACGGATATACCCCATATAGTTTCCTATACAAGTGGCGCGTGAACTTGTTCTGTACGCGTTCCAGCATTACCGAATACTTGGCTTCATGCGGAGCCCATATGACAGCACTATGTTCCAGGTGACTTCTGACAAGTGCGTCATACAGGACCCTAACGGTTGCGATGTTAGTGAAGTGCCTTGTCTGTCTCAGAACGAATCCTAAATTTCTAAACGCCCTTTTACAGATCCCCGTAATATGATTGCGAAACGACAGATCAGGAGTGACAGCAACCCCCAAATCCCGCACCTCAGAGACTCGTAGCATAGGCGCGGCACCCACCACGTACTCGTGCAGTAGTGGAGCACGCGCGCGCGTAAAACTCATCACCGAGCATTTCGAAACATTGAAGCAAAGCTTGTTGTCCCGACTCCATTCCACTACCCTATCTATATCCTCCTGCAATCGTTCGCAATCCGCTTCACTATGAACCTCGAGCAGCAACTTGAGGTCATCCGCAAATAATAAACAAGAACCATGTTTGACGACTTCCGGCAAATCGTTTATCATTATAATGAATTCGAAAGGCCCCAAATTGCTGCCTTGGCTCACACCGGACCAGGTGTGATATGGGTCGGATTCACACCCATTATAATCTACGTACTGCTGTCTATCATGCAAATAGCTGACAAAGAAGTGTAGTAGATGTGGTGTGCAGCCGACTTTCGCGAGCTTCGTCAACAAGATGTCATTGTCGACGGTGTCGAAAGCTTTTTTAAAATCAAAATAAGCAGCATCAACCTGACCTCCAGCATCTACCGCCGGCACCACCTGCGCCATAAAGTTCAACAGATTGGTGGCAGTGCTGCGCGCCGGCCGGAACCCATGCTGCGCGTCAGCCAGTTGTCCACGCACCTGCTCCAGCATGCAGCGCTGGATAGCAGACTCGAACACCTTGGCCGGCAAAAAAATAAAACACAAACATGTTTTTAATCTAAAACAAACAAAACCCAAAAGTGAAACAACAAATAAGGCAAAAAAAAAAAAACACCTTGGCCGGCGTCGACAGCACGGCCACCGGTCTATAACCAGTTATGTCCGATCCCGCCTTGCTTTTGGGTATAGGAATGACTCGCGTAATCTTCCATTGAGTGGGGAACGTCGTCGAATGAAGACACATATTAAAAATATATAGTAGCGGTTCCGCGAGCACCCTACCACAATCTCTAAAAAGAAATGCCGGTATACCGTCCCGGCCTGCTGAGCGCTTCGGTTTCAGGCGATCAAGTGCACCTCTGACGTTCTCCAGACTCAGCGCGTCAAGTTGTACCCGCGCACCGCCCGCCGCTCCCGCCGCCGCCGCCGCCGCCGCCTGAGCGTCTAGCCGCGGCGGCTGATCGCTGTAAACCGATTCGAAAAACTTTGCGAACTGTTTAGCACACTCGTTATCCGATAATTGCTCACCATCTTTTATAATAGTTTTCTTGCATACTGCACTTCTCTTTGATCGAATGTATTGCCAGAACGACTTAGGATCTTTAGCAAACTGACACTGGATTTTATGTTGATGCAGTTTGTGAGCAGTTTCTATAGATTTTTTTATAAACGCTCTGTATTTAGAATATTCTTCATAATCCCTACTAAGTTTAGTTGTTTTAAATATCTTGTGAAGTCTAGCTTTTGTACTTAAATCTTTTATTATTTCGCTCGTGTACCATTCCGGATAAATGTACCGCGACTTTAGACTAGGTTTTTTCCTGGGAACACAGTCATCTAAAATCTTATACAGAGTACTGTAAAATAAATCCAAAATTGCTTCTAAATCGCTCATCTCGTACATGCTTCTCCAATCAATCAAAACTAACTTTGAATACAGCAAATGATAATCCGCTTTGTAAAAGTTCTACTGCGGTCTAATATTACGTGCACATGAACCGGGCGCGCGAGCGGGGGAAGCAGCGGGGGCGGCGGTGGCGGCGGGGACAGCCGCGCTCGCAGGCGGCACGCGGATCGCAAGCGGCGGGTGATGCGCGTCGACCGGCACGAGCGGCTCGTCCGCCGCTACTACCGACACTTCACCGTAAAAACCTGAACTTAGAACCAAATCCAGTTGCCTATTTAAACAATTGGGAACATTATTACTTTGAGTGAATTCGCAAAATGACACGAAACATTCATAATAATTACTTACATTCACAGGACACGAATGTAAATTAAAATCACCTATTATTACAATTTCCTTATATCTAGTGCACAGTTTTTCTATTATACTAAACAAAATCATGTAGTCAGTCTCTGAACTCCCAGGCGGAATATAAATCACCGAACACAAAAACAAAAATCTGTTATTTAACAGTACTTTCGCACAAACCATTTCAAAAACGCAGCTGTCTATCGATACGTCCGTAACATGTACTTGCCGCAGCTCGAACCGGTGTGTGGCCACTAAAAACGCGCCTCCCTGTTTGCGACCATCCGCTCGGTCACAGCGAAGTATGTGATATCCCGGCGGGATAATTTCCGGATCTTGTATGAATCATTGCAGCTAGATTCCGTGATTGCGTATAAGTCAGAATCTAATGAATTTATATTATTTCTGAATTCATCCAACTTCGTTCGCAGACCTCTGACGTTTTGGTAGAATATTTCAATGTGATTCGTTTGGTGTTGTTTTGTTTGACTTCCGAAACCAAATCCACTCATTAAATTCTGCGTTCATGGGCCAAATTTCAACTTGGTTTAATTTTTCAAAACATTGTTCAGGCACTCCTACTATGAACGACGAGTAATCTCGCTCGGTTTTGTGTTTGATTTTGTCGACTTTGATTGATACATTTGGGCCACATACTTTTTTCACGTGATCGGTTACAGCTTCCAGCGTAGTTTCTGGATGCAACCGCCAGACATGCAGGTGTTTTTTCCGTTCAGTGGCTTGGATTGCCTTCAACTCCGTGTTTGTTCCTACTCTCACATCCTTAGGTTGCCGGTAATTTTTTTTATTTCGTACAGTTGTCCAGCCCGATTCACTATCATCTATCCCTGCATTCATTGGTTCATGAGCAGCTAGTGTAATAATAGGCGTAGTCTTTACCGGTAGCACAGCGGATTTCGTGGCCCCACCGTTGTTTACATTTTGCGCTGTGGTGTAGGTAGAAGGCGTTTTCTTTGGCCCGCGTACGTTAGAACTGCTCTTTTGCCTAACTATTTCCGCTAAAGTAGAAGTAGAAGTAGAAGGAGGATTGTCTGATGACTCCATAGTTACATCTTGAGTAGGTCGTTCTTGGTTTATCTTAGCCTCTACTTTTTCCTCGAGTACCCTCATCATTTTAACTACGTTAGTCATTTCGGTTTTTGTTTGAGAAAACTGGTTCAATAAGAGCGTTATAGTCTTTGCTTGGCTGTCCATGCGAGCTACCATATCTGATCGGAATTCTCTCAATTCCTCTAGCAGTACAGAATCCGTATCTATAATTATTGGTGAATTATGAGTCTGACCCCCACGCTGCAAATTTACATTGCTAATTGGTATAGCAGTGGCAATCTTGAAGTCGGGTGTATTCATGACCGGAATGTCACAATTCCCTCTTTTCGGTTTTGAACAAATGCATTCCGGGCACGTCCAGTTATTCTTAAATGCCTGTGTATATGTCTTAAAAGCTTCTTTACTTATTTCCAGACATGCTATGTCGTACTTTACCTTGCATTTTACATTGGAACATTCCATAAATAAATCATTTATTGTTGAACCACAGGCACCGCAATTATTAGGCATTTTTGATTTGTTTCATAAACCAAATTCAAAATTTTGTGTCAACTGCCGCTCGCTCCGCGGTTCACAGCGGTGCGACAAGGATAAATTATTTATTTTTCGCAGCCCGTCTCTTTTCCTCGTTATTGTCAACTATATCGTCGCAGACAGTGTCTGACACCGATATCGGACAATTTCTACCAGCAAAGACGCAGTGCGGGGTGAAGGTGTGGAGAGAACCAGCCATTCTTTCACTTTAACACGCTTATTCGCGCTGCTGACTTCGAGACGTCGGTAATTAGAATTACTGTATTATAGTCGTTTGGTGACTCGCGATGGTCATCGATAATCACCAATATCATCGGGCCGATAATAATTACATCGGTTTGTGTATAGCTGCTAACTTATCGGTATCGGGTTGGCGTCGGTATCTGATCATTTGAAAACGCTCAATAGGTAACTTACAGGATATGGAATCAATAAAAACAAATAAAAATTCTAAAATAAAAGTAGCCTAAAGTTACTCCTTATTACATCAGCTACCTGCCAGTGAAAGTCCCGTCAAAAACGGTCAAGCCATTTCAGAGATTAGCGGGAACAAACAGACAGACAGACAGACAAAAATTGTAAAAAAAATATATTTTGGTATATGTACCGTATATATATTCATATGCATGTAGCAAAAAGCGGTTATTTTAATATTACAAACAGACACTCCAATTTTATTTATATGTATAGATTTTAGTTCCACCATAAAATGTATCTAAAACTAAGGAAAAAATATGGAACATAAGCAAAAATAATTCCGTTGATCAACTGCAATATGTTATACTATGGCATGGATTTTCTGCTAAATGGTTGACAGTTCATCGTAAATAAATACGTCGCGCTGCATTTTGGGGAGGCGGAGGTAGTGTTTCAAAGGCCCACAGGCCGGAACAACCTAGCCTTAAATTAAGAAACGATGCCCGCTATCGATATCTACAAACCAAACTGGAAGCACACAAACATTATTATTTAGACCTTAAGCACCAGGCAATAGTTGGTTTATTCAATGAGAAAAAAGCGTTTTTTACCAAATATATAAATGACAACATTAGCGACTCAAAATCATTATGGCATAATATAAAAAAGCATGTGCTTCCAGTGTGTAAGGACGACGATGTGCTCTTAGAGAAATTTAACGACCCAGACGGGATTAATTCAGCGTTCCTAGATGTCCCGGGCGACCCTAATGTGAACACCTCTCAACAATCCTTCTTTGAATCAAACCAGTACGGGACCGCTGAATTCACCATGACGCCAACAGACCCGACGACAATTTTAAATATTTTAAAAAATATATCAACAAATGCACAAGGGATTGACGGTATATCACCGGAAATGTTAAGTCTTACACTAGGTACCGCAATCTTTAACTACTATAACTGAGATAGTAAATAGATCCATTACCTCAAATGTTTTTCCTGATCTGTGGCAACATGCAGTTGTGCGACCCATTCCAAAAAATAAAAACCCACAAAGTTACAAAGATCTTCGGCCAATAAGTATATTGCCATGTTTGTCCAAGGTGTTGGAGAGAGTAGTGTATCTGCAGGTTTCCGGTTTTCTCGAAGCGCAAGGTGTATTACCTGACCTGCAGTCAGGTTTCAGAAAGGGACGCGGAACCACAACTGCCCTAGCTGACGTCTTGGGTAACATCCTTGAAACGCGGGATCGTGGTGAGTGATCTGTACTAGTACTACTCGACTACTCACGGGCATTTGACTCAATAAATGTTTCCCTTTTGTTATCCAAGTTGTCGTATTACGGTTTCGATAGCCGAACAATAGGTTGGTTTAAGAGTTACCTAACGGGCAGGTCGCAGCGGGTTGAGATACGCATGCAAGATGGTTCTACAGTAACTTCTTCCCCACAATTAATAACAAGAGGTGTTCCTCAGGGATCGCTACTCGGCCCCCTTCTCTATATACTTTATAGCGCCGACATGACCACGTGCATCAAGAACTGCAAATTTAATATATACGCGGATAACACTCAACTGTATGTGTCGTTTAACGCCAGTAACACAGCATCCGCCGTACGTACCCTAAATGAGGAACTGGATAGAATTGCTTCGTGGTCTATGGCCAACTCACTACTACTGAACCCTAAAAAATCTAAGTTTATGGTCATGGGGAGCAGAAATCAAATAAAAACAATTCTTTCTGCGAAACCAGATGTAAGAATCATGGGCGAAAGTAAAGAAAGAGTAGAAGTCGCGCGGAACCTGGGCCTAATCATCGATCCGGAACTTCGTTTTGAGGCGCACAATAATGATGCAGTCAAAAACTGCTTTTATAGATTAAAGGTTCTGTACAGAGTGAGGGACTTCCTTAGCATCGCTATGAGGGATTGGTGGATAGTCTAGTACTCTCGAAACTAAATTATTGTGACTGTGTATACGGGCCCTGTCTCCTTTCCCGTACAGAACGTCTAATACAGCGTGTACAAAATGCGTGCGCTCGTTATTGCTTTGGCATACCCCGGAGGCACCATATTACACCGTATTTAAATGAACACAATGTACTAAAAATGGCTGCACGACGGAAACTACATCTAGCCGTTCTAATGTTCGGTATAATAAAAACACACAAACCGGAATACTTATTTAAAAAAATTCGCTGGAGGCACGAGCACTACAGCTACTCTGCTCGTTCAACGTCCAACCCGATCTCGATGCCTCGGCACTTATGCCGAGGCATCGAGATCGGGTAGCCTCGGTATCGGTAGCCTCTGAAGGCTGTGGTCTTAACCACAGCCTTCAGAGGATCTTTCAAATATGACGCCTCTCGCTGCTGGAATGACTTACCACCTCCCATAAGATCCCTGCAAACAAAACAAAATTTTAAATTACATCTAAAAAAAGTCTACTAGAAAAACAGAAGTATGACCAGCAATTATTTTATAAATAAATTATACTCACATAAGGTTTATCATCTATGGGCAAGGTACATCAATATCCAAGCGGCTCGAGACAGCATCGTGTTTGGTTTGGTGATGCTCGACGGCGTGATGGGCAATGCGTCGTCGGTTGCGTCGCGGTGAAAAGACGTATAGCCACTTACATCGTGGTCTATGATCGAAGTACATACACTAAACACCTGTTTCTATTAAGCGTCGACTGAGACGCACGTACTAGCCACGCATCTACACTGCACTAGTCACACGTGATCACGCAGGTCTCGCGCGCCGCCGCGTGCGAGCCGTGAGCCTGATGACTCGATAACTCATAGACTCACAGTACGTCATCACGCTCATAGGCGCAGTAAGGAAATGCACCTAATTGTTTTTTTTTTTTTTTTTTTTGGGTATGGCATCTCGCAGTTGACCTTGAGAGGCCGTGACTGCTTAACCGGGCTTTCCTGCGGTGACTTTTAGTTTTTAAGCTAAGAGCCTCCAGCCAGGGCTTACAAACTAATTACTAAACCTACAGCAACTGCGCACTGAGGGCACCCCCTGCGGGGTACGAGCCTCGGCTCAGGGAGTCACTTTTACGGGAGGGCAGCAAGTGGGGACAGGCTGGATCAAATAATTTTTCTTATTATTAGATCATGGGGATTTTAACTCTACTTGCACAGCTTCGGCGCGGGCTGGCACTTCTGCGGGCAAGGGACGGTTGGGGGGGGTTTCATTTACTCGGGGTCTTCGCGGGACGCGAGGACCTCGGCGGCGAGGTCGGAAGCACGGTTGTTTGTGTTTGCGAGCTGTACTGGTGGCCCTACTGCTTTCTTGGAGAATAGTGATGGGGTCATCAGGGTCGGAGAGGACATGTCGCGGCCGGCGAATACGACTGATTCTGCTGGGGACATAACTAGCGGCCTTCGCAATCAGAGGATTGCGGTGTTGCGCGGCGGATTCGAAGAAACGCTTTGAATTGCGTTTAAGGAACTGAGCTATCGTGGGGACTTTGAGGTCGAGATGGAGGATCTCGTTCCTAACGTACCATGGCGAGCCCGTAGCTTGGCGAAGGAAACGGTTTTGTAGCGTCTGCATCCTATGGATGTAACGGGGCTTTGTATGTGCAAAGACTGCACTAGCATAGGTCATGATTGGCCTTATGCACGCCGTGTATATTCGCAACTTGCACCTTAGTGACAACTTGCTGCGTGCATTAAGAACAGAGTGCAACCTTCCCAGTGCGAAGGCGGCGCGCGAGCGCGCCTTCTTGATGTGCTCTGAGAAGGTGATGTGCTGATCCATAATCACTCCTAGATACTTGGCTTGCTTCTCCCAAGGGATAGGCTTGCCAAACATGGAGATGGGCCGGGGGAGCACCTAATTGAATACAACAAAGTATTTTATTGTGAGCGCGCGCGCAGGCGACGGCGACGTGAAGGTGAACGAGTGTGTGGGTGAGTGAGTGGGAACGAGACAAAACGCGGTACATTTTTGTATGTTTTTGTGTAACTAGGTATGCATTTCATTGCTTTATTCTATAGCATTTTTATACCTTGTGTTGTAGGGTAATGTATTATTTTATGTATACTCATTATTATAATTATTTTACTTTGTTACTTTGTTTTGTCTAATTTGTAAAAAAACCTGGCTTGATTTTCGTACGTCGGTTTCGGGTAACCACTGAAAATCAGCGCTGTGCTGTGGGTCCCATAGCACAGCATCATGCTGAGTGGAAGCCTTCTTGTCACAGTCACGGCGTGCAGTTGCCGACTATTTATGCTCTCTAAGCCGATGTATAAATATCTGTGTTGTTATCATTTTTTTTTATGTTATGTAATTGTTTTTTATATGCACGTGTTTCTGTGACAAATAAATCCATTTTTCTTTCTTTCTTTCTTTCTTTCTATAAAATCAAGGTCACATGTTTCAAGCAACTCCTTGTTTTTTTGTCTTTGTGTTCTATCAGAACTGACTTCGTAGGTTTTAAAAGGGCGTCCTCGCTTCCCCGTCGATGTCTAAGGTTCAGATTCACAAGAAGGATCTTCCAGATTTAGAGTGAATATGACGTTCAACCATACGCTATTATGATTTTTTTTTAATTCCTTGTTTCTGCCAGATTTAGTGTAGCGTTGACGAAAGTTAGTAATAAGATTTTTTTGTACACTTGCGACAATTTTAGCAATGTTTGCCTCGGAAAGGTTGATAAATTTATTCCGTAGATAATGTGTTAAAGCATCAACATAATTCCCGTCACTTTCAATTAAAACAAGACAGGTCGCGTCTGGTACAGTTGAATTCACTCATTGCGAGAAGGTTAGGTACACTTTTAGTAACGACAATGACGAACGAAGAACAGTATGTAATTATTGAGTATGCATAGACCCTATTTTATACAAAATCATTTGTTTTAAAAGGTGTGCAAAATGTGGTAGAAAGAACGAATTATCATTAGGTGGTTATGCGGTTTCCGATATGTTTTATTGATAAGTTATTGTGCGTGTGATCTAAAATATGGTGGTATATACGCTAACTAAACATAAACTGCAACTAAAAACATATCACACGTATAACCTATATCAAATAATAAATCAAATAGCATCACCTACGTGTTTATAAGAAGTTTTTACTATTTCATGTTATAATACATTAACATAATTATGTTGTGCAATCAAATCAAATCAAATCAAATCAAAATATTTTATTTCACATAAACCTGCAAGGGCACTTATGAAACGTCAGAAGCTAGGTGCACGGTTCCAATTTGTCGCTTCCTATGGAGAAGAGCCGGCAAGAAACTCCACGGTTACTCTTTTAAAAATAATTGGGTTTTACAAAGTTTTCAAATTACAGTGATAATAGGTATGGGAGGACAGGGCAGGCCTGTCAATAAGTACCAAGTACTTAGAGGAATGAAAAAAAAGAATAGAAAATCGTCTATAAATCTAGTCTGTAAGGCCTACAATGTTTTCCCATTCACAATATGTAAAAGAATCTACATTAGTAAGATCAACCTATTTAAACAAAGTGACATGATTTTCATGAGAATCACTAATAAATAGGTGATATTTGAAGCGATGTATAATGTCAAAAATGACGAGAATATGTCAGAAAGTGTAAAAAATAAAAATATTAAAAATTAACATTGTAATTTGGAAGCAGTTAATAGACTCTCACAAAGTTATGCTGTTAATGAGGTACCAGGGAAGCCACATGTGCAGAAGGAATTAATGCCAAACTTCCTTGTCTTCAACGTAGTCTTTTATCTTATAATATGCTTTTTTGATAAGGACACGTTTGATGTGAGTTTTAAACTTTCCATCGCTAAGTTCTGTAACCGACTTTGGCAACTTGTTATAGAAGCGGATACTATTTATTAGAAATGAGTTGCTAGTTTTAGTTAATCTAAATTTTGGAATCACAATTTCATCTTTACTACGTGTATTTAGATTATGGAAGTCGCATCTTTTTTTGAAAAGACCTAAGTTTTTGCGAACATACAAGATATTTTCTAGGATATAAAGAGAAGGCAGAGTTAGTATATCAATTTCATTGAATTTGTTTCTAAGAGACTCGCGAGGCCCCATTTTATAGATTGCCCTCTTTTGTAAAATGAAAACTGAATCTACGTCAGCTGCCGATCCCCACAGCAGAACGCCATAAGACATAATACTGTGAAAATAAGCAAAGTATACTAACCTAGCTGTGGCTACATCAGTCAACTGCCTTATTTTTCTTACTGCGTAAGCAGCTGAACTTAATCTACTTGAGAGAGCTCTAATGTGGGCACCCCATTGCAATTTCGAATCTAAAGTAATTCCTAGAAATACAGTATCGGAAATAGCATCTAGTTTCTTGCCATCAAGTTTTAAATTTAGACCTAATTGGGGTACATTTGGTAATGAGAACTTAAGACATTTAGTTTTGTTTGCATTGAGTAAAAGATTATTAGCCGCAAACCATTTCGAGAGAACAGCTAGACTATCGTTGACATGTAAGACATCCGTATCTTTTCTATCTATTCTAAAAATAAGAGAGGTGTCATCAGCGAATAAAATTATATCCGAGAAGTTTGCCATTAGGTAAGGAAGGTCATTCATATAAACTAGAAATAAAAAAGGGCCAAGAATTGAACCTTGAGGCACGCCCATCTTAACTAGAGACCCCGAGGACGTTGCCCCGTTGACATTTACTTTTTGCTGCCTGTTTGATAAATAGGAAAGTACAAGATCAGCAGCTCGTCCACGAATTCCGTAGTGGTGTAATTTACAGATGAGTTTTGTGGTCAACGCAGTCAAACGCTTTTGAGAGGTCACAGAAAATGCCAATTGCATCGTGGGACTTCTCCCAGGATTCCAAAATATGACTGACGAGTTTTACTCCCGCGTCAGTCGTCGACCTACCTTTCGTGAAACCAAACTGTCGACTATGTAAAATCCCATTTGAGTTAAAATGTGACAACATCTGGTCTAGCATGACTTTTTCATAAATTTTGCTCATCGCTGGAAGCACAGATATAGGTCTATAATTAGAGGGATCACTCTTACTACCCGATTTAAAAACTGGTACTACTTTACTATGTTTCATTAAGTCAGGAAACGTACCGCTGTCTAAACATTGATTAAATATGCCTGTTAGGACAGGGGCAATTGTGTCAATGATACCTTCAAGAACCTTAACGGAAATCCCCCATAAGTCTTCAGTGTTTTTTATGTTAAGGCTTTTAAATGCTGTTTTAATTGTAGCAATAGAAATGGGTTTGAATTCAAAATTTGGAATGTCCTTACTGATGTTTTCTTTAAGAAGAGATTCAGCTAATACAGATGATGAGGGTAGAGACTTCGTAACCTCTATTGGGATGTTGGTAAAGAAATATTCTAAAGTCTCAGCAACTTTTAACTTATCTGAAATGGTTTCATTATAAATTTTTAGAGCTAACTCAATCTGATCTCGCTGTTGTGTGCTTCCAGTTTCTTTGTTAATTACCTGCCACACAGCTTTTATTTTATTTTTAGAAATACAAATTTTGTTACTTATTAATTTAGATTTAGCTTGAGCGCAGACTCTTTTAAATATCTTAGAACAGTTTCTTAAATAATTATGAAGGGCCTGATCAGAAGTCAAAGATTTTTTGTGATGCAAATTATATCAGATATCTCTGCTTTTTCGAATGCCAGCTGTGGCCCATTCGCTAAATTTTGGTTTAGGAGTGATTGTAACTTTTTTTACAGGACATGCTTTATTGAATTCTTGGCATACTGTAGAAAAAAATGTGCTATAGTTTATATTGGGGTCTTGTGAATCAAAACTTGCTGTTGAGAGATTACTAAGAACATTATTTTTAAACGTTTCCAATTTATTTTTAGTCAGAGGTCTCAATTCAATGGTTTTATCTAGGTGCAACTTTTTATCTACGTGAAACGATACAAGCTGACCAGTATGGTCTGACCTGACGCCACTAATTAAGGAAGAGTCCTTTATTTTACAATTAGTAAATACATTGTCTATGCATGAAGCGGTGGTTGCTGTTATTCTAGTCGCTTCATTAAATATACATTTTAAATTGAATGATTTACACAATGAGATAAGCTTACATTTTTCTGGTGAATTAACTAATAGATCAATATTTAGGTCACCACACACGAAGACTAATTTATCATCTTTAAAAAGTTTACCTAATATTTCTTCCATTATGATCAAAAATGATGACAAGTTTGAGGCTGGTGGTCTATAAACAGATAAGAAAGTATGGCCCTCAACCTCTGCACATGCTATCTCACATAAGCGATCAACAGAGCAAGCAGTGGTATCCTTTCTCTCCTTATATCTAAAACAATGAAGCAAATGAAGCATGCATGAGCAATGAAGTTGCAACTTTTTTCTTCCTGAATAATAACATAAAATGACATGGCCGGATTTTGCCCTCAGAATCAATTCAGAATAAATAAATGTACAGTAATTATTAATATATGAAAATTACTTCTTAAATATACTAAAATGAATCGCAACAACTACATTTCTCTAGATCAGGCGACAAAAAATACCAAATAAATATGTGTGTTAATTGATTTTGTGTAGATATTTCTCAAACTTCCCATTTATTTTGACGTTTGAACTGTGCGCGCGCCGCGCGCTCACGTTGCTTTGTTTGTTAGAGGTGAGATGTACTAGGTAAAATGCATACTGAGTCTTAGAAGTATGAGTCCGCCTAAATACTTATTCCAAAAACTAGGTTCACGAGTATTTAGGCCATTTCTTTCCATAGGTACTGAGTCTTCATAAAATCGAGATCGAGTAATCGGAGTAGAGTAATTTTCAGTTTATGGACTATTACCGTATATACGACGCGTTGGTGTTCGTATCTTTTCTACATTTTAAAATATGCACTTAAAATTAAATCTTATTGAAAACTTGCCTTCATACTTTACCAACAGGCTTAGAACTGCCAGCGTATTCTTTATACATGATATTAATAGACACAGAGATTTTGTTTTTTGTTGGTACCTATGGATATTAGATTTAGAAACGCAAAACAAATAATCGGCTCGCAAACTTCGAGTGCTGAACCGAACGTCTCCCAATGCCACCGGAACTGACCGACGTTGTGGGTCGCAAAACTTGCAACTAGACGCGGGTATGGTCTACTACGTGTCAAACGCCATACGCTTATCTAAATACTTGAGATGCGTTCATGTGTGCGCTCGGAATAAGTCTTTACGTGTCCAGCCTAAAACCTATACCAAAAACATATTCCAGTATTACGTCTCACCTCTACTGTCTGTCACCTGTCACTCAATGCCCTGTGATCTGTGCAGTCTTGTGTTGGTCATATCTGTGGTCATATCATTTATTACTGTGTTGAAGCTCATCTGATGGATATTTTAAACTTGATCCCAGCTATCGATTACCGGACTTTCGTTTACGCTTCTTCTGTTAATAATCTGCTGTGCATATTGGACTTATTTGTTCACGATTTGGATTCTGTTCTGACGCTCAGGATATCAAGGTGCCTGAATTGTAGTGTGGCCACTAATTGAAAGCGAAGGCATATCGTAACAACTTTAACACCGCAGATACAAAAAATATTGACTGAATGGTTATCTGTACAAAAGATATATACCCACTTAGTAATTATTTACATATTTTAATAACTTCACCTGCCTTATAAACAGTTTAGTTCTATAATCCGCAAGGCTTTACTACGTACCTACAATATATCATGTTTTTGTCTTCGTTTAGATGAATTGATTTGCAATGCATGTTACGTCAACCAACGCAGTGAAGAAGGTAGACATTGTAGAGTACTGGGCTACCCAATGGTGTGTATTGGTTGTGGATGCTCTGTTATGGCGAGGGGTTACTCAGTGCGACATCACACCCTTGAAGAAAACAGTCCATTAATCGATATTTTCTTCTCATGGAATAACCACAACCAGGTTAGTGTGTGCTGTTGAACTTATTTTTTTGTCTATTATCTTGCCCTGGCTGCTATAAATTGTTATTCTGTTGTTCCCATGATGAAGCAAATTCCTTATAATTAATGAGTTAGGGTGCAGTCTCACTTAGCAAATAGTCCAAACCACTGCACACAGACAAATAGTGTGCGGAGTGAAGCCATTCTAATGAAAATAGTATTTTTGGTCGCTAACTCAGACAAACAGTCAGTCGCAAACTATAAACTGAGTGGACTGCGCCCTAATAACTACCGGTTATTATTTATTAATACTAACCACATTTGACTACAGTGGCTGTAACATTTCTACCATTTGCTTTAGTTAAAGATGAAGATTTTATGTGTGAAAAAAAAGACAAACGTTGTTACAGGATCGGAGGACAAATCTGCAAGTATGGCATCCCTGTTTGATGCGAACTAAGCCCCACTTAGTACTGAATACATATAGACAGGTGGAAGAACTGGAGGAAAATGAACCTGAATTGCCCGAACCACCAAGCACGAAAGATGGACCAAATGAATTATCTGCCTAGTTACAAACGTGCTCCAAATACTTCTAGCCATTGTATTTTTAGGGAGTGTAATAATCAATCAGATAATGTTGTTTAAAGAATGCAATTATTATGTTCCCATCAGTTGCCGAATATGCCAGATACATTTATTTGCTGATGAGTGGCATTTGTTACCTAAGGACACAAATATCTCATTTTATTTTACACTTCAACGGTCAGAAGTTTTAATAGGACTTCTAAAAAGAGATCCAGTGACTTTTGACTTTAATAATGTGGATCAAATGCCACATCACATTTGTCACCATTGGACAGGACTTACAGTGATAGAGTAAATATTGCATGTGTCTTGTCTGAGTAATTGCAAATGAATTAGATCCTTAAATAAAAATTCAAGAGCTATTTAGTGTTTTATTGCCTATCCAATTGTCTATATTTTTGCCAAGTCGCTATGTGGAATTCATAATATCCAGAAATACCTGTACACGACGAGTTCTTCGCTATCATGGCTAGCCTAAGACGACGATTGAAAGGTCTAGCCAGAGACTATTATCAATATAATTACCAATACGTTGTAGTGGTATTTTGATTTCTGGCTCTTTTCTCACTAGCTGACTTGACGCGTAATTAATTAATTAAACGGACTTTATGTCCATTGATAATATTGTATAACTCGTTTTGCTTCGTCTATATAAATCCGAATTCATATGTAACTCAGATATTTTGAATAGTAACAACGTTTTAATGATCGTATCATTGCTATTCAAAATATCTAGGCGCTTTATAAAAAATCCAATTTATAGTATCTCTCGCTTCTTCTCTTACCACAAAACTTAAACGATGTTAAAGACATACCTGCAAGCTTTAATATGATGTACTAAATTTAAATGTACATGCATATTTTTTTTGAGGGCAAAGCTCTTCACAAATTCCGGCCATGTCTTTTCCTATCAAATAACATCATTTACAGACCTTCGCCAAATTTCGGCAACTGTCAAAACTCTAATTGAAAGTTTCAGATACGCAAAAATTATATGTCATGAAATAAATATTTCTAGTAAATATATTAACAAATATATAGCATATTTATGCATACCAAACGAAAGTATATATTATAAGCTTTCTGGAATGGGGATAATACTTGTATAGTTTTCTTTGCTAACTCACTAGAAAATAATTCTGAAAAAAATAAAATTAAGATGTTCTTGTGATAATTTTTGAATCATCGAATTTAGATGCTCTTTAATATTAACCAGTACCAGCCACATACATAATTAATGTAATTCATAGTAGATTAACTTCTTAGCTACAGTTTGAGGTATAATACAAGTACCTACGCCGATTTTTACAAAATGTATTTATGGCCAGGCTCTCTTAGGCGCCTCCACATAGTGCGGCAGCCCAACTTATAAAATCGGTAATAAGTAAATTTTAATTTACAAGTTAGAGGTCTGCTAAGTATATGTATTTTAATTGTTAGTGCGCAAGTAATTTTGTCGTGAAAAGTATGGTTTTTTTTTTTTAATTCTTATGACGCGCCGCGTGAATAATCAAGATAACAGATAAAAAATAGTATTATCATACATACATACTAGGTCTGACAAATGTATCTACTTGTGACGAAATAGCTAATATTAGCAATTTTTTACAGACGAAAAAACGGAAGAGGTTCTCAAGTCAATGCGTATATATTTTTTTTAACTCAAACACAAAACTCAAACTCAAAGCATTTATTCCAATTAAACCGTGTTGAAAAAAAAAGTGCCTAAAAATTCAGGCACTTTTGAATTGTCGATCAGTTGGAAAGTTGAAGCTAGTTGCCCATTCCAAAACGTAGATCTCTATGGAGAAGAACGGGCAAGAAACTCCACGGACACTCTTTTAAAACCAAGTTGAATATTACAAAATCTTGGGAACATTACCCTGTGAGTATCGGGGGTGCGCATGAGCCCCGGGACATAGCCTGTGCCTTTCAGCGCCACTTCAAGGTCGAATCCCCGCTCGGGCCCGCGTCGCGGGTGCCCACCGCTGTGGATCGCCCCGGGGACGTTGCCGTTAGATTCACCGCCAAAGATGTGGCCTCTGTTATAAACCGAATGGTTAGAGGTAAGTCTCCGGGTCACGATGGGCTCAGCATCGAGCATCTGAAGTACGCGGGTGTACATCTACCGAGAGTTCTCGCTTTGTTTTACAATTTATGTGTTGGTCACAGTTACTTGCCTGATGACTTAATGTACTCCGTAGTAGTTCCTATTGTTAAAAATAAAACTGGTGATTCTTCTGACATTTCAAATTATAGACCTATCTCGCTAGCAACAGTCATAAGTAAGGTATTGGATAGCTTGCTTGACCAACAGTTGGAAGAGCACCTACTTCTGCATGTCGATTCTGTAACCATCTCACCAGGTGAAGTGAGCGTGGAGTGAGCTGTCAGTGTCATTCCACCTGATGCTAGGGATGCCCCAGCATTATATTTACAATCATAATCGATATTGAAATACATTTTTTAATCAATCATAATCGATATTTAATGAAAAAAAAATGCTGATTCTATTGATAATTTCCTTACGATTTCAAAGCTAGTGTTTAAGTGTGCATCACGCAATTGCATTTTGAGGTTTTTCATATATCTGGTATTTATCAATAAATAAGCAAAACAAAAATTCGGTCAGAAACTCAATGTTGTTTCGTTCTAATTTCCATAGAATAGTCCTTATATTGCCTAAGGCGCGAGTGCGCGTCACGCACTTACACACGGCTACACATCAAGCTATACATTTCCAATATAAGCTGATCGCGCATTGTATAGTATAAATTTCCGTACAGTGCGAGATCAGCGCGTAAACTGGAAAGGTATAGCTTGATGTGCAGCCGTGTGTACAACAATAAATATAATAAATAAAACACATCATCATATTATAAACACTTTGACATGAACTTTGAGAAGTATACTATTATTATTGTTTTAATTATTGTGAATGTGAGGACTACGTGGGGAACATTTTGTTGTTTCATCTCTTCCTCGGTTAGTTTTAATGTTAATCTGGCAGTTTGAGTACTTTATGCGGCCTACCCAAATGTTCTTTCTTTGGTATTGTTCGTCTAATCGTTGAGCTCCTCAAGTTCGGAGTTGAGCTGTATGATTACTGATAAATGCGTACACCGAATGGACAGGTCCACTCAATCTGTATGGTTCTTTCCTCAAAAGACCATTTCAGACACCAATCCACATGGTCGTCACATGATGTGACCAAGATTTTGTCTGGACAATGTACGAGATTGTGGCCTCTGAGTTTCTTTCAGCCTTTCTTCTCATAGTAGTCAGATAGGAAACGCCGACCTCATCTAGTTTAAAAAAATCTGATTGACGTGTAAAAGTGTTTGTACAATCCTACGTATAGTAATAAAATCATTTACCATTTATCAAACTATTTATGAATCTAAGTCATTTAAGTAAAAAGACGTGCCGATTATTAATCCAATATTTTAGTGTAGATACCTATCATCATCATACTAATACCTACAAAGTTCAACTGACACTAGCGCATCGTGTAGTACTTGATAGAGCTTCGAAAATCTGGTGGAGTGATTAAGATCACGCCGCGCTTCCGCGTAAGCCACTGAAAAAAAATGTAATACCAATGTCCAATATGTAGGGTACCTACTAACATTTTATTGTAAGTACTTACTTATCTAGTCGTTGTCAATAATAAAAGAATAGGTATTCATCAAATCATCATCATTTTAATACTACCTATGTTAAAATTCAACATTTCAAATGAGTCGCGTAGGTGACATGCTCACTTCACTCACGGCGCCGAAATAGTTTTATGAATCGCGTGAAGTGTTCGCGCCGCGCATGCGCGCTAGGCTGCTTCTTCAGCGATCTTCATTGAAGCAATATCTTGGTGCACAAGTTTTCAGGCCAGTCCATTCAGACGATTCGATTTTATTTTTCTTAAAACCGTGTGATCCTTCCTAGATACCTACTTAACTACTCGTCAATAGTAAAAGAATAGGCATTCATCAAATCATCATCATTTTAATACTACCTATGTTAAAATTCAACATTTCAAATGAGTCGCGTAGGTGAGATGCACACTTCACTCACGGCGCCGAAATAGTTTTATGAATCGGGTGCAGTGAGCACCCCGCGCATGCGTGCTAGGCTACTTCTTCAGCGATCTTCATTGCTGAAGCAACGTCTTGATGGATAAGTTTTCAGGCCAGTCCATTCAGACGATTCGATTTTATTTTACTTAAACCGTGTGGTCCCCCCTAGCTACCTACTTAACTACTCGTTGTCAATAATCAAAGAATATTCATCAAATCATCATCATCAATTAACCACATCAAGTTTATTATTTGCTGAGGTTCACGAGGCGCGCGTAGGTTCGTGACACCTCACCGCGTGATGTTGCTATGGCAATCATCGCGTGAAGTGAGCTTACCGTGACGTAGTTGTCATCACATTAAGCTTTTTTTTTTAATTTTTAGCCTTCGAAAGTCATGTCTACAAGCATTGACGTCTTCGCGTTTAGAGTGTGTTCATTTGCATGGTTTTGGATATTTTATTGTAAATTCCAACCATTTTCCAAACTCAAAAGTCAGTTTTTATATTTTGTTTTCAACAAATGAATATGACTTGACAGGTGAGAGAGCAACTTCAAAAATTGTGATAGGCAAGTGTTCAGTGATTGGTGTTTTGTTCATTTACATATTAATAAGTAGGTACATAATACGTAAAAGCGCATGGGTTTTTTAAATATCCCACCAAAAACATAAACCACACTACAAGATACAAACCTTGTAAAATAAATATTTAGGTAGGCATATCAATAATCTAGATATGGGTGCTGTTATGACAGAAATTGATTAGCTCTCTTGCTACCAAGATATTAAAATTATTGCTGTATTTATATATGTAAGTGTATAATAGTATTGTATGTATGATTAGGTTGCTATAGTATAATTTACTCTGTTTTCCTGTTTACTGTTTTTTACACATAAACTGTATCTTCGTTTCGCATCCAACTCTCTGTCACAGGTGTGCTGGAAGAAATTTTAGAAGCAGATCCCTTGAGCTTTCCTATCTTTATGTATTTTATTTTATTCAGTGCTTAGTGCGTTCAAAAATAAATAAATGAAATTAATTCAATTGTATCACATTAAAAAAAAATGATAAAACATTTTTTCTACTGAGCGTGCTGCTTCCCGAGGTCCAACTGCATGATGCCGCAAATGGAGGGCCATGTGATGTGTGCGGACTGCACGCCGCCACCAAGTCTAGCTGGAAATAATGGTAAGAGTTTTATTATTATGCATTTGATTCATTTCATTCCTACACTCAATTCATTCATACAAATCAATTGAACCACATAAAATGTAAGTTACTTTATAAACAGGATCCTGCAGCTAATGTAGTACTTTCAAAATTATAACAGTGTCACTTATTTAAAATACAATAAAAGATCAGTGTCGTATACAATCCAAATAAATCAAAGGAGCCAATATTATTCCTATATTTTGAGTACCATAGTAGGTACACTAAAAAAAACTATCTATGTGAACTCATTAGTTGCAACATTTCTTAAACTTCATGCCTGTTCTTGTCCCAATTTTTTGGGTGTATTATATTTATTAAAAATAGTGTGACATAATGCAGACTTGCCTCAGATTGCCATGATTGACGGACAGCCTAGATTGTTATGATCAATAAGAGGCGGTGTTCTTTAATTGTCTTCAGTTCAGTATTCAGAATAATAAAATTCACAGGTTTTATTTTTATTTTTTGTGATCCCTATGTTGTTCCTCTGCTAGGCAAAGGTCTCCCCATACTTCTCCAGTTTTCCTTGTTGTGCCCTCTCCGGATAGGTATGTAAGTATATTTTTTAATGTGTGTATAGCTTCTTGCCAAAACTTTGGTATGGTGAACCTGATGTAAAGGATGCAGTAAGGGATTCCCTCCTGACGTCTTATTATTTAAACTAGTACCATTTACAGGGTCAAACTGATCATCATATTAATGACTCTCTAACTCCTCTCCCATCAGCATTGAGCTAGAACAAATGATAACTAAATTAATCTTGGCATACTATGCTTAGAGTTAGTTGAAGAAAAAACTTGACTTAAAGTTCGAATAATAGAAATTAAATCAGATTTATTAAAATCACACTGATGAGATTAATGACTGGCCAATAAATAAAAACTAACATAGCTTGATTTATTATAATTATTATGGCTGGTCCAAATGCTAAGAAATTACAACATTTTCGTTTCTATATAAAGTGAACAGGAAATTGGGTCCGTAATAAAAATTGCTAATAATATCACACAAATACTTATAAAACGGAGACATATAAATCAACTCAGGCCCAATGTTGTAATATAAAAGGCACTCTGCACTCAGTTATCAGAAAAACAGTTTTAAATATTATTCACATTAATAGTTTAAAGATACCTAATTATAATATCTGTCTTACCAGACAGCCGGGCATTTAAGTATGGTTTTCATGTTTCATTTTTCCGAACAGTCATTATAATCACAATTATTCTGATAGATAACTGAAAAAAGCCATGTATAAATTAGTACATATTCTATAAACTAAACTATGTTGACAGGTTTCTGTTACATTTATATGGAGTGAAAAAGTGGTCAATAATGTTTACCATTCTTTAGGAAGGTTTCAGTCAGCCTAATTAAATTTTGCACTCATACATAGCAGCCACCTCGAATAAAAGCAATGCTGGCAAGGAAAACTCGAGTGGATTGGATTGAAATAAACGACTTTTACAAGATTAGCCCATTGTTAATGTTGAGGTACGAACCTTCGTAAACTTTTCGTGACTATTCCTGTGGTGAATTTCGCGGTCTAAAACAAAGAGAGATAATACCAACTTTGAGCCAATTCTTCTCATTGATGTATCTTTTACAAAGTGTTTCTGGGACAACACACGCTGTGCAACACTTGTTGTACCTACATCATGCACGGTCAGTGGGTCGTCTCACTACTAATGCAAACGAATACACTTTTAAATCACTAGGTAAGTAAGATTGGAAAATAATCAACGTAAACTTTACTAAGTCAGCAACAAAACCTTAAAAAAAACTGTAAAGAGAAACAAGTAGAGCTGTAGCAAACGGTATGTATTCGGTACTGAGTAATGGGTGCGCGATCTAGTACCGAGTAACGAAACGTTACACACGAATGCATTTCGTTACTCGAATTTTTCGTAGTATGGGTAACCTACACTGTTTCAGTTCATGCAAGTATCGTTGATTTGTGCATTGAAACGTTTGCTGATCGTATGTTACGCATGCGCGCGCTTTTTCGGTGAATTTAAATACAAATCTGGTTCAAAATACGGAAAAGTGAAAAAATGAATGTTTTCTACAAATTACGAATGTTGCGACGCCGCGACGTCATACCTACTGTACGCGTACGCAATACGACTCGATTCGTTGCTCTAACATAACATACAGCATGATAAGAGGTATCAGAAGTAACGAGTAACGTATACGATAGTAACGGGTACTAATTGATATAGTAACGAATACATACGGGTACGCTTTTCTTTTTTTTTTGTAGATACTTTTACACCTCTAGAAACAAGTAAACTGAATAATTTAAGACTTCGAATGTTTTTTTTTTTTTGGCGGGATCGCGTTGGAACATGTCGCACGAATTTTCATTTTCATGGAATTTAGTGAAATAGCGAATTAAATTGTATAATTTTGATAGTGAATTATTCAATTTAGTTACATGTGAGTGCACAAGTGTAGTGAAAGTGAAAATAAGTGACTAACGTGGACTTTTCGTGTTCCCCCTAAAAACTCCTAATAGGTTGTTGTAAAGTTACTACCGGTTTACAATAACTTTGACTTGACTGACTAAAGACGACTATGAATGTTTTGTAACTTCGTGCCCGATATCGGGCCATTTACTTGTTCTAAAAGAAAAATTACTTGACACTGGCTAAATGCACAAAACGTGTGAAGCAAAAATAAAAAAAAAAAATAGACTTCGAATACCGCCAAAATATGACATTGTCATATTTTAGCGGTATTTAATTAAACTTTCATTGCAAACATTCATGGTAATTTATACATTCATTATTTGAACTTGGAACTTTGCGACACACGGTGCGAGGTTGCGAGCCACCTGTGTTCATAGATTATACTACTACCTGTGTTGGCAACTCAAGTGGCTCGTGTCGTGCGGACTAAAAGTGTTGCGGACAAAAAAGTGGCTATTGTAATCTCAACGCAACGTAGAACAATCTCATGAATTCTGATAATCATATACTCAGATTAGTTGCGTGGTCATATTTATTATGTAAATGAAATGGCAATAAAAAGAAAAACAACTACATCGACACCTAGAAAAGACCAAAGGGGCGAGCTAAGGAACTAACACCAATGAATATTGGATTTGACAGATAATTTGACATCTTTCAGTCAGTGGCGTGCACAGAGTTTTTAGACAGAGTAGGCAGAAATTAAAAAAAAACGGCAAAAAAAAAGAACAACCGATTGCTGTACCTAGTACACAACATGCAACCTATGAGGCAATTAATTAAATCATATTGTTTTGTTTTGTATTGAATTTACGATTGACTTTACCTATAGTTTTTTTTTTTTTTTTTTTCTGGGCTGGAAATCATCAAATAACTTCTCCCGCTCTGGGTGGAGCGGGAGGGCGTGTCAGACTTTTACTGACTAAAACCCACCCGTGTTCCCTCAGTGTGCCAGGGGCGGCGGTATCTCTTTCGAACAACCCGCACCCCTGGCAGGCATCGGCCCTTGTGGGCCCCATCAGTTGCTGCTGACATCTCTCTGAGGCGCGCGTGGAACACAACGCGCTGTCGACTCGGGCTTGGTCCTTACCGGACAGCGAGCTACCCATTACTCGCCGTCCGCAAGCTCGCGCCTACGGTGGCCGGGAATCAGCCTGGGATTCCCGATGCCCAGGACGTCTCCTGCGAAGGCCACGGCTGTGAGGGCGCATGTACTGCATCTCCCTCACGTGCGCCGCCTCCCTCTTTGCGAGCATAACTGCTTCGCTGAAGGAGGCGACTGCTAGCCATACCCTCTCGCTCCGTACCATGGCCTGGACCAGGGTCGGACGCGAGAGATCGCCGCCGCCGATCACCTCCACGAGGACACGGCGATGCTCCGCCCAAGCCGGGCAGACCTCCACCGTATGCTCCACCGTGTCCTCAGGGCGATCTTCGCAATGGAAACACCCGGGCGTTTCCTCCCGCCCTACTTTACCTACAGTTTGTATCTATTCATTGCAAATCCGATGTACAACTACTTTTCACGATACTTGTTTTTTTTTCACCGTTAGATAGTTTTGAAAATACATAACTTTACACACACCATCTGAACAACTATCACAGTGAATATTATCTATTATTCACACTATGTATCAATGTTCAAATTTTAAATACTTGCCATCATAGCTCACTAGTCACAACCAAAACAAACAATGGCGTCCGAATTATTCGAAATATGAAAATAATACGACAAAGAAATTATGGTCGTTTATGTAGTCACAATTCAATTAACAATGCTACTTTTTAAAATAGTCGCATAACCAACTTTGTTCGGAAAACTTCGGTAAGTTTCGTAATTCATCTCGTTGTTAAAACCGTAAAAAGCCTGTGACTACCCTATACGGTTGTGTGCGTTATTTGTTACATTGTTTGCCACGTATACAGTATAGGAACGCACACTGAATAAACTGCATGACCACGAGAGCACACATACAAACGTTGAGTCACGAATAGTTCGTGTCTCTACCGAGGCACTCAGCGGCGCTAGTGCATCGCAATGCGAAGTTGTGTCAGATTGTACGTACGAACGGGATATTGTATCGATGATACTAATCATACGACCGACGCTCGACAGGTGGCGCTGATTTATGAATAAATATTTTGTTGCTTATTGATAAAATAATATTAGTTTTACAGATTTATCTGATTTAGGTAGGGTAGGCAATGGTGCCGATTCTCTTGTCACAAAATTCTCTAAACTAAACTAAAAATCACTAAAATTTAGTTTATTCCTGTCAAACGACGATTTCCCATTCTGAAATTGACTAAAGTGACACAACTTATCTATATTTTAGTTTGACAGCACTAAAATTGTACTGAGTTTTTAATTTAGTGAAAATGGTAATTTTGCTATTCTGTTGTTGTCAAATTCATTATTCTATTCAATATAAAATTTTGATTGTCTAACTAAATCTGACTATTTTTAATCGCGATTAAAAAGGTGTGGAATAAAATTAGTTGTCAAGAACTAAAATTCACACTGACACCTCGACTTCGGGCGCAAATACAGTACTGTAGCTTTGTTTTCTTTTCTTTTGCTTATATCTCGAAATTGGTGTGTCCTATCGTAAAAATAATGAAAATTTCGATCCCCTTTATGAGACATCATACACCTCTAAAACTCAACATGTAGGTAATCATTTTTCATATTTTCAATACAAAAAGTAAAAAAATCCATTTAAAACACGTTGAGGCTGCCCCCCAGCGCGATTCCGGCTCTAAAAAAATCACGGGGTAGGGCAAACGTGGAGTCGCGTTTGTCAAATACGATTTTAGTTGTGTCAAAATTATTTTTAAATTTAGAGATCTTTTTTTGCAGAATAGCTTTATGATTCTCATAGTCAAAACAAAGGAATTTTAGTGATAGTTTAGTTAGTTTAGTTCGGTGTACAACAGAATCGGCACCAGTGTCCTTCTGTCTTTATGGACTGCATGCCACTGCGTTTCAGTACTATTGGTGTGTCTGTCAGATAATTTGTGTTGTAAAAAAAATCGTTAAGCTGTCTTAAAATTTAATAATGAACCTAACAATTAAATGCTTAAAATAGAAAAAAATAGTTCTCGTTATTTTTTAATTTAGAAAAAAAAATCCTCTGTTACAGGAAAAACCACAGACAACGTTTTAAAAATGTTACTGTCAAATTTTGGCGGCATTACAGTAAATTTTTTTAAGGTTTTGTTGCTGACTTAGTAAAGTTTACGTTGATTATTTTCCAATCTTACTTACCTAGTGATTTAAAAGTGTATTCGTTTGCATTAGTAGTGAGACGACCCACTGACCGTGCATGATGTAGGTACAACAAGTGTTGCACAGCGTGTGTTGTCCCAGAAACACTTTGTAAAAGATACATCAATGAGAAGAATTGGCTCAAAGTTGGTATTATCTCTCTTTGTTTTAGACCGCGAAATTCACCACAGGAATAGTCACGAAAAGTTTACGAAAGTTCGTACCTCAACATTAACAATGGGCTAATCTTGTAAAAGTCGTTTATTTCAATCCAATCCACTCGAGTTTTCCTTGCCAGCATTGCTTTTATTTGAGCTGGCTGCTATGTATGAGTGCAAAATTTAATTAGGCTGACTGAAACCTTCCTACAGAATGGTAAACATTATTGACCACTTTTTCACTCCATATAAATGTAACAGAAACCTGTCAACATAGTTTAGTTTATAGAATAGGTACTAATTTATACATGGCTTTTTTCAGTTATCTATCAGAATAATTGTGATTATAATGACTGTTCGGAAAAATGAAACATGAAAACCATACTTAAATGCCCGTCTGTCTAGTAAGACTGGTATTATAATTAAGTATCTTTAAGCTATTAATGTGAATAATATTTAAAACTGTTTTTCAGATAACTGAGTGCAGAGTGCCTTTTATATTACAACATTGGGCCTGAGTTGTCAGAAAAAAAGAAACTGGTTGCAGCCACTTTAGATTTATATGTCTCAGTTTTGTAAGTATTTGTGTGATATTATTAGCAGTTTAATTGTTTTTTTATACGGACCCAATTTCCTGTTCACTTTATATAGAAACGAAAATGTTGTAATTTCTTAGCATTTGGACCAGCCATAATAATTATAATAAATCAAGCTATGTTTGTTTTTATTTATTGGCCAGTCATTAATCTCATTAGTGTGATTTTAATAAATCTGATTTAATTTCTATTATTCGAACTTTAAGTCAAGTTTTTTCTTCAACTAACTCTAAGCATAGTATGCCAAGATTAATTTAATTATCATTTGTTCTAGGTCAATCCTGATGGGAGAGGAGTTAGAGAGTCATTAATATGATGATCAGTTTGACCCTGTAAATGGTACTAGTTTAAATAATAAGACGTCAGGAGGGAATCCCTTACTGCATCCTTTACATCAGGTTCACCATACCAAAGTTTTGGCAAGAAGCTATACACACATTAAAAAATATACTTACATACCTATCCGGAGAGGGCACAACAAGGAAAACTGGAGAAGTATGGGGAGACCTTTGCCTAGCAGAGGAACAACATAGGGATCAAAAAAAAAAAAGAACCTGTGAATTTTATTATTCTGAATACTCTACCTCTCGGCAGATGAGCATATTGGACCCTGCAGCTGCTAAGGAACTGAAGACAATTAAAGAACACCGCCCTAGATTGATCATATCAATCTAGGCTGTCCGTCAATCATGGCAATCTGAGGTAAGTGTGCATTATTTCACACTGTTTTTAATAAATATAATACACCAAAAAAATTGGGACAAGAACAGGCATGGAGTTTAAGAAATGTTGCAACTAATGAGTTCACATAGATAGTTTTTTTTTAGTGTACCTACTATGGTACTCAAAATATAGGAATAATATTGGCTCCTTTGATTTATTTGGATTGTATACGACACTGATCTTTTATTGTATTTTAAATAAGTGACACTGTTATAATTTTGAAAGTACTACATTAGCTGCAGGATCCTGATAATAAAGTAACTTACATTTTATGTGGTTCAATTGATTTAAAAAGATATACTCTGACGAGTGTAGGAATGAAATGAATCAAATGCATAATAATAAAACTCTTACCATTATTTCCAGCTAGACTTGGTGGCGGCGTGCAGTCCGCACACATCAAATGGCCCTCCGTTTGCGGCATCATGCACTTGGACCTCGGGAAGCAGCACGCTCAGTAGAAAAAATGTTTTAGCATTTTTTTTTAATATGATACAATTGAATTAATCTAATTTATTTATTTATGAACGCACTAAGCACTGAATAAAATAAAATACATAAAGATAGGAAAGCTCAAGGGATCTGCTTCTAAAATTTCTTCCAGCACGCCTGTGACAGAGAGTTGGATGCGAAACGAAGATACAGTTTATGTGTATAAAACAGTAAACAGGAAAACAGAGTAAATTATACTATAGCAACCTAATCATACATACAATAATAATATACACTTACATATCATCATCATCTGCCTAGCCTTTTCCCAACTACGTTGGGGTCGGCTTCCAGTCTAACCGGATGCAGCTGAATACCAGTATTTTACATGGAGCGACTGCCTATCTGACCTCCACAACCCAGTTACTGGGTAATATACGGTACCCCTTGGAAAGACTGGTTGTCAGACTTTCGGTCTTCTGACGACCCGTAACGACTGTCAAAGATCTACAAATGACAGCCGGGACCAACGGCTTAACGTGCTTTCCGAGGCACGGAGAGGTCTTGGTATGTTAAGATGGTCACCCATCCACGGACCAACCGCGGCAAGCTTAGCTTAACCTGATCGATCGATCCGTACGACTACTATTACTTAGCCACAAGCCCCTCTTAATATACATTTACATATATAAATACAGTAATAATTTTAATATGCTGGTAGCAAGAGAGCTAAGCAATTTCTGTCATAACAGCACCCATATCTAGATTATTGATATGCCTACCTAAATATTTATTTTACAAGGTTTGTATCTTGTAGTGTGGTTTATGATTTTGATGGGATATTTAAAAAACCCATGCGCTTTTACGTATTATGTACCTACTTATTAATATGTAAATGAACAAAACACCAATCACTGAACACTTGCCTATCACAATTTTTGAAGTTGGTCTCTCACCTGTCAAGTCATATTCATTTGTTGAAAACAAAATATAAAACTGACTTTTAAGTTTGGAAAATGGTTGGAATTTACAATAAAATATCCAAAACCATTCAAATTAACACACTCTAAACGCGAAGACGTCAATGCTTGTAGACATGACTTTCAAAGGCTAAAAATTAAAAAAAAAACTTAATGTGATGACAATTACGTCACGCTAAGCTCACTTCACGCGATGGCAACCATCGCGTTGCCATAGCAACATCACGCGGTGAGGTGCCACGAACTTGCGCGCGCCTCGTGAACCTCAGCAAATAATAACGCTCCAGAGCATAATACCAGATTCTCAAAATACTAGATTCGCAAAACACCAGATTCGCAAAATACCAGATTCGCAAAATAACAGAAGTACAGTCTTTTACACAATAGGTACCTATGACTATAAAAAAATAAAAATGCTTTAAATAAAGATCAATTAATCCATTAAAGATAAAAAAATATGCAGAAAGATGAAAAATAAAGAAAATTATTAATGATAGCGTTAACGATTTAATTTCAGTAGTTTAGAACGTTTAAGGTGAATCTAGTCCACATTTTTCCCATACAAACTTCGGGATTGTATTACTCCACTGTCCGACAATTTACATCAAAAATTAAACATGGTATAGTTTTGTCTCATTATTAATATTGTCTGTACGGAAACAGAATACTAAAATAAAAAGTCATTAATAAGTTAGGAGCCAACAAAGATTCGTTTTTCTTGCTAATTTAACCTAACTTTGGGCGTATTTAAGTAATAAAAGAAGTGTGAAATCTGAAAAACCAAGTCTGTACCGACAAAGCTCAAATATCGAAAAGTTCAATAAACTTTATTGGTCATTGATTTATGCAGTGGCTTTTTCATAAAACCCGATCTTCCGAAGGACTGTTATTAATTTTTTACGCGCCTGTTGTACTATAAATTATCCTGCATCTCACTCAATAATATTGTGCGTATAAACTAGCTTTTAACTGCTCATTACTGATACTACCTCTGTTGGACACGATGCCTGGTGAGACAACGTGCTTTTTAGCCAGGCCCATCAGTGAGTTCGAACCCGCGACTAGGTTCCCTTAAATGCTTTGAGCTCAAACACAGAGAAGTAACTTTTTTTTGTTTTAACCATTATTGTTGATGAGCTCAAATACGGAGAGGTAACTTTTTGTTTTAACTATTATTGTTGACTAGCTTCTGCTCGCGACTTCGTTCCCGTCAAATTTCTTGCTACCCCGACCCACCCCGTCGCTTCGAATCGACTGCCCGTGCGAGTACTTCGTATTCGTGACTTTTTCTCTTTGTTCAGCTCCTGAGGGTTTTAGCGTGATGTTATATCCTCGATAAATGGGCTATCCAACACTAAAAGAATATTTCAATTCGAACCAGTAGTTCCTGAGATTTGTGCGTTCATCCAAACAAACAAACAAACAAACTCTTCAACTTTATAATATATAATATATACAGTATAGATTAGGTAAATATTGACACGAAACTGTTGAAATTGTGTTCGTAAATTAAATTTTGTTTGTTACTGTACAAAATCTGTTATTTTGCGAATCTGGTATTTTGCGAATCTGGTATTTTGCGAATCTGGTATTTTGAGAATCTGGTATTATGCTCTGGAGCGAATAATAAACTTGATGTGGTTAATTGATGATGATGATTTGATGAATATTCTTTGATTATTGACAACGAGTAGTTAAGTAGGTAGCTAGGGGGGACCACACGGTTTAAGCAAAATAAAATCGAATCGTCTGAATGGACTGGCCTGAAAACTTATCCATCAAGACGTTGCTTCAGCAATGAAGATCGCTGAAGAAGCAGCCTAGCGCGCATGCGCGGGGTGCTCACTGCACCCGATTCATAAAACTATTTCGACGCCGTGAGTGAAGTGAGCATCTCACCTACGCGACTCATTTGAAATGTTGAATTTTAACATAGGTAGTATTAAAATGATGATGATTTGATGAATACCTATTCTTTTACTATTGACGAGTAGTTAAATAGGTATCTAGGGAGGATCACACGGTTTTAAGAAAAATAAAATCGAATCGTCTGAATGGACTGGCCTGAAAACTTATCCATCAAGATGTTGCTTCAATGAAGATCGCTGAAGAAGCAGCCTAACGCGCATGCGCGGCGTGATCACCTCACCCGATTCTTAACACTATTTCGGCGCCGTGTAGTGATCATCTCACCTACGCGACTCATTTGAAATGTTGAATTTGAACATAGGTAGTATTAAAATGATGATGATGATTTGATGAATACCTATTCTTTTATTATTGACAACGACTAGATAAGTAAGTACTTACAATAAAATGTTAGTAGGTACCCTACATATTGGACATTGGTATTACATTTTTTTTCAGTGGCTTACGCGGAAGCGCGGCGTGATCTTAATCACTCCACCAGATTTTCGAACCCCTATCAAGTACTACACGATGCGCTAGTGTCAGTTGAACTTTGTAGGTGTTAGTATGATGATGATAGGTATCTACACTAAAATATTGGATTAATAATGGACACGTCTTTTTACTTTTATGACTTAAATAGATTCATAAATCGTTTAGGTGGGTTCCCACATAGTTTGTGTAAGATTTAATGGTAGGTATGGTCTGTCAGCCAGGCGCACTAGCACTCGATGACTTGAGAGACTCGGTTATCTCGTCTCATTGAATAACTTTAGGTTTTAATAGGTACCAACGCTGAAGAACGTTGCACAGTCCTTACTCGACTCGTTCGACAATCGCTTTTCCAAATCACACCGCGATTAGGCCCTGGGATTGCGTTTGTAAATTAACCACAATCCGTTCACAATGGGTTTATAATAACTAACAATGTCGATTCGCATTTTCTGTAGTCGCTATCTTAAAGATGTGTTTGTTTTAGTATATTTATTTATTGTACGTGCGTGACGCGCACTCGCGCCTCAGGCAATATAGTCTAGGAAAATATAGAACGAAACAACATTGAGTTTCTGACTGAATTTTTGTTTTGCTACTTTATTTGAAAAACCTCCCAAAATGTAATGCATGATGCACACTTAAAGTGTTTAAGTATGCATCAGCTTTGAAATCGTAGTAAAACGATCAATAGAATCAGCATATTTTTTTAAATTTAAATCTCGATTATGATTGTAAATGTAATGCTTGGTCAATCCCTAGCATCAGTGGGATGGCACTGACAGCTCACTCCACGCTCACTCGGTTCACTTCACTCGGTGAGATGGGTTACAGAATAGCACGGCTGAACGACGCCCAATTTGGCTTTAGGCCTGGCCTTTCAACTGAGAGTGCTATCCTCTGTCTCAAGCAAACTGTTCAGTACTACACAGACAGGAATACGCCTGTATATGCTTGCTACTTAGATCTGTCAAAAGCATTCGATACAGTAAATTATGACAAATTGTGGCGTAAGTTGCGATGCGAGACGAAGTTGTCACATGACATTATAGCACTATTTGAATATTGGTACAGTCGTCAGCAAAATAGTGTCAGATGGGCAGGGTCGCATTCGGACATAAACGGGTTGGACTGTGGGGTGAGGCAGGGAGGAATAACCTCCCCGCGTCTCTTCAACCTGTATATGAACCAATTGATCGAGGAGCTCAGCAGCACTAAGGTCGGTTGTTCCGTTGATGGGGTGTGTATAAACAACATAAGTTACGCGGATGACATGGTGTTGCTGAGCCCGTCTCTTTCTGCGATGCGCAGGCTTTTGAATATTTGTGAGACCTACGCGGAGGCCCATGGACTCAGATATAACCCAAAGAAGAGCGAATACATGATCTTCAAAGCTGGTACTAAAAGCTACTTAACTGGACCACCTGTCACTCTCTGCGGGTCACATTTGAATAGAGTAGATCGATTCAAGTATCTGGGTCACTGGGTCTCTGATGATCTGTCCGACAATGCGGACATCGAGATCCCAGCGAAGGGCGTTGTCTGTCCGGTGCAACATGTTGGCTCGCAGGTTTGCACGTTGTTCTTCATAGGTAAAAATAACCTTGTTCAAGGCATACTGCCAGCCTTTTTACGCGTGCAGCCTGTGGACCAACTTCACCCTGCGGGCGTACCACGCGCGTCGTGTTCAATACAACAACGCGTTTAGAATTCTGTTGGGGCGGCCCCGATTTTGTAGCGCATCGGCGATGTTCGCTGATGCTACTACCGATAACTTCTACGGAATAATCCGGAAAAGGAGTGCATCGCTCCTGCGTCGCTGTAGGGGCAGCTCAAACGGGATCCTGAGCGTGTTGTCGGAGCGGTGGGATTCTCCTTTTTTGTGAAGGTGGCTGCAGCTGCATGCCAGCGCCTGCACATATATATATCTTTGACTTCAGTATTAAATTTTCTTTGGACATAGTGTGACATTTTATATTTTTATATTTTATTTATTTTTTGACATTTTTAAACATTTTGTATTTGACTTATAATTCTAAATTCAATTTCAAATTTAATTATTTTGTATGTCTATCTGTAACATTTTATAGTGCAAGCATGGCAACTGTAAATTCCTTTTTAATTTTATATGGGTGAAGGCCTGAAATAAATGAATTTTATTTATTTTTATTTTTATTTATTTATCCAGTTCAACCATTTTGTAGGAAACCGAATGATCCAACTCACGCCCCACCATCAGTGAGACATTTAAGTAAGCACGACATGCTCTCAACTGCCATGCTTTTTCAAGTCAACGTATATCATAACAACACAATAAACGGATGCATGGTCCTCCTAAAAACTCTTAAAAACTCTCTAAAAATTTTGGTGATCTCGTCCGTTTTAAGTATAAATTTAAAATGTTTTCAATGGCGATCGATTGTTTTGCTTTATAATGCTGAATAAAAGTGCACACATGTCTTGTTACTAAGCTATAACTTGAAAAAGAGTAGTCTAATTACACTAACTTCTGAATAACAATTATGTAGTTGATCACATTTCTACATCACTCAGATTTTGAGAGTTCTCTAATCAAACGAACAAAAAACCTTTTATAATGTGGAATTTCAGCGCCGGGCTGTCACTAAAGATATTACATTTAAAATTATTGCATCTTTGTTTAAACTGTTTTTCTTGAAAAAAAAAAAATCTCATTTATGTTTAAAAAATTGCAGATTTCGTGTGTGTGGTGTGCACTGGGCCCTAGTTTATTCTCACACATGTTTTCTTATTTGTTTTAGGTACAGACGCCAGTACATCAAGCTACCCGATACTGTCAAATTTTCCCAATGAACCTTGAACCTAATGCTTTAGCGATATAGATAAAAATCTATTAAAGAAAATCCTTAGCCATATCCTTTAGTGCTACTAGAAACAAAGACAAATTAGAACAACCATTTTCCAGATTAGCTAAAGTACGTACATCTTTTATGGGATACTGTGTTAAATGTTATAACAAAATACCTTGTGATAAATTGCAATTAAATGAAAGGAAATTTAAAACTCATATGAAAAGTACACTTTGTAAACAAGCATATTACAAATTAGAGGATTATATCCAAGATAAGAATGCTTGGAAACATGCTGGTCCTGCTCCATAGGACAATCTAGAGTCTAGACAAAATCAAACTGGTTGCTAATTGAATTATGTAATTAATTATATCTATGACATTGATTACACTCAGTGATTACTTTAACTCACACACTGACTGATTACATACTTGTTAATATTCTAGGAAAATTGTATATTTACTTTTACAATGTTTGTAAATGTGTGGGCACCATGTTTCTATCATTAAATTAATTTATCTGTAATTGCTTCAATTTCTTTATTTTTACCTATTTTGGTACAGTAATTTTGTTCTGGATGCATCGTTTTCACACATAATTATACAATGAATGTATGTTAAATATTGTAGTTATATCATTTTAAAAGAGTAACGGTGGAGTTTCTTGCCCATTCTTCTCCATACGAAACTACATTTTGGAAGGGGCGACTAGAATCAATTCTATTTTAATGTAAATGTTGACGTTCAAAAGTGCCTTATATGTGCCTATTTGAAATAAATGCTTTGACTTTGACTTTGACTTGTGTGATGTTTTTTCGACAGCCCATTTTCTAATATTTTCTCGAAATATCAAATTTTTTATATGTTCGGTACACATTGTTCTTCTTAGATATTTGTACAGCTGCCATCAGATGTACACTCTTCTTGCGTTGGTTGTCTTTTTTGGGGGACGTAACTCTTTTCATTGCACGGCAACCACACATGCTGATCGGGTTTAGTTATGTTCAAACTATTTTCACAAATCCTTTGATGACCAGAAACACTTGGACAATTACTACTGCTGTTATTTAAATATTCTTTAAACAATTTTCTTTTGATATAACCGGTTCTCTTACGTATTTCTCCACGACTTTCAATCCATAACGCAAAAAATAAATGAGTCGATTGGTATCAAAATTGGTCAAATCCATTTATTTTACATGCATTTTGACCAATTTTGATACCAATCGACTCAAATGTGAACAATAATATTTCAATTAAGTTGGTATTAAGCTATGGGCGCTCTAACAACACCAATATGGTCTTTAATTTGAATAAGTTAGTTTGAAAATCTCTAATATACTGAAAAAAGCTTAATAAAAACATAAATAATATTGTTTATTCAACAGCTGAATAATTAGTGAAACAGAATCTTATCCAGTTTAAAGATAAAATAAAAACAATTACTCATTATCAAGCTGTACGATATAATTATGTAACAATATTATTCAGAAGGTGATACTTTATTCAGCAATTAGCTGTTTCAAACGCTACTAAGCGTAGCTTTAATAATAGCAATACAGATCATGGTTATTCAGATAAATGCTACCGACGGGGCTGCTTTTCTGCTTGAAGCTACCTGGAATGCTTAATGCTAAATAACGTCTGTATAATAGTGTTACGGTGATTGTTTATTAAGTGTAAAGAAGGAAAGGACAGAAATACAGAATTGATTAAGCGTTAAGAATTTTAAGGGTACGAACTCAACCTAATTCCGCATTTGGCTATTCCCAAAGCTCTTATACAAACTATATTCATCTTTGAACTGTAAAATGTTCTAAATGTACACTGTTATCTTGCTTATGTACCTGGGCGGGCTGGCTACGTCGCATTTCCAGTGGTTTTTTGTGATTATTTTATCAAATATTAATCACAGTAAGTACAATTTTTCAGCCAAGCACTAGATCGTTGGTTATTTACTTCTGTTTACCTCATTGGGTCTTATAGTTTTAAAGATATTGTTAACATCGTCTCCACGTTGGCATAAGTCTACGTAGATCTCTGTACCCGTCTCCACTAGCTCTGTTCTATTAGAAGTAGGTAGTTCGTCCGTCTTTGTCGTTCACTCTGCAATGTCAGTTGAAATCATTCCCTGTAACAATAACACTTTCAGTTGTTGCAAATATGAAGTATTTTTTGATTATTTGACTTCTCTAGATTGTGATAAAGGACATGTCCGGGCATGATTCAATCCCTCCTCTCTTCCTTAGAAAATGTGCAGCGAACCTGGCTGATCCTCTGACTATACTGTTCAACTACTCTTTGGCACAGGGTTTATTCCCTGATCAGAGGAAGATACAGCTTGCGCTAGGATTCGAACTCGCGAACCCTCAAGTCTCAGTCGCCGCTTGATCGACGCTGCCACGGACGCTTCAGGATTTTTTTTTCTTTTCTTCCTGTATTTTAGACCTGCGATCAGCCGCCTAGACTGTAATCAGGTGTGTTGCAAGAGGTTGTAGTTTGGAGAGGTGGAGCCACTGCTCTATCTCCCCTTAGTAAGGCAGCACATCGGTTCTCTTGCGTCTTCTAATTGGATTTGGCTGCAGGAGCACACTGGATAATGGGTTTGGGTGAGTTGTCAAGCGGTCCTTGTAGTTGGCTGAGTATCGTTTTGCTTCGTCAAGAATGGTTCGGATTTCCAGATATTCATGAACTTCCGAGTTGCGAGCATACCAGGGCGCCGAGGAAAGTACCCTTAGAATATTTTTTTGGGCTCTCTGCAGGCACATAATGTTGGATTTGCTGGCTGTCGACCACAGTTGGATTCCATATGTCCAAATCGGTTTTATTAGGAAAAAATGTACCCTCAGCTTGTTGGATAGGGATAAGGCAGACTGCCTACCTTAGATTGATTTCGTTGCGCTTCGTTTTTTAACCGACTTCCAAAAGGAGGAGGTTCTCAATTCGTCGGAACCTTTTTTTTTAATTTTTTTTTTTATGTATGTTCCCCGATTACTCGAAGATGGCTGGACCGATTTGGATAAAAAAAATTTTGTTTGAAAGGGTATACTTTCCAGGTGGTCCCATGATCATCAAGTCAGGATCTGATGATGGGATCCTGGAGAAATAGAGAGAAGTCTACAAATTTTATAGGCACACTTGAAGCAATTTGTGTAGTTTTTGGAAGAGTACTTTCTCGGGGTGGTTTCATTTCAATTTGGTGAAGATCTGATGAAGAACTTCGGAGATAGGCAACGGAACTCCTCAATAAATGATAGCAAATGGACAGGGATTGCTGAACCAGTTAATAACATAACATCACGCCGGTACGCTGTGAAGGGGTAAATACATGTGAACCACTAAAAAGTGTAAAATAAAAAACTTTTTCAAAAAAATAAACAACCGACTTCCAAAAAAACACTAAAAAGTGAAAAATAACTTTAATTTCGGAAGGCGGTGACAAAAAATTAAAATACATATCCAAAGTCACCGACTTCCAATATTAAAGTTATTTTTCACTTTTTAGTGTTTTTTTGGAAGTCGGTTGTTTATTTTTTTGAAAAAAGTTTTTTTATATGGTCTTTCCATGTCATCCTTCGGTCTAGGTCAAGTCCAAGGTATTTGACGCAGGTTGATTGTGGCAATGTGTCGCGGCCTAGGTTGACCGGAGGACAAGTTTCACGTCTTAGGGCAAGTGTGATGTGGTGAGACTTTAGAGCGCTTGCTTTTATGCGCCACTTGGTCAACCAGGCATTGGTGGCATTGAGCTGGCTTTGGAACAATCTGCTTGCTTCATTTGGATCACGGTCACAACTGAGGAAGGCTGCATCATCGGCAAAGGTTGCTACAGCTGTGTCAGGTGTCTCGGGTGCCTTCCTACCTCCGCCGCATCGTTGGGGCTTATTTGGCGGAAAGGTGTGTTTCCTACACGGGACGTGATGGCGGAAACCAGCGCCGCATGTCGTGCGGTGTTCCACAGGGTTCGGTCGTGGGACCGCTTCTGTGGAACATCGGGTACGACTGGGTGCTGAGGGGCGAGCTCCAGCCGGGCGTGAACTTGACGTGTTATGCGGATGACACGCTGGTCACGGCCCGGGGGAGCTCGTACAGGGAGGCAGCGTTGCTGGCGACGGCTGCGGTGTCACAGGTCGTGACCCGCATACGGAGCCTAGGCCTGGAGGTGGCCCTCAACAAGTCGGAGGCCCGTGGCCTCCGACTTGGGGGCCATGAAAGACCGTGGTCTTTCATGGCCCCCGGCGGGCGCCGCCGCTGGGATCACACATCGTAGTCGGGGGGTCTCGAATCGCTGTCGAGTCCACCATGAAATACCTAGTATTGGTGCTCGACAGCCGGTGGGATTTCGGGCCCCACTTCCAGCAGCTGGCGCCCAAGTTGTTGGGCGCGGCTGGGGCGCTGTCAACGCTGCTTCCCAATCTGGGGGGCCCAAGCGCCGCCTGTAGGCGGCTCTACGTGGGGATTGTGCGATCGCTAGCTCTGTATGGGGGGGGGGCCCCATACAGAGCTATCGATCGCACAATCCCCCAGATCGGGGGATCTGGGCGGCTGACCTGACGGCCGGCAGCATCACTGTCCTGCGAAGGCCACAGCGAGTGATGGCCGTCAGAGTCATTAGGGGGTATCGCACGATCTCCTACGAGGTGGCTTGTGTACTGGCCGGATCCCCGCCCTGGGACCTCGAGGCGAAGGTAATCGCGTCACTGTTTCGTTGGCGCGAGGACTCGAGGGCGCGGGGTGAGTGGCTGACGCAGCGACATTTGGAATTGCGTCGGTCACAGCTTCGCGCAGCCCTGCTGGTGGAATGGCGGGACAGGCTTTCACGCCCTACCGCCGGCCCCGCTACCATCGGGGCGGTCCGGCCAGTACTCGAGCGCCGGCTCGGGAGGAGGCACGGCTCCCTGTTGTTTCGGGTGACACAGGTGCTCTCGGGGCATGGTTGCTTCGGGAAGTACCTGTGTCGCATAAACAGGGGGCCGGACGCTCGGTGTCACCACTGCGTCGACTGTCGGGAGGACACGTTGTGGCACACGCTGGCAGAGTGTGCCGCTTGGGAGGAGCCGCGCCGTGCCCTCATCTCAGGAGTCGGCAGTGACCTGTCGTTGTCAGCCGTTGTCGACTCGATGGTCGGCAGCGAGGAGTCCTGGGACGCGGTGGTATCCTTCTGCAAAACAGTCATGTCGCAGAAGGAGGCTGCGAAGAGGGAGCGGGAGATTGCTTCTGCTAACCCGATCCGCAGTAGTATAGTACCTGTTTATTAAGTACTGATACTGTACTTACGCTTCTTATTCATTCATCCACATCATCATTGTTTTATTATCCTTTTACGACTTTCTTACATTATTATATTTCTCTCTTTGTTTTCTGTGTTAGCACTCTGCGAATCGGTCTTAAACGATTCGTCTATATAGAATTACCTGATTTTACATTAGAATTTTCCATATTTTTCCATAATAATATTCTTGTTATGACATTTAAGTCAAACATGTTAAACTGATGTCTACTTATCCTTTTAATTATCTATGCAGTTTATTCAAGGAAGGTTGCATTAAGATTGTACTTACTAAAAATAATTTTATATCGTTTTGGATAGCCTAAATTTGGTTTTTCTATGTAACTACGTTGTCTACTAATTATGGAAATTCTAAATTATTATTATAAGATTCTTAAACGCACTCTCGGATTGTATGAAGGAGGTTTTTTTAAGTCATGGCTGACTAGACTGGCATATGAGAGTATATATGGCTAAAAAAGAAAAAGAGGAAGGAATTTGGAATGAGAAAAAAAAGAACAAGCAAGGAACAGAACTGAAGGGTCATTGAAGGGAGTGATGGATTTGGGGAAGCCAACTGACTGACGGTGTGCTTGGTATCTGAAAAACAGGAGACGTATTCTTGTGAGTTTCCTCTACTGCACGAAACTAATAGCAGTGTTACTAATTATTGAAATAATGTCTGGAGCCACGGAGCTGCCTTAGACGCCTACACGTCTCCGCATCCCTGGACATCTACACGTCGCTGCATCCCTGGACGCCTACTCGTCACCGCATCCCTGAACACTGAAACGTCGCACACTGGTCCCAAATTAAAAAAAAGTGGACATTGATAGTAGACCGCTGATATTTTTTTTATTGTTGATATAATGATAAGGCAAAAAAATATTATTGTCCTACTTCAAATACTTTTCTCTATAAAAAATATTTCTTTTTTTTTGTATGGGAGTGATTACATTTTACTCAATTTCTCAAAAACCTTAAGCGATGTCGAGATGGCATTCACATATGTTAGAAAACTAATAATTCTGAGTATTTGGCTCGAAGAAACTTATTGCTTATCTCTGCGTACTTTCGAGATAATAGTGACAGAAAATAACAATTTTTTTTAATGTTAATTGTTCGCTTTTTTTTAATCATAGCCTTACTCATATCGCAATAGGTCCGCTGGCCAGCAAAATGGAGCTTCGACGCGAGTTTGCCGGGATAACAAGATGGCCGCCTCTCATGACGTAACGTAATACGGTCACGAATCGCGCGCGTACACCTCACTCAGTGTACAACTAAATGTGGTTGCGATAAGACGTGTCCTTATTTTTTCTGTGCGCTTGAAGAAATGCTTGTTGTTTGTTTGTTTTGTTATTGTTGTATTTTGAATCTTTGGATTTTAAAATCAAATAATTTTTGTTTGTCTTTCTTTCGTCGAATTTGTTTTCGTAATTTTTTTTGTTAAAATCAAAGTCACTTTGTCTTTGATATCTTTGATTCTAATTTGTTTTCAATTTTCCTTAAAATTATAATATGTCCGCATTTGTCACCAACTTAGACTTATACGTTGTTCTTAAATCAGGAGGTGGTTTTAAAAATGTCGAATTTTTATTTAATGCCCTTATTGAACGTATTGGTGTTGAATTGTCTTCCGAAGATTTGAGTAATATTAAATTATTTTGTCGTAATTTTTCAAGTAATATCTCAAAAAGATGGTCTGCTTCCAGTAGAGCTCAAAAGACCTTTCTTAACAAAAATTCAGACTGGTTACAATCCCAAATAGTTTGGCCAAAATGTCAAAATATCGATTTAAGCAGCATTTTTAAAGTTGCCGAGGAAGTAATTCCAAATTTCGAAACGCAAGTGGATACTCATCAATTAAGTTATGGTACAAGTAAAAAACCATTTGTTGATATATCTGATAAACAGAAGAAAAGGCGTTCTCTAACACTTCTAGATCACACAGAGGAGGAATTAGTTTATGCTTTATGTGCCAAATTAAAAGAGTCTAAAAAAACAAAATTAGCAGCTATATTAAACGAACTCAGCCAAAACAAGGAAAAATGTGAGATGGTATATGATGTACTATTCGCTAAAAAGACTGACAAACCGTGTTTACCAGATGATAAAACGTTAGCGCTTTACACCTCAACAAATTTGTCAAAATGGCAATATCGAAATTTAAGAACTATTCTTGCTTCAGAGAAAATGTATGGTCTTCCATCCTATCAAAAGCTCCTGGAAGCTAAAAAAACTTGTTATCCTCCAGAGTCAGACATAACTGTAACTGAATCTGATGCTAAGATAAGACTTCAATCGCTTCTAGATTTGACAACTAATAGGATATTAAAAACAATTCAGCACAACTCTGCCGACAAAAAATCGCTAAAACTAATAAGCAAATGGGGTTTTGACGGGTCATCTTCTCAAAGTAATTATAAACAAAAGTCACACTCCGACACTAAAATTGACGATTCTTCAGTTTTCATGATTAGTTTGGTTCCGCTTCGTTTGGAAGAAGAGAGTGGTACTATCTTGTGGCAAAATCCTGCTCCCTCTTCAACAAACTATTGTCGTCCAATTGGCTTTATATTTGCAAAAGAAACAAATGAATTGATAAAGAAGGAAAGTGCATCCTTAGAGGAAGAAATTCGTAATCTTGTTCCCACAATTGTAGATAATTTTGATATTAAACATGATTTGTACATGACTATGATTGATGGGAAAATTTCTACTGTGATTTCCAATACTTCTTCTGCAGCTGTTTGTAATATTTGCAATACCCCACCTAGCAAAATGAATGACTTGGACTTTGTATCCAAAAGACTCATCAGAGAAGATATGTATAAATATGGTCTGTCTTCGCTTCATATGTGGATAAGATGTATGGAATGTATTTTACACATTTCGTACAACTTAGACTTCAAAAAGTGGGCTGCACGAAAAGAAGATAAATTGTTAAAAGAAATTAAAAAGAATTTGACACAAGAAGAATTCCGGGAAAGAACCGGTTTGTTAATTGACATAGTAAAACAGGGATTTGGTACAACCAATGACGGTAACACGGCAAGAAGGTTTTTTGAAAATTATGAAGTATCTGCTGAAATAACGGGTATCCACCCTGATTTAATCAAGAGATTTGCAGTCATTTTACAAACAATTTCATCTGGTCAACTTATTAATACCAACTTGTTTAGGGAATATTGTAAAGAAACAGCAATGCTATATGTAAACTTATATCCATGGTATTACATGCCTTCAAGTGTCCATAAATTGTTGATACACGGTGCTGATATTTGTGAAAATTTCTCCTTTATTCCGATAGGCATGCTTTCCGAAGAAGCTTCCGAAGCGAGGAATAAAGATTTCCGGAATGTTAGAATGGCACATACAAGAAAAATCGGTAGAGTTCAGACTAATTTAGACATTATCCACAGCTTTCTAATTAGCTCAGATCCTTACATCAGCCATATCAAACCAAAGTTTGCTCGTTTACATAAACAGTTGTTTCCAGAGGCTAGTGCTTTGATCTTGAACAATGAATTGCTTTCGTTGGAAAACGAGGAAATAGAGATTTCTCAAGAGAATATAGACCCAAATATTAATCTTTCACCATAATATTTTTTCAGAATCGTTTGTGAACATATTCAACTTTATGTTTGCAGCTTAATATGTCTTCATTTTGATTGTTTTTTAGAACTGATGAAAGTACTCCTTCAGAAAGGTCATTGCTTTTCAGTCATTAGTGAGCCCCCATAACCTCTTTTACAGAGAAGTCTCTTTTTACTTATTTGACATTACGCATACATTATAATTATGTGCTAAAGTAAGGCTATGATTAAAAAAAAGCAAAAAATTAACATTAAAAAAAAATGTTATTTTCTGTCACTATTATCTCGAAAGTACGCAGAGATAAGCAATAAGTTTCTTCGAGCCAAATACTCAGAATTATTAGTTTTCTAACATATGTGATTGCCATCTCGACATCGCTTAAAGTTTTTGAGAAATTGAGTAAAATGTAATCGCTCCCATACAAAAAAAAAAAAAAATTTTTTTACAGAAAAGTATTTGAAGTAGGACAATAATATTTTTTTGCCTTATCTGTTATCATTGTATCAACAATAAAAAAAAATATCAGCGGTCTACTATCAATGTCCACTTTTTTTTAATTTGGGACCAGTGTGCGGCGCGTTGTGTTCCACGCGCGCCTCAAAGAGATGTCAGCAGCAACAGAAGGGGCCCGCAAGGGCCGATGCCTGCCAGGGGTGCTGGTTGTTCGAAAGAGATACCGCCGCCCCTGGCACACAGGCAACTGACGGAACACGGGTGGGTTTTAGTCAGTAAAAGTCTGACACGCCCTCCCGCTCCGCCCAGAGCGGGAGTTGTTGATTTCCCACCCAAAAAAAAAGGAGCCAGGAAAAGCGCACAATTTAATAAAAATATCTGTTTACGAGTTAAGTGGCAATAGTGTTGACCACAGTGATAGTGCTTGTGTGAATGTTCAGTATTAAGTCAAGGACAATTACGATGAAATTATGGATGAAACAGAATATCTCGTCGGTAAAATAGTTAAAAAATTAAGTTCAACTACCTACAGACTTTAAGTGTAGTGTTATTATAAGATAATTTGTAATTATCATTACAAAATACAACTAACTTAACGTAAACTGTATATAGTAAATCCTAGCAGTATACATTATACATATAACACAAACGTTCTAACATTATGCAATCACAATGACCCCAAGGTAATGTGTTTATTTGATTTGGTTGAACTATTCTTTTGTCATCTATTCTATTTAAAATTACTTTATTAACTTCCTGTGAATACAGTACATGTTTGCTTGACTTTATCATATTCATCTTACATTGAAAAGCAATATTCTTAAATAGAACTTTCTTATAGGTAGATATTTTCAAATTCTTTGGCCTTGATACTCCTTTAGCTTTGTTAATCTGTATTTTTAATGATTTAATACAATAAAGTTTTGTTCTTAAGCCAGTAAATTCTGTTATTACATCACCACCTAATTCATCTTTAAACAAGCCGGGAATTTTATAGTTTAACTTTGGTATACAATAAGGATTATTAAAATCAAAATTACTAGTATCAAATTTCAATATAGTATCATTCAAATCTTATAAAAGATTTTTGTCTGTATGGTTGTCAGTATCGGTATAACACAGTTTCACATTTTCACCGTACTTTTTTTTTACAAATTCATAATGAAAATTATACATATGTTGTTTAGCATATCCCAGTACAGCAAATCGTTTTTCATGATTCAATTGAACTGCAAGAAAATCTTCACTAAAAACACAAATGCTTCGTAAGTTTGGTTTTGTAATTAGTTTCTCTGCACCTACTGTTTTATTTGTTCTATTCTTACTATCATTCCGCTTAGTTACCAATTTAAAATCAACCTGTTTTATTTTATTTTCATTAGTTTTTCCAAATATTGAAATCTCTTTCAAATGGTGTCATAGCTGATTGACGTAGTTGAGTATTTAAGTCGATATACTTTTTCAAAAAGTTTTCTTGTTTAAATTGCGACTATACGATGATTTTTTTTCAAAACAAGTCAATTTCTAAGACATTCTTATAAATGTACATAAGGAATAACATAGTTGTATTTGTCATACAAGTTCGCGATTAACTTTTCTGTCCTCCCTCCTACGGGTATGAACTTTTCTGGAGCGAAAGGCAAATCACTATGTAAATTATGTAGATGATCTGGATACATGATATCAACTTCTAAAATGTAACCATATTCAGCATCATTAGTTACATCAAATAAACAAAAATTGACCATTTCGGAACTTGACATGAATTTAAAATCTGATATAGGTAATTTTTTTGTCATTGCATATCCATAAATATTGTTACAGTCAAGATATACTAAATATGTTGACGGTTTAGAATCAACAAAATGAGGGAGGTAAATGTTAGATATTAGCTTTAGCATAACGGTGAGAGCACTGTGCTAATCCACGTCGTATTCCCTTTTCTATCATCTTAAAAATGTCTAAATCATGAATCAACTCTAGTTAAACACCTGTGTAAAGGAGCATAGCGTCCCAACTTAAACCAGGTGAACCTACATAGTATGCAGGATCGAGATTATAATGCTGAAGACATATTTTTCTAAAAATTTCAAATATGTCGCATAATAATAATACATCGCACTTTACGTATAAATCAGTATATTCACCAAGACTAGTATTATTAAAGTAATTCCAAACGGTTTGCGCATGTTCTTTCGCTATCAGTTATATGCTTCATTTGCAAACTGTTGTAAAAACAATGTTTTGGAGGGAGTTGTGTCTCATCATATTTATGCCATGAATCAATTATATTCTTATGGATAAATACATTTCTTTCGTATTAATTCGAATTTTGTGTCGTCAGGAAAATGTGACCTTAAATTAAAAAAATCACTGTCTGTTAAACTTTTACTCAGACTATCAAGACTTGTGTTAAGTTCCTGGAATGAATCTATAAATTTAATTTGCAAAGATTTTTTACATCCAGTATTGATGATTTTTGTAGCGGATAAATATTTTTCTTTTGTTTTTTGTATTATTTTTATTTTGCCATCATATTTTGACAATTCCTTGATAAAAATATGGGAATCATAGGCAGATAAATTATGAAATATGACAGGTATGAAAGGACAAACTTTATATATTAAATTACAGTTTGAATGAGCTGCACCTCTATATTCTGATGTAATATGATCATGATCGTGCACTTTTTCATCAAATAATTTTTTTTACAAATATGACATGTACTTGCATTACGGTAATTATTAATTTGTTCTGGAGTCCTTGGTTTCATAACATTTCAGTTACCAAAATCTCAAATTTTGATTTGGTTTCTTCAAGTAATTTCTTAACAAAAACTTGCACACAGTCTGCTCCTTGATAAGTAACAAATTTATTTAAGCTACTGTCATGGGAACAACACACGTAATATGCAAAACATGAAGGCTGATGCAATATATTTTTTATAGTATTTTTATTAGTATTTTCTTCATTAAAGTGCTTAATAGACTTTCAAAATCCGCGTATATAACAAAGTTTATTTATTGTTGTCTCTCAAAATGTTTAAACTGTAACGTGCTATTTTTATCTGGTAATAATGTTAAAATTTTAGAACAGGTATGAGAGTGGAATTTCATTTCACTAGTAAAAAATTGCAAACATGTCTCACGTTCATACGCAATACATTCGACCTTTATGGTGGGAAACTTGACGTTACACTAAGCGTAAAAGGTCCTTTATCAAACAATAATGAGCTCTGTTATTTTTATCGAAATGCAATAAATTTATATGTTTATCTTTCTTACAATTTGTCACATAAAAACAGTGTTACAGTGTAATGTTCATCCAGTCCGTAAATATTAATACTTAGGTCACTGTTATTTTTTTCAAACAACCTGATGTTTTTAGCGGATGGCGGGAATGACATCCCTTTCATATTAAATATCGTTCTAAAATCTGGGTACAAGCTTGGCCTACAGACATTATTGTTAGCTGGAAATAATGCTGCTAAGATGCTCCATAAAAAACAAAATTCATCGTTATTTTTAATGTTTATACAACTCTTTGAATTCTTAATAACAGATGGTAATTCTATGTAAGAACCACCTCTCATGGGAGAATACTTATTTATATTTATTTCTAAATGACTTAGTGATGTAAATGACCATCCAGATTCGCAGTGCTCAAATTCAGTTAATTTATACAGATCACAATCTGATACATAAACAGATGTGTGTGTTCAACATGTTGTAAAATCCATATTATTTGATGATATCTATCCCAGTACGAGAGAATTAATAGCCAAAATTCAGGATGACATCGAACCCAAAGCATAGATTTAATTTAATAACATTTATGTACTGTTATTCGAAATATGTGTAACTGTCTAAGTGTATGTGGTAATAGGTGTCGACAAGCAACTTTACTATGTAAAATGTCATTCTTAAAATGTTTTATTTGAAATAAAATAATACTAAAAAGTATAGTCCATTTTATTTCTACCTCATAAAATATGAAGTACTTACCTAACAGTTACAGTTTAGCATGAATAGACATTGCGCTATAAAAGGCAGCGGTGGCTAACATATTGAATTTCATATTCAATGCCCGACCGTGCCGTACCTATAGGTACAGTAATACTATTATTACTAAATACTAATACAGTGTAAATATCCACACTTCAATTCTATACTGTGGAATGATGACTGCCGAGCATGAGGTTTTTGTAAAGAATGATAGTTGAAATTGGGTGAAGTATTCGAATGAATGAATGATGGTTGAAATTGGGTGAACTATTCAAATGAATTAATGATGGTTGAAATTGGGCGAACTATCCGAATATAATGTATACTGGTTGGAATTGGGTGTTTCTGGATCTCATCTGATCCAGAAACCCCAATTTCAACCTACTACTGATAGCCAATGGGGCCGAAAAGTTCTGGAGTGGCGACCGCTTACCGGAAGACGAAGAGTGGGAAGGCCTCCCACAAGGTGGACCGATGACCTTGTGAAGGCCGCGGGAATCCGCTGGATGTGCGAAGCACAAGACCGGTCGAAGTGGAGGAGCATGGGGGAGGCCTATCGGCTGAAATGATGATGCTTGTGCTAATCTGCATGGTCATCGTTTCCAACGCTTGTTTACCGGTTTGAACTCTTGATACTCATCTGTTGACAATGTTCTTAGGACCAATCAAAATGGATGACCAATTTTGAGTTGAGTCCAGATTGGTTCTAAACTTGGTCAACACAGATGGTCAGAGTTTTGCCGATAAACCCCAGATGAGAATTTGCGTACTTAATCCCTTTCTATTGTTGGTTGTAGTAACCTTTGGATGCTGGTGCTACAGTCAGAAATACCAAATTTATCAGATAATTGTGGTACACACACAGGCACCTACCATCACCAACCACACAACACGACGTCGCCAGACTTGGGCCCTGGCCCCAGATACAGAGACGAAACATAGCGTAAACTTACCCATAGAAGCGCTTCAGTGCTTATTGGCGTGATTTTGACAGATGGAGGGGTAAGTTTGCGCTAAGCTTCGGCTCTGTATCTGAGCCCGAGTGTCGAGTCGTGTTGCGCCACTTCTTCCCAGCTAAAGCACTAGGAAGTGGTGAAGAGCGGGCGTTTTGGGGAACTGTCTTATGTAATTTTGACGTTCAAAAAGTGCTGACTCTCAGCCTAGTTTGAATAAATGACTTTTGATTTTGATTTTGTACCAGAATTCTCCAATACATTAGGTATTGCCAAGTTCAGCAGCAGCTTCCAAAGGTCACTACAACCAACAACAGAAAGGGATTAAGAATGTGTACCTTATGTCGGAAGTACTTGTATCCTTACCATTGTCATGAAAGACTCCCATTAGAGCTACGCCCATAAGAATGCATAAGAAAGGTCTGTCTAGCGCAGTGTGAGCCGCATTAAAGAGAGCAGAGTGCTGTCCACGCGCAAACTTGCCTGTCAGTGACCACAAGAAGAGTAGAGGGAAGCATGTGTAATGGAGGTAGACGAACCACTGCAACAGATGAAACAGAAGTAAGTTGAGGACAGTGATCAATTGAAATAACAACCGACTCATAGATGGAAACAGTGGGGTCCCATATTGGGTTTGTTATCAGGAATTTCACAGTAGCTGCCCGGATTTTGATTCGGGCCCGCTGTATGCCAATAGGCTCGCCTTCTATTACCTGGAACCTAAACATGACTGGCCAGATTTAGGTGTATTATTGGTAGGTATACCTTTGCCAACCCTTCGCGGGAAAATAGGTACCGTGTTACATTATAAGTGCAGTCTGCAGTAGTTGAGCAGTTGACTCTACGCAACGGGATACTGGCCAGCGTCCGCTCCAAGAAATGGCCAACGCGAAGCATTATTTGGCGACGTTCAAGATTTGGCGATGGCTTACAAAGTCTAGGTGTATATTTTGGTGCATTTTTGTTTTTTTGTATTTATTTCCATATCAAGTGTGCCAGTGAACATGCAGGAGAAGATTTAGACCATGAAGGCGCGCTGGGCTGCCCAACAAATTTGGAAGGCGGGCCAAATTTAATTCCGTGCCAGTTATGGTAGATAGAACTATAGCTATTAAACTTTAAGTCTTGTTACTCATAGTTTCAACAATCTAAAAAAAAATTCAATGATATCTCTCAAGACGTTTCTTTGCTGACAACATAAGTATCAATATACAATATTTGGCGACAACTCTGCGGTCGATAATAAAATCAAATTTAAAGCATCGTTGCCCTGAAGGCTGTCGCATAAATGGGACTGAGCAGGTCATGTCTGCCGCATGACGGACGAACTGGCCTAATAGCACAGAACTAGACCCCTGCGACAGTGAAACGAAGACAAAACCGGTCAAGGAGATGGTTCAAGAAATTCCGTCACAACTGGAAGGAGGAAACGCGGTCTCGCAAATGATGGATGCCCATGAGTGGGACTAGTAAAAACAATGCAGGGAGTTGTGGATTAATGAACTGATGAGCCGCAACCGAAGGGACCAACAAAGTGTCATGTCATCCATCTTTTTCTACTTTCAGCAAATTTTGTTCGTATTCTAACAAATGACATGGATCTAAAGGTCAAGGTAGGGTCTCTACTATTTTTGAAATGATTTGAATTTACTAATCAACCATTAACTAATCCGTGATGACCCTTTGTGACCTGTATTGTATTATTTTCAATTAATATTCTTAGCATGTAGCCAACCAAAATGAAATGCACGCGCACAGTTTGCAAGCGGCTCGCAAGCAGCTCGCGAGTGGCGCATTCGCCAGGTCTGGACACACCTTAATACAATCGTCGGTCGGCGCAACATGTCTTTTTCTTTCACACTTCGGTAGTCACACCCTTCCTAACTATATCGTCTTTCCCACAGTCCATCCATCGTATCTTTGGTCTCCTCCTACTCTTATAGCCATCGACAGTCATAAGTACTCAAAACTTTTCCCAAGACATTTCCTCATTCCTTCGTATCACATGCCCATACCATGACAACCGATTTCCACACAGTTTTGCACTTATCGGTGCCACTTTCAGACTTCCGCTTACGTTCTCATTTCTTATTCTATCCATTCGTGTAACAGTAACTCACACTCTTAACTTTCTCATCTCAGCTGCATGCAATTGCCAAATGCATAAGACAGCAGGTTTAACCATTGTTCATAATATATCTTTCCCTTAAGTATAAGGGGAATGTGGGAGTCGCAGAATGTTCCCATGACCTGCCGCCATTTCATCCATATAGTGTTAATTTTTAACCGTCCGATCTACTTCACCATCGCTTTGCACGAGTGAACCGAGATATCGAAAGTCGGAGCAGACTGAGAGAAGCTCCCCATCAAGCGCTATGGCTCCAGAACTGGAGAATGCATGGCTAGCAGTCGCCTCCTTCAGCGAACCAGTTATGCTCGCAAAGAGGGAGGCGGCGCACGTGAAGGAGATGTAGTACATGCGCCGTCACGGCCGTGGCCTTCGCAGGAGACGCCCTGGGCGTCAGGAATCCCAGGCTGATTCCCGGCCACCGTAGGCACGGGCTTGCGGACAGCGAGTAATGGGTAGCTCGCTGTCCGGTAAAGACCAAGCCCGGGTCGAAGGCGCGTTATTTTCCACGCGCGCCTCAAAGAGATGTCAGCAGCAACTGATGGGGCCCGCAAAGGCCGATGCCTGCCAGGGGTGCGGGTTGTTCGTAAGAGATACCGCGGCCCCTGGCACACAGGCAACTGAGGGAACACGGGTGGGTTTTAGTCAGTAAAACTCTGACACTCCACCCAGAGCGGGAGAAGTAATTTGACGATTTCCCACCCAAAAAACAAAAAAAAATCCCACGCGCAGTACTAGTCTTTTTAGTGTTTTAAAAATCGCTTTTGACTATAGTTTCTTGTTTTGTTCGTCTTGTTCACTAAACTCGTAAAACTTTATAATTATACCCACGAACCTAAATAAATTTAAATGATAGTTAACTTACGACTCATTCACCGCGACTAAATAGACCGGTGTTGGTTGATAATGTGATAGTGACGTGTGTTTAATCTATTAGCAGTGTTCTAGTACATTTTAAAATGTAAGCAAATTTAATTAAAGAAATGAGAGCGAATATTATTGCGCTGCATAAAAGCGGACTGAACATATTACAAATATCTAACCGGACTGAATGTGTGTTTATAATTTGATTATTTTATTATACATTTATGTAATTATAAGTATAACTTCTGATCCTTGTAGTTATTTTTTAAACATTTTATAAATATCATAAAGAAGAAAAATATAAAATTTCAAAATAAATTTATTTCCTAGATTATTGAACGGTGAAAATAACATTATACTCACATAATATATAAGTGAAATTTCTATTTTAAATCATTTTGTTTCTAAATAGTAGTACATTTTAGTATGTATTTTGATTAGTAGCCTAACAGTACCCCTTTTTTGTTTTAGTGAAATACTGTGAGTCGGTGGGTTTAAAGATATTATGAGGAAGAGGGTTTATCTTGCCCGTTGAAAGCAAAGTGGATTGACTGATTCGATCACTTAGGGAAACTCCGAGCATAGCCCTCTCCATTGTCCTTTGGGTGACCTTTACCCTTCTCCTCGGACCGCCGCGCCGTAAGGTGGTAACGTGTTCTTAGTATCGTATCGCTTTTCAATTAAAATTAAAATCAAGTTTTAGGTAAATTAAAATGGGTACAATTTATTTATATTGTACCCATTTTTTTTTTTTGTTTACACCCTAAGACTAAGTACATATCAAGTAAATTATGTGTGTTGTAATTATATTAATTTCGCCCACCAAAACGGATAAATGCTCACCAAATCTTGTTTGCCTGAAATAGTAACATTAATACCCATAATGACAGTTCTAAATAGCTTTAATGTAATCAAATTATCTACACCCTACACCTAGATTGTAATTTAAGCCCGCGTAGGCGCGGAGGTGTGGAGTAGCCCGCGAGCTGAGGAGCAGGTGGTGAGCGTTAAAACCATCTGCGACGATAAACTCGCGTGGGGCCGCCCAAACCCGCAGCGCCGAAGCCATGACAGAAACAATGCATGTTGCATGCCTGCTTGGATGTTACATGCCTGTTTAGATGTTACATACCTGCTTGCATATCGATATTCAAAAACATTGTACGATCGACCGTTAGCTTTTTTGCCTTAGTAAAACTGACTAAATTGAAAGTCGTGAAATAAAATATTGGTAACATATATTTGGCGATAATATAAAATATTTGGTCTGAAATTAACTTTAAAGGTGTTTATAAATCTTTATGGCATAGAATATAAAGGAAAATAGGTTAATTTCTACAATACTTTATGAAACACAATTTGGTGAGCATTTATCCATTCGGGCAGGTATTTCGGTAGTCAAAAAGGGACTTTTCTGGTAGGCGTTTAAACACAAGCCAATTAAATTCACCAATAAAAATAGGAGTGCTTAAGCATCGAAGAGGTGACAACTGCGACCGCTCGCTAGCGAGTAGAATTCTCGACGCGTGTGCGCCTGGTACTTCGTCTAATTACTTGCTGCGCTGGCCCCGCTTTGCAGAGTCACGTAAAAGCTTCTAATGTTCTAGCTATTCTATTAGCTAACCACATTTTATCCATATCGATTCACTGGACTAGTCGTCAATTAGATATGGAAAATACTATGGATAAGTCTCTGTCGGAAACGGATGTCAGCTTGGAATGGAAAGTTCTCTTAACACCACCCTACGTGTTTCAACGTGCAGGGAAGAGATGCAGAGAAGATATGGATGACTCAATCAGTAAACAGTTGGATGATTTCAAAGAGGAAATGAGGAAAATGATGACCTTCTCAGAAAAACATGACAGTGAGACACAGCACATAAACTCAACTCTAAAATAAATTCAATAGTCTAATATTTTTGTATATTATTTAAAAAAAACAAATAATAATAATAAATATTATATATTATTTTTTATTTTTTTTTCGATATAGTAATTATTAATAAATAATATTAAAATAATAAATAATATAACTAAAGACACAATGAATTATAATAGCAATAATGATTATTGATATAGCAGTCCCACATAACGAGAACCTCGTGAAAGCTGAAATGATAAACAGATCAAGTATCTTGACCTGTCACGCGAGGTTGTCGACATGTGGGATGTGGATACAGCAGTCATTGTGCCGATAGTCGTGACGGCCAATGGCATTATAGCCAAGAGCCTTGACCAACACCTCAAGAGGCTCTCGTTAAGTAGCTGGATCAAGGGTTTGATCCAGAAAGCAGTATTACTGGACACGGCGCGTATAGTAAGGAGGTTCCTCTCTCAGCAGCCCTGACCACCGGTAGCTTGGACCCTGTTTCCGATACCGGTGGGCTACTATTTTTTTATATTTTTAAAGGTTTTTATATATAATTTTTTTATATTCGAATATTTAAAAATATAATTTGTATGTACTAATCAACAAAATAAAGGAAATAATAGTAATTAAATAATACTGCAGTAATAATTATTCACAATCTCCTAAAACAGGGCTTCCTCTCTCCTACCCTTTTACTGTGCCCTACAGGGTCCATAATGATCTCAATTATATAGCTGCCACCTAAGTACACATTATGGTAAAGCAATAAAGTTATTGAGTATTGAGTATTGACTATTGAGTATTGAGTATTTATATAGAGTGATCGATTGCGTACTTAACCGCGCAAAATGATTATCTTACTAAGAAAATCAACAAGCTGGAAACAAAGCTGTAGAAAGCAAAAAGCTCATCACAATTTTGGAGAATAACATTGAGGATTTGCAAATGGGGCACGGGAAACTAATTTTTTAGTGAAGAATGTGCCAAAAAAAAGCCATGAAACCAAAGAGGACCTCATAGAAATAATCATGTGTCTTTCCCGAAACTTTACCTGTAATATAAATAAATATGACATTAAGGTCATCTATAGAGTGCGTGAGAAAATCCATGACCAACGAAATACTCTTATTATTGTGGAGACAGGCTCCACTTTTAAGGTCGGAGATGCTGAAGATGGGTAAGACTTATAATTTGAAAAACCAAACGAAATTATTCTGCCTGGGTTTTAAAACACAAGAAGATACCCTTATCTTTCTGTCGGAGCATTTAACCCCAAAAGGATCGCGTCTACACTTTCTTGCTCGAGACCTGATTAAATCTGGGGCTTACAAGTTCTGTTGGACTGCGTATGGCAAGGTCTATATAAAAAAGGATGAAAATGCGCAATCTATAGTTATCACTTGTGACGAGCAGGTACATCAACTCTTAGTGAAAGCATAACTTATGATTATGACTTATACTACTTTGTGTGCACGCTGTTTACCTAATTTGCTGATAATACTTTTGTTAGTTCCTACCTCAAACTTGTTATTTTATACATTTTTTGTAAGAGTTTAAAAAACACCAGAATTCCAAAAAATACTTACTGTATTATTGATTTTGAATTAGCTATGAAAGACTTACAGGAAAGTAATTTAGCCGGACTATTGTTTTGTAATGACCCAAATCTACTGACCAGCTTTCTCATAAATAAACTCGCTAATACTTTAAAAAGTAGTGGTACCACCAACACAATATCAAACAGTAAACAGATTATTAAACCGTGGATTACAATCGGATACTACGTTGCTTAAGAAACCGTAATAAATTACAAAAACGTTATAAATCTGATCCATACAATGATATTATGATGATAACTTACAATAGCTACAGGAATTACTGTACCAATTTGACAAAAAAACTAAAACGTAAATATGAAAGGGATCTGCTAGCAAAAACTGTTACAAATAATAAGCTACTCTGGAAAAATATTAAAGATACCACTCATTTCACTAAATTTAATAATCACAACTCTAAACTACTAAACATCAAGTCTTCCCCTCTTGAAGCAGTAAATTTTATCAACGATCAATTTGCCAACGTTGGTAAACAGTTGGTTCAACAAATTCTGCCTAGTAATAACTACCTTAGAATGCAACAGGGTTTACTGCTTGATTTTGAATGTCATATGTCCGATGGCTAATTCCCCGAAGTCATCAGATCGAACGTCCGAATTGCCGAAATTCCACAGCATCAATGTACCACAATTTTGAATAGCAATTAGATCGAGCGTTCGTATCGCCGAAAAGCCATTGCAACGATAGTCCTATCCGTCGCTGGTTTATTTTTGTATACCATTTTTCATTCCTTCTTTTACTCTTCATGAATATTTTGTGTAGAATAGTTTAGTGTTTCGACTTACTAGCACGTCGAGGCAATAGACATTCGATGGATAGGACTATCGTTGCAATGGTTTTTCGGCGAAACGGACGTTCGATATAATGGCTATTGGAAATTGTGGTAAATCGATGCTATGGAATTTCGGCAATTCGGACGTTCGATCTGATGACTTCGGGGTATTAGCCTTCGGGCATATGACATTCGAAATCAAGCAGTAAACCCAATGCAACATACCGAACTACCTGCAGTGTCATTCTTTTGTCCTCCTGGATACTGACCCCAATGAAGTTGATCGAATCTTGATGGGGCTTTAGTCTCAACGAGAGAGAGAGACGTGATCGAACACGCGGCCCCAGTGTGGGTTAGTGGATCAAGTGGATGTCAAATCTTCTTAATCTTCTCAATCTTAAGTCTGATCGTGCCCCCGGTTGGGATAGTGTCTCGACTAAATTCGTAACCTCAAACGTGATGTTCGACCCTAAGACGACCATTTAAAAACTACGTGGTGTCGACAATTACGGCACTTGGAAGTTTGTAACAAAAACGTTACTAATACATGAAGAACTCTAGGATGCTGTGGAAGATAAGAAGGGAAAAAGATGACAAAATACAGAAGAAGGCATTAGCACGTATTTGTCTTCTTGTCCAGCCAGGGTCTATCCACAAATTAGAAACCGCGGAGACGGCACATGAAGCATGGCGCAACCTTGAAAATGTCTATGAAGGTGAGGGCCTGAGCAGGTGCCTGTCATTATTACGCATGTTGTTTGGTATGAAGCTTGATTTTTTCCAAAACGTGGAGACGTATCGCACAAAGTTGGCTGAGATAGGCCTGCAGCTTGACGATATAGGTGCTAACGTGGAAGACAACTTCTTAGCTATCGTGATGCTGAGCGAGCTCACGTCACACTACGACCCACTCATCATGATTTTGAAAATTCAACATTGAAACTCACAAAAGTTTGTGAGATCAAGATTGACTCAGGAACATCAGCGGAGACAGGAATTGAGACGATGTAGGTACGGCACTGGTTGCGAGGAAGCAGTCAAAAGTGTTCCGTTGCTTCAGATGCAAGAAACCGGGGCACAGTATTAAGGATTGTCCTCGCAAAACCAAGGATGATGTTAATTCAAAGGGCAAGGGCTCAGATAAGGCCTTGTTATCTGCGTTATCAGTTGAACTACTTAGTAATTTTTGGTATGTGGACTCGGGCGCTACCAGTCACATGTGCAATAACAAAACTCACCTCGGGTAGAGATGATGTTAACAACTATAGGCCATTACCTGTTTTACCATCCATTTCTAAAATACTGGAAAAAATAATTAATAATAGGCTAACTTTAATCTACTATCCCTCGCCTAATTTGGCTTTAGACAAGGCTTATCCACTGAGGATGCAGTTAGAGCACTGAGTTCTCTATTAACTGATCATCTTGACAAAGGTAATAAATGCCTGACTGTTTTTCTATACCTTAACATAGCTTTTGACACCGTCTCTATCCCTCTTCTTGTGAGCAAACTTGAAGAAGTTGGAATAAGACAAAACCCTCTGAAATTGCTCAAAGAGTATCTCTCGTCTAGGAAGCAAAGGGTTAAGGTGGGTGAACTGACCAGTAGTAACGTTGAGGTCACATATGGCGTTCTCCAGGGCAGCATGCCCTACAGTTTCTGTACCTTTCATTAAGAAATATTTGTATATACCGTTGATCTCAAGTTTCAAGTAGGTATATTACCTAACTTGTATTAATTATGGATATGAATGAGTGGTCCAATTATCCTTTAGTAATGAGATGATTATTTTAATTGAGTTTAGATCTCATTGATTTTAAATTACCTTTATAGCTTTATATTAAAATTTCATGTTCATGTTTTATAAGGCAATTAGATTTGCCATTTATCTATAACAATTTATGGAAGATATTTTCATTTCTGCATTTTCTTGGATGAATAGATTGAAAACTCTTAATTTTTGGTTTTAACAGTTAATGAATTCAGACCGAAATTTTCGTTAATTCCAAAAAATTTATAATTCACATAGCGTCTACATCCTTCGGGTATCCTTCACCAGCTGTTAACAAACAGGTCTTCAACGAATGCTATGTGGTTAGTAAGAACATAATAAAGCTGTTTTGCATTAAAACAAAACAGTTATGTGATGAAGAACCACATAGCATTGGAGCAAGGTGCTTGCTGATGAGTTATGAAGACTTCTATGACCTGACAGTTGACAAGTGACAGCTTGCTGTACCATAGATCACCGCAAGCGCTGCTAGGTAGTGAAGTCACAGGTAATCGAGGAAGGAAGGTATCTTTTTCTTTGATTATTGAACTTAAATACGGTAAAATCTTAGGTGCTTCTTCAAGCAATACTATGTGGTTCTTCATCACATAATAACTGTTATGTTTTAATGCAAAACAGCTCTATTACGTTTTTTCGACGCGCTAAGACTCACCCGCAGTGCACTCTGTTCGATTCTCAATGCTCAGTTCAACATCGAAAGTTGAAAATCCAGTACGCGAAAATATGACGATGCGATTTTATTGCGTCCCTGTGAATATCGACTAACGAAGAATAATATTTTTTTATGAAAATTGAGTTTATTTAATTAACATTAGGAGTCATGCATTCTTTTTTATGGCATACTCGTACATCTCTATATATATGTTTAATATAATTAGACTGGCTTAAGTAAATTTGAAGATAATTTTTAATGTTGTTAGAATTTGTTTAAAATTACGTAAGTTGAAAATGAGAATGTCTGTTTGTAAATATATTTTAATCATGATACTCTCCAAATATAGTTATTGATCTAGAACTGCTGAAGTGGACCGGTGAATAATGTTGGCCTGGGCCACTTCTTATGTAGACTACCTCACGGGATTGACTATTTGAATGAAAGCGGTAGGCACTAATTAAACTTATTTATTTACAAATCTACTTTACTTTATACAACTTAATTACTATACAAAAACTATGACAATTAATTACAATGAGCGAACAGCGAGATATAATATAGGGCGTGAAGCGCAAGCAGGACAAAGCGAAAGCGGAGTGAAAATAAACATTTTTTTTTGGTATGGCATCTCGCAGTTGACCTTGAGAGGCCGTGACTGCTTAACCGGGCTTTCCTGTGGGAACTAATAGCTTTTAGACTAAGAGCCTCCAGCCAGGGCTTACAAAACTAATACTTAAACCTATAGCAACTGCGCACTGAGGGCACCCCCTGCGGGGTACGAGCCTCGGCTCAGGGAGTCACTGTTGGGGGGGGCAGCAAGTGGGGACAGGCTGGATCAAACAACTTCATTATTATTAGATCATGGGGATTTTAACTCTACTTGCTCAGCTTCGGCGCGGGCTGGCACTTCTGCGGGCAAGGAACGGTTGGGGGGTATTTCGTTTACTCGGGGTCTTCGCGGGGCGCGAGGACCTCGGGGGCTAGGTCGGAAGGAAGGTCTGTGTTTGAGTGCTGTACTGGTGGCCCTACTGCTTTCTTGAAGGAGAGTGATGGTGTCATCAGGGTCGGAAAGGACATGTCTCGGCCGACGGATTCTACTGATTCTACTGGGGACATAACTAGCGGCCTTCGCAATCAGTGGATTGCGGTGTTGCGCGGCGGAATCAAAGAAACGCTTTGAAATGCGTTTAAGATACTGAGCTATAGTGGGGATTTTAAGGTCGAGATGGAGGATCTCGTTCCTAACGTACCATGGCGAGCCTGTAGCTTGGCGAAGAAAACGGTTTTCGAGGATCTGCATCCTATGGATGTATCGGGGCTTTGTGTGGGCAAAGACTGCACTAACATAGGTCATGATTGGCCTTATGCACGCCGTGTATATTCGCAACTTGCACTTGAGTGACAACTTGCTGCGTGCATTCAGAACAGATTGCAACCTTCCTAGAGCGAAGGCGGCGCGTGAGCGCGCCTTCTTGATGTGCTCAGAGAAGGAGAGGTGCTGATCCATGATCACTCCTAGATATTTAGCTTGCTTCTCCCAAGGGATAGCCTTGCCAAACATGGAGAGGGGCCGGGGGGGGTTAGGTCTGTGTCGCGGTTTCAAGAAGAGAACCGCTTGACTTTTGTCCGGATTTAGTTCAATCCTCCATTTTCTAAACCACGCGCCAAGAACATTGACTGCGGTCTGGAGCCTGGAGGCTATCGCGTCCTGATTTTTCCCAGCGTAGTAAATGGCTGTGTCATCTGCGAACAGTGCCAACTTTGCCAGTCTACGTTTTGGGATATCGCTAGTGAATAGCGTAAAAATGAGAGGGGACAGCACGGCGCCCTGAGGGACGCCGGCGCGTATGGGGTGGGGGGATGAAATCGATCCCTCTATGCGATAGCGAAAGGTGCGGTTCGATAAAAAGTCTCGTAAGATGAATACGAGACGGTCAGGCACACCAAGTTTGTACAGCTTATATAATAAGCCGTTGTGCCAGACCTTGTCGAAAGCTTTTGCTATATCGAAGAATACTGCACCAGTCATCGTACCACGCTGGAAACCAGCGCTTATATCTTCTACGATGCGGTGGACCTGTTGCACGTACGAGTGTTGGGTTCTAAAACCGAACCGTTCGTCGGGAATGAGGCCTTTCGTCTCGGCAAAATTCCTCTCTCTTATAAATATGTCTCTTATAGATTTTACCGAGAGAATTCAGTAAACTGATGAGGCGGTAGTTCGTGGGCTCGGGCTTGGGCTTGCCAAGTTTTGGGATGCCGATGACCTTGGCTTGCTTCCATGCTTGCGGGAAGATGTTATTGCTCAAGGCACCATTGAAAATGGTGGTCAAGAGCATGATCAGGTGGGCGGGCAGCATCTGGAGCACCCTATTGGTGATTCCGTCAGCGCCGGGGGCCTTGCGGGGTTTCAGACCTTTGATAATCTCGTGAACTTCGTCCGGGGTGACGAGAGGTAATTGATCATCAGGGTCTTCAACGGGCGGGTGAAAATAAACAATGCTAGCACGCGGTATTTATATTAGTGAGACATCCACACATTAAGGTTCATATTGCCAAGGACGACCGCCGGACATCTTGCTACGCGGCGTCGTAAACAAAAGAAATGGGCGGCACTTGCGACATCGTACGATGTGACGTAGTGGTGACGTGTTAAAAGGCCGAGGTCTCACCGTTCATAAGCTGCAACGGATGTCGTAGCGATTTTGGTCGCTACACTAACCCCCACTGAGACCGTGACTACGGGCGATAGTAATCTGGGAATTTAACTATCCGCTCACTCTTTGTCTTCTTGACAGCCTGTGGATCTGGAACCGAAGAACCTTCCTTGGTAATATATGCTGGTTTAAGACGGTCTACTGTGACTGTCTGCCTCTTGCCTGCCACGTCGACGTCAAACGTCTTCAGCCCACGACGTAATACCTCGTTAGGCCCCAGGTATGCTGCTTGCAAGGGCCTTCGTGCTGGACCCTGACGGATGAAGACGTGGGTCGCCGTGCCCAAGTCCTTAGGCACGTAAAATGACTTGCTGGAGCTGGTATGCCACGAAGTTGGTTGTGGTGCGTGTTTGGTAATGTGGGCTCAAAGTCTGGACTCTTGGTTCCACCATTTCGTCTGAGTCGGTCTTGAAGAATTGCCCAGGTAGCCGAAGTGGCTCGCCGTAGACAATTTCTGCCGTGGAAGCTTGTAGGTCGGTTTTCCAGGCGCTGCGCTTGTCTAGCAGCACCCACGGGAGGACCTCAGTCCAGTTGGAGTTAGAGTAGCAAGCGATGGCTGCTTTCAATTGACGGTGTAGCCTTTCAACGAGACCGTTGGCTGCGGGATGGTAAGAAGTGGTAGTGTGGTGGGTAGCACCCACCAGCTTGGCGACTTCTTTGAAGATGTGCAACTCAAACTGTCGCCCGCGGTCAGTCGTGATGTGCTCAGGACAGCCGAACTGAGGGATCCACCCAGATATAAGGGATGTCACGAAGGTCTCGCTGGTGATGTCCTGTAGTGGCAACGCCTCAGGCCACCTGGTGAAGCGGTCGACAATTGTGAGACAGTACCTGTTACCAGAAGTTATATATTATAGTTAGAAGACCTACTATGTCTAAATGAACATGTCGAAAACGGGCAGATGGTGCTGCATATGCTGCCGTAGGTGCTGCCGTGTGTCTTGATATTTTGCAACGTTGGTTGACTCCTGAGCCCATTGACGACAGTCTTTTCTAATTCCTGGACACACAAATCTGTCTGTAATTAGACGTACGGTACTGGGGTTAAGGCCACCGGGCCTTAACCCCAGGATGGTTTAAATTATGCAATGCGTTAGATACCTGTCGGCGGTGTGCGGGCGCGCGAACGTACGGCCTCACACTTTCTGTTGAGACATCGCAGTATACCTGTGTGGTGCTCTCAGGTTTATTCCTCTTTTCCAGCTTCAAGGAGGAGCCGCTCATCAGTAGACTCTTAAGCAGCTCATCAGTGTCGTGAGTGAGCGCCAAAGACTGGTAATCTACGGGCAAAGAAAGTTCGTTAATGCGTGATAAGGTGTCTGCAACGATGTTGTCACTGCCAGAGATCCAAATATCGAAACTGGCGTGGCGACCAATTGTCTCTGTTCGTTGAAAAGACGAAAGTCAGCGGCTTGTGGTCTGTCAATATGCTGAATGTTCTTGCCTCCACCATATGCCGGAAGTAACGAATAGCTTCGTATACAGCCGTCAGTTCACGATCGTACGTGCTATACTTCTTTTGTGCCGGATACCAGGTGCAGCTAGGGTCAACTTCAATGGTGACCCCGACAGAAAAAATGGACGACACGGAGTTGGTGAAGGAAGGAACAGCAGAAACATTCAGGGTTGGAGTACGAGTCCCACCATTCAACCCAGACGATCCAACCCTATGGTTTGCCTAGATCGAAGGTCAGTTCGTGTTATCTAATATAGTGCATGATGAGACCAAATACTATGACGTATTGGCTCAACTGAAACCTCAGTACTCCTCTGAAGTGCGGGACTTAATAGTTACCCCACCAGAAGCCGGTAAATATGCCAAGCTGGAACTAATTAAGAGGTTATCGGCATCACAAGACAGGAAAACAAAACATTTCTTGATGCACGAAGAGCTTGGCGACAGAAAGCCGTCACAGTTCCTGAGGCACCTACAGCAACTGGCTGGAGCTAATGTCCCTACTGATTTTATCCGCACAATCCGGGCAAACAGACTACTCTTGACCACAAACCATTCTGGCATCACAGGTCAACATTGAAATAGAGGATGTAGCGGAACTGGCGGACCGCATAAATGATATTGCTCCTGCAGTAAACCAGATAGCGAGTACATCGGCAAAATCGGCTGTGGTCACAAGTACAAGCGATAGCGATTTAAAAATGCAAGTCGCGGAATTAACACGGAAGATTGAGGTGATGTCAACCGAGCTATATAGACGTTCCAGACGCGATTCAAAAGGTGGAGACTCCTACAGGAACCGTAGTCGCTCCCGGTCACGTTCGTGCCCCCATGACCACCCCCAGTGCTGGTACCACTATAGATTTAGGGAACGAGCACGGAAGTGCATAAAGCCTTGTAATTATAAGCCGGAAAACAACCAAGGCAGCCGACAATAGCGGTAAACGACTGCCCCAGTATTTCGAACCACCTGTTTATCACTGACCGCAACACAAAGATCCAGTTTTTGGTCGACACGGGTTCAGACTTGTGTGTGTATCCTAGGTCATCTGTACGGGAAATGTGTCCGAAAACTAGTTATTATCTGTTCGCAGCCAATGGAACACCTATAGCTACATATGGCTAAGTACAGCTTGAGTTGAATATAGGTCTACGCATCATGGATGGTGTTACTTCGCTTACCGTTCTGGCAGCTCGTCAACGGTCAGCGGATAGCATTTCATCCGTACGTACGACATGTGTAGCCCCGGATGAAGATCCCTTCCATCGTCTACTGCGGGAGTTTCCCGAGATCACACGACCTGCCGGTAAGCCTAGGACGCCCAAACATAGCACGGTGCAACAAATCAGGACTACGCCTGGACCGCCTGTTTTCAGTCGACCTCGCCGCCTAGATCCGGAACGGTTGTCTATAGCAAAGCAAGAATTTGATATTACAAATTCAAATTCAAATTCAAATAATTTATTTTCTCTTCACAAACAAGGGTATAAAAGTGACACCAGCTTGTGAGAGACTGGTGTCTGCACTAGGAATACCTGTATAGCAGATCACCAGGGTCCCACCACACGGTATATAAATATTATTAGCTATTTATTATTACTATTTATTACGTTGCAGAATGGAACAGCATGAAGATCAGAGAGCACTTGGTCATCACCCCTACACCTTGTTCGCAAGAAAACTGATGACTGACTTGTAGTGACTACCGAGCTCTTAACGCATGCACAGTTCCGGATCGATATCCAATCAGGCATATCCAGGATTTCACACAGCAGCTTACAGGTAGCCCTATATTTTCTACAATAGACCTGGTAAAAGCTTATCACCAGATTCCAGTCCTGGAAGAAGACATCCCTAAAACAGCCATCACAACACCATTCGGTTTGTACGAATTTCTTTTTATGACATTTGGGCTTCGTAACGCCGCACAAACCTTCCATCGTTTTATTGAAGAAGTACTGCGTAGACTGGACTTCGGTTATTGTTATCTTGATGACATTTTAATATCGACAGCAGCAACTAGGAACATGAGGGCAACTTAAAGCAACTTTTCGAACGTTTAGCAGAATATGGCGTTCTTATAAATATTTCAAAGTGTTATTTAGGTAAATCTGAGGTTGCTTTCTTAGGTTACACAGTGTCTGCAGCAGGCGTAAAACCGTTACAAACAAAGGTCCAAGCCATTCAAGACATACCAGAATCTAAGACTATAAAGGAGCTAAGGAGATTTCTCGATATGCTAAATTTTTACCGTCGCTTCATACCAGGTGCAGCTAGCATACAGGAGCCTCTCAACTCCTTATTGGCTGGACCCAAAACTAAAGGAGCAACACCAGTTACATGGACACCGCAATTATTGGACACATTTAACGAAAGTAAGAAAATACTTTCACAGGCAACGCTGTTGGTGCATCCAGATCCTAATGCAGAGCTGACGATTCAGACCGACGCATCTGAAACGGCAATTGGCGCAGTTCTACAGCAACGAGAAGGAAAGGAATGGCAACCGCTCGCGTTCTTTTCTCGGAAATTGTCTACGGCACAAAAGAAATGGGCGGCGCTTGCGACATCGTACGATGTGACGTAGTGCTGGCGTGATATAAGGCCGAGGTCTCAGGGTTCATAAGCAGCAGTGGATGTCGTAGCGATTTTGGTCGCTACACTGCTATTCCAATTGTAATTATGGAAATCAGATAACCCGTTGTATTATTTAAAGTTTAACTATGTTCTAAAAACTTTGTTTTCCTTCTCCATTTCCCTTTCTCTTTTTCGTCACGCACGCACTGTTGGCTGATAATACCACCCTTCGGAAAATTGCTTGGTATCATCTGACGCCCAATTCTACCATCGCGAGCGCTCATTGGTCAAATCATATAACGCGCGCTTCCCCGGCTTCTTGTTACACACTTCTGTCCCTTTTCACGCAATCACTCCCACAGATTGCAAGCAAGCGACAGGTAAGATGTAACACATAAAAAAAACAATGACATTCCGGGAGTACCGACAGAAGTGAAAATTTGAACCATTACGTGTGTATTTTTTGAATCGCCAGGAAATATTTTATTGTGCCGGAAAAACCTTTAAATGAAGTATTTTCTTATTCATTATACACAAAATATGTACATACTTATTTATATACAGAGGTGTCGATAACGGTTACAGTGTCGCGAGTTCCATAGTTTTTTCCATCTCAAACAATGCCAACATGCATGTGTATCTATGTACATACTTATTTACAGAAGTGTCGGTAACGGTAACGGTAACAACGTCGCGAGTTGAATTGTTTTTTCCCATCTCAAAAAACGCCTAACGCGCCTAAAGTTTTCTTTTCAAAAATATCTGTTCCATACATATTGATCTCTTAGGTATTCCACTTTTCTATAACCGACTTCTGGTAACTGACAGATGGTTCTACGCTAGGAGGTCAAGAATCATGTGCTGATGTCCCTGCCAGAGCTATGGTGTTCAGAATGTTTCATTTCAAAAAAATAATTATGAAAAATCGTTTCCAATATTACCTGAATATAGTTTTTCAAGATTATAATGTTATTGTTGTCTATTACCAAGGTGAGATGACAGATGTTAGTCGAAATTCACACGGACGTAATAAAATCGTGGCGGGATGTTTTCGCGCACTGGATTTTCAACTCTCTGTGTTTAACCGAGCACAGAAAATCCTACAGAGTGCAGCGCAAGTGAGTCTCAGGGCGTCGAAAAAACACAGTATTCGATTTTCAACTGTCGGCGGTAAGCCGTGCGTTGAAGATCCAGTGCGCGAAAAAATGCCACCGGGATTTTATTACGTCATTGGGTGGGAACGTGGGCTTGCACATCATAATGCGGCTACTGCAAGGCTCGCTCGTTTTTATAAAACAATTGCTTCAACCGGTGTAAATGTGGCTGCACTCACAGGACACTTTACTTCTACGAGAGCGTCATCAGTTCATCACCCATCAAACCATCTGGGTTTACTCCGTTATCTATTATCATTTATCATAAATAAGTAAGTCGGAAAAATTCCTGCCCTCTGACTGCGAAGTATCTTGGCGTGCGCTGCCTAAACCGTAACCCTCTTACTTAATACCTAAACACAGAATAAACTTATTCCAAGTTTAAACCTTAGAAAATATAATTAAGGTTATTCCTGGTATAACTTTGTTTCGTGTTTATTAGTAAGAAGATTAGAATTAGACGAAGATATTGTATTGTATACACGGCTACACATCAAGCTATACATATCCAGTTTACACTGATCTCACACTGTACGGAAATCGTATATAACGCAAGATCAGCTTATACTGGAAAATTATAGCTTGATGTGTAGCCGTAAGTACAATTGTTTAAACAGTTCTAAGTAAATAAAAGTCCGCGACAGCATACATATATCTATCTTTTATGCGGAAATCATTATAGCCAAAACCTAGCTATAAACACATTTAAATTAAATACCTATTGTTTTTAAAATGCACATTTTAGAGTATTTACTTTTGGAACATTTGTCTTTTCCTAATTCTTTGCATAGAATAGGCATAGGATAATATTTATTATTATTTAATGTGTAGGTAGTTTATGTATGTATTTATTCAAGAACACCAATAGCATAACCATTCGACATTGGTTTTCAAAAGTATTTATGAAAGATAACGTATGACGTAGGTATCTGCTAGACTTTCTCTACAAGGCTAATATGTTGGGATCCCGTCATTGTAAAGAAATTTTCAAAAAACGCATTACTAGTCTATACATTTACTAACAGGAGTTCAAGTTGGGCCACCGTCGTGAACGGTCGCGTCTGCCCGCGCGCAGCAGATGTTGACTTACTTGCCAGACTTTTTTGTGTGTCTCCGTCTGTGTCGCAATTTGTTATATTGGGTAGTATAAAACAAGGGAGCAAAAGTGACGTAAGTGCGCTTCAGCCTGCAGCGAAGACTGGCTGCTGGAGGACGAGTGACACGGCTGACCCCTGGCGGCTAAACCTGGTGAGATCGTTCCTAATATTTCAGGGATTTATTCTATAAAACTGAGAACGACCGGCCTTTCGTTGTGGGCCAGTGTGCTAACACTATATATAATAGGGCGGCACAAACTAATTTACGCTATTATTCTAGCGCAAAATACGGTACCTATCGCTCAAAACGCAGTACCTAAAGATTGTATTATTATAACTTGTAACGCCACGGTTACCGAAATTTGAGTCGGCCCGTAAGCGTCAGGACCCCTGGACCAAGAGAGATATTTGATGTTTAGAAAATACCAAAATTTACTACCTTTTTGCTACTTTTTGATACCTAACTTCAAATATTTAGTACCTCAACTGATAGCGAAAAAACACGTAAAGAAAGTGGTCAGCCATTCTGACATCGGAATGTCTGGACCATTTTTTTTTTTTCATAGGTCGAGACAACACACCTAATTTATCTCTTTGTAAATATTTACTACCTTTTTAGTACCTCAACATATATTTTTTTCAATTTTTTTTGGCATTCCGGAAAAATGCTACGCATAAAAGATTGACCAATAGAGATATTTGATGTTTAGAAAATACCAAAATTTACTACCTTTTTGCTACTATTTGATACCTAACTTCAAATATTTAGTACCTCGACTGACTGCGAAAAAACACGTAAAGAAAGTGGTCAGCCATTCTGACATCAGGACATCTGGACCGTTTTTTTTTTCATAGTTCGAGACAACATAACTAATTTATCTCTTTGTAAATATTTACTACCTTTTTAGTACCTCAACATATATTTTTTTCAAATATTTTTGGCATTCCAGAAAAATGCTAGGCATGAAAGATTTTTATATATAGTGGATTTTTTATAATGGACATTTAATTTGCCACATAAAGCTTATATTTTTAGGATATAGATACATTTATATTGTGGATTAGAAAATCATACACTCTAATATAGAAAATAATTTTAATAACTAGGATTGTAGGTTACATATCAAACTATAAATATCCAGTTTATGCTGACCTCTTATTGTAAGGAAATCCTATAGAATGCTAGATCAGCGTAAACTGGAAACTTATAGTGTACATGATGTTATTGATGAAAGTTAAATAATTAATATTTCATGGCGTATATTAAACAATGAGCAGTCATGTTCTTACAACTTATAGTAACTCTACTAGACATATCGTCGTAACATTGCCATTTCGACTCTCGTCGGCAATGCGATTTATAATGTCCTACACCTTCGGGAGTCGCAGATGGCACAAATTCAATACCAGACAATAGATTGTATTCTATACCTTTTAAAGATATATTTTCTGGTAATTCATTGATGCAAATTTGTACTTCAGGGTTGGGCTCAAAGGCAACAATATTCTTCAAATTATAATCTATGCTTCTTATACCGTCGCAGCTAGAATGTCTACAATTTGACATATTGCTGTCGCTGTTAATCATTGAATTTACAGATTCACTTAATGTGTCTTTGTTGAAGTCAAGTGGCAAAAAAGCACATTTCCTATGAACCTTGTTTACAAGACAGTTAAAATTTGTGCAAGATTCTCTTATATCTGCACTATATATTATATCTAACAGTATCTTTTCAAATATGTATGCAACGTTGCATTCACAATTAACGTACATTTTATCGCCAATGGATTTGATTTGAAAATACTTTTTCAGTATCTCTGTACGGACTTTGTAAACATTAATCATTTTAATGAATTTACAATATTCATTATCTTTATTGGTATGTATGATCCTACCCAATGCATAGTCATCAGCAACTCCAATGGCAATCGCTTGTGCAACTGCTTCAAAAGCGCAAGTATTTAAAATAATATAATTTTTATCAGCCAAAGTTAAGGAGCCATTTCTCAATAAAATTATCTTTTTTTTAATGAATTTTATTTTCTTTTCCTTTTTTCCAATACCTAAGCCTCTCCAATTTTCTAACATTGAAGGCGTATCAGAAAAACGGACTCATTGTTTATACCTTTTATAAAATTAGTTTTCTTATCCTTTTTCTTTTCATTCGTTTTTTTTTTTCTTTTTATTACCTTGATTTAATGAACTATTTGCCGTTTTCAGTTGTCCCGAAATAGACTCGGAGTGTTTAGCAATAAATTCATCTATACGATATCTCTCCGATTTCGTGTTTATTTGGCATAAATATCTTTTCAACATTTTAAAGTAAACTTCGACATTAGATGAAGTTGGGGCTGATATTTCTGATTGGAAAGTTCTTTTCATAACATTGGACCATAACGGGAGTTGTCCCATTAGTCGTGTTAAAGTTGTTAGAAATTGTGGGAAATAATACAAATTGTCGTGTGTTGCACAATAATCACCATCAGTGAGAGTAAGCAATAATTTTTCAGAATCAACAGCTTCAAAAAACCATTTAGGATTTTTTCCAGTAAATTGCTTATCATCAATGCCTTTTGATTCAGTGTCTGAAAATAGAGATTTGTTTGATGACGTTTGCGAAATTTTACTGGTTTCCTCTATAACGATTTCAGAATCAGAGGTGTTTTGGAAAGAAGTCAGTCGTTTTAACCTGATTTTAGCGTTTTCACATCTTGTTAAGGTTCCTTGTTTATCTTGCCCATCATATTTGTTCAGACACACTATGATGAGATTAATTACCATCTCCTTCAATTTATCATAATCTTCACATCGCTTGACCACAGTCATCAACGACTACTTCACTCGGAGTTGCATTATTTTGAGTTTTACACCATGTGTCGAGCCATTTATATATTGTTTCTGAAGTATGATTGTCTGATAACATTTGTATTATTGGTACACTTTCATTATAAACTGATAATAGCACGCATGAATATAGAAATATCGGTTTACTCAGTAGGTACTAAATCTTTATTTGGTCCACATGGCTTGAAGATACTTCCTGTTGCGTCAAGACTTAATACAGTTCTCTCAGATTTTCTATAATCCCTGTAGAATTGTTCCTGTGCAATAGACCAATAATAAATGCAAATAGGAAATACTGAGATGGATCTAATCATTGTATCATAAGGAGATAGACGTGTCATAATCCACAAAGCCATTATTGGATTTCGGATCGTAATATGTGGTTTTCCGCTGTTCATACTTTATTTGTCTTAAGCAGCCGACTGTAGGTAAGTGAGCCGGTTCAAAATCATCATTTTTATTCATTATAGAATCACTCAGTTTGTTTCTAACCGTCACAGCATGTTCAAACTTTAAGTCACCACTAAGCTTACAGCGTTTTACAGGGGAAAGTTTGATTTTTTTTTGTGTAGTCATGTTTGAATGTTTCATCATAATTACTTATGGTACAAATACAACGCGCAATTTTTTCTGTTGGCCAATTAATCACTACTTCTACCTTTGCCTTGCACTGCTTACAGGAACCATAACACCTAATGTTGGCTTCCTTTTTAATTGAATAATTTTGGAATATCCAACTGCACGGCGAACGTACACGTTTCCATATTTCTTCTCTTAGAAGGTTCGCCCATTGGTGACTTGGTAGCAAAGTTTTACTGCGAAAATCAGATAAGGTTCTTGTACGTTTCACGCAACGATCAATGGGCTTAATTTTATTCCACTGATAAATATCAATAAAAAAATTATAAGTTTCACACTCAGATGTTTTGTTAGTTGCCATACTTGCTTCTGCAAATTCATCAGAACAAGTATCGGACTCGTCGTGACCAAAAAACTAATCGTATTTTTTTTTATTGTTAGGTATAGAGCTTTTGTTGACATTTTGTAAGACAATCTTTCGGTATTGTCTTGGTATATTGGGTCACAGGGTGAAGGTAAATCATTTTTACGTGAAAAGTATTTCTTGAACTCACTCAAAACACACTTTTGTTCTTCTAATGGAACTGCAGTTTTCCGACCTCTTTTCATAGTTTATTATAGAAAATATACGTAATCACTGCTTAAGTATAACCACTGGCGAATTAATATTATTAGAAATAATTATTGGTGGAACTGTGTGACGCGAACGACAAGACGCGACGTGACGAACTTTATTAACCAATATGAGGGTAGGTAGTTTTTAAGAAATAATTTATACGGTACCCACGAATATTGTTGGAAATAAAAAGTATACCGTCGTCAGATTAGTGTTCTGAATGTTTATGTTACGGGCAAAAACTTTCTTGCAGTATGAGAGACCAACTAACTATACTATAGTGATAACAAGATTTGCGGAAGTCAAGCTTATTTATGATTAATTGATGTATGATGATATTTCTATTAATAAAGTGACAATTTATCTATTTACATGGCATAAGTATTAAGGGGGAACCTTCACGTTAGCCCGTGAAATTAAAATTTTCCTACGTTTTTTGCAATGTGCAGCTCAGTGTCTGGACACCCAGACATTGAGCTGCGTTGATTAAAGTATGATTCGCGACTGTAAAAATATGTACTTACATAATTATAATCATTACAATCAGTAATACAAATCCCTATGTTAGTATTGCTATCAAATGTCAGGATTGCATGACATCTTGCAAATTGCAAAAAACGTACGAAAATTTGATTTTCGCGGGCTACTGTGAAGGTCTCTTTGTACTTACGGTATATGGAGGGAGGTGATAAAAAACTTTAAAAAATAACAAGAAGATTACAGAATGTAACAAGATTTAGAGAAACAAAACAAGCATACAAATTTTAGGATCAGCCTCACTTCACAGTGTAGGTTTACAGGACAGATTTAGGATTTTAGATTTTTTTTTTTTTAATAATAATTAATAATATTATTGCTTATTCTGTAATGTTTGTTTGTGTGTCTGTGTTGTTGTGTGTTGTGTTTGTGTGTGTGTGTGAGGGAGAATAAACATAACTAACAAAGTTTCTTGCGTAGCATTTTTCTGGAATGCCAAAAATATTTGAAAAAAATATATGTTGAGGTACTAAAAAGGTAGTAAATATTTACAAAGAGATAAATTAGTTATGTTGTCTCGAACTATGAAAAAAAAAACGGTCCAGACGTCCTGATGTCAGAATGGCTGACCACTTTCTTTACGTGTTTTTTCGCTGTCAGTCGAGGTACTAAATATTTGAAGTTAGGTATCAAATAGTAGCAAAAAGGTAGTAAATTTTGGTATTTTCTAAACATCAAATATCTCTATTGGTCAATCTTTCATGCGTAGCATTTTTCCGGAATGCCAAAAAAAATTGAAAAAAATATATGTTGAGGTACTAAAAAGGTAGTAAATATTTACAAAGAGATAAATTAGGTGTGTTGTCTCGACCTATGAAAAAAAAAATGGTCCAGACATCCCGATGTCAGAATGGCTGACCACTTTCTTTACGTGTTTTTTCGCTATCAGTTGAGGTACTAAATATTTGAAGTTAGGTATCAAATAGTAGCAAAAAGGTAGTAAATTTTGGTATTTTCTAAACATCAAATATCTCTCTTGGTCCAGGGGTCCTGACGCTTACGGCCCACGGCCCGTTTGTGCTGAAGTGTACAAAAAAGTTACCCTTAACTCTTAAGTTCGCATAGCACGGTTTTGTTCTACAGATTAACCAAAAAAAAAGGTCAAGTCAGCCTCAGCCCCTTTGCACGTGTCCTGGACTTGCACTACAAACAAAAGTGTTTTCAAAAAATAATTTAATGGGCTTAACACTCGATCATAGGATTGTCAGTCAAGATCTCGCCACATATATTTGGAAACATCGACAGGATGATAGAATTTTCCTAGCACTTCTAAATAATATACATGATTTTCTCCCTAAATGCATTCTCTTCCAGGAATAAAGGATAGCAAAATACATAACCGCACAATCCCTACTATAATATTATAAATGCGAAAGTGACTTTCTGTATGTATGTTACGCTTTCACGCCTAAACCGCTGAACCAAGTGTCATGAAATTTGGCTGATATATAGCCTAGAATATGGAGAGAGACATAGGCTACTTTTCATATAGGAACATACGCTATAACCGACATCCACGCGGCCGGAGCCGCGGTCAGGGGCTAGTTTAATATAACATTTTGTGGTGGCGAAGATATCATCATCGCCTTGTCCGAATACTATCTCGTAAATCTGCACAGAAACAACAAAAACGCACAAGGGTATTCACCTATTGGCGAACTAGTACCCGCCAACAGCGACATCCTAAGTACAACGCTAAAACACCGCAACATGCCAATCCTTATAACTGGTAAAACACACGAGAAGAGCAAGAAAAATCCACGAAACCCCGGCCTCAAACGAACAGCCCCCAATTAGCGAACTCATTAACACCGTGTGAAGAACGAGAAGCAAGCTACTCACACCGTTATCAGACGTAATCGCAAACGACACTGGATACACAACACCCAGAAACAGACCTTTACCGCAACTAAGCGCACTTGACCAGACCTGTGCATCGGCGCCTCAACACCAGCCAAAAAAAAAGAAAATCAAATAGACGCTGAACCTTCACGTAGCGGCATTCATATAGCCAACCTACAGGAAACAGGGTTGAACTCAGGAACATACATCTCCACACTGTGATTGGCACCCCTCAAGAAAAGCGAGAAACACACACCGGGGTCATATCAAGCACAAACAATGCAACTACGCAGCTCTCAACAGAAATTCTGTATAAATAAAATACGAAGACTGGATAACAAAAAAACTAGCAAATAAAGACATCATCCCAACGAGTAAAGACATCGAAATACCCTGGAACACAATAACGGAGGTTATTAAAACCGACCGCTGCTCAGGAAACTGATTCTTCAGCCAATTTAATCAAGAGACCATCGCTTAGCTATTGCTAACCTACAAAGCGGGAAACCGGATAATCCAAATAGGCATAAAAATAATGGCAAACAACACTCCAAAAGGTTAAATATCAAGAAGAACAAAACCACGCAGAGCCCGCTTCACCGGACTGGGGACATTTCACACCGGAAAATGGCAAGGCAGGCAAATGCTCGACACGTTTTACAAGAACAACAAACAAAACGCCGAAGAAGATCCGCGTACATAAAGGTGTCCACCAGGAAAACAAAAAAAAAAGAAGGACCGAGGGCCTTTTCAGATACCAAATGTTAAAATAACAAAGCCGAAGAAGTAACGGTAATCATCAATAAAATGCCAAACGAGACAGCTCCTGGAACGGACCAAGTGGTAACCGTGGTAACTGAACTTAACAAAGCGATGCCCCAAATATAACAGGAAACCGCAACTATCTACTAACTATATACTATATACTAACCTAACACAAGAATAAAGCCTGGACACAGAATACAGTGCCGGACAAGTGACTTGAAACCACGCAGGTACTAATCCCAAAAATAAAAAACTAGAAGACGCGAACGAATATCGCTGCATAATGGTACAACAGAATTTACGCCAGATGCGTAGTAAAAACAAAAAAAAATAAAAAATAGACGATGCAATAACGGGACTAGGCAACTACCAAGCGTCCCTTTGAAACAATGGATCAACAGATTACCACATTTTATGCACGAAAGGGTCCTAGACGAGGAAGGATTTGCAAGTAAACGAATTTACGTACTCGCCCTTGTCATAGAAAACACCATTACAATGTCGACTTAAAGACATTAAGGCATTAGGATAATTATTGCAATGAACCAACAAATCGATGACCAACAGGATAATCAAGGTATGCATGAATATAAGAACATGCATCAAATGGAGTGGCCAGCAAAGCAATTGGATTATAATTATCAAAGGAAATAGTTAAACGGGGTTGCCCTCACTCCTCTCGCCTTTTTACATTGGTCTTCGACGAAGTCCTTAGAACCCTTAAAAATGCAACCCATTTAATCAAACTAGATCAGGACCGCGTTTCACTCCCCCTGGTATTATCATTTGCGGACGATCTTATACTCATTGCAGATGATCTAGAAGGACTAGAGCGCATCTTATACCACACAAAACCTTTACTAAATACCGCAGGCCTCCAAATAAACGAAACAAAAACAAACATTCTAATTAGGGACCCATAACATCACAGCAAACAATCAACGTGACCCTCAACGGAATAAGTATACCAACAATGGACGAAATAAAATAGCTAGGCACATACACAAGCAGAAAAAGCACAATTAGAAAACGATGCCAACAGGCCACGAGAAACGCAAATCATTACTACCATTCATACTAAAGGCAAAGATGGACTGGAAGTTAGCTAGACTTATGTATCGAAGAGTTATCGTACCTTGTATGATATATGACTTAAAAGTATCGATCCAAGGTGAACAGATTAAGACTCAGAAGATATGAACGAGTTATCATGAGAGACTTGATTAACCACATCAGGAATAAACTAATAATTAAGAAAATGCACCAAATCTTAGACGAAAAAACCGTAACAAAACGCATCAAGAACCACAGGATGTGCTACTTAGCACACGTCTTCAGATGGGATAAACCACACCTATTGCAGGTAGCAATGCAGTACAAGGCCAAATCTAAGAACCTCGGACGACCTATTTACCCAAGGAATGACAATCTAAAACAAGCAATGAAATACTTCGACATGAGAATCAAGTTTTGAAAGGACATGGCTGGAGACAAAAATAAGATCAAGAAAGCGGCTAGCGATATCTACAAAAAACCAGAAACTGTTAGCTGCGAGAACTCAGAATATTACTACGAAAACAACAAAACAGAACATAGCGAAGCAACGGCATAGAAAAGAGCTAAGAAAACAATTGAACGTACCCAAGAAGCCCGACCTTTTTTTTTTTGATTACGGGGGGAAATCCTCATGGATGTCCTCCGCCCCGGGGAGGGCGGAGGGGTCTGTCAGACTCTTACTGACTAAAACCACCCCGGTGTTCCATCTCTCACTTGCACCGGGGATCACGGGAACTAGTGTGACTTCCGCGATCCCCGGCTAGTGCCGGCCCGCCTCTGCGGGCCACCTCGCGATAGGGGGGGAGTGAGGTGTTAAACTCCCCCCTTACGTCATAGAGAGGCGCGCGTGGAACACTACGCGCCGCCATCTCGGGTCCTAACAAGTAGGGGGCAACGAATTTCCCCAGATCCGTTGCCCCTGGACCCATTTAGGGGGGCTGGAAGAGGGCGTTATCTGCCCTCCGCCGACGCCCGGTGCGTCTGCTGCGGATCGGGTTAGCGGAAGCAATCTCCCGCTCCCTCTCCGCAGCCTCCTTCTGCGACATGACTGTTTCGCAGAAGGATACCACCGCGTCCCAGGACTCCTCGCTGCCGACCATCGAGTCGACAACGGCCGGCAGCGACAGGTCACTGCCGACTCCTGAGATGAGGGCACGGCGCGGCTCCTCCCAAGCGGCACACTCTGCCAGCGTGTGCCACGCCGTGTCCTCCCGACAGTCGACGCAGTGGTGACACCGAGCGTCCGGCTCCCTGTTTATGCGACACAGGTACTTCCCGAAGCAACCATGCCCCGAGAGCACCTGTGTCACCCGAAACGACAGGGAGCCGTGCCTCCTCCCGAGCCAGCGCTCGAGTACTGGCCGGACCGCCCCGATGGTAGCGGGGCCGGCGGTAGGGCGTGAAAGCCTGTCCCGCCATTCCGCCACTAGGGCTGCGCGAAGCTGTGACCGACGCAACTCCAAATGTCGCTGCGTCAGCCACTCGCCCCGCGCCCTCGAGTCCTCGCGCCACCGATACAGTGACGCGAGTACCTTCGCCTCGAGGTCCCAGGGTGGGGATCCAGCCAGTACACAAGCCGCCTCGTAGGAGATCGTGCGATACCCCCTAATGACTCTGACAGCCATCGCTCGCTGTGGCCTTCGCAGGACAGCGATGCTGCCGGCCGTCAGGTCAGCCGCCCAGATCGGGGCCCCATACAGGGCCATCGATCGCACGATCCCCACGTAGAGCCGCCTACAGGCGGCGCTCGGGCCCCCCAGATTGGGAAGCAGCGTTGACAGCGCCCCAGCCGCGCCCATCAACTTGGGCACCAGCCGCTGGAAGTGGGGGCCGAAATCCCACCGGCTGTCGAGCACCAATCCAAGATACTTCATGGTTGACTCGACAGCAATTCGGGACCCCCCGACCACGATGTGTGATCCCAGCGGTGGCGCCCGCCGGGGGCCATGAAAGACCATGGCCTCCGACTTGTTGAGGGCCACCTCCAGGCCTAGGCGCCGTATGCGGGACACGACCTGTGACACCGCAGCCGTCGCCAGCAACGCTGCCTCCCTGTACGAGCTCCCCCGGGCCGTGACCAACGTGTCATCCGCATAACACGTCAAGTCCACGCCCGGCTGGAGCTCGCCCCTCAGCACCCAGTCGTACCCGATGTTCCACAGGAGCGGTCCTACGACCGAACCCTGTGGAACACCGCACGACATGCGGCGCTGGTTTCCGCCATCACGTCCCGTGTAGGTGACACACCTTTCCGCCAAATAAGCCCCAACGATGCGGCGGAGGTAGGAAGGCACCCGATGATACTGCAGTGCCTCCCGAATGCAGCTCCAGGGCAGGGTGTTGAAGGCGTTGGAGATGTCCAAGGACACCGCCAACATCACCCCGCCCCGGGACACCGCTTCCTCCGCCAGGACTCTCACCTGCGATATCGCGTGGATGGTGGAGCGCCCGTGCCGAAAGCCGAACTGGCTCTCGGCTAGGTCAGGCCCCTCCCTGCTTAAGTGGCCGACGAGGCGGGCAGCGATTATCCGCTCAAACATCTTGCCCACCTCGTCGAGCAGCACTATGGGCCTGTATGCGGACGGCGAGTCCGCCGGGCGCCCCACCTTCTTGAGCAGGACCAGACGACCAGATTTCCACAAAGTGGGAAACTGGCCCTGCTCAAGGCACGCGGTGTAGAGTCCTCTCAGTTGGGGCTCTAGCTCCTTCAGAGCGAGGGCTAGCACTATGCCGTGTATACCATCGGGCCCCGGAGCCACGTTCTTGGCCCGGAGCCGCATCACGGCCGCCCTCATCTCTGGCTGTGTCACCTCCGGAACGCTGATGGCGCTCTCTTCGGTAGGCTCTGCGGCTGCGGGCAATGCCATCGGCGGCGGAATATGCTCCGCTCTTGCCGGGAAGAGGGCTGCGACGACCTCCTCCAGCAGCTCAGGTTGGAGACTCTCCGTGAGTGGAGGCGCCGCGGCTCGAAGTTTCCCTCGAACCGCACGATACGGGCGCCCCCACGGATCTCCGTCGAGAGTCTCCAACATCTCCTCCCTGGCTCGCGTCCTCGCTTCGCCGATGGCCAGCCACAGAGCCTCCTTAGCCGCGCGGTACACCTCATACCGCGCGGCTTCTTCGTCAGGGACCCGACGACGTCTCCTCCGGTATCGGGTGTACTGGCGTCTGACCGCCACGCACTCGACGCGTAGTCGCGCGATCTCGGCAGACCACCAGTACACCTGGCGCCTTCCTGAATGCGTGTGGACGCGGGGCATGGACGCGTCGCTGATTTGCGTCATCGCCCCGCGGAACCACAGCGCCTCCTCTTCGACGTCGACGGGTCCGATCGTCACCGACTCCGGTCGGGTCCAGGCCTGGACAACAGCGGCCTCCTCGAGAACCTCCTTGTCAATGCGCTTACGCGCCCAACGCGGGCCGTCCGTTCGCGGGGCCGATGGACTGCGGCCGCCAGTGGTCTGGGTGGAGACGTCGAAGCGGATGTATCTGTGATCCGACAACGTCTCCACCTCCACGGCGACACGCCAATCGCGGACACGGCTCGCGACAGCAGGGCTAGCGAACGATACGTCTACGATCGAACCGCCCCGCTGCCGCACGCACGTGTGTACCGAGCCCCGGTTTAGGACGACCAGGCCAGTAGTGACCGCCCACTCCTCCAGCGCCTCACCCCGAGCATCGGTCACCGGGGATCCCCACGCCGAAGACTTGGCGTTGAGATCCCCTAGTAACAGCACGGGGTGAGGGTGGAGTCGGCCTACGATGGCCCCCAACTCGACAAGGAAGTTCTCGAAGTCGGCGAGGCTCTTGTTGGGCGAGAAATACGCCCCAACAGTGCCAATTCCGTCCGCGAGGGCGGCCACCCAGCCGTGACCTCGCGACGGGTTGACGAGAGCCCCGCCAATGATGGCCACCGAGCCGTCCAGATCTCCCACCCAGTTACCCCTGGGGGGGACAAAGTACGGCTCGGCGACCACAGCCACGTCAATCGACCACTCTGCCATGCTCTGGATCAATAAATCCTGAGCTCTGGCAGCGTGGTTGATGTTGCCCTGGAGGAAATGGTAAGGCGCCATTAAGCGCAGTCCATTCCCTCCGTCGCACCATTCGTAGGCCGGGAGTCGGCCGTAGACTGAGGCTGAGGGGGGGGGTAACGACCCCCTTGCAGCTTTAGTGCCCCTCCTCTTCTTTTTTTGGGTGGGAGCGCCACAGGCTCTTCCACCCGCCCTGTGCCCGGCGGGCCTCCCTGCAGCTGTACAGAGGCTGCAGTTTGGCGACCGGGCTGACCGCAGCGAAAACATTGCTCGCTGCGGTCTGTTGCGGCGGTGCAACCCGCCCGGACATGCCCAATGTCCAGGCAACGGTAGCACCTCAAAGCCCTGGGTTGCAGCAACTTAACTCTTGCTGCAACCCAGCCCACCAATAGCCGCCCAGCGTCGGCGACCTTATTGGCCGCCGCCACCGGGCAACGCACCCATACCACACCGAGCCCGGAAGCGCCAGTGCGGATTTCGCCCACCCGTATGTCATCGGGCGGACATCCACCGGCTCCGGCGATGGCCGCCACAACCTCAGCCGGGGTGATCGAGTCGTCCAGGCCGTCGACTCGCAGCTCAGCTGTCTTTTTCGGCCTGGACACTCGAACGTCCTCCGGGTTAAGGACCTCCCTTAGCTTGGCGGCCAGGATATCCGCCTTCTCGCCGCTAGAGGCACCCGGCACCTCCAGCAGCCGCGCCCCCGTAATCGCCGACCTAAAGCCTAGGCCGGATGGTATGCCGAGGTCGGGAAAAGCGACTTTGGCTTTGGCCTCCAAAAGGACCGTCTTGTAGGAGACGCCCCTCTCGACGGCTCCGGGCTGCAGTGTAATAACCACTGCCGCGGAGCGTGGGGCCCTCACCCTAGGCGGCCTCTGGGTCTTCTGCGTGGCCGGGGCAGATGCCTTAGCGGGTGCAGTTGCTGTTGCCTTCTTCTTACGGCCCCTCTTGACGACCGTTGTCCATGCCTCCGTAGAGGGCCCGGGAGCGGTCGCCGGGGGACCGGCCGTCTGGGAAGTGGGCCCAGGTGCAGACGCCGGGGGAGCAGCCTTCCGGGAAGTGGGCGCAGACTTTGCCTTCGCAGGCTGGCTGGCCACTTTCCCGGACCCACTCGGCTCTGCCGCCTCAACTGTTGGGCCCGGTTTGGTGGTGCCAGCCAGCCTCCGCTTGTCCGCAGCGAGTGGTGGGCGGAAGGTTTCGGCAGGAAGAAGCCTCCCCTCCATGGCCTCCAACCGAGCCCCCACCATCTGCCCGCACTGCATCATGCAGATGCGCGCGATCTTCTCGATCTCCGCATCCGCAAGTGCAGGGACCGATGATGGGACCGGCGATGGAGCCGACAACGAGACCGATTGGGTGGCCGCGGGAGCTACCATCTGGGCGGCAAACTGCCGCTTGAGGTCCTCCAACTCTGATTGGAGACGGCGGTTTTCCTCCCACAACTTCGCCGTCTCCTCCGTGCTCGACCGAGTCTGGAGGACCTCAACTGCCTCCCTGATACCATCAGCCGCCTCCTTTAGAGCGCGCGTGAACGTGCCCTTCAAATTGCCGGATTTAGTGGCAACCTGCAGGACGACGCCCACGCCGTCCAGAACTTGGCGACTGAGCGCCACCGCCGAAACGCTCCCCCCGGCAGCCATTCGGGCTGAGCGTCGCTCCCGCAACTGACGAGCCAACTCTTCAACCTCCTCAGCCGCTGTGGCCTTACGCTGCGCCCGCTTGGCAGCATTTGCCTCAGCCTTATTCGAAGGCAACATAAGTCCCTCGCCGACGTCTGAGAACGTGGGTGCGGAGTCACTGCCCACGCTCTCAACGCTCTGCGCGTGCTCCAGTTGGGCAGGCGTGTCAGGCCGGCATACCGGCACGGACCGATCCCGCTCCAGCAAACGAGCGGACGACCTATTCGCCACCGCGCGACCTCGCCTGCTCCTGCCCGTCGGCACCTTAGCAGCCGGCAGGTTTTCCTCGCTATGGGAGCGAGGCGACCGCTTCCTCCTTCCTTTGGACGGCAAAATACCCTCCGTAGCCCGCGAGCGCTCCGAGCCAACGCTCGCAACGCTAGCGACGCTCATCATCTCGGATCCGGTGTCAGAATCCGACTCCGCACCCACACCTATCCGTTCGATCAGAATGATCGGAACCTTCTCTTTTTTGTTTAATTTTGTAGTCTCCATATAAGTCCCACGAGTGTGGGGGATATAAAAAGTCCACCTAGGGTAACCCCCTGTCCCTAGGTAAGTGTACATTTGTATCCCAACCAGGGGGTCCACTAATCCCTGGCTGGGGGTGCGCTTGGGACTGATGCGCCACCTACAACTAAGAAGCTGCAGATGACACTACTCCTCAGCCATTCATACCCTCGCCGCACACCAAAACTTGGTATTAGAGGAATTTTTTATAGAGGTTATCTTCCTCGCGATCCGGGCGGTCAAGCCAAGATCCTCGTCCCGTTCCGAGTCATAAAACATGACCATGATCTCGTTACGGATTACGATTTCGACGGTTGCAGTCGGGAGAATCAGATCCCCCGCTGCTAGCCCGTTGGCAGGGTGAGTGCACAACGGGCGCCGCCCATGTTTCTCCACATGTCTGTCTGTTTGGAACAGACAGACATGTGCAGAAACCTCCTACGCCCACTCAACCCACCCTCTGTAAGCAGAGGGGTGAGTGGACGACCGTCGGGTGGTCTACATAGACCGACCCAAGAGCATAAAGCTCCCCTCCCTACGCAGAAATTCGCCACAGTCAATACCCTCTCCGACATGGAGAGACTATTGGCCGTACCCAGGGTGCACCGGCCCAACGACTGGCCTTTCCCCCGAACGTATTCGAAAGGAACGAGCAGCAATCAGGCACACGAGGAGGTTTTCTGCACGCACCCCAAGAAGCCCGACCTGAATCAACATGCCGGCGACGTCGTGAAAAGATGCCCTCTTATAAATAAATACCACCCGTCTCTCCACTAGTCCAATGCTTACTCAAGGATGCATATCCGGTAGGCTCGCAATCCTTTCCTATCCTATGGGCACGTCTACCTGACCATTACCGCGCCCCCCGGTCTACTTCTTGATATGCAATGGCCTCTGTAACACCATGAAGCATGAGGCTCCAGGGGCTAATGCAAATCTTGGGGTTCATTCGATTTATCGAGCCTGGTCAAGCCACGCTGGGATCGGTGCATTTCATTTCATTTCATTTCATTTCATTTCATACTAGTCTATACATTTACTAACAATTCTCCTAAAAAAGTCGTGTCCGTATGGATTGAGGAGCCATGTCTCAGATTTAAACGAGGGTATTACCAATATTTAGTAGTAAATTTGCCAAATTTGTAGCCCCGATCCTGGAATTTGTAGTAAAACCCTTCAAAAGTTACAGAACGTTGAAGGTGGCCCCTCAATTCAGACGTCTGGATTGAGGAGCCACCTCAGAACTCGACAACTAGCCAATGGATATTGCTAAAACTTTAGTAGGAATTAGTAGTGTTTATGCTTAATTTGTACAAAAAAAATGGGGTTTGTACGGCTGAATTTGAGGTAGCTACAATGCTTTGATTTATCTGAAAAATCCATAAATTTCCCCGCGCTGTTTCTCGGAAACTGATGAAGCAATTAAAATAGATTTTTGGTATTATTTAGTAGTAAATTAGCCAAATTTGTAGCCGCGATCCTGGAATTTGTAGTAAAACCCTTCAAAAGTTACAGGACGTTGAAGGTGGCTCCTCAATCCTGACGGTCTATAAAAAAACAAATGTACGTAGCTCCTAAAGCAGTTGATCAAATCGAAGTTTGATTACGCCAATATTTAGTAGAAATTTCTACTAAATATTGGCGTAATCAAAATTCCTCTACGTTCAATATTTCAAAAGATATTAATAATTTTAACATTCCTTAAGAATTTTCTGTGTAGGGTGACCATAAATAATTCAAACTGTGTTCATAAACAGAACTTTATTTACTCATGATTCATTCTTCACCAAATCAGTACCTACTTCAAAAAAGAAAAAAATTATATTAAACACAAAGAATAAAAAAGACAAATAAACTAAAAGCGAAATTATCCCAAATTACCTTTTATAAAATCTCTAATCTCTAAACATCATCTCTATATTCCCTTATTCTATCATTAATTACTAGCCTTCTCTAATCTTTATTTTAAAATATATTTACTAAACAAAGTCGCTTATTTTGCCTGTCTGAGCGACCGCGCTGTTCTCCTAAAATACGTTACAGATTTTGATGCGGTTTTCACCATCATTTATAGAATTTGTATTGGAAGTTTTTTGTATGTAATACATTTACTACACATTTATGTAAACGTATCAGAAATCTTGCCGTTTTCTTATGTCATAAAAAATACGATTTTTAGTTGTGTCGTAATGAATGATTGTAATGAGTCTTACTCTTTTATTACCTACTATAAAAATTGATACCGGGCAGAAATCCACAAAACGTGAGATCATTAAAATTTGAAAGTAGGCAAAGACACTCAATGTACTCATTTTAAATCTCTATTATCTATACCTACATGTTTTAAAACAAAATTGTTTTTGTGTCTGTCTGTGTGACCGCTTAGATCTTCTAAACGACAGATGGAGTTTCATGTGGTTTCCACCATTATTTAGAGCAAATTTATTGATTTATTGTTTATTTTAATTTTAATCAGAATCGAAATGTACATAAATATCAACTTAAGCGATTTAAACAATGCAAATAGAAATCACATGCTAACTTAACTAGAACTACTAACAAAATAAAACATAATTGTGCGTTTAATACATTAATATTTAACTAAGATTTAGCTAAAAAATCTCGGTAGAGATAATGCTTAGAGATTTTGTAAAAGCTAATTTGGGATAATCCGCTTTTAGTTTATTTGTCTTTTTTTATTCTTTGTGTTTAATATATTGTGTTTCTTTATTTATGTACTGATTTGGTGAAGAATGAATCATGTGTAAATAAAGTTCTGTTTATGAACGCAGTTTGAATTATTTATGGTGGGTGACCATAAATAATTCGAATAGTTTTTTTTACTATTATTTATAAACGCTGCTATTAAAAAGCAGCGTGTATATAAAAAAAAAAACAAAACAAAATAAAATTCTAACAATAGACTCTTCTAGATATTTGCGCCAAGGCTTGTACTAATAGGCCCAGACAAATTGTTCCTATATATATAGTCCACTCGGCCTCGGCCATTCATCATAATAAGAAAGGGTAAAAAACAAAAGGATAACGAACTCATTTGCTCACTGATTTTTATTCACATAAGAATAATAATCCATTAAAAAAATAACGCTTCTAAGAACTTCTGCATTGGAAATTCTACCAGGATCGTTATTGGTACGGCGACAGCGTAGGTTATCAAATTGGTTGCGCTCCAGTCCACGATCTGAAACAATATTACAGATAAACTTCATAATTATACTTTATTACACCTCGTCCTCTTTCATTGGGGTTAAATGAAAAATCTACATTATTCTACCTCCACTGACGCGCGGCGTTCAACCTCTGTATCGGGAAGTGTATAAAACTGCGTAGAGATCAACTAATTTAAAACTGCTCGCCCCTCCACTGTTGGTTCAAATGCTTGAACAGGCAGTTAGTTAGTTTAGTGAAGGGGCGTGCAGTTTTAAATTAGTTCATCTCTACCACTTTAACACGGCTTAAAACACTTACCTACTTATCATCGCACCCGTACCCTTCACACGGTAACACAGTATCAATCAAAGTCTGAATCATTGCTAGGTTATTCCTCATCTATTGCTCATAATTATGTTCGATATATTTGTTTGCTCAACAACGTAAATAACGTGATTAATATTGTTGAACTGTCAAAATGAATGTCATTCCTACTGTCAGTGTGTTACGCATTTACCACACTGTTGTTTCGCCAGAGTTTTATTTCTTAATGAAGCCAGACTCCGGGTGCGACGACAATTTAACCGAGGCACGCGACTTAAAAGACCTGCAGGCCTAGACAAAACACATTTCTGTTAGCGTTCACGTCAAACGCTACGAAAAAAGGTACGGGAATGACATTGCCTGCGGAAAGATTACGTCGTGTTCTTTCCGCAGGTAATGTCATTCCCATACATTTTGGCGTAGCGTTTCGCGTGAACACTAAGAGAAATATATTTTGTCACAGGGCCCTGGGAAAATGTGTGTGTACTACACACACGCCTCGCTAATCCGCTCGGTAATTATAAGAGTGCTTAAAAATTACTAGACTATTAAGCTCCAAGAACAAAAAAACTAACGATGTCAAGTGTAGAGGTGCCGAATGCCATTGGCCTGGTGCCGATTGTCACCAAGATGCACCAGTGCAGCATCATGACTGTCAAAGACAGTCGGCCCAAGCTGCGCCACCCTGGCCAGCTGTAGAATCTTTTTATTGGACCTGCGAATAAAAATGTAAGCTTAATATAGTCAAAAATGCAGGCTCTTATATCATGGCGTAGATTAATGGTTAGGTAATCGGTTCGAACTCAGCTAGGCGCGTTACTTTGTGTAAATAATTTCATCATCAAAACGGTGCGGGAAAACATCAGACCAAAAATTCAGACATGTGACATGTACGAACCCGCACTGGGCCTGCGTGGATGATTACAACCCACTCCCTTATGTAGAGAGGAGGCCTGTGTCCCACCAGTGGAAACATTTAGGGTAATTATGCTTGTGCTAATCTGCATGGTCATCGTTTCCAACGCTTGTTTACCGGCTTCAACTCTTCATACTGATCTGTTGACAATGTTCTTAGGACCAATCACAATGAATGACCAATTTTGAGTTGAGGCCAGATTGGTTCTAAACTTGGTCAACACAGATGGTCAGAGTTTTGCCGATAAACCCCAGATGAGAATTTTCGTACTTAAATCCCTTTCTATTGTTGGTTGTAGTAACCTTTGGAAGCTGCTGTTGCAGTCAGCAATACGAAATTTATTAGAAAATTGTGGTACACACACAGGTACCAACCATCACCAACCACACGACACGACGCCAGACTTGGGCCCTGGCTCCAGATACAGAGACGAAACATAGCCTAAACTTACCCATAGAAGCGCTTCAGTGCTTACTGGCGTGATTTTGACAGATGGAGGGGTAAGTTTACGCTAAGCTTCGGCTCTGTATCTGAGCCCGAGTGTTGAGTCATGTTATGTGTGTACCAGAATTTTGCAATACATTAGGTAGGAAGTCGGCAAGACTTCAGTAGAAGCTTCCAAAGGTCACTATAACCAACAATAGAAAGGGACTATGAATGTGTACCTTATGTCGGAAGTACTTGTATCCTTACCATTGACATGAAAGCCTCCCATTAGACTCACGCCCAGAAGAATGCAGAAGATAGGTCTGTCTAGCGCAGTGTGAGCCGCATTGAAGAGCGCAGAGTGCTGTCCACGCGCAAACATGCCTGTCAGTGACCACAAGAAGAGTAGAGGGAAGCATGTGTAATGGAGGTACATGAACCACTGCAACAGATAAAATAGAAGTAAGTTGAGTACAGCGATCAATTGAAATAACAACCGACTAACAGATGGAAACAGTGGGGTCCCTATTGGGTTTGCTATCAGGAATTTCACAGTAGCTGCCCGGACTTGGATTCGTAGCTGATGTATGCCAATAGGCTCGCCTCCTATTACCTGGAACCCGAACATAACTGACGAGATGTGGGTGTATTATTGGTAGGTACAACAACCTTTGCCAACCATTCGCGGGAAAATAGGCACCGTGTTACAGTACAAGTGCAGTCTGCAGTAGTTGATCAGTTGACTCTACGCAACGGGATACTGGCCAGCGTCCGCTCCAAGAAAAAGCAAACGTGAAGCATTATTTGGCGACGTTCAAGATTTGGCGATGGCTTACAAAGTCTAGGTGTATATTTTGGTGCATTGTTGGTTTTTTGCATTTATTTCCACATCAGGTGTGCCAGTGAAAATGCAGGAGAAGATTTAGAGCATGAAGGTGCGCTAGGCTGCCCAACAAATTTGGAAGGAGGGGGCAATTTTAATTCCCTGTCAGTTATGGTAGATAGACCTAGCTATTAAACTGTAAGTCTCGTTGCTTATACTTTCAACAATCTAAAAAATACTTCAGTGATATCTCTGAAGCGCGGTCTCGCAAACAATGGATGCCCATGAGTTGGGACTAGTAAAAACAATGTAGAGAGTTGTGGATTAATGAAATGATGAGCCGCAACCGAAGGGATCAACAAAGTGTCATGTCATCCATCTTTTTCTACTTTCACCAAATTTTGTTCGTATTTTAACACGAATATCCAATGACGTAGATCTAAAGGTAGGGTCAAGGTAGAGTCACTACTATTTTTAGAACGATTTTAATTTATTAACCAACCATTAACTATGCCGTGATGACCCTTTGTGCCCTTTATTGTGTTATTTTCAATTAATTATCTAATAGAATCGCCGGTCGGCGCAACATCTCTTTTTCTTTCTCACTTCTCTATTAGTAGTGCTCTCGGTAGTCACACCCTTTCTGACCATATCATCATTCACACAGTCCATTCATCGTATCTTTGGTCTCCCCCTACTCTTATAGCCAACAACAGTCATAATCAAAACTTTCCTCAAGACATTTTCCTCATTCCTACGTATCACGTGCCTATACCATGACAACCGATTTCCACACAGCTTTGCAATTATCGGTGCCACTTTCAGACTTCCTCTTATGTTCTCATTTCTTATTCTATCCATTCGTGTAACACTAACTCACACTCTTAACTTTCTCATCTCAGCTGCATGCAATTTCCAAATGCATAAGACAGCAGGTGTAACCATTCTTCATACATCTTTCCCTTAAGTTTAAGGGGAATGTGGAAGTAGCAGATTGTTCCCATGACCTGACGCCATTTCATCCATATAGTGTTAATTCTTAACCGTCCGATCTACTTCGCCATCGCTTTGCACGAGTCAACCGAGATATCGAAAATCGGAGCAGACTGAGAGAAGCTCCCCATCAAGCGCTATGGCTCCAGAACTGGAGAGACCGCCGAAATCGCAAAACATGTATTCAATTTTGGTTCTGCTGATTTTCAAGCCTAAATTCTCCAGCTTCTGTCGCCACTTCTCATCATACGTCTTCACCGACAAGAACAATGTCATCGACAAACAGCATGCACCAGGGTGCCTCTTCTTGTTTGTCTGACGTCAGAGCGTCCATGAGCAAAGGAAGAGGTCAAAACTTAAAGCCGATCTCTGGTACATGCCTACAGCCACATTGAACTCGTCGGTTCTGCAAGCAGCCGACGGGACGTAGGTACGAGATTTATTTATTTATTTATTTATTTATTTATTTATTATGGCACTCCAACGACTAGTTCACATAAACATTACAGAAAGTTTAGTCATAATTAATCTAGTACTACAGTGAACTTATCACTTAAAGGTGTGCACAGCACTTACATGGTTTGCCTAATTAAACACGGTTAATGAAAGTGGCGAAAATAAAAATAAAATAAAATTAGTTAATAATTATAAAATCAAATAAGTTACTAATAAATATAAAATGACAATGATAAAATCAACTAAATTAGTAAGAAATTAACAATTATAAAATCAAGAAAATCAATAATAATACATGCAATGAAATGGGTGAATTTAACATTTTAAAAATTATAAAAAATAATTAGTTAGAAAGTTGAAATTGTAACAAAAAATACAGAAATAGACATGAATGACAGAATACAAACAAGAATCAACTATCAGCAATCTGCAAGTTGTCGTATAATATGATTGCGAAATTGAGTCAGGGTGTTGGAGAAGATGTCAATGCTATGAGTGCGAGAGTGACTTTCGTTATACGTCCTCATCAGACGGCTCAAAGGCGCTGATGAGATGGACGAATAGCACGAATGAACTCTACATACCTCCCGGACAACCCTTTTTGCTTCAATGCCTACCTTAACACATCCTGAGGAACCCTATCATACTTTACCTCCAGATCAATGAACAACATTGAAAATGTGCATGTCCTTGTGTGGACATCTAAACTTCTTGCGCAATTTGCGAAGTGCAAAAGTGGCGTTCATTGTTCCTTGACCTGGCATAAACTCAAACTGGTTCGGGGTAATCTCAGTCTCCTATCGCAGTATTTTCTCTATTATTTCCTGCCATAACTATGTGACATGAGCTTATCCCTCGATAATTGTTGCAGTCTTGTACATCACCCAGTGGCGAATTTACCAGAAGGCTGAGTAGGCTGGAGCCTAGGACGGCGGCAAATTTGGCTCAATTTTTTTTTGTAAATATTTTAGGGCTATACAGTGTACCGTCTTTTTTGTTTTTTTTTTGGGTGGGAAATTATCAAATAACTTTTCCCGCTCTGGGTGGAGCTGGGTGGAGACTTTTACTGACTAAATAAAACCCAGCCGTGTTGTTAAAACCAACCACACAGTTGCCTGTGTGCCAGGGGCCTCGGTATGTCTTTTGAACAACCCGCACCCCTGGCAGGCAACGGCCCTTGCGGACCCCACCAGTTGGTGCTGACATCTCTTTGAGGCACGCGTGGAACACAACGCGCCTTCGACCCGGGCTTGGTCCTTACCGGACAGCGAGCTACCCATTACTCGCCGTCCGCAAGCCCGCGCCTGCCGTGGCCGGGAATAACCCTGGCATTCCCGACGCCCAGGGCGTCCCCTGCGGCGACTAAGGCGCATTTACCTCGACAATAATTGATCATTCTATTCTTGCCTGAGCAACCAGCAGCAAGTTCATTATGCTCCCGAAGATGTCACTGCTTGCGGTAGCGTTGGGGATCTGGTTACCTCTTTTCCTCAAATATGGCGAGGGGGGTAGTGGCTGATCTTTGCGTTATGCTCGTGAACGGGTGCTGCCTGTGGTACTGGTCGTCTTGCTGACCATGATTTTGTTATTGTTGCTAATAATTACCTACCTGTTTATTTATTTTACGTCGATGGTCCTAGGTTATCATTTGTAAACATAATTCAGCATTGCATAAGTAAGCTATCACGCCATTTATACCAGGAGGCTTTTATTTTGGTAGTATGCTTTGTTTACTTTTTTATTTTTTGTGCTCGAGTTAAGTTTTCATTTTATTTGTTGATATATTTGCATGGCTAGCTAGACATATGACAAATTATTTAAGTTCCGATAAGATAAGATAAGATAAGATAAGATTTTTTATGTGTTTGAACATGATGTACATGATATGTTACATGCAAGATAACTAAGAGATAGAGTTCTAACATGTTCAACCGCATATAGTGGCGTGCAAATTGGCAGGAAAAGATGGTGCATAAACCGTGATAATATTAATAAAAATTGCATTGAAGACATTGTGTGGATACTTATTAAATCATCATCAATCATCCGTGTCTCGTAATGTTGATTACTTTGCCTACCTATGTATAGAATCAAGTCTATCGAACTAAACAGACAGTTGTGCTGCTGGGGAGTTTGTTGCGCCACTTCTTCTTCCCAGCTAAAGTACTAGGAAGTGGTGATGTCGCTATGAGATCCCACCAGAGCTCTGTCCGCTGTGCCGCGATTTCTCGCGGCAGCGGAGTGACGCCCCGGCGTTTGGCCTCCTCGCACCACTTCCAAGAGTGCGCGTGAGGCCCGCCGCCTCACCGGATATTGTGCGGTATCCCTGGACTATCCGGATGCCCATGACCCTATGGGACGCCTTCAACTGGCGAGCTGGTTTGGGCCTCAATGTAGGCGCCCACACCGGTGCCCCGTATAGGGCCATGGACCACACGACCCCCGAGTAGAGCCTCCGGCAGGAGGCGTTTCGCCCCCTAGATTGGGCAGGAGCCGCTTCAAGGCAGTCTCGGCCCGCCCCAGTCTGGGAGTCAAACGTCGGAAATGCTCCGCGAAGTCCCGGGTACTTCATCGTCGACTCAACGCCGGTGTAAACCCCTCCTGCCGTTATTTGGGAACCCATCGGTGGCGCATTCCGAGGACCATAAAAACACATGGCTTCGGAATTGTGCAAGGCCACTCGAGTCCCAGTTGCCGGATCCTACCGACGATTGTCGCAACCCCGTGTGTCAGCCGCCGCCTGGCACGACCTCCCTTGCGCCAGGACCAGCGTATTGTCAGCATAGCAAATTACACTGACGCTGCTAGGGAGGTCGACGCGCAGCACCCAGTCGTACCCAATGTCCCATAGATGCAGCCCCAGGACTGTTCGCTATGGGACACCGCACGACATCTCTCGCCGGTTCCACTCTCCTTGGTGACCGGGGTAGATGACGGCCCCGTCAAATGACCTCGACCACGTGACAGAGGTAGGTCGGCATCCGGTGTTACAGGAGTGCCTCCATGATGCAACTCCAGGGCATGGTGTTAAAGGCGTTGGCGATATCTAGAGACCCCGCCAAGACGACCCCGCCCCGGGCCACAGCACCCTCCGTCGTAAGGGCTCGCAAACCCAAGTAGAACCCTCATTGGTTCAAAAAAACGATGAAGCGCTTCAAGAAAAGGTAGGAAGTGCCCTTGCGCTTCGCTTGGCTCATCTTGGCGGGGCCACTACCGTGCTAGGTAAACAAAAACGCAGCAAAAAAATTGAATAGCCTAATGGCGTAAATGTGTAAATCGGCCACTGACATCACCTTTATTCTTGAAGTCTTATCATTCCGAATGCTAACATTTTTATTCTTGAATTGGAAAAATTACTAATGGACAATGTGGACAAATGGTGAAGTGAAATTTTGATACTTAGGGAGGTAGATAAATAGATGCCTATTATGTGTAAGTAATTCCTAAATCCTGAGTCCTGGAGTGGAGACTGCCCATCAGCAAGCGTAGTATGGGACACCCCCAGATAGATGGTCCGATAACCTTAAAAAAAGGTGGCTGAGACAGATTGGAAGCGAAAGGCGGAGAACAGAGTGTTGTGGTGCAGCCTGGGAGAGGCCTATGTCCAGCAATGGACTGCGATAGACTGAGTTGATTGAATCCCTAAATGTCTCCTGGTGATGTAGTTGATTATTTCACATAATGGAACTGTGCAAAGCCAAAAATAATAAATATGTACAGAGGCCAGCTCATCAAGCTACCCCAATCTGTCAAATTTCTTTGATCAATTTTCAACTTTCATTGAAAAGATTGAGGTTTATGTTCAATTGGGAAAAAATTTCAGTTTGGGATAGCTTTATCTAGGATAGGATTATCTAGTCATAACGTTATCACTGTTGCGCAATGTTATGTTATTAGATAATACTTAGGTATTGGTACTTACGCTTTTACAAATGCTACGGCTACATTGTCGCGAAAATGCGAACTACACTTGGCGCACTCTCTGTTGCACAGCGACACGTCCAGCGGCGCGGGCGATGTGCGACGGAAAGCGTATTGTTCCCGTAATCGCGACTATGTAGCCGTAAAATAAGTAAAAGTTAGCTTCACTTACTTTATACTCAGACAGCTTGATTTTTCTCTCTTCTAGCTCAAATTGTATGTGAGCCATTATCAGACCCAAGAAGCAAGCAGGCAGAGCCCCCCAGGAAGACATGTAGAATTCCGTAAACAAAGGAGTGTCTCGCCATATCCTACGTATTTCTCTAAAATCATAATAAACTGTTATGCTTCGCATACATATTCGATGTCGAGCTGCACTGCAGCTATATTGTCGCGATAGAGCGAACTAGACATGGGCAAAATGTATCACTAAAAAGAAAAGATTGAAATGTATCTTTCGATCACTGGGATATGTATCACTCTTTTAAATCTTTATATCCATATGTATCAGTAGATCACGCTCGCGAGCACGACACGCAGCGCATTGAACTGACTCGTTCCCGAACGGTAGCGAACGAAGGTCAAGGTTGAACTAATGACGCAAAATGATATTTTGTTTAATTCGAAATCGCAAATCTACTTTTTTTCTATCCTGATCCTAAAAACGATGTCTCTATGACCGAATATAGTTTGCATAGTTTACTGTTTTAAAAGGAAAAGTACACGTACAGTTAAAACCAGTATACCTAGTACTTAAATGTTCACGTTCCGCTTTACGACTTTATGCCCTACACACCAGTTATAGAGTTATTAATTTACCTTTCTGTGCCGACGTATATCAGTTTATAATGGTCAAACAACTCACTCTCTCCGTCTTGCGAAAGCGCGACAGAACATTCTAAATAGTGAGGTGCGAAAGAGACGCCTGGACTTGTTGCGATTGTGTTGGGATACAGATTGAAGAAAAAGGCCGTGACTCCGTGAGTGAGTGAGTTGTAAAGATACACTGATACACTGATACATTCGGATGTGAATGGATATAAAGAGTGATTGATGGAAACGGATTGGTTCATATCTTTTGTATCTATATCTACTGAGTTACCCATCTCTAGAGCGAACTAGATACACATCGCGCGCTCTCTTTCACGCACCACTCGATGTTATGAACAGATAGCTCGCGAAGTGTACCTAGTTTACTTTATCGCGATAATGTAGCCGTGGCATTGCAGTACATTTAGATGTAAATGAGCAAAGTCGAGCCGGAGGCAAGGGCGTAATGAAGCCGAGAGTGTTGACAAATGCTGACGTGTATGCTAACTACAAATGCAAACGATGTTTTTCAACAAACTTGTGAGGAAGCAATGACACAACAAGACAAAACAGAACTTAAATAAAAAAATAAAATTAAGTAAGTTATTATTTCATGCGCCTGGCCTTCACGTTTTGAAGAAGCGACAAGGTCTACAAGAAGTCAAACACCCCTGCCCGTCCCTCCGCGGCAACCATGTTATTTTACTTTATTATATACTCTGAATACTCACTCAGGCGACATGACGTTTATCATTGCTTTATAATGCTTGATATACACAACGACGGCAGTCAGCAGACATGATGCGATGAACAGAACTACATAGAGACTGACAGCCAAACGACGGCGACGCCAGAGCAGAAGGGTGAAGGTACATGCCAGGATATACATGTGCATGCTTACGGTCAGGAACCTGACGTTAATAAAATACATTTGATTAGCTGATGTGAGAGAGTTTTGACTAGGTTGCCCTCGGTGTGCGAGTCTACATGGCGTGATCGTTCTAGTTCATTTGAATCATTAGGTGCAATTAGCCCAGACACATAAATACATTATTGATCTTCGTGCAAAAATACAACCGTTGACACAAACTAAAACCTCTACAAAGCAAATAAAATATATTTATTGGGCATTTAAATTTAATAAGAATTTGTAGGTCTGTAATATTTTACTCAAAGCATCGTCGCGTCTGGGGATGGTCAATGAAAACACCAAACAGACAAGGCTCAGTAATAATGAATGTATGTATGCTATTGTAAAAATGATAATATTGAGCCGTCTAGTTCTATACAGAATGGTGACGAGTTTCTGAAAAAAGGATCCTGTTAACATCCTTTGTGTTCGTACTCGGTGGATGCCAGCAGTACCCAATAAAAAATCGTGTTTTCTCACCAGGTCGGAACTACGCAGTAATTACTGGAGTCCACAATGTTGTTTGTCATGAAAACATGAGACCAGAACTTCGTCTTACAGGCTTCGCTCTCCAGGCCTATCGTGGTAGGGACAAGAGGGCCATCCCGGGAATCCAACCACCAGGTCGCTCCGTAGCCCACGATCAGAAGGTGCACTGGAGTTATCCTAGAAGTCAAGTTTAAAATCCGATTGAGTAAAGCATGTCCTGCCGTAGGTACTGATAACCAGACGACAGATGTAACACCTGAACAGCGGAATTAAGGAAGCAGCGCCAGGGTAGCCCGCGAAATTAAAATTTTCTATCGTTTTTGCATTTTGCAAGTTTTTCAAATTATAATCATTAACTAACCCGTAAATGACAAAAAAAACGTAAGTAAATTCGAATTTCGTAGGCCACAAAATCAAAATCAATAGTTATTTGTTATACAAGGCTGCAAAGCTGTTTTCTGGCGCGAGTACTTGTATTGAAAGCTGAGCAAGCGAAGGATTCTAGGATTGCACCATGAGCGAAGCGAGGGGTTCAAATATAGAATCCTGTGCGTGGCGAGGCTTTCAAAGGTACAAGACGCAGAATACCTTTGCTGCCGAGCGAAACACACAATTTTTCACCTTACTACAGCGAGGAAAATGCTAGGCACAAGAAAAACAGCCTAAGTAATATATTAAATTAGTGTACTTAGTTCAATGAAGTATGATTGTAGTCTTCAAAAACGTTTTCACGCCTTTAGAATGTCTTCATGCATTGAACAAATTGTACGCTTTTATCTGGGGGCACGGCAGTGCGCCCACCAAGTCGAGCAAAAAAAAGCGGCACGGCCGTTATCATCCTTTTCTCGAAGCAGTTCAGCCCATTTTTGACCCCCTATAACTTCGTTGTGGATTAAACTAGAAGCCTTTGTTTCTAGTAACCAAGCAAGCATTGTATAAACACGGTATATTTCAAATTTCATTCAATTTTTACCAGTAGTTTAAGAATTATAAACAGTCAAAGTTCTTCATTTTGACACTCACCGACTGACCGGTCATCAAAGCACTTCTAGTAGACATAGAAGCTTCAAATTTAGAATACAATTAGTGTTTAGTGGATAAATTAAGGAAAAACTAAAATATTTTGCAATTTCGGTCCAGTTTTCTAGATCCACCAACTGCATAAATAACTTTGTAATTCCATATCAATATATAGGATTACAAAGTTACATTTGCAGTGAATGAATCAGTGTACCTGTATATGTATAATCTACAAAAAGAAATGAGATGCCATCAAAAACAAAACTTGTAAAAAAAATCAAGTCTCGCAACTCAGTTCTTCTACCATAAAAAGTTGTGAGATCCATGTAATACCAAGTCGGTTGATTTATACAGTCCCTACTTAAGGGACCTTCTGTCTTAAGTTATAACGTAATTAGCTAATATAACAACATCTTATAGTGACCATATCAATATTAAAAATCTTTTATATTTTAAGTAAATAGATTGACTTGGCAATCGCACTGAACAATCTAATTTTAATATACTATGAGATACTTGTGAGACATTTCGTTTTCATGCGATAGCCAAGTCAATCTATTTATTTAAAACATAAAAGATTTTTAATATTGATATGGTCACTATAAGATGTTGTTAGATGAACTTATTTTTCACGTAAATATTTCGTCTATATTATTATTTATGTTCATGTCGCCTTCTTTTCAGCTTGATTGCAATATAAATATTAGAAGAGCAAATTGCAAATGTAAAGCAGGCCTATCTGAAAAATGTAAGCGCATCTGTGCTTTAATTTACTTTAAAAATCTCCAGTTATTGCTTTAACGAAAACTAACAAAAATTATTTAAGGTTATGTTTACTTAGATTTGTTTGTATTGAATAGTAGTACTACATACAAAACTCAGGTATTTTTACAAATACCATTATTGAGTAATTTCTAAATGTTTTGAAACTCATACTTACACAAAAAAAATTTACTGCATTTATCGACTTTTGTCGCTTATCACGTAACCAAGGAACGTAAGTAATCTCGGTGGGAAAGTAATAGAATTTCACACCATTTGATTTATTTTGAGTTTTGTTTGAAGTATTCGAGCATCCAGAAACACAACAATACATTTTTGCTTAGTAATGATGTTTTTTCACTTCATGTATGAAATTATTTTATTAGGTGAAGTGTCAATTTCAAGTACCTAATGATTCCGAGAAAACTTCGGATTTGCGACACTAGATGGCAGACTCTTCGTCGTGCACTTTCCCTATAGAAAGGTTCGAATTTCAAAAACTCTTTCGACGCTAGCGAGTAATAAATGCACTTTTGCACGCAGATTTCGAATGACATATAGAATTTTTTCGAAGTTGTGAGGTAAAATGTCATTTATTCAAACTAGGCTAAGAGCACATGAGTAACTAAAGCTGAGAGGCAGCACTTTTTGAACGTGAACAATAACATAAGACAGTCCCCAAAACGCCCGCCCTTCTCCACTTTCTAGTTGAGTGCTTTCGCTGGGAAGAAGAAGGGGCGCAACTAACTCCCCAGCAGCACAGCTGTCTGTAAAGTTGGTAGAACTTAATTCCACACAATGGTCAATAGGTAAGTAATTATTATTATGAAACATAAAACCAAAAATATATTTGCCATATGTCTGCTAGCACACGCCAGTAAACCAAAGAATCTTTAAAAACTTTACTCGAGCAGAAACAAATAATAAAAACAAAAATTTAAACAGAACGTAAGACCAAAATTAAAGCCTCCAGGCATAAAGGGCGTGCCGCTTACGTATGCAATGAATGCTACATTATGTTCACTCAGCTATAACTAGAAGTAACAAATGTTAAACTAGGACCTTAGGAGTTAAATAAATAAACAGTTAATACTATTAACAATAACAAAAACAAGGTCATCAAGACGACCAGTTCCCACAAGCGTTATGATCGTGAACGGTTGCTCCGTTCACGATCATAACGCAAAGATCAGTCATTATCCCCTCGTAATATTTGAGGGAAGGAAGCAACCCGACCCCTGATGCTACCGCTAGCAGTGACATCGCCATATTAGACCTTACCGCCTCCCCGCTTAATATAACTAGGTCAAAGAGTAAAGTCTATAAGCACCTTATAACTCGTTTCATGATACATAGCGGCAGCAAATGAAGGCCGAGCTCGTGTTTTTGAGAGTATATCAAGAGGTTGTAGCCGGTAAGGAAGCAGGTCATCATCACGAAACCTTGGATCAGCGACGTTCCGTTCGCCAAAAAAACGCCGTCAATTCCTTGTGTCATCTGCATGGACGAAGATTTATACGTAGAGTTTTGGTTAAAATCTACATAATACTGACACAGCCAGACGAAAAGCAGATGGCGGGATGAATTACACTGAAAACTTTCAAGGTAAGTTAGAAACTAGTAGCTGTGGCTCGTAATAGATCGATTATCAGCATCATTTCAGGCAAAAGACGTCCACCCTGGACATAGGCCCCTCCCAAGCACTGCCACTTTAGATCACAGCGGATTCCTGCGACTTCCACAAGGTTTTCGGCTGTCTATAGGCTCGAGTCATACACCGTGAAATTTTAATGGTTGTTTTCCCGCAGCGAAATTGTTTCGTCTTGGTAATACAGTAGTTTTATAAATAAATAAAATATTAGAAACAAAAAATGGCAGATTAACCATTGTGAAAAATCACCACGTGCGAGAGTTTATTTTGCTTTGAACATTTATGCATCGCTGTTCCCTATGTAGGAGGTGCGTGCGATTCGAGTAGTACGTACAAGTTACATCTAGTGTTACTATTGAGTAGTGTTTTATCGAGTTGATAAATATTTTTTTATTATATTAAAACAAAAAAATCTTATTTTTTTAACTTTTACTCTTTGCTTCGAAAGTACTCCTTAAGGCAAGTTGTTCTGCCGCGGGAAAACAACCATTTAAATTTCACGGTGTATAGACGGCCAGCCAATGGTCGTGGAGGTCGGTGGAGGTATTGCAACGTCTTTTTTTTTTGAGGGTGGGTAATCTTCAAATAACTTCTCCCGCTCAACGTGTCAGACTTTTACTGAGGAAAACTCACCCGTGTTGCTTCAGTTGCCTGTGTGCCAGGGGCCACGGTAACTCTTTCGAACAACCCGCACCACTGGCAGGCATCGACCCTAGCGGACCCCACCAGTTGGTGCTGACATCTCTTTGAGGCAAGCGTGGAACACACAACGCCGTCGACCCGGGCTTGGTCCTTACCGCAAGCCCACGCATGCTCCGCAAGCCCGCGCCTACGGTGGCCAGGAATCGGCCTGGGATTCCCGACGCCCAGGGCGTCTCCTGCGGCGACTAGGACCGTGAGGGCGCATAGACTGCCTCTCTCTCACGTGCGCCGCCTCCCTCTGCGCGAGCATTACTGCTTCGCAGAAGGAGGTGACGGCTTACCATGCAGTCTCGCTCCGTACCATGGCCTGGATCAGGGCTGGGCGCGAAAGGGTGCCGCCGCCGATCGCCTCCACGAGGAGAAGGCGGTGGTCCGCCCAAGCCGGACAGACCTCCACCGTATGGTCCACCGTAACCTTCGGGTGGTCTACGCAAAAGTAACACCCGGGCGTTTTCTCCCACCTTATCCGAAACAGGAACCTCCCGAAACAACCGTGTCCGGTGAGGACCTGCGTCAGGCGGAAGGTGAGGACGCCGTGGCGCCTCTCAGTCCACCTCTCAATGAGGGGAACGAGGTTGCATCGTTGCATGCAGATTCTATTAGATACCCGCAACCTTTAACTGCCCCGTTGGTCATGCGGTCGCAAGCGCGACTACTGAGTGTGGAACCCTGGGTTCGATCTCCGGGTCGGGCAAGTGATATTGTGTGAAGTGATATTGGGTTATTCCAATAGGAATTTCTTAGTAACAGCCCGGAGCTCGGATGTTGGCGGTGTTTTACCCCCGCGCCTTGGAAAGCACGTCAAACGGTTGGTCCTGCGCCTGATCTCTTTCCGGTCGTATCGGATTGCCGTTCCATCGGACTATGAGACTGAGGGAAGAGAGAGTGCACTTGTGTCTGCGCACACATATGTGCACTATAATATCTCTGGCTCGGAAGGCTGGTCTCCGTTGAGATTAGCCACCATGGCCGAAATACGGTCTGGAGGACTATATATTAAATACCTGTTCCAAATATTCTGGATTTATCGTGTGGAACGTGAAACGGAACGCGACGGCGTGTGCAAGTGTTGTGAATCCCAGTGCCATGACCCTGAAATGACGCAATACACATAATTATATATTGTTAAATTAATTCTATTCGATGTGATTCCATGATGAATCAAATATCAATTAATGTTACCGGAATCCCGAAAATTTAAACAGTTCCAACCAAAAGAACAAACGTTTTTCTTAAGAGGATATTTGTGGTCGGGAACTTACCGGCACATTCATATCGCTTGTGAATAGACGTGCTGGAGAAACAGTTTAAATTGGAAACTTTTTTCCTATGATTGAAGATATTCAACGTAGATTAGTATTCTTTACATAACGTAGTTATCTATAATGCATGCTCACAAATTTTTAGATTTACGTCTTTGCACAGCAATTCTTCCCTTGATTACCTTTCCTGTTCGATACAGGAATTGGGGGGAAGAATTGGTATATTAAAATAAAGACAATTAAGAAATACCTGGCACCTTCCATAGGGTCCAGGGCAATCAGTCGAGGGTCACCACCTTGACGAATAAATGTCAGCCGGCGCCAGTTGGCTGGTATTGAGAAAGCAGATAGCAACTTGTTTTCTGAAAGAGAAGAAGATACTATTACGCGATAACATTAGTTACCACTAGCGCCATATAGTATCGAGTAGCAGAATTAGCAGAGTCAAGATCTTTCTAGAAGTCTCGATGCTAGAACTTTCTAGAACTTTCGACATCTTCAGTCGGGGCCGTTATGTACTCGAACATTCTAGATGTCTCTACAATAAAATGTTCTGGAGCTATGCGAAGTCCCTATAAAAGGCCGGAACGGATCGCGACCCGGGCAGTATTGTCGAGCGATACAAGCGATCGAAAGCGATCTTCAAGTGCGACTTAGAGTGATCGGTAATGAAATTGTGTTTTGTCATTAGTGTGTTTGAGTTGTTATTATGTTTTTTAATTTAAGTGTCATTTTTGGTAATTTCTTTTGGCAGTTTTTAATTGTCATTAACCCCAAGCTCGTAACAATTGGTGTCAGAAGTGGGATTAAAAACATGCCGGTTTTACCTAAAGATGACACGGAGGGTATCCGTACCCAGAGTCAACGCCAGCAGGAGACGGACCAGAGGCGATTCGGTGGAGCAACGCCACAGATGTCGGAGGCCCAGCTACCGACCACGGAGGCCGGCCCATCCACAGCTGCTCCAGCATCATCAGCACCAGATTTTGCTGCTCTTATGATGATCTGCAGGAACAGGCTCGCCAACAGGAGGAGCAGGCCTGTCAATTGGGAGAACAGCTCAAACGAGATAAGGAGGAACAGGCTCGCCTACAGGAGGAGCAAGCCCGCCGACAGGAAGAACAGGCTCGCCGACAGGAGGAGCAGGCCCGCTAATAGGAGGAACAGGTTTGCGGACAGGAGGAGCAGGCCCGTAAATTGGAAAAATAGCTCAAACGGGATAAGGAAGAGCAGATGCTCCCCTTGAAGGACCTTCACGCAGCCTTCGGGAAAGACATGAAGGAGGTGAAGAAGAAGATTGCTCAGCATGACAACTGCTTATCAGAAGCTGAAACTCAGATCAGCAAGTTTAATGACGTCATTGCTGATGTGAAGCAAGAGCTGGGTAGTCTTAAACTTGGGGATGGAATTGCAGCTCCCGTAACTACAACACCTTCGCTACGTGGATTCAAAGTGCCACCGTACGATGGGTCTTCTTCCTGGTCGGCCTACAAAATTCAGTTCGCGGCTGCCATAAAAGCGAACGGGTGGAATAAAAGTCAGGCCATGACTGCCCTCACTCCAGGCCCGTGCGACCAGGCTTTAACTGTTCTGGAAGTTCTCGGTAAGGAAGTGACTTACGAGCAGCTCCTTGAGGCATTGGAGGCTAGCTATGCCGCTCAACTGGAACACGTGTTTCGTGCGCAGCTCAAGGATCGTGTGCAACGCAGTAAGGAAAACCTGCAGCAGTGGGCCCTTGAAGTGGAGAAGCTGGTTCGTAAAGCATATCAGTCCGTACCTGCGCTTATTGATAGGATCCTGGTGCAGGCATTCATCGATAGCATCCGCGACCTTGAAGTTAGAGCTACTGTGAGGCTCGGTCACCACGGAACGCTTAAGGACGCCTTGGCCCATGCACTGGAGGTGGAATCTGTGCGGCAGGATCATCGTTCCCATCGCGTCAGGGAGGTTGTAGCGGCTACAGTTCGCGATCGGAATAAAGCATACAGCCCTAGGCCCTACGGCTGTGGGGAAAGGTTCCACCTTCGATCCAGTTGCCCTAAGCGAACTGCAGAAAGGGAATAACAGCACCGCCCAGCAGCAGCAGGGAAACGAGTAATAGCCAGGACTGCGGGATGGGTGCTGGCTGATGTTCAAAGAGCCCCAAAGATTTCGATCACACAAACGAAAGTGACCACACTTTTAAAAGACTATCGCAGCGCTCTATATCAAAACGAAATGGCCAAGGCGAAGAAGATGTTAATCAATTACGCCGAAGTTTTCTCTTTAAACGATGCTGACATTGGGAAGACTGGCTTAGTTCAACACAAAATAAACACAGGAGAAGAGTTGCCTATCCGTCAGCGGCCAAGGAGATTTACGGTAGCGCGTAAAAAGAAAGTGGAAACCATGATTGAGGGAATGGTGAAGGATGGTGTAATTGAACCTTCATCTAGTCCATGGTGTTCGCCTATAGTGCTGGTAAGGAAGAAGGATGGCAGCATGCAGTTTTGTGTTGACTATCGTCGTCTGAATGACGTTACGAAGAAGGACAGCTACCCTTTGCCAAGAATAGATGACACGCTGGACATGCTTACTGGAGTAAAGTGGTTTAGCACGCTGGACCTGAAACGTGGCTACTGGCAAGTTGAAATTGACCCTAAGGACAAGGAGAAAACAGCATTCTCGACAGGAAAGGGTCTGTGGCAATTTAAAGTTATGCCGTTTGGATTGTGCAACGCTCCAGCAACTTTTGAAAGGGTGATGGAACTCGTACTAACCAAGTTAATTGGCGATGCCTGTCTGGTCTACTTGGATGACATCATCATCGTAGACCGTACGTTTTAAAACATCTTCAAAACCTCGAACGCTTGCTCATGAAGATCCAGAGTGCCAACCTCAAGTTGAGCCCGAAGAAATGTTCACTATTCAAACGGCGAGTTAGCTTTTTGGGGTATGTAGTGTCGGAAGAAGGTATCCGCATGGATCCAGAGAAAATCGCCGCTGTCAAGGATTGGCCAGTTCCAAAAGACAAGACGCAGGTCAGGACACTTTTGGGGTTGTGCTCTTATTATCGGCGATTCATTGAGAACTTTGCGGATATAGCCAAACCCCTGCATAAGCTAACTGATGAAAGTTGCGACATCGCATTCCAGGAGTTAAAGGACCGACTGTGCAAAACACCTATTTTGGGGTACCCTAATGCAGGCAAGAAATTTATAGTTGACACAGACGCAAGTGACATAGGACTTGGCGGTGTGTTGTCTCAAGAGAATGGTGATCAAGAGATTGTGATAGCGTACTTTCAGTAAGTCGTTGTCAAATCCGGAAAGGAAGTATTGTGTCACGAGACGGGAATTGCTTGCTGTGGTAAAGTCGTTGCAGCATTTTAGCAAATATCTTCTAGGACGGAAATTCCACTTACGAACTAAGCATGCTGGACTGAAATGGCTATTGCAGTTCAAAAATCCAGAAAGACAAGTTGCGAGATGGATTGAGTTAGTGCAGGAATACGACTTTGTGATCGAACATCGCAGCGGGAAATCTCATGGTAACGCGGATGCATTGTCAAGAAGACCTTGTCCTGAAGACTGCAAGCATTGTACTAGGCAAGAGGGTAAGGAAGTGGTACCTGTGAGGATGCTCAGGACAGACTTCAGCAACGAGTGGAAGGAAAGCCTACAACGTGCACAGCAAGAAGATTCGGACATCAAGCCGATTCTGGAGTGGATGAAGGCCAGAGCTCCTATAGGCCCAGGTGGAGCGACGTCTCAGCAATAAGTTCGATCACAAAAAGCTATTGGGCCCAATGGGACAGCTTGGTGGTTCAGGATGGAGTCCTGTGCCGTAAATGGGAAAATGCTCAGGGAAACAGCTGTCATTTGCAAATGGTTGTCCCTAAAGCTCAAGTACCGGATGTTCTACAGCTGTACCATAATAGTTGTTCAGGAGGTCATCTGGGAGTAAAACGGACTCTACTGAAGATACGAGAACGGTTTTACTGGATCCACTGTCGAGACGATGTCGAGGACTGATGTCGCAAATGTACAAGTTGTGCAGCTGTAAAGGGACCTCAGACTCGTAGTAGTGGTGCATTGAAATTGTACAATGTTGGTGCACCATGGGAGAGGATAGCCCTTGACGTTGCGGGGCCTTTTCGGAAAGTGAAAGTGGTAACAAGTATTTCATGGTTGTGATGGATTACTTCACTAAGTGGCCGGAATTCTTCGCCATTCCAAATCAAGAGGCTTTAACAGTTGCAGATAAATTAGTTCATGAAGTCTTCTGTCGTTTTGGAGTACTTTTAGAGGTTCACAGTGATCAAGGAAAGAATTTTGAGTCTCAAATATTCCAGGAAACTTGTCGAGTTATGGGTACTCATAAAACAAGAACAACTTCATACCACCCATAATCGAATGGAATGTATAGTATCTGTTTATTACTGATACTGTACTTACACTTCTTATTCATTCATCCACATCATCATTGTTTTATTATCCTTTTACAACTTTCTTACATTATTATATTTATCTCTTTGTTTTCTGTGCTAACACTCTGCGAATCGGTCTTAAACGATTCGTCTATATAGAATTACTTGATTTTACATTAGAATTTCTATATTTTTACATATTAATATTCTTATTATGACATTTAAGTCAAACACGTCAAACTGATGTCTACTTATTCTTTTAATTGTCTATGCAGTTTATTCAAGGAAGGTTGCATTAAGATTGTACTTACTAAAAATAATTTTATATCGTTTTGGATAGCCTAAATTTGGTTTTTCTATGGAACTACGTTGTCAACTAATTAACAAAATTCTAAATTATTATTATATGAGTCTTAAAACGCACTCTCGGTTTGTATGAAGGAGGTTTTATATGTCTTGGCCGACTAGACTGGCATACGAGAATATCTATGTCTGAAAAAGAAAAAGGAGGAGGAATTGTGAATGTCAGCCAAAACAGTTGGTATTTTGGAAATTACAATGAAATAAAGCAATAAAATGGAGTTACACATCGGCACTTAATGCCCATTGTCCGTCTATGCCCAAAAATGAAATAGTCGTAAGAAAAGTGTTTGATTTTCAAGCACAACAATATTAGAAAATGGACCGCCCTAGCTACTGGCAAAGAACTCCGAAGACTTTCCATAGACATGACGATAGCCATGAAAGATTACGGGGTGAAGATGAAGGCTGCGTTTATACTGCTGGCTCGTGCGCGGTATTTCGTCCCGGGCATGAATGGAACAGTTACTGAAACTATTCCTAAGCAAGCTTGTGTGACTGCTACTACAACTCCAAGAAGTGTTTCAGGAGTGAAAGCCAAAGATATGCATGTCAAGGAATTGGACTGTGATTATTACCAATAAATAGAGTGCAAAGGTACCTTTTTTATAATTTATCTTGTATTTCTCTTATTAAATTTTAATTGTCTAGTCTATTTTCTACCCTTTTTATTTGTTAGGGATAGGTAGACGCGACAAATGGTGGAACGATTTAATCAGACATTAGAGAGGTACCTAGCAAAAGTTGTGGAAAATCGGTAACAGGATTGGGACAAGCACATACAACCGTTTTTGTTGTCATATCGAAGCGCTGTTCACGAAAGTACATCGGTGACACCAGCTTTCGCAAACTTTGGAAGAGAATTAAGGCTGCCTGCAGACCTGATCACCGGAATACCACCTAATGCCCCACGCAGTATAACCGATTATGCGAATGACTTGCGGAATAAAATGAATGACATTTATGAGCACGTCAGACAATCAGGCCAGCAAATGTCTGAAAAGATGGAAACCCGTTATGACCGCAAAATGAACAATATAGGGTTTGACGAAGGTTCACTTGTGTGGTTGCAAATCTCCAAGGGTTCAAGCTAAATGGGACGAACCGTACCGGATTGTGACAAAAATCAATGACGTAACCTACCGGATACAGAAACGCGCAAGAGGTACTCCTAAGATCGGCCATGTGGATCAACTGGCGCGTTATTATGGGGCCGATAATGCTCGGGACGAGCATGTCTTAGGAGGGGGCAGTATTACGCGACAACATTAGTTACCACTAGCGCCATCTAGTATCGAGTAGCAGAATTAATAGAGTCAAGATCTTTCTAGAAATCTCGATGCTAGAACTTTCTAGAACTTTCGACATCTGTTCAGTCAGGGCCGTGTCCTCGAACATTCTAGATGTCTCTACAATAGAATACTACTCTGTCTCTACAATATATTCTGGAGCTATGCGAAGGCCCTATAAAAGGCCGGAACGGATCGCGACCCGGACAGATTCAGCGCGCGACGCTCGCCCCGAACAGACGTGTTGCAGACCTCTCCTGCTTGCTGCGTGACTCACCCTCCGCCAGTCAAGACTCGATACGCCCCGCAGTGATCCATCGGTAGCCGCCCCGGCTACGTTAATGAATTAGTGAATTTAATCAATTTATTAAAACCAAAAACTGTATTTTTCAAGACATCACTATTTCATTACCGGAGAAGTCTAGTGTAAATTCACTTGGCCCTTTCCGGGTAAAATCCACAGTTTCGTGGTTCTCGGTTGAAACCTCACGGTGTCAACGAATCCGAGGGGGTGTTGACCCGACTCACCCGCCGAACCCCTACAGGGCTAGGCATCAATCGGACGGGTCCCTGACCACCGGACTTGGGGGATGTCCTAGACGGTATTGGTGACAGTTTTGCCTCCACAGCTACACACCTAGTGTCTTTGGGGTGTTTCTACACCCCTCGCGCTAGACTGTCAGGGCCCTGTTGCACAATAAGACTGACAACAGGTATACAAGCTTAGGGCTCACCAATAGGTACACACCTCCCTGTCTACACCCGACAGGGAGGGTTACACATCCCCGAGCTTCCCTCCCGGGGAAGTAGACGTTAGGTTTGTTAGGAGTTGTAGGGATTTAGGCCACTCCCTATGAGTAAAAAGTAGGCTCCCAATTATGGCACTCTTAAAATCAGCCCTTTTGGCTGAAATGAGATACTATCTCTCCAACGATCCCGTTTTCGCAATCGAGCTACGCAAACTCTGCGATGCAACCGCGACCGTACCCGCTACCCTCCCTGCGACCGTTCCCGCGAGTACTCCCACGATTCCTACCCCGACCGCTCCTGCGATCCCTCCCGCGACCGCGACCGCGCCCGCGTCTCGACCCGTCTTGACGCGATTCTCTGACCCTCCTGTTTCCCCGGCTTGCCCGCCTTCCCCAGCTTTTTCGGAAGAGCCATGCGAGGAAATGGACGCTGAGGATATTCCCTCAGAAACCGAGACCCATACCGGTGCTTCTGCCCCTTCCGACTCTTCTCCCTCTTCCAACGAAGAGAGTGGCTTCACTCCCGTCGAAGGAAAGGGGAAGAAGAGGAAGAAGAAGAAGTGTGGCTCCACCCAGGCAGCCAAAATCGTGCTCACGGACGTCTCAGCTTCCCTTCTCTCGCGCGTCCCCACCCCGCCGCCGTCGACCTCCGCCGCAGACCCCACCCCGACCACGTCCGCTTCCGCGCCCGCACCCAACGCCGTGTTCTGCACCGCTGCGGGGAAAAAGGTTTCCCCGCCGCCCCCTGTGTTCATTCAGGACAAGAGGAAGTGGACCGCTGTGTTCAAATGGTGTGCCGAGGCTCACATTGCCTACACCAGCACCCGAACAACCCTACAAGGGATTAAGGTGTCCGTCCCCACGTCGCGCAACTACCGGGACCTCACCAAAATGCTCCGGTACCGAGGTATATCGTTCCACACCTATGCGTTACCGGAAGGCCGACAAATACTAGTAGTCGTCAAGCGAATCCCATTCCCGATGGAAATCACGACTGAGGAAATCAAGGCCAATCTTGAGTCCCAGGGAGTTCCAGTCTTAGAGGTGCACCGCATGCACCGTGCCCGTCGCGGTGTACCATTCGATATGGTACTAGTAGTCTGCTCTCCTTCAGAGGGCCCTAACCCGATATTCCAAATTGAAACGGTTTGCCATTTGTCAGGCATTAAAATTGAAAAACCCCGCAAGTCGGGGATTATCGGTCAATGTCACCGTCGCCAATTGTACGGCCACGCGCAATCGCACTGTAACGCGAAACTTAGGTGCGTCAAGCGCCTAGGCGACCACGGCACAGCCGACTGTGCCCGGCCAAAGGACCGTGCCCTCTGCACGGAGCCCCCTAGTTGCGTTTTATGCGGTGAAACCGGTCACCCAGCTAATTATAGAGGGTGCTCGAAAACATCTAAGTCCACTTCTTCCAAGCTGACGAAGCGTGCAGACGCCCGTCAGCAAAGGGAAGCCCCTACCGAGAAACTGCCGGATCGTCTCAGCCATCAGAGGTGGAGTCCGTGGAGCTATTTGAACCATCAGCAGGCATTCCCTGCGATGGCTTCCTTTAGGCCCACACTCGCTCCCACCCCTCCACTTGTGGTCCTGCGCTCACTACCCCGTCCGCTTACGTCCCCGCACCCGCCGCCGCCGGGACCCCCGCGGCGCGCCCCGAGGCGCGCCCAGCCGCGCTCCTCGTAGCCGCAACTACTCAGATCGCTGGTCCCGCGACCATAAACGGAGCCGAAGTGTTCAATACACTGAACGGCGTTTTCCTTAGATTCTGCACCCCCCGTGCCTACCGTATGTCACAGGAGGTCGATGCAACCGTTAAAGCAAAAGACCTATCAAAGGTCTTCCCCATTTATAGCGCGTATCCGGATGTTACGCAAGCCTTAATCGATTTTAACAATTTAAACGCGAACCATAATGTCTGACAAAATAGTCTCGCGTATCAAACCCCGATCCCTAAAGCTAGGCACCTTCAACGCTAACGGTTTACAACCCCAACGTGATGAGATCGCCAAATTCTTCCGCGACCATCAACTAGACGTACTATTAGTCCAAGAGACGTTCCTTAAACCCTACAATCGCGACTCGAAAATTGCAAACTATCGCATAGTGCGCAATGACAGGTCGCGTTGTCATAGGGGCGGAACTCTCATATACTATAAAAAGTCCCTATACTGCATTCCTATGGATCCCCCCACCCTCGCCCGATTGGAAGTTTCAGTCTGCTGACTAGGCCTGACGGGTCATCAACCCATCACGCTGGTCTCAGCCTACCTTCCTCCCCAGTCCTTTTCAGAGGAATTTTAACCGATCGCCGATGACCTTTCCGCCCTGTTGGGCTTGAGTGACTCTGTTATCATAGCAGGTGACCTCAATGCCAAACATCCCGCATGGAATAGTACCAAGACTTCGTCTAGAAGAATTGTTCAACCTCTGCTCCACACTGATCTTTGACGTCGTCGCTCCGATGACTCCCACCCACTTCCCCCACGATGTAAATCACAGGCCCGATGTACTCGACATTGCCATTCTCAAGCGAATCAACCTAAGGTTGAATTCCATAGAAGCAATAAACGAGCTCACCTCTGCCAATCGCCCGGTTGTCATGCATCTGGCCCCTCGCACGGGTCTCCCGGATACAGACCAACCCCCTCTCACAAAAGTGTAACGGACTGGAGGCAAGTAAGCGATTCGCTGAAAACCAACACATCCCCCCACTTAGACTCTATACCCGACCATTTCGACTCTGTCGCCGACACAACGGCCGCGATCGCTTCATTCACGGGTCACGTACAATCAGTCCTGAACTCTTGTTCAAGGGAAATTCCAGAGGTGGAAGACCACCGATGGAAGTTGCCGGACGATCTACGCGAACTCCTAAATGTGAAGAACGCGGCTGTTCGTGCCTACAGTAACTTTCCCTGTGACGCGAACAAAGCTCACATGCACTATTTACAGAGATCTGTAAAGACACGCATGAAAGAGCTTCGTGACGCTGGCTGGGATAAGTTGCTGAGCGAATTAGAGCCCACCCATCTGGCTTTCTGGCAACTTCAGAGAAAACTGAAATCCAAAGAAGTCGCCTCCATGCCTCCCTTGACCCGGCCCGACGGCACAGTCGCGTTCAACGACATCTACAAGGCCTAATGCCTAGCCGAGAGCCTCGAAGCCCAGTGCACGCCCAGTTCCCTACCAGTAGACCAGGCACACCTCGCTGAGGTGGACGCCGAAGTTGAACGTAGAACCTCTCTCCCGCCCGTTGAAGACCCTGATAATCCATTACCTCCCGTCACCCCGGACGAAGTTCACGAGATTATCAAAGATCTGAAACCCCGCAAGGCCCCCGGCGCTGACAGTATCACCAACAAGTTGCTCCAGATGCTGCCCGCCCACCTGATTATGCTCTTGACCACCATCTTCAATGGTGCCTTGAGCAATAATATCTTCCCGCAGGCATGGAAGCAAGCCACGGTCATCGGCATCCCAAAACTTGGCAAGCCCAAGTCCGAGCCCACGAGCTACCGCCCCATCAGTTTACTGAATAGTCTCGGTAAAATCTATGAGAGGCTTATTTATAAGCACCTTAGAGATTTTGCCGAGACGAAAGGCATGAGGCCTTTCGTCTCGGACCCGACGAGCAGTTCGGTTTCAGAACCCAACACCAACACACCACACCAGTCGTGCGTGCAACAGGTCCACCGCATCGTAGAGGATATAAATGCCGGTTTCCAGCGTGGTACAATGACCGGTACAATATTCTTCGACATAGCGAAAGCTTTCGACAATGTCTGGCACAACGGCTTATTATATAAGCTGTACAAACTCGGTGTGCCCGACCGTCTCGTGCTCATCTTACGAGACTTTTTGTCGAACCGCAACTTTCGCTATCGCATCGATGGAGCGATCTCGTCTCCCCACCCCATTCGCACCGGCGTCACTCAGGGCGCCATGCTGTCCCCTCTCATATTTACGCTTTTCACAAGCGACATCCCAAAGAGTAGAAAGGCGCAGTTGGCACGGTTCGCAGACGACACAGCCATCTACTACTCTGGGAAAAGTCAAGATGCGATAGCCTCCAGGCTCCAGACCACAGTCAACGTTCTTTTCCGCGTGGTTTAGAAAACGGAGGATTGAAATAAATCCGGATAAAAGTCAAGCGGTTCTTTTTTCACAACCGAGACTTAGACCTGACCTCTCCCGGCCCATCTCCATGTTCGGCAAGCCTATCCCTTGGGAGAAGCGAGCTAAATATCTAGGAGTGATTATGGATCAGCACCTCTCCTTCTCTGAGCACATCAGGAAGGCGCGCTCACGCGCATCCTTCGCTCTAGGAAGGTTGCATTCTGTTCTAAATGCACGTAGCAAATTGTCACTCAGGTGAAACATGCAAATATACACGGCGTGCATTAGGCCAATCATGACTTATGCGAGTGCAGTCTTTGCACACACAAAGCCCCGATTCATCCGTAGGATGCAGACGCTACAAAACCGTTTCCTTCGCCAAGCCACAGGCCCCCCATGGTACGTTAGAAACGAGATCTTCCATCTCGACCTAAAAGTCCCCACTATAGCTCAGTTTCTTAAACGCATTTCAAAGCGTTCCTTCGATTCAGCCGCGCAACACCGCAATCCACTGATAGCGAAGGCCGCTAGTTATGTCCCCAGTAGAATCAGTAGAATCCGCCTGCCGAGACATGTTCTTTCCGACCCTGACGACCATTACTCTCCTTCAAGAAAGCAGTAGGGCCACCAGTACAGCACACAAAAACAGACCGTCTTTCCGACCTCGCCGCCGAGGTCCTCGCGCCCCGCGAAGACCCTGAGTTAACGAAATGTCCCCCAACCATCCCATGCCCGTAGAAGTGCCAGCCCGCGCCGAAGCTGAGCAAGTAGAGTTAAAATCCCCTATTGATAATAATAAAGAAATTGTTTTGATCCAGCCTGTCCCGAATTGCTGCCCTCCCGGCAGTGACTCCCTGAGTCGAGGCCCGTACCCCGCAGGGGGTGCCCTCAGTGCGCAGTCGCTATAGTGTATAAGTAGTTCATTTTGACAGTTCAACAACATTCATTGCATTATTTACGTCGTTGAGCCGTCACATAATTCGAACATAATTATGAAGAAATGGATATTGATAGTGTTTTAGGTACGCAATAAGGGCGCTCCCAGCCAAACCGCCTCAAGCAACCTTGCTGACTGAAACATGAGAGAAAAAGAAGAAATCTTTGACTTACTATTAGGAGTGTCTGCAGCACAGCTATCATAAATAGTCCCGACAATATTGGCTACGACCAAAGCATAAATAATTAGTTTAAATATGTGTTTCGCCGTCGTTGGGGTTTGTACAGTGACGTTATCAGCGTGTGTGCGGCAGTAGTGAAGAGTGTGAAGTGAGGCACGAAGCTCGCTCCGCTGCGCGTAGTGGTCAGCACAACGTTCGAACCAAAGCGAAGTGTTGCTTTTGAGGGCAAGCCAAGAGATGTCCGAAGTGGCCAAAGTCGCAGAGCGTGTGCTCAAGCAGTAACCACGATGTATACGCGTACGGTTGAAATGCCGGTACGATTCATCTGAGTATGCCTGGAAATCATACATTACAATTAATGCCTTACTCCCATGAATGACCCGATTTAAAATTTAACTTTCCTTGGCCTAGTTCTGTCCAAGAAAAAAATATGAGTACCAACCTTCATCAGCTCGTAAGTAGGGTGTGGCTGTGTTGCCGGGGTGAGCTCGAAGGTCCCGAGGCAGTAGACCCCATCGACCTTCGTGAGGCATCGCTCATATTCGTCCACGTGGAACAATTTTGGAAAATTGGCTCTATCTTCATCTGGAATTAAGACTTGTCAGTATGCCTCCCAGTAGTACTAGGTGAAACCGAACATGTATGTACAGTAAAACTATTTTCTTAATGTCCGTCGGGAATCCGCGCATTTTTATCACTTTATCAGCTTTCCTCCCATTTTTTGAATAAATAACATTAAATTCATAGAGTATTCAAATCTCTAGTACTCGAGTAGGTAAGTATTGAAGATTTTTTATGGTACAGTTGATCAAAAGCAAAATATAAAAAAGGATCTTTAGTCGTACATTGTCACGAAAACCAAACAACGTGTGTGCCAAACAGCCCGATAGCTTCTGTGGAAGTGGTTGCAATATTGATTGCAAAATTCCAAGACACAACGGAAGTTAAATAAAAGCTTCATATTTGCTTCTAGCTAGCTTCTAGCTAGCTTTACGTGTCGTTGGCACGCCTGAACCACAAATTACAGAGAGTACAGAAGCAATCACATGTATGTACTTCACTTTTCATACCATCGCTCGGCGGTCGCGCTAGGGTTGTCAACTGTGGCTTATGTACAAAAAAACTACCGTGGTAGTGGCACTCGTATCTAGGTGTTTGATATATTGTTGAGAATGAGACTACTTCAATCCCGCAGTACCTATAGCCCGCATAGCAAAAAACTTATTCTACAATATTAAAACAAAACAATAAACATATCTAGTATTACTATACAAAAAGTTTACAGAACAAAAAAATATTTATTTTAGATGTCAATTTTCACTATCGAAAATCCCTAATAACTTCTAAACGGATTACCCTATTTTACACAGATTATTTTGCCCTATCCGTTTTAAACCTAAACCTATTAAATGGCACTAAAAACAACACAAAATCTACACAAACAAAAAAAATGTTTTCAACTTAACGTAATATTTGGTGGCGTGAATTTACCTTACAAAAAAGTTACTTCGTTTATACTGATTCAAAATTGGAAACTATTATAGGTATAAATCGAGCTTAATAGCTACCTTACAACATATTCTTGCCATGATCACAAATAATTATGATCAGAGTCCACAGTGGAACGAATGTATGGGAGCGGTTGGACGTAGACATGTCCGAAAAAAAAGAGTAAAATTATGCCAAACTAATGATGCCATCTTATTCGATTACTTAATGCCTTCATAACTTGTGGTGATGAATTTCTTCATAACTCCCATATTTCGGGAGTAATTTGAGAAAATGTGAAATTTTACTATGAAAATGAGTGTATCGAGCTCTCTCCCTCCTGATTCCGGGCTTGTTTCAAGTAGCGGTCTCTAATATCATAATGCTAATACTAAGAGCTATATTTAATACTAAGACACATAGTGCGCCAAATGTGCACTTTCTGGGATAAAGAGTGATGTTTATTTTATAACACAATTTTTTTATTTTTTGTTTATTTTGTTGATTAAAACCGTTTTTCTAAAGGTTTACCTTATTACAATAACATTTCTGAGCAGCCAATTAGAGAAGATATAAGCTAATTAGGATATATAATTAGGGACTTAAGGTTTACATATAAAACTGATGCACTAATGATTACTGATAAGAACATTGCTATTATTTAATTACTAAATGGCTCTTAATACACTAATTTAGCATGCATCATTTACTAATTATCACAATAACTAATTACCTTGCAATATTTAACAAAGGATACCTGGGATACCTGGATTTTATATAAATAGGTCACTATTAGTAACTTTAAAATCAGTGTTGATTTACACCTCGTTGTATCCAAGCTAATCTCGCAATGTATTTTCCAAATTTTAATACAAATCTTGATATTCACGTTGCTTTATGCGCACGCGCACATAAAGATTTACGCGACTTTAACTATTTGTTCAGTGTTTTAAAAGATAACAGTTGTGTTCAGTTATGTGAAAGTGCTGAAACAAGTTTAAAAGACTGGTGTCGTCGATTTTGCTACCGCATTTATGCAAAATGGACACAGTCTGGAAGAAGCACAGATAAGTTTCGGAAGAAACATGAGATTTGGCTACAGGCTGCAATTCAATGGCCGGAATTACAGAATGAAAATATGGAACCTTCTACAGAAAATATAAGTGACGTCATCGAGCCCATAATTTCTCCTGCTAAATCTGATGCTTCAACTTGTACACATCCTAGTCCTCGTAAATCTTTTGAGGACCTTAGTAACCGGCAAAAAAGAAGACGCACTGAAGATAGTCTTTCATGCAGCAGTAGCAGCGCTGAAATTATGTTTTCGGCCGAAAGGGCGCTTCAAAAGGCAGGACAAAGCGATACAGCTTATGTTATGAAATACTTGACGGAGAATCCAGAAGAGGCCTCAAAAATCAAAGCCTTCATTGAAGGTAAATCAATTCAGGTACGGGAAATATCCCCTTTGAAGGCATTGGCTCTTTATGTATCGATGAACTTATCGAAATGGCGCTATAACACTCTTCGGGATTTCAACACTCAAGAAGGAGCTCTTCAATACCCGAGTTACTACATGTTGGTTAAAGAAAAAATTAAGTGCTATCCGGCCAAAGAAGATCTCACAGTTACAGAGAGCTCTGCAAAAATCAAATTACAAGCCTTGATGGATTTAACCTCAAGAAGACTTATTAGGTCGTTAGAAACCCCTGTTGATCCCAATCAACAGCTCGTATTGACCAGCAAATGGGGTTTTGACGGATCATCTAGCCAAAGCATTTATCATCAAAGGACGAGTGAAGATGAGCAAATCGATCTTGCTAGTAATTTTATGATTAGTCTTGTACCACTGCGGCTCGTCTCAAAAGGTGTAACAATTTGGGAAAACGAGCGACCATCTTCCACTTCATTTTGCCGGCCAATATTGTTTAAGTTTATAAAGGAAACCAAAGAAAATGTGCAGAGAGAGATGGCTGAAATCGAAGCAGAGATTGAAGCCTTAACTCCATCCACCATCACTGATGGAATTAGTGTCAAACACCAACTGCTGTTGACAATGATTGATGGTAAAATTCATTCCATTATATCCAATACAGCAGCTTCAGTGTGTGACATATGCAAGGCTTGTCCTAAAGAAATGAATAATTTAGAGTTAATCAAAGATAAACACGCAAACGAGGACATGTATAAATATAGCTTAAGCACCCTTCACGCTTGGATTCGCTCAATGGAATGCTTATTACACATTTCCTACAAATTAGACATAAAATCATGGCAAGTAAGGGGTGATATAGCAAAAAGGCAAGTTGATGACAGGAAGAAAAGAGTTCAAGAGGCTGTAAGAAGAGAAACGGGCTTACTTCTCGATGTTGTGAAACAAGGCAGTGGATCCACCAACAATGGCAACTCGGCAAGGAGATTTTTTGAAAACTACACTAAATCTGCTGAACTGACCGGAATAGATGCTATGCTTTTAAGAAAAATCTGTGTGATCTTGCAGTGTATTTCATCAGGAGAGAAGATCAACGTAACTAAATTCCGAGAGTTCTGCTTTGATACTGCTAAGCTTTACGTGGAGTTATACCCATGGTATTATATGCCTTCTTCACTTCATAAAATTTTAATGCATGGGCCAGACATAGTTCAGAACATGTCAATTGTGCCCATTGGTTTTCTATCCGAAGAGGCATCTGAGGCTAGAAATAAAGATTTTAGAAAATATAGAGAGGGGCATTCTCGAAAGCATAGCAGTATCTCATGCAATGAAGATATTATGCACAATCTTTTACTGTCTTCTGATCCACTTGTTACAAGTATCCGTCCAAAAGGAAATAAGTTTGTAAAAAAATCTTCTTTTAAGGAATTTTATGAGCTTACGGATTCTGAGAAAAGTGATATCGAATTTGTTAACATAAATGATTTAGCGGACATCGATTCTGAATTTGAATTAATTGATGATGATGATGATGACGAAGATAATTAAATGATGTTATTGTTTTAAAATGTGTAACTTAGTAAATTAGAGCTTGCATCTTAATTATTTATTGTACTTTTAATGAAACTAGGTAATTTATTATCAACTTACTTAAAAGTCATACTCTCATCAGTTCTTGTGAATATTTTTGTTAATATATATTTCTGTATATATATATAATATATTTATAGACCTCTTAATAAGTCTGTCTGCGGTTTAAAGTAAATACAAATGGGGAAAAAACGTTTTTTTTTTTAAATTTTCATTTCCTTTTATCCCAGAAAGTGCACATTTGGCGCACTATGTGTCTTAGTATTAAATATAGCTCTTAGTAATAGCATTACGATATTAGAGACCGCTACTTGAAACAAGCCCGGAATCAGGAGGGAGAGAGCTCGATACACTCATTTTCATAGTAAAATTTCACATTTTCTCAAATTACTCCCGAAATATGGGAGTTATGAAGAAATTCATCACCACAATTTATGAAGGCATAAAGTAATCGAATAAGATGGCATCATTAGTTTGTCATAATTTTACTCTTATTTTTCGGACATGTCTACGTCCAACCGCTCCCATACATTCGTTCCACTGTGAGTCGGGCGGTTACGCAGGCGGCGCACACTGGTCCCAAATTAAAAAAAAGTGGACATTGATAGTAGATCGCTGATATTTTTTTTAATTGTTGATACAATGATAACAGATAAGGCAAAAAAATATTATTGTCCTACTTCAAATACTTTTCTGTAAAAAAAATATTTCTTTTTTTTTTGTATGGGAGCGATTACATTTTACTCAATTTCTCAAAAACTTTAAGCGATGTCGAGATGGCAATCACATATGTTAGAAAACTAATAATTCTGAGTATTTGGCTCGAAGAAACTTATTGCTTATCTCTGCGTACTTTCGAGATAATAGTGACAGAAAATAACATTTTTTTTTAATGTTAATTTTTTGCTTTTTTTTAATCATAGCCTTACTTTAGCACATAATTATAATGTATGCGTAATGTCAAATAAGTAAAAAGAGACTTCTCTGTAAAAGAGGTTATGGGGGCTCACTAATGACTGAAAAGCTATGACCTTTCTGAAGGAGTACTTTCATCAGTTCTAAAAAACAATCAAAATGAAGACATATTAAGCTGCAAACATAAAGTTGAATATGTTCACAAACGATTCTGAAAAAATATTATGGTGAAAGATTAATATTTGGGTCTATATTCTCTTGAGAAATCTCTATTTCCTCGTTTTCCAACGAAAGCAATTCATTGTTCAAGATCAAAGCACTAGCCTCTGGAAACAACTGTTTATGTAAACGAGCAAACTTTGGTTTGATATGGCTGATGTAAGGATCTGAGCTAATTAGAAAGCTGTGGATAATGTCTAAATTAGTCTGAACTCTACCGATTTTTCTTGTATGTGCCATTCTAACATTCCGGAAATCTTTATTCCTCGCTTCGGAAGCTTCTTCGGAAAGCATGCCTATCGGAATAAAGGAGAAATTTTCACAAATATCAGCACCGTGTATCAACAATTTATGGACACTTGAAGGCATGTAATACCATGGATATAAGTTTACATATAGCATTGCTGTTTCTTTACAATATTCCCTAAACAAGTTGGTATTAATAAGTTGACCAGATGAAATTGTTTGTAAAATGACTGCAAATCTCTTGATTAAATCAGGGTGGATACCCGTTATTTCAGCAGATACTTCATAATTTTCAAAAAACCTTCTTGCCGTGTTACCGTCATTGGTTGTACCAAATCCCTGTTTTACTATGTCAATTAACAAACCAGTTCTTTCCCGGAATTCTTCTTGTGTCAAATTCTTTTTAATTTCTTTTAACAATTTATCTTCTTTTCGTGCAGCCCACTTTTTGAAGTCTAAGTTGTACGAAATGTGTAAAATACATTCCATACATCTTATCCACATATGAAGCGAAGACAGACCATATTTATACATATCTTCTCTGATGAGTCTTTTGGATACAAAGTCCAAGTCATTCATTTTGCTAGGTGGGGTATTGCAAATATTACAAACAGCTGCAGAAGAAGTATTGGAAATCACAGTAGAAATTTTCCCATCAATCATAGTCATGTACAAATCATGTTTAATATCAAAATTATCTACAATTGTGGGAACAAGATTACGAATTTCTTCCTCTAAGGATGCACTTTCCTTCTTTATCAATTCATTTGTTTCTTTTGCAAATATAAAGCCAATTGGACGACAATAGTTTGTTGAAGAGGGAGCAGGATTTTGCCACAAGATAGTACCACTCTCTTCTTCCAAACGAAGCGGAACCAAACTAATCATGAAAACTGAAGAATCGTCAATTTTAGTGTCGGAGTGTGACTTTTGTTTATAATTACTTTGAGAAGATGACCCGTCAAAACCCCATTTGCTTATTAGTTTTAGCGATTTTTTGTCGGCAGAGTTGTGCTGAATTGTTTTTAATATCCTATTAGTTGTCAAATCTAGAAGCGATTGAAGTCTTATCTTAGCATCAGATTCAGTTACAGTTATGTCTGACTCTGGAGGATAACAAGTTTTTTTAGCTTCCAGGAGCTTTTGATAGGATGGAAGACCATACATTTTCTCTGAAGCAAGAATAGTTCTTAAATTTCGATATTGCCATTTTGACAAATTTGTTGAGGTGTAAAGCGCTAACGTTTTATCATCTGGTAAACACGGTTTGTCAGTCTTTTTAGCGAATAGTACATCATATACCATCTCACATTTTTCCTTGTTTTGGCTGAGTTCGTTTAATATAGCTGCTAATTTTGTTTTTTTAGACTCTTTTAATTTGGCACATAAAGCATAAACTAATTCCTCCTCTGTGTGATCTAGAAGTGTTAGAGAACGCCTTTTCTTCTGTTTATCAGATATATCAACAAATGGTTTTTTACTTGTACCATAACTTAATTGATGAGTATCCACTTGCGTTTCGAAATTTGGAATTACTTCCTCGGCAACTTTAAAAATGCTGCTTAAATCGATATTTTGACATTTTGGCCAAACTATTTGGGATTGTAACCAGTCTGAATTTTTGTTAAGAAAGGTCTTTTGAGCTCTACTGGAAGCAGACCATCTTTTTGAGATATTACTTGAAAAATTACGACAAAATAATTTAATATTACTCAAATCTTCGGAAGACAATTCAACACCAATACGTTCAATAAGGGCATTAAATAAAAATTCGACATTTTTAAAACCACCTCCTGATTTAAGAACAACGTATAAGTCTAAGTTGGTGACAAATGCGGACATATTATAATTTTAAGGAAAATTGAAAACAAATTAGAATCAAAGATATCAAAGACAAAGTGACTTTGATTTTAACAAAAAAAATTACGAAAACAAATTCGACGAAAGAAAGACAAACAAAAATTATTTGATTTTAAAATCCAAAGATTCAAAATACAACAATAACAAAACAAACAAACAACTAGCATTTCTTCAAGCGCACAGAAAAAATAAGGACACGTCTTATCGCAACCACATTTAGTTGTACACTGAGTGAGGTGTACGCGCGCGATTCGTGACCGTATTACGTTACGTCATGAGAGGCGGCCATCTTGTTATCCCGGCAAACTCGCGTCGAAGCTCCATTTTGCTGGCCAGCGGACCTATTGCGATATGAGTAAGGCTATGATTAAAAAAAAGCGAACAATTAACATTAAAAAAAATTGTTATTTTCTGTCACTATTATCTCGAAAGTACGCAGAGATAAGCAATAAGTTTCTTCGAGCCAAATACTCAGAATTATTAGTTTTCTAACATATGTGAATGCCATCTCGACATCGCTTAAGGTTTTTGAGAAATTGAGTAAAATGTAATCACTCCCATACAAAAAAAAAAGAAATATTTTTTATAGAGAAAAGTATTTGAAGTAGGACAATAATATTTTTTTGCCTTATCTGTTATCATTATATCAACAATAAAAAAAAATATCAGCGGTCTACTATCAATGTCCACTTTTTTTTAATTTGGGACCAGTGTGCGGCGGTGGCGCGGCACGGCCGGCTCGCCGAGCAGTTCTATCTTAACTATTTATAACTAGCTTCCGCCCACGGCTTCGCCCGCGTGGAAGTCGGAAATTATCCCGCGGGAACGCACTACCGGGAAAAAAAGTATCCTATGTGTTAATTTAGGTTATAATCTATCTGTGTGCCAAATTTCATCCAAATCCATTCAGTAGTTTTTGCGTGAAAGAGTAACAAACATCCATCCATAGATCCATCCATACTCACAAACTTTCACTTTTATAATATTAGTAGGATGAGAAAGATGAGCGTACTTTTTTAGTTTATAGGTACTACAATAAATACCTAATATAAATTGTAAAAATATTACAAGGCCACAAAGTCATGTTCGCTTACCTACAACTAACCATTCTGTGTTACGTTAAAACGAACCATCGAAACACAAGCAAAAACCTAGGTACTTACCTCTCTGAAACAACTAGTAGCTTAAAAAACGACAATTCACAGTTTAATGTTGAATTTAAACAACCGCCCACTGAACAGTTATAATAACTTTATTTTTGTTCCTCCATTTGGCACTTCACAGACGCGTGTCTCAGGGGATGGCACGCACGCTTGCACTGTTCCCAACCCGTCCGAGATCTCGTGTCCGTGAGCGGTGTCTATGTGTGCGTTGCTCGAGCGCGCTTTGTATGTAGATTGACTTCTGTACTCTCTGTATTTTGTGCCTGAACACAGACCGTAAAAAGTAAATGAAGGCTCTTGTGACCTGTGGCCATTGCGATGCGTTTGATCGAGATGGTTAAACGAAACTCGCACTAAGGCCTCTGAGTCCTTTGGCGTTTGGCGCTCCGATTGGCCCTGGATTAGTGACGGACCAATCGCAGCGCCGAACGCGTTCGATGCGTTTGATCGAGATGGTTAAATGAAACTCACACTAGGGCCACTGATACAAGTTTGGCGATTTGTGCTGCTAGCGCTAATGGTAGTGAAACTTGGCATATTCTTCACCTTTGACTAGTCATAGTGGCTTGTTAACAATGTTTGATTAATGTTTTAGGTTTTTTTCCGAGATTTTTTTTTTCGATAATTTCGTCGTAAAAACTCGATAATTTTAACTTTTGGAGTTGGCCACACTAGTGCTTGATGCTAGTAAAGTACAAATTGAAGACTACAAAATCGAGACCCACGCATCCTGCACTAGACATGGGCAAAATGTATCACTAAAAAGAAAAGATTGAAATGTATCTTTCGATCACTGGGATATGTATCACTCTTTTATATCTTTATATCCTTATGTATCAGTAGATCACGCTCGCGCGCACGACACGCAGTGCATTGAACTGACCCGATCCCGAACGGTAGCGACCGAAGGTCAAGGTTGAACTAATGACGCAAACTGATATTTTGTTTAATTTGAAATCGCAAATCTACTTTTTTTCTATTCTGATCCCAAGAACGATGTCTTTATGGCCGAAATTAGTTTGCATAGTTTACTAAAACTTTTTAAAGGAAAAGTACACGAACAGTTAAAACCAGTATAGTACTTAAATATTCACGTTCCGCTTAACGACTTTATGCCCTACGCACAAGTTATAGAGTTATTAATTTACTTTTCTGTGCCGACGTGTATCAATTTATAATGGTCAAACAACTCACTCTCTTCGTCTTGCGAAAGCGCGACAGAACATTCTAAATAGTGAGGTGGGAAAGAGACGCCTGGACTTGTTGCGATTGTGTTGCGATACAGATTGAACAAAAAGGCCGTGACTCCGTGAGTGAGTGAGTTGTAAAGATACACTGATACACTGATACATTCGGATGTGAATGGATATAAAGAGTGATTGATGGAAACGGATTGATTCATATCTTTTTTATCTATCTCTCCTGAGTTACCCCTGAGTTGGTTTTGTTAAGGTTTCATACCTACCAATTAACGGAATTATATATTATCTGCGTTTGATTCAAACATCTTAGGATGACCTGCGGGAGTTTATTCCCAAAAAAAAAATTGGCTGTTCTTTGCGTTACGCTCGTGAATTGTTATTTTAATTAATAACTAGCTGTGCCCGCGACTTCGTATGCGCGGAATAGTTATTTTTTTTATTATTTATTTATATTATATGTTACGTCTTTTACATATATTAGTAAAAATTAAAATAAATAAAATTTCTAAAATAAAAGTAGCCCAAGTTACTCCTTATTACATAAGCTATCTGCCAGTGAAAGTCCCGTCAAAATCAGTCCAGCCATTTCAGAGATTAGCCGGAACAAACAGACAGACAGACAAAAACGTAAAAAAATAATTTTTTGGTCTGAGTGCCGTGTATATTCATATGCATTTAGTAAAAAGCGGTTATTTTAATATTACAAACAGACACTCCAATTTTATTTATCTGTATGTATATGTAATTAATTGTATATGTATGTATATAGATAGATAGAAAATGTATATATTACCTACCTGTTTATATTTTGTGTCGAGGGTCCTAGTTTATAATTTGTGGCCTCGAATCGTAACTCAGGTCGTAACAGCTATGTGAACATAATCCAGCATTGCATAATTATGTAAGCTGTAACGCCCTTTATGCCTGGGGGCTTTTATTCTGGTATTAAGCTTTGATAAAATGTCTCTTTTTTTTTAGGAGTCATGCTCGTTCCTAATCTTCGCTAGATGGAGGGTGGAATGGTTGCCGAGAAACGGTTGAAACAGGAAGTAGCATGGCAACGGGTGGATTAACGACCTACAAAAGACCCCAGGGAAGATCTAGATGTGACGTAGTCAGTAGGGAATCATGGTACAAAAAGGAAGAGGCCTATATTCAGCGGTGGGTGGAACAAGGCCAACAATGAGGATGATGATCATGATGCCTTTACCGAGGAACTGCACAATGATAAGAAAATCTCCTTACCGGTGTATTCTCTAGCTACGACAACCTGCACCAATATTAACAATGTTAAAAGCTTCATAGTTGCTTCAATACTGAACGCTGTGCTGCTGTGTGCTGTGCTGTGTGTGTGTATGTATATCGAACATTTCGTAGTGGGCCCATAAATTGTGCATATTTCACAATACATTATTTTTAATTTATTAGTAATTTGAATTTTATTATCAAGTACAGTGCCCTACAAAAGTTGGTAGCATTTCTCTGCTTAAGCTGAAATGTCACGCTATAATTGGTAGTTCTAGTTTCAAATGTTTGGATTGTACACTGTAACGTTTTTATCAACCATAGCTAAGTAGCGACCCGTCCCTGGGGGTCTAATCTCTAAGCAGGAAATCCGTAGTTTCGGCCGAAGTTACGGGAGATTCCTACTCGAACAGAGGATTCGTTCGGGGCCTGAACTATATGATTTGACAGTCTGAATGACAATAAGATTTGACAGTTGACCCTACTCCCGATGTGTTTTTGCCCGGCCGAAAAAAATAATTAATCAGGAGTAGAGTTCATTCCGAAGTATCGAACTACTTTCGGATGGGCCTGTATCTTCGTAGAGAGACTTAGAGAGTACGCCTCCTGCTTCGAAACGTTTCTAGGACTTGATAAAACTTCGGGGAGACCAGAGTGTTTCTTGTATTCCCGTTCGCCCCACTGCCGTCGTCCCATTGGTGGGACGAACGGGAATATTTTTTTATTTTATTTATTTTTCCCACATACCTACATAATCAAATATTTAATGTCTTCGCTTATTCCCATTGGTCTCACTAAATAATTTACGTCTAGTTGTTCAATGGTGACAAAACACATAATTATCCTAACTATATATAATGTTTTCAATACGAAAGTGAGTTTGTTTATTCGTTTGTTACGGTTTCACGCTAAAAAAGCTAAAAGGATTTCGATGAAATTTGACTCATGGGTAGACCATGACCTGGGTTCAGACATCTAGATGACTTTTTATCACGGTGGGACGTTGTATGCATACAAGACATTATTTGCACACTTTCTGAGCAGTACCTAACTTTACAAAAGTACAAACCTGCATGAAATCACTATAGTATATACTATTTCAATAATTAGTACTATTGTACGTTTAGTTAGTTAGTTACCTACGTTAGTTGTGACGTAAGGGGCCTCTTGTGGGGCACTAGGGTCACTGCTCATTGTGTATTTTTCAATGAATTATGAAATGTGATACTTACCTACCTAAATTGGTGAAGGGCGGGCGTTTTGGGGGACTGTCTTATGTAATTTTGACATTCGAAAAGTGCTGATTCTCAGCCTAATTTGAATAAATGACTTTTGATTTTGATTTTAAATTACCTAAAAGAACATTAAGTAAGTCCTGCCAATACGAAACGAACACTTGGTTTTTTCTTGATTTGGTAAAATAAATGATGGACAAAATGGTGCAGTGAAATTATGATACTTAGGGAGGTAGTTACGTAGATAGATGACAGATACATATTCTATTATGTGTATCTAGGTAATACGTAAACGACTCATGGTGATCGGGTCGATTATTTCATTGTTATGAGACAGGGTTTCACATAAGAACCAGCACCCTAATAGGGTATTTTACTAAATATGAGAAAAAATCTAAAAATATATTATTGAGATAGCTTAGGCAAAAACCAGTCGGAAAATGTAGGTCAAAAATCACAAAATAAATTTTAAAATTCAATTCAAAGATTACAGTTATTTTTATCTGTTTTTGAACACCATGAAATAGTAGCCGCCATGTCAATACAACATACCGCATGTTAGAATTATAAAAATACTTCGCTGTTTAAACTAATCAACTGAGCCTGAATTGAACCCTAAACTAACTGCAATGGCTGGGCACGCCGCGATTGCGGCGGTAAGTCCCCTCTTTGAGGAGTGGCTTGAGAGGCGGCATGGCGTCCTCACCTTCCGCCTGACACAGGTCCTCACCGGACATGGCTGTTTCGGGAGGTTCCTGTTTCGGATATAGCGGGAGGAAACGCCCGGGTGTTTCCATTGCGAAGATCGCCCAGAGGACACGGTGGAGCATACGGTGGAGGTCTGCCCAGCTTGGGCGGAGCAACGCCGTGTCCTCGTGGAGGTGATCGGCGGCGGCGATCTCTCGCGTCCGACCCTGGTCCAGGCCATGGTACGGAGCGAGAAGGCATGGCTGGCAGTCGCCTCCTTCAGCGAAGCAGTTATGCTCGCAAAGAGGGAGGCGGCGCTCGTGAGGGAGATGCAGTACATGCGCCCTCACAGCCGTGGCCTTCGCAGGAGACGCCCTGGGCGTCGGGAATCCCAGGCTGATTCCCGGCCACCGTAGGCACGGGCTTGCGGACGGTGAGTAATGGGTACCTCGCTGTCCGGTAAGGACCAAGCCCGGGTCGACGGCGCGTTGTGTTCCACGCGCGCCTCAAAGAGATGTCGGCAGCAACAGATGGGGCCCGCAAGGGCCGATGCCTGCCGGGGGTGCGGGTTGTTCGAAAGAGATACCGCCGCCCCTGGCACACAGGCAACTGAGGGAACACGGGTGGGTTTTAGTCAGTAAAAGTCTGACACGCCCTCCCGCTCCACCCAGAGCGGGAGAAGTTATTTGATGATTTCCCCCCACCCAGAGAAAAAAAAAATACTAACTGCAATGGCGCTCATTGAAGTGGTAAAATGGAAACTTCATTTTTATTTCAAGGCTAAAAACAGAGTGAATGCCTTGTGATGTTAAGTGAGTTGCGATTAATGGCGAATTGATTTTAACTATTAAATTAATATTATGTGTGATTCATTATTTACTGAGAAATCTGGTGGCCCATAAAAATATTAAATAAAATGTGAGGAATATAGACGAACAAAATAATTCCGCATATGAATAAGACCTATATATCACATCTAACTTTAATACCTAGTTCACGAATTGTCACTATGGCTGTAAAATTGTATGGCATAATATGGCAAAATACTTTTCAGTCCTGGACTGCTTGATTGTAAGATTATTTACAATCAAAGGGGCATGGGGTGGAATCTTTTTGCTTTTGGCTGTAAATATCATGTAAGATGTTTTCGAAGTATTTATGGTGAGTAAATTATGGAGAAACCACTCATTTATTACGTTTAAATCGTTTTGCGCCTCACTAATTATATCGTGTATAGATTGACCGAAGTAAAATAGACTAGTATCGTCTGCGTAAAGTGTTACATATCCAGTTAACCCTATCTGATTGATGTTGTTCACATAAATTAGAAATAATGGTGGTCCCAGAATGGATCCTTGTGGAACTCCACATATAACTTTTTGGGTAACACTTTTGGAGTTACCAATTTTAACAATTTGGCATCTGTTCGACAAATAGGATTCGAATAAGCTGTAAGCTGTTCCAGTGATACCCAAGTTAATTAGTTTTTGTAGTAATTTTGCATGAGAAACAGTATCAAACGCCTTTTTCAGATCAATGAAAATGCCTAGGCCTATATTTGTTTTATCTATATTCGTTACTAGGTCAATAGTTGCTGATAAGGTGTTTGACTTTGATCTGAAACCATATTGTTGGTGTTTTAAGAAGCTTTTCTCATTTAAGTATTCAATTAAGCGGTTGTATATAATTTTCTCAAAGATTTTAGATATCATCGGAAGCACAGAAATTGGCCTATAATTGCTCGGGTCCGTTTTCGTTCCCGACTTGAAGACTTTGAAATTTTAGCCAGCTCCAGGCTATCAGGAAACGTGCCACGATCAAGACATTTATTAACGCAACTAACTAAGGGTGAAATTATAACATTTTAATGCTTTTGTGCTAATTCCGTCCACACCTGTGCTAGTATCAGCATCCAAATTATCGATAAGTTTATTAACTTCCTCGATTGTACAAGGTCTAAATTGAGTAAGCGTTTCTGTGTGTTCATGTCTGTTTTTATACACAAGTGTGTTACCTGAATTTAAATGGTATCCTGATGGTATCCCATTAGCCAGCTCTGTACCAATAGTGGCGAAATAAACGTTCAGTATATCACAAATTTCTTCGCCGTCCGTTACACTTTTTGAATTTACTATAAGCTTTGGTGGTAAAATGTTCGTTTTATTCTTATTCATCGCTAGAGAATTAATAGTTTTCCACATCTTCTTCGGATTATTGTTACATTTTTGGAATTCTTTGTAGTAGTAACTGTTTTTATCATTATTTATCTTCTTACTCACTTTATTTCGTTCCGTTAAAAACTTCTTTTTTAATATAATATTTGCTTCTTCATTTTTTAACTGTTCCCACAAAGTATTTCTGCTATCGATCATCAAAATAACCACTTTGTTAAACCAGTCGTCCTTTGGTAAGTTCAGTATTTTTGATTATTGCTTTTTGTTTTATAGTATGTGTGACGTAACGAAGACATTCGTAAACATCATCTATGCCTATGCATGTGGCTTTGCTAATACTTTTGTATAAGTTTTCATAATCTATGGCCTCATATTGGATCTTTTGTTTAATTTTTGGCTTGTATTTATACATTTCCAGATAAATCTGTTTATGGTCAGACATAGCAGACTCCAGAATAACAAAATGGAAGGACTATTTTTGTAGGTCTGTTGAACATGATCTAAGATGGTGTTTGTTGTTTGAGTTTGCCTCGTGGAGTATTCCCTATCAATTATATTTAACATATCGTAGCCACTTTCTTCAAGTTCTGACAGGTATTGAGTGACACATGTATTTGGATTCAGTAGGTCTAAGTTAAAATCACCAAACACGATTGATATCTTTCTAGCTTCCAGTTGCAAGATATATCTTTCGAGAAACTCTTTAATATTCGATTTCTTCCTCACAAGTTTGTTGAAAAACGTGGTTTGAAACGCCTCTCAGCATTAGTCATTAGGTCATTATCATTACACTCTCGGCTCCATTACTTATACTACGGCTACATTGTCGCGTTATCGCGAAATACAAGTAGCGCTCTCAAATCGAGACGTCAGCTATGATCGATAACTGTAGTGCTACGGCTACATTGTTGCGATAACGCGAACTGCTTCGCACGCTATTTCTCGCACACCGTTCGACGATTCGCTGTACCACAGAGAGCACGTGAGCTGTAGTTCGCGTTATAGCGACAATCTAGCCGAAGAGATCTTTGTTTTTAAACAAATACGTAGGATATTTCGAGAAACTCTTATGTTTACGGAATTCTACATTTCTTCCTGGGGGGCTCTGCCTGCTTGCTTCTTGGGTCTGATACTGGCTCACATACAATTTGAGCTGGACGAGAGAAAAATCAAGCTTTCTGAGTATAAAGTAAGTGAAGCTAACTGTTACTTATGCTACGGTTACATTGTCGCGACTTCGCTAACTACACTTCGCGCGCTCTCTTTCGCACATTGCTTGACTTCTCGATGTACAACAGCCATCATATATGTAATGTAGCATTAGTGAAAGCGTTAGTACCAATACTTATCTAAGTATTATCTTATATAGTTATATCATAGCATAACGCAACAGTGACAACGTTAAGGATCAGTAAGTTAGTTCAGTCCTTTTTCTGTTTGATTCCCTGGATAATAAATAGATTGTAGACAAAGGATTTTTAAGAACCTGCCTTTTTATTGACGGCACGGTTGGTGCAGTGGTTAAGCGCTTGACTGCTGCGCTGCGTGTTGTGGGTTCGATTCCCACACGGAACAAATATTTGTACGACCTACAAATAGTCGTTCCGGGTCTGGCTATTTGTGTATGTGAGTTTAAATGTTTGTACACGCACCCACAATACAGGAGACTTTCCTAGTGTGGGGCAACGTTTTTTTTTATTATTACTAGCTATCGAGAAATGTAAGAACATAAAGATCTAAATTATGGAGAAAACCGCATTGAAATCCATTGCGTAGTTATATCCATTAGTAATAAATGATCTAAACAGTCACACAGACAGACACGAAAAGTGACTTTTATTTTTCTCTATTGTTATTCCTTATGCAGGTAGTTTCTTACATTATGTGAAATAATCGAGTACATCACCATGAGTCATTTAGGTATGACCTACACATAATTAGGTAACTGTCTATCTACTTCCCCAAGTATCATAATTTCGCTTTACCATTTCTCCATCACTCATTTTACCAATTCAAGTAATAAATGTTTGTTTTCGGAATGACAGACTTAGGCATTTTGAAAAGTATCACATTATAAAATTCACTGAAAATAACTAAACAATAAAGGGCAAAAGGGGTCACTGCTCACAATGTCATTTCAATAGGTGTGTTAATAAATTAAAATCGTTCCAAAAATAGTAGTGAAACCTACCTTGACTTTTAGATCCATTGCATCATGAATAATAAAATTAAATAGAAGTAGACAAAAATTAGGTACCTAATTTGCGTATAGTCCCAGTCGCCCCCACATGGATTGCCACCAGGTGGCAATTGGGAGAAAAAAATCCCAGTTGCCACCGGGTGGCGACTAACTTTTATCTTTATAAATCCCTTGCATTTTTTTTCCTTTGGGTGCACTCCCACGTTTCTACGTCACTTTTGTTTTTTCTTTTCAAATTATACTGATGTCCTGCACGAAGAATAATTGTCCCATGTCGTCTTTTTATATATAGTATACTTTGTCCGGAGCTGCAAGACGCACTTTGCTCTGACATGATTATAGATAGACTAAATTGCATTTCAATGTCATAGATGCAAAAGCCGGTAAAGGGTAGGGGAAGGGAATGACACATCTATTGTGATTTGTGTACTCCTTATCGCTGAGTCGGTTTTGGAGCGCTTCAAACAAAACAAATGAATACCGACTATAGGCGGCAAAAAATAGCAATAGGTAAACTAACGTTTTACAAGCTTTTACGATGGTTTACACAAAAATAAAAGGATATATACCTACCACAATCACATTCATGAAGTTTTAACTAACTCCTTCACTTTGACGAAACACGTGTTTTATGACTTAATCCGTCGGGTAGTTTATTGTGTGCATTGTTTGTATTGATAATATTTTGTGGTGTTCTTTAAATCTTGTTTGTATGTCCCTAAAAATATCACTTATCTACTAATAAAACCACATTGGAAATGTGACCGCCAACCCCGTCATCGCGGCCGGGCCGTAAGAAATATAGCGATGAGGGGGTTTGGCGATCCACGCCGCAATGTACAGCGATTTGAAGTGGGGGCAATAAGGTCCCAGTCGCCACCCGGTGGCAACTGGGATTTTTTCTCCCAATTGCCACCTGGTGGCAATCCATGTGGGGGCGACTGGGACTATACGCTAATTTGTTGCTACCTTCGGCTGCTCATCATTTCAGCAATCACCAATTCCCTACATTATTTTTTAATAGTCCCACTCCTGGACATCCATCTTTTGCGAGATCGAGCTACCTTCTTCCAGTTGTGACAGAACTTCTTGAACCATCTCCTTCATGATCTGTAGCGTCCTCGTCTCACTGTCTCAGGGATCTAGTTATGTGCTATTAGACCAGATGGTGCGGCATGCGGCAGACACGACCTGCCCAGTCCCATTTAAACGACAGCCTTTATTGCAAGGCTGCTTGTCCCGCCGGCCGCCAGGTGGCCCGTCAACGCATTTGATTTGGCTTGCCAAAACCTATCAGCTAGCGATAGTCTTTTGAGAACAGATTCTGATTTTAGGATTTCAAACCATGTCTAAGCAATAATTTTCCCGATTTGAGAATACCAACAATAAAACAAGTTTTCACCCTTGATTTGTTTCAACAAATATTGTATATTGATAAGTTGTTAGTAAAAAAAACCTCCTCCGAGGTAGCAGTGAAGTATTTTCTAAGTTTATTCAAACTATGAGTATGTCAGCTAAATCTTCTCCTGCGTGTTCACAGGCACACACAACTATGGGCTCACAAACAATGTAGGTACAAAGAAATACGCTTTGATTTTGTAGGGCATCGCCTAATAATGCTCGTGTTGGCTTTTTCGGACGCTGGCTGTCCTCCCGTAACCCGTTGCGTTGAGTCAATTGCTCAACTACTGCAGACTGCATAACATGACGCCTATTTTTCCGCGAAGGGGTAAGGTGTGCCTACCAGTAATACATACACGTCAACCACATTTTTAACCGACTTCCAAAAGGAGGAGGTTCTCAATTCGTCGGAACCTTTTTTTTTTATGTATGTTCCCCGATTACTCGCAGATGGCTGGACCGATTTGGATATTTTTTTTTTTGTTTGAAAGCTTATACTTCCCAGGTGGTCCCATGATCATCAAGTCAGGATCTGATGATGGGATCCTGGAGAAATAGAGAGAACTCTTCAAATTTTATAGGCACACTTGAAGCAATTTGTGTAGTTTTTGGAAGAATACTTTCTCGGAGTGGTTCCATTTCAATTTGGTGAAGATCTGATGAAGAACTTCGGAGATAGGCAACGGAACTCCTCAATAAATGATAGCAAATGAACTGGAATTGCTGAAATCTCATGTCTGTCAATTGTTTACACCAGTTAATAACATAACATCACGCCGGTACGCTGTGAAGGCGTAAGCACATGTGAACCACTAAAAAGTGAAAAATAAAAAACTTTTTTCAAAAAAATAAACAACCGACTTCCGAAATTAAAGTTATTTTTCACTTTGTAGTGTTTTTTGGAAGTCGGTTGTTAATTTTTTTGAAAAAAGTTTTTGCTAGTTATGTTTAGGTTCCAGGTAATAGGAGGCGAGCTTTTTGGCATAAACCTAAAAATAAATACAAAACCCAAACCCCACTATTCCCACCTGTGAGTTAGTTGTTCAATTGATCACTGTACTCAACTTACTTCTATTTTATCTGTTGCAGTGGTTCGTCTACCTCCATTACACATGCTTCCCTCTACTCTTCTTGTGGTCACTGACAGGCAAGTTTGCGCGTGGACAGCATTCTGCTCTCTTCAATGCGGCTCACACTGCGCTAGATACACCTTTGTACAGCATTATTTTGGGCCTAGGTCTAATGGGACTCTTTCATGTCAATGGTAAGGGTGATGTCTAAATTTTTGGTCAAATGTTTTCCCTCACCGTTTTGAGAGCAGTGGTGATGAAATTATTAACACAAAGTAACGTGCCTGGCTAGGTTCTACCGATGTCTTAACCATTAATTTACGCCATAATACAAGTGCCTGCATTCATGACCATATTAAGCCTATATTTTTATTCGCAGGTCCAATGAGAAGATTCTACAGCTGGCCAGGGTGGTGCAGCTTGGGCTGACTGTCTTTGAAAGTCATAATGCTGCACTGGTGCATCTTGGTGACAATCGGGACCAGGCCAATGGCATTCGGCATCTCTATACTTGACATCGTTAGTTTTTTTTTGTTCTTAGAACTGTCTACTAATGTTTAGGCATAGTTACTTTTATTTACGAGCGGATTTGCAGGACTGTGTTTGTGCAATACACATATTTTCCCAGGTATTTTAAGTTGCGTGCCTCTGATATATTGTCGTAGTACCCGGAGTCTGGCTTCGTTAAGAATCCGGCCTGGATTTAGTCAAAACTCTGGCGAAACGTGATTACACCTCTACCTAAGCCTTCGGAGAAAATAGCGTAACGCACTAACAGTAGGATTGGCTTTAGTTTGACAGTTCAACACATTCATTGCGTTAAACATGTTGTTGACCAGACACATCTTTTGAACATATGAAGCAATGGATTAACAGTAACCTTAGCAATGATTCAGATTTTGTTTGATAATGTGTTACGTGCGATGATATGAAAGTGTATAAAACCGTGTAAAAGTGGTAAGTACACAGTTTTAAACACTTCCTGACCCAGGGATTGGACGCCGCGCTTCAGTTGAGGTAGAGTAATGTCGATTTTTTATTTTACCCCAATGAAAGAGGACGAGGTGTAATAAAGTATAATTATGAAGTTTATCTGTAATATTGTTTCAGATCGTGGACTGGAGCGCAACCAATTTGATAACCTACGCTGTCGCCGTACCAATCACGATTCTGGTAGAATTTCCAATGCAGAAGTTCTTAGAAGCATTATTTTTTTAATGGATTATTATTAATATATTATTTATAAATAGATTATTATTAGTATAATGTAATACTTAATGAAAATTTAAACTTTAATCATTTTATTTAATTAGAGTGTAATAAATAAGTTAATGTTTTAATGAGAATTTAAATTTTAATAATTTTATATAATGAAAATGTTTGCATGCCGAATGGTGAAATGTGGCAGAACTCTGTATTGTGATACCTACATCTACTTTTGTATTACCCATATTTGCAAATAAATTCTATTATATTCTATTCTAAGCCGCGCAGACCTCCACCATATGCTCCACCGTGTCCTCAGGGCGACCTTCACAGTGGAAACACCCGGGCGTTTTCTCCCGCCTTATCCGAAACAGGAACCTTCCGAAACAACCGTGTCCGGTGAGGACCTGTGTCAGACGGAAGGTGAGGACGCCGTGCCGCCTCTCAAGCCACTCAAAGAGGGGACTTACCGCCGCAATCGTGGCGTGCCCAAGGAAACAAAAGATTATGTAAGTCTTGACCGCTAACTTTACATGAAATATTTTGGGTGGGTAACATATTCATCGTACGGAACCCTCTCCACGCGAGTTCAGCTCGCAGTTGTCCGGTTTTCCCATAGGAACAAAGCATATTTCTGGTATAAAAAGTATAGAGTAAGCCTGTGTCACATTTAGTCCCCGATTATAGTTAAACTTCGTGATGAATAAAAATAAAAGACAAGCAAATATTTTATATTAAATATTTATTCATTTATTTACAACTTGAATATTGCAGCGATATGAAACTCTCGGCCACTGTACAAAAATACTCATGACATTCAAGTATTTATTTTATACCTTAACAGTCTGCGAAACGGAATGTGATGGATCATGGAACATATTTTGTTGAGCACACAATTTTGTATAATACTATGATGATAACTAAGTAGTTACATATATTTGTGCTGTGGGAAGTACCTTTTTGCGTTTTGTACGAGACTACTTTGGCACACTTTAGGATTTGCAAGATGAAATATTATTATATTTATGGAAAACTGCAGCGTGCGTCTTTAAGATTCTACGAAATGTATTAAACTGACTTTCTCACCTACTGCATCAAATTACTCAGAAATTTTGCAGTAAGTTAGCAAAAACAAATAGCTAATATGTAGGTATTTAAACTTCTAATATGATATGCCTAGTCCTAATTCTTAATGTGGAGCAAACGTTAAAAAATTTGCAGCCAGCGCAATCTTTATGATTTTTTTTAAAAGAGTTATTGGGAAAAATGTAATCTCGCACTTTTTGTTATAAGCAGGCATATTCCAAAGATCACGGTATAATCTAAATAATCCTAAATAATGTCGAAACTAGCAATAACAACAAATAAAATAATAATAGTTACGATCTACGCAAATATAACGTTGAATAAAAAATTTCAATTGAAAATAAACAAAAAAAAAATCACACAACACCCAAAGTATTAGATCACTTTACATTTTGAAGGATTTCATACAATTTCTTAATTTCAAAGAAGTAGGATATGACATTTTTCATTCGGTATTAGGATGAAAATAGTTTGTTTAATTTCCACACAGGCGGGTCCACATAAGACCAATTATTTAGACCCAACTATTTGAACCCATTCTTATATCGGATTCATACTACCTCATTTAAAAGTACCAGTTTGAACTTGAAGTTAAAAACGACCAAGTGTTACATACTCCAACATTGTAATATTCACATTCAAACTACAAACATTCAAGCTCTTGACTATAATACTAACAAATACTTGAATTTTACGACTTAGTAACAGACATTTTTATACTAACAATCAATGGAATCAGTGTGCCGAATGAAATAGTGGTAAGCCTAGAAAACGGTGTACCCGGATGAAATCGCATTGGATTTTCAACTCTCAGTGTTGATCCGAACATTGAGATTCCAACAGAGTGCATCACAGCGCGTCAAAAAAATACACTGTTGAATTTTCAACTCTCAGCGAGCTTAAGCAGTGCGTTGAAATTCCAGTGCGCGATAAAATCTCAATACAATGCTTACACACACGCATTTGTTTGCTATCTCTTTCTGCTATTTAGTGGCGTCGTTCGCTAGAGGGAGAAGTATATCCACAGGTTCGCTATTTCAGTGAGCGGACTGAGAAGTCTAGCGAATAAACTTGGATGATTCATTCATCATTCAAGCAAACGGAAACTTTACTTTAGACTTACGTGACCACTATGTCATGCGCCAGTTCAATTACCAAGTCGTTGAGACATAAATAGAATAAAGGAAATAAAACATTATGCACCATTGTGACGCATGTGCGCAAACTTATCAACTAAATCATAGCCTACATTCGATATTTGTTTACTTATTCCAAACATTACATTGGTAACAGGCAGTCGAGTTGCAGAGTTGTTCCAAACACAGAATCTATAGTTTATAATCTGATTGTTATAGGCTTTTTTTTTTTCATAAGAAAGTACAGATAATAATAGTGTTACAAGAAAATATAGAAGTTAAGGGTAAGGCAAAATATGCTCATGTATTTCTGAGAATACCAGATATCCCGTATTTTCAGAATTCAAATTTCAACAATCTGTCCACAGTTATTTCACCTCTGTCAGCAGTAACGCAACAGCAACCTTATTGCAACGAGAATAAAGATCACTGTGATATTGCCAGGCCTGTTAGTGGTAGCAACCGAAAGCAACTTTATTGTAACTACAATAAAGATCATTTTGATTTATCATTTCATTTTTGGCAAGTTTTTGACACTGATTTGAACGTTTTCAATTATGGGAACTTGTCTTCTGGTATAACTGACTTTTTCGAGCCTACAATGACCAAAACATATTTTGCCTTACCTCTATTTATCAACAAAAAAAACTTTTTAAATAGAATCTTTTTCCTAGAAGATTTTTACAATGACAGTATTCACTATGAAACAGAATGAGTAGTAAAATATGAGTTTTATTAAATATCTTGTTGAAAAATTAAAAAAAAAAAACAGATCTCTTAGTATCATCGCTGTTGTACATATGGATGGAAGAGAAGACTAGTGGGAATGTTAGAATGTGGGTACATACATTATTATTTGAACGCATTACCGCGATCGAAGGTAGTCACCAGGGTCGTCGTATATAGTTGAAGTTTAGTAGGAAACCCGATGGGTTTTTTAGAATGAAATTTAATTTAATAAATGAACTGTTTGTTTTCTATTAAATAAATTAAATTTCGTCCATCCGTCCGTTTTTTACTAAAGTTCAACTAGATATATCCAATGACCATGATTACTTATGTCTTTTGGTGACCGTACATAATGAATTTATTGCATTATTTAAAAGACAGGTTGACAATTACAACACATAGAACATTATTACATTGAAGACTGGAAGAAATTTTCAAATAACGTCTTCTTTGAAAAAGAATACATTTTTATATTTCATACAATATAGGAATGGAAATAATTTGTCTACTACATTTCAATACACGACAATTTATCAAAATCGTATTGTACTTCATGAACAATTTTTTTTTTACATTTTCAATAATAGATATGCAATTTTAATAACTACGGATCTTATCACAACGTATTATGAATTATTTTTTGTATTATCTTTATAATTTATAATATACAGTCTCCTCTTATTCTAGTTACATTCGGCCTACTACTAAATATGTGACTGGGGTGTTAGAAGTGTCTGATTCTGTCTGCAAAGGTTTAATAAATCTTTGGCAATCAAATGGTTACTGTTATATTTTTTATAACAAAGAACAGCGATGTAAACATCTACGAAATTACAAGCAGGGACATTGACGCGCAAACTGATACCATAGATTTAGGACATGAATCTGAGGCCCTAGTGTGAGTTTCATTTAACCATCTAAACCAAACGCAGTGAGCGCGTTTGACGCTCCGATTGGTCCGTCACCAATCCAGGGCCAATCGGACTTTTATCCCGGTACTACGTTTCCGTGGGATAATTTTCGACCTTCACGCGGGCGATGACACTGGCAAAAGCTAGTATGAACTAAGAACATTTCTAAGCTGAATTCATGGTTACAGTTTCCGCGTCCATAGCAAGGCCACCTTCTATACCAACATTTTCAAAAAGTCAAAGTCAAATTGTTTATTTCAATTACACCATAGATAAATTATCTAAAGTGGGCAAATTAAATTAGTTTGCTAAAAGAATGACCGTAGTATATCGTATCGTCTGAACACGACCACTAAAGTGACCAAGTGTTGTTCCCTATCCGGATTCAAGTTTACTTGACCACCTACACTCGCCTCACGAGAACGATGAAAATACGAAATGAGATGCTAATTAATCATTTGATTCTTTGTTATTATTTTCTTCATTGAAGCCCCAGTCACAGTCGTGAGCAAAAAAGCTGTCATACTTTGTTATATTTTTTAAGACAAAAAATAAATAAGATATCATAAGTTTTAAAGAAAACTACAGCTAAATGTCACGAACGTACTTCAAGAAGCCCTTCGAATTAAGGTATGAGGCAGATTCAAAATACTGTATGTAAGTCCAGGGTCCAAGGTTCATCGAAAGTTAAGCTACGCCTGCCGGGGTCAGTTCATTGATGGGTTATCATCCTAAACATAGCAAGACTCCCGTGACTCGGAAAGCACGCTAAACCGTTGGTCCCAGCTGTTATTTGTACATCTTTGACATTCGTTACGGGTAGTCAGAAGCCCGAAAATCTGACAACCAGACTTACCGACGGGTATTGTTTTACCCAAATACAGGGTTGTGGAGGCCATATAGGCAGTCATTAGCAGTTGCATCCGGTTAGACAGGAAGCTGACCCCACCACAGTTGAAAAAGGCTAGTCAGATTGGTTACTGTACAATATGGTCTGTACATAGGCCTTCTGACCTTTCGCGCATGTTCTCTCACTCACACTGGCCACATGTCACCATTTCGACGGTTAACCATCAAGATCTCCTATATTAATATACCAAAAGTTTGCAGCAAGCACAAAAAACATTCTTGTTTGAGTGTGGTGCACAACGGGTTACGATAGAGACGGATATAGAAAAAATGCGTCAGCGAGAACGAGATGGAGGAATATTGCACATTTTATTTGGTTTTGGGCTGTTCAATTTTATTGTGTTTAATTCTTTATATTAATTTTAGAATGATAAAGTATTGTTTTTCGATAAGTCAGTAAGTTAAAGCCAGCTTTCCGCCGGCTTCTCTCTTAGAAAAATTGACACCTCGCCGCTGTTGTATTGGGTTGGTTCCTAAAGAATCAGCCTTCTATGCACAGTTTGGACCGGCCGTGGTTCATCGGCGATATTGTAAGTAGGATAACTTTATATCCCTTTAGAAAAACATTGTTAGGACTTTTTATCATCATTTTCTTGTCCTTTTTCTAATATATTTGGTGTCGGCGCAACTTGACTTTTTCGGACTTTTAAAAACGCTTAAAGGAGGAAAAGTGTAGCAAGAATTCAAATAAGAGGATTAGGTGCGGTAAAAAAACCTTTTGTAAATAGGGAAATTATTATCCGGGAAATTCATTTCATGTCTTCTGACAACGACCCTCAGCCCGTTTCAAGTAACACTAGGGGATGCTTAAAAGAAAGCGCGCTTTTAGTTTTCAATGTTCGACTTAGTACCGAAGTTTGAAAATGTAGCACCTATATTTAGTGAAAACGGGGATTAATATTTTGACTAGGTAAGGTATGTAGGAGTTGTTTTTTTTTTTTGTGATAGGTTTTGCGAACAGATTCTCCGCCTACCCGATTAGTAGTACCACCGCTGCCTTATCCGCCAATATTGGTAGAAGAAGACAAAAAGAGGAAGTATTACATAAATTAATAAATTATAATTTACACCGAAAAATGCAATAAATATATAAAGTGATAAGTAGATTCGAGAACAAAATCGGATAATTATATTGTCACATAACCTTCTCCTTTTTGGAAATCGGTTAAAAACTTAACGCTAATTTTATAATACAATACACTAGATATGCATAATATAGAAAGTACTTCAATTATTTGGCTAAGTGTTGAACGAAATGTCCTAGGAAGTAATAATGCAATAAGTTATGTTAATTATCGGGAGAAAAAGGAATAATAGTAATAATGCTTTTTAGACTCCAAATAGAATATTCAGTCTCCGCTTAGCTAAGATTATTGCTATCTTTATGTAGCATACAGGGCGAGAATGAGATAGGGACAGTTTAGAGCTGTCACGATTAGATTATTGTATGCTAAACTTAATGTATTTTAGGCGGCTTATTCTTTAAAGTTTTTCCACAATTATTTAACCCCTGACAGCAACCCATTATCAACCTTATTGCTATACAAATAAATATCACTGTGATGCCAAATCAGAAGTAAAATATCAGCGAAACGTCTAAACTTTAAGCACGTATATGTAATCTAATCTGACAGCTCTAATCTCCCATCTCTTTCTTTTTTATGTGCCTGTAAGAGATAACAATAGTTTTTGTGAGTCAGCTGAATAATTGTGCCAATGGAGAGATTTAAGCACTATTTTAAGATTTACAAAAACATTTCCAAAATAATAATTTATATTACAAATTATGTATATTTATCAATTTAAAGAAAAATTTACAACACAGTTTCGTACTGAATTTTCTTAATATTATTTAGGTACTTACATATAATATTTTCATAAGATACGTTCTCAAGACATCTAAAATATCGGCATACATATCAGTAATAGCTATCAATAAACAGTCAGTAAAATGTAGATATGTGTATGTATGTATGTATGTATTTATTTATGTGTGTATGAGAGGGGGTGTGTGTGTGTGAGTGTGTGCGCGCGTGTGAATTTATCTTTATGCATGCACGTGTTTATATGGAAAATAAACAATTTTTTCTTTCTTTGCAATAAGTGACTGAATTTGTCTTGCAAATATTATATCCATTGTATATAAATACCATATAATATATACATTCTTACTAAGAAAATTCAGTACCCGAACGTACACAGGCTGACTTTTAATTCATTGACAATTTTATATGGAGTGTACTACTCTTGAATGAGAACCACTTTGACTATAGGGCCAACTCTGAATTAATTAGCTTTTTTGTATGTCACAATCGATATTGGTAAAGTATAATTCTTTTATCCATCTATATAACTAAATATGTTTCGGAATTGGCTTTGTTTTTCATTTTGGTTTTTCAGGGTTGGGTTGGTTGGTTTGGAGTTGGCCGGTAGGATGGGTTGGTTTATTTATAGTTGTTTGGTTGGTAGGGTTTTAGTTGGTTGGTTGGTTTGTTTTTAGTTGGATGGTTGTTTTGTAGTTGGTTGGGCGGGATCGTGCTTTATAATATATTTAGGATTAGGAGTACTTTCACCCTTAAAAGATTATCAGTGAATTAAAATTCAGACATTTACATTTGAAATAAATATCTATACATTTACACGCAGCCTTATTGCAACCTCGTCAATGACTACCTTAACTAGTATATTTCTTTACAAATACCTACATTCATAACATCACTACTTCAAGTCATATTGAACTAACAAGACACACATTTTAACAATTCAATCATCATTAAATTATCAAATGAGATACATTCATGATAATTATGATGAAAATTATTAATAAATGACCATTTTTTGTTATAATCACTACGGAATATGAGCTTTCTGTTTGTTGTACAGTCACCAAAATACATAAGTAACCAGGGTTTTTTGAGGGTGGGAAATCATCAAATAACTTCTCCCGGTCTGAAAACCCACCCGTGTTTCCTCAGTTGCCTGTGTGCCAGGGGCCGCGGTATCTCTTTCGAACAACCCGCATCCCTGGCAGGCATCGGCCCTTGTGGACCGCTCCAGAAGTAACCAGGGTGTCGGATATAGTTGAAGTTTGGTAAGAAACTGATGGATGTTCTCGAATGGAATCTAATTTCTATTAATTAAACTTAATTTTATTCGAAAACATCCATCGATTTATTAGTAAACTTCTACTATACCCGACGACAGTAGTAACTTCTCTTTTGGTGACCATACATATTTTATGCAAGCAAAATAGGGATAGAAATGATAGATGTCGAACTAACTTCAGTTCAGATGACTAAGATTTTGCTCACTCTACCAAGTGAAGTTGGAACGGATACAATCTTATCCTTATTTTGATCATACAAGATTTGCACACGATTGGCCAAGTTTCGACGAATCAAGGCATTATTATTGTGCTAAATTTTACAGACACAAATCCCATATCTCCTAGCAATGTCTGTACAACATTTCTCGAGAACTGCCGAACAAATACACCTAAATATTATGATACAAGACGAGAAGAAAGCCTTAACTTACTCTACCATAACCCACTCAGTCGTCGGATTGGTCGTGCGTCGTTTACGCTCACTATCACAAAGCACTGGTACACTGTACTGGCGTACCTACTGTCTTACTGTCTTATAGTCAGTTACACTCTACTTACAGAGTATTAAACAGATCCCTGGCGTTATTCTTGGAATAACGCTTGTAGGAACAGTCGCTGAATCAGCTGCCACTGGAATGAGGAAATTATAATTTAATTATAGGTTTTCGTAGAATTTGTTTGCGTTATTTCTTTTTTCATTTGTTACTATCGATCGTAATGAAAATATTTTCTACAAAAATGACTACGAATTGCTGCTCGACCTGGAAATCCAACCCAGGACATGCACAGCAGTAGCGATTCCGACCACTAGACCAACGACGCTTTTTTTTGTCTTTTATGTCGTATCTTTGTCACTGACTTATACCAAATACGTAAAATGAACCTTAAAACTTAACACATAAGATACTAATGCTCTATGCAAACCGTAAATGAATGCGTAAATAAAAACGCGCTGTTGGATTTTCAACCTTCAGCTTAGCGCCGAAAGTTGTAAATACAATGCCGCACTTTTATTTCATGTAAAAATAAACAACATATTTACCTTCTGTTAGGCATAGCCCGCCGCCTCGCGGTCTGCCTCTGGTGCTCAAACTCGAAGTCTTCCTCCGTCAAGTTGAGCCTAGTCATGTGGTACATCAGGTAGTCCTCTCCTAGGATGCCCTCTGGGGGGTGGCGCAGGACCTCTAAAGTCTCGCACAGACCGCACGCTCGCTTGCGGACTTTAGCAGGCCCTAGTGCGCCCGCTAGGATTACTAGCGCAGCTTTGAATAGTACCTGGAAGATGGGAGAGAGTCAGGTTAGAATCACTCTTTAGGGTGTCGACGCCAATCTAAATTGTTTCTTGAATTAGATAGTAGCGCCAGTTTGACGCTTTCAGGAGCGTCGATCAGTTCCTGTAGTGTGCAGACAACGGCACACGACGTTAAGTGTACCGTCGTTTCTGGAACAGCACCACATTAATTTAACAATTCAAGTCATCATTGTTGTAGAATACTGGTAGATCTGGAACGCGGTTTAGATGTGATTATCGGGTTCAGTTTCATTGGTGAAATTCACCCTTAGTCACTAGCGAGGCATTGCCAAAACGTGGACAGTCACGGTACGGCATAAATTCAAGGTCGTTCAGCGAGCTATACATGGAACGAGCTATGCTTGGAGTCTATCTAAGAGATAGAATCCGGAATGAGGTGATCCGGTAGAGAACCAAAGTTGTCGATATAGCTCACAGAATAAACAGGCTGAAGTGGTAATGGGCTGGCCGCATTAGCTGTAGAACAAAAGGACCGTTGGGGTAGACGTGTTTTTTAGTGGAGACCGGGAATCGGCAAACGTAAGGTGGGACGCCCTTAGGCTAGTTGGAGCGACGATCTTCGCAGGGTGGCTGGTAGCATCTGGATGAGAGTTGCCGAGAATCGAGCTGAATGACGTGCAATTGGAGAGGCCTATGTCCAGCATTGGACTGCTGTAGGCTGGTGATGATGAAGAAGTAATTCATACTACATCTTTTGGTCCACAAGATGTAACAGTAGTTAGTGCATACCTTCACTCCTTCACAGAGGAAGCAGTCCCACACCCTCAGCAGGCTGTCCCACGGCAGGGTGCGAGTGAGAGCGCACAGGAACCACTCCGTGGCGTACAGGACTGGCTCCACCTTGTGCTTCACGAGATGCCGATGTACGGCAGGTGCTGTGCGACGGAGAAGGGCGTGGAGGATGTCGCCGTCGCGTTGGAGGACCTGAAGAGAATAAGTGGTGAGTTATATGACACTGTACCCCTTGGTAAGACTGGTTGTCGGACGTTCGGGCTTCTGACGACCTGTGACGACTATCACAGAACCACAAATGACAGGATCCCGATTTCCAAGGATCTTTAGCTCCCAAGACCCCTGTCTTGTTATGTAAAGATGGGCACCCATTAACGACCTAGCATACTGACATTAACACTGTCAATACTGACATTGACATAAGTCCCGAAAGACTTATTTGGCACGAAAAGTGATGAAACAGGTACACGAGGAAAATGTCAGGCATCAGATAAACAAACACGCCTCCTACTCAATCAAACATAATCTAATATGTATAGAAAGACATTCGAGTTCGTTGATTTACACTAGGTACAATAAACATATATCATTGCAAGTCAAACAACAAAAATCTTTCTTATCATTAAAGATATGAAAATGGAGGCCGATAAAAAATAACTGCAATACCTTATTTACTGCGACAAACTACGGTGAGTCGTCAGTGGTAACACAACCAGTATCCTAGTAACCAATCTCAATCTTAATAATTTTGAAGGATTATTACCTAATCCATTGCTTCATATGTTCAAATAAATTGTCTGCTCAACAACGTAACTAACGCAATGAATGTTGTTGAACTGTCTAAATGAAAACCATTCCTACTGTTACTGTGTTACGAAATTACCCTTGAAACTCGGTACTACGGCTAGGCAGTGATGGCCCAATGGTAACAGCCGAATTGCGACTTATCGAGTTGTAAGTCGTAGCTTCGAACGCACACAGCTTTACTTTGTGTAAATTATGTCATCACCACTGCTCTCAAAACGGTGAAGGAAAACATCGCGAGGAAACAAAAATTCGAAGACATGTGACATCTACCAACCCGCACTGGGCCCGCGTTGTGGGCGTTTTAATTTTACGGCCGACTCCCTCTCACAGAGAGGAGGCCTGTGTCCCAGCAGTAGGAAAATTATAGGCTGATTACCAGTGATCGGATAATCGGGCGCTAATGTACCTAAACTTTACTTTTATTCCCACGAAAGAATAATACGGACATGCCTTTCAGAATCCCGGATTCGTTCGTATAAAATACAATAAATTAGTCGATTCGATCACTAATCTGTTAAGACAGATAAATCAATTTCCACTACTTGACCACGTTGTGCACATTTTCATTTTTTATTGATATTCCATTTGTTTTGAATACAAGTTTTTTATAGTTGTTTTTACAAAATTATTAAATCCCGAGATTACTTATTTATTCAGAAAGGAATGTCCACATTATTCTTTCGTGGGAAGAAGTTTAGATATGTAAGCGCCCGATTATCCGATCACTGCTTATTATGCACTACGCTAAGCCAACTTAAGGTGCGGCAAACTGTACATGAATCAGTGTACAATATAAATTTATTTAACCCGCGTATGGTGTAATTGAAATAAATTGACTTGACTTCTGGCTGACTTTAATAATATTTTATTACAATGACCTATCCAATTTGATCGGTTGTCAAATCTCACGCCAATTGATTCGTTTGGCCGTTATTATTTTGTTCCAACTTATCTCTTCAGCTAACATAATGTTATTTGTTTAAGTAGGGCGAATACCACCGATGAAATTTGTGAAAATATAACGGTTTCAATGAAATTATAATGAAATAATATGTAGGTCTTTTCTCAAAGTTGACCATTCTACAGCTAAAAAAAAACAACCGACTTCCAAAAAACACTACAAACTGAAAAATAACTTTAATTTCGGAAGGCGGTGACTGGATATGTATATTATTTTGCAAATCCGTCTATATGTATATAAAGTAGTTATGCCCGAACATACATAAAAAAAATAAAAATAAAAATACATGTCGAATTGACAAACTTCTTCTTTTTGAAGTCGGTTAAAGATGCCACCGTCCCGTACCTTATTTATCTAAGATTTTAACAGCCAGATATGCTATCAGAGAAAAAAGAATGTTTGAAATATAATTTAATTAGCGTTAAATACATTCAGTGATTTGTGGTACAAGAGGGCCAAAGTGTGAAACTAAACGCGGTCAGCACATCTAAACCGTGGTCAAGAGCTGTCAGTGTCATAATTGTTGTGGAATGGCGACACTGACAGCTCTTGAACGCGGTTCAGGGCCCTGAGACAAAACACATTTCTGTTAGCGTTCACGCCAAACGCTTCGCCAAAATGTATGGGAATGACATTACGTAATCACACAACAAGACACGACGTAATCTTTCCGCAGGCAATGTCATTCCCGTACCGTATGCATTGGCATAGCGTTTGGCGTGAACGCTAACAGAAATGTGTTTTGTCTAGGCCTGCAGATGTACTGAACGCGTTCAGTAGCATAGGTGAAATTCGCCCTACGTAATTAATATACATAATCAGCCTTTAATATTCCCACTGCTGGGACACAGGCCTCCTCTCAGTGAGAGGGAGTGGGCCTTAATCCACCACGCGGGCCCAGTGCGGGTTGGTAGATGTCACATGTCTTAGAATTTTTGGTTCTAGGACATGCCGATTTCCTCGCGATGTTTTCCTTCATCGATTAGAGCGATGAAATACTTTACGCAGAATAAAGCACCTGCCTGGGTTCGAACCTACGACCTACAACTCGTAAGTCGCGGCCGTCACCACTTGGCCACCTCTGCTCTCTGTAGTTAATATGCAATGAGACAATAGGGTATTTTCCAATTTATAAAAAAATAATCGAATTTGAAGATTGGGACGAATTAAGTAACAGAAACATAAAAGTAAATGGATTGATATCCATTTTTCTCAATTAAAAACGATTTTAACCAAATTAATTTTTCGTTGTTTTGAATTTATCGTCAAAACGTTCCTTACGGTGACTTTTTATCACGTGACCACACGTGACGTCAACTTTGTGTAAACGAAAGTAGTAAGTAAACAAGTGATTGCCGAGTTTATAATTAACAAGATTTTTAATGGATAAAAAGTGATATTACTGGTGTGCGGTGGCTCTGTGCACAAATATTTCTAAAACTGCGCCAAACTAAGTAATTGTACCCGTGCCGTTTCCACAAAGTTGACGTCACAATGTCACGTGATAAAAAAGTCATCGTTAGAAGCGTTTTGGGGGTACATTCAAAACAACGAAAAATAAATTAGGTTTTAATCGTTTTTAATTGAGAAAATGGATATTAATAAATTTATTTTGACTTTTCTGTTAAATATATCGTCCCAATCTTCAAATTAAAATAGTTTTTATTATCTTGGAAAATACCCTATTGTCATACAATGTGGCAAGAACATCGAACATTCTGAATACCCAGGCTTTAAAATTCTCGAAAGTTATTAAAAAAACTGTTCAGTACATTTTGACCGCATAGGTATTTTGCACTTTTCTTTGAAACAGCAGATATTTTTTATAACTGAATCATATGCTGAATTCATGGTTACAGTTTGTGCGTCGATGTTGCTGCAAACCTGTTTAAATAAATATGAATTAAGTCAGATCTTCACCTCAAGTCCCGGGTTATAGTACCCGCTGAGGTACTTATCGCTTATGCTGACGAGACACCAGAAAGCCTGCACTGCCGGCATGTGCATCAGCAGGAAGGCAGCCACCGGCGCCTGCGCTTGGAAGTAGCCCACCTTCGGGTTGAGCACCGAGTAGGCTTTTAGAACCGAGAATAGTTCTTGTTGGCTGGAATGAGAAAGAAAAAAAGGTATTATTAATCTAAACTGCAGTCTGTGTAGTTGTAGTAGAGATGTATCTTGAAACTGTTTTCATCGCAATTTGATGCCAACTTTGAGGATGGATAGTAAAGTTTTATTTCAAGAATAAATACATACTTAATACGTCTAGTATCTACCAAATATTTTTAGTTGTACGTGTGTGTGTCAAATTAGGTTTAAATTGGTTATTGCAGTATCGCCGTGGTATTTTTAATTAAAATAAAATATTTGTAATATTAATAAATGTGTTTTTTTTTTCTCCTACTGTCGTTTCTAAGTTATAAGAAATTTATTATTACTACTAGATTGACTATTACTGAATAACAACATATCATTACCAATTTGTGTCAATTCTACGTATTTTATGAATTTGGGAATTCATAAAATACGTAGAATGCATGATTTAATTATACAAATAAACAAGTATGAGATAATCGTTTAAAACGTTCGTCGTTAAGGTTAAATTCGTCATTAAGAATAACCAATAAATAATTAGTTGAAAAACTTAAAAAGAAAAACCCATAAATGAAATAATATCGGGCTGTACAAGGATCTTTAAGCCGACATATTTGAAATTAATGAAACTAGCCAATCATTTTCACAATATTGATTGACTTTTAATATTTATATTTATTTATATATGCTTTATTGTACACCAGAAAATACATGACAAAAACAAAATTAACATATTTGGATATTAAGGAAAGAGAGGTCCACTATTGAAAAGCGAGAGACGAGAGTTCCACTATTGAGAATAACATTCACTCGTATTTAAATTAATTCAACAAACAATAGTTTAGTTGCAAAACAACACAAGAATACTACCGATACGTCATTCACATGACGTGACGAACGCGATAACGTTTAGTTAGTCACTAAATAACTGTGGACAGTCCCTAACCACAATAATAGCATGGTCACACGGCTATCGGGCGATAATTATGATGAATTTAAACAATGTTGTTATTCATCATCATAATTAGCGTACTTAATAAACATTGCCTGTTGCAATAGGGTTACCATTTCTACATTTGAAAAGTCCTGTTAAAAAGCCGTTGGTACATTTGCAAAAAAAGTCCCGACATTTTACTTTGAAATATTTTTTATCACTCACTTTTCAGTACTCTTTGACCCTTTTTTTTTCTAAAGAAGTACTCATAAGTCGAAAGTCCGGACAAATAACAGGGCTGGACAACGTCCGGACGAAGGGCCCAAACGCCGGATAATTCCGGACATAACCCGGACGTTAACCCTATTTGCAAAGTATTTTAGTTAGGGAAACAGAATCATAACCTAAGCCAAAAATTATGTAGATAATAAACCTATCGAGTCATAATAGACGTCATGTTTCCAACGTCATGTTTCCATACAATACAAATAAAAAACCAAACCAATGACTAATTGAGTTCTGAATTCCTCATCTATAAGGATTATCCCACGGAATAGAAAATCAACTTATTTTATTTCTATTCCGTGGTCTATCCCGAAACAAACAAAGTGAATAAAACCGGAAAACATAAAAAAACATAGTGATAAACGTAAAACATCCAGGCACTTAGTTAATTAATGGAAATACTAATGAATATATTAATTACAAGAAACACTTAACAAGTGGTTTCGAAATTAAATGGCTACGAACGCTTGAACTACCTTCAGTACAATCGAGATATTTTACCTTTTAGTCTTTGTTATCGACTGCATTGTAATGAATGAACCTAACGAACGAGAGAAAGTAGACGATTTTTTTTACTTGTTTCCAGCTTGTTTTTTTTTTCTTGTAATCTGAAGAGATATAAAGAGTTATAGATTAGGAGGCTGTACTACAGCCTCCAGGACCCTGAGACAAAACACATTTCTGATAGCGTTCACGCCAAACGCTACGCCAAAATGTATGGGAATTACATTATCTGCGGAAAGGACACGACGTAATCTTTCCGCAGGTAATGTCATTCCCGTACCGTATGCATTGGCGTACCGTTTGGCGTGAACGCTATCAGAAATGTGTTTTGTCTAGGCCTGCTGACCATTGGGTCAGTCAGGAGTGGTTTCAATAGTAGTAAAAAAATACCAAAGATCAGAAGGCCAATTTATTCTCGTAATCAATCGTTGAAAATCTAGTCACAGTCTCATCTCGGCGACAATCAAATGTCAAAAACTTGTCAAAAAATTTATGGAAACTCGAGGTATTTTTGACAGATTGAGACTGAGATCAGTCTGTGAACGTGCTTAAAATTACGAGAATTGCCTCTCAGGTTAATATTGCTGACTATAACCTCAATACTGACAATTTCAACAACACCGCAAAAGACTTGATACTTACATGAAGCCTAAGATGATTTAAGGTAATTTATACGTAAGCCCGTAAGTTCCGTGTGGTGCCGGACGTAAAAGAATAGCAACATCCCATGTCTTCCCGTGGGTGTCGTAGAAGGCGACTAAGGGACTTACTAGAGAATGGGCAGCAGCGTTCTCTATGCATTTGACCACCACCATACTGCGATCGCAAACCCGCCTGCCAAGCGTGGCGATTATGGTAAATCCCCCCTTTTGGGGGAGGCTTATGTCCAGCAGTGGACGTCTTTCGGCTGATGTGATGATACGTAAGCCCAGGGGCCTATACATATACGGACAATTTGACAATCTGAGAACTTCATAAGTTTCTTTCATACATTTTCTGCTTCATTAATAGTTCTTCAGACCGACTTTCGGCCATGGCGCCTAATCTCAGCGGAGACCAGCCTTCGGCGCGGGAGATATTATAATTCACTACTGCGTGCACAGAAACAGGTGCACTCATTCTTTCCTCACTCCCGTAGTCGGAACGACAATCCAACACGACCGGAGAAGATCAAATTCCTAACGGAAAAAATCAATTACACTTTGCCCGACTGGGGAATCGAACCCAAGACACCACGCTCAGCAGACAGATACTGTTTTATTAAACAGCATCTGTCGTGAAAATTTGACCATTATGTATTATTTTGTCAAAAACGCTTTTTCTTCTTCTGGTTACATTAAAAAGGGCTCAGATCCCACCACTGCAGGCTTAGCACGAGCACCGATTTGTCGACGGAAGAATAGACATGACTATTAACTAAATGATGTACAATAGGAGAAGATAGTTATGTTATTCTTTTAATTATCACAGTTATGCGTTCTAAACGAATCATGATTTTGTAGATATTCGTATATACTTTGTGGCCGTCCAGTAGAAAGTTTGTTGTCAGAGTGATTTTGACAGTTTGGGAAGAAATATTCTTCTGAAATAATCTACATTTATAAGGACCTAGACAAAGATCGTTAGTAACGAAAGACAAAATGACAGATTGAAGAAGGATATCTACAGTGCGATGTCAAAAATGGAGAAACGAAATGTCACTTTTCATTGAAAAAGCACTGTCTATTCTTTGTAGAAATAGAAAGCGTTATGATAAGCCTGCTGGTCTCAGTCTACTCAGAAAAGGCATCTAAGGAATGACGTCAAAAGGATGGAACTTCTACCTGCTAATACTAACAACAAACACGATCCTGCCAAGCATAGTAATAACAATAAAAAATCCCATTTGTTCATTCATCGCAGTGACACATATCCAGCAGAGATAAACCATGGCGATGATGAAACACGACATAATTTACAACTATTACGGTTATTCGATAATAATACGCCGCATAGTTATGCCACTCAACATGGCAATTGTCCAAGTTCATAATGCACTTGGCAACTGAATGAAGCGAGAGTGTAAACAAACAATCAGTACTAATTGTTTCCTATGCTGTCGTGGACATGTAAACAATCTGCTGTAATGTTATGATTATGGGGTTGTTGGTATTAAATGTATGTTTGTTTTGAATTGTTGCCGATTTTGCAAAACGGGAATAATGATTGTGAGACAGCTAAAATAATTTCATCATCTGCCTAGCCTTTTCCCAACTATGTTGGGGTCGGCTTCCAGTCTCACCGGTTGCAGCTGAATACCAGTATTTTACATGAAGCGACTGCCAATCTGACCTCCACTACCCAGTTACTGGGTAACACGATAACCTTTGGTAGGACCGGCTTTTAGACTTCGGACTTCTGATGACCCGTAACAATTGTCAAAGATCCACGAATGGCAGCCGGGACCATTGACTTAACGTGCTTTCCTAGGCACGGAATGGTCTTGGTATGTAAATATGGTCACCCATCCACGGACCAACCGCGGCAAGCGTAGCTTAACCTGATCGATCGACTCGTGCGGTTGTTAAATTATTGTTATGAATGATAGTAGTGGAAACTATGATTGTCTACCAACTGTTTCTTAGCGATAACCAGTATCTATCATAATACCCTATGAGGAGTTACAGCCTACATACATAAATCATAAGTCTGCGGGAATAAATTCACTCACCCGATCCCCTCTTCCCTGATAAACATCTCATGGTAGGGGAACTGCCGGTGCAGGTCCTTCCTGATGTCCTCCATGCACTTGGGGTCACCGGCCGCTTGCAGCAACTCTTCGTATTCGTTCGGATGTTTCTCCAGCAGCAGCTGTCCACCGCATAGGTAGAGCCAGGCTTTTGGACGTACTGATGCTGGTATGCCTGGAGAGGGAATGGGTTTGGATGTAAGCTTGTTGGAAAGGTTCAGCTTTTGAGTGGGGGTTGTCAAATCTGTGAGCTGTGGTGTCACTTAGCAATTAAGAAAGGTGTAGGTCTTCCTGGACCTGGGTCTAATCCCTAAGCACCAAATCCGTAGTTCCGGTAGTAGTTATACGGGCAATTCCATTCTCCGTATCACCTACGCTGCCGTCGTAAATGAAAACTTGTATTTAACAAAGCGATTTAACAATTAAACTTTAACCGCCTTTTTTACAAAATGGCATTTTCGGAGTTACTGTGTTTTCATTTACGAGGGCAGTTCGGCCATAACATTAGTTTGGGCCCGCTGTATTTTTAGTGTTTTTACACGTTCGAAAAAGTTAATCCGGTGTAGGACTCACGTAGAAGTTTCGATAGTTCGAAACTTCTACGCGAGTCCTACACCTTTCGGACGGGCCGTGGCCCGGACGTAGAGAGTATTCTCCCAGAACTGAAAGTCTTTTGGCTGGATCAATCATCAATTTGGATGAAGCATCTTTTAGGTCATCACCTAAAATATGGTTCTGAGTATGCAAAACGAACCGCTAATGGATGCATTCTTTATAATACCTTTTTCAGCTATTTTGTAATGGAAACTTAGGTACAATTTTCTAACACAGCAAACGTAAGAACCAACGTTAATGTTTAAAACATCGTCTGTGGTCTTTTAGCTAGCACGATGGTTGCTGAACTTGCTTCCTTTTTATAACAGTGTCAGATACAAAGCACTGAAGCATATATACGTTCTTTTATAAACAAGGTTGTGTAGGTATACCATTTTAGAAACCAGGGGGTAAAGAGCCACCATGCTACTGACAAGTAACCTTATCCGTCAAGAATTCAAGACCCCAAGATGAACATGCATTTTGTACCAAGTATTACGGCAAGTACTCACCTTTTCGACACCTCTCCCTGACTTTCTTGTAGTTCTTGCTCATGAACGCCTCCCAGTTGTTTAGCATACGCAACCATTTTTGTTCCCGCTTCAGTATTGTGCTCGGCGAAACAGTCCTTTTGCTGTAACAAGAAAAGTCTACAGTTAGTATCAAAATTCACTCAAAACTTGTTTGTTATACCTTCAATGAGACATCAGTTATCAGACATTGGCTGATTTGTTTTTGTTTTTTTTTTGGAAATCCCCCAATTTATTTTAATACTTGTTCCCACGCAGTTTGGTTGTGCTTCCACTTCAATTTAGCAAAAACAGAAACGATACCATGCTCTCATGTCAATTTGTCTTACATAACCTTGAATTATATTTCTGCCTGATCCGAGTATGATCTCAAGACCGACCACATCTATTTCAGTTATAGCATATAAAGATTTTTCTTGAAATTCCAGTAGTTTTCGGTATCAGTTTTCAATGAAACGCTTCATTGCTCTTGTGCAATCATTATCATTGGTTACTCAATCTATATTGTTACTTAACACAGACATAACGTTGTCCAGTTTACTGTTAAGTGCTTCGATAAGAGGAAGATAAGTAAAATAAATGAAGATGAATTTATTGGTTCCGGTCATTTATTTTGAAGTGTTCGTTTCCCGTTACTCACTAGTCTTTAGTAAACGATCCTTTGCTATCAATAAATTGCTTAGTAATTCGCATTAATCATCTTTTACTACCATCCACTCTACTATAACAGTTTTACTTCTTTCGTTTTTACAGACAAACTAAATAAAAAACTTCGTTTTCAATTACATACACATTTTGCTAACAGATCACGGCCAATAAAACGTGTATTTCACAGAAATTAAAAACATTTTAAGAGGAGCCGAATTTTCCGATATGCCAGTCATCTAGTCGCATGCTGGCAGGCAGGAACTCAATATAACTATAGAGGAAATAAAAAAAGCACGGTCATAGTCGACGGGCGTTGGAATTAGTTGTGGCATGAAACGCCGGACGCGCATTTTTTACTTTGGCATTCAATCTCCGCAGCTATGGAAGGAATTTTCTAAAGAAACCTTTGAAGAATGTTCCAATGTTTTGGTTTGATTTTAAAGTTCTCAGTAATTTTATATTCAGGGTGATTTTATAAATAACAAGGGTTGCTTGATTTTGTTCATTAGCAGACTACACTGAGGAGACATAAGCAATAGAAAATATAATTCCTTTTTGATAAGTTGCAGATGCAGTCAGTCATAGCCTTATCTTTGGTCTCAGCTACCTTGCAAAAGTAACTACTAAAAAACAAGTTTTCGGTCTTAAAAAGAAAATATTGAAACTAACTAGTAATCTATCAGTTACAAGCAATGGTAATAGCTGAGCACGATGATTATGGAAATATCACACCCCTAAATGAAGCAGTAACTTTTGGGACTAATGTCTGCAACATTATAAATCTCTTCAGACAATAAACGACCACATTGAGTCGTTAAGGTGGGCAGTTTCAACTTAAATGTCACAACTTATGATACTTGACTATGCATTAGCCACGCAATCCAATTAGATGGTGCGCTACCTAATTAGCTAATTACAACACCTAATGAAGAATTATTTCCAGTTGAGGTGTTGAAATATTACTTTTTTTCTGGATCGTCCTAATGGCTCTCGTCGACGGCGACTTAAAATTGATTATGTTTCAGCTAGAAATGACCTTAGAATGTCGGTTGGCACTTAAACCATCCCGGTGGTTAGGTCGAAGTTCAGCAGATGGCAGAATTTGGTTGAGGTAAATTGGCAGCAATTGAGATAAGGTTGACAATATTTAGTACGGCGGTCATGATCGTGAATTGAATACTGAACAGAGCGGTATTGAGCAGTTTTGACGCATTCTCTGTATTGTTTGCTGTAGTAGCAGTCATGAAAATGATACAGCAGTAACTTATCTATGTAGTTTACAGTGAAATTAACAAGAATTTGAAATGAACATCGTATCTTTACGGCGTGGTTTATCAAAATGGCACAATGAGGTGGTAACGCTACATATCAAGTAGGCCACTTTAGAACAACAACGTTACTTACATTGTAGATTTATATGATCTTCTGAAAATAGGAATCCACCTAAATGGTAACTTTATTACCATTATACTAGCTGTGCCCGCGGCTTCCTCCGCGTGAATGTCAGAAATAATCAGAGAAGAGGAACGAGATACTGGGTCGAAAAGCAACCTATGTTACTCCTTAAAACAATATCTGCTATAATCAGCTATCTGTCAGTGAAAGTCCTGTCAAAATCGGTCGAGCCGTTTCGGAGATTTGCCGGAACAGACAGACAGACAAAAAAGTAAAAAATGTTTTTTTTTTTTGTTATAAGTACCGTATATACTTTCACATGTATTAAGTAAAACGCTGTTACTATTTTCCAGGAATTTTTTTTTTCCCTAAACACCGTGGCCTGCTGCGAACATTTTAAATCGGTCCAGCCGTTTTCTCAAGTGACGCGCTTACCAACGAACATCATTTAATTTTGTTCCAATAAAATAGAACAGCATTGTCATGAAAAGACCTGCTAGATTGGTGCTAAGACAGCCCATAATAAAAATTCTAGCATAGAGAGATTCTAGCTCTTCTGGAATTCTATTTCCAGCTGAGATTTTTCTGCAGTGGACTTCAGGTGGCCAAACATAATTTATCCTGCAGTCTTGGACAGTTCTGGGAGAAAGTGGTTTAGTTAAATTTAAGGTAATCTGTGAAATCTGGAAAGTCTAAGTTCTGTGGAATGTCCATAAAGAACGTAACTACTGTCGTATTTTCTGATGAATGTCGGAAAGTACCTTCTTACTCAAAACATGGGCACTTAAGAAACGTCAGAAGCTAGGTGCACGGTTCCAATTGGTCGTTTCCTTTGGAGAAGAGCCGACAAGAAACTCCACGGTTATTCTTTAAAAATAATTGGCTTCACAATGTTTTCAAATTGCTGTGATAATAGGTATGGGAGGATAGGGACGGTATCTGAAACTGATATCCCGTTTAGCTTTACGTGCTGGAAGTATTGTCGAAAAGAACAGTGCCTATTAAATTAGGATCTCATCCATCAAAATGATTGATCGTTCAATACGAACGCAAACTTTACTTGCAATTTATATACAGGCGGCCTAATAAATCTGTAATTTTTCATTAATAAATAGCTATGACAGTTCCTGATTTATATTTATAGCATCAAGCCACGCTACCCTGGCGTTGGAAGGTGATAAAAAAAACTTATCATTGTATCAAAGCGGTTGATATCTGATAAGGAAACTAGGTCTTTTTATACAGGATAAGTTTTTAACCAGTGCGCAAACATGTAAAAAGTCAGCTGTTCCATACGTTTGGACCGCGTAGGTATTGCACTTTGCACGAAATAGCTGATTTTTGTTTGTATAACCGACGAAAAATTTCTGCGCTGTGGGGTCTAGAATGATATGCTGAATTTATGGTTACAGTTTGTGCACTGGTTTAAAACGCAGCTATAGTCGTAAGTTTTCACTTCTATCGTGTAGTCCACAAGAACAAACCTCTTTTGTTCATCGTGAGTTATTTTGAAGGTGTTTGCTAATTCATTGCTCCATAAGTTCGAAAAATTTGTTTGCTCTACAATGTAAATAAAGCAATGAATGTTGTTGAACTGTCAAAATAAAAGCCATTCCTACTGTTAGTGTGTTACGTAATTACCTTACAGTTCAGGGTAATTACCAGAGGTCGGAGTAGGTAGGTTGATTTTATATACTTGCGTCAAGATATTATAATATGGACATGCCATTTTATCCATAATGTGCGGGAAGTACCGGAAAAAGTTCCGGAATTGGAATTATGGAATAAAATAAAATAAAAAACATACAGATAGGCTAACAAAATCGTTTATTATATGAATTTTTGAAATTGATTGAATTCAATGAACAATTATTTTTAATTAAACAAAAACATAAATAAATTATTTTTAATCCTCATCGGATAAAATGGCTTTCAACGTTAATACAATTAAAATAAATAATCATAATATTTTCAATATTTTCTAATTTTAAAGTATTCCTTTTGGAGGCATATCCATATTATCCTCTACGTTTGACGTCAACGACCTTAAATCAATCTACCTACTCCGACCTCTGGTATTTACGTAACGACCGTAGTTGTAAGTTATTTTGGACTTCTTTTGAATAGACTGATTTCTTCTGAGTATGAATTAATATACCCAAATTAATTTGTAAACATGGAGCCTGCAACAGACATGAATAATGACGTGATCTACTGAGTCCTTTTGGGAGTTACATACAAGCTAATTGTGTTGCGGAAGGAACATATTTTATTACTGCTATCAACTGAATGACTGGCTAAATTACCATTCAAAACTAATCATAATTAAGTATAATCATCAATCCATTATCTTTCTCACCTTCTTATTCTTGTACAGACTGCCTGATAAAGTCATAATCTGTCTAGCCTTTGCCCAACTATGTTGGGTCGGCTCCCAGTCTAATCGGGTGAAGTTTAATAGCATTATTCACAGTATTACTGCCTGAAAAGTAGCCGTATATATATTCAAGCTGTCATGCTGTGCTGGCTCCCGGCTACCGTAGGCGCGGGCTTGCGGACGGCGAGCAACGGGTAGCTCGCTGTCCGGTAAGGACCTAGCACGGGTCGACGGCGCGTTGTGTTCCACGCGCGCCTCAAAGAGATGTCAGCACCAACTGGTGGGGTCCGAAAGGGCCGATGCCTGCCAGGGGTGCGGGTTGTTCGAAAGAGATACCGTGGCCCCTGGCACACAGGCAACTGAAGGAACACGGGTGGGTTTGTCAGTAAGAGTCTGACACGCCCTCCCGCTCCACCCAGAGCAGGAGAAGTTATTTGATGATCACCCACCCAAAAAAAAATGGCGTGTGCTTCTTATACTTTGATGTGAATCATGTCTTGTCGCAAATATTGTTGAATAAGTTTCCAGTTCCACCAGTTTGTCTTTGCCAACTATTCGTTAAATACTATTCATAATCTATTGAATGTTTATTATGTATGTTATGTACGAATTTAATTTGACTACCTCGTTAGTCTAGTGGTCGTAAGCGCTACTGCTGAGCTCGAGAACCTGGGCTGGATTCCCGGGACAAGTTTTTCAACCTGGAATTTCTCAGTAGCAGCCCGAACTCCGAGTTCCGTGTGATGCCGGACGTAAATAATAGCACCATCCCATCTCTTCTCATCTCTAGTGTCGTAGGAGACGACTAAGGGACTTACTAGAGAATAGGCAGCAGCGTTCTCTATGCATTTTACCACCAAACTGCGATCGCCAACCCGCCTGCCAAGCGTGGCGATTATGGCAACCCCCCCCCCCCAATTGGGGGAGGCCTATGTCTAGCAGTGGACGTCTTTTGGCTGGAATGATGATGAGCCCGAACTCTAGATTTAGGCCCGGCTGATGGCAATAGACTCGCACCCTAATACATGCGACTGGCGAAATGTGGGTGTAATATGGTGTAATATCCTCTGCCTTACCCTTCGGAGGTTATAGGCCTGATGTTATGCCGGCCGATGTATCATCATCATCTGCCTAACCTTTCCCCAACTATGTTGGGGTCGGCTTCCAGTCTAACCGGATGCAGCTGAATACCAGTATTTACATGGAGCGGCCGGCCGGCCGATGTATGTCGAATTTAATTTACGAAAGACATTTTTATCACTCCATGTAGGTAGTCGGCTACGCATACGCGTGCTTAGTGCAGCTCCAATTAATATCCATCAGCCTTGGACTGAGGTCGGTAAACTGATGGTATTTGACCTCTCAATTACTTGTGAAACTGCATTCGCTTTGCATAAGTCGGAAGATGGATAATGTGATAATTACATTTTTTCACGTCTGCGGGCAGCCAAGCGGAGTAAGGAGGAAGGGTAATGAAATGCCTGTGTGTGTGTTTAACTTTGTCTAATTTTAAAAGAATATCTCTTTACACTTAATATAAAAATGAATCCCCATTTCCCTTGGTCACGGCATCACACGTGAATGGCTGGACCAGTTTTGCTCATTCTTTTTTTGTTGCTTTTGTTATTGTCAGGAGAAGGTTCATAGGAAAGAAAAAAATAAGAAAGTTGTGCGTAACGTATATATATATATAATAGTATTCATAGTTAAGACGCCAACGTCTGCAGTTGGATCAGCTAGTTTGTTATAAGAGTATCAAAGATTGTTTCCATTCTACTGAAGCTAGAGCATTTGGAGATGAATACAAAACCATCACAGAGGAGACAGTTGGAAGTACACTAACTAGACTATGAAGAAGCTTTTCCATCTTTAAAATCCTACGCTATGCAAGCTACACTTACAGGTCTGTCGTGAAATGTGGGATGTTAAAAAGCATACAGAAATAGCCAACGCTTTGAAAGGTGTGAATCAACAAAAACAACAAATGACATAACATTAAGAAAAACCCTCGTTCCACAATAATATTATATCTACAAGCAATACCACTGTCTACCCTGTTACCCAGTTCTCCCAGGCATGTGCTGATAGCTGCGTCAATGTTCCAATGGCATTATCACAAACACAAGAATGATGTCATTCCGTTACGCGATACGCCGATCGTGTGCTGTGCTGTGCCTGGGGATTGCTAAATGATGACTAAGTTCTACTAGAAGCTAAATATTGTAACTGGGGAAGTAGATTCTAGTTGGAACAGCCTTGGAAACTATTTAGTGGAGACTTCACTGAACAGAGAAGAATTGTAGCCAATGAAGAAGACGAAATGAATAGTGTTTTAGAAAGAAAAACCTTCAATACAACAGATGACTCCGCCTTGGAGTGCAAATGTGCTGCTGTCCCACAAACAATGGCGCACTTAATATCTTGTCCAGCGTGTCCTGTTATCTGCACGCTACAGGGGCTGATGGAAGCTGCTGAAAGTGTCAAGCTCGTGGCCGAAGTCTGGGCTGACTGTATTTAGATTGCTATCGTCACGCTAAGAATTATACAACAGCGCCTTTCAATAGGAAGGTCCCTTCACAGATTAGATATATTAAAAGCCACAATTCAGAGACTCGAGGAAATATAAATTTACATAGCATTGTTGGCCAAAATCGCAACAATTTCAAAACAGTTCATAAAAACAAAAACTAGAACAACACATAATGTGCCCGAAACCGGTGTCGGAAACAATAATGGTACAATAATAACAGCAGTATGTATGATTCAGTTGTGCAAAGTAATCGAAGGCCATAGCGTTACAACATGCCATGCCTGTGTTTCAAGCTCAATAAACTCAGTGGATAGGCCAAAGCGTTTTCCTATGGAATGCTGTTGCCAACGATATTTATGTAGGAGCACCTGGAAATTTGATCATAATTGGTACCTATATTTGCTTAGTGGCTTCAGCCTTTTTTACGAATTTTGATATATATTTCGAGAAAACAATGAACGTTGCATATCCTGACCAGACCTTGAAATGATGTTGCAGTTGCTTATCATGATGCACCGAATTCAGAATAAACGATATTTTAGTTTTGACCCAGATAAACCATTTCAAAGCGAACTTGACTTTGAAGCAAACAAAACTTGACTCTAATAATTCATTAGCAGACGCCCAATAAAACCAGAAAAATGAAACTAACGACTCGAAATGTCCTATAAAATATGAAACATTGGGAAATATGAGGAAGCACATATAGTATGTATTACTACAGTCGTAACATTACCATTACTCTCGTATGGCACGTAATCAGTGTAATGGAGTTCATTACACCGATTCCTATTGTTTATGGGGACCGAGCCACTTTCAGCATGTCGTTGTGAGCATTCCATTTCATTTCGCAGCTGGGATTATGCAAGCATTTCTTTAGACGTTCGCGGCGTGCTAAGCATGGAACCGATGCTTTATTTAACCCATTGCAGTTGGCTAACAGCACATACGTCTCTCTTAAGGAGGAAGTGTATTTATAGAACTAGCTTTGACTCCCTTTTAAGTTATTTTGGGATGTCTTTATCCATTTTCAACATACTTTGCTGACGAATGTCGAATCAGACCAGTGTTCGGCGTTCTTGGCTTTAGGGATCCACAGGGTTGAGAAGAATTTTGTGAATTACCAACTAAAGGGTAATTAAAACCTTCAAAAGTATCAACTACTTCCAAGATATGGCCTTTGGGAAACTCAAGTACATTTAGTAACACTGTCTGGCAACACATTTGTGTAACAATACATAGCTCTCATGTCTCATACGAGTATAACGTGTGTAATTGTGTAATGGGGCCCAGGCCACGCGGGTCGCACTTTGAATGACATTCGCAACGCATTTCAATTTTGTTTTGCGGTCTTTTTGGCTTCTCTGCTAAATATAGTTGTAGTAAATTAATCATTCTCGAAAGATGAAATTAAATGTATTTCTTTCTCATCTTCTGGCTTTAAAACCCTTGTAATTATTATTATAGCATCGTTATAGTCTCGTGTCAGTTTAGCCGATTTATTCCGCTTTTCGCATGATTAACTTTATAAAAACCAACGTGAAAAATATGTGCAAATCTGGACTAATGCATACAATACATGCATTACATATGAAGTAACACAGTTATTCAGCTATGTCGTAATGGGTATAATCAGGATCATTACACCTGCTATTTGGCTGCTACGGTCCCCGACCACGCAAGTCGAAATCTGATTGTATGCATCCGTCATGCGGTAATAAATTGTAACATTTTTATACTGGGTAAGTGGGTATATCCAGATGTAAGAGTATCTGAGATCTGAGGCACTTCCAGGATCTTTGGGTGCTAACCAAAAATATGACTAATGGTTCACCAGTTAAAGGTTATTGAGTTAATGACGGAATTAAATAATAACCGGTTAGTGACGCCCCCTTAGCACTTGATACCGGCAATAGTTGGTCATCTGTATTGTCGAACAGATTAGAAATTAGCTGACGTTATCGAAATACGGAAAACTTATGGTCAAAACTAGGAAATGTGTTAATCAAAATAACATTCTGACATAAATCTGACAATTATAAAAACTGTGCGGAAATCGACAACAAATATGACAAAATCTGCAACACTTAGCAAAAGGGGTAAGTATATAGTATAGTATGGATATTCAGAACGTCACTGTAATGGAGTTCGTCTTTCAATTCAGTCGCTTTGTGGCCACAGTCCACAGCTTCTCATCCATTGCGATCTGATTGTGCACATGCGCTGCACACTTCAATATTATTTAAAGGTAGTTAGGTATACGTCTGGATTTTGGTACAAATGCTTTCAAAGCATAATACGTCTGCATTTTGATTGATAATAAACACAACACCAGAAAAGGTACACTATTTATTCGAATCGTACCAATAACAAATCATTTGAATCTTCTATATCTGACTGAGTTTATCTTGGACACGAGTACACGACTTCGGAATTTTGATCTAAAATATCATTTATTGGAAAAGCCAAGAAACTAAGAACAGTTTATGATATATGTAATTGTGCAACATGATTTTGATCCGTTTCAAAAAGTGTTTTCTCGGCCCAAGCTTTTCAATATTTCAGTAAGTTCAATAGGTTGATTGCATAGCTTTTAAGTGTAAGTTTCTATATTGGGACTATTACGATATTTATTAATAGTTTTAGCTTTGATGCTCTTTTTGTGGGCAGTGCTGTAATGTTCACTTTTCTGTTTGTATAAGTGCAATTAAGACTTGTAATTGCAGATACACAGTTACACGCACCTAATATTTTTATTGTTTTGTTTAGTTCTAAGTTTTCTAACGAGATAAAATAAATATTATTTTTGAGGAAGAAATTTTCATTAACTGACTCTTTGGTTCAGAGTTTGCAAGCGCTACAGCTGACCATGAGGGTTTGATTCCCAGGTCGGGCAAGGTGTTTTTGGGTTTGTCTATCTGGAATTTCTCAGTAGCAGCCCGGAGTCTGGATTTGTGCCCGTTTGATGGCAATAGGCTCGCCCCCTATTAAATGGGACTTTAAACATAACTAGCGAAATGTGGGTGTATTGTAAATCTCTGGTCAACCCTTCGGGGAAATGCGGCGTTATGTTATGTTCTTTATGAGGAAGAAAATTAAGCTAGCCTAGAATAGTAAGACCTAACAGGCAGCCTATCGCATTTCTGAATCGTTACGATACGTGCTAACTATTCTAATCAAGTATGCAAATCGATGATTTTTAAACTACCGTTAGCCACGTCCCGATGGAGCATCGATCGAACTGACCACTTTGAATGGCAACTTATAATTGCGGGCAAGTAGCATTTAGACAAGTTCGTTGTGTGTGAGCTTGCTAGTTCTTGTACTAGGAGCATTGGTGGCCCAGTGGTAATGGGCGCGACTTACGACTTACTTATAGCTCGTAGGTTCGAACCTCGTTGTGTAAATTAAATCATCACCAATGTTCTCAAAACGAGAAAGGAAAACATCGTGCGGAAACTGGCATGTGTTAGAACCAAAAATTCGAAGACATGTGACATCTACCGCTACTAGGCCCGTGTGGTGGATTACGGCTCCACTCCTTCTCATTGAGAGGAGCTGTCTGTATCCCAGCAATGGGATCATTACATTATAGGCTGATTACATGTAAAAGGGAAGCGACATAAGACACACGAGCTGAAATTATAATTTACTCCGAATTGAGAAAATCCATTAATATTTCACCCATCAAAGATACCTATTCAATAGTGCTACTAAACAAACTAAACGAGTATTACCCGGCAGTTCACATGGTCTTGTCAAAATTCTCTCATGGTCGAAATAATAGACAATGCTAGAGAATACTCATCAAGTAAATAGGAACGGTAAATAACAATTATGTGGGTACAGGTGAATTGTGAGTACACGCGGCCTAAGTCGACGTTCACATGGACGTAATAAAATCGCGGCAGATTTTTTCGAGCACTGTGTCTTAAGGTGAACCTAGTCCACATTTTTCCCATACAAACTTCGGGAGTGTATTACTCCACTGTTCGACAATGTACATCAAAAATTAAACGTGGTATGGTTTTGTGTAAGTATTAATATTGTCTGTACGGAAACAGAATACTAAAAAAATAGCCATTAAAAAGTTAGGAGCCCACAAAGATTCATTTTTCTTGCTAATTTAACCTAACTTTGAACGTGTTTAAGTAACAAAAGAGGTGTAAAATCTGAAAAACCAAGTCGGTACCGACTGCTCGAATATCGAAAAGTTCAATAAACTTTATTGGTCATTGATTTATGCCGTGATTTTTTCATAAAACCCGATCTTCCGAAGGACTGTTCTTAATTTTTTACGCGCCTGTTGTACTATAAATGATCCCGCATCTCACTCAATAATGTTGTGCGTGTAGACTAGCTTCTAACTGCTCATTACTGATACTACCTCTGTCGGACACGATACCTGGTGAGACAGCGTGCTTTTTAGCCAGGCCCATCAGTGAGTTCGAGCCCGCGACGAGGTTCCCCTTAAACGCTGAAAGTTGAAAATCGAACACTGTGATTTTTCGACGCGCTGACACTCACTCACGCTGCACTCTCGCGGATTCTCAATAAGAGTGGCTTTCAATTTGACAGTTCTACAACACTCATTGCGCTATGTAAATCTGTTGTTGATTAGGCAATTTTTTCCAAACATATGAAGCTTACCCATATCCTTAGGATAGTTAGGATTACCCATTTCCTTCAAAATGATTCCGATTGTGATTGATAGAGTGAATGTGATGTTCAATATGTCTGGCAAGAGTGACAAAGTAATTTTCATTGAAAGTCACTGTTCTGCGTTTATTACGCTGATATAAACATTAATGATACTACTTCGCTACAAGACGCCATGACTGTTATAAATAGAGATCGGATATTCGGATGCATATTTACCTAAAGTTGCGATGTTGGCTAATATGGAATGCGCTTTTGTATCGAAATAATCTTTTTTTTTTTTTTACTAACACACACTACCCCCTCCCTTATACGCTACATACATATATTTGCCATTTACCAGACTAGTTATGCATTCCCGGTGTTCCTGGCAAAAAATATGTTTTTAAAAGCCGCTTCCATACTTTCATAATAAAATAAATATGCAAATTGTTAAATATGCATCCGAATATCCGATCTCAAGTTATAAATGAATGCCACCACATTTATAATCCAATTCTCCACATTTTTAAGTAAATAAACCATAATTATCGTTCTCCTTAAAAGGATAAAATTGGACTAAACGAATAGGTCTATAAAATACTTGACTATAAAATATGTACAGGTCTTTACATAATCAACAGTTTTTTTTTCCAAATCGCTTGATCAAATTGGCACAAGCGTCAAGGTCCATCAACATTGTTGGTTTACACCAAAACCGGATCATTAGGTAACGATCGGTTATTACATGAATCGTGGTAAAATTGACGATGGTCGATGACGCACCCGGGGAAAAGTCCACACGTTCTCGGCACGTCCTATAACAACATGGCAACAAACGAATTGGCTGCATTCTGTAAATTATGAAGAGGCCAAAATGCATTTGTCTGATTTTCGTTGGCTACAGACAAATTACGCGGAAGCCATCTCTCAAACTTGGTGATATATTACTACTCTATGTCAATCTGATAATACAGCCCTCAAAATAATTCACATGATGAAAATTACGATTATATCTAAGAATACATTTTTTGCTATCGTCCCGTCCTTTCATTCTCTATTTTTTGTTTTTACTGGTCCAGATGGATCTTCTAAACATTCAATTGTGGTTTCGGCAATTCCATGTGTCCTAACATCAAAATATAGGACCACGTGGAATAGCACAATCGTGTAAGCTGACTCATAATAATAATAATAATATGATAATAATAATAATATAGCCATTTATTTCCCAATATATAACAGTTTACACTTTCAACATTCCTTAGGTAACTATATCATGCAGTATTAAAGTAACATGCAACATAAAAATAACCAAATCTAATAGAAAAAAAAAAAATAACATGTTACTAAACTTAGGTCATTATCACATCAAACGTTTAATTACCCAATCATCTACCGTTTGACTCAATTATACATTTTTATTTCATTTAGAATTTGTAATCGTTTAAGCTGACTCATAGGTCAGCTTAAACGATTGTCAATACGAAGACAAGTTAATATTTGTCAAAGACAACATAACATCTGAGCTTAATGTAGTGCATGCGGTGCTTTTCTGTAAGTAATGAGATGCTTAGATATATGATTGTAATATTTGAACTATAAAGTAACAGTGTACTCATTGTTGAGAAGCCTAATAAATAAATAAATAACAACAGCAGACTAATTTCGCATTAACAAACAAAAGTACTACCGATTTAAGTAACCATGTCAACGAACGAGATTATGTAACGCCATGTGACGACAAAACAGAACACCACATTAAAAATAATGCAATAAAATGTGGCCAGAAGCGTTCAGATAGATCGTGAGGAAATGTTGAAGATAATGACACATTCCAACGCATGTCCTCATAGCATACCGGCCTCTTTATTGTGTGGAGACTTGGAGAGCTACGTGCAAAGGTTGGTCCAGCGACGTCCGTTCATTTTCTTTTACCCAAACTGCAATGGCAATTTCAGGGCTAACTCAAACCTACTCTTCTTAAAATTTTACGATATCTATTTATACAAGGTGAATTTTTAGTCACCGTTTAAATTTCGTTTAAAAAATCGGACCTCCCATGTAAAATCATTTTTGTATTTGAGGTCCGATTTTTTTTTTCATATTTCGACCCATGTTCCTCGGAGAAAGTTGTTCAATTTCACGGGTTCTATCACCCTGAAAAATTTAAACGGTGACTAAAAATTCACCCTGTATATTAATTAATACGTAAAGCAAGTTAAAAACTTTGTATCCCTTTTTACGAAAATTACGATGTCGGAGAAGTATGATATTTGGCACAGTTAAAGTTTATAATGGAGGAGTGAAGAAAGCTAATATTTTTATGTAATAATGTATTTCTATTTAAAATAATTTGTGTCGAAATTCGACCCCACTGAGTGACCAGTGTGACCACTAGTTTATTTTTCACGCACAGTAGTTTTTCTCTACAAATTATACGAAAAATCTATCTATATTCTAAAATTATTGACGCCAAATAAAGCCTCGTGCCAAATGGAAGTAACGTCAGACATCAGACAATGTGTAATAAAAACTAATGACAATAATTAAATCCTGCAGACGAAGCCAGTATGAAAATACTTGATCGTGTTATTGCAGACCTTATTTAATTCTTGTTACATAAGGAACATTATGTCATCGCGATTACGGTGTCAAGGGATTGCAGTCAGTGCCTACATAATATTGAAAGCTGTAGGCTTGGAGATAATTATCCATTAAGTATAGCTTGATCGTATCAGTTTATCCTCTAAAATAGTCACCGGTAAGATTTTTATAGAATACTAGCTGACCTGACAGACGTTGTCATGTCTTAAGTATGTATGTGTTATGGACCAAGTGATTATTAGGACATTATAAAAAATGCCCGGGCAGTTTGAATATGCCCAATATGAGAGGGCAGTGTGATAACAGCTATGGAAATAATCAAATCGACAGGGCATTTTTTATAATGCTAGTCACTTAGGGGATAGCAGAATTAAAACCAGCGACAGAAACCATGCCTGCTGCATGTTGCATGCTCGCTTGCATGTTGCATGCTCGCTTGCATGCTGCATGCTTGCTCGCATGCTACATGTATGCTGCATGCTTGCTGCATGCCTGGTGTATGCTGCATGTTCTAAAACTATTCTGTCATAATATCGAGTACTATAGTAATTGAATCTCCTAATTTTGTATGAAATAAAGTTAGATGTCCTAAGTATTGATTATATAATGTGTATTGTTCCGAATGTTCATTTATTTAAAAAAAATTGTTAGTCTAAAAACATTTGCTAAAAATTGTGTAATTTAGAATCGCGTAGGCGCGGAGGGGCAAGGCGGCCCGCGAGTTGTGGAGCAGGTGGTTGTAACGCTCGCCGCCGCAGCTGAGGCTGCTGACGAAACTGCGGTGGTGAGCGAAAAATGAGCATGCTATTGAATTCGCATTGGTATAATATTAGAAAAGTTAATATGGTCGTTAAGTTTTCTTAAATTTTCTAATGTTACGCGCAACTTTCTTAATTTTTTCTTTCATAAGAACCTTCTCCTGACAATAAGAAACACAACAAAAAAATAATTTGCAAAATTGGTCCAGCCTTTCACGTGTGATGCCGTGACCAAGGGAAATAGGAATTATTTTTTTATATATAGATAACGACTGGAATCCCTAAGCCAGTAACGAGTGAACCGAGTTGACCTACACGATTACTAACTAATGCGCATTTATCTCCAGGTCCATTCAATCTGTGTGGTTCTTTCCTCAAAAGACCATTTCAGACACCATTCTACATGGCCTTCACATGATCTGGCCAAGATTAAGTCTGGACTTTAAAAGTGACTTCTGAGTTTGTTTCGGCCTTCTTCTCAGTCAGATGGGAAACGCCGACCTCATCTGGTTTTTAAAATATAATTGACAAGTAAGTGTTTGTATAAATCCACTTACATAAATAAAATAATTTATCATTTGAGACACTGCGTCAATGAATTGAGAGATCCAACCGCGGTCGCCAGACTCATCGCTTATTGGAATTTAACTTAATTTCTGGGAAAACTATACATAAATAAAGTCAGGCCAGCCAGCTGGATGGTATCACAATCTGAGTTACTCAGGAGTCAGGGTGCGCTGGACGTACATCTTAACTTATGGATAGCAGGGGCGCAGCCTCCATATAACCCGATTCCTATCGGCTTCCCGTTGGAAGAAACATTCTTCTTAGTGTCTACTATTGCCAAACAATGTGTAACACGTGTGTGTATCAAATCACATTACAGACATTTCATACTAGCTTAAAACATCATATAAGATTTCAAAACATTACAAAAATGCCATTTTTTTAAATGTCTACCGAGAATTTCGACCATTGCTGCCGTTAAATTTAGGAAAAGTAAAGGAATTACTGAACTTTGATGTTATCTAGAGTTTATGAGAACTGAACATTTTTTTTCTAAGGCTTCCCTTTAATAAAAATTGTAACTTCGCCACTGATGATGATAGTTGATTGCCATAAATAGGTTTGAATTGCATAAGGACCTTAGAATAAAAATTGGAATTCTATCTCAGACCATCTTTGATCTGACTACATTCGGGCTTAAGATGATAGCGCCAGGGTAGACTGCGAAATTAAAATTTTGTTACTGCGAAATTAAAAATTTTGCAATTTACAGGTCAGTGTCAATCTGTATTTTAAACAAAATATGATTCGCGAACATAGCAAAAATATGGCTTTACATCATTGAAATCATTAACCCGCAAATAAACGTAAGAAAATTAGAATTTTGCGGGCTACACTGGAGCTTTCACATTAGAGCTTATTTATGTAAAATCGTTCAACTTTAAGCAATTAAGCAAATGCCTAAGCGGGGAAAATATTGACACATTTCGGACAGGACTTCGTCCTGTCATGTAGGACGAATTCGGAAACGAATTCGTCTTCTACACGAAATCGATTCTTTTTTATACAATCGAGAAATCCGGCCAACATTTCATCACAATTACTCACTTCCGTTCTAGAAATATTTTAATTTGGTTGGGTTAGGTTTTAGTTTGGGTGGGTTTTAAAGTTCTGTATTCCTTGGATACGCCGTTGGCATGGTGTCTCCAGCCATGTTGATTCAGGTGTCTGTATTGTGAATTATTTGAAGGTGAATAGCGTCGGTGACTCATTGGGTGTTCTGTTCTCCGCAACTCACTGAAAATTACGACAAATCGTCCTTTTTCTTTGGCTTTTTGCTAAAAGAACAAAAGTCCATCCAACGTGGAGAAGAACAGACAAACGAAACAGTGACACATAAACCTGTTTGTTATCAAAACAAGAATAGGTTACTGCTTTCATCAAAATGAAACTTGCCTTTCTCTGAGCAGCCTAGAAACAAATTCACGTTCAATCAGCGTCACGAAGTTGACCTAGAAGGTCGTCTATTTGGGAGGTTCGGACCTTCAATTACAGTAGCTAGAGGTAATCGTTGTTTAAGGGGAACCTAGTCGCGGGCTCGAACTCACTGATGGGCCTGGCTAAAAAGTACGCTGTCTCACCAGGCATCATGTCCGACAAAGATAGTATATATCAATGATGGGCAAATTAAGAACAGTTCTTCGGAAGATTGGGTTTTATGAAAAAAACCACTGCATAAATCAATGACCAATAAAGTTTATTGAACTTTTCGATATTTGAGCTTTGTCGGTACCGAATTGGTTTTTCAGATTTTACACTTCTTTTATTACTCAAACACGCCCAAAGTTAGGTTAAATTTGTGTGGGAAAAATGTGGACTAGATTCACCTTAAGGGCGATGAGTCTCACCAGAAATAGACGAGTTTGGATGATCTCAACGACAAATTGAAAACTATGATTCTTGTACAGAAGTTGAACATAAACAGAAAGATGAAGAAAGGTAGAGTTCAGTCCAAATGCGAAGGAAAATAACTCTTTAGTGCTTCCTACATCTTATAACGAAATGATCAAAATGAATACATCATAATGGAATGTCATATTTTTTTCATCCAAGGTAATGTCACTATGATAAATAACGTCTGGAGATTTTAAGAAGTCTTGATTGATATTTACAAGTACGTATCAGATACCTAGTGTAACTATCACTACGATTTCAAACGAAGTTGGAAACTGAAACCAAAGACGCTGAAGAGGCTTAAACAAACACAAAAAAAAAAAAAATTCGTTCTTCCAAGAACCTAGGCCAAAAAGGAAGCATTGAAACGCTAGCCAAGCCACTGTAGCCAATCTAAAACTGTTAGACGCATAGAAACACCGCAATGATTCATACACCGATCTAACTCCTTATTGGAACCAGCACCACAACAAACGTGATCTGACAATAACCCTTAACAACAGTATCCGGGACTACGAAGGCCAAATTACTTCTGATATTTTTCGACAAATTATCCTGCTGAACGTAGGTATTTTTCAAGCAAGTTATTTCAATAAAATTCTGATGATAACCTATGATCTGCCATTTCAACGGAGTTACAATAACAGAATAAACAAGGCGTGGAGCCGCTACATAATTAAAATTTTTATCTCCTTCTATTGTGCTACCTACTGCTAGATTCTTGTTTCTTTTTAGGTAGACCGTCTTTTGGTTTAATGGAACAGTAGTGCAAGATTTTCATCAGTTCTTATTATAGCTTTAGCTCCAAACGAAGCCCTGCAAGCTACACTGTTACTTCTTGATATGTTTGATATTGCAAGAAACGGACTCTTTCCGTACGCCTAACGTTCGTATCTAGTCTAGTCCTGGTTCTAATCTAGTGTGTTATTCAACCTATGTACTGATAACATATTTATAGACGTTCTATCGCCTATGACCTCCACGCAACTTCCCACTGGTAACCCACTTCCGAGGCTGACGGTTGAGGCAGATAAGCAACTATTAGTACTATTACACATGCATCCGTGCAGTATTTTATGAGGGTTACTTTGGTGTTTATAAAGTGAATCCACATAGTTATCATCTACATGATGTCTAAAATAATCCAGGTGGAATATCAGCAACCGAAATCTGACACGTTGCATTTCGATACGCAGCACTTGCAAACTGAATAATTCGAAACTTACCAACCAAAGTCTAGTAATGCAAAAAGAAACAAAAAAAAAATGAATGTGTCAGCTCCACAGACGTAAAAAACGTAATATTGGCGTGATGATAATATCCAATTATCCAGAGCGTATTATTTATCAATTCATTTATCATTCGCCCACGGACGGACGCGGTAAGTGCTAACAATAACTAATTAAGTGAATAATATTGGAGTTTACATAGTTAGGACGTGGATTTGTATCAATAGGCCTTGGTAGGAGTAAATAGTTTAATAGATGAAAGTGAGGAGTCTGACAGGGTCAGCACTTGCTTAGAAATCATGTGTTACTGAGATTATTGATAGTAAAAACAAACTGTTCGATATTTTTAAGAATTGGAAAGGCACTATGGTTGGAATTTTTGCAAGAATGGTTTAATTAGAAGTTCGTAGGGAATGACGTGGAGAAGCACATTACTGGGGTAGGTTGATTAGGTTGCGTTATTGAATAAATATCAAGTTGCCATGAGCATACCCGTTTATTTTTTAAACGATTCAACGTAGGTATTTTGAAATGCATATCGAAAAACCAAGGCCAAATATTTAATTAGGCGCAAAACATGAAAATATTGGTCCCATCAGTGTTCGATTGCGTGAGTTGAGGTGATTAATTCTAAATAGGTAACCTTTTCATTTTGTCATTTCAGACCCGAAATGAAACTCATCATCATATTATCTGGCCTCATCTCGATCCAAGCTGGAGTAATTCCAGTTCAAAATGAATGTCCGGGCCTGAAAATAGACGGAGTCTACTATGAGACCGAAACGCTAAAAGAAGAACTCGACAGACCATACCTCTTAGCAGTAGACTACAGTACCAACAATCTTTATTTCAGCTATAACGTCAGAGAAGATGAAGATGAATTCAGGTCAGCAAGACTGAATCTTAACACCAAAGAATTTAACAATATCGAAGGCGTCACTAACGGTTTTGCGCAAACAGTGGATCAAGGAACACACGAAATCTATATAGGTGGAAGCGACGGAATTTATAAATATGACTATGGAGACAACAAAGCAGAACTAGTTGGAGAAAAAGGTTCCAACATCTGGACTTTATACTTCAATGAAGTTCTTTACTATTCCTTATTCCCTCATCAATTCCTATACGTGATGGAAGATGGACAATCTAGAAGGTTCCTAGATTTGGAAGACACCAAAGTGGATCATTTCGTTATTGACAATGAAAATTACATTTTCTTTTCAAATAATACTGGCTTATTCTCACAGAAGAAAGGGACGAAAAATGCTGTTTTGTACAAGGAAAATCCTGTGTTGAGGAGTTTGACGACTGATATTAATGGTAATGTCTACGCTTGTCTCCAAGACGGTATTTACGCTGTGAGAAAATCGAGTAATTCTTTAGAAAAAGTTCATGAATTAAGCGACGGTTTTGGTTTAGCGTTTGATAACGATAACAATATCGTGTATTCAGATGCTTCTAGACTCCTCCGACTTAAAGCTAACAAACATAAAAAATGTTAAGGCCAAGGTGTCTTTGAATTGTACTTAATATGTTACTAAAATAAATAAACTATATTGACTTACTGTGTTTGACGTATGTTTCTTCCTTCAAGAATGAAGTACATTTTCTAAATACACGTAAAGATTATAAATTACTAGCTGTGCCCGCGACTTCGTCCGCGCGGAATAGTTTTTTTACTATTATTTATATATTAATAAAATCAAATAAAAATTCTAAAATAAAAGTAGCCTAAATTACTCCTTATTACATCAGCTACCTGCCAGTGAAAGTCCCGTCAAAAACGGTCCAGCCATTTCAGAGATTAGCGGGAACAGACGGATAAAAATTGAAAAAAATGTTATTTTGGAATATGTACCGTGTATATATTTATTTGCATGTAGCAAAAAGCGGTTATTTTAATATTACAAACAGACACTCCAATTTTATTTTTATAATATTTATATATGTATAGATTATAACCAAAACCCATTTCGCCGGAATTATGTCGCATTTTTCTAAAAGCACGTAATTCAGTCCATTGCATAATAAGCAAAGAACCAGATCATTATAATAAGCAAAGAACCAGATCATTACAAATTTTTTTATTTATCACGCATTAAACGCATGTTTACTTTACTGCAATTATCAACCCAATGAATAATCTTGTTTGTAACTTTTTCAAACAACAGTAAGTCAAAACTTTGAGTTTGCTTGGCTCATCAGTCGTCTCACTCCCAAAGGAATTACGGGGCTGTAGGCTTGATAAATCCCTGGTTATTATGCCTGTACGACCTTGCTGGATGGTGGCAACACATTCAGATATCATGCAGTCCGTAAGTTTGCCTAGGTGGCTAGGGGGGCAGTGACCACTGGCCTTAATGGCAGTCTGATGATATTCCGTTGCCGTACTAGCCTGCACTTTCAGATCAAATGACCGCTGTGGTTTCTCCGCTTTGATCGATTGTAACATTCGTCATAACGTTCGAACGTGATATAAGTGCAGTACATTTTGACAGCTCCAAGAACACCACCTTCATATTAGATGATTCATCATCTGCCTAGCGTTTTACCAACTATGTTCTGGTCGGTTTCCAGTCTGACCGGATACAACTGAATACCTGAATTATACATGGAGTGACTGCCTATACCTGCACAATCCAGTTATTGTGTAACACGATACCTTTCGGTAAAACTGTTTGCCAGATTTTCGGGCTTTCGATGACCCATAACGACGGTCAAGGATCCACAAATGACAGTCGGGACCGGGACCAACGGCATTCCAAGGCACGGCACGGAAGGGTCTCGGTATATCAATCTACGGACCATGGGCAACAAGCGTAGCTTAGCTTGATCGATCGCTCCGTGCGGCTATTACTTACCCACGAGCCCTACTTATTAGATGTTTAGTAAAAAAAACTTTTACCAAGAAAAAACAACCGACTTCCGAAAAAACACTACAAAGTGAAAAATAACTTTAATTTCGGAAGGCGGTGACAAAAAATTAAAATACATACCCAAAGTCACCGACTTCCGAAATTAAAGTTATTTTTCACTTTGTAGTGTTTTTTCGGAAATCGGTTTTTTTTTGGTAAAAGTTTTTATTTTTCACTTTTTTAGTTATAGTACCCACCCCACTAATTCGAAATTTCTTCATACTTGGGGTCAAAACAATGCATATTTACGCGATAGCAGCATTCGCGGTTGATTTACTGTTATATTTTGAAGAGTTCCGTTGTCTGTCTCCCAAACGCATCATGAGATCGAGATGAAATTGAAATGGGACCACACGTGAAGCACTAGCTTTCAAATAAAAAAAGAATTATCAAAATCAGTTCACCCAGTCGAAAGTTCTGAGGTAACAAACATTTAAAAAAAACATACAGACGAATTGAGAACCTCCTCCTTTTTTTTGAAGTCGGAAAAAGAAAGAGTGACATAGCTGCAATAGATTTTCTCGCATTTTTCAACAAAGGGGGCCACTGTCTGCCCTTTTTAAAGCTTACATTTATTATGCCAGCGTACAGGCCGGTCCATTTGACAAAATCATGATTTATGCATGTTCGTTTCCATTCGCAAAGGGGCCACGAGCCGTTTGACATTTTGTGGGACCAAGACTGACAAGCGTGTGATATTCCCCTTTTAAAGTAACAGATAAGGTAAAGTAACTCGTTCTCCTCCACGCGGGATCTGTTTCTGCAAGTCATGAATACAATTTCTTTGCTAATAGCCTCCGGTCTCAACCATTGTAGAACATATTGCGACTTGCGAAGACTGATGTTATCGTGTTACAGTTACAATTCATTATAATATGATTTACACGTCATAAAATTAGACTGTTAGGTAGTACTTTTGGAGAGTGTTCATGTTTGCTACGAACGATCTAAAAACGTGTAAGAGTAAGATTCAGGAAAGATTCATTTGCAGGTAGTATGGTCAGTGCTCTGCTTTACCATATTGCACAAAATATATATAGAATGCAGACCAGATAATCTCCATTTTTAGAGGGTTTTTTAGTTGAGAGATGCTAGCCTAGAATTGAGCTGCGTGTGGGTTTATGTCTTATGCTGTGTCTTGTGCCAAGGTCCACTCTGTTTAAAACATTTCGTCACGCGCTTATAAGCGTATTTATCCTAGTTTATGGCCAGTTCTTGTTTTATACAGAGTTTCCTAATAATACCAGGTGAGGGTTACACTCTTTTGGACCAAAAAAACATTTACATTCGGAACGGAAAATGCTTTTGTACAAAAGGGATCTGAAATCGGTATTGAATTTTCCATCATAAGGTTCAATGTCACTTGCATGTCGTAAAACGAGGGGGTATACTTTGCTTTCAAGACAAATGTGGCAGTTAATTATTGTCAACCTTATTAATTTCATGTACTCACTGAGAACTATTGACCGAAGTAGTAAACAAATTACGAAGTCGATTCTACTAAGAAAATTGTCTGAATTCCGATTTCTTGTGTGGCAGTGGGCAGTGATGGATTGGTATCGTCAACTATACTTACCAATCAATCCACCCAGCCTATTGGAGACCACACTGCGCAACTGCACACGCTCTGGACAAAGGCCTCTTCCAAGCCTATCCTCCGCCTTCCGCATCGAGTCTGTCCCAGCCACCTTATCAAACTCGCTGGCCCATTTAAATCTAGCTAGGGACGTTCCAAATAACGCTTACGATACGCGGTCTCCACTCAGTACTCGTCTGCTCTACCAGCCATCGGTCCTTTGACAAACATGGCAGCCCCCCTGCCATTTAAGCTTGCTTACTCTGCAAACTATAACTATGATTTAAATGCATTGAAAGGTCTCCACGGAGCGATACTAAAACGTAAGTAAAGTCGTAAAGTACATCCGGCGCACCCTAAGCAATTAGCCCTGGAACCAAGGTGCTTTCAGGGCTGACTAGCTAATATTTGTACTGAGCCATTCTTCTATTCTTTCTTACTAGCTTTTGCCAGTGGCTTCGCCCGCGTGGAGATCGGTGTATTATACATATAAACCTTCCTCTTGAATCACTCTATCTATTAAAAAAATCCGTTGCGTAGTTTTAAAGATTTAAGCATACATAGGGATATAGGGACAGAGAAAGCGACTTTGTTTTATACTATGTAGTGATAGTCACGAGAGAAGCAGAAGACTATTTATTTTATTTAGAATCTCCAACAACTAAATATATACACAATACAAATCAATCTACCTAGCTTTTTCCCAACTATGTTGGAGTCGGGTTTCATTCTTACCGAAGCCAGCTGGATACCAGTATTCTACATGGAGCGACTGCCTATCTGACATCCAAAACCCTGTTACTGGGTAACATAATACGACTGTCCAAGATCTACGACTGACAGCGAGACCAACGGATGAAGGTGCTATCCGGCACGGAGGGGTCTGGATAAGTAATGGATGTTCATCCAACTCCGAACCGCCTACGTACGGCAAACATAGCTTAGTCTACGATCGACCCGTGCGGGTGTTATCATTTAGCGACGAGCCTTGTGAGCTCATGTCCTTGCAACAGACTAAAGCATACTGAACTATCATTACAATTTATAGCACACCGCATGCCCACGTCACTATGCATGATAGATAACAAACTGCATTCACGAACTACTTCTCAATATTACGTGAGATTGGAATCGCGGAACAATACCAATACTTTGTCAGACAGAACAAACTTTTTTAGGATTCCGTATCCAAAGGTGCCTACGGGACACTATTACTAAGACTCCGCTTTCCATCCGTGCATCCGTCTATCACAGAGTTGTATATTTTAAACCTATTACGGTAGGCACTTGAATATTTCACAGAGTGTATACTAAAACCGCCACAATTCAATCAAATCAATCTGCCTGGGAATAGGCAGATTGATTTGCTGTTATAGCGGCTATAGTAACAAATTATAAAAATAAAATAACTTAAAAAAATTAAAGTGGTTTGTTTCACTTACAACCAACAATCTTATCTAATCTAATCTTTAAGTAGCCTGTATTGCCCCACAGCAGGGCAAAGGCCTCCCTCTGCCTCTTCCACACAATTCTGTCCTTTGCCACTACTGGCCAGTCCCTTCCGAAAGAGTCAAGGTCGTCGCGCCATCGTCATCTTCAAACCAACAAGCTCACAGAAAATGATGTAGAATTAAATATTGTACGGTGGTACGGAACCCTCCGTGTGCGAGCCCGACTCGCACTTGACCGCTTTTTGCTAATTTAATTTATTGTTTCAAACATACTTGTAGTTTGTTAGAAAAAGCCGACAGTTCTACAAGCTGTTACGATAGACCGACAATATCTGGGAAGTTAAGAAATAAACGAACTTCCGTTTCTTGCAGTGTATTATTAGTGGTACACGCGAGCAGAGATGTTACTGGTAAATTGTAAATGAGGTCATGGAATAAATTGTTGTTTAGTTTTACGTCTACTGTTGTGCCTAGGAGAATACGTGGCCTTCAAACTTCCGAAAAACCACTAAAAAGTGAAAAATAACTTTCAATTTCGGAAATCGGTGTCCTTGGATATGTATTTTAGTTTTTTGTCACCGAAGGAAGTCGGTTGTTTTTTTTATTGGCAAAAGTTTTTACTTTTCGCTTTTTAGTTATGGTACCTACCCCACACCGATTCGTATACCGCTACTAACTATAAAAATAACAGTGACAGGAAGCAGAATCTCATCAAGATACATTTTATAAAGTGGATTAAAAACGTATTATTGAGGCTAACGCAAAAATTACCAAAGCAAAGTTAATAAAATTTATATGGGACCACTCCTGAAGCCATACCCTATCCATTAAAAAAATAATTTTGGAAATCCATTCACAATTAACGGAGATATCGCGAGAAGTCGGTTAAAAATAATCCACAATAAATAGAGATAGAGGGATTAACAAAAGCATTAAATCATTATGTCTCCCCTCTACATTGAATAACAAATATAGATAGATAGGTATATAAACCGCAAGCTATTACAAAATTATACCTATAGGTAATAGGAATTATGGGCTGGTGTTTGGAACACAACGTCAATGCGGGTATTTTGCGTAATGAACAAAAACCTATTAAATTATATTGTGTTTTAAAGCTCCTGTACACAGGCGCGAAGCGAAAGCCTCACGCCTCACGTAGAACAGTTTTTATGAAATCTTCATGGAAATTGTTTTAAAAGCGTCGCGCCTTTTTAAAGAACCCTTCAATCTTTTTTATAGAAATAGAAAGAGGTCAATCAAAGCATAACAAATAGCCAGAGAGCACCAAGGTGAAAAGTACCTCCATGAAATTTTTAAGTACTTGCTATTCTTTGTATGGTAAGCAGTTAAGGTAAAGTCCCTACATAAACTCACTCTTTCCTCCCATGTGGTAGGCAGACACTACAGACAGAATGCCACCTGTTACGATCCTTACGCATCCTCTCCCTTATGCTTTGTTTAATCAAAAACTAAACCAAAGTAGGTAACTCTGAATGTGTGTTAAAATGAAATAAAACACAGACAGAGTAATTAAAAATGCTTCACGCCTAAGTATTCTTGCTTTTTATGAGTGCCTGGTAATAAAGTAGTAAACACATTAATTAATTTCAATTATTTCTACTGAACAGTGCGAGGTACAGTAAAACTACAATGTGATTTCAGGTAGTAGAATCTTTTTATTTAATTATACTTAGGCTTTTTCTCAATGAGAACATTGACAGTAATATATTAAAATGAGAGAGGCAGTTTTGCTTTTTTTTTTTGTTTAATCTGTCAATATCGGCTAATGAGACACAATTGATTTTCTATTGTAACTTGCCTTTTGAAGCGTGCGCCGGGTTGGAGAGGTTAATAAGTTATTATTATATTTCTTTGTTTCTGTATTTTTTTTGTTTTGACTGCTTACATTTAGGACAGTCATTTATCATTGCCGGACAAAGGTATCCCTACTCCTCCGCAATATCTTGTCATTAATTAACTTATATATTGATCCAGATGACCTGATGATGAGTGGAAAAAGGAAAAGGAAACGTTTGCCCTGCAATGGAATAACACAAGCTGATTTATTATTTACTAGCTTCTGCGAACGGTTTAGTCTATGTGGAGGTCGGAAATTATCCCACAGGAACATACTACTGGGATAAAAAGTATCCTATGTGCTAATCAAGGTTATAAACTATCAGTGTGTCAAATTTCATCCAAATCTGTTCAACCGTTTTAGTGTGAAAGCGTAACAAACAAACTGACTTTGGCTTTCATAAAATTAGATAGGATTAGGATTATTGTGTTTAAAGAAATCAACAACAACATCTAACACTTAGTGTTTCAATAAATACATATGTACCTGAACACTTGTGACAGATGGTCCTAAAAACATTGTTCACATGGATTGAATGTTACTTATTATATTGTCAAAGGCATTTTTTTTGTTATCAATTCACTTACATATTTATATAAACATAAAAATGATAATAATTTCGATAATTAATGTGTCAATAATGCTGAGTTAGCAATAATTATGAAGAATATCACATACATAATGATGAAATCTGGATGTATATGAGTACACCTCAGATTAACACAGATCCAGAAGGATCGGATTATAGTTGTGATATGTATGTCAGTAAAATCATAAGTATTTTTTGGATAAGATGATGAAGAAGAAGAAGCTAACATGTAACCGCTGTGAATAAGCAAAGACTACAATATCCTTGTAGGGGATTCTTATTGAAACACCTTATTACATACACTTTTCATTTATTAAGCCGCGCACTTATGGAATACTAACTCGTTTTACATTTCAATTTTTCTTAAGTAGTTTTCTACTAGGGTACAAGTAGCGGGTAGGCCCACTGATAATTATTTATATTTATTGCTTCTAAACCAATCAACAATAAGAAAGGCCGGGATATTTTGGTCAAGCATGAGTCTAATTCTCGACAGGTTTAGACCTGTTCGGACAAGTTTTTGCTTGCTCGAGGGCGATACCATTTGTTGCGTATGTGTGTGTAGGTGCCTGTTAATGTTTTACCTGTGTGTTTTTGTCGAGTTAGAACCTGTTTTATGGGTGATACCATTAGTTTAGATATTTATTTACCTTTTGAGGATGTGTGGGGTGCTAACTACGTTTCTTATTGATTGGTTTATAGCTACATTAGGTATTGATAAAACTTATTATTAACTATGGGAGATGAAAACTATCCCTATGCTTAAGAATGTAACAACGAATTACCTATCTATTTTACCTATAAGAAAATGGTTTTTATTGTTTAATCAAACTCTTAATTATTAATCAGTTCTTCTTGTAGTCGCCAACAGTCTCCCCCTCAGTGCGTTGCACTCCATCTCGTTGGGGCGACGTTGCTGGTACGATCAGGACTAGGCGCGATGCTGGCCGCCGCAGGACACCCGCTGCAGTTCGCACGTCTACGATCCTGGTTCTTCCGTCTGGTCCGGGATGAGTGGCGACTATCTCGCCGCGTGGCCACGAGTACCGTGGCAGGGTGTGGTCGACGATCAGGACTATGTCGCCCAATGTAGGGTCCTGATAGTGAGGACCTTGGTTGTAGCGTGGCGAGAGAGTTGGTAGGTACTCTCTCAACCACCTTGACCAGAAATGATCGGTCAAGCGTTGGGATGTCTTCCAGTTGGGAGAACCGATGAGTTCTGTGTCGTCGAAGGAGCCAAAGAGGGTAGCTCCGCATGAGCGCCCGATGAGGAAATGGTTCGGGGTCAAGGCTTCTTCTTCTTCTGGGTCGGTGCTGACGGAGAAGAGGGGTCTCGAGTTCACGATGTGCTCGGCCTCCAGAAGCAATGTGTGGAGTATTTCTTCTTTAGGTTGCCGCTCGTGTAGTGTTGCTGAGAGAGCGACTTTTACGGATCGCACCATTCTTTCCCAGGCTCCGCCCATGTGGGGGGCTCCAGGAGGGATGAACTTCCAAACGATGCCCATTTTGTTTACTTCTTTTCCCAGAGTCTCGATGGCTGCAGTGATTTCTCTGTTGGCACCGATGAAGTTGGTTCCGTTGTCGCTCAGGATAATTTTCGGTGTTCCTCTTCTGGCGATCATTCTTCGTAGCGCGAGGATCATGGAGTCGGTTGATAGGGAGTTAGCCAATTCTAGATGAATCGCTCTTGTGGTGAGGCACGTGAACAAAGCTCCCCAACGTTTCTCTGTACGTCTTCCAATGGTAACAAACATAGGTCCGAAATAGTCTACTCCTAGGCAGGTGAAGGGAGGGCTGGCCTTTGTTAGACGTTCAGGTGGCAGATCTCCTTGAGGTGTGATCTGTGGAGTCTTCTTCCGAATTCTACACCATCCGCAGTCTCGTGCTACCTTTTTTACCATGTTTCGAAGCGATGGTATCCAATATTTCTGCCGGACCTCATTCATCACGGTGTTGTGGTTCCCGTGATTGAAAGCTTCATGGAGGTATTTCACTAGCAGCTGGGTTATTCGGTGACGTTTGTCCATCAGGATCGGATTCTTGTATGAAGCTATCAAGTATTTGGCGGCTCCGATGCGGGTGGATAGTCTGATGAGCCCGTCTTCTAATTTGATCGTGAAGTTCTTCAGGTTGGATGTCGAATTAAGGTCTTCTTTCTTACGCAGGGCGGCTAGTTCGTCTGGGAAGCTGTCTTCTTGCACTCTTTTTATCAGCAGTTGTTCCGCCTTTTCTATGTAGAGTGCAGATTTTGGTAGAAAGGCCGCTTCTTTTCTGCTTGGTCTCTTTTCCGACGGTTGGATCTTCTGTTTTTGTATCTTTTTCCAGGCTGGGTCTTGGGTTCTTCTGGTGATGAGTTTTGTGATGTTCACCTTTTTCTTTATTTTTCGCTTGAAAACGTCTATGGCTTGTAGGTACCTTGCTGTTGCGTGAAGCAGGCGTATCCAACTGGAAAATCTCTCTGGATCGGGCACGATGACAGGTATGACTTTCCTGACGCTTAACGTGATGGCGTTAGGCTTTTCCTCGCCCGTATCGGTGATAGAGACTTTTTTCTCTTCTGTAGGCCAATTTCTGGGATCTTCACGCAAGAAGGCTGGGCCATTAAACCATCGATGTGATACATCGAATTTAGACGGGGTTTCTCTGGTAGCGTCGTCGGCTACGTTGTGTTTCGTCGGAACCCAGCGCCATTCTTTATGCTTCGTCAGCTCTTCTATCTCGGCGAGACGGTGCGCGACGAAGGGCTTGAAACGCCTAGGGTCTGATTTGATCCATGTCAGCGCTGTTCTGGAGTCGGTCCAGAAGTATCTTCGGGTCGTCGTTAAATCCATTTCTTGGCTTGTACTATTGGCCAAGCGGCTTCCCAGTAGACACGCTTGTAGTTCGAGTCGAGGTATTGAAGTTGGCTTGAGAGGTGACACTCTAGCTTTCGCCGTTAGCAGCTTTACTTCCACGCGATTGTCCGGATGTTGAGAGCGCCAGTACACCGCGCAAGCGTATGCCTTCTCACTTGCATCGCAGAATGTGTGCAGCTCCCCCTCGGTCGCGTCGTATGTGAAACAGCGAGGAATTCGAAGGTCTTCAAGTTTTCTTAAATCTTCAAGCCACTTTCTCCATTCCTGTTCTCTTGGTGGAGGTAATATCTCGTCCCATTCTAGGCCGGACCTCCACAAGTTTTGAAGCATCACTTTTCCCTGTACGGTTATGGGTGACGCTAATCCTAATGGGTCGAAGACCGACATCACTGCGCTTGTCGCTTCTCTCTTCGTCGGTGCGCGTTTTCCTTCCTTGGCTTCGTCGGGGGTGTTCCGTAGACTCAGAGTGAAATGAAGACTGTCTTCTTGGACGTTCCAATTGAGTCCCAAGGTTTTCTCGACTTGATCCTTAGGTTCTCCTAGCACGATGGAGTTTGTCTTGGTGTCTGCGTCGGTGAACTCTTCAACCGTCGAAGGGTCGTTGCTCGCCCAGCCTCTCAAGAGGAATCCCCCTTTCTTGTGGATCTCATTCACATCTCTTGACACTTTGGTAGCTGTCGCTGCGTCGGGATAGCTTGCGATGTAATCGTCCATGTAATGGTTTCGGTTTATCGCTCTGACGGCTTCTGGACAGCAATTGGTGAAATCTTCTGCATTTCTGTTCTTTACATATATAGCGGTACACGGCGAGCAGGCGGCTCCGAATATTAATGATGTCATTCTGTATTCCTTATTTTTCCAAAGAAATCGAAGGCTGTCTCTATCTTCTTCATTGATTTTTATTCTCAGGAACATCTCTTTGATGTCTGCGACGACGGCTACTGCTTCTTGCCGGAACCGGAGCAGGACACCGAACAGTGATTGTAGCAAGTCGGGTCCTGCTAACAATGCGTCGTTCAGCGATTTTCCATTTGATTTAGCGGCGGCGTCGAAGACCAGTCTCATCTTCTTCTTCTGGGGGTGGATCACGGCGAAATGCGGCAGGTACCATGATCTTGAGGAGGCGGGTTCATCTGTTACTTCCTCGGCGTATTTACTGTTGATCAGGTTTTCGACCTGCTCTTCATATTTTCGTTCAAATTCTTTGTCCTTTAAGAACTTTTTCTCCATTCCCCTTAGTCGTCGCGCTGCAGCTGTTTTGCTTTCCGGCAGGCTTTCCTCGTCCGTCTTCCAGATCAAACCTGCACTGAATCTCCCATCAGGTAATCTTTTCGTCGTGGAATGCAGCAGGTCAAGAGCCCGTTGGTCGATGTCGCTGGAGGGTCTCCTCGCGGCGACTCCTAGGGCTTCGATGTCGAAGTGGTTTCTAATCATCTTCTCGAGGCAATCATCTTTTCCTTCAGGCAATGTCACAAGATGATTCACTATTCGTACTGCAGTATTATTTCTTGACTTGGTTCCGTGCAAGACCCAACCCAACTGGGTTCTGGAGGCTACTGGCTTGCTTCGGTCGCCAACTTTTACTTCTTGAGACACGATCAGATGCCAATTGTCCTGTCCGATGAGTACAGTAGGACGAGCGTTTGGATATTTCAGTTGCTCTGCTATCTTTTCCAGATGTGGGCAGTCTTCCAGATCCTTATCGCTGACTTCTTGGGGGGACAAGTGCAAGGCCTTAACGGTGTATCCTGACATTTTCTCCATGCTGCGCTCGAATCTTCCTCTGATCTTGATATCGACCTTCTTTGACTTCTGGCTCATTCGATGACCTCCCACGCCCTCGATTCTTAATTCTTCTTCAGGGCCCTGGGCTCCGATCATGTTCACGATGTCTTCTTCTATCAGGGTCACTGTTGATCCTTCGTCCATGAGGGCGTAGACTTCGGCTTTGGCATCTGGTCCCCATAGTTCTACTGGCACGATTTTCAAGTAGGCTCTTGATATCGTCCGCGTTGCATTCACTGTCGATGCTACAGCTTGGGTATCTTGCGTGGCTGGCTTCGTCCTTTCTTCTGAATGTAACATCACATGGTGACTTCTCTTGCATTTTCCACACGGCTTTGCTTTGCAGCTGAATCTTCTATGTCGTCCCAATAGGCATTTGAAACATATGAAAGCTCGCTTGGCTTGTTCCCATCTTTCTTCTATGGAAGCGTTGACGAACTTATTGCATTTCAACAGTGCGTGTTCCCCAGCACATTCAGGACAGGCGATCTTTTCCGGTTTCTTGGTGTCGTCCTTGCATGAACAGACTGTCGCTGTTTGTGGTTCATCTTCTTCTTCTTCATCATCCGAATCTTCCTCGTTCGATGAATGTTCTTCTTCATTGTGCCGTGCGACTCGAGTGGCGTTCACGCCGCGGGAACCGGGAGGCCGCATGCGGTTTCTTAATCCTTCCTTCTTCACCTTGGTACCCATGAACTCGTGCATTTCGAACTGATCCACCATTTGGTTGAAGAAGTTCATAAGGCTGATGAGGATTGGTTCATCATCTTCTTCTTTGGATGCTCTGTAATCGTACCACCTGAATCGCACCAGGATGCACATCTTCTCAATTATACGATTCGCTATATCACTTGAGTGCAGATAACTTTGCTTCTTCATTTGTTTCACAACGCTGACTGTATTGGCCACTGCTCCAGCGTATCTCACCAACTCTCTTGCGTCTTCAGACATGGGGGTCAGCTTCTCTATGTTTTCTATCTCACTTCTTATCAGATAAGTGGGTCTTCCGAATCGGCGTTCTAATGCAGTTATTACCTCTTCTGGATCCACTTGTGTATAGAGAAGGGACTTCACTGCTTCTTTGGCTTTCCCTTTTATTGCTCTTCTTAATCTTCCCATGTTCTCGATTCCACTGAAGAGAGCCTGCGAGTCCTTGTATGTTGCTTTAAAGGCCATCCAATCTCTTGCGTCGCCGTCAAATTGGTGTAGCTCGCTGACATACTTCGGTGCGCGTTGCATAACCGCTGTTGCCTTGCTGTCTGTTGCTGATTTGACTGCTTCCAATATTGCTTCGGCCAGCTGACTGGCAGGGGTCGTCGTGGGTGGCGTCGTTGCTGCTGTGTGCGGCGCTTCCTTTGCCTTTGACACCCATGCTTCAGTAGCCTTTTCAGCAGCGGCTTTGGTCGCGGTATCTTCTTCATTATCACTCAAGTCCGTATCGTCTTCGCAGACACGCGTTAATTCCAACTTGGTGTTCGCCAGCTTAGCTTTCATCTTGATTTCTTCCAATTGTAATTTCTCTAATTCTAATCTGGCTTCTATTTCTTTCTTCTTATTGCTTGCTTTGTTTGAAGTCGGCTTTGCCTTCTTTTTATTTTCTACCAAGGTAGCATCGGCTTCCTCGACCACGGTTGTGTCTTCGGTAAGCGCGCTGCCGTCTGTCACCTCTTCGGAGGTGGTAGCTGACGTTTCCGTAGTTTCTTCTTCCGTGGTCGAGCGCGTGCTATCTCCTTTACGGCTTCGCGTCATCATTATTTATTCACTTTCACAGCACTTATTGTCAATATTGTTCAGTAACTTACCGGTGTTTATATGTTAGTCCTTTAGCAGAGGACGCGTTGAAGCGAAGGCGTACACACACACTTCGACTTATACAGTACATACACACATTAAAACTTTAGTTCCGTGTCCTTTAAGTACTCACTAAACACCGTTCACGTAACGCTTATGCACTCACTAAACACCGTTCACGTAATGCTTATGTACTCACTAAACACCGTTCACATAACACATATATTCATTACGCACGTTAACATAACACTTATGTACTCACTATGTACATTCACAAAACACTGGAACAAGCAGGGCTTCGAGTGACACTGGGCTTCGAGAGGGCGCGGCGTGGCTCGTAGTCGACCCTCCCAGCTATAATCTTCACTCGGCAGGTCGTGTGCCCGCCAACAGGTCTTCCGTGGAGGGCCTAGCTTCGAGAATAAGCGATCTTCCTAGTCGTTTATTCCCAGCAATAATCTTCGGCGGCACACGTAGGGCTTCGAGTGATACGGGGGCTTCGAGAGGGCGCGGCGTGGCTCGTAGTCGACCCTCCCAGCTATAATCTTCACTCGGCAGGTCGTGTGCCCGCCAACAGGTCTTCCGTGGAGGGCCTAGCTTCGAGAATAAGCGATCTTCCTAGTCGTTTATTCCCAGCAATAATCTTCGGCGGCACACGTAGGGCTTCGAGTGATACGGGGGCTTCGAGAGGGCGCGGCGTGGCTCGTAGTCGACCCTCCCAGCTATAATCTTCACTCAGCAGGTCGTGTGCCCGCCAACAGGTCTTCCGTGGAGGGCCTAGCTTCGAGAATAAGCGATCTTCGTAGTCGTTTATTCCCAGCAATAATCTTCGGCGGCACACGTAGGGCTTCGAGTGATACGGGGGCTTCGAGAGGGCGCGGCGTGGCTCGTAGTCGACCCTCCCAGCTATAATCTTCACTCAGCAGGTCGTGTGCCCGCCAACAGGTCTTCCGTGGAGGGCCTAGCTTCGAGAATAAGCGATCTTCGTAGTCGTTTATTCCCAGCAATAATCTTCGGCGGCACACGTAGGGCTTCGAGTGATACGGGGGCTTCGAGAGGGCGCGGCGTGGCTCGTAGTCGACCCTCCCAGCTATAATCTTCACTCAGCAGGTCGTGTGCCCGCCAACAGGTCTTCCGTGGAGGGCCTAGCTTCGAGAATAAGCGATCTTCCTAGTCGTTTATTCCCAGCAATAATCTTCGGCGGCACACGTAGGGCTTCGAGTGATACGGGGGCTTCGAGAGGGCGCGGCGTGGCTCGTAGTCGACCCTCCCAGCTATAATCTTCACTCGGCAGGTCGTGTGCCCGCCAACAGGTCTTCCGTGGAGGGCCTAGCTTCGAGAATAAGCGATCTTCCTAGTCGTTTATTCCCAGCAATAATCTTCGGCGGCACACGTAGGGCTTCGAGTGATACGGGGGCTTCGAGAGGGCGCGGCGTGGCTCGTAGTCGACCCTCCCAGCTATAATCTTCACTCGGCAGGTCGTGTGCCCGCCAACAGGTCTTCCGTGGAGGGCCTAGCTTCGAGAATAAGCGATCTTCCTAGTCGTTTATTCCCAGCAATAATCTTCGGCGGCACACGTAGGGCTTCGAGAGGGCGCGGCTCGTAGAACTAATCTTCACGTAACTTACCAAAATACGCAAGCTTCTTGTAAAACGCTGCTTATCTTCATACAGCGATATATCTTCAAGTAGCTTCTGTATTCTTCGTGTATCTTCAGGCTCAGGCTTCAGTTCTTCAATCCGGCTGCAGAAGGACCAATTCTTGTAGGGGATTCTTATTGAAACACCTTATTACATACACTTTTCATTTATTAAGCCGCGCACTTATGGAATACTAACTCGTTTTACATTTCAATTTTTCTTAAGTAGTTTTCTACTAGGGTACAAGTAGCGGGTAGGCCCACTGATAATTATTTATATTTATTGCTTCTAAACCAATCAACAATAAGAAAGGCCGGGATATTTTGGTCAAGCATGAGTCTAATTCTCGACAGGTTTAGACCTGTTCGGACAAGTTTTTGCTTGCTCGAGGGCGATACCATTTGTTGCGTATGTGTGTGTAGGTGCCTGTTAATGTTTTACCTGTGTGTTTTTGTCGAGTTAGAACCTGTTTTATGGGTGATACCATTAGTTTAGATATTTATTTACCTTTTGAGGATGTGTGGGGTGCTAACTACGTTTCTTATTGATTGGTTTATAGCTACATTAGGTATTGATAAAACTTATTATTAACTATGGGAGATGAAAACTATCCCTATGCTTAAGAATGTAACAACGAATTACCTATCTATTTTACCTATAAGAAAATGGTTTTTATTGTTTAATCAAACTCTTAATTATTAATCAGTTCTTCTTGTAGTCGCCAACAATCCTTGATAGCAATAGGATATGTATAATTAGTGATGACCTGATCAAGATCAAGCTACTTAATGTTGATACTGTATGGTACTGGTAAAGGTTGGTTGCTTATCGAATGCAACCTTTATGTAAATACAGGCAGGTAATGAAATAGCTTTGTCACATTAGAACTATTAAGAAGATGATTCTAGATTCTATCCTTAAAATAGACTAGGATAGGTTTTGTTTTGGAAGATAAAAAAAAATATTGACAGGAGCGGAACTGTATAGTGCTAATCCTTGAAATAAACATAAAGTTTATATTTATATGCATGTTTATTATTTATTCATCCATCCCTGTAACCTAGGACTCTCGGAGTCCTACAGTACCTAGTGCATTAACTTAACAGGAATTATAAAAATACCTAATAATTAGCCACCATATTTGGTTAAGTAGTAGTAGTACAACCAGGAAAAGCAAAACTCAAGTCAAGGGCCCAGATTCCTAAATAAAACCATTTTATTAGTAGCCCTTGACAAGTCACACACATAGAGATAATCTGGTTTACATGATTTAATATCCTCTATGAGTCAGTGATTTTGTCACTGTTATGTGATAGTGGGGCGTTAGCTATTTGCAACACTTAGCTGAAATATAATACGCTTTTAATAACAATGATTGGACATGACACAGTGCAGTTGAGCAGCTTTTGATATGTGTGAAACATATTTTATATTACTTTTACGGAAAGAAGTATGTTCAGTAAAAAGGTTGTAATCTTTACTTCAAATATAAACACCTTTGTTTATCTGCAAAAAATAAGTTTTAAAAGTTGTTCTAAATTATGCATTGAAAATAATATCTAGGTATTCCACATTGATTATGAGCAAAATTTTTGGGAAAGTAGGCAATACAGTAATTAGGAATGAGTAAAAATGAAAGTCTCTAATTATAATTTAGTTTCTCCAAATTAGTGCTCACTTTAATGTGCACTCAATTATTGCAAAGGCATGCAGATATAATACCAACGGAGTACAGCATAAAACTTTATGTGAATGGGTTGTAAAAGTTGGTGTAAATAGACTTTGCACAAATTGTTTTGGCACACTGTGTCTGTTTATGCTCTGAAACTTAATAAACAATTATCCTGACAGAATTATTTTGATGGTGTTTGGGATAAACAAGAGAATGCAATGCAATACACAACAATAAAAGTTTTCACTAGGAAGATGCTGGTAATATACTTACGGTTCTGGACTGTACTGAGCACCTCCGAAGAAGCCGTGCCTATCAGGCTGGGTCGTCACCGACGAGCATATCGATGTTGTATCGCCCTGTTCACTCCTATCTCCTCCCGCACTTTTCACACTCTTCTGCAGCGACATTTTAACAATAATCCACACTTATCCTACCTCCAACCTACTACCATCACTTACACTGAGCAACCACCACAGCGGACCATGGAGTGGGCGTACAAATTAATTACAAAACATGTATGCAACTGCCCCGCACGCTCACGCCCGTCCACAATCACACAACTCTACTAAACAATTTGCACAGAGAAAAGGCTGTTGCGGACAAACTCCGGCGACCACCACATAGCCGAAGGCGGTGAATATGGTAACAAAACGTGCCTAGAATAAATACAAACTGTACTTTTTCTTATCAAAACTCAACGTGTGGGTGGGCGAATGAAGTGAATACAAGAATGTACGTCATTTTTAGTGATGGGCTTTTGCATCAACAAAACATTGACATTAAAAATGCATCATTAAAAACCGATATTTTACGATTACAATCGCATTCGACTAAAAGATACAAATTTACCAAAACGAGAACCAATAGTAATAGTGCGGGTCTGCCAAGGGTGCGGGTCTGCCAGGGGTGTGGGTTGTTCGAAAGAGATACCGCGGCCCCTGGCACACAGGCAACTGAGGGAACACGGGTGGGTAAGTCAGTAAAAGTCTGACACACCCTCCCGCTCCACCCAGAGCGGGAGAAGTTATTTGATGATTTCCCACCCAAAAAAAAAAAAAATAGTAAAATACATACAAGGTTAAATTCTTATTTATTTTTTAATGATAATATTTGCGAGTGTTAAAAAATAATAAAAATAAATACAGTTAGACAGAGAATCAAAATCAAAAGTAATTTATTCAAATTAGGCTGGGAATCAGCACTTTTCGAACGTCAAAGTTACATGAGACAGTCCCCTAAAACGCCCACCCCTCACCGCTTCCTAGTGCATTAGCTAGGAACAAAGACTACAATAGTATACTGGGCTGGGAAGAAGAAGTGGAGCAGAAAACTCTCTAGCAGAGATAGGGAATCGTGGTTAAATAATAACAGCCATAATGGTCGATCAAAACTAAAGCTACGCTGGCCGTGGTCGTTTCATGGATGGGTCATCACCATCAATTAGTTCTCAACGAAATGTGACTTTTTGTGACAAGGGACAGGGGAGGTCAAAAGATTTGTGACGTCACATGTTAAAGTCAAAAACACTCAAACTCGAAATTTATACGTAACCCAAAAACTTAAAAATATTACTAACCCGATCTATGTCTAATTGCCTTATAACATGTCGTCGGCGAGTGCTGTGTTTTAATAAAATTAAAAAATGGAAGAACTGCTGTTTTAATTTAATTACTACTAAAATTGAAAACTATGTGACGTCACAAAAGAGGGGAGGGAGTATAGGGAACGTGCACGACGAAGGGTCTGCCATCTAGTGGCGCAAATCCTAAGTTTTCTCGGAATCATTACTTAAAATTGACACTTCACGTAATCAAATAATCAGATAAAAGAAGTGAAAAAACATAATTACTAAGTAAAAATTTATTATTGTGTTTCTGGATGCTCGAACACTTCAAAGAAATCTCAAAATGAATCAAATGGTGTGAAATTCTATTATTTTCCCACCGTTATTACTTTCGTTGGTTACGTCATAAACGACAAAAGTCGATAAATACAGTTTAAAAAATATCCGTAAGTATGAGTTTCAAAACATTTAGAGAAATTACTCAATAATGTTATTTGTAAAAATACCTGAGTTTTGTATGTAGTGTACTACTATTCAATACAAACAAATGTAAGTAAACATAACCTCAAATAATTTTTGATGGTTTTCGTTAAAGCACTATCTGGAGAATTTTTACAGTAAATTAAAGCACAAATGTGCTTACATTTTTCAAATAGGCCTGCCTTACATTTGCAATTTGCTCTTTTAATATTTATATTGCAATCAAGCTGAAAAGAAGTCGACATGAACATAAATAATAATATAGACAAAATATTTACGTGCAAAATAAGTTCAGAAAATACTTTAGTTATTTTGACATCATAAACGTTAGAAATCGTCGTTGGAGCTACAATTTTGCCAGTTATTACTGCATTTTCAGGATTCATAACTGTTTCTTCTACATCAGAGACATCGGAAGACTCGGAAGAGTTTTTGGCCTTTAGACATATTTTGACCACGCTGACGACCATTAATAATCGGCCGGAACCCAAATTTTAATAATTTTAATAATTAGAAACGATATAAATTTAGTGTAAACATTAACATAATCATTGGCGGCAACACGATGACATGTCTAAACAGTTTCTTTTTCTGACCACACCGTGGCTCTCGTGTCGTTTTGTGCTACCATGTATAGTTCGTGCACGTTCCCTATCACAAGTGTGACTACCTGTGACAAGGAGGGAGGTCAAAAATCCATAAAATTTGTGTGACCTAAAATCTGTCAAATCATAGTTCTTATTTTGCCATGTTATTACATAGACCTCCGTCGGATTTTAGTCGATTCTTCCTCATCACTTGAAAAACGATTTTCGGTTTCTTATAATTAGGTCCGGAAGTAGGGCAAACCCTATTGGAAAAGGCCGGATGTTTCTAGGGGATGTACTTGGCTGTCATTCGGCGATTTTTGACGGAAAGGACAGCTGACAGATGTCAAAATTCGTGCAGTTCTAGTTAGGTTACTTTTGTACAGGAAAGTGAAAACATTGACAATTTGATTAGAAATGAATAACCTAAAAAGGTTATTAGTAGCTCCAAGTTTGTCTAGATGTAGTTCTACAGCTCCAGCTGAATTCGTTAACAGGAACCCTCGAAACTTAGAGAAAATAAGGATTGCTCGAAAACCTGATGGTTACCACTTAGATGCGCCTGGAAGGAAATTCTGGCACAAGTTTGTATAACCAACTTTGTATTAAATTATAACTTGACAGACTAGTAGTGTTTAATTTTATGAAAGTGGCTTAGTTATAATATTAGTTCAAGAAAAAGCATCGCTATTTATTAACGAGGGGTGAAAGGCTATTTGTTTGAAGCGACATTTTGGACGATATTGAGTTACATATAGTATTGAGTTAGTTATTGGGTATAGAACACAATATCGTCAAAAATGTCGCTTTAAACAAATTACCTTTCAGCCCTCGTTAATATACTTGCATTCTTTTATATGTAAAGCTGTAACTTTTGACCCAAAAGTGTTTATTGGAGTTCCGCAGCGCAGCATCTCAGGGCCTACCTTATTTCTGGTATACATTAACCAACTCACAAACCTTAAGATATCCCAAGGCGAAATAATCTCATTCGCAGATGATACTGCCGGCTGTTTTGCCGCCGATACCTAGGATGAGGCTTTAGGTGCTGCTCAGCTTGGTTTTGATATAGTTGGAAGGTGGCTGCAGAGTAACATTCTAACTTTAAATGTAGAAAAGATGAAATTTATCTGTTTTGGCATTAGAGATGTAACAGGAGTCACTAGCAGCCACAAAATCATTTCACACGAGTGTCAATCGAGATCTAGCTGCTCGTGCCCTTACTGGAACGTATGCAAACGATTAAATATCTTGGTGTAACAATTGACAGTAGTCTCAACTTCAAAGAACATTAAAACTTCTATGTGGAAGAATTCGTAAACTCATATTTATTTTTTAAAAATTACGGCATGTGGAGAGAGCATAATTTATTTATTTATTTTATTTATTTATCACAAACACTGCTATCATTACAGGAAATTCCTAATGCGGTAGCGTGATCCTAATAATAGATCTGTTTCAACAGATGTGGATCAGCCACATCTGCTGAAACAGATCTATTAAGATCTCTGCCAGTCGCTTTTATTTTACTGTATTTCCTCCTGGGAAGGCGCCTTAAAAACAATTTTAAAGAGTCTAGAGATGGCCCAACATGCAGTGCTCAAAGTTAGCTTTTAAATGTATTATTTTTCCCCACTGCACTATTGTGCAGGAACTGTGAGGTTCTGACTGTAAGACAACTATATCTACTTAATTTCACTCTTCTACAACACAGCAAAGAAACTTTGAATCCTATGAACTTACAAAAACGAAGAAGAGGTAAAGTATGCGTCAGAAACAAAATAACTAAAACTAAATTCAGCTCGAGATTCACCAACTTCATTGGACCTTACATCTATAATAATATTAACAGAACAATGAACATTTACCCACTAAGGAAAACACAATGTAAGAAAAATACTTACAAAAACTAACTTACGAAGAGACTGAATTGATTCTACATATACCACGGTGATTAACTACTTACCACAAACATGCTCTCACATTCATGCAGACACACAACAATATCACACAAAGAGAGGACCTATACCTAAACATAATATCAAGATCTTATTTAAATTTTTGATTTTAATTTTAACTTACTATAGTGTTTTTAATTTTACTTACTTAATTAATTTTAATTTTGCCTTTAATGGTGGTATTATTTCATTGTATCGAATTATTATGTTATTTATCATCACTTTTAATTTTTTAAATACAAATGCTAGGTAACATTTCTATTTGATGGCTATTTTTAAGTGTACATTTTTTTAAGGTTTTGGCACTGATAGCCAAAATACAGGGTTTCGCCTAGTTCGGCTACAGATGTCTAATTCATTTGTGCAAAGACAATATAATAACCTTTAATATATTTGTATAATTTTAAACAATTATTGAAATAAACTTATTATTAATTGAAAAATCAAACAGATGAACCAACCATTTTCTATTTTTACAGGCTCATATTAACAGCAAGTAACCGCACAGTATCCGCCCAAGTAGTCCACTTTGTAAACGGCCCAGTAATTCAAGCGAAAACGTCAGAGTGGGCACTACGCAAACAACTTTACAGCATCACGGACACCTGTGCTTACATAAACTTAGGCAAAGTCTTCGCACAACGTTGTCTTGAAAGCGGTATCACTGAGATGTACTGTGACATTAAACCTGTCGAAGGTGGAAAAGTCGACAGGTTCATAAAAGAGGTTATCAATGGAGGTATCAAGTTGGAAGAACCAGAAGTGTATAAGAAACCGAATCCATGGGATCTACAACGGCCAGAAAAACCATGGGAAGTGGCCGAAGAATAGATTGTTGTTGTAATTTAGTAGTAAGTAGGTGATAAACAAAACAAAGTAAATAAGTATGATAAAAGCAATTTGTTTTTTATTTATTCCATTGGTTTCAATCACATGGTCAATATGGTCACTCACAATGGGCCTTATTAGAGGGGTAAAATTCACCAAAAGGGCAATGAAGAGGGCTATGCTTGGAGTTATGGTTGCCCTACGTGATTGAATCAGGGATGAAGAGATCCGCAGGAGATCAAGCTAACTGGCATAACCCAAAGAATTGCCAAACTTAAGTGGCAATGCATATTGCTTGCAGAATAGATGGAAGATGGGGCCAAAAGGTTCTGTAGTGCAACCGTGTACCGGAAGACAAGAGTTTGTAGCCCTCCCGCAAGGTGGACTGATGACCTTGTGAAGGCAACAGGAATCCGCTGGATGCGGAAAGCACAGAACCGGTTACTGTGGCGGAGCTTGGGGAAGGCCTATGGTCCAGCAGTGGACGTCTTTTGGCTGACGTGATGATGATTGGTTTCACTTAGAATACTTATCAGCCCACATTTGACGAAAATATCTCATATATAATAATAAAATTATCTCTTCTAAAATAATAGATAATTTGATGTGTGGTGAAGATTTGATTACATGTGTTTGTCCTTCTTTATTGCATTATGATCTTAACCAATGAGGAAACTAAATGTGGGTGTCTCAAAGACGGCAATTCATGCGCGTATTGAAAAGCGGGTGAGCCCTTGAGCGATTGAAATCGCTTCAAGTATTTAGGGAATGCAATCTCGAGTCGAGAATTGCAACTCCAAGTCAGGAAGTATAATCAGCCTACAATGTCCCCACTGCTGGGACACAGGCCTCTCTGTGATAGGGAGCGGGCCGTAATCCACCACGCGGGCCCAGTGCGGGTTGATAGATGTCACATGGCTTCGAATTTTTCGTTCTAGGACATGCCGGGTTCCTTGCGATGTTTCCCTCCATCGTTTTGAGAGCAGTGGTGATGAAATAATTTACACAAAGTAAGGCGCCTGTCTGGGTTCGAACCTTTGACCTACAACTCCTAAGTCGCGGTCGTTATCACTGGGCCACCAGCCACCACTGCTCTCAGTCTGCGAAAGCCATTCGAAATTTCAAAAAGTAGAAAATAAGGGAGCGAGCGATAAGGCCGCCCATTGTATGTTTTTAGTGTTAATTTTTTTTTGTCATGTATTTTCTGGTGTACAATAAAGCATAGATAAATTAATAAATTAATAAAATGAAATATTCTCAAACGAAAAGCGTGGTCGTATCCCTTTGCCACTTTGCCGTAAAGCTTATGATTGCTTACTACTTCCCTATATAAAAAAGTACTCTGTGCTGACTACTGTCAGCCAGACCTACAGTACCTAAGTACTTTTTCCCCTAGAGGTGCCATAATCATAACCAGCAGACGATCGAAACTCTTCTAAAAATATCTCGTTTGTCAAATTATGATAAACTAGCTTTTGCTTCGCCCGCGTGGAGGTCGAGAACTATCTCACGGGAACGTAGGTATAGGATACTTTTTATCCCGGTAGGATAAAAGTATCCTATGTGTTTTTCCAGCTTACAAACTACCTGTGTGCCCAATTTCATTCAAATCCGGTCAGCTGTTTTTGCGTGAAAGAGTAACAAAACATCCATACATAGGTACAGACGCCAGCACATCAAGCTACCCCAAACTGTCAAATTTTCCCAATTGAACATGAACCTTATGTATATCTCATAAAGTTGAAAATCTATCAAAAAAATTTGACAGATTGAGGTAGCTTGATGTGCTGGCGCACAGTGGAACGAATGTATGGGAGCGGTTGGACGTAGACATGTCCGAAAAAAAAGAGTAAAATTATGCCAAACTAATGATGCCATCTTATTCGATTACTTAATGCCTTCATAACTTGTGGTGATGAATTTCTTCATAACTCCCATATTTCGGGAGTAATTTGAGAAAATGTGAAATTTTACTATGAAAATGAGTGTATCGAGCTCTCTCCCTCCTGATTCCGGGCTTGTTTCAAGTAGCGGTCTCTAATATCATAATGCTAATACTAAGAGCTATATTTAATACTAAGACACATAGTGCGCCAAATGTGCACTTTCTGGGATAAAGAGTGATGTTTATTTTATAACACAATTTTTTTATTTTTTGTTTATTTTGTTGATTAAAACCGTTTTTCTAAAGGTTTACCTTATTACAATAACATTTCTGAGCAGCCAATTAGAGAAGATATAAGCTAATTAGGATATATAATTAGGGACTTAAGGTTTACATATAAAACTGATGCACTAATGATTACTGATAAGAACATTGCTATTATTTAATTACTAAATGGCTCTTAATACACTAATTTAGCATGCATCATTTACTAATTATCACAATAACTAATTACCTTGCAATATTTAACAAAGGATACCTGGGATACCTGGATTTTATATAAATAGGTCACTATTAGTAACTTTAAAATCAGTGTTGATTTACACCTCGTTGTATCCAAGCTAATCTCGCAATGTATTTTCCAAATTTTAATACAAATCTTGATATTCACGTTGCTTTATGCGCACGCGCACATAAAGATTTACGCGACTTTAACTATTTGTTCAGTGTTTTAAAAGATAACAGTTGTGTTCAGTTATGTGAAAGTGCTGATACAAGTTTAAAAGACTGGTGTCGTCGATTTTGCTACCGCATTTATGCAAAATGGACACAGTCTGGAAGAAGCACAGATAAGTTTCGGAAGAAACATGAGATTTGGCTACAGGCTGCAATTCAATGGCCGGAATTACAGAATGAAAATATGGAACCTTCTACAGAAAATATAAGTGACGTCATCGAGCCCATAATTTCTCCTGCTAAATCTGATGCTTCAACTTGTACACATCCTAGTCCTCGTAAATCTTTTGAGGACCTTAGTAACCGGCAAAAAAGAAGACGCACTGAAGATAGTCTTTCATGCAGCAGTAGCAGCGCTGAAATTATGTTTTCGGCCGAAAGGGCGCTTCAAAAGGCAGGACAAAGCGATACAGCTTATGTTATGAAATACTTGACGGAGAATCCAGAAGAGGCCTCAAAAATCAAAGCCTTCATTGAAGGTAAATCAATTCAGGTACGGGAAATATCCCCTTTGAAGGCATTGGCTCTTTATGTATCGATGAACTTATCGAAATGGCGCTATAACACTCTTCGGGATTTCAACACTCAAGAAGGAGCTCTTCAATACCCGAGTTACTACATGTTGGTTAAAGAAAAAATTAAGTGCTATCCGGCCAAAGAAGATCTCACAGTTACAGAGAGCTCTGCAAAAATCAAATTACAAGCCTTGATGGATTTAACCTCAAGAAGACTTATTAGGTCGTTAGAAACCCCTGTTGATCCCAATCAACAGCTCGTATTGACCAGCAAATGGGGTTTTGACGGATCATCTAGCCAAAGCATTTATCATCAAAGGACGAGTGAAGATGAGCAAATCGATCTTGCTAGTAATTTTATGATTAGTCTTGTACCACTGCGGCTCGTCTCAAAAGGTGTAACAATTTGGGAAAACGAGCGACCATCTTCCACTTCATTTTGCCGGCCAATATTGTTTAAGTTTATAAAGGAAACCAAAGAAAATGTGCAGAGAGAGATGGCTGAAATCGAAGCAGAGATTGAAGCCTTAACTCCATCCACCATCACTGATGGAATTAGTGTCAAACACCAACTGCTGTTGACAATGATTGATGGTAAAATTCATTCCATTATATCCAATACAGCAGCTTCAGTGTGTGACATATGCAAGGCTTGTCCTAAAGAAATGAATAATTTAGAGTTAATCAAAGATAAACACGCAAACGAGGACATGTATAAATATAGCTTAAGCACCCTTCACGCTTGGATTCGCTCAATGGAATGCTTATTACACATTTCCTACAAATTAGACATAAAATCATGGCAAGTAAGGGGTGATATAGCAAAAAGGCAAGTTGATGACAGGAAGAAAAGAGTTCAAGAGGCTGTAAGAAGAGAAACGGGCTTACTTCTCGATGTTGTGAAACAAGGCAGTGGATCCACCAACAATGGCAACTCGGCAAGGAGATTTTTTGAAAACTACACTAAATCTGCTGAACTGACCGGAATAGATGCTATGCTTTTAAGAAAAATCTGTGTGATCTTGCAGTGTATTTCATCAGGAGAGAAGATCAACGTAACTAAATTCCGAGAGTTCTGCTTTGATACTGCTAAGCTTTACGTGGAGTTATACCCATGGTATTATATGCCTTCTTCACTTCATAAAATTTTAATGCATGGGCCAGACATAGTTCAGAACATGTCAATTGTGCCCATTGGTTTTCTATCCGAAGAGGCATCTGAGGCTAGAAATAAAGATTTTAGAAAATATAGAGAGGGGCATTCTCGAAAGCATAGCAGTATCTCATGCAATGAAGATATTATGCACAATCTTTTACTGTCTTCTGATCCACTTGTTACAAGTATCCGTCCAAAAGGAAATAAGTTTGTAAAAAAATCTTCTTTTAAGGAATTTTATGAGCTTACGGATTCTGAGAAAAGTGATATCGAATTTGTTAACATAAATGATTTAGCGGACATCGATTCTGAATTTGAATTAATTGATGATGATGATGATGACGAAGATAATTAAATGATGTTATTGTTTTAAAATGTGTAACTTAGTAAATTAGAGCTTACATCTTAATTATTTATTGTACTTTTAATGAAACTAGGTAATTTATTATCAACTTACTTAAAAGTCATACTCTCATCAGTTCTTGTGAATATTTTTGTTAATATATATTTCTGTATATATATATAATATATTTATAGACCTCTTAATAAGTCTGTCTGCGGTTTAAAGTAAATACAAATGGGGAAAAAACGTTTTTTTTTTAAATTTTCATTTCCTTTTATCCCAGAAAGTGCACATTTGGCGCACTATGTGTCTTAGTATTAAATATAGCTCTTAGTAATAGCATTACGATATTAGAGACCGCTACTTGAAACAAGCCCGGAATCAGGAGGGAGAGAGCTCGATACACTCATTTTCATAGTAAAATTTCACATTTTCTCAAATTACTCCCGAAATATGGGAGTTATGAAGAAATTCATCACCACAATTTATGAAGGCATTAAGTAATCGAATAAGATGGCATCATTAGTTTGTCATAATTTTACTCTTATTTTTCGGACATGTCTACGTCCAACCGCTCCCATACATTCGTTCCACTGTGTGGCGTCTGTACATACATCCATACTCACAAACTTTCACATTTATATTATTAGTATGATAGTTTCAGCATTGCATCTCTGGCTCCTAGACGCGAAATTACAAATTACACAGCACCTTGGACCCTGAGCTGCTGCTGTTGAATTCGTAATGGAAACACCATTATAACATTTGCTCAAGAAGATACACGCTAATCTATGTGCTAAAAACTTCACAATCGCTTATCATTAGAGTGGCAACTAACGTAATTAGGTGCAAGTTGTTGAACGGCATCAAAGACAGAGCGAAATGCAGTTTTCGCTTATTTCGATTTATGCTAAATATACGATATGCAGTCTCCGGATGGTGAGTACTGGGTAGCTCGGTGTCCGGTAAGGACCAAGCCCAGGTCGACGGCTCGTTGTGTTCCACGCGCGCCTCAAAGAGATGACAGCACAAACTGATGGGGCCCGCAAGGGCCGATGCCTGCCAGGGGTGCGGGTTGTTCGAAAGGGATACCGCGGCCCCTGGCACACAGGCAACTGAGGGAACACGGGTGGGTTTTAGTCAGTAAAAGTTTGACACGCCCTCCTGCTCCACCCAGAGCGGGAGAAGTTATTTGATGATTTCCCACCAAAAAAAAAAGATATGCAGTCCGATCACCAACCTCCTCGTCGTCTTATCAGAAATGCCGACCCGACCATCTCCTCCAGACCCACATCGAAAAACGGATTGGACGTAGTTTAAGGAAGTGACCGCCACACCGACTTAGCCCATAGTCACTGCCGCGGACTTTGAGGGGGATTATATCACCGTTTGCTTCCAAAGCGCCTACGATGTGGCAAGAGAAACAGTGACGCAGCCTCAGGGGTCCTTTCTTAAACCCCTGCCCACCCATCTAAAAGAGTTGGTCGCCAAGTATAATAGAGGCGCTGACACAAACGGTGCCAAAGTACTAGATACCCGACTATGAAATCCGAACGCTGATAAGGTTGGAAGAGCTGGGAGGACTCACACATAGAGGCTACCGTAAGAAAAAGGTTTTATTTTACCACTTTGACAGCGTGACTACTATGTTCAACCATGATAAATTACAGCTTTCTAGTAATAAGAGTCTCTGAGCTAATCTGTGGACAGACGGACGGACATGGTGAAACTTTATGGGTTCCTTGTTGCCTGCAGAACTCTCAAAGTGACAGTGTCTAAAAATCATCTTGTTTAAGGCTGCTAGAATATGCCTTTATTACGAGCGCAGTTTTATATTCGCACGGCAATAGGTTGACAAAGTAATTCCTATTTATTTATAAATATTTAAAAAAAATGCGGAATGCAAAAAGTTTCGAGCTTTCTATAATCGCTCTACCATCCTCTAGTCTACACAAAGTATCTCTTATTTTTTAGCAATGGTTGAAAGAAAACCTAACCTTTTCGAGGCACCGTGCAAAATATTTCGACGTTCATTTTGGAGCGGGGGCGCCCTATTCAGGCCCCGAGCGACCCTAGCCCCCGTGAGGCTTAGTTCACCACTGGGTGGAGGTTCATTTCCAAACATACGACCTAGTTGGGGGCGCTTCCGAACTGTACGGTTAAAAACAACGACATGGAACATAATATTACGTATCACCCTTTCTCTGTATTCTGAATTTCTGTGGTCACCACTGTAGTGACCGTAGTGGCGTAGTAGCAGTGGAGGCATTTCTAAACGAAACACATTAATGTTTAATTTTTGAACGTAAAGGTTTCCTTCATAGTGCTACAAGAATAGCTAACCAACTTTTTACTTTAAAAATCGAATAATTATAATTTTGGACTAATATTAAAAATAAATAAACTTAAATTTCATATTTATCTATTAATTAGAATTTCGTGTGGAATATTTTCGTAACAATTAAATAATTATTTTTAAAAGAAGGTCAACGTGAGCTTGTACAAAAATGGCGGAAAGATTGATGGCGTCTATTTCATGCAAAGAGACGGTGACAAATCTTTGGTTGTCTCTTTCTTACTCATGCAACTTCTCGTAAACCACTGGGCACGCGTAGTGATCAATATGTCCACGTGATCTGTCGTCAGTCGCGACCTCCCATTAATATTATTATACTCTTTGGTCGCGACTCGCATAATTGCAAATGCAAAATGTACAGGAAAGAAACGTTTGTGTTACAATGAAATCGTAAATATTTTGTTATTTTAAGTTGTAGTGTTGTAGTTTTAAAATGCCTGCGTCTATTGGTGTCAATTTACGTGTAACTGGCCACTGCAGCCAAGGCGGGAGAAAGTATATGGAAGACTTGTTTTCCGTTGCTTATCAACAAACTGAAGACGAGAGGGATTTGGAGTATGCTTTCTTCGGAATATATGATGGCCATGGCGGTAGCGAGGCCGCAGCTTTTGCGAAGGAGCATTTGATGGACTCTATTGTGAAGCAGAGGCAGTTCTGGTCGGACAACGACGAGGATGTTCTCAAAGCAATCAGGAATGGTTACATGTTGACCCACTTGAACATGTGGAAAGAGTTAGGTAAACACCAAATTTCACGTTATTAACTAACTTAATTACGATGTAATGTACTAAAACTCTGCTTTGTCTAGGCCCAAGGCGAGTTCTAAGTGATTGTACCAAATGTTTAGCTTGACCTTGTTGAAGTTGTTCATATTTTTTTTCTTGAGTGGTTTGACATTGAGTTTACAGAAGTTTTTCGAATGGTCATGTCGTTACTGTCCGTGCTATTGCTTTGTTAGATAATAGCAAGTAAAACAAATTACCCTGGCAGAGTTTTTTGGGAATCCCACTCACTTTGCCAAGTGAAAGCAGTTTTACCAGTTTGAGGTTTTACATTGGCTAAAGTTTCCTCCTACGAAAATGTTATGTATAAGGTCATTATTGCAGCTCTGAACAACTATAGCACTGCTCAACGTCAATGATAGCTTACTGGGAAACTTGACACTTGTTTGCTTATACTAACTATATCAACAAGATTGTTTTGCATATCAAATAGTAATATTTGGGAAAGCTTCTAGAATATTATGTCATAGAATCGGATGTCTAAAACATGTTTATTAGGATTAGACATTGCCATGTTTTGGATCTATAGTCATAGAAGTTTGTGTAACGGAAACTACAATATTGGAGACAGCTAGGTTAATGAAAAACAAATATTATACTGAACCAATCTATAAAGCCTGCCAAACAACTTTCACACTGCAGTGAACAAGTGACAATAAATCTTTCAGAAATGCTTATGTCTGTATGCTTGCCCATCGCTGGACCACTGGAGATGGTGAAGACAAGATCAATATTAAATAATTTCATTTGTCCACAGCCCAGATCATGTTTTAAAAAGTCGGTATTTTAATACAAACAAAAGAATGTAAGGTTAATTAGAATAAAATAAATACCTTCCACAATTTTAATTTTATGGACATTCCTAAAAAAAGTAGCTGCCAAATACTTTAAATTAGAAGCAGCTATGCAAAATACTCAAACCATTAGTACATAATTAAAGTAGCTATCAAGTTTACTTGGCTATTTGTAAATTGCCATGTAAACTTGACAGCTTTGTTATAGTCAAGCTGTTTTAATGAAGAAAATACAGCATAAATCATAACCTAAAAAAGGAAAAATGAAAGGACATATTATTTGATATTATACAATGGCTATTGTCTGAAAGTTACATTCTTTTGTTAGGCCTATGAGTATGCGTGTTAAGACATATATAATAAATAATTACTCAATATTATTGTTTTATTACAGAAAAATGGCCAAAAACTGTAACAGGGTTACCAAGCACGGCGGGTACAACCGCAAGCATAGCTTTTATACGCCGTGGAAAAATATATATTGGACATGTCGGGGATTCTGCTATTGTACTTGGTTACCAAAAAGATGGTAGGTGTTTTTAAATTAACCATAGAAACTTTTACACATATTCTCAAGATTTTTGCATTTATGATAAGAAGGGAGATTCTACAGGATGACCTGTGAAACAAGGTCCAAAGCAAAGTTTAAGAAACTACTTTCAAAGGGTTTCCCGAAACTCCCCCATGTCCATTCTCAGCAATTATTTATTAGTTTCCAAGCTTTAGACGGCTTTTAATAAGTTTTACGAAATTCACACTTCAGAGTTTTTATTGTTCTCTTCCTGTGTCTCATTTTTTTTATATTTTAGTATAAATTCTTAAATTATGGTCTACAGTGCATAAAAATACTGTCTCTCTAAACATCACCCAGTGATTAAAACTCGGCTCAAAGGTATAATTTTTGCTCAGCAAGATTCCTTCTAGATTTTTAGTCTTAAAAAAAATTAAAAAAAAGAAGGTGGGCAATCACCCTGAAGTTTAAAAAACTTCCATGGACACTCAGCTTTCCAAAGCAATACAAATAATAAGTACTTTTCCAGACATTTGGATAAAGTATTGTATGTTTTTAGCTTGGATGATGGTCATAGACAGATAGATAGTATTTTGAATCAATTGTAGACCATACTTTAAGGATTTCTAATTTAAAAAATGCGATACAGAAAGAAGAAAATAGAAAACTGAAGTCAAGTGATAATTTACCAAAAATAATTAAAAGCTTTTAAATAAACGCTGAACATATTGGGGTATTTCGGGAAGATCTTGGAGAGAGGCTTCAAAATTTTTTCTTTGGACATTGTTTGGGGGCCTTCATGTTACAAAGATTGTCTAATTGGTTAAGCGTGGCTTAGCCAGACATGATCTCTGTAACATGTCATGTCGTCATCTTTAAACACCTAAAAATCCAAACCAAAAAAGAAACCACTGCATATTTGCGCGCACATAAAAAAAAAATCAATTTTGTTTTTTGTGGCAAAAACATTTAACCAACGCCCCCTACGCAAAATTTCCGCTTGTATGTTGAGTTCACGACTACACGGGCCCGTCTTGGCCCACGTTCACACTTGAAAATATCGGGGCGATATTTTATCGTGCACTGGATTTTCAGTGCATCTCAGCAACAGAAACGAAAAAAGACTAGGATTTTCGACTCTCGACGCTAAGCAGTACATTGAAGGTCCAGTGCGCGAAAAAATCCTGCTGTGATTTTATTACTTCCGTGGGAACGCGGGCTTCCTTCCTCAACCTACTCTGATTTTTTTTTTTTTTTAATTCAACCTTTATCGAGGATTGTTTGTGTCCCTCACATAATACATTAAAATTTATAGGTTGTGAGGAGTGGGCTGCAAAACCATTGACATCAGACCACAAACCAGAATCCACAACAGAAATAGAGCGCATCCAAAGATGTGGAGGCAAGGTAGTCTCGAAGGCTGGCGTACCTCGCGTTGTATGGAACAGACCGCGTCTTGGGCACAAAGGACCAATCAAGAAGAATACGCCAATGGATGAGATACCGTTCTTAGCCGTAGCAAGGTCTCTTGGAGACCTTTGGAGTTATAATCCTCAAAATGATGAGTTTATAGTCAGTCCTGACCCTGATGTTGGTGTTTTGACTATAGACCCGTCTAAATTTCGGTGAGTTTTTATTGGAACAGTCCAATTCAAAGCATTTATTTCAAACTAGATTTTGCCAGTGGCCCGTTCGCCCGCGTGGAGGTTGGAAATTTTCCTACGGGAATGTACTAATGGGATAGAAAGTATCCTATAGGTTAATCCAGGCTATAAACTCTTTGTGCCAAATTTCATCTAAATCCGTTCAGCCGTTTTTGCGTGATTGTGTAACAAACATCCAAACTTTCACATTTATAATATTAGTAGGAAGTAGGATAGGCACGGCACATCAAAGGCACTTTTGACTGTCGAAATTTATAAGTCTCATTCTAGTCTCCCTTCCAAAGGGTAGTTCATATGGAGAAGAATGGGCAAGAAACTTCACGGTTACTCTTTTAAAATCAGTTCAAGCTAATGCTAAATCAGACTATCCGCTTTAATTACCAGTTTGCCATAACTATCTCTTTGTTGCTTAAAACATGCTTCACTGGAGTGAGAAAGATTTTTGCAAGCATGAATCTAGGCACAGCTCAGGTTTATGATATATTTTATTAAATGGCGAGAAATGTCAATGGTTTCATGGTTCTATTAGAAATAAATATTTTATATTAATCTGAGTTTTCTCTGGTATGTTACAGGTGTCTGATTTTCGGCACTGATGGCTTGTGGAATATGATCTCGCCAGAGGGCGCCGTCAGTTTAGTTCAGGCTACCGAGCGGCACAACGAAGCCGCGCTCGTCGGAGGGAATGGAAACCAACCAAGAGACTGGTTGAACCCATCCAAAAGTCTAGTGGATCATGCTTTGGAAAGGTATGTACTAAAGTGTTTTAGTAAGAGTGTGTCACACAGGTAAGGATCTTTTTTAGCTCCATGTGCCATATTGATGTCCCAGAAGCCCCACACTGTCTTATGAGTTCAAACTGAACAATGAAACAGTTATGGTGACCTAACATACCTTTTTTCCACAGATGGTCAAATACTAGAATGAGAGCCGACAACACGTCCGTGGTGACCCTCATGCTGGACCCGCCGGGCCCGCCGCGCGCCACCGTGCTGCGCTCGCGCTCCAGTGCGGCCCGGGCCACGCCTGCCGCGCCCCCCGCGCCCGCGCGCCCCGACGAACCCGAGGCGCGCCCCGTGCCGCAGAACGGGCTCACCATCATGACGCGCTACTCCGACGGGGAGCGGCCCGCGCCGCCGCCCCCGCCGCCCGACGTGCCCCTGCCACCCTGTGCCACGCTGGACGCGCGCCTGTCTGTGGCGCCGCACGCCGACACGCCGCGCGACGCGCCCGACGCCGACGACGACGCCATCGTCAACTACGGCAACCCCGCCGAATCATACTTCATGGCGCGTCTCCTCAATCGTAACCGCGTCGTGAACACACTGTCGGCTGTCCACGAGGAGATCGCCGGCAGCCCAGCGCCGCGGGAACCCTCCGAGCCCCGCGAGCCCGCGCCCGCGCCCGCCACCCTGGTGCCGGAGGTCGAGGTGGAATCCGACTCGGCCATTGCTAGCCGCCCGCCACTTCCACCGCGTGCCGCTGCCGGTGAACCGGCCGCGACCGCTGCGGACCCCTCGATCTTGCCCGACGAAGATGGTGGTATCCAGATCAATGAAGTTTCGTCGAGCTCACCCACGGAAGGCCCACCGAAGCCGCGCGGCCGTCGCCAACGCACCGACGCCAAGCGGGAGCCTCCGGCGGCCGCGCCCGACCGCGTGCTGCGCTCGCACCACGAGGCCGAGCCGCCGCAGCGCCCGCACACGCGCCAGGCCACGCGCGCGCGCCCGCCCGCTGCCTGCCCTGCGCCCGCACTTGACCGCATCGTCATACTCACTCGTCGCGCGCCGCCTGTACCCTCCCCCGCACCTCCGCCGCCGCCGAGAACCGACCGGCTGGCGGCCGGGGACGCGAAACCCTCGGGGCGACGCGTCGCACCCGCACCCGTCGATCCCATCCCCGTCGACGAAGAGATGAAACGTAGCGGCACACGCTCCACGCGCTCCCAGGGCGCTCAGGGAGTCACACCGCTAGCTCAGAAGATAACACGCAGCATCGGGCTGTACGCCCGCGAGCTGCGCGGCGCGGCGGTGGCTGCGGCGGCTGCGGCAGGCGCGCGGGCGGGAAACTCGGCGCGCGCCCCGGGCCCGGCGCGGCGGGTCCCGGTGGCGCGCCGCCCGCCCCCCGATCGCTCGAAGGAGAACCTCGGGGCCGCCCGGGGCCGCGCGCGCGTCCGCGCCGCGCCCGCCGCCTCGCCCTCGCCCCCGCCCGGCCCGCCCGAGCCGCGTCCGCACACGAGACGCACGGATAGTGCGCGGGACGAGCCCGAGGTGCACTCCACCACGGCCGAGCCGCCCCCGCCCTCCGCCTGCGCCGGCGCACCTGCGCCCGCGCCCGCCCGCCCCCGCGCCCTGCGCTCGCGCAACGATGCGGCCGAGCCGGTGCGGGCCGCGCGCGACCAGGCAGGCTGCAAGCGCACGCGCTGCGGCGAGGACGGCGGCGGTGCCAGCAAGGCGGCCCGCCTGGCCCCCGAGCGCTGCGCACGCGCGCTGGGGAAGCGTGCGACGGGTCCCTGGGCCCCCGCGCTAGCGCTGCGCAACCGTCTGCGCCGGCGACTGGCCAAGTAGCGTGGGCGGGCGCCGCGCCCGCGCCTCGGTTCGACGCCGACGTCGGATCCAAAGATGACTGCGTCGTATACGGTTGATTTTCTGTTGTTGTTTTTTTTATTTTTATCGCCGTCTCGGGCGTCGCCGCAGACGACGGCTAGGCAGTAAGTAGTGGAGTTGGGTGACTCTGTCCGTGGACCGCTCGGGGCGGCCTGGGCCCCGCGACGTCGGCCGGGCCCTGACACTTGGCCCGAGCCCCTCGACGTAGTCGGAGGCCCGCGGCTGCCGTCGACGTTAAACAATAGTACAAAGGTATATTCTATATTTAACGTGTAAGTTTACCGCGTGGACCAGGAGGATTTTATTAGCCCTAGTAGATATTTATTTTCTCTATATTTATAGCTTCTATCGTAATGCATTTAACCGTAGGCGAAATGTGAATCTGATTTTCATTGTTGTGAAGTTGAGTCAGAGGCTACGTAGTAACTTCAGATAGATAGTCTGCCTTATAAAGCGAGAGTACAACATGTTAACATTTTTATAAATATTTTATAAGATCACATTTTTTGAACTTCAAGTTTTAAGCAAGAACACCTCATCAGAGACTCCGTTGATGTTAAATTTAGAGTCATGATATGTTAATTGATAGTGGTATGAGTAATATCTGAGCATGTGACACTTTAGCTTTACACTGCAGTATGTGTTTTATTAGGGTGATATCTGTTTATAATTCACAAGATTTTAGACACATAAACATTTTGACAAATTGTTAATATACTTGATAGTATACATATTTATTATATAAAATTCTTTATTATATTACCTAATTGGAACTATACCAAGAGTGCTTTCTCGAAATATAACGTTAATTAAGAGTGCTACCTAAATATTATGGAAAATGTACAGATACATTGTGTACAGTTAACACCAAAATTATTTGTTTAGATTGTGCTAATGTCTATTTTATATAAACTTAGCTAGATATTGGAGAAGTTATTCTTTTGGGAAAAGAATTGTTTTATGTACTTCCTAATTAAGCTTTATTGATTTTAGGACGTCATATTGAATGATTATTACATGTGCTGAAATAGTTAATTGTGACAGAGCTCAAACGAGCGACGGTAACTTGGTTTACTGTGAACATATCTATTAGCGTAAAATAGTTTTACAAGCACACAAAAATGAAACACAACATATTCTTTGGTTAAGGATTAGTTGTTGGTGCATGAACCATTGTTAGTTAATTCGTTCATCGATCTCCTCATAAGTTATCCATTTGTTAATAATATCTTACACTATCCACCTCCACTTTAAATTTAACTATCGAAATAATGTGATTATGAGACCATTGATTTATTTAAAACCAAAAAGGTTTTGCATGAATGCAACTTTGTTGACACTGTAAAATATTATGAAAATATTTTTTTGAACAGCAACATAAGATGATTTGAATAGATGTACCTAAGAATGGACTGAAGATGTAATGTTAAGTCCAAGTTATGTACATATTAATGTAATAAATGAAAAAGTAATAGTGCCTCATTTGTTACCGACTTAACAAATACATAGGTAAATGTGTTCTTTCAAATATTGAGATATGTATTTTTATTGAAAATAAAATTTATGCATTGTAATTTAGCTGTAAAAGAGGATTTAATATAATTTGTTAAGCTAATTGTGTAAAGATTTTAAAGATTGGCAGTCTGTCGCTTATATCGTGAAATCAAGGAAATGTAGTTTAGTTATTGAGTTTTGTTTGAACACCTGCAGGCTTAGCACGAGCACCGATTTGTCGACGGAAGAATAGACATACTATTAACTAAATGATGTACAATAGGTGAAGATAACTATGTTTTTCTATTAATTATGACAGTTATGCGTTCTAAACGAATCATGACTTTGTAGATAATCGTATATACTTTGTGGGCGTCGAGTAGAAAGTTTGTTGTCAATGTGATTTTGACAGTTTGGGAAGAAATATTCTTCTGAAATAGTATACATATAAAAGGCCCTAGACAAAGATCGTTAGAAACGAAAGAAAAAATTACAGATTGTAAAAGGATATCTATGGTGCGATGTCAAAAATGGAGAAACGAAATGTGATTTTATAAAGAAGAAAGCACTGTCTATTCTTCGTAGAAATAGAAAGCGTCATGCTAAGCCTGCTGTAAGAGACAGAATGTCAAGTTGAAAAAAAAATTGGTAACAATTTTGTATCATGGAGGGTATGAATGCCTTGGAGAACTAAGGGCCGTAACCTGACCACTGGGGTTATGGCAATCGCTAATGATATAGATTGAGATGCTAAAAACAAATTTTATTACTATACATAATTGAAAGTAAAAGGATTATTGTAGATTTTATTTTTTGATTTAAATAAAGTTTGTATTAAATAGATAATCGCCTTTTTACTCGCTTATGCCCCACGCCTATGAAGTTGGTTACTAAAGGTTAAACAAACCTACCTGAGGTCAGGCGCGGTCGCAACCAAAGGCTTTGGGGGGGGGGGGGGTCACAGACAAAGACTACCTACATATTAATAAGAAAATGTATTATATTTTCGAAAAATTACTATTTTATGCTTTACGTTTACGGCTTTGGGGGGGTCATGACCCCTAGGACCCCCCCCCCCCCCCCTCGGACCGCGCCTGCCTGAGGTGAAGTTTGACCATAATTACATTGCAGCTTACGCGAGCTTAACAATTTGTCACATCACTTTTGCGAAAATATTCGTTGAAGTGACTGGCCGTAGGTAGGTACTATGACTTAATTGCCACCTAATAAGCAATATTGTAAGAAAATAGTATGAATCTCCCATACAATTTTCATACGTGATTATTGTAACTGGTTCAAGAATAATTATCTGACTGGAAAACTGCTTCTTTCTGATAACAGGCCTGGACTCTAAATGCAACGAGATACTGCGTTCTTGAATAATAGTTAAAAAAAAACTAAAAACATGATTTAAAAACCAAACTAAAAAGTAGAAAATAATTTAATTCTAATAAAAAGCGTGGGGTGTTGTTTGAGGTATTTTATAATCAATTAATATCAAGCAACCCACGCTTTTTAATGGAATTAAATTAATTTCTACTTTTTTAGTTTGGTTTTTAAAGCGTGTTTTTTCGATTTTAAACTATTATTTATTTTATATTTATAAATTCTGTTAACTACAATAGCGTGATTTTTAATTATTTTTTTACTATATTGAATTGTCATCGGTCCTCGATGAGTCTACAAAGTTTAAATGAAATTGACCGTTTGAAGTGGGTCAAAATCAAGTCCAAAGGAGGCGGTAACAAACAAACAAACATGGTGAAGCTAATAAAAGCGTTTAAAAAAATTAAAGTACTTGAATGTTTGTTCGTCAAATGGCAAATCATAGAGACACTGTAATATAACAATTCTAACATCTTAGACACTTGTAACTAACTGTAAATGTTTGAAATTAACAACAGATGAAATGGTTGAATTCGACTCCAATAGCCTTCTCCTGCTAATATTGTAAATGTGTAAGTTTGTTACTGTTGTTGTTTAGACGTTTGTTACTGAATCACGCTAAAACGGCTGAACGGATGTGCACAAAATTTGGAGCACAGATAGTTTTAAACCTGGATTAACACATAGGATGTTTGTTTATCCCGGTAGTACGTTCCCGTGGGATAATTTTCGAACTACGCGCAGGCGTAGCCGCTGGCTGAAGCTAGTTATCAACATTACCGAATGCAGCGACAAAGTGTAATGAGAAATTAAATAGGCCTCAAAAAAGACCATCTATCACTTAATTTGCACACAAACTGATTTAGACTGCCTCTTTGATTGAGTGATCGCAAGCGCTACTACAGAGCATGAGGTCCTGGGTTCGATTCCCGGGTCGGCAAACTGTAATTGGGTTTTTTCGTTCTGGAATTTCTCAATAGCAGCCCGGAGTATAGATTTGTGCTCGGTTGATAGCAATAGGCACACTCCCAGTTACATGGGATTTATTATCTAGTTACGGGTGAAAAGTGAGTGTACTATACGTGTATAATAAGTTTAAATGTTCTGTCTCAGTGCCATAACTAGACGAAAAAATGTGCGATTCAGAAAAATTGTAAAGAAAGAGAAATTCGGCTGCAGGTTTTTGCTTAGATTTCTCAAGTAAGTCGTAAATTATATTATTACCAGCTGTGCCCGCGACAACGTCCGCGCGTAATAGTTATTTTTTTAATTATTTCTTTATAAGTATTATAATTTTTTTTTAAGTAGCCTAAGTTACCTAGGTACTCCTTATTACATCAGCTATGTGCCACTGAAAGTTCCGCCAAAATCGGTCCAGCCGACAGACAAAAATTAAAAAAAATGTTATTTTGGTATATGTACCGTGTATTCATTAATACGCGGTTATTTTAATATCACAAACAGACACTCCAATTTTATTTATCTGTATAGATGTGGTCCGTCTTTGAAAAGTTTATAAGGTTTGCTTTACCAGAAGTCACTACAATAAGCGCCTACCAAAGATCAGTTTTCTCAAACGCATCATTTCAATATCAATCTTTTAAGGCAGGTTACACAAGCATTATTTTTATTATAATAATACGTTTTAGCGACAAAAGAATGACATTTTTTTGTGCACGAAGCTAACATAATGAGAATAATGGTCCTGTCGCAAAGAGAGACACCAAGTTGGAACAATTTTCCTGATTTCTAATGGTTGCGATCAATTAAAATATTTTTAGACGAAGCATTAAACTATAATCACGTACCTACCTCACTTATCTAGATACCTTTGTGGATGTGTAAAATGTCCCATACAAACACGTCAAATTGCAGCAAATTGTCCTCTACAGCATTCAGAACCGGCAAATATATAATCATAATAACACAATGATAGCCTACGCGTTCAAAATAACTGTTTCATACCCCAGGTAGTTTTTACGCGGCGGCGCATGAATGCGGAAGCTATCGGTCCAGATGCATCGTCCCCTAACATGAATGGCGACCAACCCGCCCTATTTTTATTCACACCACTGTGTGTAGGCGCGCGGGAGCTCACCCTACTATTTCAACTCGGCTAGGTTATAGTTTGGGCGCGCTCTAGCGTCCTGCCTGCCGTACTCCCTACTCGCCGGTCGTCGTCAGTTACACGACGAACGTAATAAGTGTCGCATCTGTTTATTTACCGCAATCCGGTTAAAATATGACTTTTCGTTGTAAATTGTGGAAATAACATTGCAGTTGTAATATTTAAAAGTGACTTCAACATTACCAATTTTGTAAGTGCGTTTCCGGCGTGTAAAAACGCAGTATTGACGTGAAAAAACGCGGGAATTTAGCCTATCGGCAGTGCAGTGCGTTTAGTTTATCGATCGTGTTTGTTTGTTGTGTTTGCTATAACTGCATTGGTGCATTCGAAATAAACTTAAATGTAGTTGTTTACCTCTCTCTCTGCTTTCTCGTACTTTACTTTGTAAATACGCAGAATCATTGCTATTATTAGCACTAGGGTTAACAGTTATCGATCGGAGAGATGACAATATAAACGACTGGCGGAATCAGGGTCATTCAGGGTTGACAAAATACACATATCGCCGGTTTTTGAAATTTTGATCACGTTCACAACCGGATCCGAATAAATAAACATTGTCAATAGTATAAAAAATAGCGAACTCGCATTCCTTATGTTACCTAACAAGCTCTACTAGTTTTTTTATCCCTACAAGGAGGATATTTCGGCGATACGTTATTTGCTGTTAGTGGCCGTTATCGAATGGTTTTTGCCGTAGTAGTTAGAGTATTAACGATATTCTTTAGCAGATAATGATCTCTTAACTAATAAGGCGAAGTGCTACTCCACAAATCGATTAAATTGAGACCTTGGAAGCAGTCCAAGTAACGTTTTTTGGCGATTTAGTAATGAACTTTTAGGACAACCAAGTATCTTACACGATACAAGTCTTGTAGTAACAAGATTTTCGGGGACAAAGCCCATTGTTGCCAAAAAAATGGATCAATCTTTAAAAAAATGTACAAACTACACCGAAGGACCAGTATTACGCAATTAGGTAGCAGAATAAAGATGCTAAAAGATACTACACTATACTACAAACATGGTATCACCATGACGACTTTGTATCCTACTTAACAATACGGCAATTCCCTACAGAGGCTACAGTAAGCTAGTAAGATCTGTCAGACAATGCATCCATCATGTTTCTTCACGGTCCAGCTAGCATGACGCAATTGAAACCTTACACTAGCAGAATATCGTCTACAAAAGACCCGATCTAGCACAGGCTAGTACTTAGGTAGGTATTAGCCGAACTATTTTGTAGAAATCTCACCGTTGGATGAAGTGGGCTTGAATTAACCTGCAGTGCTATTCTCAAAAAATATCACCGTAAAAACTTAGATGAAGTGGGCTGTCATTCTACCAGATGCTTGGGATTGACACTATAGACAGTTCACTTCACCTAAGATTTCACGGTGAGATTTTGACAGAATAGCAATGCTGTCAATGGTGTCAATCCCTAGCATCAGTTGGTCTATTTTGTAAAAAATCACCTTGTAAACTTCGGTGAAGAGAGTTTAAAGTGACCTGTCAACAGTGTCGATCCCTAGCCTAGCATCAGTCAGTCTATAATGTAAAAGTCTCACCGTGAAAGCTTCGGTGACGTGAGTTGCCAATAGTGTAAGGTGTAATGTAGTGTATGTAGTGTGTAGTGTGTGCCTTTGGCGGAATGACAGCTGACTTCAAGCTCACTTCACCTAGATTTTCACGGTGATATTTTAACAGAATAGATCAGCTGGTCTAGTAAAACGAAGTCCTTATTCATTTGCCTACCGCTTACATTAATTTATAGAGTTTGATAAGTATAATTAGGTCAGGCTAATTAATTAATCGATTTGTTTTGTAAACAGTGTTCCATTGATAATTGTTAATTTAATTAGCAATGGCGTGTCTAGGTAACGTTGTGATGGTATGGATTTGGATGGACATTTGTGATGTGGAGCTGGAATGTAGGGACATGTCGTGAGGAAAGTTTTGATGATTGTTAATTATTGGCTTTAACAGTAGGGGCAGACCAAGGAAACAATAGATGGATTGTGTGAAAGGCTAATATATAGGAGCGAATAAGGTCGCTCCTAATACATGCGACTAAAAACATAAGTGACGTTTTGGGGGTACTATAAGTACACATCTTCTGCCTAACCCTACACAATTCGCCAGATATGTTTTAGTCCCATGTAATCGGAGACGAAGCCTATTGCCATCAGCCGGGTACAAATCTAGACTCCGGGCTGCTACTGAGACATTCCAGACAGAAAAATCCAATAACACTTTGCCCGAACTACCTAGTAGTAATTTATTTCAAAATGCATTTATACAAAGTGTAAAAATACATTCCTGCATAGTAAAAATTATAATGAAAAGTTTATTTTATTATTTATGTACACACAGTAAAATGAGATACGGCATAAACGAACAAATGAGTACAAAGGTACCCAGGTAAGGTAGATACGTTTTTTTTGGTTGGGAAATCATCAAATAACTGCAGGAGCAGGAGGTGCGTGTCAGAGTTTTACGTAAACCCACCCGTGTTCCCTCAGTTGCCTGTGTGCCAGGGGCGATGGTATCTCTTTCGAACAACCCGCACCCCTGGCAGGCATCGGTCCTTGCGGACCCCACCAGTTGGAGCTGACATCTCTTTGAGGCGCGCGTGGAACACAACGCGCCATCGACGCGGGCTTAGTCCTTACCGGACAGGTAGAGTAGCTACCCATTACTCGCCGTCCGCAAGCCCGCACTTACGGTGGCCGGGAATCAGCCTGCGATTCCCGACGCCCAGGGCGTCTCCTGCGGAGGTTAGGGCCGTGAGGGCGCATATACTGCCTCTCCCTCACGTGCGACGCCTCCCTCTTCGCGAGCATCACTGCTTCACAGAAGGAAGCGACGGCTACCCGTGCACTCTCGCACCGTACCATGGCCGGCACCAGGGCTGGACGCGAGAAATAGCCGCCGCCGATGGACAAGCCGGGCATACCCCCACCATATGCTCCACCGTGTCCTCAGGGCAATCTTCGCAATAAGGTAAGGTAAGGGGATCTTTTATAAAACAATAGGTAGGTAATGGCCCGTAAGAGCGCTGAAAACTGAATTTTATTTAAAAAAAAGGGGTTACCTGGTACTACGTCATGGAGGTCAGTATAGAATCAACTGCAATACAAACGAATGAAAAAGTCATAAAGACTGCTATGTGCTCTGCTTTTTTTCGTAGCAAAATGGACAAAACAATTTAGAAAAACAGGGAAAAAACTGCTGAATCCGTTAACCGCAACGAGATAAAAAGAAACTGAACGTACTAAGTATTAGAGGCCTTAGTGTGAGTTTCATTTAACCATCTCGATCAAACGCTTCGAGCGCGTTTGGCTATCCGATTAGCCCTGAATTGGTGACGGACCAATCGGAGTGCCGATCGAGATGGTTAAATGAAACTCACACTAGGGCCACAGTTGTTCAGCGTTATAATTCGTTTCTGGAAAATATAGTGCCCCTTCGGCTTTTCCTGTAAGCCTAATGAATAAGAGCCTTGCATTTTGATGATTCATTATGATATTTGTAAATTGGTTTTAAAAAAGACCTATAAATACGTCAAAATTAAATTATGATTTAACACTAAACGAGTTCGGTGTTCCATTACTGACTGCTCTGAGAATATAAAGACCGAAACAAACTCAGTGGTCACAGTCTCGACTTACCTACATCATGTTCTGGCAAGATTATGTGCACAGCAGCGAAAACTATAGCAAATTTTGTCATCTGCTTATCCAATGAAGTTCACATGAGTCTACTTGACGGGCTTTGATTAATTTTCTATTTGAACCTTTGAACGTATACCTACTGCCTTTGCTCAGATCTATTAGTTCTTTTTAATCCTATCATAGCATTTTATGATGGCATAATTATACATTGCTTGCAAACACTGCCGAATGCCGCAGATTTCGAAATTAATGCGTGCCTACAAAAAAATTGCCATCAGTGTAGCTGCACAAATGCACAATGTCCATATCTATTTGCCTAAACTGCGGAAACTATTCAACACGGTGACGTCTGTAGCAGGTGGCTAACAAGTTTCAGTCATTAATTTATTATCTCTCCGTCCTAAATAGTAATAATATAATTAATCTCCTTTGTTATTTAGTCGCAAATCCTTGGGCTAATTACATAGTGTTTTCTTAATTTGCATCTTAATTTTGTTTGAGCGGTGTTGAATGTCTTCAAAATTGTGTATTGTTTCCTAAATTCTGATAACCCTTTGATGCCTGACACCTTTGCAAAAAGTTGCAGTAGAGCAGAGGATTTTCGTCTCGTTCAAGAAATACAATGCGCAGCTATAATGTCCTTATATGTGTTCTAACTAGAATTACAAAAAATATACCTTCGTCAGATATACCAACTGTGGCCGAGAATTGGGATAGGTATGGGTCAACTAGAAATATTACTCCATAGGGACATTACTTAATATGTATATACAATATACCCTGAAATTAAAAAGGAAACACATAGCAGTTCCATCATACTCAATAATTGAGTGTAGTAGTAGTCTGAATCACTGTCAATTCCGTAAAAAATTCATTGTGAAAATTTAGGTGAAGTAAGCTGAACTGAGCTGTCATTCTACCTGAAGCTAGAGATTGACACTATTGACAGCTCACTTCAATTTCACTACACCTAAGTTTTCACGGTGACATTTTACAGAACAGACCGGTAGAAAAGTATGAAGTTTTGACATTTTGACTTTTGGTTTTTAAACCGGCGGTGGTTTAGCAGTATCAGCAAATGATGGCGCACATTTCCAAAATAATGGCAACAAAAAGCAACAAATGAATTGGGCACGAATTTAGTTTACGCAACACAATATCCCAGAAAAACGCACTCAATACTCAATGGGTAACTGTGTAACAAGCTTCCGCGGTTGTCACAGTCCAATGGGCCGGAACTGTCAACGTCATTGGCGATTATTGGAACTTATCCCGTATATCTAAAATATATACAGGGTCTAACAGAAACCCTATTGCTATCCTGAAGCACTAAAGATAACAGTTGGTATTGAATCACTATACATAGTTTCAGCTCAAAATAAAATACTCTAAGAATAAATACCAAATTTTCGGTTTCATGTTTCTTAGATTCAAATCGTATCGTGTCACCGCACTACGTAGGCCAATAAATTCCCACGTTACTTGCCAATATCACGAGAAATCTCTTCCGAGTGATGTGTTTATTTCAATTTGTTCTGGTATCAATGTATTAAAAATTCTCATGACTTCCGAACACGTAGAGTTAGGATTAAAAAACCCTTCCAATATCGTTTAATATCATCCAAAGAAGCCGTGCCCTTGGTATGTATATACCCTTTCGGTTACACGTTGTATATATAAGGTGTATCTATTCATACACGAAATATCTGAAAGGGTCATTGTACTCATCATTATGAACAACTTTTACTATGGGCCCAAACCTGAAATCGCGAAAAAACATCAGCTGTTCCCTACATTTATGTTCGCATATCTCGTCAAAATGTAGGGAACAGCTGATATTTTTTCGCGATTTCAGGTTTGGTCCAGCAGTAAAAGTTGTTCATAATGGACGAGTACAATGACCCCTTCAGATATTTCGTGTATGAATAGATACACCTTATATACTTGATCGCTGACTGTTCAACTTAGTCCTATCGACCTATCGAGTTTTCGTATTTTGCAGCGACAAGAGCTTTCAAAGAGAGTACTCGCTTAGCGACGCTCGCTTGGTTAGAACTAGAACACCCATAATTAGCCTCTAACGCTCCCACTGCTGGGACACAGGCCTCCCCTCTGTGAGACGAAGTGGGTTGTAGTCCACCACGCGGGCCCAGGGCGGATTGGTAGATGTCGCCAGTCTTCGAATTTTATGGTTCTAGGACATGCCGGTTTCCCCACGAGGTTTTCCTTCACCGTTTTGAGAACATCCGTTGAAAGACTTACTTGCATAAGCATACCAGCGAGTAATTGCTCTGGAACGTCGCGCTCTCGCTGCTCGTTGCTCGCCAGCTCGTGTTTAGTTGCTAGCTGTACTCGCTTCTCATTGATCAGGGCGCGGCGCCGGCGGTGGGACAAGTGCTTATAGTAGTAGGTAGCTCTGTAGCTCATACATCCAAATCAGCATGTGGATTCTGTAACATCTCACCGCGTGAAGTGAGCGTGGAGTGAGTTGTCAGTGTTATGCCACTGATGCTAGGGATTGACCAAGCTTCAGGTGGAATGACACTGACAGCTCACTCCACGCTCACTTCACGCGGTGAGATCGTTACAGAATAGCAATGCTGTAGTAGTTAGTATTGCGATTTGTGACGCAACCAATTTGCTAATGATTATGTGAGTTTATTGATTGTGCCCAATTGATGGTAATAGGCTCGCCCCCTATTTTATGGGACATACTTAAACATAACTGAATTGTGGGTGTAATATAAAATGACAGGGGTGATGACTGATGATACATACGTATGTACGTATGTAGGTAAGTAATTGTTTTATTTAGAACGAGGTAGGAGAACGTTAAAGGCTTTTAGACTCAGGTGATTCGATTCGTTGACCATTTTCTATTTTGTTAGGTAGGTGCCTGGTACTTGTTGACGGCTCAACACTGTCTTCCCATACACCTTTTAACACTCTTAGTAATTTAGAAACATTGGAAAGCCAATTATTATTTAAAAGAGGAAAGTTTCTTTCCGGCTTTTCTCCTTAGGACACGACCAACTGGAACAGTGTGTACCCAGCTTCTGATGTTTCATAAACTTAGCGCATGTAAGTTTTTGTGAAATAAAATATTTTCATTTTGTTTTTGAGGTACAGCTGCTTAAACAAGCCTTTTTACATATAGCTGTGGAGGACCGCTGCTATTTTTTTGTGAAAATTAAAAAGCTAGCCGTGATGGTAATTTTCACATCAAATGAATTGTTGATTCTTTGAACGACTAACAATTTTTTTTTTTTTATAATCTACAAACTTCATTGCGAAAGTCAAGTTCTTACAAGCACTTTTTGTTTTCGTCCGATACGCCGGTGAATTTACGTGATTTCTTTCGGCGACGCTCATTACAGTATAGCAACAATCAGTTTACTGGAAAGTGGACTTTTAGATGCCGTGGGGGAAAGCTTACGAGTGCTAGAGGTATGGCCGGGGCTTGTGGGGTGACTATGTTCGCTGTTCTTGTAGTGAATGGTTGGTGTAGCCAGGATTTTATTAGGTACGGAAAGGAATTTCGTATCGGATTTTGAATATCTACGGAGTGCGAGTGTCGTATTGGTCATTTATAATGTAAAAAGTTAGGTACTAGATAGTTTCAGGGTATCAACATTTTATGTTAGCTTTTCACTTTGGAAGATTTTAGTGAGATTAATAATAACGGTAAAACGGTAGTGCAACAACCATTGTTGCAGATAATAAGAGTATATCCAAGCGTTTTTTTTTTCAGGCAAAACACATTGATTTTTGTATCATTCAGTTTCGTTCTACCAGCGATGTTTGAAAAGCGGGTAGGTATAGAAAGATTAATACGAGCCTTTCAACATGTATTTAAGTATTAAATTAAATGTCATGTTGACATGGCTGGATTCTTTTTTAAACCTAACCTAACCTAACCATGAACATCATTATTTTTACCTTATTAAGTTATGAAGTATCCTCTGTTTACCATATAGTGTGGGCACACTATAAATAGAAAACATGGCAGTTTACCTGCCACGGTGTTTAGTGCAGCCAGCGAGCGATTCAAAGATGGATACACCATAGTGAACACAACTCAATTCTCTTTTCTATGTATGTATATTTAATTGCAATTACACGTAGGTAATTAAATGAAAGTGTTCTCATGTTTATGGTACTTTTACAATTTTAATGAATGTGTTTGCTTATACAGTTCGAATTTTGTTTTTACCTTGTGCGAACGGCTGAAAGAAATAAAAAACAAAAAGCGCGCCAAAATTGACAGGACGTTTGTTTTTCGGATTCCGGATGCTGTGGCAAAGTTTGTGTTATTATTCTGCCCATCACTTACTGCTAGGTCTAGTTTGTCCAAAAAAGTGTTATTAATAAATCTTTTAATTTCACAGGATTGTGTGATAGTGTCTTCTATTGAACAATAGTTTGAATTTAAATACTTTAGAGTTTTAGTGAATGCAAGTGACTGTCCCAAAGATTCCCCTGTGATAAAAAAATACTTAAGTGATAAACGTGTGTGACTGTAAACATTTATTTAGCTCCAGCCAAGGATTTTGTTAACCATGGGTAAGTTTATTTTTATTGTTATTATTTATATTATGAAATCTATGCCCATCTAGAGTTTGGTCGTTTTATGTTGTTGTTTGTCATTTTAAAACTGCCAGTTTTCAGAATGTCTCTATAATAGGAGAACCATAGACAATTCCAGGATACTTCGATTTTTAATCTAAGTGAGGCAATTCAATTTGTCTCTCCACTTTGTGCTTTCATTTCCCTTCGGCACTCGATTGCAAAGCGGAAGTGCATTGAAGCGATAAGAAACGGCGCCAAAATAAACAACAGCAGACGATAATCAGTCAAGGAAACTTACCGGTTGATTTCTTGGGTACCTAGTATACCTATCCACGCAAGTCTGGGGTACGGCGAATGTTCAAAGTATCTTTCGGGCCCTCGACTCATATGGTAGTGCAAGGAACCGTGGGGTATTAGAAGGTAGGAGTCCGTCGTAACCCTCCGTTGTCCCCAGACGGAATGTAGGTACCTATTCATAAGGATTACCTAACAGAAAAGAAATCCCATCCACCATGTTCGCGCACCAACAGACTGCTCTACTTCTCTCTGACTAACTTCGAAACCAAATATTGAAATGCTAAATCAATCTTATCCTTATTCTCTTAGCATGTCCTCGTGTCCATTATTGCCTGCCTTAGCCATAACTTATTAAAAAAAATTAGTAACATTGCGAATCGCGATAATACGCATTATAAATTCCGAATTTATAGGCCAGTGCCTAGGTTGAGGAAATTTCCATTTCGAGGAAAACTGGGATTCCCACCTAGGGGAAAGGTTATTGACGTTTTCAAAGGCAAACGAGTACGACGGCAAGACTTGCGTTTTCCAGACTAACCTTTAGTTCTCCTCTAACGTCTGCTTGTGCTCCATTTATTTTATTACGATACTTTTTAAAGCCGTAACCATTCTCACCGAGGGGTATAATATTACCCCACCCAGTTACTGGGTTGTGGAGGTCAAATAAGGAGTGGCTCAATGTAAAATACTGGTATTCAGCTGCATCCGGTAAGACTAGAAACCGACCCCAAGTTATTAAACATAGTTGATGATGATGACGATGGCGGCTTTATAGATATAGTGAGAAATATCTGACTTTATTTATCTGACTTTAACCAAGCGAGTCTAATTTAGTTACTTACATAACCGACAGTCCCTGGCTAGTTGCTGTCAATTAAAAATGTAACAGACTTTGTATAAAATTATCTGCCGGAATTTATCTGGTTCTGATGTAACGGGTAATACCTACCTGTTCATGCGAGCAAAATATAATGGTACCTACTACAGGGTGGTGCGGGTTGTTCGAAAGAGATACCGTGGCCCCTGGCACACAGGCAACTGAAGGAACACGCGTGGGTTTTAGTCAGTAAAAGTCTGACACGCCCTCCTGCTCCACCCAGAGCGGGCGAAGTTATTTGATGATTTCCCACCCAGTAAAAACCTAGTACAGGGTGTCTGACTGGAACATCGACACGTAAATTGTAACTATGAATTCAACACATAATTTCGAAAGAAAAAAGAAAAAAATATCTGCTGTTTTATAGAAAAGTGCAATAAATATCTAGTGCACTTTTCTATAAAACAGCAGATATTTACTAGTTACAATTTGCGCATAGGCATATGCCTAAGCGCTCAAAATGAATGGAGCAGCTGGTTTTTTTTTTTTCAACAACCGGTTCACAACCATGTACTAAATCCATAGTACCAGGTTGCGCAACGATGATGACGCCACCCTGATGTTGTTTTAACGAACTCAGTTTTCGGGTTTCCGCAAAAAAAGTCCGTGGGAATCCTCCCTCATATTCTCTTTTTATTACGACCACACTTCGGTAGTAAAACAAGAATTAGTGGCATAAACCCGTGGCCCAAGGACGTGCAGTTGACTCATGTGGATTGTCTGCAATCACAATTCACAGTTGTGCTGTATTCTAAAGTAGGTGCGGTATTCTGATGGGTAGCGGCGATGTAGATTATGTATCGATTATTGTACATTACGGCTACACATCAAGCTATACATTTCCAGTATAAGCTGATCTCGCAATGTGTAGAATTTCCGTACAGTGCGAGATCAGTGGCCTTAGTGTGAGTTTTATTTAACCGTCTCGATCAAACGCTTCGAGCGCGTTCGTCGGGGTTCATACATTCGCCACAAAGTAAATCGTCACATTTTGTACACTTCATACATTGAAAGTGTATTCGCCACTTGCAGAAAAAATATGTGTAAATTCGTCACAGTCTTCATAGGTAAAGGCAAAGTTATTGGTTTTTAGCGCTCGAAATGAAACGATTTCTAAAATTATGAAAGTACGATAAACTAGCATTTTATAGACTTGTACCATACGCGGTCCTTAGTCTACATTACATTTAAGTCAGTGGTATATTGAATCGTTACAAAGAATTACTGTGATTATTAGACATAGTTACTAAATTAACTTATTAATTGTTTTTTTTTTTTTTTATTACATAGGAAGTAAATAAATTATAATATTAAACGTATTTATCTGTCGTTAGGTAGCAGGCAAATCAGCCTATTGCAATAAATATATATTTCGTGGTAAATAAAATTGAGATTTTTATGTAGACGTAAATTAACATTAAAAAAACGTGATTATTACTGTGAATTTATTATCTTTCTATTGTTTTTGTTATAATTGTAATGTTGCAGGCAAATCAGCCACTTGCAATACACGTTTATAAGGATTAGGCGTGTCACGCAGTTCACGCTGTCCTTGACAACGCGGCCTTAAAAACGAACAAAACTAGACAATATTAGCGTATATTTCAGTTGTAAGTAGAACTGTGATTTTTGCGCGAATTTCTCTGGTTATGAAAAATAAATAAATAACGTTTTATTCTACTTATTGTTTGATTTTTCTGCTGTCTGTGTGAAAATAAACAATATGGCGAATTTACTTCATGAAAATAGAGCTGTGGCGAGTTTACACATACTTTTTTCGTGGTGAATTTACTTTATGGCGAATGTACAACAACCCGTTCGTGGCTCCGATTGCTCCGTCACCAATTCAGCACTCTAATTGCGTAACTCACCATTAATCATAATCGGTTTCATTTTGATAGTTCAACAATATTCATTGCGTTATTTACGTTGCTGAGCAGACACATTTTACGAACATATGAAGCAATGGCTTAGCCACCTGTTTCAAAACGAAACAGATTATGATTAATCACTAACATTACTAGGAATGGCTTTCATTTTGACGGTTCAACAACATTTATTGCGTTATTTAAGTTGTTGAGCAGATACAGTTTTCGAACATATATGAAGCAATGGATTAGCCAAATTTTTCAAAATTCAAACACAAAGTCAGCAACAGTTTATTTTCATAATTCAAAAACGACTGATCTATGCATTTCATTTCCAAGCGGTTGGTCGTCTCTTCACGTGACCAAAGGCCTGGCCTTTTTCGGCCAAAGAATCAGCATGTCATACAACGTGGCAATGCTGCCAGCCTTTTGGGCACTTTTCCCATTGACAATGATGCGGATGTATTTTTTGATGCCTTATGATTATTTTCTTTTTATATAGGTACATATTATTATTTTAAGACCAGTAGTTTTCAAAATTCAATGATTTACATTGTGATTGATAGTGTGTTACGTACAATTAGGGTACCGGTCCCATGTTTCTAGAATACGGCGCAAAAGGTTTATCATTCATCTTCATTTTATTTTTAGACCTAATCCAAAAAATATTTTTTTTTTCGTACAAAAATCTAATACACTTCGTAATCAAATCACAATCTACAGAATACACCAGCTGACTGGTACAAAGCCCACGTGCCTCGCTGACCCGAATGTTCCGCCGACGCACCGCCTCACACCTTTCCGACATTCCCCGCCGAACCCTGCGAGTAGCAGCTATTATATCGTTTGTTTACTATGCTACTGTCAATTTTATACAGATACCTAGAAAATATAGGATTAATTATGCTGAAATATACTTGTTTTTCAACTGCAATGTGACGACTTCGGCCGTAATGGTCCGAGCCATGTAATTAGAATAAGTATGTAACAAATGAACGGTAATTGCTTAGAAGGTGTGGAACTTAGGACTCTCTGTAGACTATATCGGATATTAGGTAATTTTATTAGCCTGGCATACAGTTTAGTAGATAAAGTTACGATTAAAGTTAATTATTTGGGAAGACGCGCGGCACAGAGGCGCGGCGGCGGTGGCCCAAGAATGCTATCCTGAGGTACACCGTTTGTATAATATTGGGATAGGTCGCAGCGCCCGCAGCCCTAATAAAGGCTCCACAATGATGTCAAAAGCTTTACTGAGATCTATTATTCTTGTGGTGAAATCATCTGCCATTCCTTTTTTAACCGACTTCAAAAAGAAGGAGGTTATTATCAATTCGACATGTTCATATACATTTTTTTTATGTATGTTCGGGCATAAGTCCGTCATCTATAGACGGATTTGCAAAATTCTTTTTTGTTCGAAACGCGTTTATTCCGAAATGGTCCCTTTTTATTTTCATCTACCTAGATCTGATGACGCGTTTCGGGGACAGACAACGGAACTCTTCAAAAATGGCAGCAAACAAACCGGGATTGCTGCTATCGCATAAATATGCATTGCATTGACCCCAAGGATGATGAAATTTCTAATTGTGTGGGCTAGGTACTATAACTAAAAAAGTGAATTTTCAAAAAATAAAACAACTGACTTCCAAAAAAACACTATAAAGTGAAAAAAGAACTTTAATTCGGAAGGCGGTGACAAAAATTTAAATAAAATACATATCCAAAGTCATTGACTTCCGAAATTAAAGTAATTTTTCACTTTGTAGTGTTTTTTGGAAGACGGTTGTTTTTTTTTAAAGTTTTTTATTATTTAGTATTTTCATATTATGCGTTATCATGAGTTTAATGTCATCGCATTGTAATGTTTCATAGAAAATGCATTTTTTGCACATAAACCTCCCACATGTCTAAACAAGTATAAATCAATTTGTAGTTTGTTTTAGGTACAGATAATAACATAAATGATAAATACCCTATGCTTTTGTTGATATCTTCGATCTTTATTCTTCTTCTTTTGATCGTCTGTATTTTGTATATCTTCATACAAGTGTTGAAAATATGGGAATTTTGATAGTTTTTCTGCTTTCTTTCAATATATAGGGTAGTTCTATTCAGTTCTCTGTTACCAGGACCTAATAAAAGGTAACTGTTGGATTTTTAAGCAAAATTTGGTTCAAAATATTAATCACTTTTGCTTTTTGTAACTCTACTTACTTAGACGACTTACCTAGTCAATAGTCATTTGTTATTAAACTCATTATAGATTTGAAATAATCTGAATTTATGTGACTGACGATACCTACGGAAAGGAGAGTACGTCACCACTTATTAGCACAAATATATGGAAACTTTGTGGGTTGAACTTTTCTGTATTCTGCGGATCGATGAATGAATTGTCTTGTATGTCTATTTATACCTCCATGATTTATACATAACTTTATAATAGCTTTTGGCTATATTTAGAAAATAGTGGCATCGCATATGGAAAATAAAATGGCCGAAACGGTTCATTTTGGTGTTGTTTCATAAAACATACTTTGACTTTAAATTTTATGATCATCTTCCTGTACATCATAGTTCTATATTCCTATTAACCTAACCATAGGTATAAGAAAGAAGTTGTGTTTTATATTTCTATGTATCTAATAATGCAAGAAATTTTGATCATAAGTTCATAACTTTTTATGTCGCCTTGGGATTTTCTAATCCTTTTGATTTTTGAGCTATTTTGTGTCTTGTCATCAGTATGTAAGCATTGCCTAGACTATCACAAATAAATCAGTAATGTAGATACCGTTTGTAGTCTCGCAATTCAAACAATTTGTAAGAATACTACGTAAAGTCGTAAACATCATCATTAGCCAAAGTAGGAACTTACAAAAAAAAAACGGCTAATGTACCACCATTTATACCACCATGCAATCCATCTTTGTATTCTAAGTTTTATTCCGTTGGTTCATTTGTCAAGTTTTTGTTTACTAATTATTTCTTCACTAATATCTTATTAACAGCTGGTTGCCCTTGAACTTGTTTATAACGATAGTCTTATTTAGCTGTCAGCGGACAGTAGGGTTACCATGAAGTGCAGTATTTATTGTTTTATAATTGGTATCAATACTAATAAAAGCTGAAGAGTTCGTTTGTTTTTTTGTAAAAGGCGAAGGTATGCTCTCAATAAGATATCTGATGTTCTCGTGAGGAATCTCCGCCAAATAACTTTTCAGGAGTTCAATCAACTGGCGCTGGGTGTTTACATCCTCTTGAGCTGCGCTGACTCGCCGTTCCAGCTGGTCCCAAAGGTGTTCGATCGGATTTAGGTCGGGGCTGTTAGCAGGCCATGGGAAAACCTGAATATTGGCTTCCCCTAAGACAGACATGGTCGCTCGGGCTATGTGCGTTATCCTGCATTAGGATGAAGCTGTCGTCTCCTTGTTGTAAAAACGAGATAACATGTTGAATATGTTCGATGTAACTTTGTGCTGTTAGTGTACCCTCGTTCAGTAAAACAAGCTCAGTTTTGTCTTGTAAGCTGATTCCCCCAGACCATGATGACATTGGGACCACCAAACCTATCACGTTCGTAAATGCAAGGATCAGAAAAACGTTCACAGCCTCTTCCCCACACTTGGACACGTCGATCGTCACTATAAAACTTCACCTTGCACTCATCCGTGAAGAGCACGTTACGCCATTCCTCCATCCCCATTCAAGATATTGACGTGGTTTGCACGCTGGCTCCCGTTCAGTTTAGTTTGAATTACTCGCCTTCTTGAACGTCTCTGGTCTTATATTGCGATTGCGTATAGTCTGGGTATTGACAGTTGTATCCACGTTGTACCTGTACTCCGGCGTAGACGATTTAGCAGAGTGCGCGCTGTAGCAGTTTGTTCACGTTTTGCACAAAGCCGAGAGACACACTACCGCTCTCCTGGTTCCAGGTCCACAAGTTTTGAACTGCCCTTCGTGAATATCCTAACTGCAGAGACACGGAACGTTGCGATTGACCACCCTCAATCATTGCTACGGCTCAAATGGCAGTAGCGTTGTCCAGATGGTGTCGAATTCTTGAATTCAAATAAGTTCAAGCAAGGCTTCATGAAAAGTGTATATTCTTATTTTTCCTTTATTATTATTATTATTTATTTAATTTCAAACAACACGACTTACAAATATATTAGTAAAACATTAACACAGAATATGTTATCTGTGACATCACTGCTGCAAGGTGACTGGCCCAGCCGATACCTTGCAGCAGTGGCTCATACACTTTATGTGGAACTAATGGGAATAAAGACTAAAAAGTTTTTAACACTCCCACTAGTTCCATACACGGAACTAGCGAGTTGCAGTAGTTCCATGTGGAACTAGCTACATGGAACTACTGGGAATAAAGGTTTAGAGTAGTGGTGGCCCAGTGATAATAACTGCGACTTACGGGTTGTAGGTCGTAGGTTCGAACCCAGACTGGCGCTTTACTCTTTCAACCTCACTGCTCTTAAAACGGTGAAGGAAAACATCGCGAGGGAACCAGCATGTTCTAGAACCAAAAATTCAAAGATATATGACATCTAACAACCCGCTCTGAGCCCGCGGGTGGATTACGGCTCACCCCCTCTCCAAGAGAGGAAGACTGTGTCCCAACAATGGGAACAATGACTGCTGATTATGTATGTGGCGTTCACCGCAGTCTTAAGAGTCCCTGGCGTAAGCGATGCGGTCAAAGTTGCTGCGTGTTTGTCTAGAAGAGTAATTCTTATTTTATCTTTACTATTCATTCGACTTTCGAAGTTATGGTTATCGTTAACCCCAGACACACGAAGGCGCAATCGCAGCCAGACTTTGGGGGGGGGGGGGATCACAGACAAAAACTTCTATAAAAAAAGAAAAAAGAGTAAATTAGACTTTATTGCACAAAAAACTTATGAGCAATGAATACGTATTTATTAAGTAGGTACTAGCTTTTGCAAGCGGCTTCGCTCACGTAGGGGTCGGAATGTATCCCAGGAGAACGTACTACCAGGACTACTATTACTTACCTACTTACTAGGATATTACTATTTTTAAGGTTTACGTTTACAGTTTTGGGAAGGTCATGAATGACCCCTAAGACCCCTTCCCGGTCCCTTGGACCGGAAATTGCCTATTCCATGCAGAGGGACAATAATAGCCTAGTATTGTAGCTCTAGCTTGCAGTAAAGGTATATTGTTGTTTATCCATTTTTTTTGTCTAAGGACACACGCTGTTCGGTTGTTTTAACGTCTATTAATCGCACATATTCCCTAATTTCCTGTGGGCGTCGGCGTCGTGGGTAAATGATAACTGACAAGCGATGACGGCCACATCCTCATAGATGTTGATAGCATACTTTTATTCTATGTAAGTATTTGACTAGTTGTTTGTTTCGATAACCCGTTATAAAAGTCCTGTTTTTCGGTGAGACGCACTACATAGAGGGTGATAAGACCTTTCGTGATCACAACATTGCATACGGTTCTTGATAATCGGGCAATCATGTATGTATCTTGCGTTAAAGTCATAGAAAGTGGGAGAATAAAAACTTAAAAAAAAAAACAACCGACAGTCGGTGACTGGATATGTATTTTATTTAATTTTTTGTCACCGCCTTCCGAAATTAAAGTTATTTTTCACTATACTTAAAGTGTTTTTTTGGAAGTCGGTTGCTTTTTTTTTTTTGAAAAAGTTTTTTAACCGACTTCCAAAAGGAGGAGGTTCTCAATTCGTCGGAACCTTTTTTTTTTTAATTTTTTTATTTTTTTTTATGTATGTTCCCCGATTACTCGAAGATGGCTGGACCGATTTGGATAATTTTTTTTTTGTTTGAGAGGGTATACTTCCCAGGTGGTCCCATGATCATCAAGTCAGGATCTGATGATGGGATCCTGGAGAAATAGAGAGAACTCTTCAAATTTTATAGGCACACTTGAAGCAATTTGTGTAGTTTTTGGAAGAGTACTTTCTCGGAGTGGTTCCATTTCAATTTGGTGAAGACCTGATGAAGAATTTCGGAGATAGGCAACGGAACTCCTCAATAAATGATAGCAAATGGACAGGGATTGCTGAAATCTCATGTGTGTCAATTGTTTACGCCAGTTAATAACATAACATCACGCCGGTACGCTGTGAAGGGGTAAGCACATGTGAACCACTAAAAAGTGAAAAATAAAAAACTTTATAAATTAAGTTTAGAAAAAAAACTAAATAAATAACTTTTTTCGGAAGGCGGTGACAAAAAATTAAAATACATATCCGAAGTCACCGACTTCCGAAAAAAGTTATTTTTCACTTTTTAGTGTTTTTTTGGAAGTCGGTTGTTTACTTTTTTGAAAAAAGTTTTTTTATTTTTCACTTTTTAGTTACAGTACTCACCCCACACAATTCGAAATTTCATTATCCTTGGGGTCAAAACAATGCATATTTATGCGATAGCAGCAATCGCGTATTGTTTGCTGTCATTTTTTGAGGAGTTCCGTTGTCTGTCTCCGAAACGCATCATCAGAACTATATGACATTTTTATTCGACCATTTCGGAATAAACGCGTTTCGAACAAAAAAGAATTTTGCAAATCCGTATATACACGGACTTAGACAATATATGATGGACTTATGCCCGAACATACATAAAAAAAATGTATATGAACATGTCGAATTGATAATAACCTCCTTCTTTTTGAAGTCGGTTAAAAAAACAAATGTCTTAATACTTTCCAATCACTGAACGCATGGTCAACAGTCAACACCACGCTAATCTTCCCACACGGTATACATTACACTGTACGTCGTTATTATTCTGCTAATGTTATGATTAATTGATTCGCTCAATCATTACGATGTTTGCTCAAGGCACACACTTGCACTCAAAACCTAACTTTACGTACCAACCTTAAAGTACAATTTTCAATAACCGCGTTAAATCGGGTGTAAATTAGTGTGGCATTACACGAGCCGATTTACTGCACGCTTTAATTTTTACGATTTAACTGTTTTTGTGTTATCATGGCGTGTATGTAAATTGCTAATATTCAGGACTACGGTTTTTGCAGCCTAACTGAGCGTTTGCACGACATAGTCCGTCTGGTAAGCCACTTAGGTTTAGATAGCGGATCTTTACTGTTGCTGGCAAGGTGGCACCATATCTACTGGTTAGTTCACTTAGATGTGCTCCAGTGAATGGTAAAATCTGGTGTCTATTATACGGTACTGGTTATGTAGCTGCACTTATTTACAGCTGCGTTCATTGTCTACTATTATAAGAGTATGAAAGTTAAGAAGGAACATAACACCAGAAGACCAATTAACGTTCAAAATCTAGTCGCAATCTCATCTCAGCGACAAACTTGTCAAAAATTTAGGGAAAATAGAGGTATTTTTGACAGATTGAGACATCGATCAGATTGTGAAATCTTAAAATTACGGTGGTTGCCCCTGAACTTCTGTTAATGTCAATATTATAATGAAAACATCATCATCTTTCTGCCCTTATCCTTATTTATCAGTTGTAATGTTAGTATTCACAAGAAAGAAAGAAAATACATTTATTTAGCATATATTACTGAAAGGCAAACAATATACCTACAGCAAAAATAATAATTAGGTACATAAAATAAAAATTAAAAATCAGTAAATAAGTGTGTAGGAGAATGTAGGTTATGTATAGTGGCTACGCCACAAGTGTAAACTGCGATGTCAGGAACTAAGCAAGTAGGTAACATCTCTTCTAGCCATATCACCTTTCACAATCCATTCATAGTTACTTTGGTTTCCCCAACCCTGAGTGCCCTCCTAATTTTTACATAAAAGTTGCCGTACTTAATGAAAAGATTCCTACTTAATTAATTTTGATGTATCATTGACTGCCACTATGACTTGTCTACACGGGCACTAATACTAGATCGGCACGGTGAATTTTATGAACGGCATTGACCGAGTTTCTGAATTTAAGGTTCGTGTAGTTTTTCACACTAGACATTTTTGTCTATGCTAATTTATTAAAATAGTAGTTTAAACTTGAAAATACTGTCGGGTTTTCACCGAAATGCATTTTGAAGCAATAAAAAGTGAACTAGGCACATTACAAAAGTGTTGAAATAAGAACTAGTCATTCATGAGGTGTTTTATAATAGTGTCAAGTGTATTTAATTGAATTAAAATAAATGTAAAGCAATTGTGACGGTTGACAGTTCTAAACTTTGTCACACATCATTCAATTTACGATAGTCAACTATCACTAAATACTTTGTTATATCCTGTGTTGATTGTGATGTTTCATTGCTCTCTACCTTATGATATTAATTTTAGACTGAGGACCGTTTCTAAACTAAGGACGAAATTACATTCTAGTGTTAGGTCCATACTCTTTGGAAAGTGTGATTGATAGAGCTAGATCATTCTCATTTTCCTTCCTTTGGATCTTCTTTTTTTCTTTGACATCTCATAAAAGAACTTCTTACAGATGTGAGTGATCCACCAGCAACTATCTAGTTCACTTTTGGTGGAAGGTCCACTTTCATTTAAAAGACTATCATTCTCTCTGTTGATTGTTGCTAACCCTGATAATTATATCTACGTCGTTACAAAGTATCCAAGACGAATGCCTCCTACATTAACTGTAGACGTATCAATAGGCCCAAAAGGTGAAAGGGCCGTACATTTAGCGGGGTTCTGAGCCGGATCCGATTCAGCCTGATGGCCACATCTGGCTGACAATGCCGAGTACTGCCGAGGAGTGCCGAGGTGTGCTCGTGGGCGAATTACGACACACACACATTGTTATCCTGATTGCTGATACCTGATGGCATTGCGCAAATAAACATACTATTGATGAATACATGTGGGTGGGTTTTTCTTACACATTCACCTCGGCGTATGATGGTAAATTAAAAAATTGTTTTGTAGAAATAATGGCAATGTGTACCTAACCTAACACTTCAATTTTGCACATATACCTACTGAAGTCTTGATAAGTGCTTGAATACATTTTCCTTCATATTGTCATTCATGGCTTGCATTTATCAATGAACTACCTAAAGTAGGTACTTAATTTGAAGGTTTTTCTTTTTCAATGAAACTGTTTGTTGTTTTATCTTTTTCAATTTTTCTTACTTATTCACTAGTTCGAAAAACTTTTTATCTTAAATTTCGGAAGGCGGTGACAAAAAATTTAAATACATATCCAAAGTCACCGCCTTCCGAAATTAAAGTAATTTTTCACTTAGTAGTGTTTTTTCGGAAGTTGGTTGTTTTTTTTTGGAAAGAGTTTTTATTTTCGAATTTTTAGTTATTGTACCTACCCCACTAATTCGAAATTTCATGATCCTTGGGGTCAAAACAATGCATATTTATGCGATAGCAGCAATCGCGGTTTATTGACTGTTATTTTTTGAAGAGTTCCGTTGTCTATCTCCGAAACGCATCATCAGATCTATAAGTACGAGCTTTCTAATAAAAAAAGAATCATCAAAATCGGTTCACCCAGTCGAAAGTTATGAGGTAACAAACATTAAAAAAAAAACATACAGTCGAATTGAGAACCTCCTCCTTTTTTTGAAGTCGGTTAAAAAGGGGTTCTGTTTGCTGGGTCTTTAAAATCACAAATGACTTTACCAATTTTGGTAAATCATAGCAGATAGATAAAATGACTGTCTGGAAAAGCATGAAGTATTTTTCCGAACCAGAAAATTGAACCTCTAAATGCAGATGATGAATTCAATAATGAGTCAATAATGCACAGTGAAGTCTGTCTACCTTCCAAACTTGCCAAATTATTATTCAAGACACATTAGTCAGGACACCAATTAGCATTATAAATGTCACATCTAACAGCATGGCGATGGCGGTCAAAACAAACGTAACAAAAACAATGCAAATACAAGAAAAATACCGCGAATTAGGTGTTATCAAGCGACACCCACTGCTTTGACGCATTTCTCGATTCAGTCTCTCTCGTACCTATTTAGTGAGCAACACAACATTATAGCGAACGCGCGAATCCATGCCGATAGGGAATAAAAACACGTGACAAATAACAGCAAATTGTTTACTCTAAATTCAAATAGAGAAAAAAAAAACAGTCGCGCCTTATCACTAGCATTTATTTTAGTCTGTGTGCATCTGCGATATTAGACACACGTGTGTTTCGTTTCGGTTCTGACGGTGTTGTGTGATATTCGATAACGGTTTTCGATTCTTTTTAATTGTTTAAATTTAATTTGTAAAATTGTTTTGTTACTAGTGTTGTGAATTGTGATATTTTGGATTGAAGTGCCATCCCCGGCACTGACAGGTTGGTTTCTACACTATCATTTTGTGGTTTAATCGTACGTATACCTGACACTAGTGACACTTTGAATGACATTACGGAGATGATCCCAAGATTAAAATATAATACCTACCTAAAATAATAATACGTTCAATTTTTCATTTGCAATTTTTGGAAACATTAAACATCCTTCTTGAAAATTGTAATAATAGATGGCATGAAAAACACAAAACGCGATTTTTGGATCTCAATAAATTACCACAATTTCATTTAAAATCTCACCATTTGCAACATTTTCGCACAATGCTATCAACTTAACACTTACATATAAAGGAGTGATGGATTAGTTAAAACGCGTAAAACAGCGTCGAGATTAATGAAATGCCACGATTTAAGAAATACGCGGGATCCGGTTTATTCCATAAACGTTATTATAAAGTCATTAAAATATCTTAGAAGCGGTATAATTAAGAACGTGGGACATATTAGAGCAAAGTTTAAAGCAGGTTAACATGAAAAACATTAATTTAAGAGATCTGACAACGGAGGTCAACTAATTACACTAATTAAAGGGGTCATACAGATACCTATGTACTGACATAATGTGTGAATATGTGCTAAAGGAAAAATTGCCCTCACAATTTGACGTGTTTGTAGTGTTACTGACACTAACGACTGTAGTTTAGTCAGTTTTGGCATAAATTGTAATTGCCAAGTAATATATAAACCATAGGTTTTGTTCACATGAGGAGAGGCTTGTGGCTAAGTAATAGCAGCCTCACGGGTCGGTCGATCAGGTTAAGACTTGCTGCGGTTGGGCCGTTGGCCTGGGCTGTCATTTGTAGATCTTTTACGGTCGTTATGGGTGGTAAGAATCCCGAAAGTCTGACAATCAGTCTTAGCAAGGGGTATCGTATTACCCAGTAACTGGGTTGTGGAGGTCAGATAGGCAGTCGCTCCATGTAAAATACTGGTATTCAGCTGCATCCGAATAGACTGGAAGTCGACCCTAAGATACTTGGGAAAAAGGTTAGGCAGATGATGAGGTTTTATCCAGATGATAAATGATTTACCTGTCGTGAATATGATAAGGTCTACGTTACTAGGCTTGGGTTTGGGAAGCGGTTCTGACACATTTTCATTAGTATTTCACATTAGGTGTCAAAAAACGCTCTGTATTTGGACAGCCATTGTTGTGTGATCGTTCACAGCTTTCTTAGCAAACCAAAGGTCTATACTACCTATCCACCATCTTCATCATATCATTCTCTAGACTCTCTTCCGTTATTTAGTAATTGGCGCCTAATCGATTCACAGCCGCTACGTGACTTCTCATAAAGTTTAGTAGTCTTTAAATAAATATTTATGCCACCTTTGGCTCGACAGTTAATGCTAAACGTGGCTAGTGTAGTGACAACTCAATTAGTGCTGTTACCGCTTTGGCTTCCTTTGGTATTACTTCACAGATTGACTAAGTTCTACCGACAGTAGCCTTATCCAGGTCAATAGAGTTTTAAAGGAAATAATGTGTAACTTCAGCTGTATCTATTTTTGTGGATTATAAACTTAGATCCTACCAATACGATCAGTATTGGTAGGATCTAAGTTAAAAACCATTTGACGACTAGTTTTAAATTCATCTCGAGTAATACCTTTTTCGACTTCCGTCAAATATCCAAAATCTTTAGAGATATTACTTCTCTCGAAACATAACATAGATATAGATAAACCAAATCTAGCAAAGAGTCTAATCAAACTAGCAAATCTGATAATTGGACTCAAAGTTAGCCGTGTGTTACATATGGATTTATTGTAAACATGTTATAATATATTATACTGTCCCATGCAAGATGTCATTGACTAGTCCAGTCAAAGCCCCGCGGATAAACATAGATTTAAGTGTGCGTCTACGCATCTAAATCTAGCCTGTATAAAGTTTAGTGACTCGCCGAGACCTTACTTAGGTACATAGACACAAGTGGTACGTGCGTCTTACAATCATTGTAGGTAATGATAACAATTGATAACAGAATAGCGTTCTTGTTGAAGGTGGAATTTTTCATTATTTGTTTTACTTCCCTTCATTTCTACAATAATATCGCTATCTTTTTCATCCTCTTCTTCGATGTTTTCAGCTTTGTGAATGAAATGCTATATTTGTTCGCTAATTCAAGTTTATGCTCGAAAAATAGTCATTCATATGGTAAAAATACTCATCTATTGTAAATCTGAACCGAATTTGCATCAATACGTTCATCTGATACGGAGTCATTGAGTACCGAATTACATTCAACTTTTGCACAGCCATTATTGGCAAGATTATGCGCCATACAATGATGCACAGCCATTATTGGCAAGATCATGCGCCATACAATGATGTGGAAGCTGGACATTGAGGCCCCCTGATTTTCAACCGCTATATTGTCTGAAATTCAGCTCTTATTATATTGCAACGAATGATATCTAATTCTGTTATTTAACAAATAATTATATCTATAACTGATCATACACCGAGCAACTGATGAGCCCAGGAAGTTTTTCTAAGCTTAGATGGGAACTGTCTTTTATCATCTTCATCATTATCCTCCTGCTCATGCATAATTAGCCTATAATGTTTCCACTGCTTGGAAACACGCCTCCTGTCTTCGAGAGGTAGTGGGCTGTAATCCACCATGCGGGCCCAGGGCGGGTTGATAGATGTCACCTGTCTTCGCATTTTTGTTTCTAGAACATGCCGGTTTCCTCACGATTTCGAGAGTAGTGGTGATTAAATTATGAGCGCAGCTTGGGTTCGAACCTACGACCTACAACTCGTAAGTCGTGGCCGTTACCACTGACCATATCCACTGGCATATGGTCAGTGGGAACGGCCACGACTTACATGACTTTTTTCAACTTAGGCAGCACGTTTTGAAGGTCACAATTACATAAGACAGTCCCCCAAAACGCCCGCCCTTCGTCGCTTCCAGCTTTAGTTGGGAAGAAGTGGCGCAACCAACTCCCCAGCTTATTGAAACTGAGGAGTTGGTTGCGTGCTGCCTAGGCTGAATAAATGACGTTGATTTATTTGACAATGGCGCTAAACGTCTTCTTTGTCTTCTAATAGAATGAACAACGTAATAGTATAAGTGCAATTCAAGTTGATAACATTTTGGCATATAAGCAAGCCCTAACAGAAAACCATCTCGTACATATTCATTCTAAGCTAAAGACTTCTCAGAGTAGGTACTGCCCTTGTTCTGTAAGAAAATGTATCGATCGTGGAGAAAAGCTTGTCTACGTTAAGTCCCTTGGCTCTCGAGAAAATCACGTCGACTCCATTCTAAGTTTTATTACCTTGTCAAATGTCTGTCCTCTATCCCTTTAATGGCTTATCAGATGAATCATCTATCTGATATTTTATGAGTGGTGCAATTATCAATTTGGATTTATCGGATGTTTCGAGTAACTTCGTTATTGAAATAATTCAGCGCAATATAGACAATAGTGACTCCAATAATGGGCGGTCTAAAACCTACAATTTATAATCCTTGTAATTGTGCCTTTAGGAAAATAATGGGTTCTTTGCGGGGGGGCTCAGTAGCCGTGGTCATCCCCACGGTGAAGCAAAGAGGAACCCTAAGGTGGGGCCGCTCGTCAGGGCTTTTGCCTCCAAGCCGACGACGTAGCGGCCAAAAAGTAGGTTGAGGTAAGGTGCATCGCAACTGAGGCGGGCCGCGATGATGTCGAATGGGAGGCATCGCGGCTGAGGGTTACAGGCTACGGCGGAGGAGGAGTGCCAGTAGTTCTGAGTAGCGCTCTTCCCTTCCGTGGCCTAGACGGGGCCGCCACCGTTGGATGGCGGACGCGGTGGGGCCGCAGGGGAGGAGGAGTGTCGGTATAGCGTCGGCCGCTCTCCCTATCCCCTGCGGCCGAAAATTGGTAGGCAGCGGGGCCACTGTGCTGACCCGTCGCAGGGGTACCAACGGTGCCAGACACGGGGTCGTCAGGGGCCCTTATGCTATTTGGTTCCTGGGGTGGTCACGGCGTGCCATGTGTCCTGGTGTACCGGTGATAGGGGTATTCCCCTCCGAGGAGGGTCCGGTGACGGACAGCCGCGGCGGGTTCGCGGATGTCTTGCGCGTTTCCGTGTTCCCGCCTCAAGTGGCACTGGAGGACACCGTGAAGTTTTAGTGGATTACAGTCCTACAGTCCCACATAACTGCGCTATCTCCCCGTGGTAGTGCAGTAGGAATTTCTCCACGTAAAACAAAAAAAAAAATTCCCGGATCGAGCACGCGTTGTATTCATAGTCAGCAACAACTGGTGGGGTCCGCAAAGGCCGATGCCTGCCAGGGATACGGGTTGTTCGAAAGAGATACCGTGGCGCCTGGCACACAGGCAGCTGAGGGAACATGGGTGGGTTTTAGTCAGTAAAAGTCTGACACGCCCTCCTGCTCCACCCAGAGCGGGAGAAGTCATTTGACGATTCCTCAAAAAATAAAAAAAAATAAAAAGGAAAATAATGTTGGCTGTCGAAAACCTATTAAACGACGCTTAAATTGAAGATATACCTAATGATTTTCTTGATGAGGAGCCTTCAATAAAGAATCTACTAATAACAATAGGCTCCATTTTGCTATGCTGTTTCAAATTGGTTAAACTTACCGTCATACGAGTAGTTTGTGTAATTCTTATGGCTAGACCGCTAGACCGGACATAAACTAACTGATAATTCGTAGTTCTAGCAAACATTATGACGAATCAAAACCACAAAACAAAAATTTTGACACTAAAGGACATTGTGTCCTTAACACTAATTTAGATAGTCAAACCGCAGAGGCTGAATGCCCCATGCTAACCGAAGTTATCTCAGAGATCGATGCTATCATTTAATGGACTGTTTGTCAATCGAGTGCCTGCGCATGCTATCGATGGATTAGATATTTAGACTAGTTGGCCAGGTGGCAGCATTGGCATTTATGTTCATATATTATATTTAATTGTTGATAATTTAGGATCTTCTGTTCAGCTGCTACCTTTAATTCAGTAGCGTATGAAGGAAAGGAACCTTATCGTGCTTACATACGATCGGATACTATGCACTTCTAAATATTGTAGCTTTACATACGAGTACATCAGTATCAGCTTTTATATCCTCTTCATTATGATAAAAGTATGTTACCACTTCACTCGATTGATTTATAATGAAAGCTGAACAAAGATTATTAAATAATGATCTCATTAGTTTGTTTTTATCTATTCGTCTCGATCAGTCAACATCTCATTGCCTACGTCCTCTTTTGAGTCTCTTGCCATTTCAACTTTCATACAATCATTATTATTAATCCAATAAATGGCAAGGTTCTGGCTCGCTAAAACCAGGTTAATATTACCCATATACTCTTGCCCAAAAAATTTAGTCCCACAAATGCATCAAACGATTTGCATAATACATGAATTAACTTTAAAAATGCAACTCCGCCGGTTGGTCCTTGCTGCAATGGTTGCGTAGGCGCACATTGCAGCACTGTTCTAGATATCGATCGCGAGTCGCGACATCTTACTGTGACATTCATGACTTCATTACTTCGGTATCGGTTTGATTGGCATATCCTTCCGCTCAGGTGGCTGGTGACGTCATCGTTAGACCGGTTGGATGTGGGGGACGGTGCTGTAAGTGCTGTTTTTAAAATTAGGTCAAGGTGAGGAGATGCAGAGGTTTATGAGGCTAAGGAGTTACGATGAAATGGAGTGTATTTTAGAGCAGAAGCTAAAGAAGTTGAAATCTGGACCCTTCGTGATGAGGCGGGATACCAAGCAAGCAATTAACCTTGACAATCCCATAAACATAGCTATGCTATACACAGGTACATGCGAGAAAGACAATAGCTTGGGAAACAAGGACTTTTCACTCACAACAGTCACTAGGATTTGTTTCATTGGATACATCGACATTCGACTGTAATTTCGAATGCTCTTACTCATAGCCCTACCCGAGCATAGATTCAAAATCGTGAAATCCACGTATTT